>OX422219.1:395220246-397900246 GCA_949130495.1 Sambucus nigra | reverse complement strand
CCGGCCGGACGTCTTACGCCGAGGTGGAGCATAGGATGAAGGTAAGATTTAATTTTTCTATAACTACAGAAATATTTTATTCTTCATTATTTTACTTTGTGGGGCCGATACTAATTTTACTTTATTTTATTTCAGGGGGTAGGGAGTGACCCAGGGGGTAAGCCATATTGGCTCGATACTTATGTGGCTCTTCGGACGAAGAAGGGGAAGGATAAGGAGGTGTCCCCGAGCGTTGCGACCACGATTGTAAGTAACCCGACAGTTTAATTTTTGTTAATTACGTTATAATTTTTTAGTTTACTTATTTTACGAATCATGTGCTTTTTGTCGTTTCAGGCAAAGCTTAAGGAAGTGCATGAGTCGCAGTCTGATGTCGACAAGGCGTCTTTGTCCACAAGCGCACTCAGCCAAGTGCTTGGCTCTGATCGCAAGGGGAGGACAAGGAGTGTGATCTCGCAGGTGGCCAAATTTAGGATCATCGGATTGGAGACGAGCAACACCAGGTCGGCTCGAACGGTGGATTCACATGACGCGAAGCTGTCCCATTTGGAGGCGAAGGTCCAAGATATGTACTCATTCATGAAGCGTACGTTGGACGAAGACCGTAAGGGGAAAGGGAAGGAGAAGGAGGTGGAGGAGGAGGAAGAGGTGCGGGAGAACAAGGCACAGGATGACGAGGATGTGGACCTCGCTGCTTCATCACCGACACGTGCGCACTTCGATGATCCACTTCCTTATTTGGCTCCCTTCCTCAGACCGATGTCGACAATTGGTTGGCCGAGCGTGTTCATATTGGACGTATTTGATGGTCAGCGGATAGAGCGGGGGTTTAGGGACCCGAATATCGTCCGGGATAGAATAGTTCATGGACGTGCGTTTCAAGAGATCGAGTCCAAAGTGCTCGTCACGCATGTGATACCCGGGAAGGAGAACTCCCTATTGTGGTTGCGCGAACAATGCGGCACGATGTATATTAGTGGGTGTGTCAATTAGTATATCATGTGGCCTACTCACCTCCTCACATTTACCCCAGACATGTAGTGACAATATTATTAAGTTGGTACATTTTAATTATATTTGGATTATATCGTCATGTATATTGTTTCTATTTTGAATATATATTTGCATTATCTTTAGTTTGTTTGGATATATGATGTTTGAATAGGTACAACGTTGCTATAACAGGTACAACGTTGCTATAACAGGTACAAATATACTGCTGGGCAGTGGCAGTGGCCATACTGCCCTGCAGATTTTTTTTAAATCCTGCCCAGAATTGTCACGGCCAATGACCGTGACAATTTTTTTAAAAATGTCAAGGCTTTGTCACGATTAATAACCGTGACTAAACTTGTCACGATCATAGCCCGTGACACGATCGTGACAATTTTAACGAACTTGTCACGGTCAATGACCGTGACACGTCAGTGACAAAAAAAGTTGTCTCGCCCAGAATTGTCACGGTCATTGACCTTGACAAGTCCAACTTGTCAAGGTCAATGACCGTGACAATAGTTCAGATTTGGTGTAGTGACAACTGGATGATTTGTTAAAGAAAGGATTTATACACCCCAATACGTCACCTTGGGGAGCTCCGGTTATATTCGTGCAAAAGAAATATGGAACACTTCGGTTATGTATTGATTATAGAAATTTAAACTAAGTGACCATAAAAAACAAATAACGAGGGTAAAAAATATTCGCAAAGATTAACTTGAGATCTAGGTATCACTAACTTCGCGTCAGGGAAAAAGATATACCCAAAACTGTTGTTCAAACTCGATATGGTCATTTTTAATTCTTATTCATGTCTTTTGGATTGACAAAAACCCCCGCCACTTTCATGGACTTAATGCATAGATTATTTCTCCCTTTCTTGGGTCAATTCGCAATCGTCTTCATAGATGATATATTAATCTACTCCAAGGCCAGGGCGGAGCACGAGGAACATCTATGCATAGTGTTGAAAATCCTTCGTAAACATTAACTTTATGCCAAACAAAGCAAATGCAACATCCTTATCAAATAGGTAAAATTCCTCAGACACATAGTCACCGAAGTAGGTATACAAGTAGATCCAACCAAAACCACTATAGTACTTGAATGGCCTCAACCTACCACCATCATAGAATTGCTCAGATTTTTATGACTCGATGGATATTATCGATGCTTCGTGTGAGGATTTTCTAGGAGCACTTTAGCACTAATGAAGTTGACCAGAAAGGATGTTCGGTTTGTTTGGACCTCTAATTGTGAACAAGCATTCCGTACTCTTAAGAAGAAGTTAACCACCGCTTATGTCCTTACTATTCCTTCCAGTAATGTTAGATATGACATTTAATGCCTCTTTACAGGGACTTAGTTTTGTGTTAATGGAACAAGGAAAAGTGATCGAATACGGGTCACGACAATTAAAAAATCATGAACGCAATTATCTGGTGCACAACTTGGAATTAGCAGCAGTAGTTTTTGCCCTAAAAATTTGGAGATGTTATCTATACGGAGACGAATTTAAGGTATTCTTGGAAAATAAAAGCCTTTAATACATATTTACTCAGAAAGATCTGAACCTTCGACAAATACGATGGATATAATTTTTAGACGATTACAAATTTAACTTACTCTATCATCCCGAAAAAGGTAACGTAGTTGTCGAAGCCTTGGGAACCCTCCACGGTATGTTTGTATTCTTAGATAACATAGGAGAATACAATATACAAAGGGAATCCTCCAAAATCCAAATTGTTTTACGAAACATCACAGCTCCCCCCACCATGCATAAGAAAATCATTAAACTCCAAGACAAAGATGAATTTTTGAAAAACCAGAAGCAAAAATTGCAAAGTAACCTCCTAAAAAATGATTGGACCTCAGACCCCGAGTGAGGATTAAAATTTAAGAATCGAGTGAAATTTCCCCTCGTATCTTCATTATGAGAAGAAATCCTATAAGAAGCCCACCATTCCAAATTCATGATTCACCCCAAAAGCACCAAAATTTATCAAACTCTCAACCAATATTATTGGTGGCCAGGTATGAAGAAAGATATCATCCATTTTGTAGAAAAATGTTTAACTTTTCAATGAGTGAAGATTGAGCATCAACACCCTAGTGGGTTACTCCAACCACTCCCCATCCCTGAATGGAAATGGGATCACATTACCACGGATTTTGTTAGTGGATTACCTCGGACCTCTCAAGAATATAATTCGATATGGGTCATTATTAATTTCCTTATGAAATCTTCCCATTTTCAACCAACCCGGTCAATTGATTCCTTTCAATGGCTTAGTGAGACTACATTAGAGAAATTATTAGACTTTATGGTGTATCTCTTTCTATTGTGTCAGACCGAGATCCTCGATTTATAGAAAGATTTTGGAAAGCCCTACAAGCCTCGATGGGAACTAAACTCTATCTGAGTACTTCCTTTCACCCTCAGATCGATGGGAAATCTGAATGAGTAATTCAAACTCTTGAAGATATGCTACGAGCCTATACATTAGATTTCTCATGTCCATGGAATAATCAACTTACGTTAATTGAATTCTCTTACAATAACAGCTACAAAACCATCATTCAGACCACCCCCTATGAAGCTCTTTATGGGAGACCATGTTGCTTACCCTTATACTGGAATGAATTAGTAGAAAATCTTATGCTTGGCCTCGAAATTATCACCCAGACCACGAAAAAGATACGCATCATCTGGGAAAGATTGCATTCAGCCCAAAGTCAATAGAAGAGTTATGAAGACACCATAAGAAAGTCGTTAGAGTTTCGAGTTGATAACCAAGTATTCTTACGCATGTCCCTAAGGAAGGGCATTATTTGGTTTGAAAAGAGAGGGAAGTTAGCACATCATTATATTGGTAATTTTAGAGTCATCGAACGTATGGGACCAGTAGCATATCATTTGGAGTTTCCTGTCTAATTATCCAAGATACACGATGTGTTTCATGTTTCGCAATAACAAAAATACATCCCTGATCCAAGTCACATCATCACTTGTGAAGACATAACCCTCAATCCCAACCATGAATTAGAGGAAATCTTTATCCAAATCCTTGATCGAAAAGATAAGATTCTTCGACATAAAGTCATTCAACTAGTCAAAGTCTTATGGCAACACCGAGGAACTGAAGAAGCAACTTGGGAAACTGGAGACTTTATGAGACAACACTACCCCACACTTTTCTCAAGTAATTTTGCGGATGAATTTTTTTTTAGAAGGGTAGAAAGTAACAACTCACCAACATAGGAAATTAGTCCTTTCAAAACTCTAAATTCCTAAGGAACCCTCAAAATTTTCCAAATTATCAAACTACCCCTAAATAAATAATCATGTTAATATATACTTCACTATACCAATTTAATCCAAACTTGAACCCAAAGTTAGACCAAATGATCGATATTTAGTAGATATATTATGAACCAATCCCCTAAGTTTAATAAATTACACTTAAACCCCTAAAAAGTAACATATAATCCCTAAACCACGCAAGGACCAAAATAGAAACCCAAACTTATTTCCACTTATTACCCTGTTGATGTGGACCACTTGGTTGCCTACATAGTAGTGTACCACATGGTTTACCAATATTACCCATTTAACCTCACATGGAACATGGTTGAAATTTTCACAAACCGAAAATAAAATTCACCTTTCTTTCATCCAATAAACTCTCCCTCAAGAACCTTACATAAATCCCAACTTACCTTAGTGAAATACCCACCCAGCTCAGTGTACTTTTAAAGTAAAATTTTGAGCTTTTATGTATCTTTTTTATTTTATGAATCGAATTCGCTTCTTAGTGGTTATGATTTTTCACTTCTTTAGAATCAAATTATAAAGTTACATGTAAGTTTTAACATGTGTATGGCACTGAACAAGCTTAAAAAATAGAAAACTCCATTGAAGCTTAAGCTTTAATGGTGAATTCTACATCCTTGACTTTTAAACAGTTTCAAAGTGAGGAAACTTAAGATATGGTCCTAAGGAACCTAGGATCAATGTTTGATTGAGCCAAAACCAAATTTTAATGCCCCAAATCAAAATTTGAAAAATTCGGTCTCAGATTTTTAGAACGCGAATTCAGAGGCTATACTCAACCAAAATCCTTCAAACCAAATTTGTTTGATTGCATTTTGAACATAAAACACAAGAATCACCACTCCGGAACCCAACTCATATCTTATAATCATCGATATTCAGGTGAAACTTAAGCCTTTTTTTTCAGAAATTCAATAGCTCAAATAAGCCCACCAAAATCCTTAAAACTTATATGGTTGGATTCCTCTTCAAAAATTACACAACTTTCATTCAGGAACCAACTCAAATGGTATTCTAAAATGTTTTAAATATAATATCAAAGCTTCAAAACCCTAAATGCAACAAATAGAGGGTTGGAGATGATGTGGCTTACATGCACGCGAGTGGGAGTCAAACCAAGCACGTATAAGGTTTAACCTAGTGCGTGAGGGCGCGTCCCCAATCAGAAAAATGTGATTTTTTTTTCAAAAATTCTATGTTTTAATTTTGAACAAAATGGTATATTACATCACCCTGTTTAGATTCCTAGAAAAAACAATCTAGCAAAAATGGGTTTAAAGTTAAAAACATTAAACTTTTAATTTACACATAGGTCCCTGTCAATTTTCCAAATATTTCAAAACAGTCCCAAATTTTTTTTTGTAAATCCTTTAAGTTAAATATAGCCATTTTGTCTCTTTCACTAAACCTAAATCCAAATGGACATTAGGAAAAAAATTATACTTTAAAACTTGTAGAAATTATACATTTATACCCTACCAGTTATTTTACACTGAAAAATTATTTAAATTTTCATTCAACTGCATCGTGTAACATTATTTTTAGACCAATACCACTTACTTATATTTTCCCTAATTTCAGAATACCTAGTCAACCACCATGAATTAGACGTTCAAAACTTCAACCCGTACTTACAAAGTAGGTGATTATATTTCACTATTAAACTGTTGGGATTATGTCCTTGTATTTACTATATTGTTGTGTCACTTTATGATAAACTTTAACTCGCATTCTCAATTATGAACTCTTTTGTGTAGTTCATATTTATCATAAATGTTGATTCTCTTGATATTCAATTTATTCCCTAAACTTGGGAAATTACTACGACTTATTAATTCAGTAAGAACCACTGAATTCCATTAAACCCTTAATTGTGGATATCCCTACATCCCATTAATCTTAATTACAGTAAAGCCTATAATTTATAACCATTATTAGTGAAACCCCAATAGTATACATTACAATCCATGGATTAGACCCCGGTATACCACGGTAGTTCTAATTGGCCTCTACGACTCAAATAGTGAGTGCCTAGTTTGTTATTTGCTACATGCGTATGAGTGCCACTCTAGCTAAGTGTGCCGAGCCATTTTATTATTTCCTACTTATTTTGGATTTCCTATCCAAAGGTTTTGGACGATATTATAACGGTATTGCTACACAGTTGAAGCCCTATAATCGATAATTTATGGGTTATCTTATTATAGTCTGATACTTATCCTTGTAACTCAATACACAACCTATCCAGTTACGATATACCATATTATTATTTTACATATCATTAAACTCCAGTATACCTCTGCCAGTTCTATTATATTTTATTTCTTGTCCAATATTTTATTTAGATAAAATTTATATTAAAAAAAGAAAAAGTTTTGTATTTTCATCTTTCACCGTATTTGCTCTCTCTACATATTTAGTAATCGCTTAAAGACATTTCGGGGCATCAAACCCATATTCAATTCAAACTAGTCTAGGGTTCACCAACTTATTGGAAATGAATCCATGTGGTTGGCAGAAATCTAGTATATCTCTTTGTCTTGATGTCAAACTGATATCTGACAATAGTTTCTTTTATTAGAACTAAAATTTTATAGATATTTTTTTCTTTTTTTTTAAATATTTTGAAAGTTTTTAGATCTATCATTTTAGAAGTCAAATCTAAACAAATAATTTTTGAATCGGTTTAATCTTTAGATCTAGAAGTCTTAGCAACTTTGTTTTCTCAAATATCATCATCATCATCATCCTTGCCTTAATCCCATCATTTTTTCGAATATCAGTGTGATTATTTGTAGGACTGTTGGTAACTATTAAGTGTGATTACTTTTTTAAAAAAAAGATCTAATGATTTTGAATACCTTTATGGAATCTTGTAAATCTTTAGAAGTTGTTGTTATTAATTTCAGATTTCATCTAATCCTTAACTGATCTATAGATATAAGACTCAAACCCTTATTAGAAAAATTGGGGGTTCGTTCCATCCATATCAGTGGTGGCAGAAAGGGTTCGCAAGTGGAGTGTGCATTATAGAAGAAACACCTTTATTGCACATGTGCACTGACTTTTTTTAACAGTGTACTTGCTTAACTTGTGTCGAATATGATGTTCTCATTTCAATCCTGCTTAATAACGAACCAATGTAAAAAAGAGATGCAATGTGCTTGTAACAACCATTGCCCGAATTTTATTTTTTTGACAAATATTGATATATGTTAAGCAATAGAAAAGGTCTATGGAAGAGCAAAATATTCTTTGTGTTAAAAGCCACCATTTGCAAAAAGAGACTAAAAGATTAACGGCACATAAAATTAGAAGTGTCAAGGCCATTTCTTTTTTATTTATTGATGCTTGGCTACATATGAGCATTACGATTTATTCTAAATATTTGAGAGTGAATTCTTAATATATGTGGGATTTTGAGGGAGTTATAAAGTAGAAGATCAATGGGTTTGCACAACGAACTCTCTTGAAAAGAAAAAAAATATTTTGGTGCTATTGTTTTGAGAATCACTAAAATTCATGGCATATCGAATAAGTCGAGTCAAGTTCATTTGAGTTCAACATTTTACACCTTAGGTTGAAATTGATTTATTTCTTTACAAGTATCTCATGAGTTCGTGCACCTATGTTATGAATGCTTCTGTTGATTTACCTATGGAAAATATTCACACAATTTCATTCCGTTTTCACGATTCGGGTATTTTAGTGTTATTCTATGGTGACTGTGTGTTTTTGTACCTATATGTATTTTTTAACGCGTATTTTATATATGAAAATTTTGAAAAACTTCAAAAATAGTTATTTGATAGGTAGAGAACACATTATGCCTATTGGCTTATCATTGCATGTGCCTTGTTGATTATCTTTATGATGATATCTTTACTTCTTAATGTGATGCTTAGTATTCATGATTATATTCTACTCCTTTGTCTATTGCGAACAAAAAGGGGGAGAACAAATTATGGGAGAGTTTATTTTTATTTAAAACTTGTACGCGTCACAGTATTTTTTTTGTCTCATGTGTATAGGTCATTCCGCCTTGATGATGATTTCTTGGATTGCACAAGATGAAGACTTTTCAGCTGAAGACTTATACATTTATGCATTTTCATTCCTTGATTTGGGAGGGCATTAGTTGTATTAGTCTTAGGGGTCAATTTGGCTTCGATATGTGTTTTGTGCCGGAATAGCTAAAGGGGGAGATTTGTAAGAGCAAGTTTTATAATTACTTAATTTTATTTTTATTTGGCTTATCTTGTTACACCCCACTGTACCTTCATGACTACTTCCACTTATTTAAAGACAATAAGTTAATGACATTTGCACGATTGAAGATCATTCGTCACAACCATATTCAGAAGAGTTATGAAGAATTTTGGTAAAGACTTCAATTTTTCACGAGTCATTTTTAAAGACTCTGCATATAAAAAGTTTTCAAAATACTTTTAAATGTTTTTTAAAAAGGACTCTTGAAATCTTGCTAACTCGTTAGCATGAGATTGGCATGTCGTTCGAACGATTTTACATGGTGTCGCTAGAATGAGGTTTCATCGTTCGAACGAAATCTGCAACGACGCCTTTTGGTCAGTTCCGGAATGTTGTTCGAAGTTTCGTTGGATGTCGTTCAAACGAGATTGGGTACATCGTTAGAACGAGTTTTCCACGTTCGAACGAGATCTGAACCGACGCCTTTTGGTTAACCCTGAAATGTCGTTCAAAGTTTCGTTGGAAACCTGTTCGAATGAAAAAGGGTACGTCGTTCGAAAAAGGTACCAAGTCGTTCGAACGAACAAGCGCGCAAGTTTTTATTTTTTGAAAACAAATTTGATTCAAATCTCTAATGCATGTCTCTTTACAACAGACTTCCCTATAAATAGAGATACAGGATTGGACTAATTTTCAAGCCATTTTAGAGATCTTTTTGTAATCAAATTCTATCAAATTTTCATCAAAATCCCTTGGATCTTTAAAGATCACTTTTCGAAATGAAGTTGAACATATTCCAAGTTCAAAACCCTTGTAGAATTCATTTATATTGGTGATTTGTGAAGCTGGGACTCTACTGTCGAAGAAGAAGGCCGATCGGTGAATATCGATGGATGGCTGCTTTCTGTGGACGGTGTTGGACTATGTCGTATCTATAGAAGACTTGAAGAACTGTGCGTTATACTTAGAGAGATAAATTTTCTGTAAGTCGTCTAGTGTCTGTCAATTCTGATATAATGCTCATACAGTGATGAAAATCAAAAGGTTGTGCGAAAATGATTTTTCCTTATTTCTTCGCATGCTTATTTGGTTTTGTATCTAGCTTCATACCTCATATTGTATATACACTAAATTAAATCAAAATAAAATTTATTAAAATTTGAATTTGTGCGTGTTTGACCTAAAATAATAATAAATCCATAGGATCCGCATTCTCATAATCTATACAAAAAATGAATAGGAACTCTTAATTTAGAAAAGATGGAGTATTGCGATTATTAACTTGCAAATCCTTTTATTTCGTTTTTAAAATTGTAACCCGTGTTTAAACACATAATAATACAATTATGAGGTTATCATTTGTTCCAAAATAAAAGGTCAAGATTAATTCAATTTATAAAAATAAAATAAAATAAATATAAATATATTTCATTTTGGAGACAATGCAGTGATGAGGTACAACTATAACCATTCATTTTCAAATGAATGCCCAAAGTTTGCATAACTCTACGCGGTAGAGTTATTGAATCACTTTGCTCAATCCTGCATTTTGTACTGTGTTGTACTCTAAACACCTACCACGTTCATCAAAACATACAATAATAGATATACACCTATCATTTTCAATTCAACCCATCGATAAAATTGCAACTACTTCAATCTTTCATATGTTAGCACACTAATTGTCAGTAACACGGGCAAGACCAAAAATCATGCAATTAACGAAACCAAGTTTCTTTTTTTGTTGTTGTGTTAAAATTTATTTTTATATTAGTCATTTCCAACAACATACTAATTAATTCTAACTCAAGCTTTTGAAGGGGAAGAGTTGAAGTACCTATCTAATTTGCACATTGAACTCTAATGTTGGTCATGCTCCTACGAGCACACGGAGCTGAATGCAAAACCAGTCATAAACTAAGCATACTTCCTATTACTTTCTAATGGGGGTTGGGTAATCAAACAACATGCCTAGAGAAGTATTGGAAATGAGTAAATCCACTTCTATCTCCAGCTCATGTTAGCAATGCCTTGTGGGTTGCTATTATTGAAGGCTCCTGCAAGTGGGCTACCAGAGGACTCTCTCAGGGTTCCGCGAAATGGTGGGCTTCCAGCTGCCGGTGTTCCTGAAACAAGCTTTGGTGGCGCAGTTGGAAATTCAGCATTTCCCGATTTCGGCTGTTTCCGATCTGTTGTGAAACTACCGACAATTACCTGCAAGGGAACAACTAATGAGAGATCAATACTAATTCAGTAGTGTGGGATATAGGATACATACATACACATATACGTATTATGTATGTATGATATCCCAGTAACAATGTGGTGCAAGACAACCTTTAAGATGCCTTCCTACACTAAATTTATGACGAGAAAGAGAAATGCTCTAAAAGATAAAGAGCCATAATTAGAAAAGAAGAAACTACACAAACTAATAATTAAACTAAGATTGGTAATAATCAATTTTATTCATTCAAGTAATGAAGGTTACAATCATTTATAGCCTCACAATCCGACTAGAACTAAAATAGTGAGGGATAGATACTAAAAAATAAATAGTAAGAGATAAATACTAACAAATATCCTAAACATAATAAATAATATTAAGATAAATAAAAAATATCAAATAACTCATCATCTAACTAACTCCTACTCGTTCCTCAAGACCATGGCTTGATCGAGCCTATTAAATTATCTTATGATAACGGTTTCAATCTCTTGATGTTGTTTTCCTGGAAGTGCCGGCCACCCAAGGGGTAGGCCAAAGAGGCAACCCGCCTTGGGCCCCCAAATTTGTTAACATATTATAGGCCCCCAATTATTTTATAGATATGTATAATTATATTTATATTAGCGCAACTATTTTGAGTAAACTTGTGGCCCAAATCAGTTTGTTAGATAATGAAATTTAAAGGCCCACACAACTAGTAAGGAAAAATAAATATTGAAATAAAAGGTTCATAAACCCAATAGTAAGTAACATTTCACCTTCTAACTTCCCAAAGGCACTCTCCTAGACTAAATTCATGTGTCTACCCAAATACCCAACAGCCTTTCACAATTCTCTCGAAAGGTACCAAATCCAATTAACTTTAACACTCTAAAAGCATTTGAGAATAAATTATTTGACCACAACACTTTGAAGTCTCAACCCAAAAGCATTCAACACTTAACAAATTTGTATTCGTCTTTTTTATAAATCTATAATTGTAGTTATTATTTTTTTGAATCAAATTTTTAATCTATAACTTGGTTGTTAATTTCTTATTTGTAACTTGTTTATGTTATTTTTTAGGATCAATTAACAAAAAGTCCCTCAAACATTTTTAATATACATTTTGTTCAAACCTTTTTATTTTGTTCTAAAAAGTCCCTCAAACACCCATTTAACCAATATTCTCTTATTTTTAAAGCTCCGCGCTAGCGCCCCCCCGGGAGCTCCGGCAACCCTCACTGGAGCTTCTTGTTTTGAGTGTTGTTATGTGGTGAGGGACTTTTTGGAAGAAAATAAAAAGGCTTGGACTAAACGTGTATTAAAAAATGTTCAAGCGACTATTTGGTATATACCCCTATTTTTAATTGTTAATTTCTTGCTCTTGATTTTTTTATGTTAATTTGAAACTATTAATTTGTTGTTAATTTTTGTTGTGAGCTAGTTCATTTTTATAGTAGATTTGTTATTGTTAGTTTTTTTATGTTAATTTGTTCTTTTTAATTTATTAGTGTTAATTTTTTATGTTAATTTTTTGCTATTAATTTATAGTCCCGTAATCATACATAATATGTTTTTAGCAAAAAAACCATTCATGTAAAAAGGCCTTCTTTTACAAGTTTTCTTTAGGTCCCCATATCCTCAGGGTCAGCCCAAAGGTGTCTACAAGAATTATTTTACAAAATTGATCCGACTGAGTTCCCTCTTTTAGAACTTGATAAGATGGTTGCTCTTATGGAACAAAGGAGGGTTACTCAGACACACTCAATTTTAAGTTTGGTTACTCTTGTTCTTTACAACTGAAACCAAGGCAATGCTTTTAGACATAGAACTTTGTCATGCTCAAGGTATTTCCCATTTGAAGTCAGAATCAAGAAGTCGTCATTGATAATGTGGCAATTTATAGTCCCTTGATTATTTGGCATATTATTGGTAGCTTCAATGATATCTCTTCTTCCTCGAAAATAAAATTTTGCCACTGCTACAGAGAAAATAATCCGCTGGATGCCATTAATAAGATGTTGTATTTACTTCCTTTAGGTCTCTTCTCTCTCCACACTTGCCACTTTTGAGTTACGGTGAACATCTACTGATTAGGTTATTCTTCGTTTCAGTTTTGTTGATTTTCCACTCGACTTTATCTGTGGCATTTGGGCATACTTGGAGATAAGGTGTTAAAAAAAACCTTCGTACTATTATTTGAGTTTAAGGTGTTTATTCCAAAAAAGAATACCATTCAATGAAATCCTATGTTTGGTAAAAAAGAGGGCAGAACATCATTAAGGGACAACATTTTTCTAAAGTTGATATTGTATTCAGCAATTAAATCATCATTCTAGGCATGTTTCTCTGAACAAAGAAAAAGAGAAAAATATAAAGGCATATATTATAGTAAAAAAGCAGACAAACCTGAACAGGGGCTGCTGCAGTTAGGAGGCCAGCCACACCACCACCTAAGACACGACCATCTGACCCAGCTAGTGACACACTCAACCCACCTGTTCGGCTGCATTGACCACCTAACTCGGATAGCAGAAACGACCCTGACAGAGACAGGATCTCAAATCGTCCCTGCATAAGCATTGTGCATCTGAGCATCTTATATAACAAAATTCCTATACATCTAGCGAAGTCCCCCACCCACCAATTTTTTTATGCAAACAAACCCCTTGAACTATGCATGTGGTGGAAATTCACCCTCATACGTGACTCAAAAAGGGGTCTATGCAACAAAATGCATAGTTCAATGAGGTTTTGCATTTGATTGTTCATGAGGATTTGTTACAAAAACTTCATAGTTAATGATAGTTCTTTTTTTCTTTTTGCACTTCCCCTTTTTTTCTCAAGCCTCGGAGGAAACTAATTGAACCATTTCCATAATAAGCCAAGATTTAGAGTCGGGCACATTAAGACTATATGGTATAGTCCTCAAGTTAAAAATTTGATAAATCTCAATACTCATGTTAATTTTTAGTAATTGTTGCTTCAAAACATGTCACAAACACAAACCTCATAAGTTACAGTTCCACCAGATGTTGCTGCTTGTTGAAGTGTTACATTGGATATGGCACCATTTGCTGACAAAATGCACATAGCCCTTGTGTTATTTTGAGAAAATGACATTAATTTTGCCAATACATCCTGTATAGTAAAAATAAAATTAGTAAAAAAAGAGATGAATATTATCTATCATAAGGAGCAGAATTGGAATATGAGGAGTGAGTAAAACAAAGGCAGCAGCAATCTTTTCAATGAAATGAAAAGGCAGTCATTTATTAGGGTCTCCACGGAAACATTTTTTCTATTTTCTATTTCTTTTTTGGAATAGGCTCAAGGTGTCATTTTTTTAATGAATTCTTTATTTCCAATAAAAAAAAGTCAGTTACAGAGTCCATATTAGCACGTATTACATCACTGTGCCAAATGCATTACAAAACAATGAACAATGAGGCTCTGTCTGTATGACCTGTTAACTGGGCGGTTAGGATGTCATAATCCTACCTGGTATTTGGATGTAAAAACTGAAAAGGACTTCATATATGGCTAATAATCGGTTAGGATGTCATAATCCTATAGGTATCACATTTTGTTAGTATTAGATTATTTTCCGTCTGTAGGATAACAAAAATTACTGAGTGTGATAAAATAAAATTGAAAATGCCAATATCAACCCGATGAACATTTAAAAGTTTCATGATTTGAGAGAGAGAGAGAGAGAGTTAACAAGCCTCACATCGCCATCACTGCTCAATTCTTTCCATTTGTCCTTCCTTCTCCCCACTGCTCCCCACTTTTAGTTTTTCCCTAAATTTTATTTTTTTAGAAGCTTAGTCGTCATCATTGTATCTATATTATTTCCCTCTCATAAGTCAAAACTAATTCCCATATTCACGAGCATTGTACTCTTCAAGTTGAAAATGCTAGGCTCGAGTTGATAGTTAAAATTTTGGAAGGTACAATTGATGTTATTTTGATGGAAATCGGTGAAGCTTTGAGGATATTTTAGTCAGTTTTAGTATTTTTATTTTATTAGTTTTCTTTTATTTTTGGCACGTTTTGTTGCTTGTATTATAGATCTAATGGAAAGCCTTCTAAAAGGGGCATTACAAGAATATGATGTAACTCCTAGGTCATGTGACATAACTTGGGCCTAGGCCCACTTCCCTATTTAGGGTATTGATGTCACCCTTTTAGATCCTTCCCATTCCCTTATAAATATCCCTTTTATCCCAAATAGTAAGATCATTTTATGCTTCTTAAATTATTAACCCAAAGAGTTAACCTTCTCCTCCATGCACCCAGAACCCTAGATCTACCCAACCACTTCCAATTCTGAACCCCCCGTCTCCGTACGACCCCCAACTACCCCCGGCGTCCACCACCGATGGGAACACCTGCGAACGCCGACCCTTTCTAGCCTCACACTAGATCAACTCCGACTCGCCTCCCACCAGAGCCCTTTTAACCCAGAAACCCCCACCTGAAACCCTAGACTAGACCCCCTACCCTATAACAGAACTGCACCCACCCACCAGGGTAGTTACCAGACCTGAACCATTCTCTGTACCCAACCCAACCGACCTAATACCTAATCAAAACCGACCCCTTCGACACCATGCACATGTACCCCAACCCGACTCTGCGTGGGACACCCGTTCGACCATATCCGTCCCAAACAACCCTCAAGCCCACCCAATTTGGGTAATATGAAGGAGAGGTTCCCCCACCCAAACCCATGGCTCTTTATGGGGATGGTAGAGTCCCGATGCCTGAGGAGTGGCGCACCGATTCCTCTCCTTTTGACGCCCTCAGTTCCAAGGTCACACCCTTAGTGCCGGTTAAGGATTGCCATTATTTTCTCTGTTATGATCGTGGCGACTTGATGAATGATTGTTCGTACTACACTCTAGAGGAGCCCGAGGACCCGATTTATGAGGATGCCCCTGGCCAGATAAAGCTACCTCGGTTCATAGATCCCGCCCCATGCGCAACCTCGAACGAGAGGAGTTTATTGAGGATGGGGATGAGGACCCGATGGATCCGCCACTGGGGGGATGACCACTTAGCTCTTGCAATCCGCATTCTCTCCAAGAGCCTCCAAGGCGATATTTGGGTGGATGTACTGATGTTTGACGGCATTTGGACCCAGATGTCCTTGTGGACTATTTGCAATGGAGACTGTGTTTGACTACAATCTCATCACGGGGCACAAGTGCCCTCAGTTAGCCGCCACCAAACCGCCACCAAATTTCAGAGATTTGCCCTAATGTGATGGAATGATACAGTGCATCGTCGAGCGACCTCTGAGCTTCCTCCAATGCAAAACTGGGATCAGTTAAGAATACAGAGTTGCGAGCCTTCTTCATCCCGCCGACATACGAGCGCAATCTCTACACTCGGATCAAGGGCTTTAAACGGTACACCTCCTCAGTCCCCACCTACACAGAGCAGTTCCAACTACTTTGCACTCGGGCCCATCTGGGTGAAACCAAGACTCAGCGGATCAGCCGCTACATTCAGGGAATATAGCCATATATTTAGCAAGATTTAGGGTTGCACGAGATACCGCCCTTTGTCAAGGCGGTTGATTACGTGACCAAGGTTGAGTCCTATCACCGCACTCCAGCGACACCATCTCCCCAACCCACTTCTACGACTATTGCCCCACCTCAGGCCTTCGATATGCCACAAGTTGCTATGAAATGTTTCCATTGTAGTGTGGTGCATCACCGAGCAGCAAGATTGCCCCCAAGGCACGAAAGAGGACCTTGCTTGTGACTGATGAGTCGGAGGCGCCCGACAAGGAGGTAAAGGAGGAGAAGGTCCAGCACCAGGCGTTGATTTCCACGATTATCCCCATTGCACCTGATTCTGATGGTGTTCCCTTTCAAGTTCGAGGCCGAACTCTTTTCATGGAAGGGAGAGTGATCGAAATTGGTGAAGCTTTGGGGATATTTTAATAATTTTTAGTATTTTTAATCTTTTTATTTCATTAGTTTTCCTTTATTTTTATCACGTATTGTTGCTTGTATAATAGGGTTAATGAAAAGCTTTCTAGAAGGGGCATTATAGCAATACGATATAAAGGGGGTGCTCCTAGGTCATGTGACATCACATGGGCCCAGGCCAACTTCCCTATTTAGGGTATTGATGTCATGCTTCTAGATGCTTCCCATTCCCCTATAAATATCCTTTTACCCCAAATAGTAAGATCACTATACGCGTCTTAAAATTGAGTGTTAATCTCTCACTTGAGTGTTATTCTATATTGCCATTGACGGTTTAATTTACATCATATTTATTTTAGTTTTCTTGTGAAATCTCTTTCATAAATTTAGATTAGTTCTCTTATTACAGTTTATCCAGATCTATAATATAGGACGTGTCAAAAAATTCTGGACAAGATTATTTTTATACATCTGGATATGATTTTCTGTAATATAATAAATGAAAAAATTGGACTGCCAAAGGAGGACTAAAGGGAGAGTTATTAGAAGATCAGATAAAATGGTCCTTAAACCCAGAAAAATTGACAAGAATCATTTATCTTTCTAATTTTCTCATTTTTATCAGTTCATAAAAAAAATTCCAATTTCTGAAAAATGTGTGAGGGTGGTTGGTTGTTTTTCTCTTCATCTGAAATGATATGAAAGAAAGATAATTCTATTTACTTTACCACCACATCATATTTATGTTTAGACGGTTTCATGGGACGAATGCACTTGCATCTATAATTAAATATAAAAAAATATGTGCTACTAATTAAACCGAAAAGGAGGGAAAAAAAAGAGAGAAAAGCATAGACGGAAAAAGTATAACAATGAAGATGCACCTCTCCAGCTTTCACAGTGATAACATGTGGTGTAAACCCAACACCTGCTGACCCTGCAAATTGATATTTTAATGAAAAAATAAATAAATAAATAAATACTGATATAATTTGCAATGTGGATGAAAAAAGAAGATAAGTTTTGGAATGTAAGGGCCTGTTTGATAGAAGATGGTGGAATTAATTTCCAAGTCATTGGTTTCCCCCAAAGAATTGAATTCCATGCCAAATCAGTTTTTTGTGCTTTAGGTGTTAGTACCTTAGTGTAAGTTGTAATTATTTTCCAAGGCAAATAAGTGCTATCAAACGTAATTAAAAGCTGGAAAATGAGAAAGATTCCTTATTTGCTACGGCAAATGTTGCTATCAAATGGACCCTAAGAGTAATAGCACAGAACAGGGTTTAGATATTCGTACGAGTATAATTTTATATTTATATAAGAAAAATGATGAACATAAAAACTGGAAAAAGGAAAACATATATTCCTCCCAAAATTCTGAACCAATCAGCTGGAGAAGTAAAATGAGAAAATTAACATATAATCCGCAAGAAACAAAAATCCTTTGCCATATAATAAAGTTGAAGCCACTAGAGTTGGAACAAAAACGGGAACCGTAAAGTAATCATAAATACTGTAATGACAAGGCGTATTTATTTCATGTTTCGAAACATAGAACCATTACTAAATGAAGTTCCAGCCATATGCGGAATTAATATTGTTAACCTTCTTCTTTCTATGTTTTTTAATACAAGAAAAGAACATAGGAACTGATTAAATACACCACTCAGCAATTACTTAATCCTCATATTAGGCAAGAGGGATAAACAAAATAATACATAAAGGAGCATATTCACTTGTTTTCTGAGAATGAAATGATCGAATTATGAAGGGATTATTAGTTATCAAGAGAAAATGAAGAAAAGGGTCTGCAATTTTGCGAATTTCTTTTACACATTAGAGCATCATCAACAAGACTTGCAAAATGGTTATTTGGCCATTTTGCAAGTTTTTGCTAAAAACCGTGCCAAGGTAGCTTCAAAAAGGCATTTGGGAATCTGAGCTTCCAAACGCTGTTCCAAATTGGAAAAAGATATGACTGTCTAGGAGCGGGAAAACTTAACATACGTAGAGCAGTTGGAATGAAATACTGCACATTAATTCGCATAGCATTAAGCACCATACGTGTTCGGCGTAACAGTCAAATTCCAACAGCTTGTCACTTTTCCTACAAATTGCATACAGTGAGACGTTGGAAATTTTAGATTGTATTCGAGGGTAACTGCGCTGGTATTTATAGCACTTGAGAGAAATGTGCACTGCACGTTCAATAATTTTCCACAAATTTAATTCCTATGATGAAGCACAATTAGCATATGTCCGAGCTGGCCTATTAGTCGATGAGCCATTATTTGGGTTATTTGAACCCTTCCACCAATTAATGATGGTCTCAGAAGTCAGTTGCTTCGGCACACCCATCCAACATCGATAAGGCTAGTCCCGCCATCATCAATGTATTCGGGTGCAAAACGGAAAATGTAATTTTTGCGTTTTATTATCAATTTAGCTTGTATATTTTCATTCAATAAAATGATCAAGATAGACTTATGTAATGTTAGAGCGAAATATTAGAAATTGGATAAATAATTAATTTTTAATCATATCATAACAAATTACTTCATGTCGCAACAACACTATTAATGTTCAGTTCAATCAACTTTCACTCCAATATTTGCAACGTTTGGAAATGCGACTCATTCTAGATACAAAAACTAAAACATTAACATGAATGTGACACAAGTTGTATGATATATATGATAATAATAGGAGAGGAGAGGAATGTATTTGAAATGGGAAAAGAGGATAAGAGAAAAATAAATAAAAATAAAAAAGAGCCTTTGTGAGTAGCCTGGGCAAAAAAGTTGATGTAGAGGTACACTTTGCGAATTTCCGCTGGAGATGCTCTCTAATCATTAAGAAAAAGTTCTTGACACTAACTATAACAGCTGCCAAAGTTATAAATGTCATTCAAGCACAATAGATACTTCCGCTGCAGATCCCACAGTTTCCCCATAGTTGTTGCAAAAACTGAAAAACCAATTAAAATTCCTATTCTAGGGGAGACAACCTCTCATCTCCCAGCCCAAGGGTTTTCCAAGTTGGTAGAACCGGGCGTACTGTAAACCAGGCACCAGAGGTTCGAAACTTGGCAGCCGCGTCTTGTGGCCATAGACCACAGGAATCAAATGCCTGTTTAGCAAGCCTTATTCAGGGTGGAGGGATTAGTCCGAGGTACGCATAAGCTGGCCTGGGATTACACTTCATGCCAAAAAAAAAATCGCATCTCTCATTATATATAGTATACACATTAATGTACCCCAAATTAATCCATTGCCCTCCAATCCAAAATATTAACTTAGAATTAAATAAATAACGAACTCCTGTTGGAAAACATTTGTATTTATTACATAATTTAATGTTTTGACCAATTGCGTTTTGGTAAAAATTGAGCCGTTATTAAAGTGGGACCCACACGTCAAACGTGGTGGGACCAAGCACCTACGTGTTGATCTCAACAAGGCAAGTAACGTGGTATACTCGTTTACTCGAGACAGGAGATGAAATATATAGCTTTAAAGTACCACATTTGTTTTCACATGAAATATATGGTGTGAAAAGGTTGTCCCAACTATGTGGAATATATAGTGTTAATCCACACCCAAAATGGATTACAAGTTTGGAGCCCCGTATCCCAAATTAAAGCCCACACAGCTGCGCCGCCAACCGCCCCGGCGCGTACCAGGGTCGAGGGTTGTGGAATAATATTAACCTTCTTAGACAAATTTATTTCGGCTTTCTACTTAAAATAAATTTTTTCACCCGCAAAACGTCTTGGTTATATCTGTTTAATAAAGTGTGGCTACATAACGTCGTGTTTTAAACGAATAAGAAAACGGTCCAGTCCATCACCGAAATGTCACCAAGGCTATACGGATCCTCACTAACAGTTGCAAGTCGCTATATGTCTATTTTTGAACATACACCAGAAGGCACCTTGTTGCCTATAAATACAAGACTTATTCCTGCATTTCATTCATCCTTCTTACTGCATACCACTGTTCTAAAAAATC
Source organism: Sambucus nigra (assembly GCA_949130495.1). Classification (NCBI taxonomy): domain Eukaryota; kingdom Viridiplantae; phylum Streptophyta; class Magnoliopsida; order Dipsacales; family Adoxaceae; genus Sambucus; species Sambucus nigra. The sequence goes on along the minus strand of OX422219.1, from coordinate 397,879,534 downwards.
CGCCTAGGCTTAAGGCTTGGGAGAAACGCCTCGCCTTACGCTTTTCAGGCCTTATTCTTGGTAAAACCCTTAAGGCACATTTTTTTCTAAAAACAACAATGTTTTAGTGAAACGATGTCGCCTTTTAAAGAATTTCTTTACAAACCGAACCATTATCTCATCCAAAATAATCAAATAGTATTTTAATTTGCATATCTTCAGACATATTTTTATGATATGTGCAATTTTTGTATTTTAATAGCCTTATTATGATTAAAAAATATTAAAATATATCAAGAAGGCCTAAACGCCTTTTCACGCCTTTTTACGCTTAGGTCCGCCTAGGCTTCTAAGGCTTAAGGCTTGGACTCCACGCCTCAATCACGCCCCGCATTTTTTAGAACCTTGCTGCATACGTACACAGAGTCGGTGAGAATTGACCATTGTTGGTTCGTATCATGCACACATTGCAGTGGTTCTTATTTGAAGATCAATTCTAGTGAGACAAACGCCCATAGATTTCATCTGTATGCACTAGTAGTAGGGGAGAATTAAGACGGAGCGTCCAAAGTTCGACTTGATCTTACTTTACGAAGAGTAAACTTGTTTCATTTCCTATTGAGTTAATACTTATGCTTCTTGTTTTCTAATATTATATAGAAAAACTGATATCGCTAGTTTAACCCCCCCAGATTAAATATGAAGAGGCTAACATTTTTTAAACAAGGTTTGGCTGATGTGGTGTGGCTGCATTACTCAATATTATGTGATATACCAAAATACACCCTCGGCTAGGCCGAGGGTATCCTCACCCAGGACGAAGATTCAACAACTACTGTACAAGGATTTTTATCAGGCCAGACGACCCTACAAGGGGCCGACCCCCTCATCATGGACCAGACGACCTACAAGGGGCCGACCCCTCATCATGGACCTAACTACCCTACAAGGGGCCGACCCCCACATCATGGACCCTGTGAGGGGACGACAGTATGAGGCCCACATCCACATCCAGCTGGCTCAATGCCAGCATCAACTTTAGCCTCGGCCTGGCATCCTAGGTCGGCGGTGACATCATCACAGCGCGTGATTTGGGAGACGCGTGGAACAGTGCGCGTGGGACTCATATAGCACGTGGACTAGACCGTTATAACAATATCATCCCCTCACGTAAGGAAATATTATGTCATCATTAATCGCAAGTGGCACATCCAGGTATCAGCAGGGGATTGGCTAGATCATCATTCGCATGCCCCATGCATGCTTGGGGGGTACACTACTCCCCCCAAGCCCTATATATACTTGTCATATTCTACCTTGTAAAAGGATCGATAATTGTAACCCTAGCTAAAACTCTGTTTGTACACACAGTGGAGAGAGAGTGAGCTTATGCGCATTGTATCCAAGGCCATTAGTGCTCATCTTTAGTGGATCACACACTCACAGTGGATGTAGGCCTGATTGGATGAACCACTATATATCATTGCCTTCATTCCTCTTATCCTCATCTCCTTCTATATACTTACACACATATATAACTCTATTGCTGCCATTGTTGTTACTGTTTGAGCTCATGACCTCTTATCTGGTGGTGCAGAATCTTAGCATCATCATTATGCGTTTGACACCAAACTTGCTAAGCTTTAAACTTGAAAAATATTGGATAAATTATGTTTTTACAAATTCAAAATAGATGCAAGAGGTGTTACTTTGTGCGACAATGGGTTGATAAAATATATTTTGGATGAGTAATTTTTGGAGATTTTGAATTCAGATCCATCCATTCACATTGGATGATGTTCGAAATGGACCTAGGTGGATCTCACTCACTAACTAATATGTGTTTGAATTTTTATTACACAACACTTTTTTTCAAAAGAATTCCTTTCATCTCTACTTTGAATTTTTTAAAAACATAGTTTATCAACCCATATCACTATATATACTATATGATTTTATAGCTAAAGTCAATTTCGTGGACCCGTTTCGTAAATTATGACAACGAAAAATCCAAGTAAGAAAATGAAAGTAATTGTCAACTATATATGTATAGGGTGTCAAAAAATGGCAGGGGAGGGGTTGTTGCTTGTCAACTATATATATAGGTGCCAAAGAAATAGCAGGTGAATGGGTTGTGTATAGCAACCATTTAGTAAGTAATAATTGCATACTTTGCACAGAGATTACATATGATATTCACTTACGTTAATAATCTCATCCTTAATATGCTAAAGAAAATTAAATAACAATTTTTTGGATGGGGAGTATTAAAAAGGGAGTAAAAACAACTATAAGATTGAATATTTAAAAAAAAATCACAATATTCTTTTTAAAATATAAAATAAGAGAAACAATGAGAGAGAATCAATTGAAATTGAAATTGAAAATAGATATTTATGGAGGAGAAGGTAGCACACAAATGAGGAGATAAAAGAGTTATTCTAAAAATGAGAAAGAAGGTTAATAACTCTAATGTCATGTGTCAATACATGGTTCAAGAGTCCATATGGCTTATATATTATTATTATTATTATATGATGATTGAATTGTTTATGTATAACAAGGAGCTTCCTAATTCAGTAATAAGATTTTTTTGCTCTCCCGCACCCTTATTGTATACAGTATATATATGTAAGATTCTACACACAACTAAAACGTATAAATTGCTCATATACAGCTTAACCTTATTTTTCACTCTTTTCATCATATTCTAAATTAAAATAAAATAATAATATTTACTAGGTGACACATAATTTAATAGATAAATTTACTCGTGCTACATCACGGTCTAAGTAATATTATATTATATTATATTACATCTCAAAAGAATAATTCTTAAGACTCCCTCAAATTAAAACTCAATAGTTGTCGACACATATCAGAGTGAGATTCACCTGGAGGTCCATTCAAACATCCTCCAATGTGTTGGAAGTCTTCTAAAATTTCTCATCCAAAACACTGTCACACAAAGTAACACCTCCTCCATCTAAAATAACATCTCACGTTCAAAATTCAACTTTTAAAAAGAAATTTGACTTTTAACATAATCTATGGCCAAAAATTTTAAATTAACTACAACATGCAAAAAGCAAATAAATAAAACAAATCTGACTCTACTAAAGAAACCCCTTACTAAATTATCATGCATGACACCAGATATACAACACTCACTAACTTCCCAAACAAAACATTATCAAACCTCACACACACACACACAAATACCTGAAGAAGCAAGTTGATGTTTCCGGCCAGAACCAGGTGGCCTACCCCTAGCCTTCTTCCCTGAAAACCCAGTAGATATAACCCCCTGTTGAGTTGGAGATACAGGTGCCATAGACCCATCAGAAGAATATTTCCTAGGCCTTCCTCTTTTTCTCTTCATCACCATCCCACTGTTAACATTATTAATACTCGATTCACCCACCACCACCATAACACCCCCACCCCCACCACTACCAGGTTCATAAACATGTGTAGGTGTAGGTGTAGGTGTAGGTGAGGTTTGGTGTTGTACCATAGGCTTGTACACATCACCACTAAAGGGTAAACGCATATTCCCCATTAAAGTTTGAGGAGATTGAAACCCACCAGCATTCTGCTCATCTTCACCACCACCATATTGTTCTCTACTACCCATTCTTCAATTCAAATACCCTTTTCACTTTTGCCAAAAAAGATCAAATTTTGGTGGACAAAAAAAGATCTGTTTTTTTTTTTTTTTTAATTTTGGGTGTGAAGCTCAAAAATCAGTCTTGCAGTTGCAGATCCTTCATTTTTCAATTCTCCTGGAAAATTTTGCTCTGAATTTTGTTGAAAATTTGAGAGGGAAAAACAAACAAAATATTTTTTGGAAAAAAATATTTTTTAGTAAATATTTTGGTAAATTAAGAAAGTAGGATTAATTTTTTTTTTTTTGGGAAATAAAGATATATATATTTATATATTAGGGTTTCTGAGGGATGTATTGTTGCCGAAGAGGTTTTGGGTTCAAAATGTTTTGTCAGTTTTCAGAGTATTTTTGCCATGTTATTTTTTGTTTGTTTGTTTTATTTTGATTTTATTTTTCCGTATATGAATATATGCCATGAAGGTTCGTGAAAATAATGGAAAACAAGAAATTAAATCCAGGTGTTGAGACCTGATGCTTTAGGAAAAGGGAAATCTTATCTTATCCTTACATGTTTTCTTTTTTGCTTGTGGGTTGTAAGTCTCTTTCTTATCCTTCTCTTTTCAAAAGGACAAATTAGATGAAAATACAATTATTTTCCATTTTTTTAAACAAAATAAATGAAAAGGAATGAATATTGTTTTGAAAACATTACAAAATGTATATATTTTTTAGTTACTACATTAACATCAAATAATATTTTAGTTGCCTTTTTTTTTGTTATTTTGCATTTTACATGTAAGACGCGTTTGTGTTAAAAAAAAATAATATACGTGTTTTAAAAAAAATGTAAATGTTGTAGATAAATAGGGAGAGGAGAAATATTTTCCATTAAAAGATGTGCATATAACGAGGTGATACCATCCCTATCTAATAGGGTAAAGAGCCTGTAAGCCCTTGATTAATGTGGGATACTGTTTTAATATAAGAGGTCAAACCATATGTGAAAATCTATCATAAAATACAATTATTAATAACACTCCCTCTTAGAAATACATTGTGTCCATCATTCATTTATTGTTGACATTTTAAGACCGTAAGGAAACACAATGGAAAGACCAAAGTAAAGAAATATAAGTATAACTTTTGTGTTTAATTGGTGGTGGACGAGCTTGATACTGCCATGTTAAAACATTTACAAGAAAAAAACAGATAAAAAAACCTAGTTCCGAACTTTAACAAGGCTTTGGTGAATATGGCTGTAAATTTTTACTTTAATTTATTTGATTTTAATTTTATGACTCTTCTAAAGTTCATGTATGTAAAAAAAATTATTAGAGTCTTGTTCTTATCTTCCTTGTTGTAACCTATTTGAATTTGAGTTAGATTGTACCATTGTCTACATAGGTAGTGGCAGGAATGTATGATATTGAAGACAAGTCATAAATGCTTCATATGTTGATTAAATTATCTCATAAGAGAGTACCCATTATACTTGTTTCACGCAGTGCCAATAATTTCACATAACTGGAGGAAGTAACTATCAATGTTTACTTATTAAATCTATGTGAGATGACAACTTTGCTACAAAGGTAGACATGTCCATCCTTTAATTGTTCCATGTGAGGATCATATCATATATAACCTTGGGTTGATGGTCTCAAATAGAGGAAGATTGCGGATGTCTCTCAACCTATCAATAATACCCCCTATTCCCTAACATATGGTGAATCTACCCACCGACTAGTGGAGGAAGAAGAGGTGCAGTAGTTCCTCAGGGGAAAGGTTGCCTAATGAAAGGAAGATCCTTAAGTTTCTTTTATTTTGGATTTTTTTTACTTAACCCTTCACTTTTTAATCTGATATTTGACTTAACTATCACTTTTTTAATCTCTTTGATTTACCACCCTGAAAGAGGGGGTTATCTCAAAATATTGAATAAAAATAGAGGGTTAAGTCTAAGAATTTATTTGACTTTGCCCCCTCCTCCCCCCCGGGTTATGATATCAAATTAGACTTACCCCTATGTAGGGTGTGAAGTCAAATGATTATTAAAACGAGGGTTACGTTAAATTATGCATTAAAATTTGAGGGTTAAGTCAAAATGACCCCTTTATTTGTGATATAAGGTCCTATGTCATTCTTTTTTTCTTCATTTTTTTTGAAGCAGTGCAAGACCTTGGGCTAGTGAATTATTAATGAAATATTTTTTGCTTAATTTTTCTAGTTTATTAGTCTACTTTCATAAGCGTGGTTATCTAGTGAGGATGTGTGTTTAATCAACAAGTGTTCACTCTAAATCAACCTAGGGATTGAAGGTATAATTGCAAGACATGGCCAATTTTCATCAATTTCAAATTTTCGTCAAAGTTAAAATGTCCTATCACATGGATTTACTAGGTGAAGTGATGAAAACCTTGGATCAATAATTCGATGAGTTCAATTAGGAAAATTTAGCACAAATTACTAGAAACAAAAACCTAATTCCAATTTTAGGATCTAGATGAGATTAAAGCGTAGTATGTGATCAAAGTGCATAGATGAATAGACAATACATACAAAAAATTTACAAGAGAAATTTATAAGGAAAAACCCCACTAAGGGATAAAAAACCTCGACACACTCCAAAATCTATTTCAACTTGAAAATAATTTTTAAACAAGCCAAGAAAGTACCTTTCACTCATGCACTCATAAGTAATTGCCTATGGACTTTAATATTTCCTTTATTGAATGTAGAAATTGACTTTGAGCTCCACAAAGTTACTAAGAATGTTCATTATTCTCCTTAAAATCACGTCATGCCCCCAATTTCTTTAATAAATCGGAGCACCTCCAATTTCAAGTCTAGGAGTGATAGATCATGCAATTCAATGTAAAGTAGTTTAAATAATCTAGTGTAGATCAAAACTAAAAACACTCGTAATTCTCTCTCAAATACGAACATTAAATATAAATCTATATTTTATTGAATTTGGATGGAACAAGTTAAATTTGGAAAAGAGAAGCAATGAAGAGCTCTTAACCTAAAAAACCTAGTCAAAAGTATTTTAGAATGAAGAGGTTTTAAGATATTTTAAAATTAGAGGGAAATGGACCTATTTATAGAAAAATTTTGAGAGAAAACCTTCACCGTGCACACGACTTTAGCCAGTGCTAAAATGTTTGTGCAGCCGTGCGCACAAGTCAAATGTTTATCGTGCGAACGGTGTCGTGCGCACGGGTTCAAACAGAACCGTGCAAATGGTTTGAAGTCAAAATCAATAGACTTAAAATAAAAAAAACATATAAAATGTTGGTCATTTTCCAAAAAGGTTTACACAAAACGTACTGAGTATGATTCACTTATTCTTCAATTTTAAAAAGATATTTTGAAAAACGTGCAAGTGTGTGTAGCCCAATGTTCAATCACAAAACTACTAGAGGATACGTCTTCAAAGTATGTGGCAACGAAAGTCTTATGCTGTAGAGTGACTTATATGATCTTCAAGTCCAAAAATCCAATGAATGCGCCTCACTCTACAATTCAAATCTATGTGGATCAAATGACTCAACGACTCAATGTTTTGTCACGCAAATAAGCTAACTTACACACACACACACACACGCACATACACACACATATGTGTGTGTGTGTGATTAGAGTAGTAGGAAGTAATGCATATGTGAGTCCAAAAGACCAACGACACATCAAAGTTAAGTATGAAATGGTGGGTCGGAGTCGGATCAACATGATTATAACTAAAATCATATGAAACAACAGAAGGAATCACTCAGGTAATAGCATGCAGAAAGAGAAACTCCCCATTCTTTGGGAATCCTCCAAAAAAATCAATGAGATAATAGATGATATAAAGTATGTAAGCATGTGGGATATGATAAGAATCATTTAATATCACCAAACACAATAAGTATGAATACCTCTGTTGATGTAAAGAATTAGATTATATCTAATTATTTAATCACAGATAAATAAAATGAGACAAAGAACTTTTAAAGTGGTTCAGCCTTATGAGAATGGCCTACTAATTATTTAATCACAGATAAATAAAATGAGATAAAGAACTTTTAAAGTGGTTCAGCCTTATGAGAATGGCCTACGTCCACTGTTTCTATTATTGCTGACTGTTTGGGAATTCTCGATTACAAATTTTCTCAAGAAATTTCGGTCCCCTTACAATGAGGATAATACAATGTATTTATAGCCCTAAGGCTGTAATGTGAAAGGGTAATACATCCAATGACCCCTTAAGCGTATACATATGTATGATAATAAGCATTTAATGTGCAGTCAAACTGTTGGTTATTCGGCTATTAATGCTTTGTCCGAGGTGCAGCTCGGACCGCCTAAGGTCCTCGGTACTCAAAAGTTCCTCGGAGAGTTCTTGTAGGTCGGAGAGAATGAGTTGATCGGGGAAGCAGAGTTCCTCGTTGCAGTATGGTTCCTCGGAGTCAAGGTGTTGTTCGTAAGTATTTGTCGTTGCCACGTAGATTGCCACATGTCTTCACCCAATTGAGCCATGTCAGCAGACTAAATTTGGTATCAACAGAAGCCCCCAATGTTTCATAGTTCGAAATTTGAGGAGTGTGGAACATTCTTTCTCGAAATATGGCGGTTTTAAATGGTCATCCTGAAATTTAAGAGTATTTTCTTTTGTATTTATTTCTTCTTCCAAATTCGTAGAATCAGTCTTTTTTGAATTTTTCTAACCGCTTCGATTCTCGCGCCCCTTTTGTCTGTTTAGCCACCGGTAACTTAACCGGCTCTTTTTATAATCATTACTTTTACCCTTTCCCAAGGAAAAGTATTTAAACGTTGCAGAAAATCCCATCGTCTTCTACTTTTTCAAATTTGTCTCTTTGAGTTTTCCATCGTCTCTCTCTCCTGTGCGTTCATCTCTTCCATCATTTGTTGTCAACAGACTTATCCCTTTCCTGTAAGATTTTCTTCGTTCTCTTTGATTTCCTTCTTTCATCATGATTTATCATGTAGAATCGATTGATAAGTTTCGCTCTGATTTCTATATTCCCTCATGGGTTATTTTGGAAAAGCTTTCTGAGCCTTCAGACTATTTTCGTTTGGCTGAGGGACATTGGTTCCCCAGTCTCTTTGTTGCTGAGTGTGGCTTTTCTTTTCCCCCAAACCCTCTATGTCTGGAATTTTGTCAATACTTTGACGTGGTTCCTGCACGAATAGCCCCCAATACATGGAGAATAGTTAACGGTGTTTATAGATTAAATCAAATTCATGGAACCCGTATAGGAATTCTTAAAATCTTATTTTGTTATAGATGGGCTATGGGTGATAATACTTTTTATTTAAAAACTAGGTTTTTAAATAGAGCTTTAGTGGTCAATCTCCCAGATGCCAATAGGGACTACTTTGAGCACGAGGTTGTTATGAAAAATTAGCAACACCCTCCATTAACTGGAGATGATGTTTACCAGGGTCCCAGATGTCCTCCCTATGGCAATGGGATAGGTTGTTTTTATTTTATTTTCAAAATTATGCTTCCTTTGTGTTTGATAAAATGTGCCACTGATATTTTAATTTTGATTTATTTACAGTTAACGGCAAAAGAAAATCTCCAAAAGAGGCAGACGTTAATATAAGGCATTTAAAACTTATCTGGAGTTTGCATCAGACTATTGCCGACGAGCATATTAGGTCAGCTTCATATTTGCTTCAGTACAAGAGTTACACCTCCTCTTTTACTGCTCGTCCGGTGATAATCGACGCAGAACCAATACCAGCCTCTACAAGTTCTTCACCTGAGTCACATATTCCTTTGAGTGAAAGGATGAAGAAAAGAAGACCTCCTAACCTTTTTGAGAAACCTGCCTCTGGTGCTGGAGAGGAAAAAAGAAGTAAGCTTGATGTCCCAGGAGAAGGGACAAAGAAAATTGATGCACCTCCCTCGGCTGCTCCTGTGAAGGTGGTCGAGAAGCCCCCAGTGGCCTCGAGCAAGGCTGCTGCTCCAGGCGAGGTGATTGTCATTTCTCCGACTAAGACTACAACGTTAGTCGAGAAAATTGATGCTCCTCTGAGGAGGCTGAAGAAAAGCTCCTCTGTCAATTTGGCTGAATCCATATCTCAGCCCCAAGCTAGTGGTGTTCCCACTTTTGTTCCCCCGAGCTCTGCTATGAGCTCGGTGAAGACTTGGATCATTCCCGAGATCCAAGGTATTGAAGAAAACCTTTCTCGGGACACGGTTACCACATTAGCAGCTCGTCACATTGCTTCTGTAAGTCCTATAGTCTTAAATTTTCATTCTTTCCTTTTTGTATCTGTGCACTAACTTGCTTTCGTTTTCTTTTCACAGTTGGTGAGCTGTTTTAATATAATTTTGAAGAAAGATGAAGCTATTAAGGCTTCAAGCTCCTCGTCTGGTGTAGAGGAAGCTTTGGTAGGCCTAGTGCAGTCTCTGAAAGATTCTCGTCAGAAATATGATGATGATAAGGCAATCTGGGAGAAAAAGCTTACTTCGACTGAGCAGGAGAAGGCTCAGGTTATTGAGGTCTCCAAGGGGTTGGAGAAAAAAATAAATGATTTGAAGAAGAAGAATAAAGAGCTCGAAGGGAAGCTCAAAAATACTGGGGAGCTTGAAAATAAGCTCAAGGATGCTGAGGAGGAGTTGGGTCAACTTTGGGAAGTAAGCCGTCAGAAGGAGGAAGTTGAGAATAAACTGAAGGCTGCTGACAATCTTCTTTCCGATAAGCTTTCCTCGGAGAAGACAAAGAGGAAATTGGCTGTGAAGAAATCTTTCAGCGCTGGCTGGGATAAAGGGTGGAACAAAGGTTTGGCTGCTATGATGTCGCAAGTGGAATATGGAAGCCTCAAATACTTTAGAGATGGATGGGTCACTGCTCTGCAGGGGCTGAAGGTTGATGAAAACTCTGAACTCTTTCAGCGACACATCCCTGGTCCCCCTCCAACTCCTGAAAAAGAAGAAGAGGACAAAGCTGCCTCTGAGGAATCTTCTATGGTGATGGGAGATCAAATTTCTCATTCCCTAGCTATCCATCCCGCTGGCGAGGAACTTCAACTACCTGCCACTTCATCCGAGCAACCTCCAGCACTTCTCGAGCAACTCTTTGTTCCATCCGAGCAACCTACCTCCTCGTCCCAGCCTCCCGAGAAAGTTTTAGGAGATAAGGAAAAGGTGTAGAGTTGTTCGGATTTCTCTCTATTTTATTTTTCTTTGTCAAATGTAACTTCTGAACATGTAACTCTGAACTTTGTACTTCTCCTCTATGATGTAATAAAATTTGAACTTTTGATTATGCATACTGTTAATTCTCTTCTTCATGCTCTGTTTGTACTCTTATTGATTATTGCTTTTTCTTCCTCTACTAGTTTCTGGCCAGGATGGAATTATTGTCTGCTCATGATACAAAGCTGTTACGGTAATGCAATAAATATTTTAAAGCCGGTCATACAGACATGAGTGCAGCTCAAATCACTAACATCCTCGGTCATGGTGCTTTAGAGCAAGCAATTGAAGCCTATCAGTATTTGAAGTGCCTACTCGACCGTGCAGTGGCTAACAACGTAGCGTACTATGATATGATTGAGGATCTCCAAGGCACTCTTGAATAACTTCAGCAACAATATAAGGAATCCACTGCCCTTTTGCACGAGGGGTACGAGAAGAAGTATCAGTAAATCTGTGCCGATAAGGGATACGATAAACGGTTTGCTGCTTACAATGTGCGGGAGAGAACATTGAAGGCTGAGGTCGAAGAGCACGGACAGATAGCTGAGTTATTAGAGCAAGAAAATAATAACCTGCAAAGAGAGATGTATCAGTTGAAGTCTGCAGCTTCCACCTCAAATGCTTTGATCCCAGTGACTGACAAGGGATTCTCTTTCTTGGAGGTCAAAAATGCCAACCTGAGGGATGAATTAGAAACCTTGAAGAGGTCTGGCCCTTCTACGTCTACTCGAGGATGAGCAAGAGCTCCTCGGGGATGAGCAAGAGCTGCTCGAATTCCTGTCGAGGAACAGAGAACTCAATCTACTCTAGAGAACCAGGCCTTCCAACTGATGGCAAAGAACCAGGCCTTCCAACTGATGGCAAAGAACCAGGCATTGGCTGAGATGTCTAAGAAGATCAGGGATCTGGACGAGCAGCTTTCTGCACAGAAGTCTGTCTTCGAGAATAAAGAACTCTTTATCAAAAATCTCCAGGAGCAGCTGGAAAGATTGACGTATCAATTCCACAAGCAGCCCAGAGAATTCTGGATGGCTGGCTATAACGAGGCTCTCTACCATTTGGATGATCGTATCCAAAATGCAAATAATGAGGGTTATAAATAGGGATGGTTGAATGCCTTAGGTGTGCTGTAACTCGAACAGGGTCATTACCTGTGGGATTACCATAATCCTGGGCTGCTCGACCTACCAGTGCCACCATTTAAGCTTGATATGAGTTGGATCCCTGCTCGGGCCATCCTTCGGTGTCTGATTTCCAAATACCTTGGCGATTACAATCTCCATCCCAATGTCGAGATATCTCATCCCGAGCACCTACTGGATTGACCATCTATGATGAATATCAGGATGCTTGAAGATCTTAACTTCATAAATTCCCCTCATGCTTTGAATGATCCACCTGCTGGCGAGGAACTTGTTTCAAAAGCAGAGGGGAAGAAACCAATAGAATAGGAATCTTAATGTAATAAATTTGTATTTCATTCTTGATGTATTTTGTTCTACATTTAATGAAATAATTTTATTTACAAATCTTGATTGCCATTGTCTTGTAATTATAAAACACTTTACATCTGTGCATGTATATCTGTTAAAAAGATAACAACATTGTGTTATTTGTCGATCAACTGGAGTTTATTAAAACTTATTGTCGACTATCTTGAATTTGTGGTAATCATTTGATGACTAAACAAAATTGATGATACTTTGTTTCTCGACCAACTTGGTAGTAATTTAAAAAGTCACGAGTATCAAAAATTTTGCTCGATCACTTTCTCGTACTCATAAAATGTTTCCGACCAACTAAGGTCGGTAAATTTTTCTTCTCAACCAACTACAGTTAGTGGGTTTTTCTTACCAACCAATCTTTGGCACTTTTTGGAATAGTTTTACTTCCCGACCAACCTTAGTTGGCGTTTTCGGGAATAGATTTACTTCCTAACCAACTAAATTGGCATTTTTAGGAATAGATTTACTTCCCGACCAACCTTAGTTGGCATTTTCGGGAATAGATTTACTTCCTAACCAACTAAGTTGGCATTTTTAGGAATAGAGTTACTTCCTAACCAACCGAGTTGGCATTTTTAGGAATAGATTTACTTCCTAACCAACCAAGTTGGCATTTTTAGGAATAGATTTACTTCCCGACCATCCTTAGTTGGCGTTTTTGGGAATATATTTACTTCCTAACCAACCAAGTTGGCATTTTTAGGAATAAATTTACTTCCTAACCAACCAAGTTGGCATTTTTAGGAATAGATTTACTTCCTAACCAACCGAGTTGGCATTTTTAGGAAAGAACTGGGCAGAACATTGTCACTTTATTCATACTGATGAAACTGCATTACATGAGAGTTTACATTACTGATAATATTTGCGCAGATGTTCTGCATTCCATGCACTCTTAAACTCCTTCCCCTCTAAAGTTTCTATTTTGTATGTCCCTGGTCGAACAACTTCCTTAACTCGATAGGGTCCATGCCAGTTTGCTTCCAGTTTGTTGTGCTATTGGATCACCTTCTTTAGCACATGGTCTCCTTCTTTCAAGTCGCACTTCTTTACTCTCTTGTTGTAGAACAAAGTTGTTCGTTGCTGGTAAGCAGCATTTCTAATGGTTGCTTCTTCCCTAACCTCCTCGAGCATGTCCAGGTCTAACCTTCTCATTAAATCGCTGACAGGGGAATTGAAATTCAATATTCTGTGTGTTGGAAGACCCAATTCGGCGGGTATAACAGTTTCACTTCTGAATGCTAGCATATATGGAGATTCCCCTGTTGCTGCTCGGGGAGTAGTTCGGTAAGCCCATAGCACTGATTGTAGCTCGTTGATCCAGTTTGCTTTCGCGTCGTTCAGTCTTTTTTTCAAACCATTCAGTAGTGTTCTGTTTGTCACTTCAGTTTGTCCATTGCTTTAAGGATGGCCTGGTGTGGAGTGGATCTTCAAGATATTTGACTGATGACAATAGGCAGCGAACTCCTTATTGTCAAATTGTGTTCCATGGTCTGTGATGAAGGCATGAGGAAGACCATATCGACAAATGATGTTCTTCCAAATAAATTGGTACACCTTGTCTTACGTCATATCAGTGAGAGGCTCAGCCTCAACCCATTTAGTAAAATAATCCACAGCGACCACGAGATACTTAAATCTTCCCTTGGTCGTCGGCAGTGGCCCGACCAAATCTATTCCCCATATGGCAAATGGCCAAGGGAAAGTAATGGGTGTCAATAACGCTTGGGGAGTTATTCGGATGGAGGAGAAGCGCTGACACTTGTCACATTTCTTAGCATAGGCTATGCAATCAGCCCTCATCGTCGGCCAGTAGTATCCTTGAATCATCATTCTTTGCAAAAGAGTCCGACCTGCTACATGGGCTCCACAGGACCCTTCATGGACCTCTTTAATCAAATCTTTCACCTCGGTGGGATGCACACATCTTTGCAAACCTGCTATAATTCCTCGTCTGTATAGAATACCATTAGTCAATACATAACGAGCAACTTTAAACTTCAGTTTCTTGGCTGCAAGTTTGTCAGTTGGTAACTCCCGTTTCTCAATATATGCCTTGATGGGATCCATCCATGATGACCCTAAATCGAGGGTATTAAAGTTTATCATCAGATCTTCATCTATACTCCGAACAGCTAAAACTTCAATTGGGATTGTTCTTCGTAGCTCGGTACGAGTAGCTGATGCTAATCGAGCTAAGGCGTCTGATCTTGCATTCTCCATTCTTGGTATTCTTACCAGCTGAATAGCAACAAATTCCGACACCAATTCCTTTGCCTTTGCATGGTATCTGATCATTAATTCTCCTTTAGTTGCATATACTCCCATCATTTGATTTATGACCAATTGCGAGTCACTGAAAACAATAACTTGTTCTGCCCCCATGGTTTTTGCCAAACTAAGACCTGCAATCATGGCTTCATATTCAGCCTCATTATTCGAAGCTTTGAATTGGAAACGTAGGGCGTATTCTATGTTAACCTCGTTCGGACTATTCAAAACTATCCCTGCGCCACATCCTGTAGTGCAGGATGAACCATCCACATACAGACTCCATATAGGCAACTCGTCTTCAAATTGCCGATCTGCCAGAGTTCCTCGGTGAAAAATTTGTTGCTTCCTATCACCATCTCCTGATATTTCTTGTTGTTCGTCGATCATCTTTTCTTGCCCTTTTACCAACCTAAGCTGGTCTGGGCTTGAATTTGATGATCCTGTAACATCTACTTGCCCTTTTACCAAGCTAAGTTGGTCTGGGCTTGCATTTGATGATCCTGTAACATCCACAGGTTGATCAGCGAGCAACTTTTGCTCCTCGGGGGTATCAGGATAGGTGAACTCTGCTATAAAATCTGCTACCGCTTGCCCTTTTAGCGATGATCTGGGTTCATAAACTATATCATATTCACCCAGTTCTATTGCCCAGCACATCAATCTTCCTGATTTTTATGGTTTATGAAGGGCTTGACTCAATGGCATATCAGTATATACTACTATGGTATGAGCCTGGAAGTATGGCTTCATTCTTCTACTTGCCTCGATCAATGCTAATGCCAATTTTTCCAGCCTTGGATATTTGATCTCTGCTCCTCGGAAGGCCTTACTTGTGTAGTATATTAGTTTTTGCACTCCATTCTCCATTCTTATCAATGCCGAACTAACTGCATTCTCGGACACTGCCAGATACAAGTATAATTTTTCTCCCATCACTGGCCTAGATAACAGTGGAGGTGCTCCCAAATATTTCTTCAAGTCTTGGAAAGCCTTCTCACATTCATCATTCCACTCAAAAGTTTTTCGGAGCGTCTTGAAAAATGGGAGACATCGATCAGTTGCTCGCGATACAAATCTGTTGAGTGCTGCTACTCGTCCTGTAAGACTTTTCACCTCTTTCTTCGTTGTTGGGGATCGCAGCCGTAACAGAGCTTTGATCTTTTCAGGGTTAGCTTCAATGCCTCGCTTATTGATAATGTATCTGAGAAACATGCCTTCTCGTACTCCAAATGTGCACTTCATAGGGTTCAACTTCATTTGATATTTATCTAGTTGATCAAAGGTCTGGCCTAAGTTAACTAGATGATCAGCAGCTTTCTTGCTCTTTGTTAGCATATCGTCAACATAGACTTCCATATTGCAACTGATTTGTTCTGCAAACACTTTGTTCATCAGCCGCTGATATGTTGCACCTGCATTTTTCAAACCAAAAGGCATAACATTATAACAATAAGTTCCCCTAGTGGTAATGAAAGAAGTACTCTCCCTGTCTTCAGGTTTCATTTTAATCTGATTGTAACCAGAATAAGCATCCATGAAGCTCAGCAGCTCGTGTCTCGAGGTAGCATCCACTAGTTGATCAATTTGGGGTAGCGAAAAGTGATCCTTTGGGCATGCTTTGTTGAGGTAGGCAAAGTCTACACACATCCTCCATTTGTTGTTCTTATTTTTCACCATCACCACATTTGCTAACCAGTCTGGATATTTAACATCTTCAATAAAACAAGCTTTCTGGAGCTTCTCGACTTCCTCCTGTATAGATTGATTCTTCTCGGGACTGAATACTCTTCTTCTCTGCTTCACAGGCTTGATCTCCTTATTCACATTGAGTTCATGACATAAGAAATTTGGGTCTATCCCAGGCATATCCTCATGACTCCACGTAAAAGTTTGCTTTCTGCTTCTTAGGAAAGTTATCAATTCATGTTTTAGTGAGGCTTCCAATGACGAACCTATTTGAGTAGTTCGTTAAGGGTTCTCGTCGTCCAGGATGATGTTTTCAGTAGCTTCCACCACTTGACCCTTCACGAGTTGCGACTCATCTCTAGGATCCAATGTTTCAATTTCTGCACCTTCATCCACTTGATAGGTGGTGGTCTTTCTCTTTGATTCCTCCATTTCCTCTTGCTCGGCGGATGAATAATAGCATTCCCGAGCTACTTTCTGATCACCTTTCACAACTCCTACTCTAAAATTTGTTGGAAATTTTAGGCATTGATGTACCGTAGATGGTACAGCCTCGAACTTCTTTAATCCTACTCTTCCCATGATGATATTGTATGATGATTGAACATTCTTATCCATCACGAAGAAGAGTATTCTTTTTGTTCGACAAGCAGGCCACGTACAAATGAATATATCCAATTTGATCGTCCCAAGTGGAAATACTTTCTCGCCAGCAAAACCGAGGAGGGGTCTATGATAAGGCTCCAGTTGAGATAGCTTTAGATTTAAACTGTCGAAGCACGAGTAGAACATGATTTCTTCCGAGCTACTATTGTCTACCATTACTCTTGAAATCATTACCTCCTCCATCCTCATTTTGATCACCAATGGATCATCATGAGGATATAGAACACCTGCGAGGTCGTTCTTTGAGAAACCAAAGACCAATTTCTCTTTGTTTACCTTTCTCGGGTGATCCTCCTCAGCTAGATTTATTCGTTGAATGTATGAGCAAGCTTGAGCCTCACAGAGGTAAGCTTTTCTCTCTGTAGTAAGGTCTCCTCTTCCTGCATCTCCACCTGTAATAACATTACAGTCAAATGACCCGAAGCGTATTGAAAATGCCTCACGTTCTGGCTGCCTTGGTCTCTTGGGAAGATCGGGGTATTCTTCTGGATCAACTTCATGGTTTCTTTTCTTGTTCTCCTCTGCTCGACGAGGAGATCTAGACCTCTCTCTTGTTCGGTCGTTATTTCTTCTATCATTCCTCCGATCAACATACTTTGCCAGTTTTCCTCGTCTGATGAGTGTTTCAATCTCATTCTGAAGAGCTATGCAATTTTTGGTCATATGGCCATGATCTTTGTGAAACTCGTAATATTTTGCTTTGTTTCTCCTGTCTGGGTCTGCCTTCATTTTCTCTGGCCAGTTTAATTCCTCGTTGTTCTTGATTTCTTCTAGAACATGGTTGATATCTTTCTTTAAAGGAGTATAATTATCAAATTTCTTCAATACTTCCCATGACGACCTTGTTTTTGAGTGTTTGTCATTACCATTGTTCTTATGCTCTTTCTTCTTAGCTTTATCACCTTCCACCTTGGTTTCTTTGGCATCCATATTCTTCTTCGCAACCATAGCCTCCTCGGCATTCATAATCTTGGCTGCTTTTCCCATCAGATCTGACATGGTTCTAGGTGGATCTTTGGCCAAAGTGTAGTACAACTTGTTGGACAGTAGTCCACTCATCACGGCGGTAATCGCTGTCTTTTCCTCATAATCAATGACTTCGAGTTTCTCGTTATTAAAATGAGTTATATAATCTCTGGTACTTTCACCAGCTTTTTGTCTAACACTTAACAAATGCGCTACTCGTTTAACTGGGTTTGCCCCAAAATAGAAATTCCCAATAAATAACTTGGCTAGTTGGAAAAAAGTTGAGATCTTACCCCGAGGAAGATTATTATACCATATTTGAGCAGATTCGGTAAGAGTTCCCGAGAATGCTCTGCATCTCATCTCATCTGGAACAACATAGATGTCGGCTGCACCTTGGTATTATTCTATATGAAGGACAGGGTCAGTCTTTCCATCATATTTGGGGGTCACAACAGATGCTTTGAACTTTGATGGTGTTGGAAAATCTACAATGGCCGGGATGAAAGGTGTTCCTTGAACAAAAGTTCGTTGTAGAGGGTTCTTGGCCTTAGCCATTTCCCCTAATCTATCCTCCAGCCTCTGAATAGAGCCTTTCCACGCATCGTTTCCTTCCTCGGGCCTGTTGGTTCGAGCAACTGATCGCGTTGATGTGGCTTCCTGGGATATATCTTGACGAGCAGCTGGTCGCGATTGGGCATATCCTTCCCTTAAGTCTGATGGTCGTTAAAACTCCTCGATGCCGCTCTAGGAGGATTTTTACTCCTCCTAGGACCTAATCGATCAAAAGGAGATACTCTGCTTAATCTTTCTAGTGCACTGGTCCTTTCTGGAGAGAGAGTGATACGTTGTTCAGTATTTGTGGCTCGTACCGATGAAGTTCGTTCAGGATGATAAGAAAAATCTTCAGACTCCTCAGTACGATATGAATCGGTACGCCTAGTACGCGAAGAAGGTGAACGGGTATTTCTTTGAATTCTTCACGATTCTGAATGGGTTGGTGCACCACCATGGAGGGTTCGTATGAGTTATCGCATAGTTTCTTGCATGACTGTCTGGCCCTGGGCCAGATTTGTCATTATTCCAGCCATATCTAGAATATTGGGCGAAGCAGATGGATTTAGAGGGCTTCCAGTGTTTCAATTGCTGGGTTCTGGAATATCAGCCATTTGTGATGAGTTGTTTTTAATGAAAAATGATATTACCAGTCGTTTCCCACAGACGACGCCAATCTGTTGATGTAAAAAATTAGATTATATCTAATTATTTAATCGCAGATAAATAAAATGAGACAAAGAACTTTTAAAGTGGTTCAGCCTTATGAGAATGACCTACTAATTATTTAATCACAGATAAATAAAATGAGACAAAGAACTTTTAAAGTGGTTCGGCCTTATGAGAATGGCCTACGTCCACTGTTTCTGTTATTGACTGTTTGGGAATTCTCGATTACAAATTTTCTCAAGAAATTTCGGTCCCCTTACAATGAGGATAATACAATGTATTTATAGCCCTAAGGCTGTAATGTGAAAGGGTAATACAATCAATGCCCCCTTAAGCGTATACATATGTATGATAATAAGCATTTAATGGGCAGTGAAACTGTTGGTTATCCGGCTATTAATGCTTTGTTCGAGGTGCAGCTCGGACCGCCTAAGCTGCTCAGACCGCCTAAGGTCCTCCGTACTTAAAAGTTCCTCGGAGAGTTCTTGTAGGTCGGAGCGTATGAGTTGATCGGGGAAGCAGAGTTCCTCGTTGCAGTATGGTTACTCGGAGTCAAGGTGTTGTTCGTAAGTGTTTGTCGTTGCCACGTAGATTGCCACGTGTCTTCACCCAATTGAGCCATGTCAGCAGACTAAATTTGGTATCAACAACCTCTACATGATACATCACAACAAAATAGTGTTTCTATCCCAAAGACCTTATAAAGTAAGAAACGTAGGAGTTGTCCCTATAACATAGGCGTTCTCCCCCTAAATCAAGAACATGTGAATCTCCCCCTATCTTGACGTTCTCCCCCTTTTTCACACGAAAAGGTCAAAGAGTAATAAAAAAGACATAAATAACGGGTATATCATGGTAAAAAAGTAACCATTACAATGAATAGAAGAACTAGCGAACAAAAGCTAGAGAACCATATCAAATACCAAAGCTATAAAGAGAGTTCTCAAAGAAATTGAACATGACTATGAGCAACATACAAGTATACCATCATATGAATCTCAAAACAAGAACTAGTAGATAAAATATATCAATCAATAAACATATAAAGTAGGATATAATCTAACTAGAATGAAATCATATATAAAGCAAAAATATATTATTGTAAGCATTAAGATATGGATAATATATAAATAATCCATAAACATCATCCGAAGTGTAACATAAAAATCTAAAATCACTCCATGACAAACATGGGAGTAAAAAAGTACATCCAAAATATCCATAAAACCATCCAAACACCAAAGTACCAAAGAAAATGAACAAATATCCAAATACATACAATAGTGTCAGAGTACCATATAGATAGTACATGAAAGTTTTAAATAAGCAAAATAAGTATAAGCATAAAATCTCTAATCATCATCAATCATCTTATCATCATCGTAGTTCTTATACATAAGAGGAGGAGTAGCAACATATGGTGGTGTAGAAGCTGGTACATTGGGGAAAAGTCCAGTCCTCCTAAAGTAATCTGCAATGAATGTAACATCGGTACATAGACTAACTTTCTCTCTATCCACCACATCTAGACGATGTCTAAAATAGTCATGCATCTGGCTTCTCTTGACTCCCATGTTTCTAAACTAACCACACATGAAGGAAACTTATGATTCTATGAACTCTCTAGTACCATTATGAGATTATGGCTCTGGTGCGGGTAATGGCTAAGGTGCTAGTGCAGGTGCCAGTGAAGGTGCATCTAGATTAATAAACTGATGAGGAGGACTATGAGAAGTCTGGCCGGTGAACAGGATGACCTTATCCTAGAAATGGATCTAAGAATAGGAGTGGACTCATTCGTAAGAATTCTAGGCACATTTAATTAATATAGATAACCAGTAATCAACGGACTATAAACCTTCCTGGGCCGTATCTATGCAACCTCATCTAAGAGAAGATCGGGATAATCAATAGACTGTCCATGAGCAAGCATATACATTAACCTACCTATCGTCTATGGTAAGTCCTGAGAGCGATGATGTCCCATGAGGTTATAGATAACCAAGAAGTGAAGAATAAAATACCTCTTAAACATATGTTATTGTTGGAAAAGATTTCCAACCCAATGTGTGGGATAACCAGTAAGAAAAGAAGCAACCCTGTTATGAGAAATCCCATCCTCTTGGTATGCATTGGAACTAGGATTATAAATATGAGCCTCAACATCTAAACGAGTCACTAATATCTCATCAGTCAATATCACATCAACACGTCTAACAATTGAATTAGGGATGATAAGAGACTCGTATGTCACAATATTGTTCGCATAGAATTCACGAATAATAGTAGCATTGGACGACGAATATGGACGAAACAAAGGCGAATCCCAAATCAATGTAATCAAGGGTACAACAAGATAACCCTCTTCATATCTATTTAGATGGTCTAAATTGACATCTCTCTCTGTAGGAATAGGATGAGCCATAAAATCCTCATTTAGTGCAGAGTCATCTCTCGTAAATGAATCCTAGATGCATCAAAAGTAGGATTTGGAACAATAATGGAGGCTCTCGGAGCCTCGATGAGGTAAAAATCGAGCGGTCGTGTAAGGCCACTTGTCGTTGTTATCGGTTTTCACCACAATATAAAAAACCTAAATTTTAGCTACACTCTTATAGGAGTATAAAGGCAAGTCTAGGTATCGAATACACGAAAAATGAATGTTAGACTTCAATTGATTTGCTACTTCTCAAATAAAAGTGTAAAGGGTGATTATTTTAATAAAATTATCAAAAGTAGGCAAATAATTAAACTAGATTAACAATAAGAATAAAATCTAAAGATTGAGAATTATATCCCTCACCAAGGGGTAATTAGAATAAATGGTTACATGGGAAGAAAAGCTTTGTAAAGATTAAATCTCATTTTGACAATGAATCAAACGTAGAGTTATTACCCCCATAAATTCTCATAAAAGCCAACTTTGATTTTAATGTCAACAAATATTCTCGAGATTACGCAAAAAGGTCGTAAATATGATGAATACATGATTACACCATTAATTTTACTAGGTGCAAAACCAAAAACAAACTAACCCATTAGAACTAGCCTAATCCATCATACCATATTAAAGCAACCAATTAATCCCCGATGAGTTCAATCATATCAACCTAATTTAATTAGCTAAAAGGAATGTTAAATGGCATGAAATTAAAGTCAAGTAATAAATAAATCAATAAAACTAGTTATTAAAGAAGGAAATATAACTATGAAAACTTAAATAAATAAGGAAAATAATGAATAGTAACTTACAATCAAACCCTATGAGAGAGAATGGAGATAAGCGACCAATACTAAACTAAACCCTAACTAAAATAATGGATAAAAACTAGATAAAATGAATAATATCCACTTACTTTTTATAGTTTGTGTATTAAACAAAGAAAAGTAACTCAAAAATCTCAAAATATCTGGTGTGATCGATCGATTGACCAAGGATTGATCGATTAATGAAGTTGAAATCTTTGCACTGTTCCCAGATATTTCACAAAACTAAGATGATCGATTGATCGATGGTTAGGATCGATCAATCGATGATTGATAAAAATGCCCACTGCTTTCAGATCTTCACCAAAATCACATCGATTGATCGATCCCTTATTTTCAATAACACTATATCTTCCTTTTAATTAGAAAGATACTTTAGAACAACATGTATAATTCGGTCATACGGCATCAAAATGACGTGTTGTTTATGGTCACGTGAAGCTAGCTCGATGAACTGCTCTACTATGGAGATTCTCCATCTTAAGTCTAAAATTATAAAATTTACCCCTGAAGTTGCATCAAATGCACATTACTTTCTCGAAATGCTACCAATTGTTCCGCTAGCCATTCCAACACCTACAAAAACTCTCTCTTCTCTCTCTCTCTCTCTCTCTCTCTCACACACACACACACACACACACACACACACACACACACACACACACACACACACACACACACACACACGTGCGCGCACGAAGGTTAACCAAAAAATGAGCATAAATATATGATTTAATAGGCACAAGTGTGATAGAATGTGTAAATATAAAGGGCACTAATGTACAATATTCGTTACTAATCACACCCCCTAAGCTAGACATTTCTAGTCCATGCTGATGAAAAAACTAGAACCATTTCAATAAAGATATAAAAATAAAAACGATTTATATAAAGGATTAATGCCACTTTTGCGGGCACACGATTGCATATAACGAATTCTACAATCCGTTAAACCCCTTGGTTACCCTAGTAGACTAGTGTTTTATCGTGAGGGTTTTCAGGTAAGAAATCCACAAACATCAAGTTCCTCAAATTTACTCCCAACAATCAAATGCGATAAGATCAACAATAATGAAAAGGATTTCAACAATTTATTAACAAAGCGAATGAGAATTTGCATAATAGTCTATAATCATTAACATTATCATAATTGAAACCTTAAATGTGAGAGGAAGAGAAGACAGAAGAGAAAATATGATATAGAAAAACATTTGTAATTCGGATAAACATTAAAGCGTGCATGACATCAAATCCTTTTTGTTGATTACACTAAACAAATAAACGCACTCTGAATAGGGTGTAACACACATGGGACATGTGAGCATAATGAGTAAATGTAGATGGAAGCAAGGTCATTCACATGTCATCAATGAATACTACTATTTATAAAATTAAAAATGATAATCTTAATGAAAGGATATCGTTTATTAAGGGAGGTGAAACCTACTTTTACATATTATCGACTATTTAAACTTTTGAATCACATTTACCTTAGGATCAAATAGGAATTTGTATAGGGTTGTAATGTAGGTTTGGGGTTAAGGTTATGAAATGAAGGGATATTTATGGTTTCAAAGTGTTCGGGGAGAATATTCGAGATAATGGAAGATTTGTAGGCAATTTCAAAACTGAAATATGATTTCCGTATAAGGAAAGGGATATATATTGGAGTATGACTACTTTATTTTCTCCAATAACTACGAGATTCTTATTTTTATCAATCCATTTCCTTTTCTTTTTCTTTTTCTTTTTCTTTGGTTTGTTTTTCTTTTCATTTTTGACTTCTTTTTTTATTTTTATTTTTCTCTTTTTTTTCTTGAGAATAAAAGCCAATTTGAGAATGCGTGTGCAATATTAAATCGCAATTTCCAAATTACAAACTTATTTAATTAGAGTCAATTTATGAATCAAGTCGATTCAGCCCTTAAACTCAAATAGCAACGTGCGTGCAAGTGTCAAACCAACATAAATAAAATATACGACACAATAATTTAAGAAAAATCCCCACAGGGCAAAATCTTTTTATTTCACTATAATTGTAAATCGCAACTTACATCAAATTACAATGAAATACAGATCAGTAATGGTTCACATGAAACTATACCATAATGGACACGCAGTCTTCAATAAAGAATCAACACGCAGAAGATCCTCAATGACACGCAGTCATAAACCTTGTAGCGAGTCACTCCATAATAGCACGCAACTCTCGGTTGTAGAGATCTCCCCACAAAGTACGAACAATAGAAAAATACCCAGCAAAAAAATGTGTTGGGTTCCAGAAAATAACTCACACAAAAGCACTGGGATTTATGAATTGTAAAATAAGTTTTGAACCCTTAAAGTAATGGAGAATAAACCAAAAAACACTAAAAATGTATTCTGATTGAAACAGTATTTTCTCCACACAAAATACAGCAGCCTCTAACACCCTTTATTTAATAATATTTAAGGTGGTGGCGTGTTGACTAAAAAGACCTGTCGTTCGGATGAAACACGACATCATTCGAGCGAAACTCCGTCTCGTTCGAACAAAATGTGATGTCATTCGAACGACCGTCACTGATCCTCTTTAAAAAACTTTTAAAAATTAAATAACTTGGAATACGTAAAAACCAAAACTGTTTACGGGATCAAAAGTGTTTATCCAACACTTTTTATGATTAAAAACATTTAAAAATATTTTTATCCTTTATAAAAAATATCCCAACACTTTTAATGTGAAATGTAAATTGGAATTAAAACACAATTTACAAAATTTCTTGTTGGGCTTGAATGTTAAGGTCTTCTTGAAATTCGGATCGTCTTGTGTAGATGTGATCTTCTCAACCCTTCGACGACTTGTATCGGTATATGACATACTAAATTGATAACGGATAATAATGTCCTTAAAAATCTCCCCCTATGTCTTTGCCGATACAAAATAAAAAATATCTGAATTATCAATCAAAATCTGACCTACACAAATCTACTCTTCCATAAACTCAAACGTGGAAAGATAAACTGAACAATTCTTCATACTTTTTCAACTGATGCTTCAACAATTAACTTTTTAAGATCCAAGCTTTTCTCATCAGGATGTGCAACATAATGATCTTCAATTGTACTTACACACATGAGACAATGCAAAAACTTCATGACGTATCGAGTTTGAAATAATATAAACATAAAACATGTAAGCATAATCAAATATCCCCCATACTTAAATTCCCCCATACAATCATAATTTGTTCTCCCCATTTTTATTTGTCCGAAATAGATAAGAAAAAGAATAAATCACATAAAGCAAATCGGGGTGTCACGGTAAACCAGTAAGCAAACTATTTTTTAATTTTTTAATTTTTTTATACAAAAACACAAAAAAAAAATGTTACAAAAATCACACCATGAATTTTTACTAAGATAACCAAATCGAGGAAATGGAATGAATGGGTGTGAACAATTTTGATAGGAAAATCGACTCAATCATATCATATGTGCAAGATGTATAAAAGTACTCCTAACGACAGAACATCAAAAAATAGTTCTTTGGTGTAAAATTGTTGAATTTAGATGACATCATCTTAATCATATCAACACATCAAAGTATAAATGATTTCCACACCAATAAAGTCCAAAATAATTTCATGATTTTTCAAGACTTTTTAAGGTTGCGCAAAGCCATTTTAATTCTTGAACCAAACTCCCTCATATATATTTTATTTTTGAGGTGATCTAAATTCTCAAACATTGGAGAATTGATGAATAAACCTAATGGCCCATAATTGGCATATATTTATTTTTATTGCCATGCAATTTTTTTCGAGCTCTTTTAAACCTCATTGGACCCCGGATAATTAAAATGCCTCAATTTTTTAGGTCCTTTTAAACGCTGGCTTTATCGCAAAGGAAAAAATGAAATACCTTTCGCAGCCCTTTTCTGTTTTTCAAAGATGAAACACACAAATCTCACAAACGGTTCATATCATGCACTACTTTTTGTCAAGTTTTATCGCATTTGGTTCGTTGTATAGCTAGAATTGAAGCAAAAACACTCAACCAACATGTGATAGACAAGCACAAAAGTCAAACAAATCCGTGCATGTGTGCAATAAAGGACAAAGTGAGTCAAACATGTAGGTAGCAACACTATAGCTTCTCAAAGACTCCAAACTTTGTAAAGCACATGAATGACACAACATATTGTCTCAAAACATTACCAAGCAGTCACATGGATATGGCATGAAGTTGTGACTTGGTCATCCTCAATGTGCATTCATATAAGGTGCAAAAAAAAATATAAAACTCTTTTTGGATTTTTTTTCAATTTTTTTCAAAAAAAATCTTTTTGAATTTTTCGAACACTGTTCAGAAATAACCCAGCACTACTAAATAATAGATAACAGGATGAAATAGGGGACTGCTAACAAAATTCTAGGGGTCGTTCGAACGAAATACCTTGTCATTCGAACGACACTTCGCGCGAGATGTATTCTCATTCGAATGAGAAAAAAATAAAAATTCCCAGATCATTAAGACTGAAATGCAATTTTGTCCAAAGGGAAAATTTCATAAAAATGGTTCCTGGAATGTGCAAGAAGATCCAAACAGTGCTAAGAAATACCAAAAAATAAGAAAAATAAAGTATAAGTGGTACATATTAGCAATAGGCAAAAATGTCATCATTTGAATCACCCTATGCTAGTAAACATGTCTAGACCTCAACCGAGAAGTGCGGTGGAGTTCTCCAAAGATGGTGACATCTTTTGAAACAACTCCATTAAATCATGTGAAGTCTTGAACCAAAAACTTTACTGCTCGCGAATATGTGCAAACTCTCTATCATTATATGCAAGCAAAGTATCATGAGTGGGTTCGTGCGTATAAGAATGTTAAGTGGCATATTGTGGCACATAACCCAACTTAAAGAAAAATTCCCTAAGTTGTCCTCTCTTTTTGTAATGGGAGAAAACGTAAATCGGCCTAGAAATTAATTTTTCACAAATTCTAGGACGTGTTCTCGTAACGGGAATGGGACGACTAGGTGGGTTATGATGAGAACCACGTGAATCAATCACCAAAGTGGGAATCGGCTCGAGTGCAACAAAAGAAGTGGACGCACCATCATGACCTTTTCCTAAACTCTTACCACCACCCAAAACAGGATTGAGAACCATCTTTCCCACCTTCTTACATGCGTTCTATAAAGTGACTTTAGCCTCCAAGGCGTGCTTAAGATCTGTCTCTAATTGTGACAAGCGGGCTATAAGTGCACTCTTTTCCCTATTCAAAGCAATCAACTGCTCCCTCAAAGAAACCTTTACTTTCTTGAGTTGACTTGCTTTTGACTCAAACTCCTTCAAACTCTCAATATCACACTCCAAATCTTTCACCTTGAGACCCAACTTGTTATTCAATTTTTTAGTTTTTAAGTTCTCGGCGTACAACTCTCGAAACGTAATCTGGAGCTCACTCTCATCATGCCTAGCACACTCGTTCTCAGAATCGCTAGAAACACTCAAAACCTCGTCGGGGGTATCACGTGCACATGTGTCTTCATCGTCGTGGGAAAAAGTGGGTGTGCTCACGTGATTTGTTAAAAATGCAATACAATTTCCTTGTAAATACTCATCCTCGAAACCATTCACATCTTCCTCACTATCACTTAGGGTCGCTAGCGTGGCAACTTTTTTGACCTCTCTCCTAAGTCTAGTGGGACACTCAAATGATTTATACCCTTTCCCCTCACACTCAAAACATTTCAAATTTTCAAAATTTTCTTCACACTCCTTTTCTTTCTCACTGCTTTCTTTGGCCTTGTCTTTCTTTTTGTTTTTCTCCGAAAACCTTTTATTGAAAGAATTTTGTTTCGAAAACTGGAGAATTTTTTTAAAATTCTTTGCAACCAAGGCCATATCAAAATCAAACTCGTCCTCAGACTCGGACTCACAAAAACTCACTATCTTTTTCTTTTTTAACTGGGTTTTAAGTGTTATCCCTTTATCCTTAGGTTTGACAGTGTCGGAAAACATGTCAATTTCGTACGTCTGTAGGTCACCTACCAATTTTTCTAATTTTAGACGATTCAAATTGCCTAAGGTATTCAAAATAGTTAATTTTGGGATAAAACGTTTAGCCAACGATCTTAAAATATTTTTAACCACTAGTGCATCAGGAATTCGCTCTTCAAGATTAAAACTAGTGTTGACAATATCAGGCAAACGTGCATAAAAGTCGTCAAAACACTCAGTCTCTAGCATGGTGATGGTTTCAAATTGAGTGGTCAAATTTTGAATTTTAGACTCTTTGACCGCGTTAGTGCCTTCGTGGGTGAGTTGAAAAACATCTCACGCTTCTTTAGACGTGGTGTACGTCATAATACGTCGGAACTCGTCAGGGGTGACATGTCCGAAAATTGCACTAAGCCCACGTGAATTATAAGTGCTCCATCTAAACTCATCCTCAGTTTAGTTTGACACAGGTTTTAAATTCGTGACATTATTTGCGGTGACATTGGGGGGGGGGGGGGGGTCCAACCTCTTTCACAAATGACCCAAACTCTCTCATCGATTGCTTTTAAATGCGATTTCATATGGGCTTTCCAGTAAGCATAATTAGACCCGTCAAAAATTGGCAAACGACTATATAAGTTTTCGTTAGGAAACATTGCGACAAACTTTTAAAAATCAAATTTTTCAAAAAATAATATCACACAATTTTGCGAAAAATAGGAATACGCGATAAATTAGCGTAACCCGCTTTGATACCAATTTGAGAATCCGTGTGCAATATTGAATCGCAATTTCCAAATCACAAACTTATTTAATTAGAGTCAATTTATGAATCAAGTCAATTAAGCCATTAGACTCATATAGCAAAGTTCATGCAAGTGTCAAACCAACATATATAAAATCTGCGACACAATAGTTTAGGATAAATCCCCGGAGGGCAAAATCTTTTAATTTCACTATAATTGTAAATCGCAACTTACATCGGATTACAATGAAATACAGATTAACAATGGTTCACACGCAGCTATACCACAACGGACGCACAGTCCAGACACGCAAAAGATCCTCAATGACACGCAGTCATAAACCTTGTAGCAACTCACTCCACAATAGTACGCAGCTCTCAATTTTAGAGATCTCCCCA
Organism: Sambucus nigra; assembly: GCA_949130495.1. Lineage (NCBI taxonomy): Eukaryota > Viridiplantae > Streptophyta > Magnoliopsida > Dipsacales > Adoxaceae > Sambucus > Sambucus nigra. The sequence continues at coordinate 397,850,010 of OX422219.1, read as the reverse complement.
CAAAGTACGAATAATAGCAAAATACCCAGCAAAGCTATATTTTGGGTTCTAGAAAACAACCCACACAAAAGCACTGGGATTTGTTAATTGTAAAACAAGTTTTGAACCCTTAAAGTGATGGAGAATAAACCAAAAAATACTAAAAATGTATTCCGATTGAAACAGTGTTTTCTCCACAGAAAACATAGTAGCCTGACACCCTTTATATAATAATATTTAAGGTGGTGACATGTCGACTAAAAAGACTTGTCGTTCAAACGAAACACGACGTTGTTCGAGCGACACTCCATCTCGTTCGAACGAGATATGACGTCGTTCAAACGACCATTACTGATCCTCTTTAAAATACTTTTAAAAATTAAATAACTTGGAATCCTTAAAAACCAAAACTGTTTACGGGATCAGGAGTTTTTTATCCAAAACTTTTTATGATTAAAATCATTTAAAAACATTTTAATCTTTATAAAAAATATCCCAACACTTTTAATGTGAAATGTAAATTGGAACTAAAACACAATTTACCAAATTCCTTGTTGGGCTTGAATGTTGAAGTCTTCTTAAAATTTGGATCGTCTTATGTAGATGTGCTCTTCTCAATCCTTCGACGACTTGTATCGATATATGACATACTAAATTGATAACGGACAATAATTTACTTATACAATTCATATGCTTAATTGCAAGCACAAAATGAAAACATCATTAAATCCCAAGTATCATTCCAAACAAAGGTATGTAAGGTGTATATACGGTTTAAAACTCCAATATAGAGTTAGTTATGGGATTTTAGGTTATGAAACGAAAGTCTATATTTAGGCTCAAAGAGGATTGACTAGGAAAAACATATAAGGTGAGGTTAAGGTCGATATAGGTTACATAATACATAGGCCTATGATCCTTTCTTATGGTTTAAGAAAATCTCTAGTAAAAAGAACTTTAAAAATCATGCTAAAGTAACAGATTTCAAAATGAACTGAATTAATGAACAATCAAAGAAAGAAGTAGTGAGATTATGGACGCATTTAACATTTTCAAGAACGAAAGAGTAATGTATAAACACTCACAAATGAAGAGAAGTGCAGTGCTCCCTTTGTGTAAGTATTCACAATGCAATACAAGATTACCGAGTTATATAAGTCTTAAACCACGTCATTTAACTAGAAAAGTGCATGTCCTCATGGTTTTAAAGTTCAATCCATGAAGTTTTTCATAATATCAATGATTCGAGGACTAAAGTCAAATAACTTCTAAACTCGAGAACATGCATCATTTAATTATCTATTAGTTTAGGCAATTATTCTATCGAAAACAATGACAAAATGGCCAATATAGGAGAAAAAAGAAAGAAAATATTTTTGAAAAATTTCAAATTTTTACAACAAAATCATGTTGGGGAAGAGAATATATCCAACGAATGAAAATAACATACAATGGGAAGCATATTCCACACCCCTTGACTTAAACTTTGCATTGTCCTCAATGTATATCAAGAACACAAGTTAAAGAAAGGAATAGAACAATATTACTCAAAATGGAGCAATCTACGGATAGCACAAGCCCAAAGATTCTACAAAACATGTTAAAACTAAGCATAATAAGAAAGAAGAACAAAATATTTAACTAATTATCGTAGACAATAATAAAAAGGAAAAAAAAATCAAACTACTATGTAAAACTAACATATTAACTTCTAACTAACTATACACTAGACATTGAAATTTTTTAGGATCCACCCAAAAAATGATTTGGCTTTGAGGGATTAATGGTGTACCCTCATTTATTTCATGCCTCATAAAAATAGGAATTTCATTTGAACAACGAAAGTCATGGATTGGGCAAGGAAAAGGAACCATCACCAAATAATTTTTTTTGGCGGATGATGGAATTTTTGGATTGAACGGGAGACAAGTACAAGTGGGATCCAACAAAATATGAATTTACTCCCAAAGGTTTTTCAAATGTAATGGGAGGTGGAGCACATGAAGTCACAATGGCCTTCATGGAAAGCAATTCAAGCAAGTAAACCTCATCGGTGAAAGGATTAAACTTTTTAATGTTTTAAACTGATTCATGGGATTGATGTAATGGTTAAATAACAGTGAATAGATATAGGGAGGAAATAAATTCAACCTCGAGAGATTCATCATCGCTCCAGGATTGAATTTCGAAGGAGAAAGATTCACTTTCAATGAAATCATCTTATAAAAATATTTGAGGTGAAGAACAAGTCTCAACCTCCTCTTTTTTTTTTAAAGAAGAAATCATCTCATTCAAAAATAATTTAATTGTCATATCCTCACCATTTTTATTCTTCATTATGCCTTAGACGAAAAGAAGAATGTTTTGTTCCAAAGTAGGCATCTTTTTCTCATGAACATTACATTCCTCATTTGATTCAAAACACTCGTCATCTTCCATAATTTCAGAAGAAAAATCATCGTTGGATTCAAATAATGCATTCAACTGTTGTTCCCAATAATGATTTTCTTCCCGAAAATTATTTTCAAGCTTATCAGTCTCAAGCATGCATATGCCCTAGTGCCATATCATAAGTGGATGTGCGAATTTTTAAAAATAAAGAGTTTGAGAACGATTGTGGGAACTTCTTTGAAAATTATTACTATAAGAATATTGAAAGTTATTGAAGTAATAGTTTGGAGAACTATTATCTCGATAGTTTCAACTTCCTTATTATAAGAATTTTATGCCTTTTTATCATGTGAATAATTTTCAAAAGTTCCCCACATCTACTACTCGATTTTTTTAATACTCACCTAAAGTGATTTTACAATTTTCATCCTTATCTTTTTACAAGTATTCACCAAAAGTCATAGGCTTTGAGGCTTTTTGAAAATTATTCTTAGGACTAAATTATGAACCATTGAGATCACCAAAAATATTATAGTAAGACATGCTTACCCAAAATAGCTAAAGATAGCAAATTCTACAAAGTGGTGCACGGTTGCAAATTCAAGCGTTTTTGGAGCTTAAGTGTCGAATTTTATAAAAAAAATGAAAACAAAGAATATAAATACAAAAAAAATATTATGAAATACTAAATCAATCACAATCTAAAAAAAAACATTCCATGACAATGACGCCATTTTGATGAGGAAAAAATCGAGCGATCGTGTAAGGCCACCTATCGTTGTTATCGGTTTCCAACACACACAAAAAAAAACCTAAACTTTAACTACACTCTTATGGGAGTATAGAGGCGACTCTGGGTATCGAATACACAGAGAATGATTGTGAGACTTTAATTGATTTACTACTTCTAAAATAAAAGTGTAAATGGTAATTATTTTAATTAAACTATCTAAAGTTGACAAATATTGAAACTAGATTAACAACGAGAATAAAAGTTATTGATTGAGAATTATATCCCCCACTACGAGTTAATTAGCATAATGATTACATGGAAAAAAATCACTGTCAAGATTAAATCTGATTTTGATAATCAACTAAACCGAGAGTTATCACCCCCTAAATTCTCAGTTTTATAAAAAAGCGTAATGTGTGCCAATTACATGGTAATATAGTCCACGCCTCCTCGGTGAGTTTATACAACCTAGTATCCCCTACACCTTCCACACTTGGGAATTTTATTTAATGGGAAAGATCATTCTAGCTTCTCATGGAAAAGACTTTATCATCATTGCCATAGAATTTTACACTAAGTGGGCAGAAGTGCCCCCTTTGAGGAGGGTCACTGCTCTAGTGGTGACACAATTCATCCAGGAGTACATAATCTGAGATTTGGTATTACAAAGGTCATCCTTATGGACAATGGGAACATTTTGTATGAAAATAAATGGGGATCGTCAAAGACAAGAATAAAATCATCCATAATAGTTCGACCATCTCTTACCCTAAGGGAAATGGTCAAGTAGACGCCTCGAATAAGACACTTATTAATATTTTGAAGAAGATGTTGGAGGACTTGTCGAGGTGGTGGGATGAGAGGTTGCCAATGGTCTTATGGACTTACATGACTTTGAAAATAAAGCCAATGAGGTTTACCCCTTTCTTTCTAGTTTATGGGATAGAAGTCATCTTGCTAGTAGAGTTGGCACTACCCTCATCTTGAGTATCTCTAAGCCATAACCTCATACCCAATTAAAGACATGTGCTGCTGAAAGCTTTGGATGAGCATCGGTAGAAGGCCAACAAAAATTTGAAAGTCTACACTTAGAAATTATTTAGGGCTTATGAAAATTTGGTTAAGCCTAGAGAATTCAATATGCGAGACTTGGTTCTACGTGCATCCAATCATCATTTAAGGAACATATCAACGTCAAAGTTCAAAACGAACTGGGAAAGACCCTTTATGGTGTGAGGAGTGGGAAAGTCATACAATTATTAGATTTAAGAACCTGATAGCAAATGAATCCGGTCCATCAATTGCAAATGGCTCAAGAAGTACAACGCTTGTGGTATCCTAAACTTTTTTTATGATATCGGTCACCAACTTTAGAAAAGTCAGACCTTTTAGTTAAAGAAAATTTTGAGCAAAAGTATTATAATAACAAAAAATAGGCATTGCCTCACAGTAAATGAATACAATAGTATAAATACACATTTTCTTTAAACCAACCACTCGTGAGATTCCTTCTATAATGGTAATAGCTCATGTTTACTTTTAATATCTCTTATGCACTCACTCGCTAATAATGGGAATGACTGCATCCAATTTTTTCTTGCCTAATAATTTTACCCTAGGCTAATAAACTTTGTGAGCAGAATGGCTTGTGACTCTCATAGTTTACGAGAGGATCTTAAAATTGAGGAACATTACTCATTATACTTGGGGGGGGGGGGGGGGGGGTATATCCTACCAATGAAAAATATAATGAGCAAAGTTCCTTCACTTATAATAGCTTAAGCACCTAATAGAATACAGGGTACACAGTTTTCTTCATTGACACACTCAAAAATGATGATTCTATTTTATTTTTAAAAAAAACTTTAAAAAGGGAGATAGTTCCCTTACTTTTGTTCTACAAGTTATTTATTTAAATAACATGGTTATTTGAAAATATCAGGAGGGGGATGACCCCCCTCCAAGTTAGCTTTTAGTTCTAAAAGAGACATATAACAAGTACCCCACAGATTATGGGGCAGTTACATTAAATGACTTTCCAAGTTATAAGCAAGTACTCCCACTGGAAAAAGGGAGTAGTATCAATTCAGAAAGTGGGTACTTCCTCGAACGGGAAAAAAATTCAGAACAAGCAAATAAAAGTCTAAGTATGGATAATGAAAAAAGAAGTAAAGACAAACAAGCAAAGAAAAAAAATATCATTCTCATTAATATAAAGGACCTTGTCAATATTGATCAGTCCTTAAAGTTAAAAAATAAGGAAGTCTATCTATAATGCCTCAACTTAACAAAAGAAATATGAGATTCTCTTTGGAATAAATTCCCTCAAAAGAGGGTTCAACCTGTCGCACAAAATCTTCCTCAAGTATAGATAATCAAGCGACATCCTCGGCATCACCAGCTAAAAATTTGGTCAACTTGGCCTCCAGCACCTGGATCTGCTCGCGAAGGTTGCCAATTTTGACGTGGCGTTGCTTGACCCTAACCTCCTTGGATGGCTTGGCTTGTATTAACTTTCTAAAAGGTAGACCAATAAGGTGGCACACAGGGACATCAAACTAATCAAGATTAAAGTGGTAGCAATTATCCAAGTCATGGATAACTGCCAAGAAAATGCAAGTGTTGGCATTGGTAAGGTCAGTTAGGGTAGTAGATAGGAACTTATGCACATGACTAGTGAGGGCCTTGAGGTTTAGAACCATTAAGTTATCAATATTTAGAATACTCTGGGTAGTGAAAGTCTCTAGGTGGTATTTGAGGATCAAGTCCATGATTACATACTCGTCATCTCTAAACCTCTAGGGGAACTCATCGCGCCAAAAGTCTCTCATAAATACTTTGGGAGACTACATGTCAATGGATTCATAGCCAATGTTCATAGAACTGGGCTCACAATGTGGAGAAGAATCCTCATCGAATTCATCCCCCTCAGCCCCGTTAGTGTGAGTGGCCTTAGAACTTGGTTCATTATCACCAGTCGCCTCCACTGGCTCTCCCATATGACCCTTAAAACAAGGTATAAAAGAAGAACGAGAAGGAGAAAAAAAGAAGTTGAATAAAACCAGATAAGGGAGATGATGTCTGAGGCAAGTTATCATTTTTCGTGGATTTTTCAAGTCTTCTAAAGGTCTGAGGCAAGGAGATCCCCTCTCTCCAAGCTTGTTCATCAATATGACAGAATCTCTCTCTAGAAACCTTAACAAGCTCATTCCTCATTTACATGGTTTCAAAATGCCAATTGGCTACGCCAAGTTTAATAATATTATTTATGCTGATGATGTTATCATTTTCTCTTCTGGTGCAAGCTCAAATTTAAAGAAGATTACGAAGGTTATTAGAAATTTTGAGAGGACTGCTAGTCAAAAGCTCAACTCTTCCAAATCTCAGATTTGTTTATCTCAAAATATAACCCCAACGTTGGCAAACAAAATCACAATTTCCAATGGTTTTAATAGCAAAAAATTTCCTATTTTATACCTTGGTTGTCGTTTGTTTGCAAGTAGAAAGAAGATCTCCCATTTTAACCACCTTATTCAGAAAATCAAAAATACTCTATCTTGATGGAAATCAAGGATGCTAACTATGGGAGGAAAGTTGTTCCTTCTCAAAAGTGTTCTCTCTGTTATTCCAATTCACACTATTGCTTCTTTCAACAATCCTAAAAAAGTGTTTCAAACAATTGAATCCATTTTTGTTAGATTTTTTTGGGGTTCTTCAGAAGCTCTTGTGAAGAATCATTGGTGTAAATGGTTAGCAATAAATAAGCCTATCAAAGAAGGTGGTATAGGTGTTAGGAGTCTGAATGACATCAGTAATGCTATGGCTCTTAAACTATGGTGGAAATTCAGGTCCATTGACACTCTTTGGTCTAAATTCATCAAGGTAAAGTATTGCAGAAATAATCATCCTCTCTCAGTGATTCCTATATATTTTTTAAACACCTAGGGTAGGATGTGAAGCAATAGAGATATAGATGAATTTCATATGAAGTGGAATTTAAGCTTGGGAGATATTGATTTTTCTTGGGATAGTTGGTTGGACTCTAGCCCTCTAGGTGATTTCTTTAATAATCACAGGAACACAAAAATTAAAGAGTTTTGGAAAGAAGATAAAGCTTGGGATAGTGACAAGTTACAACAGTTTTTGCCTTTGCAAATAGTTAGTCAGATCAATCAAATCCCAATTTGGAATGAAGATAAAGATGATCTGGAGTGGACTGCATCTAACTCAGGTTCCTTTTTTTTTCTTCTACATGGGAATCTGTAAGACCTCAAAGCTCTCATATGTTGTCATCTTAATTCACTTGGGATCCTTTTATCCCCCCAAAGATGTCTGTGCTAGTCTGGAAAATTCTCAAAAGCATTTTGCCTACAGGTGAAAATATCAAAAAGGTTGGCATTAGAGGACCTTCAAAATGCTCTTGTTACAAAGTTCATCACGAAGAATGAACTAAACATCTCTTTTCTTCTAGAAAAATAACTATTAAGGTGTGGAATTTCTTTAATTTAAAGTATGGGATAATTCGTCAAGAGGGTTCCATAAGGCACATATTGATTGCTTGGTGGTTGTCTTCTAAGTCTTCCTTAAAGCCTATCTTTAAATTGATTCCAGTTCTAATTTGCTGGTTTATTTGGATCCAAAGAAACATAGTCAAATTTGATAATTCTTCCATGTTTATTAATACTATCATACATGTAACTTCTGAAATCTATTTTAAAGCCCCAAAAATTCCTAAAAACAAATTCATCCCGGTGCATTGGAATTTCCCTCCTAAAGGTGTTTTGAAGTTAAATGTTGATAGTAGTTCTCTGGGAAATCCTGGCAAAAGTGGTGTTGGTGGTCTTCTTAGAAATCACATAGGTGAAGTGTTATGTCTCTTCTACAAATCAATAGGAGATTCTTCAAGTTTAGAAGCAGAGGCTTCTACTCTAGTCCAAGGCCTTATTTACTTTCAAGATCTCAAAGATTATGAGCCTATTATTGAATTTGATTCCAAGGTTTTAATATAAGTTCTTCACAACAAGTCCTCCTGTCCATGAAAAATAAAAAGTCAAATGCTTCAAGCTTTATACCTAGCTTTTAATGTCCAGTGCAAATTCATGCATATCCACAGAGAGGCAAATTTTGTAGCTGATTTCTTATCCAAGATGGGAAGTTCTCACAAAAAGCCTTTTATGTCTAATAGCATAGATATTCTTCCTAAGTATTTCAAATGTATCTTAAGATTAGATAAGATGCAAACTTCATACATTATAAATATCTCTTAAGTTGGTTTTAGTTTGTTAGCCATGGTGAGGGGTTTTCTCACCTCTATTTATAAAAAAAAACTCTATTAAAAAAAACTAAGGGAGATGTTGGAAAACAACAACGATGAGAAAGAATTTACTTCCAAGATAAGAGGAGTCAACATGCTACTAGACAACCTGCGAAACTAATCTTGACTTATAATGCTAACCTGAAAAATAGGAAAGCAAGATAATGTTAGCCGAGCACTTGCGCAGTAAAAGTAAGACCCTAAAAAAGAAAAAGAAAAAAAGAAAAAGAAAGAGGAATAAAAGATAGTAAATCAGGTATAACAGTATAATACCTAAGGAGTGCTCGTTACAGTACTCATAAACTGTTTTGCAGATGTAGGAACACTCACTTGGCTAACCTGAGAACAATGAAATAGGGGAGTGTTATCGAGTACTAGCACATCGAAATCAAGAATAAAAAAAGGTAGAAGAGAAAAAAAGCAAATAGGGTATGACAGTATAATACCTAAAGAACACTAGCGATGATACTCCGGAGTTATTTCGCAGATATTGGAATGCTCGCAGCACTAATCTAAGAACAATAAAATAGGGTGTGTGCTAGTGAGTACTTGCATAGTAAGAGAAAGTTTAAAATAAAGTATAATAAAATTTTACTGAGTAGTCACTACAGTAATAATCATAGGATGTTCCATAGATATAGGGACTTTGTAACTACCCGGCCCAGATTTATGGGTAACTCGTGGTCAACCCATTCCGACACGACCGAATGTCGCTATTCTAGTTTTAGTTAATTAACGTTTCACTTATTTAGCATGCAATTCTAATTTAAATCAAACTACATGAGGGACCTATGGGAAGAGTCACCAGAACCCAAGTATATATAGCTACTAATGTATAATAAATGGGATACTTACCTGTACAATGCTCTTAAGATGTATAGACGCACCCAACCTGCCACAACAAAGATAAGGGAATGAGCTGAATGCCTAGTGGGAAAAATAAAGCAATGCAACATGGAACCGAACGACAGGAAATAGACTCTAACAGGTTATATCTACGTGCACATGCAACTATCTTATATATATCCGTGCGTATATATACAATATAATGCATGAATCCATTTTTATTCCAAAATGTTATTTATTCCGATTAATTCACCTTAATATAATAAAGGAACCTTTTTTTACTTGGCTTGACATTTATTTAGGGGTGAAAGCGGTACGGGTTTTTACCATACCGTACCGTTTTGGTCCGAAAAAAATGGTTTTGGTTTCATATATTAAAATACCAGAAACCAGTCTTACCGAAATCGAAATTACCGCAAAAAAGTTGGTTGGTTTTGGTTTTAATATTTAAAAAACCGATTTACCGAAATTACCGTACTGAATTTACCGAAACCAGAAAAAACCGTATCGAACTTACCATACCGTACCGAATTTACCGAAACCAGAAAAAACCGTACCGAAATTACCGTACCATACCAAATGTACCAAAATTACCGTATCGAATTTATCAAAACCAAAAAAAAGTTGGTTTTGGTCTTGGTTTTAATAATTTAAAAAGTTGGTTGGTTTTGTTTTTGGTTTTTTGGGATTTTTAGTGCTATTTACCGAAACCAAAAAAAATCGAAATCAGAAACCAGAGAAAACCAGAATTTACCGAAACCAGAAAAACTCGAAGAAACAAAAAAAAACCAGAATTTACCGAAACAAAAAAAAAAATCAGAATTTACCGAAAAAATCGAAATACCGGCCGGTTTGGTTTTGGTATTGATTTTGGTGTACCGGGTGGTAAAATGGTACGGTTTGGTTTTACCATCCAGAGTTTGGTTTTGGTATTGGTATCTACTATTTACCGACCAAACCGTACCGCTTACACCCCTACATTTATTTATTGATTTAACGATCCTAGTTAAATACTTTAAACAAATGCTCTGTTTAAGGAAAAATGTTTGTCACCGAAATTACCCCTTTACTCATAGCAAATTTACTTTTAGTATTTTCATTGAAAATACCCTTTTAACATACGCAAGCACCCTTTAGAAAATACATATTTTTCTTTGAAAACCTTTCATAAACACGCTCTTGTGTTAATTATGGGTTAAACCTATTTAAGTTGCTTAATTACCCATTTAGTCACTTCACTTTACCATTCTTTTTACTTCATGGACATTAATCAATTTTCTTACATTAATTGTCCACGTTATCCTTTACCGGAACATTTATTAATTCGTTCAAGTTAGGTTTTCTTTTCTCATATTTTTCACTTAGCCCGTTTCTTGACGTGTTCCGCTTTTCATTATCTTTTTCTCAGATTCTTCTAATATTTGCATACTTTAATGGGATCCACACTTCCAGCTATGCTACCATATGCTCTGACCAGTGATTTTAGGATCTTTCACCCGACCTTGTATTACACTTAAAAAATATCACTATTTCTTGTCCTCTACACACCTATGTTGATTTTATTCCAAAATCAGCTTCATTTAGGACTATTTGTGCAACACCGTTTCTAACATTTTATTTCATAAAAATGTTCCACTTTATGTAAATTTACCATTTTACACATTTTTTTTCCAAACTTGCATTTTTCCTATATCCTCACGAGTGTTATTTTCCCAAAAACACTATTAAGTTAAACACACCAACTTATCAATGTTTTTACCTATTAACACTCATTTCACACTTAGAATTAACACCCATTTTCAAGTTAGAAATATCTTTATGTCATTACTTTCTTTCTCTAAGAAGCCATTGGACTTTTTAAAGAATATTTTATAAGAAAAATGTCATTCATTAACATAAATAGTCTCACGACCATGCAATTATCACATCTTTAAAACTTATTCACACACTTTAAGGGACAAAATTTATATTTTCTTTATTTCAAGTTAACACTCATTAAAACCTCTATTAAACTTATTTATATTCCTATCATCAAAATATGACAAGTTTATATTATTTTAAGTCCCAAAATACATAATAATGAGTTTAACACACGATTTATTCAAGAAATTTCATAATATTTGCCACAAAATGCCTTTCAAGACTAAAGACTTTTTTTATCACTAAAAACTTGAATAAATATCCATATTTGTGAAAGTCTCAAAATTTTCAAGAAAATTTTAAAACATTTGTTCATAAAATATCTTTAACAAGATAAACATTATTTTTCCAAACATTTTATTCTGTAAAATGTTTAACACCATGTTCTCTTTAAAATACATCACTTACTCAAAGTTGTTGAAATCCCTTTTTAATCCATTTACATAAAACCATATGAAATACCTTCTCTAAATCATATATGCATTCTACTCTTACAAACTCAACTACAAGACCACTATTATGGAAAAATAGAGTTTTCAGCTAAGAGTAAAGTTTTTTTACCTCAAAAAAAGCTTCAACAATGGTGGATGAAGTGCATAAGGAGACGACAACCTCATAAGGTGGCCTTAAAGAGATAGCCTAACTCCACTAATCATGTCTCCCTGAATACTCAAAGAAAACTCATGTAAGAGGGTAGCGAGAGTGGGGTCTATGAATAACTGGAAAGGATGAGGCGTGGCCCACTCTAATGGACGCTGTTTGCAAGGTTCACAAGAACTTTTGGAACAGCTTCTGATGAAACCTTATCTTTTTTATAAAAATGGATCTCATGTTGGAACTCCCTCCCTGCACGAAGATGAACTTCCACAATAATAATAGTAACTTTTCTCAAGAAAATCTCCTGAGAATGATGGCTATCAGCGAGGAGTGAAAGAACGAGGCACTTAGCACTAGAGAGAGAGAGAGAGAGTAGGGAGAGAATTCTAGGAATTTTTTGTGTGATTTTGACAAAGTAACAGTGCTATTGAGTTTTTCTATCTTTTTCTTGACCTTGCCCAGGGGTCCTATTTATACTTGGGCACGAGGGCTGAGTTGGAACTTTCTGCACTAAAAACATAGAGGGTTGGTAAGGGACAAGGTCTGCAGTGTACCATTTATCCCTACCTGTGTGTAGTAGTCTGTCCCCTCAGATAGGTGCCACCTGGTGCAAACCAAAGTTAAAAAGTAAATATATCTCCTAATTGAGACAAAATATCTGATTTGGTAAATATCTTTTGAAACGATAACTTTTGGTACAAACTTTGTAAACTTGAGGGGGGTCTTAAGGACCGACTCCTCTAAAATATTTGTAATCTTGAGGGGGTCTTGAGGACCCCCTTCCAAAATCAATTTTCTTGAGAGGGTCCTAGAGGACCCTCTCCTTTAAAATCATTTTATAAACAACTCTTTCTTATGAGTAACCCTTTGGCTGCTTACCCTATTTGTGTCTGACTGTGAGGTGTGTGAGGGCTGGGTGACCCTAGGGTCTTTCTACTAGTATTCTCTTAATCCTAAAGTTCTAAGTGGTTGAGGTTTCTCAACAAACCTTGTTCCTTAGCCTCTAAGCCAAAACTCCCAAGAGATCCCAATTGACTTATTTGAGCCATGCATGCTCAACTAGGCTACATGTACAAGAAAGTAAGTGTTAGTACTTTTGTTCTTTAAAGAATGACTTTTCATTATGAGGGGTTGCTCATGGTATCAACTCCCCCATCTTGGCTTATTTTCTAAAAGCTGAGGGGAGGACCTTGAGGGTCCCTCACCCAAATGTGTTCTTGCAGTTGAGGGAGAGGACCCTTATAGATTCTGTGACCAAATGTTTTTTGGGGTTTCAGGGACCCTAGGGGTTCCTTCTCCCATATGAGTTTCTATTGGGACACTAGGGTTCCTTTTCAGACATAGGTATTAGATCAGAAGGAACCCCTGTCTGATAGAAGTTCTCCGGGGGGTCAGGATATATCACCTTTAGAGGTGGTGGAAATATGGGTCTAATAGGAAACTCTTGTTATCTATGAGCCTCCTCTTGTGCTCTTTCTATTTGCCTAATCTTTTCTAAAGTATTCTCTCTAAGAGAGGGGAACTCCTCAAGAAGCTGATATAAGGGTCTGAGCATCAGAGGACGACACTACACTTAGGGATTTCCTAAACGCCAGAAATTACAAACAAGACTGGCTGATAAAGAAAAGGAATTTAAAGATCAAACTACTTAAATTTGGCAAGAAAAGCTCGCCTGAAACTATGGTGGTGTCGCCGAAAAACTAAGAAAGTCGCCGGAAAGTACGAAAATAAGGGTGCTTGCAGGTAAAATGAAGGAAAAAGTATGGTAGACCTTACCTGAGGATGAAATGGTAAGGAAGAGAGGAGAAGACGCGAGAAATCACCACCCAAAAGCCTTGAACCAAGATCTTTCTAGAGAGAGAGAGCTGTTGGAACGAAACGGCAGAAATGGAAGAAAATGAAGAAGAAAGAAGGAAAGAAGGGTTCAAAACCCTTATATACTCAGGCACAAATCCCAAGGCCCATCATTGCCTTGGGAGCCCCAAAGGGCGGCTGACAGCACACGCCTACCAAGCAAGCATGTTCCAGCATTGGACAAGTGTCAAGCAAGTATTGGCTTGTAACAGACAGGCCTCGGAGGTGTAGTAATCCCCTAGTCACTTGCTCTCACATATGACTAAGGGCTGGGGGGTGATTGATATGCCCCAAGTGTAACCTCGGCCAAGAGACACCAACCTCGACCGATATTATGGCCGATGCTGGGCATGTCTTGGACACGCGATATCACCCCTCGGCCATATCAAGGTCGGCCCAGGCCGACACTACTACGAGCCTCTCCAAGGGACATCATAAGGATCGGCAGCATTCTCGTATACTTTGGAATGGCAACCTCGGCCAGATGTAGGCCGATCTCGTAAGAAGCCACCAGCAACCTCATCAGGCCACCAGTTCAACCTCGTCTCAGGCCGACCTTACCCATTGTCTCGGCCAGGGTTAGGCCGAGACCTCCATGGAACACTCGGACTGAACAGGTATCAAGACTCACCAGCCTCGGCCTCACCAAGGCCGAGGTCATACACCAGACGCGATAGCCGAGCACCTGCTGACATTTGGATGAGGACACATGGACACAAATCAGTTATAACAAGATTATTCCCCACACGTGGGAAGAATATTGTATCATCATTCCCTACATGTGACAGTGATAGATGGCATTCCCACATTGGTGAGGTAACCACAAACATGCCCATTGCATGCATGGGGGGTACATTACACCCCCTAGGTACTATATATAGAGTTCATCCTCTACCTTGCAAAAGGATCCCAATATTAAACCCTAGCTGAAACTCTATCTAGATACACAGTAGAGAGATAAATCTTGAGAGATTGTATCCATGGCCATTAGTGCCTTATTGCAGTGAGATTGCACACACACAGTGGACGTAGGCCAATCTAGGCTGAACCACTTATATTCTGGTGTTGATTACTCTTCTCCTCATCTCATTCTCTTACCATTTACATAACTGTGCTGCCATTGCTGTTCTTAGATTGAGCTTGAAAACACCTTATCTGGTGGTGCTGATTTAGGCATCATCACTTTTCAGTATGAATTTCTTTCGGGACCCCGGGGTTCCTTCTCAATATGAATTTCTATCAGGACCCTGGGGGTTCCTTCTTAATGTGAATTTCTATCGGGACCTCAGGATTCCTTCTCAATGTGAATTTTTGTTGAGACCCTGGGTTCCTTCTCAATATGAATTTCTATTGGGACCCTTGGGTTCCTTCTCAATATAAATTTATATCGGGACACTCGGGGTTCCTTCTCAATGTGAATTTACGCCAGGACCCTGGGGTTCTTTCTCAATGTGAATTTTTATCGGGACCCTGGGTTCCTTCTCAATGTGAATTTCTGTCGGGACCTTAGGGCTCCTTCTCAATGTGATTTTTATCGGGACCCTGGGTTCCTTTTCAATATGAATTTCTATCGAGACCCTAGGGTTCGTTCTCAATATAAATTTCTATCAAGATTCGGGGGTTCCTTCTCAATATGAATTTTATGTTATTGAGGGAACCTGGGGTTCCTTATCCCATATGAGTTTCTACCGGGACCTTGGGGTTCCTTCTCAATATAAATAATTATCGAGACCTTGGGGTTCCTTCTCAATATTAATTTCTATCGGGACTCTAGGGTTTCTTCTCAATATGAATTTCTACTGGGACCCTGGGGGTTCCTTCTCAATGTGAATTTCTGTCAGGACCCTGGGGTTCTTTCTCAATGTGAATTTCTGTCGGGAGCCTGGGTTCTTTCTCAATATGAATTTCTACTAGGACCCCGGGGTTCCTTCTCAGTATGAATTTTCTGCTGTTGAGGGACCCTGGCGGTTCCTCAACCTTATATTTCTTAGAGACTATAGAGGGGTTATTTGACGGACCCTTACCCTAAAATATAGTGGTCAAGCTTGAAACACCCTTCTACATTAGCCCCTCGTACAAAGTCTTTTTTGTTGAGCAGACCAAAAGGCTTTGTACACCATAAATTCGATTTTCAATTTTGAGGGATCCTAGGGTTCCTTCATCATTCCCCGTAGGGTCATTAAATGCTCTGTCGCGTCATCACTGGTTTTATAGATGAGGCAACTTATAGTGAACCTCCTAATCTGGGTATCAACTTAGGCAGAGGGGTTGCTCTTGGTGAGCCCCTCATGCTTATCCTTTTTCTATGGCCTTCTATCTTATTTAGAGGGGTTACTCATAGTTATCCCCTCATCCTTGGCCTTTTTCTTTAGCCTTCTATCTTTGGTAGAGTGGTTGCTCAAAGTAAGCCCCATAATCCTTGGCCTTTGTTTTGTGGCCTTCTATCTTATGTAGAGGGATTGCTCACAGCAAGCCCCTCATCCTTAGACTTTTTCTGTGGCCTTGTATCTTGAGTAGAGAGGTTACTCATGGTGAGCCCCTCGTACTTGACCTTTTTCCGTGGTCTTCTATCTTATGTAGAGGGGCTGCTTACCGTGAGTCCCCTCATCTAGGTTTTACACGTTGTCATAGGGGCACTCAAGGTGGACCCCCATTGCTTTAAATATTTTCTTTCTAACTTGGGAAGTAGGAGCCCCTCTAGGTGGGCTCACTCGCCATTGGCTATTCTAGAATAGCAGATGGACACCCCTCTACATTAGTTCCCTTGTATAAAAATCTTTGTGTTGGGTAGACCAAAGGGTTTTGTACGAAACAATCACTTCATCTTGGAATGCAAAAGTTTCATGCCTTTACATCATTACACTGTTCGATTTGGAGTGACCGAGGGGTCCCTAGTGGCGGACTCCCTCATCCTCAAACTGTTACTTGTGTTGGTCTTGGCAGAGGGGCCACTCGAAGTGGACCCCTTGCCATAAGTTATTTATTATGTTGATCTTGGCAGAGGGCACCACTCGTGTTGGACCCCTTGCTCCGAGTCATTTTGTGTGCCACCAAGTTTAGGAAGAGGGACCACTCAAGGTGGATCCCCTTGCCCTAGGCTATTTTCTGTAAAACTTGTAATCTTAGGCAGGCGGAGCCACTCTAAATGGATTCCCACTCTCCAGGCTACTTCAATATTCGTTCACTGGCTTGAGTATTTCTCAATATTAGCCCCCTCGTGCAGAAGTGTCTTGTAGTGTCGAGAGACTTATGCATGAAAGATCATAATCAAGATTTTGCTCTTTATTGGCTTGAGGACTTTTCTACATTATCCCCCCTTATACAGAAGTATCTTGCATCGTCGAGAGACTTATGCACGAAATATCATAATCAAGATTTCACTCTTTTTTATTGGCTTAAGGACTTCTCAGCATTAGCCCCCTCTCAAGAAGGATACATGTTAATAGTATGGGCGCTCCCATGCCCCTGGAGCCCCAGACACTAAACTATCATACCTTTTATTTATACTTGACAATTGCTCAAGACTGTGAGTGCTCCTATGCCCTTGGAGCCTGAGGTGCTAAATTGTCGTACCTTTGTTACTATTATATTCATACTTGGCATTTTCTTGACTTCTCAGGTTGATGCTATGAGCGCTCTTGTGCCCTTGGAGATTTAGGTACTAAATTATCGTACCTTATATTTATACTTTGCATTTTCTCAAGACTATGAGCGCTCCAGTGCCCTTAGAGCCTTAGGGACTAAACCGTCGTACCTTATATTTATACTTGGCACTTACTCAAGACTGTGAGCGCTTAGGTGCCATTGGAGCCTTTTGGTACTAAATAGTCGTACCTTATATGTATACTTGGCACTTGATCAATACTGTGAGTGCTCCGGTGCCCTTGGAGCCTTAGGTACTGATCTATCATACCTTATATTTATACTTGGTACTTTCTCAAGACTGTGAGCATTCCTATGACCTTGGAGCCTGAGGTACTAAATTGTCGTACCTTTTATTTATACTTGCACTTGCTCAATACTATGACTTGCTCTATTTTTGTGATAACTTCAAGATTGAACTTCCCTATGGTCTATGGGGAACTTGCTTATAGCCTAGCATGTTAAAATTTTGGAGCTACCCCTCTAACTGCGGGGTAATTGCATACAACTGAGCAAGATAAAATTTTGAAGCTACCCCTCTAACTGCGGGGTACTTGAATATGAGCTGAGCAAGTTATTATTTCTGAAGCTACCCCTCTAACTGTGGGGTACTTGCATATGAGCTGAGAAAGTTGTTATTTTTGAATCTTCCCCTCTAACTGCGTAGCACTTGCATATAACTGAGCAAGTTAAAATCTGGAAGCTGCCCTTCTAGCTGTGGGGTACTTGCATATAACTGAGCAAGTTAAAATTTGGATTCTGCCCTTCTAACTGCGGTGTACTTGCATATTACTGAGCAAGTTAAAATTTGGAAGCTTCCCCTCTAGTTGTGGGGTACTTGCATATAACTGAGCAAGTTAAAATTTGGAAGTTTCCCCTCTAATTGCGGGGTACTTGCATATAAGTGAGCATGTTAAAATTTGGAAGATGCCCCTCTAGCTGTAGGGTACTTGCATATAACTGAGCAAGTTAAAATTTTGAAGTTGCCCCTCTAACTGTGGGGTACTTGAATATAACTGAGGAAGTTAAAATTTGGAAGTTCCCATCTAACTGTGGGGTACTTTCATATAGCTGAGCAGGTTAAAATTTTGAAGCTACCCCTTTAACTGCGGGGTACTTGCATATAATTAAGCAAGTTAAAATTTTGAAGCTACCCCTCTAACTGCAGAATACTTGCATATGAGCTGAGCAAATTATTATTTCTGAAGCTTCCCCTCTAACTGCGGGGTACTTGCATATAACTAAGCAAGTTAAAATCTGGAAGCTACCCCTCTAGCTGTGGGGTACTTGTATATAATTGAGCAAGTTAGAATTTTGAAGCTGCCCTTCTAGTTGTGGGGTACTTGCATATAACTGAGCAAGTTATGACTTTTTAGCGCAGTTCCATGTGACCGTGGGGTACTTTTTAGCGCAACCCTGTGTGACTTTGGGGTATTTTTTTTAGAGCAACCACATGTGATTGTGGGATATTTTGTGATGCACATTCAATAACTAGGAAATGGGGTTAGCCCTTCTCCTTCCCATAAACTTTGAATAAAATTTCACATATATCATAAATAAAGAAATAATTATTTCTTTATACTGAAAATATCCCTTGGTCTATAGGGTCCTTGTTCCAAACTTTTATTAGGAACCTTTTTGTCTTATAAAAAAACAAGTTTAGAGAGGAGGGTAGACCTGCTTCTCCCTATTTTATGATAACTGGTCAAGTAATTTTTTTCTTGAGAACAGAGGTTCAGACTTGTTCTATAGGCTATAAATCTTTATGGAATAATGAATAAAAAAAATGTAGTGGATTTTTTTATTATTACTACTAGGAGGATAACCCCCTGCTAGTGTGGTCTTTACCAAAAAAAAAAATATTTGTTATGTCAGTAAAGACTTTGCTCAGTATACTTTTCCCTTGGGATGGGTATTCCTCCAAGTATAATGAGGAAGGACCTTCATGTCATGGACCCTCTTCTAATCTATTAGAGGTTCTACTATTCAATTAAGAATGAGGAAACATTAGTCCGATGTACCTTTTGTTGAGCGATTCTAGGCCCTTCTGTTTATATTCCGATCGTATATACTTTTTTTTTAGTTTAAATGCTTCAGGGGGTTCCTCGTGCGAGGTGTCAGTCATGGGATGTTCTCTTTCTGGGATTCCGACCATTCAGGGTTCCTTGCTTGGGATATGTACCCCTGGGGGTTCCACGTCAGAGGCATCACAGAATTTGGGTTCCTCACCCATAGAAACTGCTGGTGGGAATTCCTCGCATAAAACATATGTGGCAGGGGGGTTCTTTACTGATGAGGGTTCCTCGCTTGAAGTCCCCAAGACCCTTCTTCACTAGGTTCCTCGTTGGAATATAGGTCTACTGGTGGTTCCTCACACGAGGTGTTTCCCATGGGGGTTCTTCACTTGGAGATTATGCCCGTGAGTTCCTCGTCTGAGGAATAAAATATTAGGGTGTCTCATTTTTTATAGGCGATAGTGTTAAGGGTTGCCTTCGATCAGCGCCTTATTCTTCCGGTGAATTACCTGTCGACGATCTTATTGGAGGTTGTGGATCTTTATATTGGATGAATTTTTGGGTCGCGGACCTCTAAAGATTCCTCGATGCTGGCCGTGGTAGACAAGAGTTGCTCGCCTACTTTTTTGAACTTGGGGAATATCTCTCCCTCAGCTATGAATTCCGGGGACTCGTCAATTGGGCGTTCTACCGCTGAGGTAGAGGAGGGTTCCTCGCGCGTTACTCTATAAATAAGGGTTTCTTATGTCGTAATTTTGGGACCTAGGGGTTCCTCGCTGAATAAATCTTCAAACAAAGGTTCCTCGTGTGCCTCTATTAGTGGGGTGCTTGGCTTTGGGAGTATGGGTTCCTCGCACATCGCATCTTCATTTGGCCTTGAGTTGGAGGAAGGGATTATGACTGTTAGCGACTTAGCATTTGAGGCGAGGACCTCTGAGGGTTCCTCTCCACTGGCTGGAATGGGGGGTGACTCCTTACATCGGGGTCCCTCGTCTGGGTCTAATTTTTCCATGGTTTCCTTGACCACTGAGACAATTGCAAGGGTTCCTCCGCGCACTACTGTTGATGAGGCATTTTATTTTGATCTGGGTTCCTCACGCGCTGCTGGTTTCGATCTTATCACGGGTTCCTCTCTATTTTAAAAGAATGGCCAGGGTTCCTTGATCTCTAGTTGCTCGTCTGTTCCTTTAGTTGCGGGTTCCTCATCAGAGGTTAAGGATATAAGGGGTCCCTCGTCCTAGGTTGTGGATATGAGGAGTTCCTCGCTTGTTGGTTCCTCTCTTGGGGGTTCCTCACCCGAAATTCTCATTGCAGGTTCCTCGTCTGGAATTTCTGTTGAGGGTCCTTCGTTTGGAATTGAAATTGATGGGGGTTCCTCGCGACCTTAGTGAACTGGAATCAGATGCAGTGAGGGTTATCGTTCTTGGTCTCCTCGCGACCATAGTTTGCTAAAGAGGATTCTTCATAAAAACTCTCCATTACAAATGGTTCGTTGATGAGGCATTTTATTTTGAGCTGGGTTCCTCACGCGCTGCTGGGTTTATCGCGTGCTGCTGGGTTCGATCTTGCCGCGGGTTCCTCACTATTTAAAAATAATGGCCAAGGTTCCTCGACCTTCGATTTCTCATCTGTTCCTTTGGTTGTGGGTTCCTGATCAGATATTGAGGATATAAGGGGTCCCTCGTCCGAGGTTGGGGATATGAGGAGTCCCTCGCATGGGGGTTCTTCACCCATAATTCTCATTGGAGGTTCCTCATCTGGCATTTCTGTTGAGGGTACTTCGTTTGGAATTGAATTCGGTAGGGGTTCCTCATGACTGCAACAAACTAAAAGGGTTCCTCATTTGGAATCAGATGCAGTGAGGGTTCCTCGTTCTTGGGTTCCTCGCGACCATAGTTTGCTGAAGAGGATTTCTCACGAAAACTCTCCATTGCAAGTGGTTGCTCGCGTGGATTTTTGGCTAAGGGTTCATCACCTAATGCTTCTACTCAGGGTTCCACGTACCCCATTTCTGTTGAGGGTGCGTCACTTGGATTTTCTATTGGGAGTTCCTCGCACCCCATTTCTGCTAAGGGTGCCTCACCTTGATTTTCCATTGGGAGTTCCTCGCACCTCATTTCTGCTAGGGGTGCCTCACTTGGATTTTTCGTTGGGAGTTCTTCGCACCTCATTTTTGTTGTGGGTTCCTTAAATGGAGGAATATCCATCACAGTGACGACCTTGGGTTCCTCAACTACCATTCATACCGCTGAGGGTTCCTCACAAGGGTTCCTGCCAATGGGGGTTTCCTCACCAACCACAACATATGCCAATGTTGAGGGTATTGAGCATGAGAGGTTCCTCATCTGGTCCTTATACCACTGTGGGTTCCTCACTCGGACCAGTATTTCTCGGGGTCCCTCGTTGGGAACCCAGATCACTAAGGTTTCCTCACATGGGAATTCTACTACCCTTGGACTTTTCCCTTTGTCATTGAACTTGAAATTTTTTGGTGGAACATACCCCTTTGGGTATGGTTTCTCATTTACATCTTGAGGGTAGGGGTCTTGTAACTCCTCATATTGATGAGGACCCTCCCTCTAAGAGGACGAGAATATCTTCCTCACCTCCTCTATGGTAATAGCCTTAGAGGGTGACTCCTCTAGATTCATGCTCTTAGCTGCTGGTGAGCCTGATTGTGCCATAGCCTGCTACGACACCACCTTTCATGGAGGAATCGTCTCTGCCAGAATCGCAACTGGGGTGGCTATCCCTTCAGAAGGGGCAGCAGCTGGTGTTACACAACTCTGACCCAAACTTGATAGGTCTACGTTATTTTGCTTCAATAAGTCAAAAAATTTCATACCTACTAGTCTTACCTCCCTGAGGAGGAGGCTCCTTGGCTCCGATCACTACCACTTCTTCCTTAGTAGTCTGGTCACTGTGAGCTCCATTCCCAGGTGGAGTGTCTTAAAAAATTAGCTGCTTAGAAATATTGAAACCTTCTTTCTAAGAATACCTTCCTAGCAGATTCGCCAAATATAAGAGGGTAGTGAGACTGGGGTCTATGAATAACTGGAAAGGGTGATGCATGACCCACTCCAATGGACGTTGTATACAAGGTTCTCAAGAACTTATGGAACAACTTCCAATAAAACTTCTCCTTTTGGTAAAATCGAAGCTCATGCTGGAACTCCCTCCCTGCAAGAAGATGAACTTTCACAACAATAATAGTAAATTTTCTCAAGAAGAGCTCCTGAGAATGATGGATGTTAGTGAGGAGTGAAAGAACAAGGCACTTAGCACTAGAGAGAGAGCAGAGAGAGAATACTAGGAAGTTCTGTTGTGATTTTGACAAAGTAAGAGTGCTATTGAGTTTTTTTTATTTTTTTCTTGACCTTGCCCAGGGGTCCTATTTATACTTGGGCACTAGGGCTAGGCTGAGTTATTACTTTTGGCGCTAAAAACTTAGAGGGTTGGTGAGGGACAAGGTTTGCAGTGTACCATTTATCGCTACCTATGTGAAGCATCCTGTCTCCTCAGACAGGTGCCACCTGGTGCAAACCAAAGTCAAAAGGCAAAGATGTCTCTTAATGGAGACAAAATATCTGATTTGGTAAATATCTTTTGAAACAGTAACTTTTGGTACAAACTTTGTAAACTTGAGGAGGGTCTTAAGGGCCACCTCCTCTAAAATATTTGTAATCTTGAGTGGATCTTGAGGACCCCCTTCCAAAATCATATTTCTTGAGAGGGGCCTAGAGGACCCTCTCCTTTAAAATCATTTTATAAACAATTATTTTATTATGAGTAACCCTTTAGCCGCTCACCCTAGTTATGTATGACTATGAGGTGTGTGAGGACTGGGTGACCCTAGGGTCTTTCTACTAGTATTCTCTCAATCCTAAAGTGCTAAGTGGTTGAACTTTCTCAACAAACCTTGTTCCTTAACCGCTAAGCCAAAACTCCCAAGAGATCCTAATTGGCCTATTTGAGTCCTACCTGCTCAACTAGGCTACTTGTACAACAAATTAAGTGTTAGTAATTTTGTTCTTTTAAAGAATGACTTTTCATGATGAGGGGTTGCTCATGGTAGCCACTCCCTCATCTTGGCTTATTTTCTAGAAGTTGAGGGGAGGACCTTAAGGGCCCCTCACCTAAATGTGTTCTTGCAGTTGAGGGAGAGGAACCTTAAGGATTCTGTGACCAAATGATTTTTGGGGTTTGAGGAACCTTGGGGGTTCCTTCTCCTATATGAGTTTCTGTCGGGACCCTGTGGTTACTTCTCAATATGAATTCCTGCCGGGACCCTTGGAGTTCCTTCTCAATTTGAATTTCTGTCGGGACCCTGGGGTTCCTTTTCAATGTGAATTTCTGTTAGGACCTTGGGTTCCTTATCAATATGAATTTTTATCGAGACCCTGGAGGTTCCTTCTCAATGGGAATTTTTGTCGGGACCCTGCGGTTCCTTCTCAATGTAAATTTTTGTTAGGACCCTGGGTTCCATCTCAATATGAATTTCTGTCGGGACCCTAGGGTTCCTTCTCAATATGAATTTTCTATTGGTGAGGGACCCAAGGGGTTACTTCTCCCATATGAGTCTCTGTCGGGAGCTTGGGGTTCCTTCTCAATATGAATTTCTTTCGGGTGCCTGGAGGTTCCTTCTCAATGTGAATTTCTACTGGGACCCTGGGGTTCTTTCTCAATATGAATTTCTACTGGGACCCTGGGGTTCTTTCTCAATATGAATTTCTACTGGGACCCTGGGGGTTCCTTCTCAATGTGAATTTCTAGCGAGACCCCGGGGTTCCTTCTCAACGTGAATTTATGTTAGGACCTTGAGTTCCTTCTCAATATGAATTTCTACCGGGACCCTGGGGTTCCTTCTCAATATAAATTTTCTGCTGTTGAGGGATCCTTGGGGTTCCTCAACCTTATATTTCTTAGAGACTACGGAGGGGGTATTTGAGGGACCCTCACCCCAAAATATAGTGGTCAAGCTTGAAACACCCTTATACAACCCCCTTGGAACTCTATAATTTTTCTTCTTCTTCTTCTTCTTCTTCTTCTTCTTCTTCTTCTTCTTCTTCTTCTTCTTCTTCTTCTTCTTCTTCTTCTTCTTCTTCTTCTTCAAAACCCCCGACAACATCTCCATAAAAAACCATCTTACTTGAACGCATGGTGTATTTGGGTTTTGTGAGCTTAAATATGGTATAATATGAGGAAAACATGGTAGTTCAAGGTTGACGGGTGGTGAAGGTGGGGAAGCTCTAAAGACTACAGAGAGTGGGGAAATCTAATTTAAAATGCCCTAAAATAGGCTAACTTACACTTACATACCGCCCAAACCCTGAAGATCAAATTCCCCAAATATCCCTACACTTAACCCTTTAACCCAAAGTCAATTAAGTCTTTTATCCCATGTTCTGATCTGAGCCATTGAGAGCTCTAAAAATCATCCAATGCGATGACCCACGTCGTGACGACACCTTAAAATGGACAAAACTTTCAATATCATCTTTGGTTATTTGAACGACCTTCACCCTCATTTGAAGGAGATCCTTTCTCGTTTGCACGAGGCCAAAATCGAGGGTTGATTGGGATGTGAGAATCATCTCATTAGAACAAGAAGTTCCCTCTCGTTCAAACGACGAGGGACTTCATTCGAACATTGACTTCCAATGAGATTCTATAGAGTGAGAGAAATCGACCATTTTCTAGGTTGTTAGAAGTTCGTTCAATAGTCGTTCGAGCTAGATTCATTCGAATTACTTTAGTTTTTCCCTATATAAACTTTAGTTCATAAAATCTATGATTTTACAAGCACGAAAGCCATGGGGTCACCCAAATCTAATTTAAGGACCATCTTACTAGGTCTAAAACACAATTGGGTCCTACTAAGTCACCAAATCACATAGGTTCGGTCAAAACCGCGTGGCGGGTGTTACATACTTCCCTCCTTAGGAAATTTCATCCTCAAAATTATTAATCCATCAATTCCACAAATTTCTAAGATTATCAATCCTTACTCTAAGTCTTAGGAATATTTTAAGGATAAGTCATCGAAGTCCTCAATCACCAAAAGTCATCATACATCTTTTCACAAGGGGCTATCACCAAAGAACTCGACATGCGACATGTTCTAATGCTCAACATCATGTTAGCCATAAAAACTTCATAGAGATTCTTGAGTCTTCGCTTACTCGATGATCACGCTCGATATAGTCTTAAGGTTTCTTTGCTAACACCCTTGCATATTTGCGCCCCTATCGGGGCAGCACTCTCTAGTGATCAACACTCACCCAAGAGCAAATGACTCAATACTACTCACCCAATCTATCATCATAAGTTGCTTCACTACTTAGGATTGCCTATCCTGGGCCTCCTTAAATTATCGGGTCTTCCTGACCATACAATCCCCTTAAACTTGATACTACTCTCACATTGCAAGTCCCTCAATTTTTTTTGGGGGGGGGGGGGGGGATTTCCACTAGGTTCCAGATCGTGCGTCCAACCAATACCTTCCCATAGGACCCTTTTATGAACCTGGGTAACTCTAGGTGTACTACTAGGCAACACTCGCTTGGGTACTACACTAATCCACTCACCGTGGCAAAACATCACTGTGTTGTATGCTTTATCGAGTTCTAACACTATACTAAAAACCACGGTCTCGCCATTATTGTCTTGCACAAACACTCGCAAATAACTAACATATCTAAGTCATAAGCGCATAAGAGGTTAATGACAACTAACTGTGACACCCCGACTAATTAAACACCGGGTAGCTACTCCTTTATAAAATTAATTCAAAATGCCAAGTTGGCTCAGTTAATAGCATCACTGTCGAAAACGTTTTATTATTACTAACCACCTAGTATTTAAAAAGTAAGTGCCAAATTTTATTAAATCTGATTAACATGCAACAAGAGTAATGAATAACTAAATAACACCATTCACCATACTGAAATAGAATGAATAACCATCACAATATGTAAATAAAACCTGGAGGAAAAACTCCTCAATACAAATCCCACAACTGGTAAGTAAACTGAAATAAATAACTAAAACTGAATACTGAGCAATACATGCTAGAGTCTGAAAACTGAAATGTAAAAAATGCTCTAAATAGGAATGGGCAACATGCCCTACAACTGATAGGTAGTGACTCTGGAATCCAAAAGATAGAAGCGTCTATGAGCAAATCCCTGTAGCTTCCACAACCAGCTACAGCACGTCACCTGAATGAGTACCTATGCTTGGTGTCCTTGTGGCTGGGCACCTAAAAAGGTTTTACAAGAAAATATATTTGAAAGCAAATGGGTCAGAGCCCGAAAGTGGAAATCATTTTAAAAACCTGCAAGTGCTTTAAAAACATTTAAACATTAAATGCAAAGTACATGTTAGGACGTACACTCGCATGATATTCTCACCTCTCGTCTAACTGTGCACTCCTAACGTAAGTACCCATCTATAACGACCCATATTACTAGCTAACTGACAACATAACTAGTTAGACTGCCAAAGGTTCTACCCATATTACTCGGTTCCGTATAACATAACAACTCTCGTAATTAAGTAGAGGTTTACTGTGAACACAGTTACTAAATATGCCAATGATATAACTATCAGTTAACTCATTATATAACTCGAAACAATACCGTAATATTTTTACAACATTAACATGAGGATTTCCATTAATTTAATGTATATTATTCACATCATAAATATACGATACAAGCACCCCGCAATCTAAGCTGTAGTGCACACATACTCTGCTATCCATCCCGGTACATCACGTACATAAGGATCACATATTCCGAATCTCTCAGGAATAGTTCAGATAACACAAATCACAAATAGTGGAGGCGAACATAGTCACCATCACATGGGTCACGCACATACCTACGCTCCCATGGTCAGCGGACTTATTAATATCACAATAAGTCTTTCTATGACCTATGTTCATCAAGGTACCAGTCTATATCCCCCCCGTAGGCACACAAGGATTAGAGGGTCCTAAGCGAACGAAACCTCCCGTGATAGCAAGTATGGTAGGTATGTCATACAAACAATCCATATACTAATACTAAGTAAACACACATCTTAGTAATACCGTATTTTAATCGTAGTACATATCGCATTCTTGTACTAACTAATTATCACAACTTATTTTATTCCGGTTCATAATTATACGTGCTATAATTCGTCCTCATATCGTAGTAGTCACTCACGTCTCAACCCAAATGATTCATCGGATATAACTCTCGTATATGATTTGCTAATCCCAACAACCCAAAAGTCCCAAATCAATCACTATATCATCAAAGGGATGCTAACTCTACCCTTGAACCATCTCCCGGAACTCCAAAAGTCAAAACAGTCCAAAAGGGGTCAAACTGCCAACTCGTTAGAAGTCTCGTTCGAACGAGGCTTCGAACGAGTTTGAACTGCCAGGTCGTTAGAAGTCTCGTTCGAACGAGGCTGTTCGAACGAGATCCCAGTTCGTTCGAACGAACTGACCCTTCTAACGACATCTCGTTCGAACGAGATATCGAACGAAAATCCTACTCGTTAATAACGACTGGTCAACTCGTTAGAAGCTCGTTCGAACGAGCTCGTTCGAACGACCTGGGGGCTGCTTCTAACGAAATGCCAGTTTCGGCCCAGAATTTCCCAAAAATCGTTTTTCACCATTTATAACACTTCTAATCTCACCCAAAGTCCATCCTAACAACGTTTTAGGGTCTATAATCAATACTAAACATATATAGTCACATCCTAACATGTTTCTAAGGGATCAATCCATCCAAATATTAATTTAATTTACACCTTTCTACACTTTTTCCAATTATCTCAAGAACATGAACCCTAACTTCTTCTCATCATAAATTCCCAGATTTTAATTCGTTTTCTTTCCTTCTAATCACAATTATAATAAGGGAAATCATTTACCTATCATACTACATGCAATTCTCTTCACAATTTTTAAGTTCTAATCCTCAAACTACATGGGTTTTCATTATCTTCCAAGAACAGTTGAATTTCATCAATTTCTAACATGGAAAAGACATTCTCAGTAATTAAATGGAAATAAAGTCACTTGCCTTGGTTTGATTTCTGAATTTGGTGGATTCGGTGTAGAATTCCTGCAGAATCTCTCTCTCTCTCTCCTTCTCCAAGCTTTCTTCTCCAAAAGGCTATGGTGGCTAGGGTTTGCTTTGGGGAAACTTATGAAACCTAATTTCAATAAACCTCCGTAGCTTGTTGGGTTAATAAGGGTTGGTTGGGGTCAATCCTTATCAGATTACAACTCTCAATTTTCGTCACTTTTAATTACCCAAAAATACCAAATTACTAAAATACCCTTTAAGTTACCGGTATGGTCTAAAATTACCCCGGGACCCAAACTATACCCCCGGCTAGTGTTTTCTGACTATCTCGACCCTTCCGGACGCGTTGGCGCACTCAAAACGACCATACGGATTATAGATTTTAAATTCACTTTTAATATCAAAATATTTATACCGTGACGCGGCGGTCCCACGCGTCTCAACAAAATTTCTAAAATGCCGTATATAAATCCTACGACAAATTTTATAATACCAAGTTCATATATAATCATATATGCACATAATCAAATACCAATACGCATCTCATTAGTATTTATAACCCGGATTAATTTCCAATTAATACGCATTTAATTAATTAATCCCAAAAATAAATATAGCCAAAAGTACGGGGTATTACATACTTCCCCCCTAATAACTGAATTTCGTCCCGAAATTCGAAACTAGAAAGTACCTGCTAAAAACAGCTCTGGATAACGCTCGCGCATCTCATCCTCGCGCTCCCATGTGGACTCCTCGACATTGTGATGTCGCCACTGAACACGTACTAACGGGACTATCTTTGACCGTAGTTTCCTCTCGCTTCGGTCCAAAATAGCAATCGGCCCTTCCTCATAAGAGCTATCCGGCTGGAGATCGATGTCCTCCACAGAAATGTGAGAATGAGCCAAATCATCCCTAAGGTATTTCCTCAGCGAGGAAATATGGAACACGTCGTGAATCCGATGCAAATGCTCCGGTAACCCGAGTCTATACGCAACCGGTCCTATCCGCTCAATAATAGGAAACGGCCCCACATACCTCGGTGCCAACTTCCCCTTCTTCCCGAAACGCATAATCCCCTTCATAGGAGATACCCTGAGTAAAACCTGGTCCCCCACTTGGAACTCCCTGAAAAACCTCTTTGCATCAGCATAACTCTTCTGCCTGTCTTGAGCTACCCGAATGCGACTTCGAATCAACTCAATCCTTGCCGAAGTATCCTGAATCACTTCCGGCCCAAGTAGTTTGTTGTCCCCCACTTCTAACCAACATGCTGGGGAACGACAAGGCCTACCGTACAATGCCTCAAACGGAGCCATGCCAATCGTGAACTGATAGGAGTTGTTGTAAGCAAACTCCACCAGTGGAAGGTACTGCTCCCATCCACCCCCGAAGTCAATAATGCACATGCGTAGCATGTCCTCCAACATCTGATTGGTGCGTTCTGTCTGCCCATCGGTCTGCGGATGATACGCCGTACTCAACCGCAATTCTGTGCCCATGGCCTCCTGGAAACTTTTCCAAAACCGCGAAACAAATATCTTGTCTCTGTCAGACACGATATTCAGGGGCACACCGTGAAGTCTCACAATCTCTGAAATGAAGAGCTGGGCATACTGTCCCGCAGTGTAATCAGTCCTAACGGGTAAAAAGTGAGCGGCCTTGGACAACCTGTCCACAATTACCCAAACGGAGTCGTGACCCCTCTGCGACGTAGGCAACCCCGTGACAAAATCCATGGATATGCTCTCCCACATCCATACCGGAACCTCCAACGGTTGTAGCAATCCTGCTGGTCTCTGATGATCCACTTTTACAAGCTGACAAGTGGCGCATTTCGAGACAAACTCAGCGATATCTTTCTTCATACCGCTCCACCAATACTGCCGTCTCATGTCTTGGTACATTTTGTCCCCTCCGGGATGTACCGCGAATCGTGAGCCGTGCGACTCTGCCATAACATCGTGTCGCAATTCCTCTCCTTCCGGAACTATCAATCTCCCATTGAAGCGTAATCCCCCGTCTGAGCTAACGGTATAGGATTCAGCTCCCTCTGCTAGCAACCGAACTATCTGCTCCTGACAGAATGAATCATTTGCCTGTGCCCGTACAACCTTCGTGACAATCTGCGGTGTAACGGTCATCACCGACATGAAAGATCGGGCCACTGCATCCTGGTGTCCCAATTCCTTCCACTTCGCTTTCCACACCTCTGCCACCTTGTCTGCTGGCCTACGGCTTAACGCGTCTGCTACCACGTTAGCCTTACCCGGGTGGTACTGTATGTCGAACTGGTAGTCTTTCACAAATTCAAGCCACCTACGCTGCCGCATATTTAATTCCTTCTGCGTGAACAGATACTGTAGTGACTTGTGGTCCGTGAACAGCTGAAACTTCTCCCCCAAAAGATAGTGCCTCCAAATCCGTAAGGCAAATACCACTGCCGCCAACTCCAAATCATGTGTGGGGTAATTCTTCTCATGAGGCTTAAGCTTACGGGAAGCATAAGCTATGGCCTGTCTCTCCTGCTGCAAAACACCTCCAAGCCCTTGCAAAGACGCATCGGTGTAAACCAAATACTCAACTCCCGGTCTCGGCAATGCTAACACAGGTGCTGAGGTCAATTTGTCCTTCAACTCATCGAATGCCAACTGACAGGCATCACTCCAGACATATGGCACACCCTTACGAGTAAGATGTGTCAAAGGACCTGCTATCTCTGAGAAACCCCGAATAAACCTCCTGTAGTATCCTGCTAAGCCCAAGAAACTACGAATCTCCGTTGGTGTCGTGGGCTGTCCCCACTCCCTTACCGCTGACACCTTCCCCGGATCAACAGATATTCCCTGACCGGAAATAATATGACCCAAGAACTGGACTTCCTTCAACCAAAACCCGCACTTCTCATATTTTGCATACAACTCGTTCTGACGAAGTGTCTTCAAAACTTGCCTCAAATGCTCGGCGTGCTCCTCCTCTGTCTGAGAGTAAACCAGAATATCATCAATGAAGACAATGACAAACTGATCTAAGAAGTCTCTGAACACTCTGTTCATCAAGTCCATAAACACTGCTGGAGCGTTGGTCAAACCGAAAGGCATAACCCGAAACTCATAAGAACCATATCTCGACAAGAACGCAGTCTTCGAGACATCCTCCTCCCTGATACGCAACTGATGGTAACCTGACCTCAAGTCAATTTTAGAGAAGAAAGAAGCTCCTCTCAACTGGTCGAATAAGTCATCGATTCGAGGCAACGGATACTTATTCCGTATCGTGACCTTATTCAACTCTCGGTAGTCCACGCACAATCTCAGTGAACCATCCCTCTTCTTCACAAACAAAACTGGAGCGCCCCAAGGTGAGGTACTCCTGCGAATAAAGCCCTGCCCTAACAGCTGCTCTATCTGATCCCGTAGCTCTCGCATCTCAGCTGGAGCCATACGGTACGGTGCACGTGCTATAGGTCTCGTACCCGGTAGCAAATCAATAACGAAGTCTATCTCTCGACTGGGTGGTAAGCCTGGTATCTCCTAAAACACATCCGAATACTCCCTGACAACCGGGATCGAATCTAAAGGAATCACAACCTCCTTAGAGGTATCCTCCTCTATGTAATACAGATGAGCGGTCGATCCTCCCTCTGGGCGAGGCATCGCCACTATAAACATCTCCTGCCCCGGAATGGCAAAAACAATGCTCCCGCTGAAGCAATCAATCATGGCCCTATATGATACGAGCCAGTCCATACCGATGATCACATCGTGAACATGCATGTCTAACACTAACATGTCCGCAGGCAATACCAAACCACCAACCTCTACCCCGACTCCCCGGCATATAAAGAAAATAAGTGACCCACTCCCCAATGGTGAGTCGACACACGTCACTGTGCTCTCTGCCGTAGCTAACAATCCTAAAGCTTTCGCGAAGTGTGTAGCAATAAAACAATGTGTAGCACCCGTATCAAATAACACCCGACCCATAGTGCCATGGATAGGAAACGTACCCTCGATCGCGGGCGGTGCCTGTGGAACTGCAGCCTGGTGAACGTTGTAGACACGTCCATACTGTAGCTGCCCCTGCTGAGCTGGGACTGCTGGAATGGGTGGCAAAGCTGCCATCTGTGGCGGTGCAGGAAGAGCGGCGGGAAACATAGGTCTCTGTGGCTCCTGGCGAGCACCCTGCTGCTGCTGCTGTGGGGCCCTGCCCCTATCAGGACAATCCTGCTTCTTATGGCCAGTCTTGCCACAAGTAAAGCACTTCCCTGGGAAGTTCCCTCCCCTCTGCCCCTGCTGTCCCCGGCCCTGGTGGCCGTTACCATTCCTCCCTTGGCCCTGCTGGCCCTGATGGAATTGCTGCCCATTCTGCCCCTGCTGGCCCTGCTGGCCGTTTGGACCCTGATGGCCCTGGCGGAAACCTCCCTGTCCCTGCCTGTAGTTCCCTGATCGGAACCTCTTGTTATCCCCCTGCTGGGAGCCCTGCTCAGTCTGTCTCTGCCCCTGACCCGATTGTGCCCCGCTGGCACCATGTCCTCCGGTCCTGCCCTGATGGCTAGACTCCCCCGACCGCTTGCCCTCGGCCATGTGAAAACGGTGGTCCTGGCAGTGCAATAATGCAGCGTTAACCACATCAGAATACGTGGCCAACGATAGGTTCCCTAGCAGATGCTGACGGATCCTCCAATTCAACCCATCAGTGAACTTCTCTATCTTCTTCTTCTCTGTTGGAATCTCGTCTGGAACGATATTCAACAGGTTAGTGAACTCGGCCTCATACTCGGCCACTGTCTTGCCCTCTTGCTTCAAACTCATCAGCTTCCTCCTCATCTCTGTATGAACTGCGGACGGAAAATACTTGCGGTCGAACCGCACCCAGAACTCCTGAATCGTGAGGGTATCCCTCTCCTCCGCGGTGGTAATAGACTCCCACCACTGTAGCGCAGATCCAACTAGCTTGAAAGTAGCTAGCACCTGTTTCTGAACATCAGTGCACTCATGCATCCTCAAATGCCTCTGCATATCCTTCCTCCATTGGCTCGAGATAACCACATCTGAGCTTCCAGCAAACTCTGGTGGATGCGCTTTCTGAAAAGCGTCACGTACACGTTCCCAAGCAGACGGAAATGCATTAACCTGGACTGGCGCGGCAACCGGCGCCTGCGGTGGTGTCTGCTGAATCACGGTAATCGCAGCATTTACCGCTTGGGCTACTATAGCAGCAACCTCAGTGGCGTTCAACATGCCCTGAACTGGAGCGGGCTGTGGTTCGGGCGTAGCATTCCTGGGAACTCGTCGTGCACGTCGTGGAGGCATCTGAAACAAGAACAAAGTTTATAAGTTCACGGTTTATAAACTTAATATAGCTGAAGAACGAAACGTACACAATAAGAGTACAACAGTCCTAAAATATAGGGCTCTATATCAAAGAAAACGTAGCGGAAACATAATAGCCGTACAGATCCTAAAGGACACTAGAACCTGATGCTCTGATACCACCTGTGACACCCCGACTAATTAAACACCGGGTAGCTACTCCTTTATAAAATTAATTCAAAATGCCAAGTTGGCTCAGTTAATAGCATCACTGTCGAAAACGTTTTATTATTACTAACCACCTAGTATTTAAAAAGTAAGTGCCAAATTTTATTAAATCTGATTAACATGCAACAAGAGTAATGAATAACTAAATAACACCATTCACCATACTGAAATAGAATGAATAACCATCACAATATGTAAATAAAACCTGGAGGAAAAACTCCTCAATACAAATCCCACAACTGGTAAGTAAACTGAAATAAATAACTAAAACTGAATACTGAGCAATACATGCTAGAGTCTGAAAACTGAAATGTAAAAAATGCTCTAAATAGGAATGGGCAACATGCCCTACAACTGATAGGTAGTGACTCTGGAATCCAAAAGATAGAAGCGTCTATGAGCAAATCCCTGTAGCTTCCACAACCAGCTACAGCACGTCACCTGAATGAGTACCTATGCTTGGTGTCCTTGTGGCTGGGCACCTAAAAAGGTTTTACAAGAAAATATATTTGAAAGCAAATGGGTCAGAGCCCGAAAGTGGAAATCATTTTAAAAACCTGCAAGTGCTTTAAAAACATTTAAACATTAAATGCAAAGTACATGTTAGGACGTACACTCGCATGATATTCTCACCTCTCGTCTAACTGTGCACTCCTAACGTAAGTACCCATCTATAACGACCCATATTACTAGCTAACTGACAACATAACTAGTTAGACTGCCAAAGGTTCTACCCATATTACTCGGTTCCGTATAACATAACAACTCTCGTAATTAAGTAGAGGTTTACTGTGAACACAGTTACTAAATATGCCAATGATATAACTATCAGTTAACTCATTATATAACTCGAAACAATACCGTAATATTTTTACAACATTAACATGAGGATTTCCATTAATTTAATGTATATTATTCACATCATAAATATACGATACAAGCACCCCGCAATCTAAGCTGTAGTGCACACATACTCTGCTATCCATCCCGGTACATCACGTACATAAGGATCACATATTCCGAATCTCTCAGGAATAGTTCAGATAACACAAATCACAAATAGTGGAGGCGAACATAGTCACCATCACATGGGTCACGCACATACCTACGCTCCCATGGTCAGCGGACTTATTAATATCACAATAAGTCTTTCTATGACCTATGTTCATCAAGGTACCAGTCTATATCCCCCCCGTAGGCACACAAGGATTAGAGGGTCCTAAGCGAACGAAACCTCCCGTGATAGCAAGTATGGTAGGTATGTCATACAAACAATCCATATACTAATACTAAGTAAACACACATCTTAGTAATACCGTATTTTAATCGTAGTACATATCGCATTCTTGTACTAACTAATTATCACAACTTATTTTATTCCGGTTCATAATTATACGTGCTATAATTCGTCCTCATATCGTAGTAGTCACTCACGTCTCAACCCAAATGATTCATCGGATATAACTCTCGTATATGATTTGCTAATCCCAACAACCCAAAAGTCCCAAATCAATCACTATATCATCAAAGGGATGCTAACTCTACCCTTGAACCATCTCCCGGAACTCCAAAAGTCAAAACAGTCCAAAAGGGGTCAAACTGCCAACTCGTTAGAAGTCTCGTTCGAACGAGGCTTCGAACGAGTTTGAACTGCCAGGTCGTTAGAAGTCTCGTTCGAACGAGGCTGTTCGAACGAGATCCCAGTTCGTTCGAACGAACTGACCCTTCTAACGACATCTCGTTCGAACGAGATATCGAACGAAAATCCTACTCGTTAATAACGACTGGTCAACTCGTTAGAAGCTCGTTCGAACGAGCTCGTTCGAACGACCTGGGGGCTGCTTCTAACGAAATGCCAGTTTCGGCCCAGAATTTCCCAAAAATCGTTTTTCACCATTTATAACACTTCTAATCTCACCCAAAGTCCATCCTAACAACGTTTTAGGGTCTATAATCAATACTAAACATATATAGTCACATCCTAACATGTTTCTAAGGGATCAATCCATCCAAATATTAATTTAATTTACACCTTTCTACACTTTTTCCAATTATCTCAAGAACATGAACCCTAACTTCTTCTCATCATAAATTCCCAGATTTTAATTCGTTTTCTTTCCTTCTAATCACAATTATAATAAGGGAAATCATTTACCTATCATACTACATGCAATTCTCTTCACAATTTTTAAGTTCTAATCCTCAAACTACATGGGTTTTCATTATCTTCCAAGAACAGTTGAATTTCATCAATTTCTAACATGGAAAAGACATTCTCAGTAATTAAATGGAAATAAAGTCACTTGCCTTGGTTTGATTTCTGAATTTGGTGGATTCGGTGTAGAATTCCTGCAGAATCTCTCTCTCTCTCTCCTTCTCCAAGCTTTCTTCTCCAAAAGGCTATGGTGGCTAGGGTTTGCTTTGGGGAAACTTATGAAACCTAATTTCAATAAACCTCCGTAGCTTGTTGGGTTAATAAGGGTTGGTTGGGGTCAATCCTTATCAGATTACAACTCTCAATTTTCGTCACTTTTAATTACCCAAAAATACCAAATTACTAAAATACCCTTTAAGTTACCGGTATGGTCTAAAATTACCCCGGGACCCAAACTATACCCCCGGCTAGTGTTTTCTGACTATCTCGACCCTTCCGGACGCGTTGGCGCACTCAAAACGACCATACGGATTATAGATTTTAAATTCACTTTTAATATCAAAATATTTATACCGTGACGCGGCGGTCCCACGCGTCTCAACAAAATTTCTAAAATGCCGTATATAAATCCTACGACAAATTTTATAATACCAAGTTCATATATAATCATATATGCACATAATCAAATACCAATACGCATCTCATTAGTATTTATAACCCGGATTAATTTCCAATTAATACGCATTTAATTAATTAATCCCAAAAATAAATATAGCCAAAAGTACGGGGTATTACACTAACTTGGCACATGCCATTTAGAAATGAATTACTCGTCGTTCTAATATCCTTGACTCCACCATCGAGAACACGAACTGAAATCGTCACCAATCTAGCGTGACCGATGCAAAACCAACATGATGTCGAAAGATCCACTATCGACCTCACCACATCACTCCCGAAAGGCACCTTAAACCTAAAGATCTGATACAATTTGTAATGCCCCGACCCGAATTGATGGGTTACCCGTGGTCAACCCGGTCCGACTCGAGTGTTAGGTGTGAAGTGCAATAAAATAACCTATATAATATTGCTAGTCCATCTTTATTTAATTAATATTTCACTTGTTTAGCATGCAATTCCAATTTAAATCAAAGTAGTGAAGGACCTGTAGGAAGCGCCCCCTAAATTCAAGCATATAGAGCTACTAACGTAAAATAAGAGGGATACTTACTTGTACAATGCTCTCAAAATGTGGAACCGCACCCAACTTGCCGTAACAAAGATGAGGGAATGAGCCGAATGCCTAGTGAAAAAATACAACAATGCAATATAGAACCGAACGACAAGAAAAATAATCTAGTACATTATATCTACGTGCACATGAAACTACCTTATATTTATCCGTGCGTATATATATATACACTATAATGTATGAATCTATTTTTATTCCAAAAACGTTACTTATTTCTATTAATTCGCCTAAATCTCATAAAGGAACCTCTTTTTTACTTGGCTTGACATTTATTTCTTGGTTAAACTCACCCGGTTAAATACTGTAAACAGATACCCTTTGTTTAAGTAAAAGCATTTATGTCACCAAAATTACCCCTTTGGTCATGCCAAATTTACCATAGTATTTTCATTGAAAATCCCCTTTTAACACACGCAAGAACCATGTTAGAAAATACTTATTTTTCTTTGAAAACTTTTCATAAACACGCTCTTGTGTTAATTATGGACTAAACCTCTTTAGGTTCACTTCAATTTACCCTTCCTTTTACTTCATGGACATTAGTCAATTTTCTTACATTATTTGTCCACATTTTTCTTTATCGCAACAATTATTAATTCGTTCAAGTTAGGTTGTCCTTTCTCATATTCGCCATACAACCCGTTTCTTGATGTGTTCCACTTTTCATTATCTTTTTCTCAGAATCTTTCAATATCCGCATACTTTAATTGTCTCTACACCGCCGGCTATGCTACCATATACTGTAGCCAGTGGTTTTGGGTCTTTCACCCCATTGTGTTACACTTTAAAAAAATCACCGTTTCTTGTTCTTTACACACTTGCGTTCATTTTATTACAAAATCACCTTCATTTACGACTATATGTGTTACACCATTTTCAACATTTTTTATTTTATAAAAATGTTCTACTTTATGTAAAGTTACCATTTTACCTATTTATTTCCAAACTTATGTTTTTCTTATATTCTCATGAGTGTTATTTTTCCAAAAACGCTAGTAAGTTATTCACACCAACTGTTCAATATTTTTACCTATTAAAACTCATTTCACACTTGAAATTAGCACCCCCTTTCAAGTTAGAAATCTATATATTTCATTACTTTCTTTCTCTAAGAAGCCACTGGATTTTTAAAAGACAATTTTACAAAAAAATGTTATTTCCTTTATTAACAAAAATAGTCTTAAGACCATGCAATTATCACAACTTCAACACTTATTCTCACATGTTAAGGGCTAAAATTTTTATTTTCTTTATTTCAAGTCAACACTCATTAAGACATCCATTACACTTTTTTATGTGCCTGTCATCAAAATACTACAAGTTTATATACATAAGAAGAGAAATTTTAAGTCCAAAAATCCATAATAATGACTTTAACTTACAATTTATTTAAGAAAATTCATAATATTTCCCACAACATGCCTTTCAAGACTAAAAACATTTTTTATCATTCAAAACTTGAATAAATGCCCATCTTTGTGAAAATCCCAAAAATTTCAAGAAAACCTTAAAATATTTGTTCACAAAATATCTTTAACAAGATAAACATTAATTTTCCAAACATTTTATTCCATAAAATGTTTAACACCAAGTTTTCGTTAAAACACGTCACTTACTCAACACTGTTGAAATCCCTTTTTAATCCATTTACATAAAACCATAAGAAACATCCTCTTTAAACCGTATATGCATCCTACTCTTACAAACTGCACTACATGATCATTACTATGGAAAAATAGAGTTTTATACTAAGGGTAAAGTTTTTCCACCTCGAAGCAAGCTTCAACAACGGTGGATGAAGTGTAGAAGAAGATGGCAACCTCCAACCTCCTAATGTGTCCTTAAAGAGGTTGCATAGCCCCACTAAGCCTGTCTCCTTGAATACACCAAGAAAACTCCCTTCAAACTCCATACTTTTTTCTTTTTTTTCTTCTTTAAAACCCCTAACAACATCCCCATAAAAACCCATCTTACTTGAACGTGTGTTGCATTTAGGTTTTTTGATATTAAATATGGTGGAATATGAGGGATACATGGTGTAGCAAGGTGGAGGGGTGGTGGTTCTAGGGTGGTTCATGGAGGTTGAAGGTGGGAAGAACTAAAGGCTAGAGAGAGGGGGAAATCTGATTGAAAATGCCCTAAAATGGGTTAACTTACACTTAAATACCCCCAAACCATAAGGGTCAAGTTCCCAAAATTCCTTTACACCTAAACCTTTAACCCAACGTCATATAAGTATTTTGTCCCACGTTTTGATCTGAACCGCTGATAGCTTGGCACGTCACCCCATCCGACGACCCACATCGTGACAACACATTAGAAAGGGAAAAACTTTCTAGTTCAACTCCGATTGCTCAAACCGCCTTCACCCATGTTCGAATGATATGCTCTCTCATTTGAGTGAGACTTCTAACGAGCTATTAACGATGCCAAAATCGAGGGTTGAATGGGACGTGAGAAGAACTGCATTCAAACGATAAGGTCCCCCGTTCGAATGATGAGGGACTTCGTTCGAACACCAACTTCCAACGAGATTCCAGAGAGAGAGAAGTCGATCATTTTCCAGGTCGTTTGAAATTCATTTGACATTCGTTCAAATGACTCGTTCGAATGATATGGTCACTTCATTCGAACGAATTTAGTTTTTCCATATATGAATTTTAGCTCATAAAATATCCAATTCGAAGAGCATGAAAGCCACGAGGTTACCCAAATCTAATTCAAGGCCCATATTACTAGGTTTAAAGCCTAATTGGGTCTTACCAAGTCACCAAATCACATGGGTGTGGTCAAAATCACAGGGTGGGTGTTACAGACTTCGGTGCCATTGACCTGAAAATAAAGAAACAGCAAAAATGTCACCAAGATACTTTGCACAGTAAAGAAAGAAAGTTATGTAAATGTCAGATATACCAGAATAAATACCTGAGTGTCCACTGGTGAGGGATTTCTCGTCGCTAAGCTTGTTAGGGGCTCCACGGTAGTAGGAACATTCGATGGGATCACCTAGAGAAAAGGATACAGTTATGACATAATATGTTCACACAAAAAGAATAGATTAAGTATAAGGAGTTTAAAAGAAGAGAAAATGAATACCTAAGATGTCACAATAGGTAAACTTCTCGCTGGAACACTGGCTGAATATGTGACCGGCGAGGAGATGTTAACGCTCACCTAAAATAAAGATCAGCTCAAGTGAAACGCAAGGCACAAGTCGTGGAAAGATAAAATCATGATAATTCAAGTACCTAAATATTAGAGGGGGGGGGGGGGGGGGGGAAAGAGCTCAAGTCAGTCACAGGGGATGGAGGAATGTTAGTACTAATCTATCAATAAAGAAATTGTCAGGAAAAGCCAAGTGGAAAATGCTAAAGCTATATGGATAAATAACTGTGTTGAGGTGGAGTTATATGAGACATGCACATTCAAAGTCAGACTATAGATGGTATGAGTAGAGAGGGCCTGGACCTGTGTCCCGTTGTCCATAGGGAGGCATTCTCGAGGAGTATATATCCTCCGGAATAAGGAAATCTAAGAATAACCACCCCCGTGGGTAGGAGTATTCCCCCACTAGTCGGGGAATCGCTCTAAAGAGAGCCCTGCAATAAAAAGTTCAGAAAATACATAATACGAGTAGAGTTGTGTTAATCACAAAAAAAATAAAAAACACAAGAAAAATAATGATATAGGGAAACCCCTTCAGAACTGGTAGCAACAATAGTCGAGGGCACAACTGAGGAACTGCTTGCCATGGAGGAAGCGAGTGGCTTGGTGGAAGAAGTGGGGGCTAAAATAACCTATCAAAAAGCAAATGTGTATATGTAAGTGCGCACGAATGAATCTAGTGTAGATATAGGTAACGAGACTTGACAATGTTTTGGGAAAGTTTGATAAATACGTCGACCGAGCGAGCAGATACAGAGAGGTAGGGAATGCTGTGGAAAGATGAAAGATAAACAAAGATAAATAACGCTAAAAAAATGCTGAGGAATAGAAAGTAAGAAAATGCAAGACTTAAGATTTTATGTACAAACCTCTTGAGAAAATATTAGAGATGACAAAATCATGGAATTCCTCACGCGGGGGAAAGGTTATCGAGGAACAGTAGGAGAAATAAGTGAGGGGTGATCGTCACTTTTCAGGGGCCATTCGTCTCCACAGTGGAAACCTAGTCAAGGGAAAAATAAGAAGAATTAGAGTTAGTAAAAATTATGATACATAAGGAAAGAAAGGGGGAAAAGTGACCATAAGGCAAAGACCTAGTAGTGGGGTTGGTGGTGGAAGGAGGATAAATCATGATGTCATATTGATCACCACTGGGGGGTTCCAATCAATATTGGATCCCCTTAAGGCTAACAAGAAATCATAAGTATTGGGCGAATGACTTGGGCTGATGTAAAAAAAAAACAATGTCATTTATAGAATAACTATTGTAATCATAGGAAGAGGTACTTACATAATCAACAAGTTCCTCTTTAGATGAGCAAGACGAGGAGAAATCACTTGTAACCTCGTGACTTATAATTTTACTAAGTAAAAGAAAAATAAATAGAGTACCTTCCGTAGGAGGAGAAGGTAGTGAAGAAGACAGTTAAGAAAAGAAGCATCAAAGGCCTCATACCCTACCCACGAATCATCAGGAAAGTCTCCTTGATGCACAAGCTGTTAGTATCTGACTCTTGATCTTTTCTGGTAGAGGGACTAGTGGGTTAAGTTTCCCTCATATTTTGCTTAGATGCTCGAGTCCTCACTGGTGATGGGGGAGAAGCAGACACTTCTAGTTAAGCTGGAACAAAATTTGAAACATCAGTATGAGGATGTTTTATTTTGGAAAGAACCTTGGATTTTGCAATGCCATTTCCCTTCCCATTTGCCTGCGGGCTATAAGCTCAGGATGTTTAGAGTATATAGTCTCCTCGCATAGAGGTTTAACTAAAGTAGGAGTGACTTGATTGAGTGGATCTTTCTCAACAGAACTACGATGCCAGATCTCCTTCTGAGTCTCCTTGATTAAGTATTTTTCGTTTGAGAAGATGCATATGGAAAAGGACTCTTGGGGGGAATCTTGAATGAAGATTTTGATCGACATGATTTGGCGTTTCCATAAGCCAAACCATGAGTAGCTAAAAAAGGAACGTAATTGCGAGTGGCCATTAAAGAGTTTCCAAAATAATCAATTTTACGCACCATCCTATCAAGGGTAAAGTTTGGATAAGCCTTTAAGTACAGGTCTATTAGCGAGAGGCTAGTAGCAAAGTCTGGGGTGTAGGTTCTTTGATCATAGAAAAACTGTATCCTCACCCGCTGAGAGTGATAAACACCTCCACACCTTGACCAAACTCTATTTGTGAAGGAAGAATGCAAGGAAGGACCATTGCAATAACAGAAATATGGGGCCAATCAGGTACATACTCTACGTCATAGGGGAGAATAAAAGTCCTATGTGAAGTTGAGAACAAGCCCCATGAGAAAATGCCGCCCACTAACTTTGAGTAAGGGCGGAATGAAAACTCATCAATATTATCCAAGAAGAAGGCAAAAGGTTTCTTTGGAGATTTCTTGTGCCACCTCGCAATGTGATCGACCTGGCTGTGTAGAGAGCGGGGCAGAGGGAAAAAATTGGGGAACCACTTGAATAAAATGCCCATAAGTATAAAGGAGTTGGCAAAGTTAGCCATATAAAAACGGTTATGTGAATGATTTGTGTCCACATGAGTATGATCCAACCAAGTATATATGGATCCGAGACTGAGAGCAGCGAGGGGTACTCTCCTACCTTGAGAAAGTCTGATAACAAGACAAAAGATAAAACTTGTAAGGAGAGTCATATGGGCTCCATTAAATTAGAAACCTGCTAAGGAATGTCAAAAGTAAAGTTGCCAAGTGTGTGGGGGATTTAATCTTAGGATCATCTTAGCTCTTAGGGACTTTGTTTGAACTTCTTTCCTTAGGCAATAACCAAAAATCCCTGAATGAATAATGTGTCCACTTAGAAAAAGAATGTTTAGTTACCCCAATTTT
Organism: Sambucus nigra; assembly: GCA_949130495.1. Lineage (NCBI taxonomy): Eukaryota > Viridiplantae > Streptophyta > Magnoliopsida > Dipsacales > Adoxaceae > Sambucus > Sambucus nigra. Next base: position 397,806,656 of record OX422219.1, on the reverse strand, counting down.
GGTGAAAGCAACATAACAAGGGAACTTTCACAAGTCTTTGTGAAGCTCCTCACACATGGCCTACTCGATGGAATCCTCATAGCCATCATGAAAATATGATCTCCCAAGATGGGAAGACCAGTTAGCTCGCAGATATCCTCAAGCGTAATAAAAAACTCACACCAACTGGTGATAAAAGTGTGAGAGCTCACACTCCAACGAGAGGCCAAAATATTAAAGGTGTTGGTGTGTTTGGTAATTGTGCAAGTCTTCAAACTCATGAGGGTCCTAGTAAGACCCAACCACTCGATAACTAAACAGTGGGTATGAACAACCATCACATAATCAAACCAGAGATCCCACTCCTCTGAGAAATCCCCCCAGACATCAATGTTGAGGTTAGAAAAAGGGAAATCACCCCTGTCCACTTACACATGCAACATACTATCAGCAAGTACAATGTGGGTATCAGTAGACTCAACAAAACCAAGGAGTGGTTGCTCATTGATTTTCTCCACAACTCTGCGTCAAATCAATCGAGTGAGGGCATGAAAGTATCCTTCTCACAAAAAAAGGGTGCGACCCTTCTCGAACGACTCTTTAAGTACTCCCTTTGAGCCAGGGCAACAAACCCACTAGAGCAAGGGCCAACGCCACCAAAACCACCGATGATGGTGGAAATGGAAGTGTCCATGGAAGAAACCACATCGGTGGAGCCCATGGAAATAGGGGTGGTGACAGCCACTTGGATGGGCAAAGAACCCACCAAGAGTTCACTAACAGGTGTGGAAACAGTAGAAGAAGCACCCATGGAGTTTTTTTTAGGGAAAAAGAGGGAAGATGACGGTGGTAGTGAGGAAAGTTTGAATCTTTTTCAAAGGATCTCTTTGTCTCTCTAATAGTAAAAAATGAATGTAAAAAATAAAAAGAAAGGAAGAAGGGTATTTGTAATAAACAAAGTGGCAGTTTAAATAATCGAGACAATAATTGCCCAATAACGAGGGCTTCTCTAGGAGACACGTGTCTTCTTGAGACACTAAAAATCAACGTTGTTATGACCATCTTGTCAGAAGCATTACCTACCCAACAAAAGTAGTGTTTCATTTGAAGCATCCCCTCGAATTACCAAAAAGATTCCATTTCATGCAAACCTCTTTGCTTCTAACCAACACAGACATTTTTGCACGAGGGGGCTAATATAGAGGGGTAATGACTCAATCTCCCACAAATAATACCAATATGATGATGCTAGAAATAACACCACCGAGATGAGGTGTTGATAAGCTCAAACTAGTAATAACATTGGCAGCACAATGAGTTATCTAGTAGAAGGAGGTGAGGAGAAGATGAGAAACACTAGTATGTAAGTGGTTCAGCCAATCTGGCCTTTGTCCACTGTGAGTGTGTGAGTAATTTCACTAGATGAAGGCACTAATGGCCATTGATACAATCTCTCAAGCTTTCTCTCTCTACTGTGTAAGCCCACAGAGTTTCAGCTAGGGTTCCAATAATAGATCCCTTTACAAGGTAGAGGAAGACCTCTATATATACTGCTTGGGGGTGTAATGTACCCTCCAAGCATGCAATGAGCATGTGTATGAGGATCGAACCAGTATGAGAAGGACACCTGGATAATCTTATGTATATAATGATGACCTAAATATTCCCTCACGTGAGGGGAATGATTCAGTTATAACTGATTTTCTCACGTGTTCCAAGCCTTCCATGTACTTGCATGTGCTCGGACTTGCTCCATTAACTGTTGTAACCTCGGCCTGGCTGAGTATGAGGTTGATGAATTCTGATGGTGCTGCTTTGTCTTGTCATTAGTTATGATGACCTAGGCTGGGAAGACTGATCGAGGTTGGGCACGAGGCGAGATGTAACGTCGGCTTAAGAAGAGTAAGTATGTTGATAGTACCCTATCCCCGTGAGGTGCTGCTGACCTTGGCTACTACAGGGCCGAGGTTTCTAGTAGAGAGCTGGCCTTGCAGAATATGACCTTTTTTATGATAGTTGTGAGCTTCTTGTCAACTCGGCTGTAAGACAGGCCGAGGTTAGTGCCCTTAGGTACGAGGGTACACTTTGGGCATATTAATTACCCCCTAGCCCTTAGTCTCCTATGTGAGTAGGTGATTGAGGGGTATATAGGTTAGGTCGAGGCCGAGTTTCTTTTTGTGCCTTGGGGCGTAAAGTGATTCCCTGACACATGTCACTCACTGAAGTGACTAACGTATTCCCTAAGGTGTGGATATTTCTGACAGCATCTTTTAAGTTTCCAAGGGTAATGATGGGGGCATTGGAAATCGTGCTCCATCATTGAGAAGGTTTAAAACCTTCTTCTCTTTCCTCCTTTTCTCTTTCCTTTTATAAACATCTCCCGCCTAAGTTTTTCTGCAACTGCCATTCTTCTCTCAAGGTCTCCATTGTTGTGTTGTGGTTCGAGGTTTTCCTTGCTTCTTTCTCTTCCTCCCTCATTCGCAACCATCCAAGTATTACTTTTGACCTCTTTTTCCATTTCTGATTAATACTTTTACATTTTTAGTTTTTCGGTGACTTTTTCCCTTTTTCGGCGAGGCTTTCTTCTACTGTTAAGTGGTTTTAGGGTTAGGACTGCAGTGCTTAGGTAGTATTGGGGCCACACCCAGTTACTCCGAGGTTATTTCAACCTCACCCCCCCCCCCCTTTAAATTTTCTGGTGACCCTCCGGCCATCTTATTCGGTGATCTGGCTTAGGGTGTTCTTGGTGTTCTTGAGGAGAACCCTATGGATTCTTTGTTTAATCTTTAGTTCAAGTTGCACAAGTTTTTAACCTGTTTGTCCTTTTTTAGTTTGAACTCCCAATGTGCAGTCTTGTCCTCAAAATGCTCAAACCCTTGTACCAACTTATAGAGGAGTTCCCATCTCTGCGTGAGAAGACCTTCAAAAAAATTAGGCAGATAGAGTTAGCTCAGGAGGAAGCTCGTAGGGCCGAGGCCTTTCCCCCCATACCAATTTCCCCCCCCCCCCTTGAATATTATATACCCTAAACCATCCGAGCCTGCTGAGCCAGCAAAGGTTCCTGAGGTTCCTGTACCAATGTTCGAGTCATCTACCTCAGACCTTATGTCCACCTCTGAGGATGTTGAGTCCGTAGACTATTTCCAAGAGGCTATGGATTGCTCTCCCAAGAGGAGTGTAGTCTCTGAGAAGCGGAGGGGTCTGATTGTTCTTCATCCCACCAAGAGACTAGCACCTCTCGCAGGTCTTCTTTCGTTGAAATCATTGTGACCAGTGTGGAAATTCCTCCTATTATTGATGCTATTCCTTTATCGACTGCTACCGATGTTGAATTTGTAAAGAGGTTTCCTGCTAGTACCCCCTCTGAGGCTCAGCCTCAGACAGTTAATGATAGTGATGATGATGAAGGGAGTGAACTTGACACTTCCAAGGTTGGCGGTCCAGAGTCTTCTGTCACAGAATACGACCTTCTTGTCTTCAGACATTTGTATGCCCTCCCTTCATCTGTTACCTTAAGGAAACCTCTGAAGGATAAGAGGAACTTTGACGGTCGAGAGGGAGAGCTCTGAGTCTATGAGTAGATGTTCAAACTTGACTTCTGTCTCCCAATTCACCCCACTATCCGAGTTGTTCTTTCTTTTATCAACCTTGCTCCTTCTCAGCTTTCCCCCAATGCCTGGAGGGTCTTGGTTGGGGCTATAGTACTCTGGAAGGTGGATCATCATACTGACTTTCTAGTTAGGGTATTATTAGCTTGTTATATACCCTCATCTGCTAAAAATCACCCTGGATACTATCACTTTGTAGCCAGGAAGTCTGAAAAGAAGATATTTCTTGTGACTCAGACTTTTAACCACAATTGGAAGCCTCGGTTCTTCTTTGCCTCAGGGTCTTGGTAGTTTGGTCCTAATGAGGCTTGTGGAACATCTGTTCCAAGGACACTCCTGAGGTGGTATAAGGTCTCCTTCTCGACCAAAATCAACCTTGGATTGAGCATAGACAATCGTAAGCATGTTGAAGATCTTTGTAGTCAGGGAGAAGATGGTAAATTCATCAATTTTACACAAAGTCTGGCCGATCTTCATAAGTATTCTAGAAAAATAAATTTTACACCAAGTCTGGTCTCGTGAATTTCATGTGTCCGATATTATCCGTCCGATGTTTTATTTTTATAGAGAAACCAGAAGGAGTTTCTGAAGACATCTGGAAGATTTCTTCTCCCAACATCACGAAACTACTAGACAAGCGTGGTGGTAAGATTGTGTTGCCCCTGCCCACACAAAAAAGGGAAAAGATCCCGATGAGACATAAAAGTAGAGGAGGGCACCTACAGACCCCTCCCATACAAGGCCTAACAAAGCTCAAAACACTGAGCATGGCATACCAATCTCCTTAGACGATGCCTTATCATCTCGACTTTCTTAGCTAAAAATTAGTGATAGCCTTATTGGCAATAGTGTCCAGGCTTCTGATGCCCTTAGCCAAGCAATGAATGAGGACGATAAGCACTTTCTTTATTCGATGGATTCCCCTCTGCTGGCAGATTTTGCAGTTTATAGGGCAATCCAGGTACTTATTTACAATTTTTCTTAAGTGTTATCTCTGATCTTAGCTATTCATTATTACTAATGTGTCTGATTCTTATTTTGCAGAGTTCTTTCTCTCTTCATCGTCTAGCTGACTATATTTTGACAAGGCTGCCTCTGATCCAGAAGGGAAGGGATGCTGCCAAGCTTGAGGAGGGTCTGAACAAGAAGATTAAAGATTTAAATAAAAGTCTGAATGTGAAGTGTAACGAGATCTCCCAGATGAAAACTGATCATGCCCTGGCTCTGAAGGCAAAGGATGATAACCTTCAGTTCAAAATTGATGTTGCCGTCAAGGCTGCCATGGAGGATGCCTCAGAGATAATCATCAAGGAGTATCAAACCTCTGGTGAATTTATTAGATTCAACCCTGAATACCTAGAGAGGGGCATTAAGTCAACCAGCAGATGGGCAGTGATGAAGTAAGATAGTTCTATCAGCCTGTCAGCCAAGGACTTTATTGGCCTCGTCTTTGCAAATTCCCAACTTGCTAAGGCCCTGCAGGAGGTTGAAGAGGGTGGCTCGTCAGAGACGAGTCATCATGAGGTGACTGAGACTGAAGATGCTGGGCATCAAGGTGAAAAGGATGAAATTAACAACCAAGTCCAGGAGTAAAACAACCCTGCAGCTGGTGGGTCAACTGAAGCCTGAGTGTCTCTTCTATATGTCTGAATTTCTGTGAAGCTTTTGTATAACCTCTTTTATTTGATGAACTGTAACTTCTTCTCTTAGAACAATGTAACACTTTTGGGCTCGAATGAATACATTTTCATTTTCTCTCATTTGTGTTGCTTTTCCTTATTTATTTCTTTACTATTTCATGTCTATGATGTTTCCTTTATCCATCATATTACAAAATCAAAGTAAGTAATAGCAGACACACACAATGATGCTTCACCCTATATTTTCACCATCTTAATGTGTTTAAGGTATGAAGTCACCAAATAAATGATGTTTTGCCTCATATTTTCACAGACTTAATGAGGTTTAAGGTCTTAAGTCACCAAATAAATTATGTTTAACCTCATATTTTCACCAACTTGATGATGTTTAAGGTTTGAGGTCACCAAATTATGATGTTTATCCTTATATTTTCACCAACTTAATGATGTTTAAGGTCTGAGGTCACCAAATTATGATGTTTAACCTCATATTTTCACCAACTTAATGATGTTTAAGGTCTGAGGTCACCAAATTATGATGTTTAACCTCATAGTTTCACCAACTTAATGATGTTTAAGGTCTGAGGTCACCGAATAAATGATGTTTAACCTCATATTTTCACCAACTTAATGATGTTTAAGGCCTGAGGTCACCATAAATTATGATGTTTAACCTCATATTTACACCAACTTACTGATGTTAAAGGTCCGAGGTCACCATATTATGATGTTTCACCTCTTAAACTCACCCAATAATGATGTCAAAGGTTTGAGGTCACCAAATTATGATGTTTAACCTCATATTTTCACAAACTTAATTATGTTTAAGGTCTGAGGTCACCAAATAAATGATGTTTATCCTCATATTTTCACCAACTGAATGATATTTAAGGTCTGAGGTCACCATATTATGATGTTTCACCTTTTAAACTCACCAAATAATGATGTCAAAGGTCTGAGGTCACCAAATTATGATGTTTAACCTCATATTTTCACCAACTTAATGATGTTTAAGGTCTGAGGTCACCAAATAAATGATGTTTAACCTCATATTTTCACCAACTTAATGATGTTTAAGGTCTGAGGTCACCATATTTGGATGTTTCATATCTTAAACTCACCAAATAATGATGTCAAAGATCTGAGGTCATCAAATTATGATGTTTAACCTCATATTTTCACCAACTTAATGATGTTTAAGGTCGGAGGTCATAAAATAAATGATGTTTAACCTCATAATTCACAAAATTAATGGTGTTAAGGGTCTGAGGTCACCACATCAATGATGTTTCACCTCATAATTCACCAAATTAATGATGTTAAAAACATAATGTAACAGAGTATCAACACAACATTGCTATCTTTTCATTAACATCCTTTGTATAAACTGGTACATATATTACAAAAAGATAAGAACTGCAACATCATAGGTAATATTTCTTTAAGTAGTCGGCATTCCAAGGATTGGAGAAAGGTTCTCCTTCAAGATTTTTTAACAGATAGGTACCTGGCACAACCTCATCAACTACTCTATAAGGACCATGCCAATTAGGATGGAGCTTATTTGCTTTTTTCCACGTCTTCTTTACGACTAGGTCTCCTACAACTATAGGCCTTGACTTCACCCTTTGGTTGTAGAATCTCGCAGTTCTCTACTGATAGGCTACCTGTCTTATCTCTGCATCCTCTCTTCTTTCTTCAATTACATCAAGGTCAAGTCTTCTTTCCTCCTCATTCCTCTGAGGGTCATATGTTTGAACTCTAAGAGTAGGAAGTCTAACCTTTGTTGGGATGACAGCCTCTGAGCCATGGGCTAACATAAATGGAGTTTTCCTGTTGGCATCCTTACTGTCATCCTATAGGCCCATAGCACATCATATACCTCCTCTATCCATCTTACTTTGGCCTTTTCCAACCTCTTTTTTATCCCATCAAGGATTATTCGATTGGTGACCTCGGTCTGACCATTTTCCTGGGGTCGGCCAGGAGAAGAGAAGAACTGCTTGATCCCTACTCTTTCACGATATTTTTCTAAGGAAATATTCTTGAACTAGGTTCCATTGTCTGAGATGAGGGTGTTTGGAAGAGTATACCTGCATATGATGTTCTTCCAGATGAACTAGAAGGTCTTCTACTAAGTGATTGTGATCATTGGCTCAGCCTCCACCCATTTGGAAAAATAATCAATTGCCACTATTAAGGACCGATAGTTGTATGTAGCTCTTGGAAAGGGTCCTACCAAATTAATGCCCCATACTGTAAATGGCCAAGGGGAGCTGATTGAAGTTAGAGGTTGGTAAGTCTAATAAGGGACGGTGGAGAACCTCTGATACTTATCACACTTCTTCACATACACAGCTGCATCTTTGACCAAGGTCGGCCACCAATACCCCTGAGCGATTATCCTCTTAGCCAATGGACTTCATCCTATGTGACTAGAAAAGGAGCCCTCATGCACATTGTACAATATGAGTGGAACCTCTAAGGCATGGACACATCTGAGGAAGGGGAGCATGAATCCATTTTTGTACAAGACATCTCCTATAATTGAGAATTTAGCTGCTCTGAACTTCAGCTTTCTCTTTTCTAACTTCGACTATGGAAGCTCTCCCTCTTTGATGTATCTGATAAGAGGGTCCATCCATGAGGCTTACATATTCAGGTTCAGGTAAGGTTTAGCAACCTCTTCCTCTTCAATGGTCGGCTTAAGTAGAATTTCAACTGGCACTGTTCTCCTTATGTTTGTTCTTGTTGCTGAGGCTAGCCTTAAGTATAATTTCAACTGGCACTGTTCTCCTTAAGTAGAATTTCAAGGTTATTTTGAGGTGGTGGTAACTCTGGTGCCATATAATAAGACTAGTTAGTTTGCAATGAAAATATTAAAGATATTGATACCTTAAAGGACCTCTTTCAATGGTGACACAGCTTCACGCGAAGGGTGAGGCCTGGTTCACCACAAGAGTCTCCAATGAGGTTAAGCAGCAAAAGAGGAAGAGATGAATCCTCCCATTCCCACAGATGTTGCCAAAATGATGATGCTGGAAACATCACCACCGAGATGAGGTGTTGATAAGCTCAAACTACTAGTAACAATGGCAGGACAAAGAGTTATCTAGTAAAAGGAGATGAGGAGAAGAGAAACACTAGTATGTAAGTGGTTCAGCCAATCTGGCCTACGTCCACTGTGAGTGTGTGAGTAATTTCACTAGATGAAGGCACTAATGGCCATTAAAACAATCTCTCAAGCTTTCTCTCTCTACTGTGTAATCCCATAGAGTTTTAGCTAGGGTTGCAATTATGGATCCCTTTACAAGATAGATGAATACCTCTATATATAGTGCTTGGTGGGTGTAATGTACCCCCTAATCATGCAATGAGCATGTGTATGAGGATTGAGCCAGTATGAGAATTACATCTGGCTGATCTTATGTAGATAATGATGACCTAAATATTCCCTCACGTGAGGGGAATAATTCGGTTATAACTAATTTGCTCACGTGTTCCAAGCCTTCCATGTGCTTGCATGTGCTCGAACTTGCGCCATTAACTGTTATAACCTCGTCCTGGACGAGTACGAGGTTGATGAAGTCCGATGGTGCTTCTTTGTCATGTCATTAGTCATGATGACCTCGTCCGGGAAGGCTGGTCTAGGTTAGGCACGAGGTGAGATGTAACTTCGGCTCAACTAGAGAAAGTATGTTGATAGTACCCTGTCCCCGTGAGGTGCTGCTGAATGCTGCTGCAGGGCCAAGGTTGGTAGTAGATATCTGACCTTGTAGAATACGACATTTCTGATGGCAGTTGTGAGCTTCTTGTCAACTCGACTATAAGACATGTCGAGGTTAGTGCCCTTTGGTACGAGGGTACACTTTTGGCATATCATACACGTGTTTTCTCGAGACACTATGACCATCTTGTCAGAATCATTACCTACCCAACAAAAGTAATGTTTCATTTGAAGCAACCCCTGTAATTACCATAAAGATTCCATTTCGTGCAAAACTCTTTGTTTCTAACCAACACAAACATTTTTGCACGAGGGGGATAATATAGAGGGGTAACCACTCAATCTCCCACAAATAATACCAATATGGTAAAGGGGTGCCACACTTGTGGGACCAAAATCAAAAGAGTTGGTATCAGCCAAACACTAACAAGGGGGATGCCCCACGATTAGGCCCAAAAACAAGTGAGAAATAGTTAGCGAAATAGTTCAAAGGAGGTGAGGAGTGACACATGAGTGGACCCAAGAATAAGTAAGAAATAGTGTGATAAATAGTTCAAATGTGGATAGGGGTTCAACATTAGTGGGACCAAGACCAAAAAAGGGATACTTGACCAAATAATACCCAAAGCTGGCGAGGGGATGCATAACGAGCTGCCCCAAGATAAGAAAGAAAATAATTGCACGAGCAGGCCCAATATAATGAGGGAATGCTATGTGAACAATAAAATGATCCTAAATTTTTATATAATACTAACACTATTAATCTATTTCCACAGGTATCCTTGCTTGAGGAAGAAGGGATCGAATAGGCTAATTGGGATCTCTTGGGAGTTTTTATTTGGAGGTTGAGAGGCGAGTCTTATTGGGAAAACTAAGGCCCCTAACCACTTTAGTACCTTAGTAAATACATAATACCAATAAGGAGACTAAGAGGCCAATCACATACCCACACAGTCCATACTTGGAAACATTGTCACAAGTTTTCAAAAGTTTTTTTTACAAAAGTAACTGATCAAAAGTTTTTAGAAAATTGTACTTTTTGGGTACTACGCTCAACATATTTGATTTCTTTTTTGGGTACACCAAGTGTCGTTTGACGGCAGACAAAAAGTGCAACACATACATTGTTGCAAAGAATATTCTTTTTGAGGTGCGCACGCCACACCAGCCCCAACTTCGACCTATAAATAGAGCACTGGGTCAAGGAAAGATGGGATAACTAAAAAAGAACTGTTACTCTTCATGAATAAACACAAAAAGTCTTCTCTCCATTCTCTCCCCTTGGTACTTGAAGTGCTTGTCTCCTTACTCCCAAGAACCATCACATTCAAGTGATACCTTTTGTCTTTTATTCTTACTAAGAAGCTCATAAGTCAATCATTGCCTTCCTCACTCAACAATCACTAACTTGTCATTTTCACCATGAAAGTCAACTCTTTTTTTTTTATCTTGAAACTTTTATCACCTTGCAAAAAACTTCCATTAAAGTGGGCTACACCTCACTAGATTCGGTATATTCATAGACCCCCCAGTACCACTACCCTCTTACAGAATCATATACGGTGTTGAGTGCGAAGAAAGTGGCTAAGTTTAATAGAGTGAACATCATATGCCACTACTAAGTTCCCTACGAGTTAATATAAAATAATGGACTCCATTTTGAAGCTGAAGTCATAAAATTAGTCAATGAGTATGGGATTCTGAGGCACAAGTCCTCTCTCTACCAACTGCAAAGCATGGGGTTGTCGAAGCTGCTAACAAAAGTCTTAAATTCATAGTTAGTAAAATGACTAAAAGTTGTAGAGATTGGGTATATATAATCCTATATGCCTTATATGGCTACCGCACCTCTATCAAAACACCCACTAGAGCTACCCCCTTTCCTTGTTGTAAGGCATGGAAGTAGTCTAACCTTTCGAACTCGAAATACCCTCTAGATGGGTTATGCTCAAAAATTAATTCGATGAAATTGATTGGCATGAAAGTCACTATGAAAATTTCTTAATTTTTGATGAAAAAAGACTAAAGGATCTATACCATATACAAGTATAACACAACCGCATCGTGTGATCATTCCATAAGAAAGTCAAAAACCATGTACGAGAAGGAGATCTTTCTCTCAAAGAAATTATAAAACTATATGGGACGTAAGAGGCAAGTTCAAACCTAACTGGAGTGGGATATACCTCTTGAAAAAGATTATGTTAGGTAGAGCCTTTAACCTTCCAAACCTTAATGGAGAAGAGATGCCATGTCCAGTCAATCTGGATCATTTTAATAAATTTTTTCTCTAGTCCAACTCTCATCGTGCTGCGACTCTTCTCACCTCCCTTCTATTCTAGAAAAATTCCCCTCCCGTGTCTTTAGAATTAAGTAGGACCCGATCATCTCAAAATAACCTTTTAAAAAAAATTACAATTTTTTTTTCAAATCGTGCAGAGGTATATAGGCAACCCATAAAGTCACTTTGGTAATGGTCCTTTCTTTTTCACAAAATGATATTCTCTTGTCTCGTCAAGAACATTAGTCTCTCCCATTGTTTGAAATGAACAAAAGGGCTATGTATGACCTAGCGATCAACGTAGATAATTCAAACAAAAAGAAGATTCTTCTAAAGGCACAATAAAATATGTCAAAATATCATTTCATTATTTTATTACGAAAGATGAAAATTACATGAAGTATCAGTAATAATAAAGTCCCAAAATACCTTCGTAACCATAGCATCCCTAAGACTTAACCTACCAAACATAAATACACCTACTACCAAACTTCCCCCATACCTTCAAAAAACCTACTTCAAATAACAGATGGTCATGCCTCACAAACATAAATACACCTACTACCAAACTTGGACCATACCTTCAAAAAACCTACCTCAAATACCAGATGGTCATGCCTCACTAACACATCCAGCATCAACAGTCTCCGCAGGACCCCAAGAATCCCAATACTAAAGACTTTCTTAATATACTCCATAAAACGATATGCCTTGATTAGCTAGGACGGAATCACCATGACCTCTTCCTTAGCATCAAACATAGAAAGCTACCTCCGATCAATTTCCTTAGCGTAAACCTTCGTGACTATTTTACACAATAACCACCTCAAATAATCTCCAGATATAAACCCAGGTTCCCTAATAGATTTTGACGGACGAGTAACTGGATTGCGGCACTACCACAAAGGCCCTAAAATCATCCTCAAAGACTTAGTCAAACCCTCTATATGATAGAATTTGGTTATACCCGAAGCATCAATTTTCACCTATCCCTCTTGCCGCAGAAGTCGCCAAGGAAAGTAAAAGTACATTTAGTGAATGATTACCAGTCGAACAAAGCAGTAGTCACCCAATTGCATGACAGACTGCAGTTTACCCCCACCACGACGCTGACCAATGAAAGTGTTTATACCCATCCTCCATGAGCCAGCTAATCCTCAACAGAGGGACCAAAGTTGTGAAAATTTTGGACATCCGTCAGAGGATAGTCAGGATTAACCGCCAAATAAAATATCTTCAACGTTATATGAATAACATCACAAGATCGCGTCTTAAAAAGTTATCCCAAACGTCTTTCGAATCATCCAACCCATTCAATGTCTCCTCTAATATAGTGGAAATAAAGTTGTGGTAAGACATGCAAAGTATGATCGTGTCCACCTAAAGGTCGACCGTCATGTCGCCAATCACCAAGAACATCCTGCTAGTCGATCCTAAGGGTGCGGTGTCAGTAAAGCCATTTTTAGTATATTCTCTCTGGTACACCGAATTTAACATTACTGGAAGGTTAATACTTCCCCCACGCACCAATGATTCGGCAGTGGAAGGTGAGACGCGCATAAAAAATTAGATCCCAATTATAAAAATTATCCATATAATCCCAAAATGAAGATCACACAAGAAATTAGTGTAATTCGGTCGGATACCAATTTGAAAGTGCGGGAGGTTATAAGGATTCCCTTATATCATAGATCAAATACAGACAAAGAGCCAATTAATACCAAAATATGATGATAAGTCCGAGCTAAACATACCAAACAAAATAATATAAGAAGTGTTCGAGAAAAAATTCCTTTTGGGCAAAACCTTTTGATTCAACACTGTTTAAGAATTTGATAGACTCGAATGACTTACAGACTGCTTATAGATCCAGTATGTAAAATGCACAAAATCTTCAAATCTTTAACAGAAAGTAACACAGTTTAACACCACCCATAGGAAGCAGATCTTCCCATGGTAACCACCAATCAACCTTATGATTGTGGAACCTTTCTTCTTCACTAGTAGCGCAGCAACTCCATAGTAGTTAGATTTGGAGAAAAATCTACTGGGGTTTGATGTTTGTGTATGGAACTAGGGTTTAACATACTCAACAAATCATTATACGCATGAGTGATTTGGAAAACAAAAACTTGTTTCAAGGAAACAAAAAAAAATAAAACTTTTGGAAAACTATAGGAATTTGTTTTCGTGAAAAGAGTTGAGAAAAACTATTCACAAGAGTCTAATTTATAGAAAAAAAATATCAAGGCCACGAGATTCGTTCGAATGATAATAAGACTTCGTACGAATGAAAAGCATAGTTTCATTCTAACAAGGTCCATTCTCATTTGAACGAAAGGACTAGCTCATTCAAATGAGCTTCTAAAATTAGTTCTAATGAGAATACTTATGTGGAATAACTACCAAACATACAAGCTCGTTAGAAATTCTTTCTAACAACACTTCGTTCCAATGAAAATGCAACTTTATTCAAATGACCGATATAAATCATTCTAATGATATTAAAGCCTTGTTTTATTGAGCTGTGATTTTCATTCTAATGAACTCAGTAATTTATTCAAAAATACATTTATAAAAAAGCCTCATTTTAAAAGAAAACATCCCAAAATAAATGTGATCAAGTTTAATAAAAAGCCTAGAACCATATATCTTCATATTATGCCATGACGGTTTCAACGACTTGAACTTTGGAACGTTGCTCGACCACTAAAATGTATTCAAAGATTGTGGATATGCCAAAATATCTAAACAATGAGAAATTACAAATTTCTGCCCTTATGAATCTCCCTCTTTGGCTATTCCCGAAAAAAACAAAAATCGAACCAAGATAACATAAAATACTTAAGAAAATGTACTGCTAATGCCCTACCAAACCCAAAATCGAATGACATTGGAGACATTGTAATCTCCTAAAATTCTTCATCTGATGTACTCCATGAAATCATCATCAAAGAGGAAGAGGCCTACAAACATGAAACAAAAGAATATCATGATGCATATGAGAATTTAAATAAAATAAAAACTCCTCAATTTTTTCTCCCCCATTTTTTTGTAACAGACAAAGGGTTTAGAAACTAAGCATGAATCATAAGCATCACCCGAATCCAAATGAAATAACATCACAAAGATAGACAATAAGCACATGCGATGAATTTCTAAGAAGCATACAACCTATGTTTGCAAAAATTTTAAGTAAAAAAAGCATACACAAGTCTATGTATCAAAAGGTACATATAAGTACAAAATACATCACATCATGGAATAACATTATAATATCCAAATTATGAAAACGAAATGTAATTACGTGAACATAACCCATGGCCAAATCAGCATAGGCCTTCATAGCAAAGGCGGACAAAGTTAATGAGATATCTCTAAAGAAAGAAATCAATTACAACCTTAGGTGTAAGAATGTTGAACATAAATGAAATTTACTCGACTTAGGCAACATGCCATGAACTTAAATTCTTCTCAAAATAATAACACCAAACTATTTAATATTTTTTAAGAGAGTTCATTATGCAAACCCATTGATCTTATACTTCATAACACCTCCAAAATCTTATATATTTAAGAATTAACTCTCAAATTTTAAAAGATATCATAATGCTCATGTGTAGAGAAGCATCAATGAAATAAAATTGGCATTGGCATTTATGTTTTTATGTGCCATAAATTTTATTTTAATCTCTTGCCAAATGTGGCTTTTAACACAAAGAGAATTTTCTCTTTCGTAGCCCCTTTCCATTGCTAAAAAAATCAAATTATTCGAGAAAAGAAATCCGTGAAATGGTTATTACAAGCACAACTTATCTCTATTACATTTGGTTCGTTATTAAACATTTGTGAGAGGAGATCACCATATTAACCATATGATAATAAGCATCATGTTCAAAAAGTCCATGCAACTGTGCAATAAAGGTGATAAAAGTCTAGCGTTGAGAAAGTGGTCATCAATGAACAATGAAATGCTAAACACACATTATTAAGCACTCAAAAGAAACAACACCTTGTATAAAAAAACCACTAAAATGTCTCATGAATGTAGTTGTGATTCGAACATCTTAAATGCACATCCATATATGGTGAAAAACTAAATAAAAATCTTTTCATCTTTTTCAAAGTTTTTATTAAAAACCAAAAATCTTTTAGAATTTTTCAAGATTTTTCAAAATAAAATCATATATAAACATATAAATACAAATATTGCAACAGGAACAAAAGATAGAAACATGATAGCCACTTTATACTACATGCAAGTCATAACCTCAATCATTAGTTCGATAGGATTTCTCAAAAGGAGTAGACATCCTTTGAAATTCCTTGATCAATCTTTGAGAAGTATTGAATACAAATTCCACTTTATCTTGAAAACTCCCAAATTCTACGGTGATGTGTGTAAGAATTTGTGAAACGTTGTGTACAAGTGCATATGGGAACATGTGTGTGAGAAACTCTCCCTAGCTTAAAATAAAACTACCTAAGGTGACCTCTTTCTTTGAAATGGGAACAAACCAAAATAAATTTGGGCCTACTTTGGTTAAAACCACTAGGACGAGCTCACCTTGATGGGTTAGGTCTCCTTAAAGGGTTTGTTCGAGGCCAATAAGCATCCATAACAAACTCGGGAACTGGGTCGGGTGCGACATTAGAAGTGTATGCACCATCGTAACCTATTCCCTGCCTCTTGTTAAAACTAATGCGGGATCGAGGAACATATTTTCAACCATTTTAGATGTACCCTCTATAGTGGCCTTGACCTCATGGGTACGTTAGAGATCATTCTCAAGTTGGGATACAAGGGATTCAAGTTTCTCATAAGTCTCTAATGAAGCTTAAAGATCTCTCGTAAGACTAGACACTCACTACTCCAAAATGGGCTATTAGTAATAAACTTATTATACGATTACTAAAGCTACTATACCATTAATATGAATAACATTTTTATAGTGTTATTAATAACTTATAAGTGTTACTAATACATATTTAGTATTTTAAAAATAAAAGAAAAAAAGAAACCCTTAAAACACCTCCCACTACACCTCCACAACACACATGACTCTCTGGAAAAAAATCCCCCGCTTCCAAAAAACCCTTCCTGGGCGACCTCTGTTTGTCATTATTTCCCCCTATCATTCTCCTCCTCCCTTCAGCGCATCTAGCAATCATTTATAAACAAGGTTACCGGGTCTTTATTTCTACCACTTTTTTTAGTTCTTTTTCGTGATATGTATTAAGCTATATGGATATTTCGTGAGTTTTGTAGTGATTTTGGTAGAGATCTTTTGTGGGACTTTGTTTTTTTTTGGTTTACACTTAAATTATTACGTCTTTTGATTTCTAGGCAAAAACTACAACATACTAAGTTTTAAAAGAACATAGATTTAGATGACCGCGGTTGCAAGTATTTGTAATTTTTTTCTTTTACTGTGTAAATTATAGAGAAAATTTCCTTCCTTTCTATTTGATTTAAGTACCTTTTTGATAAATTTGTGGATGGAGACAATCTGAGGTGAGGGGTTGATGGTGATCTAGATAAAGGAAGTTGTATTTTTTGAAATTTTTGAATTTTTTTTATTGCTAGGAAAGAAACCCATTTGGCTACCGTGGAGATCTGGGAGTTTTTTCATCTGTTATGCCCCATGAGGAATTTTTCCAACTACCGAGTCATTTAAAGAAACACACCTCAACACTATTGAGCTGCAGTCATGGCTCCAAGTTAAAAGAGGGAATCTTTCAAAATTTGTATCCCAGTATCCATCTTCCATGTAAGATATTATTTTGGCTTACTTTCAAAATCTTAATTTGCAAGAATTTTCATATAATTTACCTTTGTATAAGGATGCTTGTAGAGAATCTCTTATCAAGGTCCCTAAACAATCCATTATTCCATTTTAGACCCACTGATTATATAGAAGTTTTTTCTCAAATTCATGAAGAACTCGAGTCGTGCTCTCCACACGGGTCCTCGAGCCTATGCATGTTGCAATTTTAGGTCTTTAAGGGACTTGGGGAAGTTAGAGTTATGAGGAAAAGCCTCCACTTGTCTTGGCTTAAAGCCAATACCATTCATGAAAAACTCGTATTTAGGGCATGGTTAAAGTATGAGAAGCAAGGTGAAAAGCTTATCTTCGACTTAATTTACACTTTTGGTAAATGCAACAAGGAGTTTGGGATGATAAACATATCCTCCAAATTACCCACTAATATAAAATTTTCCCCTTGAGGACATCACGACGAATGGACCTATGTTTTTCAAGAAACGTTAGTTTTCAAATTAGAGACTAGAAAATAGCTAGTGACATGAAAAAATTACGGGTCTTTCAGTCTCATTTCATGTGATGTTTAACGGTTATTTTGCCGAATCTCTTTGTGAGGACATATTATATCTAAAATCAATATCTCTCCATTGGGTATGAGGGTGATCAATAATTGACTTGAATTTGATTCCATTGTATTTATCGGGTACAGGTATTAATTAATTTATTTATTTATAATTTATTATTATCATACTCTCCATTTTATATAGTTCATTTATGTTTCATGAGTTGGTTTATGGACATATATTTATTGCAGGAGAAGATCATAAGAGTTACATATGGACTGGACCAAAAATTCTTTAAATACTCATTATCTCTTATTTTCTGTAATTTCATTTCAATGTCCACGAATCTATAGACACTTTATTGGTAATTTGTAATTTATTTCATCGATTGATAAATTATTTCTTAGTTACCGTAGGAATGTACATGTCATGGGTGGTGATCCACATGATATTGTTATGTTTAAGTTTGGAATTTTTTTAGTTTGTGTTTTATTTTTCCCTTTCGTTAAGTTTGATATTATTGGGTCTGTTTATAAAGACCTGGTAATTGACACCGACATGTTTGTGATACCCCCGTGGCACTGGTGCTTGCTTTCTCTCCATTCATCTAGCTTTATCAAATGTTCATTTATTATAAAAACTTGAATTTATTATCAATCATTGAGTTATACACATGAGATTGTTTATTATACATGAGTTCTTCATTATCATTAAGAGTTTCTTTACTGGCGTGTTATCAACATTAATATGGGTCATGCCTTTATTTATCTCTAAACAGCCTAGCAAACATAAGTACTCTCTAAAGTAAGTAATTTCACATTTAGGATATTGTTATATTTCTCCATATTTGAGTCACTATGGATGGCTTGATTTGCGTTCCTTGTTGATTTAAATGATTATTTCTTAGTTCTAGGAATATTAAATTCCTGATGAAATATTTATTTATCCGCCTACTTTTTTTTACTACCTGATGTTTTTTGGGAATTTTTTTTGACATTTTTGTATGTTGATTGTATAAAATTTGAAGAAATTTACAACTATGACATTTTCTTCCCTTCTTGAGACTAAAATTTTAGTAGCATTATAATATTATAAAAACCATTTCAAGCTGCGTTTTTCCAATATTGGTGCATACTTGCAATATATGTTTAATACTATTGATGGCTTCATAATTACTGCTTGTATATTTTTAAGAACTTTTATACCTACCCTTAGTTGATGTATATTTTCAATTTTTTTTATCACAGAATGAAGATAGAACAAAGGTTAAGTATAGAGTATGGAACCCCTTCCGTTCTAAATTGGCATCTTTCATTGTTGGTGGTGTTGACAACATCTGGATTGTAATTGTGTAAAATTTTCTTTATGATGTTAGTTAAGAATAATAAAGTCTCTTGTGAAAGTTGGTTTCTTACATTATTGTTGTATGTAATATAGAATCCTAGTGCTAAGGTCCTCTACCTCGGAGCTGCTTCAGGAACGATTATATCTCATGTGTCTGATATTGTTGGTCATGTAAGCAGTCATTCTGCAAAAATGTAAATGATTGTATGAACTTGGTATGCTAACAATTTTTACAATTACTAATTTCTAATAGTAAATTCCTATTAGTAATTTTCACATAGCCGTTAGTTTTTTCCTATGGATTTCTATCATTCTCTCTCTTCTTTGGTTAATCACATCTCATTTGTTCCATTAATATTGTATTTGACACGTCACATTATTTTAATGAAACAGTTGTATATAATACATATTATTTGGGACGAAATAGAAAAAAAGGATGTTATCATATTGAGCCAAAATTCATAAGAAAGACATACCCACTATCCCATCTAGTGTGTAGTTTTTTAATCCTGATTTCTAAAAAAAAATTGAATTATTTTGGTTAATTTTGAATGTTTACTTTCTAATTATTTTTTAAAAATGATTTCATATACATTCTAATGAATGAAATGTCCATTTTCATTTTTGCAAACATACTAAGAAACCTAGATCTCATTTGTTATGTTCTTAACATATGGGATCATTGTCTATTGCTTCAGAGGTGCTCCAAATATGATATATTTGAGGTCTAATATAAAAAAATAATTCTCATCCTTTTAATATACTTATTTCATTTATCTTATCTATCATTCATACATGCACACGAAGTTATACATTTACTTTTGTTCGTTAATTCCCCCCCTTTGTGTAGAGATATCCAGGGCTACTAATTTAGGGAAGATGATTATACAAAATTTTATATAATACATATGTTAGTTGATTTATTCATTCTTCAAGACAACATTTCAACTCATCAATAAAATGCTTCCTCCTTTCGTTATGAAGTCAACGATCTGAACTGTGATAGTCACGTGTCATAATCAATCCATGGGTTTGACAACGTGTTCTTATAGATTTATGGAAATATTATTTCATATATGGTGTTTGAATTTAATTTTATCTTTATCCTTGTAGACACCCCATCCTAGGAACCCCTAAGCACCTCCTTAGGTCCCTATCGCTTATCCATTCACCATAAATCCTAGGTCATACTTCGAGTACCGATCTATAGGCCACTAGGTATTCTTAGGACCCATTTGACTCCGATTAAATCTCCAGTTTGATCTAGGATTAATGAATCATTGAAGGTATATGAATCCCCTTTCAAACAATCCATCTTGTGCATGGATCGGCCTTACGGTTTGGACTAACGATCCGTTTTACTTTGAATACTGATATGGAGGCCACTGGGAACTCCCGGGCCCATTTGACTTCGATAATATCTCCAACCTGAGCGAATCTCAATGAAATCTTCAAGGGATCTGAATACGCTTTCCAACAGTCCATACCTTGAGCGAATCAACTATACGGTTAGAATGAACGACCCTTTTTTACTTTAAGAGGTCATTGGGCATTTTCGGGCCCCGTTTGACCTTAATAAACTCTTCGAACTGAGAAAACCTTAATGAAATCTTAAAGGGCATTGAATTACCCTTCTAACGGTCCGCCCTATGCATGAATCGGCCTTATAATTTGGATGAACGATCTATTTTCCTCGGAAGCCCCTCGTTCAAAGACCACCGAGCTCTTTCGAGCCCTGTTTGACTTCGATCAACTCTCAGACCCGGGAGTGGCTCATGGATTATTAAAGGCTCTGAATATCCTTTCCAAAGTTCCACCTCATGTGCAATTTGGACTTACAGTTTTCATATATGCCTTTTTCTTTCGAAAAACCCATTCTGGACTACCTATAGGTACTTTAGGAACCCTACCTATTCGCAGGTGTCCTTTTCCTTGCCCGATAAGGAAAGCACCCTGAATATAGGCAGGTTAAACCTTATACCGATTGACACCCCCCTTGACCCTATAAAATGGGCCATGACCTCACCCTGGAAGGAACCCTTGAGACCCTTCTCAGATAAATATATAACTTTCTCCTCGTATTCAGAGCCTTTACCTTTCCAAAATAGCCCATTTTCCCGCATTCTCCTACCTCATTTCCTTACCTCACTTGATAATTCACTCCACCTCTTTAGTTCACTTCTATACCACTTCAAAATCAGTGCACTTGCATTTAAAAATCAACAACAAGCATTCATAAGGGGGTACATTTCTCCACCCCTTTCTCTAGTTTACCCATTTTAGTGTTATTCGCCTATTTTTTATTTTTATGCTTTTATTTCATTATATCACATCCACTAATCTCTACTTTTTATTAGTAATATTGCACATAATCTATTTTCATGAAAACCCCAAAAAGAAGAAAAATAGGGTTTATTCGTAAATTTCAAAAGCGATATTTCCATTTCACACTTTCACTCTTAAAACACATGTTCTCTACATACACATATGCGAAGTCCCACATTTGGGTTTATGGGTTGAACCAAACCCCTATGATATTTTCGAACTACGTGGAATTTGATGCCCTTTAGGCTACGTAGACGTCTTGGCCAATCTCGAGATTCAATTACTCCTTTTTTCATAATTATATACTTATTTTTATCTTTATATATATATATATTGTGAGTTTTATTCTCCTATATACTTGTGTTTCATACAATGCGAACATTCGCTCTTTCATATAGATTTATGATTCGACGAATACTTACATCATACTTTTATTATCGTTATTTTAGGGAAAACTCCTACGGATGAATCCACTCTGTCCCTTCCATGACGTGAGTTGGGTGATTCCATTTTCCCACCATTTATATTATACACATATACGCACATGTCACAGAGTCTAAAAGGAGAAGATTACCAGTATCCCATGAGAGACTGACAGGGAGGAAGGTGCATAACCCCTTACCATTCCCTAACTTACTTCGTAGACCTTTTAAATACTTGGTTTTACAAGCATCAGTTTGACCTTGATGCCATTATTTCGAGGCAACGACATTCTTTTGCCTTTTTTGAGCAAAATAGGCTAGCGACTCTATCTCTTTGTGTTACCCTCATTTGTCTATGACTGACACCTATATCCATGCGTTCCAGAGGGAATCTGACCCTAGATGTCCGCAGTGGCAACTCCATTAGGGAATTTTTAAAGAGGACTAGACATTATTTCTAGATGGGTGTTATTCTTTGTTCTCCTACTTTTGTACTTGTGTGCATATGCTGCCAATTGTGTCTTCCCTTTACTCCTTTACATACTTTTTGTATAGCTACCTCATGCTTACCCCTACCATGCTCTATTCTTATGTATATATCACTTTTCACTCACTTGTACATGCCCACTTCACACCTTTATATATATTCTCCATTCTCACTTCACACATTTACACTTGTATATAGTTTCACCTATACTCACATTCTCTATAAACCGTTTGTAGATTATCCGTGCTTAGCTTTTCTAGGGTGAGATCTCTCACACACAGACACACACATACACTCACACTTTTTTCTCACTTATATGTATTTCCATGCTCACTTACACTTATCACACGCTACTTATAGATAATCTATGATCAGGCTCAATAACACACACATTCATTTGTATATGTATTCACATGATCACTCACACTATTACCATGTCACTCTCTTTACACATATATCTCACTCACATGTATATATTCACACGCTTCCCTATCACCTTTCTTAGTATAGTTGTTATGCTCCATGCTAGATTTATTTTTCATAATACTTGTATATTCTCCCTAATTAGTGTAGTAATCCCCTTACTTAATTAGCATACAAATAAAACATCTCTCTCCATAAGATACTAATTAAGGCTCATGTATTTTTGCACACTATATCACTAGAGCATGGCAATATTGACCAAAATTGTCCCGAACTGGGGGGTCACTCTGTGATGGGTGCCGGCTTCTCTAGGACACGATTAACCTAAGCAATATGATTTTCACCTTTCATTGGCCTCGTAATTTTGACGTATATCGAACGGTTCCCCCGAATCATATTGTTTGATTGAACTTATGATGGGAGATATATAATAGGGAATTGGTTCACATACATCGAGTATATCAAATTCGTTGTCACATGTACCATCCCCATGAGGTATATTGTTAGGCAATTCACGTATAATCAGGTATATCTAATGTCTTGTCCACACGTATCGATAAATGATTGCCCTTATAGGCAAGAGGTATATCGTGGAAGTCATGCCAAAGGGGGAAACTCTTCTAGTAACCCAACGACTATGTAGACCTTATATAGGCGTTAACCTTAGGTAACTCATAATTAGTTTCCCAGTTACCCAACTTTTTTAAAATAGGACCCTGTTCTTGTGCCTAGAAACAAGTCAAACCGTGTCTTATATTTTGAACCCTATTTTCCCAGGCTCGGGTCCTGTCTAACCTTTTTCTAGCATTTAGGCAAATATAATATAGGTTAAAACCTAATAATAATAATCATGGTGACATTTCTCCCCTTTTCTCTTCTTTTCAAAGCGAAAAATAGCAAAAACATTTTTCTCCTTCTTCAAAATACCAAAAACATCCTCTTTCCCCATTTTCAAAAAATACCAAAATTCTCCCCCTTTTCAAAAAACAAACCCAAATCATTTTTCCTTTCAGGTTGATAGCATAATCGACTTTGGACAGCTCCCAATTTTCTCTGATCTTTCATCAAAGCGCCATGAATCTCCATTGTTTGTTCTACTACTTCAATCGAATTTGAGATCTACCTCCACAAACTATTCTTGGAGAATACCGACCAAGCATCGAATGTTCAACTAGATATGATAGCCATCCTATCCTAATTCAATGCTAAGATTGACGACCTTCAAACTGATGTCCAAGAGATGAAGTGACATAGGGCTATGAATTCAGAAGCTCATGAACCTGAGATCCTCTTTCCTCGTGCTATGAGTCCACCTACCCTTGAGTCCATTTGGGTCTCAGAAGAGTACAAACATGTCCCGCGTGCTCCACATGAAATCGGGGCGCCACCTAGTTAGCTCTCAATTTCGAACCTTTACTAGCCAAAGGTTAATCTACCAATACCCATGGATCCCAAATAAGAGGAGTTGAAAAAGGTCAAGGACGACCTGAAGTCGGTGTCGAAGAAGTTAGACCAAGTTAAAATCTTTGGGAACTACATAGATTACACCCAAATGTCTCCCTACCCTAAGGCCAGGTTGCTAAAAAGTTCAAAATGCCAAACATCTAGAAGTTTGGGGGCAGCGTGTCCCCAATTACGTATCTGCATAACTATCACCATGCCATGACCCTTCTTGGTGCCTTGGAGGTGATAATGGCCCATATGTTTCAGTAGAACTTGAAATAAAGTGCTCTCCGATGGTTCTTGTCTCTCAAAGAATCCAGGATCCATAGTTGGGAAGATGTAGCCATGAATTCATATCTCAATACAAATACAACAAAAAATTATAAGCCACACACAGGGACCTAGAACTTCTAAAGAAAAACCCAGGGGAATTCGTCAATAACTTCAATGGAAGGTTGAAAGAGAAAGACGCCACTATGACCAATAAGCCCTCGAAGAAGGAACAAGTGATCATTGTGAAGAAGAACTTATTTCCTCATATTAGAGCATGCACGGGAGGATAGTACCACTTGCACTTTCGAGCCCTCCGAGATCCTGGTGTGTAAATCGAAGAAGGTGTCACCAAAGTGAAGTCTGAACCGAAGAAGCTCTCAACTATCAATAACATATCACAACGTACATCTTATTGGGCACCAGAAATTCGCCCCAACCCTATCATAAAAGATTAAACAAAGTTTCATGTTCCCCTGTCGAAGGTATAACAAGCTCTACTAGCCCAAAATCTCATTAAACCATTGGAACCTTGACCCTTACCAAACCTACTCCCTAAAAATATCAAGCCTGATGCCCGCTGTAACTTCCACCAGGTTTCAAGTCACACAGCCGACTAATTCTCTCATCTCAAAAATTTGATCCAATGTTTGATAGACCGGGGTATCATCGCCCCTCCAGCTAATACCAATCCCAACATCACTCAAAACCCTCTTCCAACACATGGAACAAAAAAAAATCCATTTTCTTATAAATCAACCCCGAGTTTGATCCTTCTACCCAAATTACGCCTATCAAAGCACCCCCCATCTCAGTCGCACATAAACCTCTCAAGGTTGGCCCGTTCTTTCTCTTGCACCCTACTTGTAACAATACACCCTAAATAGACCTTTATTCCCTCTATGATCCAATAATTTAGAAAAACCCCTAAAATTTTTCCAAATTATCAAAACACCCCTAAAGGAAAAATAATGTTAACTTACACTCTCCTATGTCAAGTAAAACCCAACTTTCACTCAAAGTTTGACCAAATGACTTATGTTTAATAGGAATATCATGAACCAATCCATTAAGTTTGAGAAATTTCACGTAATCCCCTAAACTCTAACAAATTAACATTAAAGCCCTAAAATCTAATTACCTTAAATGGGGTAATTTAAGCCCATTTATCCTTTTAGTGAGTTTGAATAAGCATAATTACCTTAAACCTCTCTAAGGTTTTAGTAATATTGATTCATGTTAATAATTGAAACATGATACTCATGATTATGGTTTGGTTAAGATAATTATGATTTGACTCACTTTGACTTTCAAACTTAATTTTAATTAATTGGGTTAGGGTGCATCAACTTTGGTATCCCCAATTGTTTGATAAGTGAAATTCATCCTAAATTTCGGGAACGAAATTTTCTAAGGGGGGAAGGTTGTGATGACCTGGATATGATTATGATAAACCACGTTTAAATAATTCTTACCATATGGGATGGGGATAATGTGTCATTAGAATATATAATGTTAAGTTATTTTTTTTAGTCTAATCCTACCTTCATAACTTATGAAATATTTAATTAGTCACAAACACAAATTTGTGAAGTCTTCAATAGGAATGTTCGAGTTTGGGACTAGTTTTGGCCACTATAATATAATAATTAACTTGAGGTGAAAACTACATAGTTGTATATATGCTAGTTAAGTTTGTAACACAATAAACGGTGTATAAAATAGAGGTCCGAGCAAGAAGTTATGCTGGAATTACGATGCAGGGGAAATTTTTTCCATTCGATAAATGATATTTCGTCTTATTAGGCTAACAAATGGTGGATTTTGATTGGTTAAGTAAGGAGGTGGGTTTTGGACAACTTTAAATTATTTAAATAGGCTATTCCTTCATAATATTTTATCCATTAAAGAGTTTGGCTTGAGAGGAAGAGAAGTGGGAAGTCGAAGAAGAAGAATTGAGGAGAAAATTAGAGAAAAACCTGTGGGAAATTACGGAAGAGTCCTTAAGGTAACTCCATATGTAAATCTTGTTAATTTTATTGTGTGACTGATTTAAATGGTATAAATATTATATTTTTTATGTAACTTTCATGGATTGGTTTATATGTATGAATAGATGCGAGTTTAAGCAAAGTTGAACGTGTAAATCATGTATATTGCTTCGATTGAAAACATTGTGTATTCAAACTCCTCTATCTTTTTGTATATTTATTAGAATAAAATAATTAAAGTTGGAGATAAAAATAGACTCATATATGTATAACATATCCAAAAATTATGTGAAAATATCAAGAAATGAATCTTTGGTGATAGTTTGAAGTTCAGGTATAAAATTTGCCCCAAAGGTGTAAGTATGCACACCAGGTGTTCGATGTTTTGCTTGACATAGCACATGAACCTTAAAAATTATGAAACTCTAATTTTGTATTTTTAAATATGTTTATGGATGTTGGGTGAAATATCACAGGAAGTTATAAGGTAGAAAAATTATGAAAAATCCTGGAAGTTCACTGAACGATAAAAAAACATATTGGGTAGATTACACATCTTGCTCTAGGAAGCTTGAAATGATGTGTTGTCTTTTATATTGGGAACCTAATATGATAAGAATTGTATTACAAAGAAGAAATTAAAGTATGTTTGGGCTATGAATTAGATATGTTAAATATTTTAACATAAAATTAGATGAGACTTCATTTATGACAATGATTTGAATGGGATCATATGATGCTTATGAATTGGGTTAAGTTTAAATTATTCTTTGGATTGTTAATATACTTATGATGATACTAATATTTTAAGAATTCATATGTGAAAGGGAAGAAGAACCGATTGAACAAGTTCCAGAGAAAGGCAACAGAAAAACATATGAAGTGTCCAAGGTGAGTGTACTCACTGGAAAAAAGATGTATTATACATGGCTATGGAGATTATTTGAATATCACTCACGGGTAAGATGTATTATACATGGTTATGGATATGATATGAATATCACTCCATGGTAAGATGTAGTATACATGATTACGGATATGATCAGAATAATATTATGAATACGAAATTGTTCATTTCGATTTACCGAAATGGGAGGTTACTCCCTGACCCGGAATGGGGGATAATTGTCTATTGCAGACAGGATATGTGAATCATGATTCGAATAAGTTGGTCATTCTTTATGAATGATATGGATAAGTATATAATTTTTCATTCTTTATGAATGAGCCGGATAAGTATATAATTGGTCATTATATATGAATGAGCCAAATGAGCCGGATAAGTATATAATTGGTCGTTCTTTATGAATGAGACGAATAAGTATATAATTGGTAATTCTTTATGAATGGGTCGAATAAGTATGCATATATCATCATGGGGATACGCTTTATTGTATTTAATTTTATGCAATAGTGTAGTAGTGATGCATTTGATGCGCTATTTTGCTCATGGTTCCTATGTTTATGTTTTTCAGGTATTGTGATATCACTGCAAAATCTAGGAGGTCGGTGTGGTTAGCAAGGGATGCATAAAACCAGGATTTTTGTCAAACGTAAATGGGGTAATTTAAGCCCATTTATCCTTTTAGTAGGTTTGAATAAGAATAATTACCTTAAAGTTGTCTAAGGTTTTAGTAATATTGATTTATGTTAATAATTGAAAAAGGATACTCATGATTATGGTTTTGTTAAGAGGATACTCATGATTATGGTTTGGTTAAGGTAATTATGATTTGACTCACTTTGAATTTCAAACTTAATTATGAGTAACTGGGTTGGGGTGTGTCACTTATCGTCTGGAATTATCTCCCAAACTATCCAATCTCCATGACGTATTTCACGTGTCACAACTACGGAAGTCTATCCATGATCCAAGTCACTTCATCACTTGGAAGGGTATTGCAGTCGAACCCAACCACAAATTTGAGAAAACTCCTATTTCAATTCTCGACCGACAAGAGAAGGTTATTAGACGTAAAACCATCCCACCAGTTAAAGTTCTTTTGCAACACCACAAAACTAAAAAAATAATACAACAAATTGAAGACATTATGAGACAATAGTACCCTGCACTTTTTCCAAGTAATTTCGAGGACACAATTATTTTAGGTGGAGAGAATGTAACAACACACCCTAAATAGACCTTTAGTCTCTATATAATCTAATAATTCCAAAGAAACCCTAGACTTTTGCCAAATTACTAAAATACCCCTAAAGGAAAAACCATGTTAACTTACACTCTTCTATATGAAGTAAAATCCAACTTTCACTCAAAGTTTGACCACATGACTTACATTTTATAGGAATATCATGAACTAATCCATTATTTTTGAAAAATAACACATAAGCCCCTAAATTTTTAGAAAGTAACTTTACAACCCTAAATTCTAAACAAAAACTATCTGAGGACTCAACCCAAAAACCAAACTTATTTATACTTTCTCCCTTGCTGATGTGGAGCCAGTTGGACTCCCAACATGGCATGTACCATGTGGAGCACCCATGGTACCCAATTTTAATCCACATGTACCATGATGAAACATGTGCAAACCTAGCTAAACTTCACCTCCCAAACCCACCTATAAACTCCTCCCCACGAACCCTATAAGAGCCCCCCTTTACCTCTATGAAAACTCACTTCAGCTGAGAGTTATTCCAAAGTAGAATTTTAAGAGTTTTTACATTTTTGTCATTTTATTTATGAATGTTTGTTTCTTCAATTTAGTTATGTTTCTACACTTATATAAAGCATAATTATGTGTTTGTATATGAATGTTAAATTGTGGAAGCATTGAAATAGCTCAAAAATCAGAAAAATTCAGTAAACTTCATTGGTGGATTTTGTTTCCTTGACTTTAAACCCGTTTTAAAGTGAGGTAAGTTGAGCTTTTCTCAGGAACCTAGGTGCAACGTTTAATTGAACCAAAAACGAGTTTTGATACCCCAAATTGAAGCTTGAAGTTTTCAACCCTAGAATTTTCAAAATATGAATTCAGGAGTTTTACTCCACCAAAATCTCTCAGACGAGGCTTGTTTTATTGCATTTTCAATATAGAAGATGACTATTACAATGCCAGAATAAGAATAATAACTTTTAGTCACTTATACGTAGGTAAAATTTTTGCCATTTTTGTAGAAAACCAATAGCTCAAACTTGCCCACCAAAATCCTTGAATCTAATATGGTTGGATTCCTCTTAAAAAATTATACAATTTTCATTCAGGATTCAACTTGAAAGGATTTCTAAAATGTCTCAAATATGAGGTCAAAGTTTTAAAACCCTAGAGTCAAAATGTTGAAGGTTGAAAGTGATGATGGTTACATGCACACGCGTGAGGGTCAAATCAGGGGCGTGTAATGTTTGACCCAACGCGTGAGGGTGCGTCTCCAATCATAAAAATTTGATTTTTTTTTATCCAAAAATTTTATTTTTAAATTCTGAACAAAATGGTTATTACATCACCCCATTTGGATCCCTGAAAATCATTTTCTTGAGAAAATCGGTTTTAAAGTTAAAATTCAAATTTTAACTTTACACATAACCTCCTGACCAAATTTCCAAGTTTTTCAAAACACTCGCTATCTTTTTCCTTAAACTCTTTCCCAGATCCAGGTAGAAACTAGAAAAATATTAATTTTTAAACTTTTCGAATTTTTATATTATACTGCCTTAATTATTTTAACACTGAAATTTATCACAATTTAGCATCCTACTCCTTCGTATAAGCATTATTTTAGGCCTATACTTACTACTTATACTCTCCATTATTTCAGACTATCCAGTTAACCCCAGTGAATTAGATGCACAAACTAGTACTTCGTAATTTCAAAGTAGGTGATTGTATTTTCAGTAATAAATAACTGAGCTTATGCCTTTCAAATTTATGATTATTTTATCATTTTGTGATAACTTTGAACTCATGTTTCAATTACAAACTCTTTTGTGTAGTTCATATTTATCCCACGTATTGATTATCTCGATATTTTAGATATTCCTAAACCCACTAAACGAATATAAACTAAGAATTTAGTAAAATCCACTGAATGACTTTTGTGGTATAGCCTTGCAACTTATTACAATTAATTGCATTTACCTGCATTTTATACCCTTATCAGTGAAACCCCTAGTAGTATCCCTTAGAATTCAAGGATTAGACTCCGGTATATCACGATAGTTCTAATTGATTTGTAGGACTTAGATGTTGAGTGCCTAGTATTTATTTTCTATATACATATGAGTTCCACTCTATCTAAGTGTGCCAAGCCTTTTATTTTTCCCCAATTATTTGAGATTGCCTGGCTATAAGTACAATATAATCTAGAGGATATTGTAATGATATGTCTACGCTATTGAATCCCTATTACCGGTAATTTATGGGTTATATTGTTATAGTCTGAACCCTTATTTATAACTCGATCAATAATATATACAGTTATAATCACCATACAATTATTTTATATATCATTAGACTTCAGTATATGCCTGACAACTCTATGTATTTCAGCTCCATTTCACACTCTGATAATATAAATATTAACTCTAATTATTCTCTGGCAGAACTTTTTCTCTCGTACTTTGTATAGAAATAAAATTATCTACTTGGTTGTTTTCCTTCCAGATGGATGATGAACTCAAGGAAGATGAAGTACCACCCACATGTTTGTACTTTTATTATATATTACCCCCTAAAATATTTTCGGTTACGTACATTTGGGAAGTAGTAGACAAGGATGGTAGCCCCCGGTGGAATATCTACATGGCAAGTTATCAACTCCTATGATTTTTGAATGTTTTCTACAAGTTTTACGTTATGTATGGCATCAATGAATAATAATGTATATCCATTTATCTTCGACTCATCTATGTAATATGATGCTAGGCATCCCCATAATAAAAATCATTTAAGTTCCGTTTCTTTTAATTTATTTATTGTATTTACTTTTACTCATTACTTATAATTAAACACATAAAAATCATAGATGCGACACGACATGCTTTGATGATCAAGATCCATCACTACTCACAAGGGCCTGTATTACCTTTCGCACCCGATCAGAGGGGAAAGTCATGGAACTACCTGCTGTGTTAGACCAACTCCAAGATTTTGGTCTAAAATTGCTCGCTGAAATATCCATCGACTACTAGAAATTCAGTGGCCTGTTCATGAAAGCCCAAAAGTGTGCCCAATAGTCATGTGGGTGGGTGGTTCCCATTGAGGAAATTAAACTAGATAATGTTATACAGATAATGGACGATGTGTTTCGCCAGACAAAGGAAATGTATAACATTTTTGAGTTAGTCACTTCTTTGAAACATCAGGGACACCTGGTCCATTCAATTCTACATTTCCTCGGTGAGTGGGAAATTTTTTATGATGAAGACATTGAGGTTATCGAGTGCATTAATTACTTTTGGAAGGAATACATCATCGCCACCGGATGGAGGGATGACTTTGACAGCTCAGATGATGAACCAAGTCATGAAGAATCCATTTAATGATCTATTTTGTGTGGAATGATCTATTTTGAAGATTTGTTGGGGGGAAATTAATAAAGTATCCATTCACCTCGAAGTAGATTAAGACACGGGGTTCTTATTCTTCACCTCTTCTATGAACCACATGACTAGATCAAGGATATATTTTAAAGACCCAAGTCCCCATTCATCAGGAGTAGACAAAGGAAATGGAATTGCCGAAGAACTCCCAATGCTAGAAACAACCGTTGAATAAAGAAAAGTTCTCGATAAACTCAAGAAAACCCAATTCAACATCACCCTATGGGGACTCTTCATGTCCTTCCAACAATACCAAAATTCCCTTATAAAGATCCTCACTGGACCCACTATTTCTCCCTCTGCTACTCTTAAAGAAGCCGTGAATATGGTTGGATCCTTAACCTCTACCAAACTTCTCTCTTTTTCCTAAGAAGAAACCTCAAACTTTGGACCTGCTCATAATTATGCCCCTAATAACTCCGTTGGAGATTTGGTAACGGTAGTCCTGCTATCACTTATCGATAATAGATTCTCTCTCAATGTTTGTCTTCTCATAAACTTCAACTGCATGGGATTTAAAGTTAGTGATCTCACTCTGACATCTGTTTCCATGCACTCCTAAGACAATACCTGTCAGGAGGTGATGGTAATATCCCGTATTTTTATGGCTTTTAAATTTGAGGATTTATTAAATTTAATTTGAGATATTAATTTTATATTAATTTGGAAATTATTTTAATATTTACTAGTGTGACGTGAGTTAGTAATTATTGGGAATTTATTGAATATTACTAGATGAGTAAATTAATATATAAGATTGATTTTATTAAAATTGTTACGAGTGAATAAAATGACAATTACGAAAATTTAAGTCGGGACGCGCCTGTGTCGTGTCATGACTAAATTAATATTATAAAAGTGAATATATTATAAGTCCCCCGTATGGTCATTTTGAGTGTGCCAAAGTGTCCGGAAGGGTCGAGATAGTCAGAAAAGTGTACCCGGGGGTTTAGTTTGGGTCTCGGGGCATTTTTAGACCTAATTGACATCCCGGGAGGGTATTATAGACATTTTGTATTTTTGGGTAATTAAACCCACGAGTTTTCTTAGTTTATATGAGCCATTTGGAGTTGTCTCTTGGGGTTAACAAACACAAAACCTAAGTCCAGCCATTAGAGAAGAAGGTGAAGAGATTAGAGAAGAAGGTGAAGAGTTTTCAAGCAATCCAAGGCCTAGAACTCACCCGATTGCACCGCCACCGCCACCAAAACATAGATCGCATGACGAGGAACACAACCATATCTTTTTTATCAACAAATCAGATCCTTGAATCCCAGGAAAGTATATATCTTGCTAATTTCTAGTTGGTATTCCTTCCATGTTAGTCTAGGAATGAAAATCATATGTTTTAATTGAAGAATTATGTGTTTTGGAAGAGAATTTATATGTGTTGTAGGGAGAATCCATGTAGTCTAAAATCGTGATCATATTAGAGGATTACCCATGAATTTATTAAGATATTTGGGAAGAAAATCTCGATTAAAATATAGGTTTGTGATTATTCATGCAAAAATTTGGTTTTATTAATAAATCTGAGATTAAACCTTTTTTTGATTGATTCGTTGAGGATTTATTGATGTTTTTATGTTAGAACTTGTTTATATACATTGCTTACACATTTGTATAGCTTGTTTGGGTGTTTGGGATGAAATTATAGAGGTTTGTAGGGGTTAGAATGTTTGAACCCGTAGGTTGAAAATTGCAGAAAACTGGGCAAGAACTGCTTGATCGATCGATCGACCCCATTCCTCGATCGATCAATCCCTCCTGGAAAAATGCATATTTTTCTCCTTTTTTTTAATCCTGTTAATATAAGTAGGAACCCTTAATTATTATTTATGGAGTATAATGGGTTATGAAGAGGACCATAGGGTCTAAGTAGACTTCGTTGAGTGAAATTAATATGAGATGAAATTGTGGGTTAGCGGGGAGTTATTCATACATTGAAAATTATGCGTACATTTACTAAAAGATTGAGACTCGTGAAAGATTTAGACTAGAAGGTAAGTGAGGGTATAACAACTGAAATTTATACTTAATGAGAGAGAATACTTGGAGAGATGAGAAGTAAGTATGAAGTAAATTATAAATGAGAATAAAAGAGACGAATCCGTTATGCGAGGTAATTGAGTAAAATATCTGCTAAGAACAGATGATAATAATTATGGGTCGTGGGTGAACCTAATTTGGAAAATGTGAATATCTATATATATGACTTTGTGACTGTGCATATATTGTGTATCTATGTAAAAATTGTACCCGAGCTACTTGCTATCACGGAGGTTTTCGCGCTGGGATGGTCTTATCTCGATTGGACCTTTATGGGGGATATTGACTGGTACCCTAGAAGATAGTATTCCAGATACAGGTTATCTGCAAATGATAGTCATATGTTCTAAGAGACGTGAGGGTATGTGCTGACCTCTTAGGATTCAGAACTATGCTCCACCTCCATTTGTATGTGTATTGTGTTAATACAGTTCGAGAGTGATTCCGAACTAGTATTTTCCTTAGTATGAGTGAAAAGAGGACTTGATAGCAGAGTATGCCAGCACCATAGATTTATGTGGGGTGCCGATAGTATATATATATATATATATATATATATATATATATATATATATATATATATATATATATATATATATATATATATATATATATATATATATATATATATGCGCTTATATATGGAAAATTTATACTGTGTGTATAAGTAGTTAAGTAATGAATAAATGCTTCAGCTGTATAACTGTGTATAACTGTGTTCCTGTACCATAACTCTAGACAAACATGAAGATTTATAATTGTGTTTTTTTTCTTCTAACTGTACCATAACTGGAACAACGCACAAAGATTTTTTTGTCCCTCTAACTATACCATAACTGGAGCAACGCAGAAAAAATATTGTGTTTTTTTTGTCCCGATGGAACACGCACAACCACAGTAATTGCATTCCTGTGTATGCTCCATAATTGTAGACCTCCAAACAATAACTGTATGCTCCATAACTATACCATAACTCCAGACATTTTTGTGCACCTATTGTGTTTTTTTTTCGATGGAACAACATATTAAACTCTAGACAAACGCATGTTTATGGAGCATACAATTATTAACTGTATTGAGTTATGGATGCTCCTTATAGATGAGCTGTATGCTCCCTCCTCTTGACCAACATATTAACTGTATGATCCTTATAGATGAGCTTTCCCTCCTCTTGACCAACATCTTAGCAGCCGTTCTGTACGGCTCCTCAAACGCTGCTGAAACCCACGACCCATCGGAGACCTCCTTCTTAGCGACGGACTGCTATGGTTATCTCACCTCTAAAATGTATTATTTTTTTAGCAGATAACTGTATTGAGTTATGGACTGAAGCTACAAAAACCCAGTTACACAAAAACCCAGTTAGTCAAGACCCATTATTTATAGAGTTTTTGTTTTTGTCTAGAGTTTAAGTTACAAAAAACTAAGTTTAAGTTTATGTTTCAAGAGAAAAAAAGCTAATTTTAAGTTTATTACATGCCTCTACTCTTTTTCTACGTAAACTTCTGTACATGAATATTACATGCCTCTACTCTTTCTCTACGTAAACTTCAGTACATAAATCTATGATTTTGCAGAAGTTATGTGGGTTGATAGTTTAAACATCTCATTAGTAGGTAAGAGAGATAAGAAATATAGGTAAGAGAGATAAGGAAAAAAAACCCAGAAAAGATAGCTCTCAACCCCAGTCACCTATGGGGATCACGATTTCTTGAATTAGATATCAACAAAAAAGTGGTGTTGTTTCTTCACTCTTGAGAGGAACCCATACCTAGATGAACAAAAAAAAGCATATCAAGTCCTACACGGTGCTGGGTCCATGTTGGAAAATTAGCAGAGTGAGAAATGAGGGTTGTTGGCCAGAGCTAGGGTATGGAGACAGAGGAGAGAGGGGAGATTTCGTAGCTGATGGAGCATAGAGTTTGTCTAGGCCTATATATATGGGTAAAAAAAGACCATTATTTCGCTAAAAAACTAAGCTACGAAATCAAGTTAGTCTAGACCCATTATTTTTGTTTTAGTCTAGAGTTTAAGTTTAACTTTAAAATGAGTGTATGCTCCATAACTGTGTTCTTGTGTTCTCGTTTGTGTTTATATGCTATGCTCCAAAGGTTTATAAAATGAGTGTATGGAGGAACATCGAACAAACACGAAGGGCCATTTATTTTTGTGTTAGTCTAGAGTTTTAGTCTGATGGGACATTAATTAACACGAGTCAGGCACTAAATAATTCAAAATTTTGAATATATTTTTTCAGCAGTTACTATTTTGGCAATTTACGTAGAATTTTATCATGTACCAAACATGTCCTAACCAAGGGAGGAGTCAGGATTGCTCGACGGGGTGGGCTAACAAGTCAAAGTTTATAAATAAAATAAAATTAAAGAAAAAACAAGAAAAAAAATCATGACAAAACTTAGTTCAATAATAGAATTCATTCATAATCAAATAAAGAAGTCTAATAAAAATTTTCCCCCTAATCTTTAAATATTCAGTTTCTTTTTAAAGTACGAAAATATAGTTTTTCCTTTCTTTGTTGGTGGTTGATTATCTGCCATAATAATTTATAACCTAACAAAGGAACAAGGAAATTTGATTTATTATAAACTCTAAAAAGTTCAAACCCCAAAATTCTAATATTCCAGAAATATCTAAAAAGTTCAAACCCCAAAAAATCTTGATCTTGATAGAAAAACAAATAATAGTTCACTTTTTAATCTTGATCTTGATAGAAATATCTAAAAAGTTCACTTTTTAATCTTGATATAAAAACAAATAATAGAAATATCTAAAAAGTTCAAACCCCAAAAATCTAATATGTATTAATTAAAAGCATAAATATGATATTTAAGAAAAAAATCCACTTATTTAATCTTGATAGAAAAACAAATAATAGAAATATGAAATTTAATTAATTTAATCATAAATAGATTGATGAATAATTAAATACAACAAATAAAATCTTAATAACAAATGTAAAACAATCTAAAAAGTTCAAACCGTAAAATTCTAATATTTCAAAAAAGATATTCACTTATGTAATCTTGGTAGAACAAAAAAGTCTCCAAAATTCTAATATTTATTGATTAAAAGCAGAATTCTGATATTTAGGATAAAAAATATATTTATTTAATCTTTAAAGGTAAACAAATAATTGAAATAACAAATTTTAATTAATTTAATCATCAATAGATTAATTAATAATTAAGTTCCACAAATAAAATATGGGTTTTATTATTTATATCTGAGCACCGGAATAAAAAAACAATAGGAAAAAAATAGCTACAACAAAGAAACGAAAAAAAAAACAAACCTGAGAAAGCCGGAGAGATGAAGCCCGACATCGTCGGATGTCTGGCAGTGGCACAGTGGCTTTGCAAGTGGCGGTTGAAGGTTACTTGGAAAGGGGTTTGTTGTTGAGAGGGGGAACAAATAATATTTGACTTTCTTGGAAGTTGAAACTGCCCACGTTGTTGCACACGTCTTTTTTCATTTGGTTTTGTTCTTTGTAATTGTGGACAGATATATGGGTTGGGCTACTTAAAAAACTTGGGTTGGGCTTATGTTTACAGTTAGTCTTTCCTTACCATCGCTAGCAAAAGTTTTTTTCTGGTCTTAACCCACTTGGAACCAGTTACAACTACACGTTTTGCATCTGTATTTAGTTTTAGGGGGTTTTGGGAAAATGTCCTCATAATGCTCAAATTGTATAAAAATTGGACACTCCATATAATTTTATAAATTTACTCCCTGTACTAAAAATACCATGAAAAATGGTGAAAAATAGTGCCCCTGGCATGGACTAAAAAAACAAAGGCTATTGTACCACAGGGACTAGACTTATAAATGCTATTGTACCACAGGGACTAGATTTATAAACTTGAAAAGCATTGTCCTAAAAATTCAAATATAGAAAGGAACATGACCTTTACCTTAATTCTCTATTAGTTTTATCCGAACCCACTTGGAACCCAGTTACAAAATTGAACCCACCCACTTGGAACCCAGTTACAAAAATTGAACCCTCACCACCCACCATTTTCTGTGTTTCTTTCACACAAACACTGTATCAGTTTTTTCTGTCTTATAAACAAACACAAAACAGCGTGTCTAGACTTTTACATATTCACATGTTCATTACTTTTGTATTTATATTATAATTCTGTCAATATATACTTTTACATAAATTTGCTTTTTTTTTATTTTACATATATTTGCTTTTGGTTAATAAATTGACAGAAAATTCACTGTGCAATATGAAAAAAGGACAAACTCCCTCAACCCCTAGAATGACAATCCATGGAGAGGTATGTGTTTGGTTATTTCTTAAAATTTTAAAGGGCTACTGCTAAGTATTTTCTAATATATTATACCTATGCAGATGGATGAAGAACTAAGTCAATCAGTAAGTCTCTTACAATTTCGTATGGTTTAGTACAATGTTTATACACTGTTTTTTCTCTATTCGGTATTTGTGATTTATACAATATTTTTCTCATATAGGTTTGGTTACTACAAACACATGGTGTCAACGTCACCATACAATCTGAAAATGTGCAATTACACTCTTCTACTTTACTTTTTAATTTTTTTTGATAAATAATTTTACTTAGACTTTAAACGTATCCATCTTCATATTACAAACAGCAATCGAAGGAAAACGAAAAGGCTTTCCCTCAAACTCCAAATACCTCTATTCCTATTATTGGTAAACGCAAAACTCAATGTTCCGAGGTATGTTAAGAATATTCAATGTTCTGAGGTGTAATTTAAATTATTTATTTTGCATTTATTTAATCTATGTAATTTATTAGTTTTACTTAGACTTTAAAAGTATCCATCTTCGTATTACAAACAGCAATCGAAGGAAAACGAAAATGGTCTCCCTCAAGCTCCAAATACCTCTGATCCTGTTACTGGTAAACGCAAAACTCAATGTTCCAAGATATGTAATGATAAGAAAAGTCAATGTTCCGAAGTGTCATTTAAATTATTTATGTTTCATTTATTTAATCTATGTTTTGATTTTATTTTATTATAACATATAACAAAGAGATGAAAAGGAAAACATTA
The DNA here is from genome assembly GCA_949130495.1 of Sambucus nigra. Classification (NCBI taxonomy): domain Eukaryota; kingdom Viridiplantae; phylum Streptophyta; class Magnoliopsida; order Dipsacales; family Adoxaceae; genus Sambucus; species Sambucus nigra. The sequence goes on along the minus strand of OX422219.1, from coordinate 397,767,709 downwards.
ACCCTCAAACTCCAAATACCTCCTTTATTGATAAAGGAAAAGCACAATACTCTGAGGTAAGCACTACAAATTCTTACGATTAATACCATAGATTTTAATGTCTAATATTATGATGATGAATGCCAAACTTGTACGTAGGCGCTTAATAATGAGAAGTCCAAAGTTCTACTTCCCTTCAATAACACTCACAATCGAGTAGCCTCATTGCCTATTATTCCTCGCAACCTCAGAGAAGAACTCGCAACCACTGATATTAGGAAGGTTTCATCACAACAATTGGAAGCAGATAAATTTTTAGCATATGAAAATCGTTCTGTGGCTCAACGTTTGAGAAGAGAAAGGGAACAGGAGAAGTCCAAATTCTACTTCCCTTCATTGAGTGTGATAAAGCTCCTCCTCAAGCTATCAATAACACTCACAAATAAATAGCCTCATTGCCTATTATTCCTCGCAACCTCAGTGAAGAAATCGCAACCATTGATATAAGGAAGGTTTCTACACCACATTTGGAAAAAGATAAATCTTTAGCCTATGAAAATCGTTATGTGGCCCAACGCTTAAGAAGAGCAAGGGAGAAATCTAAAGTGACGGGTAATGATTTACCATGCTTTCTTCCGTGTTTACCACAATCTCAAAGGTCCATCGGACAAACACGAAGATCAATGATAATAAATGGGCCCTCATCACATCCTTTGAAACTATTGGAAATATCTTCTTCATCTACATTACCATCTACATCTGCAATTCGAAATAACATGTAACTTTACTTTAAACGTAAGTAATCGAAATCTTAACATGAGAATCTAAATTATGACATTTTAAATTATATATAGGTCATCTGTACGTGACCCATATGTGATGAACACTGAAGCTGGTGAAATGGAAGTCGAAATGATGGTCCCTCTTCAACCACCACTTGAACTACTTATGTCAGATTTAACGTCTTTGGCAAGCACATCTGCAACAAAAGATAAAGCTACTCCTAAATCTATTAATAACACTCACAATCAAGTAGCCTCATTGCCTATTATTCCTCGCAACCTCAGTGAAGAACTCGTAACCATTGATATAACGAAGGTTTCATCACCACAATTGGAACCAGATAAATCTTTAGCCTTCATAAATCGTTCCACGGCCCAGCGCTTGAGAAGAGAAAGGGAGAAATCTAAAGTCGTGGATCATAATTTACCACAATTTTTTCCATCTTTTCCACCTACTCGAAGGTCCATCGGACAAACGCGAAGATCAGTGATAATAAATGGTCCCCCATCACCTCCTTTGACATTATTGGTAATTTCCTCTTCATCTACAAAACTATCTACATCTACAATACAAAATAACATGTGAGTTTACTTTAAACGTAAGTTATTGAAATCTTAACATGACAATTTAAATTTTGACATTTTGAATTATATGTAGGCCATCTGTACGTGACCCGTATACGATGAACACTGAAATGGAAGTCGAAATGTTGGTTCCTCATCCACCACCACTCGAACCACTTCTATCAGATTTAACGTCTTTGGCGAGCACATCTGCAACAAAAGATAACATGTAAATTAAATACATGCTTACATTTAAATTTATATATTATATCTATAATTATATTATCTTATTATAAATATTATTTATTTACAGATCAAATATAGTGAACAACCACATTGAAGAAGAAGAAGATGATGATGATGATGATGATGGTGATGATGAGGACCTTGATATCCCACATGCAATGCTCGAAGGTCATAATCCATTAAACATACATGGAGAAAGACACTATCTAGGGAACATGGAAATAGTTTGTGCTCATTGCTCAGCAATGAACTGGATGGATGAAAAATTAGTGGAATCATCAAAGCGTAATCCACATTTTGGAACATGTTGTTTGCAAGGAAACATAAATCTACAAGAATTATCACGTCCGCCGCTTGCACTTTTGGATTTATATAATGGGGATGACAGTAGGTCTGCATCATTTTGCAAGTACATCCGAGAGTATAATGCAACACATGCATTTACAAGTCTTGGGTTTAAAATGGATCAAAGAGTACATAATGGAAATGGCCCAACACCATTCACAATTCACGGAGAATTGCGACATCAAACTGGCTCCTTATTGCCACAGTAGGGGGAAGTTCCATCTTACTCTCAATTATACTTTTACGATCCTGACTCCGCGTTCGACATCCGTAGTCGTAGAAACCCACACTTGAGGGCTGATGTTCTTAAAACTGTTCAAGAAACTTTGTTACAATACAATGTTTTCTCAGTTAAATATCGGCAAACTTATGAGATACTACGTGATGCAAATGTTGAAGGGAAAAACATAACTTCTTATCTTCATTATAGTTCAAAAATAGATCGTAGACGTTATAAGCTACCATCATTGAATGAGATTGCAGTAATACTACCCGGCGATGGAAGTGTAGTTAGTGGAATGCGAGATATTGTGATGCATTTACGAGGGAATCAAGAGTTGATGCGAGTTAGTGAATGTCATCCAGCATATTTACCTTTGCATTATGTTTTATTATTCCCTCATGGTGAGCTAGGATGGGAACCTGGATTAAGACAATGGGATGTTACAAATGGCTGCCCTCTTGACAAACGTCTAACTCAAATGGAATATTATAGCTATCGTTTATTCCAACGTCAAAATGATTATTCAACAATACTCAGGGTAGGAAAACTTTTTCAAGAGTTCATTGTAGATTCTTGGGCTTCAACAGAGCAGAATCGGCTCACATACAACAGGCTTAATCAAGACCGATTACGTTCTGAACTTTACCAAGATCTTACAGATGTTGCAAGTGATGGGTTACAACCTGACCAAGTAGGAAAACGCTTTATTTTACCATCTTCATTTCCAGGTAGTGCTAGGAATATGTTTGAGATATTTCAAGATTCAATGGCAATCACACGATACAATAAGCACCCAGATATTTTTTTCACAATGACGGCAAATCCTAACTGGCCCGAAATTATTTCTGCTCTTTTACCTAATAAAAAATCCACGGATCGGCCAGATTTAGTTGCACGTGTTTTTGAGTTAAAAAGGAGACATTTAATGAAGGTGATAAAAGAAAAGAAGGTGTTTGGTGAGAAATGTGCTCATGTTTTTACAATTGAATTCCAGAAACGGGGATTACCACATATGCATGCACTTATATTTCTTAAGCATTCTGACAAGATCCGAACAACGACTCAAGTTGATAAGCATGTATCTGCAGAATTTCCTGATCCAAATCAGGACCCCCAACTTTTTGAAACAGTAAAAAAATGCATGGTACACAGTCCATGTGGTGCTCGAAATACACAAGCATCGTGTATGGAAAATGGTAAGTGCACAAAAAATTACCCTCGGGACTTTACAGATGCAACAACAATGGATAAAGATGGATATCCGCTTTACCGTCATCGAAATGATGGTCGTGTTTATATTGTAAGGAATAAACATGTTGATAATAGGGACGTTGTTCCTTATAATGCCTATCTTTCAAGGATGTTTAACTTCCATATAAATGTGGAGGTGTGCGCAGGGTTAAGATGTGTAAAATATATTCACAAATACATATTTAAAGGTCATGATCGCACAACAATGGTGATAAAAAACGTGGATGAGATTCAACAATATCTTGATGCAAGATATATTGGACCGCCAGAAGCTGCATGGAGGATATTTGGCCATCTTTTACATAAAGAAAAGCCATCTGTTGTACGATTGGCTCTTCATTTACCTGGGATGCACCATGTCATTTTTGATCCAGCTGAACCTATGGATACAATCATCTCTAGATCAGAGAATCAAATGGCAACTTTAACTGATTTTTTTGCATGTTATGCTTCAGATGAATATGCACGGTCATTTACTTACCATGAGTTCCCGCAATATTATGTTTGGAAGTCAAGAAACGGGATATGTACTCGAAGAGTGGCACCACTAACAGCAATTGGCCGAATGTACTTTGCCAGCCCTAATTCAGGTGAGAGGTTTTATTTACGTATGCTACTAATCGTTGTTAAAGGACCAACGGCATTTGAAAACTTGCGTACGGTTAATAATGTTTTGCATGATACATTCAAATCGGCATGCGTCGCATGTGGACTTTTTGAAGATAATGATGAGTGGATACAATGCCTTGAAGAGGCTGCGGCTATGAAAACTAGATATCAATTGCGGATATTATTTAGTATTATCCTAACACAATGCTTTCCAATAAATCCCTACGCAATATGGAATCAATTCTCGATAAGCATATGTGATGATCTTGCACACAAGATTCGAATAAAGTTTGGCATTTCAACTCTGACAGAAAGCCAAGTTGAGGATTATGGTTTATACTTACTCAATCAGTTGCTTGAGCAATCGGGTAAAATTTTAAAGGATTTTCCACCGTTTCCACAACCAACTGAAAATTGGAGTGTTGCAACTGTGAACAGATTGATATTAGAACACCAACAACTGAAGTTTGATGTAGAACAAAGCGATCCTGACTTTAATATTCACAGTTTGAATGATGAGGAACGTTTTGCCTATACGAAAAACACTGCTTCAGTGTTTGAGAATGAAGAAACTAATTTCTTTTTGAATGGTGGTGTTGGAACAGGAAAGACATTTGTATACAACACGATTGCAACAAAATGTCGTAGCCTTGGTTATACGGTACTTACTGTAGCTTCATCCGATATTTCTTCACAATTACTAATTGGAGGTCGAACAGCTCATTCAACTTTTAAAATTCCATTGGATATATTAGAGAACAGTGTATGTGGGTTTAGTAAGCAATCCTTGGAAGATGAGTTATTTAGGCAAGCAAAACTAATTATTTGGGACGAAGTACCCATGCAACATAGATTTTGTGTTGAAGCTGTTAACCGCACACTCCAAGACATTTGTGGTAATAAAAAATCATTTGGCGATATCACAGTTGTTCTTGGGGGAGACTTTCGTAAAATTTTACCAGTTATACCAAAGTGGGTGCGTGAACAAATAGTTGGTGCATCGTTAAGACGCTCTCCACTTTGGAGGAACAAATATGTTTTGATTTTGTCACAAAACATGCGGTTAAATAGCTCTGAACTTGGTAATGAAGAATTTGCAAGATTTTTGATTGAGGTACTAATTAATTTTTATAAAAGTGTGTCTTTATCTATATCCATAGTTATTCATTCATTTATACTGATTTGTTATTTTTCATTATTAGGTCGGATACAGTTCCCAAGAAACTATACAACTTCCACCATTAGTAGGCAAGTGTGGAAATATAAATGAATTAGTCTCCAGAGTCTATCCGCAATTAAATACACATGAAACAACCAACTCCAACTTTCTGACAGAACGAACAATTCTTTCGACGCGTAATGATGACGTGAGTACTATAAATTTTATTGCACTGAAAATCTTCCTGGGAGAAACCGTTGTTTCTTTAGCTGCAGACAAACTATCAACAGATGATGAAAATGACCCATCCATTAACAATCGATATCCGAATGAGTACTTGAACTCACTTGATCCTTCTGGGTTACCACCGTTTAAGTTAGAACTAAAAGTTGGTTGTCCTATAATGTTATTACGGAACCTTTCTCGAAGGGATGGACTATGTAACGGTACTAGAGTGATGGTTGTTCGATGTGGAAGAAGAATAATTGAAGCTAAAATTTTATCTGGAGATAAGGTGGGAAATTAAGTCTTCATTCCCAGAATATCTTTAACACCGTCTTCTTCAGAACTTCCTTTCCAAATGTCAAGACGTCAATTCCCTGTGCGTCTTGCATTCGCAATGACAATTAATAAATCTCAAGGTTAGTCGGTAAAGTATGTTGGGATTGATTTGCGTACACCAGGGTTTAGTCATGGGCAATTATATGTTGTACTTTCGAGATGCACTTCTTCAAATAGACTAAGTGTTCTTCTACCACAAGACGAACCTAACTCTACAACTAACGTTGTTTATCAGAAGTTCTATTATAATGCATGTCCATAGTACATTGATACCGTGCTATATTCAATAAAGTGAGTTCATATTTAAATATTTTACTTTATTTTATCCAATAAGAACTTTATATAACATGAACTCAAAATCACGTTATTGATGTACTTTTATAGAATTGGGATTGCCACGTTGAAGAATTGAAAAAGAGGAACGAAGGAAAAGGCCGGGTCTGGGGTGACATAGTATGCAATGAGGTAACATCTTATCTTTATAATTTAAAATGCATGGTCTATATTTAGAATATGATACTAATTCAGTGTTTTTCATATTTAGATTGCGGTGTTTGTTCATCCACACTCGATGCGCATACGCATTTTATCATCGACTTTTAAACAGGTTATGTTGAATAAATATGGACATACATATGGAGACAAATGATACCATTCACTTGGTCGTTTACACTATTCACGATAACTGTTTCATCTTTTTTTTTTGTAATTCAATATTAAACATGGTTGTTTGGATTTTGAAATATGTTCTATTGTTGGGGGAGGGGTGATGGAAGCAAATCATCATTTTTGTAATTCAATATTAAACATGGTTGTTTGGATTCAATATTGAGTTATGCTAAATTTATTTTGACATTTTGAATCATATATATTTGAATGAATTGTAAAGATATTATTACACCTACGAGTAGCTAAACCAATATTTATTCATGTTATGTTACAAAACGTGTAGCTAAAGAATATTATAAAAGATGTGTAACATTGTTATTTATCACACCTAGGAGTGTTAGTGCGCCATAACAAAAAATAATCAGGAGCAAATTTCTCACCGTGCCATCGGCACGGGTACACCCTAGTATATATATATATGTGCTTATATATGGAAACTTTATACTGTGTGTATAAGTAGTTAAGTAATGAATAAATGCTTCAGCTTTATAACAAGTGTTCGTGAATTTTGTAATGGTACTAAGTGGTTCCAAGTAACGTAAGAATATGGAAGATAATGTTTTTCTAAAACTAAATATTATGGCCTTATTACTTCTTGGGATAAAACTTTATGGGAGGATAAGTTAGATAGACTTATGTGATCAGTAGTACGGTAGGCGTGCACACTAGATGAGAGGTGATAATTCTCAAGAGAGTGTCGCGCACTAACATGGTGGTTATATTAGCAAGTAAGCATTTTAAATACTTGCTAAACTATTTTTAAAACTGTTTTACACTCGGGCTCTGACCCGTTTTGTGTCATTTCTTTCTCCCTTGCATATATATATATGTATGTATTACAGGTGCCCAGCCACACGAGCGTCTTGTATAGGTTCTTTGGATTGGACATGCTATAGATTATGTGGAAGTTGCGGGACTTTGCTTTCGACGACCTCTTCATTGATTCAGCTCTTACTTTAGATCTTCTTAGTTAGGGCATGTGTCGCCCGATTTCCTATTCCGTTTGGATTTTGTCAGAGATTTATGTTCATTTATATTTCCAGTATTCAATACTCTTCGGGAGTTAACTCTTATCAGGATGATTACATTTATAGTTCTTTAACCTAGTTTGGTTTATCTAGATGGCTCAATTCTTGTGTGTTAATTTCCATCCTTAGTATTTATGTCATTCTTAAACTGTTGGTTATTAAAAAGGTTTTTGTAATGGAATTTAATAAAATGAAAATAAGACTTTGAATTGTTTTAACACTTAGCTTAATTATTTAGGGTGTTCAAATTGGAAATATTATTTTATGACAGTGATGCTGAGAATGAACCAATCATTCACCTTGATTTTAATTTAATAAAGGACTGATCACCCGATATTTAATTAGGTGGGGTATTACAGTGGCGGCTTCTATAAATCTTACACTAGGGTCTGGACCTATCAATAATTTTGTCGAGTTATAAGTAATTGACATACCTACCTGTTTCAATCTGCTCCTTGGCTATCCATGGTTCCGTAATATTCAAGGAGTAACCTCTTCTCTTCATAAAAAACTACAGTTTTTTTCCAAAGGTCAAGGAATCACAATTCTGGGGGACGATGACAATTCAGACGGTACTAACACCAGCAATATAGTATTAGAGATTCAGTATGGAACCAATGGCATGTTTCTCTCTAGTTTCAAGATCAACCCACTCCCCGTCCCAATAGGAGATAACTTTAAAGGCTGAGTCTGTTTAGAGTACATCCTTCACGACAACATCAATGTGATCCTGATGTTCAAGAACATGCACTTCATGCTCGAAATGGTCGAGGATGATGCCAATAAGGAATCTTTGAGCCCATAGTCTTGAAAGAAAACTTTCCTCCATATGGCCTAGGCTACCAACCTTTAGCAGCTAAATTCATATCACTCCGCTGATTGCGATTGAAAAGAAGCCTAGAGAATGGAAAGACTATTTCAGGAGACTCTCTAAGTGAAAGATTTATCAAGGAAGATAAAGACTTCCCCTTCTATAGATTCTCGGTACCATCGTATGATCCTATTTACAAGAAGATGAAATTGGTACTGTAGATCTGTTTTCAAGACAATAATACTTGGGACAAAGACTGGAAACACGAAGTGCAACCTCTCACCGAGAAAACTATGGGAATTATTGAGAATTTCAAATGAAGTGACTTTGAATAATCCTATGACCTGCAGACACTAGGGGTAAGTCTCTTCATGATCTTCTTAGATGTTTCTCCATCAGACCCGTCTGCTCGGATCACAACTATTTATATGCCTCTCCTAAACTGGCATGTCATCCCAGTCCAGCTGCTCAAGCTCAAGATAACCCAGTTGTTTATCCTATTTAAATCTATGCACCTATTTTTGTTTCATTTTTTCATGATGTAAATGTAACTTAGACCTCTTTTGATGAGTTTCACACAGTATTTTCCCTAAAAATGAAATAAATGAGGATTTTGACTATCTTGCTATGCCTTATATTAATTTCATTGATTCTCATAAATATTTTAATGATGATTTTCTAAATGAGAAATTATTAACCAATCTCAATAAGGAAAATAATAAATATTATAACCACGATTAGGATAGGGTCCACCCTTAACGAGCATGAGAGGACGCAATTTGAAGCGCTGCTGAAAGAGTCCATAGACATCTTCGCATTGTCCTATGATGATATACACCCTCACCATCATGAGAAAACTGACTTCATGATCCACTTGGGAATGTTCTTCTACACTGTTATGTTATTTGGGCTAAAAAACGTCGGGGCTCCCTATTAAGGGGTTGCCACGACCATTTTGCACGACCTTATTCATAAGGAAGTCAAGGCCAATGTTGACGACATGATCATCAAGTCCAAGAATCGAGAAGGTCACTTTCCTTCCCTCTGAAAATTCTTTGAGTGATTACGACAGTACCAGTTGAGGCTCAACCCATAGAAGTGCATTTCGACGTCACTAAGGGGAAACTCTTGGGGTTTATGGTTAGTGAGAAGGGCATTGAGAAACCCACACCAAACTGAAAGCCATACTCGATATGACGCCACCCCAGACGGAGAATTAAGTGCGAGGATTCATCGGTAAATTGCAATACATCAGTTAATTCATTAACTAAGTCACCTATATCTATGAACCCATTTTCAAACTTCTTCGGCAGGATTCAACCAAAGTCTGGAACGAGGCCTGCCAAGAAGCCTTTGACCAAATTAAACGATATCTCACCCAACCTCTAGTGCTCATATCTTAACAACCAGTGTTACCCCTCTTCCTGTACTTAACCGTCACTGATACTATAGCAAGGGATTTACTAGACAAATACATTAAAGGATCCCGCAAGGAAGCCATCTACTATGCTAGCCGAAAACTGTTCGAGTAAGAAGTTAACTACACTATTTTGGAGAAACTCTGTGTAAACTTAGTCTAGGTCACACAAAAATTATGACACTACATACTTACCTTTCCCATCAGAGTAATATCTCGAATGGATCCCATCAAGTACCTGCTAGAGAAACCCTCTCTGTCAATCTAAATGGCCTGATGGTTGATGTTTCTAGTCGAGTTCGATATTGTGTATGTCATCTAAAAATCCATAAAAGGGAAGGCCATCTACGACTACTTTTTCGATTACCTATGAAAGGAACTGATATTTGGGTCTTCAAATTCCAAGATGAAGACATTCTTTGTACCTCTTAGGATGATCTTAGATGGAAGATTTTCTTTGATGGAGTCACTAATAGGAAATGGTGTGGCATTGGGATACTCCTCATCGCCCCTGATGACTCCCACACCTCTATTTACATTAAGTTGGACTTCCCTTGCTCCAACAACATGATTGAATACGAGGCATGCACCGTAGGCCTCAAAATCACCCTCGAGAAAGGGATCAAGAACTTAGACCTCTATGGGTACTTTGACCTCATTGTCGGATAAATTCTCAGAAAATGGAAAGTCAAGGATGTGAAGCTCCTATCCTTCCACGTCCACCTAGAAGTTTCGCCTCCCAGTTCAAAAATTTTACCTTCCATTACCTTCCTCGCTCAAAGAACAACATAGTTGATGCCTTTGCAACCTTGGCCTCCCTGGCCGATATGCCCGAGAGAATATTAATGTCCCCTTTCCTACTTCAAAAACAGACTACATCCGCCTATTGTTACCACATTGAGCTCTTCATCGAAGAATACTCTGACAAGGACGGGTTATGGTAATATTATATTTATCACCTCCTCAAATATGGTATATATCCCCGAGATGCAGATAAGAAAGACAGAGCGACCCTTTACAAACTGGATTCCCAATACTTTATCTGCAACAAAGAAATTTTTAAGAAAAACTTCGATGAAACCCATTTGCATTGTATATCAGGGGCTGATATTGAAGGAATGATGCAAAATATCCGTAGTGGGGAATGCGGGACCCACATGAATGGTAACATGCTTGCTAAAAAATTATTCATTAAGGGTACTACTAGGCTACCATGGTTCAAAACTGCCCTGCCTATGTTCGAATATGCCTCAAATGCCAATAGTTTGCAAATCTCTAAAACTTGCCTCCCCTAAAATTGTACAACATGACCTCTCCTTGACCCTTGTCCACTTGGGGAAGAGACATCATAGGGAAGGTCACTCCCAAAGCTTCTAATGATCATGAGTTCATCTTAGTCACCATTAACTACTTCAAAAAATGGATCGAAGCCGAGTCATATGCAGTGCTAAATGCTAAGAAAGTGGCCAATTTTATTAGAAAGAATATCATTTATCGATATGGGGTTCCTTATGAATTGGTATTAGACAATGGACTCCATTTCAAAGCCGAGGTCACATAACTGGTTGGCGGGTATGGAATTCAAAGACACAAGTCTCTCCTTACCAACTCCAAATCAATGGTGTTATCAAAGCTACCAATAAAATATTAAAAGTCATCATTATCAAGATGACCAAAAGGTGTAGAGACTGGGATGACCAGATCAAATACACTCTCTGGGTCTACCAAACTTCTATTAGGCCACCTACTGGGGCTACCCCCTATTCTTTAGTATACGACATAGAAGCAGTTCTCCCTATTAAGGTAGAAGTGCCATCTCTGCATGTCATGCTCGAAAGAAGGTTCAATGAAGAAGACTGGCATCAGAGACACTATAACAAACTCCCATTCTTAGATGAAAAGAGACTCAAAGCTCTATACCACATATAAGGGAACCACTGCTGGATAACACTATTATTCAACGGAAAGTCAAGGACCACGGTGTCCAGAAAGGAGACCTTTCCCTCAAAGAAACTGTATAACCCACCTGGGGCCCCTGAAGGAAGTTCAAACATAATTATAGCGGCCCCTACATCGTGAAGAAAATCCTGTCAAGCGGTGTCGTTGTGCTCATAGACGACGATGGAGAAGATATGACGCGTCTAGTCAATCTGAACCGTCTAAAGAAATTACACCCTCAATTCGAACTCCCGACGTTCTACGATTCTTCTAATCCCCCTTCTATTCTAATTTTTTTTCTCCATTTCCCCTACCCAGAACTACGTGGGTCCTGATCCTCTTGAAATAATTCTTTTAAAAAATGATATTCGAGAAATTTTTAAAACCCTCAGAGGTGCGTAGGCAGCCTATACGACATACATGGGCACAATCCTTTATTTTTCACAAAATGGTATTATTTTCTAATCCTCGAGAACGGTGGTCCATCTCAATGTTTACATGAACAAAAGGATTATGTATGCCTTAGGGATTAGTACAAATAATTAAAATGCAAAATTCATCAAAGCTACAACAAAATATGATTAAAATTGTTCTTATTTCAAATCAATAAACACAACCGTTACTTGAAATATTAGTAGAGGGAGTCAAACAGACCACCCCCTTCCAATAATGAAACTAACCTACCAAATCCCTACTAAATAAACCAGCTTTACAGAAAAATCTTAAAATAGACCAAACAGTTATACCAACATAAACTACCCTCATGAAATATTACTCTTAACTGCTAAACAACCCGGCCTCATCGTCATTTCCTTCTCCTGAAGGTCCCCAGGTCTCCTAATCCTAGTTGATGCTACGTATGCGATCCATGCAATGGTATGCCTTGAAAAGCTTTGTCAAAACCACAATACCTTCCTCCATCGTATCTAAAGCCACAAGGAACCTTTAATCGATCTCCGCTTCTAAAATCTTTACAACTACTCACTTGTACAACCATTTAAGATAATCTTTAGATGCCTGCCAAGTCCCTCCAAAAGATTTTGAGGGATGGGTAGATATCCGATGACAATACCACAAAGGTCCCAATATCATTCGTAAAGATTTAGTCAATTCCTCTTCTGTAAAGAAGTTGGTTATACGAGAATACACTATCTGTTCCCACCCCACTTGGAGCAGAAGACTCCAAAGGAAAATATAAGGAAGTCAGCTACCCCACATATCGGTACTCTCACAACTACAAAATAGGTTGAAAGTCCCCCCACCATGGTACAGATCAATGGAAGTCACCGATCTCTGTGCTTTACAAACCAGTTAACCTAGTTCTCTGTTGAAGGTCCAAAATTGAAGAAGGGTCAAATGAAGAAGTTAGGAAGACCCGATAGGGGATACTCAGAAGGGGGCGCCAGGCGAAACATCTCAAAAAGGCACATGAATAGAATCACAGGGCTCCCCCATAAAAAGTTATAATGAGACTTCTTCCAAGCATCAAGACCATTCAAGGTCTCCTCCAGCACCACTGCCATAGGACTATAATGGCAAGACATCCATTCCACTATCATGGCTACTTAAGGGTTGACCATCAGGTCACCCATCACCAATAGCAGCCTAGCAATCAGACCCAAGGCAACAGATTTTCAAAGCCAGCATCAGAAAAGTCCCTCTGGCACACTAAATTCACAACCTCCGGGAGGGTGACATTCTCTCTATGGACCAAAGGTCAGGGAGCCGAGGGATAAATATGAAGTGACTCAACCAAATCATGCAGGGAGAACGAGATAAGTCGGGAATATATGCTGATCCCCAACATCGCTGAAAACTCCTCATAAGTCGAACACACCTCGTCTAGGCCAAATAAAAAATGTGATCATCGGGGTAACAAAAATGTATCGCCCAGAACCTCATCAATCCCTCTGCCCTAAAAGTAATCCAAGTACGCATAAGGTGAAATCAATACCAAAGGAGTGATTTGAATTTAACCTTATAGCGATAGGAAGGGCAAGGGGTATGCCGATCGATAACCCCCTTTTTGTAGAAAAAATCCCTTATTCTCCTTTTTCCCAAAATCAATTTCCAAAGGTTCTTACTTTAAAATAATCTGAGCATAAAATAAGTGTATGTAGATGAAGCCACTAAATTAAGAAAAATACCAAAAAGAAATGCATATTTTTCAGATATAATCCTTGGAATTCTTACATTTTTGTAGGAACAAAATAAAAATAAAAATACAACTGGACATTGTCTGAACACTCCAAAAACCCGAACCTCTATGACGCACACGTTTCCTCCTACGAAGGGCGGTGGAATCTCCACTCCCGAGGACAAAAACCCTCATCAGAAGTAGTCGACTACACTAAACAAGAAGGGGATGACTTCGTAACACAGGCAGACATAGAGGCCATCCAGTCCTTAATATCCCTCAGCCAATTGGTTAACACTCGTACAAACTGCAAAGAGGAAGAGAATAGAAAACAACAGATGTCAAGAAAGTCATTAAAAGGTGAGGAAAATAAAGAGGGAAACATGAAATGAAAATGAAAGAAAAAGAAGTATACCTCTGGCATGAGTGCCTCATGAGTAAGGCTCATCAACTCGATTATTGACGCATGAGGACGGTGGAGCATGATAGTACAAATATAGTACCCTGCTGCGAAAGTTACTCAGGCATATACAGAAGCTTATAGGTCGCGACCCTACTCAGCACAGGGTGCGGCCCTACCAAGTACAAGGCTCGGCACTTATCATTTGGCCTTATATATAGGCCGCGACCCTACCACGTACATGGCGCGGCACCCTTGGCTGTAGCCTCGTTTGATGCAACACTCATATATACTTGCCTTGCAGGCTGCATCCCTCTTTATTACAGTAACTTTGGACTTGATAAACGTTACGTGCTCAGAGCACGTGGCACGGCTCACATACCTCCTATAAATAGAGGTCCACACATTGAGATTGAGGGGGATTCATTATTCCTAATTGGAGGACATAGCTTAGAGATGATTTCTCTCTCTCTGCCTCGCCGGGGGCTTTCACTCATAGCACCTCCACAATAGCTCCATCAGCTCGGAATCTTCGTTATCATGTACTCTCTTTTATTCTCATACTTGTACTCCCCTTTAGGCCTGATTATATTGTACTATGCAACACATATATTGAGAATAGAGCAACACAGTGGACGTAGGCCTATTTTAGAGGCTGAACCACTCTATATTGCGTATCTTCTCTCTCTTTTTACCAATTTTATCTGTTTATTATACTTTATACTTGACTTGTTGATATGAGGTTTATTTGTGTACGATTTCTCATATCATCAATTTGGAGCCGTTTGTGGGAATCGAGATATTTCAATCTTGTTTCTCTATATTTCGACTTCTTAAATACCTTATCTTATTCATAGGGATCCTTCAGATCATAATCTCATGAGTAAATTTTGGTTATTGAGCTCTGTTTCATATTTAATCCCTTAGATGGGTATTTCATATATTCAGATCTGTTATGGTCTCTCTTTTTACGACCCGCAATCTATTTTTACCTATGTGATAGCATTTCATCGAGGTAATGCTGAAAAGCATAATGGGCTTCAGCCCTAAAAAGATGACTGATTAGGGAAGGACTATATTTACTACCTTTTTTCTTTTCTTGGCCTATGATCTAGGGTTTATCATTGGAACTGTACCATTTTTGTGCACCGTGAGGGTATTCTCTCAGTGATATACCCTAGTAGGATCGCTCTCCACGTGTTTTGGGAGACAAACTTAATTACTGGATTCCAATCTTGAGATTGTTCCCTCCACTGCCTAGTCAGGGATGCGGCCAAGTAGTTAAAATGCATTCATGCCCCAGCCACTGCCAACGCAGTTGCATTACAACAGCTTCAAGTCATCGGGGATTAGACTCAAGTGGTCTTCAGCTCAACCTTGATGAATATCTTTCAAAGGCCATGGTAGTACACTTATGTGCTTTACTGGCCGCGACCTTATCAGTAATGTCTTCCAAAGAGCCACGACAGTATACTCATATGCTTTGTTGGCCACGATTACAACAGTAATATCATGCAATAATTCGAATGCTGCTTCCCAACTTCATACCTAGTTAATTTTGTACTTCTGTGATTACTCACTTCGGTTAGTTTTTGCCTTAGATTGTATATTTTTAAAGACTAATAAAAGAAGAAAATAGAAGGAGAATCCAGCCAGAGCAAAAAAGTGAAAGATGAGATTATGCAGCTATACAATCACCTCAACCATATCTACGACAGTCATGCCTCACTCTAGTCCAGGTCAACTACTTGACTCAGAGGGTTCTCACGCTAGAGGTTGCGGCCTCATCCAATGTAGGGGCGACACCTAGGAACATTGCTTCAACAGCCTTCGTTGTCGTGGCAGTACTAGAGGATCCGTCTGCAGAAGCATTCAATAGGAGTCAGAAAAGGAAATCAGAGAAGATATAGGGGAGTTCTAAGGCCTAAAGCCCATTGGCCTTCCCAATTGAAGAAATTTTTTAGTCCATTAAGGAAGACAAGCTGCTGAGGTGGCCAGAGAAGCTCAAAGATCCACCCCACAAGAGGAACAAAGCCAAGTGGTGCAAGTTCCATCTGGATCATAGCCACGACACTGAGCAGTTCTATGCACTAAAGGATGAAATTGAAAGGCTGATTGGGCAAGGGATGCTACGAAGGTTCCTCAGATATGTTTAGGGGATGAAGTCTAGTCTCACATACCACATGCCCATTTTTCATGCTTATGTCTTATATTTCATCTTTTTCTACTTTATAGTGATAATTCTTCCTATGATGTTTTAAATTAAACTTTATATTGTCCTTACAAAGTCATATACATATATCTATGTATAGATACATGAAATAAAGTTCACTCTATAGGGCCATATTTCGATTTCTCAATTCTATTAAATGTTATCTTTTAAAAGACCAATTTATCTTAAACAGATCTTACTTCGAGATAATACATTATATCAAAAATGAGAACATCTAAATGATCACAAAATGCCCATCAAGCGCCTGACTTTTCGAAAGCAAGTGATGACTAAAAATAAGGAGAGAACTACCTATGTTGGTTTGCAGCATCAATCATAAGGGCTTCCATTGCCCGTTCTTAGCTTTTGGGATGCATCATTAGCTTGGGGAGGTTACTCCCCCAGCAAACATCATTAACTTGGTGGATATGAGACTAAACATCATTAACTTGGTGATCTCATGTTATCTTGGGAAGCTTCATAATACCTAGCCCGGGAAGGCCAAAAAATAATCCACAGGGGTCAGAAAGTTGATTGTCTACGGATAATCCTATATCTGAAGGGACCAAAGACTTAATTGTCTACGAATAACTCTATTGTAGCCTGGGAAGGCTTTATATATATCCACATAATCTTGGGGAAGCGTTTATAATACCTAGCCCCCGGGGGGTGGGGGCTGATAATAACCCAATTGAAGTGACTAAAGGAAATCCATGAAAGCCAATTGAAGCGACTAAAGGAGGCTGTTTTGCTGTGATCACAAATCTTGCCAAAGCTATAGAAGGATGTCCTTAATATCCTAAAGTGCTAAATATATGGCTGAGGTAATTAAATGAATTCATTAAGAAGACGCGACAGATAAAGGCAGGCAGGATTGTCAACCTGCCGCGACCCTGTTCAAGAAGAGACTGCAGCCACTTCAAACCTTCATCAATGCAAGTATAAGGGAACATGTCGCAACCTATGTGAAGAAATCGCCCACGCTACAGTGTCATGAACTTAAACTATATGTCTACGTTTAATCAATCAAGCAATTAAAATGAAAAGCATCAGTTCAAGCACCAAGGCATTGGAAGAATAAATCGATGCAAATGAGATACAGAAACCATTGGTTTTAAAAAAAAGTGGTTGCAGCCTTGATAGTAAAGAGTGGATAAAGATTTGTAGAGAGCATTCATCAAAGTATTTAAGCAATCAAAACAGAAGAATAAAAAAGCTACTAGAATAGTAAGAAAGTAGCCAACATTAGAAGAGACTGCGGCCTTAATTAAAAGAGCAAATCTGTTAAGGGACGCAACCCATATATATAAAGTTCAAAAATTGGAAGGGACGTAGCCCTGTATGGATGATCAATTCGAGTACAGGCTACAGGTTCATGAGACCGCCTCATCATTGACATCCACTTCATCGCCTTCCGCAACTATTTCGGTCACTAAATATCCTGTCGCAGCCTCCTCAGTTGTAGCTCTTAGTTCAGCCACGCACAGATCATGTTCTGCATCACCCAACTTCCAGGACATAATTTTATCCTTGGAGTCTGGAAATTTTTTAACCACTCTCTGCCTCAACTCTTGAAAGACACGGAGGTAGGCTTTGTTATTGATAAAAAAAGTCCTTGGACTTCTTAAAGTTAGCCACAGTAAGATCCGCAACTTGGCTTAAGGCTGCAGCATGTTTCTCTTCTTTCAGTCGGTTATCCTCGGCTTGTTGTCTCTCAAGACTTTTGAGAGCCGCGGCATGATCGGAAGCCATCTTCCCCATTTGCTTTCCAGCTGCGACAAGCTTATTTTGAGTAGTAGTGGCTTATTACGTAGCCTCAAGAGTTTGAGCCTCGGTAATTAACAAGGCCTCTGCGGACTGAGAAAAGTTCTGATCAGCCTCATCTTTCAACTTAAGGGCGGCGTCCAATTCTTGCTTAGACACCTCAAGTGCCGCAGCCGAGGAATCCTTGCTCGCTTGAAAAGAGGAAGATTTAGCTGCGTCCATGTCATTCTTGTGGGAAGTCTCCGCATCCCTATAAATCTTAAAAAGACCTTCGTACTTCATTCTTTGGGTCAACACGTGGCCTGTTGGAATTCTAAAGAGTCAGTAAAATAATTAATAAACCAAAAAAAAGAGCCAAGTGGGAGAAGTTGTTACCCGCAGTAAGATATGAAGGGAGAACTCCTCCAAATCCTCCTGATCTTACTCCACAAGACGATTCAGATCCACCTCCTCTGGAACCTTTCACATTCTGCGGACTACTCTCGCAGTTGTATCCATGGATGAACTAGGATTTACTTTCCTAAGTTGGGGTCGAAGACGGCCATCAGGCCCAACCCTTGGCCTAACTTGAGGTGGTGTCAAGTTGGCATTTATAACCATGACAGTACGCGGAGGGGAACGACTGACAGATATAACAAGTGAAGAGCCACGTCCACCATGGCCCTCGGATTTGGAGGGCAGCAGGCCAGCCGCGACCTGGTGTTCGCCAATGTTATCATGGTATTTGCCTTCTCTTGTGATGCCACGACACTATCCTCAATTACAATATGAACTGCGGTTGTCCTTAATATGGTATTTGTTACATCTGCTTCAATGGCAGTGGGCTCAACATCATTTGGGATTGCGGCAGGAGCCCTCTTCCTCTTCCTCCTTTTCTTTGTATCATTATTGAGGTTAGCCGCATCATCACCCATCTCTAGTAACTGAGATTTCAAGAGCTCCCTAGCTATCTCTTCACCTGAAGAAGAAACAAAATGATTTCAAGTGCTGCGGAGTGTTAAGTAAGGGTGATTGTTACCTTCTACAACCATCTTCGTTGGTAGGGATTTGTGAAGGAAGTACCCTACTTCAAATCTGTAAGCGGAAGTCACTGAGGAGCTAAACCTTTTGTCCTTAGCTTTGACTGTCGCGGCCCTTCTAATCCTTCTCTCTTGCCATTCACTGAGATGTAAGTTATCAAGTGTTGCATAAGAGGTTAAACATTAGTACAATACAATGAAATGGAAAAGTAGGACGTGGCATGTTATCCAAGGTTGTAGCCTTATGTACCTAGTTTGGATGGACGTCCCCACTGCCGCGGCATACTATGGGATTTCTCTCTCTCCGAATCCTCTGGGTGAATCTCCCATCCTTCTCCAGAGATATAGAAGAACTTTCCCTTCAAGTTCTTCACACTGGAAGGTCTCCCAGTGTATAATTCCTCTCTATCTTTTTGATGAGACATGTAGTAATACCAGGAAAATTTGACAGAGTTATCCTTCGGTCTGTAAAAATATAAGAACTCCCTAGGGGTAATATCCCTCTAAAACATCTTACCACAGAGAACCACCGCGACAAGTATAGCCCTCTATCCATTTGGGTCCACCTCGACTAGTGCCAACTTTATTGCAGCAAAGATCTTCCTAATTAGGACTGGCACTGGCAGTCACAACCCATATACAAAGGCGTGGAGTGGGAAGCAAAATCCATCCTCAACAACTAGGGAGTAAGGCCTTTGGTCCGCAGAAGGAGCAGTACAAACCACACTATGTGGAAATTCGAAGGCTTCAACCACTTGGTCAACCCACTCTTAGGTCATAATCCTATGAACAGCAGCAGCGGGAGGTCTCTCACCTATCCCAGATGTGCCAGATGGTACATCCCTAACCACAGATGGACCCCCTACTACGGTATTCTCATCTATGTCCATTGGTTGGTTGCTAGAATTAGCCCCTTCCTCTATGGCCGCAGAATCTGAGTCTGAGTCCAATACCATGCAATTGGGGCAATCTCTTAGCTAGCAATCGACCTTAAAGGAAGAACTGAAGGAAGATCAGGGGGTGAAACTCTAAAATGTTTGTTCCAAAATTGTCTGAGAAATTCTTCAGGATCAAAACTCATATGGCTGCAGCAATACCTGAAAAGCAGAGTCCGCAGTTAGGCGCCGCAGCCAATATGGTTCTAAAAAGCCTATGAGAAGATGCGATAGAAATAGTTATATGAAGATTAAAGAAAACATAAATGATCAATGAGATTGGCTAAATACGTAAGTGTGGGGTTTCAGAGCCCTAAAAGACAATTATTAACGCGGCATGTTGATTTGGTGTTATTTCCTTACCGCGAGGGTATATAGGATCTCGGCGATCGATGCTGCTAAGTAGTAGTGTATCAGGGGGGTTCCTTATTAGGATTTTGCTTCGCGAGACACCGCACACACGAACATGGCACAGTGTTGAGACTGGGGAGAAGTTTAGCCCTTAGTACTCGGTTTACTTAGGACCTTTAGAGTTTGGGTGTGATGGATTAGTTAGGTAGAGTAGCTTGACTAGGATGTTTAGAGGGATACGTTAGGTGTGAACTAATAGATGAGAGGTAAGGGGTATCTAATGGGAGTGATATACCAATTTAATTATGAGATAAAAGATTTTTTTTCCTAAATAAAGCAATTATGCACTTGCAAAATATTTTCACAACTCGGGCTCTGACTCGTTTCTATATTTTCCCTCTTTTGCTATATATATATATATATATATATATATATATATATATATATATAGGTGTCCAGGCACAGGGACGCCTGGATGACGATTCCTTCGAGTCAGACGTCAGCAGCATTAGCTCTGGATGCATGAGGGTTTCTTATAGACGCTTCCATCCCCGAGATCAAGATAGGAGGTACTGTAGAAACATTCAGGCTGATAGCCCAATTGTATTTATTTATTCTTTTACTTCCTTTTTGTGTGGCCTTTGATTTGATTGTATCATTTTAAACCGAGTGTTCGGTTATTTTATTTCTTTTTCAGTTCATTTATATAAACAGTGTGAATGTCTAATTTGTATAGTTTGTTTAAAAAGATTAGTTAAATAAGATTTTGACGCTAGCCTAATAGGTTATTATTAATTAATTTGGTTTTCGACAGATTCTAAGAATGAACCATATGCGACTCCTGTTTTAATTTGGTACAAGAGTGATCGCCTAGTATTTTATTAGGCAGGGTGTCAGAGATGGTACCATGGAACCCCAGGGGTGGACATCCACCCGTAAAATTCATTGAACTAGGGTTGTTGAAGCCGGTAGTGGAGTTTCCTATTAACTAAGTAGTTAAGGGAAATATGAAGGCAATTTTCAGGATCTAGGCTATAGAGTCCGAGATACTGATAACCTTAACCTGTTCAGGGTGGCCATAGGTGGGGAAAGTTGTAACGAGGAATGTAGAACCTCGCGCTTTGACCTTGCCGGTACGAGTTAAAGGATAAGAATAGGGTGCCGAGGTGGGGCATCGATTAACGTAGTTTTGTTTCGGTTAAGGCAAGTATATCATGTCCGGGAACCATTTGGATATCTAGGGAGATTGGTAAAGTTATTATGAGTTCCATCTCGGATGAAGGAGGTGTATTCTGTGTGCCAAGATTTTGTCACAGTATTTTATTAGCCCTAGATTCGCGTGAGATTTGAGTTTATTAGTGGTATTGATAACATTGTATAGTATAAGTTTATGTTTTTTACTGTGATAGCGGGGATCTATTTTCTTTCATTCTCTGTGAAGAGAGGGTGTTAGTATTTCAAGTTTATATCAGATTGGTATTGCTCATTTTGTGTGTGTTATACCAGTATGGTGTTATTTTGAGTATAATATAATATTCGTTATTCGGAGCGATAGCAGGCTAATGCTTGTAAGACTATCGTTTCCGTGGTTCCAGGGTGGAATAGGTTGTTGTTGTGATATCTCACCTGGATACGTGTTGAGTTCACCTTTATTACGTGTATAGATGAAATGTCGGTGATAATATATTTCTTTATCGTGATACGAGTGCGTGATGACCTTATATATATGATTTAAGGTATTCAGGGTTTATTGTTGAGCTGTGAGTTTAAGCTCATTATTGTTTGCGCAAGGACTTAGTGTTAGTGCGAGTGCTTGTTGGTGTGGCTCATGGACAGAGATAGGAGTTTAGACAACATTTTGTAGAAAGAGGGATAGGGTTATCGCGGTTGCATATTTGAAGCTAACGGACCTCCACGACTGACAAAGTTAAGTAGTAGTGTATTAGAGGGGTTCCTTATTTTGATTTCGCTTGCGAGACGCTTCATGCATGAACCTTAACGATGTTGGGAGTGGAGAGATGTTACTAGGATGCAAGGATGTTGGTTTTGATGATAAGTTATATAATGTGGAGGAAACACTATAGACTGGGAGCCGTGTGATGATGGTATGCTTAGGGAAATATAAGTGCTACGGAGAAGCACTGAAATGGTTCTCTCGATGCAAGTAGGTGGGTGAGGCAAGGTAACAGAAAATTCATTTAAGGCTTATAGCCAGGCCTTAGATGATAAAGGCAAATTTTTAGGTATTGTGTTTTGTGTATGATGTTCGGAATATATTAGAAAAGAGTAGGTGCCTCGATTAGTTAGTCTTTCCATTTCACCAAGGTGGAAGGATAGAGTGGTAGAAGAACGTTAGTAGGCTAGCGAGGTAGGACTTAGAACGTCTCGCTGGTGTGCCTTTGACCGTTATATCTCGATGACCGACGATGCGAGGAAGTAGTGTAACATGAGGATTCTTTGTCTGGATTTCGCTTTGCGAGACATCCCACGCATGAAACCAAGAAAATGTCAGGAGTTGAGAAAGGTCTCAGGAACTAGGGACACAATTTAGGTTAGTACTCATATTAAGAGTAGGATACGCTTTGATCTTAGTATTATTGGGAAGTAAGGCCAGTAGAGTTAGTGGCGTCGATATAGGAAGATTATGGGAAGTAAACCACAAGAAGATTGGTTGGTTAATCTTGAGAAGGATTGGATTTCCATGTATAGGGAGAGTTAAATTTTGCGGGTTAGGAAAACCCATGTCTGAGTATTACGCCAAGAAAATTAGGCCCATTGTTTAGAGGGAGTGTATGTGTCGAACATTTATAATGGTTGTGAAAATAAGCACGGACTAAAAGGTGTATGGGCATCCTGGTAAGTTGGTTTTATATACTGCCTGAAATAGAAGGGGCGTAGTATATAAAGTTGAAGATTGTGCCGTGAGGCAGTCATAAATGGATTTGGAGTGTGTTGAATAGAATGTCTTAAGAGATACGCAATAATCCAATAGTTTAGGGCAATAAGAGGTAGCATGCCCAAGATAAGCGATGAGACTGATGGACGTAGTCAAGCGTTAGAATAATTTCCTTTTTAAGGGAAATTAGATATCCTGATGGAGATGAGAGGACGCTTAGAATCATGATTATTCGGTGAGATTTAGGCATTAGAGTGGCGGCTATAGGCTCATTTTCACAATTTAGGATACTAGAAACAATGGGCGTGATGTGACGTTATTAGAGTCACTTTAAGGTGAGGTAGTATTGTAGCATATAAGGAATTTAGTTAAGCTAGTGCATTATGGTATAAACCTTGTTAGAGGTGAGTGCTGAATGAGTGTATGGTTAAGAGCCATCGGGTTAATACAGTTCCACTTTCAGGTATTAGGAAGTGGAGTGATTCACGATCCGAGGTTAGTGTTGGTAGTATCGGTTGTATCTGAATTTTGAGGGCAAAATTCCGTTGCAAGGGGGGAGTATGTAATACCCCACACTTTTATGGGAAATTAAATTAAATAATTCAGTGCAATTTGGGAACTTAAGAAATTATTGTAAATAGTAATTTTTGGAAGTTTTCAAGGATAAGAGGATTGTTGATGTGTGTAATATTTACTTTTGGGATTAAGTAAACGAGTTGGATCATTTTAATTACATGTCCCAGTTCAGTAACGCAAAAAAGGATAATATTTTAATTGGAAAGCCCGCATTGAGATTTATTGGGTTTAATTAGTGCATTGAGCTAAAGTACCTCGGATGGAGATTTCGAGTGTGTGGTTGGTTTCGGAATGGACGAGATAGTCAGAATAGAGTATGAGGGGGTAGTAATTGAGTTTCGGGAAATTTTAGATTAATAGGGACTCGCAATTGAGCAAACGAGTCATTTTTGGGTTTTAAAGGGATAAACCCTTATTCTCTCCTATATAAAAGAGAGAGAGTGGGAGAAAGGAAAGGAAAAAAGGAGAATGGAAGAGAGAAAAGAAGAGAGAAATGGGAGATTTTGTCCAAACTTCGCAGGATTCAACTCGAGGTCGTCGGATTTTATCCTCCAGGCAAGTGTGTACTTGCTTTATTTCATTTTGTGCATTTATCTCATATTATAGTTGGTAAACTATATGATTTTGGGTTATAACCCTTAAAATAAATATGTAAAAATTTGAGTATGACTTTACATAATGATGTAATGTAAACTCCTAATGATTTCTAGGGTTAAACCCATGTGAATGAAGTGAAGAAATAAATTAAAATGGGGGAAATGAGAAAACTAGGATTTAATGGGTTTTTAGGACTAAATCTAAGAAAATTGGGTTGTCCTCCAAACTTATTGACGTACTAGTTAGAAATCCATTATTATATGAATATAGTGTTGTTGGTGGAGATGGAAGCCATAAAAATGGAGTTTGGCTTTGGTTTTGGGCATTTTGGAAAATAGATTTTCGATGGACTGGTATGATCGGTCGATCGCGCCCCTATGGATGGTGGAACGCGTCAAGGAAAAAGGGCCAACTGGTTGGGTTGTTAGGCAAAATTACAAACCGCGGTCGATGGGGGTTCAAAGCCGATCGACCGACACTCTGTTTTCAGCCCAAGATTTTAGAGATTGTTATTCCTTCTCCTCTTTGAGTTTAAAGCTTAGAGGCCTTCTAAATTAGAGTATTTTAGAGGGCTATGTCCCTAAGGACTTGAGGAGTCGTGAATTGATTTTGGGTCATTTAATAGGTTAATTTGGGGCGTGGACCTCTCAAATGTTTAGGAAAAGAGTGACACTTTCGGGGAAATTATTTAAAAAGCGTAAGCATTTATATTTCTACGAATGGGATAATGATGGATTAATGTAATTGGAGTAAATGCTAGGATGTGATTAGGATGGAAAATTGAGGTTATATGCTAAAGTTAAGTTAAGGGTGTACTTATTATATGGTTATGAATTGGGATATTTGGAGTATATATATATAAATCCCTAACAGTGATCAAGGTGTGAGCTATATTTATAACGGGAATACTTATATATATATATATATATCCCTAACAGGGATCAATGTGTGAGGTATATTTATGTACGAGAATACTTAAATATCATTACGAGTTTGGCAATTATAGCCATGTATACATTTGAGGAGTGAAAAATGTATATATATATATATATATATATATATATATATATATACGATGTGATTATAGTATATATTATATGATACGAATACATATATATCTACGTGTGATTGGTATATGTGTATCTTAGAGGTTTATTTCCATAGGCTTTCCTTTGGTGTAGGGTTGGAATAGCCAGATTATATATTTTCTCTAGTGTGATGCAAGGAGGTTGTGCAATGTGGGTGAATCCCCTAGCTTGAGGAGAAGGGTGAGTATATCCCCAGGTCATCTCGTCCCGCGTTCGAGTGCGATGTGTGTACTCCACTTGCAGGGGGAACATGATCGCCTCCACAGTTGTGTATTTGTTTACCATGTCTGTGAGAGTGTCTGGCTTGGTATCGTGGTATAATGAGTAAACCCTGATTTTGGATAGGCACTATGAGACCGCATCCTTGAGTTATAGCTCGTTGGGATGGTTATTATACTTATGTGTATAGTATAATACTTGTATATGAGAACAAGATATTATATATCCCTACTAGAGTAAAGAGATAAATTGAATATATATTAAATCTCATTCCGGGAGATTCTATCCAGATGTATATTGTGATAGGTATATGAGAGTGATTATGATATGTATATTATTATATGAGTATGTATATATATACGTTGTGTACCGAGGGTATAATGGATCTCGATGATCGACACTGCCAAGTAGTAGTGTATCGGGGGTTCCTTTGTTTGGATTTCGCTTCGCGAGACACCCCACGCACGAACATGGCACAGTGTTGAGACTGGGGAGCCGGTTAGCCCTTAATACTAGATTTACTTAGGACCTTTAGAGTTTGGGGGTGACGGATTAGTTAGGCAGAATAGCTTGACTAGGATGTTTAAAGGGATATGTTAGGTCTGAACTATTAGATGGGAGGTAAGGGGTATCTTATGGGAGTGCGATACCAATTTAAATATGAGATAAAATATATTTTTCTTAAATAAAGCAATTATCCACTTGCAAAATATTTTCACAACACGGGCTCTGACCCGTTTCTATATTTTCCCTCTCTCTCTCTCTCTCTATATATATATATATATATATATATATATATATATATATATATATATATATATATATATATATATATATAGGTGTCCAGTCACAAGGATGTATGGATGATGATTCCTTCGAGTCAGACGTCAGCTGCAGTAGCTGTGGATGCATGCAGGTTTGTTGTAGACGCTTCCATCCTCGAGATCTAGATAGGAGGTACTGTAGAAACATTCGGGATGATATCCCAAGTGTATTTACTTATTCTTTTATCGCCTTTTTTGTGTGGCCCTTGATTTGATTTTATCATTTTAAACCGAGTGTTCGGTTATTTTATTTCTTTTTAAGTTCATTTATATAAACAGTGTGAATGTTTTATTTGTATAGTTTGTTTAAAGAGATTAGTTAAATAAAATTTTGACGCCAGCCTAATAGGTTATTAGTAATTAATTTGGTTTTCGACAGTGATGCTAAGAATGAACCATATGTGACTCCTATTTTAATTTGGTACAGGAGAGATCGCCCAGTATTTTTTTAGGCGGGGTGTCACAAATGGTATCATGGAACCCAGGGGTGGACATCCACCCGTGAAATTCATTGAACTAGGGTCGTTGAAGCCGGTAGTGGAGTTTACTTTTAACTAAGAAGTTAAGGGAAATATGAAGACAATTGTCAAGATCTAGGCTATAGAGTCCGAGATACTGATAACCTTAGCCTGGTCAGGGTGGCCAGAGGTGGGGAAAGTTGTAACGAGGAATGTCGAACCTCGCTGTTTGACCTCGCCGGTAGGAGTTAAAGGATAATAATAGGGTGCCGAGGTGGGGCATCAATTAACGTATTTTTGTTTCGGTTAAGGCAAGTATATCATTTTCGAGAGCCATTTGGAGTAGCTAGGGAGATTGACGAAGTTTTCTATGAGTTTCACCTCGGATTAAGGAGGTATATTTTTTATGAGAAGATTGAGTCACAGTATTTTATTAGCCCTAGATTCGCATGAGATTTGATTTTATTAGTGGTATCGATAACATTTTATTGTCTATGTTTATGTGTTTTTTCGCGATAGCGAGGATCTATTTTCTTTCATTCGCTGTGAAGAACGGGTGTTAGTTTTTAAGTTTATATCATATTGGTATTGCTCATTTTGTGTTTGTTATACGAGTGTGGTGTTATTTTGAGTATAATATTTCTTTGTTCAGAATGATAGCAGGCTAATGCTTGCAAGACTATCGTGTCCGTGGTTCCAGGGAGGAACAGGTTGTTGTTGCTATATCTCACCTGGATACAGGTTGATTTTTCCTTTATTATATGTATAGATGAAACTTCGTTGAGAAGATGTTTATTTATCCTTATACGAGTGCGTGGTGACCTTATACATATGGTAAGGTATTTAGGGTTTATTGCTGAGCTGTGAGTTCAAGCTCATTATTGTTTTCACAAGGACTCAGTGTTAGTGCGAGTGCTTGGTGGTGTGTTTCCTGGACAGAGATAAGAGTTCAGACCACATTTTGTAGAAAGAGGGGATAGGGTTATCGCGGTTGCATATTTGAAGCTAGCGTACCTCCACGACCGACAAAGTTAAGTAGTAGTGTAGTAGAGGGGTTCCTTGTTTGGATTTCACTTGCGAGACGCTTCATGCATGAAATTTAACGATGTCGGGAGTGGAGAGATGTTACTGGGATGTAAGGAAGGTGGTTTTGATGATAAGTTATATAATGTGGAGAAAACACTATAGACTGGGAGTCGTGTGATGATGGTATGCTTAGGGAAATATAAGTGCTATGGAGAAGCACCGAAATGGTTCTCTCACCGCAAGTAGGTGGGTGAGACAAGATAAAAGAAAATTTATTTGAGGCTTATAGCCAGGACTTAGATGAGAAAGGAAAATTTGGAGGTATTGTGTTTTGGGTATGATGTTCAGAATATATTATAAGAGAGTAGGTTCCTCAATTAGTTAGACTTTCCATTTTGCCACGGTGGAAGGATAGAGTGGTAGAAGAACGCTAGTAGGTTAGTGAGGTAGGACTTAGGACGTCCCATTGGTGTGCCTTAGACATTCTTATCTCGATGATCGACGATGTGAGGAAGTAGTGTAAAGGGAGGGTTCCTTGTCTGGATTTCGCTTTGCGAGATATCCCACTCATAAAACCAAGAAATTTTCAGGAGTTGAGAAAGGTCTTGGGCAGTAGGGACACAATTTAGGTTCGCACTCATCTTAAGTGTAGGAAACGCTTCGATCTTAGAATTATTGGGAAGTAAGGCCAGTAG
This sequence comes from Sambucus nigra, assembly GCA_949130495.1. NCBI lineage: Eukaryota > Viridiplantae > Streptophyta > Magnoliopsida > Dipsacales > Adoxaceae > Sambucus > Sambucus nigra. The sequence goes on along the minus strand of OX422219.1, from coordinate 397,738,930 downwards.
AGTTAGTGGCGCCGATATAGGAAGATTATGGGAAGTAAACCACAAGAATATTGGTTGGTTAATCTTGAGAAGGATTGGATTTCCAAGTATAGGGAGAGTTAAATTTTGCGAGTTAGGAAAACCCATGTCTGAGTATTCTACCAAGGAAATAAGGCCCATTGTTTAGAGGGAGTGTATGTGTCGGATGTTTACAATGGTTGTCCCAATAAGCACGGACTAAAAGGTGTATGGGCACTCTGGTAAGTTGGTTTTATATACTGCCTAAAGTAGAAGGGGCGTAGTATATAAAGTTGAAGATTATTCCGTGAGACAGTTATAAATGGATTTGCAGTGTGTTGAATCGAATGTCGTAAGAGGTACGCAATAATCCAATAGTTTAGGAAAATAAGAGGTAGCATGCCCAAGATAAGTGGTGAGATTGATGGAAGTAGTCAAGCGTTAGAATAATTTCCTTTTTAAGGGAAATGAGATATCCTGGTGGAGATGAGCGGACGCTTAGAATCGTGATTCTCCGGCGAATTTAGGGATTAGAGCGGTGGCTATAGGCTCGTTTTCACTATTTGGGATACTAAAAATGATGGGTACGATGTGACGTTATTAGAGTCACCTTAAGGAGAGGTAGTGTTGTAGCATATAGGGAATTTAGTTGAGCTAGTGCGTTATGGTATAAACCTTGTTAGAGGTGAGTGATGAATGAGTGTATGGTTAAGAGCCATCGAGTTAGTACCATTCCACTTTAAGGTATTAGGATGTGGAGTGATTCACGATCCTAGGTTAGTGTTGGTAGTATCGGTTGTATCTGAATTTTGAGGGCGAAATTCCGTTGTAAGAGGGGGAGTATGTAATACCCCTCACTTTTATGGGAAATTAAATTCAATAATTCAGCGCAATTTGGGAACTTAAGAAATTGTTGTAAATAGTAATTTTTGGAAGTTTTCAAGGATTAGATGATTGTTGATGTGTGTTATATTTACTTTTAGGATTAAGTAAATGAGTAGAACCATTTTAATTACATGTTGCAGTTTGATCAAGCGACAAAGGATAATACTTTAATTGGAAAACCGACATTGAGATGTATTGGGTTTAATTAGGGGATTGTGGTAAAGTACCTCGGATGGAGATTTTGAGTGTGCGGTTGGTTTCGGAATAACCGAGATAGTCAAAATAGAGAATCCAGGTGTAGTGATTGAGTTTCGGGAAATTTTGGATTAATAGGGACTCACAATTGAGTAAACGAGTCATTTTTGGGTTTTAAAGGGATAAAACCTTATTCTCTCCTATATAAGAGAGAGAGGGTGGGAGAAAGGAAAGAAAAAAAAAGAAAATAGAAGGGAACAGAGAAAAGAAGAGAGAAATGGGAGATTTCTACCAAACTCCGCAGGATTCGACTCGAGGTCGTCGAATTTTATCCTCCAGGCAAGGGTGTACTTGTTTTATTTCATTTTGTGCATTTATCTCATATTATAGTTGGTAAACTATATGATTTTGGGTTAGAACTAGAAATAAATATGTTAAGATTTGAGTATGAGTTTATGTATTGATGTAATGCAAGCTCCTAATGATTTCTAGGGTTAAAACCATGTGAATGAAGTGAAGAAATACATTGAAATCGGGGAAATGAGAAAACTAGGGTTTAATGTGTTTTTAGGACTAAATCTAAGAAAATTGGGTTAATACTCCAAACTCATTGATGTATTAGTTAGAAATCCATTATTATATGAATATAGTGTTGTTGGTGGAGATTTGAGTCCATAAAAATGGAGTTCGGGGTTGGTTTTGGGCATTTTGGAAAATAGATTTTTGAGGGACTGGTATGACCGGTCGATCGCGCCCCTATGGCTGGTCGACCGTGTCAAGGAAAAAGGGCCTACTAGTTGGGTAGTTAGGCTTAATTACATACCTCGGTCGACTGAGGGTTCAGGGCTGATCAATCGGCACTCTGTTTTTAGCCCAAGATTTTGGAGATTGTTATTCCTTCTCCTCTTTGAGTTTAAAGTTTAGGGGCATTCTAAATTAGAGTATTTTAGAGGGTTATGTCCCTAAGGACTTGAGGATTCATGATCTGATTTTGGATCATTTAAGAGGTTAATTTTGGGCGTGGGCCTCTCAAATGTGTAGTAAAAGAGTGACACTTTCGGGGAAATTATTTAGAAAGCGTAAGCATGTATATTTCTACGGATGGGATAATAATGGACTAATGGAATTGGAGTAAATCCTAGGATGTGATTAGGATGGAAATTTGGGGTTATAGGCTAAAGTTAAGTTAAGGGTGTACTTATTATATGGTTATGAATTGTGATATTTGGAGTATATATATATATAAATCCCAAACAGTGATCAGGGTGTTAGGCATATTTATGTACGGGACTACTTAAATATCATTACGAGTTTGGCAATTATAGCAATGTATATATTTGAGGAGTGATAAATGTATATATATATAATATATATATATATATATATATATATATATATATATATATATATATATATATATATATACGATATGATTATAGTATATATTATATGATACGAATACATATATATGCGTGTGTGATGGGTATATGTGTATCTTAGAGGCTGATTTCCATGGGCTTTCCTTTGGCGTAGGGTTGGAACAGCCGGATTATTTTTTTTCTCTAGTGCGATCCAGGGAGGTTGCGCGATGTGGGTGAATCCACTGGCTTGAGGAGCAGGGTGAATATATCCCCAGGTTATCTTGTCTCGCATTCAAGTGCGATGCGTGTACTCCACTAGCAGGGGAACATGACTGCCTCCACCATTGTGTATTTGTTTACCATGTCCATGAGAGAGTCTGGCTTGGTACCGTGGTATAGTGAGTAAACTCGAATTTTGGATAGGCACTATGAGACCGCATCCTCGAGTTATAGCTCGTTGGGATGGTTATTATACTTGTGTGTATAGTATAATACCTTTTTATGAGAACAAGATATTATATATCTCTACTAGAGTAAAGAGATAAAATAAATATAGATTAAATCTCATTCTGGGAGATTCTATCCGGATGTATATTGTGATATGTATATGAGAGTGAGTATGATATATATATTATTATATGAGTATGTATATATATACGTTGTGTACCGAGGGTATAATGGATCTCGACGATCGACGCTGCCAAGTAGTAGTGTATTGGGGGGGTTCCTTGTTTGGATTTCGCTTTGTGAGGCACCCCACACACGAATATGGCACAATGTTGAGACTGGCGATAAGTTTAGCCCTTAGTACTCAGTTTACTTAGGACCTTTAGATTTTGGGGTGACGGATTAGTTAGGCAGAGTAGCTTGACTAGGATTTTTAGAGGGATACGTTAGGTGTGGACTATTAGATGAGAGGTAAGGGGTATCTCATGGGAGTGCGATACCAATTTAAATATGAGATAAAACATATTTGTCTTAAATAAAGCAATTATGCACTTGCAAAAAAATTCACAACTGGGGCTCTGACCCGTTTCTATATTTTCCCTTGTTTGCTATATATATATATATATATATATATATATATATATATATATATATATATATATGTGTGTGTGTGTGTGTGTGTGTGTGTGTGTGTGTGTGTGTGTGTATGTGTGTGTGTGTGTCCAGACACAGGGATGCCTTGATGACGATTCCTTCGAGTTAGACGTTAGCTGCAGCAGCTGTGGATGCCTGCATGTTTCTTGTAGATGCTTCCATCCTCGAGATCTAGATAGGAGGTACTGTAGAAACATTCGGGCCGATAGTCCAATTGTATTTATTTATTCTTTTATCGCCTTTTTATATGACCTTTGATTTGATTGTATCATTTTAAACCAAGTGTTCGGTTATTTTATTTCTTTTTCAGTTCATTTATATAAACAGTGTGAATGTTTTATTTGTATAGTTTGTTTAAAAAGATTAGTTAAATAAAATGTTTACGCCTGCCTATTAGGTTATTAGTAATTAATTTGGTTTTCGACAGTGATGCTAAGAATGAACCATATGCGACTCCTGTTTTAATTTGGTACAGGAGTGATCACCCGGTATTTTATTAGGCGGGGTGTCACATTGAGGTATATATTGAAGAGGAAAGCAAGGGAGTATAATAGTACGATAAACACTCATCTCATCAAATGGGGGCTAGAATAGAGTCACAATTAACTAAAATAGGATGGTAGCTCTTATCAATAGGTTTCTTAAGACCCTATTTGGTTGCCCCAACTTCAAGTACTTTAGGAATGTTGGATTTATCAGACCTATTTTTTTATAACATAAAATGGTTCAGTTTTCCACAGGAAATGGTACACTCAGAAAATTGATAAACCCGACCTTAAAAAACCTAAAAAGGAAGGTTTTATCATAATTAGTATCAGTTGCACGAGGGACCTTGAAAGACGGATTCATAATGGAGAATACAATCAAAATAGTTGAATGAGGTCCAAAAGGCTCAGAGTTTGAAGAACACTCATTGGATATGGATGTATCCTAAGAGACCTAACCATCAACATCAGTTTGGTTGGCATGATTAGTCGAATGAAAAGAAACAGTAGTAGCTAAATCCCAAGGGTCCTTGAAGGTGTTGGTCGAGTTAGATGTTAAACCAGAATCATAAGTGATTTTGAAACCGCCATTGTTGTTCTACAAATGGGTCATTACTGTGGAGAGGAATAAGTGGCTCAGATTAGAATACAAAAATATTGATTGATTGGGATGAAATGTTCTCACCACCATGATATTCATACTTATGTTATAAATATAATGATGATCGAACATGAAGTGATTACCTGATAAGCTCAATAGTCCACTAATTAATTTTTCCCATAATCAATTAGGGCAAGGGGTGTGTTTACACCATATTATCAAGAACCAATAAGGTGCTTCCTTATGGGATTACAAACTAGTAATAATAACTGAACTATAATACACAAACTCAGGGAATTTAGAAACATTCATGTGTGACATTTGTCACAGTTGGAGCGTGGTGTAGAAATTAGAGGAAAATAATGTACATGGGGGCCTTAGTGTACCTAGGCTAGAAGTATTTAAAAAAAAGAAGTTACTATAGTAGTTATGTCACATGACAACAAATTCTATAAATAAGCAACGAATTAGACAAAGGACATGATGATTCCCACACCAAAAATTGCATTTACTTTATTTTATTTGTTCTTTTCTTTTCATTTCAATTATTTACTGCAATTATATCAATTAGAAGTAGATTGCAAGGTACTCAGTAACTTTCCTTTATGTTTATTAGAAGTTTCGTTTCTTTTCTTTTGTTTCTTTTATGTTCCAATTTTAAATTCCATACTGCAATCCTTTACTTTCAAGCAATTACTTTTCTCTAAGCACAAAGCTTTACTTTTCTTCTAGTATATGTACTTTACCATTTCTTTAGTTTTAGAGAGTGTGACACCCCGCCTAATAAAATACCGGGTGATCAGTCCTATATCAAATTAAAATAGGAATCTCATTTGGTTCATTCTTAGCATCCATGTCAAAACTTTTTAAAACATTACTAACGACCTAGTATTCAAAAAGCTAGTGTCAAATTTTATCTTTTAATTAAACCAACATACATGCAAAAATATAAACTAAGCCATTCACGCAAATACGAAACTGAAACAAATTGAATACTTAATAAAAGACTTGTCGAATAAACCCTCAGCTGAAATCCCAATCCAAATAAATGTCTAGCAATGAATAAAATAATCTGAAAACTAAATCTGAAAGTAACTGGGAAACAAGCCCTACATAAACTGTAACTGAGAATAAATTCATACACTAGGAACAAAGGAATGAAACGTCTAATTCAAACTCCTGCTAGCATCCACATGTGCCGCAGCTGCGTGTCCCTGGAATAGATATCAAGTATGGAGTCCCTATGGCTGGACCCCTAAAAGTTTTTGAAAATATTTTTATAGCAAGAGTTAGTACTCAAAACGTTTTGAAAATATTTTGCAAGTAATTTATCGTAATTTAAAATCGGTTATTGATTACACATGTTATGCTTGCGAGCACTCTCTTAAGCATCCTCACCTCTCATCTATAGTGCACGCCTAGCATTCTATACTTAGCACACCTAGCTGTAATACCGAAGCTAACTAGATATAAATAGTTAACTAAACTTATCTACACTTCTAATTTCCCCTTACCGCCCATACGGTACATTCATTTTAATTAACATTTCCCATATGTTAATTATTTACTATGTACTTTTTTCACACGTGTTATATTAAAATCTTCATAATTAAGTCTCACTACTTAATTTACTTTCTTAGATGTTCACCATCTATCTTTAAACTATTCATTAAGTCTCTCTACTTAATTCACGTTTTTAATATATATCTATACATCACACTTCGCAGTCTACTCTGTCATAAAGTAGAATAATCATAAGCTATATATTTCACACACAATATATATACCATAAGTTCATACTTCACTATAATGTCCTTATTTTACACATTAAGGATTTATCAGTTCAGAATGTCCCCTCGAACTTGGTTCAGAATGTCTAATCGAATGTGGTTCAGAATGTCTCATCGAACATGGTTCGGTATGTTCCATAGAATGTGGTTCGAAATGTGTCATCGAACATACCAATCAAAAACACATGTAAGTACATCATAGGAATTCACTCCACCTATACATAATTCAGTAGGCATACACATAACCCGACTATTCAGATTAAGTACGTAGTATCTTTCTCTCTCATACTCATCGTACTATTATGTTACGATTTATCGCAATCTCGTAACTTATTGAGCATTCACAGAACCCTAAGGGTCCTAGTTACCCCTTTGTAAATTTTAATAGTTAAGCATAACTTACCCTACTGGTCTTCTTATTAATTCATTCGCAATCTCTGAAGTTCGTTATCTTTCCCTCTGATAAATTTTGACACAATACATCCCAATTCACTCTCGTCTTAATTCCCCCCCAATCCGAATAAACTACCAATCCCATGTAGGCCTACTGTAGTATAAATAACCCCCTCATTATATTCTAACAAGGTTCCGAAATTTTTCCAACATAGTAGTTTAGAGGAACTAGGCCAAAAAGAGGAATTATAAGTATTCTGGAGACTGAACCAGTTCGTCGGTCTGTAACTAATCTTCTCCATTACGCTGGTGCATTTTTACACCATTAACACACATATAACCCCCATGATACTTCACCAAACTTCATACCAATTGTTCCTAACGTTTTCTACATTCATTAGGACTATTTCTAACGTGATTTTATCACCAAATCACAACAAATCCTTATTAAGATTGAATTAAAACATTTAATCATCAAGAACCCTAGGTTTTAAGATCCTCCATTAAAATTCAACTCAGATAAAATTTGTAATTATCAACATATAATATTATATATCTTGTCATCTACAAATATTCAATTTATCTACATGAAATTCCTACGCAAACATGTATTATAATCTTTCTTTTCTTCTCAAAATGATAATTTCACCAATCATTGAGTAAACCCTCATAGCATGGGCATTATAACTTCAAAGAAATTGAAATAAACACTTGCCTTTTGGTTTGTAGTGTCTGATCTCCTTTGGTTAGATGAAGGTTTGACAAAGAACACATGAATCCTCCTTAGTTTGGCTTTCAATTGCTCCCCACTGGCACCCAATGGTTTTCTCTCTTCTTCTCTCAAGTTTCTAGGTTCAGAATTTTATTTTCTGTCGTTCAACACATTTAGACTTAGGTTAATTATACCTAATCCCATTTTTAGGCTTATGGGTTAAGCCCAAATGGCCCAAACACCCCGTGTACGCACAGTTATGCCTAAAAGTGCCCCGAGACCCGATTACTACCCCCAAGTACTCTTTTTCGACTATCTTGAGAGTCAACCGTGTAATCAGAATTGTCATCCGAACTACTTTATTACATCCTCTAATTTTCGACCTAAAAAATGCAACACAATAATAATACAAATAATTAAATCTAACTTCGTCATATTTAAATAATCCATCCAATTCAGATAAACTCCCCAAATTATAAATTTAAAATTCTCCAATTTAAATAAGTTTTATTTCTCCCAAAGATAATTAAATTCCAAGTCCTCAAAATTACGGGGTGTTATAGATAGTTATATTAATTTATCACTCACATCGAAGTCTTACCTATGAGATGCATAAATCTTCCTAATTGAAGCATAAAATTGTACACAATCGTTTGATATTATCACAAGGTAAAGATCTTTTGGTTGGCAAGACCATATACTTGCATGGCATGCTCGCTATTAACATAAAAATATTTACTCCAAGATAAGTTAAAACCAATCAAACAATGTCAATGCACACTCGGTGTTATGAATGAAAAATTTATTCTCTATTTCTTCAAGAGAGTGTTTTGGCAAGGAAATAGAATATGACTAAACAAGTATGATTATGACAAATCAACTCCATGATTTTTATGGCAATTAAACGGTTCATTTTCCCTATTCCCATACTGGTAAATAGTATTTCCCTCTATATGGTACACACTAATAAAAGATATTTTCGTGAAGTCCAATTGTAACCTTTTGGCCACCCGTTGAAAGTAATTATTACTGTAATTCAGTTTTTACTGAGAAAATATATAAAATGAGGGTGTGAATATGTCCAGTGTTTTCTAATGTAAACTAGAAGACAAAATCTATTTTTGCATATGTGACAAGATAAAAATACTAGGAGTAAAGGCTCTACTTAATCCTAAAATTACTATGAGTCCCTCAACTAATTAATATTTTTAAATTAATCAGTCAAACACAACAACTCCCATTTTAGCTCATTTTAAATAAATTAATCCTAAAATTACTATATGTCCACCAAAGTTCAAGCCATTCCACTAATTCGAGTTCACCCAAATAACAACCATTTAAATAAGGGGTCAACAAAAACCCAACAATTAACCCTAATGATATATGAACTAATATTCATTAGCATAATATCAACATCAACTAGATAATATTTTCTAATTTACCAATCATTCAAAACAAGTACTTATTTTATTTTAGTTAAATTAATCCTAAAATTACTATGTGATATGCCCAAGTATAACCTCGGCCCAGAGATACCTACCTCGGCCAAGATGATGGCCGAGACATTGATCGACCCTATGAGGGGCAGGGGCCCACGATATCATCCCTCGACCAGACCTACCTCGGCCCAGGCCGACACTACCATATACACTTCCATGGACACTACGTCTGGGAATAGCAACCTCAGGTATCTGGGAATAGCAACCTCGGCCAATAGTAGGCCGAGGTGACAAGGAGCCCTGATCATCTTCAACATGGAACTAGTCATACGTCGGCTTGGGCTGAGGTGACGTTGAGCATTAATAATCATCAGAATGTATATGTCCAACCTCGGCTCGGGCCGACCCCAGCATATGTCTCGGCTGATATCAGGCCGAGACTCCTTATGACATTTCTCGGATTGAACGGACATCAAGCCTTTACAGCTCGGCCTCTCCCAGGCCGAGGCCATTCACCAACATGACTGCCGAGCATCTGTTGACATTTGGATAAGGACACCTGGGCACCGATCAGTTGTAACAAGATTATTCTCCACACATGGGGATAATATTTCATCATCATTCCTTACATGTGACAGTAACAGATGGCACTCCCACATTGGTGAGGATACCACACACATGCTCATTGCATGCAAGGGGGGTACATTACACCCCCTTGGTACTATATATAGGGGTCATCCCCTACCTTGCAAAAGGATCCAGTTATCAAACCCTAGCTGAAACTCTGTCTAAATATACAGTAGAGAGAGAGCTTGAGAGAATTGTATCCATGGCCTTTAGTGCCTTCATTCAGTGATATTACTCACACACTCACAGTGGACGTAGGCCAGATTGGCTGAACCACTCATATTCCGGTGTTGATTCCTCATATTCTCACCTCATTCTCTTATCTCTTTATATAGCTGTGCTACCATTGTTATTCATATATCGAGCTTGGAAACACCTCACCTGGTGGTGCTGATTCCCAGCATCATCATTTTGGCGCCGTCTGTGGGAACGAGAAGCTATCTCTTCCTCTTTTTCTGCTTTACCTCACCGGAGACTCTGGTGGTGAACCAGGAACCACCCCTTGTGTGGAGCTGTTTCACCATTGAAAGAGGTCCTTTAAGGTATTAAGCTCACCTGCTATTCAAGCTCTATACGATTAACATATGGCACCAGACTTGCCACCGCCTCTTCCGCCGCTCGGAGGTGGAGGGGCTAGCTCCAGTCATGCTCCTCCCCAGTCCGAAATGGCAGAGGTGGCAACAGCCTTGAAATCTCTGGCTGTAACACAACAAGCCATGAAGGAGCAATTTGTCCAGCTCAGCCAAACCATGATGATGAGGCCACCTGGAGTCTCATCGGATATGATCACTCCGGCGGCAGTTCATCCACAACCAGACGCCAGGGAACCACCCCAGGCACCGATGAAGGACCAGCCTGCACCTCAGCGGAGGAGGGACGTTGCTGACCCTAGGCGCTTGCGCCTGGGGAGGCAAGGAAACCCTTGCCTAGAGGACAGGTATGATGACCTAGGAGCTGAAGAGGCCCCCGAAGACTGTTGGGAGCCGTATGAGGTGTCAGATAACACCATACAACCCCTTAGGCAGAGTCAGGGATGTGTCGGACAAAGAAGAGAAGAGGCCCAATAAAGAGGGTTGGCTTTCGACAGGTTGAGCAGAGGGTCGGCCTTCGAGAGGCTGGGCCCAGTCAATGACCTAAGACAGAGGCTATCGAGGTCAAGGAGTGCGGAAGGCTCTCAAAGAGGGAATAGGCAGGCTCAGCCAGATTAAGGTCGACCCTTGGAGAGAAGAGCCAGGGAGCAGGAAGAGGTCAAAAGTCAACGGGTCATGGCCGGGGAACCCTCTGTCCATCGCAGAGAGGTGGCTGGGGATAACCTCGGCCAAGTTGATGAGAGAAGACCCTGGAATGACTCAATCCAACGTCTCGAGGAGAAGATAGGGGACCTCATAAAGAGCAGGGACCCATTACAGAGAGGCTACTCGGAGGGCTCCCCGTTTGTAGCTAGGATAGTGGGGTTCCCAACCCCGGCTAAGTTCAAGCCTCCTACAGTGACTCCTAAGTATGGTGGCAGCACTAACCCAGTATACCATATCGAGATGTATCAGTCGGCGGTAGATATTTACTCCATACCCGATGAGATGAAGTGCAGGGCCTTCTCAGGAACCTTGACAGGGGAAGCGCACAGCTGGTTCACCTCTCTTCCGAAGAACTCGATCGAGAACTTCAAAGGCTTAGCTGAGCAGTTCATCCACAACTTATTCTTTGGGGTAAGACCTCAAAAGAAGACTACCCACCTCCTATATGTCAAACAGGCTAAGGGTGAAAGCCTAAGAGACTACATAGCAAGATTCAATAAGGAGAAGTTGGAGGTGGAGGATTACGAAGAGAGCATAGCCATGACTGCCCTTATAGGAGGCCTCCAGAAGGGAAAGCTACTATGGAAGCTAGCGAAAGACCCTCCTAAGTCTATAGCAGAGCTGCTGGCAACCGCGGGAAAAGTGATGAATGCGGAAGAGGCAATGGCCGCCAAATATGAGGAGGAGAACTGTGGTAGCACTGGGAGGTCCCAGGGCAAGAAAGAGGGGAAGAAGAGGTCAGTAGATGATAAGTTAGCCCATTACACTCCTCTGACTGTGAGCTGTGAGCACATCCTTAATGAGATCAAGACTGACCGGACTCTGAGGTGGCCAGAGAAATTGAAGGCCCCACCACATAAGAGGAATAAAAACCTCTGGTGTGAGTTCCATCAGGATCACGGCCATGTGACAAATAGATGCTTCGCTTTAAAGGATGAGATCGAGAAGATGCTGAAATCTGGGAAGCTGAGAAGGTATGTGGATGGCAAGGCCCCAAAGGGTGGAAGAAAAGACCCTAAGAAAAGAAGAAATGACTGATGCCGTGGCGATGTCCCGACCAGAAGGTACGATGACTCAGAGGGAGATGATGGAGATTACCCGGATCTCCCGCCAAAGGACGACAACACCTCGGTGAAGAGGGTGGGAATGATCTCCTTTGGTGTTAGCACCATATGTGGGGGATTCGCAGGAGGTGGCTCTTAGGTAGCCGACAGGAAGGCTCATGTAGCAGAGGCCAAGTCAGTGGCCAAGCCTGAGGTTGTGAATCTGACATCTTCTGATGTATGGCAGAAGAGAAAGAAGGTAGACATGGACACCCTAGTGGTGGGATTCTCCAGACTTGACTTTAAGGGCATCTTAGCCCCCCATGATGACCCTTTAGTCATAATAACAAGGGTGCATGGGTGCGATGTAGGGAGGATCCTCATAGATGGGGGAAGCTCAGCAGATGTGAAGTTCTAGCCTTGTTTCAAGAGCTTGGGTCTTAGCAGGGTAAGGCTGGTGCCCTACCATCACCCATTGATAGGCTTCAGTGGGGATAAGGTACACCCATTAGGCATGTATGAAATGGATGTACGGATGGGAGATGAGTGGCCTAGGAGGCTGACCAAGAAGATAAACTTTTTTGTTATGGACGAAAATGTCTTCTCGGCCTACAACCTCATCACCGGAAGAGTGGCCCTCAAAGAGTTTGAAGCCGTGTCGTCGACGGTCCACCAGATGCTAAAATTCCCGACTCCTTATGGGGTAGGGGAAGTGCAAGGGTACCAGACCACGGCGCGGGAGTGTTATTTCAACTCGGCCGAAGAGAGAGAGGCCCATAAGAGAACAACCGCCACTTACAGCATTGACACTCTTGATCCTAGAGACGAAACAAAATTGAAGAAGGGCGAGGCCGCGGAAGAGGTAGAATCCATCGTCCTCAATGAGGACGAGCCGGAAAAAACCCTCCAGGTCGGCAAGGCCCTGGATCAAGGGATCAAGGAAGAGCTGATAAACTTCCTCAGGAGGAGGCAGAGCGTCTTCGCGTGGAGTCACGCAGACATGCCTGGTATCGACCCTGAGATCATGACCCACAAGCTCAACGTGGATAGAGATGCTAGGCCTATTAAACAGAGGCGAAGGGTCTACTCCAGAGAGAAGTATGAGGTCATTCGGGAAGAGGTGAAGAAGTTGGAAGAGTCCGAGTTCATAAGAGAGGTTACTTATCCAGAGTGGATCTCAAATGCAGTCATCGTGCCTAAGGCCAATGGAAAGTGGCGGATGTGTGTAGATTTCACAAACTTGAACAGGTCTTGCCCGAAAGACAGATATCCCTTACCTAGGATAGACCAGATGGTGGATGCAATGGCAGGGCACGAGCTCATGAGTTTCATGGATGCTTATTAAGGTTATAACCAAATCTTTATGGATGCCTAAGACTCTGAGAAGACAACCTTCATTACTGACAAGGGGACGTACTATTACAAGGTGATGCCCTTTGGTCTGAAAAATGCGGGGGCAACGTATCAACGTCTTGTCCATAAGATGTTCGAGGAGCAGATAGGTAAGACCATCGAGGTGTATGTGGACGATATGCTAACGGAGAGCCTGAAAGCATGTACTCACGTAGCGGACCTTGAGAAGACCTTTGATGTCATGGACTCATACAGAATGAAGCTCAACCCAGCGAAGTGTGTCTTCGGGGTAGGAGTTGGGAAGTTCTTGGGGTTCATCGTTAATCGGAGGGGGATTGAAGAAAACTCGGAGAAAATCAAGGCATTACTCGACATGAAGACTCCTAGGAGTATCAAGGATGTTCAGAGACTCACTAGAAGGGTGGCGGCCCTTAACAGGTTTGTTTCCAGAGCCACGGATAAGTGTCTTCCGTTCTTTAAACTTCTGAGAAAGGCCTTCCAGTGGGACGAAGAGTGTGAAAAAGCCTTTGATCAACTCAAGTCCTACTTGGGGTCTCCCTTGCTACTGTCCCGGCCCATCGCGGGGGAGAGGTTGTTTATGTATCTGGCAGTCTCTGAGTTAGCCATTAGCGCGGCCATCATACGAGAAGAGGATGGGGTTCAGAGACCTGTGTACTTCAACAGTAAGGACCTTCAAGGGTCTGAATAAAGCTATCCCCGGATGGAGAAGTTGGCTTATGCCCTGATACATGCCTTAAGGAAGATGAAGCCTTACTTTCAAGCTCACTCCATGATAGTCCTCACCGACTCACCACTACGGTAGGTTCTGCCCAAGCCTGAGAAGTTTAGAAGATTGATGACCTGGGCCATCGAGCTAGGAGAGTATGATCTTACCTACCAGCCCAGGACAACCATCAAGGGGCAGGCCCTGGCAGACTTTGTCACAGAGTTCACTTGGGAAGAGGCCGAGAAAGAGAGGGGCTTGGATGGCGGCGAAGAGACGAACCGAAGTATCTTCAGAGATTCAGAAGAGACTGCCCCGTACATCTTCTGAGGCCGAGAAGAGGTTGTCCCAGGCAAAACTCAGAGCAGAGTAGAAGAAAATGAGGAGGATCGATACCTCTTCGAAAAGGGGGTTATGAGAGAAGGGGTCTTCTCATCAGATGCAGACGTATGGAGCCTCTTCATTGATGGCTCTTCTTGTGACAGTGGAAGCGGCGCGGGGCTAGTACTCTCGGCTCCAGATGGCGCCAACATTGAGTACGCCTTGAGGTTCAACTTCTAGGCCTCCAATAACGAGTCTGAGTATGAGGCCATGATAGCAGGTCTCTTATTGGCAACAACTCTTCGAGTAAAGCGACTCTTGCTTCATAGCGACTCAAGATTGGTTTTCAACCAAGTGTTGGGGGTATACGAGGCCAAGGATGAAAGGATGGCCAAGTACTTGAAAAAGGTAAGAGGGTTGCTAGAGTATTTTGAAGAGGCCAAACTGAAGAGAGTGCCGAGACTGAGCAACAGTCACGCTGATGCGCTGGCAAGGCTGGCCTCAGCAATGAAGACAGATTTGGGAAGGACCATCCCAATCGAAGTCTTAGGAAAGGCAAGCATCGAGGAGGACGAGGTGTGTAGTCCCTGTCACAATGTTAACCAAGGAAGCTCATGGATGGACCCACTCGTCAGATACCTAAGAGAGGGGGAGCTACCTGAGTCCAGGATGGAAAGGAGGAAGTTGAGATACAGGGCTGCCAAGTTCTTGTTGGTAGGGGACGTCCTTTACAAAAAGGGGTTTCTATTACCTCTCCTCAGATGTGTGCATCCCATGGAGGTACCCCAGGTCTTACAGGAGGTTCATGAGGGTTCCTGCTCTAGCCACATAGGGGGAAGGCCCTTAGCCAAGAGGATCATCACTCAGGGGTACTGGTGGCTTACCTTGTCTAAGGACGCTGCAGATTATGTGAAGAAGTGTGACAAATGTCAAAGGTTCGCCACTATCCCTCATCAACCTCATCAGCCTATGACGTCGATCTCTTCTCCATGGCCATTTGCGGTATGGGGAATTGACTTGGTAGGACCTTTGCCAAGAGCTGCCAACAACTATAGATTCTTGATAGTTTCCATTGACTACTTTTCAAAGTGGGTGGAGGCAGAACCGATGATAACAATTATAGAGCAGAAGACCTTCCAGTTCATTTGGAAGAACATCATATGCAGATATAGCCTCCCAAACACTCTCATCTCAGACAATGGCACCCAGTTCAAGAACTCCTCCTTAGAAAAATATTGCCTAAGAGTGGGGATTAAACAGTTCTTCTCATCCCCTAGTCGTCCTCAGGCTAATGGCCAGACCGAGGTCACAAACAGAACCATCTTGGACGGAATCAAGAAGAGGTTAGAAGATGCGAAGGGTAGATGGACATAAGAGGTTTGCGCAGTGTTATGGGCCTACAGAACCACGGTAAGGACACCAACGGGAGAAACCCCATTCATGCTGGCACATGGCTCAGAGGCCGTCATACCAATAGAGGTAGGACTGCCAACTCATCGGATTCAGACCTACGACCCTGACAGCAATGGGGAAAAGAGAAGGCTAGACCTGGATCTCATCGAAGAAAGAAGAGAAGACGCAGAGGTTGGAAAAGCAGCCTACCAGCAGAGGGCAGCAAAATTCTACAACCAGAGGGTGAAGTCAAGACCCATTGCAGTGGGAGACCTAGTGCTAAAGAAGACACTATAGAAGTCAAACAAGCTACACCCAAACTGGCATGGCCCCTACAAGGTGACGGAAGAGGTTGTGCCTGGCACGTATAGGCTAGAGAACCTAGAAGGAGAACCTTTCACCAACCCGTGGAATGCTGACCACCTGAAGAGATATTTCATATGATGTTGCATAGGATTTGTAATTTGTAAATGTACCATCTTATCGAGAAGAAGTTATTAATAAAGATCAGTTTCCATGACAAGCTCTTGTTCCATTCTCAGATCAGAGATATTTATTATTAGGCTAACCTCTTAGGTGATGACCACAGACCCTCATAACATCACTCGGTGGTGACGAGGTCTGCGCTCAGACACCTTGGTTAGATCACCTCAGACCCTTAACATCATTAATTTGGTGACATTTATTATGAGGCTAACCTCTTAGGTGATGACCTCAGACCCTCATAACATCACTCGGTGGTGACGAGGTCTGAGCTCAGACACCTTGGTTAGATCACCTCAGACCCTTAACATCATTAATTTGGTGACATTTATTATGAGGCTAACCTCTTAGGTGATGACCTCAGACCCTCATAACATCACTCGGTGGTGACGAGGTCTGAGCTCAGACACCTTAGTTAGATCACCTCAGACCCTTAACATCATTAATTTGGTGACATTTATTATGAGGCTAACCTCTCAGGTGATGACCTCAGACCCTCATAACATCACTCGGTGGTGACGAGGTCTGAGCTCAGACACCTTGTTTAGATCACCTCAGACCCTTAACATCATTAATTTGGTGACATTTATTATGAGGCTAACCTCTCAGGTGATGACCTCAGACCCTCATAACATCACTCGGTGGTGACGAGGTCTGAGCTCAGACACCTTGGTTAGATCACCTCAGACCCTTAACATCATTAATTTGGTGACATTTATTATGAGGCTAACCTCTCAGGTGATGACCTCAGACCCTCATAACATCACTCGGTGGTGATGAGGTCTGAGCTCAGACACCTTGGTTAGATCACCTCAGACCCTTAACATCATTAATTTGGTGACATTTATTATGAGGCTAACCTCTCAGGTGATGACCTCAGACCCTCATAACATCACTCGGTGGTGACGAGGTCTGAGCTCAGACACCTTGGTTAGATCACCTCAGACCCTTAACATCATTAATTTGGTGACATTTATTATGAGGCTAACCTCTTAGGTGATGACCTCAGACCCTCATAACATCACTCGGTGGTGACGAGGTCTGAGCTCAAACACCTTGGTTAGATCACCTCAGACTCCTAACATCACTAACTTGGTGAAGTTGGTTATGGGAACAACATATTAGGTAATGACTTCAGAGCTTGATAGCATTCAGAGGCATTCGGATATAAAAATAAAAGAAGAGATTGGCATTCAGCAAAAAGAAGAGATTACATAACATTCAGAGGGGTTACAAATTACAAGTTTTGTTAAGCTAAAAATTACAAGTTACAAAATACAAATGTTACAAGTTAAAGATCTGAGGGGGGAGCATTGACAGTCTCGGCTGGGTTGACCTGATCGGCGTTGGTCACCTCGGCCACATCATCAGCAGGGTCAGTCCCTCCGAGATCAGTCCCTCCCAGGGTAGCAGTATCACCAGGGGCAGTAGCCTCGTCTTCTACTTCTTGCAGTGCTTGGGCAAACTGAGGGTCGGCAAAGCCGAGACCCACAAAGTCAGAGGCCTTTATAGTGCCAGCCTCCTTCTCTCTAACCTCGTCCCATTTGGTAGTGGCTTTGATACCTCTTTCGAGGTATTCAAAACCAAAACCCACAAACTCCTAAGAGACCTTATAGTCAGAAATTATTTTCTCTGAGGCATCTGCAAGGGCAGCCTTCACAGCTGTGTTGACCTTCCGCTGCAGGGCATCATCCTTATCCTTCAGGGCCTGGGCGTGGTTTTGGACGAGTGCAGAGATATCTTTTTCCAAACTCTAGGCCTTATTCTCAGAGTTCATTTTTTTTTCTCAGAGGTCTGCAACTCTGACCTCAGACGGTCAACCTCGGCCTTCAGGGCGCTCTCGACCTTCTCAGCCTCCTTCCCCTTCTGAATGAGAGGCAATTTCATCATGGCCCAGTTAGACAGTTGGTACATGGCAGTCACACCCTGCACAGTTAATGAAGAGTTTAGATGGGAGTAAAATCATACGTTGCACTTGTAAAATTATTGGCAAAAGGCACAAAGTCATACCTGGACGGCTTTGTGAAGGCCGAACTCAACCATCGTGGAGGTGTCCATGGCTCTGTAAAAATGCTTGTCTGCCTCGGTCATCATCTTGGCAAGCGCGTCCATGGCCTGTTTGTTGTTGCCGACCACGCTATCAGTAAGCTTCTGCTGATCCAGACGAGCCGACAGGGTATCGGCTGAGATGGGGATTGCAGCGTCTGAGGTCTTCTTTTACCTTGAGGTCGGCCTCTGATCCTCAGAGGCCCGGACCTCAGGGGCCCTCTTCTTAGATTTGGATGTTGAGGGAGCTGGAGGAGGAGCGTTCAAACCAGTCCTCTTTGCAAGCCTTACCAAACTCAGAGCTGCCATCTCCCACAGATCGTTTGGGATACTTGGTGGTCTCTCTGCAAAAGAGAAAAGATAAGATTCAGAAATCAAACATGAATGATCAGGGGTTAGACTTGAAATAAAAAGAATGATCCTTACCAAAGTCAACAAAACGACTTCCACCTAGGCTCGTCCCTGAGAGATACTAGGGGGTCAGCAGATGTTCGAACTTGACAAACAGACCATGTGCCCCTTGGTCTTGCAGGGCCTTCACCTTTTTGCTATTTTGAAGACTTAGGCCAGGATCGGACCTTGCAGACATAGTGACCTTACCCCATCTGAGGGGTACCCTCGGCTTAAAAGTGGAAGAGGGAACATATGAGCCAAATTCCCATGGCCCTGAGGAAAAAAAAACCGGGGTTTCCAATTGTGATTCGAGGTCTGAGTGACCAGGAGCATCTTCTTCTCAGGCCTCCGAGCCACGAAGTGATAGTATCTCGGATGATTTTTGGCCGAGGTAGGGACGTAACAAGCAGCAAAGACCTGAACTGGGAGGTCAGAGTGGTGGACTTCCCTCCACAAAATGATGGCCCCTATAATAACTCTCCAAGCATTACGAGAGAGCTGCGAGGGGGCCAAGTTGATGAAGGAAAGAATGGACCTGATGACGAGGTGAATGGGTAGGCGAAACCCTAACTTGAACATCTGCTCGTACAAGCAGATTTCTCCATCCTGGCCGTGGTAGGCCCTCTCTTCCCTCAGAGATCTCCTTAATTTGACTGAGGGACTAATGGAGTATAAATATCTGAAGTGAAATAGATCCACCTCAGTGACTGTGCTCTCGTACTCGGTCGCCTCAGAGACGTCAACATCACTTTCAGCGTCATCATCATCATCAAGCTCAACGTCGGCTGGAGAAGACGTCGATGTGTGACTAGGAAATCTCTGAGCAAACTCAGCCCCTGTAACGGCCGACAGAGGGATGGCATCAAGGATGGGTGGCACATCCACACTTGGCTCAACAAGTTCAACCTCTAAAGAAGAATCTGAGGTGCTTGAGCCACTTTGGGATGAAGCTCGGCTGGATACCTCGGCCTGATCAGGGTCCTGATCAGGTCGAGGTGTAAAATCCATGGCTTCTTGGAAAGAATCCACAGACATGGGGTCTGAGGTGGAGGACTCAGACTCAGACATCGGCAATGGGTTAGCAGAGACGTCTGTCTGATAGAAGTTCTCAGGAGGATCAGGGTATACCACCTTGAGAGGTGGGGGAAAGATAGGTCTAATAGGAAACTCCTGTGACCTATGAGCTTCTTCCCGAGCTCTCTCTATTTGCCTAATTTTATCTAAGGTCTTCTCTCTAAGAGAGGGGAAATCCTCAAGAAGCTGGTATAGGGGTCTGAGCATCAGAGGATGACCCTAAACTTGGGATAACTTCCTAAGCTACAAACAAGTTTGGCTTATAAAATAAAGAAGCCTAAAGATCAAACTAAGGAGTTTTCAAGAAAACCTAGTTCACCTGAGTTAATGGAGCTCGCCGAAAAACTCACAGAACCACCGGAATACTCAAAATCTCGCCGAAAAATTCAAAGCAAATGCCAAAAACAAAGGAAATGGAAAGGGAGAAGTACCTGACGATGAGTTGATGGATGAAATGAAGAGAACTCGCAAGAAACTCGATGAAATCCTCTGCAGAAAGAACGATTGAGTGAAGAAGCTTTGGAGAAAGAGGATTTGCAAGAAACAGCGTGCGCGGGAAAGAAATGAGGAAGAAGAAAGAGAAAGGAAGGGTTAAACCCTTAAATACTTGGGCACACATCCAAAGGCCCATCATTTCCTTGGGAAACCCAAGGGACAACTGATAGTACACGCAAACCAAGTGGGCACGCCTTAGCCTGGGACAGGTGTCACGTAGGTATTAGCCTTGGGACGGACAGGCCTCGGAGCTGAGACAATCCCCTAGCCACTTGCTCTCGCATATGACTAAGGGCTGGGGGGTGATTGATATGCCCAAGTATAACCTCGGCCCAGAGATACCTACCTCGGCCAAGATGATGGCCGAGACATTGATCGACCCTATGAGGGGCAGGGGCCCACGATATCATCCCTCGGCCAGACCTACCTCGTCCCAGGCCGACACTACCATATACACTTCCATGGACACTACGTCTGGGAATAGAAACCTCAGGTATTTGGGAATAGCAACCTCGGCCAATAGTAGGCCGAGGTGACAAGGAGCCCTGATCATCTTCAACATGGAACTAGTCCTACCTCAGCTTGGGCCGAGGTGACGTTGCGCATTAATAATCATCAGAATGTATATGTCCAACCTCGGCTCGGGCCGACCCCAGCATATGTCTCGGCTGATATTAGGCCGAGACTCCTTATGACATTTCTCGGATTGAACGGACATCAAGCCTTTACAGCTGGGCCTCTCCCAGGCCGAGGCCATTCACCAATATGACTGCCGAGCATCTGTTGACATTTGGATAAGGACACCTGGGCACCGATCAATTGTAACAATATTATTCTCCACACATGGGGAGAATATTTCATCATCATTCCTTACATGTGACAGTGACAGATGGAACTCCCACATTGGTGAGGATACCACACACATGCTCATTGCATGCAAGGGGGGTACATTACACCCCCTTGGTACTATATATAGGGGTCATCCCCTACCTTGAAAAAGGATCCAGTTATCAAACCCTAGCTGAAACTCTATCTAAATATACAGTAGAGAGAGAGAGAGCTTGAGAGAATTGTATCCATGGCCATTAGTGCCTTCATTCAGTGATATTACTCACACACTCACAGTGGACGTAGCCCAGATTGGCTGAACCACTCATATTCCGGTGTTGATTCCTCATATTCTCACCTCATTCTTTTATCTCTTTATATTGCTGTGCTACCATTGTTATTCATATATCGATCTTGGAAACACCTCACTTGGTGGTGCTGATTCCTAGCATCATCACTGTGTGTCCACTAATGTGCAAGCCCTCTTACCCATTTGTGTTCATCCAAATAACAACTACTTATGGAAGGGGTGAACATAACCACAACAGTTAACCAAAAAGGTATAAGAACTATTTATCCACACATTATCGCCATAAAGTAATTAGTGTTTTTCAATTAATCAATCATACAAAATAAGTATAATTTTAGTCTATTTTAATTAAATTAATCATGAAATTACCTTGTCCACCAATTGCTAGTCATTTCACCAATTTTTATTAATCCAAACAAGAACCACTAATGGAGGAGGTGAACACAACCACAACAGTCAACTAAGAAGTTATAACTATATATAAGACTATGTTACATAAAAGAAAATATAAGTAAAATTACATGGATAAAGAAAGCAACTAGAATGTGTTAAACTTCAATAATTGTTCTCCACTTGGATGTGCACATGGAATGAGATGAAAACATGTTAACATGTTATTAAATATAAAATTTTAGAATATAATCCAATCATATGACCTAAAATTAGGGTAAATAACATTTTCCAATTTATCAATGTATAATCAATCCATTTAGTAATTATAATCCCACCAATCCATATCTAACATAATTACTATTAATCCAATCAAGTGTAGGAGTTCCTAACTTATTTATCCCTAATTAGGTTTCTATTTATATTACTAAAAATATATATATAATTTCTAATTTGTAATTTGATATATTAATTAACAACCAAGTAACTTACCTCATTTATTAGCCCAATGAGATAATTAAGGTATTATCTTAATGAGATAGTTAATAATTTCATGAAAATCCTCTATTTGGTTAAAATATAATTACATATATTAAAAATTGTAATTTTTTATCTTATGTAATTTCAATATTTCCATGGGAGGTCAGTCACATAACGTTATGTTCAGAAAACTAAATTTAAACATTCACTCATTAAATAGAATAATTACTATTAAAACATGCCCTTCTAATTAAACTCCATTATCTGAAACCTTTTTCATACAAGATTATCATTAAAATAAAAAAGAACACAAGAGGGTTTAGAACTAAAGTGGGTTGAATTATATATGTGAGATAAAAAAATGTGTAGAATTAAATTAAAATAAGAAGGGAGTTAAACATGTCATCATCCTATTTTAAATATTTGTAATAAAAAATATTATATTTGATGATTTTATAGCAAAATCATTTTCCAGTAAATTAAGCAAAATACAAATCTATTTTTTTGTCTAGAATTTCTTGTCATGTGTATGCGTGTTAGTGTATACGTAATGTAGGTTGAAACATCTTAAATAATATATTCCCATCATTTTATTTTTGACATAACTAAAACCCTACTGCAACACAAATTCAAAACCCTAGTTGATAACTAAAAAAATATGAAATCACACATACATACAAATCAAAACAGTCAAACCTTTATTATTAAAACATAAATATATACAAATCAAATAAATACCAATTCACACACATACCAAATATAAATCCACTCAAATATATAAAAATTAAGCACGCACACAAATAATTAAATTGAGGTTTCCTAAAACTAGTTTTGCCTCATTTTCTCTAAACATAACATTTTCCCTAACATATACACATACACAATCATATACATATACACATACACATACGCATACGCATACACACACACATATACACATATATATACATACGCGCACACACATACATGTACATACACATATACATATACATATACATATACATATACATATACATGTACATATACATATACATATACATATACATATACATATACATATACATATACATATACATATACATATACATATACATATACATATACATATACATATACATATACATGTAAAAACATAAACACACGTACACACAAACGTATACATATATGGAGACAGATTATAAGAGAGACAAATAAAGAGAGAGTCAAAGAGAGAGTTTTGATGGTAGTGCCTTCCGGTGGTAGAGATGATGCCTTCTCATGGTGGTCTAAGAGAGACAAAGACTGGGTCGCTGGTAAGAGAGAGAGAGAGTTCATAAACGAGAGAGATAGAGAATGGGTTGAGTGAAATGAAAATAGAACCCTATTTATACTTGAAACTGGGTCATAAGAATGGGTTGAGTGAAATGAAAATAGAACCTTATTTATATTTGAAACTGGGTCATAGTTCATGCTCGTGTTCCGTTCCATAACAAATTTAGATTAATTTAAATGGTTACGATTTAGTCAACTTGGTCACGGTCCAAAACTACTACCCCAAAAATTAATAGGTAATAGATCAAAGTCTCCAAACATGACCATATTTATATGAGGATTTTGAATTTCAGTTTTGTCACATAATAGAATCACAGTTCTCGACTGTGACCAAGTTTCACACTTTTTTATCATGGATTTCACCCATTGTCTATGGTTATGGAACGTGATCCATTACATGACCAAACTTGATGCCATCTTTCTCATCATCGGGTGTCACAGTTTGGTCACGTTCTGGCCCATGACCAGTCCATAACTGATAGTTGATGTAGATCACCCTTAAATGGGGTAAAAAAATAGAGACATGATTTAAAAGGCATGGTCAAGTTAAAAAACTGTGATCACCCTGCCATGAACATTTCCAACCTTTTGTATAGTGTAATATGAGAATTTATAAAACAAACCTTAAGTTCTTGAATTACGCAATAATGATCCAATTACCCTACGAATCTAATCTGAATAATATTAAATCATTAGGGTTTTCATTGATTTCAACTTATATAATTTATATTTAATTATTTAAAATCATATTACATGATTTTAAGGGATAACTAGATGATTCATTAACAAGCTTCAATAGTTTGTTCAATATTCAACTAGGGTTTATAAAACTATCAATTTTAATTATGCATTACGATTTAATTATGAAAAACTATATTATAGTTTATCTTCACATATTGAAACATATTACTATCAATAAAACACAAATTTAATTACATTTTTAAATAATGTAAACTTTCATTGGATTAATTATAGAAATAATTCCCAATTTCCCCTAATTCTCTAGCCAAAATCTCAATTCTTCAAGCTGTGGTTTCCTCCAACTCTTTCTTACCATCTAGATCTCTTACAAAAGTTTTATGATAATTATGTTGATATAACAAGTTATATTAAAATCACGAATCCTTAAATTAAGCTTAGGCTCTAAAATATCCTTAACTAAAAAGGCCCAAAATAAGCTCCAAATGCCCTAAGACTTGGTTCAATCCATATATTAACTCAATAAACTAAAATTACACTATAATAATCTCAAAGTGGACTTTGTAAATATCTCACAAACCAACTCAAATGTTAAAATGTTCTACAAGTCAATCATCTTATTAAGTTAATTATTTATCTATTGAATTAATTAATTATATAATATGCATAACTTAAGTTTAAATCTTAATTATTAATTAATTACGTTATGACTGAGTATTATAGTAACCTACTTCATGATTGGTGGGACCCAATACCAATGAAACCCCCAACACCGAGCCCTTAACCATTTCATAGCAGCCCATAACACTAAGTCACTTGATAATATACCTTAAAAATTTATTATGAGTTCTCCAATATCTATAACAATACAATTCAATCACCACGTAACACAACATATGTAATATCTCAAAGTCACATCTCAATCTAATAAATGACATATCAAAAGTCCAATATTCAAAATCACAAAATGATATATCACGTGTCATATGAAATAACAAAGAATAAAAAACCAATAATCAAATTAAGGATTAATTAAATGCTATAAAAATATGACGTATTACATGCCAATCCATGTGATTCTTTTCAATGAACTTCATACACTGTCTTTTATCAATATATGTGTAGCTTCCGCTTGACTATTTGATTGAGCATAATATATTGCAAATTTAGTCAAGTTAATCCTTAACCTTCAAGTAAATTTTAGTATCATATATGTGTTGAATAAGCTCGCATTATCAGTAAAGCTAGTTTTGGGAATCCTAAACCTGTAAACATTATCTTGTAAAAAGTCAACCACATAACTTTGGTTTCTGATTTCAAAGGTTTATATTCTTCACAGTTAATGAAATAGTTTGTTGCGAAAATTATGAAACCATGTAATTTTGAGGAAGGATGGTATATTTTGCTAATCCCGTCCTTGCAATGGCCAAGATTTTTGAAGGTCCATATTCTGATACTTTTGTCGCCTTTTACAAAATTCAATATAATTTTTCAAAATAGTTGGCCAAAAATATTTATTCCTACATACTAATAACCTTATTTAATTCCTTTTTGGCAAGATCTGCATGCACAACTCTTCGGGGACTTACATTATGGTTCTAGTTCATGCTCCTTATTAAAACATTCCAAGATCATGTCATCATCACTTCTTTTGAATTGTTTGCCAATATACACTATATAATTTATGGATCTTATCTTATTAACCACATTAGCCTTAATGTTAGTCAATGTTGGATATCTAATTAGGGGCTTTCTCGAGTTATTATGGATATTGATATTATTAATTTCTATCAAGGAACCTGTTTTGGAGTAAAGGTAATGATTTTGTTATAGAACTCAACTTCCATATTCATTCGAAGCTCTAATCAAAATTTTGAGACATTTCATTGACTTCTTCATTCAAAAAATCTTGGGATATAAATCAAAAGGACCCCATCAAACTTGAATAGAAATCTAAGGTTGTTTGGTTTTATAAGGTGAACCCACCGTAAATGTACATGTATTCGCCAATTAATTATTTGATAAACATTTAAGAATACCCACACACTTCAATCATAAAGTCTCTTCATAGGATTTGTAGTCCCATTATAATTACTTTGTACTCAATTGGATTATTTGAACATGGATTACTTTATAGCCTAAACCCATTTTTGGTTTTGATATGTTCATGAGATTTTATAACTGATCATACACCTAATATATGTTTAGTCTTAAAACTATCAAACCATATTTTTAATTGGCTTAGAGATATATAATCTATTTTATACTATCCTTCAGATTCATCTTCACAAGGATGGTCTATTGGAAAGTTAACCAAGGCTTGGACTTTTATATTCTTTTGAGGAATGTAACATAAATAGAACTTTGATAGAGCCAAACCCCATTTACTTATTCTAATTATTAGAATAGGTTTGGTAAGAATATATTTAATAAAATCGAACTTTGAAATAATAAATACCTCTATAGGCAATAGGTAATATCTTAGTTTCATTACTGACAATACAAAGTTAAATATAGTTTTCCCATTGTAGAATTTTTACATTCATAATAGTTTAGAAATATACATAGATAATAAAAAACCTGCTCTTTGTTCAGTTCATTATCTCGAGCCAAAAGTAGTCCAATTGAAGATTTTGTAGAAACTATGTAAATCTTCAAAGATTGTAATCCCTTGGTGGCACGAATAGATGAGGATTAGATAAGTACTCTTTTATTTCTTGGAATTCTCTCTCCCATTCCTCTTTTAATTCCAATTCTTTATGATCTTTTAATTTCAAAAAGAGATAAATATCTTAATTCTACCCACAACATTATATTTAAATCTTTGAAGAAAATTAACTTGCCCTAAAAACCTTTGTAATTGTTTTTTTTATATTAGGAGACCTACTTTCAATTATAGATTTGAATTTCTTCTTATCCAATTGAACCCCTTTTTTGTGCACGAAGTATCCTAGGAAATTCATTTTAATGGTTTTAGTTAACTAGTAAAACCTAATTCTTTCAAATGATTTTATTTTAACAAATGCACTACGTAATTTGATGTTGTTTTGAATTTTACAATTATATGACAATGTAAAATTTCAAAAAGGCACAAAACATATAATGGAAAAATGTATTCATTCCCATTTGATAAGTTTCTTTTTCATACATAAGACCAAAAGGCATTTTTATTCATTCAAAGGTTCCAAGATTCCCTATGCATCCAAATGTAGTTTTATGCACATATTATTCGGCAATATATATTTGATTGCATCCATAATTAATACTATCATTTCCCATGGATTTGTCAACCAATAAATCAATTATGTGCATAAGATATTAATCCTTATGTGTAGATGAATTTAGATTCAAAAATCAATGAAAACCCTTAATTTGTCTATTTCCTTCATGAGAAGATTAATGTAATCTAACCCTTCAATATATCTAGTAGCTCGAATAAACCAAACCTTTAACAATATTTTGATTTCCTCTTTTATATTTGTTGTAACCTCTAGGGTAATTTGCCAATGCATATATTTCACACGTTTATATCTTTTTTTTAATTGGTAACTCATATTTCATCAAATTCCATTTTACCCTTGTAAGTTCCTCATATTCCAGAAAGAAAGGGTCCTTATACATGTGTACTAATCTTTTGACAAATCTTTTGTTTTTTTTAATTAGATTAAGGCTTATATAAGTTTTCATTTTTTTTTCTTTGTACCCATATTAACTTCTACCAATGGATCTATTTTTTCAACACTAAGTTCTTCATATCAAAATGTGAACTTGAGAATTCACTAATGCTTTTAGTTTTTCTTTGTCACCATCTTCTTTGAAGACATAATCAATCTAATTAATAGTCTTCTTCTGACTTATTATTTTTCCTATTTAAAATCTCTAAGTTTATACAATACCAATGGCACAATTATATATATTTCTTCCAATTTTATAGAGGATTGATCCATAAATAATTACTTTTTCATCTTCACATGATCCCACTAGACCAAAATTCATCTAATCCCATTCCTCAGTTAATGTACCAACATACATGACATCCCTATTAACGAGCCTAGCATTTTCTTTGTTGAGCTAATATTCAATATAGTTTGAGTTTACATGGAAAGGCAGGGAATCAATACCCAATTCTTCAATATTGTCATCTTATTTAAAAGTATCTCTTGATGCACAAAGAAGGCTTGCACTTGTTCGAATGAATTCAATATGTTCATAATAAAATATTAAAACTTGGCTTTGCCTCAATTATATAAAAATTTATTTTTTATTTTTTAGTTCCAACTCTTTCTCTACCGACAAAACTTCTTCTTATAAATTTCATATCTCGAGTGAAACTTGGAATCACTATTTGAGTTCGAGCAAATTTTTTTATTCTTTTTATTTATCTTTGATAACATTGAGCACGTCATAATATTATCAATAACTCCATTTTATATAGAAATTATATTTATCAATACTCTATTCACAAAAGCCTTTATAAATAGATGGTTGATATGAATGGTCTTGTCTCAATTAAGTTCTTCAAACCCATAAGCAAACTCAAGAGTAGAGATAAATATATCTAAACAATATACTTTCAAAAACATTCTTTCATTATATTGTGGCTCTAAAATCGCTTGTGTTTCTTTTACTTCGAATACATTGGGAAATATTAATCCCACACTAACTGTTATTTTTGTCAGGAAAAGTTACAAATTACATATATTGATGATGGTCTTGTTATTGTTGAATCTTAAAGTGTGTGGGAAAACAACTTCCTTAATTCCCTCCCCTTGTCTCATACTTAATAAAAAAAGAACCCTGAAAACATGGAGCTCATGTTTCATCCGATTTTTACTCCTCATTTTGCTCCATGTCTTCTCCTCTTGTCTACCTCAAACATGTATATAAGGGGAGGCATGGAGGATGGTTTGATACACCAAGATGTGAGTGAAACATTGAAGAGTAAGAATAAGAAGAGAGTTAGAAAGGGAGAGTTAATTTGGAGTCTTTTGGGTATACACATTGGTGTAGAAAAATACACATTATATTTTTCATTTGAAGTGTATTTGTGAGAGTCTCTTTTGCTATAGTGAATTGATTCAAGTGTCAGTGGACGTAGCCATATTGGTGAACCACTTAAATATTTTGTCTTCCCTTGTGTGTGTATTTCTACTCATTATACTTTTATTGTGAGTGTGCCATATTATTATTTGGGGTTACAGTCAATATCATTTGTTGACACGCTTCCGCACAACAAATTGGTATTAGAGCCAAGGTCCTCCGATCTAGGCATTTTGGATATTTTTTTTTTGTGGAGAAATAGTCATACGTATAGCACTATTCATACGGTTACTATTCACAAAAAAAATTCTAAATCTGGAATTTTTTTGTGACCGTGATCGTTTGAAAAATGGCAACTGCAAAATTTGACGTAGAAAAATTTGATGGGCAAAGAAATTTCAGCATATGGCAATGTGAAGTTATGGATGTCTTAGTCCAACAAGAGCTAGAAATTGCTCTTGGAGATATGCCAAAAGACATGAAGGAAGATGACTAGAAAAAAATCAACCGCAAGGCTTGTGGTCATATTCGTCTTTATCTCGGTAAGGATAAAAAATATCCTTATATGCGCGAGACCTCGGCACAAAAATTATGGAAGCAACTGGAGGACAAGTACATGACAAAGAGCATTGAAAATCGGCTCTATTTGAAGAAAAAACTCTTCCGGTTCCAATACGCAGAAGGTATTTCTATGTCTGAGCATCTGGACAATTTTAACAAAATTACTGCTGATTTTCACAATTTGGATGTTGAAATTGACAATGAGGATAAAGCACTGTTAGTACTAAATTCTCTACCTGACTCGTATGAACATCTCATTACAATGCTATTTTATGGAAAGGAGGAAATAAAATATGTTGAGGTCTCCAATACCTTTATGAATAATGAGGTTCGTAAGAAGGATAAGGAGGTATATAGAGACTCAACATCTGAAGCGTTGACGGTTCGTGGAAGAATAAATGAAAGGAAGAATGGCAGCCGTGGTAGATCTCGATCTAAATCGAGAGGTGGAGCATCAACTTCGGGTAGGAAAATTCCTGCAAAAGATGAATGCGCCTTTTGTCACCATAAAGGGCATTGGAAGAAAGATTGTCCTAAGTTAAAGAAGGACACGAAGAACCCCACTGCAAACGTTGCGCCGAGTGATGATGAGGATTCTGAATTTTCTTTGTCTATTTCACCATTTGGATCCAGTTCCCAGGAATGGATTCGGGTTGTTCCTATCACATGTGTCCCAATAAGGAGTGGTTTTCTAGATTTAATGAGCTAGATGGTGGAGCTATTTTCATGGGCGATGATCATGCTTGTCAAATAAAAAAGATAGGAAAAATCCGACTTAAGTTGCATAATGGAATAGTCAGAGTGCTGGAAGATGTTCGGTATGTACCAGACCTGAAGAAAAATCTTATCTCACTTGGCTCTTTGGTAGCTAAAGGTTATGATATCACACTGAAATGAGATGGTCTTAAGGTGTCACATGGAGCTCTGGTTGTGATGAAGGGAATGAAAAAGAGTAACTTGTATTTTCTCCTTAGAAATACAGTTACAGGTGCAGCAGCAGTCTCAGAAAGTTCAGAAGAGGTTGCATCTGATGCTACGAGATTATGGCATGTACGCTTAGGACATCCAGGAGAGAAGGCTTTGTAGGTATTAGTGAAGCAAGGTCTATTGAAAGGTGCCAAGACATGTAAGCTTCTATTTTGTGAACATTGTGTACTGGGCAAGCAGACAAGAGTAAAGTTTGGCACATCAGTACATCGCACAAAGGGGACTCGTGATTATGTTCACACAGATGTTTGGGGACCTACCAAAGTTTCTTCTTTGGGAGGTAAGCATTATTTTGTATCTTTTGTGGATGACTTCTCCAGACGAGTTTGGGTGTACACCATGCGATATAAGGATGAAGTCTTGAAGATTTTCTTAAAGTGGAAAAGGATGATAGAGACCCAAACAGGCAGAAAAATTAGAAGACTTAGGTCAGATAATGGCGGTGAATACAAGTCAGACCCTTTTTTGCAAGTATGCCAGGAAGAGGGGATCGTGCGACACTTCATAGTAAGAGGCACACCACAATAAAATGGGGTGGCTGAACGTATGAATCGCACTTTGCTAGAGAAGGTGAGGTCCATGTTATCCAATGCTAGTTTAGGCAAGGCATTTTGGGCTGAAGCTGTTACATATGCATGCCACCTCATTAATAGGTTACTTACAGCAGCAAATAAGGGCAAAAAACCCATGGAGGTATGGTCTAGAAAACCTGCTACAAATTATGATTCTTTACGTATTTTTGGCTCCCCTGCATATTTCCATGTTAGGGAAAGCAAATTGGATCCTAGAGCTAAGAAAGACATATTCTTGGGATTTAGTGATGGAGTGAAGGGGTATAGACTTTGGTGCCCCGAGACGAAAAAGATCATAAATAGCAGGGATGTTACATTCGATGAATGTTCAATGTTAAAGAGTTCTCCTAGGGAGAGAAAAACCAAAGAAGTTCCACAACAGGTAGAGCTTGAGAATCCAATTATTCCAGCCAGGCTTGTCACAAATTCAGAAATTGATGAGACAAGTACAGATGAGGCGGAGGATCCTGCCCATGAGTCTCCTCAGCAATCGTATTCTGTTGTAGCTAATAAACTAGAAAGACAAAAGAGTAAACCTGGATGGCTTATTACTGACATGATGTCATATGCACTACCCATGGTTGAAGATGACATTCCATCTGCTTACAAAGAAGCTGAAAGAAGCTCAGAGAGTGTAGATTGGAAGAAGGTGATGGATGAGGAGATACAGTCTCTTCATACGAACCAGACTTGGGAGTTAGTCCAACTTCCAAAAGAGAAGAAATCCATTGGGTGCAAGTGGGTATATGCCAAGAAGGAAGGCTCCTCGGAGAAAGCCAATGTAAGATTCAAGGCTAAGTTGGTGGCGAAAGGCTATGTGCAGAAGGAAGGGATCGATTATAACGAGGTTTTTTCCCCGGTTGTAAATCATTCTTCCATTCGTATTTTTCTAGCATTGGTTGCGCAGTTTGATCTCGAGTTGGCACAACTTGACGTGAAAACTGCATTCTTACATGAAGATTTGGAAGAGGAAATTTATATGACTCAGCCAGAAGGGTACAAGGTTGTTGGTAAAGAAAATTGGGCCTACAAACTAGAAAAGTCGTTATATGGGTTGAAACAAAGTCCAAGGCAGTGGTACAAGCGATTTGATCGGTTTATGTATGGGCAACAGTACACAAGAAGCCACTATGATCATTGTGTGTATTTTTGTAAACTTCGTGATGGATCCTTTATTTATTTGCTCTTATACGTTGATGATATGCTGATTGCTTCTAAGAGAAAGGTGGAGATTGAAAAATTAAAAATTCTGTTAAGTCATGAATTTGAGATGAAGGATCTAGGAGAGGCGAAGAAAATACTTGGCATGGAGATTAGCCGAAATTATTCCAGGGGCATTGTTTGTTTGTTACAAAAATAGTATTTGAAGAAAGTATTACAACGCTTTGGTATGGATTCTAAAACCAAACCTGTAAGTACTCCGTTGACCCCACACTTTAAGCTAAGTTCCATGGAATCCCCACAGACAGATGAGGAACGTTCAGAAATGGCTCATGTTCCCTATGCTAATACAGTGGGAAGTTTGATGTATGTGATGGTATGTACGGGGCCGGATATTTCACAAGCTGTTAGTATGGTGAGCAGATACATTCATGATCCAGGAAAAATGCATTGGTAGGCTGTGAAATGGATCTTACGGTACATCCATGGTACTGTAGATTTTGGTTTGAAATTTGAGAGGGATTCACGTGCTCATCAGCATGTGTTTGGATATGTGGATTCAGATTACGCCGACGATTTGGATAAATGATGGTCCACTACTGGTTATGTGTTTACACTAGCTGGAGGCCCAGTCTGTTGGAGATCTATGCTACAGTCTACGGTGGCTTTGTCAACTACAGAGGCAGAGTATATGGCAGCGACAGAGGCCATTAAGGTGTCCATTTGGCTTCATGGCTTTATTTCAGACTTGGGAATTATTCATGATCACGTGGATGTCTTCTGTGATAGTCAGAGTTCCATCCACTTAGCCAAGAACCAGGTTCATCATTCACGGACAAAGCACATCGACGTTCGTTTCAACTTCATTCGAGAAATTTTGGATGAGGGGACTATTCTTCCCAAGAAGATTGGAACTGGGGATAATCCCGCAGATATGCTAACAAAGGTTGTTACTGGGATCAAGTTTGAACACTGTTTAAACTTGATCAATATACTTCGAATTTGAACACCTTCTGGTGTATGGAGCTTTTGAGCGCATTTGGTGGCATCTCAAATCATTCACTTATTTGGAGAGTGCGGGGTTAATTTTTTGGATATCTCGCCAAGGTGGAGATTGTTGGTATTTCGATGCTTGTTGAAGCGGTCAGATTCTTGTTAGATAAATTTGTCATATTTGCCAAAGGTGGAGATTGTTGAATCTGAAAGTGGGTGGGAAACCAACTTCCTTAATTCCCTCCCCTTGTCTCATACTTAATAAAAAAAAGAACCCTCAAAACATGGAGCTTATGTTTCATCCGATTTTTACTCCTCATTTTGCTCCATGTCTTCTCCTCTTGTCTACCTCAAACATGTATATAAGGGGAGGCATGGAGGATGGTTTGATACACCAAAATGTGAGTGAAACATTGAAGAGTAATAAGAAAAAGAGAGTTAGAAAGGGAGAGTTCATTTGGAGTCTTTTGGGTATACACATTTGTGTAGAAAAATACACATTGTATTTTTCATTTGAAGTATATTTGTGAGAGTCTCTTTTGCTATAGTGAATTGATTCGAGTGTCAGTGGACGTAGCCATATTGGTGAACCACTTAAATATTGTATCTTCCATTGTGTGTGTATTTCTACTCATTATACTTTTATTATGAGTGTGCCATATTATTAAATGGGGTTAGAGTCAATATCATTTGTTGACACGCTTCCACACAACAGTTATTTTATAGGTAAAATGGCATTTACAATCGTCAGTTCTTTGATTGTTTCTCCACCTTTTACATTTTCATTTCATCAAATGTACGATATTCATCAACACTTATGGCTCTCTCTAACTCTTTAATGTTTTCATCTAACATCTTTAATGAGGATTTCCTTTTTTTACTTTTTTTCCCTATAAAATCTTTGATTGGGATCTGAAGGGTATGAAGTGTGCTCCCTGAATCCATTTGGGAGAAAAACTTGTGATTATTCCTACCATACTTGAAACTTTATTTGGATGTCACTTTGTTGAATTGTGGTTATCTCAACCATGGTTTTTCTCTTTTGGTATTTATCCTTGAAAGACGTTCCACATCCCAAAAGCAAATTATAGTGACTTAATTACTTTTGGTTTCCTATTTATGTTGGAAAAATCATTCATTTTCTCTGTAATTTTTGGATATTTCATAACTAACCAATCTAGTATACCTTAAAACAAACATATTCTTTGAGTTTGTTCACAACTCCTATGGTGAGAATTTGTCAAGGAGAGGTATTTCCCCCATAACCTAGCCTTATATTTTAAAAATTATTTGTGGTTTAATCACCTTGATTGAATTGATGACCCTTAGGATGAAGTTTCTTATATCTAGCGTAGAGATGTGGGTAAACTACCTATCTTGTCCGTAGATCCATTAAATTGTGATAAACTATGTCTGGTCTATTGTTTTCTTTGAGACCTTATTTGGATGATTTTAAACATTACTAAGTGTCTAATGTTAGTCTCGTGTTGCTATTCTGGATGTTGTTTCCATTCGAAGACACAATTGTTTACATTCTAGGGTATTCCTCTCCACATCTTATTCATTTGTGTAACAACCCGAGGTCTTGGAGACAACAATTTATTTATTTTGGGAGAAATAAATAATATTTTATTGGAGAAATAATTAAATTGACAATTGAGGTCAAAATTTGAAGTTGTTAGAAAGAGTGTCGAATGTCGATTCTGAGGGTACCGTAGTGTCCGGAAGGGTCGAGAAAGTCGAAATGACTATACTTGGGGTCTATTTAGGTTTCGAAATAAATTAGGACCGTTTGACTCGAATTAAAGTCACCGGGTCATTTAAAGTGTGTATTATCATTTAAAGATGTGTATCTTGGGATATTAGGCTTAAAAATCCTATGGGATATTTATTCTCCAAAAAGAGAAAGAGAAATAGAAAGAAAGAAAGAGAGAAGAAGAAAAGGAAGGGGAGAAGAGAGAGAAAGTTGAGATTTTCGGCCATTACGCGATCTTAAGGCGGATTCAGACCCTACGAACCCGAGGCAAGTGATTAAACTTGCTAAATAATCGTTGTGTACATTTATTGCATGATTTGTGGATTGATATTTTGGGTTTTAGGTTTAGTTTAACAAAAACCTAACTTTTGGGTATAATCTTAGATTTGATATGTAGATCTTTGATTTGAGGATAGAAATTAGTTTATATGTATTCTAGGATGAATAATGATGATATATTTGTGATTGGGTTGAAGAGAAATGGAGAGAAAATGATGAATATGAATTTTGGGATTTTTGGCTTACTAAAAAGTAGCCATTTTCGAGCCTCCTGGTAGGCCGGATCGATTCAAAAATATGCAGGTGCCTAGGTCTGAGTGACCGAATCGATTCGGACCCAGCCGAATCGATTCGGCCTGAGACAGAATCCCAGTTCTGATGACCCGAATCGATTCGCCTTCCTGGCCGAATCGATTCGCTGGGCCGAATCGATTCGGAATTGGGCCGAATCGATTCGGAAATAGGGCTTTTGAGGGATTGTTTTTCTAAAAAGGATTGCATCCCGTTTTGTTCGAGGTTATCGATTGGGGATCTCTATAGGAGATATTTGGAGTATGTTTTGGAGACTTTTAGATAGTTTCCCTTATAAGAAATTTTGGAGTCATATTGACTATATTGGAGGAATACCGATTCGAGATTTTGGTATTTTCTAAGTGGGGAAGCCCACCTTGATTGGAGACTCTTTTGAGATAATTATAAATTCATATAGAAGAATGATAATTAGTGATGATGGATCTTAGGATCCAATCCCAAATGGGATAACTTTAAAAGGCTCATAAAATGAATTGAACCCTATTATGAATGGAGAATTTCAAATGCTAATTGATGTGCAAACGGATATAGGAATATCCTTATTGATGATTGATTTGGGAGATATCTCACATAATGAGAAATGCTAATTGAGCTGCATTAGGATAAAAGAATATCCTTAACTTAAATAGAATTGAGAGACAATTCACAATTAGAAGCGACATGTGAGCTTCAAGCGAGAAATAGTATAGTGTATACTAAGTGGGGAAGATGTGTGAGAAGTTACGATTAGCGTATCTAGAGAGAGAGATACTAATCAATGACATTAAATCCATTGCGCCTAAGAGCGTATAATGAATATGAAAATGATGTTGCATGTATACCTTATATAATGGTATATCTTTATTATGTGGGATGTATGCATGACTTATATGATGGTGTATATACATGTTAAGCATACCACCTCCTTGCTATCATTGGGAAGTTTCGTGCATAGAGGGTGAGCATCCTGGCCCAAAGAGCAGGGTGTATATATTCCCCAGGTCATAGTCGTCCATGGTGGTCAGCAAATGACATATTTATATACATTTATTTATTTTGGGGGTGAGAGGTCGTGGGTATGTGTCGCTCTCACTTGCCGGTTAGGAGCTATGACCGCTTCCCGGGATGTCGTGTGCGTGAGTTGATCATGAGGTGGGTGTCGTGGAACCCCACCAAGTGACCCCAGTTTGCTATGTATATGGGCTGCTGGAAGATGATAGCATGTGAGCCTGTGTCCTTTGAGTTATAGCTCGATTGGATGGTTATTATTGCTTGTGTTTGTATTTGGGTATCAAGGGCATAATGGACCTCAACGACCTACATTGACAGGATTAGTGTATCGGGGGGGTTCCTTGTTTGGATTTCTCTTCGGCGAGACGTCCGACGCACGAACTGCAGTGTAATGTTGGAACTTGGGGATAAGTTTAGTCCTTAATGCTCATAATTATCTATATATATATATATATCACCTATCCCGACGATCGACAGTGCCGGAGTAGTGTAACGGGGGGGTTCCTTTTTTGGATTTCGCTTGGACGAGACATCCCACCATGAAACGCCGTGTACTGTTGAGAATTGGGAATATTAATTAATTAAAAACTGAATAATAATTTGTTTACATGCATCATGCATTGAGGGAATAATGAGCCTCGAGGATTAATACGGTCAGGAGTAGTGTAACGGGGGGTTCCTTGTTTGGATTTCGCCTCGGTGAGACGTCTCACGCATGAAACGCAGCGCCGTGTTGAGAATCGAGAGGAGTTTAGTCTTTAAATTCATGATGCTAATAACTCATATATAAATACTATAATAATTATATATATGGTTTCATGCCTTATAAGGGCATCACTAGAATATAAAATTCTAGTAAATGAGAATGTTGATGTATTGTGTTGATGTGGTCATGATTGGATCATGTAACTTTATATGTTCAACAAATGAACATTATAAAGATAACTATAACTATTACATTAAAGTTAATATATATAATTTATAGATTATAGGAATAAAATGTAGATTGGGAGATAGGTTAGATGGTTTCACTTAAATACTCTTTTGGGTTTAAGTTAGAATCCTCTTACCTAAATAGAATCGGGCATCCATTTGGAGATCACGTGCATACGCTTAGTGCGCACTTTAGTTGAGAGGTGAGTTAAATTATTATGGAGACTTCGATTCCACCTTAATCATGTAATAATGCATTTATAATTATTATGCATTTTAATACACTTGCTATAAAATGTTTTTCAACTCGGGCTCTGACCCATTTATATTTTCTCCTCCATGTATATATTGTACTACTTCAG
The DNA here is from genome assembly GCA_949130495.1 of Sambucus nigra. Taxonomy (NCBI): domain Eukaryota; kingdom Viridiplantae; phylum Streptophyta; class Magnoliopsida; order Dipsacales; family Adoxaceae; genus Sambucus; species Sambucus nigra. The sequence continues at coordinate 397,700,761 of OX422219.1, read as the reverse complement.
GTGTTCCTCCGCAAGGACGCCTTAGATGTTCATCCATTCAGGATTCGTGGGTTGTGGCAGTAGCGGACTGTTGCGGCACTTTGTTTTAGTCGATTCCTATCTTTGTATATCTAGACTAGGATTCAGTTCCATATTGAGTTAGTATTCAAGTGTTGTAGATCAACACTTTCATATTTCATTTCTCAGATTATTGTATTGTCTCTTACCCGACAGCATATTCGGGTATTTTATTTGTTCCTTGTATTGCACTCTTGTACATTAATGGAGTTTGCACTTATCACTCATCATAGTTAGATGTATATTGTTGGGTGAGTTGCATTATTGGTTTTGTTGTTGTTGTTAAATAAAAAGTTTCAAAATTTTGACAATCCACTTTTAATGATTTCGGATAGTTAGCCTTATATTGTTAGTATTGTTTGTTGATGTTGAGACTGTGCCATCTGAGATACCTGATTTAATGTAGTATAGGGCTGTCCACCCGTTATTATTTAGAGCGGGTTGTCACAATTTGCACTTCATTGTCTTCGGACCAGCTGTTTGTAGAGATTTCAGACTTCAAAACCTTTTATTCAACCTTAGTTTTGACCATGAATACAACATATCCACCATTTTTTGGTAGTTAGATTAATTGGATGTTGGTTCCACCTTATTGGATTTTAGGAAATAGGGATTCAGTAATCCCCATGGTCTTTCCCCATTTCTCTAGAAATTTGATATTTCATTACCCGATTAGGTCTTGAATCCTTTCTCGAAAAACATAATATGCATCAGTTGAATAAGGCAATGTATTATGCCACTTGGAATATCTCTTCCCTCTTAATTCTTTAACAATTGACAATTTTACATCATCAATTAATTTTAGTGTATTTTCATAAAAAATGATGAGCTTTATTTATATCAAATAAGTACTTTTTAATGATACATTTTTTTCCTTCCGAACATAAGATTCTATAGTTGTTTCTTTTTCAATTAATGATTCATAGACTATTGACTCAACTTCTAAATTCTGCAATATCCATCAATAAGCTTGGGTCCATATAATAAGTTTTGAAGGAGGAATTGTTTTTTTTTTTCTCTTCTTCTATAAGATCCTCATATCTTGACAATTTGGAAGTTAGATCTACAAAATCCATAATTTTTTCTGCATCACACTTATTTCGAAGAATAAATTCAAAGCCGTTTTGGGCTAAATTAACAAATTATGACACTACGAGTACTAGGATTATGGTCGATATCACGATCAATGACTGCGACCAGTTTAAAAGTACAAATGCACCCTTAGGGTTTAATTCCTCTCATTTATCTCAGTCTCACTCTCTCTCTACAAAACCGCTATGAGAAATCAACCACATTATACCTTCGGGACCACACCACAGCTCCTTCCATACCACACCTCATGTCACCACTCTCTCTTTTTTCTTATGATTATATATATACATGTGTACATTTGTATATACACTTTTTACATGTGTATGTGTGTTTAAAATAATAAGTAAAGAATTTAATTTGTGTGTATGTGCGCTTACAATTTCAAATATTTTTTTTTGAACACATGTGTGAGATCTATATCCTAAAAGAAAAGGAATATTGGTTTTCAACAATCTCAACATTATTTAGCATTTTATTGAATATAATAAAATCAACACTCTTTTCATTAAAAAAATAGAACTCTAATATTTAAGTATCATTAATTATAAAGAGAAAAGTAAATCACCGATTTTACAAACACACAAAAAATCATAAATCCAAATATCAAAATAAATGTGTGTTTGTGTAGGGGTGTTGAAAAGTAATTCTCACATTATGAGCTTATAATTTAACATAATAAATAATTATGACATTGAAAAAACATGACCAAATATACAAGTTGAGTTTTAGATTTACATGAAAAGTCTAACAATATGAAACAAAAAATCCATTTTTGTTTAAATGTATGAACAACTTTATTCTTGTGGACATATTTTCTTAATAAAAATTATATGGGTGAGTTATAAAACCTAAATCAAAATTGGGTTTCAAAATATATGCTTGTTAACATATTTTCTTAATAGAATAGGGGTTTGTACATTTGTACACACACACACACACACACACACACACACACACACACACACATATATATATATATATATATATATATATATATATATATATATATATATATATATATATATATATAGGGTATGCCCGTGCCTAAAGGCACGCTGATAATGTTGAAATGAATAAAGATGTGCCTTAGTACGATGGCAAGTGCCCTCACTAAAGCTACAGTTGATCTCGAGTTTGAAACAGAGGAGCAACTTCTTTATATATGCTCGTGCCTGAAGGCACGACGAAAATTCCAAAAATTTTAAAGTACCTAATTGCAAAATGGTGAAAATTTCGTTCCCCGACAAATTTTTTAAAGTTTGTAGTGTTTTTTAATTCCAAAAACAAACCAAAGATCATAATATTTTTTAAGCATTCACGTAAAGCTCATAGAAAATGGTTGAAAATAATTTTGGAAATGTTTATCATTTTTCTATTAAAAATATCTATTTTTTTTAATAAATAAATTGAAAAATAAAAAAAATATTTTGGGATTGTCACTATTTTTTCTGTTAAAAAATTAAAAACAACAAAGAGAAAATAAAAATAGTTTGTATTATAATTTTTGAATACTATTAAATAATTGTAAACATAGTGGCCAAAAGATTTATTATATAACATAAATAATTGTAAATAATTTTTAAAACATTGAGCAAAACTTCCTCTATTTATAAGGCTATCGATCCTATTTAAGAAATAAAAAATACTTCAATAATAATAACGAATAGTTTGTAACAATAATAATAGTCCGTCAAGGACCTCGTATAAACAAAATCACCATAGAATGTAATTTTCCTATCACAACCAAGTCAAGTCCAATAATACATAAATCTCACCACACCAAATTCAACATATATACGACTTTCCAATACACATTAGCCAAATTTATAGGTACTAATTTAAAACTAAACTATTATAGTAACCCTACTTGAAACTAATTTCAAACAAATTGATAGTGCCCCTACTTTAAAAACTCAATAGTGGTTATAAATTTAAAAGAACACCATAGATGAATACATTATATTAATGTCTCAACTACATCGATCCATGTGCTCCTACTTGCCTCAAGCCATGTGCTCACATTTTTAGTAGCTTTTATAATGTGAGATGAACACCAGAAAAGCTTTTTTAGACACTAAGATGATTAAAAAAACCTTCAAACTAAGTGACACATGATTCCTCTTGAGAGATACTTGAACCCCTATGGATGGAATAATTAAAAAAATAGATAAAAAATATTCATTCCAAAAATAAAAAATTAATCTCAAAAATTGAAACAACATAATATCAGTAACCTAAAAATCACTTGATGTGAACCATATATAAATCACTCTAATATAAGAGTCACTTATTCTCATAAATTAGTAATTGACAAATGCAGAAACTAAAAAAGGGAAAAAACATAAAAAGGAATCACTTAGAGCTTAAATTAAAAAATCTTGCACCCGAATAATATTTATTCATAATGAAATGTGAGAAAAACTTGCAAGTTACACACTATAAAAACTTGCAACATACATTTTTTTTAGAAAATAAACATCACATAACTTGGTTTTTTAACATAGTATAAAAATGTAAGGGTCACTTTTATTACCCTATAGTCCTTTTCCATCTAAGACTACACATGTTAGGTCCTTTTTCGGTAGTTAATCTAAGCAATGGAAAACAAATGTAGAAACACCTGTTGGACCCTTTTCCATCTAAGCCTACACTTGTAGATTACAATTAAAGAAACATTAATTATAATCGTATTAACATTCCTTTTATTCTTGTGAGAAACAAATACAAATAATCATATGGAGATTTTCTCAAACACCAAGAAGGCTTACAAATATTCGAATACATTGAATAATAGATCTCTTATACTCAAAACACAACAACACAACAAATGGAAGTACAATATAAAAACCAACCACCTTGATTATTATATAAAAATTAAACAAAACATGAGACACTCTATGAACAGATATTCGGATAGAGGAACATAGAAAAATCTCTCTCTGTGCTCTGAAAAAATGCGTGGCCTGAATAGGCATGAAATATCATTGTGATTTTGAACCGTGAAGGAGCCCGAATACATTTCTCGTTCCATCGGCGCCCAATGTTTTGTTGGAGAACCATTGTATCTCACTGACGTTATTTACCAAGTTGATAAAAGCATAAAAACCCTATTTTTTAATACCCCATATTTTCAAAATTAACTAAAAAATCTGAATATAATGAAAAAAAATCCAAATCTGAAAACCCTAAGAACCACCTTTAAAACCGAAGAGATACAGAGAGAGAGGGGGAGAGATAGATGGTACCTTGGGATTTGTCGAAGATGGGGACGCCAAAAATGGTGTGGATGGATATAACATAGAGATGGGGACGCTAAAAATGGTTGATGGGGATTTGTCGGAGATGGTGTGCTTGGGATTTGTCGGCGATGGTGTGATTGAGGTTTGTCGGCAATTAATCACAAAGTCTTAAAAACGGAGTAAACATTATATTTGTTAAAATCCGAGTATGTATTTGTTGAAGACTAAAAGTAACACATAAAAAACTCATTGAAAAAAAAATGCGTACCAGTTCTGAATAATACAGCCGTTCCAACCCAGAGACACCTTCAAAGTACCACAAATAAACACAACCGTTCCAACCCAGAGACACCTTCAAAGTACCGTCATCGCTCCAGAATATAAATCCAGTGAAACATTCTCCAGAAATAGAAAATAACAACCATTAGAACATAAAAACTATAAATACATATAAAGAAAAAAAATGACAAACTAGAGCATCAACATAAGATAAAATAGAATATAAAGATGAACCATTTAACAGATGTAGTAAAAAGTGAGAAATGGTACCCAGTAATCCGATTAACTGAAGTATGAGACAAAAATATCTCCACAGATTGCAGATTAGGACACGAACGATTAATAGAATACCCCGACGGCTATAGAAAACCCCGACGGGAATAATGAAGATCAAAATGATTACCAGAGTTAATTGGAGGTTGAACGATTCTTGACGTTCATGGTTGTTGATCTTCGTTGTTGATGAACAGTCGTACTGTTCGTTGTTGTTGATGCCTGGAAATAGAATGATTAACCTCCATACTATTCATTGTGGTTTCTCTCTCTCTCTCTCCCAGTTGGTGATGTTCATTGTTGTTTCGATGGGAGGCCAAAGAGAAGAAAAGAATAGAAGAGTAAACGTGTAAGCTTGGGTAAGGATGGTAGGTCAGAAATGGGAAAAATACAATTATAGCCTTAAGTTTAAATTTTGAAAAATATGGGGAAACAAATTAGAGGGTATGTAAAGAGATGAATTCAAAATTTTAGGGGCAAAATGGGTATTGCAAGAAAAAACAATTGGATGACATCATACTTGAATCTTATGGCATACATAATTTTTGTAACTTATTATTATTATTATTATTATATATATATATATGTGTGTGTGTGTGTGTGTGTGTGTGTGTGTGTGTGCACACACACAGGGTTTATACATTTGTGTATATTTAATAAGGGTTATTTACTTATTTGTAAAACATTGAAAGTTATATGAGGTTCTATAGTTTAGACTTTATTTTATGAGTAATACTATACTCATAATTAATTAGACGATATATTATAATTTCTCTTTTATTAACATTTTTTTCTTTCCATATGTGCATGTAATTGCAGAACATTATTGAAGCTCATCTAATTCTAGCTGGTTTATTTAGTCAAGTAATTTTAGTTCTATTTTCTTTCATGTAAAATAGTCTTTTATTTATTTATTTATTTATTCATAACTTCTTGGTTGACTTTTGTGGTCATGTTCATCCCTTCCTTATGTGGTTTATGTTTGAGTGAACAAAAATTCGTGGAAAGGCTTTATTATTTACTGGACACATAGAAAATCTAGATTTATTTGATTTAAAATTAAACTAAATATGGACTTTTTATGTTTTATTGATTAATTAAAAAACAGTAATTACTTGATTTTCTAAAGACTAATAAGTTCGACCATCTCTCTTGTTAATGAATTTAAGTGATGATGATATTGTTCGGATGAAGGTTATCATCACTTGGAAGACTATTGTTTTATTTTTAAGAACTGTACATATCTTCTTGGTTGACTATTGTGGTTGGTTTCACCCATTATTGGGCGAAAAAACTAGTGGAATGACTTTTTCATTTGGCTAACACTTCGTAATTAAAGGACTAATCAAATTAAAATTGAACTAAAATTGGACTGGTTGTTTTTGATTGACTAGTTGAAAAATATCAATTACGTGTTGGACTTATTTTAATTTTAGGATTAATTGAAGTAACACTCCTAGTATTTGTATGCTATCCCACATGCAAAAAATATTTTAAACATTTTTGTTCTGCTCTTTCGCATTTTTAAACAATGGAAATGTTCACACCCCTCATTATATATATCTTATCATGAAAAAATGAGTCATAGTATTAAGTACTTTCAAAGGAAAATCGATGTCAAAATTGGACCACAAAAAAACTACTTTTAATAGTTCCCCCCATATAGAGCGGACTCCTATTTACTTGTATGTGATTAGGAAAATTGATTATTGTAATATCGTGGACTTGATGTTATGCAACCATACATGTTCAATTGTGTACTCTTGTAATACCACGGATTTCCTACATTTATCTAATTATTATAATTCGCTTGCTAATTGGATAGTTTCATATGACATGAGATATGTCATTTAATGTTTGTGTGCGTGTGTGTGTACACACACACACACACACACACACACACACACACACACACACACATATATATATATATATATATATATATATATATATCATGATTCTTTATGAGTCACATGAATACACATCCTTTAGAAATTATCTACTACACTCTAATTCACTAAATAAATACTTCAAGTGACTTAGTATTATGGGTGGCTATGAAATGGTCAAGGATTAGGTGTCAGGGTTTTTCTTATTTAAATTATTGCCTCGGTATTAGGTCTCATCGATTGTGAAATAAGTTATTATAGTACCGAGTCACACTTAACAATTAATAATTAATTTTAACTTAATTTACTCATGCCGACTAATAAATTAATTTAATGAGATACTTAATTTATAAAAGATGTTTCCTTTTGGGATTGATTAACAGTCTATCTAGAAGGTCCATTTTTAGTTACAATAGTCTAATTTAAGTACGTTGGGTTAGTATATGAGTTGGTCTAAGTTTTGAACTATTGGTAACATGTCTGGGCTTGTTAGGTTAAGGCCATTTTAGGACCTAAGCTTAATTTCGGGGTTTATGTTCAATATAAACTAATAAGGTGAACCTATACTCTCATAACATAATTATAAAAGAATTCTAATGTATAAGGAGAAAGAGTGAGCAATAAGAATTGAAGAATTGGGGACTATGTGATTTGATTCATATAATCGATCTAAGACAAGTCTATTTTGATTAAGAACATGAGGTTTGTAATAGAGTAGTGGTAGTATGTTGTAATTTGAAATTAAACTTATGTAATGTGATTTATAATCATAATTAACACAATTTCGCAGTTAGATTTAATCATATGTTTGAACCTTAGTTTTATAATGAAGAGCTATTGTAGTTTGATATTGAATCATCAAATTTAAACATAAATTAATGTAATTTGGAATTATAAACCTTAGATATGAACATTTATAATGTTAATTTATAACATCCCACACCTTATACTGGTTATTGAATTTAATCCATAGGATAATTTGACTAATTTTTATTAGACCGTGAACTTAGGCTTAAATTCTTAAAGTTTATAAATAGATCATAAAGTCTTTTAGTTTAGGTTAAGATTTGGCTCAACCAATCAATCTTAAAAAGAATAAGAAAGGGCAGTACGCCCATATTATTTGAACAAAAGTGGAGTCTCGTTTGATTTATAGTGGGCATCTCATTCGAATAACTTAGGTATTTCATCCGAACATGAGTGTTTTTCTCGTTATAAAGACTTTAGGATCAGTGTACCAAGTACGAATAGGCTAAGCCTTTGTCCAACATAATTCATAGAAAGACCACAAACTTCTTATGTAAGAACATAATTTTCAGGTTTGTCCTACCAAAGTCCGTCATCTTAGATAACGAGAAGCAATTCGACAACCTAGACGTAAGATAATTCTTCTCAGATTATGATATCGACGAGCATTACTCATCATGAGGCCATCCTAAAGATAATGGGGAAGTGGAGATGAGAAACCAGACCATTTTCCATAACCTGAGGAAAAATGTAGAAAAATTAAAGGTCAATAGTCTTAGGAGATGCCAAGCATATTATGGGATTATAGGACCATTACCATAGGTCCAAGTGGAGAAATTCCTTCACCATAAATTAGAGTAATGAGGATGTTATCCCCATTAAGATCGAAATCCCAACACAAATGATAGTTTATTTTAAACTAATGGTCAATGATGAGCTAGAATGACTGTCTAAAAATAGAGGACAACATCATACTTCAATAAGAAATTTCACCATAGGGAATTATGTTGGGATTTTATTGTCAAAACCATGTGTGATAATTACTTTTAAGTAGAAGATTGTCAATTAATTTTGAAATAAGAACCATGGTTACATTCCTTGTATTTGATCTAAATATATTATAGATATGTCGATCAATAGAGCTCAGTACGAATTCTTGTGAGTCGTGTTAAGGTTAATAATTAGGAGATCAGAATTTCGGACCTATCCCTATTAAAACATTCACAACTTAGATAAGGAGTTGAAATCATACTTGAATTGTGGTAATGAAATCCGAATAGTTCTGTTTCATGGTTTGAGAACTTATTTAATGTGCCATAATAAACTTTGCAAATAAGACCTCTTTATTTTGAGTTATTTAGAAATAATTAAATTGGAGTATAGTCGTGATTATTTAGTTGAATTACTCATGATTAAATAAAGCAAGAAAATAATTATAATAATTTTAATTGGAATTTTCATGTATTTATTTGGAATCCAATTTAAATATTTGGCTTGAGTCCTAGTATAGTCCATTTACCAAGTAATAGGACTAAAACTCTCTAAGATCCCAGTTTAACTAAAGCGCGCAAGCTATACATATATGTATTGGTGTAAGCCAGGTTTTTAGGCTAAGGATCCGTTATGGAAGGATAGGGAGTAAGAGGAAAATACTATTCACATATTTGTGAAGGGGTAAGGGGAGAGAAGGTCAATTATCTCATATTTTATGATTGTATCATCTCCAAGAGTATACACACACAAGGCTTACTTTGGATGGATCATATGCTAAAATATTAGAGATGTTCAAAGCTTTCTTGGAATATTTTGGGAGACCATGGAGGGATGCAAGGATTTCATCATTTTCAACCTTTATCTCCTCATATGAGTTACAACACGATTCACTATGGTATTGTATTCTTGAACCCTAGGTTCAATCTTTAAACCTAGTTCTAGATTTATTTTCAATGCATAATTAATCAAATATCTTTAGGGATGGATTTTTTTCACGTTTTAAATGTCAATCTCACGTTGTTTTAACAACAAATTCAAGGTGTGTGACTTGTCCTTAACAAAAGTCACTATTGCCTCCAAAAATCCAAGATAAGGGAAATTATGTACTAAGTGGAAGACCCTGTGTGGGGACCAAGATAGCAAGGTTAAACTGCTACTATTCGAAAGACATAATGAGATATGGGCTTCCATTTCCTTGGAATATATAACATATCAATAAATACATCCAATGATGCACTCTATTGTTGAAATTAAATAAAATGATCCTTTTTTTTCTACCTCACTATTCTTAATATAGTGTTTTATTTGAGCTAAAAGGATTTAATCCTTGGATCTAAACAAAACCTAAGGTCCAAAGACCCAATATGAGTTATAAGGCTTTCATCCTTGGTTCTTAGAGATATTAAGGTCTTAAAGAACCAAAATAGAGTTACAAGGATTTCATCCTTGGCTCAAATACACAATCCAAGGTCTAAAGACCAAAAATAAACCAAAGGAATTCCCAAGGATTTAATCTTTGATTCTAACTAAAGTTATCAAGGTCTAAGAACCTAAAAAGATAAATTTAATGAAATTTCCCACCCAAATCTTTCAATAATGTAAATACTTGGTGATTTTTTTATATTTTCCTATTTTCATCCTTAGTTTAAAATTTTTTTATGGAGCCATAGGCTTTAAAAAGAAAATTAAAAAAAAAATAAATATCGTTGAGAAAGAGCCAAATTTTGGAACTTCCACTCTCATATATATATATATATATATATATATATATATATATATATATTTGGGGGGGTGGAGTGAGCTAAGAGTTTTATAAATAATCTCACATTTCTAGTTTTAAAACACAGGTGTATAGAAGGTCCTAAGAACTCCTAGGGATTTAATTTTTTATTTGGTTATAGTTTGGAAGTCTTAGGACCCTAGTGGAATTTTATCTTTTAAACTCCTAAGGCTTCCATCCTTAGTTGGTAGTTCAGAGGTCTTAGGACCCTTAGTGGAAATGCATTTTTAAACCTATAAGGATTTCACCCTTAGTTGGTTATAAATTTTGAGGTCATAGGACCCAAAATAATACTCCAATTCTTGGAGGTTATTGTGACTAGGGTATGGTACAAAAGTGGAACGGGTGAGGCACGATCCACCTCAATGGACTCAACCACTAAGTTCTTTAAGAAGTTTCAGATGCAGAACCTGGTAAAACCTTCCTATTTTGGTAAAACTCGAGTCAGGACTAGAACCCCACCCTGGAAGAAGATGAACCTCAAAATAATAATAATAATAACTTTGAGAATAAGATCTCCTAATAATGATGGATGTCAAGATGGGAGTGAAGGAATAAGCCCTCGGCAGTTAGAAAGAGAGCATGGAGAGAATACTAGGTGATCTGGTATGATTTTGACATAGTAACGGTATGACTTGAGTTTTTGATCTGTGATTTGACCTCACTAATGGCCCTATTTATAGGTGAATACTAGTGATGTTTTGGGCCTTTTGGGCACCAAAAATAAGAGGGAAAGCTTAGAGGGATAATATTTTCAATGTACTTTTTGTCTCTACTAGGTGTGTAGCCTCGTGTCCCCCCTGACAGACGACACCTATTGTGAACCAGATTTAAAAAGAAAATATGTTTTTATGGAGAAAAAATATCTTATTTAGTAAATATCTTTTGAAATGCTAACTTATTATACAAACTGTATAAACTTGAGAGTGGCCTCGAGGACCACCCTCTCTAAAATCCTTTTGTAAAAAAGTTCATTTCTTGTGAGAAGCCTCTAGGCTAATCCCATCGGTTATGACTAAGTGTGAGTTGTGTGTAAGTACTTGAGTGACTCGTAGGGTCTCTACACTAGTATTATCTATATCTTAAAGTGCTAAGTGGTTGAACTAGCTCAACAAACCTTCCTCCTTAGCCACCAAGCAAAAACTCCCAGATGATCCCAACTTGCCTTTTTGAGTCTTGCTTGCTCAACTCGGTCACTTGTACAATAATGTAAATGTGGGTACCCAAAATTAGAATGATGGGCCTGGATGAGTAGCCCATTTGTGGAGGCCCAAAGTCCAGACCCTCCATGTCTTAACCGATTCTGATATAGTCTATTCCCATGTTCCCATTAAGAGAGGTTCTAGGAAGAGATGGAAAACGTGGGGGAGTCCAACACCCCCACTTACTGAAATAAACATGTATATAATAAACCCTAGGTCTGGGGCAAGGGACACATTGTATTCTTTATAATCACTCTCCGTAGAACATAGAAATAATATTGACTGCACCACCGTGGACGTAGGCATCTTTGCTGAACCACGTACATCCTTTGTTGTGTGATTTTCATTTTGCATTCCTTACTCTTAATTGGTGATTGTGTTTCTCTTATCTATTTGTATCGCATAATAATTGTCACCACAATTGGCATCGTCTATGGGAAACGTTTATCTTCCGTGACAAATCTCACACCAAAAAAGGAGTTCGAAATGTCTGGTCACAGTAGTAATGCTCCCCAGGCATGGGATATTCAAGAACCCCCTACTCCTCGTAGGATTAGGTCTGAAGTTTGACATTCAGATCACAGAGCTCGCCCAAAAAGGCCAGCCTTGAAAGAAAGCCAAGGACCAGCGAGATCCACGCAGATATTTAGGCTGATTGATGCATACGAGGCGAGGCTCCAAGAGCAGGGGGGGTCTTCTCACAGGAACGAGGCTGAGAACGCTCTCCTCAAAAGAAGATTAGAAAGAATGGAGAGAGAACTCCATCGTAGTACCAAGAAAAGTCCGTACAACACTCCTAGACCTCAGGCGAGAAAGTCTCGCAGTTGAGGAAGGAGCCCCAGGCTCGGATCCCAGAGAGCCGAGGGAAACGAGTCAGAGGACGACCTGCTCGAGCAACTGCGACTAGCTCACAGCCACAGAAGCCTGAATCGCAGCAACGAGAACATACGAAATCTGGTCCGAAGGGAGATGGACCAACATCCTGCCTATCACGGTACTAGATCGACCCGAGAACTTGCTAGGAGAGCTCTCAAAACTCAGATGAAATCACCCTTCTCGAGGGAAATTGAGGAAGAAGAAGCCCCCAAGAAGTTTTCCATTCCAAGGTTCAAAATTTATGACGGTAAGACTGATCCCATTGATCACGTCAGGCAGTACCGACAGGACATGACCCTCTGGAACAACCGATACGCACTAATGTGCCGAATTTTCCCCTCGAACCTGCATGACGTGGCGCAAAAATGGTTCGAAAGGCTCCCCCATCGGTCCATCAGAAGTTTCAAATCCCTGACCATTCTCTTTATGGCCCGATTCATTACTAGTAGCTCCTATCTCAAAAGGATGGATGCCCTGCTGACAATGAAAAAGAAGCCCCAAGATACCCTCCGAGATTACACGAAGAGGTATTGGGAATTGTTCAACGAGGCCGAGGACTGTTCGGAGCAAGTGGAAGTGGCCTCTTTCAAAATTGGGCTACCCAGATCCTCCCTTCTTTACCAATCATTGACAAAGAAAGAAGCCATAACCATCGATGACCTAATGGCCCGCATCGAGAAGTATGCCAAGGTGGAAGACGTGACCCGCCTTGGTACGGCGGAAAACGGTCGAATTAAGCTCGCTACCAAAGGCAGTTACAAAACTGAAAACCAGAAGAAAAGAGGAAAGAACGGAGGAAACAATGATGTGTCAAGAGCATTTCAGGCGGTCAACACCGTCTTTCGAGAACCAATTTACAAAATTCTCGCGAAAATCAAAGACGAACCATTCATCAAGTGGCCCAGGAAAATGGGGGGGGGGATCCCTCAAAAAGAAACAACACGCTGAGATGCGCTTTTCATAAAGAGGGGGCACATAAGACCGAGAATTGCAAGGACCTTAAGTCTAACCTCGAGGAGCTAGCCAATCCGAGAATTTGAACGAGTTTGTGGAGAAGAAGGCAGATAAAGCGGCTGCCAATAGAGAGGCGAGACCTGACAACGTGCTCGAAGATGATGCTGGACATGAGTTCGAGATAATTCATGGGGCATCTGATGCCAAGAAGATCCAAGGAAATTCATCTCGAATGGAGATGAAGAAGCTTACAGCGGTGATGCAAGCTTTTCAGATTGATCCAGCGAAGTTACAGTCAAGAAAGCGTCGACGAGCAGATGACGTCAACTATAATAAGAATATTATTTTCACAGATGAAGATATGGTGGGAGTGAGAACCCCACATCACGATGCTTTGATCACTACCCTCAGGATAACTAACTTTGACGTCGACAAGTGGCTCATTGACCAAGGAAGCTCGTCCGAGGTAATGTATCTCGATCTATTCAGAAAATTGAAATTAAGTGTCGCCGACCTAAAGGAAGCTACTGTCCCTTTAGTTGGCTTTGATGGAAAAATAACTATGCTCCTGGGAAAGATTGTACTGCCAGTACGCGCGGGAAATGTATCCAAGATGATTGAGTTTTTTGTGGTTGATATCGACACACAATACCAAGCCATCCTCGGCAGGGGATGGCTACATGCGATGAAGGCAGTCTCCTCGACCTACCATCAGAAACTCAAGTATGTAACCGAGTGAGGAGTAATGGAGAGCCACGGTGATCAAGCAATGGCAAGGAGGTGCTTCATAGCAGCCATCCGACCAAGGCCAGAGAAGAAGGTCGATCAGCCCAGCGAGAAAGTTGGAGAACAAGAAGGTCTGACACCTTCTAAATAGAAATTAAAGTATGGAAGACCTGGATTAGAGGAGACTAGGCTCCTCCCCTCTGAACGGGTCGTCGAAGACTTGGTAGAGGTTACAGCTGGAGATAGCGATAGTGACGGAGTTTTCTTGATTGGAGCCTCTCTCACTGACCAGGAACAGAAGAATTGACAACTCTACTGAGACGTAACATTGATGTTTTCACGTGGGAACCATACGAGCTGCCTGGAATTGATCCTAGTATGGTTTGTCATCAGCTGCACATCAATCCCACCTTCAAACCAATCACGCAGAAGGCACGGTGCACTGCACCCGAGAAGGCAAAAGCCGTGGAAAAAGAAGTAGAAAAATTGTTGGATGCATGATCCATACGGGAGGTGCAATTCCCCGAATGGTTATCCAACCCAGTAGTAGTCCCAAAAAGCAACAGGAAGTGGAGAGTTTGCATCGACTTCACTGACCTCAATAGAGCATGACCTAAGGATAGTTTCCCCCTCCCAAAGATTGATCAACTGGTAGATGCTACTGCAGCCCACGAGAGAATGAGTTTCCTGGACGCATACTCCGGGTATCATCAGATCCCTCTGTATGCCCCAGAACAGGACAAAACAGCATTCATCACCTCAGTCGGACTATACTGCTACAAGGTCATGCCCTTCGGGCTCAAAAATGCAGGGGCAACCTACTAGCGGCTGATCACCAAGATGTTCAAGGGTCAAATGGGAAACACCATAGAAGTTTACATCGATGATATGCTCGTTAAAAGCAAGAATAAATAAGAAAACCTCTCAGACCTATCAAGCACCTTCGAAATCCTCAGGAAATACCGAATGAAACTTAACGCGAGTAAGTGTTCTTTCGGTGTCTAGTCAGGAAAATTTCTTGGGTACTTGGTCAGTAAGAGAGGCATCGAAGCCAACCCAGACCAGATCGATGCAATAAATATGGTAAAACCTCCTCGCATGATCCGGGACATACAGAAGCTCATCGGTATGCTCGCTTCCTTAAACCGATTCATTTCCAAGTCCTTCGAGAAGTGCAAGCCAGTCTTCCAGCTTCTAAAGGGAAACAAAATGGTAGAATGGAACTAAGATTGCTCGCGGGCACTGGACGAGATCAATGCTTACCTCAGTTCCCCACCACTGCTCGTCATACCACAGGAAGCAAATCCCTTGTACTTGTACCTCTACGTTTCCAACCACACTGTCAGTTCTGCATTAATGTGTGAAGTTACAGGAATCCAGTACCCCGTTTATTATGCGAGCAAGAGCCTACTAGACGCCGAGCAGAGGTACCTACCACTGGAGAAGCTAGCCTTTGCACTAGTAGTGGCTTCGAGGAAGCTGAAGCACTATTTCGAAGCCCACACTATAATCGTCCTTGCATCACACCCCCTTAAAGCAATCCTGAGGAAGGCGGATTTGTCGGGCCGACTGTCTAAATAGTCAGTCGAGCTCGGGCGATTTGATATCCAATTTTAACTAAGGAACGCAATCAAGGGGCAGATCCTTGTTGATTTCATAGCCGAATTCACAGGTGAACAACCCTCCAACCAGCCTCCACCAACAAGACAAAAGGGGAATGACGCAACAAAGGAAACCTGGAAATTATTCATTGATGTAGCCTCCAACTCAAAAGGGGCAGGTGTAGGCATTGTCCTCATTACTCCAGAGGATACAATCCTTGAATAAGGAATCAGGCTTGGATTTGAACCCTCCAACAACGAAGCAGAATACGAAGCCTTAATAGCCGGCCTCCAGAAGGTGCACACTTTGGGAGCAAAGCATTTACAGGTGTTCGAAGATTCTCAATTAGTCTTCAATCAGATAAGTGGAGATTACAACGCAAAAGATGAAAGAATGGCAGCATACTTCACCTTAGTGAAAGGCTAATGGCGAGCTTCGAAGAGATCAATGTCCAGCAGTTTCCCAGAGGGCAGAATAGCCATGCTGACGTCCTAGCAGCCCTAAGCTCAGCAATCGATTCTGACTTAAAAAGGCAATCCCCATCTATTTCCTCTCTCACCCTAGCATTAATCGTAACAACGAGCTACCAATCATGGTGCAGGTGCTCCGAATTGAGTTTGCACCCAACTGGATGGACCCATTGAGGAACTATTTAAAGGATGGCACACTTCCAGATGATAAGAATACTGCTCACCACATAAGAGTCAAAGCTGCTCGCTTTCACTTATCTCCTGAGGGCAGGCTATACAAGAGATCATTTTCCGGTCCCTACCTCCAATGCGTTCAACCAAAGGATGTCGAGCAAGTTCTGTATGAGCTTAACGAAGGAATATGTGGAAGCTATATTGGAGGAAGATCTCTGGCTTTTCGAGCAATGAAGGAGGGATATTGGTGGCCATATATGCAAATGGACTCTGCGGTGTATGTCCACAAGTGCTTGAAATGCCAGCTTCATGCTCCTATGGTCCACCAACCTACTAGCGACCTAAAATCATTATATAGCCCATGGTCGTTCGCCCAATGGGGGATGGAGATCATAGGACCACTTCCTACCGCCACCGGCAATCGTAAGTACCCACTGGTCGCGAATGAATACTTCACCAAATGGATCGAGGCAGAACCCCTAGCGAACATCCGAGATTGAGATGTGATAAGGTTCATATGGAGAAATATAATCACCCATTTTGGCATCCCCAGAACCATCATCATCGATAATGGAACGAAGTTCGAGAGCAGCTCTTTTCAGAGTTTCTGTAAAGAACATGGAATCAGACACCATTTCAGCTCGGTGGTCTATCCTCAAAGCAATGTCCAAGCCGAGGCTTCCAACAAAACTGTGATTGATGGATTAAAGAAGCGATTAGAGCGAGCCAAAGGCGCGTGGCTGAATGAATTACCATATATTCTATGGGATTATCAAACCACTCCACGACGAGCAACAGGGGAGACCCCATTTTCACTGACATATGGAATGGAAACAGTCATCCCATTAGAAGCCGGCTCGCCGACAATGAGGTCCAGCCTTGTCGACCAGGGCCATAATGATGCAGCATTGCTTGTTGAGCTCGACCTAGTCGATGAGCGCCGAGAGCTAGCCCTAATAAAACTAGCGAGCTATCAACAACAGCTCACAAGGCATTATAATAAGAGGGTCAACCCAAGGACATTCCGAGTTGGGGACTATGTCCTAAGGAAAGTTCTAGGCAGCGCAGTGAAACCATCAGACGGCAAGTTAGGGCCAAACTGGGAAGGACCATTGAAGATAACAAGAGATAATCAGCAAGGCGGCTATCACTTAGAAATGATGGAAGGATGAGAAATCCCCCGAACATGGAACGCAGTCAATCTCAAGAAATTCTATTTTTAGATTCTTCTTTTATGCTTTTGTTGTGGAACTAGTAGTTCATTTTCCTTGTCATTAATGAAAGTTATTTAACGGCTGCGTTCTAATGAGTAACAGTTATATAAGCTTTATAACACACCTTTTCCAAATGACAGGCACATTGATCATTACACCATAGCAGGGAAATCACCCTCTTCAGGCTTTCGTTATGAAACACGAAAGACCTCTTAGCATTGCCCCTGGCAATATATGAAGCCCTACAGGAGATCCTTAGGCAATATGGACAAATTAAAACTGGTCGCCAAACCATCTATGGTTGAATAAAATCCTGATCGGATAGAGCATCCAACACCAGCTGTGTCCTCGCCAATTGCCACACTTAGGCCTAAGGGAGTGCGACGACACGACCTAAAAGGTAAAGTGGAGCACAATGGTATCTCGATAGTATACTGGACTGGAAGGACACTTGCGTAATAATACAAATTTAGAGTTCATAAAGGAGTGAGAAGATGGAGAATATAATACACTTGTTTAGTCGGATAAATTACCCAAAACATAAATTTTATATTAATCCACCATATTTACAACAAGTATAATACATGTTTAGTCGGCGAGCTCGCCCAAAACATTGACTTAACATCACTTCAATACAAAATACACAGAGTAACTACTGGAGAAATCTCAGTGGGGGTGAGGCCTCTGAACGAGATAATCAGCCACTTGAGCTCTTCGACCATCATCGGGAGCAGAAACTAACTCTTCCTCGGCTTCATTAGCATCCGACTCCAATAGTTGCCGAGGGATGGCATCGATGGGTATCCACTGATCATCTCTCCGGAAGGGATTGGGCATCCGAGTGGAAGGAGATATTTCATGGCGATACCAGAGCATTGAGTTCCTTTAAACTTGCATCTCCCTCAAAGCACTCAACCACCCCCTGATGAAGGCAAGCTCTTCAAATTCTATCAGCCTCGTCGGAGCATCTAGCCAACCCTGGTCATAACCGTCGACCCATACTCGCCGAGGTCCTTTTTTAAATAGGTACCGCAGCCGAGTAACATCCCTTTGAAGCCCAGCAGCAATAACATATGCTCGTTGGACATTACCGCAAAGATCTTCCATTTCCCTATCTGAACGCCTGGTGCTCCTGCCAGCTCGCGGAACGGATGGACCAGTAGAACCTCGCAGCACAGGAGGAACATCGCTCGAGGCAGCCCTAGCTCACGTCGATGAAGAGCCTCGTAATACTGCAGGAGCGGTGCTCGGTGCATGCTCCCTAAGACGCTAGACCTCTTTCCTTAAAGCTTCATTTTCTTGCTGAAGCATTTCCCCAACCTGATTGATCTCAGAATCATCGAGAAGCTTTGCTCTCACTGCATTCACCTCTTCTTGCACTGAGGCACGAACCTCTTCCATCTCCTGGAGCCTGTCCTTCATCTTGGCCACAAGCTCAGACTGATCCTTATACTTTTAATTCTTTGACCTAAGAGATTTTCAAAGCCTAACAAAGGCCTGGCGAACCTAAGGACTTGCATTGGGACCAAGAGTCCTACCCAATTAAGATGTGGCAGGAATATACTCTCCTACATCAGTCAACTACAAGACATAAGAGGGCATCGCAAAGAAAGACAAATCAGTGCACTGGGAAAAAGAAACCTTTTCATTGATAAGGGTTAAAGTACATCGAGCAGTAAAAAGAAAAGTTACAAATGAAGATACAAAAAGTAACCCTAGATGATAACTAATTAGCATCCTCAGGCTGCCCGAACGTAGCGGGATGCTTCACCTTTTCCACGACAGTAGAAGCACCCCCCCTCAGCAGGGGCAACCTCTATCGCCTGAGCAGGAAGGACCTCGGCTGGCAACGTCTGGGAGACAGTCTCAACGCCTTCTATAGCAGGGGAAGGGGCTTATTCATCCATAGTCGACTTCGGGCCCGGGTCATGCTCATCGAATAAAGGAGAGTCAACATCTCATCGAATAAAGGAGAGTCAGCATCAACACCAACAGCTAGGAGGTCCTCGTTCCAACCCTTCTTGAAGTTCAGACGGCTGATGTAGCCTATCTTAACCTCGACGTCTTTATATGCAGCAGTCCACCCGGAGTTGTATGAGTCCTCCTTGATGGTGGCTGCCTGGGACTCTTTCTCCTTTAAATGCTCGGTCATCACCTTATTCTCCTCTACGACAGCCATCTTGCTCGAGCAGACCAGGTCATAGGCCTGCCTCAACTCATTCAGCTCCTTAACCGTCGCATCCCTCTCTCGATAAGAATTGATGAGGGCAAGGTCAGAGGAAACTCAGGCAGCGTCAGTAGTCTTTAAGTCAGCCTCCAGTTGAGTACCCCTCACTTCCAAAGCATCGTTCTGCTGCTCCAGCTCGCCATTCCTTCTCACCAGCTCATCGCGAGAGCGATAGATCACGGCGAAGTCAGTCATAAACTGCCAAAAATAAAAAAGAGATAAGGAAGGAGAAACAGCCAAAACTTGTTAAAGCATTAGAAAATGGAAAAGATCTTACCAGATCTAGCCTCTGGCTATCTTTTAGGGCCAACTGATCAGACCCCAGCACCCTCTGGCGATCTGCTGGAAGAATTTCCCTCTCGAGCAGCGCAGGAGCTAGTTGAGGGGAAACGGCAACTGAGGCTCCCTCGGGCAAAGCAGACACCGGGACTAAGGCTTGCCCAACCTTAGTCCTTGACTCCATCTTTCTCCTCTCTTCCTCTTTCTCCTTCTCCATTCTCCTCCTCTCCTTCATCCTCCTCTTATCATCCATCTTCTTTCTTTCCTCCTCCTTTCTTCTCTTCTTCTCTCTCATTTATTCTTCCTCTTTCTTCTTCCTCTCTTCCTCTTGAGTAGAAGACCGAGAGCCAGTAGCTACAGCCCCAGTACTGGACTTTTTCTTCTTTGACCTCTGAGCTAGGAGCACGTGATCGTCATCATCATCATCCCAAATCAGGTTTTTCCTTGGAGGAACCATCTCTTCGCTTGAACTGCTGGATGTGCTCAATGATTCTCGAGCTTTAGATACTTCCTCCGAATCAGAAGGGCTACTATCACCAGAGCTCCCTTCACCAAAGTTGCCTTCAGCACCACCTGCGATATCACTCTCAGAACTGCTCTCCTCCTCGTCCAACTGAATAGGATCAGCAGCAGTCTCTTCAGAGGTATCAAACTCAGGGATACTATCTACTGGACTCGCTATAAAACTAGAACCAACGTTCTTATATTCGAGAAAAAAAGCAGTGGATCGGGGATGCTCGTCGTTAGCTAAGGGCTCCCTGATATTCCAGTCCCTGACCAATTTAGAGAGACGAACCTCGCTAAGAGCAGGTTCCAAGTTCTTCGACCTCACTGAAGAAACAACAGAGAAAAATTAGAAAGATCACAAATTAACAAAAATTAAAAGAACAGAGCAAAGTCTACATATGTATTCTTCCCCATAAAAGGGAACAGAGAACCTATTAGACCTCGACCTTTCAGACTAGGGAGAAAACTGCCAGTTTCTAGCAAGGAAAACCTCTTGCCAATAGTCCTTATGGGAATCAGGTAGGTTTACTACCAATACCTTGTCAGGGCTCCTGGCTTTGAGATAGAGAACACCGGAACTAGTTCGAGAAAAAGAGTAGCAGAAACAGACCTCGGCAAGCCCTAACTTGGTACCATATAACTGATTGATTCTATGGACGCCATTAATTATCTTCCACACATTGGGCGAACACTGTGCAGGAACAATATTGAAGTAACCAAAGAAGTGCAAGAACAGGTCATTGGGAGGAAAAGTAAGTCCCCCTTGGGAAAGCATCAAAACATGGATCCAGTGGGCACCTTCTATGTCTCTAACATTTCTAGGGGGAGGAACACACTCAATCGCTACCCACTCTGGGATGTTATAAAACTTCCAAAACTCAGACACCGACCTATTACCAATCTTTGCCATTGGGAAACCTTAGAAAACTACAAATTCAAAGAGAAAATACAAAGACAAGGCACAGGAGACTTACAAGATGAAAGTTCTACTCGAACGATGAAGAATCATGAACCCAAATAACAAGGAAGCGATAAGAATGGAGACTGAGAGAAGAGAGTGTGAATCTCTAGAGTTCACAGGAAATGGAAAAATGCTGAGAAGGTTAAAACGACGGTCAAAAAATGGCTGCTCTAGAAAACCTTTAAGTGTTGCTAATCATAGTGCATAGGCCACGAAACGGGTGCCGCCAGAATCAGTCCTCAAACTTTGGGAAAAGTTACATGGAGTACAAAGGAGCCATTATGACAAATCATTTAAATTTATTGAGCCCAAACATGGCCCAACAAACTTAGGGGCAATTATGGGTACCCAAAATTAGAATGATGGGCCTGGACGAGTAGCCCATTTTTGGCGGTCCAAAGTCCAGACCCTCCATGTCTTAATCGATTCTGATTTAGTCTCTTCCCATGTTCCCATTAAGAGAGGTTTTAGGAAGAGATGGAAAACGTGGGGGAGTCCAACACCCCCACTTACTAAAATAAACATGTATATAATAAACCCTAGGTCCGGGGCAAGGGACACATTGTATTCTCTATAATCACTCTTCGTAGAACATATAAATATTACTGACTGCACCACCGTGGACGTAGGCATCTTTGCTGAATCACATACATCCTTTGTTGTGTGATTATCATTTTGCATTCCTTACTCTTACTTGGTGATTGCGTGTCTCTTATCTATTTGTGTTGAATAATAATTGTCACCACAGTGAAATATTAGTTCTTTAATATTTGTTGGGTAACAATTCTTGGGGAGGAGGACACTCTAGGTGGACCTCCTCGCCCTGTGCCTTTTTCTGTATTAGGTCATTTGGGGCAAAGGGGGCCATTTTATGTGTACCACCTCACCATGTGTCTTTTCTATGGTATGTGAAGTAGGGAAAAAAGGTATTTCTCATAATGATCCCCTTTGCCTTGCCCTTTTTCCATGGCTTAATTTGTGGGACAAGGGGCTGGTCATGGTGATCCCTCCTCGTCGAAGCTAATTATATGTGGCTTTAAGCTTATGGCGAGGGGTTGCTCATTGGGATCCCCCCACGTCTTTACTTCATTTATGTGAATTTGAGCTTTGAAATGATGGGCCTCTCATGGTGACCCTCCTTGTCCAACTAGATTTTGACTTTTCCAGAGCATATTTTGGAGGGGCTACTCGTGATGATCTCCCCTCGCCATATGGGGTTACTTGCCCATTATATTTTCTTTAATGGGTGACCACCCCTCTAAATTAGTCCCATCATAAAAAAGACTTTATGTTAGGTAGACCAAAGGTTTTTTTATGTAATGATTCACTAGGTCTTGGAATACGAATAGTTTATTTCAATCTCATCATGGCACTGTTGGCATTAAATATGTCTATCGCATCAGCCCACATTGACAGTCTTGAGGTGACACATGTCAAATGAAGAACATGCATCCCATCATTAGGAAAATGATTTTATCCCCTTTTAATTGACAGTATCGTGTGGCTTAATAGGGTATAAAGGGACCTTTTAAACACGTCTTCCTTTTACCATACCATTTGTTTTCAGACTACAGTTTTTAAAGAGAGAGAAAAAAGCAAAAAATGCTTTCCTCCATAACCATCGTCATCGTCCTCATTTCTTCACCAAGAAAAAATGGCCTCTTCTTCCTCTCAAACCCCATCTCCACTGTTTCCACCACCACTAGCAAGGTTCTAGTGGAAATGGTGTCTATTAATGTCACCATCTTGACGATTTTGTCCACTGGAGCCACCACCATCACTTTTGTCGTCCTGGAACCCACTGCCATTGTGTTGGGTGAGACGTCGGTTGGGATTCCCATGAAGGAGGGTCCCTCGTACACTACTTACTCCAAATATTATAGGGATTTCCTGGTTGCTTTCTCAAAGAGGTACTTTGGCCTCTATCATCTTGCCCCTTATTTTGGTGCTGAAGATACCTTTATCCTTCCTCACAAATTTTGAGTAGGAGATTGTGGCTAAGATAAACGAGCAACCCCGTGTGGGACCTTCCTATTATTTTATGTGAGTACATTATTAGAGTACGAGTAGATAGGGGTGATGTTTCTCATTCTAATATTGAAGTCAAGGTTGGTGGAGGTGCCCCAAACAAGTGGGTCCTTTGGGTGTACTATGTCTTGGTCACCCCCTTGCATAAGGTTATCATTGAGGGGCTGGGTCTTGCAACTGCTACCAATAGCCTCATGTCTTGCTTGATTTCCAAACATGCCATTACCTTCAGTTTATTTTATCTTATCATTGGATCAAGATTCTCACACTTTTGTCACTTGTTGGGGTGAGTTGTCAATCATCATGGAAGATATCGATGAGCTTCTTACCCTGCCCTACTTAGGAGGGCATGTTCTTACTGAGGGTTTTGAGGATGAGGTTGATGAGAAGATGGTGGGGGATCTTAACTCAGCTTTGGATAAGTGTACCAATTATGTTTCTATCAACCAAACTAGCGATATTAAACATTCATTCACCAAATGGCAAACGTATTGGTTCAAGGACTTTGAGAAGTTACCCAACAGTGAGAGATCGAGCATGGATTTGAAAAGTGAGGAGGGGACAATGATTAACTCCCTCTTACACTTGGCAGACTTTTTTTATCACTTTTTTGGGTAGCTTCTTATTCCCAGGGACACCATACGAGTCCCCTCGTGGGGTCTTCTTCAAATTGGTTGTAAGACTTGATCGAGGGAGGGAAGTCCCCCTTGCAGCTCTAACACTGGGGTCCCTTTACACTTTCCCAGATAGAGCCCATGTAGATGTTGAGTGTTCTAATGGGCACCATGATTTTATCAACTTCATAACACCTTTATCCTTATGGCTTTTATATTTGATAGGTCTCCTAACTTTTCCCCAGAGGCGAGGGCTTGTCACAATAATGTTGCTCATGCTACGAGGTGGAACAAGAAGATCCCTAAGGCCCCCCTAAGGCATTTGATAGATAATATTGACGAGTCTAACTTCAGGCCTTACTGCAAGATGGTAGGAGGCATTTTCATGTGGGGCTCCTTCTCTTCCACTGGGAGCATCTTATATTGCCCTCCTGATGTTGAGTCTATTTCCACCTGCCCCGACATCCATCTACTTGTTGTGCTTCTACCATGCACTTTTCCTTCCTTAATTGATCTGGGCCAAGGTGTTGAGTTTTATCATTTTGAGAGGGTGAGGAGGAAGTTTGGTTATGACCAAGGTGTTCATACTCCTACTTATCCTTCGAGCACCTCCCCACCCGAGCTATACATGGAGGATTTTGTAATTTTTTTCTTTTGAGGGTGTAGTTTCTAAATTCATCCATCTAGGGGGCTTATTTATACCTTCTCGAGATTACCTTCCTTCCTTTACTAACTCCTAGTTCACTCTTTAGCAGAGGAAGGTCCTCTTTATTCAGAATTCTGTTAAATATGTCCCCCATGAGACCATTTTCACTAAACTCCCCAATAATGATAAATATTGGGCTAAAAGACCCAAAAAATGCTATGGCATCATAGCACCATCTATAAGGGCCCCCTTGAGTAGGTTACCCCATATTGGTGAGAACCTTATTCGGCGAATCAATTTATTCTAAATAGACTGAGCCCCAGCCTACCAAGTCCAAAGGAAAGGGAAAAGCAGAAGCCCCCTGCTTCCAAGAGGAAGTATCCTGATATGGATGTTTCTAACTTCATTTCAGCCACTACTTCTCCTCTTACTATTGATATCACTACTGATGCTTCCCTACTTCCCCTCCCTCTCCAATAAGGGCTAGAGCAAGGAAGAAAAAGAAAAATGATACTATTGAGGTTTCTGATCCATCTTCTGCACCAGACCAGGGGTATGATACTAATGACTTAGGTATGGAGGAGACCTATTAGACTGTTGGCAAGCAGAGTTATGAGGCTTTGGGACTATCTTTTGAGGAGCGTGTTGCTACTTCCATTCCAGTTGGTAAAGGTTCTATAAGTGACTCCTCTTTATTTAGCAAAACTGGCTTTTATGGAGTTTTACTTACAGGTTCCCCTTCTCCTTCATTTGAGGAGTAACAAATCAATTATAAAAGCACTCATTCCTATGATGATGTCATGTCTTCTTCAAATTACATGAGTGCCACTTATGCCCATGATGATCATCATACCGATTCTTATTCTTTTTTAGTATCGAGAGATTCCTCTAGTGAAGACCTCATGATTGATTCTCCTTTAGGAAGTAGTCCTACCACCAGACATCTCCTGTATGGGAAGATCGCTCGCACGACAACTATAAGTATTTTCTCTTAACTTCTTTTATATGACTTATTATTCAATCAAATTTATATAGTTCTTATTTAATTCATCTTTTCTTTGTGGCATTTGTAGGGTGATTCTATTGCGACGAGTAATCCTTCCCCTCTGCCTCCTACCCAGGGGCCCTTTCCTAGAGTAAGAAACTCCATGTTGATCTCCTCTTCAAGTTTATATAGGAAGGTTTGTTTCTCCCTCCCTACTCAAATATTACTCTCTTTCTTTGTACCCTTATTAATATAGTATATTCTCTCTTATTTTTTCCTTTTGCAACTATCTTTTGTGTTCTTGACAATCACGAGGGCTTCATCTGTGTCGTCTTCTTCTATCCTGGTAATCATCAACTCTTCTAAGTTCTTTTTCTTTAGCATGTTAAATTTGAAACATATACTGAGGTCTCTCCTTTTATATGACTAGGGGATCGCTCCTTTCAATTACACTTCCCCACTCCCACCTTTATTGCGGTGAGGGGTTCTTTTGTCGGGCCTCCAAAGGTACTTTAATTTTTTTACCTTTTCTATCTTTATTTATTTATAATCCCTTTCTATGTATAATTTATATTATTTACTTCTTCTTTCTCTGTAGGGACTATCCCTACGTAGCCCTTACCCTATTGGGGGAACGACACTGCTAATAGGAGTTAGTCTCCTAGGTTTATTACTTTTCGGGAGGATTCCTGTCTCTAGGGTCTTTGTGCCTACGGATAATAGGCCTCACATCCATCATATAATGTCCCAGTCGATTTTTACCACTGTCTCTAGAAAGCCTGTTACACATGCTATAATTTCTTCTCAAGTATGGCTTGCTCTTATTAAATTTAGTTTCTTTCTTTATTTGTGTTTGGTTCTTAACAATTCTGTGATGATTAAGCCATTACTTCTGCTGCAACTGCACCCTCGGCCATTCTTCACCCTTCTTCCTAGAGGGAATTTATGTACACTAGTTTTTTTTAGTCTTCTATCTCTTGGCACACTTTACTTTATAGTTGATATTGCACATTCAAGTCCTACTTCTTTTTGTTTATATTTTAGTTGGTCGATGTTACTACTTCATCAGTCGCTCCTCTAGAATCCCCTGTGTTTGTGGGGCCTCTACTACCGCTATCTCTATATGGGGCATCGTCATAGCACCTCTCTTGGTAATTAAAATGACTTTACTTCCTATTTATGCATTTTCTTTACAATTACGGTAACTTGTAAACTCTTTCACCCTTCCTTTATTTGCATGTTGGTTTTAGTGACACTTCTTCATTTGTGGCGCCTTCAGTGAGTCGTATAAAAATGGCTCCCCAGGCACCACTTGCAGGTCCTCATCTAATTTCCATAGGGGTAACTACACAAGTATCGGGCTTTTCTTGTACAAAAGTAGTCGTTATATATTTTCCTTTTACTTGTACCTTTTCCACTCTCTTTTGCTTGCAAGCCAGTGTCGTTTAAGCCCCCTTGTCTGAGGGAGTTGTTCTTAGTCCTCCAGGAGTGACTTCAGTGGTACATTAATCTTTGCACCCCCATTTGTTATACATGTCATTCTTTCCTTTTCTTATATGTATGAAAATTTTAAAACATTCTCTAACATAACTATAGTGATGGCCCCTTTATCTGCGGGACCTATATTTGGGTTTTCAGGTTAGCTTTGTGCCAGCTCCTATGCTTGAAAAGACTCTAGCTAGCATCCCGAAGGAAATTTTTTATGTATGTAAAAAACTATGTATTTTCTTTTTTATTGACTTGCGTTGCATGTGCAAGAGTTTATTAACACGTTTCTGATTTTTCATTCTGCAGGTTAGTATGGATCTTGTTCTTGCCCCTACATGACCCCTAGCTAGTGTCTCAACGGAGAGATCCAAGTAAGTAATAGGTCTACTTAAACCTTTTGAACTTGCATTTTATGTGCAAGTCTTTGCTAACATTAACCTATTTCCTTATTTTCAGTTAGTGTCACAGTTGTTCCTATGATTGTGGTACATCCAGGGGGGTTACTGCGAGTCAGGTATGATACTACCATACCTTTATCTCCTTTATATTTCCTATTTGTTTTTGCTTTTATCGTTCAAGTAGGCTCACCCTCACACCCCTACTTCCTTATTTATCAGGTCAGCGAGGCGGTCGTCCTTACCTCTGCGGGACATACTGTGATTGCTATACTGCACACTCCCCGAGTATAAGACTGTCATACCTAGTTTGTTTCTATTAGTTAAAGTTAGTGTTTTTAATTTATTTTTAGCAAAAAAAAATTACTAACTCTTGCCTATATTATGTTAGGCAGATGTCCAAAGTCACATGGTGCCTCCTCGATTTGGCGGCAGCATGCTGACCCTTCTAGTCTATGGGGTAGGGTTTTGTAACTTTATTCTAACTTGAGTAGGGATATTGCACAACCTACTCCTTCATTCTTTCTCTGTGTCTTATCTTTTATTTTTTTTCTTCTTTCACAGGGTCTAGTCAATGAGCCTGCTAAGGTATCTGTTGAGGCGGAGCAGAACTCTGAGGCTACAGGTGATGCCGACTCCGGTGAGGATTCCTATCTTCCTCTTTCGGAGCTTGAGTATCAGATAACGAGATATGATGATATGGAGGTATAGGCTCCACGGGATTTCATGGGTGAACTATGGCACTCATAACTATCTTCTAGATTTCGTGCGCTCGAGCGAGAGGTGTTGGAGATGATTTTAGAGCACCACCCTGAGACTTTTACTTCTCAGAGTGTCTTCAACATTAAAACCCTCATAGTCTTCAACTTGAAGTCCCTGTCCATCCATCTTTACAACTTCCTATCTACTTCCCTATTGATATGACCACTCATAGGGTCATGTTATTCCTCCAACATCTTCACGATCTCTAGTGTTGCTACCATTTCCAAATGGACTATCTTGACACTGCAGTTCATTATTTCCTTGGCGTCACTTTTAGGAAGATGATGAGATTCCATAATTCTAGGCAGTCTATGGTGCAATAGTGCCAAGTTATGACATTTCAGATTCAGGGTCAAATTTTGTCCCTCCAAGATAAATTGGTCAAGCTATAGGCTAGTGATGATGAGGATGAGGATGAGGCTAGGACGGCCAGACTAGAGGAGCAGATCGTTGAGGATGCAAGTTCTCCTTATACAGACATACGCTCCCGACATAACTTATTTTTCATCTTGTCCAGTAGGTAGTTGATCTGACTTTGTATGCTTTATCTTATATTTTTCTTTCTTTTTCATCATATGTATAAAAGAAGTTGATTCATTAATAAAAAAAGTCTCTATTTCCTTCTACTGCACTGCTCATTATTTGCTTCTATCTATTCTTTGATGTCTGATAACTATGAACTGCTCTAATTTTTAGTGAGCACTTTGATAAATTTTAGCTTCTCCATATATTGTGGGTTACTTGCATAAATCTAGGTAAGATATACTGCTTTAACGTTGCCATGTGTGACCATGGGGTACTTTACTATGCATAATCATTTTTTGGGGGGAATAATTCGGAGAGGGGGTTAACCCTTCTCCTTCCCTTAATCTTTTGAATTCACAAATCTATTACAAAAAAAGAATGATTAGTTTCTTACCACAAAAACTGCCTCTGGTCTGCGGGGTCCCTGTTCCAATATTTTTTCTTAAGAACTTTCCTAGTCTTAAGAAAAAGAGTAATAATTTTAGAGAGGGGGTAGACCCCTCCTCCACATTTTTTTAGAACTGGTCAAGTAATTTTTTTCTTGAGAACAAATGCTAGTACTTACTCTCTAAGTTGTAAATCGATTGTGAGATAAAAAAAATGTCAACATCATTTTTTTATTATTAATAGGAGAATAACCTCCTACTGGTCTAATGGCATGAAATTTTATCTATTATGTTTGTAAGAACTTTGCTCAATATACTTACCTTTTGGGATGGATGTACCTCCTAGTATAATGAGGAATGTTTCTTTTGTCGTGAACCCTCTTCTATCCTAGTAGAGAGTATTTTCATTTATTTATTTTTTTAGCCACAAAATATTCTGGTGCATCAACCTCATATATCAGATAAATAAATAAAACAAGAATCACAATGCATTGATAAGAAAGAGTAGCTCTTCATTTCTATAATACTATGTATTGTTTACAAGACTTTATTGCTCTATTAACTTTACAAAATAAAACTTTTTAGTTTTAGAGAAGGCTGGTCAAACGTTTCAAAAGAGATGAATTTTAACAAAATACTAGGCATAATACCTCTTCATCCATTTTCAATTGATGGATTGAAGACAATCACTCTCCGACTTCGAGATCTGGCAGTACCCTAACTTGCCTACCCCCTTACCACAAAGGGGACCTCCCAATTGGGTTTGAACTTTGATGCCAATATGTTGCAGAAATGATGAGTGGATGTATGAAGGACCAAGTCTCCGACATGAAATTACCTGGGCTTGACTTGGTTCTCCTAGGCTCTGAACAGCTACAGTGTGTAGATTTTAATTTTCTCTTTTGCCTTATCTCTATGCTCATCGAGTGCCTCCAACTGTACGTGTCATGGATCAGGTATGAGTCCATTTCTTAGAGATACCCTAGCAGAGGGTACTACCAATTCCACCGGTAGGGAAACTTTTATCCCATACACAAGTGAGAATGGGGAAAAACCAATTGGCTTTCTATTTGAAGTGCAGTAAACCCATAGCACCATGGGTAGATTCTCATCTCATGCCCCTCGTATGGCCTTAAGCAAATTTTTTGCTATATTGATCAAAGTTTTTTTTTGCCTCAGCATGGCCATTTACCTTTAGGTTGGAGATCGTTGAGCTATTGTGCATAATCTAATATTTTTCGGTAAGGAGACTCATCTCTTTGCATACGAATTATTTCCCATTATATGTTAGAATAACCTTAGGAATACCAAACCTGCATATGATATACTCCTTGATAAACTAAGTTACCACTTGGATAGTTACTCTTCTTAGAGGAATGGACTCATCCCATTTGGTATACAATGATGTAGTTGCAATAATAAAATCTTTGCCACAAGAGGCTGGGTTAATCTTTCCCACGAGATCAAATGCCTATGTGTGGAAGGGATAAGGGGATTCTAAGCTTTGCAGACTGGCCAAAAGGGCATGTACCATGTTACAATGCACTTGGGAAGCTTTGAACTTCTTCACATAGCCTCTATTTTTGGCTAGTAGTACCCCAGTGTCATTAGATGATCATACAATTTTGCACCTCTTATATGAGAGGGCTAATGATCCTCCTTTAGAACTCTATTTGTATCTTGCTTAGTTATACATTTCAATGCGTTCTTATTGTAGCCCTTCCTGTATAGATCCCCTTATACTAGATAGAAGGGGTCTGCTTTCTTCCGGAGATAAATCTTATATGCTCTTTTTGCTGGATACTCACCATCTTTCAGATAAGCTATGTATAGTTTCCTCCAATCCTCAGAGGCCTCTATAAAGTTAGCTTTTGTTGGCTGGTCAAATTAGGTTTGGCATTTTAAATAGCCCTACTACAGACGAGCAACCTTCTTTCTCATGGTGGTCCAGTAGTAGCCTCTCGTTTCAATCGGCGATAAAGAGGGATATGAGTATCCCCGCAATGCTTCTCATGCATTGATGTCAACCTCTCTCTAGCTTCCTCTTCTCCTACACACCTTGATATAACCCTTCGGGGATCGTTTAATAAAGTGTTGCCTATAGCAGGTGGTAGTTAGCTAACTCTAACATTTTTATTATTCCTTCTCTTATTTTTAGCTACTTCACAACCAGGTACCTCTTATATTTTGACTCATCGTATGGAAATAGAGACCTTACTATGGTACGCACTGTTCTCCGTCATACTATGATGGTTGCTTTTGACTTATCCATGTCTAATTTTTAGTCTATCATAGCTAGTACATCGGGGTTCCTTTTCATTATTTAAGCATGTCTCTTAATGATTACTTTCAAAAATTAGTCCTGCAGCTTCTGGATAATGGATTTATACGGTGCTATATTAGCATGCTTGAAGGAGAACTTCCCATTAACTGGTTTTACCACTAATTTAGAGTCCCTTCGTATACACAATACTCGAATGCCTCTTCGTAGTGCCTCCAACAATCGAAGAATTAAGGCCTCGTACTCAGCCTCATTGTTCGAGCACTTTAAATCTATCTTGAAGGAGAGAGTGAAATTCTCCTTACTATTTGAGAGGATAATATTTGAACCCCTGTTCCTTGTACACTAGAGAAATCAAACTCCATCTTTCACTCCTCCATCTCTTCTACCAAGCATTCTTGGATATTTTCTCCCGATAGCTCTTCACTGGGAGGCTCAAAATTTCGGCTCGAGAAGTGGGCCAACAGATCTGCTACTGCTTGACTGTTAATGGATTTTGGCAACACGCACTTCAATTCATATTTTGACATAATTAAGAACCACCTTCCTGATCTCTCTACCAAGAACATCCATGCCAAAGGTACTTGAAAAGGTCACACTTAGTGAAAATATAAACTATAAAGGCCAATATGTACTATCTTAACTTTTAGGTCACGAAAATCAAGGCAAGGAAGTGCCTATAAACATTGGTATATTTGGATTTTGTGCCTGAAATCACCCTTGAAAAGTAGTACACTAGCCTCTCTACCCACTCATTCTCTTGGGCAAGTAGTTCTCCTATAGATTTTTATATGGAAGGGAATATAGCAGCAGCGGTTCTCCGACCTCTAGCGGTATCATCATGGATGAAAAGGATAAAATTTACTTGATTTTCTCAAAGGACTTCTTATACTCCTCTCCCCAAATCCACTTAGCTTTTTCCTTCAGCAGGTGGTAAAAGAGTGGTTCACCTCCACCAGTTGAGGTATGAATCTTCTTAGGTAGGAGACATTTTCTAAGAAGATCTTGAGTTTCCTCTGACTCTTTGGTGGTGGCATCACCACAATGTCTTTCTTCTTTTCCTCATCGACCTTCACCCCTTGTCGATTTACTAAAAACTCCAAAAAAAATCCTGTAGTGACCCTAAAGGCACACTTCGAGGGGTTCATTCTCATCTTGTACTTGCAGCATCTTTTAAACGTCCGCCTGAGGTCTGAGTTATGCTTTATTTCTTACCTTGACTTAACCACCAGGTCGTCCACATAGAATTACAATATCACATTAAACAAACCATGGAAGATGGCCATCATGGTTCACTGGTAGGTAGCCCCGACGTTCTTTAACCCATGGCATGACTGTGTAATGAAAGTTTTCCAATGGCATGCTAAAGGTAGTCTTCTCCATGAAGCTATGTATTTCATGACATGAGGTAGCATCTACTAAGATGTCTATACTTGGCAAGGTAAACTCATCCTTAGGACACCCCCCATTTAAGTCATGAAAGTTGGTGCAAATTCGAATTTGTCTTTTATCCTTCTTTTCTATACAACCCTACGTACTCAAAAAATCTTTTCACGTGCTCCCTTGGATTTCTTCCTGTATCGTTGAAATTGATAAATTTTTGTGCAGCATACCCCTCTGGGTATGGCTTCTCATTTACACATTTCGAGTAGGGGTTATACAACTCCTCAAATAGATGAAAAGTTTCCCTCTGAGATGAGGAGAGTAGCTTCTTCACTTCCTCTATGGTAACAACCTTGGATGGGGATTCCTCTAAACCCACATTCTTTGATGCTGGTGAAATAAACGGTGTCACAACTTTCTCAGACACCACCTTTCGTGGTGGAGCCACCTCTACAGTTGCTATTGCTTTAGTGGATGCCCCTTAGGAGGGGGCTACTAATGGTGTTACACGACTTTATCTCAAACTTGCAAAGTCCATGTTATTTTATTTCAAAAACTCAAAAAACATGCTCCTTAGATTCTTACCTGCTAATGGATCTGCTACTACCGTATAAGTCTGCCCTCCTTGAGGAGAAGGTACTATAGCTTCGGTCATTAACCCCTCCTCTTGGGTGATATGATCACTTTGAGCTCCATTACCAGGTGGAGTGTCTTAAAAATTTAGTTTCTTAAAATCGTTAAAAACTTCTTTGTCCATAAAAGTGAGGATTCCTTACTAGTGGAGTCGCCAAATGTAGGAGGGTAGTGTGACTGGGTTCTAGTAACAAACTGTAATAGGTGAGGCATGACCCAACTTAATGGACTTTGCCTCCAAGGTCTACAAGAAGTTTTAGAAGAAACACCTGGTAAAACCTTCATTTTCTAGTAAAAATGGAGTCAGGACCATAACCCCTCCCTGCAAGAAGATGAACGTCGCAATAATAACAATAACTTTAAGAATGAAATCTACCGAGAATGATGGCTGTCAAGATGGGAGTGAAAGAACAAGAACCCATCACTTAGAGAGAGAGCAGGTTGATAATACTAGGTGGTCTGGCGTGATTTTGACAGGGTAATGGTATGACTTAAGTTTCTGATCTGTGATTTGATCTCACCAATGGTCCTATTTATAGGTGAATACTAGGTCTAGTTTGGGACTTTTGGGCGCCAAAAACAAGATGGAAATCTTAGAGGGACAAGGTCTGCAATGTACCTTTTGTCTTTACTAGCTCTGCAACTGCCTGTCCCATTTGACAAACGACACCTGATGTGAACAAAAGTAAAAAAGAAATTATGTCTTCTAATGGAGACAAAAATCTGATTTGGTAAATATCTTTTGAAACGGTAACTTATTGTACAAACTGTGTAAACTCGATAGTGGCCTCTCTGAAATCGTTTTGTAAAGAAGTTCATTTCTTGTGAGCATCCTCTAGGCTACTCACTTCAGTTATGACTAAATGTGAGTTGTGCATAAGGACTTGAGTGACTTCTAAGGTCTCTCTACTAGTATTCTCTCTATCTTAAGTGCTAAGTAGTTGAGTTAGATCAATAAACCTAATTCCTTATCCAAGGCAAAACTCCCAGGAGATACCAGCTTGCTTTTTTGAGCCATGCTTGCTCAACTAGGCTACCTTTACAAGAAAGTAAAATATTAGTAAAATATTAGTACTTTAATATTTGTTGCCTAATAATTCTTGGGGAGGAGGCCACTCTATGTGTACCTCCTCGCCCCGTGCCTTTTTCCGTAGTAAGTCAATTATGGCAGAGGGGGCCTCTCTAGGTGGACTTCCTCTCCTTTTTGTCTTTTCTTTAGTTTGTAAACTGGGGCAAAAGGGGTTGCCTGTAATGAGTCCCTTTGCCTTTCCCTTTTTCCGTGGCTTGAGTTTTGGGTCGAGGGGTTAGTCATGGTTAGCCCTCCTCGTCTAAGCCAAATATATGTTGCTTTGATCTTGGTGAAAGGGGCTTCTAATTGGGGTCCCTCCTCACTTTTATTCTCTTCCTTTGCGTCTTGAGTATTGGGATGAGGGGATACTTGTGATAAGCCCCCATCGTCCTTACTTTATTTATGTGAATTTGATCTTTTGAGTGAGGGGCCTCTCGTGGTGACCCTCTTGATCCAACTAGATTTTGACTTTGTCAGATCATCTTTTTGAGAGGCTACTCGTGATGATCCCCCCTCGCCATATGGGCCTTCTCGCCCATTATATTTTCTTATATAGGTGAGTACCCATCTACAAAAAGAGATCTTATTTATCCTTAATTTCTTTACCTAGTAATCTTGGGGCTCTAAAGGGGATATTACCTACCTCACATATCTTGGACACACACAAGAAAAAAATATTATCAAAGAAAATCAAAAGAAATAATAGAGAAGAAGTTGAAATTTTAAAAGCAACCATTGTCACTACTGATTAACAAGTCACAAATTTTAAAATCAAAGCCTCATGACCAAAAAAAATAAATAAAATATTAAAATACCCTTTCAAATCTTGGGATTCTTAGATTTCTCATTCTTAGGGTTCTCGGTAGTTTATTTTTGGGTAGAAGGTATTATCACATGCTTAGTATCCATGGATGAGGGAGTAGAGGATTCATCCTTATCTTTAGAATTAGAGGCTTTAACAACTCTGTCTCTCCTGATATTCTCATTGTTAGAGTCCTACTCGAAAAAATTGGGATCTTTAGGGGACAGATCAGAGACATAAACATTAGGGAATGGAAATTGGATCTTAGACTTGCAAGCCTCAAAGCTCGAGGATTATTTCTTAAAAAGGAACCTGTAATAGGATTTATAGCTCAAATACTCAGTAAATTGATTCCTTATCATGAAATCCATCTTCCCCAAAATCTTGGTATGCTTGACTTGGAGCCCAAATATCTCCCGCTACATCTTTATGTCGTTGCACATAATACAATCCCTTAAATTGCTGAACTTAGAGACCTTCTTCTTTACTGAATCCATGTTTCCTACTGTATGCTAGATATTGTTATTTTCACCCTTCAGTTTGAGTAATCCATCTTTGGTTGCCAATATACCCCATATGTTGGATTAAAGCCTTATCACCCATCTTCTCAACCTCATCCAGTAAATTCTGAGAAGCAAAGAGGAGTGAAACACTCTGATGGATGACCTTCTGATTAAAAATAAGGGTCATCTCCAAAGAATTTATTTGATCTCTAAATATCACTCTCTCATCTTCGAAAGCATCCATCTCATGTTTTTTATCATAGACTAACCAATGAAGTTCCATATTTTCCAAGTTCCACTGCTCACCTATCACCAAGCCTTTCTTACCTACCATTTGACCCTCAATGGGATCAACCACGAGGACCTTAGTCAGATGATATGCATAAAACACAAAAAAAATGTAAGAATGAAGTAAATTAAGTGAAAAAATAACATAAAAGAGTACAAAAGCATGGACTTACCTTGCCACGTAAGTGGACTAGCTCTTTACCATTAACCGACGACTCCCTATCCCCCCGGTGATTACACCATCCTAGAAAAATTATTCTTTGTCATCAGTGTTTAAGCCTTGAAAACCTGAAGTACTTGTCTTCTTTGGATTACTTCTTATCTCCATCCGTACCTCAGTAGGCCCAGCGAGCGTATTAGAGGTCCTTGGGAAAGCTCTACATTTGATCTTCTCCTTCAATAGGGACCTCTTATACATCAGTCAGAAATACTTTTGAGACCAGGGGATTGAAGTCCCATATAATAGAAGAATCACTCTCGGTTGACCCATAAGATTTACCTACCTCTACTAATGATTGCAGCAGAAGTATAATTTTCATAACTGCCTCGAATGACATATCTTTTTTCAACTCATGCCTTGGCTTAGGTTCAACCACCAACTTCATATAAGGTAAGAGAATCTTCATAGAGGTGTTGACTTTTATACGTTTAGTGGACTTAACCTTTTTTACTTCACAAAAATTGGAAAGAAGAGGTCATCTTTTCCCAGCCCCTGACCATTTTCCTCTATTCATGTCAATCAACTCATCCCACAATAAGAAAAAGTTAGTAAATAAGATTTGACATAAAAATAGAGTGCAAACGAAGAAAAAAACTTAATAAGATTACTTGGGGAATAGTCAGAATCAAGAATAGCCACCCTCTCTATAGGTGGCAAGATCCCATCTATGCTAGGGGTAGTTCAGCAACCTCGTTTCATCGTCTTCTCCCTTGCTGGCCTCTGGAAACTTAGAGACTACATTTAAGCCATCTAAAAATTCAATAGCTATTGTCTTACGCATTCTCTGGACTAAGGTGCAATCCTTAAATCCTTCCACCCTAACCATAATCTTTAGTGCCTCAATCACACCTCCAAAAAAGGGTACATTGGTTGCAGTCCGATACCATTTTTGTACAAGCGGTTTGGGATGGTCAATACCTCAAATGGAGTGGATCTTAGCTTCAAAGCTTCGATCAGCCTTTTGGACACCTCACGATGGTGGTCGATAATTCTTGGAAGAAAAATAATGTTAATATAACTTTGGATCAAAAGAATAAGAGTTGAAGTTGAAAGAAAACTCACCTAAAAGTGGGGGAGTACACTAAAAAGTAGGGCAACCTATCTTCTCCACAATGTCTAGAGTGGCCTAAGCTCCACCAATGAATAATAACTATCTATCCATTATTTTTCGTCATTTTGCTTCTCTTTTACAAAGATAATAGGAGCGTTGGGCGAAAAAGTACATCAAAACCCAATCCTTAGAATTTTTCTTCTCCTAGAACCATTATAAAGTGAAGTATGGGGTTGCAAAGACGTCAAATTTTCCGCCACTGTCATTTTAACTCCCCTACCCGTATTTATGCATTACCCGTGGGTCAACTCGGTCCATCCCGGACGTTAGGTGTGAAGTAAAATGAGATAACCTAAATAATGTTGTTAGTCCAATTTTATTTAATTAACATTTTACTTGTTTTGCATATGATTCCAATTTATATCAAGCTACATGTGAGGCTCGTGGAAAGCATCCCCAAAATCCAAGCATTTAGAGCTACTAATGTAAAGTAAAAAGAAAACTTGTGTAACGCTTTCAAAATAAGGAATCATGTACAACCTATCGTAACAGAGGAGAGGGATTGAGCTGAATGCCAAGTGGGAAATAAATTAATGAAATATATAATTGAAGGAAAAAAAGGAGACTCTATAACATACCACATATGTGCATATACTAATGCATGAATCCATTTATGCCAAATTGTTACTTGATTTGGTTAAATCACATTAATCTGATACTTCCTCGATTTAATGCACCTGGTTAAATACTCAAACAAAATATCATTTGTTAGAAAAAAACTTCATTTACCAAAACTTCCTATTTACTCCCGCTAAATCGACCTTAGTATTTGACTTGGAAACCACCTTTTAACACGCACACTTGGTGTTAAAAAAACACTTATTTTCCTGTTGGAACTTGTTCACAACACACTTGTGTTAATTATGGGTTCAAACCTAAGTGTGTTAATTATGGGTTCAAACCATCTTAGGGTGATTGATTACCCATTAACCATACCACTTGTGTCATTAACTCATGCTTTAATTGGACTTAGTCATTTTATATTTCTTATTCAACATTATCCTTCAGCCGTAGCTTTTACCAATTTCATTACACGTTAGGTTGCATTTTCTTATATTCTTAGCACAACCAATTTCCTTATCATGTTCAATTTTTCTCCTTATCTTTTTCTCTAATTACACCAATATCGCGTACTTTAACGGGCTCTACACCGCCGACGACGCCACCATTTTCTCTGGCCAGTGTTTTGGGCCTTTTGCACTAAGGATCCGGGCCCTTTATAGTTTTCTCGGTTCTTCCAAATTTCTTTATCATGTGTTTTAACACTTTTTCATGTCCACATTATTCAACTATTACCAACCAAAGCCAAAACTCAGGAACTATGCCTCATATTTGAGTAACACGTTAAAAAATAACCATTTATTGTCCTTTACTCATGTACATTGAATTTATTTCCAAAATCACTCCCATTTTGGAACATTTAGTGTAACACCCTTTTCAGCCTTTTTATTTCAAAAAAATGTTACACTTTACATAAAATGATTATTTTACCCTTTTGTTTCCAAACTTGAAATTTCCTCCATTTTATAAGTGTTATCTTTCAAAAACATTGTTAAGTTACCCTTACTAACTTCTTAAATTCCTTTAACTCATTGACACTCATTTATCACTTTGGGGTAACCATCGTATCAAGTTTGAAATCTCTTTATCTCATTACTTTCTCTAACAAAAAGGTTATTGGGTATTTGAAAAAATACTTTACAAGAAAAACACCATCTTTCCTTATCATCATCTGTAGTCTTGATAGCATACACTTGTCATATTTTCTACATTTATCAACACATTTTAAGGACTAAATTTTCTACTTTCTCTATTTCATGTTAAAACTCAATAAAACCTTTACTAAACTTATTCACAAGTTCATTGTCAACTTACTGCAAGTTTATATACATGAGAAGAGGTATTTAAAGTACATTAATCCAATAAATGAGCTTTACAAATGATTCATGCATTAATTTTCATAATTATTAGCAAAAGCATGATTTTCAAGATTAAAAAATATTTTTGTTCTTCGAACTTGAATAAATGTCTACTTTCACAAAATCCCATTTTTACAAGAAAACTCCAAGTCTTTGTTCATAAAATATCTCAACAAGATAATAATTATTCCAAAACATTTTATTTCATACAAATTTTTAACATAGTTTTCTTGAAATATATCATTTTTCCTAAAACTTTTGAAATTCTTCGTGAACCATTAACACAAAACCATAAGGAATAACCTTCTTAAATCATATATGCATTCTACTCTTACAAATTCCAATTATAAGACCAATACTATGGAAAATAAAGTTCTTAATCTAAAGATTAGAGTTACGCACCTCAAAGAAGCTCTAGTAATGGTAGGATGAAGAAGATGGTTATGGAAACCTCCCAACTCCTAAGGTTTCCTCAAAGAGGTTGCCTATCTCCACAAAGTGTTCTCTACGAAATCTCTATGAAAAACCCCCTTCTAGCTCCCTTCTTCTCCAAAATCCTGAATAACATCTCCATAAAATCCCATATTGCTCAAACATGTGGTGTAAATGGGTTTTCTAAGCATAAATATCGTGGAAAAGGGTTAAAGTATGGTGGGTTTTTTTTTTAGGGGGGGGGGGGGGGGTGGTAGTCATAGGGTGGTGTATGGTGGTTTGTGGAGGTCGAGATCTAAGATCTAAAGAGATAAAAGAAAAATATAATGGAAATGGGAAAGAGTTATCTCTCTCACCCTTAAATACCCTAAAAATTGTTAAGGGTAAAATCACTAAAATGTCCAAATTCCAAATTGATTTGCTCACAGGAGAG
Source organism: Sambucus nigra (assembly GCA_949130495.1). Lineage (NCBI taxonomy): Eukaryota > Viridiplantae > Streptophyta > Magnoliopsida > Dipsacales > Adoxaceae > Sambucus > Sambucus nigra. Next base: position 397,660,317 of record OX422219.1, on the reverse strand, counting down.
ACACCTCATTTATTCTAATAGTCAAGAATTGGATAACATTTTTAGATCCTATAAAAACTTATTTTTCCAATCTCATTCGAATGAGAACGCTATCTTCTTCGATCATAATTCAAATGAGGTTCTAATGATAGTGGGTTTGGTAAATAAGGATTTTTCATTAGAAGGTCCCTTAAAGTTCTGTTTGAACGAGATTTTAATCTCATTCAAACGACTTAGAATTTCGTTTGAACGAACCTAATTTTCCTAAATTGAATTTAAGGCCATTCTAAATCCAGTCAATTATATCAAGGACACTATATTATCCAAATTTGACCCACATATCATCTTTCAAAGTTTAAAGCCCAATTGGTTCATATATAGTCAGGAAATTACATGAGTAGGGTCAAAATCATGGGAGCGGGTGTTACATCCTTCCTTCCAAAGGGAATTTCATCCTCTAAAATATTAATCCATCAATTCCCCAAGTTCATGGAGGTTATGAATTCTTATTCTATGTCATAGGGATCTATCAAGTCCATGCCCTCAAAATCCTCAGTCACTAATAAGTCATCATGCATCCTTTAATAAGGTGTTATCACTAAAGAACTTGATGTGGAACATGTGACACACCGCCTAATTAAATACCGGGCGATCACTCCTTTATTAAATTAAAATCAAGGTGAACAGTTGGTTCATTCTTAGCATCACTGTCGTAAAAATAAACTTTTCCAAATTAACACCCTAATTAATTAAGCTAAGTGTCAAAACCATTTTTAACCTTTCTAACCAAATTGTATTTTTAAAGAAAACTTATTTAAATAATTATTAACCACATTTTCAATAAGTAAGAATCATACAACAATTATCCCGGAACATAATCCAATTAATTGAAACATTCAACATTCAAAATCCCAACATTTAAAACCTAAAGTAAAACATTCATGCTGAAATAAATCCCAAAGTAACCGTACTAGAAATAACTGAAATACAAATGTCCCAATAAAACAGATAAATAGTGGAAAGGGCGACACATGCCCAATAAATGAGAATGATAGATGTGGAATCAAGTAAACGAAGTCGTCTATGCAAGTGGCCTGCAACTCCCACCTAAGCTGTAGCACGTTCCTTTCAAGGGATCCTAAGCAAGACGCCCCTGTGGCTGGGCACCTGTAATATATACATATATATACAAGAGAGAGAGGAAAAGAGAAAAACGGGTCAGAGCCCGATAGTGTGTATGATTTAAAAATTGTTTAGCAAGTATTTAAATTGATACATGCCAATGCAACAACATATTAGTGCGACACTCTCTTGAGAAATTCTCACCTCTCTTCTAATGTGCACACCTATCGCACTAACCTTCCCAGTGGTCCAACTCATCATATATCACGCTATCCTTTCCCAATAGTTTAACTTATCTTAGATTATTCGCAGGATTCAAAATTTAACGATTCCATTATTTGAAAAGAATATTTCAATTAGTAATCAAAGTTCTCATTTTAACTTTATAAATCAATAAAGTTTTCCAGTGTCATATTATACTTTCTCAAAACAATTATTTACAATTTGGGTCATCAACCATGTCCTACATATCAAATCACAGTAGGCAGTTCCAGATTTCAAAATTTCATATATATATTAACTACTCATATAATATATATATTATATCAGCACCCCAAATAAAACTATGGTGCGGGCATACTCTACTATCCAATCCCCGTATCGATCACACTAAGGTAAATACAAGATCGGAATCACTCTCGAACTGTATCAACATATAAACACAAACAAGATTGAGGCGAAGCATAGATTCCAAGTCTCTAAGAGGTCAGTACATACCCTCACGTCTCTTAGGACCGTATGAACTATGGATTCGATAGCCTGTACTAAGGATATCTATCTCCTAGGGTACGAATCAATATCCCCCATAAGGCAACACAGGATAAGATCGTCCCAGCGCGGTAACCTCAGGGATAGCAAGTAGCGTGGGCATGGTTTTCACATGTATATAATATATGCATACACAATCATATAAATATACCACTTTTATCATATTAATATAGGTTCATATCATCACCCATAATTACAACATTTATCCTTAATTTTCACATTATTAGTATTACGTATAAGAGTTCGTTTCTAACTTTAACTCGAAGGATTTTCTCATCTAAATACGAATCATGCATGGACTCTATCCTCCCAAGTATAAATTTCAGTAAGGGTCCTTTCTATGTTCCAACGTAACTCTCTTATGCAACTCTCCCGTTAATTCATAAATTCATCAACCCTTAAATAATTATCCCACAAGTACAATTCTCGTCTCATATTAAGAATCCTAAAATTATTCATATGTTCTACTGGTCCTCCATATCTCCCAAAACATTTTATTAAGGATGCCCAAGAATTATTTCACATTAAATTGACTTTCAACTAATTAATGAGGGGGGAACATGAGTCTGCCAGGAGGGGTCGATCGATCAAGGTCTGGGGCTCGATCGATCGAACCTTCGATCGATCGAAGCTCTAGGCTCGATCGATCGATCAAGCAGGTCTGCGAAATCTGCAGAATTGCAATTACGGGTTTCATCTTCTAACTTACACTAAATCCATATTTTACAATCCCAAACGTCTCAAAATTTGTACTACTAACATCCTAACATGATATTATACATTTCCTACGTAAAGCATGTAGATTTCTACTATTAAACATGGATTAACAAGCACCAAATTCATATAAAACTTCAAGAACCCTAAAATTTCATTAACATAGTTCTAATCCATCTTTTCCATAATTTTCTTCTTATAATCATCATAATTTCGTGGGTAAATTCCTCTACATGGCAAGGGTTTCCAGAATTATCATTTAAACCATAACTACATGCGATTCCTATCTCAAACCTTAGGTTTTCTTCCATAAAACTCATCCTAATCATTCCTACACTAATATGAAAGATGCATCAACGAAATAAGAAAGATAAACACTTGCCTGGGATTTTTGATGTTCTAATTTGCAGATGATTTTGGTGTGGCTGCGTAGCCCGTTGCGCGATCTACGCGTTGGTGGTGGTGGAGGTGACTTTTGGGCCTTGGATTGCCTTGGAAGCTCTCTTCTTCCCTCTCCTATGGCCGTCACTTGCCTTTGGTTGTTCTAACCCTAGAAGACAACCTTAGGCATCTGATATAACCCTAAGAATTTCGTGGGTTTAATTACCCAAAATTGTGAAATGTCCAAAACGCCCTCCGGGGGTACTAATTAGGCCTAAAAATGCCCCGAGACCCAAACCAAACCCCCGGGTACATATTTCTGACTATCTCGACCCTTCCGGACGCGTTGGCGCACTAAAACGACCATACAAACGACTTATAAAATATTCACTTTTATTTATCAATATTTATTCCCGACGCGACACAGGCGCGTCCCGACTTAAATTTCCATAATTGTCATTCTATTCACTCGTGACATTTAATAGAACCAATATTATATATTACTTTGCTCATTAGTAATATTCAACAAGTTTTCCATAATTACTAACTCTCGTCGCGTTAATAATTATAACATAATTAATTTCCGAATTTTTATTAAATAATTAACTCACATTAAATTTAATAGATCCTCAAATTAATATAGCATAAAAATACGGGGTATTACAGAACACATCTTAACATTCACCATTAGGCTATCCATCAAAGTCACATAACAGTCCTCGAGTCTCTACTTACTCGGTGGTCGCACTTAATTAAGTCCTAAGGCTTCTTTGCTAATACCCATGGCATACTAGCACATATACCAGAGCAACACTCCTAAGTGATCGACACTTACCCAAGTGCAAATCGATACAAAAAACATGCCATCCATAATTATAAAGTATTTAAATTCTTAGGGTTACACATCCCGAGTCCCCTCAGATTCTCAGGTCATCCAGACCACCCAAATTCACTTAAACTTGATACTAACCTTTCATTGTTAGTCACTCATTTTGAGGAGCAACATACTAACTAAGTCATAATTCATGCGTGTGAATAATATCTCCCATTGGATCCTTGTACGAATATAGGATCACTCTAGGCACCCAACTATGGGATACTCACCCAAGAATTATAACAATCCACTCATTGCAGAAGACAATACTACGTGCTATGTTTCCTCGAGTTCTAACACTTTACGATATCCTTAAATCATAATACCGCTCTTTAGAACTAGAGACATTAATCGTCATACTGGATAATCCATAAGATCACTAATCCTAAGGAAACCAGATACTACGAGCAAATCATGTTGCAAAATGCGCAGCCATGTGCAAACAAAACTTGTGCAAAACAAAGGATACTTAAAACAAGGGTGTGCCCAGTTACCGAGTTGCATTGACCATGCCAGTTCCAACCGCACTCTCATTGATCCCAAACGCATCGTAACCACAACATGATACTATACACTAATACTACCACCGAAGTAATATAATCCTCAACTACTAAAAAATAAAGAACACTAGGAATCATAATGGACGAACAACCGTTTTAAGACAATTCCATTTTTATGCAACGAATAACGATTCATGAGTGCGAACCTACGTCGTACACTTTGAAGTCTACGACTCCTCCCAGATGTTGCCATCAAATCCTAGCCTATCCACACACCCTACCTTGGATAAAAAACTGTGATGAATCGATCACAAACCATTCATGTCCACGAGATGAAAGTAGCATATTAACCTATTGTCCCTTGGGTAGGAAGTGTTGGGCTTCCATCCTAAGGAGTAACGACCCATACTTTCATCCTCAATAACTACAAACCATTATAGCTCATAAATGAAAAACACCTTTATTAACGCTAATTTTATCTGTCTTTCTAGTCAACGTGATGTCATGACCAACCAAACACACTTAAGTTAATGTTTAATTTATCGAGCATAATTATAGGTATTAAAGTACCCGAGGGGGCTAAAATGCCTAAGTTTGAGGGTAATTAAATGCATAATTCGATACGAATCACCCCCCTAACTTACACATTGCTAGTCCCTAGTAATGAAATTAAACGCAATAACTATAAGAAAAACACAAAACGGGAGAAATATACAAAAGTGATAAGAAAGATAAGGCCACTTTCGTGGGCGAACGATTGCATTTAGCGTATGCAATAAGCCATTAAACCCCTAGGTTACCCTAGTGGACGAGTGTCATCTCGTGAGGGTTTTCAGGGATGAAACCCACAAACATCATATGGTTTCCTCCAAATATGGCCAACACAACATGCGACAAGCCCAATAATACGAAGAAGATTTCATACACATTATTAGCATAGTGAATGAATTCACACAAAAGCCCGTATTATTAATATTATAGAATGAACTTCATTAAATTGAAACCTTAAAATGTGGGAGAGGAGAGAGCACATGCAACGTATGATTTGACAAAAACTTAAATAAATCGGATACTAAATAAAAAAATATATGCACATATTCAATCCTCACAGGCATTACACTCATCAAGTGAATTCACTCAAAACGGGGAGTTAACACACGGAACATGCGGGCATAAAGAGTAAATGTAAATGGAAACTAGGCTGCACGCATGTCACAAATGAAGAATGCTATATAGTAAATTAAAAACTGTAATCTCAATGAAAGATACCGCTCATTAAAGGAGGGAAATGCATTTTCACAGATTGTCAAAACTATTTCATCTTTTAAATTAAATGCACCATAAGATCACATAGGAATTTATAGGGTTGTAATGTGGGTTTGGGGTTAAGGTACAAAATGAAAGATATATGTACAGATTTAAAGTGTTCGGAATGATAACTTAGAATAATGGGAAGAATGCGGGCAATAACGAAAATGGAAAACAAGTTCCATAATCAAGCATTAAATATGACAATGGAGAGCAATCAAAGCTTATTGAACTATATACATCACATATATACAAACTTCTCTTTCTTTTTCTTTTCTTCTTTTTCTCATATTTTCTTTTCTTTTCTTTTCTTTTACTTTTTGCTTTTTCTTTTCTTTTTCACTACTCCTTCTTTTCTTTTCTCACTCTTTTCATACTCAAATTGCAACCACACTACACAACATCATTCAATCCCAAGCAACATTCCAAACAAAGGCAAGGACGGTAATATGTATGGTTCAAAACTCCAATTTGGAGTTGGTTATGGGATTTTGGGTAATGAAAAGAAAGGCTAATATTTAGGCTCAAAGGGGTTGACTAGGAAAAACATATAAGGTGAGGTCAAGGCTAATATGGGTGATATAACAAAGATTGCCTATGATCATTTCCTAAAGTTTACGCAATTCCCGAGTCAAAACAGACTTTGAAAATCGTGCTCAAGTAACACATTTCAAGATATCAATGAAATAATAGAGAGATTATCGGCGAATTCAACAGATTTAGGCTCAAAGGGGTTGACTAGGAAAAATATATAAGGTGAGGTCAAGGCTAATATGGGTGATATAACAAAGATTGCCTATGATCATTTCCTAAAGTTTACGCAATTCTCGAATCAAAACAAGCTTTGAAAATCGTGCTCAAGTAACACATTTCAAGATATAAACTCAATTAGTGAACGATTAATGAAATAATAGAGAGATTATCGGCGAATTCAACATATTTAGGCTCAAAGGGGTTGACTAGGAAAAACATATAAGGTGAGGTCAAGGCTAATATGGGTGATATAACAAAGATTGCCTATGATCATTTCCTAAAGTTTACTCAATTCTCGAGTCAAAAAAAACTTTGAAAATCATGCTCAAGTAACACATTTCAAGATATAAACTCAATTAATGAACGATCAATGAAATAATAGAGAGATTATCGGCGAATTCAACATTTTCAAAGTGGAAAGAATAGTGTATAATACTCACAAACTACGAAAGGTACAAATCTTTCTCGGTACAATGCAACAAAAGATTAACGAGCTATAAAAATCTTCAATCAAATCAATAGAATAAGAAAGCGCATGTTCTCAGGGATTAAAGTTTAATTCATGAAGTTATTCATAATATCACTAATTGAGAACTAACGTCTAATAACTTCTAAAATCAAGAACATACATCATTGGGTTGTCTATTGGATTGGGCAATTATTGAAATTTATCATCAGAAGTAAAGGAAAAATGCCCAAAAAGGAGAAAAAAGAAAGAAAATATTTTTGAATTTTTAAATTTTTTCTAAGAAAAGCATACTTAGTAACTAACATGTGATAAACTCAATGGACAAAACAAAGAAATGGATAGAATATCCCACACCCCCTAACTTAAATGTTGCATTGTCCTCACTGTGTCCATTAAGAACACAACATAAAGAGAGAAAAAGAACGATACTACCCAAAATTGGAGTGATATCCATAAGCACAAGTCCAAACGAATCTACAAAACATGTTAGTACCGAGCATAGCAAAAACAAATAACAAAAAGTTAACTAATTACACTGGACTAAATAAAAAGAAAGAAAAAACTAAAGAAATAAATAAAGCAAAAAAATAACTATTTACAACCTACTGTTTACAACATGACTCACGAAAGCAACGGAAATCATGTGGGAGGTGGAAAAAGTGAACCATCGTCAATTTGAAATTTTGAGCGGACGATGGGGGATTTGGATAACAAGGGGGAAAGACACACTTGAGGTCCAAGAAAAATCGACTCATCTCCCAAATATTTTTCAGTTGGAATGGGAGATGGTGCACACGTGGGGATAACATCCATCATGGAAAACAAGAGAGGCAAAGAGTCCTCATCGGAAAAATATTTAAAAGTTTTAAATAATTTCTATCGACTCATAAGAATCCACCGGTAATTCCAATGGTTCAAGATTCAAGAACAAATCCCAAATAAAATATTCGCAGGGCCAGATTCGATAACATATCCCAAATGAAACATTAGAATTACCACAAAGCTATAAAAGAGGATATGTCTACCGAATTGTTTGTTAATGGAGAATCCGAGAAGGAAGGTGCGCGACCGAGAATCCAAGTTTCTTAGATCTCAAATGTCCTATCCCGCAAAAAAGGTTAAAATAAAGAATACAAATACAAAAGAAAAAAATACTACAAAATACTAAATCAAATAAATTCTAAAACAAACTCATCCCCGACAATGGCGCCATTTGATTAAGGGTGAAAAGTAGCGCGTGTCAAATGCCGATCGTTGTTTTCTGTTCATCGCCTTAATACAAAAACCTAAACTTATGACTACACTCAATAAAAGGGAGTATAGCAGCCAAGGTCGGGTATCGAAAATCCACGGAGATGAGTTTCTAGAATTTAATTGTTTTAGTACTTCTGAATAAAAGTGTAAAAGGTAACGAATAAACAAAAAGAAAAGATAACATAAGGAAAAGATTAAGCTAGGCATGTATTTAATCTCAACTAACAAAAGCGAATAAAAACTATAGGTTGCGTCAGATATCCCTCACCCTGAGTTAATTAGTATAAAATGGTTACATGGGTCGAAGAGTTATTAAAACTACGTCTCGTTTTGATAGTTAATTAAACCCAGAGTTGTCACACCCCTAAATTCGCATAAAAGTCAAATAAGATTTTGGCGTCAACAAATACCCAAAAAATTACCCACGTAAGGTCGTAAGTACGGAGCATACATGCTATACCCCGTCAAATCTCCTAGGCGTAATAACTAGGACAACCCACTCAAAATAAACCCGTAAACTCCATCACCAAAGCAAAGTAACACATCAACCCTATGTGAGTTCAATCCAACACGACCTTGGCTAATTTAACCTAAAAATCATGATAAAAACACGGTAAATAAAGAGGTAAATCTACACTAGAAAGCATGTAAACAAATGCAATAAATCTAAACTAGAAAGCGAGTAAAAATGCGGTAAATAAAGAAATACAAACATTGGAAACTCGGATTGATAGAGAAGATGAAGGATAGTGTTCTACACAACCTCGATGGGAAAACCCCTCTATACGAGCAAACCCTCGGAGGGAGAAAATGGCACACTCCACAAACCCTCCAAACCCTAGCTTCCCTCTATAACCCTAAGTATGGAAAATGATCTATTATTACAAGATATCTACAAAAATAAACCAGGTAGTTTATTTATACTAAGTTACAAGAAAATAAATAAAAGAAAAGAAATAATAAAAGAAATGGAGATAAGTCTTTAATTAACTAAAGAAAGAAAAAGAAAAAGAAAATAAAAAATGGGAAAAAGGGGAAAGCAGCACAAATGGGTCGGTGGAAACAAGACACCGGTTGACCGCAAAAAACGGGAGAGGCTTGTTGTCTCGCATACAATAGAAAACATGAAAAGTCGGTCGACCGCGTGGAGGAAGACGATCGACCGGTCTGCCCAGGAAACGCCTACCTCGCTACCAACCATGGCAGAAAACTGAGACCCGTATTGTCACATAAACTAAAACCCCCATTGATTTGCAGCGCTGCTATAGCTCGTGTGTGGCATTCCATAGCAATTTGGGAAAAGACCCACATTGCAACAAACATCCAAGCCACCACCATTAATGGTCAAATTGCATATGTACAAGACCCGATGCGTTGGTGGAAAGGACCCGAGCCAAAACCGAGACCAGCCATAAGCCACTTCCAAGCTCCACAACCTCCAAAAAATGGCCAAAATCAAAATCCCAAATCTCCATAAAAAATGGCCAAAGCCATGGAAATGTCAAAGTGGGTGATAAGAAGAAAAAATTTCTTCTAAGTGTAAGTGTCGTTGTTGCAAATCCTTTCCAATCAAAATTTCTTCAACCAACAAATACATAAAAAAAATATGAATAGGATAAGTAAGGGTATCAATCCACCTTTTATGAGTGAAGAACTAAATGTGAACATATTTGCAAAATCATTTTCATGTTATTATTTTTTATTTTGGTAATTTTTACTTTCTAAAAGAGGTTTTGTTTAACAAAATGTTATGATTTTTTTTTAAGTAAACTAACTAAGAAGAAAATGCTAATAAGATAAATATTTTTTAAAATTAAAATAGAGTGATATAATATGAGTTCAAAAAGAATATTAAAACTTTTCTAAAGTAATTAATTAAAAGAAAATGCATAAAATAAATTAATGAAATATACAAATCTAGCTAAAAAAAATATTTACACAATTTTCTCTCAATAAGTAACAATCTCAATGAGAGAAAAAAAATTAAATACTAAAGAGAAAAGGATAAGATTATCTACAATATGTACAAATGGGTGAACTCCTAAATCATCATCAATGTTTGAATTAGATGCTAAAAATATAAACGATTACAACAAATATTTACATCCAAGTATTTCTCCCTCCAAATGAACTCTCAATGCACTATTAAATAATGAGAAACATTTGCTAAAAATACAAACTCTCTCACTACAAATTTGTACATAAAAATTCATTCATTTGAAATAATTTATCCCACAACACCCTATATTGAGATATTTGTTAAAAATACAAACACTCTCCATAGAGTGTTGGAGCAAAAACTATCTCATGTTTAAAACCAAAAATTGAAGATTTCTTTCAAATGGGTCTTCTCTTTGTTTTTATAATTGGCACATTAGGGCAAGGGACATTTTGGGCAAGGAAGGTGCATGTGGTTTGTGAGATAATGGGTGAGGTAAAAATCTGATATGATAAAAGGGTAATGGGGTAAAAGGAGTTAGTTGGGGGTAATTTTGGAATGTGGGGTAAATGGAATTTAACACATGTGGCTTTATTTTATTTTTTTGGTATTTATTTGGTTTTGGCAGGTGCCCGATTTTGGTCTAAAAAAGGAAATGGGTTTGAAGAAATGTAAATGGATTGTTGGTGTGGGATTGTATCTTAGGTATGGCTTATGGGTTGTGGAGATAGCAACTGGGGTTTGGTTCGAACAGGTTTAGGGTCAGATTTAGTTGGTCGACGATGGGTTCGGAGCGATGGGCCGGATTAGGTCCGGTTTATGGGTTTAAACGGGTTGAGTCAGAAGGTCCATTTTTGGGTTCTGGTTTTATGGGATTTTGTTGTTAGGTTGAAATAGTGGGTAATGGTGGACGATGGGGAAGGTGATGAGAGAAATAGGTGGTGGGTGAGATTAGAGTTGTGTGTGTGTTGGTTAATGGAGGTAGAGGAGAGAGAGTGAGTGAGAGGTTGAAGATGATGAGAATGGGGGCGTTTGGGTGTGGGTTAGTGTATGGTAAGTTGAGTGAGGGTGAGTGGGATTTGTGGTGTGTGTAATGTATGGTATTTAGGGTGTGAGTGAGTGTGTTATTTGGGTGTTGTGTGTGTTTAACTTGTGACCCTATTAAAAATAAAATAAGAAAATAATAAAAATACACCTAATAAAATTAAAACAACTAAAATTAAATTAAAACTAAAATAAACTAAAAAAATAAAAATCAACAAAAAATAAAATACACTAAAAAAATAAATAAAAATAACATGACACACAATACAAACTCTAAAAACTAAACACAACTCAAATAAAAACTAATTAAATAAAATAAAATAAAACAATAATAATAATAAACTAACTAAAAGCTAAAAACAAACAAAATTAAAGGAAAACAAATACTCGACGCACTAAAATAAAAAATAAATCCTCTAAAAATAAATAACATCTATTAAAAATAAAACTCAAATAATAAAAATAAAAACTACAAAAGAAGTAAAAATAAAACGTAAAGTCCTAAAAATATAAAGTCTATAAAAACTAAAAATAAAGACTAAAATTAAAAACTAATAAAAAGAAAATAAATAAAAAGAAATAGAAAATAAATTCTAAAAAATTCTAAATAAATCCAAAAAATAAAAACGACCTAAAATAAAAATTTAGAAAAATAATAAAGGTATAAACTCAACACACGCGATCTCGGATGAAGGTTTGGGCTAAGTTTAGGCTCGGTTTTGATACGGGACTGGGGAATTTCAGGTTTATTTAACCGCATCATTACCATATTTGACGTACTTGACCACTTATTCATAGCAATTGACTCAAATTAAGCTTGTTTGATACCGCAACTGCATATTGACCTACAAAATAAATAAATACCAACATAAATTCGATTTTACCGAGAACTAGCAGTTAAAATGCGTCTATTTAGGGTTTAAATATAACACTTTTGGGTACTTATCACACCACCTCCAAACAGAACATTGCTAGTCCTCGAGCAAAAAGTAGAATGAAAGATAAGAAACCAAAAGTGTTCCACTTTCGCGGGTACACGCGATTGCACTTAGCATGTGCAACAATCCTTTAAACCTATAGGTTGCCCTACAGGACGAGTTTGTCTCGTGAGGGTTTGCAGTGAATATACCCACAAAATTTAAAATATTTTTTTCTTATTTATTAAAAATATGGTTAATCTCTTCTTCGACACAGAAATATCATACAATCCATCATTTAAGGTATACTAGCAATGAACTAGAAGTATATGAAAAATTTTAACTTATTCAATACCCAAGGCAAATCTTTTCTAGAACTCAACATGTGTAGGGTGAATCACTCAAAACGGTTTCAAGCATCATAAGAGTAATTCGTAGATTTCCTTTTAGAATCAATTGTTTCAACTTTAAAATCTCACCGAATATATCTCTCTAAAATGATCTCTCGAGATTTGGGTAAGTTTATCGCTCTTGTGTGTGAGGGTGTGATTAAATGTAAGCAAGTTCAAACTTCTCACACACATATAAGAAAGAACAGATACAAGAATGAATTTGAACTCGTGACAGAAATGCAAATCACTATATCGAGAATGTCGAGTTATTCATCACGTTGACTTTTCATTTGCCCTAAAACATCACCAAAGGTAAGAATGGGATATAATGTAAACGATGAGGGGAAATGAGATGGGTAATATCGATGATATGATGATTTTTGGGATTTTGAGAAGAGTGGGTAACTTGAACAATTAATGTCTCCATTTCACAAAATTTTGATCCCATGCTTTTCTTTTTTCTATTTATCGCTTTTTTTATCTTTTCTTTTCTTATTTTTTTTATTTGCTATGCTTTTTTTTGCAATACAATTCGTCTTTTAGAGCACGAATGAAGACATTTTACATATAAAATTTCAAACATTCTTTTCTCAAAAATCAAGGGTGATGATGGAATAATGATAGATGGATGGTATGAAAAATGTGGTAATATGTAAAATGGATGGTGAGACATGGAAAATGGGTAAAGAATTAATATTCGGGACAAACTACAAGACACATGTTTCTTATAACTCGAAAGTGATGTCATCCTCAGTGATTATGCCAAAATTTAAAGAATAATGAGATCATGCAACGACTTTTAGTGTGGTATCCAAAAGAAGTTGAGTCAACTTGTGACTCAGAGATTGCATAAAAATTTCTTAAAAATGATGAAAAGCTCAAATCTCATGGGTTTTAAGTTTTCACAAATGATTTTTAAGATTTAAAAAAAAATATTTTCACTCTTTAACTTTAGACTGTAATGACATGATAAGTGCGCAAGAAGTGTTGAGTCTAGGAATTCATGGTGCAATATGCCTTATGAAGTATTACTTAAGCTGATAAATTTGAAAATTAACTTTAAGTTCAACTTAGAGTATTCTAGACTTTAATGATGGATAATAGATAAATCACATCAAAAATAAGAAAAACGTGCAAAAAGTGATAAATATGACTTGTTTCTGACAAAATTTTCAAAATAGGTACGATTTTTATAAATACCAAACCCCCAAACAAAAGAGAACATCGTCCTCAATGTTTAAAATCATATTATGAATTTTTTAAAGCATGGGGAAGGAAAGAGTATAATGAAATCAACCGATAATGAAAAGGCATCGTGTCACAGAGATATTTTTTTAAATAAGAAAAATAATGAATAATATTTTGGAGTTTTGATATATATATATATATATTTACAAAGGGATAAAAAATCGAGATGAAATCCCAACTCGTCTTAATGACCGGGTCGAGGTCTTAAGTCCAATTAATTTATCAAACCATTCAAAGTAAGACTATGCATAAAATAACATCACGTATGATCAAATAGTCACACAATAAATGGACTCGCTAGATGCGTGAATGATTAAGAAATGTACCTCCCACGGCTTTTACACATGTGGGGTGAAGACCGAGTTGAGTCGACTAGGGGTAAGCTCGCCTAACTTCAGTCGTCTCCGGGAGTCCTACCGACCCAAAGTAGAGAGGCTTCAATTTTTCTTCGCCTTTGGACGCCCTCTCTCTACCTTGTCCGGTTTCCCTTTTGCTTCTTTTTTTTCGATTTATTATTACAAATAATTGGTGTCCAAAATCACCTCAAATAAATGTACAAGGTCTCAATAATACCTAATACAACCAATCTAATGAATAGGAAAAAAAATACAACAAGAAAAATGAAAATGTATACCAGTCCTCACACGAGCCTCCAACGTCGTGTGACAACCCGCACTCCGAGATAAGGGGTGGCCAGCCCGATACTCAAACGTAACCGGAATCATGGATGGATATCATTCTCAGCATCACAATAATAAACTGAGTATACGGGAAGACCACTCAATAAATCAGAAAACGGGTTGCTAAAAAGTGTAAAATTTTAAAAATGCGGTTATGAAAATTTAAACTAACAACCCAATCTGACAACAAGTGGAATTCCAAAAGATAACATATAATATAACTAAAACGAATGTATACCAATGGACCGAATAAGCTGTCGGTCCACAGCTACATAAGACAACGTACAACAATATAGAATATCTTACATAGTATAATCATTAATCATATACAAATGTTTGGGCCACACGCCCGAGGGACAAGACCCGATCATATCTAGAATAACAAGAATGAAAGCGTCTTATACAACATCCTGTAATAACCCGCAAGATCTTACAGCTCGTCGAAAGTGCAGGGAACTTGGAAAAGTCAAGTCGGGCGTCCTTGCGGTGGAGCACCTGAGCGGATACAAGAATATATATACAACAAGGAAAGTAAATCGGTCAGGGCCGGGTTCTATATGATTACCAGAAGAATAAAAAGCATGATAGATATGAATAGTTACACATGGATGATGAGGATGATAAAATAACATGCTATCTAAAATTACAAGCAGGAATTTAAGGTAACGCAATTTAATTTAAAACCCTTCCTTATTAACACAATTTCCATTTCCTTCAGGCGTTCATTATTAGGAATAAAACCATATAATTGGTTAAGTCAAGAAGTTAAAATTCTATTCATTGATTAAAACTTCCCATTTTATCTTTCCATTCCTTATTAGGAATATCATGTACATCAAGTGCTCTTTATGGCACATATATTATTTATGTGCTCTTCATGGCACATATCTATGCTCTTTATGGCATTCATCATACGCTCTTTATGGCGTTTATCAACCATAAAGTCCAACTTGATGAAAAATATAGTTATATTCGTATACATATAACGATATCTAAGACCGCCCGTCCGGGTTTCCCCACTGTGCGCGCCCCTAAATGACCATCATCTTCCAGGGCCTATCATAAGACAACCTGGGCACCTATCGCAATACGTCGGGAAGCGGCCATGAGCCTGCGTGGTAGCCAAGACCACACCCGGAATCTTCCTACCAGCACAGAAAAATATACAACCATAAGCGCTCCCATTGCCTAGGACTATATCCACCCTGCATTCATTAGCCAGGGGGCCTCACCTAACGAGCGAACTTCCCTTATGATGTCATTTAGAGAGGTGTGTAATAGTAATTTAACATTTACCTTCATCATCATTTTATTACCAAAAATCCATTTCCATTAATCGTGTGATTGGTTCTTCGTTATTAAACCTAACATCGTTAAACAACGGGGTTCATTCTAGTTGAACCTATTATCATTAAACTCCTATGGGTTCATTTTATGCGAACCTAATTCCCATCAAATATTATCATTCATTCCTCAAATTACAATCCCCGATTAACTCTCCAAATGATTATTACGATCCTACAAATCTCCAAGGCCTATGTAACTTGACAAGCCCTTCTAGTCTCCAAGTTAGAGTACCTAACTTCCAAACTTCTAAGAGTTTGAATAAAAGAAGTAATGCCTTAACATTACTTTAAACCTCCCCGAACAAACCCCAGATGAACCCACTTCTAGTCCAGGGTGACGACCAAACTCCATAGCTACTCTAGGACTCTAAGTTTACTTCTTTAAAGAAGTTTCCTAGGTCCTAATCCTAAAGAATAAGGATGAAAATTAAAAGGAAAAAGACCCCAAAACTGCTGGAACCGAATCGATTCGCCCCTAGGGCCGAATCGATTCACACCAGCGAATCGATTCGCTCTGAAAGCGAATCGGTTCGGACAACAAAATTTGGTTTCGGCAAATGCCGAATCGATTCGGTCTTAATCCGAATCGATTCGGACAACAAGACCTGGGACTCTGCATCTATGCGAATCGATTCGCCCCTGCGGAAATGCCAAGAATGGCTATGGAGTCTTGAACTCCAAAATTCTAACCAACCCAAAACCAACCAAACCCAATTCATTTAATGGAACTAGTACACCAAAAATACACCCAACTACCATCATTTGTAATATTTATCATCCAAATCAATCTCAAAGGGTTAAGTACCCAAAATTCCACCAAAACCCTAACATTTCTAAATCATAAATATCAATGCAATTTATTCTACTTAAATCATAAACTTGCAAGTAGATTACTTGCCTCAAGGTAAGAATCTGATTTGATGAAGAAGGAAGCAACAATCCAAGCTCCAATCTCTCTTTTTCTCCCAAGTTCTCTTCCTCTCTCTACTCTCTCTAGGGCTCAATTGTGTAAAATGGGAGAAAGGGAATAGGGGTGGGAAATAAAACGGGGCTTAAGTCCCATAAGCCCACTTAAGTGACTAATACGCGATAAAATATACGCGATTTCACTATTTAAGCCAAAACCAGTCAAAAGTCCCCAAAATGCCAAAATACAATATGACACTTATTTTGACTATCTCACACCTACCGGGACTAACTACACTATCCAAATTATCATTTGGAAATTTTATAACTCATTTTACTTCCGATTTCATAATAAACCAAAATGTCATTTTAAATCCTTATGACATAATAAATTACCACATGAACATTTTATCTACTCACGAGGTAACTACACAACATATTAGTAAATATTGACTTGACATAACAAATTAATATTTACTCAGCACCTATGGGATAATAACTAATTACTACACATGGTAATTAAGGATAAAATGGGCTATCGGAAGAGAGGGTTATTACACGTCAAGAAAGAGGCAACGGCGCTATTTAATAAGAAGAAAAATTTGCTTCTAATGTAAGTGTCATTGTTTCAAATTCTTTCCAATCAAAATTCCTTTAACCAACAAATACATAAAAAAAAATATGCATAGGATAAGTAAGATGAGTGAAGAACTAAATGTGAAGATAGTTGCAAAATCATTTTCATGTTATTATTTTTTATTTTGGTATTTTTACTTTTTAAAAGGGTTTTTATTTAACAAAGTGTTGTGATTTTTTTTTTTAAGTAAACAAACTAAGAGGAAAATGTTAATGAGATAATTTTTTTTTTTTAAATTATAATGGAGTGACATAATATGAGTTCAAAAAGAATATTAAAACTATTCTAAACTATTTAATTAAAAGAATATGTAGAAAATAAATTAATAAAATATAAAAATCTAACTAAAAAAAATATTTACACAATTTTCTCTCAATAACTAACAATCTCAATGAGAGAAAAAAAATTAAATACTAAAAAGAAAAAGATAAGATTATCTACAATATGTACAAATGGGTGAACTCCAAAATACTCATCAATGTTTGAATTAAATGCTAAAAATACAAACGATCCCAACAAATATTTATATCTAGGTATTTCTCCCTCCAAATGAACTCTCAAGACACTATTAAATAATGAGAAACATTTGCTAAAAATACAAACTCTCTCACTACAAATTTGTACATAAAAATTCATTCATGTGAAATAATTTATTCCACATTGAGATATTTGTTAAAAATACAAACACTCTCCATAGAGTGTTGGAGCAAAAACTATCTCATGTTTAAAACCAAAAATTGAAGATTTCTTTCAAATGGGTCTTCTCTTTGCTTTTATAATTGGCACATTAGGGCAAGGGGCATTTTGGGCAAGGAAGGTGCATGTGGTTTTTTAGGTAATGGGTGAGGTAAAAATACGATATGATAAAAGGGTATTGGGATAAAAGGAGTTAGTTGGGGTAATTTTGGAATGTGGGATAAATGGCATTTAACACATGTGGGTTTATTTTTTTGCTTTGGTCTTTGTTTGGTTTTGGCAGGTACCCGATTTTGGTTTAAAAAGGAAATGGGTTTGAAGAAATGTAAATGGATTGTTGGTGTGGGATTGTATATTGGTTATGGCTTTCGAGTTGTGGAGATAGCATCTCAGGTTTGGTTCGAATAGGTCTAGGGTCAGGTTTGGTTGGTCGACGGCAGGTTCAGAGCGATGGGTCGGATTAGGTCCGATTTATGGGTTTACACGGGTTGGGCCAGCAGGTCCGTTTTTGGGTTCGAGTTTTATGGGATTTTTTTGTTGGGTTGAAATAGTGGGTAATGGTGGTAGATGGGGAAGGTGATAAGAGAAATAGGTGGTGGGTGAGATTATAGTTGTGTCTGTGTTGGTTAATGGAGGTAGAGGAGAGAGAGTGAGTGACATGTCAAAGATGATGAGTGTAGGGGTGTTTGGGTGTGGGTTAGTGTATGGTAAGTCGGGTGAGTGGAATTTGTGGTGTGTGTAATGTATGGTATTTAGGGTGTGAGTGAGTGTGTTGTTTGGGTATTGTGTGTGTTTAACTTGTGACCCCATTAAAAATAAAATAAGAAAATAATAAAAATACACCTAATAAAATAAAAACAAGTAAAATAAAAATAAACATAAACTAAACTAAAAAAATAAAAATCTACTAAGAATAAAATACACTAAAAAATAAATAAAATAACATGACACACAATACAAACTCTAAAAACTGAACACAACTCAAATAAAAACTAATAAAATAAAACAAAACAAAACAAAAATAATAATAAACTAACTAAAAGCTAAAAACAAACAAAATTAAAGGAAAACAAATACTCGACGCACTAAAATAAAAAATAAATCCTCTAAAAATAAATAACATCTATTAAAAGTAAAACTCAAATAATAAAAATAAAAACTACAAAAGAAGTAAAAATAAAACCTAAAGTCCTTAAAATATAAAGCCCAGAAAACTAAAAATAAAGACTAAAATTAAAAACTAATAAAAAGAAAGAGAAATAGAAAATAAATTCTAGAAAATTCTAAATAAATCCTAAAAATAAAAACGACCTAACATAAAAATCTAGAAAAATAATAAAGGTACAAACTCAACACACACGGGCTCAGATGAAGGTTTGGGCTAAGTTTAGGTTCGGTTTTGGTACGGGACTGGGGAATTTCGGGTTTATTTAATCGCATCATTGCCATATTTGAGGTACGTGACCACTTATTCATAGCAATTGACTCGAATTAAGCTTGTTTGACACCACAATTGCATATTGACCTACAAAATAAATAAATACCATAATAAATCATATCTTATCAAGAACTAGCCGTTAAAATGGGTCTATTTAGGGTCTAATATAACACTTTTGAGTGCTTATCAGTGGGTACTCCAAAAACTCGAGCCAACTAACCCTTAACTATATCCGTACGCAACCCAAGCTTCAATTTCGAACGAAAAGCTTGAATTTTCGATGAAACCAAAACCCAAGCACAATCTCGAGATAAAAGAAAATCGCCCATGGAATCTACTGCAAAATGAAAGAGAAAAGGACATAGATGGAATTAAATAGATTGTTAATATATTAATAAAATAATAATAAATAAAGTCTTATATTTCTTCCCCGATTAAAGGTTCATGTTTCCTTCGTTCAGACTCCGATTCGCGCATCGTTTATCGCCAGGCAAAGTTTGGCCCGAGGGCTACAACTTCCGTGAATACTTTGGACAAAAATTCAAAAGTCTGAAATTACAAAAATGCCCCTGAACGTGCGAATTACGACGGAACTTTAGCGAAACGCGCCCAAACTTCATATTAAGAACTTTAATACCTTTAAAAACTCAATTATACCTCAAATAATATGTTAGCGTGTAAAACGGAGGTTGTCTGATTACTGAACATAATTATAGGCATTAAAGTACCCGAGGGGGCTAAATTGCCTAAGTTCGAGGGTAATTAAATGCATAATTCGATACGAATCAAGCCTCTTTAGACATTTTACAAGTCATAATACGACCAAAATACTCCGGTGTGATTGCAGTAAAAAGAGAATTTAAAGCAGGAGAATTGTAATTTGCTACCTTGTGCTCATCCTTATTCAATCTTTCTACGGGTTTAGGAACACAAACTTCTCCTACTAAACACATTAGTGGGGACCACCCTCTAACAACATCTTGCCAAACCCGATCATCTAATGACTTAAGTGCTAACCTTATATGTGATTTTAAGGACGCACCGTTAGAACCACAAAAAATAGAAAACATAAAAAGTGATAAATTTTCCATATTCAAGCCTAAAAGGATCTAGCGCAATAATTTAGTGCACCCGCTCTGATACCACTTGATAAGGACGACCTTATTTTGAATGGATGGCTCCGAAATATATACAAACCAAATTAAAATTTAATTTTGCAATATTAACCTTTTCTAAAACAAAATTAATTTAAAATTGAATTAAAGTAAACAACATTACCCAAAGTAATTAAGCACCAAATAAAAATATTTTATAATTAAAGAATTTTTATCTTGTTAACCAAAGCATGCATCTAATGTGAATTATAAGATAAAATAAAAAATCACAACGTCCGATGTACGAGGAAAACCCAAATGGAAAAAACCTCAAACGACCCATCCAGAAAGTCCACTAAGTACAGAATTAGAAAAAGAATATGACAAAAGACTTACACAATGACTAGACACCCTCTTACACCTTGACGTGCTTCATTCCTACAACCACTGCTTAGTAACAACGCAGGAGTAAACCTTTGCCTCGGAGTCCACGGATAAAGCACAACAACCGTTACACATACGGAGTCCACCGTATATAAGACAATGAGCACGAATCCTCTGCAAGAAATAATTCTCAATAATGCAGAGAATGAATATGGTGTCAAAAAATTGATATCAAAACAAGCATACACACACACACACACACATAGTCGGGTGCAAACATGGGTTGGTGTTTGATAGAAAAATTAATCATAAATGATTAACAAACATTGATCAAATTTTTAGGATATATTGTGAGCTCTAAATCATGAAAAGGTTCTGGATAAAATAGTCATTACGTAATACTTAAAATCAATAAAGGAAGTAGTGTTGAGTTAAGAAAAAAGTACTTAGAAAAATTGAACTTTTGAAATTCGCGCTCGGTCGTTTGAACGACATTTAATCTCATTCGAATGACATAGCCAATCTCGTTCGAATGATAAATAGCAATACTTATAACATGATGTCAGTGCAGATGAAAAATGATCTCGTAAGAACATCATTAAAAAGTCATTCGAATGAGGCTACGAAATTTCGTTCGAACGAGCTAGGAAGGTTGTTCAAACGACGGGCAAAAAATTAAAATATTTTTCTTTAAAAATATAACATCATTATAAAACCTTTTAAAATAATCCTAACACCCAAGATTAAAATATCCAAGGCTCAATATGAAATATGCATTTATACCTGAGAGATTCTTGCAACGTTAATGATGAAACATGGCACGAGACTCGGTATGGTGATATATCTCTTTGTCTTGGCCGCTACATCTTCAAAAAAATGTCATAGGCCTGAAAGGTCACTAACTCAAGTCCTAACTTATGACTCAAAGTATTTTGTTAGGAATTAAGCCAATACATACAAATTGACTCAATTAGAAACTTGTCCTTAAAATGTTACTTTTGCATCGGATGTTATAAATAATTAATTTGTGATATTAATTATAAGATATTGGATACCTCCATGGTATCACACAACTAATTATTAAACATATTGGTGACTAGTAATTAGTAGGTAACCCCTACATTTTTAAGTCGAAATTACATGATAGTGTAATAGTAAAGGCAATGGTAATGAAGAAAGTTTCTTTCTACTAGTCGGGACTAAACAGAAGAACTTGATGATAGCCAAAATAATCGTCTATAAATCTCATCCTCTCATGGATAACTGTGGCGTCAACCAACTAGTTTGTCTTTGGTAGTGGAGGTTGTCTTTAGAGTATTCCTTGCTTAAATCGGTGAAGTTTATGCTAACTTTCCACTTCCCTTTGCTCTTTTGGACTGCAAAAGGGTCTGAGATACACTTAGGTAATTGAACTTCTTTGATGGAGTTTTCCTCCAAAAGTTTTGTAACATCTTCTTTCGCTGCTTTTTCCTTCTTTAAGGATGTTCATCGTACCTTCTGTAAGATTAGCGTGAATGATATGTACAGATGAAGATGATAGAACATTACTTTAGGACTGATGCCAGACATATCATATGGTTGACAAGTGAACACATCCTAGTTCTTCTCAAGTAAAGACGATAGTTCCTTTTTTTCAAGATCTATAAGAAAGTTATCGATAGTAAATTTCTTATTCAGGTGCGATTCATTAAACAAAACTTCTTGCAGTGTTTACATGACCCTATCGACGAGGCCCATCCTTGTATCTTCTACCTACTATCTCCTATAATTTATCTTTTATATAGAGGGGGGAAATCCCTCTAAGTTTTCTACCCTCTTATTTTTTTTCCTACTTAGGTATCATGGTCGCGATAAATCTTTACCGCGCTAACTCTTGATTCCCATGTATCTTTATTACTACCCGATCAATAATGTATTTAAGATTTAGATAATCAGGAGATGTAACTACCTTCATTGCAAGGAGATGTCCTCGTCTAAGAATTTAATTTAATGGAAATTTAATGTCTACGAATAAAAATTGGATCAATTTCGATATGCTCTAAGTTCATATTGGGAACATGACCTTTCCTAGTGGCATCCACATTCTTCTTGAAAATTCAACAAAGGGATGGTTTCTTATTTGAAATCTTCTATTTTATGTTAAGTGGATTGAACATATTGAGATACATTACCTCTGAAGAACTTCCTTGGTTCCCAAGTAGCTTATCCACATCCTAATTAACAATCATGAGTGTGAATACAAGTGCATCTTGATGTGGTTCATAATCTGACCACGTATTCTTCGGTGAAAATAATGTTCTTAGCATAGTCAATCTCTTTCGATTGTCGATGTTTGTCGGCAATGAGTTTAGGTGGGTCATTTTAAAAATCTTTCACCACTATTGTGATTTTCTTCAACTCCAATTCGATAACATGACCTTAGATTTTATTGTGACACCCCGCCTAATTAAATACCAGGTGATCAGTCCTTTATTAATTAAATCCAAAATATCCAGTTGGTTTAGATAATGCATCACTATCGAAAATCATCAATTTTATTTAATTAAAACTAACCACCTAATATATAAAAAGGTTGATGTCAAAATTTTATCTTGTTATTAAACATCATCAGTAAAGAGAACAATTATTCAACATCATACACCACAATAGAAGAAGGAAAGAACTAAATGAAATAGTATAAAGAGATAGTGTAAACACTTCTAGGAAAAATCCCATACAAAAATCCAGTAACATGAAATCAAAGTCTAACAATAGAATAAAACAACTCTAAATCTCTGAATGTAAAACTAGGAGGGGCGACATGTCCAACTAAAATAAATAACTGATAGATAAGAAGAAATAGACTCAGAAGTGCCTACTAGAAACATCATGTAGCTTCCACAGCAACTACATCTCGGTAAAAGAATGGAATCTCCTAAGCTTGGTGTCTGTGTGGCTGAGCGCCTAAAATAATGGAACAAGAAAAGAGATTTGTAGAAAAACGGGTCAGAGCCTGAGTAGAAAATAATTTCAATATATCAAGTGTTTAAATTGGTTAATTAACACAAATATCATTCATGTTAACTTAGCATACTCACTTGAGATGCTCACCTCTCATCGTCCAACGAGCCTAACTACCCATACTAGTCATGATACTCTTCCTGACTATAAGTAATATAACCACTTTGCCTAATAAATATCTAAATAACCCGAAGATAATTTATTGATATTTTTTTGGAATAGGTTTAATGATGCTTAAACTCATTCTCATAAGATTAATAATTCTCAACTGGTGACCCAATAAATGTATACTATAATAAAGCTGTCAATATAAAACACAGAATAGGAACTTCGTATACATATATAAAATCTCAATATGTATACATGTAAATATATATAACAATACTGCACCCATGGTTAAGAAACCCCTGGTGCTAGGCATACTCGGCTATCTAGTCCTATTGCTATGCTCACGCATGAAGGATAATAGGTTCAATATCTCAAGAACCAATAAACCATAAACACATATTGGAGGCGAACATAGTTCTAAGCCAATGGGCTACACATATAACTACGTACCCATACGACCGTCATCACTATCGTTCTCACAGATAGCCCATACCTAGGTTCCACGCTCTAGTGGTACGACTCAAAATCCCTCGAAGGCACACAAGATATGGTCATCCACAACGCGCTAACCTCCGTTCGATAGCCAGTAGATAGGTATGTCATACACATAATCTTCCAAGTAATAAGCCTGCACAAAACTCATATAACTTCATAGGCATTCACGCATCCTAATTCCCATAGTACGTAGGTAATATTATCATGTCTACTCTCATTGTTATTCATTCACAAATTACCTCTCTTGAGCTTACCTTCCTTCCTAGGTTCTGTAAACTTTCTATATCTCGAGAACAATCACACTACAAACTAAATACTAACTCGTAATTTATGTTGCTCGATACTCACAGAGGTTATTACTCTCACTTGGATAAACCTAGGATGATTTTTAACTCGACCGGAGCCTAAAAATCCAATCTGGAATCTCGTTAAAAGTCAAGGGAATCTCATTCAAATGAGGTCATTTGAACAAGTTCATTTGAACGAAGTTCTCACTTCGAACGAACTTCAAGATCTCATTAAGAGGGTCATTGAAATTCTCGTTTGAAGACTCATTCGAACGACCTGGGCAGACATCGAACGATAAATCCGTCCAGACCCCTATTCTTCTCCAAATTCGATTTTTCCAACTTTCAATCTTTAATATCAATCCAAAACTCAACCCCACTCTAATCACATGTTTCTAAACTATTTCTAATCACCATAGTACCTTATTAATGCGAATTAGAGTACAAATTCTTATATGTATTTAAAGGAAATTCATCAATTTCTTAAACCTCTAAAATTCTGATAAAAAGAACCCAACAGATTTTTATCATTCTAAACCCTTAATTTAACTCATTTTTTAACATAAAACCTTCAGATTTATCAAAGTACAAAAGTCTAATTCCTCTGCATGCATACCCATTTCCAATTTCTAAGATTATCCACAAATTAGTCTAATTAGACCTAGTTTTCTTTGTTACAAGTTTATATCATCTAATCTAAATCAACGGGAATAATATAATGCTAAAAGAGGAGCATGATAAACACTTGATTTGGAATGAACTTCTGATTATAGGAACTGAAATTGGTATGTGGTTGATCCTCTCATTGCGATCTACACTTTGGCACAACTTTTGGTGGGAATCCTTGAGTTCTTACCCTTGTTCTCCAATGGAGTCTTCTTCCTCCTTGGTACTCCCCTCTCTCTCTCTCTCTCTCTCTCTCTCTCACATGAGTTGAAACTGACAGACCTATAATGCATGTAGATTTTAATTAAACCTAATTTTTGTCCATTTATTTACTCAAAAATCCCAAAAGACTAAAATACCCCTCAGGGGTGTCATTTTGGGCTAAAATGCTCCAGACTCCAAATATAACACCCGAGTAGTATTTTCTGACTATTTCGACCCTTACAGACACACTGGCACACTCAAAATAGTCATTCGAGTTATATAAACATAATTTACCTTTTTAACACCCAAATAGAAAATAGTGACGCAACTCGTACGCGCGTCCCAAAAAATTGTATTTTAACTTCCGAATCTCTCATCTCCGGCCATTTTATTATTTCTGAAACCATATATTACGTTACTCGCTACATACTGTTCAACATAGTTATTACCCAACATGATTTCAACATAATTATTTTCGATAACTACCAACTCTCGTCACGCTAGTAATTATTACCCTTAAAATCGAATTAATTATAAATTAAATTTTCTCCCTTAAATTAATTAATCTCAATTTCCATAATTTCATAATAAAATAAATATGCGTAAAAATATGGGGTATTACATACTTCCCCTTAATAATAGAATTTTGTCTCGAAATTCGAAAATATAAGTATACCCGACAAGAATAACTCTGGATAACGTTCATGCATATCATCCTCGCGCTTCCAGGTAGATTCCTCAATAGTATGGTGCCACCACTGAACACAAATGAGTGGTACTATCTTCGACCTCATCTTTCTCTCACTACAGTCTATGATAGCAACCGACCCCTCCTCATAAGATCTATCTGGCTATAAGTCGATATCCTCCAACGTGATGTGAGTATGGGCCAAATAATCTCAAAGATATCTCCTCAGTGAAGAGATATGGAAAACATAATGGGCTCTATGTAAGTGTTTCGGTAACCCAGGTCTATAACACAATGGCCCAATCCTTTCGAAAATAGGGAAGGGCCCTATGTACCTAGGCGCCAACTTTCCCTTCTTCCTAAAATGCATAACTCCCTTCATAGGAGACACCCAAAGTAACACATGGTCTCCCACATTGAACTCCTGGAAATACTGTTTGGCATCGGCATAACTCTTTTATCGATCTTGAGCAACCCGAATACCGCTACGTATCAACTTTATCCTCGTCAAAGTATCCTGAATCCCCTACGGACCCATTAACTTGTTGTCCCCCACCTCCAACCAACATGCTGGGGAACGACAAGGTCTACCGTATAGTGCCTCGAATGGAGCATACCGATAGTAAATTGGTAGGAGTTGTTATAGGCAAACTTCGCTAGTGGAAGATACTATTACCAGCCTTCGCCAAAATCAATGATGCACATACGCAATATGTCCTCTAACATATGATTTATTCGCTCGATCTGTTCATTTATCTGTGGCTGATAGGCTATACTCAGTCGCAACTCCGTACCCATCGCCTCCTATAAACTCTCCCAAAATCTAGACATAAACACTTTATCTCTATTAGACACAATGTTGAGAGACACCCCGTGAAGTCTCACTATCTCTGCTATGAATCTCTGGGCATACTGTCCCGTGGTGTAATCCGTTCGGGCTGACAAAAAGTGGGCTACCTTGGTCAGCAGTTCCACTATCACCCATATCGAATCATGACCCCTCTACGATGTTGGTAATCCCATGATGAAGTCCATGGAAATTCTCTCCCATTTCAACATAGAAACCTCTCATGGTTATTGAAGTCTCATCGGTCTCTGATGGTCCTCCTTTACCAAATGACAAGTGGCACATTTCGAGATGAACTCGGTAATATACTTCTTTATCCCGCTCCATCAGTACTATCTCCAGATATCCTGGTACATCTTATCCCCATCGGGATGTATCGCAACTCGTGAACCGTGCGACTCTTTCATCACATCGTGTCGCAAGTCTTCTCTCTATGGAACAACCAACTTTCCATTGAAATTCAAAACCCTATTTGATCCCATGGTATAATACTCGGCCCCCTCTACTAGAAGCTGTTATATCTGACTCTGGCGGAACGGATGAGATGCCTGAGCCTGCACTACTCTCATAATAATTTGGGGCATAATTCTCATCACAGACTTGAACGATCGAGCAACCGCATTCTGGTGTCCTAACTCCTTCCATTTTGCTTTCCACACCTAAGCCACATACCTTACCGGCCTACGGCTCAATGCCTCTTCTACCACATTAGCCTTCCTCGGGTGGTATTGGATATCAAAGTGATAATCCTTCACAAACTCAAGCCACCGGCGCTGACGCATATTCAGCTCCTTCTATGTGAAGAGGTACTGTAATGACTTATGATCTGTGAAAAAGTGAAATTTCTCCCCCATGAGGTAATGTCTCCAAATCCGAAGTGTAAATACGATCACCGCCAACTCTAAGTCATGGGTGGGGTAATTCCTTTCGTGAGGTTTAAGCTTACGAGAGGCATAAGCTATAGCATGATCCTCCCGCCAGAGTAAACACCCAAGTCCTAATAAGGACGCATCAGTGTAGACTAGATACTCCACTCCCAGCCTGGGCAATGCTAACACTAGTGCTTGAGGTTAATTTGTCTTTAAACTCATCAAAGGCCAACTGATAGGCGTTACTCACGATAAATGGCACCCCTTTGTGAGTCAAATATGTCAACGGACCCTCTATCTTCGAAAACCCTCGAATGCACCTCCTATAGTATCCGTCTAGACCTAAGAAACTGCGTATATCGATTTGTGTCGTGGGTTGTCCCCACTCCCTCACTGCTGACACATTCCCTGAATCCACAGATATCCCCCTATTAGAGATGATATGTCCCAAAAGTAGAACCTCCTTCAACCAAAACCGATATTTCTTGTATTTTTTATACAACTCATGCTAGCGCAGTGTCTACAAAACCTGCCTCAAGTGCTCAGCATGCTCATCCTCGGTCTGCGAGTAAACAAGAATGTCATCTATAAAGACGATGCCGAACTGGTCCAGGAACTCTCTGAACACCGTGTTCATCAAGTCTATAAACACGTCTTGGGCATTGGTTATCCCAAAAGGCATAACTCTGAACTCATAGGAACCATATCTTGTCAAGAAGGTCGTCTTCGACACATCCTGCTCCCTGATACGCAATTGATGGTATCCCGATCTCAAATCAATCTTCGAGAAGAAGGTAGCTCCTCTCAGCTGGTTGAATAAGTCATCGATTCGAGGCAATGGATATTTATTTCATCTCGTGACCCCACGATGAAGTACTCCTACGAATAAGCCCCTGCCCTAATAACTTCTTAATCTAGTCTCGTAACTCCCTCATCTCTGTCGGAGCCATACGGTAAGGTACGCGAGCTATCGGCCGAGTGTCCGACGCTAAATCGATGACGATGTTTATCTATCTACTCGGTGGTAACCCGAGAATCTCCTAAAACACATCGAAAAACTCTTAAACATCAGGAATCGAGTCAAGTGGTACCAACACCTCCTGGGAGGTCTCCTCCTCTATATAGTATAAATTTGTGGACGATCTGACCTCAAAGAGAGGCATCACCACCAGGAACATCTACTGACCGGGTAAGGAAAAAACTATACTCCTACTAAAATAATCAATCATGGACCTATACCTAACAAGACAATATAGAGCTATAATCGCGTCATACTCGGACATATCCAATACGAGCATGTGAACGGGTAAGATAAACCTCTCAATCTCTAGATCCACTTCCCAAAAAATAAAAGAAATATCATAACCTCTACTCAAAGGCGAATACACACAAGTAATTGTAATCTATGTTGTAACAAATAATCCCGTAGTATGTGCAAACCCCATGGCAATAAAATAGTGTGTGACCCCCGGGTTAAATAAAATGCACCCCAAAGTCCCCTGGATAAAAAACATACCCTCAATCGCGGGTGGGTCCTGCATGACTATGGTCTAGTGAAGATTGCAGAATCTTCCGTACTGGAGCTGCCATGTTGAACTGGAACGACTAGAATGGGTAGCAGTGCTGGCAGCTGTGGGGGTACTGGGAGAGCTACGGGAAATAACGATCTCTCGGGTCCTGATGAGCACCCTGCTGCTGCTGATGGCCTCTAACCTTCTGAGGGCAGTCCTGACGCTTCTGGACAGTGTTTCCATAAGTGAAACATTTACCTAGGAAGGGTCCTCCCCTCTGTCCCTGATCTCCCCGGCCCTGACGGTTGTTACCACCCCTCCCTTGGCTATGCTGGCCCTGTTGAACCTGTTGTTGGCCATGATGGTCGTGCTGACCCTACTGGCCATGTCTAAAGCCTCCCTGCCCTTATCTAAAACCTCCTGACCTGAACCTCTTAGGATCCCCCTACTGGGAACCCTGATCACTGTGCATATGCTGACCCTGAACTGCATGTGCCCCACTGGCACCATTTCCTCTAGTCATTCCTTGTTGGTTGGACTCTCATACTCACTTAACCACTATCAGATCAAAACGATGGTCCTAGTAGTGGAGTAGTGCTGCATTAACCACGCCCGAATAGGTGGCCAAAAAAATATTGCCGATCAAATGATAGGTAATCCTCCATATCAACCCATCCATAAAACGCTGAATTTTCTTCTCCTCAGTCGGGATGTCATCCGGTACAATGTTCAGAAGGTTGATGAACTCGGCCTCATATTCTACCATGATATTTCCCTCCTATTTCAAGTTAACTAACTTCCATCTCATCTCTGTATCGACGGCCAGGGGGAAATATTTGGGGTCGAACCGGACCCAGAAGTCTCGAATAGTTAGCGTGTCTCTCTCCTCAGTGGTGGTAATAGACCCCACCACTGCAGTGCTGCTCCTACTAACTTGAACATTGCCAGTATCTGACTCTGTACCTCCGTGCACTAATGCATCCTCAAATGCCTATGGATATCCTTCTTCCATTGGCTCGCTACCACAACATCAGAGCTCCCTATAAACTCCGTCGGATGCGCCTTCTAGAAGGCATCCCTAACACAGTCCCAAGTAGACGAGAAGGCCTGGGCCTGAACTGGAGCCACCACCGGTACCCTAGGTGGTCCCTGCTGCACAATTTCCAATGCGGTATTTAGGGCCTAAGGTATAATGGAGACAACTTCAGTGGCATTCATGAGCTGGTGCAGGCTGAGGCTTGGGCTGAGAATCCCTGGGAACTCTTTGTGCACATCGAGGAGGCATCTGAAAGGAGAGAAAAGTTTCATAACTCTAAAGTTATTATCTCCATATAGCTGAAGAACCTAAAATGCATAATATAGGGATCTATATCAAAGGACGCCAAGAGGAAACATAATAAGCCATACAGATCCTGTGGACACTAGAACCTGATGCACTGATACCACCTGTAACACCCTGCCTAACTAAATACCGGTTGCTCAGTCCTTTATTTATTAAATCCAGAATATCCAGTTGGTTCAGATAATGCATCACTGTCGAAAATCATCAACTTTATTTAATTAAAACTAACCACCTAATATTTAAAAGGTTGATGTCAAAATTTTATCTTGTTATTAAACATCATCTGTAAAGAGAATAATTATTCAACATCATACACAATAGAATAAGGAAATAACTAACTGAAATAGTATAAATAGCTGGTGTAAACACTTCCAGCCAGAATCCCATACAATAATCCAATAATATGAAATCAAAGTCCAACAATAGAATAAAACAACTCTAAATCTATGAATGTAAAACTAGGAGGGACGACATGTCCAACTGAAGTAAAGAACTGATAGATAAGAAGAAATAGACTCATAAGCGTCTACTAGCAACATCCTGTAGCTTCCACATCAGCTACATCTCGGCAAAATAATGGAATCTCCTAAGCCTGGTGTCCCTCTGGCTGAGCACCTAAAATAATAGAACAAGAAAAGAGATTTGCAGAAAAACGGGTCAGAGCCTGAGTAGAAAATATTTTAAATATAGCAAGTTCTTAAATTGGTTAATTAGCACAAATATTATTCATATTAACTTAGCGTACTCACTTGAGATGCTCACTTCTCATCTAATGTGCACAACTAATGATCCAAACAACCCATACTAGTCATGATACTCTACCTGACTATAAGTAATATAACCACTATGTCGGATAAATATCTAAATAACCTAAAGACAATATATTAATATTATTTAGGAACAGGTTTAAATATGCTTTAACTCATTCTCATAAGATTATTAATTCTTAACTGGTGACCCAATAAGTGTATACTATAATAAAG
The DNA here is from genome assembly GCA_949130495.1 of Sambucus nigra. NCBI lineage: Eukaryota > Viridiplantae > Streptophyta > Magnoliopsida > Dipsacales > Adoxaceae > Sambucus > Sambucus nigra. The sequence goes on along the minus strand of OX422219.1, from coordinate 397,628,474 downwards.
TGGCCAATATAAAACACAGAATAGGAACTCCGTATACTTATATAAAATCTCAATATGTATACATATAAATATATATATAACAATACTGCACCCAAGGTTAAGAAACCCCTGGTGCTAGGCATACTCGGCTATCTAGTCCCATTGATACACTCACGCATGAAGGACAACAGGTTCAATCTCTCAGGAACCAATAAAACATAAACACATATTAGAGGCAAACATAGTCACAAGCCGATGGGATACGCACATACTTATGCACCCATACGATCGTCATCACTATCGTTCTAACAGATAGCCTGTACCTAGGTTTCATGCTCTAGTGGTACGACTCAAAATCCCCCAAGGGCACACAAGATTTGGTCGTCCACAACGCGCTAACCTCCGTTTGATAGCCAGTAGCTAGGTATGTCATACACATAATGTTCCAAGTAATCAGCATGCACATAACTTATATAACATCATAGGCGTTCACGCAACCCAATTCCCATAGTACGTAGGTAATATTATCTTTTCTTTTCTCACCGTTATTCATTCATAAATTACCTCTCTTGAGCCTACCTTCCTTCCTAGGTTCTATAATATTTCTATATCTCAAGAACAATCACACTCCAAACTAATAACTAACTCGGAATTTACGTTGCCCGATACTCACATAGGTTATTACGCTCACTTGGATAAACCTAGGATAATTTTTAACTCAATCGGACCCTAAAAATCCACTCTGGAATCTCGTTAGAAGTCAAGGGAATCTTATTTCGAGTTCGTTCGAACAAAGTTCTCACTTCGAACAAACTTCAAAATCTAGTTAAAAGGTTCTGATGAATTCTCGTGCGAAGTCTCATTCAAACGTGGTTATTCGAACGACCTGGGCAGACTCCGAACGAGAAATCCGTGCAGACCCCTATTCTTCTCCAAATTCTATTTTTCCAACTTTCTATTTTAAATATCAATCCAAAACTCAACCCCACTTTAATTACATGTTTTTAAACTATTTCTAATCACCATAGGACCTTATTAACACGAATTAGAGTACAAATTCTTATATGTATTTAAAGGAAATTCATCAATTTCTTAAACCTCTAAAATTCTCATAAAAAGAACCCAGCATATTTTTATCGTTCTAAACCCTTAATTTAACTCGTTTTTAACATAAAACCTTCAGATTTATCAAAGTACAAAAGTCGAATTCCTCTACATGCATACCCATCTTTGATTTCTAAGATTATTCACAAATTAATCTAATTAAACCTAGTTTTCTTTGTAACAAGTTTATATCATCTAATCTAAATCAACAGGAACAATATAATGCTAAAAGAGGAGCAAGATAAACATTTGCCTTGGAATGGACTTCTGATTCTCGGACTGAAACTAGCATGTGGTTGATCCTCTCATTGCGATCTACACTTTGGCACAACTTTTGGTGGGAATCCTTGATTTCTTGCCCTTGTTCTCCAATGGAGTCTTCTCCCTCCTTAGTACTCTCTCTCTCTCTCTCTCTCTCTCTCTCTCACGTGGGTTGAAACTGACAAGCCTCTAACGCACATAGCTTTTAATTAAACCTATTTTTTGTCCATTTAATTACTCAAAAATCCTAAAAGACTAAAATACCCCTCTGGGGTGTCATTTTGGGCTAAAATGCTCCGGACTCCAAATATAACACTGAGTAGTGTTTTCTAACTATTTCGACCCTTCCAGACACACTGGTGCACTCAAAATAGTCATTCGAGATATATAAAATAATTTACCTTTTTAACCCCTAAATAGATAATAGTGACGCGACTCGTACGCGCATCCCAAATAATTGTATTTTAACTGTCGTATCTCTCGTCTCTGTCCATATTATTATTTCTGAAACCATATATTACGTTACTCGCTACATAATGTTCAACATAGTTATTACTCAACATGATTTCAACATAATCATTTTCGATAACTACCAACTCTCGTCACGCTAGTAATTATTACCCTTAAAATCGAATTAATTATAAATTAAATTTTCTCCCTTAAATTAATTAATCTCAATTTCCATAATTTCATAATAAAATAAATCTGCGTAAAAATACGGGGTATTACATACTTCCCCCCTAATAACAGAATTTTGTCCCGAAATTCGAAAATGAAATATACCCGGCATGAATAAATTTGGATAACGTTCACCCATATCATCCTCGCGCTTCCAGTTAGATTCCTCAACATTATGCTGCCTCCACTGAACACGGACTAGTGGTACTATCTTCGACCTTAACTTCCTCTCTCTACGGTCTATGAGAGAAACCGACCCCTCCTCGTAGGAGCTATTAGTCTCTAAGTTGATATCCTCCAACGTGATGTGAGTATGGGCCAAATCATCTCAAATATATCGGATCAATGAAGATATATGGAACACGTCATGGACTCTATATAAGTGTTCTGGTAACTCAAATCTATAAGCAACCGACCCAATCCTCTCGATAATAGGGAAGGGTCGTACGTCCCTAGGCGCCAACTTTCCCTTCTTCCCAAAATGCATAAATCCCTTCATAGGAGACACCCGAAGTAACACCTGGTCTCCCATATTGAACTCCTGGAAATATCATTTGGCATCGGCGTAACTCTTTTGTCGATCTTGAGAAACCCAAATACCGCTACGTATCAACTCTATCCTCGCCGAAGTATCCTGAATCACCTCCGGACCCAGTAACTTGTTATCACCCACCTCCAACCAACATGTTGAGGAACGACAAGGTCTGCCGTATAGTGCCTCGAATGGATCCATACCGATACTAAACTAGTAGGAGTTATTATAGGCAAACTCCACCACCAGAAGATACTTCTCCAAGACTTTGCCAAAATCAATAATGCACATACGCAACATGTCCTCTAACATCTGATTTATTCGCTCGATCTGTCCATCTGTCTGCAGGTGATAGACTGTACTCAGTTGCAACTTCGTACCCATCGCCTCCTGTAAATTCTTCCAAAATCGAGACACAAACACTTTATCTCTATCAGACACAATATTGAGAGGCACCCCATGAAGTCTCACTATCTTTCCTATGAATCTCTGACCGTACTACACCGTGGTGTAATCCGTCCGGGCTGGTAAAAAGTGGGCGACCTTGGTCAGCCGATCCACTATCACCCATATCGAATTATGACCCTTCTGCGATGTAAGTAATACCGTGATGAAGTCCATGTAAATTCTCTCCGATTTCAACATAGAAACCTCTAGTGGATGTAAAAGTCCCATCGGTCTCTGATGGTCCACCTTTACCAACTGACAAGTGGCACATTTCGAGACAAAATCGGCAATAAACTTCTTCATCCCGCTCCACCAGTACCGTCTTCGTATATCCTGGTACATCTTATCCCCACCGAAATGTACCTCAAATCGTGAACCGTGCAACTCTATAATCACCTAGTGTCGCAAGTATTCTCCCTCAGTAATAGCCAACCTTCCATTGAAACACAAACCCCTATCTGATCCCACGGTATAAGACTCGGCCCCCTATGCTCGAAGTTGCACTATCTGACTCTAGCAGAACGAATTAGCTGCCTGAGCCTGCACTACTCTCATAATAATCTAGGGCGTAATTATCATCACAGACATGAACGATCGAGCCACCGCATCCTGGTATCCTAACTCCTTCCATTTCTCTTTCCACACCTCATCCACCTCCCCTACCAGCCTACGGCTCAACGCGTCTTCTACCAGGTTAGCCTTCCCCAGGTTGTATTGGATATCAAAGTGATAATCCTTCAAAAACTCAAGCCACCGTCGCTGATGCATATTCATCTTCTTCTATGTGAAGGGGTACTGTAATGACATGTAATCTGTGAATAAGAAAAATTTCTCCCCAAGGAGGTAATGTCTCCAAATACGAAGTGCAAAGACGATCACCGTCAACTCCAAGTCGTGGGTGGGGTAATTCCTCTCGTGAGGTTTAAGCTTACGGGAGGCATAAGCTATAGCCTGATCCTCCTACTGGAGTACGCCCCCAAGTCCTAAAAAGGATGCATCAGTGTAGACTAAATACTCCACTCCCAGCCTGGGCAATGCTAACACTGGTGCTGAGGTTAAATTGTCTTTCAACTCATCAAAGGCCAACTGCTAGGCGTCACTCCAGATAAACGACACCCCTTTGTAAGTCAGATGCGTCAACGGACCCGATGTCTTTGAAAACCTTTGAATGCACCTCCTATAGTATCCGACTCGACCTAAGAAACTGCGTATCTCGATCGGTGTCATGGGCTATCCCCATTCCCTCACTACTGACACCTTCCCCGGATCCACGGATATCCCTCTGTGAAAGATGATATGTCCCAAAAACTGGATCTCCATCATCCAAAACCCATATTTCTCGTATTTTGCATACAACTCATGCTGGCGCAGTGTCTACAAAACCTGCCCCAAGTGCTCGACATGATCCTCCTCGCTCTGCGAGTAAACCAGAATGTCATATATAAAGACGATGATGAACTGGCCCAGGGTCTCTCTGAACATCGTGTTCATTAAGTGCATAAACACGAATGGGTCATTGGTTAGCTCGAAAGGCATAACTCTGAACTCATAGGAACCATATCTTGTTAAGAAGGACGTCTTCGACACATCCTACTCCCTGATACGCAACCGATAGTATCCCGATCTCAAGTCAATCTTAGAGAAGAAGGTAGGTCCTATCAACTGGTTGAATAAGTCATTGATTAGAGGCAATGGATATTTTTTTCGTATCGTGACTTTATTCAACTCTCGATAATCGAGACATAACCTCAACGATCCATCCCTCTTCTTAACAAATAGTACGGGAGCACACCACAGTGTAGTACTCTTACGGATAAACCCCTGCCCCAATAACTGCTCAATCTGGTCTCGTAACTCCCTCATCTCTGCCGGAACCATATGATAAGGTGAGCGGGCTATCGACCAAGTGTCCAACGCTAAATCGATGATGATGGCTATCTGTCTACTCGGTGGTAACCCTGAAATCTCCTGAAACACATCAGAAAACTCTCGAACAATAGGAATCAAGTCAAGTGGTACCACCACTTCCCGGGAGGTCTCCTCCTCTATGTAGTATAAATGTGTGGACGATCCGCCCTCAAAGCGAGGCATCTCAGCCAGGAACATCTACTGACCGGGTATGGAAAAATCTATACTCCTACTAAAATATTCAATCATGGACCTATACCTGACAAGACAATCTACCTATAATTGCATCATACTCGAACATATCCAATACGAGCATGTCAACGGGTAAGATAAACATCCCAATCTCTATACCCACTTCTCGATAAATAAGAGAAATCATGGAACCTCTACTCAACGGCCAATCCACACAATTAATTGTACTCTCTGATGTATCAAATAATCTCATAGTATGTACAAACCCCGTGACAATAAAACTGTGTGTGGCCCTAGTGTTAAATAAAATGCTCCCTAAAGTCCCCTGGATAGAAAACATACCCTCAATTGCGGGTGGGTCCTGCGGGACTGCTGTCTGGTGAAGATTGTAGACTCTTCCGTACTAGAGCTACCCTTTCTGAATTGGGACGAATGGAATGGGTGGAAGTGCTGCGAGAAATAATGGTCTTTGCGATCCTAACAAATACCCTGCTGCTGCTACTGGCCTCTACCCTTCTGAGGGTAGTCCTGACGCTTGTGGCTAGTGTTGCCACAAGTGAAACATTTTCCTGGGATGGGTCCTCCCCTAGGCCCCCTCTGTCCCCTACCTTAATGGTCGTTACCACCCTTCCCTTGGACATGCTGGCCCTACTGAACCTGTTATTGGCCCTAATGGTCATGCTGACCCTGCTGGCCATGTCTAAAGCCTCCCTACCCATGTCTAAAACCTCCTAACTTGACCCTCTTAGGATCCCCCTGCTGGGAACCCTGATCATTGTGCATATGCTAACCCTAAATTGCATGTGCCCCACTGGAACCATTTCCTCATGTCCTGCCCTACTGGTTGGACTCTCCCACTCGCTTTACCTTTGTTAGATGAAAACGGTGGTCCTAGCAGTGGAGTAGTGATGCATTAACCACATTCGAATAGGTGGACAAAGAAAGATTGCCTATCAAATAATGGCGGATCCTCTACGTCAACCCATCCATAAAATGCTGAATTTTCTTCTCCTCAGTCGGGATTTCATTCGGTACAATGTTCATAAGGTTGATGAACTCTACCTCATATTCCTCCACGGTCTTTCCCTCCTGTTTCAAGTTAACCAACTTCCATCTCATCTCTGTCTGGATGACCAAGGGGAAATATTTACGGTCGAACTACAACCAAAAGTCTCTAATCGGGTCTCTCTCCTTAGCGGTGGTAATAGACCCCACCACTACAGTGCTGCTCCCACTAACTTGAATGTGGCCAGTATCTGACTTTGTACTTCCGTGCACTCATGCATTCTCGAATGCCTTTGGATGTCCTTCTTCCATTGGCTCGCTACCACCATTTCGGAGCTCCCTGTAAACTCCGGAGGATGCACCTTTTATAAGGCATCCCTAATACTTTCCCAAGTAAACGGGAAGGCCTGGGCCTGAACTGGATCCACCACCAGTACTTGAGGTGGTTCCTGCTACACAACTGCCAATGCGAAATTTATCGCCTGAGCTAAAATGGTGGAAACTTCAGTGGCTTTCAACATACCCTGAGCTGGTGCAAGCTGAGGCTCGGGATGAGCATCCCTGGGAGCTCTTTGTGCATGTCAAGGAGGCATTTGAAAGGAGAGAAAAGTTTTAGTTCTACAGTCATTATCTCCATATAGTTGAAGAACGTAAAATGCATAAAGAGTACAACAATCCTAAAATTTAGGGATCTATAACAAAGGACGCTACGCGGAAATAAAATAAGCCGTGCAGATCTTAAGGACACTAGAACCTGATGCTCTGATACCACCAGTGACACCCCGCCTAATTAAATACCGGGTGATCAGCCCTTTATTAATTAAATCCAGAATATCCAGTTGGTTCAGATAATGCATCTCTGTCGAAAATCATCAATTTTATTTAATTCAAACTAACCACTTAATATTTAAAAAGGTTGATGTCAAAATTTTATCTTGTTATTAAATATCATCCGTAAAGAGAACAATTATTCAACATCATACGCCACAATAGAATAAGGAAAGAACTAACTGAAATAGTATAGAGAGCTGGTGTAAACACTTCTAGAAAGAATTCCATACAATAATCCAATATCATGAAATCAAAGTCTAACAAAAGAATAAAATAACTCTAAATCTCTGAATGTAAAACTAAGAGGGGCGACATGTCCAACTCAAGTAAATAACAAATAGATAAGAAGAAATTGACTCAGAAGCGTCTACTAGAAATATCCTGTAGTTTCCATAGAAGCTACATCTCGAAAAAAGAATATAATCTCCTAATCCTGGTGTCCATATGGCTGAGGACCTAAAGTAATAGAACAAGAAAAGAGATTTGCAGAAAAACGGGTCAGAGCCCGAGTAGAAAATAGTTTAATTATAGCAAGTGATTAAATTGGTTAATTAGCAAAAATATTATTTATGTTAACTTAGCGTACTCACTTGAGATGCTCACCTCTTATCTAATGTGCACGCCTAACGAGCCTAACTACCCATACTAGTCATGATACTCTGTCTGGCTATAAGTAATATAACCACTATGCCGGATAAATATCTAAATAACCCAAAGACAATATATTGATATTATTTAGGACCAGGTTTAAAGATGCTTTAACTCATTCTCATAAGATTATGTATTCTCAACTGGTGACCCAGTAAGTGTATACTATGATAAAGAGGTCAATATAAAACACAGAATAGGAACTCCGTATACATATATAAAATCTCAATATGTATACATATAAATATATATACCAATACTACACCCATCATTAAGAGACCCCTAGTGCTAGGCATACTCGATTATCTAGTCCCATTGTTAGGCTAACGCATGAAGGACAACGGGTTCAATCTCTTAGGAACTAATAAAACATAAACACATATTGGAGGCGAACATAGTCCCAAGCCAATGGGCTATGCACATACCTACGCACTCATACAACCGTCATCACTATCATTCTCACAGATAGCCTGTACCTAGGTTCCATGCTCTTGTGGTACGACTCAAAATATCCCGAAGGCAGACAAGATATGGTCGTCCACAACGCGCTAACCTCCGTTCGATAGCCAGTATCTAGGTATGTCATAAATATATTGTTCCAAGTAATCAGGATGCACATAACTTATATAACTTCACAGGCATTCACGCAACCCAATTCCCATAGTACGTAGGTGATATTATCATTTCTACTCTCATCGTTATTCATTCATAAATTACCGCTCTTGAGCCTACCTTCCTTCCTAGGTTCTATAAACTTTCTATATCTCCATAACAATCATACTCCAAACTAAATACTAATTTGGAATTTACATTGCCCGATACTCACATAGGTTATTACTCTCACTTGGATAAACCTAAGATGATTTTTAACTCGATCGAATCCTAAAAATCCATTCTAGAATCTTGTTATAAGTCAAGGGAATCTCGTTTTGAGTTCGTTCGAAAGAAGTTCTCACTTTGAACGAACTTCAAAATCTCGTTAGAAGGGTCGTTGGAAGTCTCGTTCGAACGAGGTTATTCGAATGACCTAGGCAGACTTCGAACGAGAAATCCGTGCAAACCCCTATTCTTCTCCAAATTTGATTTTTCCAACTTTCAATGATCAATATCAATCCAAAACCAACCCCACTCTAATTACATGTTTCTAAACTATTACTAATCACCATAGGACCTTATTAACGCGAATTAGAGTACAAATTCTTATATGTATTCAAAGGAAATTCATCAATTTCTTAAACCTAAAAAATTCTCATAAAAAGAACCCAACAGATTTTTATCATTCTAAACCCTTAATTTAACTCGTTTTTAACATAAAACCTTCAGATTTATCAAAGTAAAAAAGGGAAATTCCTCTACATACATACCCATATCCAATTTCTAAGATTCTCCACAAATTAGTCTACTTAAACCTAGTTTTCTTTGTAACAAGTTTATATCATCTAATCTAAATCAACAGGAACAATATAATGTTAAAAGAGGATCAAGATAAACACTTGCCTTGGAATGGACTTCTGATTCTCAGAATGAAATTGGTATGTGGTTGATCCTCTCGTTATGATCTACACTTTGGCGCAACTTTTGGTGGGAATCCTTGAGTTCTTGTTCTTGTTCTCCAATGGAGTCTTCTTCCTCCTTGGTACTCCCCCCTCTCTCTTTCTATCTATCTATCTATCTATCTATCTATCTATCTATCTATCTATCTATCTATCTATCTATCTATCTATCTATCTATCTATCTCTCTCATGGATTGAAACTGATAGACCACTAACCCACGTAGCTTTTAATTAAACCTAATTTTCTTCCATTTAATTTCTCAAAAATCCCAAAAGACTAAAATACCCTCTGGGTGTCATTTTTGGCTAAAATGCCCCGGACTCCAAATATAACACCGAGTAGTGTTTTCTAACTATTTCGACCCTTCCAGACACACTGGTGCACTCAAAATAGTCATTCGAGATATATAAAATAATTTACCTTTTTAACCCCTAAATAGATAATAGTGACGCAACTCGTACGCGCATCCCAAATAATTGTATTTTAACTGTCGTATCTCTCGTCTCTGTCCATATTATTATTTCTGAAACCATATATTACGTCACTCGCTACATAATGTTCAACATAGTTATTACTCAACATGATTTCAACATAATCATTTTCGATAACTACCAACTCTCGTCAAGATAGTAATTATTACCCTTAAAATCGGATTAATTATAAATTAAATTTTCTCCCTTAAATTAATTAATCTCAATTTCCATAATTTCATAATAAAATAAATATGCATAAAAATACGGGGTATTACATTGATTAGGGATTGAGGCCCTGCAAATTCTGATCCCATCTCCTCATCGTCAAAGATATTACCTGACTTTTAATTGCACTCAATAGGACCATTGTCATTTTTATTTTCTACATAATCGTTCAAATAGACTGATTGGTAAAAATGCTCTAGACATGACTCAAGTGCCTTGTAATTCTATGTATTACGTCCCTGCTCCTTATGGTAGGATCATCTCGAAGTTGTGTTTTTCTTCGAGGGGTCTCCTTCCATCTACCTCAACCACTTGAAATACTGTTAATCCTGCATTTTTTAAGGATCTTCTACGTAGTGAGCCTTGTTGGGGTTTGATTTATCATCACACTTAGGTCCGCCATTTTTCTTTTGACCCTCTCCATTTTTTTCTCCTTTGGTCGACCAGTGACCTACTATGTACCTACTACCACATATTCCACTTTGGCATCATTTATAGTGGTCTCTTTCTTGTTGGTGAAGGACTAGTATAATATGAAATTATTTGATAGGACTATCTTAAATAAGGTTATCGCTACCTGTTCAAAGAAGTCTTCCACCTCATTATAGATCTCCTAATATTTTTTAGAATAATCACACAAAGTTTCTTATAAATTCTTTTTCAACATAAGGAGGGATCCTATCATCTTTGGATGGGTGTTGTTAGTGATAAAACTTGTTATAATGGTCTCTAAGATATGTTTAAAGTTGGATATGGATCTATATGGTATATTTTCAAACCACTTTTATGATACGCCCCCAAAATGGAATGGAAGATTAGGTACATGAGGGCCTCGCTATTATTCCAGAGTATCACGGCCTAGCGGTATTGACAGACATGATTAGTGGGATTTATTTTTCCATCATAAATCTTGAATATAGGGATGGTGAACTTATTGGGAGGCTCAAAATCTTCAATTAATTGATATAATAAAGACTTCATTTGGCAGATGATGGATCTTTTAGTCAGTTCCTTTATGGTCATGGCTCCTCGATGGGAATGATGGACATCCATCTCCATTCGTATGAGGCTAAAAAGATCGTTCTTGTCATGATGACTGTCGTGGTGATCACTCCTTCATGGTGATCTCCTTTAATATGAATGATCTTGCTCGTGCTCAAAATCCTTCCTCAACTGTGAGTCTTACTCGATTAAGGGCTATGGGTATGGGTGATTTCATGGAGCGTGTGTTTTTATTAGTGGAGCTCTTATTCCATCCTATCCAAATGACGTTGGATGTGTGCATTCTCCTCTTGTTGGTGGCACATGGCCACCTATTGTTCAAAATGGTGTTTCTTGTTAGAATCTACAAGCCACGACATCTTGTTGGATCATGGTGGCTATATATTCTCCACCGTTCAATCCTTAAGTGGACGATAGTGGGAGTTAGGGGTATTTCGACTACTTTTGGATTGGATCACATATATGGTCCTAGGAGATGCATGACCATTCGGGTTATCTTGGAGATTGTCATGAGATAAAGAATACTCGCTGTGTAAATAAAACATGGTTGTGTTTCAGTATAATATAGGAAAAGGAAACTTATTTTCCATAAATGGCGTCAATTTTAGCTAGTAAAATCGTATTGGTTGTAATTCAAAACAATATTTGGGAACATAATATAGATCATGCACAATGACTTTAGAATAATATTTATGTGGTTCGATAATATGCCTATGTCCCCTAGAGGTTTTCTCTTTTCAACTAGTTTGTCTTAAATGATTATGATTACACCCCCTTCCCTTGGTAGCTATGGTTACATTTATAGCAAAAGAGATAATTTATTCGTGTAGGGATCAATGGCTGTGATAGTTATCCCAACTTAATCGGTTTTATCTTGCTCCTTGATTTTTGCAGGTTAATTAGCTCCAATAATCCTTATCTTCTAGGATGATATCTTGACAGAATAAATGGGTACGTGTCCTCTTTGCATTTATATTCGTATTATTTCCCTCGTAATAAATATGTAAGAAATTAAGATAATTTAATTTTTGGATTGGATCAAATTATTCCAATCTTTAACGAATTTTTATTTAGAAAAATAGACCGACGAACCGTCGGATTATGGCTCAGATTCAAATCCTTTAATAACTTAACAAATCTAATTGGGATCACCACCGATCCGGTTCGAATATGATCCTTTTACACCATTACAATGTTCTTTTGCTCCTTCAATGTTATTACCTTATGAGTCTTCTTCGGGCGACATATCGCGAATTCATAGGCTTGTAGGGACACTACGAGTGATTTTACTTTCACAAAGTTCGCGCTGCCTAAAGTTTTAGAGTAGTGACTTTACCGTAAAATATTTTAGGCGAAGACCTTAATAATTTTTTCACTATTTTCAAATCTCGAATTTTTTTCTCTCAAGTTAAAATAAGAATTATCTATATTCGATTGTTTGTAGTGAACTCATTAAAGATCTTACTCTTTTCTATCCTCAAATATAAAACCTTGTAATGATTTCTTGGAGCTTGAAAACCCAAAAATAACAGTATTGTCATGCGTAAGCTAAGATTTTTTAGAAATCTCTCACGCTAAAAAAAAAATAGAGTTAATCCGTCTTGAATTGTAGTTACACAAATCAAGTCATTCATTATCCGCCCTTTACTAAAACATTGATTACGAAAACTTTTGTGGCTTCAACAACACTGTGTTGACCCGTTCACCATTGTGTTCGCTAATCTTTATTAGGCCTCAATCACGTATAAAATCCACCATACAATATCTGAAGCATATGAATAAAGGTTTTGAAGATTTTGGCATTTAGTAGATCATAAGATATGATTATGTAATGAAAGATTTATGAAAAATTCCTCAAATAGCTCTCTATATTTTATGGACAAAATGAGTCATAGGTCCGAGTTAGGTTATAAATCCTTATATTATTCAAAATGTGAAAATCAAGCTTCTCATACGAATGAGATTGATCTCATGCATATGAGAAGCAATAGGTAAGAAATAGTCTCGATAGATCTTCATGTGAACGATCATCCCACAAAAAGGTCTGACGAGATCCTCATTTTTACAAGCTTTCCACGAGATCTCTATTGATTAAAAGATTTCGACGAGCATCTCACAACCTACACTATAAGCAAAATGCATTTAGGTTAACGTGTGAAACACAAAGAAATCTCGTGCGAACAAGATGTCCTGTGAATGAGAACAAATTTGTTCGAATGACTCGTTTAAAAACATACTTTTAAGACTAAAATATAATAATTTAAAACTTATTGACATCCTATTTTCACTTTAAAAATAGTTTTACACACAACTTAAAATATAGCAAAATATTGTTTATCCTTTCTTATTAAGTTTCACTAAAACGTATATAGTGACGTAAGTTTCTCAACCTAATAAAATTAAACACGTAATCATTTGAATAATTGTAGTGAAAGGTCCACTCTAATCTCATATGTCAACAAAAATGGCCTTACACCTATAAAATATAAAGCCAATTAGAAATCTTAAAATTCCACGAGAATATGTATTAGTCAATGGAGTATCTATGTAGGGTCGAGAGTGTCGGTTGCCTCTTTTGAGTGTTCGAATATCTTTTCACATTAATATTTATGTAAAGTATCTTCTACCGAATTATGCGCGTGACTAAATTGTCATGACAAATTTTGTTATTATAATTCATAATAACATATCACAATATTTATTAATGAGTATTGTTACCCATTCACATTTATCCTAACAATTATGTATAGAATTTATCTTTAACCCATATTAGTCCTAGGGTTGGGTGAATTGGGATAGGGGAGTGCATGGTAAGCATGTTAATGGATAATTAGTGGAATCGCAATCAAGGAAGAGGGGACAAGTCACGTGAGAGAGGAGAGCCCACACGCGGACACCCCAAAAAGAGATCACAACAACGGTTATGGCGTGAAGGGTGGCAGCTGGATACGGTTGGGAGACTCTACATGTGTCCCGCAACCCAACGTGGACATCTGGAAGATATCATGCTCATGTGTGTGTTTCCCTTCGCATTAATTACCCACCTCCTCTACCATTTATTGTCAGTCACCCCACTTTTTGGATTTATTATTATACAACTCATCTCTTACCCCCAATCAAGACACCGCTTCCCACCCTTTTTACAAATATGCCACCTCTCTTTGCCACTCAAAATAGAAAGTTTGGAATATCTTATTATTTGTATATTATTGAATCATTATCATTCTATAATGAACATGCATAGGTTACTCATCCTAGGCTAGCAGCTTTATTTTTGTTTTTTTATACAATCTTATACATTTAAATAATTGGGGGTTTCATAAATAAATTATTTTCTATAGATATAAATTACTTTTTAATTAATAAACTTTTACGTATAGATTTTATTTGAAAAAAAAATGATAAGTAAATCTTACGGACTTTTTAACCATCAAATAAAGCTTATTGTTAAAATTTTGAATTTATTTTTACAATTTTATTTTTTTAATACTAACGATCCGTAATTTTTGGAGAAGTTACACAAGTATTTGAACTTTTTTCTTCTTAATTTTAATCTTCAAAGATCATAACTTTTGATTTACAAATTCATTTTTCGCAAAATAACCGTTTTTGAAATCTTTTCACTGATATTTGTCAAATAAGACCTATAAAGCCCATAATATATCAAAGAAAAAAAATTACATTAATAGTAAAATTTATTGTATTCACTGGAAAATGAAAAGTTTTATGTTTGAAATATTTTTGTAAAACATTTACTGTACGAATACTACACAGACAGTAAAATTTACCGTGTTCATCAGAAAATTAAACGATTTTATATCTGAGATATTTTCACAAATAGTAAATATTTATTGTGCAAATATTATACAGATATTAAATATTTACTATTTGAATAAAAACAAATAAAATATGTCATCATAATTTTTTAATATTTTTTTATTGAATACGGGTCTTGTTTTATAGGGTGCGATTAGTAGCGTTAAAAAAATTGAAATTGTATATCGAAAGTTATAGTTCTTTAAAGTTTGAAAGAGAGAAAAATAACTACCATTCATAAATTGGAGAGAATATAGGGACATTGGTATATTAGTAAAGAAAAATACATAAATTTAAAAATAGGACTTAATTAGTGGTTGACTAATCAATAGGATTTAATTAAGAAAAACTCTCAAAATAGGAATTAGATATTATAATCCCTTTGATTAATTCCATTAAAAGAAAATTCCTAATTTTATTACATGCCAGTATTAGATATTTTTATCAATAAATCTTTTTTATGTTATTATATTTTGAATTTGTTACAAGCAGTAAATATTTACTATATGTTTTACTCAAGTTACACAAGTCGTAATTGTTTACTATCTCTTTTTATTTCTTGTTCAATGCACATTTTCAATGAGAGCTATTGAAATATAAGTATTTTCTAGTTTAACCAATTAGAAAGAAATATCATAAAATCTATCCAACTATATACTTTATAAACGAAACCTAGTTATAAAATTCCCCACATCATTTTCATGTAGAAAATAACACTATTAACGGTTTAAGTTGTTAAAAATTTCTATGAGTTGTGATTTTTATATGAAATAGTTATTATCCACCATTTATTACTAACACTCTATATTAGAAATTCATCATGGTTAATTATTTCTTGGAGAAAAATAAATTAATTTTAGTTTGAACACGTGCTAATTTTAGTTACAAAATTATTCAAAGTAATTTTCATCATTATATTACTTCTAGTGGAAAAAAACGCTTCATGACTAATGGTTCAAAACCATTAGTAAGAGAAATATCTATGAAATTTATCTTATATTGGTTTGGTTTATCGATTTAAAACAGTTGGCAAATTTATTGAGGAAATATCCATAAGAATTTGTTACCATATATTGGTTTTTGCCCTAAAATATTCCGAACAAGTTAAAATCGTTAGGAATTTTACAACTAAAAGTATATATTAGAAATTGTTGTTATTTACTAAAATAGAGAGACCTCCCCTGGAGACCATACGCGGGTTTGTCCCATATCCATTTGAACAAACATATAAGAAGATTTTAACGATTTTGTATGAGCATTTTATAATATTAATGATACTTCAATACAATAAAATCATCATTTCTAGAGGATTGACTCATGTTGAGCCACCTGAAATTTAGAAAAATATTTCCATCCTTATCTTTAATTATGTCTCAAATATCCTTGTTTTTGTAAGTTGAGGAGGAATGAAATTTTTTATTGCCCAAGTTTGTGAAAAATTAATTTCTTCTCAACCAATAGTTCTTGGTGTGTGAACATTAGAAACTATTAGATGTGTGTTAATTAGCACAGTTTTTTCAAACGAACTAAATTGTTTAATATTAGGTTCTATAGTATTCATG
The DNA here is from genome assembly GCA_949130495.1 of Sambucus nigra. Classification (NCBI taxonomy): domain Eukaryota; kingdom Viridiplantae; phylum Streptophyta; class Magnoliopsida; order Dipsacales; family Adoxaceae; genus Sambucus; species Sambucus nigra. Next base: position 397,612,256 of record OX422219.1, on the reverse strand, counting down.
ACTTTATAGTAAATTTTATAAATAATCCCAATAGTTTTCAATCCAGGAAGATAATTATAACATTTAGTTTTGACTCTAAGACTTAGAGCCTTACAAATATGTATATCTGATAAAGACAAAGTAAGATTGAAAAAACATCAAAATAAACTAGTCTATTACAAAGACTAGTTCCCTTTCTCCAATTAAAGATTATTTAAAATTAGTACATATGTCATTAAGCGGTGTAGCTTGAAGACGGGAAATCATGTCTGATAAACGTCAAAGGTTTAAACGCAATTTGTATTAAACCTATGTGGATAAAATAATAATTAGTATCCTTGTTATATTTAAGATCTTCAAATTTAAAGAGTTCGATAGATTTATCTTGCTCATCCAGAATTATTGTCTTTTCCATTATTTTTTGTAGCGTATTTGCTATGAAAATTATAGCAGTTGGTATAGTAAATAGTTTTTGGTTGGACCTTAGAAATAGTCCACCTTAATGGATTAACACCGGGAGACATTTTCTCCACTGGAGGAGGAGATTCTTCCTACTATGACATATAAGCCTTTAAACTCTCCTTAATTGAAGAGAAGGTTTCAGAATTATTAATTCGAATCTACCAACGGTAGTAAAATATTCTTTCTAAAAGAGGAACCTTTAGTTGATTCATTCTGTATTGAAAATCCCACTTCCAAATCCGTGGGATACTGATTTCAGTGAAAAATAATAGGGTGGATAACCCTACAGGTACATTATTTTTACCCCTGAGGCTTGGATAAAATTGAGTCCAAGGTAGAAAAAGGTTTTCTTTAGAAATTTCGTCAGATAAAATAATCAATATTTGAACCAAATTTGTACCACCATTGGAAATGCCCTAAGAGATTGTGGGTAAAGTTTTTCAAATCAAGTATGTTTGAAAATTCTTCTTGTAAGTAGGGGACTGCATTTCAATCAAAGATTTTATTTTATCTGGATTATCTTCAATTCCCCTCTGGTTTACTATGTATCCAATGAACATTCCTTCATGCATGCTAAACACATATTTGGTTAGATTTAGCTTCATCTGATGCTTTTTCAATTGATCAAAGGTTTGGCTGAGGTCGACAATGTGATTAGAGGCTTTTTTACTCTTCATCAGAATATTATCCACATACATCTCCATGTTCTTTCCTATTTAATCTTCAAAGACCTTCTTCACCAACCTCTGGTAAGTAGCACCTGCATTTTTCAAACCAAATGGCATGACATTATAACAGTAAGTTCCTTGGGGAGTAATGAAAGAGGTACTTTCCCTATCTCCAGGCTTCATTTTAATCTAGTTGTAACCAGAATAGGCGTCCATAAAACTCAATATCTTATGTCCCGACGTAGCATCCACAAGATGATCAATTATGGGAAAAGAAAAATGATCCTTTGGATAGGATTTATTCAAATCAGCGAAGTCCACACACATTCTCCACTTATTATTTTTCTTCTTGACCATAACAATGTTAGCCAAGTAATCTGGATATTCCACATTTTAATGAATGATGCTTTTTGAAGCTTCTCTACTTTCTACTGAATAGCCAGATTCTTCTCGGGGTTGAACACCTTTCACTGGCTTGACATCCTTATTGACGTTGAGTTCATGGAAAAGGAAATTAGGATCTATCCCGGGTATATCCTCATGACTCCAAGCAAACACGTTTTTTCTTTATCTCAGGAATATCACTAGCTCCAGTTTAAGCACAGGGTCTAGTGGTGAACCCACCTGGGTAGTTCTCTCTAGCATGTCGTCGTCTAATATGATATTTTCCATTGCTTCCATAATTTGGCCTTTCACCATCTCTGTCTCCTCTCTTGGATCTAAGGTTTCAACCTCAGATTGGCTATTAGGCTCAGTAGTGTCCAATTAGTAAGTGGTTGTCTTATTCTTTATTTCCTCAAGATCCTCTTTCTTGGTAGAGGAGTAATAACATTCCTGGGATACTTTTTTATCACCCTTCACCACACCTACTCTGAAGTTGGTTAGGAACTTCAAACACTGATGGACTGTTGAGGTAACTGCATTCAACTTCTTCAACCCTACTTTTCCCATTATGAAATTATAGGCTGACTGCACGTTCTTTACCATTATAAATAAATGATCTTTCTCAGTTCGACTTGGTGGCTAAGTGTCGAGCAACTCCTCCATCTTGATTCTCCCCAAAGGATAAACTTTTTCACCAGAAAAACTGATCAAAGGCCTATGGTACGGATCTAGCTGACTGAGCTTTGAATCCATATTTTGAAAGTAAGAATAAAACATAATATTTGTTGAGTTACCATTGTCAATCTACACCCTAGAAATGATTGTATCCTGATATTTGAATTTAACCACTAGAGGGTCGTCACGGGGGTACAAAACTCCTGACAGGTCATTTTTGGAAAACCCAATCACCAATTTTTCTTTATTCACCTTCCTCGGCTAGATTAATCCTCTAGATGCAAGAATAAGCTAAAGCTCCATTGAGGTAAGTTTTTCTCTCAGCAGTGTGATCTCCACCTGTAATCATATTACAATTAAAGGAACCAAAACTAAGCGTAAATATCTCACGTTATGGTTGCTTGGTTTTCTTAGGGAAATCGGGATCGTCTTCAGGATCATCTTCATGATTTCTTTTATTTTCTTCACTGGGCCAGCATAGAGATTTTGACCAGTGTCAAGCTCCTCTATCGTCTTGCCGATAAATAAACTTGTCTAGTTTTCCTCGATAAATGAGGGTTTCTATCTCATTTTGCAGAGCAATACATCTATCTTTAATATGTCCATGGTCCTTATGAATTTCACAGTACTTGGATTTGTCCCTCTTCCCAGTAGGTGCTCTTAATTTCTCTGGCCAACGTACCTCCTTGCTATGCTTAATTTTCTCCAAAACATAGTGAATAACCATCGTTAATGGAATGTAGTTGTTTTACTTCCTGAGCCTGTCATTAATTTTCTTTTTCTTTGAATATTTTGGATCCTTATGCTCCTTTTGATCATTCTTCTCAGTTTTCACCTCAGGCTTTGTGATCGAGCTCTACTTTACTGCCATTGCTTCCTCGACATATTTTTATCTTGGCTGCTTTGTCCATCACTTCCATCATCGTCTTAGGAGCAGCTTTAGGAAGAGTCTAGTAAATATTTTCAGGATCCACTCATGAGAGCTGTAATATCTATTTTCTCCTCATAATCATTGACCGCCAAATTTTTATTGTTGAAATGAGTAATATAGTGTCTTGTACTTTCTCCTACACATTGTCTCACACTTAGCAAGTGAGTTACTCTCTTTATCAACTTGGCACCAAAGTCAAAATTACCAATGAATAGCTCGACCAATTGGTTAAAATCATTAATTTGTCCCTGAGGTAGGCTATTGTACCATACTTGGTAGGACCCGTTATAGTACATGAGAATGCCATACATCTCATTAGGGATTACGTAAATGTCTGCTGCTACTTGGTATTGTTATTTATAAAGAATATGGTCAGTTTTCCCATCATACTTAGGCGTAACAATAGGAGCTTTGAACTTTGTAGGAGTGGGAAAATAAAAAATAGCTTGAACAAAAGGATATCTTTTCACAAATCTTCATTACAAAGGGTTCTTCGCCTTCACCATTTCTCCCGACCTTTCTTCCAACCTCTGGATTGAGCCTTTCCATCTGTAATTACCCGAATTAGATTTATGTGATGTAGCTTAACTGTTCCGACCAACTATCTGTGATGAGATCTCCTCCTAAGAGGTCTGCTTTGCATGGACAGATTGTTGGGCTCATGATCTGAATTGGGCTGAGGCCTCATGTTGGTCGGCTAGTCATCGAGTATGCCTCGACAATGTCCTAGGAACATTTTTATTCCCTCTGGGTCCCAGACGATCAAAGGGTGATGCTCGACTAAGCCTTTCTAAGGAAGTTAGCTTTTTCGGAGACATATACTGACCATCATAAGGCTCTGAAGTCCTGAGGGAATAACTTACTCCTGGATGATAGGACATATCTTTAGAAGTCTTGGAGTGGCTATGCCTGCTGGTTCTTGGACGCGGTGGTGGCATGTTTCTATGAATAGACAATGTAGGAGATCCTACTTATAGTGTTTCGACTAATTGTATGATTGTATCTTGCATGGCCTTCTATCCTCTGGCAAGACTAGCTAAAATCCCAGTCAAATCATTATTTGTTGGAGGAGCGGATGAAATAGGCGGATTGACATCGTTTTTTGGAACTAGACATAAGAATTTTAGTCATCTTTGAGTTATCATAAGTGAATGAGAATGAAAATGTTTAGAAATACATTCCCACAGACGGCGCCAATCTATTGATGTTAAAAACTAGACTAAGTCTAATTATTTAATCATAGATAAATATATGTAAATATAAGAGAGAGACAAAAGGTCTTTACAGTGGTTTGGATATAAGGAAAAGCTACATCTAATGTGTTTCTTATTGCGTTGTATTATGTCTTATCTTTAATATTATTAATGACTTGAACCTCATCTTGATTAAGGGATTACAATATATTTAGTCTCGTAAGGAGATAGAGAGCTGGAATGTAAAAGGATGGAATGATTTTATAAATTAAGAATTTACACCAATACATAATGTCCATAATACACTTGGTTGTTGGCGTTCTGCTAAGCAAGTTGGTCGGTCTTCCCACTGTTGGTCGGCGTTCTTGGAGTTGTTGGGCATTATTCATGTTGGTTGGCCTCCCAGGTCTTGGTTATCGAGTCTATATCTAGCTGACTTGGATTTTTGCCATGTTGGATGACATGTGTTCGTCTCTGATTGGTCCATGTAGGTGGATAATTTTTGGTATCAATAGTTATCTCCTAAAACATATCGAAAAGATGAAGATATTTTCCTAGATGTCCGCGTGTCACACACCTCAGATCCACCATCTAAGGGATTTAATCGATCACTTAAAAGCCCCACTCTAAACACACAGATGTTTGCACCAACCAATAAAGGGGCACCAAAACCCGACCTTAATACGATTTTTTCACTTTCTTCTCCTCCGAGCATCCGAGATACTCTAGCTTATTCTAAAATGTCTTGAAGAAGCTTGTACTTTGGAGAAGTCTCTCCCCCCGAGAAAGTTTGTACTTTTGAAAAGACGCTTCTGTCCCAAAAGATTTTCATACTTCTAAAAATTCTCCTCAGAAAAAAGAACATAAGCAAACCTTTGCACGCATTCCTCCTAGTTTTTAACCCATCACGTACGTTAATTAACTTAGCATGCTCATATGTTAAAAACTTCTAATCAAATGCCATAACTATCATTACAAAAACTGAAAAAATGCTTTTCAAAATCGTCATAAGGAAAGTGTACGGGAGACGATTCCGGGTGAAACTTTGCACAAGCTAAAGTCTAAATCCGAGTACTCCTACTTTTTCTCCAAATGAGAAAATCCCATCCCCGCAATGGCACCCCGAATATGTGTTTTCATATCAAATACAATAATATTAAGATTTATAATTGCTCATTTTATTTTATTTATCTTATCCCATTATTCCCCACTAAACCTTCATGATCGCTTTCAAGTATTCGAATATAAGAGGTTGGTCACATTAGAAAGATTGAGATCGTTCGTCATAATATTACCTATGTCATGAGGTGGTTTGGTAAAGCTTTAAAGTTTTAGGGGTTATTTTTTGAAAGAGCTTGAATTTAAAACTTTACAAAATGTTTTTTAAAGGTTTTTGAAGATTTTTTTAAAATACTCGCTAACTCAATGTAACAACTTTTATAAGTCAATCTAATGAGTTGGGAAAGGTCATTATAATGAGATTCCCACATTTGAAGGAGGTCCAAAGCTCGCCTACTCTAAAATGTCGTTCGATGTTTCGTTGGAAACTGATCGAATGATTTCTAAAGTTAAGAAACTCTGGAGTGTCGTTCTAAGCCACGTTGGAATATGTTCGAATGAGATTGGGTACATTGTTCGAACAAGGTAGCTGGTCGTTCGAATAAGTCAATGTTTTTTAAAAAAAAATATTTTTTACTCTCTAATATCTATCTCTTTGAAATAACAACACTTTAAATATATATGCATGAGTAGACTTTTTCTAAACCTTTTTACAGTTTTTTTGTGATTAAACCCTATTATTTTTTCATCCAAATCCCTTAAATATTTAAAGATCAATTTTACAAATCAAGAAAAAAACCTTCCTGAGTTGTAAACCTTTCAAAAGACTTTCTCCACTACTAATTTGTGGATTTGAGTCTCTACAAATGAAGAAAAGGAAATTTCTTATTCCAAAGGATGATCAATAGATACCGAGGCAAGAGTTTCTTGCTATGGGCAGTGCTAGACTACATCATTGCCTGTTGCTGATTTTTGGATATTACTAGTTAAACTTAGTAGAGTTATAAGTTGTCTGTAAGTATGTCATTATTAGTTGAGTCTTAACAGTGATGAGTATAGGTTTTTCCCGAAAGGGATTTTTCCTAAAATCCTTTTTCTCCTTTGTTTGTTTGTTTTGGTTTAGCACACTTAGCTTGGACTTGATTTTGCATGTACACCTAATTCTAAATAAGATATAATTTGTACAAAGATTGAATCTTTGTGTGTGTAACCTAAGATACATGTGAATCCATATATCCCTAGTATTTTTAAATTGATATTAGAGTAGGTTACATAAAATTATTGTGTGATCCTTATTTTTATGGATTCTTTTAAGATACCATTTTTTAAAAAATTTGTATCAGAGCGGGTTAAACTAATTTGTCATGTGATATTTAGTTTGGTACTATGTGGATATCATATATAATAGGCATCCTATTTTTATGGTCAAATTATGCATATTAGAAATCTCGAATAAGGTCAGCATTAAAATCTATGGACGATAGGGTTTGGCTGGTTTGTGAAAGAAGGTGGAGACCATCCCGTTTGACTAACAATAATATTGTAAGTGTTGATGTAAAAAACTAGATTATCTCTAATTAATCAATCACAGATAAATAAATTAATAAGATAAAGGATTTTTAAAGTGGTTCGACCTGATGAAAATGGCCTACGTCCACTGTGTTTATATTGCTGACTGTTTATTTGGAATCTCAATAATAGGTTTACCAAGAGATCCAACGGTCCCCTTTCTTATGAGGAGGTTACAATGTATTTATAGCCTTAAGGCTGTACATATGAAAGGACAACGCGTTGTTATCTAGTAGACATATACATCTGTACGATAATAATGTGCATTTAATTCGTAGCTGTCTTTTGATTCTCTTGATATGGATGCTCTACACGCTAAGTAGCTTGGACCGCCTGAGTTGCTCGGTAGGCTTAAGTTGCTCGCTGCTCATGAGTTGCTCGGAGCCCAGAGTAGCTAGATGATAGTAAGTTGCTCGTCTAAAGTGTTTGTATTTTCCATGTAGATTAACACGTGTCTTCAAGTGATTGGTCCATGTCAGCAAACTAAATTTAGTATCAACAGAAGCCCCCAATGTTTCACAGTTGAATTTGGAGGAGAGTGTGGAACATTTTACTTAAAAACTGCTTTAATTACTAGTTTTCATGAATTTTAGGAAGTTTTTTAGTGTACATAATCCCTTTTTGAGCGCACAATATCAGGCTTCATAAATATTTTGAATTTTCACGTTCACTTCGATATTTGTGCCTCTTTCTTCTTTTAGCCGCCAGAAACGCAAACGTCTTCCCTTGTAATCATTGCTTTTCTCTATTCTCGAGGTAAAGTATTTAAGTGCGCCATAAATCCTATCATTTTTCACTTTTCAAATCTGTATCTCTGAACTCTTCATCTTCTCTCTATATTGTGCCTTCGTTCTTTCCATTATTCATTGACAACTGATCTCTATTTCCTCTGTAAGATTTTCTTCCTTTTTCTTTATTTTCTTTATTCACCATGGTTTATCTTGTTGAATCATTAGACAAATTTCGGTCCGAGTTTTCAATCCCTTCGTGGGTTATCTTGGAAGAATTTTCTTATCCTTATGATTTACTTTCTTTGGCGAAAGGACAGTGGTTCCCAAGTCTTTTTGTGGCTGAGTGTGGTTTTTCTTTCCCGCCAAATCCCCTATGTTTGGAGTTTTATCAATATTTCAATATTGTATCTGCAAGAGTATCTCCAAATACATGAAGGGTAGTTAATGGCATACATAAGTTGAATCAACTTTATGGAACTCGTTTGGGAATTCCAATAATTATGTATTGCTATAGATGGGTCATTAACGATAATATTTTCTATTTAAAAACTAGGTTTTCGAATAGAGTGTTAGTTGTCAATCTTTTCGATGCCAATAGGGATTATTTTGATCATGTTATTATGATGAAAAATTGGCAACACCCCCCATTAAGTGGAGATGATGTGTACCAAGGTCCCAGGTGTCCGCTTTATGGCAATGGGATAGGTTGTTTTTATTTTTGAAATCTTATTTTCTTTGTATTTGATAAAATGCATCACTGACATTTGATTTTGTTTGTTACAGTTGACAGTAAAAGAAAACCTCCAAAAGAAACCGAGGTTAATATAAAGCATTTAAAACTTATTTGGATTTTGCATCAATCTGTTGCTGGGGAGAACATTAGATCTTCTTCTTATTTGTTGCAATACAAAAGCTACACCTTATCTTTTATTACTCGTCCTCGTCCTATGGTGGTTGATCTTGATCAGGTACCGACCTCTGAGACCAGTGTGGAAGGTTCTTCTTCTGACTTGAGTATTCCCATTACTGATCTAATGAAGAAGAGGAAAGCTCCTACCTTTTTTGATAAGTCTGCCTTTGCCACCGACGAGGTAAAGAAAAATAAACAAGATGTCCCAGATAAAGGGACAAAGAATACAAATGTAGCCCCTTCTATTGATGCCAAGGAAGCTGGCAAGAAGCCCCCTATGTCTCCGAGTAAGACTGTTGTCATCTCGCCTTCGAGTGAGACTGTTGTCATTTCACTAACAGAGGCAACTCCTGCTCCTATGAGGAGATTAAAAGAAGCTCTTATGAGAGACCTGTTGAAACTATCTCTCAACCTTCAAATGTTGAAGGTATTATTCTAGCTCTTGTTCCTTCGAGCTCTGTCGTGGGCTTGGTAAGATCCTGGACTGTCCCAGAGGTCCAAAACATTGAAGATACTTTTTCTCGTGAGAGAATTACTACTCTGGCTGCTCAACACATTGCATCAGTAAGTATTGTTAGCCTAAGTCCTCTATTTTCAAATACTATGTCAATATATTGACTAAAAGTTCTTTATTTTTTTAGCTTGTGACGTATTTCAACAATATTTTGAAGAAGGATGAAGCTATCAGGGCTTTAAGCTCCTCGGGTGGAGTAGAGGAAGATTTTGCTGGACTAACCTAGTCTTTGAAGGAATCCCGTCAGAAGTACGAGGATGATAAAGATGCTTGGGAGAAGCAACTCCGGTCTGTTGAAGCAAACCGAGATCAAGCTGTGACTGCCTCCAAAGAGCTGGAGAAGAAATTAAAGGAAGTTGAATAACATAATAACGAGCTTGAAGTCAAACTTAAATCTTTCGAGCAACATAAGATAGAGGCAGAAGAAAAACAAAAGTCTGCCGAGGAGATTCTGAGAGAAAGGACCTCCTCTGAGAGAGTAAAGAGGAAAGTTACTGTTAAAAAATCTTTCAGTGCCGGTTGGGACAAAGGTTGGAACAAAGGCCTGACTATTATGTCTTCTCAAATGGAGTATGCCAGTGTCAAATATTTTAGGGATGGATAGGTTGTGGCCTTGAAGGAGTTGAAGGTTGCTGAGAATTCTGAGTTGTTCCAGTAACATACTCATGGCCCTCCTCCCTCTCCTGGAGAAGAAGAAGAGGATAAATCAACTTGAAATAAGTCTTCCTTAATGAAAGGAGAACAGATCCCTATTGTTGATATTGCCCAACCTTTAGAGCAATTCCAATCAGCCAGCACATCCACCGAGCAACTGCCTTTGCCCTCCGAGCAACCTACCCTTTCATCCAAACCATCTGAAGAAGTCATAGGGAATAAGGAGAAGGTGTAGAGTTGTTCGTGTATTTTATTTTACTGTTTTCTTGAATGTAACCTTGAACTATGTTTTCCTTTATCATGATGAATAAAATTTGAACTTTTGTTGTTCGTCTTGAATTTCTATCTTACTTGCTCTGTTCGAATCATTGTTGATTTTGTTTTATTATTCTTTTTGCTAGTTTATGGCCATGATGGAACTCTTATCAGATCATGATACAGAGTTGATGAAGAAATGCAATAACTATTTCAAAGCTGGTCATGCAGACCTTAATAAGGCCCAGATAATTGACATTTTTGGATCAGGTGCTTCTGACTGAGCAGTTGAAGCTTACCAATACTTGTAGTGCTTACTTGATCGTGTTGTGGCCAATAATGTGGCCTACTACGAGATGATTGAATATCTTCAAGGAACAATCGAGTAACTTCAGCAGCAGTATAAAGATTCTACTAAACTTCTGCATTAAGGCTATGAGAAAAAGTACCAACAATTGAGTGCTGATAAGGGGTATGACAAGTTCATTTCTGCTCATGAGAAGAAGGAGAGTATTTTGAAGCTTGAAATTGAAGAGAATAGACATATCGCCAAGTTATTGGAGAAGGAGAACATTGCTTTGCAGGAGGAAATAAAATAACTAAAATCTGCTGCCTCTTTCTCGGGAGCCTTGGTCCCCATTAATGATGAAGGTTTTTCCTTCTTGGAGGTAGAAAATGCTAACTTATAAGATGAGTTAGAAACTTTGGAATGAGCGGGACCCTCCATATCTACTCGTGGTAGAGCAAGATCTTCTCGTGGACAAGCAAGGGATGGTCGAATCACCATTGAAGAAGGGAGAACTCAGTCGGCTTTAGAGAATCATGTCGTTCAGTTGATGGCGAAGAACCAAGCCTTGGCAGAAATGTCTAAGAAAAATCTGAACTTCACCGAGCAACTTTGTAATCAAACTTCTGCTCTGGAAAGTAAAAAAATTCTGGTGAAGAAACTCCATGAGCAACTTGAGAGGTTAACTTATCAATTTCACAAATAACCCAGGGAATTTTGGATGGCTGGGTATAATGAAGCTATATACCATAGTGATGCTCGTTTGCAGCAATCGAATAATGAGGGGTACAAGAAGGGATGGCTGAACGCTATGTGTGTGCTAAAATTGGAGCAAGGGCACTACTTATGGGATTATTATGAGCCTGAAGTGCTTGATTTGCCTGTGCCTCCTTTTAAGCTTGATATTAGTTGGATTCCTTCTCGTGCAATTTCTCGATGCCTGATTTCCAAGTATCTCGGTGATTACAGTCTTCATGCAAACTTTGAGATAGCTCATCCAAAACACTTTCATGATCGACCATCCATAATGAATGTCAAAATTCTGCGAGATCTAAACTTTATAAATTCCCCTTATGCGTTAAATGATCCTCCAGCTGGGGTAGAACCTGTTTCAAAAGCAGAGGGAAAGAAACCCATAAAATAGGATATGTTTATGTAATGAATCAAAATTCATATCGTATGTAATCTACTTAATTTTAATGAAGAAATTTTTAGTCTTTTGCTATTTCATTTTCTTTGAAACAACTTGTAGACTGTCCTTGTTTGTTGGTTGGTGAATATATATATATATATATATATATATATATATATATATATATATATATATATATATATATATATATATATCCCATTTTTTGTTTGATTATAGTGACTTGTCACTTTGTGGGCCTAAGCAATGGAATGATTTTCATCCCATGTTCCTGATTAGTTATAGTAATCTCGTATGGATTACCTTGTTGCCTAGACAGTGGATGCCCCGGGAGGTCATCCAGCTTATTGCCTAGTTTGGTACCAACCAACCGGAGTTGGTGGTTATTGATTTACCGACCAACTGGAGTTGATGGTAATGAGTTATCGACTAACCAGAGTTGATGGTATTGACTTCCCGACCAACCGGAGTTGGTGGTATTGACTTCCCGACCAATCGGAGTTGGTGGTAATTTAATTGTCGACCAACCGGAGTTGGTGGTATTGACTTCCCGACCAACCAGAATTGGTGGTAATTGAATTGCCGACCAACCGGGGTTAGTGGTATTGAATTCCCGACTAACCGGAGTTGGTGGTATTGAGTTGCCGACCAACCGAAGTTGGTGGTATTGAATTTCTGACCAACCAAAGTTGGTGGTATTGAGTTGCCGACCAACCGGAGTTAGTGGTATTGAGTTGCCGACCAACCGGAGTTAGTGGTAATTGAGTTGCCGACCAACCGAAGTTGGTGGTAATTGAGTTGCCGACCAACCAGAGTTAGTGATGTGTTGAGTTCCCGACTAATCGGAGTTGGTGATGTGTTGCTCTGAATTTGGGTTTGTGTAGTGTGTAGCACTAATATTCCAAAAAAATTCAACAAAGAAAGAAATATGGGCTAAATATCACTTTATTCATATTGAAGAAACTATGTTACATAGGAATTTTCATTACTGATAGTACTTGCGCAAGTGTTCTGCATTCCATGCATTCTTGAATTCTTCTCCCTCCAAAGTTTCAATTCTTTATGTCCCCGGACGAACAACTTCAGTTACTCTGTAAGGTCCATGCCAGTTGGCTTCCAGTTTGTTATGCTTTTGGATCACTTTCTTCAGCACATAATCCCCTTCTTTCAAGTCACACTTCTTCACCCTTTTGTTGTAAAACAAAGCTGTTCGTTGTTGATTTGCTGCATTCCTGATTGCTGCTTCTTCCCTGACTTCTTCGAGCATGTCTAAGTCTAATCTTCTCATCAAGTCACTGACAGGAGAATTGAAATTAAGCACCCTATATGTGGGTAGACCTAATTCAGCAGGTATGACAGCCTCACTTCCAAAGGTCAACATGTATGGACACTCTCCTGTTGCTGTTCGTGGTGTAGTGCGATAAGCCCACAATACCGAATGTAGCTCGTTAATATAATTTCCCTTTGCATAATCCAGTCACTTTTTCAAACCATTCAGTAGCATTCTATTTGTCACCTCAGTTTTCCAATTGCTCTGGGGATGGCCTGGTGCATAGTGGATCTTCAGTACATTAGATTAATGACAATATGCAACAAACTCCTCGTTGTCAAACTGGGTTCCATGGTCAGTAATGAATGCATGTGGGAGACCATATCTGCAAATAATGTTCTTCCAAATAAATTGATAGACTTTATCATATGTCATATCAATGAGAGGCTCATCTTCCACCCATTTAGTAAAATAATCCACAGCAACCACGAGGTATTTAAATCTTCCCCTAGTCGTTGGAAGTGGCCCGACCAAATCTATCCCCCATATGGCGAATGGCCAAGGGGACGTGATAGGTGGTAATAATGCTTGGGGAGTTCTTTAGATGGAAGAGAAACGTTGGCATTTATCGCACTTCTTGGCATAAGCTTCACAATCAACTCTCATCGTTGGCCAGTAATACCCTTGTGTTGCTATCCTCTGCAAAAGAGTCCAACCTGCTACATGGGCTCCACAGGATCCTTCGTCAACCTCTTCAATCAATTCTTTAACTTCGGAGGGATGGACACACCTATGTAATCCTGCTATAACTCCTCTTCTGTACAAAATACCACTGGTTAATACATAACAAGAAGCTTTAAACTATAGTTTCTTAGCTGCGAGTTTATCAGGTGGTAGAATACCTTCTTCGATATAGGCCCTGATGGGATCCATCCAGGAAGGTCCCAAGTGAAGGGAAATGAAATTTATCATCAAATATTCGTCTATGCTCCGACCAGCCAGGACTTCTGTTGGGATTGTTCTTCGTAGATCAGTACGTGTGGCTGATGCTAACCGAGCTAGGGCGTATGCTCTTTCATTCTTCAATCTCAGTATTCTAATCAATTAAACTGCCATAAAACTCGTTACAACCTCCATTGATTTTACATAATACTTGACCATTAATTATCCCTTTGCTGCATATACCCCCAGAATTTGATTTATGATTAACTGTGAATCACTAAATACAATGACCTGCTCTGCCTTCATGGTTTTGGCCAGATTTAGACCCACGATCATAGCTTCATACTCAGCCTCTTTATTAAAAGCCTTAAATTGAAAGCGCAGAGCATACTCCATACCAATATCATTCAGACTATTTAAAATAATTCCTGGTCCACTGCCTGTAGTGCACGAAGAGCCATCCACATAGAGATTCCATACAGGTACTTCATTATCAAACTCTTAGTTAGACAGAGCTCCTAAGTGGAATATCTGATGCTTCCTTTTGTCTTCCCCCAACACTTCTCGTTGCTCGTTGATTATCTTTTCTTGATCGTCCACGGATGGAGGTTGGTCGGGTGTTAAATTTGATGATCTAGTAACATCCACGGGTTGGTTTGTATTGAACTCTTGTTCTTCGGAGGCATCAGATTGAGTAAACTCTAAGATAAAATCCGCTACTGCCTTCCCCTTAAGTGACGATCTAGGCTCATAAACTATATAATATTCACCAAATTCTACTACCCAGTACATCAATCTTCTTGATTTCTCTGGTTTATCAGAGCCTGTCTCAATGGCATATCAGTGTACACCACTATAGTATGGGCTTGGAAGTATGGCCTCATCCTTCTTCTTGCTTCGATTAGTGCCAGTGCCAACTTTTTCAACATTGGATATCAAATCTCCGCTCCTCGGAAAGCCTTGCTGGTGTAATAGACTAGTTTTTGGACTCCGTCCTCCATTCTTATCAACGCCGAACTAACTGCATTCTCTGAAACTTCCAGATACAAGTATAATATTTCTCCCATCACTGCTATAGATAACAATGGAGGTGTCCCCAGATATTTCTTCAATTCTTGAAAGGCCTCCTCGCATTCCTCATTCCACTTAAAAGTTTTTCAGAGTGTTTTGAAGAATGGGAGACATCTGTTTGTTGCGCGTGACACAAATCTGTTGAGTGCTGCAACTCGCCCTTTGATACTTTGCACTTCCTTCTTCGTAGTTAGAGATCGCAGCTCCAATGGAGCTTTGTTCTTTTCAGGGTTCGACTCAATACCTCATTGGTTAACAATATATCCGAGAAACATGCCTTCTCGTACTCCGAATATGCATTTGGTGGGATTCAACTTCATTTCATATTTTTCTAGTTGATCAAAGGTCTGACCTAGGTAAACTAGATGATCAGCAGTTTTCTTGCTCTTCGTCAGCATATCGTCAACATGAACCTCCGTATTATGACTGATTTGCTCTGCAAATACCTTATTCATCAGCCGCTGATATGTCGCACCTGCATTTTTAAGTCCAAAAGGCATAACATTATAGAAATAAGTTCCCCTTGGGGTGATAAAAGAGGTACTTTTCCTGTCTTCAGGTTTCATTTTAATCTGATTGTAACCAGAATAAGCATCCATGAAACTCAACAATTCATGCCCCGAGGCAGCATCCACCAGTTGATCGATTCGAGGCAAAGGAAAATGATCCTTTGGACATGCCTTATTAAGATTAGTGAAGTCTACACATATCCTCCACTTGTTATTTTTCTTCTTTACCATCACCAGATTTGCTAGCCAATCAGGATATTTGACATCCTCAATAAAAGATCCTTTTTGTAGTTTCTCTACTTCTTCCTGTATAGCTTGGTTCTTTTCAGGGTTGAACACTCTTCTTCGTTGCTTCACTGGCATGATTTCTCTATTCACGTTAAACTCGTGACATAGGAAATTAGGGTCTATCCCAGGCATGTCGTCATGACTCCATGCGACAGTCTGTTTTCTGCATCTTAGAAATGCTATTAGTTTCTATTTTATTGATACATCCAAGGACGCACCAATTTGAGTTGTTCGTTTTGGGTGCTCGTCCTCCAGAATGATATTTTCGGTAGCTTACATGACTTGTCCCTTCACGAGCTGAGACTCATCTCTAGGATCTAATGTTTTAATCTCTGTATCTTCTATTTCATCCACTTGATAGGTAATAGTTTTCTTCCTAGATTCTTCGCGTTCCTCTTGTTCGAGAGATGAATAGTAGCATTCCCAAGCTACTTTCTAGTCGCCTTTCACCACTCCCACTCCAAAGTTAGTTGGGAATTTTAAACATTGATGTACAGTAGATGGAACTGCTTCGAACTTCTTCAGACCTACCCTTCCCATGATGATATTATAATCTGATTGGACATTTTTATCCATTACGAAAAAAGGCACTCTTTCTGTTCGACAAGCAGTCCATGTACCAATAAGCATATCCAACTTGATCATCCCAAGTGGAAAAACTTTTTCACCAGTAAAACTGAGGAGGGGCCTATGATAGGGCTCCAATTGGGCTAACTTTAAATTTAAACTGTCGAAGCATGGGTAAAACATGATGTTTGCAGAGCTACCATTGTCCACCAGCACCCGTAAAATCACTACTTCCTTCATTCTCATCTTGATTACCAATGGGCCATCATGAGGATATAGTACACCTTCCAGGTCATTTTTAGAGAAACCAATGACCAATTTGTCCTTATTCACCTTCCATGGGCGATCATCTTCAGCCAAATTTATTCGATGGATGTACGAGCAGGCTTGAGCCTCATTGAGGTAAGCTTTCCTCTCCGTAGTAAGATCTCTACCTCCTGCATCTCCACCTGCAATAACATTACATTCAAATGATCCAACATGGATTGAAAATACCTCATGCTCTGGTTTTCTTGGTCTTTTGGGGATATCGGGGTCATCCTATGGATCTTCTTCGTGATCTCTTTTCTTGTCTTCTTTTGCTCGATAAGGAGATTTAGATCTTTGCCTTCCTTGGTCACTAGTCTTTCCACCATTTTGGCGATCAACATACTTGGTCAATTTTCCTCACTTGATAAGTGCTTTAATTCATTCTGAAGAGATATGCAACGTTTGGCCGTGTGGCCATGGTCTTTGTGGAATTCGTAAAATTTGGACTTGTCCATTTTTTCAGGGTCTGCTTTCATTTTTCCTGGCCAGTCTAACTCTTTACTTTTCTTGATCTCCTCTAGAATGTGATTTATATCTACCTTTAGGGGAGTATAATTTCCAAATTTCCTCATCTGCTCCAGTGCTTGCTTTCCTTTTGATGATCTGTTTCCACCATTGTTCTTCTGATCCTTCTTCTCGATTTCACCATCTTTAACCTTGGTCTCCTTAGTGTCTGTATTCTTCTTCGCAGCCATGGCTTCCTCAGTGTTCATGATCTTTGCTGCCTTCGCTATCAGTTCTGCTATGGTCTTGGGTGGATCTTTGGCCAAAGTATAGTACAACTTATCTGGTAACAATCCACTCATCAGAGCAGTAATTGTTGTTTTCTCCTCGTAATCTATTACCACAAGTTTCTCGTTATTGAAATGAGTAATGTAGTCCCTAGTGCTTTCTTCTGGCTTCAGTCTAACACTCAGCAAGTGTGCTACTCGTTTGATTGGTTTCGCTCCAAAATATAATTTTTTTATAAAGAGCTCTACTAGTTGAAAGAAAGTCAAAATCTTCCCCCGAGGAAGGTTGTTGTACCATATCTGGGCTGACCCAGTGAGAGTTCCCGAAAACGCCCTACATCTCATCTCATCTGGAACCGCATTGATATCAGCAGTAGCTTGGTATTATTTTATATGAAGGACATGGTCAGTTTTTCCATCGTATTTAGGCGTCACCATAAGAGCTTTGAACTTTGATGGTGTGGGAAAATCCACAATTGCTTGTACGAATGGTGTCCCTTGGATAAAAGTTCTTTTAGAGGATTCTTGGCCTCAGCCATTTCCCCTAATATATCTTCCAACCTTTGAATAGAGCCTTTCCATGCTTCGTTTCCTTCCTCGGGCCTGTTTGTTCGAGCAACTGATCGTGTTGAGTTTTCCTCTTGGGGCCTTTCATTACGAGTTAGTGGGCATGATTTAGCAGAGCCTTCCCTTAAGTCGGATGGTCATTGAGATTTTCTCAACGCAATCCTAAGAGGACTTCTATTCCTCCTAGGGCACAATCGATCAAAAGGAGATACTCTACTCAACCTTTCTATAAAACTAGTCCTTTTTGGGGTGAGAGTGACATTTCGGTGGGAATCAGTAGCTCGTACTGATGAAGTTCGGCCTGGTTGATACGAAGGATCACTAGATCTTTCAGTACGATATGAGTCAGTACGTCTAGATTAAGAGGCCTCCGGGAATAGCGTTCGTCTTGTTCTTGAGGATGGCAGATGGATATTTCTCTGAACACTTCGTTGTCCAGATTGGGCCGACATTCCATCCTGAACAGTTTGTATAAGTTGACGCATGGTTTCTTGCATGGCCGTTTGCCCTTAGGCTAAATTAGCCATTATGCCTACCAGATCTTGAACATTTGGTGGAGTAGAAGGTTTTGGAGGGACCCCAGTGTTTCGATTACTAGATTCCGGATTATCAGCCATAGATGATGAATCGTTTTGGTGAAAAACGTTAAGTACAGTCGTTTCCCACATACGGTGCCAATCTGTTGATGTAAAAAACTAGATTGTCTCTAATTAATTAATCACAGATAAATAAATTAATAAGACAAAGAATTTTTAAAGTGGTTTGGCCTGATGAAAATGGCCTACATCCACTGTGTTTGTATTGTTGACTGTTTATTTGGAATCTCGATAATAGGTTTACCAAGAGATCCAAAAGTCCCCTTTCTTATGAGAAGGTTACAATGTATTTATAGCCTTGAGGCTGTACATATGAAAGGACAACGCACTGTTATCTAGTAGACATATACATCTGTACGATAATAATGTGCATTTAATGCGTAGATGTCTTTTGATTCTCTTGATTTGGATGCTCTACACGCTAAGTAGCTCGAACCGCCTGAGCTGCTCAGTACGCTTAAGTTGCTCGCTGCTCCTGAGTTGCTCGGAGCCCAGAGTAGCTCGTTGATAGTAAGTTGCTCATCTTAAGTGTTTGTATTTTTCATATAGGTTGACACGTGTCTTCAAGTGATTGGTCCATGTCATCAGACTAAATTTGGTATCAACAGTAAGTCTTAAAGTTGTCAGGGCTTGGACAAATAATGATTTTTAACAGAGTGATTTTAATTCACGAGGCTTAAGTGCAATTTTTGGTGTAGTCACTCCCAACGAGTTTCGTTGTATAATGATGTGCACCAAGTTTAAGGAAGCATTGGATATCCTACAAGTTATTCACGAGGGTACCAACACTATAAAAGCTAATAATATTCAAAGTCTCACCACTTAGTTTAAGACCACATGTATGAATGAGTCCGACACTTTTGATGAATTTTATGCACGTTTATCCGATATAGTGACTTCATGATTTAATTTGGGTGAGAGGATTCCTGAGACCAGAATTGTGAAAAATATTTTGATATCACTCCCGTCCCGTTTTAATGATAAGGTTATTTTCCTTGACTCTTTGGGAATTATAGATACTCTTAGCTTAGAAGAACTCGTAGTATACCTTCAAACTTATCAAATAGATATGATCCTTGAAACAAAAGAGAAAAATGAGTTTTATCTTTATAAGTTAAAATAAAGAAGAAGGAAAATATTTTTGACTCTGATTGTGAATATGATTTTGATCTTAATCTTTTTGCAAAAAAATTTAATTTTTTCTCAAACTGAACAAAGAAAATTATTCTAAAGAAATTAATAGTTTTCAGAAAAACAAAAATGAAAATAAGGGCAAGAATGATTTAGAGAAAGATCAAGTGAGGTGTTTTGAATGTGAAGGTAAATGTCACAATGAACATGAGCATCACGTTAGGTTAAAGAGACACGACAAAGACAAAACAACATACAAAGACACTCTTATAGATAGTGACATAAAATTGGTACATTATAGGGATGAATCACTACATGAACCTTGTATTGCGTTCATGTCCCATTACCTTAGTAGTTTGAGTTCATCCCACGCGAGTGAGAACATTTCTACATGTGATAGCCTCGATAACTTATCAAATCATTCGGGAGATAGTTAGAGTGATGAGGAAAATTTGAGTGAGGGGGAGGGTGGACTTCAGTGCATCGATGTTTGATTTAGAGAAATAAGTCAAAGTTTTGAGGGAGTGTGAGGTTTCAGTGAGTTAACATGAGGAGTTGATTTTTTTTTGTGTGAGTAATTGATTGTGATTACTAGGGAGAAGACAAATTTGACCAACACTGTGGTCTGTCTTACAAGAGATCCTTAAACTTCATTGAAGACTCGTGAAAAAATAAAGCCTATGCATCCCAACTTAAGAAAGATCTTAAAAATTCCAGGGAGGTTAAGGTCACATTGGAGGACACATCTAAGAAGGTTGGAAAGATGATCCTTTCTGTCGCTTTACATTTTAACGAAAATTAAGTAATCGACTATGATGGTGCATCCACTTCTCATGGCGCACGCGAACTGGTTCTCGAGTTTGTTTTAAATCCTTATAGGCCTTGACCAAAACTACCTAGAAGAATGCGTCCTAAAAGTTTTGAACAAAGAAAATTGAAACTGTGTAAGTTTATTCCCAGTACAAATAAAGAGGTCATCTTAAAGTGTTTTCTTTTATGCTAGGGAGATTTTATCAAACATGTATTCTTGTACGCACTCCCGCATATGCTACTCTGCATGCTCCCGCTCATGACCATAGAGATTTTGAGATCTTTCGAGAGAAAGTGGAATTTTTAGTCAAAACTTTTGAAAGTTTGATAGAGGAATTTCAAAGGATGTCTACCCATTTTGAGAACTCCTCTCCGCCTAATGACTAAGGATTAGAATTGTATCGAGTATAGGGTGATTGCCATGTTAATATCATTTATCCCTATTGCTAGATTTTATTTCTATTGTATTTATATGATTATGCATGTTTATGCTGTTTGATATATTTTGAAAATTCTAAAAAGATTTTTGGTTTTAAAGAAAAAGTTTGAAAGATTCAGAAAGATTTAATTTTTGATATTTTTTTAAAAAAGGCAAAAAGATTTTTGTATTTTGTCTTTCACCATTTATGAATGTGCATTTAAGATGTTGGAATCACTCCTACATTCCATCCATTCATATGACTTTTTCATTTTCTTTTGATACATGGCTCGTTTTGTTAATGTGCTTACTAATGCATGGCTATATTTTTGTTGATTCTTTGATAATTACTTTGTTCATCCTTGACTCTTTGTCGCCTTTATTTCACACATGCATTGATTTTTTTGAACATTATACTTGCTTATCTTATGTCAAATATGGTATTCTCATCACAGTTGTGCTTAATAACTAACCAAATTTACTAGAGATAAGTTTTTCTTGTAAAAACCATTTCCTGGATTTCATTTCTCGAAAAATTTGTGTTATGATTAAGCAAAGGAAAAGGGGCTAAAAAGGAGTAATTTTTTTACGTTAAAAACCACCGTTTGCTAAAATAACCTAAAGGATTACCGACCTATAAAAACAAAAGTGGCAAGGCTAATTTTGTCTTCTATGATGCTTTGCTACATATGAGCATTATGATATCTTCAAAAATTTAAGAGTGAATTCTTAAATATATGAGATTTTGAGGGTGTATAAAGTAGAATATCAATGGGTTTGCACAACGGACTATGTTAAAAAGCATTACATAGTTTTGTGTTATTAATTTGAGAAACATTTAAATTCATAACACATTGTAAAAGTCAAGTTAATTTCATTTAAGTCCAATAATTCTTACACCTAAGGTTAAAATTCAGTTCGTTCTTTAGAAGTATCTTATTGACTTCATACGCCTATGTTATGAATGCATATGTTGATTTTCACATGAACAATGTTAATAATTTCATGATTCAAATATTTTATTGTTATCCCATACTGTTCTGTATCTTGTATCTATATGTACCTTTTACACATATTTTTTATACTTTGAACATTTAGAAAATTTTCAAAAAAGTTGGTCGAAAGTCTCATAGAATTTCATCGTGTGTGCATAATTTTTATCCTTGTGGTGGTATTCCTTTTGGATTCATGTTATACTTGCATTTATGCTTAGTTTCTTATCCTTTGCCTATTAGGGACAAAAGGGGGAGAACAAATTGAGGGATTTTTTTAAATTTTCTTTAAACTCTTGTATGTATGATGGTATTTCTTTGGGCTCATGTATCTAGGCCATTCTTCCTTATGATGATTTCATGAACTACACAAGATAAAGATTTTCAATTTAAAACTTATACTTATATGCCTTTTTGTTTCTTGGTTTGGGAGGGAATTAATAATATTAGTCTTAAGTGTTAATTTGGCTTCGGTTTGTATTTTGTACTGGAATACCAAAAGAGGGAGATTTTAATTTTATTTTTTTATTCATTACAACCCACTACATCTTCATGACCACTCTCAGTGTTGAAGCTATCGAAGTCCGAGAGACGGACAACCCTAATACGGTCAGTTTGGCTAGGAATAGGGGATTCTGTAAAGAGATATTTTTAAGTTGAGAGTATTACCACATGCATTGATCTTAGCCGAAAAGAGGAAAAAAAGGACAAGAGTATGGTGCCCAGTCGGGGCAATGATTAAAATAGTCTTTGGGTTCAGTTGGGACAAGCGTGTAATGTCTAAGAACCATTTGAACAACCAGTGCAGTTGGCAAGGTGGAGGTATGAGTTTTATCCTCGAGTGAATGAGGTATGTTTTGTGTGAGATAATCGAGTCACAGGATTTTGTTATCACTTGATTCGCGTACGAGATGAGTTTAGTGGTTATATCGATAACATTATTATGTGTATATATTTTTTCATTGGGTAGCGGGGTTATCCTTGGTTTCATCTGCAAGGGAGCGGGTGTTGACAATGGAGAAATACTTCATAGGAATTACTCATTCTAGTGATGTGTTATACGAGTACGATAGAATCCTGTGTATGGAATGGTTAGCGATGGTCGGCAAGATAGTGCTCCGTTAGTGCAAGGCTATCGTGTTCACTGTTCCCAGGCATGATCTGTTGTTTTAGCGATGCCTCACCGGAAAGAGTGTCGAGCTCGCATTTATATAATATTATGATGGAGGCTTTGGAGAGTACAGTTGTCTCGAGATATTTGATCCCGGTGTGTAAGGATTTACTGATATGGTTCAAGGTGTATTGGGTTTATTATCGAGCTGTAAGATTAAACTCATTTTGGTGATTAGAGAGAATGACTAGTGACAGTGAGACCGCGGTGTAATATAACTCCTTTAGAGACGTGGGAGTTGAGAGTTATATTCAAATGTCTGGGGATAGGAATTTGAATGTCCGGGTATATGCTTTAGGCTTTTTGAACTCGATCTACGACAATGCTAGTGATGATGCATTGGGAGGGGAAATTCCTTGTTTGTGTGTCATTGCGAGATGAGACATGCATGGACCTTAATAAGCATCGGGAGTGGAGAGACGTTGATGTTAATTGTTATGTGTGTGAAGAAAACACTTTAAGCTGAGAGTTGTTATACGAGTAAGGCTGGGGAAGCCGGTGGTGCTGTAAGAAGGCACTGAAATATTTTTCACTACGAGTTGAAGGGAGGGATAGTTTTGTTAAGAAGATGATTATAAAATACGAGGAGAAGACCCATGTGCCATAACCAGGTCGAGAATGTGAGGCCAATTTTGAGAAAAGTGTGTTACGCATGAGATGTTGGTAATGTTTGTACAGAAATGCACAGGACATAGGGTGTATGGGTGCCCTGGTTAGTGGTTTTAAAGTCGTCCGAGATAGAAGGGCATGGAAAGGAATGTTTGGAAAATATGCCTCAGGGGCAGTTATAAACAAAGTTAAAATAGTGTGATGGATTTTAAATCAGCGAGAAAGATGATAGTCTGTGACACCCCACCCAATTAAATATCGGGTGATCAGTCCTTTATAAAATTTATAATAGAATGTTCGGTTGGTTCATTCTTAGCATCACTGTCGAAAACTTAAATCCAATTAATTACCTAACATTTAATTAAGCTAGTGTCAAAACATTTCCCAATTTAATTTGGAACCAATTAATTCAATTAATTTCTGAACATTGAATTATGAACCACACATAAGAAATGAATGCTGATTAAATTAAATACTGAATAATTAAGACTGGATAAAACCTTCCAGTTCAAGTCACAAATAAAACCAAAATAAATACTCAATCCAACAGAAAAGAAATACAAAGGAACTGAGTACAATCCCACTAATGAGGATGGGAGACACATGCCCGAACTGAAGTATCTGAACTAGGAACTGAATAAAATGAGAGACGTGTCTAATCTCAATGACCCACAACTTCCACAACATCTGCAGCCCGGTAAACCATCCAAGTATCTAGAACCAGTGTCCCTGTGGCTAGGCACCTGTACTAATACATATATATATATATAGAAAAAGAGAGGAGAAATACAAGAAACGGGTCAGAGCCCGAGGTGTAAAAATGATTTAGCAAGTATTTAAAGCTAGTTCTTAAAACAAGTCTTATACGTATGTTAGTTATCGAACTCTCACATGAGTTTCTCACCTCTCATCTATCGTGCTCGTCTAATGTACAACTAATCTCCCCTAGTTATACCACCCAGTCTAACTAGTCAGGAACCATACTACTACTTAACTATGTTCACTGGTAGTATTCCCGTATCGTCCATACAATATGCTATTCAAATAGTTTATCTCACGTACTAAGTTTCATTATTCACCATTTGAATGGCTAATCTTTTATCTACAAAGATTACTTCATTTCTCATTTCCATTTTTATCTACTAGTCTCACAAAGTAGAAAGTAACCCAAGTACACTCATACATATATATAGTCTCATCATCCCTATATATATACACTAACCCTACACCCTTAGGTTAAGACCTTTTGGTGCAATGTAATGATTATTGTTATTACCAAGTCTACTAATTTCACACACTAGACATATTCATAAGTTCGTATTTATAGTCACATCATCCCTATACATATATATATATATATATATATATATATATATACTAGGGTATGCCCGTGCCTGAAGGCACGCTGATAATTTTGAAAAGCATAAAGTCCTGCCTTGGTGCGATGGCAAGTTACCTCGCCAAAGCTACGATTGGTCTAGGGTTCGAGACACGGGAGTAGCCTTTTCATAAACGGTGGTAAGCAAGCCGACATTCGCCTATTGAAGATCCTCCAGTTAAGCGTATTGTCCTTCAACGGAAGGCCCGAAGAAATTTTTTTCAAAATGTCAAGCCATGTATAATTTAAGTCTAATGTTTTTATATAAAGTAAATAATCCTAAACAATTTAAAATTTTTAGACAAAGTTCCCTTTATTTATAGGATTATGCGCCTCGTGCCTGAAGGCGCGCTGATAATTGTTAAAAATATTGAATCGTGTTTAATGTAAATAATCTTTTTTTATATATTATAAGTGTATATTTTCAAAGTATTGAATCGTGTAAATTTAAGTCCCAACTTTTTTGTACAACACAAATGTGTAAACAATTTAGAAAATTTAGTCCTTCTTGGACCTCATATAAACAACATCAATTTAGCCAACTTGTCGAAATACTACTAATATATCAATAAATAAATTAAATATGGGCAAAACTTCTTTTGTTTATACGACTATCCGTCTTGTTTAAGAAATAAAAAACACTCGAACAACAATGACACTAACAGTCCTATAAACAAATTGGTCATACATATACGAATTTGTTCTACATATATACAAATTGGGTAGGGCTCTGATTTAGTCTTCTAAAATGGCTCTTCAAGTTTCCTAGTCCAACATTGTATTGTCTAAAACACCTGTGAGGAAAACAAATGGAAAATTAGAACGGAGGCAATGACGGAGGAAAATTAGAAAATTAAAAACAAATGTACCAAATGTGATTTTCTTCAAGGACGGAGGCAATGATTCTGAAGAAAAGGGCAATGTCGCATCCCAAAAAGATTTGGTGGTCAAATTGACCGAAATAGAGGCTTCTATTTCAGGCTCCAAGATTGTTGAAGCATAAGTTGGAGCTTCCATTGACATCAATTCAACACAACGATCTTTAAGAACCTCAAGTGTTTCAGACGGTAGTATGTAATCATATATATATGTACCCACCAGCCACAGAACAAAGACACTTCGAGGCAATGAAAGGCTGCACTGTTTTCTTAACAGCTGCAAGTCAAGTTCAGGAACAAGTTTTTCAGTCAATATTTCCCCACCACCATCAGCAATCATGCTCGAATCTTTGTCTGCCTCATCACAGATGATATTCAATCTACTTTGCAGGCTTCTGATGATGTCTTCCTTTATATCCACCAAAGCTTGCGATATCAATTCTTTTGAATTCAAGTATGCAAACGAAGACACAGAGCCACTAAAAAAAGAACACCAATAACCTCTTTTTGACTGCATTCTTCTACAGATATATCTTGCATGAAAGGTGGAAGGAATTCAACTTCATGCGAACAATCTAATACACATTGCTCATCCAACTTCTGAGGCAATCGTTACTTTTGTCTTATTTGCTGCATTAGCCACTGATGTCTTTGATCGTTCCGGACTCTGGTTGCTGCTATTGTTGCTTTCGAGCCTCCGACATCAGAGCAAACTTTTCCATCTCCATCTCTTGACGTTTTTGCCTATCATCATAGCTGCTAGTTCCATTAAATAGATAAACACTCAGGGCTGAACACAACTTTGAATAATGAAAACTACCAAAAATGAAACCAACAACATAGAACAAAATAAAACTTAAAGTTGAACATAGAGTGTACCTTAACACGACTTTGAAGAGTTAGATCTAAAAAAACTCGTCATTACTACAAAACAAATATAATCACACAAATCTTGAATCGACAAATCTAAGCCATAATATCACTTGATGAACCTAAAATACCAAAAATTTTATTCTATTAAGAATTTTAACAAACAAATGTATACCTCTTTCACGGTCTTCCACTATAAAATGCAGATGTTGCCTGGTAAGAGCAGATGTTGCCTATAAAATCACTGAACAAACTATAAAATGCAGTACCTAATAAGAGCAGATGTTGCCCGATAACTCTGTTTCTTCATGGAAAAATCATTGTGTCGTTACTAATATCAAACATAACGCACGTGAAGACAAATTAGAACTGATAGTAATAAACTTTCCTATATTGAACTGATAGTAATCCCAAAAAACTTGCCTATTCATTTTTTCCCAAACCAACATATACATTATCTTATTGTCGGTGTTTTCTTTTTTCTGTTATTTGGTCTATTTTTTCATGTAAATTTTCGGCTTTTGAAAATTAATAAAATTTCATTTTTACAATTAGAAGTTTTTTGGAGGCCATTCGAATACATACCTATTGAACTGCCTCTTCAACTGGCACACATTTCGACAGGACTTTCCATACAAACACCGAGATCTTTGGATGTATTTAAGAATGCCAACTAAATTTAAAAGCCATAGATGATAAATTTTGGAGGCCTAAACAACTCATAAGCAGATTAAAAAGTGAAATCACCAAATATAAATTAGGCTTCCCCAAATATGCATCTATAATGAAAATCGCATAACATGAAATATTATTTAAAAAATAATGAACTTCGTTCGTCCGCAAGAAAAAAATCTGTAATCGTGCCAGAAAAATTAATTATTAGTGTGTAAATAATGAATTATTACCTTTATTGGTTGAAATCCAATAAACAGATCATTCTTTAATCATGTCGAACGCGCAAAACTCATTGTCTTGATGTGAGGAAAGGTATCGATGTCCAAAATAACTGAATGGAAACACCCCCATTAAGTCTGTAGGAAGGACATCTTATAAAGCTCAAGCAAAGAAGAAAAACTGAGAAAATTAAACACATGAATGAGGTTAAATAAACATATCCCCTATACACAGATCCTCTGTAACAATAAAACTCAATAGAACTCAATAGAATTGAAGAAAACCCTCTCTCCATTCCATAGCAGGGGTTATTCTCAAGCATGTTGTAATAATAAAACTCAATAGAATTGCTACTCAATAGAGCATGCTGTAACATATAAACTCAAAAGAACATTCCATAGCAGGGATAAACTCAATTAAGCATGATGTTTATGTCCCATTTATTTGGCCACCTGATGTTTGCCATTGTCCCTCTAGAAATAAAATTGAGCATACACGCCTGAGAGAGTTCAGCTTTGTCTATAGTGGGAGCAAGTGAACCATAAGACTAAACTTCACTGCACTATCGCCAAAAAACTTCACTGCACTGCACTATCCCCAAAAAATCGTTAATTATTAAAAATTGTTAATTAATATAGCGTAATGTATCAAAATGTCAAAAGAACTACATGGTGGCATCCAAATATAGTATAAAAATTTATCAACAAAATATGACGGCCAAATTTAGATGACCTGACATTCTTTATAAAGCAGGTTCAATGTTGTTAATACAAAACATTGCAGTCCTGGTGACATAACGTTATAGAAACAGTGACTTAAATGTTATAGAAAGAGTCCTAATTAGTTCATATTCTCATGCAGTCTATTGTTTCTGTTCTAACTATATATGCTGACTATATTTATAAATAGCAAAGCACGTATTATGCCTCTATAGCAGTTCTATCATTTTTCAGCTAATACACAGTTCTCTTTTCATATACTCTTGTTCTTTTATCATAATAAAGATGTTTAGGCAATGAATTCGCAAGGAAAACATAAATATCCCTCAACCGTAGAATTTCAATAGGTCAAGGTTGATCCTAAAACGTTGAAACTTCCAAAGTTCGAAGTAGGACAATGCAGTGGGATTATGACTAAATACCCCTCACTGACTGCTTATGTATTAATACTAACAAAGTTAAGGACTTAGTGTTGAAGATTTCTAAAAAAATATTATGTACTGCTAGCAGTGAGAACATACCTTAGTTAAGCATCCGAAGAACAAAATAAGATGGTCAAGCTCACAAGAATAAGAAGCAGAAGACCTATAAGCCTAAGAACATTCATCCAAACAACTTTCTTTCAAACCTCAAAGCCTCGTTATCGATTGGCATAGTTGACGAAGTTCTGGTGAAGTATGTTTCCTGGTCATGCGATAAGAACAGTGTGGATCCAATTGAGGACTTCAAGAACAGTACCAAGAGCTCCCTCACCTGCACTTCCATCACTTTTCCGCTCATAAAGTTATTTACAACTGAATCCAAATTGTCCTTATGCTTCCCACATAGCTACATTTATGAACAATAACAAATATCTTTAGCTTTACAACATAAATGAAGCACAACTAATAAAAATTACCAAGTCCCCCTGAATTGTCAAAAAGCATAGCAAAAAATATTTTTGACTCGCAAATTAGTGGATCACATAATTTGGAGAATCAATTGAATTAAACACTAAACTTAATGTATTTCACAATTGGCACATACTTATAAATTCTACACCCGAGTTGGCACCTACTAAAATTTAAATCTGAAAAACGCATCTCAGTTTTAAAACAACATACATGAAAAAACTATCAACTTAAAAGAATAACTTGATGGAATGATAAAAGGTAGAGTTCAAAGTTTATCTACCGATAAGCTCATCCCTAAGCAATTGTTGTCAAACGGGGATTGATTATTATGATTGAATCATAAGTAGTTACATAGAGACCAACTACAAAATTTCTAGTCATAGTAAATTAATAACCAAATTTTCATAATAAAAAGTATAATAAAATAGGATTTATAGTAAAACTACAAATTTAAGGAGATAAATGAAATTGATTTTCAAATGAAATCTCACCCCCATTATTCAAAAGAAATGTGCAATGATATCGGTACAACCTCCATAGATCGTATCCTCATCTCAATTATTAATTTGACAAACTTTAAAATGGAAGAATAAAGTTTTACTAAATCTAACAACATAACTGCATGACATTATAGAACACAAAATCTAACACAGGAAGGAGTGTGTTCTGTTATAAATGAAAAATTCAATTATGAACATTATCAATATAATTTGGGGATTAACAGAATTCATTCTAAAAAATTAAAAACAACTTGATCTCAACCCATAATCAATGCAATTTTGGTATTAACAATATATCAAGCTACTCTCATGAAAAAATATGACGAAATGCAAACAACAACTCAATAAAAAATATTTTAACTATATAAACTCCAAACCCAGAAAGTCCAACAATAGCACCATTAATAGACCCAGAAAATCCCAAAAAACTAAAATCAAAAGCCCAAAAAATCCCACAATAGCACCATCAATAGAAAATACAGTTAAC
This sequence comes from Sambucus nigra, assembly GCA_949130495.1. NCBI lineage: Eukaryota > Viridiplantae > Streptophyta > Magnoliopsida > Dipsacales > Adoxaceae > Sambucus > Sambucus nigra. The sequence continues at coordinate 397,582,236 of OX422219.1, read as the reverse complement.
ATTGGCACCATTAATAGAAAAGCATTAGTAGGATGTGTTAAAGTTTTACTCAAACTAACCTAGACATCAACATATGCAAGTGGATCGAAAACAATACAACTCTTGTATTGAGTGCACCTCATCAGTAACCCCAACTTGAAGGGCTTGAAAATCCCTAAAAGAAAAAAAGAAAGAGAGGTTAGAGAGAATCTTCACAAAACCCTGATTCTTGATAAATGCATAAAAACACAAAACAACATTTGAACATGATTTTGACCCACAAAACCCCCAATATTTGAAATCCCATATCTAAACATGATTTTGAACCCTAAAGAGGGTTTCAAAAAGTGAGATCTTACTATGATCGACGTTTGATCTGCAAAATAAAAACTCAAAATCAAATATGGAGAGATATATAGATATCAAAATGTAAAAATATTAGATATAAAGACATATCTAAACATGGCATGCTTTAGGTTGATCGTAGATGGTGAAATGTGAGTGAGAGGAACGAAAAGAAAATGAGGGGAAGGATAGAGGTTTGTGCGGTGGTAAACGTAGAGTATACCTGGTAGTGAAATCTAGGCAACGACGAATATGGGAGGCGGTAGCATGGCAGGCAGCGGAGTGAAAGCTGAAGGGTTTGTGAATCGGGAGAGATGAAAGAGAGTTTTGTATGTTGGATGTGTTTGGTTTAATCAAGTTTACTGATTTACCCTTGTTTTTGAATTTTGATGAAGAGGGGGAAATAAATATGAGGGTTGAAAAAGAGGGGGAAATCAAATGTTTAAGGGGTAAAAGAGGGAACACATGAATAATTTATAAAGATGACATCATACTCCAACTTATGACATACATAAGTTTTGTAACTTATTATATATATATATATATATATATATATATATATATATATATATATATATATATATATATATATATATATATATACTAATCCTACGGGGTAAGACCCATTAGTGCACCTATTAAGAAAATCCTGCATCCCCGGGTTAGCACCCATTAATGCACATATCAATAATAATCCAGCACCCCCGGGTTATCACCCATTAGTGCGCCTAAAAATAATCATCCTTGTACCCCTGGGTTATCACCCATTAGTACACTTAACAATAGAATTTATGCACCCCTGAGTTATCACTCATTAGTGCGCTTAATTATAAGATTCTTTCACCCCCGAGTTATCACCCAGTTGTGCTCTTAACAATAATTTCCCATAATAGGCATACACACATCTTATTATAATTTATAGGTATTTCTCCAACCTACATATATACTCCTCATACGTATTTTAATCTCATCTCTACGTATAGTATAATTATTTAGATTACTATCTCTCTCGTAATCTCCAAGGTATATTCTCTCTATACTGAAATAATTAAAGTATTTATTCTCACATACTTTCCCGAAATTTCGTCTTATTTAAATTTACTATTTAGCAGTTTCTCTCACTCCAATAAACCGGTAAACTCAAAACTGAACTCTAAGAAAATTTCCAAAATTCGTTCTGTCGTTCGAACTGTAAAGTGGTGATCGCTTAAAAAAGATCTGATACCAATTTATAGAATCTCTATAGTGGAAATATTGCGACTTCTCAAATAAAAATTCAGTTTTAATTAATCCCAAATGTTAGTTAAACCCTAAAACATGCATCTAGATGATTTATCCAATAAAATAAAGCATGCAAGATAAAACAAACAATTTCAGGAAAAATCCCCCAAGGGGGCAAAACCTTTTATTTCACTATAATTTGTAAGAAAACGGCTTACACGGATTACAATGAAATAGGGTGACATATAAAATACCCGCAGGTGTCGGTTCCGATGTCTCAACTGGAACTTTCCATTTCTAGGAGGGCAGCAGTGAAGAAGACGACTCCTCCACAAGTTACGGTTGGAATTTTCCCTTTCCAGGAGGGAAACAATGAACAAGAAAAATGGCTTCTCCATAAGAGTGAACTTTATAAGGACTCCCTCCACAATAGCATGCAACTGTCGGTTGTAGAGCTCTCCCCACAAAGTATAAACAAGAGCAAAGTATGTTCTTGAAAACCAAAACAATTCACTAAAGCATATGGGAGTTTTGTGAATTGAAAAAAAAGGGATTAAAACCCTAAGGGAAGAAGCCTAAAAGAATTATGCATTCGCAGTTTTTTTGTTCGTCAAAATGATGTGAATTCTTCATGAAAACGGAACCAGAGAATGAGATTTTATAGAAAATTACGCCATCTCAGAAACCGAGCTCGTTCGAACGAGATCAGAAAGTCGCTCGAACGAAGGACAAATGTCATTCGAACGAGATCTAACGAGATGCTATGCATTTGAACGATAAAAGTAGGTCGTTTGAACAACCTATCAAACGAGATTCCAGGCGATCCTGTAGAAAGTTTTGATACGAACGCATGGTCGCCAGTTTCATATCTTTCTGATTTTTTATGAATTAGATATGATTTTTCTATGGAAAGGTGTCCGAGAACAAAATTTTTAGAAAAATATTTTGTAAAAATATCCCAAAAGCTCTAAGTGAAAAGTTAAGGTATTTAAAACATAACCTTACCAAAGTAAACTTCGCTGAGTCTTGAATGATGAATAACTTGAGTAATTCGGATCTGTCTTTGATGTAGATGTCTTTTGAATGCTCTTCGACGGTGTAGCAGTATACGACATAATGAATTGATAGCGGAGTTATGAAAATATGTCCTTCCAAATATCCCCCTATGTCTATACAGGTACATACATAAAAAATCCGAATTATCAAAAACCAAAATGCCTATACAAATCAACCCTCCCATGAATAAATTTTCAAGACCTCAAAATTGTTCTTTAAAAATCTTCATCAAATCTCAAAGCTTTTCTCATCAGGGTGTGCAACATCATAATCTTCAGTCTTTGTACCAACACACATGAGATAAAGCAAAATACCTTTGTGACGCATCGAGTTTGAAATGATATAAGAATAAAGCATTAATAAATCAAATCTCTCCCATAATGCAAAAACTCCCCCATAACTGATAATTCTTTTTCCCCCTTTTTATGTTGTCCCCAAATAGATAAATAAGAATAAAACAAAACAAAACAAAACATGGAGTGTCACGAAAAAAATGCATAGCAAACATTCACAAATTATTTTTGATTTTTCAAATTTTTTATACAAAAATAAGATACTAAAAATCACACCATGGATTTAAACTAAAACAACCAAGTCGTGGAAATGGAATGTATGGGTGTGAACACATTCGATAGGTAAATAAACTCAATCAATCATATGTGCATGATGCATACGTGTACCCCTAACAAATGAACGTCAAAAGTATCCTTAGGTGTAAAAAAATGTTGAATTTAAATGACATCGTCTTATACAAATCAACAAATCAAAGTCTAAATGATTTCCACACCAATAACGACCAAAACTATTTAGTGCCGTTTCGAGAACTTTTCAAAGGACGTGCAAACCCATTGATATATCCATCCAAAACTCCCTCATATATAATAATGCAATTCTTTATATCTAAAGAGGTACTAAGTTCTCAACTTAGAGAAAACCTATTGGCCCAAATTTTTGGCATATTTCATCCTTTTTATTGCCTTAATTTTTTGTGTGGGCTCTTTTCAAATAGTGGCTTTCACGACGTGATTATTATTCACTCGCAGCCCTTTCCCGTGCCACTCATCATTTTTTTAAACTAAACAAATTCCTCACGAGCAATGGTTTTTACATGCACTACTTTTATTACTCTCATATTATTGCACTTGGTTCATTTTAAGGACATGATTGAGATGAAAACACCCAACCAACATGTGATAAGTCAAGAACAATAATGAAACAAATCCGTGCATGTGTCCAATAAAGGAAATTATGAGTCAAACATGTAGGAAGTGACACTTAATTACATCTTAATGACTCCAAACATTATAAAGCACATGGATTAATTAACTTATTGTCTCAAATCACTATCAAATAGTCACATGGATAAATGGAATGAAATTGTGCCTCGATCATCCTAAATGTCTATCCATAAACGGTGTAAACAAAATACAAAAATCTTTTTGGATTTTCAAAAATTTTATCAAAATAAAATCTTTTTGTATTTTTTTTTCAAAATTTTCAAACAGAAAAAAATATTACTACAAAATGATACAACCAGCAATAGGCATATTATATTGATGTGCGCAACGTCCTATGCTAGCAAACAGTAATCACACAAGAGATTCCATAATGAAAGCCGATGTGATAAATGAGCAATGCAGTGTTATCAATTAAGCATGAATGCCAAGAATAACTACATATAAACTGACCAGAAGCAACCCATCAGTACCAAAAACCTAAGCATATGAACACCGGGTACTGAAATCAGAAGGGAAGCAAAGAATTTCCAGACAGGTCGCTCAAACGATCTCACTCTGTCGCTCGAACAACAAGGGCATGTCACGAGAAGTGACTTCACGCGAGGCATGGCTATCGCTCAAACGACATATAGGTCTCACTCAAACGAGGAAATAAAAAATTCCCACAATTCCCAAAAAATCATACAGTTTTGCCAGTGCAAAATTTTCGTGAAAACAGTACCTGTAAGGGGCAAACAGATTCAAAACAATGCTAAATCAGTAGCGAAACACACAAAGGCAACAAATATACCAATGTGCGCTACATCAAAATGAGTCATAACACTAGAAAGAATATAACATGATGCGTCGCTAGTGTATGACAAACATCCAATACAATCATCCAAACGATCTACATGGGGTGAATCACGTGCAAGCAAACGGGAATCGTGGACAAGTAAACCATAAGCCTCTAAATCCGATTTCCTCACCTAAATCGATGTGTAACGAGGTGTGGGGGTGTGGGGAATCGAATTTATTCTTCTATTAACCTTCCTAGGTCCATTTAAAAGCTTGTAACAAAAGAGCCTAAGATGACCTTGCCTACCGCAATGTGTGCAAGTGTAAATCGGGCGGTGTGTGTTACCTAAAGCTGGCCCTCTCCTCAAATTTTTCGGTTGCTCTCTTCGAATTTGCCTAGGTGGGTCTCTCCTAATGATCCTAGGTGGCTTTCTCATGATGTTTCTAGGGGTCTCTTTTCTAACAAACTCAGGAGCCTCTTTCTTAACAATCATAGGAGGCTCTCTCACACGTGTGGGAATGGGTGCAACATATTTTTCAAGACCAATCCCACCTTTATCCTTTTTTATCTCGATGGTGCCTAAAATCTTATCAAATTTTTTAGACCTAGACTGCAAATCGAATTTCACTTTACTTGAATTCAATTTCACCTCAATTTCACCTATCCCAGATTCAAGTACACGTCTAGAATCCTCAAACTCTAAAAGCTCCTTTTTCATAGTCTCCATCAACCCTCTAAGACTATCTCTCTCACCCTCGACGTATCATAATTTCTCTTTAAGCATCTCCTCACGTGCCCTAAGATCCTTAATCAACGCATCAGTATTATCATTATCTAAAGCACGTTTCTTCAATTCAGCTTTAAGTTTCAAGTTTGCCTTTTTTGTTTTTAAAGATTCAAAATACAAATTATTGTAGGCAACTTGCAACTCACTCAATTCTTCTTCTTCCTCCTCACTCTTTTCACCCTCACTCTCATCACTAATCACATGGATGGGAAAATCTCGCCAAGAAGCATAAAAGACTTCTTCTTCCGAATCACAATCACTAGGGGTAGAAACATGAGAAACCGATTTATTTAATTTTTAGTTTAAATTTGTGGTACACTCATCTAACGCGTTACCAACACCCTCACAACAAGGACACCTCTCAGAGTCATTTTCAACAGAAGATTTAGAACAAGAGTTCGTGTGAATTTTCCAATTAACTTTTTCAAAAATTTGACATCGAAGATCATCAAAACCATCAAAAGCTATTTTTGTGCAAAATCAGGATCAAAACATAATAACTTAGTGCAACAAGATTTGATACCAATTTGTAAACGTGAGTAGACAAATTGTATCAGAAAGTAAATCCTTGAAAAAACAGGATTACACGATAAATTAGCATAACTCGCTCTGATACCAATTTGTAAAGTGGTGATCGCTTAAATAAGCTATGATACCAATTTGTAGAATCGCTACAGCGGAAATATTGCGACTTCTCAAATAAAATACAATTTTAATTAATCCCAAATTTTAGTTAAACCCTAAAACATGCATTTAGATGATTTATCCAATAAAATAAAGCATGTAGGATAAAAAAAACAATTTCAGAAAAAATCCCCCATAGGGGCAAAACCTTTTATTTCACTATAATTTGTAAGAAAACGGCTTACACGGATTACAATGAAATAGGGTGACATACGAAATACCTACAGGTGTCGGTTTCGATGTCTCGTCTGAAACTTTCCATTTCTAGGAGGGCAGCACTGAAGAAGAAGACGGCTCCTCCACAAGTTACGGCTGGAATTTTCCTTTCCAGGAGGGCAGCAATGAAGAAGAAAAACGGCTTCTCCACAAGAGTGAACTTTATAAGGACTCCCTCCACAGTAGCATGCAACTGTCGATTGTAGAGGTCTCCCCACAAAGTACAAACAAGAGCAAAGTACGTTCTTGAAAACAAAAATAATTCACTAAAGCATATGGGAGTTTTGTGAATTGAAAACTAAAAGAGATTAAAGCCCTAAAGGAAGAAGCCTAAAAGAATTCTGCTCTCGCAGTCTTTCTGTTCGTCAAAATGTTGTGACTTCCTCATAAAAATGGAACCATAGAATGATATTTTATAGAAAATCATGCCTCGAAAACAGAGCTCGTTGGAACGAGATCAGAAAGTTGCTCGAACAAAGGACAAATGTCGTTCGAACGAGATCTAACGAGATTCTATGTCATTTGAACGACAAAAGTAGGTCGTTCGAATGACCTATCAAATGAGATTCCACGCGGGCATGTAGAAAATTTTGATACGAATGCGTGGTCGCCAGTTTCGTACCTTTCAGATTTTTTATGAATTAGATATGATTTTTCTACGGAAAGGTGTCCAAGAACAAAATCTTTAGAAAAATATTTTGTAAAAATATCCCAAAAGCTCTAAGTGAAAAGTTAAGGTATTTAAAACATAAGCTTACCAAAGTAAACTTCACGGAGTCTTAAATGATGAAGAACTTGAGTAATTCGGATCCATCTTTGATGTAGATGTCTCTTGAATTCTCTTCGACGGTGTAGCGGTATATGACATAATAAATTGATAACGGACTTATGAAAATATGTCCTTACGCGAACCAGAATGACATGTCATTTGAACCAATTCCAAATGTCGTTCGAACCACTTTGCTCGACTTCGCGCGAGACTTACTGTTTCGTCTTCTTCACCAAATTTCAGCGCTTTTTTACCATTTTTGGACCTAGAAACATATAAGATTCAACATCTAACGCCTCATGATCAATACCCATCAACACCTAACAAATTATAAATCATTCCCAACATCCTAGGATCATTAATTCGTCATTAAACATCATAATTATTTAATTGATATGAACCCTAGTTTCCAAATTTTCATTTAAAGAACCTAATCAACCCAGATTCGTTCATCAATATATAATCCAATTCTGTGATTAATCCTTTACATACATGAAGGAATTTCAACCACTAATTAACCTAGTCCTTAATCATAATTTAAATCTCCAATTTTCACCCAATTAACATGTAAATCATGATTAATTTCACCTATTCTAACATGAGCATGATTATTGCTAAAAGAAAGCAAGTAATAAACACTTACCTCGAATATAACGGTCTGATCCGTTGGTGATGTTGGTATATACGCATTCCCCTCTTCTCGATCTACGCGTTGGTGGTTACGGTTGTCCAAGGTGAGGATAATTTGTCCTTCCCTCTTGGAGTTTGGTACTCCCTCACACCTTCTATGGCCGTTCTTTCCTTCCTGTGTCTCCCAACCCTAAAAGACTTTTCTTGGCTGATAGAATAATTCCCAATTTTCGTCCATTAACTAAACCAAAAAATATAATTTACCGTAATGTCCTCTCGGGACGCCGGTTAGGCTTAAAATTTCCCCGTGACCCAAACTAAACACTCGGGTATACTATTTTGACTATCTCGACCCTCCCGGACTCAACAACGCACTCAAAATGACCATACGAGTTAATAAAAATAAATTCTCTTTTTATTATATTCAATTAGCCTCGACACGACTCACACGCGTGTCAGACTTAAATTACAAAACTACCGTATTTCGCACTTCCGATAATTTATCAAATGTTATAATTCCATATTACATATCACACAATAATATTCAATAATTCTCAACAATAAGTATTAACCCTTGGTACGCTAGTTAATAATTATTTTAATCCGGATTAATAACAAATTAATTTCTCGCATTTTAATTTAATTAATCCAACAATAATAATTATTCGCCTACTTATCTCCATAATAATAATTAATCACATAATTATTTAAATCGTTAAAAATACGGGGTGTTACATACTTCCCCCCTACAACGGAATTTCGTCCCGAAATTCGGAAAAAGTATACCAGGTACAGACAACACTGTAAAAATATTGCGCATCGCATCCCGGCGCTCATAAGTAAGGTACTACGTACCACCCATATAGTACGCTATCGAATACCCTTAATAGTGAACACTTCACATGTGTTTGCTTTAAAATCCAGGTTACCCTGTCATCTAGGCTCTTGCCCAAGCCTTTCTGCTTAAGTTTCACTACTTCAACTTTATTTTAGATATTCACTATCTAGTCTTCTACTATTTCCACCTTACTTGATTTATCCTCGTTTCATATACATACGACTTCGTCTCGTGTCGTTCATACAAGTAAATTGGATGTGCAATATATATTTCACATACAGTATGTACGATAGTATCGGTTCTTCTCTGACACTTGTAATCATAATTGGTCCCCCACCTCTAACTCTCATGTAGGAGAACAACAAAGTTTATCGTGCCATACTTCTATTGGCACTCTGTCCGAATGTGAACTTATAGGAGTTATTTGGACACAAACTCCACTAGTGTAAGATACTGCTCCCGTCCTCAGATAAAATTTTCTCTCCTGCATCCGATTAGACCGCTTGTCCTGCCCATCCCTCTATGGGTATTAGGCCGTACTCAATCGCATTTTAGTACCTATAATCTTACCATCTCAGCTACATGAGAAGATCCTTGGGGATACTCTTCCATTCTCTAGTGGAAGGATACCCTACTGGTTTCGAGTTGTCCGCCCTTTTTCTAACAGTCATCTAACCCACTACAAGACTAACTTTGAAAATTATTCTACATTAAACCCATTACCACTGTTATTTGTATCCTGATACATTTTATACTCTCTTGAATGTACTTTTAATCGTGATACATGTGACTTTGTCGTATCGTGTGACACAAGTCTCTTTTCCCGCTCAAAAATCTCAATTTAATTTAAAATGAAAGTCTCTAACAAATCTTACGGAGTAATCTTCGGTATACCCGACTACATGTTATCGAATTCAAAAGATAATCATAATCCACCGTTTGATTCAATCCCTTAGGGCGTCCATACACCCTATGCCTCGCGCATTTTTATACAAATGACATAAAATTTTCTTACTTCAATTCTTGCACACTAGGTATGCTGATGTAGTAGGGGTGTACTCAACCACCCCACTAGTAAAAACTTAATTAATCCTTCAATGGTATCATTGCTCTATTCAGAATGATACTAAGACTAGGCGAATCTGTTGGCCTTAAGTCATAAAAGAATTATCAAATCTCAATTATATTCTCCTTTAAGTACAATAACCAACATATAAACTTATGTACTATCGACCAAACTTCTCTCCAACTCCCGACGTTCGCTAGTTTCATGCGTGGGATCTCTCGCAAAGAAAAATCCAAATAAGGAACTCCCCCGATACACTACTATCTAACCTAGCCGATTGTAGAGGTACGTAAGGCCTTCAGTGCATACTATGTACTTTCCTACAATCTACCTATCGTGACATAAAAGTCTACTCGTCCACTCTCATGTCCCTAAAAATGTAACATGAAGCATAACACCCTTACTAACCCAAGTACTCAGTGCAATAAATATAACGGGTTATATCTCTCTGCTTAAAGAAGAACAAAATGAAACCTGAGTCTCCTCCTTAAAATAAATTCCTACGCACCGGAATCACATATAACTAGACAACATACTCGCTGTGGTCTATAACAGCATGAAAATTTTCATATATTCATATATCTGGGCCCAACCCTATTTCAGGTGGCACTGCACAAAATAAAGATTTCTCCTCCCGGAGTATCCAGCACGACAGTCATATCATTACATTTTTTTACTATCGTTTAACCATACGGTAATTAATCACTATACATTACCATAATAAACTCTACTAAAGATGACTCAATGCAGAAGTAAAATATAACAACAAAACATTTTCTTAGGGCCCACCCGGTTCACTCATGGGCAATCATCAAAATGCCCTGCTAACAATGAGAAATACGTTAGTAACAAGACTGTTAAAACTAACGTTCCCACTAAACTTGACCCGCACGCGAAGTTTAGGGTTTCCAATTTACATAAAAGTTGTGGCACACCCATGTCACTAGAATTTATCCTTTACTCACAAGGAAGAAGCAAAACCTCACCAGTCTCGCCAAATCATAGGGTCTTAGCACGTGGCTACCATCACGACCCGTGAACATCTGCAATCGTCATACATCCTAGGATTTTATCTTATAGTTGTCCTCTCTCATCATGGACAATTTATTCCATCATGTGGGTTTCACGCCCATTATTGAAACGTTGGCTCAAACTCTCTAGGCCTCAATTATAGCTTTATTGAACTCTCGTTTACATCACGGGCCCCGTAGACCCTGACATACTGTATTCTACCATTAACGAGGACTCTACTGGTCCAGCCTGAACCCACCACTCTCGAGTTATAAATTTCCTGGGCCCAATTCTCTTGACCCCAAATTCTTTCGCTGAAGGTCTCGCTCCTCCAGTTGTTATGCCTAATTGGCATGGTTTACCATTTCTAATCTCTTCGGTATCACTTCTCAATTGTGGACACCTTTAATACTTGTAGTTTTACTTCCATCACATAAAGAAAACTTCACGAACCATTTCTCCATCACTGGTCCCACTGACCATCTTAGGAATGTCCTTCTCTCGGACCGAGTAGTCTTAACTTGCTGGCTACACTTTCCTTTTGGAACTATGGTTGGCTTCCACGGCCCTGATTGACTTCATCGTCACTTTGTAGGAAGTAAATCAACTTAAAATCATCTAACCGTGTTCCTTATTGGGTATACTCTCATGTGGGGTTTCACTAACACCGTTAAGTTCAGTTTTACTTTTCGGCCAGATTCTCTAACCTTTATCGCTTGCTTCTTCTGGAAAGAACGCAATAACTAGTCACCGTATAACCTTGATGACATAAACATTAGTCATCCTAGCTGGATCATCTACACTTGTGTTCTACTCACGGGTTCTTTATCAACTATAAACCCTTTGGATAATTTATGCCCCTCTGCCAGGTACGAAGTTCATTTTGCAATTCAACCTTTCTCTCATAATCGGTTTCTATTTTACCCATTGTGCTAAACATCAAAATTTCAGTCGCATTTTGTTACCACATCGAATGGAAGACCGTACGGTCAAATTGTACCAAAATTTCTTTATAAATTTCAAACACACTTCTTCAAATATGGTGATTGCCTCTAATCACTACATGATGCTCCTAAGAGCTATATCTTTTAACTCCAAATTTAATTTTGAGTGTCGTCACACCCCACTCTACACAATTGCCTTCGAATTTTCTACCTCTGCTGGTCTGATACACTTTCTTATTTTCTTCTCTGCATCCTCACCGATGGATTTTCAGAAGAGTCCCTCTGATTTTCCCTTTATCGACTATGCTAGGTGGTCCTGAAATCACTCCACCGTTATCTATGACTATGTCCAGGGAACCCACCATTCCCAAGTGACGATTTTACTATCTCTTACTTAAGTAATCCTCATGGTGATTTTTGTCCCGATCACCCTTTCGCGACTACTTTATGTTTTCTGTTGAGCTTCTTCACCCGTAGTTCTTTTTACGGCCCTCACTGGTCGTCCTAAAATGTTTGGTGTTCGAATCACACCGAATTTCATATAATGACTCACATCATTATAATTCACAACAGGAGAATGTAAGTCACATACGTAATGGAACACAACAACCTTATCATAAGGCTCTACATCAAAGAACGATGCGCTGAAATGTAATAACTCGCGACGATCCTAAGGACATTAGAACCTGATGCTCTGATACCACCTGTGACACCCCACCCAATTAAATATCGGGTGATCAGTCATTTATAAAATTTATAACAAAATATTCGGTTGGTTCATTCTTAGCATCACTGTCGAAAACTTAAATCCAATTAATTATGTAACATTTAATTAAGCTAGTGTCAAAACATTTCCCAATTTAATTTGAAACCAATTAAGTCAATTAATTTCTGAACATTGAATTATAAACCACACACAAGAAATTAATGATGATTAAATTAAATACTCAATAATTAAGACTAGATAAAACCTTCTAGTTCAAGTCACAAACAAAACCAAAATGAATACTCAATCCAACAGAAAAGAACTATAAAGGAACTGAGTACAATCCTGCTAATGAGGATGAGTGACACATGCCCGAACTGAAGTATCTGAACTAGGAACTGGATAAAATGATAGAAGCATCTAATCTCAATGACCCGCAACTTCCACAACAGCTGCAGCTCGGTAAACGATCCAAGTATCTAGAACCAGTGTCCTTGTGGCTGGGCACCTGTACTTATATATATATATATATATATATATATATATATATATATATATATATATATATATATATATATATATATATAGCAAAAGAGAGGAGAAATATAAGAAACGGGTCAGAGCCCGAGGTGTAAAAATTAGTTAGCAAGTATTTAAAGTGGTTCTTAAAACAAGTCTTATACTCATGTTAGTTATCGAACTCTCACATGAGTTCCTCACCTCTCATCTATCGTCCACGTCTAACGTACATCTAATCTCCCCCTAGTTATACCACCTAGTCTAACTAGTCAGAAACCATACTACTACTGAACTATGCTCACTAGTAGTATTCCCGTATCGCCCATACAATACGCTATTAAAATAGTTTATCTCACGTACTAAGTTTCATTATTCACCGTTTGAATGGTTAATCGTTTATCTACTAAGATTACTTCATTTCTCCTTTCCATTTTTATCTACTGGTCTCACAAAGTAGAAAGTAACCCAATTACACTCATACATAAATATAGTCTCATCATCCTTATATATATACACTAATCCTGCACCCTTAGGTTAAGACCACTTGGTGCAATGTAATGATTATTGTTATTTCCAAGTCTACTAATTTCACACAGTAGACATATTCATAAGTTCATATATATATATATATATATATATATATATATATATATATATATATAGAGAGAGAGAGAGAGAGAGAGAGAGAGAGAGAGAGAGAGTCACATCGTCCCTATACATATATATATACTAATCCTGCACCCCCAGGCTAAGACCCATTAGTGCACCTATTAATAAAATCTTGCATCCCCGGGTTAGCACCCATTAATGCACATATCAATAATAATCCAGCACCCCCGGGTTATCACCCATTAGTGCGCCTAACAATAATCATTCTTGTACCCCCGGGTTATCACCCATTAGTACACTTAACAATAGTATTTATGCACCCCCGAGTTATCACTCATTAGTGCGCTTAACTATAAGATTCTTGCACCCCCAGGTTGTCACCCATTAGTTCTCTTAACAATAATTTCCCATAATAGGCATACACACATCCTATTATAATTTATAGGTATTTCTCCAACCTACATATATACTCCTCATACATATTTTAATCTCATCTCTATGTATAGTATAATTATTTAGATTACTATCTCTCTCGTAATCTCCAAGGTATATTCTCTCTATACTGAAATAATTAAAGTATTTATTCTCACATACTTTCTCGAAATTTTGTCTTATTTAAATTTACTATTTGGCAGTTTCTCTCACTCCAATAAATCGGTAAACTCAAAACGGAACTCTAAGAAAATTCTCAAATTCCTTCTGTCGTTCGAACCAGAATGACATGTCATTTGAACCACTTCCACATGTCATTCGAACCACTTCGCGCGAGATCCCCATCTCGTTTGAACCACTTCGCGCGAGACCCACTGTTTCGTCTTCTTCACCAAATTTCAGTTTTTCTACCATATTTGGACCTAAAAACCTCTAAGATTCAACACCCAACGCCTCATCATCAATACCTATCAACACCTAACAAATTAGAAATCATTCCCAACATCCTAGGATCATTAATTCGTCATTAACCATCATAATTATTTAACACCACCAAATTAATTCATATGAACCCTAGGTTCCAAATTTTCATTTAAAGAACCTAATCAACCCAGATTCGTTCAATAATATATAATCCAATTCCGTGATTAATCCTCTACATACATGAAGGAATTTCAACCACTAATTAACCTAGTCCTTAATCATAATATAAATCTCCAATTTTCACCCAATTAACATGTAAATCATGATTAATTTCACCTATTCTAAGATGAGCATGATTATTGCTAAAAGAAAGAAAGTAATAAACACTTGCCTCGAATATGACGGTCTGATCCATTGGTGATATTGGTATATACGCGTTCCCCTCTTCTCGATCCACGCGTTGGTGGTCACGGTTGTGCAAGGTGAGGATAATTTGTCCTTCCCTCTTGGAGTTTGGTTCTCCCTCACACCTTCTATGGCCGTTCTTTCCTTCCTGTGTCTCCCAACCCTAAAAGACTTTTCTTGGATGATAAAGTAATTCCCAATTTTTATCCATTAATTAAACCCAAAAATATAATTTACCGTGATGCACTCTCGGGATGCCGGTTGAGCCTAAAATTGCCTCGGGACCCAAACTAAACACACGGGTAAACTATTTTGACTATCTCGACCCTTATGGAATCAACGACACACTCGAAATGACCATATGAGTTAATAAAAATATATTCTCTTTTTATTCTATTCAATTAGTCCCGACACGAGTGTAATAACCCTATTTTCTTATGCCAATATATAATTGTCTTCTTTCAATTTCGTCATACTTACTATCTAATAATGATATATTATTACATATATGATATTTCGAGTTCTTAATTTGACAAATCCCGTTTTTCAATTTGAAGAATCAATGGTAAAATGGGTCAGATTGAGATTTTATGGCACATCCTAAGCTAAGTGATAAGTTTTGGGGTAGAAAATACAATTTTATGAAACTTTAGGGACATCGTTTTATTAAAGAAAGTTTCGGGGACCAAAATGAAAAATAAAAAGGGGCCTTTTCATAAATAAAATATTTTCAGGGACCAAAAAGAAATATTGAAAATATATGGTGTGAAATTACCAAAATGCCCTTCAGGTCCGAAATGACCCTTATACCCTTAATACCTATCCTCGACACCTCGAGCTCAGTTTTTGAACATATCCACTGCACACGTGTCACCTCTATAGGAAAGGATAAAACTCATGTAAATCCTCTAGAAAAAGGAAAAAACACGTGTCGCCGTTTGGTAAACCAAGACTGCAAGGCTGATCAGTTGCACGACACGTGAACGACGACTCACCAAAGTGAAACCTTATCACCAAGACACGTGTCAACATCGTGGGATATTTGGAAAACTATCAATAGGGCCTTTGGGGGATCATTTGAAACTCACACCAATTCCTTGAGAATTATAGAAAGAAATAGTGAGAGAAAGTGTGAGAAAGTCTAAGAAGAAGTTCTCAGGGATATTCATCTTAAGGTAATCTTAATGTTATAATGCATCTTTATAGTTTTAATTTATTGTTTTATAGCTTTACTTAGTAGTTATGCTGGTAAAATACAATAAAGAATTCACTAATCAAAACTTAAAATTTAGAACAAATCCAAGTTAATTTTATAAACTTGTTTGAAATTATACGCTTTTAAAAATAATTCTTTTTAAAGAAATTGCTCGTTATTATGGAATTCGATTTAATGAATTCCAAAGTCAGGCCCGGTGAAGTTCTGTCTAGATGAGATGGTATTTAAGTGGTGCCCCTATGACCCTCCATCTCTACTGGGAATGAATCCAGAAATGTTCTGTCTAGATGAGATGGTATTTAAGTGGTGCCCCTGTGACCCTCCATCTCTACTGGTAACCGACTGATGAGGAAAGACTATGAATTGAATTCTTCAATTACGATCAATGAGTTTTAAAAGTTAACAAATAGAGATTCAGTAATCCCTTAAAAGAGGAAGTTATTATTAAAGTATAGTATAAACTGGACCTTAGAACGTGTACTTAAATCTTTATCAGATTTACGTGTGATCGAAGACTCAATACCAGTAAATTTGACCTCCATTTTGGGTGAGTACTCTGACATTCCTTGTGTATTTTGATTATATGATATTATGCAAACTATATATATTTTGTGAACTGATTTTATTTTCAAAATTCATGTGATACCGATGATCGATTCATTTGTGATATGTTTATGTTTGTCCATATAAACATACCGATTAAAATGATTATTGAAAAGGATATTGAATATTGAAAATCTGATTCGGCCTAAGGGACCTCTTTACTGACTGACCTTCCTAGCTGGGTTATCGCTGGTGTGCCCTAAATAAGGCGTTGTGACGAACTAGTTCGATTGACCCTCAACTATCGGGGTATAATACGGTAAAAGAATACGGTATTAGAGTGTACTTGGCCATTAAAATGATATGATTGAAAGAAAAAGATATCACATTTGATTTGTTGCATTCGTCTTATTCTGAGCTATCCAATTGTGATATATATACTTTCATTTCAAAATATATATCTATTTACTGCAAGTTCCTATCCATATATGTATATGCCTTATCTTTTGACTTGAATAGGTATCTATTTTCTAAAAACCCTGGAATGTCTGGAGATTGAACCTCATTCGGCTTTTAGCTGATGTTGTAAAATAAACATTTTTCAGGAAACGTTTAGGCTCACGGATGGAACGAAAATGGACTATATTGAAGATTTAGCTTTTAGAGCTCTTTTTGTAAAATGTTTATTTAGAGCATGTCTGGCTCTCTTGTAATAAGGTTTAAATTTTTTCTTAAGTTGTAACTCGTTGTTACTTTTAATATATATGAAGTTTCCTTTAGAAAGCTCTGATGACGTAATTCCTTTACTTTCAGTATTTTACGATTCATAACCATGTGATAATATATCCGTTGCATTTATTTAAGGAAATAATTAAATCAGAATATTTGTTGGCTTGGTGGCATGTCAAGACACTCGTTCCCTAATACTATTTTGGGTCGGGGTTGTGACAGATGTGGTATCAGAGCATAGGTTATGAACCCGTAGACTACTGAACATAAGTTTTGAACGTTATCGATTTTAAGTCTCCATACATAGGTTATAGGATTAAATATCCGACTTATGTGATAACCCTCCATATTTCTTATAGTCTATATATAATTATTTATATATCATTGTTCTTCTAAAATGCAATCTTGGGCTAGTATAATACATCTTACGTTTGGCCATGACTATAGAAAATGACCAAGGCAAGATCAACTCCAAGGACTAGTGGTTCGAGTATGGAAGGGCTGGAAGGTGCATACAAGGCAATTGAAAGTCTAGCAAGAATTGTGGAGCATCAGGTGAATAATGGAGCACCAAGGAATCTTGAACTAAGTAGTTGTACTATTGAACAGTTCAAGAAGTTGAATCCTCCATCTTTTAAAGGGACTCCTAACCCCACTGAAGCAGAAAATTGGGTGATGCAAATGGAAAAGATGTTCGATGTTCTTAAGTGTACACATGAACAACGGGTTTTATTTGGAACATTCATGTTAGAAGGTGAATCCGAACATTGGTGGAGAATGACTAAGAGAATGCATGGGGAAAGGAATAATCCCATAGGTTGGAATGACTTCTTAGTGACCTTCTACGAGAAATACTTTCCCGAAACAGTGCAAGATCAAAAAGCAGCTGACTTCATGGGCCTGGTTCGAGGAAATATGACGGTTAGTCAATATGAGGCAAAGTTTACTGAGTTATCCCGTTTCGCACCTCATGTTGTGATAACCGATGTTTTAAGAGCCAAGAAGTTTGAACGTGGGTTAAGGTTGAATATTCGTAGCCGAATTTCCATCCTAAAGTTGATAGCATATAATGACGTGGTGGCTAGGGCAACAATAGCTGAGAAGGATAGTGAAGAATATAATCAGGTTAGAGAGGGGAAGAGGAAGTTTGGAGAACAAAGAGGAAGGAACCCCAATAACAAACCCTTTAGGACTATACCTAATATAGGGCAACCTTTAGTAAACAAAACCTCTAATGTTGATAAATGCCAACATTGTGGTAATATTCATAGAGGGCGTCCGTGTTACCTGGAGACGGGGAGTTGCTTTGGGTGTGGCCAAAAGGGGCATAAAATACGAGATTTTCCTAACAAAGGGAAGGAGGCAACAAAGACTTCTAATGACAATAAGGATCAGGGCAGACAAGGTAGAGTCTTTAATCTTTCTGATGCAAAGGCTTCTAATGCAGTAGTGTCAGGTACACTCTCTATATGTGCACAACCTTTTCAAGTTTTAATTGATCCTGGTTCTACCCATTCATTTGTGTCTGTGCGTTTTGTTAATCGCTTTCCTAATATTCCTGAATCCTTGAATCATATCATACACGTTTCTACTCCTTCGGGTGAGTTATTGACAGGAACATTAGTATATAAGTCTTGCCCTATAAATGTTAGTAGTCATAAACTATTTGCTGATTTGATAGTTTTAGACATAAGAGATTTTGAAGTCATTTTGGGGATGGATTGGTTAGCATCATATCATGCTAGGGTGGATTGTTTTGAGAAGAGAGTTATTTTCTAAATTCCTAACCAACCAGAATTCAGTTTTGAAGGAACTAGCATCTTATCTCCCATGCGTATTATCTCTGCAATGCAAGCTTGTAGTTTTCTTAAGAAGGGATGTCAAGGATTCCTTGCCAGTGTTATTGATTTGCAAACAAAAGAGCCTAGTTTAGAAGATATCCCTATAGCTAGGCTTTTTCCAGATGTTTTTCCAGATGATTTGCCCAGTCTACCTCCTAGTAGAGAAGTAGAATTTACCATTGACCTTGTTCCAGGAACCACACCAATCTCAAAACCACATTATCGCATGGCACCTTTAGAGTTAAGGGAATTAAAAGTTCAATTACAAGATCTATTAGACAAGGGTTTTATTAGACCTAGTATATCCCCTTGGGGTGCTCCATTGTTATTTGTTAAAAAGAAGGATGGAACGATGAGGTTATGTATAGATTATCGTGAACTAAATAAGGTGACCATTAAGAATAAATACCCCTTACCTCGTATAGATGATTTGTTTGACCAACTGCAAGGTGCACAAGTATTTTCGAAGATTGACCTTAGGTCAGGCTACCACCAATTGAAGATTAAGGAAGAGGATAGTTCGAAATCAGCTTTTCGTACTAGATATGGTCACTATGAATTTCTTGTGATGCTATTTGGATTAACAAATGCACCAGCCTCTTTTATGGATATGATGAATAGAGTGTTTAGGAAATATCAGGATCAGTGTGTGGTTGTTTTCATTGATGACATCCTTATTTATTCCAAAGGTATTGAAGAACACGAGAAGCATTTGGAGATAGTATTACAAATCCTTAGGAAAGAGAAATTATATGCAAAATTAAAGAAGTGTGAATTTTGGTTGCCTAGTGTTTCTTTTCTAGGACATGTCATATCCAAGGAGGGAGTGTCGGTTGATCCTCAAAAGATCGAGGCTATACTAGATTGGCCAAGACCAACTAATGTAACGGAGATTCGTAGTTTCCTAGGATTAGCAGGTTATTATCGAAGATTTGTTGAAGGATTTTCTAATATTGCCAAACCTCTGTCTAGGTTAACACAAAAGACGGTGAAATATGAGTGGTCTGAGGAAGTTGAGAATAGTTTTCGAGAACTTAAAAATCGACTAGTAACTGCCCCAATTTTGACTATTCCTTTCGGTACAGGAGGATTTGTGATTTATAGTGATGCTTCTAAAAATGGTTTGGGATGTGTGCTAATGAAAAATGGAAAAGTAGTAGCTTATGCCTCGAGACAGTTAAAACCCCATGAGCAAAATTATCCAACCCATGACTTAGAATTAGCAGCGGTAATTTTTGCTCTTAAGATTTGGAGATATTATTTGTATGGTGAGACTTGTGAGATTTATACCGATCATAAAAGTTTGAAATATATCTTTACTCAGAAGTAATTAAACATGAGACAAAGGAGGTGGTTAGAATTGATGAAGGATTATGATGTAAATATTCACTATCAGCCGGGGAAAGCTAATGTAGTTGCCGATGCGTTGAGTAGAAAGTCTACACCAAATTTAGCATGTCTTATTACCAGCCAGGAAGCTCTATTGAAAGATTTGAGAAGTATGGAAATAGATGTACGTATTTATGGCGAAGGAGGAATAATCGCAAACTTACAAATACAACCCACGTTGATGGAAAGAATTAAAGTTGCACAAGTAAATGACCCACAATTGAGGAGGATTAAAGAAGAGGTTATTGACGGGAATAGAATTAAATTTGTGATACGAGATGATATATTAAGGTTTGAAAATAGAGTCTGTATACCTGGTGATGCCCAACTAAAGAGGCAAATTTTGGAGGAAGGTCATTACTCGAGATTCACAGTTCATCCCGGAAATACCAAGATGTACAGAGATCTCCGAGAAGTGTTTTGGTGGAATAACATGAAAAGGGAGATAGCAGAGTTTGTATCTTAGTGTTTGATCTGTCAACAAGTAAAAGCTGAACATCAGAAACCATCAGGACTATTACAACCTTTACCAATCCCTGAGTGGAAGTGGGAACATATTACCATGGATTTTATGACAGGGCTACCAAGGAGTTCCAATGGTAATGATTCCATTTGGGTAATTATTGATAGGTTAACTAAATCTGCTCATTTTCTTGCCATTAAGATTACCCATTCCTTAGAAAAGCTAGCTAAATTGTATATACGGGAAATTATTAAGCTTCATGGAACCCCAGTTTCAATTGTTTCTGATCGTGACCCTAGATTCGTGTCTCGCTTTTGGAAAAGCCTACAAGTAGCCATGGGAACAAAATTGAATTTCAGCACTGCTTTTCATCCTCAAACAGACGGACAATCGGAGAGAACCATCCAAACCTTAGAGGATATGCTTAGGGCATGTGTACTTGATTTGAAGGGGAATTGGGACGATCATTTACCGTTAGTGGAATTTGCATATAATAATAGCTATCAAGCAAGTATTCAAATGGATCCGTATGAGGCACTCTATGGTAGAAGGTGTCGTTCTCCTGCATGTTGGGTAGAAGTTGGGGAAAGAAAATTATTGGGACCAGAATTGATTCAGGTCACAACAGAGAAAGTGAAATTGATACAAAACCGACTTCAAATCGCTCAAAGCTGTCAAAAGAGTTATGCTGACAATCGGCATCGACCGTTAGAATTCCAAAGAGGAGACTATGTTTTCTTACGAGTATCACCAACAAAGGGAGTAATCCTATTTGGGAAGAAAAGAAAGTTGAGTCCAAGATACATAGGACTTTTGAAATCCTTGAAAGGATAGGTGTTGTTGCGTATCGAATAGCCTTACCCCCTGAACTCTCAAGTGTGCATAATGTGTTTCATGTTTCAATGATGAAGAAATACATCACTGATCCAACACATATCTTAAGTCACGAGCCTCTTCAAGTTAGAGAAGATTTGACATACAATGAGCATCCAGTTGAAATCTTGGACCATAAAGATCAAATATTACGAACCAAGGTTATTCCACTAGTCAAAGTATTATGGCGGAATCATTCTGTTGAAGAAGCAACATGGGAGCGGGAAGATGAAATAAAAGAGATTTATCCACACCTTTTTGGAAATTAATGTAAGTAAAGTTTGGGGACCAAACTTTTTATAAGGAGGGTAGGATGTAATAACCCTATTTTCTTATGCCAATATATAATTGTCTTCTTTCAATTTCGTCATACTTACTATCTAATAATGATATATTATTACATATATGATATTCTGAGTTCTTAATTTGACAAATCCCGTTTTTCAATTTGAAGAATCAACGGTAAAATGGGTCAGATTGAGATTTTATGGCACATCCTAAGCTAAGTGATAAGTTTTGGGGTAGAAAATACAATTTTATGAAACTTTAGGGACTTGGTTTTAATAAAGAAAGTTTTAGGGACCAAAATGAAAAATAAAAAGGGGCCTTTTCATAAATAAAATATTTTCAGGGACCAAAAAGAAATATTGAAAATATATGGTGTGAAATTACCAAAATGCCCTTCAGGTCCGAAATGACCCTTATACCCTTA
Source organism: Sambucus nigra (assembly GCA_949130495.1). Classification (NCBI taxonomy): domain Eukaryota; kingdom Viridiplantae; phylum Streptophyta; class Magnoliopsida; order Dipsacales; family Adoxaceae; genus Sambucus; species Sambucus nigra. Next base: position 397,559,814 of record OX422219.1, on the reverse strand, counting down.
ATACCTATCCTCGACACCTCGTGCTCGGTTTTTGAACATATCCACTGCACACGTGTCACCTCTATAGGAAAGGATAAAACTCATGTAAATCCTCTAGAAAAAGGAAAAAAACACGTGTCACCGTTTGGTAAACCAAGACTGCAAGGCTGATCCGTTGCACGACACGTGAACGGCGACTCACCAAAGTGAAACCTTATCACCAAGACACGTGTCAACACCGTGGGATATTTGGAAAACTATAAATAGGGCCTTTGGGGGATCATTTGAAACTCACACCAATTCCTTGAGAATTATAGAAAGAAATAGTGAGAGAAAGTGTGAGAAAGTCTAAGAAGAAGTTCTTAGGGATATTCATTTTAAGGTAATCTTAATGTTATAATGCATCTTTATAGTTTTAATTTATTGTTTTATAGCTTTACATAGTAGTTATGCTAGTAAAATACAATAAAGAATTCACTAATCAAAACTTAAAATTTAGAACAAATCCAAGTTAATTTTATAAACTTGTTTGAAATTATACGCTTTTAAAAATAATTCTTTTTAAAGAAATTGCTCGTTATTATGGAATCCGATTTAAGTAATTCCAAAGTCAGGCCCGGTGAAGTTCTGTCTAGATGAGATGGTATTTAAGTGGTGCCCCTGTGACCCTCCATCTCTACTGGGAATGAATCCGGAAATGTTCTGTCTAGATGAGATGGTATTTAAGTGGTGCCCCTGTGACCCTCCATCTCTACTGGGAACCGACTGATGAGGAAAGACTATGAATTGAATTCTTCAATTACGATCAATGAGTTTTAAAAGTTAACAAATAGAGATTCAGTAATCCCTTAAAAGAGGAAGTTATTATTAAAGTATAGTATAAACTGGACCTTAGAACGTGTACTTAAATCTTTATCAGATTAACGTGTGATCGAAGACTCAATACCAGTAAATTTGACCTCCATTTTGGGTGAGTACTCTGACATTCCTTGTGTATTTTGATTATATGATATGATGTAAACTATATATATTTTGTGAACTGATTTTATTCTCAAAATTCATGTGATACCGATGATCGATTCATTTGTGATATGTTTATGTTTGTCCATATAAACATACCGATTAAAATGATTATTGAAAAGGATATTGAATATTGAAAATCTGATTCGGCCTAAGGGACCTCTTTACTGACTGACCTTCCCAGCTGGGTTATCGCTGGTGTGCCCTAAATAAGGCGTTGTGACGAACTAGTTCGATTGACCCTCAACTATCGGGGTATAATACGGTAGAAGAATACGGTATTAGAGTGTACTTGGCCATTAAAATGATATGATTGAAAGAAAAAGATATCACATTTGATTTGTTGCATTCGTCTTATTCTGAGCTATCCAATTGTGATATATATACTTTCATTTCAAAATATATATCTATTTACTGCAAGTTCCTATCCATATATGTATATATCTTCTCTTTTGACTTGAATAGGTATCTATTTTCTAAAAACCCTGGAATGTCTGGAGATTGACCCTCATTCGGCTTTTAGCTGATGTTGTATAAATAAACATTTTTCAGGAAACGTTTAGGCTCACGGATGGAACGAAAATGGACTATATTGAAGATTTAGCTTTTAGAGCTCTTTTTGTAAAATGTTTATTTAGAGCATGTCTGGCTCTCTTGTAATAAGGTTTAAATTTTTTCTTAAGTTGTAACTCGTTGTTACATTTAATATATATGAAGTTTCCTTTAGAAAGCTCTGATGACGTAATTCCTTTACTTTCAGTATTTTACGATTCATAACCATGTGATAATATATCCGTTGCATTTATTTAAGGAAACAATTAAATCAGAATATTTTTTGCCTTGGTGGCATGTCAAGACACTCGTTCCCTAATACTATTTTGGGTCGGGGTCGTGACAACGAGTCACACGCATGTCAGACTTAAATTACCATGCTGTCGTATTTCTCACTTCCGACAATTTATCAAATGTTATAATTCCATATTACATATCACACAGTAATATTCAATAATTCTCAACAATAAGTATTAACCCTTGGCACGCTAGTTAATAATTATTTTAATCCGGATTAATAACAAATTAATTTCTCTCATTTTAATTTAATTAATCGAATAACAATAATTAATCACATACTTATTCCCATAATAATAATTAATCACATAATTATTTAAATCGTCAAAAATGCGGGGTGTTCCATACTTCCCCCCTTATAACGGAATTTTGTCCCAAAATTCGGAAAAAGTATACCAGATACAGACAACGCTGTAAAAATATTGCGCATCGCATCCCGACGCTCACAAGTAAGCTACTCCGTACCACCCATATAGTATGCTATCGAATACCCTTAAAAGTGAACACTTCACATGTGTTTGCTTTAAAATCCAGGTTTCCCTGTCATCTAGGCTCTTGCCCAAGCCTTTCTGCTTAAGTTTCACTACTTCAACTTTATTTTAGATATTCACTATCTAGCCTTCTACTATTTGCACCTTAGTAGATTTATCCTCTTTTCGTATACATACGACTTCGTCTCGTGTCGTTCATACAAGTAAATTGGCTGTGCAATATATATTTTACACACAATATGTACGATAATATCGATTCTTCTTCGACATTTGTAATCATAATTGGTCCCCCACCTCTAACTCTCAAGTAGGACAACAACAAAGTTTACCGTGCCATATTTCTACTGGCACTCTGCCCGAACGTGAACTTATAGGAGTTATTTGGACACAAACTCCACTAGTGTAAGGTACTTCTCCCGTCCTCCTCTAAGATCTCAGGGTCCACATAAAATTTTCAATCCCGCATCCGATTAGACCGCTTGTCCTGCCCATCCCTCTGTGGGTATTATACCGTACGCAATCGCATTTTAGTACCTATAATCTTACCATCTCAGCTACATGAGAAGATCCTTGGGGATACTCTTCTATTATCTAGTGGAAGGAGTCCCTACTGGTTTTGAATTGTCTTCCCTTTTTCTAACAGTCGGCTGACTCACTGCAAGACTAACTTTGAAAATTACTCTACATTAAACCCATTACCACTGTTATTTGTATCCTGAAACATTTAATACTCTCTTGAATGTACTTCTAATCGTGATACATGTGACTTTGTTGTATCGTGTGACACAAGTCACTTTTCCCGCTCAAAAATCTCTATTTATTTTGAAACATAAGTCCCTAACAAATTTTATGGAGTAATCTTCGGCTTACCCGATTACGTGTTATTGAATTCACAAGATAATCATAATCCACCGTTTGATTCAATACCCTAGGGCACCCATACACCCTATGCCATTGCGTATTTTTATACAAATGACATAAAATTTTCTTACTTCAATTCTTGCACACTAGGTATGCTGATGTGGTAGGGGTGTACTCAACCACCCCACTACTTAAAACTTAATCAATCCTTCAATGGTATCATTGCTCTATTCAGAATAATACTAAGACTAGACGACTCTATTGGCCCTAAGTCATAAAAGAATTATCAACTATCAATTATATTCTCCTTTAGGTACAATAACCAAAATACAAAACTTATGAACTATCGACCAAACTTCTCTCCAACTCTCGACGTTCGCTACTTTCATGCGTGGAATGTCTCGCGAAGTAAAATCCAAATAAGGAACCCCCCGATACACTACTATCTAACCTAGCCGGTTGTCGAGGTTTGAAAGGCCTTCAGTACATACCATGTACTTTCCTGCAATCTATGTATCGTGACATAAAAGTCTACTCGTCCACTCTCATGTCCCTAAAAATGTAACATGAAGCATAGCGCCCTTACTAACCCAAGTACTCAGCGCAATAAATATAACGGGTTCAATCTCTCTGTTTGAAGAAGAACAAAATAAAACCTGAGTCTCCTCCTTAAAATAAATTCCTACGCACCGGAATCACATATAACTAGACAACATACTCGTTGTGGTCTATAACAGCATGAAAATTTTCATATATTTATATATCTGGGCCCAACCCTATTTCAGGTGGCACTGCACAAAATAAAGATTTCTCCTCCCGGAGTATCCGGCACGACAATCATATCACTACATTTTTTTACTATCGTTTAACCATACGGTAATTAATCACTATACATTACCATAATAAACTCTACTAAAGCTGACTCAATGCAGTAGTGAATTATAACAACAAAACATTTTCTTAGGGCCCACCCGATTCGCTCACGGGCAATCATCAAAATGCCCTGCTAACAACGAGAAATTCATTTGTAACAAGACTATTAAAACTAATGTTCCCACTAAACTCGAACCTCTAGCTAAGTTTAGGGTTTCCAATTTACATAAAAGTTGTGGCACACCCATGTCACTAGAATTTATCCTTTACTCACAAGGAAGAAGCAAAACCTCACCAGTATCGTCAAATCACAGGGTCTCAGCACGTGGCTTCCATCACGACCCATGAGCATCTGCAATCGTCATACATCCTAGGATTTCATCTTATAGTTGTCCTCTCTCATCATGGACAATTTATTCCATCATGTGGATTTCGCGCCCATTATTGAAACGTTGGCCCAAACTCTCTAGGCATCAATTATAGCATTATTGAACTCCCGTTTACATCCCGGGCCACGTAGACCCTGACATACTGTATGCTACTATTAACGAGGACTCTACTGGTCCAGCCTGAACCCACCACTCTCGGGTTATAAATTTCCTGGGCCTAATTCTCTTGACCCCAAATTCTTTTGCTGGAAGTCTCGCTCCTCCAGCTGTTATGCCTAACTGGGATGGTTTACTATTTCTAATCTCTTCGGTCTCACTTCTCAATTATGGACACCTTCAATACTTGTAGTTCTACTTCCTTCACATAAGGAAAACTCCACGAACTATTTTCCCATCACTGGTCCCACTGACCATCTTGGGAATGTCCTTCTCTCGGACCGAGTAGTCTTAACTTGCTGGATACACTTGCCTTTCGGAACTATGATTGACTTCATCGTCACTTTGTGGGAAGTAAATCAACTTAAAATCATCTAACCGTGCTCCCTATTGGGTATACTCTCATGTGGGGTTTCACTAACACTGTTAAGTTCAGTTTTTCTTTTCGGCCTGATTCTCTAATTTGGAACCAAGTAATTCAATTAATTTTTGAACATTGAATTATAAACCACACACAAGAAATGAATGCTAATTAAAATAAATACTGAATAATTAAGACTGGATAAAACCTTTCCGTTCAAGTCACAAACAAAACCAAAATAAATACTCAATCCAAAAGAAAAGAACTACAAAGGAACTGAGTACAATCCCGCTAATGAGGATGGGCGACACATGCCCGAACTGAAGTATCTAAACTAGGAACTGAATAAAATGAGAGAAGCTTCTAATATCAATGACCCGCAACTTCCACAACAGCAGCAGCTCAGCAAACCATCCAAGTAGCTAGAACCAATGTCCCTATGGCTAGGCACCTGTACTAATACACACACACATATATATATATATATATATATATATATATATAGCAAAAGAGAAGAGAAATATAAGAAATGGGTCAGAGCCCGAGGTGTAAAAATGATTTAGCAAGTATTTAAAACTTGTTCTTAGAACAAGTTTTATACGCATGTTAGTTATTGAACTCTCACATGAGTTTATCACCTCTCATATATCGTGCACCTCTAACGTACATCTTATCTACCCTAGTCATACCACCCAGTCTAACTAGTCAAAAACCATACTACTACTTAACTATTCTCACTAGGAGTATTCCCGTATTGCCCATACAATAAGCTATTCAAATAGTTTATCTCACGTACTAAGTTTCATTATTCACCATTTGAAGGGTTAATCTTTTATCTACTAAGATTACTTCATTTCTTATTTCCATTTTTAACTACTAGTCTCACAAAGTAGAAAGTAACCCAAGTACACTCAGTCATATATATAGTCTCATCATCCCTATATATATACAATAATCCTGCACCCTTAGGTTAAGACCACTTGGTGCAAAGTAATGATTATTGTTATTACCATGTCTACTAATTTCACACAGTAGACATATTCATAAGTTCATATATATATATATATATATATATATATATATATATATATCCTGCACCCCCGCGCTAAGACCCATTAGTTCACCTATTAAGAAAATCTGGCACCCCTGGGTTAGCATCCATTAATTCACATATCAATAATAATCCAGCACCCCTGGGTTATCTCCCATTAGTTCACCTAACAATAATCATCCTTGTACCCCCGGGTTATCACCCATTAGTGCACTTAACAAAAGAATTTCTGTACCCCCAATTTATCACTCATTAGTGCGCTTAACTATAAGATTCTTGCGCCCCCGGGTTATCACCCATTAGTGCTCTTAACAATAATTTCCCACAATAGGCATACACACATCCTATTATAATTTATAGGTATTTCTCCAACCTACATATATACTCCACATACGTATTTTAATCTCAGCTCTATGTATAGTATAATTATTTAGATTACTATCTCTCTCCTAATCTCCAAGGTATATTCTCTCTCTACTGAAATAATTAAAGTATTTATTCTCACATACTCTCTCGAAATTTCGTCTTATTTAAATTTACTATTTGGCAGTTTCTCTCACTTCAATAAACCGATAAACTCAAAACTGGACTCTAAGAAAATTCTCAAAATTCCTTCTGTCGTTCAAACCAGAATGACATGTCGTTCGAACTAGAATGACATGTCGTTCGAACCACTTACACATGTTGTTCAAACCACTTCGTGCGAGATTTCCATCTCGTTTGAACCACTTCGCGCGAGACCCACTGTTTCGTCTTCTTCACCAAATTTCAGCATTTTCTACCATTTTTGGACCTAGAAACATCTAAGATTCAACATCTAACGCCTCATGATCAATACCCATCAACACCTAACAAATTATAAATCATTCCCAACATCCTAGGCTCATTAATTCGTCATTAAACATCATAATTATTAAAAACCCCTAAATTAATTCATATGAACCCTAATTTACAAATTTTCATTTAAAGAACCTAATCAACCCAGTTTCGTTCATCAATATATAATCCAATTCCGTGATTAATCTTCTACATACATGAAGGAATTTCAACCACTAATTAACCTAGTCCTTAATCATAATTTAAATCTCCAGTTTTCACCCAATTAACATGTAAATCACGATTAATTTCACCCATTCTAACGTGAGCATGATTATTTCTAAAAGAAAACAATTATTAAACACTTGGCTCAAATATGACGGTCTGATCCATTGGTGATGTTGGTATATACGCATTCCCCTCTTCTTAATCTATGCGTTGGTGGTCACGGTTGTGCAAGATGAGAATAATTTGACCTTCCCTCTTGGAGTTTGGTTCTCTCTCACACCTTCTATGGTCGTTCTATCCTTCCTGTGTCTCCCAACCCTAAAAGACTTTTCTTCGCTGATAAAATAATTCCAAATTTTCGTCCATTAATTAAAACCTAAAAATATAATTTACCGTAATGCCCTCCCGGGACGCCGATTAGGCCTAAAATTGCCCCGGGACCCAAACTAAACACCCGGGTATACTATTTTGACTATCTTAACCCTCTAGGAATCAATGGTGCACTCAAAATGACCATACGAGTTAATAAAAATAAATTCTCTTTTTATTCTATTCAATTAGTCCCAACACGACTCACACGCGTGTCAGACTTAAATTACCAAACTGCCGTATTTCTCACTTTCGACAATTTATCAAATGTTATAATTCCATATTACATATCACACAGTAATATTCAATAATTCTCAACAATAAGTATTAACCCTTGGCACACTAGTTAATAATTATTTTAATCCGGATTAATAACAAATTAATTTCTCGCATTTTAATTTAATTAATCCAATAACAATAATTAATCGCATACTTATTCCCATAATAATAATTAATCACATAATTATTTAAATCGTCAAAAATACGGGGTGTTACATAATCCAAGTATACATGTGCAATGAGATCTAGCACACCCGAGATGAGTTAAAAGGTTGTGGAAAGCCATTTAAAAGGATATCTCTTGAGAAGGGGAAATCCAACTATTGTGGGGAAGTAGAGACGAGTCCTACTCAGTCGATTATTAAGAGTGGCTTGCACGTAAATGAAATATCGATGGGTATACCCCTGGAGAAAGGGAAGTAAAATTGCCACTTAATGTGAGAGGTTATAAGTGGAAGTCGATGTTGAGCGGGACATAGTGAGGTTGCCAACTGGAACTTTACATCCATTTTAAGAACAAATAGATATCCCCTTATTTATCCCCTATTTAAACTATATATCCGCGAAAATTACCAAACTCCTAACTAATTTCAAACTACCAACACGAACATAAATAAATAATTTCAACATAGTAATTAGTCCGAACAAAAAAATAATTTTAAAACCAACACGAACAGTTAACAACCAACACAAACAAAAATCAATGGAGAAGTAATTTCAGCGAGGGTTTACAACACACTTCCTATACAATACATATCCAATGAAAAGTTAAGGTGAAAATGTGAAAATAGGAAAAATAAAATTATCAAACAGGCGTGGTATGTATTTGCCCAAAATAATCACATCCGCCATTTATTACCTCCGCTGTAAGAGTCTTTTATGGATCAGTTTGGGTCAGTCTTGGTGGTGACTAAACCAACAAGATCAGACCGACGAGCTCCATGGATGAAAGAGGCTTTTATAGAGCACCATCAAAGATCAATGCATAACTCATTAGATACTAACCTGATTAGTCTGAGAGACACACATATACATTGATAAACCAACTTTTTGTCCCACTTGCAACAACAGGACTCTTGGGAAGATCGAAAGAGATAATAAAGGTATGTCATAATAGGGAGATAAACTAGCGAGAAAAACTAAAGGGAAAAAGAGGAAGAGGTTGGTTAGAAGTGGAAGAGGTGAACGAAAAGAAAGATCCACATTTATGAGGATTTGTAGAGTCTTTTGGGAATAAAAAATGAATATATTGAGTTAAAAATAAAGACCATGTGTACAACTAACAATCAAGTAGAATTAAAGATTTATAAAGAATTTTATAGTAGATAATATATGTACTTTTAAAATGTTTTGAGATTTAATTTTAAATAATGTAGATGCAGGTATTATATGTCATAGGAGCTTGTAGATTACCATCTTTTAAAAACTTTAAAGAACTTGTGTAATAACCTAAAAAAATTTCAAATCAGTACTTTACTTAAAATTAAACTAGAATCCTCAAAGACGTAAATAGAGTATCTAAATTGCACAAATAAACTAAAGTGAATCACTCAAACAATAGAAAATAAATTTATTACACCAAACTCTAGTGTCTCACAATAATACACAATTTTATAATTGTTCATCTCTAAATAATTACATAATTTTTTCTATATAAAAAATAATTAAAAGCTTCGATAAAGATTAAAATTTTGTTTTGCCAATAATATTTTTATCTCACTTGTCATCCAAATATCTTCATCACCGATGCCATCCCAAATCCATTATCATCTGCCATTCATTATGCCAAAATAACTCCAACTTGTCAAGGTCTTTAACCGTAACAAGTCTGGGGGTGACAACTTCTTCGTCACGGACTTGTCACGATGAAAGATTGTGACAAGTTCATTAGACTTGTCATGGTCCTGTCACGGTCTTTGACCTTGACAAGTTTTTGTCATGGTAAAAGATCGTGACATGCTCGTGATAAGAATATGTACTCAATATTATAATGGTAAGTAAAAGTGCAACATTATGAACACCATATACAAGTCCAATGAGATACCCAAGTATTGTAACAATTTATTTCTCAATAACACATGAATGGGTCAGGTCACCTCACCTCTGCTAGGCATATCGAAGCCTTATTCCGAATATTAGGCTTTTGAACTTTTGGCGAGTGCCCATTCTTAATGTCATATAAAAATTTAACGGTACTTGCCCAAATTACGATATACATAATATCAACACACTGGATTCCAATAAATATGATATATTACAGATGAGTGTAAATAAAAGAGAAATAAAAACAATACTCTCAAGAGATTTATAGGAGCATATGGTGTAAATACCGTACCTTATATTACTGTCATAAATTGTAATAGATGAAAACCAAAATGAAATTGATGATTATAGATAAAATCTCCGCGAACAATAATCTCCTTAAAGTTAAATAATGGAATATCACCTATATTGGTTTTTCACACAAACCCTCAACTCACACAATGGGATACTCAAAGACTCTGCCACATTTTGTATAAATATAGAGAGGCGTGTTAGGTTAAAATAATAGAGAAAACAAGAATAGTTTTTTTAGTTGTAGTCAAACATAAAAAAAACATGTCCTAAAATTTTGTTTGAGTTGATTAAAATATCATATACAAATAAGTATCCTATAATTATACCACTGTAAGTTTTCATAGGAATCCCACCCATATGTATTGTCTATCTTGACATCTTATATTTATAAATCTATGAACTCTTTAATATATATATATATATATATACAGTGACGGAGGCATGTGGGGCCCAGTGGGGGCTGTAGCCCCCAGTGTAGTATTTAAAAAAAAAAAAAAATTTTTTTAGATATATATAATTTTGGGTATGAATTTATAAAGTTAAAAATATATTGGGCAAGAATGTAATTTAGAAAACCTTTTCTAACTTAACTTAACCTAACTAAAACTTATCCAACCCAAACAACACACACATTCTTAAGAGAAAAGCAAAAGCAAAGCTGCCGCCTCCCTCTTTAAAGGTAAGAACCATCTCCAACCTTGTTTTCATTTTTTTGATAAATTTAATTCCAAAGTTAACAACTCTTGCACATTTATATTTTGTAGATATATTGGTATTTTTTTTGGAGTAAACTATTTGTATTAATATTTTTTTGGAGTAAACTATTTGTATTGATTTTTTTGGGGGTAAATATTGGTATTTTTTTGGGTAAACTATTTGTATTGGTAATTTTTGGGGGTACACTAATTGTATTGGTATTTTTTATTTTGGTATTTTTTGGGGGTAAACCATTAGTATAAATTTGTATTGTATTAGTATTTTTTGGGGTTCAAATGCAGTGGAGTAAACCATTTGTATAAATTTTTTATTTTGGTATTTTTTTGGGGTAAACCATTTGTATAAATTTGTATTGTATTGGTATTTTTTTGAATTGATAGTTTAAATTTTAATTGTAGGATCGAATTATGGAGAAGTATTTTAGAAAAAAAGTTGTGACAACAAATTCCTCGCCGCCGCCGCCGCCACCACCCATTGAGATAGAGAGCAATGTGGAAGAGGATGAAAGAATATTTGAGGATTTTCACAGTGATCCTGCTTTACGAACTCCAATCTCCCGTGGTGATCCAAAAGAGGAAAATATACTCAGAAGAGCGTATTTACAAAAGGGGCCTTGTCAGCCACGTGGACACACTTTTCCACCCAAAACCTATGGAAAACAATTGAGGCGTTTTAATCCAGCTTGGTTCAAAGAGTTTTCTCCATGGCTAGAATATAACACTACTACTAATGCCGCATATTGTTTATGTTGTTATCTTTTAAAGGCAAACATAGGGGACCAAGCAGGTGGGGACTCGTTCGTAGGGACCGGATTTTCGAATTGGAAGAAGAAAGAAAGATTTGTAATTCATATTGGGGGTCCCAATAGTTCTCATAACCAAGATTTGAAAGCGTGTGAGGATTTAATGAACCAACAACAACACATTGAGACGGTTATTTTTAAGCAATCGGATAAAGCCCGTAGTGAATATCGAACACGGCTAAGTGCATCAATCAACTCAATTCGATTTCTTTTACGTCAAGGGCTGGCATTTCGGGGTAGCGACGAATCGGAATCATCAAAAAATAGAGGTAACTTTCTTGAACTTATGAAATTTTCTTGTGAGCTTAATGCCGATATTAGAGCCGTTGCAATGAAGAATGCTCCTTCAAATCATAAATTGACATCGCCGGATATTCAAAAAGACATTGTTAATTCAATTGCACGCGAGATTATTGACTACATTATTAAAGATGTAGGAGATTCATTTTTTGCAATTTTAATTGACGAGTCTCGTGATGTATCTGTAAAGGAGCAAATGGCCGTTGTTTTGCGTTATGTGAATAAAAGTGGACAAATCATGGAACGCTTGATTGGTGTAGAACATGTTGGGGATACAACGGCTGTGTCGCTAAAGTTATCAATAGATAGTTTATTTGCTAGATTGGGATTGATTATTTCTAGACTACGGGGGCAAGGTTATGATGGGGCGTCAAATATGCGGGGAGAATTCAATGGTCTCAAAACTCTTATTTTGAGGGAAAATGAATGTGCTTTTTATGTTCATTGTTTTGCTCACCAATTACAATTGGCTCTTGTTGCGGTGTCAAAGAAAGACGATGATATTATGACTCTTTTTACGTTGGTTTCTAGTGTTGTCAATCTAGTTGGAGCCTCATGTAAACGTCGTGATATTCTTCGTGAGCAACAACTTGAAAAGATTAATGGTGCACTTTTTAAAGGTGAGATTCAAAGTGGGAAAGGACTAAATCAAAGTACCTCTCTACAACGTCCCGGTGACACTCGTTGGGGCTCACACTTTGGTACCTTAGTTAGCTTGATTACCATGTTTTCCTCCGTAATTGGTGTTCTTGATATTGTAGAAGAGGATGCTATCAAACATGAACATAGATTTGAGGCTAGGGTTGCTTTGGATTCTATGCATACCTTTGACTTTGTTTTTAGTATGCATTTGATGAAAAATGTGTTGGGGTTTGCAAATGAACTATCAAAGTCATTGCAAAGAAAAGATCAAGATATTGTTAATGCCATGTCTTTAGTCCGGGTATGTAAGCACCGACTACAATTGATGAGAGATGATGGATGGGGCATGATTCTTGATGAAGTTTCTTCCTTCTGTGAGAAACATGACATTTTAGTACCCGACATGAATGATGCATTTGTTGCCAATAAACGATCACAACGAAAAGCGCCCAAAAAGACAAACTTGCATCGTTATCGTGTTGAGTTATTTTGTGGGATCATTGTTTTGAAACTTCAAGAGCTAAATGGTCGTTTCCATGAGGCAAATTCCGAATTACTTATTTGTGTGGCATCTCTTTGTCCCAACGATGAATTTGTTGCCTTTGACAAACAAAAGTTACTTCGTCTTGCCCGGTTCTATCCAAATGAATTTTCAAGCTTCCAACTCATGGAACTTGATATTCAACTTGGAACGTATATTCTTGATTTGCGCTCTACTCCGAACTTTAAAGGATTGGATGGAATTTCTTCTCTTGCAAAAAAAATGGTCGAGACAAAGAAACATGAGGTATCCAATTTGGTGTTTTTGCTTGTGACGTTGGCGTTGATTCTACCCGTAGCAACGGCCTCCGTGGAGAGAACATTTTCCGCTATGAATATCATAAAGACTTCATTACGCAATAGGATGGAAGATCAATGGATGAATGATACGATGATTATATACATAGAGAAAGATGTATTTGATGAGATAGATAATGAGATTATCATTCAACGCTTTCAAAAGATGAAAGGTCGTCGAGGACAATTGTAATTGTAACCGTGCCAAAAAATTTAAATCGAATATTATATCTTTTTTTGTGTTATGCTCATTTAAATATTTGTTTCTCTTTCCATTAGATTAAATAAATTTCATTATTTTTGGTAAATAGTCAAAAATAACCTTAAAAAAAATTTTCGGGGGCTCCCGCCCCCGAACCCCCGGAATTTAGCCCCCACTAACTCATATTCCTAGCTACGTCCCTGTATATATATATATATATATATGAAATATTAGAATTGGGAGGTTTAAACTGAAAGGTATTTTTTTATATTAAAAGATTGTAACTAGCACATTGACACCACATTTACTAATTATGTATCCTACAAAATAATATTAAACCAATTAGATAAATAAGACAATAATTTTGCGCTAATTAAAATTAACTATTAAAAACTGAGGGTATGACAATCTACCCACCATAAATAATTTTCATCCATAAAATTATATGCAACTTGTGTTAATTATGTAAAACAATTGGAATCTATTTTTACCTCCATTAATTCCTTTTAAAATTTGTGGGGCATTACAATATCTATTCCTTAAACAATTTTTGTCCTTGAAAATTATGTCCACTAACGTAAAACGGAGACTATCAAATACATTATATTATTTTCCATTCAAAATAATGTTAATGAACTTGGGCTGTTACGGTTTACAATGTTTAGACAAATTTTGTCCCTAAAATTAACTTCATTGTTCAGGACCAAGTAAATAGAAAACGACAATAAAAATGGCAACCAAAAATATACATATCGATACATTTAAAGAAATGGGCCATAGTACTTTTTTTCAAGTTAATTTTACTGAGACAAAGTCCCCTGAACAAACACACACATGCATATTAAGACTCTAAGAACCTCCAAACACTTAAACGTACATTATATTTGATTTATTGACACATTCCAAGCAATGTGTTAAACATACTAAGCAAACCAATCCTCTAAGAGAAATTGTGAAATCAGTTTACTTCATACTTCAGTCAATACTTGAATGTACATTATAAAATAATTGACACACACACACACACACACACATATTTGTTTTTTTGTACGAAAAACGATTTAAGTTGTAAAAAATAGGGTCTTGTAATTACTCCCCATACATATTTTTCACCATAAAATTAAGTCAAATTAGTTAACGGTTCTCCATATGCATAAATAGGAAACACACAAGTCGTACCTTTAACTAAACTAAATTACCATCAAACGGAGACACGAAAGTAGGTCATAGCCCAAGCCCTAAGGGTTGTCTTATACATAAGCACTTCTATAAAATTTCAATGGGGCAATACAATAGACCCTAACCCAATATCCAATGGTGTCGTATACCTAAGCCCTGGTACCATCTGTAACAATCCGAATTTTTTTTGAATCGCTACTTTGCTTAAGATTAAACTAAAATCCTCAATGATGTAAATAAAGCATCTAAATTGCACTAGTAAACTAAAGCAAGTCACCCAAACAATAACAATTAAATTTATTACACGAAATTCTAGTGTCTCTCAAATAATAAATAATTTTATAATTGGTCACCTCCAAAATATTTTCCAATTTTTCTCTACAAAAAATAATAAAAAATTCCATTAAGAAAATACACTTTTATTTTGCAAATAATAATTTTTATCTCATGTGTCACCCCAACAATCTTCATCACCGATATAATCCCAAATTCATTATCTCCCGCCACTAAAGATGAAAATATGGGAAAGTACACAATATGAACATAATAGGTACTCAATATGATAACGGTAAATAAAAATGCAACAATACAAACACCGTACAAGAGTCTAATGCGACACCCAAGAATCGTACCAATTTATTTCTCAATAACACGTGAATGAGTCATCGGGCTCACCTCACCTCACCTACGCATCTCAAAGCCTTATTTTAGATATTGGACTTTTAGCGGATTCCCATTCTCAGTGTCATATAATTATTTCATGGGACTTTCCCAAATTACGATAGACATGATATCAACCGAATAACACACGTAGTACCTAAGATATATTTAAAATGAGTGCAAATAAATGAGGAACAAAAATAATAATCTAGAGAGATTTAAGGGAGAATATTGTATAAATCTTGTACCTCAAATCATTGACATAAATTGCAATAGATTAAAACCAAAATTAAGTTTATGATTATAGGTGAAATCTCCATGAACAAAAATCTCCCAGAAGTAAAATAACGAAATATCACCTATATTTGTTTTCACACAAACCCTGAACTCACACAACTCTAGTCAAACATAAAAGAAACATGGCCTAAAATTTCATGTAAGTAAAATAAAATATCATATACAAATAAGTATCCTATAATCTCTGTTCTAAAAAACCCGCCTAGGCTCCGCCTAGACACGCCTAGGCTTAAGGCTTGGGTGAAACGCCTCGCCTTACGCTTTTCACGCCTTATTCTTGGTAAAACCCTTAAGGCGCACTTTTTTCTAAAAACAACAATGCTTTAGTGAAACGATGTTGCCTTTTAAAGAATTTGTTTACAAACCCGACCATTATCTCATCCAAAATAATCAAATAGTATTTTAACTTGCATATATTCAGACATATTTTTATGATATGTGCAATTTTTGTATTTTAATAACCTTGTTATGGTTAAAAAATATTAAAATATATTAAGAAGGCCTAAATGCCTTTTGGATCCTTTTTACGCCTAGGCCCGCCTAGGCTTCTAAGGCTTAAGGCTTGGCCTCCACGCCTCAATCATGCCCCGCATTTTTTAGAACCTTGCCTGTAATTATGCAACTGTAAGTTTTCTTAGGAATTCGTAAACCCGCAAAAATGGGTCCACCAATCCCATAACGGGTTTATATCTCTCAGAGAGTTCAACATAGATAAATTTTTTCAAATGCTAATAGAGGAAAACATTAAGAGTGGAAGAATTTGTGAAGCTCCTGATATACTCGTTGTCATGAAGTTAAAGGGGTACTTCGTGCCTTCTTAAAATCATTTATCTAGGGCATTGGAAGATTTTTGAAGCACTTGAAGTGGTTGAATGCATATACTTCTCTCAGAAGAAATGGATAGGGACCACAAATGGAGTGAGGACTTTGACAACTCATATAATTCATATAGTTAACCCGATAATGAATCTCACAGTGTGCTTAACTCCTTTTGTGGGGTGATTTCTTTCAAAGAAATTCTATCAAAGATAAATAAAGTTTCGCTGGCCCTGAAATAAATGAAACAATCGATTTTCTCTTTCTCCTATGAATTGTAAACCACATGACTGGGTCATATCGATATTACAAATATCCAATCCCTTTCACATATAACATACCTGTAAATAGATAGCAAACAATTATTGAAGAAATGTCGATGCCTGAAATGACCATTAAAGAAATCAAGATTCTTGAATAGTTGAATAAGACCCAATCCAATATCACTATATGGGGATTTTCCATGTCCTCTCAGATTTTAAGGAATTCTGTCATTAATATTCTCACACAAGTTATAAGTTCTCTGTCTACCTCCCTTGACAAGGCTATTCATATAGTTGGAACTCTAACTAACAAAAGGATAACCTCTTTTTCTTATGAGTAAATCGTTAAGTTTATCCCTGATCACAACTATGCTCTTAATATCTTTATCGAGTTTTTGTAGAAAATGGTCTTAATGGCATTAGTTAGTAATGGCTCCTCCTAAATGTCTGCCCGCTCCAAATTCTCCAATGCCTAGGTCTATAAGTTAGTGATATCACTCCTAGGCCGTTGTTTTCCATGTTTATAACTAAACTAGAAGATAAGTTATCGTGTCAATTCTCCTCACACCAGGGACAAATCCAATTTGCCCTTAAGTGGAATTCCAAGTGATCTACATCCCAACATGTTTCGATTTACTTCTGAGCTGTCGAGGGTTGTACGTCATCATAGTAGTTTCTTCTTATCTTAATTAAGATCTCAATTTCTTCGTAATCAAGTCATTACTATCATTGAAGATGATGGCAATTTAGATGGCATCAACATTATGATCCTAATCCTGGAAATTCAACATAGAACTAATGATATGTTCCTCTCTGGATTCAAGATTGATGCTTTCCCACTTCCAATAGGGAATAATTTGAAATAAGGGGTAAGTCGGGAGTACCACTTACATGGAAATCTAAATATAATTGAAATGTTCAAGAATATGCAATTTATGCCCGGGATGAGGTTTGATCGTAGGAAATACGGAATCCTAGAGTGAATTGTCTTGAAAATATCTTATCCATTGCACGATTTGGGGTATTATTTAGTCCCAATTAGACTTATGTCTCTCCTCCAACCAAATAAAAAGAGGATGCTGGAAATGAATGAAATCATTTTAGGAGACACTCTAAATGGTCACTTCAAAAAATAGGGTGAAGATTTCCTCTATGGTGGATTTCCTGAACCATGGTATGGCTTGATTGAAAATAACACAAAACTCAATTTTGAAATATTCTTCGAGGATAAGATCACTTGAACAGGGGGTCCAAGAATAAGGTGAATCTATTAGCCATCAAATCAACTGATTCAAGCTCATCTAATAGAGAAATCACTAAAAAATTGATAACGATGAATCTTTTAGCCTCACCAAATGGGGAATAGACATTTGCATGATCCATGCCGAATTTTAGTCATTTGACCCTTCTAAGAATATATCTCCTGCTGTTAAACCTCTCATTAACCGTCATCTCTCAATATAGATGAAAATATCTCTTCCAAGCATACCATTGTCTATCACCTCGATACTGAACCTACTTCTATTTTTTCTATTTCTAATGTCTATGTAAACGAGGCATCCTTTGAGGAGGTTCCCACTGTTATTTTTCCTAAAAATGGTATCAATGAAATGAATGAAGATTTTGAGTATCTTATTATGTCTTACAATAATTGCATTGATTATGCTAATCATATAATTGATTAAGAGAATTTAATGAATCTAGAATTCTTAACTAACTCTAATAAGGAAAAAATAAAAAAAACACATCCAAGTTCAAACTAATGATGTGGAACGTAATATCATTTAATAAACCCTCAACGAGCAATAGTTGTCTTAATTGAAAGAGATTTTGAAGGTTTTTGTAGACATATTTGCATGGACCTAGAGTGATAGGCCCGACATTTACCCAAAAATCATGCAACATGCGTTCCTTACATATCCTGAATGCAATCCTTTCATGAAAACAAATGAGGACACTTCGGCATGAATGTCCCTCAAAATGAAAGATGAAGTGGTAAAGCAAATAAATGAAGGTCTCATTCATGTAGTCAAGTATCAAACTTATCTCTCCAACATAGTCCCTGGGCCAAAGTCAGGAGGGAAAGTTCTCATGTGCATCGACTATCGAAATTTGAACAAAGCTTTTCCAAAATACGAGTTATCAATTTTCCAATATCAACATGATCATCTAACATTAGAAATCACTCCATCACGTCATTCGCGGATGGATTTTCCATGTATAATTAAATCAAGATGCCTCCTAATCACCAAGAGAAGATTGTTTTCACTAACCCATGGAGAAACATTTTCTACACTGCTATGCCTTTCGATCTTAAGAACATCAGGGTTATATACCAAAGAACATTCACACCTATCCATCATGATCTCATCCATAAAGAAGTTGAAGTGTATGCTGACGATATGATCATTAAATCCAAAACTCGATGAGATCACATCCTTGCCTAAAGAAAATTCTTCGATCAATTGCGATAGTATCAAATGTGCCAAAACCCTCAAAAATTCATTTTTGATGTCACAAATGAAAACTTTTAGGTTTGAAGGTCAGGGAAGGGAATTTATTCATACCCCACCAAGATCAAAGATATCCTCAAAATTTCACCACCTCAGACTGCAAAAGAAGTACGTGTTGTTTTGGGAAAACTCCAATAAATCTGTAGATTCATCGGTCAACTTACTTTAACTTGTGAAACTATTTTCAAACTCCTTTGAAAGGATTAAACTATACTCACGAATAAAATGGGCTAATAAGACTTTAACAAGATCAACTAATACCATACTGGACCATTGGTGCTCATGCCACCACAACCTAGTCTTCCCGTTCTCATGTACTTAACTATAATCAACACTACTATTATGGGTATGCTAGTCCAATATACTGAGGTATCACATAAAGAAAAATCCATCTATTACCTCAATTTAAAGTTCTAGGGATATGCAGTGAACTACACGATATTGGAAAAGGCTTGCGTGACTTTAGTTTGGGTCACTCAAAAACTTCGACCCTACATGCTTGCCTTCCCTATCATGTAAGTGTCCCAAATGGATCGCATGAAGTATTTATTATAGAAACCTTCTTTATCAAGCCCCATAACCCGATGGTTACTTTTATTATCTAAGTTCAAAATCAATTGCATCATGCAAAAAGACATCAAAGGGAGAGCTATCTACAATTACTTAGTGCAACATCTAATATAAGAAGTCGATGTATGGATATCTAAATTACCAAATGAAGATATATTCTACACCGCCCAATAGGAATCATGGAGGTAGATATTCTTTGACAGAGATGCTAGAAGAAAGGATTTGGAATTAGGATACTTATGATCGCGCCTAATGACTCCTATGCACTCATCACCATCAAGTTGTATTTATCTTGCACCAGCAATATGACAGAATACGAGGCATACATTGTGGCCCTTAAGATTGATCATAAGAAGATAGTTCAATACCTCAATGTTTATGGATATTCAATCCTCACCATAGGATAAATTTTCCAAAAATAGAAATTCAAGGAGGAGAAACACTTACCTTTTCACACTTATCTTAAAGAACATTTCTCACAATTTAAAGATATCACCATCCATTAACTCCCTCATTCAAGAAATAGTTTTTTCGATGCACTGGTGGCCTTAGCCTCCATGGTTAACATGACCAAGGTTACTGTAATGCCCCGAAGCCCTCCGTATTTGGATGTAGTCATCAGATTACTTTTTGCTCATTATATGAATATTAATTTTTCCCGGCAGAAATTAAATGTTGAGAAAAGCACTAAAAATGCCGGGAACACTTTTGCGGCACTTTTGGCAGCATTTCCACAAGTGCAGTAATAGACAATGTGGTGAAAGAACAAAGAGATTTTAAAAAATGCAGCAAAAAGTTAGCGGCATTTCTTGAAGCATTACTTAAATTACTAAAAATAGAACTTTTGGATGCATTTATATTAATGCTGGTAATAACCTTTTCGCAGAATTAAAAAATGTTGAGAATAACCTTTTGCAACACCTATTAAATGTTAAACACACTTTTGGCAGCACTAAAAGAATGTTGAGAATGATAGTAGCAACATTAAATGAGAACACAAGGTTCGATACCAATGTTTAAAGGGGCGAATGCGATATCAATTTGAGAATTCAGAAGTTTTTAATGGATTAACCTTATTTGAATACATTTCATTCCCACAAACAAATTCCAATATTATTAGACCATAAACAAGGAAGTATGCGATTGAAAATAATCAAGTAAAGAAATTACAGATTTAAGAAAAATCCCCGCAGGGCAAAACCTTTATTTCACTAAAGTTTTGAAATCTCAACATACAACACTTTAGAGAAATACTACAATGAATTCTCGCAAGAATCCACAAAGACCGTAGTCTTCAGTCAGCAATAATTCCCTCGATAATCATAAAAACCTTATTCCTCCTCCTTCAAGAGTTAATACCCTTAAGTATCCCCAAGTTTAGCAATAGAGAATGCTCTCCACAAGTATAACTTAGAAAATGAAGTGTTTGGGTTCCAACGATAATTTAGAAAAGTAATTGGGATTGTTTGTGTGAATTAAAAACAACTTTTAGCCCTAAAAAGTGAAGACTATTTTACAACTATTCTGTAGTTTGCGTAAATTAAAATTCTTAATGAAAAATCTTCACGAAACAGATTTTTATAGGCAAACAAAATATTTGAGGTGGCGAAAAGTCATTCGAATGATATCTTGAAGCCGTTTGAATGAGATTGATATCTCGTTTGAAGTGACATCGAACGACCCTATCAAATGACGTCTAGAAAACAAATGGTACAGGTTCGTTAGAAGCTGAGCATCAAATGACCTATCAAATGACATTGACATGTCGTTTGAATGACAGTGTCAAGTTATTAGAATGATGTTTTAAAATTACGCCTACATAAACTCATTAAAAATATTTAATTTTTAAAACACCTCATTTTCATAAAAATATTTTAGAAAAATGTCCCAATACTTAGTAAAAAATCAAAGTAACTCAAAACTATATCCATATCAAAATATACCTCATGTTGCGTAGATGTTGAAGATGCTTGATATTCAGATTCATCTTCTTGAACATCTGATCTTGAATTGCTATGATGGCCAAAACGAGATACGCCATACATGATGTAAACTAGGAAGAAGGGACACGATGGAAAATATGTCCTTACATTAAACAAAACATTAATATTATTTTGCAATATCTGAATGGGAACAAGTGTTTAAAAATCATTTATAACAAATATTACATTTATGTGCAAATACACTACCATAACATGGAATTAAGAGGGCGGTACTCAAATTAAAACGTCATTAAATTAAAACCAATAACATTCATCGTATATAAATATAATTGAGATTGGAATAATTATCCATTCAAATAATAAATTCTATTACACGTCCAATAAGGAAAAACATGGAAACATGAAGCTAAATGAAATTTTATATAATATAAGATCCTTATCCATCAAATTTAAACATCCCCTTCAACCTATAAATAAAAAAGTCAATTGTTAGTCATTGATACTTATTCTTTAGTATTTTAATTAAAAAATTAAAATTTAAAATTAATACATTAGCAATATGCGATGCTATAGTTGAATGAAATGAATCTCTAATTGTGGACTTCTTCCCCTAAGGTCTAGGCAATGGTTCATTTTTTTCAAATGTTTTCTGAATATATACTTCCCAAAAGTCTTCACCTGGTGGCGTAACCCCTACTTTTGTTGAAGGGTCCTTGCTCATAATGAATCCATGCGCCACAACCACTATTGGAAATCTAGAAGTAATGAGGTCTACAATTTTAGGAAGTGCATTATTTGAGGCCCTTTATCGTGGTTGATGGTGATTCTTCTTCGTCTTTGACATTTCTTCATAAAAACAGGACAAATATGTCATCAACCATATATTTCTAGAAAAAAATGGGCAGAGTTTTATATGTTTTTAAGACATCCCAAAAAATTTAAGACTATATACAACAAAATAAACTAAGAACCCAATGTCAAGTATACATAAAATCCCCAAGGAAGCACAAATATATTGTACCCTTTAAAATACCATAAATTAGTAACATACCTGAATTGAAGTAGCATTCATTTGTTCACTAATAGGAGCAACAATTTCGGGGGCAACCAAGTGTTCAGAATTTGCAATCTTAGTCATGAAAACATAAATTATTTAATTATAATTTTAAAAAGTAGTTATTTACTTACCTGTTGAGATGGAGCTAAATGGTGATTTGATTGTGGTACCACTATAGGCTGAAATTGGTTAGTTTCATCAAATTGTTGCTTAGGTTGGAAAATAGACCTATATGATGGTCTGTTTTACTCGTTGGAAGATTGAGGAACCTATGAGTAACATGGTTTAATATCAGAACATATATATATATATATATATATATATATATATATATATACGCATTAATTAAGCACAAAAGATAAAAACGTGTACTTATTAATGAGTTTGGATACAACAGAAGGGCAAGTCATCATGTATGTGCATGTCAACTCAAACTGAGCCTCTAAATCATCAAATTTATCCTAAAATTCATATCGAATCTCAGATCGCAGTCGCTCATACTTTTTTTCATTAACCTTCAACCGCTTAGTCCCATTCAAACTTGTTGGAGATGGTCCATGACCATAATCTCGACAATGACCGTATTTATCAGGTCCCATGGCTTTATAAAATATCTCATCTTTACGACTAACAGATTCTGTACAATCTGACAGAAGTTGATCTACTTTTTACCTGATTTTTTACTGAAATATAGTGATTATTATTATATAAAGAATAAATTATAATCATTCATTCACAAAACCAAAACAGAATAAAGATCCCAACATCTTCTCACCACTAATTTTAAATGCTTCACATACTAATTCCATGCATAATTTAACTTTCATAAATAATAAGCTTATTTAATTTTTAATTTAAACATCATTTGTGTATGACATATATTATGATTCTAACGATATGAAATAATCCCATGCATGTTGCCTTTTATAATGGTAGATAAATGGAATAATAATTTTTATTAATAGGTTAAATGACTTCATTGAGATTTTCTAACAAAGAAGGGAAGGAAATGGATGATATTTCTGTACCATTACTTCATCGAAATCCTTATCGATGGCTGAGCCATCTCTCCTCTCGTGTGTTTTGATGTAAACATCAACTAGCAAAAGCTTTTCCCTTGATCAACCTCCATCTACATAAATCCAATGACTCGTAAGTCATTACATATATAAGTTTGATAACATAAAATAATATTCACAATCAAAATCTTTTATAAAACACCTTATGAGAAAAATTCGCATGAATATTTCTTCCAGAAGTATGTGGTGTTCTTTGCTTCTTACGAGTTTGGCGATTTCTTCGACTCTCTTTCTATTACAAAAATATATCTAAAAAATATGCTTAAATTGAATTTATAAAACTTTACTATTAGACATACATCCATACCCTTGCCTCACGAGTTCCCCAATAATTAACAAGTTGCGACCACTGCTCTAGCTTTAGTCTAGGTGGACAATATTTTAATCTCTCTTCGTTAGTATCAAAGGCACGATAATGTTTCTTCACCTCTGATTTCCCATTATTCTATATCTTTCCATCCTTCTCCATGCACATTTTTTTGAATTCTTCGGGTGCATCAATGTTCTCATATATAATTACAATGTATAGAAAAACAAGTCATCTATTACACAGTGACTTGTACCAAAAGAATTCAAAATTTTCAATTGATTTGTCATAAATCATGGTATCATTTTATTTTATCTTCACCTCTCGCAAACATTTTCCTTGTATGGGTTTACCTCCTTGCATCATCAATCTTTGAAGGCCAATGATAACCTATTCAACATCAGTATAATATTAAATTAGTAACCTCTTTCATTGATTAAATAATCATCTTTAAATTGTAAAGAGATAACATAAAATATTGCAAAGATTATTGCAATAAGAGTTGTGTTATACAAAAATTTACGAAAGAATATTTACATGTTCCCATCATGAACTAAAATGCCTAAATGGGTACATAGTCTATATGCAGTATCTCCGAATGGATAGTAGAAATCATTAAAGTGAAGCTCTAAGCATTTTCCCTTACCCCATAATTATGCTAACTTCGCAATGTTTCTAGGTTTAGTGTCATATTGTTCTAAAGTTAAATCGTAAAAAATGAAAAAATAGGTTAACTTCAATCTACACAGTTAATTAAGAACATATAAATCAAATAACTTTGAGTATCTTCTTCATGTGAATGGGCCTCTTGGCTATGTAAAGACTCACTCTCCGTTGAGCAACTATCACTTTCACTTTCACTAGAGTTTGATCATTCGGTCTATCTAGAATCCAAAACAAAATGGGAACTGGGCTGAGATTGCGACTGAAATGGTGGTTGGATATTGGATTGTGAGTGCAAGAGAGACTGTGAATGGAAATGTTCCCGTAAGAGGGATTTACTCTACCGTTGCGATGTCATAACAACCTGCCATAATAAAATTTACCACTTAGTTTACATGAGTAATTTGTGATTTTAAAATACAAGGTGTGGAGGAAAACATGTGTACGACAAGGTAATACATATCATCTCTTTTTTAACAAAAGAAAAACAGATTTCATTAGTTGAAATTGCAATCCGATGTCGTACTAGTGATAATAATGCTATCAACTGAAAGAAAAATAATAAGTATACTACAATACACCCTTTATTGGATATTATTTGTTATTTTGAAATATTACTTTGACAAATTTATTTGTACTATATGATAACTCACATAACCAATACATTTTTTTTTTAATTTTTAAACTTCACTTGTGAATTGGTACTTACGAGAGTGAAATGAAAAAGTCAATACATAACTGAAATCATATGATGATTGTATTACTGTAATACCATTGTCAAAACAAAAATTGGTAAAGAAATGTAAAGAAGCCTTTCTGAGTATAGAAACTTTAATATGGTAATAACATGTTTAATTTTTACACATCTAATTTTTATTACTCAATCATATGAAAAAATGTAGGTACGGAACCTAAATTGGGGTGAGGTGTCAAAGGAAGTTGAAATTTTGGCTTTAGGCCCCTCTCAATGGGCTATGGGATACATATGATATATTGTAAATGTGTTTAGGTTTTGCACAAAGCAGCGTGAGAGAATATTGAATGCTCAGAATAGTGGAGTAATGCTTGATGCCACCACCGAACGTTTTGCAAGTGTGAAGGACAAACGACCTATTTCGAGGGATGTAGCATATTATGGAGTATTAATAGATATATTTGAATTGAGATATTCAAATGATTTCAAGTTTATGCTATTCAAGTGTGATTGGGTTGATACCCATTCGGGGACGATAAATAATGATTTTCAGTTCAAATTAGTGAACTTCAAACATTCACTATACAACATAATCGATTGTCAAATGAACCTTTTATATTAGCATCTCAGGACAAACAAATTAGGTATGTGCGAGACCTGATTAAAGAAGATTGACACGATCTCGTGAAGATGACACCGAGAGATTCCAATGATATGTATGGTAAAGATACTTATGGAGATGATACAATAGATGCAAAAGTTGAGCCATACAATATCCAACTACTGGATGACAATGTAATCAACTATGATGGGGATATTACATGGGTTAGGGATGGTGTGGAGGAAGAGATTCTTAACAACGTAGTTGATATAGATGTCGGTGATGATATCTATGTTAATATTGATGAGGATTATAGTAGTGACGAGGATGATTCTGAGACTTATGAAGATGATTCTGAGGCGGACAAGAAAGCTAACAAGAGTGATATAGATGAAAGTGATGAAGATGAGGAGACCAATGACGATTATGATATTGAAAGTGATGATTATGATACTGACTTGGATAAAGATGGCGGTGGTTTTTTTTTAAGGATGCTTTAGATGTTCACGAAATTTGACTTTCTTTTCTTAGTATACTATTTTAAAAATAAATAATTCAACTACAATGTAAAAATAAATTTTCTAAAGATACCATCACAACAACATTAATTACAAAACGAAACATATACAAACTAAGTTGAGTGATTGAAAACATTGTAAAAACTTCTTACATCGATTTAGGACAACAAGTATATTGTCTAACTCTAGGAATTATCTCCAACTTGTAGCCTGGATATTATCATATGAAAGTAAGATAAACTAGTAATTCTAAAATAGTTAAAATCAAAACAAATAAAGACAAGTACACACGTCTAATTTTGATTTAGAGCTGGTAAGTTTTGTAATGTCAAAATAAAAGGTTAATGTGATACCTACAGATGAATGCACACATACATACACATGAGAAATAATATGTACATATCAAAATAAAAGGATAATGTGACACATATGTATCCGCACATGAATGCACACATACATAAACATGGAAAAAATATGTATATAACCCCCTATTGTGAAAAAGCGCATCGATTTAGATGATTACAATAATACTAATCAATTAAAACCAGGGTGTAAGAGTTACATAAAGATGATATCATAAGGAGTGATTCAAATTTATTTTTAATTGCGTTAAAATGGACTTTTGTAATCAATTGAAATAAATGAAATACTGAAAAAAAACTCTTAGTTAGCAAAAATAAACGAGAAAATCCAACTAATTATGCTGGGTCGTGGATAAATCTCATCTTGTCTATACTTCATCTAATTATAAAAATAGAACTAATGAAACAAAAAATGACCAAGAAGCAAGACCAATGTAAATAATAATAAAAATAATATAACAATGAACTCCGTATCATGAGCTCACAACAATTCCATCATGGCAATGAACTAGCAAGGAAAAGTAAAAACAGATCAACAACAACACAACTATATTGAACAGTAAAGGAGAAATTCAAAATAGGCAAGAAGTCCATTTTATTGATCATGATGGAGGAAAGTACAACCAAAGTTACGGAATAAAGAGAAAACAGAAGAAACCAAAAACTGTCGAACAACATTACACCTTCTCCTTATTCCCCACAGCATCCTCAGTAGATTTTGAAGAAGGGATTAGTTGATCGGTGGGCGGTTGATGTTGTTCGGTAGAAGTTGCTATCTGCTGAACTTTCTCAGAGGATTGAGGGATTGTCGCAGTAGGTGTTTGCTCCACCACCACTAAAGAAGATTCATCAGAACTAGCCCCATCTTCTTCCACTTCTTCAATAGTAGGAGGAGGACCATGAACATGTCTCTGAAATAGTTCAGAGTCTTCAGCAACGTTAAACTCGTTCAATGCTGCAACCCATCCATTCTTGAAGAACTTTAAATCTGCATACTCTATTTGAGTAGAGGAAGCAATTATAGCTTTGTTCCACCCTTTGTCCCAACCAGAGCTAAAGGACTTCTTCACATCAGCTTTTCTTTTCACCTTCTACGAGGAAGCATTTTCTCTAAGGATATTTTCAAATGATTTGACTTTCTCCTCAAGGTCTTTCTTACGCCGTTCAGCCTCTTCAAGCTTGCCTTCAGTTTCCTCTTTACTGACAACAATAATCTTCAACTTCTCCTCTGCCTCCCAGGAAGCATTTATAGCTTACTACCGAGCTAAATCAACATCCTTTGCGACATCCATAGATTTCTACACAGCTAAATCAACTTTCTTAGCAGCCTCCACAGCTTGTTGTTGAGCTGTTTCAGCATATTTGGTTTTATTTTCCCAAGCAGCTTTATCATCCTCGAACTTCTTTTGAGACTTCACCAAAGATTTTTACAACCCAGCACGGGATTTTTCTACTCCATTGGAAGAAGTTAAAGCTTTGATGGCCTCATTCTTCTCCAGGATATTATTAAAATACACCAAAAACTGCAAGATAAAGAGAAGTTCAAATTAGAATATGAACATTGCACGAAGAATCAGAATGACACGTATAATGATACTTATTGATGCAAGATGTTGAGTTGCCAAGTCACTAACTCTCTCCCAAGGAGTAGAAGTCTCAACAGCTCAGCAGTCAGGAAGAGTTCTAGATCAGATTAATTTCTTAGCCAAGCTAGGAGTAATGAATGCTGGAGAACTAGCTCTCAAAGAAGGTATCTCAACCCTAGTAGGTATAGTAGCAGCATCCACGGACTTCTTAGCAAGACCCCTTCTTAATCTTCTCAGAGAGGAAACTTCAATCAAAGGTGCTATCTCTTCTTGAATAACAATACCCCCTTCAATCGAAGATGCTGCCTCTTTTGGAGCAACATAGGGCTTCTTGCTGACCTACTTGACTGACATGACTGCTCCTGTAGTTGGAGAAACATCCTTTTGCGTAGTCCCTTCAGCTAGAACAATTTTTTTGCTCTTTTTTACCCCATTAGCACCAGGGACAACCTTCGTAAAAAGACCAGGCATTCTCCTCTTCTTCATCATCAGGTCAACAATCGAAGTATTCCAATCAGAGGAAGATTCTTCAGCAATGGAAGAAGATGATGGAGCCTACTCAAGATCAGTCACCAAAGTAGGAACAAGAGGTCGAGCAATAAAAGAAGAAGTTGTGTTGTTATATCTCCTCAAATAGGAAGCAGACCTCACGTGATCCCCAGCTATTGCTTGATGCAAACCCCAGATAAATTTTAAATCTTTTATATTAATATCACTCTCTTTTGGGGATTTTTTCTTGCTATCAACTGCAAAATAAAAGAGAGATATCAATGACGTATTTTATCAAACAAAAGCAAAGCTTATTTAAAAAAATAGAATAACCTATCCCACTGCCAAATATTGGACATCTGGGACCTTGGTACACATTATTCCCCTTTAGTGGGGGGTGTTGCCAATTTTTCAACACAACCCCATGTTCAAAATAATCCCTATTAGAATCAGGGAGATTGACCACTAAAGCTTTGTTAGAAAACCTAGTCTTTAAATATAAGGGTACATGATTTCAGGAATCCCTAGACGAATTCCATGAATTTGATTCAATCTATGTACGCCATTAACTACCCTCCATATATTTGGAAATACTCTTCCAGGAACAATATCAAAATATTGGCAAAATTGCAAACACAAGGGACTAGGCGGGAAAAAAAACCCCACATTCTGCTATAAAAATAGAGGGAATCTAGAGTCCCTCAGCTAGAGAAAATAAATGAGAAGGGCAAGGAGGTTCTTCCAAAATAACCCCAGAAGGAATCCCAAAGTCATCCCTAAACTTATCCAACGATTCGATAAGATAAACCATGATGGTTAAAACAAAGAAAGAAGGAGTGAGGAAGAAGTTCTTACAGAAAATTAAAAAATCAGCTAAGGAAGATGACAGAAAGAACGACTGTAAGAAGAAAAGTGAAAAGACAAAGAGTTTGGAAGTCTAAATGGCAAAAGGTAGAAGACAATCTGATTTTATCGCCTTTAAGTACACTGCTTTGGAATACGGGAAAATTAATGATCACAGAAGATGACGAATGCATTTCCAACGGCTAATCTAGGATAAAGACACAAGTACCCAAGCATCCATCAAAAATTTAAAATATTTACAAGTTTTCCATTTCACGCTGAAAGCTGTCAATCCAAGTGAAAAATTTCACAAGTGTTAAAGGTCTACAATCAAACAAGACGTGATAAATACGCCCGAGCAACTTTTGGGTATAATGTTCCACATTATCGTATCCAACTTCAACTATGAAACTTTTGGGGCTTCTGTTGAAAAAAAAATTTAGTTAGCTGATGTGGACCATTTATATGAAGACATATATTTTCCAGCGTGGCATTAATATATGTAACGAGCAACTTAAAGCACCGAGCTACTCAGCGTACCGAGCAACTTGTTGGGAAGATTAAACGACCAATACAGATTCAATGTTTATTCTTTACCATGTACAAATGTATATTCCTGTTCAATAATAGCGCATTATCTATTCACATAGACAACCCAAGGGCTATAAATACATTATAAATAACCTCGTAACAGGGTAAGCTATCATAAGCAAAGATAACGAGATCAAGGCAAAATACCCAGTGATACAAGACAGTGGACGTAGGCCATTTCATTAAGGCTGAACCACTTTAAAAACCTTTTGTCTTATTTCTTCATTCATATTTATCTGTGATTAATTAATTAGATCAAATCAAGTTTTTTATCAAAACATAAAATAATACGTTATGCCGTATGTCAATATGAGCAATGTTTTATAAAAAATGCTAAACATTTTAATTTTAAGTAAAAGACCAAATATAATTTGATTTTTAGAAATTATTTATCACTTGATTTTAAAAATATTTTTGGGGTGATCACAAGTTTAAAAAAGATTTATGCCCCCTATTGTCCCAAGATGAACTCGTGTTCAAAGAAATATCTTGGGTGCTTAAAGTTGTTAACAACACAAAATTCTATTACCGATGACCAATGATCTGGTTGTTGCCAACCAAGGATGAATGTTGCCTATCAACTTTTGTACTATCGACCAAACACAGTTAGTCGGGAGAAAAAAAAAACAATCTTGATACACCTTTGTCGAACTATAAAAATGTCTCTGACTAACATAAAATCATACCGACCAACATCTTAAAGCCGTCGATCTACAATATGGGTCTCCAATCAACAATAATATATTAGTGTTAAATGATCGCTGACCAATTTAACTGATACCGATCAACCAAAGAGGGTCTGGAGCCTACACCGACCAATAATAGATGGTTTGGATTTGTCACTGACCAACAATGGGTGTGCGGACCAACAAAAATGGTCCGATGAAATTTTCATGTTCGTGTTTCTTGGATTCTGATCAAAATAGAGGAGTAATAGTTGATGTTGATGATGTATGGGACTGGGCGTTTAAGAGTTGTTGACCAACCATATAAAAGATGCTAACTATGGCCGACCTACATGTCTGAACCCTATAATTTTATATACGTTTTCTTTTTCTTGCTAACCTGGTATGATGTCGACTAGCGCTATGCCGCCAACCAGAAAAATGTAACTCCGACAAGTAAATTTTGCGTCGACCAGAAGATTTTGTTGACCACGACTGGAAAATTTGGATGCCGACCAAGAATAGATATTGCTGACATGAACAGTGCCTGCCGACCTGCTCTTTGGCCTTCTATCTTGTCGCTGACCTATGTTGACAGTCATATCACAATTGTTGATGGCTCATAAAATGTTGTCGACCAACGTATTTTCCTCTAACAGTGATCATCGACCACCATGGGTGATCTCAAGATGTTCACAACTTGACGCTGATCACATATCCATTACAAAATTGTAGTTAAAGATTTATTGGAGCTTTGTACCCAAAGTAGGTAGACTTCAAATTTTATTTGGGAAAAAATCCAGTGATTTGAGAATCTTAATTTCACATAGGGATGTAATTCCGATGACGAAAGGTTGAGATGTGAGTGAGTTGCTTAGGTGACTTTTACCTAACACAATGCTATTGTGGATCTTCCAGTAATGAATTCTAGAAACCATAAATTGAGATGGTTCGTTGTGATGTGGTTCTACGAATAAACCCAGATATCCATTGGGGGGGTTTACTTTTCAACAGCTATGTTGCTTAATGACGAATCATGGACAAATTTTGATCACAGTTTTTTGTTCTAATTTCGTAATTTTTATTACTGTAGATCGTTGAAGACAAAACGGTTGATATGAAATTAATAAATTCAAAACTCCTTCATCTTCTTGAGAATTATTAAAATGAAAGCTTCTCCATTGCCATTTCTTGAGTGACTGTTCATTTTTCATCCTTTTTATGAAAGTGGGTCATTGGCTTTCAGGAGAGAAAAGTTGTTGATATTTGTTCCTTCCTATTCTCTTTTTGTAGAGATAAAAATATGGTGAATGATATTGTTTCACCTCTAAAAATTATTACAAAATTTATATCAAAATCAATCAATGAAACATATTGATAGATGAACCAAACTAAATGTGCAGTTCATTAAAATGAATGAAAAGAAAATCGAATTAGAAGAGAGAGAAAATAGATATGTATCTCCAATTTGCATATTGCCTATAGAATTAATATGACAGATCATTGTACATAACTGGGTTATGTGAATTATAAAAATATACACTTCGTGAATAGATGAATGAAACAATATATGTAGTTGTTCATATAAAAAGATAGAAAGACTTATCTTTTGATGTTGATCTTCATCTCATCTAATGAGAAGGAAATAATTCTTGTGTCGAATTCCCACAGACGGTGCCAATCTGTTGATGACTAGAAATAGCATCCACAATATCTTATCGGCATCATCAACGGATAAATGAAGGTATTAAGATGATGATTGAAGATGAAGTGGTGATCACATCAAACACATAAGAGACAAAGGTTTTTAAAGTGGTTAGATTATAAGGAAAAGCCTACGTCCACTATTATTTTATTCCTAGGGGTTACAATAGCATAAAAAGGTGTAAAGAGAGAGAGGTTGCTAAGGATGAATTAGTTCAGATTGTGATGTCTGTCCCCTTGGCTAAGGGAATGCATGTATTTATAGTGATTGGAGTCCAAGAGATGGAATGTCTTTATATATTCATACATTTACATCTATGTACAATGAATATGACTATTAGTCTTCTAGGGTGGTTGGTCTTCCTTGAGTTGGTTAGTATTCCTTGAGTTAGTTGGTATGCCGAGCAACTCTCCTCGGGTGCCGCGCAAGTATAAATATTTCCACGTAGGATGACAGGTGTCCATTTCTAATTGGTTCACGTAGTTGGAGAATTTTGGCGTCAATAAAATATATATGAGTCCGAGTATGTGAACTGGGAACAACAATCAATTAAAAGAGACAGGTACAATAAAATTCAGAGTACATATCAATCAAAAATTAGACAAACACACAATCGAGTAGCAATTTGGCATCAATACAGTTGACTATTCAAATTAGGCAAACATTTTTTTCTCTCACACATGAATTAAACAAAGATTACACTATTTCATATACATGATTATATAATGTCAAATATGAAAAAAATAAGAAAGAGTCAAATAATAAACAATAAGAGAAGAATAAATATGTCAAAATTCGAATAATATTTTTTTATCTGCTATCAAAATATTTTCTTTGATGTCCTAAAATATTTCTAACAATGAAGAAGTGGGTCCTAAAAAAACATACCACTGTGCTGTCAAAATGTTTTTTTTTTATTTTGACATCTTTCAGATGAAAGATGTCAATAATATTTTTTTAATGCACCGAAATAAAAAAAAACATTAACAATGGTGGAGAAAGTGACGTACTAAAGAAAAATACACTGAAATAAAAATAAAAAATTAAGGACAGAAACACAATTTACCAATGATGAGTAGGTCCAAGAAAGTCTTAAAAGATCAAAACTCAACATCACCAATGGTCCCAACAACAATGTTTATAGTGAATATCAACTTTCAAAACAATACCACGAACAATTTGTGGAGAATCATCAATTGGGTATGCTATGAATACCACAAATAGGTGGAGAATAAACAGGAGAGAGGGTTATTAGGTCAAACTAATTGAGGGGGAGAGTGGTTTGGAGAGGATTAGGATTAAGGAGATTCTTTAGGAGAATAAGAGACGTGATGGGAGAGAGGATCGAGGGGTAGCTTAGAATAAGGAAATGTGGTATTTTTTAAGGGAAAAAACACCCGCCAAAAATTGGAGGAAAAGGTCTTTTTCCCCAAATTTTAGTGGCATTAGTTATGAAATGCCTAAAAAATACCACATATATTTTAGCATTAATTAAAAATTTCTCTATTTATGCGGCACATCAATATAAATACTGTGAAATTTCAATACTTACAAATAAATGCTGGTAAAAAAGAAAATTCTCAGCATTTTTAAATTATATCGAGAAAAAAGTGCTAAAAAATTAGTTTTCTTGTAATGACTCTATATTTAAAATTTGGTCAATTGTATTTAAGGCAACTCCTATACTGACACGACCTTTTTATAAGGCCTAAGTCTCCATATCATTGTTAGATGAATATAGTCATCAATATAAATATAATAAGTTTTCATCAAAAGAGTTTAGGTGAATACTACTTTCATTAATAAACATAAAGTCTCTAAATACAAGCCTTAAAATGTTAATAACAATGTTTTGACTCATATGATTCCTTAATATGGAAGCTTTAAAGATTATAATTTTTTAAACCCTGCCAAAAAGATCCCAAATGCAAAACTATCCGTGGCCCTTGGATGTCCTCAATAGGAAAACAAGTAATATGAAAATTATGAGATCAAATAGCTCCGTAAGGGTCAACTCGAGCCCTCAGCCCACCTTTCAGTATTGATATTTAACAAATACGAGATATACTAATAGTATAATAAAAAAATATCAATTTAGTATAAGGGAGAGTGCAATATAAGAAAAGTGGAAGGAAAATAATATAGGATTACCAACACCTTAGATTACCCCAATTACCTAAGGCTCAAACTCCCTTAGATCAAATTACCACAGAACCACCAAGGGCTCAATCTTTCTTGGTCTGCCTTAGCTACCCAGGACTCAATATCTCATGGTTTGCCTTTATAGTCTGCGACCTTTAATTTATGACCTTGGACATATCAATTTTTGCATCCGTATCCTAGTTACCTTTGATCTAGTCATACGATAGACCATGACCTCCTCCTTACCTAATACCAGGATGACAAATCCACAATCTCCTTCTAACTACACACACCTTAGCCAAGATATAACATAGTGTAATATCCATCGTTAAAAGTAAGATCAATATCCTTAGGAAAGTCCATCTTGACCTCAAGCACTAAGCAAAAGGCCGTAAAATAGTTAATGACATCTCGTCCTGGTCAAATAGTGCCGCAGTCTCC
The DNA here is from genome assembly GCA_949130495.1 of Sambucus nigra. NCBI lineage: Eukaryota > Viridiplantae > Streptophyta > Magnoliopsida > Dipsacales > Adoxaceae > Sambucus > Sambucus nigra. The sequence goes on along the minus strand of OX422219.1, from coordinate 397,524,271 downwards.
GCATCGAATCCCATCTCAAATATAACCATGCATAACATATATTATCTCTCAACTCCAATACCTCAACCAATAGGCCATGGACTCAAAGAAGGAGTTATAACTCATGATTCACAAATCAACAAGGGTCATTTTAGTATAAACATTAGTTTTAAACCCTAATTATGTCATGACAGGGATCAAAAGTAAAGCCCTAGATAGCACCTCGTATGGTCAAATAAGAAAACACAAAAAATTCTCGTTAGATCTCTCCTCTAGGATCATAATAGAAAACATCTGAAATCAAGGATTCTCCATAGAACAACTTACAACACATAAAGGTTGCGGTCAATAATGAACCATGGCCCCTAAACCCAAAAAACACGGCCAAACCTAGTAAAACACATAAGGTCTCATCTCATTCAATAGAAAACATGTAACTAAGGTTATAAGCAAGGAGGAAAAATAAGTCATATCCCTTACCCTGGTAGACCTAAGTCTGATGAATATAAGCTAATGCCTTACCTCTAGCACCTTTTCTTAGCCTTTGAATAGCGCCTATTTACGACCTATTTCCCAGAAGCTGTTCTTTTCCTCTCAAAGTCTAGCTTTCTCTCTCTAAGGTGGGAATTGGGGTTGCTATCAACTATGAGAAGGTTGGCAAGGGTTTTTATTTATATGCTTCACAAAGGAACCTAGTGTTTCTACATAGGACGTCATTTTTACCCAAATACATCTCCAAAGTTTCTTCTAGAACCTCTAAAGAAATGTTCTTAAGTTATGATATGATAAGTCCATCATCATCCCACGTGCTGAAGTCTAATAAGACCATGTCACTATTAGATGCGGCTTATTCCCATTGGGTTATGGCCTTTCCCAAATTTTGCAGCCTCCTATCTCCAAGGTCGTGGCTTCTTGCCTCTTTTGGCTGGTCATGGACAACACCCTGGTTGTTGTCTTCTGTAACCCTCTGTGTTATTTACTTTCCTAGGTTGTCGCCCTCATTTTTTTTATCTTACTCTTAGTTATGGACTCTACCATGGCCACAACCTCGTAGTATATGAAGTTTGGACTAAGGTATTGTGATGTTTGGTTCCTCCTTAAACACGGTCTATACCATGAAGCGAATAACGAGAATGATTGCATGACCCTTCGAAAACTCACAACTCATTACATTATTCATGAAAAACCTTTAATAAAAGAGGAATTTGATGGCACCCATTTATAATGTATTAAAGGCAGTGACACTGAAGAAATCATGCAAAGTATCCATAGTGGGGAGTGCGTACCCCTCGTAAATGACCTTATTATTACTAAGAATATCATATAGTAAGGTTACTATTAGACCACTATGGTCCAGGATTAAGCAACATACAACAATAGATGCCTTAGGTGCTAGCAATTTGCTAATTCTTAGCATTTACCTCTCCTAGAGTTATACAATAATAAGTTTCTATAACCCTTCTCGACATGGGGTAACATCATTGGGAAAGTCACTTTCGAAGAATCTAATGGGCATGAGTTTATCTTGGATGCCATTGATTATTGCACCAAATGGGTTGAAGTCGAGTTATATGCAGTTCTGAATGTAAAAAAGGTGGCTAAATCCATTCAAAACAATATCATCTATTTCTTCGGAGTTCTTTATGATCTCATATCAAATAATGATATGCACATTAAAGTTAAAGTCTTAGAAATAGTCTAGGAGTATGGAATTTGAAGACAAGTCGTAACCTTACATACCACAAACCAATGGGGTTGTTAAATTCACGAATAAGATCCTTAAATCCCTAATTAGTAAGCTAATGGAAAGTTATAGAGATTACCCTGACAACATTCATTATTCTATAGGGGGCTTCAACACATCTGTTAGAACACCTATTGAGGCTACTCCACACTCCCTAATTTACGGCATAGAGGGAGTCTTGTTTGTCTAAATTGATATACCTTCCTTTCAAATCAGGCTTGACAGTCAATTTCGATAAGTACGCAATCCTTACCTACATTCTATTCTAAGAAAAAATCTTCCACATTATCCATCCATTACAACTACATAAGACCTGATCTTCTCAAAATGTATTCTAAACATTACAAACTTTTTCATCACCATAGAGGTATGTAGGAAGCCCGTAAAGTATCTTTGGGTGCGATCCTTTCTCTTTCAGAAAATGCTTTCCTTTTATTCTATTAAAAGACAAACTATCTCATCATTTCAATTGAACAAAAGGATTATGTATACTTTAGCGATCAGTATAGGTAGTTCAAAAATAAATGATTCTTACACAAAGGCATAACAAGATATGATAATATTGTCACTAATTTGGATACTCTTTAGTCAAAATACATCCTTTTAAATGACACATCAACAACATTCTTTACAAAACACTTGAAGTATCAATACCAATAAACCCTCACCCGTGAACTTACCAAACAGTACTCACATACCTTCACTAAAATTGACACTAAAAATTACACTAAAAAAACATACCTAGACCAACACCTAACAACTAGACCAACCATTTACCTCATAGATCATCCAGAAACTTTCCTCAACTACAAGAAGGACCCTCTTCATCATAATCACCACATTAATCACCTTATGCCCACCCCAGTAGTCCCTATTTTGAGTTTGCACCTGCATCTTAAAGAGGTTAGTCGGGGTTATTGCACCATATTCCATAACTTAGTTGCCATATGAAATCCTCAACAGAAACATTCAAAATCAAATATTTACACCAGTATTTTAAGTAATCAACCTAACCACTGAAACATACCCTACAAATAGGGGAACACGTTTAATTGGCCTATGATGCTTCCACAAACTTCCGAATGACATCCTTAGAGATTTGATTATATCCTTTATAGGAAAGAAATTACTTATGCATAAAGGTACAATTTGCTCCCAACCTGCTTGGCACAAAAGTCTCCGAAAGAGGTATAACGAGGTCCAATGAAGGCCTATAAACATATGTGCGGGTAATCATATTGTTGAAAGATACATGTTAACTCACCCACCATGGCATGAACCAACGAAGAAAAATTGACCCATTTTCTCATATCCATTCAAATAAATCATCCACAGACACTCTGAAGTCCCTACGAGGTCGAAGAAAGAAATTATAGATACTTGTTAAAGGAAATGAATGAGGCATAACAAAATATAATGTCTCTACTAGACATATGAATTTCATCATAAGATTAACTCACAGAAAAGTATAAGGGTCTCCTTCCAGTCATAAATGCCATTAAGCAACACTACCAGAATAGTGGCAGGTGGATAATAATGACAACACATACATATATATATAACAACACATATCACCCATCACTAGAAGCATTTTTTTAGTTAAGCCAAGGACACAACTCCAGCAAATCCTATATCTGTAAAGTTGGTGTCGTACAGATTCAAGCACTGCAGGGAGAGATATCACTCCCCCACACATCAATGGTCATGCCTTAGATATATGAATGTGCACCCTATAGAGCATCATTTCCCTTGGAATGACAAAATTCAGGAATGGTGACCAGAACTTGAGGGTCAATGCCCAGCATAAGTAGAAATTCACCATAGGATGTACACACCAGGTCCAACCCAAAACAGAACATATGACCTTTAGGGTACCAGAACTGAAGGTTCCCCTCTAATAAACATCAAACTGTTATGATACAAAGTGAATAACGGATAGTTGAATGCAAAATAATCAACATTGTATAGACTCGTGGATTTTAAACAATTAAGATAAGCACATTATACTTTATGCTTGCGAATATCCATCAAGGGAGAGAAATATGAATAAAAAAAAGATAACGATGAATGGTGAAAGGCCATACTTATGTCCCTTTTCATAGTCAAAGTCCCCCCAAAAAAATTAAAGCAAATAAATCATGTGAATCATTAAAGTAATCAGAGGACATATTTAGGAACGAAGTACCAAAGGATGAAAAGTCGAGTACCAAGATTGACATACCAGAAGGCAGCCTAGGAAATATACTGGTTAGCTGCCCTTGTTTAAGAAGATTCTCATTTTCCTTATTTATCCCTCTATTTTTTTAACAAATATTCCCCTTTAATGACTAAATTTTTGCAATAAAATCTTCGGAGCATTTGTTTATTTAAAAATTTAAAAGTATATTCAAAATATTCCAAAACACAACTCATTGTTTTTCTAAAAAAAAATTCTGAGTGTAAAATTAAGAATACACGTGGAATAAGCCATTAAATCCAGATAATTAAAAAATATGCATCATTATATATATATTGTTTTCTGGCCTATATAAGGAAAATGTAAGAAAAGAAGTAAAAGAAATAAAATTGTTGGGGACCAACCCAGAATTTCTCCCTAAGCCGTAACTACCAGAAAGCATCAATGACCACGATAATGGAGGTTCCCATTATGGTGGGAGGTAAAATCCCCACTCCTGGAGCTCAAGAAAGGAAGATAATCATCGATCTCTGGAGGAGCATCACTTGAATGACGCATCGTTCGATTATTCACAACTGTGAAGTCTATAAAGTCTAGGATATCACGTACCCAGGATGTTGCATGCAGATACTAACAAATAAGAAACATAAAAATAAAAAAATATTAAGGAAAGACAAAAGTCATAGAAGAATGTGAAAAATCTTATCCCTAGTTGGGACTCCTCCACTTTCATAGGAGGGAGGCCCTATAGAAACGCTTGGTGATGATGAGGAATATATATTGCATCTCTCCCTTATATTCTCACATAATGGGAAGGAAACTCATACTCCCACAACTAAGGAATCTCCGATGCCCATTTACTGCTCCTTGAGGCCTGAGTTGATAACCCTGATGCACCACTTCCCCATGTAGTCTTTGAAGGAAGTGGAGATCCTTCCACATCATACGTATATGTTGGCATCAACCAACTTATCACAAATTCTATGTAGTCACACATTGCCACTGTATCTATATAGGTGGAGTAATGCTCCTCTATAATCACCACCTTCCTCACATCCTCCAACATTATTTTTGGATCTCGTATAAAGAATGGGTGTTCACTGAAGGAATAATCTCATCCCCCTCCATGACCTTCCACACTATGTGATACCATATGTACTAGGTGTACTCAAACTCATGCAACTGTAGTCTTAACATCCGAGCATGGAAGTCAGTTACCCTTATGGTATCTGTCAACCTGCCCAAGGATAGAACATCGCCTATAAAAATCAATTCATTCATCAACATGCTATCCAAAAGTAAATAAGAAATGAAAAATAAAATAAAAAATAAAGCTAACCTAGTTTCTCATCAGGTCGTTTAGAGGAATCCCCGAGTCCTTAACAATTGATAAGTTCTTGGAGACTCACTTTTCATTCCTCTAATTCCTCAACCCAGACCATGTGTCAACCTCCCCTTCCTTCAAATGAATCAATGGGATGTTGTATCTAATCACCTCGTAAACCATACTTAAAAAATGACAGACAATTCAAAACTATTTGGAAAAAATGAATACAAGAATAAAACCAAAATGGAATACATAAAAATTACCTCAAAAGGTACGGTACCCCATGAAAGTTAACTGACAACAACAAATCCACAAATTTGTACGATGTCATAAATATTAGGCTCCCTCAGTCACAAGTGAAAATCTGTGTGAAATATTATAGAAAAGGAAGGAACCAGATATGGACATTTGCCATTGCTCTTTGCTAAGAGTGTGCTTCCCTTTATAAATAAGATAAAAGGAATGTCGTGTACCGCACTTGATGCTCATCCACCACATTCACCACCTGTCTCATCAATGCATCCTTAAAAAAGGATACCATCATCGAATCACCAAAATATTCTATTTTTATAGGCCCCAGCACTGCAACGATCACTGCATTCATCAAATGAAGGGATCTATCAACCAATATGCGCATCCCCTCGCACAATAACCGAAGAATCTGATGGACATCCGTTGGCATCATAGTTATCTCACCCATATTAAAGTGGATGGAGTGAGTCATATCCCACCATCTATATTTGATGGAACATAACACTGTCGAATATCTTAACATATAATCCAACACCCTCGCCAAATTGCTGAAGCATTCACATTGCACCAAGTCTTGCACCGTATTGGGAAAATGATTCCAGACAACTTTTACCCCTGTTTATTTTGATTCATGGCTAGATGTAAAAGGCAACCCTACCTGTAAAAAGTGCATACAAAATAAGTCTTAAACATAGAAAAAGAAAATATAAAATATAAAAAAATAAAATAAATAATACACTCACATACATGCTACGAATCTTCACAATAGATGAACGAAGTGCTTGAGGCTCCCTCATAAGAACTTTCTCATCCTTCACCAGCTTAATGCTATGGCACACATTATCTACTCCCATAGGCATCCCCTCATGATGCACCCACTCATTGTTGTACCAATTATCGAATGAGCATCATTATCCATTTTTAAAAAATATATTCATAATAGCCTTTTTATATAGAGAGAAGATATATAATTTGAGTTTGAAGTTAGGAGTGAGGCTAACAAACCCCTTTTTCTGTAAATAAGGGTAAGGGTGTGTCTTCTGACACCCCTAGTGCCTGCCCACTAGAAGGTACCACTTAAGAACATGTGAAACCCTGAGAATTCTTGCCCTTTGTCGATAAGTAGAGGCAACCCCACGCCGAAAACCAACCCCTAAATTTTTGTACAAAAATACTCCAAAAAATTCGCAAATAAATTATAAAAAATAAAATATGCAAGAAATGTACGTTTTTTTATTAGAAACATTAAAATTCAAAATTACAAAAACATTCAAAAGTCATCAAAAATAAGAAAAAATCTCTCAAAAAATTGAAATTGTCAGTAGTAACTCACCTCATTAGACATTTTATCCAAATTCATTCTTTAGTTCCTTTGAATGAGACCTAGGCCCATAGAATTAGGTTGTGATTCCTGTATTGATTGTAACCACTCTTTAGGTCCTCAAGATCAAACGTAGACCTTCAAAATTAGGCCATGATATTCATATTGGATGCATTCACTCTTTAGGTACTCATGATCAGACATATACAATCAAAATTAGGTTGTGATCCACGTACTTGTCGCATACACTATCTTAATCCTCAACATCAGACATAAGCGCTCAGAATTAGGCCACGATACCAGTATTAGTCGCATGCACCCATTAAGTCCTCAAAATTTACCCTGGACCTTAAAATTATGTTATGATCCCATATTGGTCACATGCCATCCTTAGGTCCTTTGAATCAAACATAGGCCCTCAGAATTAAGGCGCGATCATCAGGCTTAGTGCTTAGAATCAGGCTTGGCGGTTAGAATCAGGGTTCATTTATCCTATACCGGCAACCCTCAAAATCAGGATACAACCCTTATATACAACACCTAGGAACTACTAATCCGCACTAGAGTTTCATCATGTTGGGACTTCATATTCACGATCTATGTTCGACTGTTTATCTTTCATTGATCTTTTGCATATTCTAAGATCTCCCATAAAGGGTCTCTATAGTCACCCCATTTTATTGCCCCTACACTATCCATACTGTATAAACAAATGCCCTTAAAATCTTAGATCCCTAATTCTTATGTAAACCCTAACTACAGAACAGTCGCATTCTCTACGAGTCGTGTTTGACCTTGGTCAATTATCAATTCCAGTAATCTCTCAACACACTTTAAGAGGCCACTAAATTGTAGAACCTCATACTTTTATGGACATTTAAATTATATGAGTTGGTGTAATTCATTCATTTGAGAATTTAATATAAATAGTAAATATAAATTTACAAGAGACAGATTAATAATTACATGTGATATGTTTACTTGCAAGAATAAGTAAATGAGATGGATTATTTGTATTTTATGTCGCGGGTGAATAAAAGCGACGGGTGATGTTATTCTATTCGAAAAACACGTGTGGAGATGTGTTGGGTTTAAGACATGATTTTTTTTATCAATGTCTCGGATAGAGATTTTGAGTTCATAGTTGGTCTCGGAAGGGCCGAAATAGTCATAATAGAGTACCCGTATGTAGTGTTTGGGTTCCGGGGACTTATTTTGGACCAGTAAGGACTCGCATTTGTGTATACGAGTCAATTTTGGGTTTAGTAAGAGGATAAACACTCATTTCTCTCTTATAAAGGCACGAGAGAAAGAGAAAAGAAGAAAGAAGAAAGAAGAGAAGAGAAGAGAAAGAAAGAAGAAAAGGGAGAAGAAAGTGAATATTTCGATCCAAGCTCCAGCAAATGTCGGCACTAGGTCATCGAATTCATCCAATGAGGCAAGTGTTTGACTTGCATAACTATTAAGTGTGTTTATTGTTCATATCATAATTGGTGAGAAAATTATGAATTTTGTGTTTGGGATTCTTGAATAAAAAAAGGGATTTTAAGGAATGATTTCATATGATTATAATGAGATAATAATTCTACATGAAATCTAAGCTAAAATCCATGTTAATGAGGTAAATTATGGTAAGAAATCGGAAGAGTTGCATAAATAAGAATTAGGGTTTAATTATTATAAATTGGTGAATCCCATGAAATATATTGTTATTTTGGGTATAATCTAGTATGCAAATGAATATATGGTTGATGGGGTAGTGTTAAAAACCATAGATATTGGTTTAGATGAGTTTGGATTGAAAATGAAAGTTGAAGAAGATGAGCTCGGACGCAGTGGCCAGAGTGTGGCATTTCGAATCGATTCGGTGAGGTGCGAATCGATTCGGGTCAAGGTGAATCGATTCGAACCATGAAGAATCGATTCAGCCCTTACAGTTTTGAGAATTTTTTCTTAGTTTTAAAGGGATTTAATGATAATTCTTTTGGGGAGATGAATATAGGGATATCCAATATAGAGTGTTAGAATCCCAAAATGATTAAATGAGTGATATATGACCATTGGGATTAGTGGGAATAAATCATGGGTATAAATTTTAGGAATATTTAGGACAAACGACATTCAAGGAATTATTCGGCGGGTTCGTACATATATATTTTTGCGTGTAGAATATATATGTTAATTATATATAGGAGTAGAATATATATATATATATATATATATATATATATATATATGTCGAATATATTGAGATAAATAAAATCCTAAGGGCGAGTAGGATGATCTAAGAATACTAGCTAGTTGTGATAAGCTACTATTTGGAAATAATAAATGTGATAATTATATCATAAGTGAGAGAATACTTATGGGATTAAAATAAGGTGTGTGTATACTTATGAATTATTGCAAATTGGTAAATTCGGGATTATAGGCTAATGCCACGAGAGATAGGCATAAATAGCCAGATTTGATGATGATGATATATATATATATATATATATATATATATATATATGTGTGTGTGTGTGTGTGTGTGTGTGTGTGTGTGTGTGTGTGTGTGTGTGTGAATGATATATTTATGTGAAGCATACCCCTCTAGTGCTATCATGGGAAGTTGCGGTTTGCGGGTAAGGCCCCTGGTTTGAGGAGCAGGGAGCGTATAGTCCCATGGTCATAGCGTTCATTCTTATATTGTGCGGAATTTATCAGGGGTGAGACGAGGTGGGTATGTTTCGTTTATGATTTGCGGTGAGGAACTATGACCGCTTCCCATACGTTGTGATTTAGATTTGGGTCGGTGTCAGCTCCCATCCCGATTGCCCAAGTCGATGTGTGTTCGCCCTGGAGGACGATAACAATGTAGAGACTGTATCCATTGAGTTATAGCTCTGAGGGATCGTTATTATACTTATATAGTGTGTGATATATAAGTATTAATATAATTGATGGGTACAATATATTGTGTATATATGAGATGTGAAATATATATATATATATATATATATATATATATACGGACAAAACAAAGATTGAACTGTGAAATAATTTTCGAATACTCCTGGAATATAAAATCCAGAGTAATATATGTGATATACATATGTAAAGATGAGAATATTATATACGAGAAAATTAACACTAAAATGTGAATAGTGTAATAACTAGTGAAAGTGATTCATAATGTAAGGATGAATTATAGATGAGAGATTATAAAGTATAAGCTCAAGCAATAGCATAGAATATTTTATATTACGCGGGGTACGAGATAGAATATGGGTATTGAGAAGTTTGGTGACTTGCTAGTTAGGCTGGGTAACGTAACTAGTGTGTCTAAAATACGTGCTTTAGGTGCGCACTGTCAGACTGAAAGGTGATGGGTGTCTCATGTGAGTGCGACACCAGTTTAAATATGGAGAATAACATATTTTAAATATTAAATTATGTGAAGTACTTGCTAAAATATTTTTCAAAATCTGGGCCCTGACCCGTATATATTTTTTTTTCCTTTTCTTCTCCTTTATATACTTTTTAGGTGTCCAGACACAATGATGCCTAGATGACTATTCGAGTCAGATGTTGCTGCCATAGCTGTGGATGTTGGCAGAAAATTGTATATATGCTTCTCTCTTTCTGATCTAGATAGGCGGTACTGTTGTAATATTCGGGCATGTTGCCCAACTGTTGTCTTTTATTTTATTTGCAGCATTTTAATTTACTTCTATTCAATTTGGTTGTAATAAATATTGTACCGAAAGTTATTGTTTATTTATTTCATCATTTCAATTGTGTATATTAATTCTATGGATGGATTTTAATTATGCGCTTAAGTTAAAAAGATTAGAAAGTTTACAATTTGATGCCAGACCTAATAGATTATTAGTAATTAAATGGTTTTCGACAATGATGCTGGGAATTAAAACATTTAAGACTCCTGTTTAATTTGATATAGGACTGATCACCCGATATTTTATTAGGCGGGGTGTCACAGGTGGTATCAGAGCATCAGGTTCTAGTGTCTTTAGGAATCTGTGCGAATGTACTATATTTTCAACGTTGTTTTCTATTTGATATAGAGCCCTATGTTTAGGATTGTTGATTCCTATGGTGAGATTTCGTTCTCCTGCTATAATGTATCATTATAATAAGTCTTACATGCATTCGGGTGTGTTCGTGTGCTGAACCGAGAAGGACGACCAGTTACGGTCGTTGGGAGAACAACATGAGGTGGGGCTCAATTGAAGTTGTAAAATATTTTGGGGACGATGACTGTAGTCGAGGTCACCCCTATTTTTACTTGGGAAGATGGGGCTGTAAGGACTGCTAGGGTGCAACATATGTTTTCGAGTACCACTATAATAGAAAGTGGTGCCAAATTAGACTCACCCACCATGATTAGAATGGGAGAGAGAGTTTGAAGGGTCTTTGAAGAGGACCACCCGATGGAATGTTAGCATATGAGGAGATTGTAGGTGTTAGCCAATGGATGTAAGATACTTAGAGGTTTTGGCATATAGCAGGAAGTAGTATACCCGAAAGTGAATTGGGGTAAATTTTTCTTAGCTCATAGGCGCAATATTGTAGTGATGGGAGTCAATCACCGCATTTGAAAAGTGAAATAGTATGCTAATGGAAGGATCTTAGGTACGGTTTGACCACAAGTTCATTCATCTGTTGTCCAGAAAGAGATGTGAATGACGTTATGAACTTAACACTGGAGGACTGGATAGAGGCCTTGTTTAGCGAATTTTGTATCAGATGAGGTAGGTGCAATGGATTAAAGAGTCCTTAAGTGGGCGAAGGACTCGCGAGAGGATTTGCCAGCACTTCAGGAAATTCTGCTTAGAAAATCGAAGCAGATAGTGATTGTGATGTGTTTTTATCAGTAAGTGTAAATGCTTCTTTGTGAAGGGAGCTAAAAGAATTAGATAATTTAGTTAGGGAGTAAGACTATTTATAAGGGTTCTAGTGATCCACCACAGGGGGTGACCGATAAGGGGACTCATTTAAATGATTTGGATAGCTGAGTTCTTATCGAGTGACGATAAATTCAGTTTGGACTGGTAAGGCCAGTAGTGTGTTCCCTAGTATCAGCGGAGCTAAGGGAATAATGAGAGTGGCCATCAGGATAGAGGCTACCAGCATCCGGGAGAAGGAAAACACTAATACAGTCAGTATGACCATGAATAAAGGATTACATAGAGAGGTATTTGTTGTATGGGGAGTAGGACCACATACATTGTCTTTGCCCAAAGCGAGAAAAAGGACAAGAGAATGGTGCCTAGCTGAGGCAATAATTAATATAGTTTTTTGGTTTGGTTCGGACAGTCGTGTCATGTTCGAGAAGCATTTCAGAATCTAGGGCAATTGTCAAGGTAGAGAAATGAGTTTTAACCTCGGGTAAATGAGGTATGCCTTGTGTGACATGAGTGAGTCACAATATATTGATTAACACTAGATTCGCGTGTGAGACGATTTTAGTGTGTATATCGATAACATTGTTATTATGTTTATACATTGTTCATGGTATAAAAGAGTTATTTTTTGTTCCATTTGCAAGGGGAAGCGGGTGTAGGCATAGTGGTATATATTTTATTAGAATTACTCAATTTAGTGATGTGTTATATGAGTGTGATATCATCCTTAATATGGACTAGTTGGAACAATAGTGGACTGATATTGTAAGGCTATCGTGTTTGCTATTCCAGGGGATGCTGGATTGTTTTTGCGATGTCTCACCCGAAAGAGGGTTGAGCTCGCATTTATGTTATTTTATGATAGAGACTTGGAGAGTATAGTTGTCTCAAGATATGTGATCCCGGTATGTAGGGACTTTATTGATGTGATTTGAGGTATATTGGGATTATTATCAAGCGGAGAAATTGAGATCATGTTTATGTTTAGCGCTCAGGACTCGGCGATATGGAGAGAGCATTGTTATATCACTCATTTAGAGATGTGGGAGTTGAACTTTATATTTATATGTCTGGGGACATGATTTTTTGAGAGCCCTGGTTATATGTGTTGAGGTTTATGGATTTTGATTACCGCCAATGCCTAGTGGCAGTGAATTTGGGGAAAGTTCTTCGATGATTGGTAGTCCGTAATGAGATACGCATGAACCTTGATGAACATCATAAGGAGAAATACATTAATGGATGCTAGGGCATCAGTTTTGAATGAAATCAATGAAAGTGTAGAGAGAACACTCTGAGCTGAGAGAGCTACATTATTTGTTATAAGGCTAGTGGAGCCAGTAGTGTCGTGAGATAGCACTGGAAATTTTTCTTCTCACCACGAGTTGAAGGGTGGGACGATGTTAAGAAGGATCAAATTCCGATTTATGGGGTGATTGAGAATACCCATGTATTAGAACCACGTCGAGAATGGGAGGCCAATTTTGAGGAAAGTGTGCAACGTTTTTAGTGTTGTGCAAAACTGCACGGATTATAGGGTTTACGGGAACCCTGGTTAGTTTGATTTTCAATCGTCCGAGATAGGAGTACGTGGAAATAAATGTGTGGAATATATGCCTATGGGGCAGTCATAAACAAGATGGAATGGTAGGATAGATTGAACGTCACGTGAGAAGGATGATAATCCAAAGTATATATATGTGTAATGAGAGTAGCATACCGAGATGGGTTAAAAGGTTGTAGGAATCCATTTATAAGGATATCTCTTGAGGAGAGGTAAGTACAATAATTGTGGGAAAGTAGAGCAGAGTCTTACTCAGTTTAATGTTAAGACTGGCTTACGCATAAATAGAATGTTGATGCCGATAAGGTAAAAAGGGCCCAGAAGTGCGCATTGTGACGAGAGTGCACGTGCCGTGATTTTAGTACACCCCAGGGAAAGAAGGGGAGTATGAAGTCCCACTTAATGTGAGACGTTATAAGTGGAAGTTAGTGTTGAGCGGTACACAATGAGATTGTCTCCCAGTAGATAAAAATAAGTTGATTCCAGAAGATCAACCAAAAACATGTTGTATTCAGCTGACGATTCCTGTGATGGAATAGGCAGTCAGGTTGGTGGAAGGATTGCACCGGTGTGAGGTGACGCCCATAATTTTTGTAAATCAGGATGAGATCCTTGAACCTGACCTTCGATAGGGATTTTTAAGAAGCAGTGGGGATGTCATTTTTTTTTGCAAGACGTGTCACCTATGGCCCGATGAGTAAACACGAGGTGATTGGCGATTAGTAAAGTGGTATGAATGCGATTCTGGAGTCACTACGATTAATTTACTTTTGCAACTAACCTAACTTGTAATTAAAGTAAAGCATGGTATGGTAATTGGGAGGAGAAATTACCTATTGGTAGAGTTGTGTGGAGCCACTCGTACTTGTTTATTGTGGACAAGGTTCCTATTAAGGTTTTGTGTGTGAAAGTCTAGTCATTCTCCTTCTCGTTGTTTAGAGGTGAGTGAATAACTAGACTTTTGGACCGGACGTGATTTAGAGTCCCATGTCGAGAGGAGCATTAACCACAAACTATTTTGGGGGAGACTTTTGTGCAACATAAGAGTTATGTCGCCATGAATCGAGATTTAAAGGACTGATAGGAGTGGTCAGGTGTTATTATGGTTTTTCTCTGGATGGGAGTTTTGTGTTGGGATGGATACGGGAAGCTGGCACTTAGTGATGTGCGGCTTTCCAATAGAATTGAGGCGATTGACCAGTTATTTATAGGCTCGTTTTATTTGGATATCGTTTGTAGAAGCACAAGGTGTGATGTGCCATTATTGAGGTAGAATCTTATAACTGATGGAGTGTATCAGTATGAAGATATTTGAACAAGATTTATGTAAATTTGGGGCTATAGTGAGTAAGCCTCTAGACAGGTGGGTTCCACTAGCGAGTGTATAGTGGAGTAACCCTTATGTTACTTTAAGATTGATTTTTGGGTACAAAAGTGTGTTGTGTGGCTCAAGATAATAGGTTTTTGTACCGGTCTTATCCGAATTTCGAGGATGAAATTCCCTTGTAAGGAGGGGAGAATGTAATACTCCGTAATTTTATGGATCTTTAAATTACATGAGTGTGTGTAATTTATTGATTTGAGAATTTAAAGTGAATAGTAAATATTAATTTACAAGTGACAGACTAATATTTACATGTGTTATATTTACTTTTGAGAATGAGTCAATGAGATGGACTATTTGTATTTTATGTCGCGGGTGAATAAAAGCGGCGGGTGATGTTATTCTATTCGAAAAACACGTGTCGAGATGTGTTGGGTGTAATACATGAGTTTTTTATAAGTGATTCGGATGTAGATTTCGAGTGCACAGTTGGTCTCGAAAGGGCCAAAATTGGGTTCCGAGGACTTTTTTGGAACAGTAATGACTTGCATTTGTGTATACGAGTCATTTTTGGGTTTAATAAGAGGATAAATCCTCATTTCTCTCTTATAAGGGCACGAGATAAAGAGAAAAAAAAGAAAGAAATAAGAAAGAAAAGAAAGAAGGAAGAAAAGGGAGAAGAAAGTGAAGATTTTCGGCCAAGCTCCAGTGGATTTCGACATGAGGTCGTCGAATTTATCCAGCGAGGCAAGTGTTTAACTTGCTTTAACTATTAAGTGTGTTTATTGTTCATATCATAATTGGTGAGAAAATTATGAATTTTGGGTTTGGGATTCTTGTATCAATAATGGAATTCTTGGGAATGATTTCATATGATTTTGATGAGATAATAATTCTACATGAAATCTAAGATAAAATACATGTTAATGGGGTAAATTATGGTAAGAAATTGGAAGATTTGCATAAATAAGAATTAGGGTTTATTTCTTAGAAATTGGTGAATCCCATGAAATATATTATTGTTTTGGGTATATCTAGTGTGTAGATGATTATATGGTTGATGGGTAATATTAAAAACCATAGAAATTGGTTTGGATGAGTTTGGATTGAAAATGAAAGTTGGAGAAGATGAACTCGGATGCAGTAGCCAAACTGTGTCATTTTGAATCGATTCAGTGAGGTGCGAATCGATTCGGGTCAAGGAAAATCGATTCGGACCACGACGAATCGATTCGGCCCTGACAGTTTTGAGAAATTTTTCTTGGTTTTAATGGGATTTAAGGATAATTCGTTTTGGAAGATAAAAATTGGGATATCCAATATAGAGTGTGAGGACCCCTAAATGATTAAATGATTTATATGTAACGGTGGGAATAAATCCGGGGTATAAATTTTAGGAATATTTGGGACGAACGACAATCGAGGAATTATTCGGCGGATTCGTACATATATATTTATGAATATAGAATATATATGTCAATTATATATATGAGTAGAATATATATATATATATATATATATATATATATATCTGTGTGTGTGTGTGTGTGTGTTTGTGTGTGTGTGTGTGTGCTGAATATATTAAGATGAATAAAATCCTAAGGGTGAGTAGGATGATTTAAGAATACTAGCTAGTCGTGATAAGCTACTATTTGGAAATTATAAATGTGATAAATATATCATAAGTGAGATGATACTTATGGGATTAAAATGAGTTGTGTGTATACTTATGAATTATTATGAATTGGTAAATTCAGGATTATAGGCTAATGCCATGAGAGATAGGCATAAATAGTCGTATTTGATAATATATATATATATATATATATGGGTATCGAGACAATATATATATATATATATATATATATGATATGATTATAAATATATATGTGTGCGCTGTTAGATTGAGAGGAGAGGGGCATCTCATGTGAATGCGACACTAGTTTAAATAGGAGAATAACATATTTTAAATAGTAAAGTATGTTAAGAACTTGCTAAAATATTTTTCAAAACCCGGGCTCTGACCCGTATTTATTTTCTTTTCCATTTCTTCTCCTTTGTATACTTTTTAGGTGTCTAGACACAGGGGCGCCTGGATGACTATTCTTTCGACTCAGACATTACTGCCACAGCTGTGGATATTGGCAAAAAATTGTATAGACGCTTCTCTTCTTGTGATCTAGATATGAGGTACTGTTATAAGATTCAGGCATGTTTCCCAACTGTTGTATTTATTTTATTTGCGGCACTTTAATTTATGTTCATTCGATTTGGTTGTAATAAATGTTTTGCAGAGAGTTATCGGTTATTTATTTAATCCTTTCAATTGTGTATACTAATTCTATGGATGGATTTTAATTGTGCTCTTAAGTTAAAAATAATAAAAAGTTTAAATTTGATGCTAGGCATAATACGTTATTAGTAATTAAATGGTTTTCAACAGTGATGCTGAGAATGAAACCATTTGAGATTCCTGTTTAATTTCATATAGGACTGATCACCCGGTATTTTATTAGGCGGTGTGTCAAATAAATCCTCTTTGCATTAGTTTTGATTGTGTAGATTTCCTCAACTTCTTTATAGTAGTTGTATCATTCCTTTCCGGGAAGTCCACCCCCTCCCCCCGACTACCTCCAAGGAAGGTGGATTGACAGCCGACATGTCCTTGGGGAAGCTTGGTCATTTTATTCTATTAGGGTTATCCTATTTAAGAATACTATGACCTCATTTTGGAGACACCTCAACATCCAAATTAGTGTGGCAAATTTTCTTAAATATAAAGCATATCTTCACCATATTCCTTTTGCATGAACTCATACATCACTCTTGGCACCATTATCTACCACCTCCACCATCACTACCTACATGAAAAATTATCCTACAAAATTTCTAAAGAACAAAATTCAAAGAGCTTGAAGGTACAAATATCTTTCCATGCAACTTTTCATAATAATTTCCATTTCATATACTTTGGTGATTTATCATATTCTTAGTTTATTTGACTTCATTTAAACACGAATCTCACTCTTTTTATTATTTATAGTCTCGATCTTATTTTTATAAATTCAAAAACCCGACCCTAGTTCTAAATTTAGATTTATCTCACTTTTTATTACACTCTTACCACATTTTTCATGCTCTTTCATAAAATCAGAGATATACTCTAGATTCAGATTATGGCTTAAACCCCACAATTGTTTTTGTATGAGAACTGCATGACTTTGATGTCATTTTTTTTTTATCTATTTAGGCATCCTAAAGTAATCTTGGGATTTAAGTTGTCGTTTATTCCTCCCATGCTATTCATTTTCACATGTTAGTATTTTGTCCATATACTTAGTATGTCTCATACTTAGCTTATTTACATTTATTTCTTTTTAGTTGCCCCACTCATACACACTTACTTTTCTATTGTGATGTCACAGTCTCGGGATACTGCTCACATTTTAATTATTTTCACACACTTTTAATTAGCTTATATCCTTAAATTGACTCCTTCCCATATTATCCATGATGAGGAGATGATGATTTCACTTCTCATACACATACACATATAACATTACACATTATACACATTTTCAAACACTTCAAGAGATGAAGAACATTTTTGTTGCCCATGGGAGACCCAAATGTCAGAATGGGTGCTTAACACCTTCCCATTTTGTAATGTTATCTCTGAGCCCACGTCTAGTTTTGTTTCACATGAACTAGTAGTCTTTAAAGTCATCTCTTTGGAGATGGATATTTCTTATGCATATTATAAGAAAAATAGGTTGTCGACTCTAATCGCTACACATTTTAGACACATCGACAACCACCGCTTTAAAGTATATCCTTTATCTCTAAAAAAGAAAGCTCTCACAACACATTTGTGCATGTGCTCTGGTAGCAAGGGGAGGAGATGGACATATTATGCATAACAAATAGGTGATAAAAGTTCAAATGAATAAAAATTTACACTCATCAATAATCATTATTGAAGGTGTTATAATTAATTAGTCTGATCATAACAAAACCATTACTAATAATACCTCGTATGTTAATTTTCAACATTAGTTGAAAATATTTTTTATGCATATAAGAACTAGTGCGCCGATAAGTCATGACATATTCAATTGTCATACAATATTTTAATTAAAGTATGTGACCAACGTTGAACAATAGTTTAGGTGACATGATCCAACTGATATTGATCGACTCTTTCAATCGATTTTGAATGAATGAGGAATAATATCTTTGGATGTAGATAATAGGTTTTGATAATATGATATTTAATAGTACCCACCCAAGTGACACTTTACTTTCACAGTACCATGGGTTTTGGGAGGGCTAGCGATTTTTGGCATGATAATTCGTTACAGTTTAAAACCGGTATGACCCAAAGATGACACAATTAGCTTGTTTAGATTTAATAGTACTTAAAACTTGTACTCAAACTAAAAGCAACACAACCCAAAAATGACACGATTAACCTGAGTTTCCACCCCTCGACTAACTAAAATTAGAAAATCTCAACTATTTTACATGAGATTTTATAATTTTTTTACAAACCCTTAAACTTGAAGTGTATTTGGACTAAAAAAAATAATCTCTCCATTTTAAAGAAATATTCTTTAGTTTAAAGAAATGATATTTATGGAGGCACTCAACCAAATGCCATGATTAAGACTTGATCAATGTAATAAAATTTTGTTAGTAATCACTGTGTTTAAAATAAATAATATAAACTTAAAATCTATATCGTTCAAAAAATTCTTAATTTGAGACGAAGTGAGTATCAAATAAATCCCCTAATATAGATTTTGCATAACTTGCTTGTAATTACTTGAAAAACCTTTAAATGCATATTGTTGATGTAAAAAATTAGATAGCTCTAATTATTCAATCACAGATAAATAAAATGAGACAAAGATTTTTAAAGTGGTTCAGCCTTATAAGAATGGCCTACGTCCACTGTTATGTTATTGCTGAGTGTTTTGGGAATTCTCGATTACAAGATCTATCAAGAAATTCCGGTCCTCTTGAATGAGGGTGATACAAGGTATTTATAGCCCTTAGGCTGTACATGAAAGGGTTGATACATTAAATGATATACATATGAAATGGTAATACATTTAATGCAGCGTGTGCGTCAAGATGATAAACATTCAATGAATAATTGAACTGTTGATTATTTGGCAATTAATGCTACGGCCGAGATGCAGTTCGGACCGCCTTAGTTGATCGTTGATCAGGAGTTCCTCGGAGCGCTAGAGTACCTCGGAGTGCTGAAGTTCCTCGGTGTATCCTCGTTGCTCGGAGAGAACATAAGTTGGTCGGGGAAATGAACTTCCTCGTTACTATTGTGCCAAGTAGATAGACACGTGTCTTCATATTATTCGTCCATATCGGCATATTAATTTTGGTATCAACAGAAGCCCCCAATGTTTCATATTTCGAACTTTGAGGAGTATGGATCATTCTTTCTCGGTATATGGCGATATTAAATGACTTTCCTGGGTTTTAGGAGCCTTTTCTTCATATTTGAATTTCTTTCAAATTCACAGAATCCGCCTTTTTTCGAATTTTTATGAGTGCTTCGATCTTCGTGCATTTTTGTCCTTTTAGCCGCCGTTGGCGTATTAGTTTCTTTTGTGTAATCATTTCCTTCACAGCTTCCCAAGGTAAAGTATTTAAACTTCTCAGGTCACCATAGCGTCTTCTACCTTTTCCAATTTTCTGCATTCAAGCTTTCTATTCTCTCTCTCTTTTGTGCGTTCATCTTTTCCTTCGCTAGTTGTCAGATCTTCCTTTTTCCTGTAAGATTCTCTTCTTTTCTTCTGTATTTCTTTTATTCACTATGGTTTATATTGTGGAGTCTGTTGAGAAATTTTGTTCCGATTTTTCCATTCCTTCCTGGGTAACTCTGGAGGTTCTTTCTGAGACTTTAGATTATTTTCGATTGGCTGAGGGACATTGGTTCCCCAGTCTATTCATTGCTGAATGTGGATTTTCTTTTCCGCCAAACCCCTTATGCTTAGAGTTCTGTCAGTACTTTGACGTTGTTCCTGCAAAAATAGCCCCCAATTCATGGAGAATAATTAAATGGGTGTATAAATTAAATCTAACTCATGGAACTCGTATAGGGATTCCTGAGATTATGTATTGCTATAGATGGGCTATTTTAGATAATGTTTATTACTTAAAAACTAGGTTTTTAAATAGGGCTCTTGTAGTTAACCTCCCTGATGCAAATAGAGATTATTTTGAACATGGGGTGGTTATTAAAAATTGGCAATATGCCCCCTTGGTTGGAGATGCAGTATACCAGGGTCCTAAATGCCCCCCATATGGCAATGGGATAGGTTTGTTCTCATTTTCCTTTACTTATGAAATTATGCTTTTATCATATTTGACAAAATGTATGACTGATATTTCATTATGTATTTATTTGCAGTTGATAGTAAAAGAAAAACTCCAAAAGAATCAGAGGTTAATATTAAGCATCTGAAACTTATCTGGGGTTTGCATAAGAACGTTGCAGACGAGCACATCAGGTCTGCATCATATTTGCTGCAGTATAGGAGCTATACGACTTCTTATACTGCTCGTCCTGTGATTAGATCTGTTGAGCCAGCCTCAACTCCAGAGGATTCTTCTTCAGATTCTCACATCCCTTTAAGTCAAAGAATGGGCAAGAAAAGAGCTCCCCCTGCTCTATTTGATGACACTACTTCTGCTGCTGAAGCCAAGAAAAGCAAAATTGATGTCCCAGAGGGGACTAAGAAGGTGGATGTTGCGCCTTCCAAAGCTACCGAGAAGCCCCCAGTGGCTGTTACCGAGAATCCCCCACTGGCTCCGAGCAAGAAGGTTGCTCCTGTGGAGATGACTGCTATCTCTCCGACCAAGAGCTCTTCCTTGGTTGAAATTGCTGAAGTTCCTTTGAGGAGATTGAGGAAATCGTCCTCAGTTAATTTGGCTGAAACTTCCAATCTGACTAAAACCATACCAGCTGGTGGTGTTGGTGTTCTAACCATCATTCCTCCGAGCTCTGCCATGAGCTCGGTAAAAACTTGGATCATACCCGAGGTCCAAGGAATTGATGAAAAGATTTCTAAGGATATGCTGACATCCCTAGCTACCCGTCACCTTGCTTCAGTAAATTTCTCACACTCTGAATTTCCTTTCTTTCTTTGAATACTTGTATTTTTGTACTGACCTGTCACTTTTTCCTTTGTTTAGCTGGTGAATTGTTTTAACAACATCGTGAAGAAAGATGAAGCAATTAAAGCTTCCAGCTCCTCGTCGGGGGTAGAGGATGCTTTGCTGGGTTTGACCCAATCCTTGAAGGATTCTCGTCAGCAGTATAGTGAGGACAAAGTTGTCTGGGAGAAAAAGTTGTCTATAGTTGAAGCTGAGAAGGTGAAGTTGGCTGAGATCTCCAAGAGTTTGGAGAATAAGGTGAAAAGTTTAGAGATTGAGCATAAAAAATATGACAACAAGCTCAAGAACTTTGGAGAGCTTGAAGATAAGCTGAAAAAGGCAGAGGAAGAGTTGTCCGTCCTGCGAGATGTAAAGCGCCAAAAAGAAGAATTGGATGTGAAGTTAAAGACTGCCGAGGATCTTCTATCCGAGAAGCTCTCCTCGGAGAAACTGAAAAGAAAGCTCGCAGTTAAAAAATCCTTCAGCGCTGGCTGGGATAAAGGATGGGACAAAGGGATTGCTGCGATGACATCCCAAGTACAATACGGGAAGTTGAAATACTTCCGAGATGGATGGGTAGCTGCCCTGCAGGAATTGAAGATCAAAGACGACTCTGGGCTATTCCAGCTACACCTCCCTGGTCCTCCCCCACCAATTGTAGAAGAAGAAGAAGATGAGCCTATCTCTGATGAATCTTCCATGGCCATAGGTGATCAAGTCCCTGCCTCTCTACCTTCTGCCAATGAGGACATTTCTTCCATGCTTCCTCCTCCTGAGAAAATTTCAACTCCTGCTGATCAAGCTGCTGTTACCACCGAGCAACCAAGCTCCTCGTCCCAGCCTCCCGAGAAAGTCTTGGGAGACAAGGAAAAGGTGTGAAGTTGTTCGGTATCATTTCTATCTTTCATTATTTGTAATCAAACAATGTAATCTTTTTGTGACCTAATAAAATACATCTTTGTTCATCTCTGTTGTTGATGATTTGTTTTTGTTGACTGTTGTCTTCTTTTCATTATTAGTTTGTGGCTAGAATGGAACTGATATCTGCACATAATACAAAGCTGATGCAGTAATGCCATGAATATTATAAAGCTGGTCATACAAATTTGAGTGTATCAGAAATTGCTGACATCCTTGGCCATGATGCCTCAGAACAAGCAATTGAGGCTTATCGGTACTTGAAGGATTTACTTGACCGAGTTGTGGCCAACAACGTGGCGTACTATGACTTGATTGAGGTGCTTCATTATTCCTTAGAAGATCTTCAACATCAACACAATGAATCAACTGCTTTGCTGCACAAGGAGTATGAAAATAGATATCAACAGCTTTCTTCTGAAACAGGCCATAAAAAGATCCTTGCTGGATACGATGTTAGGGAGAGAACCCTAAAAGGTGAAGTTGAGGCCTGCAGGCAGATTGCTGAGTTGCTGGAGCAAGAGAACAATAATTTACAGAAAAAATTAGCACAGTATGAGTCTGCAGCTTCATCTTCCACTGCTTTAGTACCGGTTACCGATGAGGGTTTCTCGTTCTTAGAGGTTGAGAATGCCAAATTAAGGCAAGAACTGGATACTTTAAGAAGATCTGGTACTTCTGCTACTGCTCGGGGATGAGGAAGAGGTTCTCGTGGGCGAGGAAGAGCTGTTCAAAATGTTATCGAGGAGCAAAGTTCTCCACCTGCTCGGAGTCGATCAAGAGTTCTCAGCCGTAGTGTTGAAGAATCTCGTACTCTGTCAACATTGGAAACTCAAGCATTCCAATTGAACGCCAAAGATCGGGCTTTATCTGAAATGTCCAAGAAAAACCTATCTTTGGAAGATCAACTTACTGCGACGAAGTCTGCTTTGAATGATAAAGATGCTTTTGCCAGGAACCTTCACGAGCAACTAGAGAGAATAACTTTCCAATTTCACAAACAACCTCGTGAGTTTTGTATGGCAGGCTACAATGAAGCCCTTTGTCACTTGGATGCTCGTCTTGAAAGTGCAAATAACGAAGGTTATAAACAAGGATGGTTGAACGCCCTGGGTGTGTTAAAGCTAGAACAGGGCCATTTCTTATGGGATTATCATGCTCCTGGGCTACTAGACTTGCCTGTACCGCCTTATAAACTAGACATGGAGTGGATCCCACCTCGTGCCATTCCTCGGAGCTTAATTTCAAAATACCTTGGCGACTATAGTCTTCATTCTCAGATTGAATTATCTCGTCCCGAGCATCTCTTGGATACACCTTCTGTGATGAACGTCAGAATGCTCAGAGATATTAATTTCATTAATTCTCCTCTTTGCCTGGAGGATCCTCCTGCTGGCGAGGAGCCTGTTTCAAAAGCTAAAGGAAAGAAACCAATAGAATAAGTTTTTCAATGTAACAGTTAGCACATATATGTAGCTTGTAATTTATTTTGAATTTAATGAAAGACTTTCATTTTCTGTTTGCAAATCTATATTGCTATTGTCTTGTGTTTATCAAACATTTTTACATTTGTGCATATGTATCTGTTAAAAAGATAACAATATGGTGCTGTTCATCAACTAACTTAGTAATCAAAATTACAAGTATCAATGTTGCTCAATCACTTAATAATAAAGTAATGAGTATAAAATGTTTAAAATGTTTCCAACCAACCAAGGTTGTTAAATTGTGTTTGTCGACCAACTACAACTGATGGGTTTTTATCTCCAATCAGCCATACTTGGTAAATTTTTTCATAAAATGTGTCCGACCAACCAAGGTTGATAATTTATCCTCGTCGACCAATTATAGTTTTGATCACCGACCAACTATACTTGGTTCAGTTTGGAATTCTTGTATTTTCTGGAATGATTTTACTTTTTGACCAACATAAATTGGCATATTTTGTTTCTTAACCAGCCAAAATTGGCATTTTTAAGAATGTTGTTCTTGCCCTCTTACCAACCGGAGTAGGTCATGAGTTTGAACTATCGGGTTCTTTCGAACTATCTTGTCCACAAGCTCTTTTACCAACCGAAGTTGATCATGCAAGTGTACGCCTCCTAACCAAAGGAGTATATCAGGTTCTTTCGAACTATCTTGTCCACAAGCTCTTTTACCAACCGAAGTTGATCACGTAAGTGTACGCCTCCTAACCAAAGGAGTATATCAGGTTCTTTCGAACTATCTTGTCCACAAGCTCTTTTACCAACCGAAGTTGATCACGCAAGTGTACGCCTCCTAACCAAAGGAGTATATCAGGTTCTTTCGAACTATCTTGTCCACAAGCTCTTTTACCAACCGAAGTTGATCACGCAAGTGTACGCCTCCTAACCAAAGGAGTATATCAGGTTCTTTCGAACTATCTTGTCCACAAGCTCTTTTACCAACCGAAGTTGATCACGCAAGTGTACGCCTCCTAACCAAAGGAGTATATCATTTGTTCTCGCCCTTTTACCAACCGGAGTTGGTCGTGGGTCTGAACTATCGTCTTCTTTTTACTGTCGAGCAGCGTAGTGTACAACACTAGTATTCCCCGAAAAACTTTCAAACAAAGGAGAGAAAAATGGTGAAAACATCATCGTTTTATTCATATTGATGGAACTGTTGTACATTTTACATCATTGATAATACTTGCGAAGGTGTTCAGCATTCCAAGCATTCTTGAATTCCTCTCCTTCTAGAGTTGCTATTTGGTAAGTTCCTGGTCGGACAACTTCTGCAACTCGGTAAGGTCCATGCCAGTTGGCTTCAAGCTTATTGTGCTTCTGAATGACCTTCTTTAGCACATAATCCCCTTCTTTTAAGTCGCATTTCTTCACCCTTTTGTTATAGAAAAGAGCTGTTCGTTGTTGATAAGCAGCATTCCTAATGGCTGCCTCTTCTCTAACCTCCTCGAGCATATCCAAATCCAGTCTTCTCATCAAGTCACTGACAGGAGAATTGAAATTCAGTACTCTATGCATTGGAAGACCCAACTCGGCAGGTATTACAGCCTCACTTCCAAATGCCAGCATATATGGTGATTCTCTAGTCGCTGCTCGGGGAGTTGTTCGGTAAGCCCACAATACTGATTGTAGCTCATTAATCCAGTTAGCTTTAGCTTCACTTAGCCTCTTCTTCAAACCATTTAGTAGCGTTCTGTTTGTCACCTCAGTCTGCCCATTGCTTTGAGGATGACCTGGTGCTGAATGGGTCTTCAGGAAGTTTAATTGTTGACAATAGGCAGCAAACTCCTCGTTATCGAATTGTGTTCCATGGTCTGTGATGAAGGCATGAGGGAGATCATATCGACAGATGATGTTCTTCCAAACGAACTGGTATACCTTCTCGTATGTCATATCAATAAGCGGCTCAGCTTCTACCCACTTAGTAAAATAGTCCA
The DNA here is from genome assembly GCA_949130495.1 of Sambucus nigra. Taxonomy (NCBI): domain Eukaryota; kingdom Viridiplantae; phylum Streptophyta; class Magnoliopsida; order Dipsacales; family Adoxaceae; genus Sambucus; species Sambucus nigra. The sequence goes on along the minus strand of OX422219.1, from coordinate 397,498,150 downwards.
CTGCGACGACGAGGTACTTGAATCTTCCTCGGGTGGTCGGCAGTGGTCCAACCAAATCAATTCCCCACATGGAAAATGTCCAAGGGGACGTTATGGGTGTCAACAATGCCTGTGGAGTTTGTCGGATGGAGGAAAAATGTTAGCACTTGTCACATCTCTTAGCATAGGCTATACAGTCAGCCCTCATCGTCGGCCAGTAGTATCCTTGAGTCATTAACCTTTGTAAAAGTGTTCGACCTGCTACATGAGCTCCACAAGACCCTTCATGGATCTCTTAAATCAATTCTTTCACTTCGGAGGGGTGTACACATCTCTATAAACCTGCCATAATTCCTCGTCTATACAAAACACCATTAGTTAGTACATACCGAGCAGCTTTATACTTCAATTTCTTGGCAGCGAGCTTATCTTCCGGTAATTCGCCTTCTTCCACATATGCCCTGATGGGATCCATCCAAGATGGTCCTAAGTCGAGGGTAATAATATTCATCGTCAAGTTTTCATCTATGCTCCGATTTTCAAGTACTTCAATTGGTATCGTTCTTCGCAGCTCGGTACGAGTAGCTGATGTTAGTCGGGCCAGTGCGTCTGCTTGTGCATTTTCTATTCTGGGTATCCTGATCAACTGAATCGCATCAAATTTTGCCAATAACTCCATTACCTTGGCATGATACTTGACCATTAATTCTCCTTTAACTGCATACGTTCCCATCATCTGATTCACAATCAATTGAGAATCACTGAATACCATCACTTGTTGCGCTTCCATAATCTTTGATAAATTAAGACCTGCTATCATGGCCTCATACTCAGCCTCATTATTGGAGGCTTTGAATTGTAATCGCAAAGCATATTCCATGTCAATCTCGTCTGGGGTGTTCAAAACAATTCCTGCCCCACAACCTGCTGTGCAAGATGAGTCATCTATATATAATCTCCATATGGGCAACCCGTCTTCAAATTTCTTATCTGACAGAGTTCCTCGGTGAAATATTTGTTGCTTCTTTTCATCCTCCCCTGATACTTTTCGCTCCTCGTCGACCATCTCTTCTCGCTCTTTTACCAACCGGAGCTGGTCTGAGCTCGAAGTTGATGATCTTTCTTCATCCATAAGTCCTTTTACCAACCGGAGTTGGTCTGGATTTATGTCTGTTGATCCTGTAACATTCACAGGTTGGTCAGCGAGCAATTTTTGTTTCTCGGGGGTATCAGGATATGTAAACTCTGCTATAAAATCTGCTACAGCCTGCCCTTTCAATGATGATCTGGGCTCATACACAATATCATATTCACCGAGCTCTATTGCCCAGTACATCAATCTCCTTGACTTTTTTGGCTTATGAAGGGCTTGCCTCAGTGGCATGTCGGTATAAACGACGATGGTATGGGCCTGGAAATATGTCCTCATTCTTCTACTTGCTTCAATTAATGCCAATGCCAATTTCTCCAGCTTTGGGTACCTGATTTCCGCACCTCGGAAAGCCTTACTTGTGTAATAGATTGGTTTTTGGAGTCCATTCTCCAATCTGATCAATGCTGAACTGACTGCATTCTCTGATACTGCCAGATACAAGTACAACTTCTCTCCTGTTATTAGCTTGGACAACAATGGAGGTGCTCCCAAATACTTTTTCAAGTCTTGAAAGGCCTTCTCACATTCATCAGTCCACTCAAAAGTTTTTCGAAGTGTTTTGAAGAATGGGAGGCATTTATCAGTTGCTCGGGACACAAATCTGTTGAGCGCTGCAACTCGTCCTGTAAGACTCTGCACTTCTTTCTTTGTTGTTGGAGATCGCAACCCTAAAAGAGCTTTGATCTTATCTGGATTTGCTTCAATGCCTCGCTGGTTGACAATGTACCCGAGAAACATTCCTTCTCGTACTGTAAATGTGCACTTCGTCGGGTTGAGCTTCATCTGGTATTTATCCAGTTGATCAAATGTCTGAGCTAAGTCAGCTAGATGATCTGCAGCTTTCTTGCTTTTTGTCACCATATCATCGACATAGACTTCCATGTTGCAACTGATTTGTTCGGTGAAAACCTTGTTCATCAGCTGCTGGTATGTCGCTCCTGCATTTTTCAAACCAAAAGGCATAACATTATAGAAATAAGTTCCCCTAGGGGTAATAAAAGAAGTACTTTCCCTGTCTTCAGGTTTCATTTTGATCTGGTTGTAGCCAGAGTAAGCATCCATGAAACTGAGCAGCTCATGTCCCGGGGTAGCATCCACTAGTTGATCAATTATGGGCAATGGAAAATGATCCTTTGGGCATGCCTTGTTAAGATCGGTGAAATCAACACACATTCTCCATTTATTGTTTTTCTTTTTTACCATCACCACGTTTGCCAACCAGTCTGGATACTTTATGTCTTCAATGAATTGGTCTTTCTGGAGCTTCTCGACCTCCTCTTGTATAGCCTGATTCTTCTCGGGGCTAAATACCCTTCTTCTCTGCTTTACAGGCTTGATCTCCTTATTCACATTGAGCTCATGACATAAGAAGTTTGGATCTATTCCTGGCATGTCTTCATAACTCCACGCAAAAGTTTTCTTCCTATTTCTCAAGAAAGTTATCAACTCCTGTTTTATTGAAGCATCCAACATAGAACCTATCTGGGTTACTCGTTCAGGGTGCTCGTCGTCCAGAATAATATTTTCTGTAGATTCCACCACCTGTCCTTTTACAAGTTGGGATTCATCTCGAGGATCCAGTGTTTCAATTTATGTATTTTCATCCACTTGGTAGGTAGTAGTCTTTTTTCTTGAATCTTCAAGTTCCTCTTGCTCGGCAGACGAATAATAGCATTCCCGAGCTAATTTCTGATCACCTTTCACAACTCCTACTCCAAAATTTGTTGGGAATTTTAAGCATTGATGCACTGTAGATGGAACTGCTTCAAACTTCTTCAAACCAACTCTTCCCATGATGATGTTGTAAGCTGACTGCACATTCTTATCCATCACAAAGAAGCGTATTCTTTCTGTTCGACAAGCAGGCAAAGTTCCAATAAATATATCCAACTTGATCGTCCCAAGTGGAAAAACTTTCTCGCCAGCCAAACCCAGGAGGGGTCTGTGATACTGTTCCAATTGAGATAATTTCAGATTCAAGATGTCAAAGCATGAATAGTACATGATGTCTGCCGAAATTCCATTGTCTACCAACACCCTTGAAATCACTACTTCCTTCATCCTCATTTTGATCACCAGAGGATCGTCGTGAGGATAAAGAACACCTACTAGATCATTTTTTGAAAAGCCAATTACCAGCTTCTCTTTGTTTACCTTCCTCGGACGATCGTCCTCGGCCAGATTTATTCGCTGAATATATGAACAAGCTTGAGCCTCTCCAAGGTAAGCCTTTCTTTCTGCAGTAAGGTCTCCTCCTCCTACATCTCCTCCTGTAATGACATTACAATTAAATGACCCAAAACGTATAGAAAATACCTCTCTTTCTGGCTGTCTTGGTTTCTTGGGAAGGTCGGGGTCATCATCTGGATCATCTTCATGGTTTCTCTTCTTTTTCTCTTCTGCTCGACGAGGAGATCTAGACCTCTCTCTAGCTCGGTCGTTATTTTTTCTTTCACCTCCCCGATCAATGTATTTTGCTAGCTTTCCTCTTCGGATGAGTGTTTCAATCTCGTTCTGAAGAGCTATGCAATTTTTGGTCATGTGACCATGATCTTTATGAAACTCGCAATATTTATCCTTACTCCTCGAATCAGGGTCTGATCTCAGTTTCTTTGGCCATTTTACCTCCTCGTTGTTCTTGATTTCTTCCAAGACATGATGAATACCCATTTTCAAAGGAGTATAATTGTCGTATTTCTTTAGGACTTCCCATGATGATTTATTATTTCTGGAACATTTGTCACCGCCATTGCCCTTATGCTCTTTATTTTTAGACTTGTCGACGTCCACCTTGGTGTCTTTATCCATATTCTTCTTTGCAGCCATAGCTTCCTCGGCATTCATGATTTTGGCCACTTTTGCCATCAACTCTGACATAGTTTTAAGTGGATCTTTCGCCAAGGTGTAATACAATTTATTAGGCAACAACCCACTCATCAAGGCGGTGATTGCTGTCTTTTCTTCGTAATCTATGACTTCCAGCTTCTCGTTATTGAAACGAGTTATGTAATCTCTAGTACTCTCACCAGATTTTTGTCTAACACTTAATAAGTGTGCTACTCGTTTTACTGGCTTTGCTCCAAAACAGAAATTGCCAATAAACAACTCGGCCAGCTGAAAGAAAGTTGAAATCTTACCCCTAGGAAGATTGTTGTACCATATCTGGGCAGCTCCAGTAAGAGTTCCTGAGAACGCTCTGCATCTCATCTCGTCGGGGACGACATAGATGTCGGCAGCAGCTTGATATTGCTCTATGTGAAGAACAGGATCTGTCTTTCCATCATATTTGGGGGTCACTACAGGTGCTTTGAACTTTGACGGTGTAGGAAAATTCACAATGGCCTGTACAAAAGGTGTTCCTCGAACAAAAGTTCGTTGTAGGGGGTTCTTTGCCTTGGCCATTTCTCCCAATTTATCCTCCAACGGTTGGAGAGATCCTTTCCACGCTTCATTTCCTTCCTCGGGCCTATTGGTTCGAGCAATTGATCGTTCTGATGTAGCTTCTTGAGATCTATCTTGACGAGCAGTTGGTCGTGATTATGCTGATCCTTCTCTTAGATATGATGGTTGTCAAAAACTCCTCGACATGGTCTTAGGTGGACTCCTATTCCTCCTAGGGCCTAATCGACTGAAAGGAGACACCCTACTCAGTCTTTCTAAAGCACTAGGTCTTTCTGGAGAGAGGGTGATATGTTGATCAGTATCTGTAGCCCTTATTGACGAAGTTCGCCCAGGTTGATAAGAGAAATCATCAGATTCCTCATTACGACGTGACTCAGTACGCCTGGATCGTGAAGAAAGTAAATAAGTTTGCCTCTGACCACTTTGCTGTCCTGAAGGTGCAGGTGCACCGCCATGAAGGGTTTGTATGAGTTGCCGCATCGTATCTTGCATGGCGGTTTGTCCTTGAGCCAGATTTGTCATGATCACGGCCAGATCTGGAGGTGCAGAGGGATTTGGAGGATTTCCAGCATTTCTAGCGTTTCGATTGCTAGATTCTGGGTTATCCGCCATTGGTGATAAATGATTTTTGGTGAAAAACGATAGTAACAAATCGTTCCCACACACGGCGCCAATCTGTTGATGTAAAAAATTAGATAGCTCTAATTATTCAATCACAGATACATAAAATGAGACAAAGATTTTTAAAGTGGTTCAGCCTTATAAGAATGGCCTACGTCCACTGTTATGTTATTGCTGAGTGTTTTGGGAATTCTCGATTACAAGATCTATCAAGAAATTCCGGTCCTCTTGAATGAGGGTGATACAAGGTATTTATAGCCCTTAGGCTGTACATGAAAGGGTTGATACATTAAATGATATACATATGAAATGGTAATACATTTAATGCAGCGTGTGCGTCAAGATGATAAACATTCAATGAATAATTGAACTGTTGATTATCTGGAAATTAATGCTACGGCCGAGATGCATTTCGGACCGCCTTAGTTGCTCGTTGATCAGGAGTTCCTCGGAGCGCTAGAGTACCTCGGAGTGCTGAAGGTCCTCGGTGTATCCTCGTTGCTCGGAGAGAACATAAGTTGGTCGGGGAAATGAACTTCCTCGTTACTATTGTGCCAAGTAGATAGACACGTGTCTTCATATTATTCGTCCATATCGGCATATTAATTTTGGTATCAACACATATGATGCAACTTTGTCGACATTTCAACATATGAAAATAATATTAAATTGAAGGCAAGGCATGTTCGGGATCGATATATGAAGAACACAAATTTATTCCTTATATCTTCGATTAATTAAACATTGAAAAGTGTGAAACCAAAACAACTAGGTTTAAATAACCAACCTAGGGTTTGTAACACAATATCTTCATGGATCTGGTTGCAATATGATGGGGAAAAAGTTTCTGTTGATGATGGGGTTACCTTGTTTTAGATATCTAAAACCTTTCTTAAACCTTTCGAATGATCAAATCTTCTAGTGTATAATCTCCCTAAAGTTATGTAGGTGGGTGGACACTATTTGAGATGAAAACCTTTGCTAAAATTTGAGATATGGTTGCCTCTCTCGAACCCTCTTCAGAAAAATGTGAATAGTGTTTTCTCTCAAACCTCTAAAAACCAAATATGATGAATAATGACTTAAAACCCCTAACCATACCTTTGTATACAAGTAAAATAGGTGGTTTTGGGATAAAATGGGTTTTTGAGGGTCTAATCTCAACTATTTAGGAATATGGACTTCACAAGGGACCCAATACAAATAAATAAATTGACTTCAAATAAATACTCTGAAATAACCAATTACAATATCCATGATTTATCTCCTTCCTTTATTTAATCATGATTAATTCCAATAAATAATAATGATTGCAAATTAATTTCATTATCTAAAAAATCCTCAGATATAATGAGGTCTTATTAGCAAAGTTTACCTTTGTGCATAATATGATTCCCCACGTTAAGTTTTTGATACTCGCTTGGTCATGTCAATTTGTAGTTAATCAACTTTAATTAACATCTAATAAATTTTCTTTATTCCCAGGCTTAACTTATAGCTCCATTGGATTATAAATAATCCATTGATCAAGGTTACTAGTGGAAATAAAAATTATCAGACAATTAAGGGGGTATCACAATCCTAAGTATCCCCGGATGCGATTTCCTCTAAATTAAGATCTCATAACTACTTGCGTATTTGTCACCCAATATGAGAGGATCATTTGATTAAATATAATATTGAATCACACCCATAACAATCAAATAGACAACTACATAAACATCCTAATACTCATAATTCGTGGGATTAAGATTGTGCTTCCCCCTTATAGGTGAGACTCAAAGGGTGAAAAGATTCTTAATCCCATGAATTATGAGTATTGGAATTTTTAATACACTACAGGGATGCACCGATCAAAATCCTCTGTTGAACTATCTTAAAAGTTCCTGAACCGTCATCATTTCCTCATAGTTTGAGATTATCTACTAGGATTATTCCGCAACCATTCTCATAGGATGTCAAATCCTATATAGGTTGTGAAAATTTCAATAGTTCTAGAACCGAAAATCTAGTCTCCTTGTGACGAGACAGAATCCAATTCATTAAAATTCCTACTAAGCTCTATTAACTGAAATTAAACGAATCAATATATTTCAAAAATTTAAAGAACTATCATAAACTTGATTCTCATATCAAACTGAATAAAAGAATCTTTCATTAATCAATAGTAAAAAAAAATTGCACATTATTTTATGAAGAAAACCCAACAATCTCATACTTAGTCTTAAAGCCATGTGTCCATGAACTTGACTCCAATTTTGTCTACATAATTGTCAAAAGTCCTAGTTGGAAAGATCTTTGTAAAAAGATTCACCAGTTTATCCTCATATGTAATCTTGGTTATTATGACATCGTCCTTCTGCATTACCTCCCGAATCAGGTGAGGCTTGCTTTAATTGTGCTTCTCCCTTATAGGAGTCCTTAGTTATTTTGAATTTACATTCACACCGCTATTATCATATTATTGTGTAATAGTAAACCATGTTAAAGGAACCACACCCAAATCACTTAGCAAGTTCCAAACCCAAACATCATACTTTCCTTCCTCTAAAGTGACAACATACATGGCTTTTATGGTGGAATCAGTAATACACATCTTTTTAATACTCCTCCATCTTATGCATCCACCTCCTAAGGTAAACACATATCCTAGGGTCAATTTCATGGACTCCCTATTGCACTAAAAGTCTGAGATAATGTACCTAATGACTATTAGACTCTCTCCTAAGTAAACTAACTCATAATCCTTAGTCATCTTCAGGTACTTAATAATATTCTTCATAAAAGTCCAGTGATCCTCACATGGGTTAGTGTGGAATTTGTTGACCATTCCTACATCATAACATATATTTGGTCTTATACAGACTATAGCGTACATAAAAATGCCTACTACTAAAGCATAAGATATACTCCTCATCCTCTTTATCTAAACAGGAAACTTAAGACATTTATCCTTATTTAAAGAAATTTTATGCTTAAATGGGAGAAAATCTTTCATAAAATCATGCATGCTAAATATTGTGATCATTGTATTGATATAAGTGTCTTGTGATAAGACTAGCATCCTACTTTTTATTCATGCAAAATCTTAATCCCTAGGATGTGAATGGATTATCCTAAGTAGTTCATATCAAAATAACCAAATAAACACACTCTTATAATAGACAATACATTGACATCATTCCTAAATAAGACAATGTCATCTAAGTTTAGTACTACACATACCACCACATTTTTTTGTCCTTATACACATAAGTTTCATCGAAACACTGATCAAAATCAAAATATTTGATGTCCTGATCAAATCCAATGTCTTGACTACATGAATGGATATCTTAGGCTTGTACAACTTGCTTTTTTGGCCCAATAAATGAAACATGTGGGTTGCATTAAATTGATGCACTCGTCAATATTTTCGATCAAGAACACAATTTTGATATCCATTTGTTAAATCTCAAAATCGATATGAGCAAAAATTTATAAGAGAATTTAGATAAACTTAATCATGGCTATCGGTGAAAAGGTATCCTCATAATTTATACCCTCTTCATGAGTGAAACCTTTCACAACAAGACATTCGTTGAAGGTTTCCACCTTCCTGTATTCCTCTCTATTACTATTATAGATCCACTTGAACCAGATGGGTTTTATCCAATCTGGAAAGTATATTCCGACCCTTGATTAGAATACATCGAGTCCATTTTGATATCCATGGCCTTTAGCCATATCTCAACATCTTAGTCTGGTATTTCCTCATCGTAGTTTTTGAGATCCAAATCGTGTTCTCTCAGAGCTTCACTAAATGGTCTTTCATATGCACTAACTTATCAGGATAATGACTAACCCTCCAACTATGACGTGAATCCACTTGTGATCCAACTTAAATGACATTTGAATCCTGATCATCGACAATACCAGTACTATTAGACAGATTATTATAATGATGAACTTGTATTTTTTCCTGTATGAGTGGTTCCAAAGTGTTTTATTTCTCTTATCCTCTTAGATATTGTAGGATGATATTTCTCTTATACTTGTGGTGAATCATATAATCTTCCTCTAAGTACCAATAATTTGTCCTAACATATACTCTCATGTAGATCACTGAAATGACAACCTTTAGTTCCTTTAGTGTAACACGTAAGAAGACATACATCAATCCTTTATTCTAACTTCCCTATCTCCTTTTGCAGCATATATATTGGTCAAACCTATATTTGAATATGTCCTAGATAGGGATTACGCCAATTCATAATTTAGATGGAGTCATTAAGAAGTAACTAATTTTTATATGTATGTAGCTGTCTCTAGTGCAAAAGCCCAAAAAGAAGTCGTCAGCTCTAAAAAGCTCATCATGGATCTAAGCATATCCAAAAGAATATTTTTCCTTATTTTTTATACACCATTTTGTTGTGGAGTTCCCGTTGCAAGTAGTTGGGTTATAATACCTAAACCTGATAAGTATTCCCTGAACTCTTCCATAAGGTATTTCCCTCCACGATCAGAACATAGAGTATGGTTTTATTTATCGTGCCTAATCTCCACCTCATACTTATGCTCCATATACTTTTCAAAGCCTTTAGATTTTTGTTGTGAACAAGTTAAACATATCCATACCATGTGTAATCATCGATGAAAGTGATGAAATACTCATAACAAACTCTTTTCGGATAGTCATAGGACCATATAAATCAAAATGAACCGATTCTAACACATATTTGGCTCCTTTTAGTCATAATCGACCTCTTGGTCATCTTTCCCTCCAATCAAGATTAACATATTGGAAGTACCCCCGTTACAGTGAAATAAATTTCCAATTTGAAACTAGTCTTTGTATCATTTTTAGATTCATATGACCCAAAAATAAGTGCGAGAGATATGTATGGTCTTTGAAGTTTCCTTTTTCTTTAGGTCATTTACATTTAAGTTATTCAATTCCGTATAAAGTATAAGCGATGAGACATGTCGTTTAATATAAATATCGATTTCCAATGTTCCAGAAAATACTGCAAGTTTAAAAACTGAAATCAAATTTATTCTAATACCAGGAACATAAAAAAACTACTAATATTAATTTATTATCTGCATTAAAATTTAAAAATGAATTTCATACTTCTACCACTATTGACTTTTGATAGTCGCTCATAAATAGAAACATCTCTCCTTCACTGAGCTCCCTTATTACCTAGAACCCCTACAAATAATTACAAACATAATTGGTGTCTTCTGAATTTACACATTAGGTTCCGATATATTGCACCTCAAAATATGTCTCAATGGTATAGGATGAATTATCATTCCCATTATTTTTTGCCAAGAATATGGGGAATCGCTTCTTCTAGTATCCTTTTTGCTTATAGATGGAAAATTCACCTATCGACTTCATACCTCCACCCTAGGTATTAATGTTCTTATTAACAACTTTAGGTTGTCCCTGAGACTTGAATTTTTTATTATTATGACCTTTTGGAATAGAAGTAGATGGTCACTTCTAAGAAATCTGAATCATGCCCTTCTACTTATTGATATTCTACGCAACCTGGAGTTACTTAAGCAGTTGTGCTACAGAGTAATTAGTTTTTTCATAGAATAATTTAGGAAAAACTTTTTTAATAACTTTGGTAGTGATTCTAACATGAAATCAACTTGGATTTTCTCATTGATTTCATATCCAAGCACCTCTAGTTCTCGTAAGATGGACACCATATTTAGAACATACTCGCGTACATGAGTACCTTTAGACATCTTGGTGACCAACCTTTATATAGCATCTAACTTTGCGGCATGTGTCTAATCCTCAAACATATACCTAAGGTTCATAATCATGTCGTAATAAGTGGACATGTACTGATGAAGATATTGTAATACATTAAACATAAAGGTGAATATGTAATAATGAGCTATATGATCAGCCTTTTTCCACATTTTATAGTCTTTGACATCCCTTTTGGATCCCTCTCCTCCGTCTTGGTAGATCAGGTCTCCGTCAAGACAAACTTCAATTCCTCAATAGTTAGGACAATGCTAGGTTTCTTTTATAATCAATGCAGTTCCTGTCAGTAAGTTAGTTATCATTCAAGATTGATGCATGTGGATTGAATGAAAATCCCATTTTAAAATATGAGAATTAATTTATTTTAAAATACACAACTCATAATTTGACTTCATTTTAGTTTAAAATGGATACCTCACCGCAATTTTAAATTAAAACTCACTTGACATGCTAGTTCCCTTATGGAATGACATTTCTCGTTGGGAGCTTAAATAACCCAACCTTGAACTTGATAGACTTTCATATTTCAATTATGTACCTGGAAAATTTAGGATTCTCTATCTAACATAGTTAAATAACCAACAAAAAGACAACTAATGTCAGTGACTTTGTAGGGGAGGATATAAAAATTTGTTTCTAATTGTATACCATGAGTTCATTCTTCGAAATAGAACCCGCTCGTAATGAAATTCCTCATTGGGAGGATCAAAATCACTCACATTCTAAATATCAAAATTATCACTTAAGTGTTGTAATTAATCCTTGTTGCCTTGATTAATTCCATTTGTTGGAGGGGATGGGGAAGACTAGTTGATGCGAGGAATCATTCGAATCCTTGATTAATTAAACACCGATGGAGACTGTGGGATTTATATTAAAACCCTTATCCCACTTAGTATTTAAAAACTTGAGGGTTATAAGGAAACATTAATTCAATTCTAAAAAATTGAATTTAAATCCTTGGTTATATCCAAATTTACTTGTGTGAAATAAAATCTCGACCTCACATTTATTTTTTCTTAAAATAACATCTAATTAAATTTCTCTAAATAATAAAATTCTAAAGATGTCAATTTATATCACACCTTAAAATTTAATGACCCCGATTTTAATCTAATTTAGAATAGAATAAAACTCAACAAAAATTTATGGAGAAAATAAGTTATCTACGTCGGTCTCAAAATAAGAATCCATATTGTCCATAAAACTGAATCTTCCATATTGTCTAATGAATTAGCACACAAATTATGCAACATAATAAATTGTGAGAAATAAAAGGAAATAAATAAATAAATAATTTCAGGAAACATAAAAGTAAATAAAAGCCCTTTTAGTAATGGCCTATACTTCAACATGAAGTAAAGCTCTCCCCAAAAAAGAGTCATGGCTAAATATGATTTCCTATTGGAAAAGAGTCCAATATGAAGGAGGCTTCATCATATACAAGAGTTCTCGAGGGTCTTGAACACTGAAATATGATCCTCCATGTTTTGGAAACATTCTGGGGAAGAACCACCACAAATTAACATGGGAAAACACCCAAGACCCCCAAACCACCATTATTTCAACAGCAGATCGGATCGATCTGGGCTCCTTTTTGAATTGATCCGGATGACCTGGGACAATATCATGTTCCTCTGATTTTTGCTTTGTAAGAACCTCTATAACGGATTCAAATTTTCATGAAACTCCATGAAACTTTGTCGAACACTTATACAAACCTAATGCAAGATTCTAAGTGAATAAAACATTATAACACCTCTCAATGTCTCCAAATACATTGATTAATAATGAAAATAATAATAAAACTTAATTATTATAACCAAATCGAATCTAAAGACAAAAATAACTACAGATGAACTGTCGTAGGATCCACTCACATAGAAAATAAATGCATGATCAGGATAGAAGGGTTATATATAAAAAATCTCTGCAAAACCATGTTAGTAGAGAATCATATACAACAATACACCATTCCACTACATAAGAAACTAGATTTTTCAAGGTTTGGACAACACTGACCATCCAATAGATTATTAATCTAAAACAAGGCTCTAATAGCAATTGTTGGGGCTTAATATATACGGAATAAATATATCATCCTTGGATCTTCAGTTAATCAAACATGGGAAACCACAAAGCCAATTATGTTTGAAGAACAACAATATTTATGGATACACTCAACCAATTGTCAAGATTAAGACTTGATCACTATCATAAAATTTGGTTAGCGATCACTATGTTTAAAACAAATAATGTAAACTTCAAATCTTGAACATCGAAAAAAATCTTTTTTGAAATGAAGTGAGTAACAAATAAATCCCCTAATATAGCTTTTGCATAACTAACTCACTATTACTTGCAAACCCTTTGGTTGTATATAATGTAAGTTTATCGACATTCAAACATATGGAAACAATATTAAATTGAAGAGAAGGCATGTTGGGGATCGATATATGCGGGATACAAATTTCATCCTTGGATCATCGATTAATGGGAAAGCATGAAACCATATCAATTAGGTTTGATGTACAAACCAAGAATTTATAACACAATACCTTTGCAGATCCGATTGTAATCTAATGAGGAGAAAGATATGTGTTGATGATGAAATTGCCTTATTTTGGATCATAAAAACCTTTTTTAAATCTTTCGAAATGTTCCTCCCAAAGTTAAGTAGGTGGGTGGACACCGTTTGAGATAAAAAAACTTTTCTAAAACTTGAGATGTGTTGATCTCTCTCTAGACCTCTTCACAAAAATACAACTAATGTTTTTTCTCACCTCTCTAAAACCCTTAAATGATGAATAATTAATTAAAACCCTTTACCACGCCTTTATATACAAGTACAAAAGGAGAACTTGGGCTAAAAGAGTTTGCGTCTAAATACTTGATCATATAGACTACACTAGGACCTAAGACAAATAATTAAACAGGCTTAAAGAAATACTCGAAAATACCCAATTACAATTATCGTAATTTATTTTTTCTTTATTTAGTCATAATTAATTCTACTAAATAATTATGATTTCACTCCGATATAATTATCTAATAAATCCTCAAATATAATAATGTCTTATTTGCAAAGTTGATTGTGGTGCCTAATATTATTTCCCACATTAAGATTTTAATACCCTCTTTCTCAATTCCTTTTTCTGTTAATTGACTTTAACTAATATCTAATAAATTTACTTGATTCTTAGGCTTAACTTATTTTTCTATCACCACCAAATTATAAATAATCCACTTATCAGGATTACTAATGGGAACAAAAACTTACAAGTCCATCAAAGGTCCATCACAATCCTAGGTATTCTCGGATATGGATTCCTCTGAATTGAGATCTCAGACCTACTTACATAATTGCCACCCAATATTAAGGGATCATTTGATTCAATCGCACCCATAGAAATCAAAGCGACCACATCATAATAATTTCAGTTCTCATAATTCTTGACATTAGGAATCTACAAACCCTTTGAAAATAGTGTGAGATTTCTCGAGTCTAATATAGACCAACCTTATGATATACCCGTATGTACCCTCAACCAGGCTGAGGGCGCCCTGCAACTAGACGAGGCCCAGACGACCCTTCAAGGGGCCAACCCCTCATTAGGCCCGGACGAACCTCTAGGGGGCGACCCATCATCAGGGCCAGACGACCCTCCAGGGGGCTGACCTCTCATCAGACCTAGACAACCCTCCAGGGGGCCGACCCCTCATCAGGCCCAGATGACCCTTCAAGGGGCCGACCCCTCACTAGGCCCAGACGACCCTCGAGGGAGACGACCCCTCATCAGTCCTAGACGACCCTTCGAGGGTGCGACAGTACGAGGCCTAAATTAGGCCAGACTCACTACCAGAAAGAACTTTGCCCTCGGCCTCATATCATAGGTCGAGGGTGACATCATCGCAGTGCGTGGTTTGGGAGACGCACTGAACAGTGCGCGTGAGGATCACATGGCACGTGGAAGATCGTTATAACAATATCACCCCCTCACGTGAGGAAATATTATGTCATCATTTGGCATCTACAGGTGTCAACAGGAGATTAGCTAGATCATCATCCACATGGACTATGCATACTTGGGGGGTACACTATACCCCCCAAGACCTATATATACTTATCACCTACAACCCTAGGATGGATGGATAATGGTAACCCTAGAAAAAACTCTGCTTATGCACACAGTAGAGAGATAAAGTGAGCTTATGTGTATTGTATCCAAGGCCACTAGTGCCCATACTTAGTGGATCACACACTCATAGTGGATGTAGGCCTAATTGGCTGCACCGCTATACATCATTATCTTATTCCTCTTATACTCATCCCCTTATATACACTTACACTTATACATCTATGGCTGCCATGGTACTTACAGTTTGAGCTCATCATCACTTATCTGGTGGTGCTAAATCTCAGCATCATCAGTTTGGCACCGTCTGTGGGAACGAGAAGACAGCTCTTCCTTTGTACAGCTTCACCTCACTAGGCACTCTGATGGTGAACCAGTTCTCCCCCTTAGAGGATATGTTTCACCATTGAAAGAGACCCACTAAGGTTCTCAAGATCACCAGTCTTTTCTTCAGTTCAACTCTTCATAGCTCAAACACATGGCACAGGACATGCCACCACCACCACTCCTTCCACCGGATAATGGAATAGGACCCAGTTCCAGTCAGCCACCACCTCAGTCTGAGATGGTTGATGTGGCGGCAGCCTTGAAGTCTCTGGAAGCAAGACAGCGGATCATGCAGGAGCAGTTCACAACTCTAAGCCAGAACATACTAAGACCTCCAGGGGTCTCACATGAGATTATTACTTCGGCAGCGGCTCCAGGGAAGCATGAGGCCAGGGGACCACCCCAGGCACCACGCAAAGACCTTCCACCTCCTCAGCGGCGTAGGGATGTTGCTGACCCCCGGCGTCTACGCATGGGGAGGCAAGGAAACCCTTGCCCTGAGGACAGGTATGATGATCTGGAGGGGTAGGAGGCCCCCATAGAATGTTGGGAATCGTATGAGGTCTCCAACAATACTGTACGACCTCTCCAGGAGAGCAGAGGGAAGAGTGGAAGGAAAAATCCTAACGATCGCTCGAGAGGCTCGGCTTTTGACCGCTTGAGCAGGGGGTCGGCCTTTGAGAGGTTAGGACCAGTAAATGACCTGCGGGAAAAATTATCCGGAACAAGGAGTGCTGCGAGGTCCAGAAGGGAGGCAGCAGATGGTCGACCCCATGGGGGCTGACCCAAAGGACGGGACAACGTCTAGGGGGAAGTAAACAGCCGACACAAGCCTGCCACAGCAGAACCCTCCATCCACCTTAAAAAGGCGACAGGGGATAACATCGGCCAAGCCGACCCTACGAGGCCATGGAATGACTCGATCCAGCGACTAGAGGATAAGATCGGTGATATACTGAAGAGATGAGACCCTCTTCAGAGAGGATACTCCATACACCCTTTATGGCAAAGATAGTCAACTTCCCTATGCCATCAAAGTTCAAGCCACCTACGGTCACCCCAAGATATGACGGGAGTACCAACCCAGTCCACCATATTAAGATGTATCAATCAGCGACCAACATATACTCTATTCTAGATGAGATGAGGTGTCGTGCCTTCTCTGGTACTCTGACCGGGGCTGCACATGTGTGGTATATGTCTCTTCTAAAAAATTCCATTGAAAACTTTAAGCAGTTGGCAGATCGATTCATCCACAATTTTTGCTTTGGGGTGAGGCCACAGAAGAAGACCACACACTTGCTCTATGTTAAGCAGGGGAAGAATGAGAGTCTAAGAGACTACATAGCCAGATTCAACAAAGAAAAGTTAGAAGTTGAAGACTATGAGGAGAGCATAGCCATGACCGCCCTCATCGGAGGACTCCAGAAGGGGAAGCTTCTATGGAAGCTTGCTGAGGACCCTCCGAGGACGATGACTGAATTGCTATCGATAGTAGGGAGGGTGATGAATGCCGAGGAGGCAATGACAGCAAAATATGAAGATGAAAAAGGAGGCACCAGTGGGGGTAAGTACCCTAAGAAAAACAAATAGGGGAAGAAGAGGTCTACGGATGACAAGTTCGCTGATTGCACCCCTCTAACGGTCAACTGTGAACATATTCTCAATGAGATAAAGAGTGACCGATCCCTGAAGTGGCCTGAGAAGTTGAGGGTAGCCCCCAACAAGAGGAATAAAAACATGTGGTGCAAATTTCACCAAGACCATGGCCACGTGATAGACAAATTCTTTTCTCTGAAAGATGAGATTGAAAAAATGTTAAAAGAAGGGAAGCTGAGGAAGTATGTTGATAAGAGTGCCTTCAAGAGGGGACGAGGGGACGACCCCAGGAAAAAGCGAGGCGATGCATGCCGAGAAGATCCTCCAAAAATAGGAGACGACCCCTCTGAGGATGAGGACGACCCTGACCTCCCTCCGAGAGAGGACCACGTCCCCGTCAAGAGACTTAATATGATCTTTCTCGGTGTGGGCATGATCTCCGGAGGACTGGCAGGAGTAGGGTCAGAGGTCGCAGATAGGAAGGCCCACGTGGCTGAAGCCAAGGCAGTGACGAAGACAATACACTCAACCTCTCTAGAGGCAAAGTCAGAAAAGAGGAAGAAGGTTGATATGGATAATCTGATAGTGGGGTTTTCAATAATGGACTTCAAAGGCCTCTTAGCCCCACATGATGACCCTATCGTCATCACTACCAGGGTACATGGATGTGAGGTGCCTAGGATCTTAATAGATGGGGGTATATCTGCAGACGTGATGTTTTGGCCATGCTTCAAAGCCTTAGGTCTCAACTGTGCTAGACTCGTCCCGTACCATTACCTATTAATTGGATTCAGTGGGGAAAAGGTTCATTCCCTCGGAGTGTATGAGGTCGATGTCAGGATGGGGGACGAGTGGCCGAGATGGCTTACCAAAAAGGTCATCTTCTTTGTGATGGATGAACATGTCTTTTGGGCCTACAATATTATACTGGGGCGAGTAACCCTCAAGGGGTTCGAAGCTGTGCCATCGACGGTCCATTAGATGATTAAATTTCCAACCCTTTACGGGGGTGGGGAAGTTCAGGGAGACCAGGCGACAGCATGGGAATGTTATTACAACTCCGTTGAAGAAAGAGAGGCACATAAGAAGGCTACAACCACTTACAATATTGATACCCTAGACCCCAGAGACGAGACGAAGCTCAAGAAAGGAGAGGCCGCGAAAGAGGTAGAATCCATCATCCTCAATGAGGATGACTCGAAAAAAACCGTCCAAGTCAGCAAGTCTCTGAAGCCAAATATCAAGGAATACCTCATTAAAATGTTGAGGAGAAGACATAGCGTCTTTGCATAGTGTCATGCAGATATGCCGGGGATCGACCCTGAAATCATGTGCCACAAGATCAACATGGTAGAGGGTGCAAAGACGGTAAAGCAGAAGAGGAGAATTTACTCTAGAGAGAAGTATGAGGTCATAAAGGATGAGGTAAAAAAATTAGAAGATGCTGAGTTTATCTGAGAGGTCATCTACCCTGAATGGCTATCCAATGCAGTCATTGTCCCAAAGGCCAACGTGAAGTGGAGAATGTGTGTGGACTTCACCGACCTCAACAAGCATTGTCCCAAAGATAGTTTCCCTCTCCCCCGCATTGACCAGATGGTAGACGCTACCGTGGTCCATGAGCTCATGAGCTTCATGGATGCCTATTCAGGGTACAACCAGATCTTCATGGACCCTGAAGACTCGAAGAAAACATCATTCATTACTGACAAGGGGACATACTGTTATAGGGTCATGCCCCTTGGCCTGAAGAATGAAGGGGCAACATATCAGCGCCTTGTAAATAAAATATTTGAAGAACAAATTGGGAAGTCTATGGATGTCTATATAGATGACATGCTGACTAAGAGTTTAAAGGCAGAGGATCATGTGACCGACCTGAAGAGGACCTTTAACATGATGGACAAGTACCGGATGAAGATCAACCCGGCCAAGTGTGTCTTCGGGGTTGGAACAGGGAAATTCTTAGGGTTTATCGTGAATCAAAGAGGCATTGAGGCCAACCTTGAGAAAATAAAGGCCCTCCTAGAAATAAAGATCCCCAAGACCATTAAAGACGTTAAGAGGCTCACGGGGCAAGTGGCTGCTTTGAATAGGTTTGTATCCAGAGCCACAGACAAGTGTTTACCATTCTTCAAAATTCTCAGGAAGGCCTTCGAATGGAGTGAAGGGTGTGATGAGGCTTTTAAGGAGTTAAAGTCATACTTAGGGTCTCCCTTGCTGTTGTCCCGACCAGTGCAGGGCGAACAACTACATGTGTACTTAGCTGTTTCAGAATCAGCCATTAGTGCAGCCATTGTGAGAGACGGAGATGGGGTACAAAAACCTATGTACTTCAACAGTAAGGCACTCCAGGGGGTAAAACAAAGATACCCAAGGATGGAGAAGTTAGACTATGCCTTGATCCATGCATCGAGAAAGATGAAGCCATACTTCCAGTCCCATACAATGGTCATCCTCACTAACTCTCCTCTTAGGCAGGTCTTGCACAAGCCAGAAAAATCAGGGAGGCTAATGGCCCAGGCCATAGAGTTGGGGGAATTTGAAATTGTGTATCAACCTAGGAAGGCCATTAAGGGGCAAGCATTGGTAGATTTCGTGGCTGAATTCACTTGGGAAGATAATAAAACTAAAGATGAGAGCCTCGGGGAAACAGATACCCTACAAGGTAGACTCATCAACGCACCTGCAGATAGGGCTAAGACCAGCACCGCTAGAGGAAAAGTGGTCGAAAATAAAGAGGGAAGATATCTCTTTAGACAGGGGACCCTTACCGAGGGAAGTTTCTCAGAAGAATAGACTATGTAGAGCCTCTTCGTTGACGGTTCCTCATGCGATAGCGAAAGTGGGACTGGACTAATAATATCATCACCCAATGGCACAGACATTGAGTACGCCATGAGATTCAACTTTAAAGCCTCCAATAACGAGTACGAATATGAGGACCTGATAGCAGGACTCTCCTTGGCTAAGTCTCTTAGTATCGGCCATATTTTGGTACATAGTGATTCAAGGCTAGTAGTCAATCAGATGCTAGGAGCCTACGAGGCCAAGGATGAGCCGATGACCAAGTACCTCAAGAAGGTGAGATCATTACTGAAGAGATTCAGAGAAGTGAAATTGAAGAGGATACCTAGGCTCGATAATGGCTAAGCTGATGCCCTTGCTAGGTTGGCCTTGGCGACTGGGAGAGATATCAGAAGGACAGTCCCAGTGAAAATTTTGCTTCGACCAACTATTGAAGATGCTGAGGGAACACTTAGCAATTGCCTGAATGTTTCTAAGGAAGATTCATGGATGGACCCTCTAATAAAATACATTAAAGAGGGGGAGATGACAGAAGCAAGGCAAGAAAGGAAGAAGCTGAGATACAAAGCTGCAAAATTCACTGTTATCGGAGACACCTTGTATAAAAAGGGGTTTTTTCTCCCCTTACTTAGGTGTGTATACCCATATGAAGTCCCACGCATTTTGCGAGACGTGCATGAGGCATCATGTTTAAGCCACATTGGGGGCATGCCTTTAGCGAAGAGGGTGATCACCCAAGGGTACAGGTGGCCAACCTTGGGGAAAGATTCCACGACATATGTAAAAAAGTGTGACAAATGTCAAAGATTTTCCACCATCCCACACCAGCCCCATCAGCCTCTTACCTCCATTACATCCCCATGGCCATTTGCAGTGTGGGGGATCGACCTAGTAGGCCCCTTGCCTAGGGCCATCAATAACTATCGGTTCCTCATCGTGGCCATTGACTATTTTTCAAAATGGGTGGAGGCAGAGCCGATGGTCATGATTACCGAACAAAAGACCTTACAGTTCATCTGGAAAAATATTATATGCAGATATGGCCTCCCCAACACCCTCATCTCGGATAATGGGACTCAATTCAAGAATACATCTCTCGAGAAGTACTGTGAAAGGGTGAGTATCAAACAATTCTTCTCTACCCATGACGACCTCAGGCTAATGAGCAAACGGAAGTCACAAACAGGACGATCCTAGACGGGATCAATAAGAGACTTGAGGAGGCAAAAGGAAGATGGGTTGAGGAGTTGTATGTTGTACTGTGGGCCTACAGGACGACGACAAAGACCTCTACCGGAGAAACCCCATTCATGTTGGATTATGGCTCAGAATCCATCATCCCCACCGAGATGGGTTTCCTACTCATAGGGTCCAAATGTATGACCCCCAGAGAAATACAGAAGACAGGAGACTTGACTTAGACCTGATTGAGGAAAGGAGGGAATATGCGAGATAAGGCAAGCCGCCTACCAGCAGAGGACTGCAAGGTTTTATAATCAGAGGGTGAAGCAGAGACAAGTTGCAGTGGGGGACTTAGTCCTCAAAAAGGCTTGGCAAAAGCCCAACAAGCTCCACCCGAATTGGCATGGCCCATATAGGGTCATCGATGAAGTTGTCCCTGGGACCTATAGACTAGAAAACCTAGAAGGGGAACACTTTTCCAACCCCTGGAATGCAGATCATTTGAAGAAATACTATCAGTAGTGTTGTAATGTCCCGACGGACCATAATTGTAATGGGTATTGCTCCAACAGAACACTTGGAATGTTAATGAGAAATATTAGTGTTTTCTCCCATTTTGTGTTTGTCAGTTCTAGTATGTCTGGGGTCATCTTTGGGGAACCACCCTCGGCTATACTGAAGGTCAATGGTGGGGACGACCCCTCCTTTTCCCTCAAGAAAGACGAGGGAGGGCTTAAAAACCATTAATTTGGTAAAAGCAACCCTCGGCTATAATGAGGGTCAATGGTGGGGATGACCCCACCTTTGCCCTCAAGAAAGACGAGGGAGGAATTAAAACCATTAATTTGGTAAAATCAACCCTCAGCTATAATGAGGTTCAATGGTGGGGACGACCCCACCTTTGCCGTCAAGAAAGACGAGGGAGGACTTAAAACCCATTAATTTGGTAAAAGCAACCCTCGGCTATAATGAGGGTCAATAGTGGGGACGACCCCACCTTTGACCTCAAGAAAGACGACGGAGGACTTGCTTAAAAACCATTCATTTGGTAAAAACAACCCTCGGCTATAATGAGGGTCAATGGTGGGGACAACCCCACCTTTGCCCTGGAGGACTTAAAAACCATTAATTTGGTAAAAGCAACCCTTGGCTATAATGAGGGTCAATGGTGGGGACGACCCCACCTCTGCCCTCAAGAAAGATGAGGGAGGACTTGATTAAAAACCATTAATTTGGTAAAAGCAACCCTCGGCTATAATGAGGGTCAATGGTGGGGACGATCCCACCTCTGCCCTCAAGAAAGATGAGGGAGGACTTAAAAACCATTAATTTGGTAAAAGCAACCCTCGACTATAATGAGGGTCAATGGCGGGGACGACCCCACCTTTGCCCTCAAGAAAGACGTTGGATGACTTGATTAAAAAACCATTAACTTGGTAAAAGCAACCCTCGGCTATAATGAGGGTCAACGGAGGGGACGACCCCTCCTTTACCCTCAAGAAAGATGAGGGGGACTTTATCAACCTCATCAATTAAAATTGGTGGAAACCATCCTCGGCTATAATGAGGGTGAATGTTGGGGATGACCCCTCATTCACCCTCAAGAAAGGCAAGGGCGGGGTTAGTGATATTGTTAATATAAAAAATTCACAAGACAAATCACACAAGAGACGAGTATGGAAGACAACAAGAGAGATGATGTTATAAATGAAATATTACAAAAGGATGTTGTTCTACAAAAATAAGGTACATTCATGGGGTACATAAAGAGGGTATTGGCTACAAACAGCTACCCTATTGAGCAGCGTCAGAGGGCAGGGCCTCAACGTCGATAAGAGAAGTCTCCTCAACGACCATGACAGGATGATCCTCAGACGTGCCGATACCCTCGATGTGCACTTGAGACTCCACCTGTGCCAAAGCCTCAGCAATCAGGGGGTCTTCCAGTTGGACTGCTTCGATACAGGGGCGAACAAAAGATATTGCGTCAGCAAACTTAAGGATGACCCACCGACAGACCGTCCTAATCCCCCTCTCTAAGTATTCAAGATCGAAGCCTTGAAACTCATCCGAGAGTTTGTAGGCCTCCACAGCATCGACCTCGTCTTTCTTCACATCCACCTCAAGATCGGTCTTGAACTGAACCCCAAGTTGATCAAAGCCTTGTCTTTCTCTTTTATAAGCACGTCCTGGGCCTGCAAGTCTGCATCGTGTTGCCTCGTCAGCTCATCCAAGACCCTGGCATGTTCGATTCGGGCACTCTCCAGTTCATCCCTTGCAGTATCTAGCTCCGTCTGTAGATCAGCCTCGTGCTAAATGGCCCTCTCGGCCTCATGAAATTTTTGTTGATTTTCAGCCATCCACTTGGTGGCTGAAGTAAAGGCACAAACAGACTGCACAGAAAAATGATAAACAGTTGTTAAGAGGCTGAGGAAACAGTTGGTGAAAAATTCAATTAAGAAAAAGTATGAACAAGTACCTGAGCCAGA
Source organism: Sambucus nigra (assembly GCA_949130495.1). Classification (NCBI taxonomy): domain Eukaryota; kingdom Viridiplantae; phylum Streptophyta; class Magnoliopsida; order Dipsacales; family Adoxaceae; genus Sambucus; species Sambucus nigra. The sequence continues at coordinate 397,474,681 of OX422219.1, read as the reverse complement.
GTGTGCAGACTATAGTCATACACCTTCGACGGGGGCATCTTGGATAAGAACTCATAGTCGGCAGCCGAGGGGGCCAAAAACATAGACGCCTTGGCCGCCCTCAGGTTGGCAATCAGAGAAGATGGATCGGCCTTCAAAAATGCCAAGTTTTGGGACCAGAAGGCCCCCATGCTGGAAGAAGAGGCGGTGCCCTCGGACGCCTCCACACTTTCCCTCTTCCTAGAATCTGGACGAGGGTCAATGGGGACTTCTGGCTCTTTCCACTTTTACCTGTTGGAGGACGGCTCAACATGCATCAGCCCCACGGTCTTTGTCTTCCTTGGAGCTTGCTGAGGCACCTTGCCTTTCTTCTTTCCCAGACCTGATAGTAAGCTCGGGGCAATCATTTCCCAAAGATGGTCGGATATACCTGCAGGATGACCTGAAAAGAAGACGACACGTCAGAAAAATGCAGAGGCAAAGATGAAACACTTGAAAAAAGGCAAAGATTGTGCAAAAAATAATATAACTCACATAGATCTTTCAGGGGGCCGACCCTCAGACCAGCTTCCTTAAGGAACCGAGGGGTCATCAGATCTTCAAACTTTGCAAGTTCACCCCCTTTTCCTCGTTCCCTAAGATACTCAACTATGTCCTTCTCATCCAGACTAAGTCTGGGATCTGACCTGGACTTCATCGAGGGGTTAGACCATCTTCTTGGAACCCTCGGACGATCGTCCAAATGTTGAGCCTCGGCGGTAAATTCCCATTCTCCAGAAACAAAGAAAAATATCTTTTTGCAATCGTGGTTGGAGGTTTGTGCCACGTGGATAAGTTTTTTATCACACCTCCTCGCCCCCAGGTGATAGTACCCAAGCTGTTTGGACGAGGAAGTGATATTATAATAGGCCAAAAACACGTCGGAGGAAGGCTCGTCAGTGAAGGCATTATTCCACAAGGAGATATAGCCGAGGATCATCCTCCAGGAATTGGGAGGAAGCTGAGAGGGGGCAACGCCGAGGGCTAACAGTATATTAACAATAGCAGGGTGCAGAGTGAACCTAACACCAACCTTAAACATATGTTCGTACACTACTATCTCTCCCTCTTCACCATTAATGACCCTCTCAGACTCATAGGGAACCTTCATACTTATGCTGGAGGGCACACAAAATGCATGCCTCCACAGCAAGAGGTCGCGATCCCTGACTGAGGAAATATAGGACGAGGCATGAGAGGTGTCAACTGGGTCAGCATCTGAGTCCTCACCATCATCCTCAGTCCCCTCTCCCTCGGCCGCATCACTTATTAGAAGCCCATGAGGAAAAGCCATCTGGAAAGCATGGGGGGATAAAGTTGTCACAAGGACAGCTTCGGAAGGGACCACACCCTCGGCCTGTTGGCTTAGGCCTAGATCAGACGTCTCTCTCCTCCCTGAAGGCCCAACGCCAGTTGGTGACGACGCTCTCTCATCCATCTCTCCTGAATGACTCTCGGCTGGACGACCCACAAGACTGAGATGGTTTTATTTTGGCTAGAGGAATGGGAAAAATGGGGCGTACCCAATTAGGGTCGGTCCCTCGTCTTCTCTCCTCCTCTTCCTCTATTCGCCTAATCTCTATGAGGAACTTCTCTCTCAGGGATGGAAACTCCTCGGCTAAACTGTAAAGCCTCCTAAGAATTAATGGGAATACCCTAAACTCAGAAGAATTTGGCTAAGCCAACTACTAACAATCTCACAGTTGACTAGGTTGGACTTTTTGATCAAAACCAAAGAATTAAAGGGTTTTTATCAAGAACATTTAAGAACAGACCATCGGAGAATACGCCGAAAAAGTTATGAAACAGTCTAGGGAGAATCCAACCCTACGAGCCCAAAATAAGAAATCGAATAGAAATAAAGATAAAGAGGGCACTAGGGCAGAGGGATTACCTGAGAATAAATAGCGAGACTGCCAAACTCGAAACGTTAAAATTGCAGAAATGGCTAGAACGCTGGTGAGAAGCTAGAGAGAGATAGTTCAGGCGCGAAGAAGAAGAAGAAAAGAAATAATTTCAAAAATTGCTTAAATACCTTGCTAATGAATGGGCCCATTAACCAATGCAGAGAACAGCCCACGAGGAGGGCATCATTAGGGAACGAAGTCCCAAGCAGTGTGTAGCCACCACGCCTAAAAAACTGGAACGACACTGGATAAAAACTTGACAGGTGTCATGCAACTAACTGGTCATACACTCATTTCAAGGGAAACACTATCCCTTAGCCATCTCAATAACATCGATGGCTAAGGGATGGGGGTGATTGATATACCCGTATGTACCCTCGGCCAGGTCGAGGGCGCCCTGCAACTGGATAAGGCCCAAACGACCCTTCAAGGGGCCGACCCCTCATCAGGCCCGAATGACCCTCCAGGGGGCCGACCCCTCATCAGGCCCAGACGACCCTCAAGAGGGTCGACCCCTCATCAGAACCAGACGACCCTCCAGGGGGATGAACCCTCATCAGGCCCAGACGACCCTTTAAGGGGTTGACTCCTCGCCAGGACCAGATGACCCTCCAAGGGGCCAACCCCTCATCAGGCCCAGACGACCCTCCTGGGGGCCGACCCCTCATCAGGCCCATACGACCCTTCAAGGGTTCGACCCCTCATCAAGCCCAGACAACCCTCCGAGGTTATGAGAGTAAGAGGCCTAAATTAGGCCAGAATCACTACCACAAGTAACTTTGCCCTCGGCCTCATATCATAGGTCGAGGGTGACATCATCATATCGCATGGTTTGGGAAACACGTGGAACAGTGCGCGTGAGGCTCACATGGCACGTGGAAGACCGTTATAATAATATCACCCCCTCACGTGAGGGAATATTATGTCGTCATTTGGCATCTATAGATGTCAACAGGAGATTGGCTAGATCATCATCCACATGCACCATGCATACTTGGGGGTACAGTACACCCCCCGAGACCTATATATACTTATCACCTACAACCCTAGGATGGATGGATAATGGTAACCCTAGCAAAAACTCTGCTTATGCACATAGTAGAGAGAGAAAGTGAGCTTATGTGTATTGTATCCAAGGCCATTAGTGCCCATACTTAGTGGATCACACACTCACAGTTGATGTAGGCCTAATTGGCTGAACCTCTATACATCATTGTCTTATTCCTCTTATACTCATCACCTTCTATACACTTACACTTATACATCTATGGTTGCCATGGTACTTACAGTTTGAGCTCATCATCACTTATCTGGTGGTGCTAAATCTCAGCATCATCACCTTATACTCTAGGCTCACGATTTGTCCCATTTAATACATTCCTCGGATGTACAGATCAAAATCCTCTGTTTAAGTATCTTATAAGTTGCCAAACCATGATCAGTTCCCCGTAGTTTTAGATTAATTACTATGATTCCATCACTACTATTACGATAGTATGTCAAATCCCTACTAAGATTGTGAACATTTCAATACTGTAAGAACCCAAAATCCAATTTCCTTCTGATCATCCTAAAGCCAACTCACTCGATTTCCTATTAAGCACTATTAATTGACAATAAATAACACAATATATTTTTAGAAAAAATATAAAGCGTTCTCGCAAACTTGATTCTCATATCAAAATGAATTAAATAATCATTTATTAATCAATAATAAAATGTTTTACGCACGGTTTTATTAATAAATCCCAACAAGGAAAACTCAAATACAATAAATATCAATTTTTACTTTGTAAATTGGACTATAACATGACAAAAAGCTTTGATAAAAAAGATTTGATTGACGACAAGACAAGCTCAAATACAATACAATACAATACAATACATTATTAATTTATACTTTGTGAGTTACACCAATGCATAAAGTTTCGTGTAGTAACTCAAAGTGATAAGTCATATGTATTTTGCATTAAGTACGAGTAATATTAAGTATTCCAAGAAAACAAATCCATTGATTTATCAATAATATTTGGGATAATATTTTTAGTGAACCCATGTGAACTCTGCGCATCAGTTAATGTACTTGTAATAACTCAACTTGGAATCCTTGTATTACTCATTAAGTTGTTCTTATACACTCATTGTTGTCATCAAATAATTTGTTTTTAAAAGATCATGAAATTAACACACAAAACCCATTATGCCATTTAAGTGAAAATGACATAAAAAATAACTAAAATTGAATATTCTAATAATTAACTATAGGGTAATCTTAAGTTTACCCTAATTTTATGATAAGTGTCACCATAACACTCTCATAAATTAATTTTTAATAGACCTCATTTTATCATATATACATTTTACTTAACGACCAACCATAACTAAATTCTTTATGATGAGTTTACTCCCTTTTTGAAAGGTTTTGATGTAAACCCCACTTAATGAATGTAATACTCATTTATTATGTTACCTTTATAAGGGAAATAGCATAAATAAATTAACCAATACATGGGAGTTATTGCAATTATAATAGGTTTGGCTTAATGATTGGACAAAAAAAATGAACAATGGGAGTTATTAAGTTTATGAAAAAATTGGGTTTTATTCATGGGATGTATCATCAAAATATTATTTTTAAATAAGGTTGATTGTGAACTCAGATGGATAGATGACAATATTGGTATCTATACCAAATTAATTATCTATAAAACATGAAACTTCCCAAACTATTTTGAGTTTATGGGTCACCTCGAAAACTGGAAACCCAACAATAAATGCTTTAAATTATTTAATCATTATAAAAAAAACATATTTTGCTAAAAATTGTTAATATTTTGTTTAATGTATGTCTGGTTATTGAATAATTATTAGGTTTGGGATTCATAATCTATAATTAAGTTTATGAATTTTTTTTTTAACATTTGAAGATATTTTTTTTAAACCTAGAAAATCCAATTCTTTTTACTAACTCCTTATTATAAATATATGCCTAAGGCAAATGTAAATAAAAATTGAATGGTGTAGTAGTCTTTTATTTATTTTTGTTAATGGTGTTAGAAATTTTAACATTTTGGCATCAGTTGTCAAGAGTTGATGGTTTAAGGAGTTCATTGTCAATTTTTGTTTTTGTTAATTCAAAGGATTAACTTGTAAACTCGAAATAGTTCTAATGGTTCAGTGTAATATATCCATTTATTTAGTAATGGGGTTATCGAAAACTTATTATAAAAGTGAGGATAAACTCAAAATAATCATTAATATATGTGACACCCCGACTAATTAAATACCGGGTAGCTACTCCTTTATAAAATTAATTCAAAATGCCAAGTTGGCTCAGTTAATAGCATCACTGTCGAAAACATTTTAATATTACTAACCACCTAGTATTTAAAAAGCAAGTTGCCAAATTTTAATTTAAGTCTGATTACCATGCAACAAGTGGAAGGAAGAAATAAATAACACCATTCACCATACTGAAGTAAAACGAATAACCATCACATAACAGTAATTAAAGTCTGGAGGAAACCCCTCACTACAATCCCATAAATGAAATAAATAAACCGAAACAAAACATGCTAAAGTCTGAAAACTGAAATGTAAAAGATGCTCTAAATAGAAATGGGCAACATGCCCTACAACTGATAGATGATGACTCTGGAATCCAAAAGAGATAGAAGCGTCTACATGCAAATCCCTGTAGCTTCCACAAGCAACTACAGCTCGTCACCTGAATGAGTAACCTATGCTTGGTGTCCTTGTGGCTGGGCACCTAAAAAAATGGTTTTACAAAGAAAAAGAGATTTGAAAAGCAAACGGGTCAGAGCCCGAATGTGGAGTTATATTTTAAAAACCTGCAAGTGCTTTAAAAACATTTAAAACATTAAATGCAAAGTACATGTTAGGACGTTCACTCACATGATATTCTCACCTCTCGTCTAACTGTGCACTCCTAATGCAAATACCCATCTATAACGACCCATACTACTAGCTAACTGACAACATAACTAGCTAGACTGCCAAAGGTTCTACCCATATTACTCGGTTCCATTTAACATAACAACGCTCGTAATTAAATAGAGGTTTAATGTGAACTCAGTTACTAAAAATGCCAATGATATAACTATCAGTTAACTCATTATATATCTCGAAACAATACCGTAATATTTTTACAACATTAACATGAGGATTCCCGTAATATAATGTATATTAATCATATCATAAATATACAACACAAGCACCCCGCAATCTAAGCTGTAGTGCACACATACTCTGCTATCCATCCCGGTACATCACGTACATAAGGATTACATATTCCGAATCTCTCAGGAATAGTTTACCGATAACAACATCACAAATAATGGAGGCGAACACAGTCACCATCACATGGGTCACGCACATACCTACGCTCCCATGATCAGCGGACTTATTAATATCACAATAAGTCTTTCTATGACCTATGTTCATCAAGGTACCAGTCTATATCCCCCCCGTAGGCACACAAGGATTAGAGGGTCCTAAGCGAACGTAACCTCATGTGATAGCAAGTATGGTAGGTATGTCATACACACAAGATTTTATGCTAAGCATTCACACATCTTAGATATCTCAATATTAATAAAGTCATACTCTACATCATTATACCATTATTCCAAATCCATATATTTCAAGTATCCCGATAATATATAATTTAAATGGTCGACACGTCTCACGTCGTAATTCCATAAAATTAAAACCTATCTCAAATAGACTATTAAGTCTCCCATAATTCTCACATATGACATCTTTATACCTAAGGTCTTTGCTTCTGCCCCAAACCTTATTTCCTCAACTTATTCAAATTTGTACTATTAACCCAAATATTATCTCACATGGCAAATTTCATTTATTTAGAAAAATTCCTCAAATTACATTCCAAATAAAGTCTCATCTCATAATCATGCCTACTGGTCTTCCTTAAAGTTAAGGGTATTCATAAAGTCTCTAATAATATTATCCAAGGGTTAACACCACTAAATTTCAATTAAGGGAAAACTTCATTTATTCTGGGAAGGTCGATCGATCGACCTTGGCCTTCGATCGATCGATCGACTGATGAATGTCGATCGATCAATTACACAGGTATGGTTACGGACTGCTTCGATTTGCAGATTGAAAACATCCCAAAACTTATTTTTAAAAGTATGATTCTCTAATATAACGTTATAGTAATGTCATATAACCATCCTACAATATTACTAACGTCCATAAATCAATATTTCAACAACTAAAGGCTACATATGGATCAATCTTTATCAAAAACCTAGTTTTCTGATTTATCTCAAGAACATTCATAAACCTCATCTTAAATCCGTTTCTGGTATCACAAAAGTCAGTAATTCTCTTAATATGATCTTCCAGTAACATTCTACATGCAACCTATATCCCAAAAATTAAACTAATAACTCCAATCTTATGGGTCTTTCATTATCTTCCAAAAACATATAAAGTTTTTGAATAATCTAACATGGAAGAAGCATTCTCCGAAATTTAAATGGAATAAATCACTTGCCTTGATTGTTTCTGGATTTGGTGTTGGATTAGTAAGCTCTTTCTGCAGATTTTCTGCAGAATTCCTCCTCTTTCCCTTCCTCTCTAAGCTTTCTTCTTCCAAAGGTGGCTATGGTGGCTAGGGTTTCCTTTGGGAGAGTTGGAAGACTAAATGATAACCTACGTAGCTTTCTAGGTTAATAAGGGTTGGTTATGGGCTTAGTGGGCCTTATCCACATCAGATTTAATTAACCAAATTTTCGTTACTTTTAATTCCTCAAAACGTGAAATTACCAAAATACCCTTTAAGTTGCCGGTATGGCCTAAAAATACCCCGGGACCCAAACTATACCCCCGGCTAGTGTTTTCTGACTATCTAGACCCTTCCGGACGCGATGGCGCACTCAAAACGACCATACGGATTATAGATTTTAAATTCACTTTTTATTAACAAAATATTATACCGTGACGCTGCGGTCTCACGCGTCTCAACAAAATTTCTAAAATGCCGTATATAAATCCCACGACAAATTTATAATACCAAGTTCATATATAATCATATATGCACAAAATCAAATACCAATTCACATCACATTAGTATTTATAACCCGGATTAATTTTCAATTAATACGCAATTTAATTAATTAATCCCAAAAATAAATATAGCCAAAAGTACGGGGTATTACAATATATAATTTTTAAAACAACCAAATTCAGACACATTTCAATTATGAAAATTATTGTAAATTTCATAATTTATAATATATATATATTACATTATGAATATCATAGATTTATAGATTTTAATCTCGTATGAATTTCGAAGAGAATTAAATGTTTTAATAAAACTCGTGTAATTATTTTTTACCAATTGAAATGGTTAAATCATTAAGTGATTTCCAATGTGAAATTTAGTTATTTTATTTATACAAAAATGAAAAATTGTTGGATTAGAATATTCTTTATTAATGTTTAAATATTTTTAATGATGAAAAATTATTGATTAAGTCAATTTAATATTTTTACTATAGTTATGATTATATATTAATATCAAGCATGGAACTTATGGAGAAAGAGAGACACATTAATATAGGAAAATATAACATGAAGATCAAACGATGTTAAAAGAACTTCAAATGATAACATCAATTTATGGTCAAAAGACAATGTTCAGAGACCATCTTTAACTTGTGAAATGCAAAGTTGTTATGAATCTTTAAGATCAATGACAATGCTTAAGATCTTGAATAAAATTTGGAAATATGTGTATGGTTGCTCTACACATATCTTAGGCTCATCAAAATCATACTATAAAGTTTGAATTCAGGAAAAAAAGTTATGGATTCAATTGCTAAACTGAAACTATTTTTAAATTGAAAAAAAAATAGTTATGTTGGAAAGAGTCATAAAATCTCTCGTAGGAAAACAAAAAAATCCTATAATATTGATGTTGTTAAACCATTATAATAAACACACATATAAGCCAAATTTGGTTAGAATAACTTTCGAGTTTAAGTAAGTAATTTAAAGGCTTGTGTACCATCATATATAGGTGAATTTAATTTCCTAATCTTTTGAGATTTTAAATTAAAGTAATGAAGACGCATGAATAAGATCTTGTATGTTAGAAGATCTTGTAAGTTACTTTATATTAATACATGAGGCAATTTGAAAAACTAAGTATTGTCATCATGAATATGATTTATAGTCAAGTACACTGGTAGGTTGTAATTGTAACTCGAGCTCGTCGAAGTTTGGCTTCAAGCATACTTTCTTCATATTCTACTATTCATGGGAAGGCCAGGAGAATCATTGAAGGAGGAAAAATGATGAGTTCCATTGATGGTAATGTTGAAGCTCTGTTCTTCCTATTGAATTAGTTGAGAAAAGTTCAATTCTAGTAAATACGATATATGAATTTTCTCAATAATGTTTTTCATTTGAGATAAGACATTCATGAATTAATTATCACATAATAGTGCAAATTAGGGGTAGCAGTAATAAATCTACTTTCCTTATTTTCTATCATGATTCAAACAAACACGAATTCCCATAACAATGTTATAATGAGACGTAGGAAAATTTCTTACCTCTTCGGGCATAAGCAGGAAAGAACCATTAACATGTTGCGCATAGTAACATCCATGATCGCTTGTTTTGAATGAGTTCAATATGTACATCCTTGGGAAGATTAATCTAACCACAACAATATCAAGTACATTATAATGCGAACAAAACGATTTTAAAAGAAAGTATACATCTTGCTAAAATTAAAAAAAAATGTAAATGTTCTAAAAATAAATATTAGGAAACATAATACATATCTTAGATACATCAGAGTGAAGTATTAGTTGTAAAAGTGTGAATGAGGCTAATTCAGGGATAATTCATGCCAATAATGCATGCAAAGTTCACAATTGGCCACAGTCCACCTCCATTGCATTTAACCCAACAAAGAAATTGTGTTATATTTTATAAAATATCTCAATACAACACCTACTACATTGAAGGTTATCAATTGAAACCACTGTATGCTAGAAAAAAATAAACCTTATCCCTACGTTGATTTTTTTTTTGGTATAGTCCCCTATTTCTTCAACTAAGTGCGCTTTGAGTAATAGCTAGAATTAATAGATCATTCAATAATTTATCATTTAGAGATCCCACTTGGTTTTTCCCAATCTTGCAACTCTTTATTTTTAAAGATAATATGTTGTTATTTGAAAATTCTTTAATTAAGTAAGCATTAAACCATTCATGCTTTCACCAATGTTTGATCTCAAAACTAAATTTTCTTTAGTATTAGTTATTCAACATAACTAAATCTACTTTAACATTAGTCATTCAACACTGGACCCATCCAAATATATAGAAAAGCAATGAAATTGATGTGGGAACAATGTAGAAGTCGTGGAGCCATATATGGCAGCAATGTAGAAGTCGTGGACCCATCTAATACTAAACACATATTTCACTTTTCCACAACCTCATATCACTCCACAAACGTACACGAAATTCTGAATAAATTAAATTTTCTATAGCTAAAAGAAAAGCATGGCATGATAGATTACGAATAATATTGCATTAATATGGTCCAACCATAAAAACAATTTAGTTAAAATACAAATCACTATAAGCACTAATCTTTGAACAAATAAAAAACAATCCCGATCTTTTAAAAAACGAAGGAATGGAAACTAAATTACAAACAAAAATTAGAGTATAGTCCATTATAAAAAAGGCAAATACCTTAATAGCAACAGACAATTGAAATTGTGGTGTTTGGATATAAAAGCCAAAATATTCAAAAATGCCAAAATAAATTTATAACTTTCAGTTATGGATAAAGCGAAAAACAAACAAACTGATGAGATAACATGTTAAGCACTGAAACTCAAGTCTATTTTTTAACTTAAAACCACATAAATCAAAACCCATTTTCCTGTTATTATTGATCCTTACCAATCCCTAGGGAAGATGAATATAAGCCAAGCCACATTTGAGGCAATCTCCTAGAATTACACCCTGTTTTGGCAACCAAAATGCAAACAATAGTTAAATGTGTATAAAATAATAAATTTATAAATTAGAATCCAATATGTATCCCTAAGAAAACCAAAAAGCATACAAATTATACCCTTAAAAACAAAGAGAAAATTTTAATTAAATACTAATAAATTACACCCAACAAAAAATTATTTCAACTTACAACCACATAAATCAAACCCCAAAACCCAACGAATGAGTGTATTTGTGAAATGGATAAAAAAATGTGAAGTAAGGTTCATTATATAGGAAACTGGAGATTACTATTATTAAACACATAATTAGGCATGTACAAAAAAACTACTTCAGATCATAAAAACTAATATAAAAAAAGTTCGGTGAATCCTAGAATGAGGCATCTACAAATATCAACTTTTCATTATCCACTCGAAACCTACATTCTCTTCATGTTATAAATTCTAAACATTTATGCACAAATGATGATGCCAAACTAGAAAAATGTTACATCACCCAAACATAGATACTTAAGCCAACAAAATCAAATAAATACATATAATGTGCTCTGTTGATGATGTTCGATCTGAAAAACTTAACATTAATTGATCAAACACATCTTCCAAACAAAAGAAATATAAATAATCACCAAGAAAATCCTATGCAAAGAACAAAAATTGATTTCAAAATCTCAACAAAGTAAAAAATGGGGATATGGGTGATAGATTAATATACCTGATTTTTAAAGAGTGACATTCTCTATTGATGAGGTTCGATCTGCAAAACATAACATGGAGAAAAACAAAAACAAATTGGGTTCCCAAAATCAAACCACAAATAGTTCTTAGATATGGAACAAACTAAAATACCCATAAAGTAAACCTCTACATACCCAATTTCAAAAAGAACACTAAAGAAAAGTAATGAATAATACAGCATAATGATTAGAGTATACCTGGATAGTTAGAACAAAACCCACAAATCAGACCCTAATAAATCAAACATTAATATAATTACAAAATTGCACCAACAAAATTACAAAACCTGCACAAAAATCGAACCATGTAAAGACGAAGAGAAAAAAAACTACTTTAGGGTAGAAGTGGGAGAAAAGAGAAGGCATGGGGTGGAGTGGTCTTGGAGAAAAAAGGGTATGGAATGGGTTATTGTCGAAAGAGATGGGATGGTTTGTGTCGTTGGACTGAAATGAACTTTGGTGTGTGTATGTGAGTGTGTGGTGAGAATTTGTACATTTATGCGTGTGTTTGCCAAAATGGTCTTGAGTTAGTGAAAGAGGGGGATTAAATTAGTGAGAAAGAAAAGAGGGGGAAGTAAAATATTTAAGGGGAAAAAAAGGCATTGTATGAAAATATGAAGTTATGACATCATAAGATGTCTCTTATGACATAGATAAGTTTTACTCCTTACTATATATATATATAAGTTAGGATATCTCCTTATACATCTCTTTATGTGTTTAACCACTTTAGTGTTAACAAATTCATTGAATCACATTGTTGAGGTCATAACTTCAAATTAAAATTTAATTTTATAATTAATCGCAATATTAAGCATTCTTATAGTATATATAAGTAATATCTATTAAATTTTTTGGAATTTTATTCTTAAAACCATGTATAGCATTTACGTTGTAGTAAATGCATGCGAGTTCATTTTGAAATAAGAACCATGTTTATGAGAATACCTTACGTTTGTCTTAATATATTGTAAATGTCAGTCAATTAAACTAACTGTGAATTCTTGTGAGTTAAGTCCAACTTTTTCACATGATTAAAAATTTGATCCTAGTTGAATCGAACAGTTCACAATGTAGATGGGAAGTGACATCGTATCAGTATGGCTAAATGTGTAATCTTAGAATTTTATCTCAAACTACGGGATCATGTCTGATAGTTAAGAACTTGTTTGATAGTTCAATAGAGGATTGTGAATGATACATTCATAAATATTTCTAACATCACAACCAATGAGATTTAAGTCTTAGATATATCTAGATTAGACTTGGACAATATCACACCATTTATAAATGGTACATAGATTCTTCATTCACATAGTTATGATAATTAGAATATTTGCAAAAAAAAATCTTTGATTGTCCCATTATTTATTGGATTGTCCAATTAGAATATGGGTATGATTCAATTATTTATTGGATCAATGATCCTCGCAAGTTGGTAAATTGTTATATAGGTAGGTTTGAGATCATAATTCAGAGGAATTCACATCCAAGAAGGATCTTGGATTGTGATATTCCTTTGATAAACTTATATGTTTTGTTTTTAACAGTTAAACCCGATCGGTGGATTATTTTATAATATGGTATATTAGCAAATAAGTTAGTCTAAAAATTAAGGAATTTATTAGATAGTGATTAAAATCAATTAGAGACAAATTGATTTAACCAAGCGCGTATGGAAAATTTAATGCGCGGGATCATATTATGTACCATAATCGAGTTTTCAAACAAGACTTATTTATTATGAGTGATTTAGGGATAACTAAATTGGAGTGAAGTTTTAATTATTTAGTGGAATTAATCTTTATTAAATAAAGAATTGAAATAAATTGTGGGGATGTAAATTGGGTTTTTTGAGTATTTATTTGGAAGACAATTTAATTATTTACCTTAGGTCCCTAGTATAGTCCATTACCCTTGTAGTAGGCTCAAAACTCTCTAGAAGCCTAGTTGTGCTAAAGACCGTGACTTATTACTATTTATATTAGTGCAAGAAAGGGATTTAGGATAATGATTCATTATGGAGAGTCATAGAGCGTCAGTAAAAACACTATTTATATTTTTCTGTAGGGGTGAGGAGAGAGAAATTGATTTGTCTCATAATTCACCAAATTTTTATCTCCAAGAGTGCCAACAAACACGACTTACTTTGAATAAATCATATTCTAGAATATTTGAGATGTTCAAAGTACTCTAGTATGGTTTTTGGAGACCTTAGAAGGGAACCAAGATCACTATTATTATCATCATCATCATTAATATATTTCTCCTCATACGGATAACAATAAGATCCTTAAGGTGTTGTATTAGAAACCCTACGTTTATGAATTAAACCTAGTTATTATTTTTACTTTCCGCTTGGTCAAAGTTCATAGGGAGGATTTTTTTATTTATGTCCATGCCAATCCTCAATAATCAGTGTTATAGTCTCGGTTATAGATTGATCATGTTTTGGAAAGGTCCATATAGTCCAAAGATCAAAACCTAGGTTGGATGCTAGAAATATGTGAATGGATGTGTATACTTTTTTACTAACATTATTTTGTAGGATGTTAATGATAAAATCCTTTTCATAATGGTCACATGATTGTATTTTCTGTGATTGGATACTAGGTGGTTTATCCATAGTTATTTTCTACTCCTATATTCGATTTGGTTATAATTATAAGGGTTTTTAATTATTTCATTTAATCATTGTATTTGGAGGAGTACGTGAGATGATGTAATTTTTCATCCTATTATGTATTTATTTTGATCTTGGACAAATTACATGGGTCATATATAAGCTTGAAGTCCCATTCATTGAAATTTAAGAAGTTTGTGAAGAAAAATATACAAAACAGATAGGAAAAGGCAAGAAGAAATTAAACGGATCTGCCAGACGGTGTTCCAGGAAACACCACTATGGTGGAAGGTCGTAATCAATATAACTACAGGATTTCACCTCCATGATGGTTAGTCAATACTATAGCAGTTGGGGCAATTTTTCTGAGATGTTTTTGCAGTCATGATGATATGGATCTCTAATTCTTCTAGAGTTTTATTTCAAATAGGATTATTCAAGAAGTTATCATGATAATAATCCATTGTTTAAGATTATTAGGGACTCTTCTCTTTAAATGTTTTCCACATATGAACTTTTCAAGAAGTTATTAACCCATGGGGACTCAACGCAAAGAAGAAACTTGGACATGATTATAAGGGTAATTAAAGATATTTTATTTTCAATTTTTGATTTATTTACATTTCAATATGTCTCTTAAATATTTCGTTTCATAATTTTGTGTTCTAATTAATTAAATAATTAGTTACACTCATTATTACGGATAACATGGATTTAATTTTGGGGCCGACCTATATCATATATTTTTGGAATATTTTCTAATATTTATTATTTTTAAATTAAATTTAATCAGAAATTAATTTAAAGGTATAAATTAAATTGTGTTCTTTGGATTGTATTTTGATTTAAAATACTTTAATTTTGAAAAAAATAAAATAGTGATAATGAAAAATTTATATGTACACATAAGTTTCGATTACCAAGGATTTAATTCGGTATTTTAGAATGAAATGAATTGTATTTCAAAATACCCTCAAGTTTAAAATATTAAGTGGGATATGGGTTTCCACATGAACCTCGTGGTCTCCATTCATGTTTTAAGAATGTGATGTGATTACTTCCTGTCATCAACTTCGATTCAACCCACTAACATATGAATTTTAATCATGGTATTCAGTATTCTTGATACTCTTAAGTGATATTCCTAGTTTAAAATGTTAGTGAGTTTGATCCGTCAACCAAGGAAGTTCCTTACGAGTGAATTCAAATTTGAGGAATGAACCGATGTTATACACTTTAACATAATTAATGATATCATCCTCAATGGAGTTACTGTTATTAATTGTGGGACCAAAATATGTCGATTTTTAAATTATATAGGAAACAACATTCATGGATTATCCGAAGAATATAATTAAAAGTTGAAAATATGTCTAGTTCAAGGTAGGGATATTTAAGCTCACAACGAGATATATCGCTTCATAAGAGAACTAAGATGCCCGATGAGATTATTTTTACTCGCGGTAGAGGGATACCAAATTAATATTTAATCAAAAGATAATTCTTATGTTTTAATTGGAAATTATTTTTTCAATGATGATTATAACATTTCAAAAATGAATTCAACTTCCACTCACTGTTTTTAGTCTTAAAGTAAAATAGTTTTAATTGAAAGAAATTTCAAGGATTGAAAATGTAATTGGATATTGTTCTAACTTAAGTGGATAATAAAATCATTTAACCGAAGATTTCCATCTACATTTCGAAATTGTGATGGGATTAATTCCTCATTTTAGTGTTTGACTTTCCTCCCCATCAGAGGGCTAGTCACGGAATAAAGCTAATTTTAAAGTTTACGGTTATTGTTTTAAATTAAGTGTTACATCTGTTTGCTCTCCCCATTGGGGAAGTTCTATATTAACATTTTAATGTTAAAGAATTGATCGAAAGTGAGGTGGAAGGGTAAGGAAAAGTCTCAAGTGAAATCATTTGTTAAGAAAGGTTCATATTCCTCGGTAGTAGTGAAATAACTGAATAGTAGGTATTCTCACTAAAAATATATAGAACTTATATAGAAACATGTTCGGTTTTTCTTGAACTATAGGGAAAAAGACATGTAAATGGTTTTTTTTTATTTAAAAGTAAATGCATGACTTATTTTCCAGTTTGAACTTAGTATGTAGATTCACGTAGCATAAATAAGGACTACAATTCACTATAGAGGTTCCAAGTAACCGAGTAACTAGTTATAAGATAGATGTTTCACATTATGGACAATGAGAATAAGGAAACAATATTAGCATTATAATATATTTTAGATTTTTTTGAAGATATAAAGATTATATAGGTAAATTATATGATTACCTACTTATTATAGAAAATTTCTTTGGGTTTCTAAATTCATTTTGAACAGATGATCTAGTATTTTAATGAATTTATTTTCATCAAAATTGGTTATCTTTTATCTATTTTGGTATATTGAAAAATAATTTATACATTATAAGGTATGGCTCAAAATTTCAACAAAATACCGAGTTAGACAATTTTAATGGAGACTCCCTTAAAGAGAAAGTTTATTTCTTAGAAAAATAAAACACAACTTTGACACTTACTCATAGGTTATTTTATTTGAAAATGGATTCAAGGATTAGTTTAGAATATATAATTGAGATCATTGGAATTGGAGGCACTTTTAGTCTATGAATCACAATAATAAGATAAAATGACCAAATGGTCGTTCATGGGAAAAAATGTAAAGATACAAATATGTGTTGGAATGGTTCATTTTGATTTATGTGCTCCTACGATTATCCAGTGAAAGAGGTGGTTTTATGTGATTTATTAATTTTATTAGTGATTAGTTAATGGTATGGATATGTTTACCTTATGCACCATATATATAAAGACTTCTTTATTTTAATTTGTACAAGAATAAGGTGAAGAATAGGTGAGGTAAGCTAATCCAAAATCTACGATATGATCATGAGAGTGTACCTATTGGGAAAATTAAGGAATAGTTTATTTGAGGTTAGTATTATATCCTAATTGTCTACATCGATATTCCATTTCATATTAGTGTAGAGGAGAAGATAAAGTAAGACTCATTTAGATATGATAAGAACCATGATTAATTATTCAATATCATGAAATTCTTATTGAGATTTTCCTTAAGAGACGAATATCGTGTGGGCACAAGCTCATTTGAGAACATGTTTCGATATAAGGGTGCCCAAAACTCATAACATGCATGGAGACAATGTGGTTGAAATCAAATAAATAAGTATGTAACTTTGTTAGTTATCCCAAAAGGTTATAAAATTTGTTTATATAATTTTCCTCACCATGGGTCAAAAAGTAATATAGTCTTACAAGATAAAATGGAACATCATATTACCAATATTTCTAGACTACCCATACAAGATGAAATACAATATGATATCGATCGTACAATGATGGTGGTTAGAGTATTACTGGTGACTAGGACACACATGTCAGTTATACTGGATAACAAGTGGTACCAGGTCGCATTCGGAGCATTAGGAATCATAATGATTGGTTAGCGTTTTGGGTGATCATTTTGATGAGATCCTAGGAAAACAACAATCGAGTCCGAGGAACTACAATGAAGAATTCCAGCACAAAGGCTTTTATCCTTGTCTTACGACTATGTATACAAAAGGACATTCAATGTATTCAAATTATGTTTTGGGACTTGTAGACTTGGTGATGGGATAAAACCATCGAGCATAAGAGGATATACAACAAGCTTTAATATAGATATAAGGGAAGGTGAAAATATTCAATGCAAGTGTTACAAAAGGTTTACTTAGAAAGAAAGAGATTGATTATGAGAAAACCTTCTCGTCGGTAGCCATGATAAAGTATATTAGGATTCATTTAACATCAAGATTACATTCTTGAATAATTTATTGACACTTATATAGTAAGAAGTCGGAAAAGCAAAGTGATTTAAGATTGTAAAATCAATTTATGGATTTAATTCAAAATCAAGATCTTGGAACATTCATTTTGAGAAAGAAATAATATTTTGATTTTGATCCAAGTCCTAATTATACTTGTTTGTATAAGGGATATGAAAAAAAAGTGGTGGTATTTTTAGTACAATATGTGGATGATATTGTCCTAATAGTACACCAAAACAACATGATTGTCACATATCTAAGCAGGATAATAAAGAATTATCACAGTTAAGGATCGTGACAACTCTAGGTGTGACAACTCCTTATTATCATAATCCTTTTAAGCTTGGTAAGTTTATCAAACATAAGGGCGACCAAAGCCTTGACACGATCTTTGATCGTGAAAACTCAAGTCTTATCAACATCATGTCATGGTCTATGACTGTGACAACTCAAGTCTTATCATAGCCATGCCATGATCTATGACCATAATAATTGTCATGGCATAGGATTATGAAAACAATCAAGTATTGTCATAGCTTGTCACGGTCCTTGACTATGACAACCCCCTCAAAACATTACAGGGACTTGCACGGTCAAGGATTTTGACGAAACTGTAACCTATTTTTTGTGGAAAATAGCCACTGGCTAACTGAAAACTTCGTAAAAAAAGATAAATAAAGAAAGGAATTCTAAAACAACACTGCAACAACCATTATATGATATGCAATTAAACAAGTCAAACAAAATATGAAATTCAACAAATCCAACCAAATTACATCAAATGCAATTTTAGTTATATCAAAACAGAAGTCTAATTGAAAAATCATATGTATCAAAATCATAAATTTCAATAATACTTTAAGATAAAGGTCATCCATATGATAAATGACCCCACCATGTAGTCGATGCGTTCAGCCCTCCATTAATCATCGAATTGTGAGACCTCATCCTCTTTCCCAAACATCCCCTTAGTCACACTGACCTGGGACTTAAAAGGTTATGGTGGACGACTTTGTACCACGGTACCCGTAGTGATGCTTGAGTCCTTATCTCCCTGGGTAATCTATGATCCCCCACTCATGTCACAGATATATACTCTCTCCTTAGATGGCTTAAATGCCGTAAGGATAGTGGACTTGGGGGTATAATATATATTTTGAAGGTATGATGAGTTGGTCACCATTAATGAAAGGATGTAGTATCATTTATTTAACCAATCTTATCCCTACCCTTTCTTTATCATTCACCTTCCCCTTCCCCTTTCCCTTATTCTTACTTCCACATGTGAGCTCTCATTTGATCCATTAAACATATGATTCATGGTTTGTTGGTGATTATCCAACTTCAAGTCTGCCTCATATACGTACGTGTCAACTTCAGAGAACAACCCTAGTGGCCACAATGACCTCAAGCATGGCCCTCATATTTTAATTTCTTATCCACAAACTAACGTCCCGAGTATGACCTTTTTTATCTTGGTCCAACACTTAGCTCAATGCATATGTACTTAGAGATGCATTGTTAGCATCACTCTAGATATTGTGCACCCCGTTTAGCAACTCCTGAAATAGTATAAAATACATCATTAACATTAAAAATTAATTTTAGTAAATTATTTCAATTAACAATATAATTTTAATTTTAACTTACCAGAGTCTCAACGACCTTTTAATTAATAGCCTCACCTTTGTTTAGTCGAACGTTACATAAGAGTTGATCTAATGCGTGTCTCCCTCGACTACTGCCAGACTACTAAACATATTAAATTATTAATGAAATTTAATTTTAATATGAAATAAAATGTTACCAAATTAAAGAAATTTAAATATCATCATATGCTCCACCTCCACATAAGTTATCCGTCCGGAGTAATGCACACCCAATTTGCTTGATCAGTTAGTCCTCGTCGACTCACAGATGGTAAACTAGCTATCACACGTGTCAAAATCTATAAACCTCAGCCAGAGTTGGACAACATCACATGATTTTTATCCGAGATGATGTCCCTCAATTGTAGAACAAACTTGCTTTCCTTCCTAAAATTGTGGGTTCATAGATTCATCTTCTACGCCTTCCACTACTCACATACAATAATTAATAGATTGTTTTTATTATTCCCAAGGAAAGTCAAATTATTTTTGTCAAAAGAAACACAGTGAATTAACATTCAATAAACATATAACAAAATATGATATGTGTAAGGGAAAATATTTTAACTTAGGCTTTAATTTGTATTTTGACGTATCTAGTTACAAACAGTCACGACGAATCAAACTCTGGCATCTCCAGGATCGAAGAAACATCTACATCACATAGAGGTATAAGACTTTTAGGTGTTCATAATTATTCATAATTGTATTTGGGATGTATTTTTTATAAAATCGAGGTTGCAATTTTAAATTATTTTAAATTATAAATTTATTTTGTTTAAGCCTCATTCGAATGAGAGACAGTATCATTCGAAAGAAAAATCCTTTTTATTAGATATCCTTTCGAACGAATATATAACGAAGCAAGTACTTCTTGGTAGAACTTTCTCGTTAGAAGCTCGTTAGATGTAGACTTCTAACAAACTTCCTTTTTCATTCGAACAAAATGCTACCTCATTCGAACGAATTCCTGTTCTCGTTGGAACAACCTTTATTTTTGTTCAAACGATTTGTGTCACCTCGAATTTTGTGTCAGACATATAAATACCTATTTTGAACTCCTTTTTCATGGGACTTTGGAAAAAACACAAACAACGTATATGTGCCAAAGTTTTTCATATTTTATATCACAAAACACCTTTTGATTCAGAATACTTTCATCCCCATATGTTTTGTGACTCTTTGTGAAACCCTATAGTTTCAATACCTTCCATACACTTTATGGAGAGCAATCTCTATGGCTGACTTTTGAACCAAGGGTTCACTAGTGAAGAAGAAAGAAGGTTGATCGATGGATACCAAGGGTAGACTGCTACCTGTGGACAGACCAAGACTGAGTCATATTATATTGGAAGTGTTGAAGACACTATGTGTCCCAATTAGTTTGGCTAAGTCTTTGTAAGTTTATTATTCATCAAAACGTACAATAGTGCTGAATAAAGGTTTTTCCTTTTTTAGGTATTTTTCCTCATTTACTGTGTTGATTGCATGCGTAGTTTAATTGTTATGATTGGAACACTTATTGTATGCAAACTTAATTTAATAGAAGATAAAAATTGATAAAAATTGGAGTTTTGTGTTAGGATTTAATTATATAAATCAATCCATTAGTTCATACACGCTCTCAAATTGGTATCAGAGCGGGTTGCACTAATTTATTGTGTAATCGTTTCCGACATTTTTTTTATATCAATTTTTTTAAATTGTTGATCTTTAAAAATTCAGAATTTAATGGATAATTTTTATAATCAAATATCCATTTTTTATGGTTCCAAGTATGCTTATTGGAAAGCTAGGATGAGATCTAGACTTAAATCAATTAATGAATGTTTTGGTTATTTTGTGAAAGATGGTGGACACCACCCATTGTACTTATTGATAATTTTGTTGGCCTTAAACATGTCTCTCAAAGGACAAAGGATAACTTTAAATGGAGCAATTTTAACTCGCGCGATTTGAGTGCCATCTTAGGAGACGTCACCCCTAAAGAGTTATGTCGCATTATGACATGCATCACGTCTAAAGAAGCTTGGTATACCCTCCAACTCACTCATGAGGGGACTAATGCAGTTAAAGCTTCTAAGTTGCATAACCGCACCACATCATTTGAGACTATTACCATTCTAGAGTACGAGTTTTTTTATGAGTTTCATGCATATTTGTCGGACATAGTTAATTCTAATTTTATTTTGGGTGAGAAGATTCCTGAAACGAGAGTTGTGAAAAATATTTTTAGATCCTTGCCATTCGGTTGTATTTGTAATGTTACCGTGCTAAATTCGTTAGGGATATTAGATAATCTTAGATTAAAATATCTTATAGGAGACCTTGAAACATATGGGATATATATGTTTCCCAAAATCCTAAGGAAATAGGGATTGCTTTGAAAATTCAAACTAATAAAAAGAAGAACGAAAAAGTCTGTGAGTCCGAATCTGAATTGGATTTTAAACTAGATGATTTGGACCGTCTTGCTAAAAAAAATTCAAAAAAGATTCTTTTAAAGATATTCTTGAGAAAAATAAAAATAAGAATGAGGGAGAGAAGGTTTGTGAGAAATAAGAGATTGGTTGTTATAAATTTGAGGGTAAAGGGCACAAAGCACGTGATTGTCCCACTAGGCTTATGAGAAAAGGTAAGAAAGTTGCTAATAAATCCACCTTTAATGATAATGATGTCAGGTCGGTTGATTCAGATGGAGAATCACCATATTAACCGTCCATTGCGTTCATGGTAGTCACGTTAGCACTTATATTTTGTCCTGTGCCAATGATGACACATCTAAAGGTGAAACGTCTCAATGATGTTTCTATTCATTCTAGAGATAGTGAGAATGAGGATAAAATTGTGTAAGGACCAAATTTCCAATTGAGTCTTAATGTAGTTTTGACTTATTATCGGAACAAAACACGTTTGAGTCATAGGTAAATTTTTATTGTTCGATCACTACGAGACTATGACTTGTTAAAGATTAATTGAAGACGTTGTGGAAAAGTTACAAGGAATTAATCATGTCGAAGTTTAATTGATGCAATTTCTCATCTTCAAGGTTTAATTGCATTCCTAGATCACACAGGTATGAATGCACAATGTTAATGAAGCTCGAAATTTTATTTTACAAATATAAGGATGTTATTTTTAAAATAAAAATGTTTTTAAAGTGTTTTCCCGGTTTGCACTTCGTTTAGAGTTGATAAGGTTGAATTAGATCTTAAATTGGTTTGGACTCTAAAAATAGGGGACTGTCGTTAGAATGATAAACGTTGTTGTTCGAACGAGTGCTGCAGTCATTCAAATGACGCAATATCTCGCTCAAACGAGTTCCCCCATCGCCTTAAAATATTAATAAATAGGCGTGGTTAGTTTTCTCAAAGGGGGTTCAGTGCTAAAAAAAATTTACGATACAGAGAGGTTTCTACACAAATTTTTTCTAAGTGTTTTCACTATGAAACATCCTTAGAGTTTACAAAGATCTGAGTTATCATTACCATATGTTTATGTGATCGTTGTTGCACCATGTTTGAAGTTTTATTAAAGATCCATTGCTGGTTTTACAGTGAAGATTAGACGAATACCGGTTTCAACATCGTAGAGGATACAAGGTCATATCGGTGGATACCGAGGCATTCGTGGAGTCGACTGCTGTGGATGAGCATCATGGAAGAAGGTGACTTTATGCGTGGGCACTATGAAGATTGGTAGAAGATCAGAGGAGTGTCAAGTCTCGTGGGGATCGTGTCATTGTACAAGATTACCGTCTCACTTTGTAAAACCTTTGTCATAGTGATTGTCTGGCCTCAGCCGTCCAAGGTTTTTTCCGATCGGGTTTTTCCTCGTACATCGATGTTTTGAGTATAGATTTAATTTATTTTACTTGCTTTAATCACTGGTTGCATGATTAGGGTTAAACATGATAAGATCTGGTTAGGTTAATTTGTGTCACAACTTGGTTTGATAAAATTGAAAAATAGTTTTTCAAAAAGAGAAAAAAAGGTTTTCATTCATCCTTAATTTAATTACGCTCAAGAAATAGTTTGTTTTAATATTTGGGGACCTACGAATTGGTATCAGAGCTAGAAATACATTTTTATTGTGTTCGATCCCTTTTTGCTTGTAAGGTTGAATTTTGGTGGTTATGATAATTTTCGTACTTGTATTTTTTATGGCAAAAATTATGATTATTTGAAAATGAGAATGAGAAGTGATTTAAAATCTATTCATAAGCATGTTTGATTAGCGGTTGAAAAAGGTTGGATAACACCTATCACACGAGAGGATGAGGTCACTAGTTTGAAACTCGTTGAGTCATGGACTAAGACTGAATGAACATAGGCTTGCACTTTATAACTCTAAAGGTCTGCACGTTACTTCCTCACATGTCACACCGTAAGAGTATAATCGTATCATGACTTGTGAAACTTCGAAAGAAGCTGGGGATACACTGTCACTCACTAACGAGCGCATGAGCAAGGTTCGTGCGTCTAACTTGCAAAATCTCACTACACAATTTAAGACGATTAAGATGTTAGAGAGTGAAATGTTTGATGAGTTTTATACTAGGTTATCCACGATTGTTAATGCGGCGTTTAACCTAGGTAAAAATATTCTCGATAACCGAGTGATTAAGAAAATTTTGAGATCGTTTCCGAGTAGGTTTTATGCGAAGGTGACTATTATGAATTCCCTTGGTCGGATTAACAGGTCTAAACTAGAAGGGATCATAGGAGACCTTCAAGCCTATGAACTCGACATGTTTACCTCCAAGCAAGTGCCAAATAAAGAAAAGGGCATCGTTTTGAAAGTCCTGAAGGAGGAAACTAAAGTTTCGAATGACGATTTCAATTTTGACTTTGAGGATGTCGTCTTGTTGGAAAGAAAGTTCAAGAAGTTTCTACAAATTCATAAGCAATCAAAAGATGCCAAAAAGTTTGAGAAATTCCAGAACAAGGGAGACTCCACGCCTAAATATAAGAGTGAGAAACCTAAGAGAGATGAGTTTGATAGGTGTTTCGGGTGTGAGGGGTATGGTTAAAACGTAGCTGAGTGTCCCACTAGACTTAAGAAAGAGGGTAATAATTCGATAGCATACAACGCCACCTTAAGTGATAGTGAATCGGAAGAGGGAGATGATTCCCCCATTGAGTGTAACATTTTTTTATTCAGGGCATGTCATGTGAGCGACGAGGATACTCACGTGCATGGCACTTCCAAGGCTGTTGAGAGTGATTCCCGAGAGGGAGAGGGTGATGAGAGCAAAGATGAGGAGCTCGACGTAGGAGAGTGGCAAGTTTCATTTTAAAAGTTATTTGAGATACGGTGAAGGTGAAAAAGGAAAACTCGAAATTTCAAGATAAGTTGAAAGAGCGTGTCGTAGAAAATAATGATGCATTAATTGAGGATCTTAGGTCATGGGAGAAAAATCTTAGGGAGAAGCTAGAGTACGTCGAGAAAGAGGGATGCACCCTTAAAGGTTTTATGCAGGCCTTAAAAAATAAGTTGCTAGAGTTTGATGAGTCTAGGCATCTACCCGAGTAAAGGATTACAGAGTTGGAGGATAGTTTGACAGACTCGTCTAGAGTTAAGTTTGACTTGGAGGTGAGAAGTGAAAAGATGGATAGGATGCTAGGCACCGTCCAAATTAAGAGAGATAGGGGTGGTATTGGATTTGATGATCTTGTTGTTCCCATTCCCCTCGCACGTGTGAGAGAGACACATAGTAACGTTAGAAAATATCTACATGTAGGTCACTTTCCATACCATCATTACACTTGCACGTTTTGTGGTAGGAAAGGTCACCTTAGAAATTTTTTCTATGACCTTAGGAATGCTCCTCGAAAGTTTAGAATGTTTAGGAATAAAGTTGCCCCTATTCCCTCTTCCCCCATGCGTCATTACACACCTACTTGGGTTAGGAAGTCGAATTTTGTAGCTTTAGGAATAAAACTTCATGGTTCTCATTTGGTTGCACTTGATTCTTCCCATACTAAATCTAAAGGTTGAGTGTATTACCATGTTTATCAATTAGTATTATATTTTTCATTTATTTCATCTCATTTTGAAAAATACAAAACAAATTTTGGTTTTGAAATTTTTTGAGAAAAACACAAAATGATTTTACTTTTATTTGAGTCAAAATATTTTGAAAAAGCCAAAAATATTTTTGATTTTTGTTTTTGTGTCGTGAGTTAACATGTTTGATGTGGCATATTGGTGTGCTTGGACCACCTTCCTTCCATTATCCATGTGTCTATGACATTTGGTCATTATTATCAATGCTTAGAATGATCTTAACCATTGTATTATGGGGTTGTTTTGAAGTTGATATGTGTTTTGATTCGACTTTGTGTATATGCCATGATTGCACACATGCACGAGTTTATATGGATGTTTGACTACTCTTGCATATTTGAATTTGGTGAGATGTTCTTATTGCAATATTTTCATCTATGTGTAAGTAGACCTAAGGACGAAATGTGCATGTATTAACCATTTACCGTGAGGATTAAATTGAAAAAATGACGAGTGTTCACCAGAAAGGGTTGCGAGAGTGTAAAATTGACTCGTTGTGAGAGCCACCGTTTAAAAGAGCCCGAAAAATAATAATAAGGAAATAACAAGATTCCTATGCCAAAAATTGGACAAATTAGTTTAGTTCATTCAAAAGAAAATATGATATATATTTGAGGGAGTTTGGATGGATTAAAAAATGTTAAACGGGTTTGCACAGATAATCCTAAACGTTGAAAATCGTGTCATGACGTTATTGTTTGTAGCATCGTCAAAATTCCAGATTCGTGTGCATGGTGTTTGTTTAGTTCATTAATCTCACTCTTTAATTGTCACATATGGCTATAATAAAGTTTGATAATAGATTGTTATTGATTAGAGCCTCTTGATCGTTTTGATGTGTTGGAATTATGATTCATTTGTCTTTGTTCACGCAACATTCCATACTCATGTTTAGGCACATCGATACTATGTTGGCATGTTACTCATATTTATTTATTTATTTTTGAGTTTTTTAGTTTAGCTACTGGTTTGCTACTGTTTGCAGTTTTGAGCCCCTTCCAGTTAGAATTTTCATGAAATTTCTTCACTGGCAACACTATTTAATTTTCTGGGAAAACTGTGATTGTTTTGTTTATGCCGTTCAAACGACATCTGTCTTCATTTGAGAAATGTCGTTTCTCGTTCAAACGACATCCCTGGTTCGTTCGAACGACAACCTGTTTGACCAGTTTCGCTTTTTTTGTTGACTTATTTTGTTTCAATACCTTGTTATTCTTATTCCTCTTTCGGTACTGGGTTTTTATTTATGCAGTATTCATTTAGAGATTTAATCTTTTACTGCATTGATATGTTTAATCACACCTTCTTACACTGGTATATTTTTGTATGATTCATTGTTTGCTAGCTACTGATTTGACATTGATTGATCATATTTAGCTGGTTGTTTCATGTTTATCAAGCATAATATGAGTTAACGTAATCAAATTGGTATATCACATGATAGATTTGTTTATCTTTTCATTGGATTGTCTATTCGAGACAAAAAGGGGAAGAGATGTCTGTGATGTAGGAGGAGTTTTATGTTTGTGACTTGATATCCTGATTTATATATTTGCACATATTGGTATCATATTTTGTTCACATAACAAATGATTTGGATTTGATTTTTCGTATTGATTTATATCATTTGCTCCTCCCTACTTCACTGGGTATTTGTCTGTTTCATGTGTGTAGGTATGCATAAAGAGATTCGAGATTCCAAGTCTACATCACATTCACACATTCAGAGATAGTTTCAAGCTTACTAGTCCATTATTTATAAGTCTTATCCTGTACGGATGATGTAATCTTATTTTTGGGTTTATGGGGTGGGATTTAGGCATCATAGGACTTGATGGACCGACTTAGGCATTTCACTATTGGTTTTATCCCGGAATAGTTAAAGGGGAGATTTGTAAGGACCAAATTTCCAATTGAATATTAATGTAGTTTTGATTTATTATCGCAATAAAACACATTTGAGTCATAGGTAGATTTTTATTGTCCGATTACTACGAGACTATGACTTGTCGAAGATTAATTGAAGACGTTACGGCAAAGCTAGAAGGAATTAATCATGTCGAAGTTTAATTGGTGCAATTTCTCGTCTTCAAAGTTTAATAGCATTCCGAGATCACCCAGGTATAAATGCATAATTTTAATGAAACTGAGAATTTTATTTTACAAATATAATGATCTTATTTTTAAAAGAAAAATGTTTTAAAAGTGTTTTACCTGTTTACACTTCTTTTAGAGCTGATAAGGTTGGATTAGAGTTTAAATTTGTTTGGACTCTAAAAATAGAGGACTGTCGTTAGAACGACAAACATTGTCGTTCGAACGAGTGCTACTATCATTCAAACGAAGCAGTATCTCGCTCGAACGAGATCCCCCACCGCATTAAAATATTTATAAATAGTCGTGCTCAGTTTTCTCGAAAGAGGTTCAGTACGAAAAATAATTTATGATTCATAGAGGTTTCCGCACAAAGTTTTCTAAGTGTTTTCACTATAAAACATCCTCAGAGTTTACAAAGATCCAGGTTATCATTACCATATGTTTATGTGATCTTTGTTGCACCAAATTTGAGGTTTTAATAAATATCCATTATTGGTTTTACAGTGAAGATTCGACGGATACGGGTTTCAACATCGTAGATGACACAAGGCCATATAGGTGGATACCGAGGCATTCGTGGAGTCGACTGTTATGGATGAGCATCGTGGAAGAAGGTGAATTTATACGTGGGCACTATGAAGATTGGTAGAAGATCAGAGGAGCGTCAAGTCTCATGGGGATCGTGTCGTTGTACAAAATTACCATCTCACTTTGTAAAACTGTTTGTCATAGTGATTGTCTGGCCTGAGCAGTCCGAAGTTTTTTTCCGATTGGAATTTTCCTCGTACATCGAGGTTTTGAGTATTGGTTTAATTTATTTTACTTGCTTTAATCACTGGTTGCACGATTAGGGTTAAACAAGATCAGATCTGGTTAAGTTAATTTGTGTCACAACTTGGTTTGATAAAATTGAAAAATAGTTTTTCAAAAAGAGAAAAAAGGTTTGCATTCATCCTTAACTTAATTACGCTCAAGAAAAAGTTTGTTTTAATATTTGGGGACCTACGAATTCGTATCAGAGCTAGAAACACATTTTTATTGTGTTCGATCCCTTTTTTCTTGTAAGGTTGAATTTTGGTGGTTACGATAATTTTCGTACTCGTGTTTTTTACGGCACAAATTATGATTATTGGAAAATTAGAATGAGAAGTGATTTAAAATCTATTGATGAGCGTGTTTGGTTAGCGGTCGAAAAAGGTTGGCTACCACCTATCACACGAGAGGATGAGGTCACTAGTTTGAAACTCTTTGAGTCATGGGTTGAGACTGACTGAACATAGGCTTGCACTTTATAACTCTAAAGGTCTGCACATTATTTCCTCACATATCACACCAGAAGAGTATAATCGTATCATGACTTGAGAAACTTCGAAAGAAGCTGGGGATACACTGTCACTCACTAACGAGGGCATGAGCACGGTTCGGGCGTATAACTTGCAAAATCTCACTACATAATTTAAGACGATTAAGATGTTAGAGAGTGAAATGTTTGATGAGTTTTATACTGGGTTATCCACGAATGTTAATGCGGCGTTTAACCTAGGTGAAGATATTCCCGGTAACCGAGTGATTAAGAAAATTTTGAGATCGTTGTCGAGTAGGTTTGATGCGAAGGTGACTATTATGAATTCCCTTGATTGGATTAACTCATCTAAACTAGAAGGGATCATAGGAGACCTTCAAGCCTATGAACTCGACATGTTTACCTCCAAGAAAGTGCCAAATAAAGAAAAGGGCATTGCTTTGAAAGCAATGAAGGAGGAAACTAAAGTTTCGAATGAAGATTTCGATTTCAACTTTGAGGATGTCGTCTTGTTGGAAAGAAAGTTCAAGAAGTTTCTACAAATTCATAAGCAATCGAAAGATGCCTAAAAGTTTGAGAAATTCAAGAACAAGGGAGACTCCAAACCTAAGGATACGAGTGAGAAACCAAGGAGAGATGAGTCTGATAGGTGTTTTGGGTGTGAAGGGTATGGTTAAAACGTAGCTTAGTGTCCCACTAGACTTAAGAAAGAGGGTAATAATTCAATAGTATACAACGCCACCTTAACTGATAGTGAATCGAAAGAGGGAGATGATTCCCCCACTGAGTGTAACATTTTTTTATTCAGGGCATGTCATGTGAGCGATGATGATATATCTTCCCACGAGGATACTCACGTGCATGTCACTTCTAAGGCTGTTGAGAGTGCTTCCCGAGAGGGAGAGGGTGATGAGAGCTAGGATGAGGAGCTCGACGTAGGAGAGTGGCAAGTTTCATTTTAAAAGTTATATGAGATATGGTGAAGGTGAAAAAGGCAAACTCGAAATTGCAAGATAAGTTGAAAGAGCGTGTCGTAGAAAATAATGATGCATTAATTGAGGATCTTAGGGCACGGGAGAAAAATCTTAGGGAGAAGCTAGAGTACGTCGAGAAAGAGGGATGCACCCTTAAAGGTTTTATGCAGGCCTTAAAAAATAAGTTGCTAGAGTTTGATGAGTCTAGGCGTCTACCCGAGTAAAGGATTACAGAGTTGGAGGATAGTTTGACAGACTCGTCTAGAGTTAAGTTTGACTTGGAGGCTAGAAGTGAAAAGATGGATAGGATGCTAGGCCCCGTCCAAATTAAGAGAGATAGGGGTGGTATTGGATTTGATGATCTTGTTGTTCCCATTCCCCTCGCACGTGTGTGAGAGACTCATAGTAACGTTAGAAAATATCTACATGTAGGTCACTTTCCATACCATCATTACACTTGCACGTTTTGTGGTTGGAAAGGTCACCTTAGAAATTTTTTCTATGACCTTAGGAATGCTCCTCGAAAGTTTAGAATGTTTAGGAATAAAGTTGCCCCTATTCCCTCTTCCCCCATGCGTCATTACACACCTACTTGGGTTAGGAAGTCGAATTTTGTAGCTTTAGGAATAAAACTTCATGGTTCTCATTTGGTTGCACTTGATTCTTCCCATACTAAATCTAAAGGTTGAGTGTATTACCATGTTTATCAATTAGTATTATATTTTTCATTTATTTCATCTCATTTTGAAAAATACAAAAAAAAAATTGGTTTTGAAATTTTTTGAGAAAAACACAAAATGATTTTGCTTTTATTTGAGTCAAAATATTTTGAAAAAGGCAAAAATATTTTTGATTTTTGTTTTTGTGTCGTGAGTTAACATGTTTGATGTGGCATATTGGTGTGCTTGGACCACCTTCCTTCCATTATCCATGTGTCTAGGACATTTGATCATTATTATCAATGCTTAGAATGATCTTAACCATTGTATTATGGGGTTGTTTTGAAGTTGATATGTGTTTTGATTCGACTTTGTGTATATGCCATGATTGCACACATGCACGAGTTTATATGGATGTTTGACTACTCTTGCATATTTGAATTTGGTGAGATGTTCTTATCGCAATATTTTCATCTATGTGTAAGTAGACCTAAGGACGAAATGTGCATGTATTAACCGTTTACCGTGAGGATTAAATTGAAAAAATGACGAGTGTTCACCAGAAAGGGTTGCGAGAGTGTAAAATTGACTCGTTGTGAGAGCCACCGTTTAAAAGATCCCGAAAAATAATAATAATAATAATAATAATAATAATAATAATAATAATAATAATAATAATAATAATAATAATAATAATAATAATAATAATAATAATAATAATAATAATAATAATAATAATAATAATAATAATAATAATAATAATAATAATAATAATAATAATAATAATAATAAGGCAATAACAAGATTCCTATGCCAAAAATTGGACAAATTAGTTTAGTTCATTCAAAAGAAAATATGATATATATTTGAGAGAGTTTGAATGGATTAAAAAAATTTAAACGGGTTTGCACAAAGAATCCTAAACGTTGAAAAATCATGTCATGACGTTATTGTTTGTAGCATCGTCAAGATTGCAGATTCATGTGCATGGTGTTTGTTTAGTTCCTTAATCTGGCTCTTCAATTGTCACATATGGCTATAATAAAGTTTGATAATAGATTGTTAGTGATTAGAGCCTCTTGATCATTTTGATGTTTAGGAATTATGATCCATTTGTTTCAGTTCACGCAACATTCCATATTCATGTTTAGGCACATCGATACTATGTTGGCATGTTACTCATATTTATTTATTTATTTATTTTTGAGTTTTTTAGTTTAGCTACTGGTTTGCAGTTTTGAGCCCCTTCCAGTTAGAATTTTCATGAAATTTCTTCACAGGCAACACTATTTAATTTTCTGGGAAAACTGTGATTGTTTTGTTTATGCCCTTCAAACGACATCTGTCTTCATTTGATCAATGTCGTTTCTCGTTCCAACCACATCCCTGGTTCGTTCGAACGACAACCTGTTTGACGAGTTTCGCTTTTTTTGTTGACTTATTTTGTTTCAATACCTTGTTGTTCTTGTTCATCTTTTAGTACTGGGTTTTTGTTTATGCAGTATTCATTTTGAGATTTAATCTTTTACTGCATTGATATGTTTAATCACACCTGCTTACACTGGTATATTTTTGTGTGATTCATTGTTTGCTAGCTACTGATTTGACATTGATTGATCATATTTAGCTGGTTGTTTCATGTTTATCTAGCATAATATGAGTTAACGCAATCAAATTGGTATATCACATGATAGATTTGTTTATCTTTTCGTTAGATTGTCTATTCGAGACAAAAAGGGGAAGAGATGTCTGTGATAGAGGAGGAGTTTTATGCATGTGACTTGATATCCTGATTTATATATTTGCACATATTGGTATCATGTTTTGTTCTCATAACAAATGATTTGTATTTGATTTTTCATATTGATTTATATCATTTGTTCCTCCCTAATTCACTGGGTATTTGTCTGTTTCATGTGTGTAGGTATGCTTAAAGAGATTTGAGATTCCAAGTCTACATCACATTCACACATTCAGAGATAGTTTCATGCTTACTAGTCCATTATTTATAAATCGTATCCTATACGGATGATGTAATCTTATTTTTGGGTTTATGGGGTGGTATTTAGGCATCATACGACTTGATGGACCGGCTTAGGCATTTCACTATTGGTTTTATCCCGGAATAGTTAAAGGGGAGATTTATAAGGACCAAATTTCCAATTGAGTATTAATGTAGTTTTGATTTATTCTCGCAATAAAACACATTTGAGTCATAGGTAGATTTTTATTGTCTGATTACTACGAGACTATGACTTGTCGAAGATTAATTGAAGACATTACGACAAAGCTAGAAGGAATTAATCATGTCGAAGTTTAATTGGAGCAATTTCTCGTCTTCAAGGTTTAATTGCATTCCGAGATCACCAAGGTATAAATGCATAATTTTAATGAAACTCAGAATTTTATTTTACAAATATAAGGATGTTATTTTTAAAAGAAAAATGTTTTAAAGTTTTTTACCTGTTTACACTTCTTTTAGAGCTGATAAGGTTGGATTAGAGTTTAAATTGGTTTGGACTCTAAAAATAGGGGACTGTCGTTAGAACGACAAACATTGCCGTTCGAACGAGTGCTACTATCATTCAAATGATGCAGTATCTCGCTTGAACGAGATCCCCCACCACACTAAAATATTTATAAATAAGCGTGCTCAGTTTTCTCGAAAGAGGTTCAGTGCGAAAAATAGTCTATGTTACAGAGAGGTTTCCGCACAAAGTGTTCTAAGTGTTTTCATTATAAAACATCCTCAGAGTTTACAAAGATCCGAGTCATCATTACCATATGTTTATGTGATCTTTGTTTTACCAAGTTTGAGGTTTTATTGAAGATCCATTGCTGGTTTTACGATAAAGATTAGGCGAATACCGGTTTCAATATCATATACGACACAAGGCCATATTAGTGGATACCGAGGCATTCGTGGAGGCTACTACTATGGTGAGCATCGTGGGAGAAGGTTACTTTCCGTATGGGCACTGTGAAGATTGGTAGAAGATCATAGGAGTGTCAAGTCTCGTGGGGATCGAGTCGTTGTATAAGACTACCGTCTGACTTTGTAAATCCATTATCATAGTGAGTGTCTGGTTTGGGCCGTCTGAGGTTTTTTCTCGATTGTGTTTTTCCTCGTACATCGGCGTTCTGAGTATTGCTTTAATTTATTTTACTTGCTTTAATGACTAGTTGCATGCTTAGGGTTAAACTAGATAAAATATGGCTAAGTTAATTTGTGTCACAACTTGGTTTGATAAAATTGAAAAAGAGTTTTTCAAAAAGAGAAAGAAGGTTTGCATTCATCCTTAACTTAATTCCGCTCAAGAAAAAGTTTGTTTTAATATTTAGGGACCTACAGAATTAGAGTGAGGGAAAAGGTGATATCTAAAATTATTTTAGTGATCTTTAAACCAAGACATTAAAAATGAAAAAAATTAATAAATATTTTTCTCTGAGGGTGTTAGATTTGGAGAACAAAGTGAACGTCTTGAGAGAGTATGAGGCATCGGTGAGCCAACTCGAGAAGGTGAAAGTTTCTTTGTGTGAGAAGTTGATTGTCTTAGGCAGGGAGGAGACCGATTTGACCAACACCATGGCTAATCTTATGGAAGATCTCCAATATTCGTTAGAGACTCGTAAGAAACTTGAATCCCATGAATTCCAACTTGAGAGTGATCACTAACGTGCCCATGAGGTCAAGGCCACTTTAAAGGAAATATCTAAGAAAGTTGGAAAGATTTTCTTCGATCCCGTATTAGGAAATATTGAGAGGCAATGAATAAGTTATGACGGTGCATAAACTTCCAAAGCCTCATATGAGTTGTTCTCAAACTTAAAATGGATCCTTATAGCCCTCATCCTAACCGACCAAGGTGAACTAACCCACCTAAGAGAGCGCATCCTGTATGTTTTGAGGAAGTTGGACCCAAACCCATTTGTGTTTATACCCACTGCAAACAAAGAGGTCATCATAAAGAGTTATGTTTTAAGATAGGAAGAGTTTCTCATATGCATGTTCCCTGGCATGCTACCACACACGAGTTCCTACACATGTCCCCACATGAACTTTCACATGTGTTACTTCGCATGCTCCCGTATATCACCATAGAGATTTTGAGAGTTTTCAAGAGAAAGTAGAGTACTAAGTCAGGACCTCATAAAATTTGATGATGGAATTTATTAGGATGTTATATCCTTTTGAGAACTCCTCTAGGCCTAATGATTGAGGTTGAGACTTATTTCTAGAATAAGATGATTATCATGTTTACATCTTATATTCCTATTTATAGATTGTATTATCATTGTGATATCATTATATTTATATTTTTTTTATTTTTTTTTATTTTCAAAATATCCAAAAAGAGTTTTGTTTCTTCTGGAGAATTTTGAAAATACAAAAAGATTTTTGATTTTTAAGTAAAAAGGTAAAAACAAAATTACAATTTTTTTAAAAGACAAAAAGAATTTTGTATTTTATGTCACCATATATGGATGAGCATTTAAAATGTCCAAATCACTCATTCATTCCATATTCTTACGTGATTTTTTTGTAGGATTTTGAGACATGATGTCGTTTGTATTGTGTGCTTAATAATTTACGGAGTCATTACGTTGATCTTTGATGATTACTTTTTACATGTTTGACTTCTAGTCACCTTTAATGCACACATGCACAAACTTGTTTGAACAATGCACTTGTCATTTGTTGAATGCGATGTTCTCATCTCAATTTTTCTTTATAATGAACCAAATTTAAAAGCTAGATAAAAGGTTGTGCATGTAAGAACCATTGCACAGACTTAAGTCATTTTTTCAGGAAATTCGTTTAATATAAGCAATGGAAAGGGGCTACAAAAGACAAAATTTCTTTGCATTAAAAGTTACCATTTGCATAAAAGAGCCTAAAAAGATTAGAGGCACACAAAAATATAAATGCCATGCCAATTTTTTACACATTGATGCTTCGCTACATATGAGCATTAATTTCTTCAAAACTAATTGATAATATTATTAGTTACGTGAGATTTTGAGGGAGTTATATTTGAAGATCAATGGGTTTGCACAAACTGAAAAATTCTCAAAAAACATTACATAGTTTGGCGTTATTGGTGTTAAAATCATTTAATTTCATGACATGTTGATTAAGTTGAGTCAATTTCACTTGAGTTCACCATTCTTACACCAAAGGTAGACTTTGAGATTTTTCGTTGTGATATATCTCAAAACTTCAGGCACACGTTATGACTATATATGTTGATTTACCTATGACTATTGTTCACAACTTAACATTCTTCATTCACTGTTTGAATATTTTTTATTTATTCCATGGAGTGTTATATGTGATCATTTTATACCTTATCCTTAAAAGAAAAAATTATTTTTTAAAAAAATAGTTGGTTGATACATGCCTTTGATATTATCATCACCTATGCTTACTTGATTATTCTTGTGATTGATATCTTACTTCTTCCTGTGATGCTTTATAATTCATGTTACATTTCTACTCCTTTGTATATTACGGATAAAAGGGGGAGAACAAATTTAGGGGAGTTTTTGACTTTTTGTTCAACAATCTATGCCTCACGGTATCCCTTTGTTTAATGTGAGTAGGTTTTCGCGTTGATGATGCATTCTTAATTTGCACCACCCAATAGAAGAAAAAGTTGAGCTTGAAGATAGTTTCTTTTACGTCGTTTCATTTATAGGGTTTAAGAGGGAATTTGGATTCAATTTCATAAAGGTCTTTTTATAATGATTTAGGTTTGGGTTTTGTTTTGTACCAGAATAGCCAAAGGGGGAGATTTGTAAGGGCAAATATTTTATCTTAGGATTTAATTTGTATATCAGCGTATCATGTTACAATCCGTCACCACGAACTGAACTCCATCATCTCTGAGATCGAATGCACCTCTACATATCATAAAGGTATAAGACTTTTGGGTTTTCATAATTATTCATAATCGTATTTAGGATGTATTTTTTATAAAACGGACGCTATAATTTTAAAGGATTTAAAACTAAAAATTTACTTTTTTAAGCCTTGTTCAAATGAGATAAGAGTCTTGTTCGAACGAAAAAGCCTTACCATTAGATATCCTTTCAAAGGACCATCCAACTAAGTAAGGACTACTTGGCAGAACTTTCTCGTTAGAAGCTTGTTAGATGTAAACTTCGAATGAACTGCCTTTTCATTTTAACGAA
The DNA here is from genome assembly GCA_949130495.1 of Sambucus nigra. Lineage (NCBI taxonomy): Eukaryota > Viridiplantae > Streptophyta > Magnoliopsida > Dipsacales > Adoxaceae > Sambucus > Sambucus nigra. Next base: position 397,437,540 of record OX422219.1, on the reverse strand, counting down.
ACATTTTCTCACTTGAACGAATGCTTATCCTCATTCGAACGACCTTGATTTTTGTTCAAACGAGTTGCGCCGCCTAAATTTTTGTGTCACACCTATAAATACCTATTTTGAACTTCTTTCACATGGGACATTGGAAAAATTGCAAATAGCATATGACTAAGCATAAATTCTTCTGAATTTAGCCCCTTAATTTAGTAATTTTATTATCTCGAACAACGTAATTGATTTGCTTTTATCCCATAACATTGCTAATGACTTCTTCTAACAAGTACCCCGAGTTTTGTGTATTTATTACTGATTTTACAGGTATTTAGTGCAAGAAAAGGAAGAAAGAAACCAGAAGAAAGGAAGAGAACAAAGGAAGACAAGTCAAAGGGCAAAAACCTAACTCTACACCCGGAGTTCGGATTTGAAGCCTAAATGGAAGTTGAAGATCATCATTTCAGAAGAGCGTAGGAAGAAACGACAATCAAATCGGAGCTCTAGATCAAAAGATATGGAAAGTCAAAGTTGATAAAGAAAAAAGTCAAAGTTAAAGAATATCGGATCGATCCGAAATACTTCCATTCCAGTAGACTCCGGATCGATACAGAACCTATGGAAAAAGAACCGATCCGCTATCGGACCGGTCTGGTAGGAGAAAAATGAACCGATCTGGCTAATGGAAAACGAATTGATCCGATGGGATCCGGACCAGTACGACTGTTGAATTTCTGGAATTTAATGTGGAAGATTAAAAGTCACAACTCTTGAAATTTCTTGTATAATTCCTTTTTATTAATTATAAAATGGAAGGAGTCATATTGAGGTGATATAAAATGGTAAACCCTACTAGAAAAAAATGAGTTCTAAAAAACCCTAGTTTGTAAGTTTGTAAGTTTTCCCTTTTATATCACCTCAATATGACTCTAGTTTGTAAGTTTGAGGCAAAGGAGTATTCCATATTCAAGTTCAATTCTATTTCCAAGTTGTGATTACAAATTTCAATCTTCAATCCAAGTATCAATTTCAATTCTCTTATTTGTTTCTCTATTTTACTTTCAATTCGATTTTCAATTGTTGTGCAATTCTCTTTTGAAGTTATGTTCTTTTGATATATGATTACATGTATAGTTATAATTCTGTTTTCATATAATAAAATCATGTCTAGCTAAATTTTCAAGGGTTGGGATGCATGAAGCCATCCCTAGGTAAATTACCCATGTAGAAAATAGAATTTAAATTGAAAATTGACAGAATCGTGTAGCGAAATTATACGAACATAGTAGATCTTTTAATCTCTCTTGCCCAAGGTACTTGGGATGTTTAAGAATACTATGCAAGTGTAATTGTTCTACACCGCTTTATAGTTTCCTTTGATTTCATATAATGCGGTCTAGTTCTCTCATATATGTAATGCTTAGGATCTCTAAAGACTAGATTCAGTTCAGATTTTAATCTGCAATTCTAGTATTCTATACGGTAAATTACAAGGAATTGGGAGATTGTATCCTAACCTATTTACTCTCATACTCATATCTATTCTCTTTATAATTCTTAGTTGCCTTTTTGCACGTAGTTCATTCAAAAATTTCTTTTCATCACCATTTGGAAATTTCAAACCATCAATCATCATCTTTTCTTTTCTTTTTATGAATCTCTCATACTCATGTCTATTCTCTTTACAATTCTTAGTTGTCTTTGTGCACGTAGTTCATTCAAAAATTTCTTTTCATCAACATTTGGAAATTTCAAACCATCAATCATCATCTTTTCTTTTCTTTTTAGGAATCATCTGAAGGTTAACTAAGCTTTTCCTACGGTATTCTGAATTGCCAAATTCTGTCCCTAGTGGAGACGATCCCGACATATCGGATTATTACTAACGCGATAGGCTTGCACTTGAGCTTATAAATCACGCACTTTAGACACATTTGCGATCGCGTCATGTTTTTAGCACCGTTGCCGGGGAACACACGTAAATTTATGACACTTAGGAAAGTGAAATTAATCCTAAAGTGATTCATTCCTATAAAAAAAATATTCTCATAAATCATAATATTACATTCAAAATCTCCTTACAACCCAAGTTCACGAAAATCCAATTGCTGAAGCTAATTCTGACAATTCTCATACCACCGACTCTTCACACTTTTGGGTTCCACCTCCTTCACCTCAAAATTCAATCACAAGTCGCACGTTGAGTCAAACACTGAGTGAGGGTTCTGAATCGTTTGGTAGAAATATGTCTGTGCATGGTAGTGTTGGTGCTGGAGAGGAAGAGTTACCATATTTTCCCATGAAATATCTCTTATTTCCTGAGCGAATTGTCACCCTTGTTGCTTTTTACTTTCGTATAATTCCGGCTAGTTCCTCTTTAGTAATGGGATGATTCAAATTCTTCTTACATTCCATGGTATGGATTCTGAAAATCCATATCTTCATATTAGAGAATTCGAAGAAGCGTGTGAGACATTTGGTGATCAAACCTGCCCACAAGATGTAATCCAGTTAAAGCTCTTCCCTTTTTCCTTAAAGGATAAAGCTAAGACCTGGCTATGGTCACAACCCCAAATTTTGTATTATCCTGGGGAGATATGCAAACTAAGTTTCTCTCCAAGTTCTTTCCATTAAACAAAACCAACTCCGTCAAAGTTGAAATCCAAGATTTTCGTCAAAATGAGAATGAAGCTTTCGACAAGTGTTGGGAACGTTTTCAGGAGTTAGTTAGTGCTTTCCCACATCATGGGTTTGAAAAACATCATCTTATTTCATTCTTCCATCAAGGGATTACTATAGCATCAAAACAACTTGTACAGGCAATGTGTGAAAGACTGTTTTGGAAACTAGACTCGAGCGATGCTGAGGCTCATCTGAAATACGTAGTGGAGACTACGCAAACATGGGATATTTTAGACCTAATAGTCAAAACAAAAATTGACAAGTGTCCAACATGCCTGCTGCATCCGGTGTTTATCACTTGGACAAGGACACTTTGTTAGATCATCAATTTGACTAATTGGAAAAGAGTTTTAGAGACATACTTGATGTGCGATTCAGAGAAGTTGCCAGACCCACCCAAGCTGGAAAGGAGAAAGTATGTGCCATTTGTGCTGCTGGTCATTCTACTAAAGGATGTCCTATAATACCTGCCTACAAAGAAATGTACACTGAGCAAGTAGAAGATATAGGAGGGTTTCGAGGAAATTTTAATGTACTTTAGGGGACTGCATACAATCAATCATGGAAGAATCATCCTGGTTTCAACTATGGACAACAACAAGGTGTGATTAATCCTAATTCATATGTTGCTATGCCTCCACCCCCTCCTCAATTTCAGCAAATGCCTCCCATGCAAACCCCTATGCAAGTACCATCTCGTGGTCCGTATGTTACTCCACCTAGGCGATCTCTTAAGGATAATATGAATCAACTCATCCAATCTCAAAAGTAGAACAATGCTAAGTATGTTCAAATGTTCACAGAAATTCATACTAGCATCTCTATGTTGCAATCTTCATTGAATACTCATGAGAAGGGTAAATTCCCAGCTCAAGGCCAAGGACCAACTCAAGGGCAAACTACGATTAGCTCTACATCATCGGATTCACAAGAGTAATGTCAAGTTGTCATGACCCTGCGAAGTGGTCGCGTAATTGATCTAGCACCACCACCTCCCAAATAATCTAAAGCGAAAGAAGTTTCAGAGTCTGAGGAGACCCCATTGCATTTGGATGATAAGGATGAAGAAGGTGAGCCTGAAATTGAAGTAAAATCGCCCATTGCTGCTCCATTTCCTCAACGCTTGGCACCACACAAAAAGGGAGCCTCACGTACTGAAGTGTTAGATGTTCTGAAGCAAGTGAAGTTGAACTTTCCATTTCTGGATGCTATCCAGCAAATTCCCGCCTATGCGAAAGTCATCAAAGATCTTTTGACTATCAAACGACGGCTTAAGGTGAAGAAGAACGTCTTTTGGCACAAAATGTGAGCTCGGTTCTCCTTAACGATCTTCCACCAAAATTCAAGGATTATGGTGGAGCTACAATCTCGTGTGTTATTGGAGAGCGTAGAGTTGAAAAAGCCTTGCTTGACTTAGGTGCGAGTGTGAATATACTTCCATACTCTATCTATAAGAATCTTGATTTAGGCGATCTTAAACACACACGAATCACTCTATAATTAGCAGATTGAACAGTGAAAGTACCTCGAGGGATTGTGGAAGACATGATCGTTTAAGTGGACACATTCTACTTCCATGTAGACTTTGTCATTTGGGACACAGAGCCTTCTCCCCATTCTAGTAATCATGTTACCATAATTTTAGGTGGTCCATTTTTAGATACTGCTAACGCTTTGATCAATACACGAAATGGACAAATGCAACTCACTTTTGGAAACATGATCCTCGAGACTAACATTTTCAATGTTGCTAACCAAATGGGTGATGAGGATGAAATTCATGTGGTTGATCTTATTGAAGAGGTGGTAGATGAGCATATTGAGAAGATCATAGGTGGGGATGCACTTGAAGTTTGTTTAGTTCAAGGTGTTGAGAGTGAGAGTACTTATACTGAGTTTGAGCATAAAGTGTAAGAGTTGGGAGTTTTGTTACAAGAAGAAGTGACTTTTGAGAAGCTGAGAGATATTGAATGGATTTCTAGATTTGAGTAATTACCCTCACGGGAGTCACACATGATCCCCTATGAAGATAGATTTCCTAGTCTTGAGTTAAAGAAACTACCCTCTCATGTAAAATATGCTTTTATAGGAGATGATGAAACGTTTCCTATTGTTGTCTCTTCTAGCTTAAAAAAAAGAGTAAGAGGGTGAGTTGTTGAATGTTTTGCGGAAGCATAGAAGTGCTTTTGGTTGGACAATAGCGGATTTGAAAGATATAAGTCCTTTGATTTGTACCCATAAAATCCACCTCGAGGAGGAGGTGAAGCCCTTGAGAGAAATGCAAAGGCGACTGAACCCAACCATGAAAGATGTAGTTCGAGCGGAGATCATCAAATTATTAGATGCTGGTATTATCTATCCCATTTCTGATAGTAAATGGGTGAGCCCAAGTCAGGTCGTTCCGAAGAAGTCGGGTATGACTGTGGTTGAAAATACTAAGGGAGAATTAATACCTTCACACACCACCACCGGGTGGCGTGCTTGCATTGATTATCGAAAGCTCAATGCTGGAACAAGAAAAGACTATTTTCCCTTGCCTTTTATTGACCAAGTGATTGAACGAGTAGCGGTCCATCCTTACTATTGTTTTCTAGATGGGTATTCTGGCTATAATCAGATTGAAGTGGATATAATTGATCAGGAAAAGACGACTTTTACATGTCCGTTTGGCACGTTTGCCTACAAACGTATGCCGTTTGGATTATGTAATGCGCACGCGACTTTTCAAAGGTGCATATTGAGTCTCCTTAGCTACATGGTAGAGAAAGGTCTTGAGGTGTTTATGGACAATTTCAAAGTTTGCGTCCCCTCTTTAGACCAATGTTTAGCTAATCTTGAATTGTTTTTATTCCGGTGTGTGGAAAAAGACTCAGTCCTCAATTGGGAAAAATGCCATTTTATGGTCACTGAGGACATAGTTCTGGGCCACATAGTCTCATATAGGGGTATTAAAGTTGACCGAGCAAAAATCGAAGTAATAACTGAGCTACCCCCGCCAAAATCGCTTAAATATGTGAGGCCCTTTCTAGGCCATGCTGGATTTTACAGGGGATTTATCAATGACTTTAGCGCCATCGTTAAACCCTTGAGTAATCTTCTTATGAAGGACACTCCGTTTGAATGGCATAACGCATGTCAATAATCTTTTGATAAATTAAAAAGTATGCTAATTTCTTCTCCTATCATGCAAGCTCCGAATTGGTCACTTCCATTCAAGCTTATGTGTGATGCAAGTGATTACTCGATTGGGGTTATTTTAGGACAGAGGAAAGAGAAGAAAGTTCATGTTATTTACTATGCTAGTAGGACATTAGCTGGCCCCCAGATTAACTACTCCACTACGGAGAAACAATTACTAGCAGTCATTTTTGCTCTCGATAAATTTCGCTCTTATATTATTGGGTTGCCCATCATTTGCTTCACTGATCACTCGGCACTCAAATATCTTCTGACCAAGAAAAATGCCAAACCGCGGATAATCAGGTGAATCCCACTCCTACAAGAGTTTAATCTCTCAATCCAAGATAATAAAGGAGTAGAAAACGTCATTGCCGACCATTTGTCACGGCTCTCGTCCGACGTACCTATTGATCCAATTCCCATAGACGAGCATTTTTCGGATGAGAATCTATTTGCTACTTCTTCTCTTCTCTAGTTTGCAGATATAGTGAATTACCTTGTCACGGGGGTCCTTCCCTCCAATTGGACTCTGCAAGAGAGAAAAAAGTTCATTACTTGGTCACGCATGTTCTTTTATGATGATCCGTATTTGTTTAAGTATTGAGCCGATCAAATCATCCAAAAATGTGTACCTAATGAAGAAATTCAAGGGGTAATCTGATTTTGTCATACGGAAGCTTGTGGAGGTCATTTCTCCAAAAACAAAACGGCCGCTAAAATCCTGCAAAGAGGCCTCTTTTGGCCCACAATCTTTCGGGATATGAATAGTTATTATAAATCGTGTGATAGATGCCAAAGAATAGGAGCTATTACTCGCCGTGAAATGATTCCATTAACCCCCATACTTGTCATAGAGTTGTTTGATTATTGGGGAATTGACTTCATGGGACCTTTTCCACCCTCTTTTGTCTTTCTATACATACTCGTCGCAGTAGACTACGTCTCAAAATGGGTAGAGGCAATAGCTACAAGGACAAATGATAATAAGGTGGTGATAAAATTCAGTCAAGAACACATACTTTCTCGCTTCGGATCTCCTAAGGCTATCATCAGTGATAATGGTACTCATTTCTGCAATAGGCCAATGGAAAAGAAAATGAAAAAGTATGGGGTCATCCATAAAGTTGGAGCGACTAATCACCCCCAATCGAATGGCCAGGTCGAGTTAGCAAATCGGGAAATTAAGAATCTCTTGAAGAAGACAGTCGAACGTAACAGTTAAGATTGGTCTCTCAGATTGAATGATGCACTCTGGGATTATCGAACTGCATACAAGAATCCCCTTGGGATGTCCCCTTTTCATTTTGTGTATGGAAAACCTTGTCATCTTCCTGTTGAAATTGAACACAAGGCGTATTGGGCTATTAAAAGGGTGAACTTTAACATGGAAAAAGATAGTGAAATACGCCAACTTCAGTTGATCGAGTTAAAATATATATGCAACGATGCGTATGAAAGTGCTAAAATCTCAAAGGAATAAATGAAACGAGCTCACGATAAAATCATCCAACGTCAGGAGTTTAATTTGGGATAGAAAGTACTTCTCTATAACTCGAAGTTACACTTGTTTCTCAAAAAATTGTGATCATGATGGGCTGGTCCATTCCTTGTGAAGGAAGTGTTCCCCCATGGAGCTATTGAATTAAAGGATCAAAAAAGAGGGAAACACATTCAAGGTTAACAGATGATGTCTCAATCCATATCTGGAAGCAGTGGTTACGAAAGACGACACAATCTGGTTGTCGAACCCCATTTATGGGGATTGACTGAGCTAATTAGGATAGGTCGTCGCAACCCCGACGGGTATGGGGTGAATTTTGTGTATAATAGTGATAGGATTTTAGGATAGTTAGGAATTCATAGTTGTGTGTCACTATCAGAGGCGGAAGTCATGCACGTGTCATGAGAGCATTTAGGGTTTAGATGGAAGTTTTGAGAAGTTTCGAAGTCCATACGCGCTGGTAGGTATGTTGGGATAGTAAAAATTGCAAGGAGAGTGACTACTGATCTGAACAGGGGAAGCAAAAATTTTTAACAAATCGGATCGGTCTGGCCGTAAAAAAAAGAACTGATCTAGTCAGTAAAAATTGAAAAATAAATACAAGGTCGGATCGATCCGGTCTGAACCCGGATTGGTACGGATATCTGCAGTCTTGTGTCCATTCTCGAGGTTAAGACCTCTTAGCCTCCCAATTTTTTCACTCACCAAAACAAATTCGTACAAACCCTTACCCAATATTTTCCCTCCCCTATTTCCCACCAAATCCTTCCCCCCTCTCCCTCATCACACTTATAAATACCAACCTCTCATCCCCATTTTTTCTTCACACCTCCATTTCCATTTTCTACTTTATCTTTGTGTCCAGAATTCTTCATCCCCAATGGCTGCCACCCATAAATACAATTCCATTGAAGTGCTGCCTGATGGTAATGGAGAATATCGTTCCCTCCGTGAAAGAATTTGGTGTCGCCGTTTCTTTGGTCCTACGCGAAAAATCCACATTGAACGTCAGGTTCTCTGGAATGAGCTACCTAATTTTTTCACCCGCTTGTTCATGTCTAGAGGTTGGTACAAATTTTTCACTGAACCGTACGAGGCGGTGTGGGAGAATGTACATTCGTTTTATGGTTCGCTCGTCTGTACAGCTGATTTCGAATCTCAAGCGTTTGTCGACTCGACACCTATTCCGTTCTCGTTGGAATTATAGCCCAGAAACTCGCATCTCTAGGTGTGGTCACTCCATCTCAATTTTCATATCCCAGCAACGATCCACCTTTTTCAAAAGATGTTTGCATGTCCCGCATCGCTCCGAGTTCAGTTTGGAATATCGAGACTTTTCCTGTGGGTCGTTTACCCGATAAGGCCCGAATCACTTTTCACATCGTTTGTTCCAACATTTTGCAAACTTCAAATGATTCGGCTATGCGACTACGTCTGGCCACGTTGGTTTACCATTTGTTTGCCCATGAAACTGTTATCAATTTGGTCTGCACATTTTATAATGATATCATTTACGCGGCGCTGGAAGAGAAGGTCAAGACACCTCTTCCCTATGGTCGTCTCATCACGTCCATTCTTAAGGACACCGGTATCGTTCCCCCGCAAGATCTTATTCACCTACCCAAGACAATTGGGTAAGAATCACGCACTCAGACTGACAAACAAATAGAGCTGATCCGAGCACGTCGGGGTGATAGTGATGCCTCGGATAATGAGTCGTCCGACAAGGAGGAAGGTTTTGGTGTGGAAGATGTTGAGATGGGAGAAGGTGACGAGGTAGAATATGATGAAGCTGTTGATTCCGGTTATGTTCCAGAAGGTGCGGCACTCACTGAGCGTGTAGTTGCTCTTGAGGCGCGTTTCGATGGTTTTATGTCTTCCTACCGTCGCGACACGAGTATGATGTTACGCCTTCAGGCTGACCTTTACCGCCTTTAGTTGGGTTCCGAAGCCCCACTTCTTGCATATTTTTACGATCCTTATGACCCCAATGCGCCCGGTAGTTCCCACCACCCTCTAGCATAGTAAACACCACCTGTTGCATCATTTCACAGTCCCCCTTTGTTTTTACCTTATGTTGCTCTTTTCATGTTTTGCTAACTTGTGTACACAGCTATGTTTTAATGATCATTTTCTATTCTAGTTATTTGCTTGTTTTATTTTCCGCACTCCTTATTTCATCGTATTTAGCTCTTCGTCCTTTTGATTATGGACAATGCAAAAGACTAAGTTAGGGGGGATGATAAGTGCGTATTCATAAAACTTCTCAATTATAAAATATATATATATATATATATATATATATATATATATATATATATATATATATATATATATATATATATATATAAATTTGTTCAAAATAAATAAAAATTGGAATTTAAATTTATCAAAAATATCACCTTTATTCTATTTAAAGTCTAAAATTGTTAACAATCAAAATGCACTAAGACAAAATTGACCGAAGATGGAAATTGAAAGAAAATTGACGACTTAACGAATAAGTGTGGAGATTAATAAAACCCGGTGAGATTTTGAGCCTTTCAATTTTTTATGAGTTTTTAAATCAATCCGAGTTTATGATTAACTCAAAGTTCTTTTCAGCGTTTTAATAAGTCGTTGATGATCTGAATCCTTTATTTTGATCGGTTATGGGAAATGTGTGAAATGTTGTCTCGAAGCCTAAACTAAGATAATTTAAATGATTATAAAGTTAATTTAATTATGCAAGAGGATATTAATAAACATCATTAATTAAAAGCCTCCATCATTTTTCATTATTTCATTTCATCTTTCCATTCCTTATCAGGAATGTAATCACTGTTATATGCTCTTGGTGGCATTCCATTCCTTATCAGGAATATAATCACTGTTATATGCTCTTTATGGCATTTATCATACATCAAGTCCCACTTGATTAAGAATTGTTATATTCATATACATATAACGATTCTAAAACCGTCCCTCCGAGTTTCTCCACTGGACGCGCCCCTAAATAACTATCATCTTCTAGGGCCTATCAAACAAGACAGCCTGGGCACCTATCGCAACGTCGAAAAGTGTCCATATGCCTGCGGGAGAGTCATAACCACACCCATAATTACCTCCCCATTGCAGAAAACATGCATAATAACCGATCATATGGCCGAGGAATATAGTCTCCCTGCATTCAATAGTCATGGGACATCACCTCGTGCGCATACTTCCCCTATGATAGCATTTAGAGAGGTGTGTTTAAGTAAATTATCATTTACCATATTCACGATTAAGTAAATTATCATTTACCATATCATTTCCAATTCCAATTTAATCGATGCATCAACATTTTATCTAGAGCCATTTGTAAATCATAACATCATTACAACCTCGATGAATGAATAAACTCTCGATTCATTCTCCAAACATTTTAGGATGTTATTACAACCCTCCATGACTATCATACCTCAATTGAGCTTCTAAAGTCTCCCAATGTGGCCTCAAAACTCCTAGTCCCATAGTAGTTAATAAAAAAAAAAGAATGACCTAACATCAATTTGTACTCCCCCGTAATAAGCCCCATTTAATCCATTTCTAATGTAGGGTAGTAAACCAACTCATCCAGGACTCTAAGTTTACTTCATACAAGAAGGTTCCTAGGTCCTAAGCCTAAAGAAAAAGGGTGAAAATTGAGTTAGAAAAATAACTCAAAACAACCTAATTTCGAATCGATTCCCCCTAAGGCCGAATCGATTTGCCCCAAGCAGCGAATCGATTCGCCCAAAAGAGAATCGATTAGGATGAAAAACCCAACTTTTTGCTTCAGCCAAATTGATTCAGCCTTAAACCGAATCGATTCGGGTTTGCAGACCTGTAGGATGACCCCTTAGCGAATCGATTCGCCCTAGGGCTGAATCAATTCGCCCCTGTAATTTTTTCAAGAAGGGGCTACAGGTTATGCACCCTAGTTTTTCCCCCAAACTCATTTCTACTCCATTTTTACACACATCCAACAACGTTAATCTACCCCAAATTATCCTATATGATTATCCAATACCATAATCCACAATATCATCAACATTAACTAAGATTAAGGCTACAACACCATAAAATCTATATTTGTTCTATAAATTCCAATACACAACTATCACACAATTTACTCATCTTAAACCATATATTAGTAAGTAGAAAACTTGCCTAAAGCTTGAAATCTCATATTTCTCTTGTGGTAGCAACAATCCCAAGCCTCAATCTTCAATCTATCTCTTTTCTCCACAATTCTCTTCCTCTCTCTTTCTCTCTAGGTTTAGTAATACACGTTTGAGAAATGAAATGAGGTGCAATACTAAATCGTGCCTTTAGTCTAATTTCCCAACTTAAGTGGTTAATACCACATTAAAATGACTCACAACTACGCGTTTATGTTAAAACCAGTCAAAAGTGCCCGAAACATAAAAATACAATATGGCACTTATTTTGACTATCTCATACATTTTGGGGCTAACTACGCCCTTTAAATTAGCATCCGGCAATTTTATAAATCATTTCAAGTGTCGGTTTCATTTAAACCATAAATGTCATTTAAAACATATGACACTATAACATGCAACATGATGATATTTACTTACACATACAGTAAATATGCAAAAAATTTAGTAAATATGCTCCATTAACTCATTTAATTCATATTTACTCCGTCATCCGTATTTTATATAATTACTTCATGCAGTAAATTAATATAAAATAAGTTCTCAAAAGCGAGGGTTATTACAAAAGAGTTTCTAGTCAGTCATAGTGTCACTTGGTTGTAAGTTTTTGTCTTTTCATTGTAATATCTACACCGTAGTGTATTTTTTGTTCTTGTCGGCCCGAGTTTTTTCCTTTTAGTGGATTTTTCCCCCGTGCATCTGCTTCTTTGCTTATATTACTTTTGTCGCAATTCTTTTAAAATCATTATCTTAATTAAGAAGATATAACTTGTATTCTAAAATCTAGCAAAATCTTTTTTCACCTAGACTTTTCTATTATTATCCCTTTTGATAATAACAATTACTAAGCTCTTTTCTTAAATTAGGTGAAACAATTTTAATTTGGGTAACTACTATCAAGAGGCACACTCTCAGCTAATGTCATAGTGGATATCCAACATTTAAGCATTATAATGTAGGTTTAGATACTTTTTGTGTGCAATGGATGGAATTTCAACCCTCCCAAATCCTCCTTTTTATGGAAGCAATTAATTTTATTGGAAATCCCAAATGACATCTTGATGTCTAGGGATGATCAAATATAAAATAGTGATCTTATGGGATGGACTTATCCCAAGATTTTTGTCAATGATTACATAGTAGACAATGTTACATCCAGTTGGGATGATTACGATTTACGGATAATGGGTTAAAGATGAGGGACTTAAAAGTATTTTTGGTTGCATGTACCCAACTGAGTCTAGATGTATTTCCACTTGTAAGATGTCAAAGGTGCGGTGGTAAATTTTACAAATGACATAGGAAGGTACCTCCACCATTAAGCACTCCAAGATTTAATGGTTGACCACCCATTTCTAACTTTTTTACTATGAATGAGGATGAATTTTTTTAAGAATTTTATGCTGAGAGGAACAACATGATGACCTATGTCCTAGCATTGTGGAATACTATCAAAGAGGTTGTAATTGTTGATAAAATCATGTAGTCTCTCCCAATTAAGTTCCATAGAAACGTAGATACCATTGACGAGGTTCGAGAATTACTTTCAAAACCAATGCGTCTTGATGAATTAATAGGCTCTTTCCAATACTGCAAGGTGCATTTTCTATATTTCCAAGAAATGTCTCCAAATGAGAAAATTCTATCTTTTAAAGATAACAAAGCATCTCCAAGTTTAAGTTCACTTGATATTAAAGAAGAAAATAGGTTGGTACTTACAAAAAACTTTTCCAAAACTTGGAAAAATCGATAATAATCTAAAGCACTCCCGGGAAGTATTTACCTGGATTTGAAATTGGTCAAGGAAATAAAGATAAGAAGGTTGAATCTCCAAAATCCATTACTTATTTTACTTATGGTAGTCGAGGACATATTTCGAAGAAATATCCCTTGGATTTGAGTCAATGTGGTGGCATAAAGGCTTATTAAGGGACTTTTAGTGCTGGTGACTTGAACTAAGATGATGACTCTCAAGGAAGTATGTATTCCTATTTTATGACAATAGAGAATTTTGATGACTTATATGGTTTGGAGGATTTTTCTGTTCCTTAATCGGTTAAAGAAAAAATAATTCTTTATGACTCCTCTTTGAGTACTACTGAGTAAGAAAAATGATCTTCGAGATGAGTATATTAATCTCTCGAATAATCCATAGACCTCAAATAGAAAAACGTATAACTCTCCACAATGATAGATAATGTTGAAAATAAAAGGTCTGTGGTGAATGAGAGTAGTATGAGTTTTTGAGAGTATTCACAAAATCATTCTTTCCCTTATAGGTAGTTGTCTTATTCCAATTTTCTAAATTTCTTCGAGCTTTTGATTTACCTCTTCGAAAAGCTTCATCAACATTGAAGATCTTGAAGTTGTCCTGATCATCATCATAATTTATGGAACACATTTTGGATAAAAGGTATGTTGGAGATTCCCTACAACCACATCATGTGTTTTTATAACTCTATTTAAATATCTCGATAAAAACTTTTTGTGTCTAAAACTTATAGTTTTGATTGCTTGAACTTACTTATGTATAGACTTTGAGAAATCTATAAATAAGGAAAACCGAGTGAATGCAAGACGATTTGCTATATCAAAGGTCTCCCTTCGAAAAAGAAAAATTAGAAGAATTCCTTTGGCAAAATGCTAGATAAAGGCGCACGCAACATTTTCACTGAAAAATCACTATAACGATTCTTCTTCGTTGGTCGCTAACTCCTTTGAAATCTTTAGGCATTCTTTCAACTTAGATCATTGATCCAAGTTCACACTAGCGAATGAGTTTCCTCACTATAATGCCACCTCCACAGAAACGTATAGGTTCTCAAACCTGCTTTAAAGTTCTATGATGAGTGCATAATTTTGGGTTATTTATTTCCAAATAGAGGACTTGTTAGGCCATTGTATCATTAATAAGGAAAATTTATATTCATTCTTGTATATAAAAAGGATGCAACTTTGAATCAAATTTGAATCAAAAATACAATTTTAATAACCTCGGGGGGTGAAACCATAATTTTAGAAACTTTACGGGCCTAAAATTAATTTTAAATATTTATATAGGCAAAATAAAGTTCTCTCTAAAATTTAGTTGAATTCCGGATTAAAATGAGCAACTTATGAATTTTGTGGGTTAAAATGCAAAGAGGGGTAATTATGTAACAATCTAAACTTTTATGACCTTAAATTCGAATTAATTGTTTTTATTTTTCATTTTTACAAGTACCTCGGGAGTTTGGACAAAAAGAAGTTGATATGTAAAAATTATTTGGATACGTCGCGACTCAACACGGTTAACACAGCTGTAATGAATATTTTTTATAAAATCTTTCAAGTGTTCGTTAAGGTCGTGCCATAGCTTTTTCAGAAAGTTCTTGAAAATAATCACAACTTTGAAGTTGAATAAAAATGAGATTTTGAAGTTTGGGGGGGGGGGTCAAAAATGTGATTAAAGTTGGTGTTACAAGATAGTTACCAACTCAAATATAACCAATCAAATGGAGTTTTACCCCAACCCAAATATCTCACCTCATAACCTATAAATGAGACCCTTGGGTTCATTATTTTTGGTAGAAATTTTTAGTGAGAGACTTTAGAGATAGCTTTCGTATTTTTAGTTTGAGAGTATATTCTTTTGAGGGCCAAGAATTATTCTTTTATGGGAGAAATTTTATTGAGATCAATCATAAAGCACGATTAACTTGTAAGTTTGTTTTATTAATGAAAGTTATTATCCATTCTTACACTTTTATTTTTTCTTCACCTAGCTTAATTTCTTTACTAAAACTAGGTGAAGTTTATTATATTTTATGAATATTGTGTCTATTTTAAATTCGTCTTTATATTCCTGCATATTCTAAAAGTTTTAAAAAATCGACAATGCTTATAAAACAACAATTAGTAGGATCCCAGTATAGGCTTGTGTATGGAAAAGCGTGTCACCTTCTGGTAGAGTTTGAACACAAGTCCTATTGGGCCATCAAGACTTTCAATTTTGATTTACCTGTTGTGCGTGAGGTCCAAAAACTCCAACTCAATGAGTTAGAAGATATTTGGAATGATGCATACGAAAATGCAAAATCGTACAAAGAGAAAATGAAAATACTCCATGACAAGTCCATTATACAGAAGTCATTCGAACATAGACAAAAAGTTCTCTTGTACAGTTCTAGGTTGCATCTCTTTCCCAGGAAGTTGAGGTGTAGCTGGTTTGGTCCCTTTGTTGTTAAGATAGTCTACCGACATGGGGCGTTTAAGATAGATAATCCTAAAAATCGTTAAATTTTCAAAGTTAATGGTCAAAGGTTGAATCCATATGTGGAATTACAAGATCAAAAAATGGAGGACATTATCCCCCAAGACCCTGTGCACAACGAGTGAGCATGAGATTGGGTCGTTATTATTGTATCAAAGGTTTGGTTTTGCAGGAATTGTGCATTGGAAAAAGTCCCTCATTACGGTAATATCTTTCCCACCTTTTTCAATTTTGGACAACGTAGAAATTAGGTTTGGGGGTATTGAGGTTATTTTTCATTGCTTCGAAATAAATAAAAAATAAAAAGTCCAAAAATATTTTCAATATGATTGAGTTTTGAAATGATTTCTTCATATAGAATTGTTTCATTTATCTCTCAACTTGTGAAATTTTTTACACATTAGCCATATAAAATGATCGAAAATGGATATTGAGGCGAAAGTTAATATGCTTAACGAATAAATGTCAAGATTTTAGCCCAGTGAGATGTTATGTTATTCATCATTTTCGAGAGATTTATATCAATCCGAGTTAAAATAACAAAAAATTTTATTTAGCAATAAATTCGTCGATGATCTCAAATTCTTCGTTTTGTTCGATTAGAAAAAAAACAGTCATCTTAAGCACTAAAAGTATTAGTAAGTCATCTTGAGACACAAATCAACTTAAGGAAACTTGAAAAGGGAGATTAAGCCATCGTTTGAAATCCAAAAATTAGGCCTACACCAACCTTTTTACATTATTCGATTGCAATCCCATTTGAGCCAAAAAGAAAATAATCCTTTTTATTGAAAATACAATACCCTACCCGACTTCAACTAGGACTTTAAAGCCTATAAAATAGGTCATACCAATTTTTTTAGAATACTAGGGTAAAATTACGGTGGGAAAAAGGCCAAAATGAAAAGAAAAAGGTTTGTAAAAGAATGATGAGTGAAAAGAAAAAAAAATAATGGAGAAAAAAAGAGTACATGAAAAAAATGATAGAAAAAGGAAAAAAAAATGAAAATGGAGGTTGGAAGAAAAAGTGCCTAAAAATACCGAAAACCCCCTATATTCTTTGAATTTTTGAACTCCAAAAGTCATTCTTTTTTGACAAAATTTGATCCTACAATACAATCAAATGTGACAACCCGCTCACCAAAATAAGGGGTGGCCAGCCCGATACTCCAATATAACAAGAATCATGGATGGAATCCTTCTCAGCATCGTCAAAATTTTATAAGTATAGGGGATAACCACCATAAATTTCAGAAAATGGGTTGCCAATTTTTTTTTTATTTTAAGTTAAAGAAAGAAATAAAACAACCCAATTTAAAAAGAAAGTGGAAACCCAAGAGAACTTATATACAACCATAACCAAGATATAATAAGGGGACTAAAAGTGCTGTCGGTCAACAGGTAGATAACAAATATAACATGTTCATTAAGTTACATATTACATCCATTAGATAGTTACAAAATTTTGGGCCACACGCACGAATAAAAGACCAATCATAACAAGAATACAAAAATGAAAGAGTCTATAAAAAGTGTCCCGTAATATCCGCAAAATATCACGGCTCCCAAAAATTCACCGGAAAGGGAAGTCAGTACGGGCGTCCTTGCGGCGGAGCACCTGAGCGGATGCAAGGTTCATGCACAACAAGAAATATGAATGGGTCAGGGCCCGGTTTTATATAATCATTATGTGAATAAAAAGTAAGACAGTTATGAATAACTAATCATGCTAGATGAGTATAAGAATATACCTACACAGATTTAAAGCATTTACTAAGGCAACATGAATGATCATAAATATGATTAAGTTATAAGGAAAAATATAAATGAATTAACATCAACTAAAAACTGTTATCCTTACTATACTGTTCATTCCATCATTCCGTTCTTTATCAGGAAACATAATCATGATTATATGCTCTTTGTGGCATTTATCACAATTGTATGCTCTTTATGGCATTTATAATCCATCAAGTCCCACTTGATTAAGAATGGTTATAAACACACACACATATATATATATATAACGATTCTAAGACCGCCCGTCAGGGTTTCCCACTGGGCGCACCCCTAAATGACCATCATCTTCCAGGGTCTACCAATTACGACACCTTAGCACCTACAACGTAAGACGTCGGGAAGCGGCCATATGCCTTTGGGAGAGTCATAACCACACCCGGAATTTACTCACCATCGCAGAAAACATACCATAAGCGCTCATATGGCCTAGGACTATATCAACCATGCATTGATTAGCCAGGGGGCCTCACCTGCGCGCGAACTTACCTTATGATGGCATTTAGAGAGGGTGTTTTTAATCAAATTAACATATACCATATTTCATTTCCCTCTTTATTAACAATTGACATGTACTTGTTTCATTTTATACGAAACCATTTACCTTATCTCCGGAGCCATTCGTAATTCATTATATTATTACGACCTCAAAGAGTGACTAATTCTCAATTCATTTTCCCAACATGTTAGGGTGTCATTATGACCCACCATGAGTAACATACCTCAATTGAAACTCTAAAGTCTCCCAATACGACCCTACAATCTCCTAGACTACTACTAATTAATTAAGGGAAAGCAATATCCTAACGTCAATTTGTTTCATTCTTGGAATATGCCCCATAATCTATTTCTAAAATAGGGTAGCTATCTAGCTCATCTAGGGATCTAGGACTCTAAGATTACTTCATTCAAGAATGTTCATATTCCCTATTTAAAAGAAGAAATCTAGAAAATAAAATAAGGTTTTAGGGTGAAAAACATGGGACCGGTCGATCGGTCCTGAGACCGCGATCGACCGTGTCTCAAAATTTGGTCTATGAAGAAAAGCATAAAGTTCAGGTTGGAAGGGATGATCGACCGGTAAAGGGACCGCGATCGACCGAACACCAAAAATTAGGCCTTTGTGGGAAAGCAGTGTGCCCTCCCCCGAAGGCCCGGTCGACCGGTCCTGGGATCGCGGTCGACCGGTCATAGCAGACCTAGAATATTTTTCTCTTCTACAAAACTAAAACCCAAATCTAACCTCAAACCTTTGCCTCTCTTCACTTATCCCATATCTACAATATACTAACAACATTTCCCAACCTCAACAAACATACTGCATTCATATAAATCCCACCAATCCAAGATCAAATGACTTAAATACCAACATTTCCATCAAAACCCAATATTTATCCAAATCTCCGAAACATACAACTATCCTACAATTTATCCACAAGAGATCATATATTAGCAAGTAGAAAACTTGCCTTAGGGTTATAGACTCGTGTCTTCCTTCCGCTAGCGACAAATCCAAGCCAAGCTCTCCAAATTTCCCTTCTTCCTCTACTTTCTCCACACTTTTCTCTCTCTCTCTAGGGCTTGAGGTGTGAAATGGGAGAAAGAGAAAAGGGTTGGAAGACTCAAATTGTGACTTAAGTCTAATTCCCCAACTTAAATGGTTAATACCACATCAAAATAACTCGCAACAACGCATTTACATTAAAACCAGTCAAAAGTGCCCGAAACGTAAAAATATAATATGGCACTTATTCCGACTATCTCGCACATTTCGGGACCATATGCGCCCTCTAAAAATGGATTCCGTCAATTTGTGAAATATTTTCGATTCCGATTTCATTTAAAACCATAAATGTTATTTAATGCACATGACACTATGAAATATAACATGATGATATTTACTTACACATACAGTAAATATACAACAATTTAGTAAATATTAGCTTTTAACTCGTTTAATTAATATTTACTCCATTTCCCGATATTTTATATGTTTAATTTATACAGTAAACTTATATAAAATGGTTCTCAGAAGCGAGGGTTGTTACATACTCCCCCCCTCCCCCCCCCCCCCCCCTTAAGAGGGAATTTTGCCCCCAAAATTCAAGCGTACCTTGCAAGAAGAGATGCGGATACTTTTCCCGCATATCATCCTCATGTTCTCACGTCGTTTCCTTAGCATTATGATGACTCCATTGGACTCGCACCAAGGGCACAACTCGAGACCTCAATCTACGCTCCCCATGCTCTAAGATGGAAACCAGTTGTTCTTCATATGAAATATCAGGTTGCAACTCGATATCCTCAAAAGGAACATGCCAAAGGGTACCTTCACACCTCTTATACTTCTTCAAGGAGGAAACATAGAACACATCATGAATTTGCTCTAAAGGTTCCGGTAAGTCAAGTTGATACGCCACTGGACCCACCTTAGCAATAACGGGAAAAGGTCCAACATAACGCGGCGTAATTTTTCCCTTCTTTCCGAATCGCTTGATACCTTTCATTGTTGACACCCGCACCAAGACTTGATATCCAACCTCCATCTCAACATGACTTCTACCCACATCGGCATAGCTCTTTTGTCGATCTTGAGCTATCCGAATGCGATTCCGGATGAGTTCGATCTTAGAAGAAGTATCCCGAATTATTTTAGGTCCAAGAAACTTACAAGGTCTACCATATAAATCTTCATAAGGCGCCATCCCAATAGTAAATTGGTACGAATTATTATAAGTGAATTCTACCAAAGGGAGATATTGTTCCCAACCACCTTTGAAATCAAGCATACACATTTGGATCATATCCTCCAACATTTGGTTGACCCTTTCCGTCTGCCCATTGGTTTGAGGATGATAAGAAGTGCTTAACTTCAATTTGGTTCCCATAACCTCTTGGAAACTTTGCCAAAAGTGGGAAACAAAAATCTTATCTCGGTCGAAAACTATATTTAAGGGCACCCAATGGAGCCTAACAACCTCTTTGATGAACAGCTGGGCATGGCGAGCAGTATCATAATCTGTGTGCATGGGTAGGAAGTGTGCCGACTTTGTCAAGCGGTCGACAATCACCTAAATAGAATCATGACCACTCTATGACCTCGGTAAGCCTATAATAAAGTCCATCGATATGCTCTCCCACTTCCACTCCAGAAACTCCAACGGTTGCAACAAACCTATCGGTCGTTGATGATCTATCTTGACCAATTGACAAGTAGTGCATTGGGATACAAACTCCGAAATATCCCACTTCATGTCTGGCCACTAATACTGAGGACGCATGTCTTGATACATCTTATCCCCACCAAGATGAACTGAAAATTTTGACCCGTTAGATTCTGCCATCACGGCCCTTCTTAAATCTGCCTCATCCGGGACAATGAGTCTCTCGTGAAAACGTAATCCACCCTCTGAACTTACCGAGTGGGATTCCGCACCCTCGGACAATAATCGGCGTACATGGTCTTGACAACCTTTATCCCTTCCTTGGGCTTCTACAACCCTTGCCACAATGGTAGGTGTAACGATCATCACGGACATGAACGCCCTAGCAACCGCATCCTCCTGACTGAGCTCTTTCCATTTAGCTTTCCATACCTCCACTAACTCCGCTTCGGGCATTTAGCTCAAGGCATCTGCTACCACATTCGCTTTCCCCGGGTGATAGTGGATGTCGAATTGATAATCTTTCACGAACTCTAGCCATCGGCGTTGCTGTATATTTAAATCCTTTTGTGAAAATAAATACTGCAACGATTTATGGTCCGTGAAAAGACTCAATTTCTCCCCTAGGAGATAATGCCTCCAAATCTTCAAGGCAAAGACAACTGAGGCAAGTTCTAAATCATGCACCGGGTAGTTCTTCTCATGGGGATTTAGCTTGCGAGAAGCATAAGTAATAGCCCGTCTCTCTTGTTGAAGTACACCTCCAAAACCTTGTAGAGATGCATCAGTAAAGACTAAATATTACAATCCCGGCTTTGGCAATGCAAGGACTGGAGCAGAAGTCAACCTATCCTTCAGCTCATCAAAAGCAGACTGACACGAATTATCCCATACAAACCTCACCCCTTTTCGGGTTAATTTTATCAAAAGACTAGCAATTTTGGAGAAACCCTTGATAAACCGATGGTAATAACCCGTTAAACCCAGAAAACTACGAATTTCGATAGGTGTCTTGGGCTGACCCCACTCCCTCACTGCAATAACTTTGCTTGGGTCCACCGAGATACCCTGGGATGACACAATATGACCCAGAAATTGCACTTCCTGCAACCAAAAGACACACTTCTCTAACTTGGCGTATAATTGTTGATCCCTCTATCTTTGCAGGACCAACCGCAAATGAGTAGCATGGTCAGATTCTGTCTGGGAATACACTCGGATATCATCAATGAACACGATGACAAAATGGTCCTGGAAGTCCCGAAATACCCTATTCATGAGATCCATAAACACGGCGGGGGCATTGGTTAAACCAAACGGCACACCCAAGAATTCATAGGATCCATATCTCGTTAAGAAAGAAGTTTTGGACACATCCTGCTACCGTATCTGCAACTGGTGATACCCCGTCCTTAAATCGATTTTAGAGAAGTATGAAGCCCCCTTAAGTTGATCAAACAAATCATCGATACGAGGCAAAGTGTATTTGTTCCGGATAGTGACTTTATTCAACTCTCTGTAGTCAACACATAACCGGAGAGAACCATCCCTTTTCTTCACAAATAACACCGGCGGACCCCACGGTGACGTGCTACGCCGAATGAATCCCTGCTCCAACAACTGTTGAATTTGATCCCTCAACTCCCTCATTTCAACAGGAGCCATACGGTAAGGAGCCCTCATAATCGGTCGAGTACCTGGCGCTAAATCGATTACAAACTCAATCTCCCTACTAGGAGGCAAACCCGGTATCTCTCAAAAAACATCTTCAAAATATCTAACAACCGTAATAGAATATATAGGAACAATATCATCCCGAGAAGCCTTTTTCGCAATACAATACAAGTAAGTGGTAGTACCCCCTTCCAAGCAAGGCATAACCGCTAAAAACATTTCTTGCCCAGGGATGGCAAAAATTATGCTCTTTCTGTAGCAATTAACTATCGCATGATACTTCACTAACCAATCCATTCCTAGGATTACATCATACCCGACCAGATCAAGGACGAGAAAATCGGCCTCAAATCATAAATTACCAAGATTAATTGCTATTTGTTTACAAAGAAGGAAAATGAGTGAACCATCACCAATGGAGGACTCAACACTCGTGAAGGCACTCTCTGTAGATTTTATCAACTCCATAGTCTGAGCAAAACTTCTAGAAATGAATGAGTGTGTCGCATCTGTATTAAATAGTATCCGACCCATGTGCCCCTGAATGAGAAACTTACCCTCAATGGCTGGCGACGCTGGAGGGGCCGGAGGAAGCATAGCATCCTGTATATGATAAACTCGCGCATACTATAGTTGTCCCTACTGTGGGGGAACAATCGGATTTGGTACTTGTGGCAAAAACTGTACATGTGGCTGTTGTGGGGCCCTAGGAAGCTGTCCCCCATTCAACTGAGGACACGACCTCTTGTAGTGACCGAATTCTCCATATTGAAAGCATCAGTTCGTCGCATTCTCTTGATTTCGCCCTTGAGTATTACGAAACTGCCCGAAACCTCGGCCCTGATGGCCTCTACCTCTATTTCCACCTCTACCGTCTTGTTATTGTTGCGGTCCACCTTGCTCCTGCCTATTGTTATTACCACCCGCAATAAACCCACCAAAATGTTATCATTTAGACAATCCCCTTACTGGGGTTCCCTTTCCTTCTACTTATTTCTCGAAGATTGGGATGAAGGAGATGCTCCTCCTCCGATCCCATTACCTTCAGGTTTTCCTTCTTGCCCCATTACAGTAGCTTTCTTGCTATTCTGTACAAACAATCTATGTTCTTGTCAATGAAGCAATGCCGCATTCAACACATCCCCAAAGGTTTGCAAAGCTAGATTACCCAGCAAATGTTGTCTTATCCGCCAATGTAAACCACCCATAAACTTAGAGATTTTCCTCTCTTCTGGTGTCACCTCATCCGGTACAAAACTTGCTAACCGGGTGAACTCCTCTTCATATTCTATAACTGACCTCTCACCTTGCACCACGTCTTGAAGCTTCCTTCTCACCTCCCTCTGAACTTCGGGAGGGAAATACTTTCGGTCAAACAAAAGCTAAAAATTAGTGATAGTCATGGTATCCCTCTTCTCTGGTGTAGTCATTGACTCCCACCAATGTAACGCAGATCCGATAAGCTTGAAAGTAGCAAGGACCTATTTCTTCTCCTCACTACATTCCACCATTTGAAGATGGCGTTGCATATCCTTCTTCTACTGATTTGCTCTAATAACATCAGAGCCTCCATCGAATTTTGGGGGATGGCCCTTTTAAAAAGGACTCTCTGACTCTCTCCCACGGAGAAGGTCCCGTAGGAGCTTGGACATCCTGCGCTCGTTGTTGAACTTGTGACATTTATTGTACCACTACAGTCATCGCTGCGTTAACCGCTTGAGCCACAATATTTGCTACATCAGCGGCATTAATTGTTCCTTGTGGCTACGGTGGAGGACCATCATCCCCTTCTAATACTCTATTACGTCTCGTTGGGCGACCTCTCTTAGGCGGCATCTAATATGAAGAAACAAATAGAGTTAGAATACTACATAAAACAATCTATCTTGCAGAAGATCGCAAACATAGGCAACAAAGCAGTCCTAACAATAAGGCTCTACGTCAAAGAACACTACGGTAGAACGTGACAAGTCTGCATAGATCCTAAAAACTCTAGAACCTAATGCTCTGATACCATCTGTGACAACCCATTCACCAAAATAAGGGGTGGCCAGCCCGATACTCCAATATAACCGGAACCATGGATGGAATCCTTCTTAGCATCGTCACAATATAATAAGTATACGAGATAACCACCATAAATTTCAGAAAATGGGTTGCCAATTTTTTTATTATTTTAAGTTAAAGAAAAAAATAAAACAACCCAATTTTAAAAAAAAGTGGAAACCCAAGAGAATTTGTATACAACCATAACCAAGATATAATAAGGGGACCGAAAGTGCTTTCGGTCAACAGGTACATAACAAATATATCATGTTCATTAAGTTACATATTACATCCATTAGACAGTTAAAAAAGTTTGGGCCACACGCCCGTATAAAAGACCAATCATAACTAGAATACAAAAACAAAAGCGTCTATACAAATTGTCCTGTAATATCAGCAAAATATCACAGCTCCCAAAAATTCACTGGAAAGGAAAGTCAGTACGGGCGTCCTTGCGACGGAGCACCTGAGCGGATGCAAGGTTCATGCACAACCAGAAATATGAACGGTCCAGTGTCCGATTTTATATAATCATTATGTGAATAAAAAGTAAGACAATTATGAATAACTAATCATGCTAGATGAGTATAAGAATCTACCTACACAGATTTAAAGAATTTACTAAGGAAACATGAATGATCATAAACATGTTTAAGTTATAAGGAAAAATATAAATAAATTAACATCAACTAAAAACTGTTATCCTTACTATACTGTTCAATCCATCATTCCGTTCCTTATCAGGAAACATAATCACGATTAAATGCTCTTTGTGGCATTTATCACAATTGTATGCTCTTTATGGCATTTATAATCCATCAATTCCCACTTGATTAAGAATTTTTATAATCATATATATATATATATATAACGATTCTAAGACCGCCCGTCAGGGTTTCCCACTGGGCGTGCCCCTAAATGACCATCATCTTCCAGGGCCTACAAATTACGACACCTGGGCACCTATAACGTAAGATGTCGGGAAATGGCCATATGCCTGTGGGAGAGTCATAACCATACCTAGAATTACCTCACCATCACAGAAAACATACCATAAGCGCTCATATGGCCTAGAACTATACCCACCATGCATTCATTAGCCAGGGGGCCTCACCTGTGCGCGAACTTACCTTATGATGGCATTTAGAGAGGGTGTTTTTAAGCAAATTAACATATACCATATTTCATTTCCCTCTTTATTAACAATTGTCATGTACTTGTTTCATTTTATCCGAAACCATTTTCCTTATCTCCGGAGCCATTCGTAATTCATTATATTATTACGACCTCAAAGAGTGAATAATTCTCAATTCATTTTCCCAACATGTTAGGGTGTCATTATGACCCACCATGAGTAACACACCTCAATTGAAACTCGAAATTCTCCCAATACGACCCTAAAATCTCCTAGACTACTACTTATTAATTAAGGGAAAGTAATATCCTAACGTCAATTTTCTTCATTCTTGGAATAAGCCCCATAATCTATTTCTAAAATAGGGTAGCTATCTAGCTCATCTAGGGCTCTAGGACTCTAAGTTTACTTCATTCAAGAAGGTTCCTATTCCCTATTTAAAAGAAGAAATCTACAAAAAAAAATAAGGTTTTAGGGTGAAAAAATAGGGGACCGGTCGATCGGTCCTGAGACCGCGGTCGACCGAGTCTCAAAATTTGGTCTACGAAGAAAAGCATAAAGTTCAGGTTGGAAGGGCGGGTCGACCGGTAAAGGGACCGCGATCGACCGCATACCAAAACTTATGCCTTTGTGGGAAAGCAGTGTGCCCTCCCCCGAAGGCCCGGTCGACCGGTCCTGGGACCGCGGTCGACCGGTCATAGCAGACCTAGAATATTTTTCTCTTCTACAAAACTAAAACCCAAATCTAACCTCAAACCTTTGCCTCTCTTCACTTATCCCATACCTACAATATACCAACAACATTTCCCAACCTCAACAAACATACTACATTCATATAAATCCCACTAATCCAAGATCAAATGACTTAAATACCAACATTTACATCAAAACCCAATATTTACCCAAATCTCCCAAACATACAACTATCCTACAATTTATCCACAAGATATCATATATTAGCAAGTAGAAAACTTGCCTTAGGGTTGTAGACTCGTGTCTTCCTTCCGGTAGCTACGAATCCAAGCCAAACTCTCTAAATTTCTCTTATTCCTCTACTTTCTCCACACTTTTCTCTCTCTCTCTCTCTCTCTCTCTCTCTCTCTCTCTCTCATCTCTAGGGCTTGAGGCGTGAAATGGGAGAAAGAGAAAAGGGTTGGAAGACTTAAATTGTGACTTAAGTCTAATTCCCCAACTTAAATGGTTAATACCACATCAAAATAACTCGCAACAACGCGTTTACATTAAAACTAGTGAAAAGTTCCCGAAACATAAAAATACAATATGGCACTTATTTCGACTATCTCGCACATTTCGGGACCAACTGCGCCCTCTAAAGATGGCATCCGGAAATTTTTGAATTATTTTCGATTCCAGTTTCATTTAAAACCGTAAATGTTATTTAATGCACATGACACTATGAAATACAACATGATGATATTTACTTACACATACAGTAAATATACGACAATTTAGTAAATATTATCTTTTAACTCGTTTAATTAATATTTACTCCATTTCCCGATATTTTATATGTTTACTTTATACAGTAAACTTATATAAAATGGTTCTCAAAAGTGAGGGTTGTTACATCAAAGCAAGTCCTAATCGATCTCAAAGACAAGTTAGTTATACTGTGGAGAGAATAGGAATAGGATCTACAATGTGTATCAATATTATTAAAATTAATCGATGTTCCATTCATGAGATCATATTCATCCATTATTAAAAGAAATTCATTTTTGATTATGTATATGTGAAATTTTCTCATCTACATTTACTCTTTTATTCACATATGCCAAGAGAAAATAAACGATTTTCGAGTCTTTGATTGATAGTTCATACCATGAGATTTTAAGATAGAAACGAAATTTTTAATAAGAAATGAAATGATAAAATGTTTTAAATGGACGGTTATATTAGCTATGCACACACATGATAAGTTGAGATTGAAAAGTGAAATTATATTATATTATAATGTTTGCACTCAAACTTGGTTATATTACTTTTGCATCTTTTGTATTCAGTCAAGATTTTAAATTTTGTGGGTATATTCACTCCAAACTCTCACGAGACAAAACTTGTCCATTAGGGTAACCTAGGGGTTTAACGGCTTTTCTCACATGCTAAGTGCAATCGTGATTCCTACGAAAGTGAGTTAGATTTTTGTCACACCCCGTAAAATCCTACAACCGGGGTGGCCAGCCACTACCGCCGAACTATGCCGGGCGTGAACTAAATAAATACCATTCTTAGCATGAGACAGATATGAGACATAAATAAATCAGTCCATAAGCT
Source organism: Sambucus nigra (assembly GCA_949130495.1). Lineage (NCBI taxonomy): Eukaryota > Viridiplantae > Streptophyta > Magnoliopsida > Dipsacales > Adoxaceae > Sambucus > Sambucus nigra. The sequence goes on along the minus strand of OX422219.1, from coordinate 397,409,651 downwards.
AAATAATTGAATCAATCTCCAAATATTGTAAACAACTAAGCAATAAAATATCCATCACATGCTAGCTCCGAATAAATTCAATTTCCAATAATTATAAAACTGAATAAAGATCAAACTCTGAATAACTGAAATAAAACACATAAACAACTTTAGAACCGAATGGACCAATAACTCTCTCAACTAAGTCTCATAATGAAATACGACTGAAAGGAAAGTCCAAACTAAAACAAAGCAATAAAGTAATCAGCTCCTGCTGCACCTCCAAACGATAACTCTGATAAACTTATGCAGCTTCTCCAATTCTAATCCTGAAAAAGATTAGTCAACGCATGGTTCAGAGCCAAAGCCTCGAGCAAGAATACACACTACTCCCCTCAAATAGGATCCTTGAATCCAGGCAGTAGCATTATATGCAATAAATATAACAATAGAATCATTTAAATTAAACAGGATAATTAAATGCGATAAATGTAAATCACTAACTACCCGCAGAAATCCCCATTTATAAAGGCACACCAATATGATTTTAAATTCCCAAGTCCCACGATGTTAATTTAATTAAATTCACCAATTTTCTTATATCCTCAATTTATTATGGCGGTCCTCCCGCCTCGGGTGATTTCTCCACCAAAATACACATCCCCTCGTCAAAATGCCGGATGGCCCATTTAAACTATCGACCCTCGCTGATTATGTCGCCAATATATTTTAATACCCGTCTTATTATCTTAGGTATTAATTCTCAATTTTCTCAATTCGAAATTTCAAATTACCCCACCATTCTATCGATGTGAGATCCTCAAAATACCCCTTAGTCCCATACCTAAGGGTCCCCAAGTTATCATTATATTTTAAGGTTTTATTGGTATAATTTCTTTTGAGATTCGCATTTTATTTGAATATTCGTATTCATATTGTGACGTTTTATTCACCGCTAATATTTGTTGAGCCTCTTTTCTTTCATATTGTGTACTTCCCCATATTTTCCTTTAGTGAAAGGTTAGCGTGGATTTTGGGGCGCTATGGAGACTAATTTTAGTGAGGAGTATTTTGGGAAGATTTTTAATACAAGAGAGAAGATTGTATTATTTTGATGTATATAGCATTGGAGATTTGTATTTTATTTTCGAGTTAGACGTTGTATTTTATAATTCGAGAGATTTCTTGTATTTATTTGAAGATTGAGATTTCTAGTTCTTTTTTATTATTTTGGGAATTAGATGCTCTATACCTTGTTATATTGGGAATTAGTTTAGTTTTATCGATAGTAGCGCTCCGTTCGCTCTCCCCGAGCGGGCGGGGTGTTACAGAATGGTATCAGAGCTTAGGTATATGACCACCCTCGGGTCTTGGGTTTTTGGTCTGTTGCATTTTGTGGCGCATGTATTTGGAGATAGTCATTTTAGATGATCGTTTCGTGTTAGGCATCTAGATTAGATGTGAGGAATTTATTTATGGAGACGGATTATTTTGGAGATTGTTGGCCTGATTTTTGAGAGTTAGGTATTCGGCGAATTTCGAGGGAGAAATTCCATTGTTAGTGGGGAAGTGTAACATCCCGCATAGTTTTTGGGGTATTTTCAAAATAAAGAGGAAAAATAAATTTTGTGATAAAGTTATTTTTATTCCTCAAATATGTTGGTTATTATTTTTAAAGGCGAGAATTTCAAACGGTTTTGAAATCGGAGTTAAAACGGATTTTATATTGATTTTATAATTTTTGCCCTTTATAATTTTTTTAAGGCGAACTGTCAGTTTTCGGGGGCCATCGATCGATCGATGCCTGGGGGTCAATCGATCGACCCCTCCAGAAAACGTGACCAACAAGTTTTTTTTTAGGTGTTTTTTTGTTTACAACTCTTGTGTTCTTACCTTATAAAATAAGGTCGTGGGTGACCCTTTTTGGTAAAACTTTTTGGTAGAAAATATGTTTTTAATTCCTCTCTTTTATACACACTTAGCCCCTTTAATTTATGCATTCAACCTTAGGTGTTTGGAGGTGTTCTTGGGGTTATTTTAAGGTTATTCTTGGAGGAGTTTTTTATGATTCTTGGAGCAGATTTTTGATGGCTTATTGTGTGAGTTCTAGGCATATTGTTGTTGGTTCTTGTTGGCCGCTTGAGGTATGGGATTTTACACAATATGCTCTTTAATCTCGCGAGTATTATTCTCGTTGTTTTCTTGTGATTATTGACTCATATTTGAATTCATAAATTCATTTGGAAATCAAAATATTTGTTGGAATCTAATTTGATTCTTGTGGTATTATATTTGGTGTTGAGCATGTTATCATGAGATTTTAATATGGCACTAATGTTGGGCACCCGATAATATTCCTTTTTCTGGATATGCTAAAAAAATGCATAGGCACGGTACGGTGGTGAGGCCTGGTGACCAGGTTAATGTGTTGTTGAGAAATTATATTGATATAATTTCTTTTGAGATTCGCATTTGATTTGAATATTCGTATTCGTATTGTGATGTTTTATTCACCGCTAATATTTGTTGAGCATTTTTCATGTCTTATTATGTACTTCCCCATATTTTCTTTTAGTGGAAGGTTAGCGCGGATTTTGGGACGCTATGGAGATTGATTTTCGCGAGGAGTATTTTGGGAAGATTTTTAATACAAGAGAGAAGATTGTATTATTTTGATGTATAGAGCATTGGAGGTTTGCATTTTATTTTCGAATTAGATGTTGTATTTTGTAATTCGAGATATTTGTTGTATTTAATTGAAGATTGATATTTGTAGTTCTCTTTTGTTGTTGTGGGAATTAGATGCTCTATACCTTGTTATATTGTGGATTAGTTTAGTTTTATCGATAGTAGCGCTCCGTTCGCTCTCCCCGAGCAAGCGGGGTGTTACAATTTTAAAATTTTATTTTTGCTAGAGGACTAGAAAAGTTTAGGGTTGAAATTCTTTGATGAGTGCATAATTTTGTATTATTTATGTACAAATCTAGGCATCTCTAGGCCCATTATATCATAAATAAGGAATATTTATAGTCATTTTCGTAAGTAAAAAGAAAAACGCAAATTGAAATAAAATTTGAATTAAAAATACAATTTTAATAACCTCAGGGGGTGAAACCATAAATTTTGAAACTTTAAGGGCCTAAAAATAATTCTTAAATATTTATCAGTTCTCCTTGAAATTTGGTTGAATTTCAAATTAAAACGAGCAACTTATGAATATCATAGGTTAAAATGCAAAGAGGGGTAATTATGTAATTTTCTAAACTTGTATGACCCTAAATTCGAATTAATTATTTTTATATTACATTTTTATAGGTACCCTGGGAGTTTGAACAACAAAGAAGTTGATATGTAAGAAAAATTCGGATACGTCGCGACACGACACGGTTGACATAGTTCTACTATATATTTTTTTATAAAATCGCTCGAGTGCCTATTCAGACCATGCCATAACGTTTTTAAATGGTCTTTAAAAGACTCGGTGCTTTGATGTTTGGACAAAATGACATTTTGAAGTTTTGAGGGTAAAAAATGTGCTTAGAGCTGGTACTATGAATAGTGACGTAAATAGTACAGCGAATAGTGTCCCAAAATTGGGGATAATTCGTTTAAAAAACACAAGACTTATCAATTCTTTCGAACTCTTTCCAAGGCTCCATGAGATAATTACCAATTCAAATACATTTAATCAAATGGATATTTACTCCAACCCAAATACCTCACCTTATAACCTATAAATAAGACCCTTGGGTTCATTATTTTGTATAGAAAATTTTAGAAAGGGACTTTAGAGATAATTTTTGATACTTTTATTTTGGGAGTATATTTTTAGGATAATTCAAGACTAATTCCATTTATTAGTTCAAAGATGCATCAAATCCCATTGACTTTTTTTTAATGCACCAAGTCTTTTTTCATTATAGACTACATATATTTGACAAATGTTCTCTCATATATACTCATTTTAAACCCACTTACCCTCTCTCTAAAAACAAACACATAATGTCACACTCTTTCTGTCTCTATCAGTCCCAACTCCATCCTCACCCCACCTCACCCCACCCTATCTAAAACTCACTGGAAAGAGCCCACCGAAAAACATCGCTGGAAGTGGCCAAAATTCTCACTAGAGTGTTTCTCCCTCCCCACCTCTCTCTCTCTCTCTCTCTCTCTCTCTCTCTCTCTCTCTCCTCTCTCTCTCTCTCTCACTCACTCACTTCGTCTATTTCTTTATTTTTTCTGGTTCGTGCCAGTAGTACCATCGCTCGAGCTGGAGAAGAAAATCTTTCGTCGAAGAAATTGAGTTTTTGCTGGAAAAATGTAGGTTTTATGGAAACAGTAAATTTATCTCTTTTGATTTTTTCATCAAAAAATATCGAATATGGATGTTATTTGATAGATCTTGATGAGTAGATTCCAAATATATAAATTTTGTGAAGTTTGGATTTGTAGATTTGAAGTTACAGACTTTTAAAGATTTGATTCGTTTTCTTTTGCAAAAAAATAAGGTAACAGCTATCAAAGATATTTTGGGGTTGTATTTGTCATTTGAATTTGCTGAGGGGAAAAATAGAACCTTTGACACCATTGACTCGGTCAAAGGATCTCTTGCCCCGTTGACCAAGTGAATGGGATTTATTAAATATTACCGCTATATTTTTTTAGGGACAAGAATTATTCTTTTGTCACTACACCAAATCTGTCGAATTGTCACGATCATTGACCTTGACAAGTTCAACTTTTCAAAGTCAATGACCATGATAATTCTGGGGGTGACAACTTTTGTTGTCACGAACTTGTCACGGTCATTGAACGTGACAAGTTCATTAGACTTGTCACGATCATGTCACGATCTTTGACCTTGACAAGTTTTGTCATGGACTTGTCATGGTCATTGACCGTGACAAGCATTTGTCACGGACTTGTCACGGTCAATGACCGTGACAAAAAACACGTGTTTTTTTATCACGATCAATGACCGTGAGAAGGCTAGCCGCTTAAAAGGTGCCAATTTGACCATTTGGGTGTAGTGTGTGGAAGAAATTTTGTCAAGATCAATTGTAAGGAACGATTAATTTGTAAGTTTGTTTTATTAATGAAAGTCATTATTTATTATTGCACTTTTAGTATGTCTTCAATGATGTTATCTTAGTTTCTTTACTAGGACTAGGTGAAGTTTATTATGTTTGATTAGTATCGATTTAAAACAACACGGGAGTGTTTTAAACCTTCCCATTTGTTTAAAAAAATCATTTTTTTATTTTAGGTGTGAGTACTTTTTGATGGGTTATACTTTTATTAAATTAATTGATAGTTCATATTTCAAGACTACACTTTGAAATTTAAAAGGGAACTTTTTAAGGGAATAAGGATTTTAGTCGTATAATTTAGAAACGTTAAATTTTAGTGTGAACTTAACCGTGTTATTTTTCGAATTAAATGTGACAAGAGTCGATTTATTTTAAATTACAAAATTGGGAATGACGAGTTTAAATTATTGCATAGTATTAATCAAACGTGATAAATGGATCCAGCGTCCTACTTTTCACACACACTTGATTATATACTGTGTAGTTGCACTTTTACTGGTGTTAACTTACTTTAAAATTACATCTCCTCTCTAAACCATTTTCGTCTAGTTGGACAGTCGCAATTATTTTGAACAAAAAAATTGATAAACCTTCATAGCTTCGACCCGTACTTACACTTGATATTCTATAATAGCCCGTCCAGTTGTGGTACTTTATAAATTGACAAACAATATGTGTGGATATTCTATATTTGTGTACAAAAATTCATATATTGGGGTGTTAATTGAACATTGTAGCCCCAATAACTCTTTCACACATGCATTGTTTAAGAGTTGCGACCTTTTAGCTTGCATTGGTATTAGGGTATCCCACTTAGAATGATTACTCTACATAAGTCATCAATGCTCTTCATTTTCAAAATATCTCTCTCAACCATTTCAAAAGTAAAATACCAAGATAAATTTGTGAGTATTTTATCTTCTTCTTTTATAAGAAGATAGAACACATTTTTGAAAATTAGGGAACCCATTTTCTACATATTGTTAATCCTTTTCTTTTCTCATCTTCTTTGAATTTAATAACCTATTTTTCTTGAGGTTGATTAACATCAAAGAAGACTAAGATTTACTAAGAACTCATTTTCAAAAATCATATTTTCTATATAGTTTGGGTATGTCCCCCAATAAGAGTATTGTGATCTTTAAGGTTCTTTTTTCGAGTTCAAATCATTTGTGAACTTCAAAGTTTGAATATTAAGGCTCGTGCAATATTGTTGATTAGTGTCAAGATGTAACAGATGTTGAGAACTTCTATCGGTATAAAGGGATCTTAGGCTTGCTATGAATTGTTGGAAAAAGTGTAAAATCTGAGTTAATGTAGAAGGAGTATTAGTTGTTATTCCCATGTGTAAGTCTTTACCATGTTTTACTAAGATTGTTTCATTGCCCCGAGGCCTTTCCTATTGATGGGTTTTTATTCTCATCCATTTTGTGTTGTGGTCTTATTTACCTTTTCCTTTAACCACCCACATGCTTAAACCAAATTAAAATTTGATTTGGTTGATAAAAGTTTGGTGAATATTTCAATATACATTTAGATGTGCTAAAATAATTTTTGGCGGGTCTCCATTTCGGTACGCAATACTCACTCTCAATTGATATCAGAACTTGGTTCTCTTTTATTAAGGTTGAAAAACCTAGAGGTAGGTCGTATGTTTTTATGCTAATATGGAGAATAATGTCATGCTTAAAGAAATGAAAATGATTGAGGGAATTATTCAACCCAAATGTACTTTTAGCTATTTAAATGGTGCTTCATCAAGTGATAAAAATTGGCCTTAATATTCGTTTATTAATGATTAATGTTCTTAGATTTATATTGTCTTCTTCTGTCTACTCTAGTGATTATTCCTTAGATGAAAAAGATAGTGACCTTCAACATCCTTAAGATATACTCTTCTTTGAAAATGTTAGAAAGGCTTATTGAAAACTTACATTAAACTTAGTAAATGTGAAAAAGAAAATTCCTCTTTGAAAATGGAAGGGTCCTTTTTTAGTAATGTTGAAGCTCAACGATCATCTCTTAGTGAGAGTCTCCTTTTGATGGAGAATAAGAATAAAGATTTTCAAGAAAAGTTAAGAGTTTTTCAATGTGATTTAGAATAATGTGAAAGTTCTAATAACTTTTGAAATGAGAAAAGAATCTCTCTTGAATATGAGTTAATCACGATGAAGGATGTAAGGGTTACCATTGAAGGTACATAAAAAAATAGGAAAATTGATTTTATCCCATTCTACATCTTCTTTTGGTAAAAGTGGTATTGGTTTTGAAAAATCTTGTGTTGAATCTAAATCTGAGGACAAAATAATTTTTGTAAAACCTTCTCAAAAGACTCATATGCCTAAAGATTCTTCATTATCTTTTGATAAGAAATTTGTTTCAATGCCTTTGAGGAACCCGAATCATCAAACTATGTATCATTGCACTTTTTGCAATCACTATAGTCATCTGAAAGATTATTATTGTAGGCTTATGAAAATCCCCAAGATAACTAAGAAACCTTACTTGGATGAAATTTCTACTACAATACATGATTTTAATTCCCTTTTTAAAAAATCTAAAACTAGTTTATCAAAAAATGAGAATATTTTAAAATATAAATATATTGAAAATAGTTCAAAAGATTTAGGGAAGAATATCAAACTAGAGCTGTTTGGACTAAGAAACAAAAATGATTTGTTATTCACACTACCTTTGTTTCTAAAAATTATTTGCAATGGTGTTTTGATAATAGGTGCTCTAGGAATTTGATCGGAAAAAAAATCATTATTTTCCAAACTTGTTAAGAAATAATATGATTCATTCATTTTTGAAGATGGGAACAAATCTAACATCGTAGGTAAGGACACCATAGAGATTAATTGTTTTGCTAGGTTGTATATTGTTCTTTTGGTTGATGGATTTAAGTCTGGCTTTCTTAACACAAGTCAAATATGCAACGATCGTCATATAGTTCTTTTTACCAATAAGTAATGGCGAGTCCTTTATTACGAGGATAAATTCATTATAAAGGGTAATAGAACCATGGAGAAATGTTATAAAATCAATGTTTCTTAGAGAATGGTTTACAATAATTCTAAAGAAGATGTTACGTATCATTGTCATAAGAGGTTATGTCACGTTAAATATAGAGATCTTAGTAGACTTGCTAGGAATGAACTAGTTTGTTACATACCTCCTCTCGAGTCAACTTCTTATCGTGTGTATGGTACATGCCCAATGGGAAAAGTGTCCACAATCCAGGTAGGAAATTAAATATTATTTCTACCTCTATAAGATAAAATTTTAAAATTTCTCAGTTTATTTTTTATTTTGTCTTATCCCGTTATGTATATACTACACCTTCATGAGACAATATTGAAGACTTTTGGAAGATTGAAGAACTCTACATCTTAATAACTTTAGAAGTTATGGATGCATTCGGTAAAGTGGATCTTTCTTTTTCTATGGGTTTTAGAATTTTTAAGAGTTTGTTTTTAAAAATGGTTTTTAAAGAAAATTTTGAAAAACTTGTTATATCATTAGAGCGAGAATAACTTTTATTTCAAACGAAATACGCTATGTCGTTAGATCGATTTCTCTTGTTTCAAACGAAATCTGGAACGCTGCCTTTTGCTCAAGTTCCAGAAACTCATTGCAAGTCGTTCGAATGAGATAGGGTGGGTCATTAAAACGAGACTTTTAAATGATCGAACGAGGTCTTTTTCATCAAGCTATGGAATCTCATTAGATACCTGATTAACCAAAAATAGGTTTGCTATTCAAATGAGGTACATATCGTTCGAATAGCCGCATGAGATTATTTTTTAGATTAAATTAGATCAAAATCTCTATTATTTATCCATTTGTAATAAACTTCTTTATAAAAGGAGAGACGATATTAGAGATTTCGCGAACTCCTTTTGAAAGCTTTTTTCACCCTTTTTGAGTTCTCTTTGTGATCAAACTCTTCCATAATTATTTCAAATCCCATGGAAATAAAAAGATCACTTTATCAAATTAAGAAGAACCTTTCTAGTTTAAAAACATTTTTAGAGAGAAATCTCTACTGCGGATTTGTGGAACTGAGGTCTCACTACAGAAGAAGAAGAAGAAGAAAGATGATTGGTGGATACTGAGAGAAGAATGCTTCGTGTGGATGACTTTGGATTGGGTCGTATTCTATAAAAAAATTGAAGACTCGGCGCATTATACTTAATCTATCTAAGTAGTCTGTATGTCGACTATCTATCAATTACTTTATAGTGATGAATATAGGTCTTTCCCTTTTAGGGTTTTTTTCCTTACTTCATCGTGTTATTGGCATTCTTGGTTTATTGAATTAAAATTTGGACTACATATTTATGTGAACACCTAAATGAATCAACGATAAAATTTGGTAAAATTGAATTTTTTTTATGGAAATCTAATACACAAATAATTCCAAAGAATCCCATCATTATTAACCTCACATGGGCTCGAGATTTTACACATTGACCTTATGGGTCCAATGTGTATAGATAGCATACGTGGTAGAAGATACATTCTTGTAATTGTAGATGATTTATATAGATGAATTTTTACATAGTAAGACCAATGCTAAGGATATTTTTATTGCCGAGTGAAAACAAATTCAAAACGTAAAGGCATGCGTTATTTCTAGAATCCATATTGGTCATGAAAGGTAATCTAAAGGAACTGGTACACAAAAGTGTTGTAGTGAAGTTGGAATACACCATGAATTTTTGGCTCCTAAAATTCCTCCAAAAAATCAAATAAACGAAATTCAAAATTGAACTAGCCAAAAGATGTCTGGGTCCATGGTGAGGTATGAATGTTCTTAAAAGATATTGGACAAAAGATTTTCACCTGGCTTTTCAGACCACCAACCGAGTCTATAAGAAGTACGGTACCAACCAAACCCCTTGTGAGATTTATAAAGAAAAAAAACACTTTCGGACATTAGTATATTCTAAGAAAAGGTTACATATTCAAGGTGTGACACCCCATAAAATCAAATCTAGATTGATTAAGTCTAAAATAAATAATATAGGAGTCTAAATAATTGTGTACCTTTGTAAGCATGTCAATAAAGAAAACTAAATGCATAAAATGAAGAATAAAAAAATCTCTTATACCAAACTAACCACAGTAATAGAGTCATCTCATAGCTAAAACTGTTTCATAATAAAATATCATACCAAAAGTAATATTAATACTCACTTAAGACTACTAAACATAAAACCAATAAGATAGATAAATAGATAGGAAAAAAAGAACGAGAATTCATGCTCAGCACATGCATCCTATCTGAGCAGCAATCGAAAGGAGGACAAGACTAGACCAGGGGTAAGGAAGCACCACTGGACTATGTCCTGAAAAGATAAGTCAATAAAAATGTTAAAAACACGTTTATAAAGAGTAAGATTATAAGTGATTTTGGACTACAATATAACTATGCATATTCCTCACGTAGTTTAGTTTCTTTTAAGTTATGCCAACCCATATAACTCTAAATTTCTCATGCATCTATTACCAAAACAAAAAGAACCCCGTGATTATGTATTATTCATCTTAACTGAATATAGGTAAAGGTTTTCGTAATTAAATATTCTATACATCTCAAGTATATGAACATATCAAGGAATATATACAATCTCTAAGTCTTTATCCATATAAGCACGATCCTTACTATGCACATCGTAATTGGGATACTAATAAGCCCTCACATAACAAAGGCCTATCCCTACCGCCTTCGCGATCGCTCACGAATTCTAGTTATAATTATAGGTTGTCCCACTCCTATAACCATCAAACCATTTACTGGGGATAATCACTATACATTCACACCATTTATATGGCCCTACACCCAAAGCTATATGACATGATAACCTTGCAATTCTCATCTACATTTAACAGGTATTTTCCACTATATTTACTAGGGTACTAATGTGTGACAACCCGCTCACCAAAATAAGGGGTGGCCAGCCCAATACTCCAATATAACGGAATCATGGATGGAATCATTCTCAGCATCATAACAAAAATATAGAGTATCCAGGATAACCACCCAATATTTCAGAAAACAGGTTGCCAAAAAATTTTGATTTGAAAGTAAATAAATGAAAACAAACAACCCAATTCATGAAAGATAAGGGAAACCCCAAGACATATATAAATAATACAACAAGAATACAATAAAGAGACCGGATATGTAACCGGTCACTAAACTGATACACCAATAATACACAAGTACAATAAGTTACTTATTACATTTCATTAGACATTTACAAAAGCTTGGGCCTCTCGCCCGAATAAAAGACTTGATCTTAACTAGAATAAAAATGAAAACGTCTATACCAAATGTATCCCGTAATACCCGCAATGCATCACGGCTCGTCGAAAACATCGGAATAGGAATTCAAATCAGGCATCCTTGCGGCGGAGTACCTGAGCAGAGACAAGATGAATATGCAACAAGAAATGTAACCAGGTCAGGGCCCGGTTTTATATGATTACCAGATGAATAAAGAGTATGACAGTATGTATGATAAATCGTGAAGAAAGAGAAATAAGAAGCAACCTATACAATTTAAAACATAAGCTAAGCAGGAGCAAAAATAAGAAGCATTAAACTAAAAACTTCACCAAATGTGCCAATTATTTCATATATCTTTTCCTTAGCAGGAAGTATATATATATAATCACAATCTTTTGCTCTTTAAGGAAATTTTATCTCAATTTTACCTTTTGTAAAAATCCTTTCCTTATCAGGAAAATAATCATTTTCAAATGCTCTTTGTGGCATTTACATGTGCTCTTTGTGGCACTCCATCATGCTCTTATGGCATATCAAATACATCAAGTCCCACTTGATTATGAACTGTTATAATTATCTACATATAACGAATTCTAAGACCGCCCGTCCGGGTTTCCCCACTGTGCGCGCCCCTAAATGACCATCATCTTCCAGGGCCTATCATTAGACAACCTGGGCACCTATATCGCAAGACATCAGGAAGCGGCCATGAGCCTGCGGGGTAGTCAAGACCACACCCGGAATCTCCTACCCATCACAGAAAAATATACAACAATAAGCGCTCCCATGGCCTAGGACTATATCCACCCTGCAATCATTAGCCAGGGGGCTTCACCTCACGTGCGGACTTCCCTTATGATGTCATTTAGAGAGGTGTGTTTAAGCCATTTTATTTATCATAACAAAATCAAGTAAATCATTATTTACCGGTTTCATGATTAAGTAAATTATCATATACTAATCTCAATACCATTTCCATTTATATGATTCATTTTATCCTAAACCCTTACCATTTACTTTTGTAAATAATCTAACTTACTATCCAGAGTCATATGATAGTTTATATCAATACTACAACCTCAAAGGAGTAAATGAACTCTTCATCATCTCCCAAGCATTTTTGGATGTTATTCTAAAACCCCAAGGTTATCATCTTTCGAAGGAATGAAATAACTTTCAATTTATTCTCCAAACTCACCTTTATGGCGTTATGATGAACCACCAAGGTTAACATAGCTCAATCGAACTTTTAAAATCTCCCAACATTCTTTTGGGGTGGTAATATAAACCATCAAAACTAGTATAGCTTAATTAAGCTTCTAAAGTCTCCCGGACATGACACTACATTTCCTAGTTTATATACAAATCAACTAGAAGGAAAAGTGCCCTAACTTCAATAGGCATAACCCCGGAAAAGTCCCCACATAACCCATTCCTAATGTAGGGCACACAACTAACTCATCTCACACTCTAGGACTTTAAGTTTACTTCATTCAAGAAGATTCATAGGCCTTAGATTTAAAGAAAAGAATTGAAATTGAGTTATAAAATTAACTCAAAAACAGCAGGAAAACGAATCGATTCGCCCAAAAAGCGAATCGATTCGCCCAAAAAGCGAATCGGTTCGGACTACTAAACCAACATTCTATAATTGGCCGAATCGATTCGGCCTTAACCCGAATCGATTCGGGTTATGCAGACCTGGAAGCTACCCCTTACCGAATCGATTCGCCCAAGGGTCGAATCGATTCGGTCCTGTGATTTTGCCAAAAATGGCTACGAAAGGGTTATGAACCCTAAATTATCTAAACCCCAAATCTCTTCCATCTTACACACAACCAACAACAATAGTCAACCCCAAAACACCCCACATGGTTAATAACAACTATAACCCAAAATTTCATCATCAAAACTAAAATTAGGGCTTAATTCCCATCATTTCCACATTTAAACCATAAATGTAAATACACAACTATCATACAATTTATGCATCTTAAATCACATATTAGCAAGTAGAAAACTTGCCTTAGGGTTGATATCTCAGATTTGTTTGGAGAAGAAGCAATCCCAAATCCTCCATCTTCAAATCTCTCTCTCATTTCTCCATTTCTCTTCTTCTTTCTTTCTCTCTTTGTCTCTCCATGTTCAAGACATAAAATAGGGAAAAATAAGGGATTTAGAAGACTAAAATCGTGGCTTAGGTTAAAACTCCCAACTTAAATGGTTAATACCACATTAAAATGACTCGCAAATACGCATATAAGCTAAAACCAGGTAAAAGTGCCCAAAACACAAAAATACAATATGGCACTTATTTTGACTGTCTCGCACCTTCCGAGACTAACTACACCCTCTAAACTGGCATCCGGAAATTTTATAAATTATTTCGAGTTCCAAAATCATCTAAACTAAAAGTCCACTTAAAATACATGACACTGCAGACATGCAACCTGATGTTATTTACTTTCACATACAGTAAATATGCATCAATCTAGTAAATATTAACTTTCAATTCATTAAATTAATATTTACTCCAGTCCCCACATTTTATATAACTACCTTATGCGGTAAAATTAGTATAAAATGAACCTCCCAAAATTGAGGGTTGTTACATAATGCAGTCGTCGTCATACATGCCCCATTATGATATTCCCTTTAGTATGTATCATACTCGTACTCACACTCAGTATGTTGCACGTAATACACAAGGCAAGTAAACCTAATCACGAAAAGGTTATCAGGCATAAATCTATATTAAATAGCATAATTAACCATTTTAAATTAAGAACTAAAAATTTAGAATAAATGTCTATCGAACAACTATAGACTAATCGTTCAAATGATATTACACTTGTCATTCGAACGACTTCCAAATGTCATTTGAACAAGAAACCCTAACTCATTCAATTGAGATTAACCTAGAATCATCATCTTCCCAAAATGAAAATATTCCATTTTGACTTCCAAATCAAAATATGAAGCTTCTAACAATCCCAAGTGTCATCTTCTCTAATGATTTTAGTTAGTTTTATCATAGTTTAAAGTCATAAATCTCAAAACCATCTCAAGAACCCTAGTTTATCGTTTTACATCAAGTTGACTCAAATTAACTATTACGTCATTCTATTATCAAGTTGATTTCAAATGTTTATCAGTGCCTAAATTTTTTCTAACAATTACATATCAATTATATCTCCAATTCATAAGAAATTAAACTAAATTCAATGTATGTCAAGAATAAGAATAGTAACCTAAATTATCATATTAATTTAATTACTAAACAAGTGAATTAATCTCTAGATCAGATTTCAATCAAATTATGTTCTGATCCTAATGACTAATTATATTATAACACAAAAACAATTAAAATTCAACACAAGGTAAAGTTACATTTATTCAAATTGATGAAATCCGCATCCAATTAGACCAATTATCTTCTTCTCCAAGTTTCCTCCTCCCTCTAACTTTAGGGTTTCTCTTTAATTGTATTATAATGAGGTATGTTAAAGCTAATGATCTTTTGTTAGGTTAATATCGAAATTGCATTTTGGCCCAAATAAGCCTCAACCAAACAAGCCAAAAATCGCATCCAAATAGTTCAATACATAACTGAGGCTATATATTAACATGTCTGAATTAAAATTTTATTAGTCTAAGTCCTACTTAAACATTATACATGCCTCAAATGTCGTCCCAAAGTACCAAGTCAACATCCTAACATTCCAATTTTTACGAGACTATGTAAATCCAAAGTCCAATGTAAAATTTGAATAATATATACCAATAACACATATGAAAAAAACTAGTGACATCATGAGTCACTATAGATAATTAAACTAATTTCATAATTTATTTAATTTAATGCACTTAAATTACGAGGTATTACATAAGGATATAAAATACTTGACTAAAAATGAATTTATAAGTAATGTAGGAATTTTTCTAATCTATTCCAACAATAATAGTGAATACTGTGTTTACAATCGTGTCTCTAGAAAAATTATGGAATACAGTAATGTCATCATTTATGATAATTATTCTTTTAATTATAATGAGAAATATTGTGAAAACGCAATTTCCTTTTTTTCCCAATGTTAAATAAGAGGGATTAGAAGAAGGAGATGAGTGTGAAGAAGTTATATCACCTCCTAGTGAGGTTGTGAATTTAGGAGACACATCTCCTTATGTTAGGAAAGACAATGATTTTACAAAAATCATTGGTAGTACTAATGTTGGAGTAAAGACTAGATTTCAACATTAAAGAGAGGTTAATTTTATTTATTACACTTATACTTTTAAAGCCAAGAATGTTATGGATTGCTTGTTACAATAATATTAGGTCAATTCTATATAATAATAATAAGACCAATTAGCCAAATAAGAAGTTTGGACTCTTGTTCCCTTGCCTAAAGATATTCATGGAATCGACACTAAGTTTGTCATCAAAACAAGTGCGATGAAGATGGTGCCGTTTTTAGTAACAAAGGAAGGATTGTGGCTCAAGGTTATATAAAAGTGGAATATATATACTTTGATGGGTATTTTTCCCCCATTTTTAGGCTAGAGTCCTTTCGTTTACTCTTAGCTATAGCATGTGCCTTAGATTTCAAACTCCATCAAATGGATGTGAAAATCACCTTTCTTAAAGGTAAACTTCAAGATGAAGTATATATGTCACAACCTAAGGTCTTTGAGGATCTCAAATTCCAAACACATGTTTATCACCTAAAAAGTCTTTGTATGGTCATAGACAAGAACATAAATCTTGATATGAAATATTGACCTCATATTTCATGGGGAAAGGCTTTGAAAGAGGAAATATGAATACGCCCTTGTTTTTTAGATCTTATGAGAAATACATTGTGGTTGCTCAAATGTATGTTGATGATATTGTTATTTTCTACACAAATGAGACATGATCAAAACTTTGCCTTGGTTATGCAAAAACAATTTGAGATGATAATGACTGAAGAATTCATTTTATTTCTTGGTCTCCAAAAAAAAAATGGATGGCGTAATCTTTGTTATGCAATCTTAAGATGCAAAAGACCTTGTAAAGAAATTTAACCTTTAGTCTTTTAAGACTAAATGTGGCCCAATGGATGTTTTCATTTGTAATACCCCGTATAATCTGTGAATTATTAAATTGAATAAAATTAATTAAGTGTGTTTGTCATGACTAGGGGCATCACTATTTAGATTTTGTATGTTATTTAATTTGGATTTGAAATTGCATTTAAGACACAATAATTTCTTAATTAAATAAATTAATATTTGGACTCACATAGGTTAATTATTGAATAACCGAGTGGTAAATTATTCATTTTGTTCTATTTTGTATTGGAATTTTGGGTCAGGTATAATGTCCATCATTATCTAAAATCTTTGGGTTTTAGGCTTATTAGATGAGTATTGTCATTGTATTGTTTATTTTGTAAGGGGATTCTCGCCAAACATTATGTTTATAAATGCATTTTTATTTTATGATGATTTGCTTGTTGTACTTGCAGTAAGATTGTGTTTTACGTAAGACTTGAATATTTTTATTCCACTTTATTCATGTTTTTATATTTTTATGGGGAAATTCCATTTGTTTAAAAAGAGAAATGATAGGTTCGATTCACAAGGTATATATATATATATATGAACATAGTGATATTTTATTAAAACATTGGAAATATACATTTTTATATAAGAATAAAAATGGGGTATAAGTACACATGAAAAGTAAAAATGCCCCATCCTTTTGAGACTTTTCTTTTAGAGGTAGTCGTCTTTTATTTTTTGTTAGCGCATTGTTTGTAGTGAAGGAGTCCAAATAGGGGAGTATGTCTTCCTTTCTTTGTTTATAAACTGAAAAGAGCCTTTTGAAATTTCTTTGGAATCGGAATGTTATCTGTTAGATAATATTGGTTACCTTTTGTCAGGAGCACTTTGTGTGATCCATTCATTGACGACTTTGTCTCGGGATTTGGAGTGCTTTGAGGAGGGAATTTTTAGTGTTTATTTTCGGGAAAAGAGGCGAGGTTGTAGTATCTTTCCCGCTTGACTTCTTTTAATTACTTTTTCCTTAGCATAAACCATTATGTATTGTTTCTTAAATAAGCATAACTCTAAGAAGTTCTAAAATGCCTTAAAGCATCATTTTATTGCTTCACGTTTAGTTTATTTAGATCACAAATCTTTAAGAGTGAGGTCACAGTGACCACATACATGTTTTCCCAAAATAGGTATTTTTGGTGTTTGTTTGGACCGAGACCGAAGTGATATCTCAGGTTTCCTACATATCTTCGATTCAAGGACAACGGTGTGTATGAATTTGAAATCTTGAGATAAATTTATAACAGAGAATTAGGCTTGCGTAGTTCTATATAATGAAAAAATTAGGGGCTCAAAGCTTTTAGATGACTTCAAATGAGTCATTGGTGGAAACGTTGGCCTTTTGACATATGGTTAGGAATGTGTTTGAGTTTATGTGGTTTTCCCAACCTATTACGACCGATTATTTTTGTATTAAGTCAATTTCTTATTTTTTACGATTGATTTTCTTTGTATTAAATAAGTTTCTTCTTTTTTGCCATAAAAGTTTAAGATTTTTGTTTTCCAATTTGTTGAGATTGAAAGGATGTTAAAACTTGAGCCCGTCATGATCATCTAATGTTTCCACCCATTAGAGTATATTTTGTTAATGAGTTAGCACTTGATGCACCTCCTAACATAATCCATGCAATCCTTCTGGATTGTAATCTAATAGCATGGTTATCGAAGTACTTTTCTTTAAAGGGTGTGTCCACTCGTGTATTGGCCATGTTCTCTGCTATAAATATTTTCATGATTACAAGGGTCTTGTCTTTTATGGCAAATCTCAAGTGCACTCCGTTGAACAATCTCTTAAATATTTGTCCCCTACAGATGATCAATTGGGTTTCCAATCATGTTAGGGCAAATATATCGATTGGATATGAGTCCAGTGGGTAATGGTTCTTATTTATAGAGTTCCATATGTCATAGTACCAAACTGTGGGTTCTATTATTATTTTCTCGATGGAGTCAATCTCAAAGTAATAGGAAGGGTTACTTCTTTTAGTTGTGGTTAATATGATCTCTATGGTTCTTTCTTGGCATGTCTATTATGGAGTCTTAAGTGGTGATTGCATCTGTAATTTTTTTTTATCCCTAAGGAGGAAGGTGTAATCGAGATAATAGAATCGTGAAGATACCTCTTCTCAGTAGGCATGGTGAGGTTGTAATTTAGCATCTCGAATACTCCATTTACCTAATGTCTGATCGATGAATAGGCTTGAATCTTTGTAGGATTTTAATTTGGTAATTCCCATTTCTTGGGTGATTTTCAGACCTGTGATGCAGCCTCACATTAGACCACGTTGTCAGTGAACTTGTAGGTGAGTTTGATAGCTATAAGGAGTCAATATGAATCGATAGATATCATAAGCATTATAATTCTGAATCCTCTTTTGTTGGAAGCCCAGTCCAAGTAGAGCTCCCATGTTTCCCTATTGTCTAAGGCGAAGAGGTCTTTAACTTATAAGGGACATTGCGCGATAAGTTTTAAGATGGCTCGTCCTTTGGTAGATTTCTACGTGACATACATGATTTTTAATTTGGACAACATTAGCATCCATCTAGAGAGAGATGACTTTTTAAATCGGTATTCTAGGGAATTCATCCTTGAGATACGTTTTATACTAAAGGACATCATGTAATAACGAAGTTTATGAGTGATCTGCACGAGAGACACATGAGCCTTTTCCAATGCAATGTATTTAAGCTCTTTAGATACTAGATTTTTGCTGACAAAGTATATATCTCACTCCTTTCGGGAACTTTCTGTGCATCGGGATATCATGGCTCCAATATCCATGTCGATTATGATCATGTATAGTAAAAATGGTTGGCGAATATGAAGAGATACTAATATAGGAAGGTGTGTGAGGTAATCTTGTATTTTTTCCATATTCATTTTAGTATTGAGTGTTACACTCCTTAGGTTAGTCCTTCTTGAGTATTTGAAATATGGGTTCATTAGTGGTGGTAACATGGTTGATGAATCGAATTATGAATTGTATGTCCCAGAATCCTCTGAACTCAATCTTTATTTTGGGACAAGGAATTTTTTGTATGGATTTGACCTTGATGGGGTCTACCTCGATTTCATCTTTTCTAATAATGAATACGAGGACATTCCCCTTAATAACTCTAAAGACACATTTTGAGGTGGCGGAGCCTTTGAAAAAAAATTCAAAGTGCCAAAATGTGTCCTTTACTATATTTGGAATTTAATGATCATGTTTTCTACGTACATTGGTGAACTCTTTTTTCACGTTCTCATTAAGGGAGGATTTTATTAGTAGTTGCTTGAGATTTTAGAGAGTTCCACATTTTATGGTTATTGTGTCATACTCATTTGGAGACATCTGTCTATTTTGACTTTGGTCAAGTCTTTTAATTATTTTAGATTGGTAAGGTCCCCATTATTAGGCGTGGCATTTAATCCATCGTTAGATTCATAATCATCATATGCAACATACATAAGCAAATACTAGAAATCACAATTTCTTATATCATCAAAGGAGGGTGGACAACATGATAATAGCAAAAAAGTCTTCTTTATAGATGGATACATCAAGAGAGGGGATAAGGGGGGACTTAGTTTTCAACGGGACAGACTTAAAAGGCCTCCGAATGGCCGGCGCCACTATACATTCAACAAAGGTATAAATATTTAGTATATTTTTTCCCGTGATGTTGGTGATGAGGTGGGCTAAATTCTATTAGAGGACCCTAGGAATAGTCTTTGGATGGTATTCAACCTTGATCTAGATAAAAGGCTTCGTAAAGAGGTGTTCTTTAGGCTGGGTTATCTTTTCCTTTGGGGTTTCAACATCATTATTAGTTAGTTCCATCATAGGGCAGGTGTATGAGAGGGACTTTGAGAGGTATTGTAGTATATGCTAGTGGTTTTCCTCATTCCACTGATAGTCCCAGAGTGAATGATAGGTTATATCTATCTTAAGATTTGATTGAAGGAAGTGTCTTAGATAGAGGTTCTAATCAATTTGGTATTTGAATTTTGAGATTGAATTTAGTGATTTTGACTAATAATCCTTTATATGTTGTGTTACCATGTGTAACAGAGAGAGTGTACCAATTCCAGAATCATTTAGTAGGACTTAGGTCTTAGGCTCCTAGCATGGCGACCAATGCAGTTTCATTAGGAAATAAGGTTGGTAATAATCCCCATCTGGGATCTGATTATGGGATTTTCTAGCCTACTCTGCGATCCATGACACATTGAGCCCATTGTAGTTGACTTAGTGTATTTTCTCATAGTCCGTTTATAGCCCTTCCTCGTAGAGGATATTCATTTCGGGTTACAAGGATTTATTTGCTTCAAACCACCATTGTTATGGGAGGCCATGATAAGGAAAGTCTTCCCCTTCAAGATAGGATTTATCATTCCACTTATAATGGGGGTCTTTGGGACAAGGGGTTTCTAGTTTTATTATTAGGGGTGTATATAAGACCTACTTTTCCCTTGTGTTCCATAGTTGTGACAACTTAGAGCATTCCTTGTAAATTCTTTATGAGTTTAAATCCTAATATTTACCCCATTTGTGAATAATTCAGGCAACTACTTTATGACAAATCAAATCCTCGTCTATCGTATATGCAATGGATTTGACCCAAAATCCACTAAGACATATGTCACTGATGTTGTGATAAGTATCCAGGAGTAGAATAATGTTGGAAGTGGAAATAAAAGCCCAACTATCATCCCTTTAGATTTTAATAACCTGCATATCAAATGGGAATTTCACTATAATGTTTAATAACGGGGGTAATGTCCCAATAGGATGTATCTACGATCTTCCCAGTAGGAGAATAAAGTTGGGCAGGACGTTGAGAACTTAAAACTTTACATCACAGAGTTATGGCTCCCAAGACCTCTTGAAGAGTATTTTCATAGGCAATAATGTCCATAAAATATGGTGTAAACTCGAAGGAAATGTATCCTAGACTGGTGGTGGTATGAAAGGGTCTTATATTTTTGGTGGACCTATTATCTAGTAGTATTAATGGTATAATATTTCCACATGAATTAGTGGTGATGTGTAGTGTGAACCAATGGTTGCATCCTCATACGAAGAGGTCTTTATCAAAAAATATAATGTACTTCTGAATGGTAATTGACCTAATATTGGCGGGCATATCGACTGAAGTATTATCTCGAGGTGTAAAAGGTTGAGACAATAGATGGATGAGGGTGGATTTTTATTCTCGGGATGTATCTAGTCATCCTTGTATGATGATATTAACTGATTTTTGATGAAGTTACTCCTCGATTTTGCTATTCTCTTGAGTAGAAGTGGTGACAGTTCCTTCAATGGGGCCTTTATCTAATTAACGAGATTCATAGGAGTGGAGTACCTCCTAATCAGGGGAAAGTATGGGCTTTCCCCACGAATCTTATTCTACCTTCTTCAAGTTGATTAAGAGGTCCTCCAATGATATAGGATTGGAGATAGGTGGTGTTGTATCTGGGACCATCATCTTAGACCAATCGATGATATGATTTTATTTTGGGCTAGCGAGAGCTTTATTTTTAGTTTAGGGGAGTGTTTAGGATATAGCGTTATTTTTCCAAATTACTACCATGATGGAATTAGGGGAAAGGGTAAGGATTCCCTCTATCGTTTTAATGACTTGTCCATCCTTCTAGTTTGGCATATTAGATAAGGATTCTATTGACAAGGAGGATCCTGACCTAATTTCATCATTTTAAGCGGTCTCTTAGAGGTCTTTATCATTAAAGTAGGTTTACGATTTTCTTGGCTTCATGTCCTTTACAATACTTATGGATTCAAAGTAGATGTCCTCGTAATAGTATTGTTATTCAGCATATTTATGTCCATAAGGTGATAGTCCCTTAACACATCTAGATTGGCAAAATTAGACACTATATATTGAAGGTTGTCAAATTACACTTGTGTATGGTAGTGGTGGGATGGGTTAACCATTTATGTACAGAAGTTGTATGAATTTCTCATGATAGGGGAACTTTTGGCAGATGATGGCCTTGGGTGGTTATTTAATCTTGGAGTTTGATGTTGCTTATAATGTGGACAACATCAAAATACATGTTTCTCTATTTGAGCCCGTCATTGGTATAATTACGGGTCTATGGTGATATTTTCAATACAAAGATGTTGAATGACAACCACATGATGAGTAAGCCTATTTCATTGTGAAGGCCACTATGGTTCTGAATATGATGTCTATTGGGTTGTGGTATGATTTCTAGTGGATCATGATCTATTTTGATATGTCTGTATATGGTGTCTCGTATCTCCATCAGCAAATCCTGCCATCTATTTGGTCAAATACCTTGGTATATTTTGACATTAGGGTGTGTAATTTCTACCCCTTCATTATAGAACTGGAGGGCTGGCCCCTCATACGAGAGATTTCGTCATAAACTATGTGCAGTGTAGCTTTATATTTTCACGTTGATGTCCTAGTCATCACATTCTTCTATGAAATCAAGCTCTTATGTGGCAGCTCTCGATTAAATCCCAAACTTATAATCTCAATTGTTGTAACCCTCAAAGGATGTAGGTTCTTGTCATGAAGACCAAATACATTCCCTATGAGTGATCCCACTAAGTAATCATTTCTCAACTATATAGTTTGAGTACGAATTCATCTTTGGTCCTTGAATATGTATTCCCCTCGATGATCAAGAGGTGATTAAATCAGTATGTAATGCCCTACTCTGATAGGTGATCATAGTAGCTATGTTTTATTTCGGTATTGAGGATTTCGAGGTTGATTTCAATTCAAGGGAGGTAATGTTTTCCTTGTAAGGCATTAGTTGGGTCTTGGACCAATCAGTCGAAATGTGTCAATGTTTACCCTGATATTTGTTTGGATCATGTGACTAGTAGTTATAAGGATAACTTGTGCCCAGACTCTTAGAGGAGGGGATCATGTGATCATTCCTTATTGTCTATCGTATTCAGTGTGGAATAATATTTAGGTAGTTGTGACTCGTTGATTTTCTCGGACTAGGTTCTACCTTTATCTTTGAAGACTCGTGTGCGGGACGTACACTATTAGGACAGGGTTATCTCTCATTTTAGCCTCTCAAACGGTGTATCTATGAGAGATGTGGTATCTGACTATTTCCTCTTATTCGTATAACAATTGGTCATGAGCTCGAAACCTCCAAGTAACATGATAATTTTCCTTATTTTTTTTTATTATACATGCTTATTTGTGTCCGATGGAAAAGGTAACTAGATGTTAATATCAAGGGTTCTGTCGTATGGTGATTTGAGGACGTCGAACTTCTCTGAAGAACTTGTCGGAGAACGTATGTAAGGTAGTGGGTGAGTAAGTGTTGCTGCTTATATTAAAGTACATGAAGAAAAAAAATTGTATTTTCGAGGTCAATTCACCTCAACTGGAAGATCGAATTGGTACAACTTAGGTGATATGTTTTTTTACGCATAAGGGTTTTTCGTATATTTCCTCCCATTTAGTTGGGTGATTATACTCTTTGTAGAATCTTGTAACGATTTTAGTTGTTTTGAGAGATTGAACTCTATGACTAGGATTAAGTGTGGGATGCAATCATTTGTTTATAGGAAGGGTATGGCAATAATAAAGGTCATGTGGTCTATGGTGGGCTTAGTCTCAGCAATGATTTTTATCGAGGGTGAGGGTTAGCCCAGATGATTGTTGTTTGGAAGAGGGGTATCCTCATTCTCTAGTTGGAATGACAAGGGACTATCAAGGTGGATGGGTCGGTGCTTGGGGTAGGAGTGGCTGATAGGGTGTTAGTGCGCAAGTTAAGATTATAGGTAAGTGGGTTGTTTGTAATATTTGGATTTTGTAGGATGAGACTCCTGAAATCACTGATGTCTTGGATGGCATACCTAAGCACCCAACAGTTGCTAGTGCTGTGTCCGACCCCCTAAAGGAACTCACAATGTGAATCAGCCTGCCATTTCTTGTGTAGGATAGTGAGAGGTGGAGTAGGGCTGAGAGATTTGAGGCGTCATTTAAATTTTCTACCCAATTACTTAAACCGGACATATGGCGTAAATTTGTCTAATCCCGCTTTCCTAACTATACAACATGAAAATAAATATCACATAAACATGTGATCATTAAGAATAATATTTATATCAAATTATATTGTATGAAAATCACCACATAACATGATTACATATATAAAAACAAGGATGAACCTAACACATAACATAACCACGGGAGGACGACTACCTACCTCAAATGATTTAAAATACAACCATCGAATGAAAGCACCAAAATCGTTGAAAATATTGACTTGTAAATAGTGATAATATTTATATTCAATTAAAAACTCCTTTTATTTCTCTCTAAAAATTTCTCTCATGTTAATATTAATCTAACCTTTTCCATCTTATTTTTTGTCTCAACTATATAGAATTCTCTCCATAAAACGTGCCTAAAATTCATACACGTAAACACACATCAATATATCAGCAGGTTGATTTGAAATAAACCTAAAACATGTTAAGTCTTTCTCATAATATACATATTATAGTCATTTATTTCTTAACCTCCTAATCCTCCTCTCTTAATCCCATCAAACTGACAATTAAGGTCAAATTAACTAGCAAACTATGTCTTATTAATGACCAAACAACTAATATTAATTCAAATATAATTATAATTAATTTTATATTAATAAATATACGAATATTTTGAACCTATATAATGTAGTGTTGCCATGACTAAAAATATTTAAGAAAATTCGGCTTTTCACATGATGTGTTAAAAAACTAGTCAAACTTTTAGTAAATTCACAATAATTTCTAGTTAAGTATAAAACGTAGA
Source organism: Sambucus nigra (assembly GCA_949130495.1). Classification (NCBI taxonomy): domain Eukaryota; kingdom Viridiplantae; phylum Streptophyta; class Magnoliopsida; order Dipsacales; family Adoxaceae; genus Sambucus; species Sambucus nigra. The sequence continues at coordinate 397,384,379 of OX422219.1, read as the reverse complement.
TATACATATATTTCATACTTAATGATTGAATTCAAATATATTTAAATAATTCTTATTTATTCACTTCATATATTATTTTAATAATTCATATAAATTTATGGGGTATTACAATAAATGATGATATAATAGGTACTACTTTATATAAATGAGGTTGGTAGAATTAATAGTTATTTTTAACATATATTTTTTTTAGAAAACAATGAATATATTTTCTTGTTAAAGGCGTACAAATAGGATAATGTGATTTGGTTCATTTGATTTTCTTAAAAAAGAATGTACGATTACAAGAATTTTTTTCTCACATGATGGATAATGCAAAAGTTCATCAAGTGCTCTAATTATTTCAATATAATTACACATACAATGGATTATTCATACATGTTAGGACCCTAAGACTATGTGAACATGAATTAAGACTCATTATATAACTCATAGAAATGATGTGTGGGCAATTTTTTATATATTAAGGGTACATGAACGATGTACACAAGGAACATACAGAGATATCTACACAAAATTTACAAGAAAAATAAAAGTGCAAGATTCACTTAGGATGCATTATTTAATGACTGGTGAGCCCATCATATCGATCATATTGGGGAAAAGGTAGGGGTAGTGATAAGAAGGGCCTAGTGGGGGTTGTAACCTCCATAGTTGTTTTTAAAAAAATAGATATTTTTACTTTTATAAAATTTAAGGTGTATAAAAATCATTAAAAAATAAGTTAGGTATATGTATAAATATAGAAACCTTATTATTTTAACCTGCCAAACTAACCACACTTACTTACCTACATCAGTCACTTTCACACACTAAAGTTTGAACACAAAGAAAAAACCCTCTCCCTCTCTCTACTGAACACAACCGCATTTCGGGCTGCTGCCACCTCTAAGCCTCCAAGCTCCTGAACACAAACTTTAACTCTCTCTCTCTCTCTCTCTCTCTCTCTCTCTCTCTCTATATATATATATATATATATATATATATATATATATATATATATATATATATATATATATATATATTATTTTTCTAGTTAGAAAACTAAATGGTTTAGTTTGTTTAGTTCATATTAGTTAGTGTTAATTTGTTTTATTAGTTAGAATAAATGGTTGCATTAAATGGTTAATTTGTGTTAGTTTATTAATTCGGTTCATTTGTGTTAGTTCTTTAGTTAGTTTTTGATTCAATTAAATTAAATTAATGTTATTGTTATTGTTAAATCAAAATATTAATGTTAGTGTTATGGTTAAATTAATGTAAATTGGTTAAAAAAAAATTAGTTATATTGTTTATTGGTTTAAATTCTAGTCTCTAAGATCAATTGTTTTAGGATTAATGATTGGTTAAAGTTTGAAATTGTAGATATAAACTTGAGGTTAAAATTGATAGTTTAAATTTGGTATTATAGGATTAAATTATGGAGAAGTACTTTAAAATAGAAAATCGATGATGACGTCCACAATACAACCTACTAAAATTTGGGGTTTATTTTAGGGTTATCATGGTATTTTTTATTAGAGTTTGCTTTTATATTATTGTTGGTTTTTATTTTAGGCGATAATTTGGGATATTATTGGTTTAAAGTTGGGGGCAAAATATTGGTTTAAATATGTGTTTCTATTTCTATTAGATTAAATAAATTACTTTATTTTTGTTATATACTCAAAAATAACCTCAAAAAATTTGACTCGAGGGCTCCCGCCCCTTACCCCAAAAAAATCATCATTAAATTTTCCCTTACTAACAATAATTCAGAGGTCCATCCCCACGAAAATAAGTATGCATGTTGACGTAAAAACATAACTGATGGTACCCAAAAAGAAATAAATAAGCAAACTAACCTTGAAAAGAAGAATATATTAAATGCCTTACATCATGGAGAATGGAAGTATTCATAGGGAATGGGAGAGTATTCTAGAAGATGTTAGTAAAATATGAGTTTTCATTATATGAGTTGTCACGATAACTCATCCATGTCAATACTAACTAGTGGAACGTTCTATAAGTTTACATATATCCCTTCAGCCCGCTATACAAGAACATAAGAAACTAATGCAAGAAAATTACTAAAAATACTAAAATAACCAAAATATAGTTAACATCACACTCCACCACTTAAAACTAAGCTCGTCCTTGAGTTTTTAAAAATTATAGAGACTTGTGTGAAAATTCTGAAAATGGATAGCCCAAAAGATGAGTATTTTATTAAAAATACTAAAATTAATTAAAGTGCTTAATTCCCAAAACAAATTCTAGCACTTTTTTTAGAAGTGTGAGAGTGCTCAAGTAATAAGTAGGCTATTGGTATTGAAATTGGGTGATATTTCACTTTTTATTAATCCTCCTTCAACTCAAAAGTTTTCAATAACATGCATGTATTAAAAGAAGAGGGTCGAAATTTGGCCTAAACATCAGCATGATCTAAGAAACCCAAGACAACCCAACTTAAACATCCTCCACCTTTAATTTTGGAATCTTATAGATGATGTTCTTAGCTTCTCTGCCTTTCTCGTAGACCCATCCATATACAACTTCCTCTGGGGTCAAAACTTGGTCTAGGGGTTCAAAACCATAGATCTAGTCCCCCTATTCTATCACCGGTTAGGGGAGTCACCGTCAGAGGCCGTTGGATATCTCGGTATGGTTCTAGGGTTGAACTAATGTTGGGTTTTGTCAATTCTAGCCAGGTTCTGCTCATTTTTCACTCTACTTTCTTCTTTATCCTCAATCCAGACCTAGGGTTGAATTTCACCTCCTCTTTATTCTTCTTTTTTAAGAATTGATAGAGGATTTTTGGGTGGGTTTAGGTTTCCATTATGGTGGTGTAACCAAGAGTGGATGAGGGGAATGGTGGTGAAAGCATGGATTGGTGGTTGTAGGAGGGTTATGGAAGACGATCGTGTGGTTAGACCTGCAGTTGGAGGATGGTTATTCATAACCAAGATTCTTATCACGTTCATCATATGTTCCAGAGTATTTTCAAGGAAAAAAACCCTTCTTTCCAATTCAGATGTATGGGATTTCTTTTGGGGGGCCATTGCAAGGTGTATTCAATTTTCTTAACGTTCAACACATATCATTAACACACAACAATGGGAGGAACAAACCTTGATCTGATACCAATTTGATGTAAACACAACTCATGGTACCCCAAAAGAAATAAATAAACAACTAAACTTCAAAATACGAATATATTGAATTTATTGAAAGCATTACATCATGGGAAATTAGAGTATTTATAGGGAATGGGAGAGGTTTCTAGAAGATTCTTGCCAAGTACTAGCTGTCATGGGATGAGTTGTCATCATTCATGACAATACTAATTAAAGAAATCTTCTAGAAGATTCCATCCATCCGTTAAAATAGATATATAGAAAATACAAGAATAAAAGAAACTAATATAAGAAAATTATTAAAAATATTAAAATAACTAAAATATAATTCACATCACATATACTGTAGTATTGGATTTATGGGTGCCGTGGAATTTATATTAATATAAAATAAATTCTTATAATTCTTATTAAGAATTAATGATAAATAAATATTATTTTTGTCGTATACTAATAAGACAAGAATACGATTATAGAAGTTGATTATAATTCCATAGTAATCCTTGAATGAAATAGATTTTTGTCATAACGGAGAAAACGTATTAAATATATAACTATGGGGGCAACACGAGATGTCTCTCGTAAATCATTAACACATACTGTGTTGACAAATAAAATCAGCACAAAATAACAAATAAAAGCAATCACCAGTATAAATAAAGAATTGAAAAGAATGAAAATCACACACAACACAAGATGTATGTGGTTTGGCAAGAAGGCATACTTCCACGGTGGTGCTCTTTGTATATTATTTATCTTTACTCCGGGGAGTGTTTTACAGAAAATAATACATGCCCTTTGCCCGGGTGGAGGGTTTGTTATATACATGTTATTTTGGAGGGTGGAGGAGTGGGACTCCCCCACGTTAGCCCACAACCCCTAAAGTATCTCTGAAGAGAGATTTTAGGAACTGACTGGGTCAAAACTGAATGGGTTGAGGCATGAGGCCTTTAGACTTTGGGTCGTGTTTAATTGGGCTTATCGTGTGGGCCAAAGTGACAAATCGAGGTACCCACAATTGCCCCTAAAATTTTAGGGCCACAATTTGGGATCAATTATTTTAAATGATTTGTCTTAATGGCATTTTTTTGATTCGTGCAACACTTTTGAATTGAAGCGCACTTTTCGAATTGACTTAGGCGACAGATTGCCTTATTTCTGGTGCATTATGTTTGGAAAGGTTTAAATCATTTTAGAGAGATCATTCCTTGAATCGTCGCTTTTATATCTCTTCGCATTCTCTCAATTTCTCTAAGCTTTCACTGCAACTCTCTTTACTCCCAGGTCTCGTCTTCCATTTTCAAGATTTTTCACATCTTCTCATTATCCCTGCTTGTGACTCTGCCTCGTCTCAAGCTGACTCTTACATTGTAAGTTCTTCTCACTTATTCTTTTTCCTTTTTCTGTTGGAATTTATTCATATCCGCTACTAGGGTTTTTCTTTTTTGATGTTGAAAATAGGCAATAGGTCGATAACTAAATTTAGGAAATACTATAACATTCCAAACTGGGTGGACATTGAATGTCCCCCCTGTCCCTCGTAATATCAGAGAAGTTGAGGAAGGTCACTGGACTCATATTCTCTTGTTGTCCTAGGGGGGCTTACTTTTCCCCCAAGTAATTTGTTTTTGAATTTTTTTGGTTACTTTAATATAGTCCATGTGCAATGCTCGCCCAATGTCCGGAAAATTGTCAATGGTGTGCATAGAATAAATCATCTCTATGGCACCAATCTAGGGTTTGCTGAAATCTGCTTCTGTTACTCTTTTTCTCGAATAAGCTCTGGTCTTCTGTACCTCAAGGCTAGGAGTCCTGATACGGTATTGGTAGTAAATATATCTGATTCCCACAAGGACTACTGGTATGAGGATTTTATTGCTAGAAATTGGTAGTTCCCTCCCCATACTAAAGGGTCGAGGTCTCGGAGATTTATGATTCCCTTTTATGTGTTAGGAATACATAGGTAGGCTTAATTCTTTTCTAGTCGTTGATCCTCTATTTATGTATGTTTTTTTCATATCTTTCTCTCTTTCTTTTTTCAGCGAAGACAAAGAACTCGGAGCCTGCTCTTACCGAGATCTGAGTTGCTGAGCTGGTTAAAGCCTAGAAAATTAGGGAACTCATAGCTGACGGTGAGCATCCTTGATCAGCGGCGTTCCTTATGAAGTATAAGAATGTTGGGTCTAGTTTCATTTCGAGTCCTGTGGATAGCATTCATGATCTAGACATCATCGAAGAGGTTTCCACCGACCCTATCCAATTGGACGAGGAGGAAAGCAGCTCTAGTGAGGAGAGCGAGGGTGCTAAAAGGGGCGATGCTGAAGACAATTCTAGGGAGGAGAGATCTGGTAGTGAAGAATCTTCTAGCTCGAAAGAGGGTTCATAAGTTCAAGAGTCTTCAGAGGATTCAAGCAGTTGCAGCGAAGAAGACATGGCTCATCCCAGGTAAAATTTGATCCAAGATGATGATGATGATAATGTGATTTTTCCTTGCTGGTTGAAGAAGCAGAAGTTTGGCAGTGGGGATGTTGCTACTAGTTCTCAGTCTGCTATCCATGAGCAGGAGAAGAAGAGGAATAAGGAGGAGCTATCGATAGAGGGGGAGAGAAAGAAGGAGGAGGAGAAGAAGAAGGTGGATGAGAGAAAGAGAGCAGAGAAGGAGAGGAAAGAGAGGGAAGAGGAGAAGAGGCGAGAGAAGGTAAGGACAAAGGCGGGGAAAGCTCTGGTGCCCGTATCATCTTTTCTTGAGTGGAACTATGTTGCCCTTTCTCCTCAGTTGGCTTTTACGTTGCTCAAAAGAGTAATTTTGTCGACTGATCGTCAGAAGGCGATGAGGACTGACCAATTAGCCTTTAAGGTGAGTCAGAGACTAGCCTTGGTAAGTTTGGTTTTATTTCTCTATTCTCATAATATTTTGTTCAACACTTCTCATGCTGACATTTCTCTTTTCTGCAGTTTGTGACCAATTTTGCTGTCCTCTATCGCAGTCACGATGAGCTGATGAGGAGGAATAACGAGCTAGAAAAGAAGAATGCCGAGCTAGAGGCCAGTCTGAAGACTACATATGCTGCCCAAAAGTCTTCCGATCTTGACCTTTCTGAAGTCAATTAAGAAAAGGAGGTGGCGACCAATGAGCTTGAGGAGTTAAGGCAGTCCTACGAATTGGTCTGCTCGAGCAAGCTGGCCATAGTGGAGGAGAAAAAGGTGCTAGCGGGAAAGGTGAAGAAGGTGGAATTTGAGGCTGCCACCCTTAAGAAAAGCTCGTAAAATGCCGAATGGGCCGCTGCGTATGAGGATGCTGATGTTCAAATTGGCTATATCAGTCGTTTGAACTTCAAGAAGGGTTGGAATAAGGCTCTCTTGGCTGCCAAGGTGGATATCGACTCCCCACTCTTTGACGAGCACGATCCTAGCTCTAAGTCTATTATGGATGAGGCACCTGCTCCTGCTATCGATGAAGGTGTTCCTGTTGTCCAGACTACCTCTGTTGAAGTGCCCCTCAACCAGGGAATGGCAACTATTTCATCTGAAGGAGGTGCGCTTGGAGCTGCTGCAGACAATGGGAAGTAACCAGCGAACTCAGAGAAGACTGAGGTTGCCAACTAGTCCTTTTTAGGGAACTTTTTGTATTTTTTGCTTTTGTTGTTCTTTCCTTTTGATGATTTACTATGAATTCGTTCTTAATGAAATGAAGTTTTGTTCCCTGCTACATACTGATTTCATTCTTTAATGCTTATATGGTTTGTAGCTGATTGATGCTGATGAGTATATACCTGCTTCTTCTCAATTAAGAATGATTATTGGTCCTAATGCTAGTAACCAAGTTCGCCAAGCCTTTATAAGGATTTGCAAGTCCCTTAGGTCAAGGAACCAGCGCTTTAAAGACCAATCGGAGATTGTTGCCAAACTGAAGGATAGGCTTGAGGAGATTAAAGAGGTTGGCGCTTTCATTCAAGAGGAAGTGAATGCTTTGAGAGCTAAACTTTTGGATGCCTTCGAGATCAATTAGGTAGGGTAAGTTCTTCAATAAGAGAATGAAGCTCTGAGGAGGGAGGTATCACGACGTAGAGAGCATGTGCCGAGCATTACCCTTCAAGTTTTGTGGGGTTCCTCTTCATCGGCTGGTCCATGAGCTGGTACAGATGATCGGGGTTCAGCTAGGGAGATTGATGAGCTTTGAGGAGATGTTCGTTGAGCATATATGATAGCTGCTAGGCTCCAAAGAGATGTTACGCTGCTGAGGCATCTGTTTAAGAAAGGTCCTCAGCAAGTGTGGGTTGATGGTTATGATCAGGGTTGGACAGTTTCTCCGACGAGGTTGGCAGAGGTTAAAGAGATATCCTTTATTAGGAGATGGTTAAATGCTCTCAAGGAGCTGAAGCTTCTCAGGAACTCAGTACTCTGGTATCGTCATGAGATCTTCCCTTCAACTCTGATGCCTAACCCTTTCAGGAGGGATGACCATTGGGTCCCCATAGATGTTATCCCCAGGTATTTACTAGAGCCAGATGCAAATAAAGTCGAGTTGGAGTTAGCTCCTCACCCAGACGATGGCCGAAGAGAGCAAGTAACTAAATAACTTGCTCGGAGGCCTAACCCTCATTACGATCTATTTAATTCATCCAATGTAACTCTTTTGTAAATGCAGTGAAGTAATAAAATAATTATATTTTGGGCGATTTTTCGACTAAACATGTGTTGTGTGTTGTCCACTTTATTAATTTCTTGTTTTGATTATCTTGGGCTTTTCTTAGCCGACTAGAGTTATATAGTGTGAGTATCCTCCTAGTCCAGTATGCTTATAAGATACCGTTATGCCCCACTTTACCTTTTAGGTTGTGTCGTCACACTCCCTTAGATCTAAGTGTGGCAATGACGAGGACATACCTGGTGTTGGATGTTCCATCCCAGTAGGGTTTTTTTAGCCAAACATCATTTGGCGACCAATTTTGAGTTGGCCCAACTGCCTAAGGGTCCCCTGTAGGGCTTCATATATTTCCAGGGGCAATGCTAAGAGGTTGCTTATGTTAAGTGATGAGAACCTGATGAGGGTAAAACCCTACTTATATGTGTCAAGAGGAGAGACTGTCACTTAGAAATAGTGCATAAGTTATAAAGTTTCTAAAAATAAATCAACACTTCATAGAATGCCACTGCTAAACAATCTTTTATTAATCAGAAAAGAATTGCAAATATTGACATTGTAATAAAATATCAAAACCCAAAACTAGAAGTAGAATTTCTTTAAATTGGTTGCGTTCCAAGCTCGAGGTATCTCCCTCCCTCCAGTGTTTCTAAGTGATAAGCTCCTTACAGGTTGTCCCTTAACACCTTGAATGGTCCCTTCCAATTTGGTCCTAGCTTGCCATCTGATGGTTTTACTGCACCGCCAAGAACTTTCCTTAGGACGTAGTCGCCAACTTGAAATGCCCTTGGATTGACCTTCTTGTTGTAGTGCTTCGCTAGCTGTTGCTGATAGCCTGCTAGTTTCACTAGAGCTAGCTCTCTACGTTCGTCAGCTAGGTCAAGTTCAGCGAGTGATGCTTCATCGTTATGACCTTGGTCGACCAGGGTGGACTTGATGGTGGGGAGGCCATCTTCTAAGGGGATGATTGCCTCCATACCATATGTCAGTGCGAATGGGGTTTCCCTGGTTTCTCGTCGTGGGGTAGTGTGATATGCCCACAGGATATATGGTAGCTCACTCACCCATACCCCCTTGGCTCGCTCCAAATGCTTCTTCAATCCATCAATCACTATTTTATTTGAAGCTTCAGCCTGTCCGTTGCTCTGGGGGTATGCCACCGAGCTAAAATGGTGACTGATTCCCTGGTCATTACAGAAACCCTGGAAGAGGCCACTCTCGAATTGGGTTCCATTGTGAGTGATGATAGTCTTGGGGATCCCAAAGCGAGTGATAATATTCTTCCATACAAAACTTATCATATTCGTGTCTTTGATGTTTGTCATTGGCTCTGCCTATATCCATATGGTGAAGTAGTCTTTTGTAACCAACAAATACTTGCGATTACCGGCAGTGGTAGGGAGAGGGCCCACTATGTCCATTCCCCATTGAGTGAAAGTCCAGGGGTTGGTAAGTGATTTTAGGTTGCTGGCGGGCTGGTGAACTATAGGAGCGTGTAATTGTCATTTCTCGTACTTGCGCGCATATATACCAGAATCATTCTTCATGTACGGCCACCAGTAGTCCTCCTTCATTGCTTGAAAGGCTAGTGACATGCCCCCAATATGACTTCCACGGACTCCTTCATAGATCTCGTACAGAACTTGCTCGATTTCCTCTGGGTGAACGCATTGGAGGTAAGGACCGATGAAAGACCTCTTATATAGTTTGCCTTCAGGAGATAAGTGAAAGCGAGCATCTTTGACTCTTATCTGATGTGTGGCCTTTTTATCGTCTGGTAGGGCACCATCATTCAAATAATCCCTCAAGGGTCCATCCAACTGGGAGCTGGTTCAATCTGAAGAATATGACCTACGTCTCACTGATCATTGCTCTGGTTAATGCTCGGCTGGGTGAGAAAGTCGATCGGAATTGTTCTCTTCAAGTCAAAATTGATCTCTGAGCTTAAGGTTGCTAGGGTGTCAGCATGGCTATTTTATCCTCTAGGAAACTGTTGGACAATGACTTGTTCGAAGTTAGACATTAACTTTTTCACTGTGGCGAGGTAGGCCGCCATTATTTTATCCCTCACGCTGAAGTCTCCACTTATCTGATTGGAGAGCAGTTGTGAGTCGCCGAACACCTGAAGTTGTTTTGCACCCAACGCTTGTGCTCTTTGCAGGCCTACTATCAATGTTTCATACTCTGCTTCATTGTTGGAGGCTTCAAATCCCATCCTGATTCCTTGATCGAGGATTGTATCTTCTAGGGTGACCAACACAGTGTCCACTCCGGGCACTTTGGTGTTGGAGGCTCCGTTAACGAACAGTCGCCAAACACCTTGAGCTGAGTGATCTTCCATCTAACCAACGGGTTGAAGTTGATTATAAGGATGTTCTCCTGTGAACTTTGCGATGAAGTCGGTGAGGGCCTGTACCTTGATTGCATTCCGAGATCGACTGACCACTTGGATAGTCTTTCGGACAAATCTTCGTTTCGTAGGACTACTTTAAGGGGGTGAGATGTAAGGACAATGATAGAGTGAGATTCGAAGTAGTGCTTCAATTTCATCAAGGCTACCATTAGTGCAAAGGCGAGATTTTCCAGTAGTAGGTATCTTTGTTCGGCGTCCAAAAGGTATTGTTCGCATAATAGACTGGGTGTTGGATTCCCGTTATTTCGCATACTAGTGCAGAACTGACAGCGTGGCTGGAAACTGCAAGGTACAAGTATAGGGAATCGTTCTCTTGAGGTATTATGAGCAAGGGTGGTGTGGTGAGATAAGCTTTGAGCTCCTCTAATGCTTTTGAGCAATCCTGGTTCCACTCCACATTTTTACTTGTCTTCAATAGCTGGAAGAATGACTGGCACTTCTCGGATGACTTCGAGATGAATCGATTCAAGGCGGTGAGCATGCCTGTGAGCTTCTGTACATCTCTTATCGTGTGGGGGACTTCACCCTATTGATTGCGTCAATCTGGTCCCGATTGGCTTCAATGCCTCTCTATCTAACCAAGTACCCGAGAAATTTTCCTGACTGGACACCGAAGGAACACTTACTTGCGTTGAGCTTCATTCGGTATTACTTGAGGATTTTGAAGGTCCTTGATAGGTCTCAGAGGTGGTCTCCTTTATTCTTTCTCTTAACGAGCATATCCTCGATGTAGACCTCCATGGTATCTCCCATTTGGTCTTTAGACATTTTGGTAACAAACCACTGGTAGGTTGCCCCTTCATTTTTAAGCCCAATGGGTATAAATTTGTAACAATATAATTCGATGGTGGTGATGAACAGTGTCTTGTCTTGATCTGGTACGTACAGAGGAATCTGGTGGTACCCGGAGTATGTGTCGAGAAAACTCATTTTTTCATGTGCTGCTGTGACATCCACCAATTGGTCAATCTTTAGAAGAGGGAAACTGTCCTTAGGGCATGCCCTGTTAAGGTCAGTGAAGTCAATACAAACTCTCCATTTCCCATTTCTCTTTGGAACCACTACTGGGTTCGATATCCATTTAGGGAATTGAACTTCCCTTATGGATCCTACATCCAGCAGCTTCTCGATTTCTCTCTCCACAACCTTGGCCTTCTCGGATGCAGTTTACCGTGCTTTTTATGCAATTTGTTTGAAGGTCGGGTCAATGTACAATCGATGACACCCCAAACTGGGATCAATCATGGGCATCTCGTAGGGTTACCATGCGAAAAAGTCCAAGTTATTTTGCAAAAGTGTTATTAATTCCTTCTTCTCTCGATCTGTGAGAGAGGCTTCGATCAAGAACATCCTGTCTTTATTGTTGCCCCCGTCTGTGACCTCCTCCAAGTTCTCCACGACCCTCTCAGAGGGGAGGAGCCTGGTCTCCTCCACTCCAGGTCTTCTATATTTAACTGCTATTTGGAAGGCATCAAACCTCCCTATTCTTCATCTTTCTCCTTGGCCTTCTCGACCTTCTTCTCCGGCCTTGGGAGGATGGCTCTTATAAAGAACTTGCTTGCCATCGCCTCATCTCCATGGATTTCTATTACTCCTCGCTTAGTCACATATTTGAGTTTCTGGTGGTAAGTGGAGGGGACGGCCTTCATCGCATGTGGCCATCCTCTACGAAGGATGGCCTGGTAGGGCGAGTTAGTGTCAACCACAAAAAACTCAATCATCTTGGATACGCTTCCTGCCCTTACTGGTAGTACAATCTTTCCTAAAGGGATGGTCACTTTACAAGTGAAGCCGACTAGAGGGACAGTGGCTTCCTTTAAGTCAGCTACGCTTAACTTTAACTTTTTGAATAGATCGAGATACATTACTTCAGACGAGCTTCCCTGGTTGGCGAGCAATTTTTCGACGTCGTAGTTAGCTATCCTGAGTGTAATGATCAAGGAATCATGATGTGGGGTCCTTACTCCTACCAAATCTTCATCTATGAACACAATGTGTTTGCTGCAGTCGACATCATCTGCTCGCCGATGCTTCCCTGCCTGTGTTTTAGCTGGATCGATTTGAAAAGCATGCATTACTGCCGTAAGCTTTTTAACTTCCATCTGAGCTAAATTTCCTTAAATCTGCTTTAGGTCCTATGCCTTATGAATCATTGCGAAACTCATGGACAGCATCCTCCTCGAGCACGTTATCAAGCCTTGTGTCTTCCTTGGAAGTGACTTTCTCTACCTTCTTCTCCACAAATTCATTCTGGTACCCAGTCTGGGCGGGACTTGAGAGATTTGCAGTTCTTAGTTTTGTGCTCGTCTTCCTTGTGAAAAGCGCATCTTAGAGCGTTCTTCCTCTTTGAGGGATCTCCTCCCATCTTTCTAGGCCACTTAATGAATGGATTGTCCTTGATCTTTGCTAGAATCTTATAAATTGGTTCTTTAAAGACAATGTTGACTGCCTGAAATAATTTTGAAGCATCATTTTTGTTCTCTCTCTTGGAGCCACCCTTGCCCCCATTCTTGCTCCCTTTCTTTTGGGTCTTGTTACCCTTGGCAGCAAACTTCGCTCGACCATTCTCCCATGCATTAAGGCGGGTCACATACTCAACTTTGGTGTATTTCTCGATGCGATCCATTAGGTCATCAATGATTGTGGCCTCCTTCTTAGTGAGGGATTAGTACAAGAGGCAAGAGCTGGGTAGGCCAATCTTAAAAGATGCCACAACGACCTGCTCTGAGTATTCCTCGACCTCGTTGAATAACTCCCAATACCTTTTTGTATAGTCCTAGAGGCTCTCCTAGGGCATTTTCTTCATTATCAATAAGGCATCCATCTGTAATACCCCGTAATTTTATTGATTTTTATTTAAGGGAGTAATTGAATTAAATGAGAATTAATTGGGAATTAATCCGGATATAAATACTAGCGAGATGTGAGTTGGTATTTGATTATGATATTAAAATTGAATATTTCTGAGTACATATGGTAATATATGAATATTGAAAATATTAAAGTTGTCGCGAGGCCGAAATACGACAATTTGGAAAAATTAAGTTGGGACGCGCGTGTCAGTCGCATCACGATGAATTTAATTAGATTAAAAATTAATTTACATCTTATCAATCGAATGGTCATTTTGAGTGCGCCAACGTGTCCGGAAGGGTCGAAATAGTCAGAAAACACTAGCCGGGGGTTTAGTTTGTGTCCCAGGGCATTTTTAGGCCAAACCGACAACCTAGAAGGGTATTTTGGTAATTTTAAAAATAAAGGAATTAAAACCCATGAATATTTGAAGTAAATTAAAGATTATTAAAAGAGACACTAAGGCCATTATCATCCAAAAGTGAGAGAGTGGGCTACGGAGGTTTTGAGAGAAGTTAGAAGAGAGGCTAGAGGATCTTTACCAAACCATCTCCCCATCACCAGAAATTGGAAAGGATTTGTGACCGGAAAGAGGAGCGAATCAACCTTGAATCATCGTCAACAATCTGAAGAAAGAATCTAAGGCAAGTGATTTGATATTTTTAAGTGCATTGAATATTTCTTCCATATTTAGTGTAGAAACAATTTTGTCTTGAAAGTTTTGAAGAAAACCTAATGAAATTGTTGTAGAAATTCTCAAGTTGGGTTAGGGATTGCATGTAGTATGACTATGGACGAATTTAGTATCCAAAAACCTAACTATGATGATTTAAAACGGATTTATGATGAGTAATTAGGCATAATAAAATTCTGGGTTCATGTTCATAGGGCTTGGGGTAAAATTTGGAGATTAATGATAATTGAATGTTGATTAGGAGGATTTGACCCCAAAAATATGTTAAGAAGCGATCTAAAAGGACTTACAGTAGTTTAATCACATTAAAATGTTGTTGGGATGACCTTGGGATGAATTTAGATAAGAGAAAAAGGAAGAAAATGAATTGGGCGATTTCTAGGCGTAGTCTACCATCTCGTTAGAAGACCTGCCCAGGTCGTTCGAACGACCTCATTCGAACGAGCTTCTAATGAGATGACAGTGTCCCTTCTAACGAGTTCATTTGAAGACTTCGTTCTAACGACCCTCATTTGAACAGCGTCGTTCGAACGAGATTTCTAACGAGTTGACAGAATGGCCTTTTTAGGCCTGATTTTATTTCCAACCTTCAGTAGACATATTTAATTGAGTGATAACCTTCCCATGATGACCAGTGAGCATAGTTGTGAGAATTGAGTACGTTGAGGATTAAAACTTAGAATTAAGTAGTAAACCGGACGACACCTATGGGCTAGGGTATCAGTAACTAAAACTTCGACGTGAGAAGAGTTGATAACTTTAACGTATATAAATCGGGGACTTGTAAACGTGTAACATTAAATGACGGTATAGGAATGAGAAATATACCTCTATTAATATTACGGGATGCCGAAGATGTGTGAATTCTTGGTATACGTAGTTATTTGTGTATAACATACCTACCATACTTGCTATCACGGTAGGTCGGCGTTCGATCAGGGCCATCTAATCATTGTGTGCCTACGGGGGGGATTTAGATTGGTACCTCGAGGACATAGGTCAGAGAAGGACTTATTGAGAAGTTAATAAATCTACTGATTATGGGAGCGTTGGTATGTACGTGACCCATGTGTTGTGAACTATGTTCGCCTCCATTATGTGTGATTGTTGTTTATTGAAAACGATTCCGGAGAGATCCAGAATACGTGTTCCTTATGTACGTGATGTACCGGGATTGGATAGCAGAGTATGTGTGCACCGCAGCTTAGTCTCGGGGTACCAGTATTGTATATTTATGATGAGAATAATATACTGCTAATTGAAATGAACTGTCATGAATAAATGTAAGTGTGAATAATAGCAACATTTTAGTAGAGTTAAAAATGGAAAATCTCTAGTGATTAGCATAACTAATATGGGAACCAAGATGGAAAGTAAAACTCTCTATTTAAATTTAGATGTCGGGACTTAAATCCTGAATCGTATAGAAATGTTAGATTGTGTATTGGACTAGTTATATATGGGAATAACTAGAACGGGTACGGGTACGATAGGAGTGCACAATTAGTTGAGAGGTGAGGAACTCATGTGAGTGCACGCACTATCATGTACTTTATATTCACTGTTTAATTATATTAAACACTTGCTATATTTTAAACTATTTTTCACAATCGGGCTTTGACCCATTTACTTTCAAATCTATTTTTGTAAAAAACTTTTTAGGTGCCCAACCACAAGGACACCAAGCATAGGAGTTTTATTCCCACGACGTGCTGTAGCTGTTGTGGAAGTTACAGGACCTCGATAGTAGACGCCTCCACTTTATATCTTGACTCTACTTCAGATTCATTCATCTATAGGGCATTTCGCCCCTTTCGTTTTAGAGACATCTTATTTACTCAGTTTTTATTTTATATTTTGGGTTGTAATTAAATTAATAATTGAGGCTTGTATTTGTTTATTTCAGTATTCGGATTGTTGTGAGGTGTATTCCTCCAGATTCAGTTTATTACATCGTTATTTATTGTGACTGTGATGTCGTTGTGGTATCAGTAATTCATAATTTAAATTGGTTATATGTAAATCGAATTCAATTAAAATTGACAACTCACTTTTTAAATATTAGGTGACTCGTAATTGTAAAAACGTTTTCGACAGTGATGCTACGAACTGAACCAACTTGGCATTTTGAAGTAATTTGAATAAAGGAGTAGCTACCCAGTATTTAATTAGTCGGGGTGTCACAGGTGGTATCAGAGCATCATGTTCTAGTGTCTTTAGGATCTGTACGGCTTGTTCAGTTTCCACTGAGCTTTCTTTGATGTAAAGCCCTGTATTTTAGGATTGTTGTATTCTTTTGTGTATGTTTCGCTCTTCAGCTATTTTGAGATAATAACTGCGAACTTATAAGACTTTACTCTCATCTCAGATGCCTCCATGATGTGCACAGCGAGTTCCTAGGGATGCTCAGCCCGAGCCACAGCCTGCACCAGTCCAAGGCACCATGAACGCCGCAGAGGTTGCTGCTATTGTAGCCCAAGCGGTAAATGCCACCCTCGCAGTTGTGCAGCCGGCAGCAGCGCCAGTTCAGGCTCATGCATTCCCGTCTGCTTGGGAACGTGTCCGTAATGCTTTTCAGAAAGCACACCCTCTGGAGTTTACAGGTAGCTCCAATGTTGTTGTGTCCAGCCAGTGGAAGAAGGACATTCAAAGACATTTGAGGATGTATGAGTGCACGGAGGTACAGAAATAGATAGTGGCTACTTTTAAGCTAGTAGGATCAGCGTTGCAGTGGTGGGAGTCCATTACCACCCCGGAGGAGAGAGATGTCCTTTCGATACACGAGTTTTGGGTGCGGTTCGACCGCAAGTATTTTCCATCAGCCGTTCACACTGAAATGAGGAGGAAGTTAATGAACCTCAAGCAGGAGAGGAGGACCGTGGCCGAGTATGAGGCTGAGTTCACTAATCTCTTGAACATCGTTCCTGATGAGGTTCCAACCGAGGAAAAGAGGACTCAGAAGTTCATGGATGGATTGACTTGGAGGATCCGTCAGCACTTGTTGGGAAATCTCTCGTTGGCTACTTATTCTGATGTGGTTAACGCAGCACTGCTTCACTGCCAGGACCACCGCTTTCACATGTCAGAGAGTAAGCGATCAGGAGAGTCCATCCATCACGGCAGGAAAGGGGAAATGGTGCCAGCGGGGCACAATCTGCTCAGGGCCAGCATAGGCAGGGAGATCAGGGTTCCCAGCAAGGGGATTTTAAGAGGTTCAAATCTGGGGGTTTCAAAAATGGTCAGGGAGGTTTTCGTCAGGTCCAGCAGGGTCAGCACGGCCAACATGGCCAACAGCAGCAGTTTCAGCAGGGCCAGCAAGGCCAGGGGAGGAATGGAAACGGCCACCAGGACTGTGGGCAGTAGGGTCAGAGAGGGGGGAACTTTCCGAGGAAATGTTTCATTTGTGGCAAGATTGTCCACAAGCGCCAGGAGTATCCTGATAGAGGCAGGGCCCCACCACAGAAGCAGGGTGCTCGACATTAGAGACATATGTTTCCCGCCGCCCTCCGAGCACCACCACAGATGCCAGCTTTGCCACCCATTCCAACAGTCCTAGTCCAGCAGGGACAGCTTCAGCACGGGCGAGTTTATCAACTCCAGTATGCCGCAGTCCCACAGGATCCACCTGCTATTGAGGGTATGTTCTCTATTCAGGGGACTATGGGGATTATTTTATTTGATACGGGGGCCACACATTATTTCATTGCCACGAGATTTTCACGCACTTTGGGGTTGTTAGACACTGCAGAGAGCACGGTTACTTGCGTAGATTCACCGTTGAGTAGGGGTTCCGTGATTTCCCGTATTTGTAGAGGTGTGGGTATAGATATCGGGATATTTACTTTAGCCGTTGATATGTTAGTATTAGAGATGACTGAGTACGATGCAATTGTGGGTATGGATTGGCTAGTTGCGTACCGAGCCATAATTGATTGTTTCAATAGGAGTATTATTTTTTCCATTCCCGGGCAGGAGATGTTTTTAGTGGCGATGCCTCGCCCCGAGGGAGGATCGTCCACACACTTGTATTACATAGAGGAGGAGACCTCTAAGGAAGTGGTAATACCACTTGATTCGATTCCCGTTGTTAGTGAGTTCGCTGATGTATTTTAGGATATACCTAGATTACCTCCTAGTAGAGAGATAGATTTTGTTATTGATTTGACGTCGGCCACTCGGCCCATTGCCCGCGCACCTTACCGTATGGCTCCAGCGGAGATGAGAGAGCTGAGGGATTAGATCGAGCAGTTGTTGGGTTAGGGGTTTATCCAAAGGAGTACTTCGCCGTGGGGTGCCCCTGTGTTGTTCGTAAAGAAGAGGGATGGATCGTTGAGGTTGTGTGTAGATTACCGGGAGTTGAATAAAGTCACGATATGTAATAAGTATTCGTTGCCCCGAATCGATGACTTATTCAACCAGTTGAGAGGAGCTTCCTTCTTCTCAAAGATTGACTTGCGATCGGGATATCATCAGTTGCGTATCAGCGAACATAACGTCTCGAAGACTGCTTTCTTGACGAGGTATGGTTCCTACGAATTTTGAGTTAGGCCTTTTAGCTTAACAAACGTTCCAGCCGTGTTTATGGACTTGATGAATAGGGTGTTCAGAGAGTTCTTAAACCAGTTCATCATCGTCTTTATTGATGACATTCTGGTTTACTCCCAGACAGAAGAGGAGCACGCCGAGCACTTGAGACAGGTTTTGCAGACGCTATGTCAGAACGAGCTTTATGAAAAGTACAAAAAGTGTGGGTTTTGGTTGAAGGAGGTTCAATTTTTAGGGCATGTCATTTCAGACCGGGGGATATCTGTTGATCCGGGGAAGATATCCGCGGTGAGGGAGTGGGACAGCCCACGACACCGATGGAGATCCGTAGTTTCTTGGGCTTAGCAGGATACTACAGGAGGTTTATTCGGGATTTCTCAAAGATAGCGGGTCCTTTGACACATCTGACTCACAAAGGTGTGCCATTCATCTGGAGCGATGCATGTCAGTTGGCATTTGACGAGTTGAAGGACAAGTTGACCTCAACGCCTGTGTTAGCATTGCCCAGACCGGGAGTTGAGTATCTAGTCTACACCGATGCGTCCTTAAAAGGTCTTGGAGGTGTGGTGCAACAGGAGAGTCAGGCCATATCTTATGCTTCCCGTAAGATTAAGCCTCATGAGATGAATCACCCCACCCACGACTTGGAGTTAGCGGCAGTCTTATTCGCTCTTCGGATTTGGAGACACTATATCCTGGGGGAGAAATTTCGGTTGTTCACAGACCACAAGTCTCTACAATACCTCTTCACGCAGAAGGAACTGAATATGCGTCAACGTCGGTGGCTTGAGTTTGTGAAGGATTATCAGTTGTTATCCAATATCACCCAGGGAAGGCTAACGTGGTAGCAGACGCGTTGAGCCGTAGGCCAGTAGATGAGGTGGCCGATGCATGGAAAGCTAAGTGGAAGGAGTTGGGACACCAGGATCCAGTGGCCCGATCATTCATGTCTATGATGACTGTTACACCTCAGATTGTTACCAGAGTGATAAAGGCCCAGGAAAATGACTCATTCTGTCAGGAACAGATAGTTCGATTACTTGCAGAGGGAGCTGAGTCCTATACCGTTAGTTCCGACTGGGGATTATGCTTCAATGGGAGACTGGTCGTTCTGGAAGGGGAAGACTTGCGACACGAGGTAATGACAGAGTCGCACGGTTTGCGATTCGCGGTACACCCTGGTGGGGATAAAATGTACCAAGACATGAGACAACAGTACTGGTGGAGCGGGATGAAGAGAGATATCGTCGTGTTCGTTTCTAAATGCGCCACTTGTCAGCTAGTAAAGGTGGATCATCAGAAACCGGCAGGACTTCTACAGCCGTTAGAGGTTTCGATGTGGGTATGGGAGAGCATATCCATGGAATTTATCACGGGGTTACCTACGTCACAGAGGGGTCACGATTCCATATGGGTAATTGTAGATAGGTTGACCAAAGTTGCTCATTTTCCCGTGAGAACAGACTACACCACGGGACAGTATGCCCAAATTTTCATTGCGAAAATAGTGAGACTTCACGGTGTGCCTTTAAATATCGTGACTGACCGAGACAAGATATTTGTTTCATGATTTTGGGAGAGTTTCCAGGAGGCCATGGGTACGGAGTTGCGGCTGAGTACGGCATATCACCTGCAGACTGATGGGAAAACGGAGCGGACCAACCAAATGTTGGAGGACATGTTGCGTATGTGCATCCTAGACTTTGGAGGTGGTTGGGAGCAGTACCTTCCACTGGTGGAGTTTGATTATAATAACTCATACTAGTTCACCATTGGAATGGCTCCATTTTAGGCGTTGTATGGTAGACCTTGTCATTCCCCAGCATGTTGGTTAGAGGTGGGGGATAACAAACTCCTTGGGCTGGAAGTGATTCAGGACACTTCGACAAGGATAGAGATGATACGAAGCCGTATTCGGGTAGCTCAGGACCGGCAGAAGAGCTATGCTGATGCCAAGAGGTTCTTCAGAGAATTTAAGGTGGGGGACCACGTGTTACTCAGAGTAACTCCTACGAAGAGGATTATGCGTTTTGGGAAGAAGGGGAAATTGGCACCAAGATATGTGGGGCCATTTCCTATCATCGAGCGAATTGGACCAGTTGCGTATAGACTCGGGTTACCGGAGCACTTGCATAGAATTCATGATGTGTTCCATATTTTCTCACTATGGAAATATCTTAGGGACGATTTGGCCCATACTCACATTGCTTTAGAGGATATCGATCTGCAGCCCGATATTTCCTACAAGGAGGGGCCGATTGCTATTTTGGACCACAACAAGAGGAAACTGAGCTCGAAGATAGTACCGTTAGTACGAGTGCAGTGGCGGCATCATAATGCCGAGGAGTCCACATGGGAGAGCGAGGATGAGATGCGCAAACTTTATCCAGAGCTATTTTTACCAGGTATTCAATAGTTCCGAATTTTGGACGAAATTTTGTTATTAGGGGGGAAGCGTAATTTTATTGATTTTTATTTAAGGGAGTAATTGAATTAAATGAGAATTAATTGGTAATTAATCTGGATATAAATACTAGCGAGATGTGAGTTGGTATTGATTACGATACATATGGTAATATATGAGTATTGAAAATATTAAAGTTGTCGCGAGGCCGAAATACGACAATTTGGAAAAATTAAGTTGGGACGCGCGTATCAGTCGCGTCATGAATGAATTTAATTAGATTAAAAAGTAATTTATATTTTATCAACCGAATGATCATTTTGGGTGCGCCAACGTGTTCGGAAGGGTCGAAATATTCAGAAAACACTAGCCGGGGGTTTAGTTTGGGTCCCGGGGCATTTTTAGGCCAAACCGACAACCTAGAAGGGTATTTTTGGTAATTGTAATAATAAGGGAATTAAAACCCACGAATTTTTGAAGTAAATTAAAGATTATTAAAAGAGACACTAAGGCCATTATCAGCCAAAAGTGAGAGAGTGGGCTACGGAGGTTTTGAGAGAAGTTAGAAGAGAGGCTAGAGGGTCTTTACCAAACCATCTCCCCATCACTAGAAATTGGAAAGGATTTGTGACCGGAAAGAGGAGAAAATCAACCTTGAATTATCGACAACAATCTGAAGAACGAATCTAAGGCAAGTGATTTGATATTTTTAAGTGCATTAAATATTTCTTCCATGTTTAGTGTAGAAATTATTTTGTCTTGAAAGTTTTGAAGAAAACCTAATGAAATTGTTGTAGAAATTCTCAAGTTGGGTTAGGGATTACATGTAGTATGACTATGGACGAATTTAGTATCCAAAAACCTAACTATGATGATTTAAAAACTAATTTATGATGAGTAATTACGCATAATAAAATTTTGGGTTCATGTTCATAAGGCTTGGGGTAAAATTTGGAGATTAATGATAATTGAATGTTGATTAGGAGGATTTGACCCCACAAATATATTAAGAAGCGATCTAAAAGGACTTAGAGTAGTTTAAGCACATTAAAATGTTATTGGGATGACCTTAGGATGAATTTAGAGAAGAGAAAAAGGAAGAAAAACGAATTGGGCGATTTCTGTGTGTAGTCTGCCATCTCGTTAGAAGACCTGCCCAAGTCGTTCGAACGACCTCGTTCGAACGAGCTTCTAACGAGATGACAGTGTTCCTTCTAACGAGTTCGTTCAAAGACTTCGTTCGAACGACCCTCGTTCGAACAGTCTCGTTCGAATGAGATTTCTAACGAGTTGACAGAATGGCCTTTTTAGGCCTGATTTTATTTCCAACCTTCAGTAGACATATTTAACTGAGTGATAACCTTCCCATGATGAGCAGTGAGCATAGTTGTGAGAATTGAGTACGTTGAGGATTAAAACTTAGAATTAAGTAGTAAATCGGACGAACTTATGGGCTAGGGTATCAGTAACTAAAACTTCGACGTGAGAAGAGTTGATAACTTAAACGTATATAAATCGAGGACTTGTAAACGTGTAACATTAAATGACGGTATAGGAATGAGAAATATACCTCTATTAATATTATAGGATACCGAAGATGTGTGAATGCTTGGTATACGTAGTTATTTGTGTATAACATACCTACCATACTTGCTATCACGGGAGGTCGGCGTTCGATCAGGGCCATCTAATCTTTGTGTGCCTACGGGGGGGATTTAGATTGGTACCTAAAGGACATAGGTCAGAGAAGGACGTATTGAGAAGTTAAGAAGTCTGCTGATCATGGGAGTGTTAGTATGTGCGTGACCCATGTGATGTGAACTATTTTCACCTCCATTATGTGTGATTGTTGTTTATTGAAAACGATTCCTGAGAGATTCGGAATACATGGTCCTTATGTACGTGATGTACCGGGATTGGATAGCAGAGTATGTGTGCACCGCAGCTTAGTCTCGGGGTGCCAGTATTGTATATTTATGATGAGAATAATATACTGCTAATTGAAATGAACTGTCATGAATAAATGTAAGTGTGAATAATAGCAACATTTTAGTGGAGTTAAAAATGGAAAATCTCTAGTGATTAGCATAACTAACATGGGAACTAAGATGGAAAGTAAAACTCTGTGTTTAAATTAAGATGTCGGGACTTAAATCGTGAATCGTATAGAAATGTTAGATTGTGTATTGGACTAGTTAGATAAGGGAATAACTAGAACGTGTACGGGTACGATAGGAGTGCACAATTAGTTGAGAGGTGAGGAACTCATGTGAGTGCACGCATTATCATGTACTTTATATTCACTGTTTAATTATATTAAACACTTGCTATATTTTAAACTGTTTTTCACAATCGGGCTCTGATCCATTTGCTTTCAAATCTATTTTTGTAAAAACCTTTTTAGGTGCCCAGCCACAAGGACACCAAGCATAGGAGTTCTATTCCCGCGACGTGCTGTAGCTATTGTGAAAGTTACAGGACCTCGATAGTAGACGCCTCCACTTTATATCTTGACTCTACTTCAGATTCATTCATCTGTAGGGCATGTCGCCCCTTTCCTTTCAGAGACATCTTATTTACTCAGTTATTATTTTATATTTTGGCTTGTAATTAAATTAATGATTCAGGCTTGTATTTGTTTATTTCAGTATTCGAATTGTTGTGAGGTGTATTCCTTCAGATTCAGTTTATTACATCGTTATTTATTCTGATGTGGTTGTGGTATCAGTAATTCATAATTGAATTTGGTTGTATGTAAATCGAATTCAATTAAAATTGACAACTCACTTTTTAAATATTAGGTGGCTAGAATTGTTAAAACGTTTTCGACGGTGATGCTACGAACTGAACCAACTTGACATTTTGAAGTAATTTGAATAAAGGAGTAGCTACCCGGTATTTAATTAGTCGGGGTGTCACACCATCCTCTTAGGATGGGAGTTGATGGTGATGAAGCAAGTTGTGAAGAGCTCTGTCAGGGACTCAAAGCTCCTGATGGATCTATGAGGGAGTCTCTTGAACCACTTCTGGTCGACATCATGCAAATTCGATGGAAAGATCCGGCACATTAGGGTGTCCTTATGGTTCCAGAGGGTCACTGCCTGTATTGCCTAACATGGTCGATAGGATCAGTCTTTCCGTAATAGATTTTATATCTAGAGATCGTGAACTTCTTGGGGGCTTGTTCTTCTTCTATCTCCCTTGAGAAAGGGGATTTCATCTAGGTCCTGAGAGCTCGTCCGGCTAGCTCTCTGGTCGATCTGGCACCCCGATGTGCTGGGTGTTGGTCCATTTCTCCTCATACCAGATTTTGTATGTCATCATTTCCTTGAGATGGGCTCCTATAACGGTGAGCTAGCTATTGTTGCTCGAGAAAGTCATCATCTGATCTGTGTCCCTCAAGCCTTTAAGATCCACGTCTAGGGATCCTTCCTCGATTGTGAGATTTGCTCGCCTAAGGGCTAGGAATGCGGTATTGATGTTGTCTGGTGCTACGATGGAGTTATCTCTCCATTCTCTCCAATCTTCTTTTGAGATGATCATTCTTAGCTTCTTGCTTGGGAGTGGCTTCCTCTTGCTCTTGGAGCCTGGCCTCATAGGCGTCTATTAGCCTGGAGAGCTGTGTGGACCTGGCTGTCCCTTGGCTCTCCTCCGAGGCTTGCCGTTCTGGGTAAGCCCTAGGATTTGAACGTCGAACTTCAGATCTGATCCTGCGAGGGGCAGGCTGCTCTTGAATATCCCCCGCTTAAAGGGCATTGCTGTTGTGACCAGACATTCCAAATTCTTTTTGGTGAAGGCTTACTTAAAGGAAAACAAATTCCCCCCACAGACGACGCTAATTATGGTGACAAATAAATTCATCACAAAATAACAAATAAAAGCAATCACCGGTATAAATAAATAATTGAAAAGAATGACAATCACACGCAACACAGGATGTATGTGGTTCGGCAATAAGGCCTATGTCCACGGTGGTGCTCTCTGTATATTATTTCTCTTTACTCCGGGGAGTATTTTACAGAAAATAATACATGGCCTTTGCCCCGGGTGGAGGGTTTGTTATATACATGTTATTTCGGTGGGTGGAGGAGCGAGACTCCCCCACGTTAGGCCACAATCCCTAAAATATCTCTCAAGAGAGATTTTAGGAACTGAGTGGGTCAAAACTGAATTGGTTGAAACTGAATTGGTTGAGGCTCGGGGCCTTTAGACTTTGGATCGTGTTTAATTGGACTTCTCGTTTGGACTAAAGTGACAAATCGAGGTACCCACACATACATAGTAGAAATACTAACATAGAGGTAAAAAATGACCGACCCTAAGGTACACTCTCTAATTTCTCATCGTCCTCCTACACAATTGCCTGAACTTATCCCTACAACCCATGCACCAGAACCAAAGCGGGGGAAAAAGCTGACTGCTACGCCGCTTATGGAAGATGAAGCTCATGTGGGGAATATTATTTCGTACCATGACAAGCTTCTTGACCTAGTACTTTATGGAAACGACCTATAGGTGAAACTTCA
Source organism: Sambucus nigra (assembly GCA_949130495.1). Classification (NCBI taxonomy): domain Eukaryota; kingdom Viridiplantae; phylum Streptophyta; class Magnoliopsida; order Dipsacales; family Adoxaceae; genus Sambucus; species Sambucus nigra. Next base: position 397,359,183 of record OX422219.1, on the reverse strand, counting down.
GATTTCCATGAGGGTTCGCATTACATTCGTTATTTCCTACATGGGAACTGTAAATGAATCAGGAAGAATATGAACCGAATTATGAAGCGTTGGGTGTGGAAGAAATGCCACTAAATACATCGGTAGTGAAAATTATGAGCCAAGAACTACAACAAGTTCGGAAAAAATCAAAACCAACATTGATAACAAAATTACTTGGAAAGTTTCTTCCATTTCAGAGGTTAGCCTTGAGACTATCTCGACTCTGGAAATTAAAAGCGAGCATTTTTATAATGGATTTGGGAAATAATTTTTATCTCGTTAAACTGACCTCGTAGGAGGATTACTTGTCCATTATTTTTGGAGGGATGTTGTTCTTAGAAGACCAAAACCTCTCTGTATAGAGGCGGAGGAAAAAAGTTGCCCGTCTATGGCACAAATCAAGCATAAGAGTTTATGGTTCTAAATTCATGAATTACCAGTTGAATATTATAATAAAGGTATTCTACAATGTATGACGGTATCTCTGGGTAAACCTCTAAAATTTGATTTACATACATAATCTATGGGTCGCGCACAGGGAATTTAATTTGGAACAACCATTACAACAGAAAAATAAATTAGGTCGAAGACTAAGAAATTTCGTTTATGAGTTGAAAATTGAAATATGTTTTTCGTGTGGCATTGTGGAACATACTCGTGGGACGTGTACACGGAGTAATAGTCATGAGAGAGAGGCTCATTCTGGTCGTGGTAGAAGTGAGTAACAATGAACGGTGGCGTCTCACTATCTGCCTTAGAGGGGAACAAAGGTGGAAAACATGGGTTCCAGAAATATTCACAGTGCACCCCAACACATAGAGGATCCAGTAGAGGACAAAAAGGGACAAGATGGTGCTTGACCCATTTCCCGAAGAACGTCAAATCCGGAAGCCTAAGGTTGGCGTTCCAATATCAACTTATCCAAAATCAATGTTAAGGAAAAATGATGGCAATACCCCATGCGGGTAGGAGTGTCTTGAGCATATTATTGTTCATGTGGAGGACCGGAAGTGAAAAAATGGTAAGGATTTCCTCATTGACTCTCAAATTTCCTTAGATTAGAAGGAGGTTTCCCACACGTATCCGACCAGCTTTCCATGTGGAGGCAGTGTATAAAATGGTGGTGAGGTAATACAAAAAACATACCCGTGCACGTCCTTTATACAAAGTCATTCGCACTCCACTCCATCTAGTTTCCTATTTTTTATAGTGCCGACGACATCTCATGGAACATCTGAGCCCAAGTTCAGATTTTTGGACCCAATTAATTCAAAATAGCCCTCTTGATTCACCCAACTCTGACCTATTCTAGCGTTCGCTGCCACACCCACTGACAATGCCATAATGCCACCAGAGCCAACACATCCTCTAGGGTTCAAGTTCTCTACATAAAAATTATCCACCCCGTATCCGACCTCCACACCTAAGCACGGGAACTTTAGGAAGTCGTAAACTTCTCGACCCTCAGGTAGCCCTAGACAGAGATAGAGTTATTCAACGCAGTCCAAACGATTTGCTAATTTAACCATTTCACACAATGCCTAACATTTTTCAGTATCGGCTTCAAGGGCACAACATTTATTTAAAAGTCACCCAGCATCAGGACAGGGCTTATAGGGGCATGGATTCGATCTATACGTACCACGCACACTAAATCCCAAATGAAGGATAGCTTCTGATGAGTCCAACCCAACCAAATGACTATGTCCACATCCTACCGGAGAGGGGCCTGAGGAGGTCACACCCACCAATCCACCTCATGAGGATCCTCCTCTGGAATGATAGAAGGGCGGGTAGACCTAAATTTTACTCGGAAATTATGAATTTTTATGAAATCATCGACCTCATCTTCGAGTCATTTTGGATACTTGCATGGACACTAGAAGGTCTGTCAGTGAGATTAGTAGTCTTCCTTTTCAGAATAGTATTATGTAGCTAGCATTGGGACAATCGGGTGGTATTTAATTCTCTGGATGAATGGGATAATTGTGGCACATGAGTTGTCAGTGTCTCCAAGGTTTATAAATATGCTCATGGAACACGACCCTTCTACAGATCCTAGGAAATTTACAGTCGTGTACATGAACTTCATCCGTTAGACCAGACTCAAGTATGATCGTCTCTACACTAGCTCTTTGCAACCATTCAACACCCCTGTCTCGTTTAAGGAGATTTCAATTGTATTTTAAGCCCACGTGAAAAGTTGGGTGGTCATCAGTTTCAAACAACACAAGCGCGACTCCTTTACAATTTCATGCACATATGCAATATAGACGATCTAGGGTTTAGTGCCCCTTCTTTTACATGGAAAGCAAACACCTTGTTTGGATGCCTCATGCGCGAATGACTGGACTACAGCCTTTGTAATGATAGGTGGTTAGCGTTATACCTGCACACACGAGTCGTCCAACTACTAAGCTCTGACCACAGCTCCTTGTTGTTACACAATGTGCCTACAAAGTATAAGTCAGCTGAGAGATTTATTTATTGTAAAGAATGGGCCCATTACCCTTAATCTCTTAATATTATTCACACTCGTTTGGTGCATTGTTCGCCAGCGTTCTGCTTTTCATGAAAAGCATAATTTTTTAGGTAAGCAACCATTTCCTGGAAACGTAACACGCTCGGGAATATGACCTCTACCGTATCACATCTGCACCGCGAGCTTCAGGAGCTCCGGTATCATATTATCCGTTCCTTGGACCCGAGTTCCATTCATCGTGAAACTCGAATTAAATCTCAACTCACGTAGTGTCTACTTTTAAAATGTCAGCATTTGAAGAATAAACACAAAGTTAAGTGGACTCTTGAAGGGGATTGTAATACCAAATACTTTCATGCGTGTGTCACCCACCTCCGACGTACAAATACAATCCACGCAATTTTCAACCCTAGTACCGGTTGGCACAAATTCCCATAATCTATCCACATTTAATTTAAATAATTTTATGAGAATATTTTCACTTTTAAAAGCCCGCCTCCGCCAGGTTCTGAGTATCCTTTCATTTATCAGAAACCCGTTGATTATTCCCAATTTCTCGGACCGGTGATAGATGCGGAGATTTGGAAAATGTTGCAAATTATGGACATAAATAAAAATTTAAATAGAAAGGGATTGCTGCTAAATTTTTCCAAATACATTGAAATGTTATGGGAACTTTCTTCCGCACGGGCATTATTCCACGTGAACTAAATCGTGCACTTCTCATTTTTATACCTAAAATTCAGCACCCCACTCCAGTAAAACATTCCAGACCTATTATTTTATGCAATGTTATTTGCAAGCTTATTTCGTCTATTCATATTCATTACAAGAAAACTTAGCTTTAGAGACGTTTTATAAACGCCAGCATAAAGTTTAAAAACGTTGGGAAAAGTATTCCCGACGCTTTTAAAAACGTCAGCATATCCACAGTCGGGAAATACCCGTCATTTATTAAAAACGTCGGATATATGTTTACGACGTTTTCTATGACGTTTTTCAACCGTTGGGAATTTTTCTCACCCTGATGGTATGCTTGCAACCTTTTCGAAAAAAACGTCGGGTTGTGGTCAATATTTCTTTAAAAGCTTCGGTAATTTTAAACTATATATTAACAAACCACTTCCATCATTACTTAGAAACATCGTAATTTTAACTAACTTATCTCATACTATAATCGGACATTTGTTTTGTAAAGAACGGCCATATAATATAAAAATTAGAACTTGAATTATAAATTTATTGCCTACTTTTAACTTTAGATGAAAATATCAAATTTCTCGAACTAAATATATATTCAAGGAGACGTCATTAATATTATAATTGATTCATCAATACATTGTCAATCAACGAAAGAAAAATAGGTACTATAATAACCAATCATCCCAAAACAAAATGAAGAAAATGTATCTTCAACCATACCAAATAAGCTATCTACTAATAAGATAAAAAAAAATGTACCAAAACATTCCAAATAAAATATGAACATAAAGTATCATAAAAAATGCTAGAGTACTATTCAAAATATTCAAAAAGATATCCATGAGCATGACAAAACCACCTGCAAAAGGAAAGGAAATAAGTATCAAAAACTAATAAGCCAATGTAAAAGTGATATGCACAAAAGAAAAATGAAAAGTGGTTAGGGACTTACTTCCCAAGTTAAACTTTCCGATTAGTTGGTATTTTTTTGCCTTATTCGTCGTCATCCACTCCTAAAATTCAACCAAGGAAAAATTGAAAGAATGAATGATTAGATTCAATATTTTCAAATAAACAGCTTGTATGAGCAAAGTAAAAAACATTGATATATATAATGAAAATATAGATTTTCAACTATAAAAGTACCAAAAAATATAATATATTGGAAAAACATATTATCATAGAGCCTGTGAAGTTTGTGACCCAATCCAAATGAAAAACGTAAGCCTCACAATGTAGGCCTAGTTACAGGCAGATTTTACAAACCATAAATAAAAGTCACGGTATTCATTTTCAATACACTTGTAAATTTGAAGAAAAAAAATCGGCAGAGTTTCATTTATTTATTCATGAAACCAACCTATTTTAACATTTAAAATTAAACTCAACAACAATAGCAATAACCCAATTGAGCAACCAATAAATCACTTTCACAAATTTCAACGTCGAGAACCTCATAAATTAGTTCCATCAACACAAGTTCAACGGATTGATGTCGAATTTAAAAAGATTAATTTCCAAATAGTTACATTGGCCCACACGGTAAAATAATGTAGCAACTACGGATAATTTACTATTATATAAAGCCAAAAAGTATAAAGTTCTCATACTTTTGTGTACCATATATACCTTTATACAATGTTTACATTGGAATTTAAATTAATGGTAATGGTGAAGCCATCATCAACTTATCTTGTCAACCTTCTCCTTCACGAACATTATGAAAAATCCAAATAATCCACGTCTGAAACAAATGTATATTTACATTCAAAATCCAAGGTACAGAATTTGTCTTTGATATACAGTGGTAGAAAAGATAGTTATTTTAGTGTCATCATCTCATTTCATCTTATCATTTTATATGCATTAACTTCATTCAATATGTACTAGAACAATTTATACCTACATTAATTATAACTTGTTTAATTTACTTCGTAATAATCATTTTTAACATACTTATTATTTTCACAAAAATTCAGCAGAGTTTCCTTTGTTTATTCATTAGGCCAACTTGTTTTAGTATTTATAATTACCTCAACAACAACAACAACTACAACAATAGACAAATTAAACCACCAATAAATGCCTTCCACCAATTTCAACTTAGATAACCTCATAAATTAGTTCCATCGACACAAAAGTTCAATGAATTCATGTCCAAGTTAAAGTACTAATCGTGTCATTGGCATGAGTATAAATAGTGTATATATCATGGATATTATATGCATAAAACAATGAAATATTAAGTAAGGCTCTTACTTTAAAATGTTCTATCAAATATAATAACCTCACTACAGTTTTGAAGTTGAGATCGCGATAGGATTTGTGGTAATACCTTCACCGAGGATTGTGAGCGGTGTTTCGGATGTCAACGATTGCAACTGTGGTGATGCTACAGGATCAAAATTAGCGTTGCCAAGAACCTAGTAATTAGAATAGACAAAATATTATATGTAATGTATAAAATTAAGCAACTACACTCATACATTCATTAATTAATAAAAGTTAACCTATCTAGCGCCTAAAGAAACACCAACCATAGAGCACTTACGAGACTTCATAAAATCACATATATGAGGTTCAGGCATGACATGGTTGGCTTCTACATGCCCCTATTGCTTAGGGCTTGACATATCTCCTCGAATGTGTTGGATTTGAGATCTACTGTTGGTCGTCATGGTACTGTATAAAACAAGAAAAAATATTAAAAAGAACATATTTGTTATCAAAAGCATCCATCATGTCTAAAATTCCTCTTTCAAAACTATATTCTTAAGTATAATATTATGGAGGCTAAAGTATGACAAATCTTAAGAAATACAAAATAAATAATCAACTACAATACACATTACTTCCAATAAAAAGATAAGTTTCAGTCATTCGACTCATTTAGGAAGGTATTAATGGATTTCTAATCGAATTCCACTAGAAAAATTTTGTAATACGAGAGCCATTCCAGATAGCACAAAAAACCAGAATTACTTCAATCTCTTATAAATTGTTGGACTAACTAATGAAAGAAAGATATAATTGGATGCGTATTTAAACGAAAGCACGTTTTCTTATCAAGGTTTTATGAGTGGATAAGGTGTTACTTATTGATATATGTATACATATAAAAAATAGTGTATATATATAAACAATCAAAAGGTCTTATGTTCTTTACTGTACCTGTGTGTTGCTTTTTTTGTTCTACTTGTGTGTGTGTAGGTACATAGATAAAGACTACGTGCTGCCTAAGAATATTTGTACCAGTATTAAAGAATATCATAATTGTAATCAAGTTTTTAAGAACATTGACTCTAGATGGTTTTGTAACAGAGTTTAACTGACGCAATAATGTGTCATGTATGCATTGGTCAGTTTGGTGAATTCTCAATATTAACCAAAGTTTGATTGTCTGGTACCATCCTTGCTTCAATTTTTAATCACTCTTCTATTAAAAGTTTTGTTGTCCATAAACCAACTTAATGTGAGTCTTACTCAAGACATGGGTATCACTCTTCCTAATCTCCAAGACTTTCTTATTGCTGACAACCTTTTTACTGGACACATTCCGAGTACTATTTCAAATGCATCAAACCTCCAGTATCTTGAAATGGGAAGCAATGAACTTATAGGAAAAGTTCGTAATTTGGAAAAATTTCATAATCTTGTGGACTTGAGCATCAGTGCAACCCATCTAGGTGGCGATAAACCCCCAATGACTTGAGATTCCTTTCCTCCTTGACCAATGCCACTAATTTATAAACATTGGATGTCAGCGATAACAATTTTGGAGGGATGTTGCCACAATCCATTGGTAATCTTTCAATGACACTTCAAATGTTGTATGTAGAACAACCAGATACAAGGAAGCATCCCAAACACAATAGTGAATACTCTCAGCCTGAATGGTTTAGTTATGAGGAAAAACCAGCTCACGAGCACTATTCCTGTTGATATTGGGAGGCTTCAAAACCTATAGGAATTGATTCTCTTGTCAAACAAGTTGTCCGAAAACATTCCATCCTCTTTGGGAAGTCCGAGTTTGTTAATCAAACTAGATTTGGGAGGAAATAATGTTCAGGGAAGAATCCCACCAAGTCTTGGAAAATGTCAAAATTTGCTAATATTGGATGTTTCTCAAAACAATCTAAGTGGCAGCATACCCCGAGAAATTATAGGGATCTCATCCTTATCAATATCCCTAAACCTATCTGAATGGTTCCCTTCCCATGGAAGTCAAAAATTTAATAAATCTCGGTAAACTAGATGTTTCTGACAACAAGTTATCTGGTGAAATTTCATTCACTGTTGGTAGTTGTATAATGTTAGAAGGCTTATACATGGGAGGGAATTTTCTCAGTAGGATCATTCCTTCTTCTCTTTTATGGATTCACATTTCTTCGTATATTTATTGTCTATTTACTTATCCTTTCCCCTCAACGAATCAGTAACCCAAATGGAGTATAATGGCAAACAAAGAAGGAAGGAATAGATATTTATATCAAAGAAATTGATAAGTACTCTAAGAAATAATTTTATGTCACTTCAAAATTAATGATGCCAAAGATAAACTTTGACCAGACTAATACCATGTGTCTAACTTGAGCATTACTTGATTTCAGAAGGTGCGCAACGTTTGTGTTTAGAAGTTTGATATTACTAACAATATTAATATTCCACAGCTAAGAGGGTATAGATGTCAATTTCGTAAATGTTAAGTAGGCTTATCTGGGGAAAATGGTTGAAGCGTCGATATGTTTAATTATACATCGTATAGATCGAGATATGATATATCAAGGCGTGGTTTTTAATATAATCATTAAAAACCAAGTTATGGTGAAGAAACCTAATGTGATAGAAAAAAAATACATAAGAAATATTTGGTTCTATTTCAAGGAATCGCAAACCTGGTTTTGTTCTTATTTAAGGAATTGCAAATCTACTTAAAGGTTTTGGAGGTAAACACTGATTCTTGTTCAAGAAATCGCAAACTTGAAATGATGCTTCAAGGAATCACAGATTTAAATCAAGGACTTAGGTTTTCAAAGGGACAAAAATATGTAAATTAGGGAAAGTAGTGGAGAGTTTGGGAGGGAACGAGAATAATGAAGGGAAGTGGAAAGTCTCAAACGCGCAAAAGTAGTGAAGGATTTTAGAGGGAAGTGTGAATTAAGAGAAATGACATTTGTTTTTAGAAATGACGGTTGATAACCCACATTTTTTAAATAAACGTCATAATTTTTCAATGATTGCGTTAAACGTCACCAAATATTCGACATTTTCATGAAAACGTTGAGAATTTTCCTATGTTGCAACATAAACGCCGGCATATCCTCTATACACCAACATTTTTTTAAACGTCGCCAAATAAACGTTGTTGAATCCTAGTTTTCTTGTATTGCTCGTATGAGACCCATCCTCAAATATCCAAACTGCGTTATTTCCCAGTGACATATCCATGATTACATTCTTATTACCCATGACATTTTACACACAATGAGGAAATCCAAATCTAAGAACGGTAGTAGTGCAATTAAACTTGATTTATCAAAAGCCTATGACCAGCATGAGTGTCCCTTTCTGTAGTGGGTCTTCCAGCAACATGGATTCCTTGACCCGTGGATCCATTATATAATGGAATGTGTCTCCTTAATGTCATTCACCACTCTAATTAATGGTCAGGTGGGGGACACATTCTTCCCCTCCAGAGGCCTCGGCCAAGGGGACCTAATTTCTCCATATTTGTTAATTTTGGCGCTAGATGCACTGTTATGAAAAGTTGAGCATACTTACTTCCTCAAGAAAATAACTGATCTTAAGACTTCACGTCGAGGGCCAAAGATTCATGGCCTCGCCTTTGTAGATGACTGTATTTTCTTCCTACAACCTACACCTAGTATATCTCGGTTCTAATCTATTCTCTCTAACTTCATGACGATCTCTACGAAAATCATTAACAACGACAAATCTACGATCACTTTTGGAACCTTCACCCCGCAAGCTATTCTTGAGGCTACATTGCGCCAACTTGGATTTCACAAAGAACAGGGTCAGGACAATTATCTTGGGATTACGCTTATGATAGGACGGGACACCCGCCAACTGTTTCTAAAACTAGATGAGAACTTTGAGAGCTGGTTGTAGGCCTGGTACAATAATTTTTATCCTATGTTGGGCAAGTTATGATTGTCAATGCAATATATACGGCTATGCCATCATATTTTATGTATGTATACCTTCTTCCCACTCACCTTCTCACTACTATAACGTCGAAGATCTAACCATTTTTGGAATGCCTCCAAACCGTCTCAGAAAACCCCGACTATTCCTTGGTCTATGATAACCCTGCCTAATAAGTATGAGGGTTGGGAGTTTAAAATATACATATATTGAATATTGCATACATGTTTAAACTTGTTTGAAAGATCTTTTCTTAACCTGATAACCTTTAGTCTCTAACGATTAAACATAAATATTTTCCCTGTACGGCGTTGTTTATTGCCCCACGTCATTCCCGATCTTCCTAGTTTTGGACTAAAATGTCGAAGCCTCTTCGCCTTTTCCAGCATGGTATCAAATAGCGTATTGGGCCAGGAAATATTTCAGTTTCCCACCACACTTAGTAACTACAGGAACCTCTGAAACTGGTGTTCCCACACCTTCCAAGGTTCGTACCGGATGCACCACTCCATATGTTCTTCCTTAATCACTAGTGGAATTTCCCACTCCTAGCACAATGGATGATATTTAACTTTCTACCTCATATTCATTCCATTTATATACCTTCATACTCTACTTTGGACAGCTCGTACTGGTGGCCAAGTAGGACTCAATTGTTTATAATTAAAGTTACATACCGTTGGCTCAATTCTACAAGGTATACAAAGCATATTCCCTCACTGCCGTGGCAGTGGCTGCGACAGAGCAACGTGCCATCAAAATTTTCCTATGGTTCCTTATTCCCCTGCCCTGTCCACGACAGATCGACCCTTTTACAATCATAAACTACCTTCGTCAGTCTGTTCTTTATGTGAGTTGGATGATAGTACTTCCCATATTTACACTGAATGCCCAACTTTCTTTCAATTGCTGGCTCATATTACCTTGATTGTCACTTCACCCATTGATATCTTAAAGATGCTTGCAGAGATGCAAAGCCAATCTCAAGCTTCCTATTAAGATCTCTGGCCATTGTTCCTACTTAAGTCCTCTGGCACACTCGGAATGAGGTTATTTTTCAGGCATAAGCCCTTTACTTGATCAAAAGTTTTACATAATCTTTCCCACTAGATTCTCATGTACATCTAAGCCCACCCCATCCCACACCTCAACCAGCCTTTACCTCTTATTGCTTTTCCAATTGGCTGGACCAGATCGGATTCGTCTTTCAATAAATATAATACGAATGATGTGAAATCCCACGCTACGAGACACGCATCAACTGGAGGAATCATCCAAAATTCTAATGGGGAATTTATAAGTGCTTTTTTGCAAAACCTTGAGTGTGTGTCATCTGTGCTTGCGAAAATTTGGGTCAACAAAATTGGTCTAGACCTGGCTTCTCATTTGGGCATTAAATGTATTGAATTGGAAGCCGATTGTCAAACTATATTTAATATGCTTTACATGAACACATCATAGAGTCCAACGCACTTGGATATGATCCAAGCCATCCATGATAGGTTCAGAGATTCCTACATGTTACTCTTTGTTTATGTTTCTGTGAAGCTAATATGTATGTCGATGCTCTTGCTACTACTTCATTCTCGTCCTTGTTGTTTTCAAAAGTTTATATTCAACTTTTTTATTTATTATCTTCATTTTTTTTTCGAAATTCTTGTAATAGTACTAGTCTATAGTATGAAGTAAGGAACGTCACTGGTAAAATAGTTATCTTCTGATTAAAGCTTCATCTTTTTATGGTAAAAAAAATACAAACATATATTCAAATGTTAAGAGTTAAGTAGTCCAATTAGATGATCCGTAACTATCATAAAAATTGATTCTATCATGCATGGTTTATTTTTTTTAAATGTACTATTGTGCTCATTACATGAAGTGGTCAGTGGTCAGAGCCCGCATTGTACGGATTGAATGCGGTTGGTTGTCGAGTAAGATGGGGCAGTGGTCAGAGACTGCATTGGGCAGGTTTGCTACAGAGGTATTGGGAAAAAATTCCCACCGCAAGCTGTTGGCAAGGGCCCTGTCCAGACGCTCACACACGTGGTGATCGAAAGACGTATTGGCTTTCCAAGTGAAAGCAAGACTAGTGAAACTAAGGTAAAAAATATTATGTGTTGTCATAAAATGTTTAATAGCATTGGCACGTGCAGGCTGGCCTCCTAGCTCTTCATGCGGACCTAATATTGTATTAAAATCCTCGAGAAGGACCCAGGGTTTGTTAATAGTAGTAGAAAGGTGATGCAAGTGTTCCCATACCTGAGCCTGTGAAGGCGGTTGAGGAGGCACAGACCGCAGTGAATTCCATAGGATCTGCATCGGGATCGTGGTGGACCATGACATGAATAAACTGAGGAGAAACTGAAACCTCATTGACCATGATCTGACCCGCCATCCATAGGATCCATATTCCTCCGGACTGACCCAGAGATGGGGAGACAATGTAATTTTGAAAAGGAAGGCGTCCAATCTCCCTGACCGACCGACTAGCATCAAGACGGGTGTCTAGAATGACCAGAATATGGGGCCTATGACAAGTGACAAAATTAGCAAGCTCTAGGAAAAAAGTGGGACGGCCCACCCCCCTAGCATTCCAAAGAAGGTTTCTCATTAGATGCAGGGTGGCATGAGAGGTCATCAAACTTCTCTCTGGGAGTATGTAAATGTAATCGTTTGGGCGGATTGGATTGATTAAAAGTTGATCTTCATTTGGGACATGATGTGCGTGAAAAGTGAATATCAATGCTGGGGTCGTGTGTGTCCGGTCGCGGTGTTTCTCGACTTCTAAATGAACGTCGTGGCATTGTAGCTGGTAATGAAATAGGTGGGGCTCGACGCAGGTGTCTAATAGAATGAGGTCATTGGGGCCTCTTTGAATGATATGGATTCGATCGAGGTGCAGGCCAAGGTCGGGGTGGTACAGGTTTTGAATGTTTATGTTTGTCGAACTCATTGGGCAAAGTCTCGAAGAGAGGTTTCGTGGTGGTAAATTCAAATCCGGGTGGAAGGGGGGTCGTGAAGCACTGTGATGGGATTTGAGGGCGGGGTGGGGGCGGAAAAAGGGGTCGGTTAGAGGGGAACCCGAAGGTGTGATGGAGAGGGTCGAGTTTTCCGGGTTGGAGTTGTTATCTAACATCGTTAGGAATGTGCAGCGGGGGGTTTTCCGGTATTGAGGTAGTATTGGGGTTGGGTGGGGAAGAAGGGATTAAATCAGCAGGGGTCGGGGTAGGTTTAATAAAGAAAGGGGAATGAAACGTGCATGGGATAAGCCCATGCACTTCAATTCATGGAGACTCAGTTAAGGATACACTTAGGGGATGATGTGGCTCAGAAGGCTTAGGCGTGTTTTGTTAACTGGGATTCTCACTTATCGCATGTTGGCTATCCAAAATGTGATTGGGAAATAATTCGGTGGGTATGGGATGAGGGTGAGTTACCACCTTATCATGCGATTAAATAGATTGAGTGGCACTATTTTTTACATCCCATCGAGTACTTGTAGGTTTAGTGGGCCCCAAGGAAAAATTCTGAAGCTGCCCTTCTGGGTTAAAGTCGAATGTCGACGCTAGAACATTTTTGGACTGGGAAACATGGGAAGCAAGCACTGCCATAGAAGTTTCAGGCCGGCGAGCTCGATTTCCGGGCGTTCGGAGAGCTTTTCCATCATGGTGCTACATAGTTTTACGAGGCTGACATCGCACTATGTGCCATTCATCAGGTTGTACGCGAGTTTCAGTGGCATGGAGGAAGGGATCTGAGGTTTGAGCAGTTGGTTTTTTGCAAGAATCCTTAGTGTGACCAATAATGCCACAATGGAAACAGACGTCAGATTTGATATCATAAACAACAGGACGTAAAATGCATTCGATTTTAAGCTTTTGAGGCAGCGGTTTGGAGATGTTAAAATCAATACATAGGCGGGCATAGCGTGCCCGGCCTAAAGACTCCGTATGCATGTCAATTTTTAATGGCTTGCCTAGTGTATTTTCAATGCAATGTAAGATTTCATGATGATAGTATTCAATGGGGAGTTCATGTAGTTGGACCCAAAGGCTCATATTTTGTATTTTGGCAGTTGATGGGTGGAAATTCTTTCGCCAGCGTTGCACCGAAAGGTAATGGTCGTCAAGAAACCACGGGCCTCCTGCGAGCTTGTTCACATAATCTTCAAAGGAAGCAAGCTGAGCTAGATAAAAGTTATTACCAAGGTCAGTAATAAAAATTCCAGAGGCGGTTGAGCCGAAGTGCAAGACGTTGAAAGGATAAAAAAATTTCGACTAGCTTGATGATAAGAGAGTGTTTCCATTGTTGGCGGGCTTGAGTTAATTGATTTGCATCAATGTTGACAGTCAGCGTGTTTTTTAAATTTTAGCACACTTCATCTGCTTCATCTTCGGAGTCATACTTATATGTGGTAAGCTCCATGTTCCAGGATTGAAATATGGGCTGTTTTGAAGGAGCATGCAGATGTAGCTGCTCCGTCGAGGGTGGAAGAGGAGAGGTAATAATTGGGGTAGTGGATGGGCAAAAAAACTTATCTTTGAAAAATAGTTGTGTCAAGGTGGTGGAGGTGATAACACAGGAGTCAAGGACTTTTATGGCGGAATTAGTAGGTGATAGGCTGAGAGGATTAGGGTTGGGGGGTTTGGGAGGAGGGGCTGGTGATGGTGGGTTTAGGGAGGAAAGAGAGTTTAGGGTATCCATATCTGGGAGTGTTGGATCTCAAATCTATTTCTTTGTACAACATGATACTCAACATAAAACCACAAGAGGTGTCTTCAGACCACCTTGAATACGAATGTTGTTGGATAAAAAAAAACTTTTGCCTCTTTTGATTATATATATAATTCGATATAAAACCCGTGGACAACACTTACACCTACTTGTCCATGTGCATATATTCAAGGTCTACACAATTCAACGTAATAGGACTTCAATGCCCCTTTTAGTTCTAATAGGACTTTTTTTCTCATATGGGTACCAATATGTTGAAATACATCCATTTGTGTATACTTCCAGGCGATGCTATACACCACTAAATAACCTTTTTTCCCCAAAAAAACTCATTTTTTTACTACTTATATAAAATGCCTTATGTATCTTAATGTAAAAGTTCAAGATTTTTAAACCAGACATCTTCATATTCATCTTAAAGTATCTTATTCAATTACCAATAAAATATATCTTTAGGATAAAGGCAAAGGAATTAAATGACATATAACATTCTTTATAGATCTTCTTACATTAGAAAGTGTTGTAACCGTATGATGATATTTGTAGATTTTAGATATAAATGTCACATACTTTTATTTAAGAATGTTTAAAATATGTGTATTATGTATTTAGAAGACTTATTTTTAATTCAAAAAACTTATGTGTTTTGCATTTCTTCGCTGTGGCGAATGAATCGTTCCAAGTAAATAGTTTTGCAAAGCAAGCAAAAATATTTTCTTATATTTTTTTACCTTCTTCACTATTTTCTCGCTCCAAGGAAGAGCTCCATCATTACAACAAAGAGTTGCTCGTTGAATGCCATTCCTTGTATCATATTTAATCATTTTGAGCGTGGCAGGTCGCGACATTCTAGCTAAAGCATCACTAAAGTGAAGCTTGTCTTCGTCTTAGTGAATTCCATGCGGAGTTATGAATGGCGTTTGCCATATAAAAATTTTGAATATCTTTGAGTTGGTAGATTGATTCATAATCCGTGTTGATTCATAATCCGTGAAAACAACTTTTATAACCATATATTCATGATTGAGTGGTTGGCTTATTGGTAGTGGGTGTCCTCTTGAGATTATCTTATTAGATTTAAAAGGCTATCAAAGTTTTTCTTATCTTCCATTAGTACGCGAAGTTATATATCTTTTGAACGCATGAGTTTTTTTAAAATATATTTTATTGAAAATAAAGTTTTCTTTAGGCCTATTTGAGTATTTTTCATATATTTGTATCATTTAGAATTTAAATATTTATCTTTTGTAAAAAGAACTAGACTATCGTGACTAGGGCACCCGATTTTCTCGCTGTCAAAGGTAGTTCGATGATTACTTATCCCCGTCTAATGATTTTAGGGTGAGACTAATATGTAATTGAGTTATGCGGAGGTCAGATGATGTTTTGGTAACCAACCCATATATAACTATGTAATTGGTTTAAAAGGCGGCTAAAAGCTCAACAACTTAGCGGTTTAAAAGTTGGCTTCTCGATTTTAGCATACGCTTCACACCATTACACTTTTGGCACTCAAATAAAGTATTATCAAAATATGACATATCTCAAAATGATAATTAATAATAAGGACAAAAACATGCTATAAATAGTAACAAAAGATCATCATAAATAATTAGGATGAATCTTTATTGTAAGAAATTAACCACAAATAATAAACTATGGATGGTTTTTTTATGGTTCAAATCTATCATTATTATAAATAATAATAAATTATTATTTAAGATATTAAAATAATAAATAAATAAATAAATACACGGGATATTATAATATTTATGCCACGAAGGTGGAAAATCCCTTTATTCTATCGTAACTCACGTGAAGGACACGCATTTCTTCAGAGTTTTCAATAAGTCCATGTGTGTTACAATTATTAATATAGATACAATGACACTTATTAATGAGGATAGAGTTACAATGATGAATAGAAATATAATCACAATTGTATATACATTATTAGGTGTAATTTTATTTACATTAATAAGTGTAACTCTTTCATGTTAATAAGTGTAACTATATCGTTTGGACGTACCGTATATTAATTAAAAAAATTATGGATTTAAGATACCAATAAGATTGTCATTGGGATGTATCATATACAAATAGACTTTAAAGGGATTTATTAGGCAATGACACTAATTTGTAGTGTTTTAAACAATCATGTGAGAGGTTCGTCATGACCCACTATTATCTTTCTTCAAGGAAGAGCTCCTTCGTTATAACGAAGAGTTGCTCGTTGTGTGCGATTCCTTCTAGTATATTTAATCATTTTTAGTGTTGTTGGTTGTAACATTCTAGATTTTAGTGTGGTTGGTCCAATATTCTAGCTAAAGCACCCCAAAAGCGAAGTGTGTTTTCATCATAGTGAACTCCATGCGGAGTTATCAAAAGAGGTTGCCATTTCAAATTTGGAAGATCCTCAAGTTGGTAGTTTGACTGAGAATCTAAGAAAATCACTTTTAAAGTCATATAGTCATGATTGGGTGGTTGATCTCTTACTAGTGGATTTAGGTTTATCTAGTTCCCCTCTTGATCTTATCTTACAAGATTTGAGAGGCTATATAGGTTGTTGTCTTCCATTAACACAACAGGTTAAATATCTTTTGAGATCTTGAGTTTTCTAAAACATATTTTTGAAAAGTATTTACCTTTTGTTAAAGTTTTCTTGAGGTATCTTAGAGTTTATAGATATATTTGTATCATTTCGAGAGAAGGATAGATAATACTTTCTATAATTGGTTTAAAATCTGGCTAACACCTTAGTAAATCAACGGTTTTAAAGGTGGCTGCTGGGTTTTAGCACATGACTCACAACTTTACATTTTTGGCAGTTAACTAAAATATTATCAAAATATGACGTATCTCAAAATGATAATTATTAATAGGGATAAAAATGCTATTTATAGTAACCAAAAGTTATCATAAATAGTAAGGATGAATATTTATTGTCAGAAATTAACCACAAGTAATAAATTATGGATGGATTTTTTGGAGTTTAAATTTATTATTATAATAAATTATTGGTTAAAATGTTACAATAATAAATAAAAAATTATATGTGATGTTATAATTTTTACGGGGAGATGGCAAAAAAATCATTAATTCTATGTAGATATAGTGACAATGATGAATACATATACAATTACAGTTATATCTACATTAATAAGCACAACTGTATCCACATTAATAAGTGTAACTATATCATAAATTAAGTAAAAAGTTTATAGGTTTAAAATATTAATAAGATTATCGTTTGGAGTTATCGTATATAAATATACTGAAAAAGGAATTTATTAGCTAATTCCACTAATTTATAATATTGTAAACAATCATGTAAGAGGTTTATCATAACCCAGCTATTGTCTTGCTCCAAGTAAGAGCACATTAGTTCAATGAAGAGTTGTTCATTGTATGTGATTCCTTCTAGAATATTTAATCATTTTTAGTGTGGCTTGATATGCCCAAGTATATTATCGTCTCTTCTACAGACTCAAGCCAACACTACAAAGCATACTTCTTACAAGGGATCCATCTTCCCCGACCTTGAACTCATCTCATAGATGAGCCGAGACCATTCTGCGACCCACGTCACATGTGTATTGATCTCGTCTCGTATTACTATAGGACGAGACTTATCAAGGATAGTCACACATCATACTCGTCTCGACTAGATACCATCATTATCCGAGACCCCTATTACATCCTCATTCATACAGTCGCCTCATTGGAGGTGTCGTACTCGTCCAAGATGACACCCCCATAACAAGATACATCTGAACTTTGGCCGAGCGCATGGAATAGAGCACACGTGGGCTACAAGCCTCACGTGGACAATACCATTGCAACAGCATCCCTCACGCGTGAAGAATATCTCTCAATCATCATTTGCATGCATTGATGACAGGTGGATACAATACATTGGCTACTCCATATTGTACATGCCTATTACATGCCTGGGGTGAACACTGCACCACACCAGCAATACAAATACTCACCTTTTTTAACCTTGAGAAGGACTCTTAATTCGAAACCTTACTGAAACTCTGCTGAAATGGAAGAATAGAGAGTGAAAGATGAGTGATTTGTATCTAAAGGCCATTAGATTCATTTCTTAGTGGAATTCACTCACACACATAGAGTGGAGAGGCCTAGATAGGCTGAACCACTTATATTTTACATATATGTTCATACTTCATTGTCATACAGGATTGAGCTCACATATTTACATTGACTTGGTGGTACCATGTCTACCACCATCAACCTGGAACCATCTGAGGGAACGAACTGCATCTTCTTCCTCCTCCTCACTTAGCTTGCAATCATAAAATTCTCTAGTGGTCCAGTTCTGCTTAGGTTGACGTTTATCACCATTAAAAGAATTCATGTTGAGCCTCTCAAGCTTTTCTATCATTTTTAGCTCTTCCAGTACACCAGAGATATGGCCTTTGAACTGCATCCGAGCATTGGTTCAAGCTCTATCCAAGCCTCACCTTAGTCATAAATGGCTGAGGTGGCAGTGGCGTTGAGCTCATTGGCAGTTAGTCAGTAAAAGATCCAAGAGTAACTTGTCGCATTTAGCCAGAACGTCCTGATAAGACCCATCAATGCCGATGATGGGATGATAACTCCACCTGCTAGAGAGGGCCTCCTAGATCTGGAAGCTAGGGGACCACCCCAGGTTCCACACAAAGATCTACCTCCTTAATAAAGACGAAGAGACGTGGTCGACCCTAGGCATTTACCCTTCGGGGAGTCGAGGTCAAGAATACGAGGACGGCCGTTGTGATGAAGAGGACGATAGGGAATACTAGGATCCTTATCGAATTTCTAGAAACATTGTACAATCGCTTCAACCCAGTAGAGAATACATTCGAAGGCTGAGTCGAGACTGTCAACCACAGGCATCAATTTTTAATATGCTAAGCAGATGGTTAGCCTTTGATAGATTGGGCCTAAGAGGTGATTTGAGAAATAGTCTCTTCAGATCTTAAAGTATCGCTAGTTCCAGGAGGACCGATAAATCACCCTAGACCCTCATGAGGCCGAGAGGGCGAACGACATCAGGTCAACAACCAATAAAGAATGAATGGCAAGGATCCCTCAGTGCGCCCGATCGAGAGAGAAGGGGATGGAGATAATGTTATTCCAGGTGATGGAGAGATAGCAGTTGTGGTCGACAGGACATGGAATGTTTCCATACAACAGTTAGAAAATAAGATCTAGAATATACTGAAGAGCCGAGACCCCTTGTATAGGGTCTATACTTAAGGCTCCCCTTTGTTGCAAAGATTATAATTTTTGCAACCCTGGAAAAGTTCAAGCCACCAATAGTCACACCGAAATATGACGGGAGCACTAACCCCATCCATCATGTTTAGATGTATCAATGTGCAATCAATATATTCTTAGACTCGAACGAGATGAGATGTTGGGGACTTTTATAGAACACATAAGGGAGCTGCTCATGTGCGGTTCACATCTCTCCCCCGAAACTTTATCGAAAATTTCAAGCAGTTGGCAAAGAGGTTCATACGTAATTTTTGCTTCGGAGTGAAGCCTAGGAAGAAGACGGCACACCTACTGTAAGTTACGCAAGGAAATAACGAGACCTTAAGGGAGTACATAACTCGCTTCAATAAGGAGAAATTAAAGGTTGAAGACTATAAAGAGAGTATTGTTATGACCGCCCTGATGGTAGGAATGCAAAAAATGAGGCTCCTTTGGAAGATAGTCGAGGATCCTCTAAAAATAATAGTTGAACTCCTAGATACAGACGACAAGGTCATGAATGCGGAGTAGGCAATGGATGCCAAGGGATATGATGAAAAGGGAACAAGCAGTGGAAGTAAGTTCCAGAAGATAAAGGGAAAATATGGCAAGAAGTAGTCGACGGATGATATGTTCGCCGACTACACCCCACTAACTGTCAACTTAGACCAAATCCTGAATGAGATAAAGAATGACCGGTCTCTTAGGTGGCCTGAGAAGTCAAAATACACTCCTAACAAAAGGGACAAAAGTAAATGGTGCGAGTTCCACCAGGACCATGGCCACACCACAAACAAATGCTTCTCACTGAAAGATGGGATTGAGAAAATGTTGAAAGCTGGGAAGCTGAGAAAGAAAGTCAACAGTGGTTCTGGAGGTGGATGGGGCAATGACAAAAAGAGACGCGATGAGAAGCCCATATGACAAAAAGAGACTTGTAGCCTATCATCATCTCTTAATAGGGTTTAGTGGTGAAAAAGGCCACCCCTTGGGGATGTATGAGATAGATGTTATAATGGGAGATACCTGGATGAAGAGACTCACAAAAATATTAACTTGTCTTTGTCATGGATGAGAACATGTAATCCTCCTACAATATAATAATGGGAAGGGTAGCCCTCAAGGAATTTGAGGTTATGCCCTCCAATGTCCACTAGATAATAAAATTCCCGACTTCTTATGGTGTAGGGAAGTTCACGGTGACTAAGTAGAGGCATGTGAATGCTACTTCAACTCGGCTAAGGAGAGGGAAGCCCAGAAGAAGGACACAACACCTAAAACATTGACACTCTTGATCCAAAAGACGAGACAAATCTAAAAAATATAGAAGCACCTGAGGACTAAGAATCCATCATCCTCGATGAGGACGAACCGGATAAAAATCATCCAAATAGACATGCCTTGAAGAAAGAGGTCAAAGATGAATTGATCAAATTGCTGAAAAAAACAGAGCATTTTTGCCTAGAGCCACGAGGATGCAAAAAACTTGTTTACGAGATTAATAACAAAAAGTTATAAGTTGAGTAAACTCCGAAATAAAATTATTGAATAGAACTCTTTTCAAAATGAACACTAGATGTGTTAAAACATTTTTCTGAATATGTTCTCTAGATTTGTTACTTTGATTACCTTAGGTTATTAAAACTAAAAACGTTCAATTTAAGTCGTAAGTTCGATAATGTTCACCAAAGCAATTAAGAAGATTCAAGCAAATTAGACACGTGATTTTTAATGTGGTAAAATGCTAAAATAAGGGAAACATACACCGTGACCTCTACGCCACAAAACAAAATCCACTAATAATCACACGGCACAAATTACAGCACTAAGCATGAAAATACAAGACCTAAATCTAAGTTCAGAACATTACCTACATGAGTTTCCTCCACTCTCAAAGGCTTCTGACTTGATGTTGTCTTCCTTCTCGCAGCTTCCTTGCTTTGTCCTTCTCCTCTTTGATTATAGCATCTCCAACAAACAAAATATCTCAACCAGAACCACAACCTCTAAGTGTTCCTGTGAGAGTGATAGTGTTTGTAAATTAAACTAAATGCATAAATGCTCCTCACTCTCTCAATCAATAATACAAGCAATATCCTATGAATTACAAGCAACTTCTATATGCAATGCAAATCATCTCAAATATGCTTTGAATACAAGACTTCAAAATTTTCAAATGTGCTTTGAATAATATGACTTCAACTTTTCAGATTTGTTACAAAAAAAATATCTCAAGCTTTTATTTCAAACCAAAATTATTTATATTCAAACTGATTTCACAAAATGTGAAATAAAATTTTGAAACAAAAAAAAATATTTCAGATCTGAGAATATACACAAAAATTCAGAAGTCAAATTTCTCAAAATAACTTTGAGATTACTATGTTGGATCAATCATCAACAACAGCAACAAAATAAAATGATCCAAGAAAGAAATAAAGAACCCTAGAAAAATATTACAAGTGAACTAAATGGGTTATTAGGGAGATATAGAATTGAAGAAGGTCTTGAAGTAAATCCAGAAAGCAGAAATATCCCAAAACCAATAATCCAACAAATACCCAACTCAAATAAACCCTAAACATATTTAACTCTCAATAAAATGGGTTTACTATTTTTGGGCAAAGAATAGAAGACTTGGGTGTATTTGGGTTTGGAATAAAACTGAAATGGGTTTTGATAGTTTGGTTCTTTATCTATCTCACTATCGATTTACAGTTTCGTCCAATGGGTTCTGTAAAGAAACTCCGGCGTTCTCTTTCTCTCTTTATTCCAGCGTCAGAATCTTCTCTCTCTATTTCAATTTTTGTCGGCAGCGACTCCATTTCTCTATCTTCCCATTATAGTAACACCGATGATCAGTAGTCTCTCTCTCTCCGATGACTTCGACTGAATGTCAAACTCAGATATAAAATTTCGACGACAAAACGATCATAAAGACCTCTCGACGACTGAATGTCAGCTTTTCTCGACGACGCAACGGTGACGCAGATAGGTTTCGACCTCTATTGTATTTTTCACTGAGTTCTTAGTTTCTCCCAGTTATATCTATCAAGAATGGAGAAGAGGATGAAGTTAAGAAATGTGCTCTATCTCTCTCTCTCTCTCTCTCTTGTTAAAAACGTCGACACCTCCCTCTTTTAACCTTCTTTTCTCTTGTCAAGATAAAAAAAAACTAAAAGATGTTTTATATGAGGTACTAAAAGGGTTGTTACAAATGAAGCGTCTAGATCAAATTTCCAAGATCTAAGGGTGTAGAAATAAAGTGGAATAATTAATATGATTGGCTAAAAGGTATTCACTAGGATTAAGGCTCTATTAATATAGATCATTGATAACCACTCAATCTAGGGTCACAAATGAGTTTAATCACCAAGACACTAAACAAACACAAATAGCCTTATTAAAATATAACTCACATGTGTTTTTTAAAGTCTTAGAAAATTTAAACTTTCGACTCAAAAAAAATATTAACTAATTAAAAATTGAACTAATCAAATTTTTATCATTAAAAAAATTCTTATGTTATCTTTTTCCAAAAAAAATATTTGAATAAAAAATATGCACACATAATAAACATGTATATGAAGTGTATGTGTCCTAATTGTGGTTCAAGAGCTATACTTACCTCTTTATAGAACATCGAGGTGCTTGGACTGGGATTCCTTGGAGCCTTTTTTGAGATAGAGTAACTTGGAAAAATCTAAGCCTATTTTGTCTCAATATCCAAACTAGTTGGAACTCCTATATGGCACAGACTCAAGTAAGTCAATCATATAGTGTGTTCTCAGAGGATATGTCAGGAATTGACCCAAAGGTCCTATGCCACAAGATGAATGTGCATGAGGATGAAAAGTCAGTCAGGCAGAGGCGGAGGATCTACTCTAGGGAAAAAGATGAAGTTATAAGAGACTTTGTGAAGAAGTTTGAGAATAGTGACTTCATTAGGGAGGTTATCTACGCATAGTGTTTAGCCAATGTTGTCATTGTTCCAAAGGCTAATGGAAAATGGAGGATGTGTGCTGACTTCACAGACTTGAATAAGGCATGCCCCAAAGATAGTTTCTCTTTGCTGAAAATAAACTAAATGGTTTATTTCATGACTGGACATGAACTAATGAGTTTTATGGATGCTTACTCGGGCTATAATTAAATATGCATACACTCGATCAATGCTGAGAAGAACTCGTTCATTACGGACAAAGTTACATATTACTATAAGGTAATGCCCTTTGGCGTCAAGAATTCCAGGGATACATACCAAAGGTTGGTGAACAAAATGTTCAAAGATCATATAGGTAAGACCATGGAGGTATACGTTGATGACATGCTCACGAAGAGTCTCAAGGACGAGATGCATGTGGTCGACTTGAAGTGCAGTTTTAACACATTGGATAAATATCATATGAATATGAATCCTTCGGAGTAGGAAAGTTTTAGGGTTTTACTATCAATCAATGAGGGATAGAACCTAACCTAGGAAAAATCAAAGCTTTGGTAGAGATGAAGACTCTTAAGACCATAAAAGAAGTCCCGAGGTTAACTGGATGAGCTTTAATGATAAATAGGTTCGTATCTAGGGTACAGACCCTTCTTTAAGGTGTTGAGAAAAGACTTCGAGTGGAACAAGTACTGTGAAAGGGACTTTCAGGAATTGAAGGTCTACCTCGGCTCCCAACTCTTGTCATCAAGACCTATTCAAGGAGAAAAGCTATATTTTGTACCCGGCCGTGTCAGAATTTGACATCACCACAGGAATTGTTAGAAATGATGAGGGTGTCCAGAGGCCAGTATATTTCAACAGTAAGTCTCTTCAAGGGGCCGAGCAGAGATGTTCAAAAATAGAAAAGTTGGCTTCTGCTCTCATCCATGCATCTAGAAAGATGAAACCTTACTTCTAAACCCATACCATGGTCATCCTAATAGAGTATCCACTTAAGCAGGCCATCTGTAAACCCAAGAAATCGGGTAGATTAATGGATTGGTTTATAGAGATGGGAGAATTCGACATCGTCTACCAGCCGAGAATGGACATCAAAGGGAAAACTTTAGCTGATTTTATAGCCCAGTTCACATGGGATGAGGCCGATGCAGAGGAGATTATTGATCCATCCAATGAGCCAGAAAAAGCGTGTCCCTCCTTGGCTGAGGCTGAGATGAGTACGACCAAGAGAATAGTGGTCGATAATGAAGAATAAATATTTTTATTTAAGAATAGAGCCTTGAAATAAGGCAATTTCTCTGAAAAAGGCATTGTGTGGAACCTCTTTGTTGATGGTTCCTCTTGTGAGGCAGAGAGTGGAGCTGGTTTGATAGTGTTGGCTCTAAATGGAACTGATATAGAGTGTGATTTAAGATTCAATTTCAAGGCATCAAATAATAAATTTGAGTATGATGCCCTTCTTGTCTGTCTCTCCCTCTCTAAAGCACTGAATGTAAGTCAGTTGTTAGTTCACAATGATTCCAGATTGGTAGTAAACCAAATCTTAGGAGTGTACGAGGATAAGGGTGAAATGATGGCTAAGTATCTATCTAGGGTAAAAGCAATGTTGAAGCACTTTAGTGAGATAAAGCTCAAAAGGATCCCTCAGCTCGACAATGGCCGGGCCGATGCCTTAGCTAAATTAGCGTCAGCAACCAAAACTGAGATTAAAAGGTCGAGGATTGTAGAGATTCTGCATCAGCTGACCATCGAAGAGAAAGATAACACGGTTGAGTTCTGCTTAAGCCTTGAGATACGAGAATATTGGATGGAACCTTTCATACGATATATAAAATGTTGTGAACTAGCAGACTCAAAGTTGGAAAGAAAGAAGCTCATATACAAAGCAGCTAAATTCTCAATCATTGGGAATGTTTTATACAAGAAAGGATTTCTCCTCCCTCTACTCTTATGTGTCCATCTAATAGAGGTGGTGCACATTTCGAAAGATATACATAAAGGTTATTTCTCTAGTCATATATGAGGGAGATCCTTGGCGAAAAAGGTGGTGACCTAGGGGTATTAGTGGTCGACCTTGGCTAGGGATGCGGCCAGTTATGTCAAGAGATGAGACAAGTATCAGAGGTTTGCCAACATCCCTCACTAGCCTCTATCTTCTATTACCTCTACCTAGCCATTTGTTGTTTGGGGAATTGATTTGGTAGAAACCTTGCCCAGGGAAACTGGAAACTACATATACCTCATAATGGCGATTGACTACTTCTAAAATAGGGTTGAAACAGAGGCCATGATCACCATCACTGAGATCAAGATCTTCAAGTTTATTTGGAGGAACATCATTTTTAGATATAGTATACCTCATACCTTCATCTCAGATAATGAGAAACAGTTTAAAAACTCATCTTTGAAGGCTTATTGTAAAATGGTCGGCATCAAGTAGTTTTATTCAGCTCCACCAGACAAATTGTCAAACAGAGGTGACTAATAGAACCATATTGGATGGGACAAATAAGAAATTGGAAGACGCCAATGGTCTTTGGACCGATGAAGTGCATGTTGTCCTGTGGACATACAGGATGACAGAGAGAACTCCGATAGAAGAAATCCCTTTCATGCTTGCCTACGGCTCATAGGCAGTGATCCCTATGGAAATTTGTTTACCAAGTATTAGAAGAGAGGAGGTTGGATATGGACCTTATTAAAGAGAGGAGAGAAGACGCAGAGGTTAGACAGGCAACCTATAAGTAGAGAACTTCTAGATTCTATAAAAATGAGTGAAGTCTAGGCCATTAGCAGTAGGAGACTTAGTTTTGAAAAAGGCTTGTCAAAAGCCGAATAAACTTTATCCTAATTGGCATGGTCCCTATAGGGTAACAAAAGAGGGAGTTCCTGGCACATATCGGTCGAGAATTTGGAAGGAGAGCCATTCTCCAATCCTTGGAATGTCGATCATCTTAAGAAGTATTATCAGTAGAATATTGTAAAAAAAATTCTTTTATCATTATATCATGGTATATTGTACGAGAAGAAAAGTTATGAATGAAAAATTCCGAGTGTTATCTCCTATTCTTGTTGCATGAATGGTTCAGATTGTATGTTTCAAGTAATCTTAAGCTATAAAACATCACTTATGTGGTGAAGTAACATTAACTCACTCTCGGTGACATGACAATCTGGATGGGGCTAATATCACCCATGGACTCTCTATAACACCGAGAGGGGAAAACATTGTGATAATATCATCTTTGATGGTAAAAACTCTCTCGATCGATACGACAGTGTAGCACGAGATGTCTCGTCCATACACTCTCAAAACGATGAGAGTGAGCCTATGATTAAACACTATAATTTGTTGAATTCAAATTCAAAAATAATTTGCTGGTTTACCTTAACACCATTAATTTATGAAGAACTCTCTCAGCCAAGACGACAGTGTAGGACGAGATGTCTCGTCCAGACACTCTCAAAACTATGAGAGGGGACTTGTGATATAACACCATAATTTAGTGAATTTAAATTCTAAAATTATTTGGTGGTTTACATTAACACTATTAATATGGTGAAGAACGCTCTCGACCGAGATGACAATGTAGGATGAGATGTCTCGTCCCTACACTCTCAAAATGATGAGAGGGGACTTGTAATATAACACCATAATTTGGTGAATTCAAATTCAAAAATCATTTGGTGGTTTAATTTAATGAAGAACTCTCTCTATCGAGATGACAGTATAGGACGAGATGTCTCATCTATACACTCTCAAAACAACAAGAGGGGACTTGTGATATAACACCATAATTTGGTGAATTCAAATTTAATTATGGTTTATCTTAGCATCATTAATTTAGTAGGTTGCTTTCTCAGCTGAGATGACCATACACTCTCAAATCAATGAGAGGGGACTGGGTTAAATTTGAAAATAATCATTTATTTGGTTATATTTATCTTGTGTAAAGACGAGATGATATGTAGAAGAAAATTATTAACTAGTGATCTCAGGTTATAAGCCATTCAATTATGGTTACTTGTTAAATATCAGTAGGTTTTGCCAAATAAATAGTGCAAATCTAATATAAGAAAATATGAGATAGAAAGAGAAGATGACAGGAACAAACAATTCAAGTATTTATCATTCAAACATTTAATAAAATTCTTCCAACAAAGATGATTAAGGAGTATACAGACGGAGTAAATCATCGAAAACCAAAAATATTTGGACATTACATCAGACGGGTAAGGGCTAATAATACCACACATGGCAAACCCGAATAAAGTTAAACTTGGGTCTCTTCAAGGGGAATCTCGAAGGGAGGAACAATGACATTATGTACAGGGATTTGAGTTTTGGACCCGTCATCTTTGACACTACCTTCGGCCGCATCTTTGACATTTTCAGTGTACTCCGAAGGATTAACCCCAAAAAGTCTCGATCGGTTTCTCCAAATCGGCCAAGGTAGCCCTGAGCAAGGATCATTACAATCAAGGCCTTCAAAGTCCTGGGGAGTCAGAATCTCGGAGGCAACATACTTTAGGGTAGCCCATCGACCGATAATTTTCATCCCTATTTTAAGGTATTCAAATGCAGAATCCCCAAACTCGTCAGACTCTTTGAACTCACACACCTTGTGCCCTTACCTCGTCCAATGCTGCATTAAATGCAATATCTATCTCAACTTTCTTATTATCATCCAGCTCCTTGAAGGCCTTTGCGTGATCAACTTTCAGATCATCTAACTCCCAACTTTTATTCTGCTCAACTCACACTGCCTTCTGAAGATCCTACCTCAATTCCACCTCGATCTTTTCACCATCTCCGCCCTTATGGATTAAGGGAAGTTTCTTCTCAACCCAACCCCCCAGGCGATATAAGGCAAGTAGAGACAGTAAAAATATGAAGAACCAAGTTAGTATAAGACAACACCTAGAAAATTAAAAACAACCAAAGTTTAAGCAATTACCTGAACTGTCACGACCCCGACCCAAAAATAGTAGGTACCGAGTGTCTTGACATGCCACCAAGGCATCCAATATTATGGCGTTAAAAATTTTCTTTTAAAATATATGTAGCGAAAGTATAATCACATGGTTATGAATCGTAAAATACTAAAAGTTAAGGAATTACATCATTAGAGCTTTCTAAAGGAAACTTCATTTGTATTAAAATATCAACGAGTTACAACTTAACACAAAGAGCTAAACATACTCTATCTAATTAAACAAACTTCTACTTAAGGTAACAAAAAGAGCTTTAAAAGCTAAATCTTCAACATAGTCCTTTTTCGTTCCATCCACGAGCTTAATTATTTCCTAAAAAGGGTTATTTATACAACGTCAGCTAAAAGATGAATGAGATTCAACCTCCAGACATTCCAGGGTTTTTTAGATAATTAATTCCTATTCAATTTAGAACATAAGGTATATACATAAAGATAGGAATTTCAAGTAATATATATAAACTAAATGACAATATATATATTCAGAGTAAACAGTTCAGAACAGAGCAAATAAAACAATTGAGCATATATCAATTATTCAGTTTTAGTGGCCATGTACGTTCTAATACCCAGACAGATAGTGTTACCAAATGTTTCCACTCGGTAACATCACAGACAGAAAATCATGATTTCCGAAACAATGCCTTGTTTAGGGCACACCAGCGATAAACCAGCTAGGAAGGTACCACCCAAATATTTCCCCCCGGTAGTCAAGGATAATATAGTAAGAGAGTTTCCATAGGCCGAATCAATAATTTCAGAATTCAAATCAGATGTTTATATGGAGAGATATAAACATATAACAAACGACGGAATCATCGGTATCAGATGTATTTTGAGGATAAAATAATTTCACAAAACATACATAGTTTGCATAATATAATATAATCAAAATGCGCAAGAAATTGCATAGAGTACTCACCTAAAATAGGGGCTCGAAAATACAGATATTGAGTCTTGGATCACACGTTAATCTAATAAATACAATAAAGGTTTAATTACGTACTCTAAATAAACCCAATGCTAAATATTGTGTTTTAATCCTAAAATAACTTGCTGTGAACGGTTACTAAAACCATTTTCTCAATTTTTAATATCCATTCATCGTATTTAAAGAATTCAATTCATAGTTCTTCCTAATCAGTCAGTTCCCAGTAGAGATGGAGGGTCACAGGGGAACCACTTAAATACCATCTCATCTAGACAGAACATTTTCGGATTTATTCCCAGTAGAGATGGAGGGTCACAGGGCACCACTTAAATACCATCTCAACTAGACAGAATTTCACCGGGACTGACTTTGGAATTACTTAAATGAGATTCCATAATAACGAACAATTACTTACAAAAAATCATTTTAAAAAGCGTATATATATTTTCAAACAAGTTGACATATTTTGAAAATAAATTCAATTTAGATTGTTTTCAAATTTTAAGTTTTTATTAGTGGAGCCTTTAGTGTATTGTCCCAGCATAACTACTAAGTAAAGCTATACAGCACGAAATCAAAACTATAAATATGCATTACAACATTTAAATAAAATAATACCTACGAAACGAATTCTTTCTTCAAAATTATAGAACTCCTTCTTAATATATTTCCCAAGCTATCACACTTTCTTACTATAATTCTCAAGGAATTGGTGTGAGCTATAAATGATCCCAAAGGCCCTATTTATAGGTTTCCCGGGACATTACGGTGTTGACACGTGTCAAATGACTAAGCTTTTTGGAGTGATGATTCAACGCCGAGGCGTCGCGTACCGGAGTGGTCTTACAGTGTTAATATCACCAATTGATGACAAGTGTTTTAGCTTTCTCTCTAAAGATGATATGTGTAAGGTGGAGGTGACCAGCACGTGGTGGAAAGGTGATAAGGGTATAAGGGTCATTTCACACATGAAGGGTATTTTGGTAATTTAACACTATATATTTTTAATATTTTTTAGAGGTTCTTGAAAATATTTTATTTACCAAATGCCCCTTTTTATATTTTTTATTTATGTCCTTTAAGTTTCATAAATTTATATTTTCTACCCCAAAACATATTATTTACCTTAAGATATGTCATAAGACTTTGATTTGATCCAATTTACAGTTGATTCCTCATATTTAAAAAATGGGGTTTGTTATATTGATAGCCAATAATACCACATATCTAATAATACAACATTTATAAGATAATAAGTAACACATGAGTGTAAAAACAAACTATATACATTTGAGCATATAAAAGTGGGGTCATTACATCCTTCCCTCCTTATAAAAGTTTGGTCCCCAAACTTGACTCATATTAATTTACAAACAAGTATGGATATATCTCCTTTATTTCATCTTCCCACTCCCATGTTGCTTCTTCAACTGATAAATTACGCCATAATACTTTGACCAGTGGAATTATCTTGGTTCGTACTATTTGATCTTTACGGTCCAAAATTTCTATCGGATGCTCAATGTATGACAAATCTTCTCTAACTTGGAGAGGTTCGTGGCTTAAGATATGTGTTGAATCTGGGACATATTTCTTTATCATTGATACATGAAACACATTATGTACACTAGAGAGTTCAGGTGGTAAGGCCATTTTATAAGCAATAGCTCCTATCCTTTCAAGAATTTTAAAAGGTCCAATGTATCTTGGGCTCAACTTACCCTTTTTCCCAAATCGTATTAATCCCTTTGCAGGCGATACTCGTAAGAACACATAATCCCCTCTTTTGAATTCTAACTATCGGTGTCGATTGTCAACATAACTCTTTTGTAAGGCTTTGAGAGGTTCGAATTCGGTCTTGTATTAATTTAACCTTCTCTGTTGTGATCTGAATCAATTCTGGTCCCAATCATTTTTTTTCCCCAACTTCTACCCAACATGTCGGGGAACGACACCTTATACCATAGAGTGCCTCATACGGAGCCATTTGAATACTTACTTGATAACTATTATTATACGCGAATTCCACTAACGATAAATGATCATCCCAATTCCCTTTCAGATCAAGTACACATGCCCTATGCATATCCTCTAAGGTTTGAATGGTTCTCTCGGATTGTCCATCTGTTTGAGGATGAAAAGTGGGACTAAAATTTAATTGTGTTTCCATGGCTACTTGTAGGCTTTTCCAAAAGCGAGACACAAATCTGGGGTCACGATCAGAAACAATTGAAATTGGGATTCCATGAAGCCTAATAATTTCTCGCACATATAACTTAGCTAACTTTTCTAAAGAATGAGTAATCTTAATGGCAAGAAAATGAGCAGATTTAGTTAGCCTATCAATAATTACCCAAATAGAATCATTACCATTTGAACTCCTTGGTAAACCTGTCACAAAATCTATAGTGATATGTTCCCATTTCCACTCCGGGATAGGTAGGGGTTGTAGTAATCCTGATGGTTTTTGATGTTGAACTTTTACTTGTTGATAGACCAAACACTGAGATACAAATTCCGCTATCTCCCTTTTCATGTTATTCCACCAAAACACTTCTCGAATATCTATATACATCTTGGTATTTTCGGGATGAAACGTGAATCTCGAGTAATGACTTTCCTTCCAAATTTGTCGCTTTAGTTGGGCATCACGTGGAACACACACTCTATTTCCAAACCTCAATATATCATCCTGTATCGTAAATTCCATTCTCTTCCCTTCAATAACCTCTTCTCTAATCTTATTCAGTTGTGGGTCATTTACTTGTGCAGTTTTGATCTTTTTCATCAATATGGGTTATACTTGTAAGTTTGAAATTATTCCACCTTTATTATAAATATGAATATCTATTTCCGTATTTCTTAAATCCTTCAATATAGCCTCCTAATTTGTAATAAGACATGCTAAATTTAGTGTAGACTTCCTACTTAAAGCGTCAGCTACTACATTAGATTTCCCTGGGTGATAATGAATATTCAAACCATAATCCTTCATCAATTCTAACCACATCCTTTGTCTCGTGTTCAATTCTTTTTGAGTAAATATATATTTCAAACTCTTATGATCAGTATAAATCTCACAAGTCTCACCATATAAATAGTGTCTCCAAATCTTAAGAGCAAAAATTACAGCTGCTAATTCTAGGTCATGGGTTGGATAATTTTGTTCATATGGCTTTAACTGTCTTGAGGCATAAGAAACTACTTTTTCATTTTGCATTAACACACATCCTAAACCATTTTTTAAAGCATCACTTTAAATCACTAATCCTTTCGTAGCTGAAGGAATAGTCGAAATTGGGGCCGCCACTAATCAATTCTTAAGTGCTTGAAAACTTTTCTCGGCTTCCTCAGACCATTCATATTTTACCTTCTTTTGTGATAACCTAAATAGAGGTTTGGAAATGCTAGAAAATCCTTCAACAAATCTTCGATAATAACCTTCTAATCCAAGGAAACTACGAATCTTGCTCACATTAGTTGGTCTTGGCCAATCTAGTATAGCCTCAATCTTTTGAGGGTCAACTGACACTCCCTCTTTGGATATGACATGTCCTAGAAAAGAAACACTAGGCATCCAAAACTCACACTTCTTTAATTTTGCATATAATTTATCTTTCCTGAGGATTTGTAATATTGTCTCTAAATGCTTCTAGTGTTCTTCAATACTCTTAGAATAAATGAGAATGTCATCAATGAAAACAACAACATATTGATCCAAATATTTCCTAAAGACTCTATTCATCATATCCATAAAAGCGGCTGGTGCATTAGTTAGTCCAAATGGCATTACAAGAAATTCATAGTGACCATATCTAGTACGAAAAGGTGATTTTGAAATATCATCATCCTTAATCTTCAATTGATGATAACCTGACTTAAGGTCAATCTAAGAGAATACTTGTGCACCTTCTAATTGATCAAACAAGTCATCTATATGAGGTAAGAGGTATTTATTCTTAATGGTTACCTTATTCAGTTCACGATAATCTATACATAGTCTCATTGTCCCATCCTTCTTTTTCACAAATAACACTGGAGCACCCAAAGGCGATATACTTGGTCTGATAAAATCCTTGTCTAAAAGGTCTTATAATTGAACTTTTTAACTCTCTTAATTCTAAAGGTTCCATACGATATGGTGGTTTTGAGATTGGTGTAGTTCCAGGAATAAGTTCAATGGTAAATTCTATTTCTCTATTAGGAGGTAGACCTAGTAAATCATCTGGAAAAACATCCGTAAATTTCTTAGCAATGGGAATATCTTCTAATCTAGGCCCTATCGTCTGCAAACTGGTAACAGTTGCAAGAATTTCTTGGCATCCCTTCTTAAGAAAACTATAGTCTTGCATTGCAGAAATAATACACATCGGAGATATGATGCCAGTTCCTTCAAAACTAAATTTTGGTTGGTGAGGGATTTGGAAAGTAACACTCCTCTCAAAACAATCCACCTTAGCATGATATGATGCTAACCAGTCCATCCCCAAAATGACTTCAAAATCTCTAATGTCTAAAACTATCAAATCAAAAAATAGTTTATGACTATCAATGTCTATGGGGCAAGCCTTGAATACTAATTTACCAATCAATAACACACCCGAAGGAGTAGAAACATGTATGTTATTGAAGATGGATAGGCCCCCGATTTTAATTTTCTCAATTAAAATATTATTTCCTTCTATATATATATATAACAAGATGCGGAAGCGTAAAGAAGTGTGATGGTTCACAAACAAACGAATTACCAAATTTTAATTTTCTTAATCAAATTAAAATTAAACCGAGTGAAATTAAATTAACGCATTAAAATCATTTTCACTTAAACCAAGTTAAATCATTTAAGTCCTAGAATTTGCCTAAGACATATGCGAAATTTTATCAAATTAGGCCAAACCAATTTTAACAATTAAATTGAATGACTTGAATTAATTAACTACACATTACCCAAATTAAACACGTAGAGATTAAATTAAACCAATTTTTATCCTTTTACCTAAGCATGTGTTCTAGGTGATTTTGCAAAAGATAAAATAAACAATTAATCCACTACGCTGCGATGTACGAGGAAAAACCCAAGACAAGAAACAACCTCGGACGGCCCTAGCCTAAAATCCACTAAGTATGGAATTTACAAATACAAGACAAAAAGGCTTATAACACACGACTCGATCCCTCTCAAGCCCCGATGCTTCTCCTTGTAGATACCTCTTCCTAGAGGATAACCACGTAGCTCCACCGGGGTCTCGAAGTCCACCGATCGGACTTTGTATGGTCACCGTCACCCGAACAAGGAGCCTTTCTCCAAGTGGGTAATGCCGCAACAAACAACTTCTTCTTTCTTTGATGGATGTAGAAGCAAACCCAAAACTTCTCTTTGAACGGAAGAGATGAACCCGTTGCCAAAACTCCAAGCAAGATGTATATATATTGAAACTTGGATAAACAAACAATTGGGTATAAACTAGAGTGGTGTATATTTTTCTCTATGTAAAAATCTCACTCAAAACATGAACATTTTCCTTAAAACTATTTAGCTCTCAAACTCTCTCTAAGAGATGAAATAGAATAGAAAAGTTCAGTTGGAAAATGTTATTCCCGCACATAATAAAGTCTGTAAAAAGTTGGTTAAGAAACAAGTGAGGAAGTGGGAGAAAAACTACTTAAAACTGCCAAAACCTGTTCCCGCCTGGCATCTCGTTCGAATGACATTTCGTTCGAACGACATTCTCGTTCGAACGAGTCTTCTAATGAAGTTCCAGTATGAACTCGTTAGAAACTCGTTAGAAACTCGTTAGAATGAAAATCTCGTTCGAACGACATTCCAGTATGCCATAATGGGAAGTCGTTGGCAACCTCGTTCGAACGACATCTCAATCTCGTTCGAACGACATATCGAACGAACTTCCAGAAAGTTTGGAAAATTCGATTTTTGCCCAAAAAACTTTATAAACTTATTTTAAAGTTTTAATTAATTCTTTCTGAAAATAAAGCACAGTTTTAATTAAACCTAACACCCAATTAAACTTGTTCCAAGGTCCTATATATATAATATTGCATTCATACCTTGGGAGCATGGAACCATAGTTGATGACATAGAAACGAGGCACGCAAACCGGCATATTGATGAATCTTTATACTCTTTGCCGCTACGTCTTCAACAAACTCTTCATAGGCTTGAGAATATTACAATTAAATACAATCCTATGAATAAATATTTTTGTCCGGAATTGAGCTAAAACAATATATGGACTCAATTGGAAATTTGTGTCCTTACAAATCACCCCCTTTGGCTATTCCGGGGCAAAAACCAAACAAAAATCCTAAAGGGCTGTCAAGCTCTTCTAGACTCAAAACATAACCCACCCAAACTTGACTCAACCCAATGATCAAATGCTTTGCCATTGAAAGTTGTCGCTTTAGAAGAATTCCTGCACACTTAAGCAAACTATCAAATGCATAGGGAATATCAAAGTATTTAATGCAATTAAAATAAATACTCCCCCAAAATTAATTCTCCCCTTTATCAAAATGACCTTTATCAAAATGATTAACCCAAGAAGTTAGCTACTCCCCCTAAGTTAAATCTCCTAAACTTCGATAAGATTATAATAGGATAAGATACCTTCTCCCCCTATCATTCTCCCCATTTTTGTTCAGGAATAGGCAAAGGATAAAGAACAAATATAAAATAATGTTGAAGTTTAAAGTGATAAGACATGAAAGCATATGGGCAACAAAAGTATAACTAATCCAAGATAGATACCAAAACGAAAGTATAAGCATAGAAGGACTAGAAAGCAAGGCAAAGGCAAAGGCAAAACAAAATATCATATATATATATATATATATATATATATATATATATATATATATACTAGAAATATATCAAGAATGAACACGCACATATATATAGATATAAACACACAAATGACACACACAAAATATAACAGGAGTCTTTCACACTTGTATGGCAAAAATGTGTCATATGGAAACGGAAGTATTGGGGTGTGAACTAGTAACGATTAAATTTAGACCCAATCACTTAAAACATGTTCACGGAGTTCTCAACTGATTGCAAACTTCATCACATTTGAATATAACCTCATGTGATAATATAAATTGAACTCAATGAACAAAAATACACAATGCATACAAGCCTAGCATATTGATGATTCTACAAACCAATAGAGTCATGACATGAGATACGCAACTAGGATAAACGGACATTGTGCAAACCGTTGATATACCATCCAATCTCCCTCAATAAGCATTTATGTTAATTTCGAATGAATATATCAATCAAACATAGGCCTTGGCAATTTGTTTTTCATTTTAATGCCATATTTTCTATTTTTAGGCCTTTGGACCACGTATTTCTTTTAGGTCCATTCAAAACGGTGGTTTACAATCGCAAAGGATCACTTAGTCCTTTTGGAGCCCTTCCCCGTGCATATTTTTATTTATCATGTTTTCATTTTTTACACAAATCTCATGTGCAACGGATTTTGACATGCACTGGTCCTCCTAAGTCACAAATATGTAGATGACAAGATTGGAAGGAGAACACCTCACATAGCTCAAATATACATATGAAGTTAAAAATTCAAAGGAGCTCGTTCATGTGTGAATAGAGGCATATAAAAATAAAATCCATTTAAACAACATAAAATCTAACTACTCCATGTAAGCATGGTAAAGAACATAATATGGATTGACAATCTAAACCAAAAGTTCTAGCCACATGAGAGCGTAAAAGATGGGATTCAAACACAAGTGTATGCCACATAAAGTGTGTCAAACTAAAATAAACACAAAATAAAATATTTTTGAGTTTTTAAAATTTTTAACCAAAAATAAAAAATATATACTCAAAAGACAAACAAAAATCATTTGAATTTTTTTTTCATTAAGCTTAAGTTACCAAGAGATAGAATCCAAATGATAAACAAAAATCTTTTTGTATTTTTCATTTAATGCAAACAAAATGAAGAAATAAAATACAAAAGATAAACGAAAATCATTATTCTAGCATGTGGTATGAAATAAAGTAATGACTAGAAAATGATTAAACAAGCATACATTTAGCATGTGAATATAGCATGAAGTATAAAAGCTAAAGTATGCAAACACTAACACATTAATCCTTTAGATTTAGCAAGGGAGGAAGCATTTGAAAGTAAATGAGAATCAAACACCCTATTTTGCAAGGCAACCAAGTCAGATTTCCTAATCCAAATTATTGAAGAATGAGTATCTTGGGGTATAGGAATTTTAAATACATTGGTTGCTTTACGTTGGGATTTTCTAGGAATTCATTTAAGATCAAAACAAAATTTCCTAAGATGACCTTTTCGACCACAATGTATACAAGTAAAATTACGTCGAAATTTGGTACCTAAGGAATGATCTCTAAATGCTTTCCTAGGCGAGTCTCCTAAAAAGTTGGTTTTGGCTTTGTGAGTTGATGCATTAAAAGTATCGAAGCCTAAACCACAAGTGTCATTTTTAATTTGGACCGTTCCTAATATTTTATCTAATTTTTCCGAACAACACTCCAAATCAAATTTGACATTACTAGAGTCTTTTAATTTATTTTCTAATTCTAGGATGTTAGGCTCTAATAAAACATTTCTCTCTTCGAACTCGAGAAGCTCTTTTTTCAAGGATTCCATTAATCCTCTAAGGCTATCTCTCTCGCCTTCTATATATTCAAGCTTTTCTAGAAGAGCTTTCTCTCGTGTCCTAAGGTCTTTAACCAACATACTATTATCAACGACCTTGACACGTTCTTTCAAACAAGCTTCTAACTTCAAATTAGCCCTTTTTAATTTAATAGATCCTTTATAAAGTTTTTGAAATGCATTTTGAAGTTCACTCACATTAACCTCTTCTTCATTTTCACTCTCTCTTTCTTCTCCACTCTCACTATCATAAAAAACAAGAGAATCATAAACTATGACCTTGGAAGTGTCATGTGTTAATGTTTCATCAATCGATGAGTTCTCACTATCACTCACATGACTAGCCATAAAAGCCACAAAATTAGGCTTAGTGGGAGAATCGGGTCCCTCTTTCTTATCACTATCACTAAGGGTCGCATTATATGCAATGGGTCGTTTACCCTCTTTCCTTAGTTTAGTGGGGCAGTCAGAAGCCCTATGGCCATAACCCTCACAACCAAAACACCTATTAGACTCGTCCCTATTTAGTTGTTCATTAATAGATTTAGGGATCTTCTCAACTTTGTCATGCTTAGAAGTTTCAAATTTCTTAAAATCATATTTAAATTTATCTTTGTTAAATTTAAGAAATTTTCTAAATTTTCGAGCAAACAAAGCCATGTCTTCCGAGTCACTATCACTCTCGCTCTCTACTACTTGTTTGACCTCTTTCCGGGCTTTTAAAGCAACACCCTTTTCAATTTTCTTTTCAGTTTTAGAGGGAAAGATATCTAGTTCATAGGTTTGTAAATCACCTACAAGCTCTTCTAATTTCGTAGAGGCTAAAGTTGGTAAAGAATTTAAAACGGTCACTTTTGGAATAAATCTATCAGGTAGGGACCTTAAAATTTTCTTTACAACACGGTTGTCAGGTATTTTCTCTCCCAAAGTAAACGATGAATTGACAATATCAGAAAGTCTAGCATAAAATTCATCAAAAGTTTCATTATCGTTCATTTTGATAGTTTCAAATTGAGTGGTGAGGTTTTGGAGTTTCGAAGCTTTAACGACACTAGTTCCTTCATGAGTTAGTTGTAAAATATCCCAAGCTTCTTTAGAGGTTTCACACGTCATAATATGTCGGAATTCGTCCGGTGTGACAGCGCTAAACAAGGCATTCAAACCACGGGAAATAAAAGTAGAAAGTTTAAACTCATTCTCAGTCCATCTATCGGTCGGTTTGGGAACACGTTCATTTTTAACAAAGTGAGTTGGTGGGGACCACCCGTTAATAACAGACATCCAAACTCTCTCATCGATAGATTTTAGTGCTGATTTCATTCGCGCTTTCCAATTCGCGTAGTTAGAACCATCGAAAATAGGAAATTTTGAAAATGGAAAAAATTCCATTTGAGCCAAAAATATTTAAAGGATCTTAACGAAATAATTTATCGCTTTGGCTCTGATACCAATTTCAAGATGGATAGGCCCCCGATTTTAATTTTCTCAATTAAAATATTATTTCCTTCAATATATATATATATATATATATATATATATATATATATATCAAGATGCGGAAGCGTAAAGAAGTGTGATGGTTCACAAACAAACGAATTACCAAATTTTAATTTTCTTAAACAAATTAAAATTAAACCGAGTGAAATTAAATTAACGCATTTAAATCATTTTCACTTAAACCAAGTTAAATCATTCAAGTCCTAGAATTTGCCTAAGTCATATGCGGAATTTTATCAAATTAGGCCAAACCAATTTTAACAATTAAATTGAATGACTTGAATTAATTAACTACACATTACCCAAATTAAACACGTAGAGATTAAATTAAACCAATTTTTATCCTTTTACCTAAGCATGTGTTCTAGGTGATTTTGTAAAAGATAAAATAAACAATTAATCCACTACGCCGCGATGTACGAGGAAAAACCCAAGACGGGAAACAACCTCGGACGTCCCTAGCCTCAAATCCACTAAGTATGGAATTTACAAATACAAGACAGAAAGGCTTACAGCACACGACTCGATCCCTCTCAAGCCTCGATGCTTCTTCTTGTAGATACCTCTTCCTAGCGAATAACTATGAAGCTCCACCGCGGTCTCGGAGTCCACCGATCGGACTTTGTATGGTCACCGTCACCCGAACAAGGAGCCTTTATCCAAGTGGGTAATGCCGCAACAAACAGCTTCTTCTTTCTTTGATGGATGTAAAAGCAAACCCAAAACTTCTCTTTGAACGGAAGAGATGAACACGGTGCCAAAACTCCAAGCAAGATGTATATATATTGAAACTTGGATAAACAAACAATTGGGTATAAACTAGAGTGGTGTATATTTTTCTCTATATAAAAATCTCACTCAAAACATGAACATTTTCCTTAAAACAATTTAGCTCTCAAACTCTCTCTAAGAGATGAAATAGAATAGAAA
This sequence comes from Sambucus nigra, assembly GCA_949130495.1. Classification (NCBI taxonomy): domain Eukaryota; kingdom Viridiplantae; phylum Streptophyta; class Magnoliopsida; order Dipsacales; family Adoxaceae; genus Sambucus; species Sambucus nigra. Next base: position 397,318,832 of record OX422219.1, on the reverse strand, counting down.
AGTTCAGTTGGAAAATGTTATTCTCGCACATAATAAAGTCTGTAAAAAGTTGGTTAAGAAACAAGTGGGGAAGTGGGAGAAAAACTACTTAAAACTGCTAAAAACTGTTCCCGCCTGGCATCTCGTTCGAACGACATTCTCGTTCGAACGAGTCTTCTAATAAAGTTCCAGCATGAACTCGTTAGAAGCACATTAGAAATATCATTAGAACGACAATCTCGTTCGAACGACATTCCCGTATACCATAATGGGAAGTCGTTGTCAACCTCGTTCGAACGACATCTCAATATCGTTCGAACGACATATCGAACGAACTTCTAGAAAGTTTGGAAAATTCGATTTTTGCCCAAAAAACTTTATAAACTTATTTTAAAGTTTTAATTAATTCTTTCTGAAAATAAAACACATTTTTAATTAAACCTAACACCCAATTAAACTTATTCCAAGCTCCTATATATATAATATTGCATTCATACCTTGGGAGCATGGAACCATAGTTGATGACGTAGAAACGAGGCACGCAAATGGGCATATTGATGAAGCTTTATACTCTTTGCCGCTACGTCTTCAATAAACTCTTCATAGGCTTGAGAATATTACAATTAAATACAATCCTATGAATAAATGTTTTTGTGCGGAATTGAGCCAAAACAATATATGGACTCAATTGGAAATTTATGTCCTTACAGTTATGATTCGAGGGTGGGTTCAGGAAATTTATGAAAGCGATTTAATACATGTATAGATACAAACGAATGGGTAGAAACCGGATCTATCAAAGCTTTAAAAGGTTGTACACATATCAAAAGTGTACCTGACAATACCACATTGGAAGCTTGGGTATCGAAAAGTGAAAAAACTCTACCCCGTCTGCCTTGATCCTTGTTTGCACTTGAAGGCTTTATCAGAACCCTTGTTGGGTTTCGGCAGTCTTTTATCTAATGTCCTTTTTGTCCCCATCTAAAACAAGCTCCTGAATCCTTATAACAAGGTCGTCCTCCATGCATCTTTCCACATTGTTGGCATATCTGGTTATTATACTGTTTGTTATCACTAGATCCCCCAACATTGGATGTGTTCCTAAAGAAATTTCTATTATTAGGGTTCTTTCCTTTTTATTCCCCAAACTTCCTCTTGCCATCTCTAATTCGATTGTACTCCTTACCATCCCTCTCAGCTATTGTAGCCCTAGTCACGACATTAATATATGATGTTAATTTCAAAATGGAAATTCGACTACGAATATTCAACCTTAACCCACGCTCAAACTTCTTTGCTCTTAAAACATCAGTTGCTATAACATGATGTGAAAAACGGGATAACTCAGTAAACTTTGCCTCATATTGACTAACCGTCATATTCCCTTGCACTAGACTCATGGAGTCAGCTGTCATTTCGTCTTTCACCGTTTTCGGAAAATATTTCTCATAAAAGATTACTAAGAAATCATTCCAACCTATGTAAGTATTCCTTTCCCTGTGTATTCTTTTAGTCATTCTCCACCAATGTTCAGCCTCCCCTTCTAACATAAACGTTACAAATGACACTCTTCGTTCATCGGTACACTTAAGAACATCGAGTATCTTTTCCATCTACATCACCCAACTTTCTGCTTCGGTGGGGTTAGGAGTACCTTTAAAAGATGGAGGATTCAACTTCTTGAACTGTTCAATAGTACATCTACTTAGTTCAAGATTCTTTGGTACTCCATTGTTCACCTGTTGCTCCACAATCTTTGCTAGACTTTCAATTGCCTTGTATGCACCTTCCAGTCCTTCTATACTCGAATCACTAGTTCCCATTGATGATCCTCTCTTGGTCATTTTCTACAGTCATGGCCAAACGTAAAATCTACTATACTATATCAATATTGAAAACTAAAAGACTAAATATAAATAATATAACACATAGGGAGGGTTATCACATAAATCAGATATTTAATACTATCTCCTAAGGATGGAAACATGAAATCTATAACATTCGAACCCTATGTTCAGTAGTCTACGAGTTCATAACCTATGCTCTGATACCACCTCTATCACGACCCCGACCCAAAAATAGTAGGTAACGAGTGTCTTGACATGCCACCAAGGCATCCAATATTATGGAGTTAAAAATTTTCTTTTAAAATATATGTAGCGAAAGTATAATCACGTGGTAATGAATCGTAAAATACTGAAAGTGGAGGAATTACATCATCAGAGCTTTCTAAAGGGAACTTTATTTGTATTAAAATATCAACGAGTTACAACTTGAAACAAAGAGCTAAACATACTCAATCTAATTAAACAAACTTCTACTTAAGGTAACAAAAAGAGCTTTAAAAGCTAAATCTTAAACATAGTCCTTTTCCGTTCCATCCACGAGCTTAATTATTTCCTGAAAAATGGTTATTTATACAACGTCAGCTAAATGCCGAATGAGATTCAACCTCCAGACATTCCAAGGTTTTTCAGAAAATTGATACCTATTCAATTTAGAACAGAAGGTATATACATAGAGATAGGAATTTCAAGTAATATATATAAAGTAAATGACAATATATATATTCAGAATAAGCAGTTCAGAACAGAGAAGATAAAACAATTGAGCATATGTCAATTATTCAGTTTTAGTGTCCATGTACGCTCTAATACCCAGACAAATAGTGTTACCTAACGTTTCCACTCGGTAACATCACAGACATAAAATCATGATTTTAGAAACAACGCCATGTTTAGAGCACACCACCGATAAACCAGCTAGGAAGGTACCACCCAAATATTTCCACCCGGTAGTAAAGGCCAATATAGTAAGAGAGTTTCCAAAGGGCGAATCAATAATTTCAGAATTCAAATCATATGTTTATATAGAGAGATATAAACATATAACAAACAACGGAATCATCGGTATCGGATGTATTTTGAGAATAAAAGAATTTCACAAAACATACATAGTTTGCATAATATAATATAATCAAAATGCGTAAGAAATTGCATAGAGTACTCACCTAAAATAGGGGCTCAAAAATACAGATATTGAGTCTTGGATCACACGTTAATCTAATAAATACAATAAAGGTTTAATTACGTACTCTAAGTAAACCCAATTCTAAATATTGTGTTTTAATCCTAAAATAACTTCTGTGAACGGTTACTAAAACCATTTTCTCAATTTTTAATATTCATTCATCGTATTTAAAGAATTCAATTCATAGTTCTTCCTAATCAGTCGGTTCCCAGTAGAGATGGAGGGTCACAGGGGCACCATTTAAATACCATCCCATCTAGACAGAACATTTCCGGATTTATTCCCATTAGAAATGGAGGGTCACAGGGGCACTACTTAAATACCATCTCAACTAGACCTAATTTCACCGGGGTTGACTTTGGAATTACATAAATGAGATTCCATAGTAACGAGCAATTACTTACAAAAAATCATTTTAAAAAGCGTATATATATTTGAAAACAAGTTGACATATTTTGAAAATAAATTCAATTTAGATTGTTTTCAAATTTTAAGTTTTGATTAGTGGAGGCTTTAGTGTATTTTCCCAGCTTAACTACTAGGTAAAGCTATAAAGCACGAAATTAAAACTATAAATATGCATTACAACATTTAAATAAAATCATACCTACGAAACGAAATCTTTCTTCAAAATTATAGCAATGTTTCTTAAGATATTTCCTAAGCTATCACTCTTTCTTACTATAATTCTCAAGGAATTGTTGTGAGTTATAAATAATCCCAAAGGCCCTGTTTATAGGTTTCCCAGGATATTACGGTGATGACACGTGTCAAATGACTAAGCTTTTTGGAGTGGTGATTCAACGCCGAGGTGTCGCATGCCGGAGTGATCTTACAGTGTTAATATCACCAATTAATGACAAGTGTTTTATTTTTCTCTCTAAAGATGTCATGTGTAAGGTGAAGGTGACCAGCACATGGTGGAAAGGTGATAAGGGTATAAGGGTCATTTCACACATGAAGGGTATTTTGGTAATTTAACACTATATATTTTTAATATTTCTTAGAGGTCCTCGAAATTATTTTATTTATAAAATGGTCCTTTTTATATTTTTATTTATATCCTTTAAGTTTCATAAATTTATATTTTCTACCCCAAAACTTATTATTTATCTTAAGATGTGTCATAAGACTTTGATTTGATCCAATTTACAGTTGATTCTTCATGTTTAAAAAATGGGGTTTGTTATATTGATAGCCAATAATACCACATATCTAATAATACAATATTTATAAGATAATAAGTAACACATGAGTGTAAAAACACACTATATACATTTGAGCATATAAAAGTGGGGTCATTACATCCTTCCCTCTTTATAAAAGTTTGGTCCCCAAACTTGACTCATATTAATTTACAAACAAGTATGGATATCTCTCATTTATCTCATCTTCCCGCTCCCATGTTGCTTCTTCAACAGATAGATTACGCCATAATACTTTGACTATTGGAATTATCTTGTTTCGTAATATTTGATCTTTACGGTCCAAAATTTCTACCGGATGCTCAATGTATGACAAATCTTCTCTAACTTGAAGAGGTTCGTGACTTAAGATATGTGTTGAATCTGGGACATATTTCTTTATCATTGATACATGAAACACATTATGTACACTAGAGAGTTCAGGTGGTAAGGCTATTTTATACGCAACAGCTCCTATCCTTTCAAGGATTTTAAAAGGTCCTATGTATCTTGGGCTCAACTTCCCCTTTTTCACAAATCGTATTACTCCCTTTGCATGCGATACTTGCAAGAACACATAATCCCCTCTTTGGAATTCTAACTGTCAGTGTCGATTGTCAACATAACTCTTTTGATGGCTTTGAGCAGTTCGAAATCGGTCTTGTATTAATATCACCTTCTCTATTATGATCTGAATCAATTCTGGTTCCAACAATTTTCTTTCCCCAACTTCTACCCAACATGTAGGGGAACGAAACCTTCTACCATAGAGTGCCTCATACGAAGCCATTTGGATACTAGCTTGATAACTATTATTATACACGAATTCCACTAACGATAAATGATCATCCCAATTTCCTTCCAGATCAAGTACGCATTCCCTAAGCATATCCTCTAAGGTTTGAATGGTTCTCTCAGATTTTCCATCTGTTTAAGGATGAAAAGTGGGACTAAAATTTAATTGTGTTCCCATGGCTACTAGTAGGCTTTTCCAACAGCGAGACACAAATCTGGGGTCACGATCAGAAATAAATGAAACTGGGTTTCCATGAAGCCTAATAATTTCCCGCACATACAACTTAGCTAACTTTTCTAAAGAATGGGTAATCTTAATCGAAAGAAAATGAGCAGATTTAGTTAGCCTATCAATAATTACCCAAATAGAATCATTACCATTTGAACTCCTTGGTAAACCTGTCACAAAATCCATAGTGATATGTTCCCATTTCCACTCCGGGATAAGTAAGGGTTTTAGTAATCCTGATGGTTTTTTATGTTCAACTTTTACGTATTGACAGACCAAACACTGAGATATAAATTCCGCTTTCTCCCTTTTCATGTTATTCCACCAAAACTTGTTAATCATGTTTTCAAGATTGGTGGACACCATCTTGTAAAGAACTTTAGGAACACTGGTTGGATGATCTGTAAAAGTTAAAAGTTTAACATCAGAAGTGTCGAAGACGAAACTACAATTAAAGATGAGGTTACAATCCCAAATGAAAAATAAACTTACAAATTTTGAAAAGAGGGAAAATATCCAGTCCCATCTCGATCAGGATGCTAGGGGTCATGAGGTATGTGACACCCTGCCTAATTAAATATCGGGTGATCAGTCCATTATTAGATTAAATCAGAATATCCAGTTGGTTCAGAATATGCATCACCATCGAAAACTTGTTAATAACACTTTCCACCTAATATTTAAAAAGGTTGATATCAAAATTTTATCTTTTAATTAACATAAAATCGAATTAACCAAATATTAAACATACATCATCCAACTAATCTCATAAGGAATAAAGGACTGAAATAATAAATGTGACTAGAGGAAACACTTCCAACCTAAATACTGAATACAGTAATCCAACAAAATAAACCAACAACTGAAGGAAGTAAATAAATAAATCCATAATCTCTGACTATCTGAATAAATAAAAGGGGAGACATGCCCTACATGAAGTAAATAACTCAAAATAAAGGAACAAAAATCATAGAGGCGTCTACTACCAAGTCCTGTAACTTCTACAGCATCTACAACTCGTCAAATGAATGGAACTCCTATCCTTGGTGTCCCTGTGGCTTGGCACCTAAAATAATTTGTTAAAAGAAAACAGATTTTCAATAAACAGGTCAGAGCCCGAGTTGAAAACAGTTTAAAAATCAGCAAGTGCTTAAATGAAAATAATAGAACATATAGTGTACATGTTAGATTTTCGGACTCTCACTCGAGATACTCATCTCTCATCTATTGTGCACATCTAACGCGTATATTTTACCCATCCTAGTCATACTACTCCGCCTAACTAGCCCATAGATGACTATTATCACACCAAAAATCTCATGCATTTACCCATATTATCTGTATTCCATATTACCATATGTTTAAGGATAGTTATTCATATACACAACCATTATTCTTATAAGTATTCCTTTTTCTCACAAAGAGTATTTTTAAATATCGTTAATTCCATATCTACAAAACACGCACACTAGAATAAGTTACAGTTATGCATATATTTATCTCTATATATATACTATTTCATCACCCTTGGGTTAAGGGCCCCCTGGGGCAATGCATACTCTCTATCATGTCGAGATGCATCTCTCATTTCATGAAGGACTATAGGTTCAATCTCTCCTGAACAATCAAAACAAGCACACATATTGGAGGCGAACAAAGTTCCAATCCTATGGGTTACGCACATACCTACGCACCCATATTACCGTCAACACTAACGTTCATGTACCTAGGTTCTATGTTGTAGTGATACGAGTTAAAATACCCCTAAAGTCTCCTAAAGATATGATCGTCCACAACGCGCAACCTCCATCCGATAGCATGTAGCATAGGTATGTTATACACATAATAATTCAATCAATAGGTACATACATAACCTATAATAATCATTAGGTATTAACACAACCCAAATCTCCGAATAAATACGTAGTATTAGTATCTCTAATACTCACGTTACTCTATTCCGTACGATTAATCTCTCTTTCGTAAATATTCCATAAGGCCCTCTTATTCCAACATATACCCTTAGTAGTTACATAATTATCTCACCACTAGACTATCTAATAAAGTCACTCAAGAATAGCGTAGGTCATTCTCTCTCACTTGAATCAACCTTGTAAGGTTTTAACTTATTCGGGAAAAAAAATGAGCTTCTGAAATCTCGTTAGAAGTTGAGGAAAATCTCGTTCGGCCTGAATTTTTGTTAGAAGCTCGTTCAAATGAGGTCATTTGAACGAAACTTCAAACGAATTTACTCTGAGTTCTTATTGGATAGGTCGTTGGAATTTCCGTTCAAACGAGAATACCGAACTTCGTCCCTGACCTCCAAGACCTATGTTTTTCCAACTTTTCATCACCCAAATCATCCAAAACTTATCCTAACTCATATCCAAGGATTCTAAACTAAACAACCTAGTAATGGAATGCTTTCCAACATGTGTTTAACTTCAAATCCTTTAAAATTATAACATGAATGCAGATTGGTTCCTCAAATCTTCAAAAAAATCTAAATTCATATAGTCACCATTAATCATAATTAAACCCAAATTTAAATTCATGATTTCAACATATAAAACTCAGATTTTGTATCCCCGATATATGGTTATTCAACTACATGCAAAACCTATACCACAATCATAGATTAATACCCAATTTCAGTCCCAATTTCATCATATCATGATTTAATCATCAATTAATTTAACATGGACATCATATGCTCTAAAATTAAGCCAGATAAACACTTGCCTTTTCACTAAGGTCTGATTGGTCACTTGAAATTGGTATGTGTTTGTTCCTCTCTTCCCGATCTACGTTTTGATGGTATTTTTTGTGAAAGAAGATTGGGTTTGGTCTTAGTGTCTCTATAAGTTATCTCCTTCTTCCTCATGGGTTCTTTCTATATTTTTGCAGAACATAATACTACGTAAGGGATGACATATTAGTCTAATTTTCGTCCACTAATAAATCACAATTTTTCAAAAGATAGAAATACCCTTCTGGGGTGTCGGGTTGGCCTAAAGTTGCCCCGGACTCCAAACTAAACTCCCGAGTAGACTTTTCCGACTATATCGACCGTTTCGGACACACTAGCATACTCAAAACAACTGTCTGAATAACCAAAAGTAAAAATACTTTTTAATTCCTCATTTAAGTCCCAACACGACTCACATGCATTTCCCAACTGAGTGTACTGTAACTGCCGTATTTTTCACACACGACAATTATATAATATTCTCGTTATATATTACTTTAATGACTAAGTAATCTTAAACATAATTATCACCAATAAATAATAACTCTCATCACGCTAGTAATTATTTACTTAAATTCGGATTAATTATAAAGTTTCCCATTTAAATTAATTAATCCCATAATTAAAATAAAATCTTTAAAAAATACGGGGTATTACATAGTTCCCACCTCATAACGAAATTTTGTCCCGAAATTCGAAAAAGAGTAAAAATAACGGTATACCTGGTAGGAACAACTCTGGATACTTGTCGTACATCTCATCCTCGAGCTCCCAGATAGAGTCCTCGACATTATGATGCCACCACTGAACACGCACTAACAGCACTAACTTTGACCTCAATTTTCTCTCGCTAAGGTCTAAGATAGTAACTAGCCCCTCCTCGTAGGAACTATTGGGATGTAGGTTAATCTCCTCTAAAGCAATATGAGTGTGGGCCATGTCATTTCGAAGATATCTCCTCAACAAAAAAATATGGAACACACTATAAATCCTATGCAAGTGCTCCGGTAACCCAAGTCTGTAAGCTACTGACCCAATCCGTTCAATAATAGGGAATGGACCTACGTACCACGGTGCCAACTTCCCTTTTTTCCCAAACCGCATTATCCCTTTATAGGAGATACTCGTAACAAGAGCTGGTCCCCCACATCGAACTCCCTAAACAACCTCTTGGCATCAGCGTAACTCTTCTATCTATCCTGAGTAACCCGAATACGACTCTGAATCATCTCAATCCTGCCCGAGGTATCCTGAATCACCTCTGGACCAAGTATTTTATTATCCCCACCTCTAGCCAACACGCTGAAGAGAAAAAAGGTCTACCATATAACGCCTCGAATGGAGCCATGCTAATAGTAAACTGATAGGAGTTATTATAAGCAAACTCCACCAGTGGAAGGTATTGCTCCCAGCCTCTGCCAAAATTAAGGATACACATCCGTAACATATCCTCTAACATCTAATTCGTTCATTCGGTCTTCCCACCAGTCTGCGGGTGATAGTACGAACTCAATCGTAACTCTTTACCCATGGCCTCTTGGAAGCTCTCCCAAACTTTGGACACAAAAATCATGTCCCTATCGGACACAATATCAAGGGGCACCCCATTGAGTCTCACTATCTCAACAATAAAGATCTGAGCATACTCCCCCGTAGTATATTCGGGCTGGACTGGCAGAAAATGAGATACCTTGGTCAATCGATCGACAATCACCGATATGGAATCGTGACCCCTCTGTGATGTAGGCAGCCCTGTGATGAAATCCATGGAAATGCTCTCCCATTTCCACATAGGGATATCTAATGGATGTAGGAGTCCTGGCGGTCTCTGGTGGTCCACTTTTACCCGATGACAAGTGGCACATTTCGAAACAAACTCGACGATGTCCATTTTTATTCCACTCCACTAGTACTGTCGCCTTATATCCTGGTACATCTTATCCCCTCCGGGATGTACCACAAATCGTGAGCCATGTGACTCTGCCATCACTGCATGTCGTAACTCCTCCCCCTATGGAACTACTAGTCTGCCATTGAAGCATAAGCCCCCATCTGAGCTGATAGAATACGACTCTGCCCCTTCGGCTAGGAGCTGTAAAATTTGATCCTAACAAAATGAGTCTGCTGCCTGAGCCTGTATCACCTTAGTAACGATCTCGGGTGTAACCATCAATGCTGACATGAATGAGCGGGCAACCGCATCTTGATGTCCCATTTCTCCTTCCATACCTCGTCCACCTCACCTGCTAGCCTACGGCTCAACGCCTCTGCTACCACGTTAGACTTTACCAGGTGGTAATGGATATCGAACTGATAGTCCTTCACAAACTGAAGCTACCTCCGCAGTTGCAAATTAAACTCCCGCTGCGTGAATAGGTACTGGAGTGACTTATTCTCTGTAAATAGGCAAAATTTCTCCCCCAATAGATAATGTCTCATACCCGAAGTGAAAACACGACTGCCGCTAACTCCAATTCATGGGTGGAGTAACTCCTCTCATGAGGCTTAAGCTTACGGGAAGAATAATCAATAGCCTTATCCTCCTACTGAAGCACACCCCCAAGTCCTAGTAAGGATGCATCAGTATAAATCAGGTATTCCACCCCCGCCTGGGTAGTTCTAGAACTGGTGCTGAAGTCAGCTTGTCCTTCATCTCATTAAAACCCAACTGACATGCATCATACCATATAAATTTCACCCCTTTGCGAGTCAAATTTATCATCGGACCCGCTATCTTTGAGAATTCGCAAATAAATCATCTGTAGTATCCTGCCAGCCCCAAGAAACTACGTATCTCCGTTGGCATCGCGGGTTGTCCCCACTCCCTCAGAGATGACACCTTCCCTAGATCTACGAACATCCCTTCTTTATAAACAATGTGTCCCAAAAACAACTTCTCTCAGTCACAACCCACTCTTCTCATATTTCGCATACAACTCGTACTCACGTAGTGTCTGCAAAACTAGCCTCAAATGTTTGGCATGCTCCTCCTCACTCTGGGAATAATCAGGATGTCATCAATGAAGACAATGAGAAACTGATATAAGAACTCTCTGAACACCCTATTCACCAAGTATAAGAATACAGTAAGTGCGTTGGTTAGCCCAAATGGCATAACCCTGAACTTGTAGGATCCATATCGCATCAAGAAGGAATTCTTAGACACGTCCTATCTCTGATACATAACTGATGGTATCCTGACCTCAATTCTATCTTCGAGAAGTAGGAAGCACCCCTCAATCGGTCGAATAAGTTATCGATTCATGGCAATAGATACTTATTTCGTATCGTGACCTTATTTAACTCTCTGTAGTCCACACACAACTGTAACGACCCATCTCTCTTCTTTACGAACAATACGAAAGCACCCCAGGGAGAGGTACTTCTATGGATGTAGCCCTGACCCAAAAACTGCTCGATATGATCCCATAGCTCCCTCATCCCCACCGAAACCATAAGGTAAGGTGCACGGGCTATCGGTCGAGTTCTAGGTGTCAAGTCTATCACAAACTCTATATTTTTGCTAGGTGGTAGGCCTAGTATATCCTAAAATAAATCAGCAAAATCATAAACAATCATAATCGAATCAAGTGGAATCATCACCTCCTTAGAGGTCTCCTCCTTTATATAATATAAATGGGTGGACGAACCTCCCTTAGGATGAGGCATCGCCACCAAAAACGTCTCCTGACCTAGTATGACGAACACAATTCTATGACTATAGCAGTCAATCATTGCCTTATACATAACTAGACAATTTGTCCTGATAATAGCATCATACTCGTGCATATCTAAGACAAGCATATCGGTCGGTAGGATAAATCTCCCAATCTTTAGGCCAACTCCTCAACATATAAAGAATATCAACGACCCATAGACCAATGGTGAGTCTACACTAGTAACTGTGCTCTCTGTTGTGTCTAATAACCTATGGCGCGTGCAAAACTAGTGGCAATGAAACTATGTGAAGCCCCCATGTCAAATAATATACTCCCCAAAGTCCCCTGAATAGAAAACGTACCCTCAACCGCAGGTGGGCCTTGGGGAACTGCGGCCTAGTTAACGTTGTAGACACGCCCATACTGTAACTGTCCTTGTTGGATCGGGACTGTTAGAATGGGTGGCAAATATGGTACGTGCGGTGGTGCTGGGAGGGTGGCTGTAAATATCGATGGTTGGGGTTCCTAACGAGCGCCCTGCTGTTGTGGGGCTCTACCCTTATGAGGACAATCCTAAAATTTGTGGAGATTGTTTCCACAAGCGAGGCATCTCCCTGGAAAGTGTCCTCCCTTCTGACCTTGGCCTTGATGGCCGTTACCACCCCTCCCTTAGCCCTGTTGAAAGCTCTACTTCCACTACTGGCTAAGCTAGCCCTGATGGCCCTGTCTAACTGTCCCTGCATGTAATCACCTAGTCTAAATCTCTTAGTAGGGTCCCCTGGTGGGAACTCTGCTCGCCCTATCTATGTTGACCCTGGGTTGGTTATGCCCCACTGGCACCATTTCCTCCCGTCCTTCCCTACTGTATGGACTCCCCCACTCATATTTTCACTTCATATGGAAGCGGTGATCCTGAAAGTGTAGTAGCGCAGAGTTAAGTACATCAGTATATGTACCCAATGAAAGTTTTCCCAAAAAGTGTTGATGGATCCTCCACGTCAAACCATCCATAAACATCTGAATTTTTCTTCCCCTCAGTAAGTACCTCATCTGGTACCAGATCAATCAGTCTTGTAAACTATTTCTCGTATTTCGCAACGATCTTCCTCTTTTGGGTGAGATCGAGTAATTTCTATCTCGTCTCAGTCTGAATGGAGAAAGGGAAATATTTACGATCGAACCGCACCCAGAGGTCCTGGATAGTTATGTTGTCTCTCTCCTCAACAGTGGTAATAGACTCCCATCATTGTAGTGTTTCTCCCACTAGCTCCAAATTATATAATATCTTCCTCTAAACCTCAGTACACTCATATATGCTCAAGTGCCATTGAATTTCCTTTTTCCACTGGCTCGCTACCACAACATCTGACTCCTTGCGAACTCCAGAGGGTGTTCCTTCTGAAAGGCATCTTTGACTCGCTCCTAAGAAGAATGGAATGCATGAGATGGTGCTGGGGCCACCACCGGTGCTTGGGGTGGACGCTGATGTACCATGGCCAAAGCTACATTTACCATATGCGCTACGATAGCATCAACCTCTGTAGCATTCATCATACCCTAGGCCGGAGCTGGTGCTCGGACTAGGCATCCCTAGGAGCTCGCTGTGCATGTCTGGGAGGCATATGAAATGAGAGAGAAGATTTATAAGTCCACAATAAATATTTCAAATAGCTGAAGACATAAAATGCGCAATTAATTAATACAGTAATCCTAAATATAGGGCTCTATATCAAAGAAAGATACACTGGAAGCATAATAAGCCGCACAGATACTAAGGAATTTAGAACATGATGCTTCGATACCACCAGTGACACTCGACCTAATTAAATACTGGGTGATCAGTCCTTTATTAGATTAAATCAGAATATGCATCATTGTCGAAAACTTATTAATAACACTAACCACCTAATATTTAAAAAGGTTGATATCAAAATTTTATCTTTTAATACCAAATATTAAACATACACCATCCAACTAATCTCATAAGGAATAAAATGACTGAAATAATAAATGTGACTGGCAGAAACACCTCCAGCCTAAATATCGAATACAATAATCCAACAAAATAAACCTACAATTGAAAGGAGTTAATAAATAAATCCACAATCTCTAAGTGTCTAAATAAATAAAACGGGTGACATGCCCTAACTGAAGTAAATAACTCAAAATGAAAGAACAAGAATCATGGAGGCATCTACTACCAAATCTTGTAACTTCCACGGCAGTTACATCTCGTCAAATGAATGGAACTCGTATCCTTGATGTCTTTGTGGCTGGGCACCTAAAATAATTTGTTAAAAGAAAAGATATTTTTAATAAACGTGTCAAAGCTCGAGTTGAAAACAGTTTAAAAATCAGCAAGTGCTTAAATGAAAACAATAGCACATATAGTGTACATGTTAGATTTTCGCACTCTCACTTGAGATACTCACCTCTCATCTATTGTGCACATCTAATGCATATATGTTTCCCATCCTAGTCATGTTATCCCGCCTAACTAGCCCGAAGATGACTATTATCACACCAAAAATCTCATGCGTTTACCCATATCATTCATATTTCGTATTACCATATGTTTAACGATAGTTATTCATATACACAATCGTTATTCTTATAGATATTCCTTTTTCTCACTAAGAATATTTTTAAATATCGTTAATTCCATATCTACTAAACATGCACATTAGAATATGTTAAAGGTATACATATATTTATCTCTATGTATATACTATTTCAGCACCATTGGGTTAAGGCCTCCCTGGTGCAATGCATACTCTGCTATCATGTCCTGATGCATCGCTAATTGGACGAAGGATTATAGGTTCAATCTCTCGTGAACCATTAAAATAAACACACATACTGGAGGCGAATATAGTTCCAAGCCCATGGGTTACGCACATACCTACTCACCCATAAGACCGTCAACACTATCGTTCTCACTGATAGCCTGTACCTACATTCTTTGTTCGAGTGATACGAATCAAAATACCCCCGAAGACTCCTCAAGATATGATCGTCCACAACGCGCAACCTTAATCCGATAGCAAGCAGCGTAAGTATGTTATACACACAATAATTCAATCAATAAGTACATACATAACCTATAATAATCATTAGGTATTCACACAACCCAAATCCCCGAATAAATATGTAGTATTATTATCTCTAATACTCACTTTCTCTATTACGTACGATCAATCTCTCTATCGTAAATATTATATAAAGTCCTCTTATTCCAACATATACCCTTAGTAGTTACACAATCATCTCACCACTAGAATATATAATGAAGCCACTCAACAATAGCGTAGGTCATTATGTCTCACTCAAATCAACCTTGTAAGGTTTTAACTTGTCCGGGAAAAAAATTAAACTTCTGAAATCTCGTTAGATGTTGGGGGAAATCTCGTTCGATTGAAACTTCGAACAAACTAGGGCCTGAATTTTCATTAGAAGCTTGTTCAAATGAAGTCGTTCGAACGAAACTTCGAACGAATCTACTCTGAATTCTCATTAGATAGGTCTTTGGAATTCTCATTCGAACAAGGTTGTTTGAACGATGTAGATCGTTCGAACGATGTAGGTCGTTCGAACGAGAATACCGAACTTCATCCCTGACCTCCAAGACCTGCGTTTTTCCAACTTTTTCATCACCCAAATCATATAAAACTTATCCTAACTCAAATACAACGATTCTAAACTATACTCCCTAGTAATGAAATGCTTTCCAACATTTATTTAACATCAAATCCTTTAAAATTATAACATGAATTCATATTAGTTCCTCAAATCTTCAAAAACACTAAATTCATATAATCTTCGTTAATCACAATTAAACCCAAATTTAAATTCATGATTTCAACATATAAAACCCAGGCCCAATATATGGTTATTCAACTACATGTAAAACATATACCATAATCATAGATTAATACCTAATTTAAGACCCAATATCATCTTATCATGATTGAATCATCAACTAATTTAACATGGAAATTATATGCTCTAAAATTAAACAAGATAACCACTTGACTTTTCACGAAGGTCTGATTGGTCGATTGAAATTTATGTGAGCTTGTTCCTCTCTTTCTAATCTACGTTTTGATGGTATTTTTGGTGAAAGAAGATTAGGTTTGGTCTTAGTGTCTCTATAAGTTATCTCCTTCTTCCTCCTGGGTTCCTTCTCTATTTTGGAGAACATAACCCTAAGTGCTACTACGTAAGGGATGATATATTAGTCTAATTTTCTTCCATTAATAAATCATAATTTTTCAAAAGACAAAAATGCCCCTCCAGGGTGTGGGGTGAGCCTAAAGTTGTCCCAGAATCCAAACTAAACCCCCGAGTAGACTTTTCTGACTATCTCGACCCTTTCGAACACACTAGCGTACTAAAAAAACCCGTCTAAAAAACCAAAAATAAAATACATTTTAATTCTTCATTTATGTCATGACATGACTGACATGCGCGTCCCAACTAAGTGTACTGTAACTACCATATTTTTCACACGTGATAATTATATAATATTCTCGTTATATATTAGTTTACTCACTAAGTAATCTTCAACACAATTCTCACCAATAAATACTAACTCTGATCACGCTAGTAATTATTTACTTAAATCCAGATTAATTAATTTATTAATTATAAAGTTTCCCATTTAAATGAATTAATCCCATAATTAAAATAAAATCTTTCAAAAATACGGGGTATTACAAGGTTCGCATATTTAACCAGACCACCGCCCTCACCTTGAACTCTAATCATCTTGAAAAGGAGTAGGCCCCCTAATTTTTAATTTCTTTTCCTTTAAAATCAATTTCCTTGTTAAATAGATATGCGAAAACGTTAGTTAATGGTTCAATAAAACGAATCACCGAATTTTAATTTATTTTTCAAATTAAAATTAAACCAAGTGAAATAAGATTAATCCATTAAAACATTTTCACTTAAATATAATTAATCCAAGTCCTAGAATTTGCCTAAGTCATATTTTGAAATTTTATCAAGTTAGGCCAAATCAATTTTAACAAATAACTTGAATTAAATTAGCGTTACGCAAATTTAATTCAGCACCAAATTAAATTAAGTGTGACAATTAAAACCAATTTTATCTTGAATTATCCTAAGCATATATTATAAGTTATTATGCAAGATAAAAGTAAATCAATCACACTATGCCGCGATGTACGAGGAAAAACACACAACAGGACAAAACATCGGAGGACCCTAGCCTCAAATCCGCTAAGTACGGAATTTACATTTACAAGACAGATTACTTACTTCTTCTACTCGAACCGTCTCAAGCCTTGACGAATCTTCTTATAACCACCTCTTCCTAGCGGATAATCACGGAGCTCCACCGTGATCTCGGACTCACCGATCAGACAATAGGCACATCGTCAACCACACATGGTGCCTTTCCCATGTGAGAATGCCGTAGCAAAACTTCTTCTTCTTTTAGGGATGTAGAAGCCAACCCAAACAATCTCTTCAATTCGGTGCAGAGATAAACCCGGTGCCAAACTCCAAGCAAGATGTATATATATGAACTTGGAAGAAAATGAAACTATGGGTGAAAACTAGAGTGGTAGATGAATTTGTCTTTGAAAATTATCACTCAAAACTTGATCTTTTTCTCTTTATGATTTTGCTCTCAAAACACTCTCTAGGAGTTAGAAGGATATGAAAAATATAATTTTACAAAAGTTGTTCCCGCACATAGATATTCAGTAAAAAGTTAGTGGAGAGAAAAGTGGGGAAAGTGGGTAAAAACTGCAAAAAAAAAAATCCCGCCTGGTATCTCGTTCGAACGACATTTTCGTTCGAACGACATCTCATTCGAATGAGGCTTCTAACAAGTTCCAGTGTGAACTCATTAGAAACTCATTGGAAATCTCGTTCAAACGACATTTCGAACGATGTTCCAGTGGCCAAAATGGGAACTCGTTGGCAAACTCGTTCAAACGACATCTAGTTCGAACGAAAAACTCGTTCGATCGAACGAACTTCCAGAAAGTTTGGAAAATTCTATTTTTGCCCAGAAACTTTATATACTTTATTTAAAGTTTTAGTAGAAATATTTCTGAAAACAAAACACAGTTTAAAACCTAACACCCAATAAACTTGTTCCAAGCTCCTATATATATATAAAATGCATTCATACCTTCGGAGCATGGAACCACTGTGATGACGTAGAAACGAGGCACATAAACTCAACATTTGATGAAGCTTTTTACTCTTTGCCACTACGTCTTCAACTAAAACACATCATAGGCTTGAAAGGAACACTTGAACACTATCCTATGACATAAACGTTTTTGTCCGGAATGGAGCCAAAACTACATTAAGATTCAATTGGAGAATTGTGTCCTTACAAATCTCCCCCTTTGGCTATTCCGGGACAAAAACCAAACAAAAATCCTAAAGGGCCATCAAGCTCTACTAGACTAATAAAAAGTCCCACCCAAAATAAAAATACAATGCTTGACTCAAACAACCCAAATGATCTTGATCTTTTCCAGTGAAAGTTGCCACTTATAATATAATTCCTGCATACTTGAGAAAACATATTATACGCATAGGGAATATCAACATATTTAATGCAAGTAAAGTAAGTACTTCCCCTAAATTAATTATCTCCCTTTATCAACAGTGATCAACTTAGAAAGACGTGCTAAATTTTTAGTAGACCTTCGGAGCATGGAACCACTGTGATGACATAGAAACGAGGCACATAAACTCGGCATTTGATGAAGCTTTATACTCTTTGCCGCTACGTCTTCAACTAAAACACATCATAGGCTTGAAATGAACACTTGAACACTATCCTATGACATAAACGTTTTTGTCCGGAACTGAGCCAAAACTATATTAAGACTCAATTAGAGAATTGTGTCCTTACAAATCTCCCCCTTCGGCTATTCCGGGATAAAAAACAAACAAAAATCCTAAAGGGCCGTCAAGCTCTACTAGACTAATAAAAAGTCCAACGCAAAATAAAAATACAATGCTTGACTCAAACAACCCAAAGGATCATGATCTTTGCCAGTGAAAGTTGCCACTTATAATATAATTCCTCCACACTTGAGCAAAGACATTACACGCATAGGGAATATCAACATATTTAATGCAAGTAAAGTAAGTACTCCCCCTAAATTAATTCTCTCCCTTTATCAGCAGTGATCAATTTAGAAAAACGTCTCCCCCTAAAATAAATCTCCCCCAAACTAAGATACGATTATAATAGGATTAGATACCATTTCCCCCCCTATAATTCTCCCCCTTTTTGTTCAGGGATAGACAAAGGCTAAAGAGTTAAAACATGTAATTGCATAAAGTGATGAGAACATTAAAACATATGGGCAACAAAAGCACAACTAATGCAACAAATAATAACGGATACCAACTAGGATGCAAGAAAATGATACCAAAAAGATACATAAAGTATTAAGCATGTGATAGCAACAAAGAATGCAACAAGATAGATACCAATTATGAATTAAAGCATATATGGACTAGAAAACAAGGCAATGACTAAACAAAAGTATCATATATATACGTACTCTAGATATACCAAAGATGCACTCGCACATATATATAGATATAAACACACAAATGACACACACAAAATATTATAGGAGTCTTTCACACTCGTATAGCAAAAATGTGTCATATGGAAACGAGAGTGTTGGGGTGTGAACAAGTAACAATTAAATTTAGACCCAATCACTTAAAACATGTTCACGGAGTTATCAATTGATTGCAAACTTCATCACATTTTAATATAACCTCATGTGACAATATAGATTGAACTCAATGAACGAACATACACAATGCATACAAGCCTAGAGTTTTGATGATTCTACAAACCAAATAGAGTCATGACAATAAAGACCACTAGGATAAACAGACATTGTGCAAACCGTTGATATACCATCCAATCTCCCTCAACAAGCATATATATTCTTTTTATATTGAATGAATATATCAATTAAACACAGGCCTTGGCATTTATTTTTCTTTTAGTGCCATTTTTCTGTTTTTAGGCCTTTGGACCACGTATTTATTTTAGGTCCATTTCAAACGGTGGATTACAATCGCAAAGGATAAAGTCCTTTCGGAGCCCTTCCCCGTGCACATTTATTTATCATTTTTTTAAATTTTCACACAAATGTCACATGCAACGAATTTTGACATGCACTAGTCCTCCTAGGTCACAATTATGTAGATGACTAGATTGGTAGGAGAACACCTCACAAAGCTCAAATGTAACATGTGACATTAATATTTCAAATGAGCTCGTGCATGTGTGAAAAAAGGCATAAAAAATAGAATCCATTTAATCAATACAAAATCCAACTACTCCATATAAACATGGTAAAGAACTTTTTAAGGATTGACAATATAAACCAAAAGTTCTAGCCACATGGGAGCGTAAAAGATAGGATTCAAGCACAAGTATATGCCACATAAAGTGTGTCAAACAAAATATACACAAAATAAATTCTTTTTGAGTTTTTGGCATTTTTAACCAAAAAAATATATACTCAAAAGAACACACAAAAATCATTTGTATTTTTCATTAAGCTTAAATGAAAGAAATAAAACACAAATGATAAACAAAAATCTTTTTGAATTTTTCATTTAATGCAAACAAAAATAAACAAATATAATACAAAAAGATAAACAAAAATCATTATTCTAGCATAAGATATGTGATGAAGTAATGACTAGAAAATGATTAAATAAGCATAAATTTAGCATGATAATATATCTTGAAGCACAAAAGCTAAAGTATACAAACACTAACACATTCATCCTTTAGATTTAGCAAGGGAGGAAGCATGTGAAAGTAAATGAGAATCAAACGTCCTATTTTGCAAGCCAACCAAGTCAGATTTCCTAACCCAAATTAATGAAGAATGACTATCTTGGGAGTATAGGAATTTTAACTACCTTGGTTGCTTTACGTTGGGATTTTCTAGGAATTCGTTTAAGATCAAAACAAAATTTCCTAAGATGACCTTTTCGACCACAATGTATACAAGTAAAATTACGTCAAAATTTGGTACCTAAGGAATGATCTCTAAATGCTTTCCTAGGCGAGTCTCCTAAAAAGTTGGTTTTGGCTTTGTGAGTTGATGCATTACAAGTATCGAAGCCTAAACCACAAGTGTCATTTTTAATTTGGACAGTTCCTAATATTTTATCTATTTTTTTCGAACAACACTCCAAATCAAATTTGACATTACTAGAGTCTTTTAATTTATTTTCTAATTCTAGGATGTTAGACTCTAATAAAACATTTCTTTTTTCGAACTCGAGAAGCTCTTTTTTCAAGGATTCCATTAAACCTCTAAGGCTATCTCTCTCGCCTTCTACATATTCAATATTCTCTCGAAGAGTCCTCTCACGTGTCTTAAGGTCTTCTACCAACATACTATCATCAATGACCTTGACACGCTCTTTTAAACTAGCTTCTAACTTCAAATTAGCCC
Organism: Sambucus nigra; assembly: GCA_949130495.1. Classification (NCBI taxonomy): domain Eukaryota; kingdom Viridiplantae; phylum Streptophyta; class Magnoliopsida; order Dipsacales; family Adoxaceae; genus Sambucus; species Sambucus nigra. Next base: position 397,297,707 of record OX422219.1, on the reverse strand, counting down.
TCTTTAATTTAATTGATTCTTCATATAATTCTTGAAAAGCATTTTGAAGTTCACTCACATTAACCTCTTCTTCATTTTCACTCTCTCTTTCTTCTCCACTCTCACTATCATCAAAAACAAGGGAATCATAAACTATGACATTGGAAGTGTCATGTGTTAAAGTTTCATCAATCGATGAGTTCTCACTATCACTCACATGACTAGCCATAAAAGCCACAAAGTTGGGCTTAGTGGGGGAATCGGGACCCTCTTTCTTATCACTATCACTAAGGGTCGCATTATATGAAATGGGTCGCTTACCCTCTCTCCTTAGTTTAGTGGGGCACTCCGAAGCCCTATGGAGATACCCTTCATAACCAAAACACCTATTGGGATCGTCCCTATTTAAAGTTTCATTAGACGATTTAGGGATCCTTTAGGCTTTGTCATACTTAGAAGTTTCAAATTTCTTAAAATTATTTTTAAATTTATCTTTGTTAAATTTAAGAAATTTTCTAAATTTCTGAGCAAACAAGGCCATGTCTTCCGAGTCACTATCACTCTCACTCTCTACTACTTGTTTGACCTCTTTTCGGGCTTTTAAAGCAACGCCCTTTTCTATTTTCTTTTCAGTTTTAGAGGGAAATATGTCTAGTTCATAGGTTTGTAAATCACCTACGAGCTCTTCTAATTTCATAGGGACTAAAGTGGGTAAAGAATTTAAAAGGGTCACTTTTGGAATAAATATATCGGGAAGGGACCTTAAAATTTTCTTTACAACTCGGTTGTCGGGTATTTTCTCTCCCAAGTTAAAAGATGAATTAACAATATCATAAAATCTAGCATAAAATTCATCAAACGTTTCTTTTTCATTCATTTTGATAGTTTCAAATTGAGTGGTGAGGTTTTGGAGTTTCGAAGCTTTAACGACACTTGTACACCCTTATGAGTGAGTTGCAAAATATTCCACGCTTCTTTAGTGGTCTCACACGTCATAATACGTCAGAATTCATCCGGTGTGACAGCGCTAAACAAGGCATTTAAACCACATGAATTAAACTTTGAAAGTTTAAACTCATTCTCAATCCATTTATCGTCCGGTTTGGGAACACGTTCATTTTCAACTAAATTACTTGGTGGAGACCACCCATTAACTACCGATAACCAAACTCTCTCGTCCATAGATTTTAGTGTCGATTTCATTCGTGCTTTCCAGTACGCGTAGTTAGAACCATCGAAAATAGGAAATTTTGAAAATGGAGAAAATTCCATTTTAGCCAAAAATTATTTAAAGGATCTTAACGAAAAAATTTATCGCTTTGGCTTTGCTACCAATTTGAAAAGTACTAGGCACCCTAATTTTTAATTTCTTTTACTTTGAAATCAATTTCCTTATTAAATAGATATGCGGAAGAGTTAGTTGATGGTTCAATAAAACGAATTACCAAATTTTAATTTCTTTTTCAAATTAAAATTAAACCAAGTGAAATAAGATTAATCCATTAAAACATTTTCACTTAGACATAATTAATCCAAGTCCTAGAATTTGCCTAAGTCATATTTTGCAATTTTATCAAGTTAGGCCAAACCAATTTTAACAAATGACTTGGATTAAATTAGCGTTACCCAAATTTAATTTAGCACCAAATTAAATTAAGTGTGACAATTAAAACCAATTTTATCTTTGAATTATCCTAAGCATGCGTTTTAAGTTATTATGAAAAATAAAAGTAAATCAATCACACTACGCTGCGATGTACGAGGAAAAACTCACAACGGGAAAAAATCTCGAACGGCGCTAGCCTCAAATCCACTAAGTACGGAATTTACATTTACAAGACATGTGACTTACTTCCTCAACTCGAACCCTCTCAAGCCTTGACGCGTCTTCTTGTAACCACCTCTTCCTAGCGGATAATCACGGAGCTCCACCGTGATCTCGGACTCACCGATCGGACAATAGGCACACTGTCAACCACACATGGTGCCTTTCTCATATGAGAATGTCGCAACAAAACTTCTTCTTCTTTTAGGGATGTAGAAGAAAACCCAAACAATCTCTTCAATTCAGTGTAGAGATAAACCTGGTGCCAAACTCCAAGTAAGATGTATATATATGAACTTGGAAGAAAACGAAACTATGGGTGAAAACTAGAGTAGTAGATGAATTTGTCTTTGAAAATTATCACTCAAAACTTGATCTTTTTCTCTTTATGATTTTGCTCTCAAAACACTCTCTAGGAGTTAGAAGGATATGAAAAAGATAATTTTACAAAAGTTGTTCCCGCACATAGATATTCAGTAAAAAGTTAGTGGAGAGACAAGTGGGGAATGTGGGTAAAAACTACTAAAAACTGCCAAAAAAAATTCTCGCCTGGTATATCGTTCGAACGACATTTTCGTTTGAACGACATCTCGTTCGAACGAGGCTTCTAACGAAGTTCCAGTGTGAACTCGTTAGAAACTCATTGGAAATCTCATTCGAACAGCCATCTCATTCGAACGACATTTCGAACGAAATTCCAGTGGCCAAAATGGGAACTCGTTGGCAAACTCGTTCGAACGACATCTGGTTTGAACGAAAAACTCGTTTGAACGACATATCGAACGAACTTCCAGAAAGTTTGGAAAATTATATTTTTGCCCAGAAACTTTATATACTTTATTTTAAAGTTTTAGTAAAAATCTTTCTGAAAACAAAACACAGTTTTAAAACCTAACACCAAATAAACTTGTTCCAAGCTCCTATATATATATAAAATGCATTCATACCTTCGGAGCATGGAACCACTGTGTTGACGTATAAACGAGGCACATAAACTCGGCATTTGATGAATCTTTATACTCTTTGCCGCTACGTCTTCAACTAGTACACTTCATAGGCTTGAAAGGAACACTTGAACACTATCCTATGACATAAACATTTTTATCCGGAATTGAGCCAAAACTACATTAAGACTCAATTGGATAATTGTGTCCTTACACATCTTTATCTTCTCCTAGACATCTAGGCTCGAGCCTGGGTCAAGCTTCGTAGCCATGAACACTTTACCCCATTTCTCGGGGACCCTCGGCTCAGAGGAAGAACAAACGTGATTTGTGGGAAACTTCCATGTGCCAGATACGAAGAAATATATTGGCTTCCAATCATGGTTAGATGTCTAGTTGATGAAAATAACTTTCTTCGTCGGCATCCTAGCCACAAAGTGGTAGTATCCAGGCTGATCCCTCATACATGAGACATTTTAGCATGCCTTAAACAAGCTAATTAGAAGCTCGGTGCCATGACAAAACTTCCAGAGCAGAATAAAGTCGAGTAAAATTATCCAAGCATTAGGAGAAAGATGAGAAGAAGCTAAGTCTAAATTAGCAAGGATGGCACGTACAAAAGGATGTATATGAAGAGGACAACCAAGTTTTAGCATATGCCTATACACCGTAACCTCACCTGGTCGACCTCTAAAAGCACTCTCAGACTCGTCAGGAACCCTTATCGTGATACTAGAGTTTATTCCATACATGTTCTTCGAATATAAGAGGTCAACTACACTAATGGAGCTTTGAATTTTTTTAGCATAATTGGTGTCCAATGGTTCCTCAACCTCATCCCCTGAGTTAAAGACATTAGCGGTCGGTACCCCACTTGGAAATCTTTTCTGAAATTCTCCCTCGATCATGGTCATGACAAGGACAAATGTTTGAATTTGGGGATGCGCAATAGTGACTCTCGACTCCTTATGGACTGAGTCATTATTAAGCAAGATTGTCTCGTTAGACTGAGAGCTAACACTATCTGTCCTACGAGGGTCATCAGAAAGTTCCTCTACCTCACACTACACCAAATTTGCCTAATTATCACGGTCATTGACCTTGACAAGTTCAACTTGTCAAGGTCAATGACCGTGACAATTCGGAGCGAGATAACTTTTTTTATCACGGACATGTCACGGTCATTGACCGTGACAAGGTCGTTAGAATTATCAAAGTCGTGTCACGGTCCCTGATCGTGACAAGTTTAGTCACGGTTGATAAACGTGACAAAGCCTTGACCCTTTTTAAAAAAAATTATCACGGTCAATGACAGTGACAATTCTGGGTAGAATTTAAAAAAAATCTGTTGGGCAGTATGACCACCGCCACTGCCCAACAGTATATTTGTACCTCTTATAGCAACATCATATATCCAAATAAACTAAAGATAATGCAAATATATATTCAAAATAGAAACAATATACATGACGATATAATCCAAATATAATTCAAATGTACCAACTTAAAAATTATGTCACTACATGTCTGGGGTAAATGTGAGGAGGTGAGTAGGCCACACGATATACGAATTGACACACCCACTAATATACATCGTGTCGCATTATTCGCGCAACCACAATAAGGAGTTATCCTTCCCGGGTCTCACATGCGTGACGAGCACTTTGGACTCGATCTCTTGAAGCTCACGTCCATGAACTATTCCACCCTGGATGATATTCGGGTCCCTCAACGCCCGCCCTATCCGCTAGCCATCAAATACGTCCAATATGAACACGCTCGGACAACCAAGTGTCAACATCGTTCTGTTGAAGGGAGCCAAATAGGGAAGTGGATCATCGAAGTATGCACGTGTCGGTGATGAAGCAGCGAGGTCCACATCCTCGTCATCCTGCGCCTCGTCCTCCCGCACATCCTCCTCCACCGCTTTCTCCTTCCCTTTCCCTTTCCCCTTACGGTATCCTCCCAACGTACGCTTCATGAATGAGTACATATCTTGGACCGTCGCCTCCAAATGGGACAGCTTCGAGTCATGTGAATCCACAGTTTGGGCTAACCCGGTGTCGCTCATCTTCAATCCGATGATCCTAGATTTGGCCACCCGCGAGCTCACCCCCCTTGTCCTCCCCTTGCGATCAGAGCCAAGCACTTAGCTGAGTGCGTCTGTGGACAAAGATGCCTTGTCGGCATAAGACCGCGACTCATGCACTTCCTTAAGCTTTTCCTTAAACGACAAAAAGCACATGATTAGTAAAATATGTAAACTAAAAAATTATAACGTAATTAACAAAAAGTAAACTGTCGGATTACTTACAATCGTGGCCGCGATGCTTAGGGACACCTCCTTGTCCTTCCCCTTCTTATTCCTAAGAGCCACATAAGTATCGAGCCTATGTGTCTTACCCCAAGGGCCACTCCCTACCCACTAAAATAAAATAAAGTAAAATTAGTATCGGCCCCGCAAAGTAAAATAGTGTAGAATAATATATTTCTGTAGTTATAGAAAAATTAAATATTACCTTCATCCTATGCTCCACCTCGGCATAAGACGTCCGGTCGCAGTAGTGCACGTTCATCTTTTTTGCTCGACTTTCCCTCCCCGATTAGTGAGATGCCAATTGCCGCTCCCCGATCTCATTGTCAATGAACTTTTTTCATTGTGCCAATGAGATCGGCTCCTTTGACGGGACGGATTCACGCCATTGGATAATGGACTCTCGTATTTTTCCAAAGTACCGTGTCCGCATATTTTTCTTCCACGTCTTGTATTGCTCCCTCAACTGCTCCAAGCCGGAATCGCGTAGCTTTGGATTCAAGTTGAATTGTTCCTGTCCAAAAAATACAATGTTAGTTGCGAATAAATATAAATATAAATATAAAATAAAATTGAAATCGAAATTGAAATTGAAATATTCATATAAATATAAATATATTACCTGTAATGCCGCCCAAACAGCTAACTTGAGCTCATATGGCACCTCCTTCCAACTCATAAACCCCGGGCCGATGACCGTCTTTAGCAGCTCGAGGGATCTCGCTAATAGCTTCGACTTGTTCTCGATGGTAATCCTAAATTTGCCATATTTGGGGAGCCTAGGGGACGAGGAGCCCTCGTCGCCTCCGCTACCACTGAGCCTAAACGACATCATCATAACCAGCATCATCATCCTCGCCTTAATACCTGAAGGAAACATTTGCTGTAAAAAAATGTTATTAGTAGAGATAAAAAAAATTAGAAGAAGACATTCAAATATGTACAATTACTACAAATAAAAATGAGAACTAATTATTAATTTACTTTCATACACCCCCTCCCCCACCACACACACGCACACGTACACACACCACCCCCACCCCCCACCACACACACAATAATTATTTTCATCAATTAAACTAACAATTAAAGTATACAATTATTAATTTACTAATTTACAATGAGGGGCAATCCTACTTTCATAACTAATCATATATTAGTTTACTAATTTAAAATAAGGGGCAATCATATATTAATTTACTAAAAAAATTAATAATCAACCAATTCTTTTACAAGGGACACTATGCACATACACACACATAGACACACACACAGCCCCCCACCCCCCCATCCCTACCCCCTCCCCTTCACCTTGCCCCACCCCCTTCCCCCATCCCTGCACCCTCTAGAACTAGCTTCTGTGGTAATAGTTATATTCCTATAATGGTGGAGGATTGTACACAATTTAATTGGGTCGCTTTTATGAAAAATAAATCTGACACCCTCCGTGAGTTTTTGAAAATTCTTTTAAAAATTGAAAACGAGAAGGACACCTAAGTATCTCACATAAGAAGTGATAGAGGTCGAGAATTCATATACTCAGGTGTTACAGAATACTGTGTAGGTAATGGATATAAACATGACTTTAGTGCACCTAAGATCTTACAACAAATCTGCCAAATTGTCACGGTCATTGACCTTGACAAGTTCAACTTGTCAAGGTCAATGACCGTGACAATTCGGGGCGAGACAAAAAAAAAATCACACTATATATTTCAAGTATGTTTCATTTAATTACCATACTATATATATATTGTTCAATATACAAAGTAATTTTCAAAAAAAGTTAAAAAATCCCACCCCCATATGGACAAAAATCCAGTGGTCATGCCACTTTCAAAACTAACCAACCCAACATTTACTAAACAAAACAATCCAACAACAATGTCAACAACAAATGTGTATCCCGTACTCCTTCTAATTCATCTGCTCAATTAATTCATTTCATCAATTAAACTAACAATTAAAGTATACAATTATTAATTTACTAATTTACAATGAGGGGCAATCCTACTTTCATATGAAATGGGCACTAATTATTAATTTACTTTCATCTAAAACTATACAATTAAAATTGTAATTAAAGTTATACGATTTATTAATTAAAGTTATACAATTGTTAAGATTGCCCCACCACACACACACACACACACACCCCACACCCCCACCACCATCACCCCACCCCCTGCCCCCTCCCCCCGCCACACACACACTCACACACCTGCACACACACACACACCCCACCCCCTGTCCCCTCCCCCCACCACACCCCCCTCCCCCCCTCCCCCACCCCCACCACACCTGCACACACACACACGTACACACACAGCCCACCCCCACCACCCCCTGCCCCCTCCCCCACCACACACATATATACATACACATATACACATACATATACACACATACACACACATATAGAAATGAAAGAGAAAGAGAGGAAAAAAACATACCTCAGAGAGAGAGAGAGCTGAAATCGCTTAGAGAGAGAGAGAGGGGGGAAAGTAAAAAACGGTGGGAAAAAAAGCTTAGGGCTTTTTTTACTGAAGACATTGTCACGGTCGTGTCAAGGTCCTTGACCGTGAAAATTCTTTGTCACGGTCTTGTCACGATCAACGACCGTGACACAAAACGTGTGTTTGTTGTCACGATCAATGACCGTGACAAGGGTGGCCGACTGAAAGGTGATAATTTGGCCATTTGGGTGTAGTGTCATCGAAGTTTGTTGCTCCCATCTCGACAATACGAAAGGTATGAACTCTTATAACACGGGCAAAATAGTCGGCTTCAGTCGAGACCCTAGCCAATGAAGGAGTGTAACCATACGAAGATGAGATGTCAACAACATCATCACTCACAAACGAGTTCATAAGCATCGTATCTTACGACTATTATTGGGGATGACTTGTAGACGGATCATATCATCTCTCAACTGTAGGAGGACGAGATGTTGGAGGATTGTCTCATCTCTCAACTATGGGGGGACTAATGACAGCAAGGGGAACTTGGATTATTAGGCGCGAAGGAAATGCCTCGTCCTAGCGTCTAGACTCGGTTTCGGCCTCATGCTGACAGATCTTACTGAAGAGCCTTTCTCCAAGATTTGGGAATCGATCTATTAGCTCATACAGTTTCCTTAACATCCAAAGGACGACCTTCAACTTAGATAGAAAAAATAATAAAAAGTTCAAACAGTTTAAGACGTTGACTATATTGGCTAAAATATCAAAAACCTGGAAAATGAAATGTTTAAACTAAGAACATTTCAAGAACAGAAACCAACTCCACCGAAGAGAGAGATGTAACACCCCGCCTAATTAAATACCGGGTGATCAGTCATGTATTAAATTAAAAACCAGGTGAACGGTTGGTTCATTCTCAGCATCACTATCGCAAAATAATTATTACCAATTTGAACACCCTAAATAATTAAGCTAAGTGTCAAACCCATTTAAAACCTCATTTTTCCTTTATTAAATACCAATATGAAAACCTTTTTAATAATAACAGTTTGAGAGTCCCATAAATAAAAGGATAACAATAATTACACTACCATTTAAACCATCTAGATAAACCAAACCAAATTATGAACTATAAACGAAATCATTGTGACAAGAGCTAACTGCCGAGGAGTACTGAATGCTGGAAATATCATAAATCTCTGACAAATCTATATGGAATAGGAAATCGAACGACACATGCCCTAAATATCAAGATCGAAAGTAGGAACTGATTCAATGACGAAGTCGTCTAAAGCAAGGGCCTGCAACTCCCACATAAGCTGCAGCATGTCGAATCCAAAGAACCTAAGCATGACGCCCCTATGGTTGGGAACCTGTAATACATACATATATATATAATAGAGAAAGAAATGACAGAAAACGGGTCAGAGCCCGAGTGTAAAACAATTTTAAAAATAGTTTAGCAAGTATTTAAAATTCTTACCGGCTAATATCACAACCATGTTAGTATGCAATACTCTCTTGAGAATCCTCATCTATCATCTAGTGTGCACCCTTAACATACCTCTAGGACATCCTAGTGATAGTTCCTACGCTAACTAGATTAACCACATGTATCCATTCTTTATAGCCTAAATTATTCTCACATATTAACCTTATAATACATATAATGATGTTATAAACACACACACACACACACATATATATATATCCTTTTAGATTAAACATGGATAAGTCCCTTATTAATTCAATTCAACTAAGTGTTTTCATACATAATTATCTTACATTTCTACTTTAGCCACATAGTAGATATCATCACATGTATATATATATATATACTATACTGCACCCCGAGACACAGCTGCGGTGCTGCATTACTCTGCTATCTTATCCCAATACATCACATCGCTATATCGGGGACTATAGGTTCGATAAAGATTCCTCGAACCACAAATATCAAATCACAAATAATGGAGTCGAACATAGTTCTCATACCCACGGGTCACGCACATACATACGTTACTATATTCAGCGGACTTATCAACTTACCGATAAGTCTTTCATAGTCCTATGTTCTCGTGCGACAAATCAAAAATCCCATGGATTCATCAGGATATGACTGCCCTCATGCGCAAACCTCCCGTCAATAGAAAGTAAGCTAGGTATGTCATACACAGATACATAATATATGCACATTCACAAAGTCATACATATAAATATTCATATTTTCCAAATTAGGTTCGCCCATGACCCATAATTGTTATTATCCATTCTCAACACAAATTTTACTCAATTATTTCTCATAACGGATTCGTCTCTTTTATTCTCATTTATTATTTACTTTATTCTTACTTCTCATCTCTCGAAGTATTCTTTCTCACTAAGTATAAATTTCAGTAGGTATACCCTCACTTACCTTCTAGTCTAAATTTTTCACGAGTGTCAATCTTTTAGTAAACGTACGCAAAATTTCCAATATATAAATAACTCCCCGTTAACCCACAATTTCATCTCATATTAATTTCACTCAATGAAGTCTACTTAGACCCTACTAGTCATCTTCATAACCCATTATACTCTATCAATGATAATCAAGGGTTCCTAAGCATTTTAACTGGACTAAACAAAAAAAAAGAAAAATATGGAGTTTTCCAGGAGGGGTCGATCGATCGAGGAAAGGGGGTCGATAGATCGATCATCGATCGATCGATGTTCTTGAATCGATCGATCGATCAAGCAGTTCTTGCCCAGTTTTCCCGCAATATTCAACCTACGAGTTCAACCATTTTAACCCCTCCAAACCTCTATAATTTCATCCCAAACTCCCATCAAAGTAATCCAAGTGTATAATCAATGTACATAAACAAGTTCTAACGTAATGACATCAATAAATCCTCAACGAATCACTCAAAAGGGGGTTTAATCTCAAATCTCTTTATAAAACCAAATTTTGCATGAATAATCACCACCCTCTATTTTAATCAAGATTTTCTTCCCAAATATCATAATAAATTCATGGGTACTCCTCTACATATGATCAAGATTTTAGACTACATGGGTTCTCCCTATAACACATAAATTCTCTTCCAAAATATATAATTCTTCCATTAAAACATATGATTTTCATTCCTAGACTAACATGGAAGGTATATTAACTTGGAAATTAGCAAGATAGACACTTGCCTCAGATTCAATGGTCTTATTTGTTGATGAAAAATATATGGTTGCGTTCCTCGTTGTGCGATCTACATTTTTTGGTGGAGGCGATGAAATCGGGTGAGTTCTAGGCCTTGGATTGCTTGAAGACTCTTCACTTTCTTCTCAAATCTCTTCACCTTCTTCTCTAATCACTTCATCTTCTTCTCTAATGGCTGGCTCAAGTTTTGTGTTTGTTAACCCCAAGAGACAACTCTAAATGGCTAATAAATACTAAGAAAATTCGTGGGTATAATTACCCAAAAATACCAAATGTCTAAAATACCCTCTTAGGATGTCAATTAGGCCTAAAAATGCCTCGAGACCCAAACTAAACCCACGGGTACACTTTTCTGACTATCTCGACCCTTCCAAACACTTTGGCGCACTCAAAACGACTATACGGATGACTTATCATTTATTCACTTGAATAATAATAATTTAGTCCTGACACGACACAGGCGCGTCCCGAATTAAATTTCCATAATTGCCATTTTATTCACTCGTGACAATTTTAATAAAATCAATCTCATATATTACTTTACTCATCTAGTAATATTCAACGAATTTTCAATAATTACTAACTCACATCATGCTAGTAAATATAAAAAAAATAATTTCCAGATTAATATTAAATTAATACCTCAAATTAAATTTAATAAATCCCTAATTTTAAAAGCCATAAAAATACGGGGTTTTACATACTTCCCCCCTAATAACGGAATTTCATCCCAAAATTCGGAAAAATTAAGCGTAACTGGTAAGGACAACTCCGGGTATTAATCTTACATCTCATGTAATTTTCGTTGTACCACCCATATAGTACATTACCGAATACCCCCACAAATTATATACTCCAAGCCTTACCATTTAGTTTAAATTATCATGAGTTAAACTTTACCCAAATCCGTACTATACCATCCTCATGGAAAAATTATGGGAAGTAACGATCCTAAGTCATCAAACAACTAAATCTGGAAGTCACAAATTTTACTTTCATTAACCTCAAGAATACTTACTGTGACACAAATATGGAAAATACTACAATCAAACCATCCAGGGCACCCATACACCCAATGTGTGTACATTCCATCATAAGGTCTACATGAATGTGATTCCTCTGTAAGGTTACCCTTAATTAACTGACTACTTAGTCTATAATTTGTATTTTTATGATTTCCACATTCTCATTTGGCGATTTCATTTGCCTCAAATCATGCTACAACTCATAACACTCTGATTAATATAAATATATACATATAATGGCAAAGGTTATAAACTCATATTCTATAGGCCTAACTTACTTCGACTCCCAGCGTTCTTTAGTTTCATGCGTGGGGTGTCTCGCAGAGTGAAATCCAAACAAGGAACCCCCCCGATACACTACTACCTAAAATAGTCGGTCCTTGAAACTCCTCAGGTCCTTAGTCTATAGTATATAACATCCCAATAAGTTTTATCTATTTATAAAAGTTTACTTATTCACTCTCGTATCAAAGACAATACACTGGCTATAACGATCATTCTTGGTCTCATATACAACAAGTCAATCTATGCCGATAATCACATCCTACTCGAACATGTCTATAACAAGTAAATCCCCGATAAAATTAAACTCACCACTACACCAAATCTGCCCATTTGTCAAGGTCATTGACCCTGACAAATCACCCTTGTCAAGGTCAATGACCGTGACATTTCGAGGCGAGACAACTTTTTTTGTCACGGTCGTGTCACGGTCGTGTCACGGTCATTGACCTTGACACGTTTGTCACGGTTTAAAACCGTGACTAAGCCGCGATCCTTTTTTAAAAATTTGTCACGGTCATTGTCCGTGACAAGCCCGTGACAAATGTTGTCAAGGACTTGTCACGGTCAATGACCGTGACAATTCTGGGCAGAATTTAAAAAAAATCTGCTGGGCAGTATGGCCACCGCCACTGCCCAGCAGCATATTTGTACCTGTTATAACAACGTTGTACCTGTTCCAAACATCATATATCCAACACAAACTAAAGATAATGCAAATATATATTCATGACAGTATAATCCAAATTTTCAAAGTAAAAATAATATACATGACGATATAATCCAAATATAATTAAAATGGACAAACTTGAAAATAATGTTACTACATGTCTTGTATAAAACTGAGGAGGTGAGTAGGCCACACGACATACGAATTGACGCACCCACTAATATATGTCGTGCCGCATTGTTCACGCAACCACAGTAGGGAGTTCTCCTTCCCGGGTATGACATGCGTGACGAGCACCCTGGACTCCATCCCTTGAAGCACACGTCCATGGACTATTCCACCCTCGATGATATCCGGGTCCCTCAACCCTCGCCCTATCCGCTGGCCATCAAATATGTCCAATATGAACACGCTCGGCCAACCAATCGTCGATAATGGTCTGTTGGAGGGCGTCAAATAGGGAAGTGGATCGTCGAAGTACGAACGTGTCGGTGATGAAGCAGCGAGGTCCACATCCTCGTCATCCTGCGCCTCGTCCTCCCGCACCTCCTCCTCCACCGCCTTCTCCTTCCCTTTCCCTTTACCTTTCTCTTTACGGTCTCCACCCAACGTACGCTTCATGAATGCGTACATATCTTGGACCGTCGCCTCCAAACGGGACAGCTTCGCGTCGTGTGAATCCACCGTTCGAGCCAACCCGGTGTCGCTCGTCTCCAATCCGATGATCCTAGATTTGGCCACCCGCGAGCTCACTCCCCTTGTCCTCCCCTTGCGATCAGAGCCAAGCACTTGGCTGAGTGCGTCTGTGGACAAAGATGCCTTGTCGGCATCAGACTGCGACTCATGCACTTCCTTAAGCTTTGCCTGAAACGACAAAAAGCACATGATTAGTAAAATAAGTAAACTAAAAAATTATAACGTAATTAACAATAATTAAACTGTCGGATTACTTACAATCGTGGCCGCGACGCTCGGGGACACCTCCTTGTCCTTCCCCTTCTTCGTCCGAAGAGCCACATAAGTATCGAGCCTATGTGGCTTACCCCCTGGCCCACTCCCTACCCCCTGAAATAAAATAAAGTAAAGTAAAATTAGTATCGGCCCCGCAAAGTAAAATAATATCCAATAATATATTTCTGTAGTTATAGATAAATTAAATATTAGCTTCATCCTATGCTCCACCTCAGCGTAAGAGGTCCGGCCGGAGTAGTGCACGTCCGTCTTTTTAGCCCGATTTTCCCTCCCCGATTGGCGAGATGCCAATTGTCGATCCTCGATCTCATTGTCAATGAACTTTTGCCATTGTGCCAATGAGATCGGCTCCTTGGGCGGGACGGATCCGCGCCATTGTAAAATGGTCTCTCGTGTTTTTCCAAACTACCGTGTCCGCATATTTTTTTTCCATGTCTTGTGTTGCTCCCTCAACTGCTCGAAGACGGAATCGCGTAGCTTTGGATCCAAGTTGAATTGTTCCTGTCCAACAAATACAATGTTAGTTGCGAATAAATATAAATATAAATATAAATATAAATATAAATATAAATATAAATATAAATATAAATTGAAATTGAAATTGAAATATTCATATAAATATTACCTGTAGTGCCGCCCAAACAGCTAACTTGAGCTCATACGGCACCTCCTTCCAACTCATAAACCTCGGGCCGATGACCGTCTTTAGCAGCTCAAGGGATCTCGCTAAAAGCTCCGACTTGTTTTCGACGGTAATCCCAAATTTTCCATATTTGGGGAGCCTAGGGGCGGAGGAACCCTCGTCGCCTCCGCTACCACCGAACCCAGACGACGACATCATCATAAACAGCATCATCATCTTCGCCCTAACATCTGAAGGAGACATTTTTGCTGTAAAAAAAATGTTATTAGTACAGATAAAAAAAATGTTATTAGTACAAATAAAAAAATGTTTCGTCTATATTATAACGTATGTGTAAGTTCCGTCAATACCACCCCCGCCACACGCGCACACACACACACACACACACACCACCCCTACCCACCCCACCCCACCCCCGCCACACGCACACACACACACGCACACACACATATTTTGAATGAAAATATCAATTATTTATAAAATTGATGTCTACTTTTAGTGTTGTGTATATATGTTAGTCTACTTTTGCTTTTTTTTTTAAATAATCAATTAACCAAATTTCATAATAGTGAATAAGGGTTAATCCTAGCCATTGATTAAGTGTATTATTAGTAAGTACAAAAATTAAATATGGACTCTTAATCTAGGATATAAGGAGTATTTGTTAGTGAAATAATAATTTAGTGATAAAAACACACTCGAACACTACCAAGTTTTGACGACACGGGTCTCTAGAAAGAAAAACAAGCATTTCCAAATTACACGTCGAAATAATACAAGTGCATGCTTTGCAATCAAAGGTATTTATCTTTAGGGGTTTGTAAATTTAGGATTTATTGTAATATGTATTTTGAAAATAGGACAACAAACATTTTATTTATGATTTTAGTCCCTATTTTTTAATAAAACCGCTGGCGCGGACCCATATTCATAAAACGTTAACCAATCATAACATGCCACGTGTCCCTTTAATTTGAAAATAGGGACTAAAAATGGAAACAAAATGTTTGTTGTCCTATATCCATAATCAATATTATTTTAAGTCCTAAAATTACATAATCTATTATCTTTATAAGGATAAAATTATCTTAAAATGATTGGTAGGGAATGTCTATGAGGTGGATGATAATTTATTTGATATTTTATTTTATTTCTTTTGGTTAGGTTATTAAGACTTTATTTGAATTGATATCTTAGTAATTATTATTTAATATTTATTTTGAGCAATTATCTTATAGTAGGATTATTATCCTAGAAACAATTCTATCAATTCAAATAAATAGATATCAATTCAAATACATGTCTTGGATATCAATTCCCACTAGGGGTGGCAATTCGTGTGCGTCGTGTCGTGTTCGGGTCGTGTCATGTCGGGTTCGTGTTAAGTATTAGTCAACCCTAACCCGACCCATTTAACTAATCGTGTCAGATGAGCAAACACTGCACTCATAGGCCTACAATAACTTAATTTAATCAATTTCAAATTCTTGCAACACATAAATAATTTATCATCCGAGTTCGTGTCGAGTTCGTGTCGGGTATCGTGTCGTGTCAAAAATTGCCACCCCACCCCACCCCTGCCCCCCTCCACCACCACACACCACCACACACACACACACACACCCCACCCCTAACCACCCCCTGCCCCATCCCTCCACCACCCCCTCCCCCACCACACACCACCACACACACACACACACACACACACCCCAACCCCACCCCACCCCCTCCCCCACCACACACCACCACACACACACACACACACACACCCCAACCCCACCCCACCCCCTCCCCCACCACACACCACCACACACACACACACCTCACCCCACCCTCCACCACCCCCTCCCCCACCCTGCCCCACCCCGCCCCACCCCCCACCCCCTGCCCCCCTCCACGCACACACATACACACATATATATATACACATACACACAAATATACACACAAATATATATATAAATGAAAGAGAGAGAGAGAGAGAGAGAGAGAGAGAGAGAGAGAGAGAGAGAGAGAGAGAGAGAGAGAGAGAACAGCGTCGAGAGAGAGAGAGAGAGAAATGGAGGGAACGGCGCGGGAGGGAAAAAAGAAGGGGGATAGGGTTTTTGCTGCGAATATTGTCACGGTCATGTCAAGGTCATTGACCGTGACAAGAATTTAAATAATTGTCACGGTCAATGACCGTGACAAGACCGTGACAAATTGAATTGTCACGGGCTTCTCACGGTCATTTACCGTGACAATTCGTTGTCAAGGTCAATGACCGTGACATAAAACGCGTGTTTTTTTGTCACGGTCAATGACCTTGACAAGGTTGGCCGGCTGAAAGGTGACAATTTGCCCATTTTGGTGTAGTGCACGTTTTGTAGTATACAAGAAAATAATATGCGTCCCACTACCCATCGGTGAGTCTACATAAATAATAGTGCTAATGGACAAGTCTAGTAACCCTATGGTCCACGCAATTCTAATAGCTACAAATGAATGTGAGGTCCTAATGACAATCATTATGCGCCCCATAACTCCATAGATAGAAAACGTACCCTCATTCGTGGGCGGTGGTCCCACTATTATAACTTTTGTGACACCCCGACTAATTAAATACCGGGTAGCTACTCCTTTATAAAATTAATTCAAAATGCCAAGTTGGCTCAGTTAATAGCATCACTGTCGAAAACATTTTATTTTTACTAACCACCTAGTATTTAAAAAGCAAGTTGCCAAATTTTAATTTAAGTCTGATTAACATGCAACAAGAGTAATGAAGAAATAAATAACACCATTCACCATACTAAAGTAAAACAAATAACCAACACAATAGAGTAAATAAAGTCTGGAGGAAACCCCTCACTACAATCCCATACTGAAATAAATAACTGAAACTGAAATATTTACATGCTAAAGTCTGAAAACTGAAATGTAAAAGATGCTCTAAATAGGAATGGGCAACATGCCCTACAACTGATAGATAGATCGTGACTCTGGAATCCAAAAGATAGAAGCGTCTATGAGCAAATCCCTGTAGCTTCCACAAACAGCTACAGCTCGTCACCTGAATGAGTACCTATGCTTGGTGTCCTTGTGGCTGGGCACCTAAAATGGTTTTACAAGAAAATATATTTGAAAGCAAATGGGTCAGAGCCCGAAAGTGGAAATCATTTTAAAAACCTGCAAGTGCTTTAAAAACATTTAAAACATTAAATGCAAAGTACATGTTAGGACGTGCACTCACATTAAATTCTCACCTCTCGACTAACTGTGCACTCCTAACGTAAGTATCCATCTATAACTACCCTTTCTACTAGCTAAGTGACAACGTAACTAGCTAGACTACCAAAGGTTCTACCCATTTTACTCGGTTAATTTAACATAACAACGCTCATAATTTAATAGAGGTTTAACGTAAACTCAGTTACTAACTATGCCATTAATATAACTATCAGCTAACTCATTATATAACTCGAAACAATACCGTAATATTTTTACAACATTAACATGAGGATTTCCATTAATTTAATGTATATTATTCACATCATAAATATACGATACAAGCACCCCGCAATCTAAGCTATGGTGCACACATACTCTGCTATCCATCCCGGTACATCACGTACATAAGGATCACATATTCCGAATCTCTCAGGAATAGTCCAGATAACACAAATCACAAATAGTGGAGGCGAACACAGTCACCATCACATGGGTCACGCACATACCTACGCTCCCATGGTCATGCAGACTTATAAATATCACAATAAGTCCTTCTATGACCTATGTTCATCAAGGTACCAGTCTATATCCCCCCCGTAGGCACACAAGGATTAGAGGGTCCTAAGCGAACGAAACCTCCCGTGATAGCAAGTATGGTAGGTATGTCATACACATAAACTATATACTAAGCATTCACACATCTTAGATATCACCATTTTAATAAGGTATAAGCTACATCATAATACCATTATCCCAAACTTATATATTTCAAGTAATCCGATAGTTTATAATTTAAATAGTCGACACGTCTCACGTCGTAATTCCTTAAACTTAAAACCTATCTCGAATAGACTACTAAGTTCCCATAATTCTCACATATGATATCTTTATGCCTAAGGTCTTTACTTCTGCCCCAAACCTTATTTCATCAACTTATTCAAATTTTACACTATTAACCTAAACGTTATCTCGCTTCACGAATTTCAATAATCTAGAATAATTCCTCGAATTGTATTCTAATTAAAGTCCACTATAATAATCACACCTACTGGTCTCCTTAAGGTTGAGGGTATTCATAAGTTCTCCAAACATATTCTCCGAGGGTTTCCACCATTAAAATCAAATTAAGGAAAATTTTACTCATTCTGGGAAGGTCGATCGATCGACCTATGAATATATATCGATCGATATAGTCGATCGATCGACTGATGAATGTCGATCGATCGATCGAACAGGTATGGCTACGGACTGCTTCATTCTGCAGATTTGAAAACGTCCCAAAACTTATTTCTAACGTATGATTCTCAAATATAACGTTATAGTAATGTCATATAACAATCCTACAATATTACTAACGTCCATAAATCAATATTTCAACAACTAAAGGCTACATATGGATCAATCTTCATCAAAAACCTAGTTTTTCTGATTTTTTTTCAAGAACAGTCATGAACCTCATCTTAAATCCGTTTTTGGTATTACAAAAGTCGATAATTCTCTTAATATAATCTTTCAGTAACATTCTACATGCAACCTATATCCCAAAATTTAAACTAATAACTCCAATCTTATGGGTTTTTCATTATCTTCAAAGAACATACAAAATTTTTGAATAATCTAACATGGAAGAAGCATTCTCCGAAATTTAAATGGAATAAATCACTTGCCTTGATTGTTTCTGAATCTGGTGTTGGATTTGTAATCTCTTTCTGCAGATTTTCTGCAGAATTCCTCTTCTTTCCCTTCCTCTCTAAGCTTTCTTCTTCCAAAGATGGCTATGGTGGCTAGGGTTTTCTTTTGGGAGAGTTGGAAGACTAAATGATAACCTACGTAGCTTATGGGGTTAATAAATGGTTGGTTGGGTCAATCCTTATCAGATTACAACTCTCAATTTTTCATCACTTTTAATTACCCAAAAATACCAAATTACTAAAATATCCTTTAAGTTACCGGTATGGCCTAAAAATACCCCGGGACCCAAACTATACCCCCGGCTAGTGTTTTCTGACTATCTCGACCCTTCCGGACGCGTTGGCGCACTCAAAACGACCATACGGATTATAGATTTTAAATTCACTTTTATCATCAATATATTATACCGTGACGCGGCGGTCCCACGCGTCAACAAAATTTCTAAAATGCCGTATATAAATCTCACGACAAATTTTATAGTACCAGATACATATATAATCATATATGCACATAATCAAATACCAATTCGCATCTCATTAGTCTTTATAACCCGGATTAATTTCCAATTAATACGCTAATTAATTAATTAATCCCAAAAATAATTATAGTCAAAAATACGGGGTATTACAACTTTGCTCCGATGAGTCAAGAAAAATTTTATCCCAAATTTTCAATTCTAGTTAACCACCCTCCACTATATGTCCAAGCCTTTGAATATATTGCCTTCATTGGGTAACACACCCAATTCCCGTATTTCTAGAACTTTTACTGATGACTCTCCTCAATTTTCCATTTAGCCCTCTCCCAAGCATACTACATTAGGTGAGTCTAATTTGGCATTACCTTCGACTATAGCAGCACTTGGAATTTGTGGGTTACGTCCTAACCATCTTTACAATCCTGGCCTCTCGTGCCATAATAGGGGTGACCTCGACTACGGTCATCATCATCGAACATACTTCTTAACCTCCTAAGTACGACCTCCGCTATCCGTTCAATGTACCTCATCTGCCATACTTCTTGTACGAACACGTCCGAACGTAAATAAGATTCACTAATATATACGTTATAGCAGGAGAACTGAATCTTACCATAGAAATCAACAATCCTAAACATAGGGCTCTATATCAAACAATGTAACACTGAGATGAAAGCTTAGTAAGGCATACAGACCCTAAAGGACACTAGAACCTAATGCTCTGATACAACATGTATACACCCAGTCCAATTAAATACCGGGTGATCAATCCTTTATTAAGTTAAAAACCAGGTGAACGGTTGGTTCATTCTCAACATCACTGTCGCAAAATAATTATTACCAATTTGAATACCCTAAATAATTAAGCTAAGTGTCAAACCCATTTAAAACCTCATTTTTCCTTTATTAAATACCAATATGAAAACCTTTTTAATAATAACAGTTTTAGAGTCACATAAATAAAAGGATAACAATAACTACACTACCATTTAAACCATCTAGATAAACCAAACTAAATTATGAACTATAAACGAAATCATTCTGACAAGAGTTAACTCCCAAGGAGTACTGAATGCTTGAAATATCACAAATCTCTGACAAGTCCAACTGGAATAGAAAATCGGGCGACACATGCCCTAACTATGAAGATCTAAAGTAGGAACTGATTCAATGACGAAGTCGTCTAAAGCAAGGGCCTGCAACTCCCACATAAGCTGCAGCACGTCGAATCCAAAGAATCTAATCATGATGCCTCTGTGGCTGGGCACCTGTAATACATACATATATATACAATAGAGAAAGAAATGACAGAAAACGGGTCAGAGCCCGAGTGTAAAATAGTTTTAAAAATAGTTTAGTAAGTATTTAAAATGCTTACCGGCTAATATCACAACCATGTTAGTATGCGACCCTCTCTTGAGAATCCTCATCTCTCATCTAGTGTGCACCCCTAACGTACCTCTAGGACATCCTAGTGATAGTTCCCACGCTAACTAGATTAACCACATGTATCCATTGTTTATAGCCCAAATTATTCCCACGTATTAACCTTATAATATATATAATGATGTTATAAACATATATATATATATATCCATTTAGATTCAACATGGATAAGTCCCTTATTAATTCAATTCAACTAAGTGTTTTCGCACATAACTATCTTACATTTCTACTTTAGCCACATAGTAGATATCATCACATGTATATATATATATATACTCACTATATTATATATATATACTATACTACACCCCGAGATATAGCTGCGGTGCTGCATTACTCTGCTATCTTGTCCCAATACATCACGTCGTTGTATAGGGGACTATAGGTTCGATAAAGATTCCTTGAACCACAAATATCAAATCACAGATAATAGAGGCGAACAGATTTCTCATACCCACGGGTCATGCACATACCTACGTTCCCATAGTCAGCGGACTTATCAACTTATCGATAAGTCTTTCATAGTCCTATGTTCTCGAGCGACAAATAAAAAATCCCATGGATTCATCAGGATATGACTACCCTCACGCGCAAACCTCCCGTCGATAGCAAGTAAGCTAGGTATGTCATACACAGATACATAATATATGCACATTCACAAAGTCATACATATAATTATTCATATTTTCCAAATTAGGTTCGCCCACGACCCATAATTGTTATTATCCATTATCAACACAAATTTTACTCAATTATTTCTCATAACGGATTCATCTCTTTTATTCTCATTTATTATTTACTTCATTCTTACTTCTCATCTCTCGAAGTATTCTTTCTCACTAAGTATAAATTTCAGTAGGTATACCCTCACTTACCTTCTAGTCTAAATATTTCACAAGTCTCAATCTTTTAGTAAACGTACGCACAATTCCAAATGTATAAATAACTCCCCATTAACCCACAATTTCATCTCATATTAATTTCACTCAACGAAGTCTACTTAGACCCTACTTGTCATCTTCATAACCCATTATACTCTATCAATGATAATCAAGGGTTCCTAAGCATTTTAACTAGACTAAACAAAAAAAATATATAGAGTTTCCCAGGGGGGGTCGATAGATCGATCATCGATCGATCGATGTTCTTGAGTCGATCGATCGATGTTCTTGAGTCGATCGATCGATCAAACAGTTCTTGCCCAGTTTTTTGCAATATTCAACCTACGGGTTCAACCATTTTAACCCCTCCAAACCTCTATAATTTCATCCCAAACTCCCATAAAAGTAATCCAAGTGTCTAAGAAATGTACATAAACAAGTTCTAACGTAACGACATCAATAAATCCTCAACGAATCAATCAAAAAGGGGTTTAATCTCAAATCTCTTTATAAAACCAAATTTTGCATGAATAATCACCACCCTCTATTTTAATCAAGATTTTATTTCCAAATATCATAATAAATTCATGGGTACTCCTATACATATGATCAAGATTTTAGACTACATGGGTTCTTCCTACGACACATATAAATTCTCTTCCAATATATATATATAATTCTTTCATTAAAACATATGATTTTCATTCCTAGACTAACATGGCAGGTATATTAACTTGGAAATTAGAAAGATAGATACTTGCCTCAGATTCAAGGGTCTTATTTGTTGATGAAAAATATATGGTTGCGTTCCTCATTGTGCGATCTACGTTTTGGTGGTGGAGGCGGTGAAATCGGGTGAGTTTTAGGCCTTGGATTGCTTGAAGACTCTTCACCTTCTTCTCTAATCACTTCACCTTCTTCTCTAATGGCTGGCTTAGGTTTTGTGTTTGTTAACCTCAAGAGACAACTCTAAATGGCTAATAAATACTAAGAAAATTCGTGGGTTTAATTACCCAAAAATACCAAATGTCTAAAATACCCTCCTGGGATGTCAATTAGGCCTAAAAATGCCCCGAGACCCAAACTAAACCCCCGGGTACACTTTTCTGACTATTTCGACCCTTCCGGACACTATGGCGCACTCAAAACGACTATACATATGATTTATAATTTATTCACTTTAATAATAATAATTTAGTCCTGACACGACACAAGCGCGCCCCGAATTAAATTTCCATAGTTGCCATTTTATTCACTCGTGACAATTTTAATAAAATCAATCTCATATATTACTTTACTCATCTAGTAATTTTCAATAATTACTAACTCAAATCATGCTAGTAAATATAAAAAAAATAATTTCCGGATTAATATTAAATTAATACCTCAAATTAAATTTAATAAATTCCTAATTTTAAAGGACATAAAAATACGGGGTATTACAGGAGACTGGAGTTCAATAGAAAACTCCACGGTGGGAAGAACATAGCGAAAACGTTACATCAGTCACCCCAACCTTACACCAAACCCTAAAACAACCACGTCAACCCTCAACAAGCCCTAAAGTTGGCAAAGAAACTCATCAAAAAAGTCGTACAGCTATCGAAAAATGCAGAGAATGCCGAAAATAAACGAGCTAGGAAATATACCCAAAATCCTAACTGAAATGGGATATAAATTGAAAGAAATGGAGTACTTGGATGAGAAAAAACGTATGGGAGGAAAAGATAACTCAGAAAATCTATGGGACAACAAGAGTCAAAGGTTTGTGTGAAACGTTAATGGAGATTTATAGAAATGCTTAGGCGGGAACAAGTTTTGCAAGAAGGAAAGAGAAAATGAAATAGTTTGGTTTAAATACAACCAAATAATTACGCATAACTCTCAAGCCTGTCATTATTAAGGCATAAAAATCAAAGCGTCTCAATCGTCACTCACACTTGGGGATGACACTACCCAATGGAAGTTGTAACATGTGTCCTCTCATGCCTATTGAACCACAAGCTAGCCGCCAAGTATCAATTTAATAACTATCATCGGTTCAGACTTAACAGTGCATGGACAACTCAGTAGGCAAACAAGGCTATCTCGTATACCTTTTACCCTCAGATGCTTTTAACCCTCAGTCACCTATTTATACAGGACATTAAGGGTTAGGGGTGATTGATATTCTTAAGTGTATCTTGATCTCTCCCTGAGACTCAAGCCGACACTACAGAGCATACTTCTTATAAGGGATCCAACTTCTGCGACCTTGACCTCGTCTCGTCCGTGTGCCGAGACCATTCTGTGACCCAGGTCACATGTGGACTGATCTCATCTCGTACTACTATATGCCGAGACTTATCAAAGATAAACATACATCAGACTCATCTCGTTTATATGCCATCATCAACCGAGACCCCTATTACATCCTCATTCATACAACCGCCTCATTGGAAGTGTTGTACTCGTCCAGATATACACCC
The DNA here is from genome assembly GCA_949130495.1 of Sambucus nigra. Classification (NCBI taxonomy): domain Eukaryota; kingdom Viridiplantae; phylum Streptophyta; class Magnoliopsida; order Dipsacales; family Adoxaceae; genus Sambucus; species Sambucus nigra. Next base: position 397,273,220 of record OX422219.1, on the reverse strand, counting down.
CCACAACATGACACAACTGACACCTGGCAGAGAGCGTGGAATGGAGCATGCATGGGAAAGTGCGTGTGGGCTGCGAGCCCTGTGCGGACAAAATTTTTGTAACAACATCTCCCTTACGTGTGAAGAATATCTCTCAATCATGATTTGCATGCACTGGTGATAGGTGGATATAATACATTGGCTACTCCATATTATACATGCCTATTACATGCCTGGGGTGCACACTGCACCACACGTGCACATTGCACCACACCAATAATATAAATACTCACCTTCTTCTACCTTAAGAAAGAATCTTAATTTGAAAGCCTACTGAAACTCTGTTGAAATGACAACATAGAGAGAGAAATTTGAGTGATCTGTATCTAATGGCCATTAGAGTCATTTCTTAGTTAAATTCACTCACACATACACACAGTGGAGTAGGCCTACATAGGCTGAACCACTTATATTGTTGTGTTTTTTCTCTTTGCCTCATCTCCTTCTACATTTATATATTTATTCATACTCCATTATTATACTAGATTGAGCTCACATATTTACATTGACTTGGTGGTACCATATCTGGCACCATCATGACTGGTCGTGAAATTCTTGCTAAATCATCACTAAAGCAAAGATTGTCTTCATCATAATTAAATACATGCGAAGTTATTAACGAAGGTTGCCATATTCAATTTTTTGAAGATTTTCGAGTTGGTAAATTGATTCAAAATCTATGAAACCCATTTTGAAAGCCATATATTCATGATTTAGTGGTTGATCTCTTGCTAGCAAGTTTAGGTTTATATAGTCGTGCTCTTGAGCCTGTCTTACAAGATTTGATAGTCTATATAGGTTTTTCTTATCTTCAATGAACACAAGAGGTCAAATGTCTTTTGAGAGCTTGAATTTTTTAAAACTTATTTTGCTGGAAGTATTTATCCATTATTATTAAAGTTTTCTTTAAGCCTTTTTCGGTTTTGAAATATATTTGTATCATTTAGAGTTTACATATTTATCTTTTTGGTTAAAAGCACCAGACTATCATGATGAGGGCAATCAATTTTCATGATGTCAAAGGTAGTTCGACAATAGCTTATCATCGTCTGGCGATTTTAGGGTGAGACTAATGTGTAATTGCGTCGCATGGAGGTGAGACAGTGTTTTGATAACCGACTCATATATATGATTCTGTAATTTGTTTAAAAGGTGGCTAACGACTCAACAACTCAGCGGTTTTAAAGGTGGTTGTTGGGCTTTAGCACATGACTGACAACTTTATATTTTTGGCTATTACCTAAAATATTATCAAAACATGACATATCTCAAAATCATAATTAGTAACTGGGACGTAAAATGCTATTAATAGTAACAAAAAATTATCATAAATTATAAGGATGAATATTTATTATAAAGAATTAACCACGAATAATAAATTATACATTAATATTTTAGAGTTCAAATTTATTATTATCATAAATAATAATAAATTATTGGTTAAAATTTGAACATAATAAATAGATAATTTCACATGATACTATAATTTCTACGAAAAAATGGTGAAAAATCTCTTAACTTTATCGTAATTTACATGAAGGACGCGTATTTTTTTTAATTTTCAATAAGTTACGTGTGTTACAAATTATAATGTAGATACAATAACATTTATTAATATAAATATATTTTCATTTATTAATGTAGATAGAATTACAATGTTAAATACAAATACAATTATAATTGTATCCACATTAATAAGTTGAATTGCAACGTATAGATTTAACGTAAATTAATTGAAATATTTACGGGTATTAGATATTAACAAGATCATATATAAATAAAGTTTCAAGAAATTTATTAACTAATGAAAATAATTTTTAATATTTAAAATAATAATGTGAGACTATTTGAACTCAATTTTTATTGTATACCTTAGTATTCTAAAGAAAAAATGGCAGTTGTGATATTCTAGCTAACAGCCAGGGTAATTGTGAGAAACTAAACATGGTATAAGACAACGTAAGCCTGGGTGTGGGTAGATCTTATTGATAACCCATCAGTCATAATCGTGTTCACGGTGCTCCCATCAAATTATTTATCAGTTTTTTCTGTTTATATAAATATTAATAAACCCAAGAAGCTGGCAAATATTGTAGATGTATAAATGCTGAATAGTGTACATGTATAGTCCCATTACATGCAGAACCAGAACCACTTCAATAACTACATGACATTCAACCATTTCTGATCCATCACACAATTCACTCACTGGTTTGTATTCTGTTATATTGTGTTTCCTTAAAAAGCAAAAAGAGAAAGAAAAAAAAAGCTTTCTTTTTCTTTCTTGTATGTTAATTAACTAACTTTTTGTTGATGTGTCTTGAAAACATTTGTCTTTTCTTGATTTGGGTTTGCTTTTAATTAAAAAAACAAACCCAAAAGTGGAATCTGTGGGCTGGTGCTTTTATTTGTATAATTTTATAATTTCTAGATACTATTTGTTAATTTTCTTGATTTGGGTTTGCTTTAAACTAACAAAACAAACATAAAAGTAGAATCTTTGGGAGGGTGCTTTTGTTAGCATAATTTCATAATTTGTAGGTACTATTTGTTATTTTCTTTATTTGGGTTTGTATGATTTTATAATTTCTAGTTGTGGGTGTTGCAGAAATGGCTAAATCAATAGATGAGGTGGTGGAGGAGATAATGAAAACCCATAGATCTCTACCAAAGAGACCCACAATTGAAGAAGTTGAGGCTGCAAAAACTTTAATACAAAACGTGGAAGCTGAGGACCAGGCAAAATTAGATGCTATATCCAGGCAAAAAAAGAGCATTAATGTGCCAGATGAGATTTTTAATGTGTTACAGGAGATGAGGAGGAATTTAGTGCGTTTTCAGAGCAAAGAGCAGATGAGAGAGGCTGTTAGATTGTTGGATCTTGAAAATGTACACCAAGTTTTTGATGAATTGATTCAGAGAGCTTCTAACTGTGTTGGTTCAGATTCTCAATCTGGGTCTTCCTTGAATTCGACTAATTTAACTAGTTTGTCTTCGACGAATTCGAATAATTTGTCTACCACTAGTTATAGCTCTCCTGGTAAGGCAATTAGGGTGTATGATAAAGAGAGTGTTAAAGGTTCTGAGTTGGTTACTAGAGATGATAGTTTTTTGAAGAAGGCCAAAAAATCATTTTATGGAGACGGGATTGGGGTTGGAGTTCGGTCTGGAGATGTTTTGGAGACGCCCCAGATTTTGGATTCTAGTTTAAAACCAGCTTTTATTTCGGGTAAGTTTGAATTTTCTCTTTATTTGTCAATTTCTAGTTTTGACCTTTTAGGTTTTATTTTACTGAAGTTGTAGTACATATGGGTCAGTTAACATTATTTTGTTGAATTTTTATGAATGGGCGTGTGATATTTGTTTGAATTTTGAAGATTTTAGACTGAAATTGTGATTCCAGATAGTGGGTTTTTATTGAAGTTCTCTTTCATGTACTCGCTTGATGTCAGTTCATGTGTACTTTTTGATATTGTCTTTTTTTAATCCAAGTCTTGAATTTAAAGTCTGAATTTGAATATGAAGTGTAATATCTGAATCTGAAAGTAAGAGGTACTTTTACCTTGGGTACTTTACCTCTTAAATAGTCATTAATTTCTCAATTTTAAGAAAAACAAACACTTATTTTTACCTCTCAAGTCTTTCAAAAGTAGAGGTAAAATCAAACAACCCACTCCATATAAGTTACTACACATTTGTTTCTTGAATTTAATAAATGAGTATATAATTACCTGTTTGAATTTGGAAGAATTTCTGGTTTCAGTGATTGGAATATTAGATTGAATTTATTGTTAAAATAATTGTTCTTTGTTTTAGGTCAAGGTGAGAAGCTGAGCCTTATAAAGTTTGCTAGTTTGATTGAAGTATCTTCGAAGAAAGGAACTCGGGATCTCAACCTTCAGAACAAATTGATGGATCAAATCGAGTGGCTTCCCAATTCAATAGGGAAGCTATCGAGTTTGATCACATTAGATTTGTCAGAAAATCGGATTGTGGCCTTACCGGACACTATTGGAGGTCTTTCATCATTGACGAAGTTAGATTTGCATTCAAACAAAATCAGTGAACTCCCAGATTGCGTAGGAGATCTCCTTAGCTTGGTTTATCTTGATCTGAGTGGGAACCAGTTAACAACTCTACCTTCAACATTTGCTAGATTAGTCCGTCTTCAAGAGCTCGATTTGAGCTCAAATCGTCTCACTGTTCTCCCTGAGTCAATCGGATCACTCGTCAGTCTGAAGAAATTAATAGTGGAGACCAACGATATTGAAGAAATCCCTCATACTATCTGCCAGTGTACCTCACTCAAGGAGCTAAGGGCAGACTATAATCGCCTCAAAGCCCTTCCAGAAGCCGTGGGACGAATTGGGTCCCTTGAGATATTATCTGCACGTTATAATAACATCAGCCGATTGCCTACAACCATGGCATCCCTTTCTAGCTTGAAGGAGCTTAATTTAAGCTTCAATGAGCTCGAGTCTGTGCCCGAGAGCTTATGTTTTGCTACGACACTTGTAAAGTTGAACATTAGCAACAATTTCGCCGATATGCAATACTTGCCTAGGTCGATTGGGAACCTTGAGTTGCTAGAAGAGTTGGATATGAGCAATAACCAGATAAGAGTCCTTCCTGACTCGTTTAGGATGCTAGCGTCTCTACGGGTCTTAAATGTCGAAGGAAATCCTCTTGAAGTGCCGCCAAGAAATGTAACTGAAATGGGTGCGCAGGTAATCTTTGTTTATTGCGTTATTACTTCTACACTTATAATTTTAGGTTTTGATTTGAAATTTGAGATTAACCTAGGGTTGCTCCTCAGGCTGTTGTTCAGTACATGTCTGAGCTTGTTGCGAAGAGGGACGTTAAGGCACAGCCGGTGAAGCAGAAGAAATCTTGGGCTCAGATATGTTTCTTTTCGAGAAATAACAAACGAAAGCGCAATGGTATGGACTATGTGAAAGCCTAATTTTGCAGCAGGTTGGAGAAAAAGGGCACAAGATATTCAATTTTGTGAAGGGTAAGACCACAGCCCATGGTACATCTTTTAATTGAGTGAAGTTCACTTATTTTTTTGTTTCCAAGTAAAAGTCCCATGGTGAAATGAAACATTTGGAAACTGTCCTTGGTGCTAATAACTACTTAAAGTATGTGGACTTTTTTCACTATTTTTCTTTAGGAACCTAACATTAAAACCCTCAAATTAAGGGTCATGGTTGTTCACATAATTATTGAAATGATTGACTCGTTAGGGAAAAGTATTCAGTACAACTGTTATATCATTTCTCATTGAGATTTTTGTACACTCGAGATTTTATAGTGGTTGTATTAAATAATTATCCCTCTCCCTCCTTTTCCATAATGGATAACATTTAGGATAATTCTAAGCCGACACACAAAATTGATATAATTTGGTATGATATACTTACATGTCGCACCCGCATCCTCTTGTATCTGGGCTCCACTATTTTTGGGCCACGAATACGAGTCAATACGAATGCAACACGTGAATGTGTCCCAACGAATGTGCCAAGTAAGTAGTAACATTTAAAGAATGAGTAGTTCTGCCGTGACTGAATTTTTAACAGAATTTTGATGGACAAACTTACGTGGCGGACTTTTATTGGTTGGTTTTTAGGTCCTACTGGCGTGGACCCCAAAACCCAATCAGTAAAACCCCGCCACATCAGTTTGTCCATCAAAATTCGGTAAAAAATTCGGGCATTTTTGTTAAAGAATATAAGGAGAATGGTAGCTTCTGAACAGCACATAGGTTCAAAGCAAGTTGTTGGAGTGTACTAATAATAATAATCGTATGTCAGGAAGTGTTGTAGAACTCTCACATGCTTTTGTTATATAATAATACAGGAAACTGTAGCTGTCGTTGTGGTGGAGGACAGCTGAGATCTTGATGGAACCTATTCTTCGCACCTAAGAAATCAACTGCCTATTCGGACATGCTTCTTCTTATCCTTCCTCAGTGAAGTTGTAGATTATTTTTATCATAAAAAAATATGTAGATTATTTTCTGTATTTTGTTTTCAGTTATGTCGTATGTCCTGTATTTTTTGTCCTCATATGGATGAGATGTATAATTGTCTTTAACCGGCAAAAATTGTGGGAGAAATATGTTGTATTAGACATCCCTTGATGTTAAGTGGAATATGAGTTCATCCTTTTCAGTCGTCTATTATAGTTTCTTGGTGGATAGATACCATAATCATTTGTTGAAAACGATTATGGTATGCTTGGTCAGCGAAAGTTAAGAATCGCGAATAGGGATTAGTCAAGGTGCGCGTAAGCTGATCCGGACACCGTCACCTAAAAAAACAAATTTGTTGTCTGTTGTACAGTGATTTTATATAATGTCGAGAGGGCATTTTGAAATTTCGGAATATCCACTGCCATTAGATTCTATACATGCATTGAGGTTTAGTTATGTAACGTAATGTTAATAAGCACGTAGAGAATTGTTGTGTTTTTTCGTTGTTTAATAATGGTAATAACTTCTTAGACAACCATATTAAAAGTAAACTCTTATAATTGTTGACTAATAAATATACAGTATACTCCATTTGATGATTATTAATTATGCTTTATGAAATTATTAACTATGTTTAATTAATTTTTTAGAACTCATTGGTGTCAGCTATTAATGAAGACTTTTCTCACAATTTAATACGTGAAATTTGCAATTTCGTAATCAACTAGTATGCAGGCACGCGATGCGTGGTCGATTTTTATCTAAACTGTATTGCTTTAAATAAGAAGGAAATGTTGACGGGTGCAGACCCACACGATGCACGGACGATTGCATAATTTTGATAAAAAATAAAAAATAAAAGACAATAATTATTCAACATAATATATTTTCTTAATCTTAGCATAAGATTCTGCAATTTCTTCTTGTTATCGGAATAACCGTTCTTTTCTCTATTCTTTATTCCACGGATAAAAGTTTAACCTACCATTAAAAATGTAAAATACATCTCACAATATACTGAATGTGAGAAGAAAATGTTTATAGCAATTTGTGACATTTCTACTAAAAAACATTATACGTTATGAGGCAAATATAGTTGTTAGCCTCTTAATCATTTAAAAACATGGATAATATTTGTTACCTCTTACATCTAAATGTTTCAGATTCAGACTAGAGATATAAAATCGAAGACCACCCAAGTTGAATGTGGGTATTACTATTTCTTCTTAATATTTTTTAGGTGCGATGCAGTAACCTCTTCCTTCGGAAGCCCGCCTCATATCTTCAAAAAATTCTTTGGGATCCAAAATTTGTTCCGACACATCAAGAATGAAACAAAATAAATAAATTATACAGTAAAAACTATATTGTTGAACACAAAACTTATACAATATTTGAGCCATCTCACAAAGACAGTAGTGCTAAAGAGAGAGAGAAATGGGATTTTCATCATACCAAAGAATAATGCTCACGATCCAAACCATTAAATGATTTGCTGCCAATTATAAATCCACAAAAAGTGAAAATAAACAACTTGAACTAAGTAATTGCTAGGCATGCAATCTTATTACCACATATGGCTCTAAGAGAAATTATGTGATCCATGCAAACTGGATCATTATAAAAAATCTGAAAACAAAACGAATTCATGTTAGCAACTCTGAATGGTCCCCTAGGAAAATAATCGGTAGCCCCCCACCCAACCCCAACCCCGACAATCTGACCCCCATTATCATCATCCTCTCTCTCTCTCTTACACACAAACACACACACATATGCAAATCCTTTTCATCTTCTTTGCCCAATTTCATTTCCCCATCAAAATCAACCAAAACCATTTGAGATTTGTAAATAAGAAGGGACAAACCTCTCTCGACCTAGGCCTCCCTCCACTACCAACGCCTACCAACCTTCTAATTAACACACTTGTAAGTCAGTTGAGTTTAGATCTTATTTGGTTTTAGAAATTTCGTGCAAACGGTTTCAGGTTCAACAAGACAGAGATGAAGATGGTGGGGGTGGGGGTTGAGTTGTTAGAGGTGGACGACGATAGGGAGTTAGGGTGAGGTTGTCGGTGGTTGGGTAAGGGGAGTCGTCAAAGTTTTTTTTTTCCTCTGTGTATTTTAGGTTTTTAATGGGTTATTGAAGGGATTAACCAAAAAGAGAGATGAATGAACTTGTGAAGTGTAAAAGTATTGACACAAAATGAAGTAGAATTTTAATAGCTTTTTTGGAAAAGATTTGAAATAGAAGAAATAAAGAGATATTAAATGCTCTTGACATGTGGAACTTAAGTAAAATTTTAAGACTATAATTTTATCTATATACATAGATGTGAAAATAATAATACGTTAACAATACTTTTTTTGCTCTTTTAATAAAGAATAATTCTATTTAGCCTGCATTTGGACTGCTTTGCTCATGTGGCAAGGTGAGTTGATTCCTAAGCTTGGAGGAACACAGTGCCCAACAAGCAAATAAAAGAAGATAATTAACTCTTTGGCTTCACCTTGAAAAAAAAAACTGTTCGTATCAATTGTTTCTAAGAACATTTGTTGGCATATGTGTCCATCCGGGGGAATTCTTTTGGCACGGGCCAGTCTTGAAATTGGAGAGGAGAGAAAATGGAGAAATATTACTCTTTGCACGTGCGGGGATTCGAGGATAAGGAATCCTCTTTTCGCCACTCATGCTTATTTTCGCGGGCAAACACAGATATAAATCGGTCGTCGTCAGCGGAGAGGAAAATATAGAAATTGAGTCGCCAACCTATTTTGTACAAAACAGACAAAAGAATGTAGTTATTCCGAGAGAATGACATTAAAAGACATATTGATGCATACAGAACCAAATGAGTCGGGCGTCTGGGGACTAAGTTACAAAATTGGAATGTGTTACCCATTCCGCCATTTTGGTTTCTCATGGGTTATGATAATATTCTCCCTTTCTCCAAAATGTGAGTCGTACATACATGTGTGTGATGTGAATAATAAAACAAATAAGTTATTTTTTCACGTCATGGGAAATACGGAGCGGAATCCTTCGAAGGAATGTACAAAAGATTAACATAAAAATATAATGTTAGTGTCCATCAAATCACAATTCATTATGAGGAAGTGAATGTGAATATCGAGCGAGAACACTAATAAGTTGGAGTACGCATATTCGCAATACTACTAAACGCGATAAAACATAAAGTGACTAATAAGAAAATAGGACTCGAATCCTATGATTGGCTCGGGATGCCTACATAGCCAAAAGGCATCAAAGTCCACGTAGTTCGATAATGCACAAGGGTGGGGTTTAACCCATAAATTCAAAATTAGAACTTCCTTTAGTTTATTTTTAGAAAATATGCATGAGTGTATGGAGTGTGGAAAATGATGAAATTCCAATTTAGGGTTTATAGGAAAACCCTCTTTTTAGCTTTTTAAGACTTTATGAAATGTGTTTTATGTGTATCAAATACTAAAAAGGAGATTAGTTTTGAAGTGGAGAAATAAAACAAAATATATACAAAAAATGGAGAAATAAGTAAATGAATAATACTAATTAAATGAGTTGTAAAAGGATGAGAGTAGACCTTCTATTGGATTTTAATTCTGATTTTGGAGTAGTAGATACTGATTTTTAGGTGGTTAAATGATGGCAAGGTAAGGGTAAAAATTACGGTGAAATATGGATGAGAATGATGTAAGAAAATGGGGAGAATGTTTGGAAAAATGGAATTTTTACGAACTAATTTCACGGAGAATGTTTCTGACTTCAGAAAGGGATCCTTGGGAATGAGGTCATGGTCTCCTTAAATAAATAGGGCTTCATGGGGGACAATAGGCATAGGCACTGGCATGACTATTGTCATACCCATGGATTTTTGGCGAAGTAAAGGGAAGGGGGTCTGAGGTGCCTATAGGCAGTCCGAAACGGATGTTTTCGAGAAAACGAGCATAAAATGCAAACTATAAATTTGAATTACGCACGGTCGAGACCGTTGAAAAGGGTGTTCAGATCCCTATAAGAATTCATTAAGCCACTCTTGGGTTAAAGAGTTTACCAAAGTCAAAACGGTTATTGGAAGCACCTGATGGCCTCCGGACGAGGGTTTTTAGAGTAAAAGGGTGAGCACACACGAACAGTGAAGCCAATTCATGAATGGTGACCGTTGAAAAGGGAATTCGAAGCCCTATAAGGTTTCAATGAGCTTCGCTTAGGTTAAATAATTGACTAAAGTCAGGGGGCTCGGGAGCCCCCGGTAGCCTCCAGATCAGGGTTCGAAGTAAAAAGCTGAGTATGCACGAACCATGAGGTCGATTCGTGCATGGTATGGACAATTGAAAAGGAAATTCAGAGACCTATCAGAGTTCAATGAGCTTTGCTCGAGGTTAAACGAGGCTTGAGAGCACCCAGTGGTCTTTGGAAAAAAAGGAGAGTATGTGTGAACCCCAAGGACTATACGTGCATGGTATGGACCATTTGAAATGGGATTTAGATCCCTATGAGATTCAAATGAGATTTTCTTAGATTGGAGGGTTGACTAAGGTCAAATGGTAATCGAAAGCCCCTGGTGGTCTATGAATAGGGATTCGGAGTAGGACCTAGGGTCTTATAGTGGGAGGATAACTGTTAGGGACATAAGGAGGCATTTGTCGGGGTACCATGATGGGGTGTCTACAAAGACCCTCGATGGGAGAGATTGGAACAAGCGAAGGTTGTCAAAATATAATCACCTCATCGATGTTTAAGGGTTGGGGACCCTGCTGGTGGTTTGAAGATGGTTGATCAAAGTGTTGAGGTCGATTTTGAGGACCTAAAGAGTTAAGGTGGTCGATTTTGAGGGTCGAGGTCCATTTTGTGGACCTAAGAGTTGAGATGACCGATTCAGAGGGTAAAGGTAAATTTTGTGGACCTAAAAAGATTAGATGATCTATTTGGGGGTCGAGGTCGATTCTACGGACCTAGGTCAATTCTGTGAACCTGAAGAGTTGTGATATGAGAGATTCAGAAGGTCGAGGTTGATTCTACGTACCTATATCTATTCTGCGAACCTAAAGATTTGAGGCAACCAATTTAGAAGGTCGAGGTCAATTACGCGGTACCTAAAGAGTTGAGATGACTGATTCATAGGGTGGAGGTCGATTATGCGGTCCTAGGTCAATTCGATGGAACTAAAGAGTTAAGATGACTGGTTCAGAGGGTCGAGGTCGATTATGTGGGCCTAAAGAGTTAAAGTGATCGATTCATAGGGTTGAGGTCGATTTTGTGGACCTAAGAGTTAAAGTGACTGATTCACAGGATTGAAGTCGATTCTCTGAACTTAAAAAGTTGCTAACGGGGAGCGTTCTTCAATTTTGACTCCATAGGGGAGGGTGTCGGTATTATGAATGTTGCACACTTTGATTTCGATTCCGCTGGGGAGTATATTATTGATAAGTTGTGTAAGTGCTGATGCATTTCGTTTCCAATCCTACCGGGGATTGTGCTGGTGATGAGAGCTATGTAAATGGTTTCATTATTTTAATGAGTTTTCTCGGAGCCATGATGCATTTGACCTTGCGAGGATTTTTTAAGAATTTTTTGCGAATTTTCTAGGCAATTTTAGGATTTTTTTTTTGAATTTTTATGAAAAATTTTTGAGGGGATTGTCGATAGTCATAGCCAGAGGGGTGCCTATCGGCATAGGGCACGGTCTCTTGGATTTCTTAGGGGAGGGGAAAGGTTACTGTCGATAGGCAGGTCTAGGAGATTATCGATCGGCATACCCATAGTCCCTTATATAAACATTACACCAAAAACAGGAAATGGTCACGAAAATGGGGTCATGGCCAAGAGTCATGACCGGCTGGTCACGACCAAAAGCCGTGACTACATAAAAAATGAGCGTGACCAATTCCAAGACCCAGTGTGGTCATGGATCGACTTTTAGGTGGTCACGACCTTTAACCGTGACTCTCATGGTTCACAGCTCATAACCCTGACCTAGGCCGTGACCATTATGACGCCAAGTTTCCCGTCAAGTGTGGTCATGGATGGGGTCACGGCTTATGACCGTAACCAGGGGCCCAAATAAACACCACTATAGTCACGGCTTAGGACCGTGACCATTCTGAGGATTGAGTCACGGCTTTTGACCGTGATCGTGGTCTTGTTTTCACGCTGACGTGTTAAAAATAAAGAGGTCACATCATGGGGTCACGTCCCTAAGCCGTGACCATGGTCTTTATACTAAAAAAATCCAGAACAGGGTTTTCACTTCCCTCAAAAACAATTTTCCCTCCCTCTCTCTCTGGCAATTTGCCTCCCTCTCTCTCTGGTGATTTCATTTCCAATCTCTAAAGGTAACCCAAACCCTAGTTTTTTCATTGTTATTTATGTATGTGTGTGTATTTGTGTGTGTGTGTGTATACGTGTGTATATAATCTCATAACCTTGTGTATTTACAAATCCTTGTTATTTATTTTATTATACGTGTGTATTTCTGTGTGTGTATATGTGTGTGTGTATTTCTGTGTGTGTGTGTGTGTGTGTATGTGTGTGTATTGTGTACGTAGGTGTTTATAAATTATCATTGTGTATTGTGCCTGTATTCTAGAAAAAAGTACATATATATGATTAATGTTGATGTAAGTTTCAAACTAGGGCAAATTTTAATTTAATGGATATTGTTTGTTTAATTTTCAAACTAGGGAAAATTTAATTTTATGGATATTATTGGTTTAAGTTTATGGCTGAAATATAAAAAAATATCTCTCCATTAAAAAAATACCGGACCATTAAAAAAAATACCAAACATAAGGGTTAATTTTAGGGATTGTTAGGTTAAATGACAAAAGTAGGTATTCAAAACATAATAAATTAACAGCTGATGATTCAATAGAGCCATTATTTATATGAATCATATCCATGGCCTCGTACACAATAACTAGTTAATGATCTATTAGAGCCATTATTTGTAGGAATCATATTCACTCCCTCGTTTATTATTATCAGGAAAAATGAGTCACGGTGATAATCGATGGCAATAAGAGTATGAAAGGTTGCAATTGGTCCGCACTCGTACCTCTTTCATTAATGATCCTTATAAAGCGGGTACTCCGATTTATTGGCATGGGAATAGGAAGATCGAACAATTTAACTACCTTGTAAACCGTGGAGTTCATTTCCATCAAGAGTATTTGTTCGATCGTTTTCTATTTTTCCTGCCATAATGTTGGGATGAAGATGCACAATATATATATATATATATATATATATATTGCGCACATATTCCAGATAGAGCACTGACCTTGCTTACGCTGTTAGAGAAGGCCGAAAAAAATTTCACCCATTATGGATAGAATTAACGTACAAAGAGCATTTGACGAAGACTGTGATGTCTCATGACATATGCATGTCAAACTTGATCTTTCCAATAGGCTAAAGTGGATGAGATTTTGAGTTCATGTTGCCGACATCTATGCATCTATTATAGATACTCTTCCTCCTAATTATCCACGTGCAAAAATTCGTAGGTTTTTAAAGACAGATCCATAATGGATGGAGATCAGACACATTGAACTTTTGTTAAACTCTTACCATGAACAGGTAGATTATAATATATGGTCAAAAAAATTTATTTTATTATTTATATTTTCATATTTAATTTTGAAATTATGCATCTAATATTATAGATACACATTTAACTTTTATTATTTTTGTAGATAATGTCGGGTGGTAATGGAACCAACGCTCCAACCAACAACAACCAACAATGTTGGAACACGAGGCCTCCAATTTTAAATGCTTTACTACAAAAAGTAATTTTCAATATCCTTTTTAGATGCAAAAGCGGAGATGGTTCAATTAAACAAATTAACTAATTTTAATTTCTTTCAGATCAAAATTAAACCAAGTGAAAATAAATTAATTAACAAATGAATTTCACTTAAACCAATTTACTCAACCCAAGTCCTAGGAATTTGCCTAAGTCATATTTTTCATATTACCAAATTACGCCAAACCAATTTTAACGAATAAAATTAATGACTTGAATCAAATAAACATTTACCCAAATTAAATTAGCACCAATTTAAGTAAGTAGAGACTTAAACCAAATTTTATCTTTTTACCTAAGCATGCATCTAGGTGAATTTTGCAAAAGATAAAATAAACAAATAAACCACTACGCCGCGATGTACGAGGAAAACCCCACAACGGGAAAAAACCTCGGACGGCCCTAGCCTTAAGTCCACGAAATATGGTTTTACAGTTACAAGACAGATGACTTACTTCCTCGACTCGACCCCTTTCAAGCCTTGATGCGTCTTCTTTTAAACTCCTCCGCCTAATCGACAACCCCGTAGCTCCATCGTAATCTTGGAATTCACCAATGAGACTTTAGGCACTGTCAACCACACATGGTGCCTTTCACCATGTGAAAATGCCGCAGTAAAACAAACACTTCTTCTTTGAGGGATTTAGAAGTAAATCCAAACAATCTCATCAATACGGTAGAGAAAATCCGGTGCCAAAACACTCCGAGAAAGATGTATATATATTGAAACTTGGAATAAACAATATGGGTGAAAACAAGAGTGTTTAATAAATTTTTCTTGAAAAATAGACACTCATAAACATGAACTTTTTCTTGGAAGATTGAACTCTCAAAACTCTCTCTAGGATATGGAGGATAGTGAAAAAGTTAGTTTTCCAAAGTTGGTTCCCGCACTTGATAAGTCTATCAAAATTTAGTGGGGAAAGAAGTGGGAAAAGTGGAAAAAATTGCTTAAAACTGCCAAATAAACTGTTCCCGCCAAATCTCGTTCGAACGAGATTTTCATTCGAACGACCCTTCTAGCGATGTTCCACTATATAAAATATGAAGTCGTTAGAAATCTTGTTGGAATTCTCGTTCGAACGACAATTCAAACGATGTTCCAGTGGCCAATAAGGGCTCGTTGGCAAAACCTCGTTCGAATGACATTCTCGTTCGAACGAAAAAACTCGTTCAAACGACAATATCGAACGAACTTCCCGAAAGTATAAAAATTTAGTTTTAGCTCAAAAACTTTATTTTAAAGTTTTAATGAAACTTTCTGAATATATATATATATATATATTAAAATGCATTCATACCTTAGGAGCAATGAAACCATGTTGGTGACATAGAAATGAGGCACAATACACATGGCATTTGATGAATGTTTTATACTCTTGGCCGCTACGTCTTCAACTTTAGTATGTCATAGGCTTGAAGGATGGTCAATAACTCTATCCTATGACTCAAACGTTTTTGTCCGGAATTGAGCCAAAAATACAAAGGACTCAATTGGAAATTTGTGTCCTTACAAATCTCCCCCTTTGGCTATTTCGGGACAAAAACCAACAAAAATCCTAAAGGGCCGTCAAGCTCTACTAAACTAAAAAATATCCCCCCCCCCCCCCCCCCCAAAAAAAAAAAAATATATATATATATAATACCTTGATTCAAAACAACCCAAGGATCAATATCTTTGCCCGATGATGAACGTTGCCTGCCACTTAGAAGAATGCCTGCAAAATTAAGTAAACTATCAAACACATAGGGAATATCAAGAATATTAAATGCATATAAATTAAATACTCCCCCTAAATTAATTCTCCCCTTTATCAAAAAAATGACCTACATAGAAAGATGTCTCCCCTATGATAAATCTCCCCAAAACTAATATACGATTATAATAGGAATAGATACCATTTCTCCCCCTATCATTCTCCCCCTTTTTGTTCAGGAATAGACAAAGGATAAAGAATAAAAAAAAAATAACTTATCTCCCCCAATTAAATCATATACACCCCTTAAACGAAACAAGGGATAAATAGAATGGGATAACAAGCGAAACATGCAAATGTGCATAAAGTGATGAGAACATTAAAGCATGTGGGCAACAAAATCATAACTAATCCAACAAATAATAACGGATACCAACTAGGATTAAAGAAAATGATACCAATATGATACATAGAGTATTAAGCATGTGATATCAAAAAAGAATGCAACAAGATAGATACCAATTATGAATTAAGGCATAGATGGACTAGAAAGCAAGGCAAATACCAAATAAAAATATCATATATATATATATATATATATATATATATATATATATACTCTAGATATACCAAGGATGCACATGCACATATATATATATAGATATAAACACGTAAATAACACAAAATAAGATAAGCTTTTCACACTCGTATGGCAAAGATGTGTTGTTGATGCAAAAAACTGGACTGAATCTCATTTTTATGATCACAGATAAATAGATGAAAGCAATCCAATCAAGCACATAAGAGATAAAGATTTTTAAAGTGGTTTGGCTATGAATAAAGCCTACGTCCACTGTTATTTTATTCCCAGGGGTTTACAATAACACCATAGGGTGTAAAAAGAGAAAGGATGTGTATCCTGTGTATGGGGTTTCTAGGTTCTCTTGGATCTCCTGCCTCTCCTTTTCTTGACTAAGGGAATACATGTATTTATAGTGATGGGAGATAAAGAGATTCATTGTATGTAGACATTTATACATTATGTCTACATTCCAACGAATCTAATTGTTGAATTGCTTGGTATGCTATGTGTTGTCATCTACAGTCTAATTGTACATTAATGCTCATTAAATGCATAGTTATCCTTTGATCTTCCTGGTTGGTATGCCGATCAACTCTCCTCGGGTGCCGACTAACTCTCCTCGGGGGCCGACCAACTCTCCTCGGGTGCCGACTAATTCTCCTCGGGTACTGACTAACTCTCCTCGGGTGCCGACTAACACTCCTCGGGTGCCGACCAACTCTCCTCCAATGCCGACCAACTCTCCTCGGGTGTCGAATATTTCCATGTAGGATGACATGTGTCGTTTTCTGATTGGTCCTCGTAGATGGAGAATTTTTGCGTTAACAGAAGCCCCCAATGCTCCATGCTTGATGGTTTACTTGAAAGGATGGAGTATTTATTCTGCAGTGTTGCTCGGTGCTCGTGAAATTCTTGATCTACCTTCTTGATTTATTCAACATAAAGTGCATTATCTCCTGGACGACGTATGATGCAGGATGATCAATGGTTGCTAATCTTTCTTTAGAGGAACTCCGTGTGCTATGTATCACCCCTGGAAATTTGGATGCAGCCATGCCATAGTATGCAGCTTGTAGCTTGTCATAATCTTCAAGTATGTTGATTGGTTCGCTAGCCGACCAACTGCCTCCTGTGCCGAGCCACTGAGTGTTAACTTCACGTGCTTGATTCTTCTGATTTATGATCCTCTGAATACTTTGTCGAGTAACATACTAGCTTTTGAACCCAACTCTTCAATCTGATTAGTACCAAGCTAGTGGTGGACTTCGAAACATTTTCATACAACTTCTTCTTCAATATTGGTCGGGATAGTAGTAGTAAAGATCTCAGTGCAGTAGATGCTAAATTTGACTTCTGAACTTCAATAGTATGTGCATAATAACTCCTGAATATGCCTCATGAACTTCTGAATGTACCTCCTGAACTTCTGAATACGCCTCCGTGTGAGTTTGTGAAGTTGAATTTGGTGCTCGGCTGCATGATGTTATAAGAATGTGCCACCAAATGAACAAATATATATGTAATAGAAACCCCCAAATGAACAAATACTTTATTGAGCACCTCCTAGATCGACCATCCGTGATGAATATCAGGATGCTCAAAGATCTTAACTTCATAAATTCTCCTCTTGCTTTAAATGATCCACCTGCTGGCGAGGAACCTGTTTCAAAAGCAGAGGGGAAGAAACCAATAGAATGGGAATATTGATGTAATAAATTTGTATTTCATTCCTGATGTATTTTGTTTTTGATTTTAATGAAAGACTTTCATTTTTGTTCGCAATCTTAATTGCTATTGTCTTGTAAAATACTTTACATCTGTGCATATGTATCTGTTAAAAAGATAACAATATTGTGTTGTTTGTCGATCAACTTATTGTCGACTAGTTTGAATTTGTGGCAACCATTTGATAAAAAATGATGTTTTGTTTGTCGACCAACTTAGTAAAAAAGTTACGAGTATCAAAAATGTTGCTCGATCACTTTCTCGTTTTCATAAAATGTTTCCGACCAACCAAGGTCAGTAAATTTTCCTTTTCAACCAACTACAGTTAGTGGGTTTTTATCCCCGACCAGCCATAGTTAGTGGATTTTTCCTCTACGAGCAACTTTGGCGCTTTCTGGAATAATCTTACCTCCCGACCAACATAAGTTGGCATTTCCGAGAATATATTTACCTCCCGACCAACATAAGTTGGCATTTTCGAGAATATATGTACTTCCTAACCAACATAAGTTGGCATTTTTAGGAATATTTTGTTTCCTAACCAAACAGGTTGGCATTTTTAGGAATATTTTGTTTCCTAGCCAAACAGGTTGGCATTTTTAGGAATATTTTGTTTCCTAGCCAAACAGGTTGGCATTTTTAGGAATATTTTGTTTCCTAGCCAAACAGGTTGGCATTTTTAGGAATATTTTGTTTCCTAACCAACCGAGGTTGGCATTTTTAGGAATATTTTGTTTCCTGACCAACCGAGGTTGGCATTTTTAGGAATACTTTTGTTGAGTAGTCTGAGCTTTGTCGAGTTTTGTCGAGTAGTGTGTAGCACTAGTATTCCCCGAAATTTTTTTAATAAAAGGAGTAGGTATAACAGCTTCACTTTTAACGCCAGCATATATGGTGATTCTCCAGTTGCTGTTCGGGGAGTAATACGATAAGCCCACAGTACTGACTGTAACTCGTTGATCCAGTTTGATTTTGCATCACTTAGTCTTTTCTTCAATCCATTTAGCAGTGTTTTGTTCGTCACTTTAGTCTGTTCGTTGCTTTGAGGATGTCCTGGTGCCGAGTGGATCTTTAAGATATTGGACTGATGGCAATAGGCAGCGAACTCCTCGTTGTGAAATTGTGTTCCATGGTCTGTGATGAAGGCATGAGGAAGACCATATCGACAGATGATATTCTTCTAGATAAATTGGTACACCTTGTCGTACGTCATATCAATGAGAGGCTCCGGTTCTACCCACTTAGTAAAATAATCCACTGCGACGACGAGGTATTTGAAGCTTCCCCTGGTCGTTGACAGTGGCCCGACCAGATCTACTCCCCACATGGAAAATGGCCAAGGGGAAGTGATGGGTGTCAAAAATGCTTGTGGAGTTCTTCGGATGGAGGAAAAGCGCTGGCACTTGTCACATTTCTTGGCATAGGCTATACAATCAACTCTCATCGTTGGCCAGTAGTATCCTTGCGTCATCATCCTTTGCAAAAGCGTCCGACCTGCTACATGGGCTCCACAAGACCCTTGATGGACCTCTTCAATCAAATCTTTCACCTCGGTGGGATGCACACATCTTTGCAAACCTGCCATAATTCCTCGTCTATATAGAATACCGTTAATTAATACATACCGAGCAGCTTTAAACTTTAATTTCATGGCTGCGAGCTTGTCAATTGGTAATTCTCCCTCCTCAATATATGCCCTGATGGGATCCATCCAAGATGGTCCTAAATCAAGGGTAATAAAATTCATCGTCAGATCTTCATCTATACTCCGACCAACTAAAACTTCAATTGGGATTGTTCTTCATAGCTCGGTACGAGTAGCTGATGTTAATCGAGCTAAGGCGTCTACTCTCGCATTCTCCATTCTTGGTATTCTGACCAGCTGAATAGTAACAAATTCTGATACCAACTCCATCACCTTTGCATGATACCTAATCATTGATTCTCCTTTGGCTGCATATATTCCCAACATTTGACTTACGATCAATTGAGAATCACTGAAGACAATAACCTGTTATGCCTCCATAATTTTTGCCAAATTAAGACCTGCAATCATGGCCTCATACTCAACCTCATTATTGGAAGCTTTGAATTGGAATCGTAGGGCGTATTCCATGTCGACCTCGTCCGGGCTGTTCAAAACGATCCCTGCCCCACAGCCTGTTGTGCAAGATGAGCCATCTACATATAGCCTCCATATAGGTAACTCGTCTTTAAATTTCTGATCTGACAGAGTTCCTCGGTGAAATATTTGTTGCTTCCTTTCATCCTCCCCTGATATTTCTTGCTCCTCGTCGATCATCTTTTCTTGCCCTTTTACCAATCGGAGTTGGTCTGAGCTCACAATTGATGATCCTGTAACATCCACTCGCCCTTTTACCAATCGGAGTTGGTCTGAGCTTGTGTCTGTTGATTCTGTAACATCCACGGGTTGATCAGCGAGCAACTTTTGCTCCTCGGGGGTATCAGGATAGGTGAACTCTGCTATAAAATCTGCTACAGCCTGCCCTTCTAGCGATGATCTGGGTTCATAAACTATATCATATTCACCGAGCTCTATTGCCCAATACATCAATCTCCCTGATTTTTTTGGTTTATGAAGTCCTTACCTCAACGGCATATCAGTATATACTACTATGGTATCAGCTTGGAAGTATGGCCTCATTCTCCTACTTGCCTCAATCAACGCCAGTGCCAATTTTTCCAGCCTTGGATATCTGATTTCTGCTCCTCGGAAGGCCTTGTGTAATAAATTGGTTTTTGCACTCCATTTTCCACTCTGATCAACGCCGAGCTAACTGCATTCTCTGATACTTCTAGATACAAGTACAATTTTTTCCATCACCGGCCTGGACAACAGTGGAGGTGCTCCCAGGTATTTCTTTAAGTCTTGAAAGGCCTTCTCACATTCATCATTCCACTTAAAAGTCTTTCGAAGCGTTGTGAAGAATGGGAAACATCTATCAGTTGCTCGCGATACAAATCTGTTGAGTGCTGCTACTCGTCCTGTGAGACTCTGTACTTCTTTCTTCGTCGTTGGAGATCGCAGCCCTAATAGGGCTTTGATCTTTTCAGGATTTGCTTTAATGCCTCGTTGATTGACAATGTACCCGAGAAATATGTCTTCTCGAACTCCAAATATGCACTTCATCGGGTTCATCTTCATTTGATATTTATCCAATTGATCAAAGGTCTGACCTAAGTCAACTAGATGATCAGCAGCTTTCTTGTTCTTTGTCAGCATATCGTCAACATAGACTTCCATATTGCAACTGATTTGTTTAGCAAAGACCTTGTTCATCAGCCGCTGATATATCGCACCTGCATTTTTCAAACCAAAAGGCATAACATTATAACAATAAGTTCCCCTAGGGGTAATGAAAGAAGTACTCTCCCTGTCTTTCAGGTTTCATTTTAATCTGGTAGTAACCAGAATAAGCATCCATGAAGCTCAGCAGCTCGTGTCCCGAGGTAGTATCGACTAGTTGATCAATTCGGGGCAGCGGAAAGTGATCCTTTGGGCATGCTTTATTGAGGTCGGTGAAGTCTACACACATCCTCCACTTGTTATTCTTCTTTTTTACCATCACCACATTTTCTAACCAGTCTGGATATTTAACATCTTCAATGAAACAAGCTTTCTGGAGCTTCTCGACTTCCTCCTGTATAGCTTGATTCTTCTCGGGACTGAATACTCTTCTTCTCTGCTTCACAGGCTTGATCTCCTTATTCACATTGAGTTCGTGACATAAGAAGTTTGGGTCTATCCCTGGCATATCTTCATGACTCCATGCAAAAGTTTGTCTTCTGCTTCTAAGGAAAGTTATCAATTCTTGTTTTAATGAGGCTTCCAACGACGAACATATTTGAGTAGTTCGTTCAGGGTGCTCGTCGTCCAGAATGATATTTTCAGTAGCTTCCACCACTTGACCCTTCACGAGTTGCGACTCATCTCTAAGATCCAATGTTTCAATTTCTTCACCATCATCCACTTGATAAGTAGTAGTCTTTTTTCTCGACTCCTCCAGCTCCTCTTGCTCGGCAGATGAATAATAATATTCCCGAGCTACTTTTTGATCACCTTTCACAAATCCTACTCCAAAATTTGTTGGAAATTTTAGGCACTGATGTACTGTAGATGGCACTGCCTCGAACTTCTTCAATCCTACTCTTAACTCGATTAAGTCAAGAATGAAGCTCTATGCCCAGGATTGGGGCATGTATGAAATGAATCTGATGGTGCCAATTGAATTGTTGTTTGCAGTCTTGATGCTGTGTTGTGTGCAGTCTAGCTGCGTTGTTTTTGTTCGGTATTGACCTTTTAAGGTCTTTATGTGCTGTTGATGAGCATCCAAGCATTATAACGGGCAGATAATTTTTCCTGAGCACCTGTTGAGGCTGAATCATATAAAAATTACGATTAGAATAATTATTCAGCCGACCAATATATAGTGTGCATTGGCTTCAATATTGGATAATTTAAATTTCCAGATAATAATATGAGAGATAACAATCAAAATATCTCGTGTTCTCATAAAAATATGATGTACATAAACGTGTCTCCATAAAAATATTTAACGGACTTGTGATTATGAAATTTTCGTTTATTCATATTTGAAATAAAAACCGATCCACTAATTTAATAAAATCGTGAATTGCAATATTTTGCAGATTTGATAAATGAAAAATTGGACAACTAATTTATGTTTATAATCATAAAAAGCATGACTGAATCAAAAGATGTATGTATGTATGTACAACATATAATTGATTATTCATATATTGATAAAATTGATCGTATCAACACAATTACATAATATGATTATTTGTGCAGAGAACATAGTTTTCTTGAAGAGAGAGAAAATGGGTCTGATTCAATTCATGTTAATATCGGAATGGAAAATACATAATCGTTCTTAATGCTTATCCATATCCTAATATATTTGTTCAGAAAATCTTCAAGTGGATCCATAGATGCAAGGATTTGTATAATATTTATGAGTCTAAAATTCACCAGATCCCCAAATTGAAATCGATCACACAGTTAGTGCATATAAAAATTATGACTAAATTAAAAGATTTCCAAATGAATCAAATTTGTATATACTCATATAAAAGAGATTTATGAATATAGAGAAATTATTTTATCTCCTTAAAGAAGAAATAATATAATATGTACACAAATTTCTCAAACTTTGTGATTATGAAATGTACATTTATCCAAATTTGTAAAATTAGATTCAACAATTTGTGAATATAAAATCATGATTGAATTAAAAGATGTATGCACAATATATAATTGATTTGATCTCTAAGTTTATGGATATAAACATATGAGAATCATGATTTGAACAAAAATATAATGGAAATTTGAATAGTCATCAAAGATCTTTCACAAATTATTTCAAAATCAACAAAGAAAATTATCAAATCTTATCATCATCGTATATATTGGTATATTTAATCATTTAAAATATTTATTCCATGATATAAAATTGAAACTTGAGAATCAAGCAAAAAGTTATGATTTATGAAATCCACTATTTTTCAGATTTCTAAATAAGAATTAATCTAACAGTTATGATTTTAAAATCATGATATGCAATATTTTGCAAATAAAAATTGGACAATTAATTTATGTATATAAACATAAAAATCATGATTGAATCAACAGATGTATGTATAATTGATTATACGTAGAGAAAATAAAAAATTAGCTTTTGATGGAGAACAACGCTTGTAACACGTTCCCACAGATGGCGCCAATCTGTTGATGCAAAAAACTGGACCGAATCCCATTTTTATGATCACAGATAAATAGATGAAAGCAATCCAATCAAGAACATAAGAGATAAAGATTTTTAAAGTGGTTCGGCTGTGAATAAAGCCTACGTCCACTGTTATTTTATTCCCAGGGGTTTACAATAACACCATAGGGTGTAGAAAGAGAAAGGATGTGTATCCTGTGTATGGGGTTTCTAGGTTATCTTGGATCTCCTGCCTCTCCTTTTCTTGGCTAAGGGAATACATGTATTTATAGTGATGGGAGATAAAGAGATTCATTGTATGTAGACATTTATACATTATGTCTACATTCAACGAATCTAATTGTTGAATTGCTTGGTATGTTATGTGTTGTCATCTACAGTATAAATGTACATTAATGCTCATTAAATGCATAGTTATCCTTTGATCTTCCTGGTTGGTATGCTGATCAACTCTCCTCGGGTGCCGACTAACTCTCCTCGGGGGCCGACCAACTCTCCTCGGGTGCCGACTAATTCTCCTCGGGTACTGACTAACTCTCCTTGGGTGCCGACTAACACTCCTCGGGTGCCGACCAACTCTCCTCCGATGCCGACCAACTCTCCTCGGGTGTCGAATATTGCCACGTAGGATGACATGTGTCCTTTTCTGATTGGTCCTCGTAGATGGAGAATTTTTGCATTAACATGTGTCATATGGAAACGGAAGTGTTGGGGTGTGAACTAGCAACAATTAAATTTAGACCTAATCACTTAAAACATGTTCACGGAGTTCACATTTGATTGCAAACTTCATCACATTTGAATATAACCTCATGTAACAATATAGATTGAACTCAATGAATAAACATACACAATGCATACAATCCTAGACTTTTTATGATTCTATAAACCAATAGAGTCATGACATTGAAAGTACAACTAGGATAAACGGACATTGTGCAAATCGTTGATATACCATCCAATCTCCCTCAATAAGCATATATATTTGAATGAATATATCAAACAAAAATAGGCCTTGGCAATTATTTTTTCTTTATAATGCCATAATTCTATTTTTAGGCCTTTGGACCACGTATTTCTTTTAGATCCAAACAAACGGTGGCTTACTATTCGCAAAGGATAATAATTTCTTTAGGAGCCCTTCCCCTTGCATATTTATATATATAATTTTTTATATCTCACACAAATCTCACGTGCAACGGATTTTGACATGCATTAGTCCTCCTAGGTCACAAATATGTAGATGACAAGATTGGTAGGAGAACACCTCACAAAGCTCAAATATAACATGTGACGATTAAATTTCAAAAGAGCTCGTGCATGTGTGAATAGAGGCATATAAAAATAGAATCCATTATTTTAACACAAAATCCAATGACTCCATGTAAGCATGGTAAAGAACATAATAATGATTGACAATCTAAAACAAAAGTTCTAGCCACATGGAAGCGAAAAAGATGGAATTTTAACACAAGTATATGCTACATAGAGTATGTCAAACTAAAATACACACACAAAAAAAAAATCTTTTTGAGTTTTTGAAATTTTTAAACCAAACAACAAAAATATTTACTCAAAAGACACAGAAAAATCATTTGTATTTTTCATTAATCTTAAATTGCTAAAAAGAAAAATATGCAAATGATAAACAAAAATCTTTTTGTATTTTTCATTTAATGCAAACCAAAATGAAGGAAATATAGTACAAAAGATAAACAAAAATTATTATTTTATCATGTGATTAGGCATGAAGCATAGACTAGAAAATGACTAAACAAGCATACAATTAGGATGGGTGATATAGCATGAAGCACAAAAGCTAAAGTATGCAAATAAAACTAACACATTCAACCTTTAGATTTTGCAAGGGAGGAAGCATGTGAAAGTAAATGAGAATCAAATACCCTGTCTTGTAAAGCTACCAAGTCGGATCTCCTAACCCAAACTAATAATGAGTGACTATCTTAGGATGTAGGAATCTTGGATAGCTTGGTTGCCTTACGTTGGGATTTTCTAGAACCTCGTTTAAGATCAAAAACAAAATTTCCTAAGATGACCTTTTCGACCACAATGTGCACAAGTAAAAACAAATCGAAAATTGGTACCTAATGATTGATTTCTAAAGGCTTTCCTAGGTGATTCTCCTAAAACATGGGTTTTGGCCTTATGAGTAGATTCATTACAAGTATCGAAGCCTAAACCACAAGTGTCATTTTTAATATGGACCGTTCCTAATATTTTATCTAATTTCTCCGAACGACACTCAAAATCGAATTTGACTTTGCTAGAGTCTTTTAATTTATTTTGTAATTCTAAAATGTTAGACTCTAATAAAATATTGTGCTCTTCAAATGCGAGAAGCTCCTTTTTTAAGGATTCCATTAAACCCTTAAGGCTATCTCTCTCGCCTTCTAAATATTCAATCTTCTCACGAAGAGCTTTCTCACGTGTCCTAAGGTCTTCAACCAACACACTATCATCAAAGACCTTGGCACGCTCTCTTAAACTCTCTTCTAACTTCAAATTTTCTCTTCTTAATTTAATAAATTCTTCATAAGTTCTTGAAAAGCATTTTAAAGTTCACTCACATCAACCTCTTCTTCATTTTTACTTTCTTTTTATTCTCCACTCTCACTACCATAAAAAATAAGGGAATCATAAACATTAACCTTAGAAGTGTAATGTGTTAAAATTTCATCATTAGAAGAGTGCTGACTTTCACTCACATGACTAGCCATAAAAGCCACAAAGTTGGGCTCAATGGGGGGAATTGGGTCCCTCTTCCTTATCACTATCACTAAGGGTTGCATTATAAGAAATTGGTTGCTTACCCTCTCTCCTTAGTTTAGTGGGACACTCTTTTACCCTATGTCCATACCCTTCACAACCATAACACCTATTTGACTCGTCCCTATTTAAATTTTCATTAACATTTTTAAGGATCTTCTCGGCTTTGTCATGCGTAGATTTTTCAAATTTCTTAAAATTATTTTTAAATTTATCTTTGTTAAATTTAAGAAATTTTCTAAACTTTCTAGCAAACATAGCCATATTTTTCGAGTCACTATCACTTTCACTCTCTACTACTTGTTTTTCCTCCTTACGGGATTTCAAAGCAACGCCCTTATCTATTTTCTTTTCAGTTTTAGAGGGAAACATGTCTAGTTCATAGGTTTGTAAATCACCTACGAGCTCTTCTAATTTTGTAGAGGCCAAAGTGAGTAAATAATTTAACACAGTCACCTTTGGAATAAATTTATCGGGTAAGGACCTTAAAATTTTCTTTTGTCGGACATTTTCTCTCCCAAGTTAAAAGATGAATTAACTATATCGAAAAGTCTAGCATAAAATTCATCAAAAGTTTCTTTTTCGTTCATTTTGATGGCTTAAAATTGAGTGGTGAGGTTTTGGAGTTTTTAAGCTTTAACGACACTAGTACCTTCATGAGTGAGTTGTAAACTATCCCAAGCATCTTTAGCGGTTTCACACGTCATAATACGACGAAATTCATCCGGTGTGACTGCGCTAAACAAGGCATTTAAACCACGGTAATTAAAATTTGAAAGTTTAAATTCATTCTCACTCCATCTATCGGCGGGTTTGGGAACACGCTCATTATCTACTAAATGTGTAGGTGGGGACCACCCATTAACGACAGATAACCAAACTCTCTTGTCGATAGATTTTAGTGCCGATTTTATCTGCGCTTTCCAATACGCGTAATTAGAACCATCGAAAATTAGAAATTTTAAAAATGGGGAAAATTCCATTTTTGTCAAAAATATTTAAAGAATCTTAGACACAATAATTTAGCGATCCCGCTTTGATACCACTTGTTGGAACACGAGGCCCCTAATTTTAAATGCTTTACTACAAAAAGTAATTTTCAATTTCCTTTTTAGATGCGGAAGCGGAGATGGTTCAATTAAACAAATTAACTAATTTTAATTTCTTTCAAATCAAAATTAAACCAAGTGAAAATAAATTAATTAACAAATGAATTTCACATAAACCAATTTACTCAACCCAAGTCCTAGAAATTTGCCTGAGTCATATTTTCAATATTACCAAATTAGTCCAAACCAATTTTAACCAATAAAATTAATGACTTCAATCAAATAAAGATTTATCCAAATTAAATTAGCACCAATTTAAGTAAGTAAAGATTTAAACCAAATTTTATCTTTTTACCTAAGCATGCATCTAGGTGAATTTTGCAAAAGATAAAATAAACAAATAAACCACTACGTCGCGATGTACGAGGAAAAACCCACAACGGAAAAAATCTTGGACGACCCTAGCCTTAAGTCCACTAAGTATGGTTTTACAATTACAAGACAGATGACTTACTTCCCCGACTCGACCCCTTTCAAGCCTTGACGCATCTTCTTGTAAACACCTCCGCCTAGTCGACAACCCCGAAGTTCCGCCAAAATCTTGGAATTCACCAATGAGACTTTAGGTACACTGTCAACCACACATGGTGCCTTTCACCACGTGAGAATGCCGCAGCAAAAAAAACTTTTCTTCTTTGAGGGATTGTAAACCCAAACAATCTCTTCAATGCAGTAGAGAAAACCCGGTGTCAAAACACTCCAAGCAAGATGTATACATATTGAAACTTGGAATAAACAATATGGGTGAAAACAAGAGTGTTTAATAAATTTTTCTTGAAAAATAGACACTCATAAACATGAACTTTTTCTTGGAAGATTGAACTCTCAAAACTCTCTCTAGGAGATGTAGGATAGTGAAAAAGTTAGTTTTCCAAAGTTGGTCCCCGCACTTGATAAGTCTGTCAAAAGTTAGTGGGGAAATAAGTGGGAAAAACTACCAAATAAACTGTTCCCATCAAATCTCGTTCGAACGAGATTTTCGTTCGAACGAACCTTCTAACGATGTTCTAGTGTATAAAATATGAAGTCATTAGAAAAATCGTTGGAATTCTCGTTCGAACATCATTCTCGTTCGAACGACAATTCGAACGATGTTTTAGTGGCCAATCAGGAAACTCGTTGGCAAAACCTCGTTCGAACGACATTCTCGTTTGTACGAAAAAACTCGTTCCAACGACAATATCGAACGAACTTCCAGAAAGTCTAAAAATTTAGTTTTAGCCCATAAACTTTATTTTAAAGTTTTAATGAATCTTTTTGAAAATAAACAATAGTTTAAAAACAAAGTACACCCATATAAGTATTGTTCCAAGCTCCTATATATATATATATATTAAAATGCATTCATACCTTAGGAGCAATGTAACCATGTTGATGACGTAGAAACGAGGCACAATACACACGGCATTTGATGAAGCTTTATACTCTTGGCCACTACGTCTTCAACTTTAGTATATCATAGGCTTGAAGGATGGTCAATAACTCTATCCTATGACTCAAATGTTTTTATCTGAAATTGAGCCAAAACTACAAAGGACTCAATTAGAAATTTGTGTCCTTACAAACAACCACAAGGAGAATTCTCATCATTAACTGGTGAGCAATACTAAACTCTACCAACTGTTCACGGGACCCCTTCTCCACAAACTGCTCACTCTCCTACTCCGAGTTGCAGTTGGCAAGGTACTCCTCCCACTAATCCAACAGACACGCCCAACGCTCCTGAAACTGTCGGGTCAGTTGAGAAAAAGCCTATTGGGTTCTCTCTTGTGGGAAATAACCCCACGGGACCAACGTAGCCCGCACGAGCCGACCGCGTGGCCATGGGACCCCTGATTTGAGAGCACGACCCATATTTCAAAATGCCCACATTTAGGCTTGAAAAGGTGCCGTCGAGGGGCGAAATCCCGTAGCGCCCCCAAACAGCCCCGTGAACGGTGCCAACACCTCACACCGAACCAACGTAGCTCGCATGAGCCGATCGCGTGGCCACGAGACCCCTCGATTTGAGAGCACGGGAAGCCCAATTTAAGGGCACGAGACCTCCTCGAGGTCACCCAAGGAGCACTTGCAGTAACTGACCGATTAGCCTCCCGATTCGAGGATTTTTTTTAATTATTAAAACTGGTCATGACGTAAAGCGGTGACAATGATTTATCCACAATAAGTGTAGTCAGGTACCATCGTCGTGACAATATATAATCTGGATGTGACAATATCATATGCACATTAAGATTAGTCACGATCTTAAACCGTGACAAAGATGGATCGCATAGTGAAATTGTCGCGGTGTAAGTCCGTGACTACATGTTCTTTAATCATGAAATGGTCACGAATTTGGGTCGTGACCACTCATACAATTAGGGTCCGGGCTATGGTCCGTGACAACATTTGTGAATATGTGAGATCCATGACCAGGATTTGGGTCGGGGATTTGGGGTGTGACCACTAGAAATGGTCACGCCCGATTTGGTCACGGACCAAATCCGCGACCCACCCTTCATGGTCAGGGATAAAATATGTGACCATTAGCCCAGTTTAAAGGGGAAACCCTCCTCATTTCATTCAAGTGAATTTCTTATTTTATCTCTCTATCAATCACTTTCGAGCCTATTTTCTCGAAAGAATTTAGGGAGCATACGTCGGACAACATCTGGATGGCTATTGATGATTGGGCAGGTTTGGAATGGCGTTATGTTAAGCCACTAATACTTGGGAATAAGAATGCTTATAACATCTTTGATCTCGTTCTTGATGAGAGGGTTCTGTTGCGAGAGAGGCACATCATCACTCCATGAGGGTGAAGAACCCTAATGGCTACGTAATTGTTCGTTCTTTGTTTTCATTCTTTTTTTCTTTTTCTTCTCATCCTTGGGATGTTGAAAGGTTATTTTGATTTTTATGCAGGTCGACATTATTTCATCAAGCATTTACTCCCGTGGATCGACCGGGATAAAGGTAGTGCGGGATCACCTTCCTTTATTTGTTCAATTGATGGCAGAGGCTACCAGATTTGACCCTTTAGCATAGGCTTTAGACGAGATGTCATGTCCCAAAGTGATACTGTGCATTTCGAACGACAGGTGTTGGGACATTACCCACACATTCATTTGGGTGTTACGGAGATGACATTCACACCCTTGGACATTCACCATTTAATAGGCTAGAGTACGAGGTCTAGAAAATAGTGGTAGATCATACCTTGCGCATTTCTAGGGTGGCAGTTCGGGGTGCCTTGTGAGACATGGGGAGGATTTTGTCTTTGAATTTTTTATGCATACCAATTCTGAAAGACACCTTACTGTTTAGGTAGCTTGACGAGACCAACAGGCGAAAAGTGAGGCAGGTGGCCCGCGTGTTCATTTTTCTTTTGTTGGGAGGGTTTTTGGTGGAGATAAGAGGCGATGTTGTCCATTTGTGATTTCTTTCCTTTTTAGAATCATCTCATAGATCCACTTATACTATTGGGGGAGTTTTACGCTGGCATCCCTTTATGCTTCTCTGGACTCATTTAGTCGGTGTTGTCGACAGACTTCTAGGGGGCCCAGGTATCTTTTGGAGGCAATATTTAGATCAAATTTCCTCTTATTTCTTATTGACTTTCCATTTTCATTCTTTTTGACATCCTATATTAATTTCTACAGTTGTGGTTTTATGAAGTGATTGGGACAATGTCTGGTTGATATCCTTAAAGGCAAGTGAGCCGGGGAATTTCTTAAGGATGTAAAGGTGGAGAAAGTTAAACGGACGATCAAACTAGTCCTTATCTTTGAAAGATGTGTGGGTGACGTTAAACTCCTTGATGAGTGACTAGGTCAGGCTTCGCCTTTTATATTTTCTATTATTTTAATACTCTATTTTAACTTTGGTAGATTACTAACTCTTTCTAGGGAAATAAACTACATTCTACCCTTGGTGTTTGTCCTCGAGGGTTGTTGCGATCATTTGTATTCATTCCCAGATAAGGAGGTTTTTGGCACATGAGTTTGGATACGTCTAGTATCTGGGAGATAGGGTTGTGAGGCAGGTGATGGAGGGTGAGGTGGAGGTCCCACCATCGTCTCCCCCAAAGCATATGAGGAGGGTGAAGGAGATGTCCAACGAGGCGAGGGTGATAGTGATAGAGGGTGAGCCCTATATGCACTATACATGGATGTTGGTAGGCTACAACTACCTAGACTTTAGAATTAGCTGACTGATGCCATCATCTATCTATGATTTGGAGTGTATGCCTCCAATAGAAGCTGGATCTGGGAGGGGTACTAATGTACTGGTGGTGTCATCCCATAGAACGGGGAGAGGTGTGGCGGCGGAATCAGAGGAGGTTCCTTTTAATCACATTTCCACCCCTTCCTATCATATTCGAGTGTTCAATTGATAGGTGGTCTCGGTGCCTCATCACCCTCGGGAGGAGATAGGCGGCCTCGCGGGTTTTCTTGAGGAAGCTCTTTGGAGAGATGTATAACTTCTTTTATTGTTTCATAATTCATATTTCTGATTTTCTCCTTCTCATTGTTGATTTTCTTGACTTTGGGGGATTATTTTTTTGCAGACTATTCGTGAATCGATGTCATGGCTATGGGATATTCAGGATTTGATGGCGTCGGTGTTCAACTGTGTAAGAAAGTCAGTCAGGTCCTACATGGTGCCACCGTCCATAAATGAGGAGAGATTCAGTTCCAGAAGTGAGGGGTCTACCATGCGTCGATGGGGAAAACGTGTTTGCTGAAGCACCTGGCGCGAAGGTTTATTGGATGGTTGAGGTTTTTGGAGATTTTAGGCTCAGTCCTGATTTATCATGTTCTTTTCTTTTTCTCTTTTTTGCTTTTATGTACCCACGAAAAAATGTAATCATCCTTGACAAGTATATATATAAGATTCATCTTTTTATTATCTTGATTTAGGGGCTTACTCTACATGCACTTTAATTTTTTAGCTGAGGTTTTATTTATTGCAAAGATAAGATATAATAAATCGAAGAAAACTCGAAAAGGTCTTTTTACCAACATGTTATTTTTTTATGAAGAAAAGTCTTTATTTTGGAAATAATATATACAAAAGAGGAAAATAAAGAATTTCCAAAAATAGGGAGTGTCATTAGGCATACCCCTTGGCCTTCTTATCAACATATGGGTGAATTATAAATCACTTCCGTAGCTTTGAGTGCGCTTCCTCTATACTTACAAGTACTTAGGAACAATGGGTATGGCAATAACTCGGGTTTCTTATATTTTATGGGTGCTTGTGGGTATAAAAAGGGACTTTGAGAGGGTTTTTTCATCACCCCATTTCAATCTTCTATCTTTTGTAACTTTCATCTGTGAAATGCGCTTTCGACGTCTAAAACTTTTGCGACTTATCTCGAAGGTTTAGAGGCCACGTGCCTCTACAATGTCAATTACGAAGCCTTTAGCTTGCTACATGTCTCCTTGTGGCGTAATCGTCCTATATATTGGAATCTTCTGAAAGTGGCAATGAAATTCTGGTATCCCGAAGAGCATGTTTTTTTAGTCGGTTTGGATGAAATGTGCCCCACTTATCAAGAGTTTGTTACGATGTTCGGTGTCAACCCAAGTCTTATGGTATCCATGCCGGATTTATTTTGTTCCCCTCGAGTATCATTAGCTGAGTTACTTCACATCTCTCCCTTAGCTAACCGACTATTAGTTCATGAAGGAAATATCATCCTCTATACATTATTGAACTCACTCTGCTGGAGACATTACACAGATAATGGCTTTGTCGGTGTCATGACCCTAGGATTGACTGCCAAACTACCTTTGGTGATCGGGGACATGACGGTTGGCCCTTAAATAGCCATAATAGTGTTGTGGATGTCTTACTGGTGTAATTCGGCTTTTGTAATACTGGAAAAGACTTTGAATCGATTGGACGCCTAAAATAAGGTTGGGATAATTTTTTCCCGGGGGGGGGGGGGGGGGGGTGGCTATTATGTTATTTGTGTGGTTGTTTGAGAGATTGAGCTTGGTGACCCCTCCTGAGTACCCTTTAATGGACGTTCCTAATTTCTTTTTTTGGGTTTCTTCAGTTTTTCCCGTCAATGGAGAACTGGGTCAATTGGATCATAGAGCATAAGGCTAGGTATCTTCACTGGTCCATACCATGGTGGGGAAATCTGTAACCTGTCTTGCAATTGGGTGATTACTGATATGTGCCGTTAGTGGGCCTTTTCCAGACCTCTTTTTCTCTCCCATGGAGGCTTTTGCACCAATTGGGATGGGAGAAAATCGTTCTTCGACGTATAACTAATTTTTTTTTTCGTGAAGGATCTGACTGAATCGTTAAAAATGATTTGGGGGCCTTTATGTAAGTCCATTGACCCTCTGAAATTGTTTGGGAGGATGGGTTCATATTCGAGGATTATTTCAAGTGGTTGTGGAAGTGGGTGGTTGCGAAGATTTTTACTGAAGAGAGTGTTCAGAGATGTCTTATGATGTTTGACACTTTGGAGGAAGGGGCCATGGTTTTGTATAAGATGATTAAGGCCTACCGCCGCATGGAGCGGATACGGAATTATAACTAGGATTGGGATTCTTGGGGCCCTTCATGAATAAGAAATGACGATGAAGCGTATCTGTTTGACAACTGAAGGCAAGTCTTGAGTATAAGGGGGGTTGGTGATGTTAAGCTTGTAAGAATTTTGGTCGTGTAGGTTTTGAGGTGTTTTGGTTTTTGTTAATCTTGTGAGTATGTTGGTTGGTTTTCATTTCTATTGATGATATTTAATGTTATTATTGTACTCTATTTTCTAAATAAAAACGAATGATGATTTCAACGCATTTTATCGTGTCTTTGATGATTTTTTTTATTTGAACTATCTAAATTGATCGCTAAGGCATACATAATCCTTTTGTTCATTTAAATAATGAGGGAGACCATAATTCTTGGAGGTAGAAAAGAATAGAATTTTGGGAAAGGAAAAGGTCTACCCTCATATATGTCATATGGCTGCCTACGTACCTCTTTGGGGTTTGAAAACTGTGATCTTCTTTTGAAAAAATGTGATTCTTGAGAGAGGATCAATCCTACAAAGGTCTGATTAGATAAGAGGGAAGATATTTATTTTAAGAATATCAGGAAGTGAGAAAAGTCATAGTGCGACGAGAGTTTGGACTGGGGATAAAATTTCTTAAGACAGTCCAAATTGACTGGACGCCATTTCTTCTCCATAGAGTTATGTGAGCATAGTGATGCCAATAAAGCGGATTTTATTTACAATGCAGGGGCCCCTTTAATATGGCTTAAATTTTACTCTCAGATCCCAAACAGGTTCTATAATTTCCTAGAGGGAAAGATCTCCTTCTTGGACACCATGGTCCTTAACCCTTTTATTGAATGATCTCACAATACGGAGATGGTACCCTTGTAAATGATATAGGTCTTTCAATATCCTTTTATATAAGAGAAAAAGTTCATTGTAACGGTTTTGATATCAATCTTTTTCACTGACTTGAGTTTCGAGCATATCTTGTAGAGAAGGAATTTCAAGTTTAACAAGGAGACCACCTCCACGTCGTATACCAAAGAATAAGGAATATCCCCAGTATGTGTTTTGATGGAGGTACGGTAGTCCTAAAGGGCATATGGGATCCGGTCGGTCCAGTCTCTGCAGCTCTGGTAATCTTACTAATGATAGTCTTAAGGCTTTTGTTGGCGGCTTCTATAGCCCCATTGGTTTATGCACGGTAAGGATAGGACTTGTGCCATTTGATTCCATACTCGTCAACTAGTTCTGTGATCTTAACGTCAAAATAGAGCTCATTGTCTGACACCAACTCACAGGGGATGCCATAGCGGAAGATGACGTTCTTTCTGATGAATTTGGCTACTATATTTTCATTCAACATCACGTATGACTCAACTTCAACTCATTTTATGAAGTAGTCAATGGTGATTGAGACGAATCCATGCCCGTTTGAAGCCTTGTGAGTGTCTTTCCTGATGATGTCTATGCCCAAGTGCAAAAGGGCCAGGGAGAAGTCACATTGTATAACTCTTCGAGTTAAGCATGTAAGGGTGTGAGATTTTCATCTTTAACTTTCTATTTTTTCAGAATTTAGCCCACGATCAAGGCTGATTCTTTTATAAACATCCATGCATTTGATTCCTCTCTCAAGGGAGATCTTGAGCCCTACAGTGCATGCCTCATATTCTGTCATGTCTCTAGTGCGAGGGAAATCTAATTTGATTTCAATGGGAGTTTGAGAATCGTGGGGGTAATTAGGAGTATCCAAATACCATATCCTTTCTTGTTAGAAGCTCCGTCGAAGAACATCTTCGATCTAAGATCCTAGTGAGAGGTGAAAATTACATTTTTGTCTGGGAATTCAAAAATCCAAAGCTCAATTCCTTCCATGGGATTGTCGACAAGGTAATTAGAAATGGTTCTCCCCTTTATAGTTTTCTATGTGACATATGTGATGTAAAATTCAGCGAGTAACATCAACCAGCAGGCCATACGAATCGACAAGGAGGGCTTCTCTAACAGGTATTTCATTGGATCTGTTCGAGACACCAATTTGATAGGAAATATTAGCATGTAGTGGTGGAACTTCTGCTTGGCCCGGACTAAGGTGACAAACATCTTCTCCAACTTAAGGCAGTTTGCCTTAAACCTATCTAGACTTTTACTTCCATAGTAGAATGCTTTCTCTTTACGAGATTCCTCAATGTACTGGGTCAACATAACCCCTATTGTGGTGTTGGTGATAGTTAGGTATAGGAGGAGGGGGAGACCTTGCTATGGAGGCATGAGTACTGGAGGTCGGGTGAGGTATCATTTGATCTGATATAAGGGTTCCTGACATGCCTTATTGTAAACTTTAATGAATCCTTTAGCATAAGATTAAAAATGGGCTTGTAGATAGAGGTCAGTTGGATAATGAACCGACTGTTGTATTAGAGCTAACCCAGGAATCCACGCACTTCTTTCTCCATCCGGGTATATGTCATCTCGAGTATTGCTTTTAGTTTGGTAAGGTCCACCACAATCCCTTTTTCCCTGACCGTGAATATAAGGAGTTTTCCCCTTGTGACACCGAATACACATTTATGTGGATCAAGTGGCATCTGGAATTGTTGTAACCACTCGAAAAATTTCCTTAGGGTAGGAATATGACCTTCTCGAGTCTTAGATTTGATGATCATATCATTGACATAGACTTTAAAGTCCTTATGGATAATATAATGCATAATATTTGCTAAGTCCCTTTGGTAAGTAGCCCCGGTATTCTTGAGACCGAATAGTATGGCTGTGTAGAAAAAAGTTCCCCATAGGGTGATGAAGGAGATCTTTTCTTGATGATCAATATGCATCTTAATCTGATTATACCCAAAATAATTGCCGATGAATGACTTTAGGGCATGACTATAAGTGTTATCCATGATCATGTCAATGTTAGACAATGAATAATCATACTTCGGGGATGCCTTCTTCAAATCTAGATAGTTTACGCACATGAGAACTTTTCCTCCCTATTTCGGCACGGGGACAATGTTTGAAATCCACATAAGACATTCGACCATGTGAATGAAGATAATGCTCAACTGTTTCACCACTTCGCCTTTGACTTTGAGGGAACACTCTGTCTAGAGTTTTCTCAATTTTTTCTTGACAGGTGTGCTCTCTAGGAAGGTAAGGTTACATGTTGTGCTATTTTCGGATCAATTTCAAGCATCTCGTCATAGGACCATGAAAATACATCCATAAACTCTTTCAAAATATTTTTAAATTGCGACTGCTCATGCTCGTCGAGCGTGGACCCTATCCTAATCTTACATAGATGTCTACTAGAACCAGATTAATAACAACACTCTCATCGTCATTAGTTTGAACGCATTTGTGTTGTTTAATTTTTTCCTTATAGATATTAGTTAAGAATTGTTCATTTATTAAATCATCTTCATCAATAGTTTGATTAGAATTAAGACAATTAATATAAGGAACAACAAGATACTCAAAATCGTTATTTATTTTTTTGAAAATGTTTCCACAGAATACAATGGTGAGAACCTCATTAAAGGAGGACTCATTTAAAATTACATAAAAATGGAAGAAAAAGTAGTAGACTTAGGTGTCTCTTGGAGGGATGAATAATAAGGTTTAAGTTGACTTATGTTGGATGGAAAGGAATGGCGTGCTGGTTGAGGAGGTGTGCATCAGCAGCGGTGATCTTCTCAGACGAGTCAAACAGTTCGTCTTTCAGGTGGATTATGTAGAGATCCAGCCTCAGTGTATGTAAGTCAAATGATTCATCAGTATCACTACCCCCAAAATTTTTAGTTTTTCCCATGGCTTTGTCTGTTGGAGGCTCTACCTCATGCTTAAGATATTCATCCCTAGTCACTTCATCTTCAAAGAAGATCTCGAGCCCCGATTTCATATTTTTATTTACGGGGTCATACCATGATTTGTGGAATTCGCAAAAGGGGAAATACTCACCCTCTAGTTCATTGATTGAGATGTCAAAATTGTCACCCCATCCGATGGAAACAATAGCATCTTTCCATGAGAATTAAATGATATGCAGATACTTTATGGCTTCATCATACATATCTTTCGATCCAGTATAGAAGTATACGACGGAAGGGACTAGACACTCCTAAAGTTTAAAAATCATGAGTAACTCGAAGACAGTGCATACTTCTCTCTTCTTGATAAAGGAATTAGACATAACCTATGCTATGTCAACCAGACTGATCTCTTCTACACGTATGACCCATTCATCGAATTGTTGATCCCACTTTTGAGCTTCCATGAATATGGTGCCGATATTTTCACAGTCAAGGGTCATATTTGAGGGCAATTTTATCCCAAACTTATAAAGATGATTTAGAACCACAAGCAAATCCATACCTCCCCCTTCTGATCAGGTAAAAACGATAATACATGCCCTAGTAAGGAATGATAGATCTTGATCGATAGGAGTTTCAGGATGTATGAGAAAGGAAGGATAAATTTTAAGGGGTTTGGGTAATATGGTAAGTTGACTAGGTGTTTTGATGGGTTTAATTATGGTTGAAGGATCAAATTCTAGGTATTTTTTTGAGGGGATGGCATTCACCACAGTTCTGTGTGATGGGATATGATTCAAGGTGTTATTGGGCTTAGGATTTTCTAATGGATTAATGATCCCCCTATCTGTGTGGCTATGGATAAAATTATTGAGATGAAAGAATTGATCAGTGGTATGCCCAGTGATTTGGTGGAAATCAAAATGGGCATTATAATTAAAGTTTTTATGAAGAGGATCTAGCAATGAATGGGGTTATAAAGGTTTAATGAGGTTTGGAGCAATAAGGGATTGAAACACTTTTGACAGGGGAGCATATAGTTCGGTATACTCCTTTTTGGCTAGATTAGGAATAATGTTATGCATCCAAAAGGTAACAGGCTGGGATATGTATGTTGATGATTGAGACTGAGGTGCAAGTTATCTTATCATACTTTCAAGGCACGAACTTCCTAGTCAGCCTTTTTAATTCAAATTTGGCATTCATATTATCATCCCCTTCTTCAATTTTTACCCTAGCCTTATGGGGGGCTCTGAAGTGAGGGTAGTAATGACCTCCCATTGAAGATCGGATATGGAGAAAAAATTATTCTTTACGATTCTGACTTGTTTTTCTTCTGACAATTAGTTTATCATAATAACGATTACTTTCTCCACTTTTCGATGAAGCTACTAATTGATTCCCTCAAGTTTTGTTTGAATAATTCCAAGTCTCGATGGGTAACTTTTAATTCTTCATTATACTTGTACTAAATCCTGAACTCTCTGGGTAAATCTTCTTAACTATGGATTTTAGATTCCTTGAGGGACATAAACCATCTGAGGGCACCTTCCTTGAGGGTTTTCTGTAACATTTGGGCCATTTCCTCCTCTGATTCCCTGAGGAGATTCATGGCGCAATGATAGTTGGGTAGGTGAAAAATTGGAGGCCCATTGCCTCCGAACTTCTCAATGTTCAAGATTTTGAACTTTTTCGATAATCGAGCTTTGGGATAGGCACTACACCAAATATGTCGGATTATCACGATCATTGACCGTGATAAGTCCAACTTGTCAAGGTCAATGACCATGACAATTTTGGGGTTGACAACTTTTGTTTTCACGGACTTGTCACGGTCATGTCGCGGTCTATGACCTTGACAAGTTTTGTCATGGTTAATAACCATGATAAATACGTGGAAATGCTTAAGAAATTGTCATGGTCAATGACCGTGACACGTCTGTGATAAGTTCCTTTGTCACGAACTTGCCACGGTCAATGACTGTGACAATTCTGGGCAGAATTAAAAAAAAATCTACTGCGCAGTATGGCCACTGCCACTACCTAGCAGTATATTTGTACCTGTTATAGCAACGTTGTACCTGTTCAAACATCATATATCCAAATAAAATAGATATAATACAAATATACATTCAAAACAATATGCATCACGATATAATCCAAATATAATTCAAATGTAACAACTTAAAACAATTCAATTCAAATATTGTCACTACATGTCTGGGGCTTGTCTGAGGAGGTGAATAGGCCGCAAGATATACGAATTAATACACCCATCAATGTGTATTAACCGTGATAAAAAAACACATTTTTTTATCACGGTCAACGACGGTGACAATATTAGCGGGTTGAAGGGTGTCAATTTGACCATTTTGGTGTAGTGAGGGAAACATGTGGGTGTACTCCATATAGTTCCCTAAGATCTTAACCTGGCCCAACCTTTTAGATAGAAACCTAAGGTTTTTGTTGACCTTTTTATTTAACTCTTCCTCCTTGGGATCAACTGGCATTGGTAAATTAACCCCTGGGTGGGTGCCATGCAATATTGGTAGCTGAGCTAGTGGCAGACTATTGGTAGGTGAGGCACATAAGGCATGTTGATACTCTTTTGGAACCGATATTGGTTCTGGAGCTAGAGGGCCCATGGCATCGGTAGAGAGTATTTAGATATCCGGAGCCTCAGAGTTTGAACCCAATGTCGTTGCATTTACTAGAACTTTTGTCCAAAGGTTATCAATCTTAACATTGAGCTGGGTAAGGATTGTCATCGAATCTGGTTGGGTGTTCGCAACCTGGTCAATTTTCTCCATGAATAACCTTTAGAGGGATAGCCCGAACTCTGTATAAGCATCAAAGAAAGTAGTGGATCTTTGGGGTGGTTTGACAGAAGACTTGAGCCAATAGGGAGCCAGTCCAAGTTTGGGGTTGCGCGATTACATCTGAGAGAAAAAGTGAATTTTTTGGTTTTATTTTGAGGGAAAGAGGAACATTTTTGCTATATATGTTTTTTCTTTTTATTTTTTGATAAAGGGGGAAAGTATTTTTGCAATTTTTTTTTAAAAAAAATGGGAAGAAGGAAAATCATCAACATGGTTATTATTATTAGGTTCCATTTGTATTATGTTTACTTAGGTGGAAGAAAAATTCCAGATAGGACTCGAGTCTGGTAAAAAGATAGGGTACATGATACAAGACATGGTTTGACTTATTTCTAGACTCACGGATAGGGTCTTGTTTTAAAAATGGGCAAAATAGCTCAAAAATTTGGGTGGTAAGGCAACCTATAATTTCAGCAGAGTTTTGCATTGTAACCAAAAAACTAGGTATGAGTGTCATAAGATAAACACCTATATGAGGTTTATGCATTTGGTGGGTTAATGAAAAGGTTCCCCTCTTTGTCATGACTTCCACGATACACCTCTTTGTGACACCCCGACTAATTAAATACCGGGTAGCTACTCCTTTATTAAATTAATACAAAATGCCAAGTTGGTTCAGTTAATAGCATCACTGTCGAAAACATTTTAATAATTACTAACCACCTAGTATTTAAAAAGTAAGTTGCCAAATTTTAAGTTAAGTCTGATTAACATGCAATAAAAGAATAATGGAAGAACAACATAATCCATTCACCATAATGAAGTAATGAATAACCAACAATTAATAATAATAAGTCCGGAGAAAAAACTCCTCACAACAGTCCCACAACAAAAATATAAGATAAGTCTGAATCCTGAATAATTACATGCCAAAAGTCTGAATACTGAAATAAATGAAATGTCTCTAAAAGAAATGGGCGACATGCCCTACAACTGATAACTGAAGAATATTGAGTCAAGATAGATGAAGCGTCTACAAGCAAAGTCCTGAAACTTCCACAAACAGCTACAGCTCGTCATCTGAATGAGAATCCTAAGCATGGTGTCCTTGTGGCTGGGCACCTAAAATGGTTTTTACAAAAATAGATTTGAAAGCAAATGGGTCAAAGCCCGAAAATGGAAAACATTTTGAAAACAGCAAGTGTTTTAATAACATTAAAACATTAAATGCAGAGTACATGTTAGGACGTGCACTCACATGAAATTCTCACCTCTCGACTACATGTGCACTCCTAACGTACCGTACCCATCTACATGACATACACATCTAACCAAACCGTAAGAAGTTCTACCCCTTACTACTCGATCCCCGTATTACATTCTAGCATTATCAAATAAGTAGAGGGCTTCACTTAAACTCAGATTCTCAATTAGTAACATAATTCACTATCAGTTAACTCGTTATGTTCTCTCACTACATTACCATAATTATGTTCACAATAACAACATGAAAGTTACCATTTAATTAAGTGTATATTATTCACGTCATAAATATACAATACAAGCACCCCGAGACTAGCTGCGGTGCACACATACTCGGCTATCCATCCCGGTACATCACGTACATAAGGATCACATATTCCGAATCTCTTAGGAATAGTTCACAGATAACAACATCACAAATAATGGAGGCGAACACAGTCACATCACATGGGTCACGCACATACCTGCGCTCCCACGATCAGCAGACTTATTAACATCCCAATAAGTCCTTCTCTGATCTATGTTCATCGAGGTAACCAGTCTAAATCCGGGAAACACAAGGATTAGAGGGCCCTAAGCGAACGCAAACCTCCCGTGATAGCAAGTATGGTAGGTATGTCATACACATAAAATCGATACATATACTAAGTATGCACACATATTAGTAATCACCATAATATTTTGGTACATATCTCTTCTCGTACTGACATATAATACTACACCATTTATATGTTCCCGGTTAATATAATTAATTAGGCCGTCAAT
This sequence comes from Sambucus nigra, assembly GCA_949130495.1. NCBI lineage: Eukaryota > Viridiplantae > Streptophyta > Magnoliopsida > Dipsacales > Adoxaceae > Sambucus > Sambucus nigra. The sequence goes on along the minus strand of OX422219.1, from coordinate 397,230,564 downwards.
AGCTCACATCGTAATAGACACTCACGTCCTACTTCATATTTTCCCTTAGGTTCAAACTACACTTCTAGGTTTGACTCCTCATTATATCCCAAACATCCCAAATATATCAATTACTCATCAAGGAAAGGCTATCTCTACCTATACACAAGGTTACGGGGCACTCGGGATCAAAACAGGCTAAAAAGCCTAAACTGTCAACTCGTTCGAAGTCTCGTTCGAACGAGGCTGTTCGAACGAGACTTCGTTCGAACGAACTGAGTCTTCTAACGAGATCTCGTTCGAACGAAGTGGGCTTTCTAACGAGATCTCGTTCGAACGATCTCATCGAACGAACTTCACCCTCGTTAGAAGTCAATGGTCAACTCGTTAGAAGCTCGTTCGAACGAGGTCGTTCGAACGACCTATGCAGGTCTTCTAACGAGCGACCAGATTCGAGCCCAGATTTCTTATTTTCATTTTTCCCATCTCTCTACACTTCAAATCTCATCCAAACATCAATCTAACAATTGTTTAAGGTCCCTAATCGTCCCTAAACATACTTAGTTCACATATTGACATGTTTGGGGGTATTAATTCATCCTAACATCATTCAAATATCAAATCTCTACATATTTTTCCCCAATTTTAAAACTATGAACCCTAGAATTTATGAATCATCAAAGAACTGAATTAAATTCGTTTTTGGTTTCCTACTAATTGTAATATCATCAGAATAATCATTACACACCAATCTACATGCGATTTCCTCATCAAAATGTACTTTCTATTTCCAATTTACATGGGTTTTTCATTAACTCCCAAGAACAATATGATTTTAATAAATTCCTACACATGAAAGAAGCATTCTTTGAAATAAATGAAATTAAACCACTTGACTTATTAAAATCTCTAATTTTGATGACGAATTGATGGATGGTTCTCTCTCTCTGCAGAGTTCTCCTTCAATCTCTCTCTCTCTACAAGCTTTCTTCTCCAAAATCAATGGTGGCTAGGGTTTGTGGTTTAGGAACTCTTTGGAATAACTTTCAATAACCTCCGTAGCCTATATGGTTATTAGTGGGCTTAGTGGGTTATTGACAAATCAGATATTAATTCCTAATTTTCGTAGGTTATAATTCCCCAAAATTCAAAATTACCAAACTGCCCTTATACGTTGCCGGTATGGCCTAAAAATGCCCCGGGACCCAAACCAAACCCCCGGCTAGTGTTTTCTGACTATTTCGACCCTTCCGGACGCGTTGGCGCACTCAAAACCACCATACGGTTTATAGAAATAAAATTCACTTTTTAATTATCATAATCATATACCATGACGCGACTGTCACACGCGTCTCAACAAAATTTTCAAATTGCCGTATTTCAATCTCACGACAAATTTCAGAATTCAAAATTCATATATAATCATATATGCACATATAATCAAATACCAACTCGCATCTCGCTAGTATTTTTAATCCGAATTAATTTCCAATTAATACGCATTTAATTTAATTAATCCCATAAAATAAATATCACAAAAATACGGGGTATTACACTCTTGCCTATAAGGGAAATCATTCATCGGTACGTGTGGGAAATTAATTTAATATACATGAATTTACATGAATATCTTCACGATATACCTCTTGCAAACGGTACATGTGGGAGTGAATTCGATATACTCGATGTATGTGAACAAGCTCCCTACTATATACCTCCCATTCCATCAAGTAATAATATGCGGGGAAACCGTTCAATATATGTCGATGGCACGATGCTAGTGGAGAAGGTAGGAATCATATCGCTTAGGTTGATCTCGCCCCGAAGGACTGGAACCCATCATGAAGTGACCCCCTAATACAGGACAAAATTTTGATCTATATTATAATGCTCGAGTGACGTAGTGTGCAAGAATGCATGAGTCTTAATTAGTATTTTATGGAAAGTTTTATGTATGTTAAGTGACAGAAATACTACCACTATGAGGGAGAATATACAAGAAGAATGGGAAAAGGGGATAAACATGGTGGGTAAAACTAGCAAGTATGTACATGGAGATTATACAAAGCATGGTGATAGATATAAAATGTGAGACATGTGAATATACACAAATGAATAGGAAATATGTGCAAAGTGAGAGGGTGGCATGTTAATATGCATGAGTGAAGAAAGTATGTAGATATATACAAGCGAGAGAAATGTGGAATTATGTGATAATATAACTAAGCATTAATATCTACAAGGGGTGTGTGAGACATGTGAGTGAGCATAAAGCTCTATATTATGGAGAAGAATGTGAGAGTGTGTGATAGTGTGACTAAGCATGGATATATACAAGTGGTGTGAGTCATTTGAAAGTGAGAAAGTGTGGAGTGAAACAGGTCAATATACACAAGTGAGTAAAGAGTGAAACATGGTGAATATATACAAGTGAGTAAAGGGTGAATCGTGGTGAATATATACAAGTGAGTAGAGTAAAGCATGTGCCAATGAGATAATATATACATTTGATGGGAAAAGAGCACGGTAGATTATAATGACCCGACCCAAATTGAATGGTTACCTATGAGTCAACCTCTTCCGAATCGGATGTTAGGTGTGAGGTGCAATGAAACAACCTATATAATATTGCTAGTCCAATTTTATTTTAATTAACCTTTCACTTATTTATCATGTGATTCAAGTTTCAGGATAAGCTACGTGAGGAACCCACGGGGAGCACCCTGAGTCCAAGTAAACAAAGCTACTAATGTAAAAATAAATAATGTACACATACCTGCACAACACCTACAAAATACGAACCCGCACCCATCCTGCAGTAACAAAGCGAGGGTGTGCACTTATACCTAGTGGGAATATACAAAGCAATATAGAAACGAACGACAGAAGGGAATACTCACACGCTACAATCACATGCATTTGAAAATATATATGTATCTACATATATATAGATATACCTTTGAAAAATACATACTCAAATGCATTAACCGTTTTACTTTCGAAAACCTTAATCATCCAAATTAATTTACCTTAATCTTGTAAATACTTCTTTTATTCATAATTATCATTTCTCACTGTACTTAACATACCCAGTCAACACTTAAAGTCATTACACTTGATTTATTCCAACCCCTTCCTTTACTGGAATCACCCCCATATATTCATTTAAAAGATGATTTAGTATTTTCATTGAAAGTACCATTTCAACACAAGCAAACACCGTCTTATAAAATACTTGTTTATCATTTGAAAACCTTTCAATACACACTTATGCAAATTATGGGTGAACAACTTAGGTTACTTAACCACCCATTTTCCCACTTTACTTCGCCCTTTTTACCTTAACTTATGGACATTCATACATTTACACATTTACTTGTCCATTTCAGCTTTACTGGAACATTTATTACATTGATTCAAGTTATGTTGTATTAACATATTTTTACCACACAACATATTTCTTGACATGTTCCATATTTTTTCTATCTTTTCTCAGAATCATCCTTTACTGTATACTTACACGGGCTCCACACCGACGGTTATGCGCACCATATGCTCTAGCCAGTGGCTTAGAGCTTTTCACCCAAGGGCTTCGGGATCTTCTTGATTATTCCCAGTTGAATCGGAGTCCTTATTAATGTCTTTAATATTTTACACATGTCCACATTATTCCATTTTCTTACTTTTATCCGGCCGGAGCCAAAACCCGAATTTAACCGTTTGTTTTTTCATTAACACTCGGATTTTTTTTTTCTTATTTAAGTTTCTTACCCACACACACGTGATTTATACTAAAATCATTCACGATTTAGGACTTAATTCATTTTCACAAAAATTAGTGTAAAGACATGTTTTAACATTTTTATTCGATAAAAATGTTTCACTTTAAGTAAATTACCAATTTACCCGTTTATATGCCAAATTCGCCATTTAGTTCCTTAACAAGTGTTATTTCTCAAAATGGTTATTAAGTCTCCAACTTAACGTTTAAAACACTTTAGCCATTTTAACACTTGTTTAATATTACACTTTTGCCCAACTTTCATACTTGACACTTTACACCTTGAATACATAAAATAACACCTTTTACACATTAAGCTCCTATTTTCGCACCTTTATCAAAGACCAAAATTTACATTTGTCTTATTTCATGTTTAAACCCAAGAAGACTTTCTTAAACTTGTTCATATATTTATTATAAAAATACCACAAGTTTATATGCATGGAAAAGTGGACTTTAAATCCTAAAATCTTATTAAATGGGTAAACATATATTTGAATTTGTATCATGGACAATAACATGCTTTTCAAGTCATAAAGATATTTTATTAACTTTTCAAAACTCATCAAATGTCCATTTTCCTAAAAATCTCTATTTTTGCATGAAACTTAGAAATATTTATTTCATAAATATTTCGACAAGATTAACTTCATTCCATATTTTATTCAATAATTCATTTTACTAGAAACACCAACAAAATAATGTTCTCTTACATTTTTATTCCATAAAATTTTCATTATTTCTTTTTATCATAAACACACTAAAATGGCGTTTTCTTACATTTTTATTCCATAAAAATGTACATAATTTCCTTTACTAGAAAATACACAAAACTTATATTTTCTTACATTTTTATTCCATAAAAGTGTTCATTTTCAATTTTATTAGGAGACACACTACAATAATATATTCTAGCATTTTTATTCCATAAAAATATGAATTTTCAGATTCACTAGAAAGCACACAAAATAATACTTTTTAACATTTTTACTCCACAAAAACGTCTATTTTCAGATTTACTAGAAAACACACAAAAATAATATTTCGTTTTTATTCCATAAAAATGTCAATTTTCAGTTTACTAGGAATACACCATTGTTTCATAATAATTATACTCTTAATCAACAACAATAAGACTGCAATATTTATCAAATAGAGTCTCAAATATAATAAGAGTATATTACCCCACTTAAATGGTCTCAAGGATGGTGGTGGTGATAGTGAAGATTGGTGACTCCCCCACCTCCAAAGGTGGCGCTAAAGGGAGTCACAAAAAGCTCCACCAAATAGTCCTTCGTGAAAGCTCCAAGAAATCCCACCAAAGACTCCCCACAAAACCTATAATAATATATTCTCGTTCTTCTAAACTAACCCTTTTCAAATACCCCGAACACCTCTAACCAACAACTAAGGTATATTTCATGCCTCTAACATGATAATAACACAAGTGGGTATTTCTATGGGGTGAGTGTAGGCACTATATAAATAAATCGGATAGGTTACAGACCGTTTGAGGAGAGAAAAAGTAAGAGGTGATAATAACTATCCAAGTATACTAACCCAAACCATTTCTCTTATACTAACACCGAAGTCTACGAACCACATACAAAATATGTTATCTACTAAACCCTAAGTCATCGAGCATCAATACTTGCCACAAGGCATGATCGATGGGAAGGGTGTTAACAACGTTTATGGCAGGTGGATTTATAAAGTCTTAGGTTCATTTCTTTTACACACCAAACAATTGGACCCACAAGCTTAAACCTAGTTACCTTTATTTCCTTTGTCAGAAAGTCAGGTCTTAGAACTGACATAAGAGTGTATTAATGGCTCAAGGGCTGACAACAAAGTGAGACAAGGAAGGTTTTCAGCGTCATTCGAATGACCCTTCCCATCGTTTAAATAAGATCTCCCTACTCATTCGAACAACATCCTTGTCATTTGATCGACCAATATTTCTAAGTTGCAGATTTCCCCACTAGCTTCTTCTGAGATATCATAAGGGGATCCTAATTGTGCAATGAAATAACAGATCTTATAAAAATAACGAATTTCTTAACTAAGTTTAATCTTTCTAAACTTTTCACATTTTCCCCAATAGTTTTTAACTTTTAAGAAAGGCATACAAAAATTATTAATCAATAATCAATAATTCTCTGGCCCATACAAATCTAAAATCCATTTATTCTCTTTTCTTAATCCAGTTTGTTACCTATAAATTCCTACAATTGTAATTGATTCTCCTCATCTCTAATCCATATATAATTCGATTTATTTATCAAGGAATAATAGTACATAGATATAAACACCATGATATGAAAAAGGCATATATAAACAACATGTAAGTATGATAGTAAGAAAAACATATAAGTGGAGGCATGTGTACACATGTAGGAAAGTAGAAAGAGAGGAGAGTAAAAGAAATAAAACCCATGTGAAATAGAGTATAGTGCTCTAAAAATGGTCCCCAGTGGAGTCCCCATTGTGGCCATTCGAGGTGGATTCCCCCTGTCCGGGCCGACCCCTGAAATTGGAAAGGGGAGAAAACAGAGATATGTCTCTCTTTGCATGTGTGAGGATTCAAGGATAAGGAATACAATCTTCACCACTCGCATTTATCTCCGTGGGACGCCATGGATATAAATCAACCATTGTCAAAGGGGTGAAAATATAAAAATGGAGTCGCCAACCTATTTTGCTCAAAATAGGCAAAAGAATGTAGCCATCCCGAGAGAATGACATTAACAGACATATTGATGCATACAAAACCAAATGAATCGAGGGTTCGGAGTTTAAGCTATGGAATGGGAAGGTGTTAAGCACCCATTTTGTCCTTTGGGTCTCTTATGGGCTATGATAATGTTATCCTTTGATCCAAAATGTTAAACTTGTGTACATGTGTGGGATGTGAATAATGAGAAAAGGAAGTCATCCGACTACCGTTATGAGATAGACAAAGCGGAAGCCTTTTAAGGAGAGTACAAAAGAATAACAAAAAAATATAATGTTAGTTTCCGTAAAATCATAAATAATTATGATGAAGTGAATGTGAATATTGAGAAGTAACATTAATATGTAGGAGTAAGCGTATTTGCAATTCTACTAAACGTAAGAAAACATAAAGTGAATAACAAGGACTTTTTTGTCACTTTTAGATACCCAAGTGGTGGTAACCTTTTGCTTACCCTTATCATTGTTGAAAATAGTCATTTGTTGTAAGTGTTCTCATGAGGTGTAGACATCCTTTGAAATTCTTCAATTAAACACGCTCTCTAAGACTATCGAGGTTGCTATAGTGGTGTGTGGGAGCATGTGTTTAAGAGATTCTTCATAGTTTGTAATGAAATTCCGTAAGTTGACCTCTTCGTTTATAATGGGTACAAAAATATATTTTCTTAAGTTGACCTTGGTTAACACGCCTAGTACGAGTTCTCTTTGGTGAGTTACGTGGAGAACTATAAGGATATAACACAAACATGGCAATCAGTTTGGTGCAGCATTGGAAGTGGATGCACACTTGTGACCTACGTAATGCCTCTCTTTAAAACCTAAAGAAGGATCTAGGAAAATCCTTACAACTTTCTTGGATGTGTCCTCTAAGGTGAATTTGACCTCCAGGGCACATCCAATACCTTTCTCGAGTTGGAAAACATGGGCTTTAAGTTTCTCACAAGTCTTCAATGATTCTTGAATATCTCTTGTAAGACTAACCACTTTGTTGGTAAATTCGATCTTTTCCCTACCCATGGAAACAAGTTTATCACTCAAAGGGATTATAATTGAGGCCTCACTATCTCTCAAAACATTCAACTCCTTCTTTAAAGAAAACATAATAAGAGTCCAATTTTTATTTTTCCTTTTATTTTTTGACAACTCGGTGTAAAGTTCGGAGTATGTGTATTAGAGACCACATTATCCTTCACTCTAATCATCACCCTCAAACTCTTCGAAATATTTTGGTTCATTGTCGAGGTTATCATGTTTAGAAACATCCTCGTCGGCATGAGATGTACTTGAAGTGATAATGTGACTAGCCATGAACGTGGTAAAGTTAAATTCATACGGTGATTCATCCCCACAGTCCACTGAATTAACATCACTTTCACTTAGAGTGACATTATATGTGGCTTTGCCATTTCCTTGTCTCTTAAGCCTAGTGGTCTTAAGATATCTCATGGTGTATGTTGTTTGCGAATGATATAGTTTTAGTAGAAACTTCAAAGGAAAGCTTAGCGATGAGAGTAGATACTTGGAGAAAAGCCTTATAATCTAAGGGTATAAGAATCAGTAGAAATAAAATGGAATTTATGGAATGTAAATTTCATAATGAGGCGTCAAGTAACATAATGTTAAATATTGAAGAAAATGTGATAAACCAAACTAATAAATTTCATTATCTAGATTTATTGTTACAAAGTAATGGGGATATTGATGAGGATGTTACGAGTATAATATCATCTGGTTGGATGAAATGGAGACAAGCAAGTGGGGTGTCATGTGATAAGTGGATAACTAATAAATTAAAAGGAAAATTGTATAGAACAATTGTTAGGCTAGCGGTTATGTATGGAGCGAAGTGTTAGGTGTTAAAGACAAAACATGAACAAAGTCTCCATGTTAGTGAGATGAGGATGATCTAGTGGATGATAGGAATTACTAGAAAGGACAAAATTAAAAACCAATATGTGTGAGGAAAGTTAGGAATAGCTCCCATTAGAGATAAATTAAGAGAAAGTAAACTTAGGTGGTACAGTCATGTGTTGCGTAGACCAGTAGATGCCCCTATAATAAGAGGAAGATTGTTGGAGATAGAGGGTAAAAGAACAAGTGGTCTCCCTAAGCTATCGTTGGAGGAAATTATTAGGAGAGACCTTAAGAAATTAAACTTGAATTATAATAATGCATATAATAGATTAGAATGGAAAAGGAGAATCCATGAGGTTGACCCCATGTGATGGGATTAAGGCAAGGATGATGATGATGATGATGATTAAGCCTAGAGGTACATTCATGGTCTTTGTGACCTTTTCCTTCACACCCATAACACACCTCCAATTCATGTTTCTTAGGATACTTACGTCTATATTTCTCTTGATCATTCCTAAATAAATTCTTACTCGCTTTGTAGTTTTTATTTCAATCAAAATTTTAATTTTATAATTTGGATGAATTTCAATTTTTGAATTTGAGAAACTTTTTAAATTTTTTAGCAAACAGATCAAGATCTTCTTGATCAAATTCATAATGGGAATAAAAAACCTCCTATTTTTTCGATTTAGCTTTTAAAGTTATTCCTTGTTTTTTTAGGATTTTAAGGAACATGTCTATTCGTATGGATGGAGATCACTTACGAGTTCTTCTAGCCTAATTGTATCTAGAATTTCAAAAGTGTTAAATAAGGCAATTTTTGCATTAAACGAGATGGGAGAAACCTCAAAAGTTTCTTAACAACTCTCTTTTCTGGAATTTTCTCACCTAAATTAAAACAAGAACTCATAATATCAAACATACGATAATAAAATTCATGAAAAGTTTCAGTTTCAAGCATGTGTATAGTTTTAAAGATTAAAATCTTTAACAACATTGACACCCTTATGTGTGAGATGTAGGATATACCAAGCTTATTTAGACGTGGTACACGTCATAATGCGATAAAATTTGTTGGGTATGATAGCACCAGAAATAAAATTCAAACCACGAGAGCTAAAATTAATCAATCTAAAGTCATCTTCAGTCCCAATTGTGATTGGTTTGAGAATATTTTTTTTTTCATTAGCCATGGTAAGAGAATTCCACCCCCTTGCAGTGACACGACAAACACGATCGTCAATCGATTTTAGAGATGATATCATCTGAGCTTTCCAATAAGCATAATTCATGCCATCGAACAAAGGTGGCCTATTGTATGAATTATTCACATAGCCACAATTATTCATTCAAATAACTTGGGCAAATAAGCTTTCAATCATATTTTAAAAACGTATATAGTGGTCTGAATATATGCTCAAAGGTAGAATACGTAGATTAGGTCACAAATAATCCAAATTCAATTTAATCCAATTTTATCTTGATTAAATATGTGAAACTATACATGAAAGATAATCCTCTTTTTCTTATTTTTTGGGTTTTTATTTATATGAAAATAAAAGACGTGAAATAATACAAATAAAAAGTATATTAGGATGTGTGAGATGAGATAATAAAAGTGCTAAGTAATAAAACAAGTTATTGCGATTTATGAGAATTTAAGGAGAGAGTTGAGAAGATTGGAGCTTCTTGAAGATCTTGAGCTTGATCTTGAATGTTGGAGAGAAGCCCTTAGACTTGGATGATGATGGAGGGTAGTTGATTCACCAAGTTTGATGAAAAGGATGATGAAAAGTGAAGGTTGGAAATGGATTTGGGTGTGAAAATCACGCTGACTTCGAGAGAAGTTTTCTGGATTTGCTGAGAGTTATATGCTTCTGATCTGGGCTCTCCTTGCAAATGATGTTAGACCTCCTTTTTATAGGCCCGGGGCCTGTTCCTTCCAATCGGCAGGTGCGTTTAGGCACACTACCGATAGGCAAGGTTTGGGACCTGTCGTTTGGAAGTGTCTTTCAGGCCTTTTCGAAAAATCGATCGCAGAATGCAAATCATTGATCAGAATCGTGCACAAGGTGGACTGTTGGAAAGTTAATTTAGAGAACTTAGAAAGTCCTTTGGACCGTTCCCGGGTTCGAGAGTTGACTTTGGGTCAAATATGTCTCGAAAGAATTTATCGGTCCATTAGACGGGGAATCGTCGGATGCAAACGGAATGTTCGTCCGCATGGTATGTCAGAATTATGCACGGGGCAGATCGTTAGAAAGTTTAGGAGATGTACTTTGACATTCCAGAGGGTTTGATCCGGGTCGGGGAGTTGACTTTGGTCAACCGGGCCTTGGAAGCATTTGGCGACCTCTCAGAGTAAAATGGATTGTTCGTCCGTATCGTAAGTCAGAATCACACATGGGATGGATCGTTGGAAAGGGATTCTAGTGCCCTTCAAAGATTCATTCAGTCTCAGTCGAGCTGACGAGTTGAATTAGGTCAAATGGAGCCTAGGAGCTCCTGGTGGCCTCCTGATTGAGTTTTAGGGGACCTATTTTCCCCTAAAACTCAATCAGGCTAAAAAGGCTAACATATCAATTCCACAAACAGCCCAGGGAGTTCTGGATGGATGGATACAATGAAGCACTATTCCACTTGGATGATCGTATCCAGAATGCCAACAATGAGGGCTATAAGCAAGGCTGGCTGAATGCCTTAGGTGTGCTGAAGCTCGAACAAGGTCATTATCTGTGGGATTACCATGATCCCAGGTTGCTCGACTTGCTTGTGCCATCATACAATTTGGACATGGATTGGATCCCTGCTCGGCCCATTCCTCGAAGCTTAATTTCAAAGTATCTCGGTGACTACAATTTACATTCTCAAATCGAGGTATCTCATCCCGAGCATCTCTTAGATCGACCATCCGTGATGAATGTCAGGATGTTGAAGGATCTCAGCTTCATCAATTCTCCTCTGTCTTTAATTGATCCGCCTGCTGACGAGGAACCTGTGTCAAAAGCAGAGGGGAAGAGACCAGTAGAATAGGAATTTTTTATGTAATAGTTAGTATACATGTCAATGTAACTGTAATTTCATTATCAATGTAATTTATTTTAAATTCAATGAAAGACTTTCATTTTTGTTTGTAAATCCTGATTGCTACTGTCTTGTAATTATCAAACACTTTATATTTATGCATATTTGTTAAAAAGATAACAATATTGTGTTGTTTGTCGACCAACTCAGTAACAATTAAAAAGTTATAAGTATCAATACTTTTGCTCGATCACTTAATAATAAAGTAATGAGTATAAAAATGTTGTTTAAAATGTTTCTAACCAACCAAGGTTGTTAGATTCTCCATGTCGACCAACTACAGTTAGTGGGTTTTTATCCCCGACCAGCTATAGTTAGTCTTTTTGAAATAATTTTACCCATAAAATGTTTCCGACCAACCAAGATCGGTAAATTTTGCTTGTCGATTAACTACAGATGGTGGGTTTTTATCTCCGACCAGCCATAGTTAGTAGACTTTTCTCTTAAATGTTTCCGACCAACCAAGGTCGGTAAATTTTCTTTGTCGACCAACTACAGTTGGTGGGTTTTTATCCCCGACCAGCCATAGTTAGTAACTTTTGCACTTTCTGGAATAATCTTACCTCCCGACCAACATAAGTTGGCATTTGCGAGAATATTTTGTTTCCTAGCCAAACAGGTTGGCATTTTTAGGAATATTTTGTTTCCTAGCCAAACAGGTTGGCATTTTTAGGAATATTTTGTTTCCTAGCCAAACAGGTTGGCATTTTTAGGAATATTTCGTTTCCTAGCCAACCGAAGTTGGCATTTTTAGGAATATTTTGTTTCCTAACCAACCGAAGTTGGCATTTTTAGGAATATTTTATTTCCTAACCAACCGAAGTTGGCATTTTTAGGAATATTTTGCTGCTGAGCAGTCTGAGTTTTGCCGAGTTTTGCCGAGAAGTGTGTAGCACTAGTATTCCCCGAAAAATTCTCAATAAAAGGAGAGACTTTAACAGAATATCTTCATTTTATTCATACTGATGGAACTGTGTTACATATACATCACTGATAATACTTGCGTAGGTGCTCTGCGTTCCATGCATTCTTGAACTCCTCCCCTTCTAGAGTTGTTATTCGATAAGTTCCTGGTCGAGCAACTTCTGTAACTCGATATGGTCCATGCCAATTTACTTCCAGCTTATTGTGCTTTTGAATTACTTTCTTCAGCACATAGTCTCCTTCTTTCAGGTCGCACTTCTTCACCGTTTGGTTGTAGAACAAAGTTGTTCGCTACTGGTAAGCAGCATTTCTAATAGCTGCTTCTTCTCTAACTTCCTCGAGCATGTCTAAATCCAGTCTTCTCATTAAGTCGCTGAAAGGGAATTGAAATTCAGTACCTTGTGTATTGGAAGGCCCAACTCGGCAGGTATAACGGCTTCAGTTCCAAACGCCAGCATATATGGTGTTTCTCCAGTTGCTACTCGGGGAGTAGTTCGGTAAGCCCAGAGTATTGTTTGTAGCTCGTTGATCCAATTCGATTTTGCATCATCCAGTCTTTTCTTCAAGCCATTTAGTAGCGTTCTGTTTGTCACTTCAGTTTGTCCATTGCTTTGAGGATCGCCTGGTGCTGAGTGGACCTTCAAAATATTTTATTGATGACAATGGGCGGCAAACTCCTCGTTATCAAATTGTGTTCCATGGTCTGTGATGAAGGCATGAGGTAGACCATATCGATAAATGATGTTCTTCCAAATAAATTGGTACACCTTCTCGTACGTCATATTAATGAGTGGCTCAGCTTCTACCCATTTAGTAAAATAATCCACTGCGATGACGAGGTACTTGAACCTTCCTCGAGTCGTTGGCAGTGACCCAACTAAGTCAATTCCCCACATGGCAAATGGCCAAGGGGAAGTTATGGGTGTCAACAATGCTTGTGGAGTTCTTCGGATGGAGGAAAAGCGCTGGCACTTGTCACACTTCTTGGCGTAGGCTATGCAATCAGCCCTCATCGTCGGCCAGTAGTATCCTTGCGTCATCACCCTTTGTAAAAGCGTCCGACCTGCTACATGTGCTCCACAAGACCCTTCGTGTATCTCTTCAATTAATTCTTTCACCTCGGAGGGGTGTACACATCTCTGCAAACCTGCCATAATTCCTCGTCTATATAAAACACCATTAGTTAATACATACCGAGCAACTTTAAACTTCAATTTTTTGGCAGCGAGCTTGTCAATTGGCAATTCTCCCTCCTTGATATACGCCCTGATGGGATCCATCCAAGATGGTCCTAAATCAAGGGTGATAAAGTTCATCGTCAGATCTTCATCTATACTCCGACTAGCTAGCACTTCAATTGGGATTGTTCATCGTAGCTCGGTGCGAGTAGCTGATGCTAGTCGAGCTAGGGCGTCTGCTCTTGCATTCTCCATTCTTGGTATTCTGACCGGCTGAATAGCGGCAAATTCTGACACCAGCTCCTTTGCCTTTGCATGATATCTGATCATTAATTATCCTCTAACTGCATATACTCCCATCATTTGGTTTATGATCAATTGAGAATCACTGAAAACAATGACCTGTTGCGCTTCCATAATTTTAGCCAAACTAAGTCCTGCAATCATGGCCTCATACTCAGCCTCATTGTTGGAAGCTTTGAATTGGAAACGCAAAGCGTATTCCATATCGACCTCATATGGAGTGCTCAAAACTTTCCCCGCGCCATATCCTGTAGTACAAGATGAGCCATCTACATATAGCCTCCATATAGGTAACTCGTCTTATAATTTCTGATCAGTTAGAGTTCCTCGGTGAAATATTTGCTGCTTCCTTTCCTCCTCGAATTTTTCTTGCTCTTCGTCGATCATTTCTTCTTGCCCTTTTACCAACCGGAGTTGGTCTGAGCTCGAAGTCAATGATCTTGTAACATCCACTTGCCCTTTTACCAACCGGAGTTGGTCTGAGCTAGTGTTTGTTGATCCTGTAACATCCACAGGTTGATCAGCGAGCAACTCTTGTTTCTCGTCCGGAGTCCTCACAACTATCTCTGCGTCACATCCTGTAACATCCACACGCCCTTTTACCAATCTGAATTGGTCTGAGCCTGTGTTTGTTGATCCTGTAACATCCACAGGTTGATCAGCGAGCAATTTTTGTTCCTCGGAGATGTCAGGATTGGTGAACTCCGCTATAAAATCTGCTACAGCCTGCCCTTTAAGCGATGATCTGGGTTCATAGACTATATCATATTCACCGAGCTCTATTGCCCAGTACATCAATCTTCCTGATTTTTCTCGCTTATGCAGGGCTTGTCTCAATGGCATATCAGTATATACTACTATAGTATGAGCCTGGAAGTATGGCCTCATTCTCCTACTTGCCTCAATAAGCGCCAGTGCTAACTTTTCCAGCCTTGGGTATCTGATCTCTGCTCCTCGGAAGGCCTTACTTGTGTAGTAAATTGGTTTTTATACTCCATTCTCCACTCTGATCAGCGCCGAGCTAACTGCATTCTCGGACACTGCAAGGTACAAGTACAATTTTTCTCCCATCACTGGCCTGGACAATAGTGGAGGTGCTCCCAAGTATCTCTTCAAGTCTTAAAAAGCCTTCTCGCATTCATCATTCCACTCAAAAGTCTTTCTGAGTGTCTTGAAGAATGGGAGACATCTATCAGTTGCTCGTGACATAAATCTGTTGAGTGCCGCTACTCGTCCTGTGAGACTCTGTACTACCTTCTTCGTCGTTGGAGATCACAGCCCTAATAGAGCTTTGATCTTTTCAGGATTTGCTTCAATGCCTCGTTGATTGACAATGTACCCGAGAAATATGCCTTCTCGTACTCCAAAGATGCACTTCGTCGGGTTTAGCTTCATTTGATATTTATCTAGTTGATCAAAAGTCTGACTTAAGTCAACTAGATGATCGGCCGCTTTTTTGCTTTTTGCCAGCATATCGTCAACATAGACTTCCATGTTGTCACCGATTTGTTTAGCAAAGACCTTGTTCATCAGCCTCTGATATGTCGCACCTGCATTTTTCAAACCAAAAGGCATAACATTATAACAATAAGTTCCCCTAGGGGTAATGAAAGAAGTACTCTCCCTGTCTTCAGTTTTCATTTTAATTTGATTGTAGCCAGAATAAGCATCCATGAAGCTCAGCAACTCGTGTCCCGAGGTGGCATCCACCAGTTGATCAATTCGGGGCAGTGGAAAGTGATCCTTTGGGCATGCTTTGTTGAGGTCGGTGAAGTCTACACACATCCTCCACTTGTTGTTCTTCTTCTTTACCATCACCACATTAGCTAACCAATCTGGATATTTAACATCTTCAATGAAACAAGCTTTCTGGAGCTTCTCGACTTCCTCCTGTATAGCTTGATTCTTCTCGGGACTGAATACTCTTCTTCTTTGCTTCACAGGCTTGATCTCCTTATTCACATTGAGTTCGTGACATAAGAAGTTTGGGTTTATCCCAGGCATATCTTCATGACTCCACGCAAAGTTTGTCTTCTGCTTCTAAGGAAAGTTATCAATTCCTGTTTTAATGAGGTTTCCAACGACGAACCTATTTGAGTAGTTCGCTCAGGGTGCTCGTCGTCCAGAATGATGTTTTCAGTAGCTTCCACCATTTGACCCTTCACGAGTTGCGACTCATCTCGGGGATCTAATGTTTCAATTTCTGCACCTTCATCCACTTGATAGGTAGTAGTTTTTTCCTTTGATTCTTCCAGTTCTTCTTACTCGGCGGATGAATAATAGCATTCCCGAGCTACTTTCTGATCACCTTTCACAACTCCTACTCCAAAGTTTGTTAGAAATTTTAGGCACTGATGCATTGTAGATGGTACAACCTCGAACTTTTCCAATCCTACTCTTCCCATGATGATATTGTACGATAATTGGACATTCTTATCCATCACGAAGAAACGTATTCTTTCTGTCCGACAAGCAGGCCACGTACCAATGAATATATCCAACTTGATCGTCCCAAGTGGAAATACTTTCTCGCCAGCAAAACCAATGAGGGTTTTGTGGTAAGGCTCCAGTTGAGATAGCTTTAGATTTAAACTATCGAAGCACGAGTAGAACATGATGTCTGCCGAGCTACCATTGTCGACCAGTACTCTTGAAATCATGACTTCCTTCATTCTCATTTTGATCACCAGCGGGTCATCATGAGGATATAAAACACCTGCAAGGTCATTTTTTGAAAAATCGATAACCAATTTCTCCTTGTTCACCTTTCTCGGGCGATCTTCCTCTGCTAGATTTATTCGCTGAATGTACGAGCAAGCTTGAACCTCACTGAGGTAAGCTTTTCTTTCTGCAGTAAGGTCTCCTCCTCCTACATCTCCTCCTATAATAACATTACAATCAAATGATCCAAAGCATATTGAAAATACCTCTCGTTCTGGATGCCTTGGTTTCTTGGGAAGATCGGGGTCATCCTCTGGATCAACTTCATGGTTTCTCTTCTTGTTCTCCTCTGCTAGACGAGGAGATCTAGACCTCTCTCTAGTTTGGTCGTTGTTTCTTCTTTCGCCTCCCCGATCAACATACTTTGCTAGCTTTCCTCGTCGGATGAGTGTTTCAATCTCATTCTGAAGAGCTATGCAATTTTTGGTCATATGGCCATGATCCTTGTGGAACTCGTAATATTTTTCCCTATTCCTCGTGTCAGGGTCTGCCTTCATTTTCTTTGGCCAGTTTAACTCCTCGCTGTTCTTAATTTCTTCCAGGACGTGGTTGATATTTACCTTCAAAGGTGTGTAATTATCAAATTTCCTCAAGACCTCCCATGACGACCTATTTTTGGATTGTTTGTCACCACCATTGTTCTTATGTTCTTTCTTCTTAGCTTTATCACATTCCACCTTGGTTTCTTTGGCGTACATATTCTTCTTCGCAGACATAGCCTCCTCGGCATTCATAATCTTGGACGCTTTTCCCATCAGGTCCGACATGGTTCGAGGTGGATCTTTGGCCAAAGTGTAGTACAACTTGTTTGGCAGTAGTCCACTCATCAAAGCGGTAATCGTTGTCTTCTCCTCATAATCAATGACTTCGAGTTTCTCGTTATTAAAACGAGTTATATAATCTCTGGTACTCTCACCAGCTTTTTGTCTAACACTTAACAAATGAGCTACTCGTTTCACTGGCTTTGCTCCAAAGCAGAAATTCCCAATGAATAGCTCGGCCAGTTGAAGAAAAGTTGAAATCTTACCCTGAGGAAGACTATTATACCATATTTGAGCAGATCCGGTAAATGTTCCCGAGAATGCTATGCATCTCATCTCATCTAGGACAGCATAGATGTCGGCTACAGCTTGGTATTGTTCTATATGGAGGACAGGGCCAGTCTTTCCATCATACTTGGGAGTCACAACAGGTGCTTTGAACTTTGATGGTGTTGGAAAATTAACAATGTCCTGGATAAAAGGTGTTCCTCGAACAAAGGTTCGTTGTAGAGGATTCTTGGTGTCGCGCCCCGAATTAATTAAGTTAAACTCATCCTTTTAATTAGAGATAAATTGCCTTAAACAATGCTTAAATTTAAATCTCTGAGGAAAATAGCATAAGATTTTTTTTTTTCCAAAGGTATGTGTAGATGAAAACATAACTCCCTTTACTATAACTTATAAGTACTACATAACTTTACATAACCAAGATCCTTAGTTTAATAATTACACAAAAGGAATCTTGATATTCAAACCATACTAATTATCCGTCACTCCCCCGTTTTTAAGGTCCTAACTTGGCAGTGAACTCCATATTATAAGCATACCTGAAACAAAACATTACATGAGTGTAAGCTATAAAGGCTTAGTGAATGACCACATACCACACATATAACCAATTTGAATAACCATTTTTATTTTGTTCTAATGCTATAACCCAACAGGAATTGTGAAACTCTCGCAAGCCTGGACCCACCACAGTCCAATTAACCCACCACAATTATTAGGGACCACCACATCCCTTTATTAGGCCCGAGTACACAAACCTTTAAGTTGGATTAACAGGACAACCACATCCCGTAGGACCCACCACAGCCCTTAACATTAGATATAGGACTCACTAGTCCATATCATTATATAACATCGCATAACATTTTTAATCATATGCATATGTTTCATATATACAACATCACTCCCATAAACATTTTCACACATGTGTTTAACTACACATTTCCATATGAAATTATAAGCATATATATTTCATAAGGAAGGTCACTCACCTTGGATTTAGTGCTAAGATTAATACCAACTACTTCCTTGGTATGGTAGTATTAGCTGCTTCCCCACCTAACAAGTCAATGTCGTTAGTATTTGAATACACCGATTAACATCAAACCCAGTAATACATCACATCATTTGGTCAATCAGAAATAACTAAGGAGGAATTAAATATGACACTTCACATTTCTATAACACCCAATTAATTAGGGTTCTAACATAATTTACATAATTTAATTACGAATTTGCTAGACAAAGTTATGCCCATTTTATTACAGCCTTTTCCAAATCATTTCTCAAGAAAAACAACAACACAACTTCAACTTCATGAAATTCTCATAATTTTTGTACAACATAACTTTCCATGATATTCCACCCAATATTAGTAAACACATTGAATAATACAAATTTAATGTTTCATAATTTTTAGGTCTCATTTTCTATGTCGAGCAAAACGTCAAACACCTGGTATGCATTCTTGCTCCTTTAGGGCAGATTTTAAACCAAGACTTCAAACTATCACCAAGGGTTCATTCCTTTGTATTTTTACACAATTTTCGGATATGTTATACATGTATGAGTATATTTTACTCTCCAACTTGAATCACTCAATTCCAATTAGTATTCCGTGATTTATGCCATTTTTAGTATAACTAGGTCAAAATACAACATTACGGCATAACTTAACATTTTTAAGCATACATAACCTTGACCTTGAGTATAATTCATGGAAACATATAATAAACATGTTTTAGCAGAAACGTAAATCATAATCATGAATTTTCTAAATCAAAATGCTTTACGAAAAGATGATGTAAATTTAGGACTTTAAAGTATGCATTTACGATCCTAGCTCCAGTTTTAACTTATGTTCCAACACATAAGTTTCTTCTCTTTAAAATATATATCATTAAAATATGGGTATCATTAAAATATATATCCAAATCAAAAATAAAAACATGATAAGTATAGAACTCATCCATGTGACCAACTTTAATAAATATGTAATTACCTTACGAGGATTCCTTGATTTATGGAAAATTTCCAAAGATTTATTCCTTAACTTTCTTCTCTTTCTCTCTCTTTAGGCAAAACTCTTGTTCATGGATGCATTTGTTGAACAAAGGAGTTGTTTTATACAGTTTAAGTCGGCCAAACCATCACCCACCCTTTAACCAATCAAAAAATAGCACATGGTGTGCTAATAAGACAATTGTCATTTAAGGGATGGACATATTTGCCCTTGTTTCGTACTTTCGGAATAACTTCTTGTACGAACCTCCGTTTAACCCACCGTTTGTTGTGCTATAATATTAATTCATATATCTACAACTTTCATAATTTATATTTTCCCAAAATCATAAACTAATACGCCTAATTTGGGCATCGAACAGGAAAGTAGCAATTTACCGAAAATCTCAAAACTTTCACATTTGGCGACCAAACATTGCCAATTTCGTATCAACACCCTTATTTACTTTTATAAACATAATCATGCATTAAAACATAATTTATGATGCATTTAACCACATAACTAATCATATGTTCTAAACATGGTATCCCCGATCATAAGCTCAATTATCACCTAATGTAAACAACACATATATCACATGAGCATGCATCCCCTAAACATGATAATTAACATGTTTAACACACATAACAAATCTATAACTTATAACTCCTAAGTTATAATTAATCATGTAATTAACCTTCCTAATCATGTTTTAGGGCCTTACAATTCTACCCCTCTTATAAAAATTTCGTCCTCGAAATTTAACGCATAAGAAACTTACCAAATAGATGAGGATATTGCTTCTTCATGTTATCCTCCCCTTCCCAAGTGCCATACTCCACATTCCGATTTCTCCACATCACTTTAACTAGTGAAATGGTTTTACTACGTAACACTTGCTCCTTTCGATCTACAATAGCAATTGGTTCCTCCATATAGGTTAAGTCATCTTGAAGCTCTATCGGTTGTGAGATAAACACATGTGAAGGATCGGGCACATACTTACGTAACATGGATATATGAAAAACATCGTGTATCCGGGACAATTCTGGTGGTAACGCCAATTTATAAGCTACAGCTCCAACCCGTTTCACTATCTCATAAGGGCCAATGTACCTCGGACTTAACTTTCCCTTCTTCCCGAATCTCATAACCCCTCTCCAAGGAGAAATACGTAGGAATACTCGATCACCTTCCTCAAATTTCAATTCTTTCCTTCGGTTGTCTGCATAACTTTTCTGTCTACTTTGCGCCACCTTTAAGTGATTATGGATAACATTGATCTTTTCAGTAGTCTGTTGTACAATTTTTGGCCCAAGAAGTTTTCGTTCTCCTACTTCAGTCCAACACACTGGAGTTCTGCATTTTCTCCCATACAAAGCTTCATAAGGAGCCATCTCAATACTCGAATGATAGCTATTATTATAAGCAAACTCTATTAGTGACAGGTGTTCATCCCAACTCCCCTTGAACTCCAACACACATATTCGTAACATGTCTTCAAGTGTTTGGATCGTTCTTTCTGACTGTCCATCAGTTTGAGGATGAAAAGCTGTACTAAATTTCAATTTAGTACCCAAAGCTTGTTGTAAACTAGGCCAAAAGTGAGAAGTGAACTTAGGATCTCGATCAGAAATAATAGAAACTGGTGCACCATGCAATCTCATCCACATATATTTTTGCATATCTATCCATGGAGTAAGTAGCTTTAACAGGAAGAAAATGTGCAGACTTAGTCAACCTATCAACGACAACCCAAATAGAATCAAACCCTCGTGATGATTTTGGTAAACCTATAACAAAATCTGTAGTAACATGCTCCCATTTCCACTCAGGAATAGGTAAGGGCTGTAGTAAACCACTTGGCTTCTGATGCTCCACCTTCACCTATTGGCAAACTAAACATTTAGCTACGAACTCTGCAATCTCACGTTTCATATTGTTCCACCAGTAATATTCTTTCAAATCTCTGTACATTTTGGTACCTCCCGGATGCATAGAGTAAATAGAACTATGTGCCTCTTCTAATATATCTTTCTTTAAGGGTGGATCATTCGGTACACAAATCCTATTTTTATAACACAATGATTCATCATTTTTAATCTCAAAGTCACTCCCTCTGCCATCCCGAACTTCTTATTTCTTCTTCTCAAGGAATGGATCACTGATCTGCAAATTTCGTATACGTTCTGCCAATAAAGGTCTCACTGTGACATGTGCTAATAATCCTCCACTTTTTGAAAACTTTAATTCAATCCCCATCGATGCCAAGTCAAGAATATTTCCAACACGGGCACACCGTATGCAACCAAGCGTCCCTGATGATTTTTGACTCAAAGCATCTGCTACTACATTGGCCTTCCCAGGATGATGATGAATGGTACAGTCATAGTCTTTAATCAGCTTTATCCAACGTTTCTGTCTCAAATTCAGTTCTTTCTGTGTAAACAAGTATTTCAAACTTTGATGATCCGTAAATATCTCACACGTTTATCCATACAAGTAATGTCTCCACAACTTTAAAGCAAAAACAATGGTTGCTAGCTCCAGATCGTGTGTAGGGTAGTTTCGTTCATGCGTCTTTAATTGTCTGGAAGCATATGCTATTACCTTCCCATTCTGCATAAGAACACATCCTAAATCCTGAAATGAAGCATCTGTATAGATCACAAAAGACTCATTCCCACATGGAATAGTAAGTATAGGGGCTGAAACCAACCGATTCTTTAATTCTTTAAAACTCCTCTCACATTCTTCATCCCATACAAACTTCACTTCTTTACGAGTCAACTTTGTCAGTGGTAATGCTATTGCTGAAAATCCCTTAATGAATCTGCGATAGTAACCTGCCAATCCTAGGAAACTCCTAATTTCTGTCACATTCTTAAGACTTTCCCATTCAACCATTGCTTCCACTTTCTTTGGATCAACAAAAATCCCATTTCCCGAGACCACGTGCCCTAAAAACACAATTTCATTCAACCAAAACTCACACTTGCTGAATTTAGCAAACAATTTCTTCTCTTTCAAAATCTACAATACAAGTCTCAAATGCTTCTCATGTTCCTCCATGCTACGCGAGTAAATCAACACATCGTCTATGAATACAATCACAAATGAATCAATGAAAGGGTGGAATACCCGATTCATCAAATCCATAAAAACTGCTGGAGCATTGGTTAATCCAAAAGGCATCACTAAAAACTCATAGTGCCCATATCGAGTTCGAAAAGCTGTTTTGGAAATATGACTATCCTTCACTTTCAGTTGGTGGTAACCCGATCTCAAATCAATCTTAGAAAATACTGTGGCCCCCTGTAATTGGTCAAACAAGTCATCGATACGAGGTAGAGGGTACTTATTTCTAATGGTCACCTTATTCAACTGCCGATAATCAATACATAATCGGATTGTCCCATCTTTCTTTTTCACAAATAACACTGGTGCTCCCCATGGCGAAACACTAGGCCGAATGAAACCTCTGCTTATCAGATCTTGTAATTGCACTTTTAATTCCTTCAACTCTGCTGGTGCCATTCTATATGGAGCAAGAGAAATTGGACCAGTACCTGGAATTAATTCAATAGAAAACTCTACTTCCCTATCGGGTGGCAATCCTGGCAATTCCTCTGGGAAGACATCAGAAAATTCTCTAACCACTGGTATATCTTCAACTTTAAGTGTTTCCTTACTAACATCAACAACATAAGCTAAATACCCTGTACAACCTTTACTCAATAACTTTCTACTCTTAATGGCTGAGATAAGACAATTAGGGACAACATTCCTTTCTCCTGTAAACTGAAACTCAGGTTCACCTGGCAGATGAAATGTAACTTCCTTTCGAAAACAATTAATGGAAGCATGATACGATGATAACCAATCCATCCCCAGTATAATATCAAAATCCCAAATGGCCAACGGTATCAAGTCAACATAGAAATCTCTCTCACCCATTCGTAAGACACAATCTTTATAAACATGCTCAACTAGAATTACACTTTCCATTGGGGTAGAAATATATAAGGCACAATTAAGGAATGAACATGGTCTACCCAAATATGAAACAATATCTAATGCCACAAATGAATGCGTAGATCCAGGATCAATGGGCGCATATAAATCTTTGTTTGCAATAGAAAGTTTACCTGTAACCACTTCAGGTGTAGCATGGGCATCTTGTAGCGTCATCGCAAACACTCTTCCTGCTGCCCTCGATCCAGTTGCTTGTTCTGTACCTCTCCCCCTGGTGGTACTGCCTGGAGAAGATCCTTTATGAGGCCCCACACTACTGACTGAAACTGTTCTCGCCAACATAGGACAATTCTTTCTCAAATGACCCTTCTGGTGGCAGTTAAAACATTCTATATTCAGTAACTTTGGGCAATTTCTCTTTATATGACCTGATGCCCCACAAAAGAAACAAACATTCGGATCTCCTTGTGCTGAAACTCCTGAACCTCTTCCACCACTAGCTTCACCCCTTTGCAAACTACTTCCACTTCTACCCTGTTGGAATTTCTGCCCTCCAAACCTCGAATATTCTGTACCACTACTCTTTTGATAATTTGGATCAAATCTGCATCTCTTTACACCTCGCTCTCGATTGCCTCTAGCTTCATTCACGTCCCTTTCTACTAGCATGTCTTTGTTCACCAAGGAGGAATAGTTAGAAGTCTCTAAAGCCGACAATCTAGATTTAATGACCAACTCAAGCCCATCGAGAAATCGGCTGCACATATCTTCCTCATTCCGTATAAACCTCGAAGCAAACCGAGATAAAGCTGTAAGTTTAGCTTCGTATTATCTAACTGTCATACTCCCTTGATTCAACAGGAAATATTCCTTCTCCTTTTGTTTTTGATACATTGGGGGGAAATACTTATCATACAAAGCTTTGACAAAAGCATCCCATGAGATCAGATTCTCACCTCCTGGAGTAATCAACAGATGTTTTGTGGCATCCCACCAGTACTTAGCTTCTCCTTTCAGCATATACGTCGCCAAGGTCACTCATTGATTTTCAGGCATTCTCATTACCCCAAAAATAAGTTCAATCTCTTTAACCCATACTTCTGCCTCTGCTGGATCGACCGTTCCTTCAAATGAGGGTGGGTTCATCTTAATAAATTTTTCATGTGAAGTACTTCTTTCTTCCCGGTGTATCACCTCCTCAGCCCTGGCCAATGCTTGTGCCTCCAGTTGTCTGGCCTGTTGTTCTTCCATCTGAGCCATAAATCTAGCTTGCTGCTCTGCCATTAAAGTCATAGCACGTGCCATTTTTTGCATGTCTGTCAATTGTTCTGGGTCAGGTTCTACATTTCCATGAACATGTTGCTCAACCTCTGCCTCTGCTGCCATATTTGAAGCCTCATCTTCTATTTCCACATTCACATTCCCTCCTTCCATTCTTTTATATCTGAAATGGATAAAAGATATAACAACATGCATATATACATATTTTTCCTACCATAATCGTTAGTATCAAACAAAATATACTTTTAACATTCACTGCCAAATCTAGACTCTTCTCACTCCAGAACCTCTAAAACCTAGGCTCTGATACCAAAATTGCCGCGCCCCTAATTAATTAAGTTAAACTCATCCTTTTAATTAGAGATAAATTGCCTTACACAATGCTTAAATTTAAATCTCTGAGGAAAATAGCATAAGATTTTTTTTTCCCAAAGGTATGTGTAGATGAAAACATAACTGCCTTTACTTATAACTTATAAGTACTACATAACTTTACATAATCAAGATCCTTAGTTTAATAATTACACAAAAGGAATCTTGATATTCAAACCATACTAATTATCCGTCACTCCCCCGTTTTTAAGGTCCTAACTTGGCAGTGAACTCCAAATTATAAGCATACCTGAAACAAAACATTACAGGAGTGTAAGCTATAAAGGCTTAGTGAATGACCACATACCACACATATAACCAATTTGAATAACCATTTTTATTTTGTTCTAATGCTATAACCCAACAGGAATTGTGAAACTCTCGCAAGCCTGGACCCACCACTGTCCAATTAACCCACCACAGTTATTAGGGACCACCACATCCCTTTATTAGGCCCGAGTACACAAACCTTTAAGTTGGATTAACAAGACCACCACATCCCGTAGGACCCACCACAGTCCTTAACATTAGATAAAGGACTCACTAGTCCATATCATTATATAACATCGCTTAACATTTTTAATCATATGCATATGTTTCATAAATACAACATCACTTCCATAAATATTTTCACACATGTGTTTAACTACACATTTCCATATGAAATTATAAGCATTTATATTTCATAAGGAAGGTCACTCACCTTGGATTTAGTGCTAAGATTAATACCAACTACTTCCTTGGTATGGTAGTATTAGCTGCTTCCCCACCTAACAAGTCAATGTCGTTAGTATTTGAATACACCGATTAACATCAAACCCAGTAATACATCACATCATTTGGTCAATCAGAAATAACTAAGGAGGAATTAAATATGACACTTCACATTTCTATAACACCCAATTAATTAGGGTTCTAACACAATTTACAGAATTTAATTACGAATTTGCTAGACAAAGTTATGCCCATTTTATTACAGCCTTTTCCAAATCATTTCTCAAGAAAAACAACAACACAACTTCAACTTCATGAAATTCTCATAATTTTTGTACAACATAACTTTCCATGATATTCCACCCAAAATCAGTAAACACATTGAATAATACAAATTTAATGTTTCATAATTTTTAGGTCTCATTTTCTATGTCGAGCAAAACGTCAAACACATGGTATGCATTCTTTCTCCTTTAGGGCAGATTTTAAACCAAGACTTCAAACTATCGCCAAGGGTTCATTCCTTTGTATTTTTACACAATTTTCGGATATGTTATACACGTATGAGTGTATTTTACCCTCCAACTTGAATCACTCAATTACAATAAGTATTCCATGATTTATGCCATTTTTAGTATAACTAGGTCAAAATACAACATTAAGGCATAACTTAACATTTTTAAGCATAACTTAACATTTTTAAGCATACATAACCTTGACCTTGAGTATAATTTATGGAAACATATAATAAACATGTTTTAGCAGAAACATAAATCATAATCATGAATTTTCTAAATCAAAATGCTTTACGAAAAGATGATGTAAATTTAGGACTTTAAAGTATGCATTTACGATCCTAGCTCCAGTTTTAACTTATGTTCTTAACCCATCCTTGTTCCAACACAATTCAGCAATATGGGTACCATTAAAATATATATCCAAATCAAAAATAAAAAACATGATAAGTATAGAACTCATCCATGTGACCAACTTTAATAAAGATGTAATTACCTTACGAGGATTCCTTGATTTATGGAAAATTTCCAAAGATTTATTCCTTAACTTTCTTCTCTTTCTCTCTCTTTAGGCAAAACTCTTGTTCATGGCTGCATTTGCTGAACAAAGGAGTTGTTTTATACAGTTTAAGTCGGTCAAACCATCACCCACCCTTTAACCAATCAAAAAATAGCACATGGTGTGCTAATAAGACAATTGTCACTTAAGGGATGGACATATTTGCCCTTGTTTCGTACTTTCGGAATAACTTCTTATACGAGCCTCTGTTTAACCCACCGTTTGTTGTGTTATAATATTAATTCATATATATACAACTTTCATAATTTATATTTTCCCAAAATCATAAACTAATACGCCTAATTTGGGCATCGAACAGGAAAGTAGCAATTTACCGAAAATCTCAAAACTTTCACATTTGGCGACCAAACATTGCCAATTTCGTATCAACACCCTTATTTACTTTTATAAACATAATCATGCATTAAAACATAATTTATGATGCATTTAACCACATAACTAATCATATGTTCTAAACATGGTATCCCCGATCATAAGCTCAATTAACACCTAATGTAAACAACACATATATCACATGAGCATGCATCCCCTAAACATGATAATTAACATGTTTAACACACATAACCAATCTGTAACTTATAACTCCTAAGTTATAATTAATCATGTAATTAACCTTCCTAATCATGTTTTAGGGCCTTACACTTGGCTTTAACCATTTCCCCTAATCTATCCTCCAACCTCTCAATAGATCCTTTCCATGCATCATTTCCTTCCTCGGGCCTATTGGTTCGAGCAACTGATCGCGTTGAAGTGGATTCCTGAGATTTATCTTGACGAGCAGCTGGTCGGTCATAGGATCTATCTTGACGAGCAGCTGGTCGCGACTGGGAATATCCTTCCCTTAAATCTGATGGTCGTCGAAAGCTCCTCGACGCTGCATTAAGAGGACTTTTGTTCC
Organism: Sambucus nigra; assembly: GCA_949130495.1. Taxonomy (NCBI): domain Eukaryota; kingdom Viridiplantae; phylum Streptophyta; class Magnoliopsida; order Dipsacales; family Adoxaceae; genus Sambucus; species Sambucus nigra. The sequence continues at coordinate 397,202,618 of OX422219.1, read as the reverse complement.
TCCTAGGGCCTAATCGATCAAAAGGAGAAACTCTACTTAATCTTTCCAATGAGCTGGTCCTTTCGGGGGGAGAGGGTGACACGTTGTTCAGTATCAGTGGCCCGCACTGACGAAGTTCGCCCAGGTTGATAAGAAAAATCTTCAGATTCCTCCTTGCGATATGAATTAGTACGCCTAGTACGCGAAGATGGCGCACGGGTATTACTATGAATGCTTCGTGGTCCGGAATGGGATGATGCACCGCCATGGAGGGTTTGGATGAGTTGTCGCATTGTTTCTTGTATGACGGTCTGGCCTTGAGCCAGATTTTCCATTATTCCAGTCAGATCTGGAATAATTGGTGGAGCAGATGGATTTGGAGGAGTTCCAGCGTTTCGATTGCTGGATTCAGGAATATCCGCCATTGGTAATGGATTGTTTTTGATGAAAAATGATATTATCAGTCGTTTCCCACAGACGGCGCCAATCTATTGATGTAAAAAATTAGATTACTCTAATAATTCAATCACAGATAAATAAATGAGACAAAGAATTTTAAAGTGGTTCAGCCTTATAAGAATGGCCTACGTGTGACACCCCGCCTAATTAAATACCGGGCGATCACTCCTTTATTAAATTAAATCAAGGTATACAGTTGGTTCATTCTCAGCATCACTGTCGATAAAAATATATTTTCCAATTTAACACCCTAAATAATTAAGCTAAGTGTCAAAACCATTTTGTTACATACTTTCCAAATTTTAATTTAAAGAAAAATATTTATTTAATTAAAAACAACATACTTACAATTAAGAATCACACTACAGTAAGCCAAATAATATAATACATTCGTCAATCGAATGTCAACATATTCAAACTAAAACACAAGTCCATACTGAATAAATCCCAAAGAAACAATACTGGAAATGACTGAAATATAAATCTCCCAACAACAAATGAAATGATGAAAAGGGGCGACACGTGCCCAATAAATGAGAGTACTAGGAGTGGAGTCAATAACAGAAGCCGTCTACTCAAGTGACCTGCAACTCCCACCTAAGCTGCAGCTCGTTCTTCTCAAGGGATCCTAAGCAAGACGCCCCTGTGGCTGGGCACCTGAAAATATACATATATATACAAGAGAGAGTGAGAAGAAGAAACGGGTCAGAGCCCGAAAGTGTGTTTGATTTTAAAATACGTCTAGCAAGTATTTAAATTGATACAGGCCAATGCAATAACATATTAGAGCGTCGCTCTCTTGAGAAATGCTCACCTCTCTTCTAATGTGCACCCCTATCGCACTATCCTTCCCATTGGTTTGTTTTATCATCTAACGCACTAGTCTTTCTAAAAGATTCGACTTAACATCACTTACCCGAAAGATTTGCAATTCAAGATTTCATTTAAAAGAGATGTTCCAATTTGTAACCAAATTTCTCTATTTCTAACTTTATAAAAACAATAAAGTTTTACAGTGACATATTATACTTTCTCAAAATAAGTATTTACAATTTGAGTCAACAACCATGTCCTACTCATCAAATCTCAGTAGGCAGTTTCAACTATCATAATCTCATATATATATTAACTACTCGTATAATATATATATATATATATATAACAGCACCCCGAATAAAACTATGGTGCGTGCATACTTCCACTATCCAAAGCCCCATATCACTCATATTAAGGGGAATACATTCGGAATCACTCACGAATTGTATTAACATAAATACACAAACAATATTGAGGCGAAGTATAGATTCCAAGTCTCTAAGAGGGTGGCACATACCGGCGTCTCTTAGGACCGTCTGAACTATCACATCGATAGCCTGTACCAAGGACATCTATCTTCTAGGGTACAAGTCAATATCCCCCATAAAGGTCACATCGAGATAAGACTTGTCCCAGCGCGGAAACCTCAGGGATAGCAAGTAGCGTGGGTATGATTTTCACATGCATATAATATATGTACACACAATCATATAAATATACCACTTTATCATATTAATATAGGTTCTTCTCATCACCCGTAAATATACCGTTTATCCTTAATTTCACATTCATAGAATTACGCATAAGGTTTCATTCCTAACCTTAACTCGAAGGGTTTTCTCACTTATTACCTAACAATCATGGATTATATCTTCCAAATTCTGAAATTCAGTAAATGACTTTATTAGATTCCAACGTAACTCTCGTACGTACCTCCCCCTTTAAATTCACAAATTTACCAACCTAAAGTAAATATCCCAAAAATATCATTTTCGATGAATCTTAAAGGTTCCAACATTTATTCATATACCCTACTGGTCCTCAATGTCTCCCAAATCATTTTATTTAAGATGCCCAAAGATTATTTCACAATAAACTTAAGTTAACTAATTTAACAAGGGAAATAGGAGTCTGCCAGGAGGGGTCGATCGATCGAAGCTTGGGGCTCGATCGATCGAAGCTCTAGGCTCGATCGATCGATCAAGCAGGTCTGGGCAAAATTCTGCAGAATGCAGTGACGGGTTTCATCCAACTTCTTCATTTAAAACGATGTTCTTCCATTCTAATCGCCCCAAAAATCCTACTATCATCATTATAACATTATACCAGGTGTTTATAACGTATAGCATGCGTGTAACTATCATTAAACATGGATTTATAACCTAAAATCATGTCCAATTATCAAGAACCCTACAATTATTCTTAAACATATTTCTAATGAATTTTTTTCTCCAAAATTTCTTTTGTATAATCACCAGATTTCGTGGATTATTACCTCTACATGGCAAGGGTTTCCAGAATTTACATAAACATCAATACTACATGGGTTCTCCTATCATAAATGGTGTTTTCTTCCATAGTTTTCGTCACAATTCAATCCTAAGCTAACATGAATATTGCATCAACGAAAATAGCAAGTTTAAACACTTGCCTGGGATTTTGGTCTGCAGGTTCACGGCTGATTTTGGTATGGCTGCGTTCCTCGTCTCGTGATCTATGCGGTGGTGGTGGTGGTGGTGCAAACCGGTGGCCTTTTGGCCTTGGATTGCCTTGGAGCTCTCTCCTCTCTTCTCCAATGGCCGTCACTTGATTTGTGAATGTTCTAACCCTAAGAGGCTGACCTAATGGCTGATATAGGTTGGCTGAAATTCGTGGGTTTAATTACCCACTTAAGTAAAATGACTAAAATGCCCTCCCGGGGTACTAATTAAGCCTAAAATTGCCCCGAGACCCAAACTACACCCCCGAGTACACTTTTCTGACTATCTCGACCCAACCGGACGCATTGGCGCACTCAAAACGACCATACGGATAACTTATAAAATATTCACTTTTTATTTAACCAAATTAGTCCCGACGTGACACGAACACGTTCCGACTTAAATTTCCGAAATCGTCATTTAATTCACTCCTGACAACATTATAAAAATAAATCTCATATATTACTATACTCATCCAGTAATATGCAACAAATAACAAATTTCCAATAGTTGCTAACTCTCGTCACGCTAGTAAATATTCAAAGCAACATTCCGGATTAAAATTAAATTAATTTATCTCCATTAAATTTAATAAATCCCATAATTTTAAAAGCTATAAAAATACGGGGTATTACATACTTCCCCCCTAATAACTGAATTTCGTCCCGAAATTCGGAAAATAAGGCCTATCCGATAGCACAATTCTGGATATCCTCTTCCGTACCCATACTAACTACACATTACGGCGTTCAATTACTATAGCCCTTTCTTCACAGCAACATTGTTTTACATTCTCATTAGGGATACTTAACCTTGTGCTCCCAACCGACAACATTCGCATAAGTCACGCTTATACGTTATGCATTTCATTAACTCACTAACATTAGGAGGCCGCACCCTACTATAGACAATTACTCGGATCATTTATATACAAAACTTCCATTCTGAGAAAATATTACGAACATTTGATCACTCTAGCTCGCCTAATACAGTCGTGGAATTCTACCACATTTATCGGAAGTTCTCTTGACCGGTCCAAAAATTCTGATTATCTACTCTCCTCTAAACATACAGAAGGAGAGTAGTCGAGGTTCTTCCATAACAAAACCTTAATAAGTACCTTGTACGCGACAAACAGGTACGAGTGCTTCTACAGAGCATTCTTGAAATCATCGTATCAAGATTCCAAAATCTCCTTCACGTGGCTCCACAAATCTTTAATCATCGTGCGCCTATTCCCTGGCTACGGGTGGTACATCCTACTCGAAACGAAACCTTATCTCTGTTGGTTCCTGAAATCCCAGTTGAAGGTGGGATTCACCAATCTCATCCTGATTCAGAAATTTGTACTGCGCCGGACCATGCACTGGCGCGATCCTTTCTTTTGAAGGAAGTCTGGGCATACTAGTTAATATTGTAAGCCAGCCCAAAGAAATATCAATCACTTCCTTCTCGGCGACTTAATTCACAAGTTCGGGATAAACCCTTGATCATGTTTTGAGGATGGTGACCCATCCAAGGACTGTACCAACTTTTCCGACCTCTTTCAATTTCAGGAATTGTCGATAAACACAAAATTCTTTGGTTGATTCTCCGCTTTCAACCAAACCTTACTTACGGGCGGTGCATGTAGAGACTACTCACTACGTCTTGTTAAACATTGATTCTTTCCTTGGAATGTCTCACATTAAGTGACACGTAATACTCCCCTTCCTCCATGGAGTAGGCCGAAAGTTCCGACTCGGGCTCTTCTCTCCACGAAGCGCACTTCTGGATCTCTTATCCCATACTAACATCCTTACTCTTTGTATGAGCAAGTCGCTCTCATGCTTGACTAATAATAACTCCACTCCGGGTGTTCTTCATAATTATTAAATTCTACTCTATTCAAGGAATACCAATTCTTGAACGGCTTCCACGGCCTTCCAATCAAGTTAGGGCGTGCTATACAATTGCACACTTAAGTATGGATTATCGCCCCTCATGTGACGTTTAATCCACTCTATCACTTCCACTTCGTCATACTATTCCCACAAACATATATTTCACACGTCTATTTCCACGTCCCTCCGACTCGGACCATTTTAACTGTAGTTAACCAAGATGCCCACATTTTTGCAACACTCTGACCGCCCTGGGAGAGTGAACAGCGTGCTACTCATCTGTAGAATTAACTAAATTCAACGGAATAGAAGGAATAGGGCATTCAAATTCCATGACAATAAAAGAGGAACAATAATTCTCATCCTTTCTCAGAGAAGTACAACAAATTCCCAAATAGGTACAACAACTAAAGTAAATCACTAACGCTCTATTCATCAAAATAATTATAGGTCATCTCTTATGTATAGTATAAAATTCTTTCCAGATAATCCATGCTAAAAATCATTCCAACTTTTTACTCACTTTGTGTTCTGTACGCGGTTATGATATTCGGGTACTCTCAATCACTTTAGAAATCAGAATTCTTAAATTCTCCTTATCATAGTTCCACCCCTCAACTTGTGGGGATAACTTTCAATGTTTTCCTACCACAAGATCCGGCTCCAATAACCTTAAAATAAAATTCAACTTCCAACTTACATACATAATTACTTGATCCCATTTCGACCAGGGTACCAAACTCGTGGAATAGTGACCAAACGTCTCCCTATTTCCAACCTTACGCTAAGTTTCATGCGTGGGATGTCTCGCAAAGCGAAATCCAAACAAGGAACCCCCCCGATACACTACTACCTAGCTTTGTCGGTCATTGAAATCCGTTAGGTCCTCCGTCCGTGGTATGTACCCCTTTATTCCGTCTCTTGACAGAAAAGTTACAATTCTCTAGTAATTATGCTTAATAAAGAACGTTTCACCAATTTCACTACCGTATTGGTTGATGGTAATAGCATTCCATAAGCCTCGAATACATACAATCGGAATTTTCAAAATTTCTTTCCCTAATAATAGGGGTATAAAGATTAACTCCCACATATCTAAAGGTTAAATATAACAATGCACTCTTCCTATCACTAAGCCCGGAGTGCTAAACATAATACTGAGTCAAATCTTTTCACTCAACGGTAAATTCTGATACATACGGAATTATACTAACAAAGTCTATACATACATTAGCATCGAATATCTCGAGCCCACTATCTCCTCCGAAGTCTCTAGGATAGATAATATAAGTGCGAGTACAACTTCCTTACAGGTAAGCCTCGCCAAAGCAAACATGAAACATGTTGCACCAATGCAACTACTCCAATAGCCTCTCAATAAATGCCCACTATCATACTACCCATTTCTATAACGTTTTAACAAGGATAATATCATACTCGTGTATCGTATCACTACAACGAGTAACCTCAATAAAGTTTAAAACACTGTAATATGCTCATTCATCCCCTGCGGATAGTACCAAAGAAAAATCCCGTTATACTAAGAGAAATATTCACATAATGGTAACATTTATAATGATATGCATTAAACTCATCTTACATGCCAATCTAGCAATAAACAAAATATGGTGACTCGCTCGTGTCACATAAACACGCCGCATCCTAAGGATACAACTTATACTTCCATCCTGGCAATCGTTTTGACTGCACAAATGGTTTTCGGACGTAACACGTCTGCCCAAACCAAAACAAAATTATTTTACGCGTTGCCTTTTACTAGGCACCGTATTCTTGCCCTTATTCTTACTTTGGAACATATTATCGTGAGCGATCTCACTCCGCATAAAATACCTCAACACATAATTCACCAATCACCTGTCCTACTATCCAGGTTAGGATTGTTCTTTCCTCGGACATTAGTAGACTCGATTTCTGTTAACCATCCCGGTTGTTCCATAGCCTTCTTAGGCCATAAAGATCATGTTACTATCTATACTAGTACTTACTGAATTTACCATCACTTGGTAAGAATTTAAATGCCTGGAGCATTTAAATGGTTTTCCTGATGTGTATCCACATCCTTCTGTGGTGCTATCCCACCACCGTTGCATTCAGCCTCATTCTCGACTAAATTCTTCGATTCCTTTAACTTCCTCGACAAAGAAGCGTTATCATCTATTCTGACACAATATGACAATGTCAACCTCTGGATCGTCCGTCCATCAGAATTTCCTCCTCGAGTTTTATCAACTATTATTACGAGTTGGTCTTCCACTTGGAGTCGTTTCCCCCACTTGTATCTACATCTCCTAACACAAAATTGGCTAACGGTTAAGATTCCAATTCACGAATGGACCCCTGATATGCCCTCCCTCGAAGAGTTCAGAACCACATTTGCTTCTCAACCTGAACAGTTACGGAAGGAACATACGGTCAACACTGTACCTCAAGTTCTCCTATAGGCATAGCATTCCACTTCTAAAATTGGTGGTTGTCTCCAACCATTAATTTCGTCCCGAAAGCCAAGAAAATTTTCCTCTAAATTTTCACTTTCGGTTTGCCACACTCTGTTCTACATTTAAGCCTTTGGATACTTTACCGCCTTAGGTAAAGACACATACTATTTTCGCGTTTCTAAAATTTCCCGTTGATAGTCTTTACATGTTTTTGTAAAACGTTGGGTAAGTTTACCCCCGTACTTCATTTTACTATAACAGCATTTGAAAATCATTGCTGCACCTTAGTCGCCTTTCAAGTCTTGGCTTCTCGTGCCATAATGGAGGTGACCTCGACTACGGTCGTCATCCTCGAATATATTTCCTAATCTCAAGTGAGCCCTGCCTCCCAATGTACGCTTAACGGTCTTCTTCTGACATTCGTCATCGCTCGGCACACGCACACATCCGAACGAAATCAGAATTCACTAATGCATACACATTATAGCCGGAGAACAAAATCTCGCCAAAGGAATCGACAATCCTAAACATAGGACTCTATAACAAACAAAGCAATGCAGAAAGCATAATAAGCCGTACAGATCCTAAGGACACTAGAACCTGATGCTCTGATACCACCTGTGACACCCCGCCTAATTAAATACCGGGCGATCACTCCTTTATTAAATTAAATCAAGGTATACAGTTGGTTCATTCTCAGCATCACTGTCGATAAAAATATATTTTCCAATTTAACACCCTAAATAATTAAGCTAAGTGTCAAAACCATTTTGTTACATACTTTCCAAATTTTAATTTAAAGAAAAATATTTATTTAATTAAAAACAACATACTTACAATTAAGAATCACACTACAGTAAGCCAAATAATATAATACATTCGTCAATCGAATGTCAACATATTCAAACTAAAACACAAGTCCATACTGAATAAATCCCAAAGAAACAATACTGGAAATGACTGAAATATAAATCTCCCAACAACAAATGAAATGATGAAAAGGGGCGACACGTGCCCAATAAATGAGAGTACTAGGAGTGGAGTCAATAACAGAAGTCGTCTACTCAAGTGACCTGCAACTCCCACCTAAGCTGCAGCTCGTTCTTCTCAAGGGATCCTAAGCAAGACGCCCCTGTGGCTGGGCACCTGAAAATATACATATATATACAAGAGAGAGAGAAGAAGAAACGGGTCAGAGCCCAAAAGTGTGTTTGATTTTAAAATACGTCTAGCAAGTATTTAAATTGATACAGGCCAATACAATAACATATTAGAGCGCCGCTCTCTTGAGAAATGCTCACCTCTCTTCTAATGTGCACCCCTATCGCACTATCCTTCCCATTGGTTTGTTTTATCATCTAACGCACTAGTCTTTCTAAAAGATTCGACTTAACATCACTTACCCGAAAGATTTGCAATTCACGATTTCATTTAAAAGAGATGTTCCAATTTGTAACCAAATTTCTCTATTTCTAACTTTATAAAAACAATAAAGTTTTACAGTGACATATTATACTTTCTCAAAATAAGTATTTACAATTTGAGTCAACAACCATGTCCTACTTATCAAATCTCAGTAGGCAGTTTCAACTATCATAATCTCATATATATATTAACTACTCGTATAATATATATATATATAACAGCACCCCGAATAAAACTATGGTGCGTGCATACTTCCACTATCCAAAGCCCCATATCACTCATATTAAGGGGAATACATTCGGAATCACTCACGAATTGTATTAACATAAATACACAAACAATATTGAGGCGAAGTATATATTCCAAGTCTCTAAGAGGGTGGCACATACCGGCGTCTCTTAGGACCGTCTGAACTATCACATCGATAGCCTGTACCAAGGACATCTATCTTCTAGGGTACAAGTCAATATCCCCCATAAAGGTCACATCGAGATAAGACTTGTCCCAGCGCGGAAACCTCAGGGATAGCAAGTAGCGTGGGTATGATTTTCACATGCATATAATATATGTACACACAATCATATAAATATACCACTTTATCATATTAATATAGGTTCTTCTCATCACCCGTAAATATACCGTTTATCCTTAATTTCACATTCATAGAATTACGCATAAGGTTTCATTCCTAACCTTAACTCGAAGGGTTTTCTCACTTATTACCTAACAATCATGGATTATATCTTCCAAATTCTGAAATTCAGTAAGTGACTTTATTAGATTCCAACGTAACTCTCGTACGCACCTCCCCCTTTAAATTCACAAATTTACCAACCTAAAGTAAATATCCCAAAAATATCATTTTTGATGAATCTTAAAGGTTCCAACATTTATTCATATACCCTACTGGTCCTCAATGTCTCCCAAATCATTTTATTTAAGATGCCCAAAGATTATTTCACAATAAACTTAAGTTAACTAATTTAACAAGGGAAATAGGAGTCTGCCAGGAGGGGTCGATCGATCGAAGCTTGGGGCTCGATCGATCAGGTCTGGGCAAAATTCTGCAGAATGCAGTGACGGGTTTCATCCAACTTCTTCATCTAAAACGATGTTCTTCCATTCTAATCGCCCCAAAAATCCTACTATCATCATTATAACATTATACCAGGTGTTTATAACGTATAGCATGCGTGTAACTATCATTAAACATGGATTTATAACCTAAAATCATGTCCAATTATCAAGAACCCTACAATTATTCTTAAACATATTTCTAATGAATTTTTTTCTCCAAAATTTCTTTTGTATAATCACCAGATTTCGTGGATTATTACCTTTACATGGCAAGGGTTTCCAGAATTTACATAAACATCAATACTACATGGGTTCTCCTATCATAAATGGTGTTTTCTTCCATAGTTTTCGTCACAATTCAATCCTAAGCTAACATGAATATTGCATCAACGAAAATAGCAAGTTTAAACACTTGCCTGGGATTTTGGTCTGCAGGTTCACGGCTGATTTTGGTATGGCTGCGTTCCTCGTCTCGTGATCTATGCGGTGGTGGTGGTGGTGGTGCAAACCGGTGGCCTTTTGGCCTTGGATTGCCTTGGAGCTCTCTCCTCTCTTCTCCAATGGCCGTCACTTGATTTGTGAATGTTCTAACCCTAAGAGGCTGACCTAATGGCTGATATAGGTTGGCTGAAATTCGTGGGTTTAATTACCCACTTAAGTAAAATGACTAAAATGCCCTCCCGGGGTACTAATTAAGCCTAAAATTGCCCCGAGACCCAAACTACACCCCCGAGTACACTTTTCTGACTATCTCGACCCAACCGGACGCATTGGCGCACTCAAAACGACCATACGGACAACTTATAAAATATTCACTTTTTATTTAACCAAATTAGTCCCGACGTGACACGAACACGTTCCGACTTAAATTTCCGAAATCGTCATTTAATTCACTCCTGACAACATTATAAAAATAAATCTCATATATTACTATACTCATCCAGTAATATGCAACAAATAACAAATTTCCAATAGTTACTAACTCTCGTCACGCTAGTAAATATTCAAAGAAACATTCCGGATTAAAATTAAATTAATTTATCTCCATTAAATTTAATAAATCCCATAATTTTAAAAGCTATAAAAATACGGGGTATTACACTACGTCCCTTGTTGCTTTATTGCTGAATGTTTGGGAATTCTCGATTATAAGTTCTATCAAGAAATTCCCTTTTGGATTCGAAGTCTAGGTCCGGATCCAGGTCCCTTTACAATGAGGATTGTACAATGTATTTATAGCCCTGAGGCTGTAATGTGAAAGGGTAATACATTAAATGATATACGCATTAAATGATATACATATGAAAGGGTAATACATTTAATGCCCTCTTTGCGTGTGTGTCCGAATGATAAGCATTTAATGAATCAGTTGAACTGTTGATTATCCAGCTATTAATGCTTTGTTCGAGATGTAGCTCGGACCGCCTGAGCTTCTCGGTACTCAAGAGTTCCTCGGAGAGGCATTATTCCTCGGAGCTTGTGAGTTCCTCAGGGAATTAGTCTTCCTCGTTGTAGTCTTATTCCTCGGAGCGCGTGGGTTCCTAGGAAGTGTTTGTTGTTGCCATGTAGATAGTCACGTGTCTTCATATGATTGGTCCATATCAGCAGATTAAATTTGGTATCAACAGGGGCCATAGTGTTATGGAAGGCTGTCCACCACTCAGACCTTCCAGTTCAAGTCTTTGTAGGTTGTTACGTCCCTTCCTCGGCCAAAAATCATCCGAGCTACTACCATTTTGTAGCTCGGAGGCCTGAGAAGAAATTTCTTCAGGTGACCTAGACTTCCAACCATAACTGGAAGCCTCGGTACTTCTTTGCCTCAGGGCCATGGGAGTTTGGCCCATGTGTTCCCTCGTCCAATCTGGAGCAGAGGATGCCCCTGAGGTGGGGTAAGGTCACCATGTCTGCCAGGGCCGATCCTGGCCTAAGTCTACAAAACCTCCAGAAGGTGAAAGCCCTTCAAGATCAGGGGGTAAATGGTCTATTTGTCAGGTTTGAACATCTGATGACTCCCCACTTCCTCTCTGGGACAGGTCTGGGTGGAAGTCCCCTTGCCGAGCTTGGTAAGCATTTTTGTTTTGCAAGTTTAACCTCTGAGTTTATTCATATCTGATTATCTAACTCAGGTCTACTAAATTTTTGCAGAGCGACCAAGGGATATTCCAGACGATCTTTGGGAGATGGTTGCACCGAGCTTGACAAGACTTTTCAAGAGAGCAGGGCTTAATGCTCCTCCCCCAGCTCCCTCGGCCTCTAAGCCCCCGGCCAAAAAGAAGAGGGCTCCCGAAGATCATGCCCCTGAGGATCAGAGGCCTAAGAAGAAGACCACTAAAGCCGCCATCCCTATTTCTTCAACTGACATCCTGTCGTCTCGTCTGGATCAATTGAAGTTAACTGATAGTGTGGTCGGCCATAGTATGCAGGCCCTGGATGCCATCGGCTCTGTAATGACCGAGGCTGACAAGCGCTTCTACAGGGCTATGGACACCCACTTGCTGGTTGAGTTCGGCCTTCACAGAGCCGTTCAGGTATGATTTGGTCCTTCATTAAAAATTCTTCTAAGTGTGACATCTAATTCTTCTTCAACTTACTCATGATCACTAAATATGCAGGGCTTGACCGCTATGCACCATCTATCGAACTGGACTCTGAGGAAGTTGCCTCTCATCCAAAAGGGGCAAGAGGCCAAGAAAGTCCAAAGTACTCTGAATGCAGAGATAGAGCGCCTCAAGTCTGAGTTGAAGGGCTCTGAGGAGAAGGTGAAGGGGTTGGAGAGGGACATCTCCCAGCTCGGCAAGGATCATGCTGCTGCATTAAAGGCTAAGGACGACATTCTGCAACAAAAGGTCAACTCAGTTGTCAGGGCCGCCCTTGAGGATGCCTCTGAGAAGATCATTGCTGACTACAAATCCTCTGATGAGTTCATGGGGTTTGGATTTGAATACCTTGAAAGAGGTATCAAAGCCACTACTAAATGGGCTGACATCAGGGAGAGAGAGGCTGGCACTTTGAAGGCCTCTGACTTCGTGGGTCTCGGCTTTATTGATCCTCAGTTTGCTCAGGCTCTTCAAGAGGTTGAGGAAGAGGCTGCTGCTCCTGCCGAGACTACTACATTGGAGGTCACCGAGGTTGGAGGGGCAGACCCTTGTGATGATGCGGCCGAGGTGACTAACCAAGCCGAGGGTGTCAACGTTCCCCCTCAGACTCTTAGGATATTTTTTATCACTGTGTAATTTAACTGTATGGTGGAACTTTTGTCTGTAATCATTGAACATCTAATTTCTGAATATATATATCAGCCTCTGATGAGGACCATCTTCACTTTCTTTTCATTGAATGTCATGTGATGCTTTTCATTCTTAGTTCCATTGTTATGGTGTCTGCTTAGAAATAAATTTGCAATGAGCTTCAACCTCTGAAGCCCTCTTTCTAAGCTTGTCTTTGCAATGGTCTTGTTTAAACTCGACCAATGGTCCTGAGCTCAGACCTCGTCACCAATGCATGGTGCTATGCAGGTCTGAGGTCATTACCTTATCACCAAATTATGATGTTATAAGGGTCTGAGGTCATCACCTAAGAGGTTATCCTCATAATGAATTTCACCAAATTAATGATGTTAAGGGTCTGAGGTCATCTCCTTATGGTGTCTGAGCTCAGACCTTGTCACCAAATTAATGATGTTATAAGGGTCTGAGGTCATCACCTAAGAGGTTATCCTCATAATGAATTTCACCAAATTAATGATGTTATAAGGGTCTGAGGTCATCACCTAAGATGTTATCCTCATAATGAATTTCACCAAATTAATGATGTCAAGGGTCTGAGGTCATCTCATTATGGTGTCTGAGCTCAGACCTCGTCACCAAATTATGATGTTATAAGGGTCTGAGGTCATCACCTAAGATGTTATCCTCATAATTAATTTCACCAAATTAATGATGTTAAGGGTCTAAGGTCATCTCATTATGGTGTCCGAGCTCAGACCTCGTCACCACTCATATGGTGTTATGAGGGTCTGAAGTCATCACCTAAGATGTTACCCCCTCAATAACTTTCACCAAATTAATGATGTTAAGGGTCTGAGGTTATCTCATTATGGTGTCTGAGCTCAGACCTCGTCACCAAATTATGATGTTATAAGGGTCTGAGGTCATCACCTAAGATGTTATCCTCATAATTAATTTCACCAAATTAATGATGTTAAGGGTCTGAGGTCATCTCATTATGGTGTCTGAGCTCAGACCTCGTCACCACTGATATGGTGTTATGAGGGTCTGAAGTCATCACCTAAGATGTTACCCCCTCAATAACTTTCACCAAATTAATGATGTTAAGGGTCTGAGGTCATCTCATTATGGTGTCTGAGCTCAGACCTCGTCACCAAATTATGATGTTATAAGGATCTGAGGTCATCACCTAAGATGTTATCCTCATAATTAATCTCTGATTTAAGAATGAAGCAAGAACTGTCATGGGAACTGATCTTTATTAATAACCTCTTCACAATAAGATGGTACATTTACATAAAACTCTATGCAACATCATATGTAATATCTCTTTAGGTGGTCAGCATTCCATGGGTTAGTGAAAGGTTCTCCTTCTAGGTTTTCTAGCCTGTAAGTGCCAGGCACAACCTCTTCTGTTACTTTGTAGGGGCCATGCCAGTTTGGGTGAAGCTTGTTTGCCTTCTGTAGGGTCTTCTTTAGCACTAGGTCTCCCACTGCAATGGGTCTTAACTTCACCCTATGGTTGTAGAATTTCGCTGCCCTCTGCTGGTAGGCTGCCTTTCTGACTTCTGCGTCTTCTCTTTTTTCTTCGATAAGATCTAGGTCTAGCCTCCTCTCTTCCCCATTGTTGTCAGGGTCGTAGGTCTGAATCCGATGAGTTGGGAGTCCTACTTCCGTTGGGATGACGGCCTCTGAGCCATGTGCCAGCATGAATGGGGTTTCTCCTGTTGGTGTCCTTGTCGTGGTTCTGTAGGCCCATAACACAGCGTAGACCTCTTCAGTCCATCTTCCCTTCGCATCTTCTAACCTATTCTTGATTCCCTCCAAGATAGTTCTGTTTGTGACCTCGGTCTGACCATTTGCGTGAGGTCGACTAGGAGATGAGAATAACTACTTAATCCCTACTCTTAGGCAATACTTTTCTAAGGAGGAGTTCTTGAACTGGGTCCCATTATTCGAGATGAGGGTGTTTGGGAGACCATATCTGCATATGATATTCCTCCAAATGAACTAGAAGGTCTTCTGCTCTGTGATTGTTATCATCGGCTCTGCCTCCACCCACTTTGAGAAGTAGTCAATGGCAACTATCAAGAATCTATAGTTGTTAAAAGCTCTTGGCAGAGGTCCTACTAAGTCAATTCCCCGTACCGCAAATGGCCATGGAGAAGAGATTGACGTCATAGGCTGATGAGGTTGATGAGGGATAGTGGCGAACCTTTGACATTTGTCGCACCTCTTCACATAGTCTGCAGCGTCCTTGGACAAGGTCGGCCACCAGTATCCCTGAGTGATGATCCTCTTGGCCAAGGGCCTTCCCCCTATGTGGCTAGAGCAAGAACCCTCATGAACCTCCCGTAAGACCCGGGGAACTTCCATGGGATGCACACATCTAAGGAGAGGCAATAGAAACCCCTTTTTGTACAAGATGTATCCTACCATTGAAAACTTGGCAGCCTTATATCTCAACTTTCTCCTTTCTAGCTTGGACTCAGGCAGCTCTCCCTCTCTTAGGTATCGGACGAGCGGGTCGATCCATGAGTCTCCTAGGTTTAAATTGTGATAAGGGCTACATACCTCGTCTTCCTCGATGGTTGCCTTTACTAAGACCTCGATCGGAATGGTCCTTCCCATATCTGTCTTTATTGTCGAGGCCAGCCTTGCCAATGCATCAACGTGGTTGTTACTTAGTCGAGGCACTCTCTTTAGTTTTGCTTCTTCAAAATATTCTAACAACCTTCTTACCCTCTTTAAGTATTTGGCCATTCTTTCGTCTCTGGCCTCGTATATCCCCAGTACTTGATTGACCACCAACCTTGAGTCTCTATGGAGTAGGAGTCGCTTTACTCGAAGAGTTGCTGCCAATAAGAGACCTGTTATCATGGCCTCATACTCGGACTCGTTGTTTGAGGCCTGGAAGTTGAATCTCAAGGCGTATTCAATGTTTGCGCCATCTGGAGCCGAGAGTATTAGCCCCGCACCGCTTCCACTATCACAGGAAGAGCCATCAACAAAGAGGCTCCAGACGTCTGTATCTGATGAGAAGACCCCTTCTTCTATAACTCCTCTCTTGAAGAGGTATCGATCCTCTTCGTTCTCTTCTACTCTGCTCCGGGATTTGCCTGAGATGACCTCTTCCCGATCTCGGAAGACGTTTGGTGCTGTCTCTTCCGAATTTCAGAAGACACTACGGTTTGTCTTTTCACCGTCCTCTAGGCCTTTCTCTGTCTCGGCCTCTTCCCAGGTGAATTCTGCGACAAAGTCAGTGAGGGCCTGCCCCTTGATGGCTGTCCTAGGCTGGTAGGTAAGATCATATTCTCCTAGTTCGATGGCCCAGGTCATCAACCTCCCGGACTTCTCAGGTTTATGCAGCACCTGCCTTAGTGGGGAGTTAGTGAGGACTACCATGGAGTGAGCTTGGAAGTAAGGCTTCATTTTTCTTGAGGCGTGTATTAGGGCATAAGACAACTTCTCCATGAGGGGATAATTTTGTTCAGACCCTTGAAGGGCCTTACTGTTGAAGTACACAGGCCTTTGGATCCCATCCTCTTCCCGTATGATGGACGCATTGATGGCTGATTCAGAGACTGCCAGATACACAAACAACCTTTCTCCTGCGATGGGCCGAGACAGCAATAAGGGAGACCCTAAGTAGGACTTGAATTGGTTGAAGGCTTTTTCACACTCTTCGTCCCATTGGAAGGCCTTTCTTAGAACTTTAAAGAACGGAAGACACTTGTCCGTTGCCCTAGAAACAAACCTGTTAAGGGCAACCACTCTTCCCGTGAGTCTTTGAACATCCTTGATACTCCTAGGAGTCTTCATGTCGAGTAATGCCTTAATTTTCTCAGGTCGCTTCAATTCCCCTCTGGTTAACGATGAATCCCAGGAACTTCCCAGCTCCTACTCCGAAGATACACTTTGCTGGGTTGAGTTTCATTCTGTATGAGTCCATAACATCGAAGGTCTTCTCAAGGTCCGCTACGTGAGTACAAGCTTTCAAGCTCTTCGTTAGCATATCGTCTACATACACCTCCATGGTCTTACCTATTTGCTCTTCGAACATCTTATTGATAAGACGTTGATACGTTGCCCCTGCATTTTTCAGACCGAAGGGCATCACTTTATAACAGTACGTCCCTTTGTCAGTAATGAAGGTTGTCTTCTCAGAGTCTTCAGCATCCATGAAGATTTGGTTATAGCCTGAATACGCGTCCATGAAGCTCATGAGCTCGTGCCCTGCCGTCACGTCCACCATCTGATCTATTCTTGGTAAGGGATAGCTGTCTTTTGGACAAGATCTGTTCAGGTCAGTGAAATCCACACACATTCGCCACTTCCCATTGGCCTTAGGCACGATGACTGCATTTGAGAGCCACTCCGGATAGGTAACCTCTCTTATGAACTCGGCCTCTTCCAACTTTTTGACCTCTTCCCGGATGACATTGTATTTCTCCCTGGAGTAGACTCTTCATTTTTGCTTGATCGGCTTGGCATCTCTGGTCACGTTGAGCTTGTGGCTCATCACCTCAGGGTCGATGCCAGGCATGTCTGCGTGACTCCATGCGAATACACTCTGTCTCCTCCTGAGGAAGTTTATCAGCTCTTCCTTGATTCCTGGATCTAGGGTCTTACCAACCTGGACGGTTTTTTCCGGCTCGTCCTCATTGAGGACGCTGGATTCTACCTCTTCCGCGGCTTCTCCCTTCTTCAACTTTGTTTCATCTCTTGGGTCAAGAGTGTCAATGCTATAAGTGGTGGTTGCCCTCTTATGGGCTTCTCTCTCTTCAACCGAGTTGAAATAACACTCTCGGGCCGTGGTCTGGTCCCCTTGCACTTCCCCTACTCCATAAGGAGTCGGGAATTTTAGCATCTGATGGACCGTCGACGGCACAACTTCAAACTCTTTAAAGGCCACCCATCTTATGATGAGGTTGTAGGCCGAGAAAATATTCTCATCCATAACGAAAAAGTTTATCTTCTTGGTCAGCCTCTTAGGCCACTCATCACCCATCCGTACGTCCATCTCATACATGCCCAAGGGGTGGACCTTTTCGCCACTGAAGCCTATCAATGGGTGATGATAGGGCACCAGCCTTGCTCTGCTAAGACCTAGGCTCTTGAAGCAAGGCCAACACATCATGTCTGCTGAGCTCCCCTTGTCTATGAGGATTCTCCGTACCTCGCACCCATGCACCCTTGTTGTTATGACCAAAGGGTCATCATGGGGGGCTAAGATACCCTTGAAGTCGAGTATGGAGAACCCCACTACGAGGGTGTCCATGTCTACCTTCTTCCTCTTCTGCACTGTATCGGAAGAGGTTAGATTCACAACTTCAAGCTTGACCACTGACCTGGCCTCTGCTACATGAGCCTTCCTATCAGCTATTTCAGAGCCACCTCCTGCAAATCCCCCCACATATGGTGTTAACACCAAAGGAGATCGTACCGACCCTCTTCACTGGGGTGTTGTCATCTTTTGGCGGAAGATCCGGGTCGTCTTCGTCATCTCCTTCTGAATCATCGTCTCTTCTGGCCGGGACATTGCCACGGCATCTGTCATTTCTTTTTTTCTTAGGGTCATCTCTTCCACCCTTTGGAGCCTTACCATCCACATACTTCCTCAGCTTTCCAGATTTCAACATCTTCTCAATCTCATCTTTTAAAGCGAAGCATCTATCCGTGACATGGCCATGATCCTGATGGAACTCGCACCATAGTTTTTTGTTCCTCTTATGTGGTGGGGCCTTCAGTTTCTCTGGCCATCTCAGAGTCCGGTCAGTCTTAATCTCATTGAGGATGTTCTCGCAGCTTGCAGCCAGGGGTGTATAATGAGCGAACTTGTCATCACCTGACCTCTTCTTCCCCTCTTTCTTGCCTTGGGACCTCCTAGTGCCACCGCGGTTCTCCTCCTCATACTTGGCGGCTATTGCCTCTTCCGTATTCATTACTTTCCCTGCGGTTGCCAGCAGCTCCGCCATAGTCCTAAGGGGGTCTTCGGCGAGTTTTCACAATAGCTTCCCCTTCTGGAGGCCTCCTATAAGGGCGGTCATGGCTATGCTCTCTTCATAATCTTCCACCTCCAATTTCTCTTTGTTGAATCTTACAATATAGTCTCTTAGGCTCTCACCCTTGGCCTGCTTGACATATAGCAGGTGGGTAGTCTTCTTTTGAGGTCTCATCCCAAAGCAGAAGTTGTGGATGAATCGCTCAGCCAAGCCTTTGAAGTTCTCAATTGAGTTCTTCGAAAGAGAGGCGAACCAACTGTGTGCAGCCCCTGTTAAGGTCCCAGAGAAGGCTCTACACTTCATCTCATCGGGTATCGAGTAGATGTCTGCTGCCGATTGATACATCCCGATATGATGCACAGGGTTAGTGCTGCCATCATACTTGGGAGACACCGTGGGAGGCTTGAACTTAGCTGGGGTTGGGAACCCCACTATCCTAGCCACAAATGGGGAGCCCTCTGAGTAACCCCTTTGCAATGGGTCCCTGCTTTTAATGAGGTCTCCTATCTTCTCCTCAAGGCGTTGGATATAATCATTCCATGGTCTTCGGCCATCGGCTTGGCCGAGGTTATCCCCTGCCATCTCCCTAGGATGGACCGAGGGTTCCCCTGCCACGACACGTTGGCTGTTGACCTCTTCTTGTTCCCTGCCTCTTCTTTCACAGGGTCGGCCTTGGTCTGGCCTACCCTGCCTGTTCCCTCTCTGAGAGCCTGTTGCGCTCCTTGATCTCGACAGCCTCTGTCTTAGGTCATTTATCGGGCCCAGTCTCTCGAAGGCCGACCCTCTGCTCAACCTATCAAAGGCCGACCCTCTTTGTTGGGCCTCTTCACCTCTTCGGCCGACACAACCTTGACTTTGCTTAAGAGGCCGTACAGTGTTATTTGACACCTCATACGGCTCCCAGCAGTCCTCCGGGGCTTCTTTCGCCTCTAGATCGTCATACTTGTCCTCTGGGTAAAGGTTTCCTTGCCTCCCCAGGCGCAAGCGCCTAGGGTCAGCAACGTCCCTTCTCCGCTAGGGTGCAGGCTGGTCCTTAATTGGTGCCTGGGGTGGTCCCCTGGCATCAGGATGAGGCTGAACAGCCGCCGGAGTGATCATATCCGGTGATACTCCAGGTGGCCTCATCATAGTTTGGCTGAGTTGTGCAAATTTCTCCTGCATAGCTTGTTGCGTTGCAACTAAGGATCTCAAGGCTGCAGCTACCTCCGCCATTTCAGACTGAGGGGCACCTAACTGGAACTAGGTCCTCCACCCTCGGGCGGCGGAAGAGGCGGTGGTAAGTCTGGTTCCATATGTTAACACTATAGTGCTTGAGTAGCAAATGAGCTTAGTACCTCACAGGACCTCTTTCAATGGTGAAACAGCTCCGCGCTAGGGGGAGGCCTGGTTCACCACCAGAGTCTCCGATGAGGTTAAGCAGAAAAAGAGGAAGAGATAGCTTCTCGTTCCCACAGACGGCGCCAAAATGATGATGCTGGAATTAGCACCACCAGAGAAGGTGTTTTTAAGCTCAATCTAAGAACAACAATGGCAGAACAGTTATGTAAATGGCAAGAGAATGAGATGAGGAGAAGGGGAAAGTACACCAGGATATAAGTGGTTCAGCCTAGAATGGCCTACGTCCACTGTGTGTGTGCAATCTCACTGCAATAAGGCACTAATGGCCATGGATACAATCTCTCAAGCTTTCTCTCTCTACTGTGTATCTAGACAGAGTTTCAGCTAGGGCTGAATATCTGGGATCCCTTTGCAAGGTAGAGGATGACCTCTATATATAGTACCTGGGGGGTGTAATGTACCCCCCATGCATACAATGAGCAGGTGTGTGGTTACCTCACCAATGTGGGAGTGCCATCTGTCACTGTCACATGTAGAGAATGATGATGCAATATTCTCCCAACGTGTGGGGAATAATCTTGTTATAACTGATTTGTGTCCACGTGTCCTTATCTATATGTCAGCAGGTGCTCGGCTATCGCGTCTGGGGTATGACCTCGGCCTTGATGAGGCCGAGGTTGGTGAGTCTTGATACCTGTTCAGTCCTAGGATTCCATGGAGGTCTCGGCCTGATCCTAGCCGAGACAACAAACAGGGTCGGCCTGATATGAGGTTGAACTGGTGGCTTGATGAGGTTGCTGGTGACTTCTTGCAGGCTCGGCCTATGTATGGCCGAGGTTGCCATTTCAAGGCATATGCGAGTGCTATTGATCCTCATGACGTCCCTTAGAGAGTCTCATAGTAGTGTCGGCCTGGGCCGACCTTGATATGGCCGAGGGGCGATATCGCGTGCCCAAGACTCGTCCAACGTCTGCCATGATCTCGGTCGAGGTTGGTGTCTCTAGGCCGAGTTTGGCGTCTCTAGGCCGAGGTTACACTTGGGCATATCAGATAGTACTCCTCACCCCTGATGGTTCGGCCGCGGGGATGTTTCGTACAAAAGCACTCCCATTTATCTTCGTCGTCAATAATCAGTTTGTAGTTTTCACTGTCCCACCCAAAGCCGTAAGTTTTTGTAGTTTTGTAGTATAAATTGAACTCCATTTTTAAGGTATACCACTTACATGACACTCGTTCGAAGTACGTCTATGTGGTGAATATGGGGAAATACCCTAATGGTGTGATACTAGATCGAAAGTAGAATTTTAAACCCTCAAACGTGGATTGTAGTTCACTCCTGGGATGAAATAATTACGAGTGACTTTGTTAATTAGTTGGACGTTTTTATTAATGATCCACTCTCTTGACGCCATTCAGTTTATTGATGAAAATAAATATTTTGTGCTTTCCATACAAGTTGTTTCTCTCTTACGATACTAATATTTATAGGATGGAGTGTAATTATTTCCAACCACACACAGTTGAAGGCTTGCATGTGACTGAACAGTGCCCATGTGCTTGCCAGGTTAAAATTTCAAAGTCTGGTGCATAATAACAAAACCCATGTGCTTGGAAAGATAAAAGCCTCGAATAATGCAGTCCAACATTGGGAATCGTCATAATGCACAGTAATGGCACCCGCGTGCTTGAACAGTTATGACACACTACATTGAACTCGATGAGTATCATAATGCACAATAATGGCACCCGCGAGCTTGAACAGTAAAACATCACATATGATTTGACCACACATTGCCTTTGTAATTATTACTTTACAGCTAGCTGGTATTTTGATGGCACCCTTTCCGATAATATTTTTAATTATTTGGGTATTACTCCATATTTTTCCATATAAATATATGGTCTAACTTGGGTATTCCTCCACAACACTGGGTATACTTCCTTATATCATAAACTTCATAATGCATAACCATTCTAACATGCCTGATGAAGATTCACCCTACTTAACACATGTTCTTAGAAAAACTTTGTTCGGGGAAAAACTTCCATATTATAACTAGTCACCGCCTAAAAGAGTAGTGCAATGTGATTATCTCTTAGCCGGGGGGGGGGGGGGGGAGGGAGAAGGATGCAACAGGTCACGAAGACAAAGGGTAAGTCTAAAGTATCAACATCATTTGTGTTAAATATATTGAGGCAACAACTACAAATGCTGAACTAGTGTTGACTAACTTGTGGATCTACCAAGATCCTCATGGAGGTAGTTGGTTTGGCGAGAAAAGGATTTTTGAAAACATCCCTATTTGCACACTACATTCTTTAGGCGACGTTAATCATGTGATAAAATGGTTAACACGTACAAAAGGAGATATTCCATGGGATGATCATTTGAAATGGCCTAGGTTATTTGATAGACGTTGCGATTTGGAGTGCTAGTGTCATTGACACTGTATACCCGCGCCACAAGCAAAATCGGCAAGATATTGCAAAGTTCGAAATAAAGATAATAAAAAATGTATACGTTTATTGTAACGCAAAATTGCACAGATGGAGAAAAAGCTAGAGCGGTGGCATGCTAACTATTTTATTAATACTGAACTTGATGATCCAATGTATGAATCAGATTCGGACCTGTCGGATTACAAAGGGGTCGAGTCGGACATGAATTTAGTACATCATCTACCAATCATGTTGATGGGGGATGGGCATGCCTTATGTTGTGTTCCGTGATTGCCTAGGAAATAATTTAATTAACTAGTCATTAAAATGTAACTTTCGTTTCTATGGTTCTTTTTAAAATAATTCCACAACATTGTTTTAATTTCACAACATTATCAATGAGTCTTTTTATAATAATTTTGTCCATAATGTTTTATCAACAAGTCATTTTAATTTCAATAGATTTTGTTCAAATAAATGTGCTCTCATCCAAAATAAATTTTGTCCAAATAAATGTTATTTTCAGAAGTTTATCCAGTTAAAATAAATACAAGCGTACATGACAATAACTATGCCCAACTATTTTTTTTGGGGTTTATCCATATTCAAAGGAGGCATCCGACTTGACTCGCCACCGAAATTACATTGTTAGTCCTGAAAATGAAAATAAAAACGTAAGTAAACTAAATTGGTTATAACGCAAATGTGAAAAATGACATGAATTTGTCAATATTATGTTGACAAAGTTTGTATTTGCCAGGGTAAGTTTGGACTATCAAACACCATGAGTAGGCAAATAAGTGTCTTTCAGCGTGCAAATAAAGCCTATCAAACACAAAAAGTTGGCAAATACAGTTTTTGCGAGCGTGCAAGTAAAGCCTATCAAACAACACGAAATCATCTTTGTCACAACAAATTCTGCCAAAATTTGTCATGACAACACTTTTGACCAATGTGTATCAAACGAACCCTAATTTATCCAATAATTCATCGACAATGTTAGGCACATTTATATATTTAATTTCAATTAAAATAAGTATCTAAATCAAAAATCAAAGAAAAGCAAATAGAAATAAAAAGTCAAAAGCATTTTTGTCCTCTCAACTTGATCCCCACGAAAAGGCCCCGGTTGCCATATGTTGAGAAGTTCCATCTAAAACCCTAATAATGGAAGGCTGAATATATAGCTGTTCGCCAAATTAGCTTTTTCCACAATCCAAAGTAGGTATGAGTTTCATTCTACTGCTACGTTTTGTTTGATAATTATAAAAATAAAGTTCCCCCAAACCCATTTACCCTTTTTGTTTGATAATTTATGCTCTTTCGTTCATTTATTTATTTAATTTTTTCATGTTACTACTACTTGTGTAGTTCTGAAGTGGGCTGTGTATTATGATACTTGCAGCTTTCTGAATTTATCTTTGTTGTTCACCCCCTTTTCTCTTCTCATCATGGCCACTAGTAAGTTATTCTCTCTCTCTCGCTCTCTCTCTCTCTCTCTCTATATATATATATATATATATATATATATATATACACGGAGCCGTTCAGGAGCGGACTCAAATAACGGGTTTACTAACGGACCACCCCAACCGACGTAGTTTTGGGGGTGAAATTACAAGAAAACCGGTTTTTATGTAATTTCACCCCCAAAACTACGTCGTTTGGGGGTGGTCCGTTTGTAAACCCGTTGTTTAGATCCGCTCCTGATTCGCTCTCTCTCTCTCTCTCTCTCTCTATATATATATATATATATATATATATATATATATATATTGTGAAAAGGTAAAAGTAGTTCCTATACAAGATGAATTGAGAAAAATCAGCCTAAATGGTTTGTGCATGTCAAATGTGGATCAATAGATAGTCCCCTGTTCCCATGTGCTTTTTGGCTACCATCCAAACCTTACCAAATTTTGTAAAACCCCTAGACGAGAGCTGTTTACTAGGTCTTTTTAGGTCTCTCTCTCTCTCTCTCTCTCAGGATAGTGGCGGACCTACGATTTTGAGTCAATGGGTGCGAAAAGGTTTGACGAAGTCCGGGGGTTCAGGGGCAGGAGCCCTGAGGCGAATTTTTTGGGTTGTTTTTACTTTTTTTTTTTTTGTAATTTTATCCTTCAAAATATTGAGGTATTAATTACAATTAAAGTTGTATACAAATTTGAGGAACAAATTAAATTTCAGTAACAACTATTTCAGCAACATATTAAATTAAAATTTGAGCAACACATTAAATTTGAGCAACAAATTAAATTTCAGTAACAACTATTTTAGCAACAAATTAAATTAAAATTCAGCAACAATATATTTTTGGATAAAATGCAAATATATTAGAAAGGGCAAGGCCCAAAACAAAGAGACTCCAAACAAGAAAACCGGAACAAACCGGCTAACCAAGAAAACCTCTCAAAACTCTACCAGACCACTTGGACACACAATCAGCCCAACAAAAACACACAAGAAAAACCGAGAGCTCCGTCCCACTCTTGAAATGACAAACTTCAAGGTTCGAAGGAAAGAGAGACTCCAGCTCATATCACACGCGTCGATCTAAAACAGAAACCTCCAGCCACGCATCTCACTCCAGCTCAAAACCATTAAACACAACCCTCCCCATCTCAAAACCAACCCACAATCGCCTCAAATCTAACAATTCAGACGAAGAAAACCCACCTCTACCAAAATACCCCATCTCAAATCTGAACCACCCCATCAAAAACTTCAACAAATCACCAAAATGAAACCCCTTGCTCCACAAACTCTTACCATCAAACGATCTGACTGCAAATAACCAGGAAACTTCAAAATTAAAACTACAATAACTAAAACTACAATAACAGACGCAAAATTGCCCTCAGAGACTCTACACCACTTAAAAGTTTTACAGTTTTTTACACATACGTTTATTTTTTTTTATAGTATAACCAGTAGTAGAAATCTCGGAAAATGTCGTGGGTGCGGCCGCCCCCATTCGGGATGGGGTGTGGATGGCCCGAGAGAGAGAGAGCGACTCTCATACATACATACCTAGTATACATACCGCTGAAGTAAAACCATTTTTTTAAAATATTATAAAAATAGGTTTGCGTCAGCAAGTATGTATGAGAGTTGCTTAATCTCTCTCTCTCTCTTGTTCGGTGTACAAATTAAGTATATTTATACTTGGTATGTATGAGAGCCACTTATTCTCTAACTCCGTGAACATACCAAGTATACATGCTTATTTTTATAAAATAGTAAAAAAATTATGCTTCGGCTTAATTTTTTTATATGACGTTTAAACATTTCACGGGACCCATATAAAAAATATCAGTTCAAAATAACTTTTTTTGCTATTTTAAAAAAATTGGTCAAACTTTCGCAGCTTTTAAAGCACTTTAAAAGCTGTGAAAGTTTGACCAATTTTTTTAAAATAACAAAAAAAGTTATTTCGAGCTGACTTTTTTTTATGTAGGTCCCTTGAAATGTTTAAATACCACGCAAAAAAACTCAACTCAAAAGTATTTTTTTTAATATTTAAAAAAAATTGTTTACATTGGGAATATGTATAATGAGAGCCGCTCTCTCTCACTCTCTCTCTCTCTGTATATATATATATATATATATATATATATACACACACATACATACATACATACCCAATATGAGGACCTAGTATGCGGACCATTTCCGTATAATAGTAAAAAAAATATTTTTGGGCTTATTTTTTATGGTATTTAAACATTTCAGGGGACTCATGGAAAAAAAAAATCATCTTAAAATGAATTTGTTTGGTTTATAAAAAAATCGGTCAAACTATGTCAGTTTTAAGCAGTTTTTGTCAGTTTGACCATTTTTTTTAAAATAGCAAACAAATTCATTTTGAGCGGATTTTTTTTATGGTTCTCCTGAAATGTTTAAATGCCATAAAAAAAAAAATCAGCCCCAAAATATTTTGTTTACTATTTTACGAACAATGATCCGCATGGTGGGTATGCACAGGGGGTATGCATCAGAATCGCTCTCTATACATATATGTATACAGGTCGAGACAAAAATCATTTTTGCCTAAGTTCATCACAAAATTCAAAGGGTCCGATATTCGTCAAAAGTTCAGTTGGAAAGGCACACATTTAGCAATTTTGTATTTTACCAACTGCCCAATTGAATTTTTTTGATAAAATTTGGAAGGGACATCTTTTCATGAACATGAACCTCCACCAAATTTAATGAGAAACTCTTTTATTTACTCCCTAAAAGGGGTAAATCCTTCTTTTTGGTATATATGTGTGCGTGTGTATTTATGTGGTTACGTGACTACGTGTATATATTACTTATTATTTGAATTTAGTTGTAGTTTTCCAGTGTATCTATGATGGAAAGTTTTTTTTTTTTACTTGTCTAATGCACGATATGTGTTGCAATTAATTATTGCAGGATTGCAGTTTGAGAATTCATGTGAAATCGGGGTTTTCTCGAAGCTTACCAATGCTTACTGTTTGGTTGCAATTGGAGGTTCTGAGAACTTCTACAGGTTCGTTTTTATGTTGGCGTTGAGGCTAATTGTGTATGCTAGTCTTTCGTTATTTTGTTTTATATGTTGGTTTAGAAGAACATATTGTGAATATTAGTGTTCTGTGGTGCAGTATTTTCGAATCTGAGTTGGCAGATGCTATTCCTGTGGTTAAAACTTCCATTGGTGGCACAAGGATAATTGGAAGACTTGTTGCTGGTGAGTGCTTAGAGGTTCTCATACGTGTACATTAGAAGATTTTTTCTTGAGTCGCATTCAATTACTCCTGAACATATTTTGCGAATATTTGATTTTTTCTCGTCTTTTTGTATTACAGGAAACAAAAATGGACTTCTCGTGCCTCACACCACCACTGATCAAGGTAATAATGTGAACAAAAACATTAGTGTTCAAGTAGAATCGTAGATAGATCTTTTTTAATCTCAATATAGAGTTCCTCTTGCTCTAAGTAAACTTATTCAATTAAATTTCCGGGGGATGATGTCAACAAATTGGTGAAAATATGTATTTATTTTATCCCATAATGAATGGTTTTTTCCATGAACAAAAAAAAGGTGATGTCATCAGAATAAATGTATTGCTTTTATAAGAACTTTTGAGTTGTAGGTTGTTGGAATACAATAGAATAATGACATTTCTGGCAATCAAAATAGGCGAAGAGAAAAATCCCTGTTTTTGAGCTGTTGAATGTTCAAATTCTATTGGTATTCCCAATGTCTTGTTATAAATTATACTATTGTGCTCCTATACAACTTATTAAGGGCTTCTTGTTGAATGATGAAAGTTGAGTCTTCATTGAAATCCAAGTTTCGGATATTTATTGGTTATAGGGACCTTGTTTTGTTGTGTGATTTCCTATCTAATTTCCATTTTATCGAATGGTATTATAATCGTAGTCAATTTTACCCTTGTTGAAGTCATTTTCATGGTTGTCATGTTTGGTTGAGGTTTTCTTGCTTAATTATCTTTCTATGTAGATCTTGAGGAGAGAAACTAAAAACATAGATTAGATTGGTGATATAGCTGGCCTCAAACAAACAAATAATTTACTGGATTTGTGTAATCCATAACGATTTCAATTCTTTTTTATTAAGTACTGGTAGTTGATTTTATTCCTTGTGAACAACTAACAATTGTACTATCAGCCCGAATATATGGGGTTCGTGTTTGGAGTAAAGTTGAGCTTGTGTTTAAAACAATATTCCATTCATCAACTCGAGATCAATTTCCAAATAAACCATTCATATCTTGCTTCCTAAGATGAGTACATGTTAAGCCAGGTTCAAATTTCAATTGGTTTGATTATGATGCCTTTTATAAAGCAAGGGTTGATTAATAATAGGAGTGACGCATGCAATCTTAACCAGACTTCTTTTCGCAATGATATTATATTCTTATTGCTTATCTTCAGCTTGCAATGCAATCCTAAGAATCTCAACGGTATTCTTATCCAATTCAATTTTCTTTAGCACCAGAAAGTCATTTTTCTGTCCAGTCAATTTGAGCAGAGATACTCTGATAGGCTGCCTTGTGTCTTTTGAGCTGCCAAGTTACCGTATCAGTTGGTGCATATTCTTTATAAACGATGAATGCTTATTATAAATAGTGAATGATCAGTATATATAATTTATGATAATGCAGTGACCGGGACCTTTTTCCGTGAAGGAACATTGGCTAAAAGCATTTGTTATATAGTTATCATTTGGAGGACAAAGAAGCATTATTGAGTTGATAATAACTTACCATGTCTTTTTTGAAGTAGTAAATGAGCACAAAAAATCTGAAGACGATATTTTGTGGGGATTGCATTTAGAGGAAAGAGAAAATGATGTTGATCAGTTGGGATGAAGGATGTCAAGTCGATACTGAGGGCAAATGTAACAAGCTGGTGCCATGGTTGATATAGTAGCTAGAGAGTTACATCACACATCGTTCGGGTGAGAAAAAGTGATGGTTCATATATGTAGCTTTTCATTCTTCTAACACCGAGTCTTTTCAGCTCCACTAGTAAGGTATGTGGTTTATGGCACCACATGTCAGGGGTTCAAACCCCGGTGGCACTAGTTTGTGGATGTGAACCGGAATAAAACCCTATATACTGTAAGTGGTGGTTATATTGGGGATAATATCGATAGTGGTAGAGTGGGTATCACAGAATAATATCATAGCTAGTGCCCAACCGAACTAAGTATGCCAACGTGTTGGGTGATATTTGATTTCATCCCAACGAGGACGTTGGGCTCCTTAAGGAGGGTGGATTGTAACAAATTGGTAGCATGGTTGATTTCGTAGTTGGAGAGTTACATTCCACATCATCTGGGCATGGGAAAATGATGGTTCATATATGTAGATTTTCACTCTTCTACGAGTCCTTCAGCTCCACTGGTAAGGTATGTGATTCACATGTCAGTGGTTCAAATCCCGTTGGCACCAATTTATGGAAGGATGTTAGCTGGAATAAAATCCCATAGCACTGTGAGCGGTGGTTAAATTGGGGACAATATCAATGGTGGTAGAGTGGGATATTAGAGCAAATCGCATGGAAAATTACTCCTTTGGGATATCATATAGTTAAGAAGCTATGAGCAATTGTCCATCCCTTAACACAAATAGCTTTGGATTATATTATTTCGGGAGGGGCTCTCGAAACATTTTAAAGCTCTTTTGAAAACCTCCCTTTTATTGTAATATAATACAATATCCATCCCAATTTAATGTTGCTATTATAAAATGACAGTTTTTAAGGATACACTTGATCAACGGCTTAGATTAAGCCTAGTTTGCTATTGTGGAATTTGGTTTGTTGATTATGTCCAAAAAAGGAAAGTGGACTATTAATTTGGGATGTACGAAAAAGGAAAGTACTATTAATTTGAGACATATGGAGTATATGTTAAGGATCAAGCTCTTTGATTAATAAATCTTGTTGGGTTGCCTAAGGCTATGATATAGTCATGTAATATGCTGGCTTCTTGCCGTAGGTCATATTGGATACTCTATACGTAGTGTGCACAACAGATGATCATAGATTTGGTTATAAAAAATGTTCCTGGAAGGCTGGATGAAGGTGTATGGACATGTCGTCCTTTTATTCAAACATTATAATATAGGTTCACCTCTCTTAGACTAACTTCTTCCACCATGCAAGCAATGTGTTACATGATGTTGGGTTTGTGTGTTTGTGACCGCTTAACTGTTATGGTATATTGTCTAGCGTTAATATTTATCACGTTTTATGATAATTATTCATGCAAAAGTGTTGATACAATTGGAGATATTTGAATGTAGACTAATGCCTAAATACCCTGATACCGTAGTGTGTTAGCTACATTTTCGTCCCTTATGTTGTGGGTGCGTTACGAGTCATACACTCTTTGCTATTTTAGCAGGATTGGAGGTCTATCCTCCATTGACACTTTTCATGTTTTTTTTTTCTAATATATTTGTTCTTCTACTCGACCGTTTCGGAGAACTCTATATCCTTACGAGCATGTAATTTTTTTCTTATTCAACAAATTCTTCTACTCAACTTGAGCATTTTCCCAATAATTTGAGTCAGCTAGATGAATCCTATATTTCCATTATGTTCTGTTCAACACAACACAGTTTCTCAGTTAAAGTACATGATATCATCCTTTTTCACAATAGCCTACCAAGTGGGTCGTTACTATCAATATTAACTTTTCTTTCATATGAAAGAACATTAAGGGTTTTAATGAATTCCCATGATTATTTTTCCCTCTCCAGCAGATATAATATCCCATATGTAGGGGCCTCTCAAATTATGCAATCTTAATCTGCTGAATTTCTCTCATCCCAGAAATATGTTGCTATATTTTTTTTGCCACGTCCTTTCACTAGATCTCTGAGAGGGGATTTAAACCCATCTCTTACAACTGACTAGAGTTTGTGAGTTTCGGATACTTTTTTTTTCTAAAGAGTTGTGAAATCTTTTGTTTCTCTTCTTTTCAGTTCTGGAAGAATGATTCTTTCTCGCTGCCATTTCAACATCTTTACCATGGGCAATTGATTTAATACTTGCTGAGAAATTTTATAACTCTTTCAATGAAATGCATCAGTTGATCGTTTTGGGTTGGTCCGACCAACTTTGTTTTCCAAATGCAAATGGGCAAACGCACAGGGTCTTTTACAAGTGCCCGGGGTTGCAAGCTTTAATAATAGTGTATCAAATTCTCGACACGAATGATTGGACTTTATTTGTGAATTTTTACTAATCTGGGATCCCATAAAGGCACAAGAACTCAAACCAAACAAGCAGCAAGTTCTGACGTAAACTTGCAGAAGTGATTACACACAATCACATTCACAATCACAATCACAATCACAATCACAATCACAATCACAATCACACTTCCACTAACATAATAATCATATGAAAATCCTCTCAACCTCAATCATCAATCTCATCAATAATTACTATTCATCATAGTAAAAGTGATTACAAGAGGAGTCCAATGGCCTATACTTATAGTCTATACTTATAGCCTAATGTCAATAAATAATGGAACCTAAATCTAAGGAAATGTTTTTTTAAAATGTTTTGGCTTTCAAACAGCGACTATTAATTTGGGACTGACTGAGGGAGTAGATATTTACCTAATTTAATAATAGCTTATTACTTAACATGTATCCGTAGAATATTGCCAATCTAAAATAAAGGATAAAATCAAAATTCAAAATAAAATCCATTTCCTCTTTTCTTGGCTGACCCACTTTTATTCCATGCCCTCCTTTACCTCATTTTCAGTTGTTAGATTTCCCTGCCAGCAATGGATAGAATGTTGTTGAACTTATTGATCTCATAATCCTATTTTTTTCTGTTCTTATTTGTAGAACTTCAACACTTGAGGAATAGTCTACCTGATCGAGTAGTTGTTCAGCGGATTGATGAGAGATTGTCTGCTCTTGGAAATTGTATAGCATGCAATGACCATGTTGCTCTTATGCATACTGATCTTGACCGGGTAAGCCTTGTCTTCTTTTAGGAACATCTGTTTATTTTTACATGTCATTCTAGAAATTGGTATCCAATACTGCCCTGAAAGTTTTGGGGCCCAAGGTAAAGTCCAAAAAATGGGGTTGCCATGCATATTGATCAGATACATTTAGTTTTTTCTGTCTGCCACTTGCGTACAGCTTTTTTGGGAATTCTAAATTGGAGAGAAAAGAAAGTGAAAGCGAGAGAGTATCTTTTCTCTCATTTGGGAGTTAAAATTCGGAGAGAGAGAGAGAGAGTTTATTAAGCTCTAATGGAAACCTTCTCTTCTCTTCTCTTCTCCTCTTCTCTCCTCTTCAATACTCCCAACCATAGCTTTAGGTTTTATTGTTTACTGTTAACGAGTGCTGGACCCAACTAACATTCTTTTCTTCTTTTGAACTTTAACTCGGTTATGCTTTAGATGATCAATAAAAAAAATAATGCTAAGCACACAAAATGGACAAAAAAGGTTTGTCATAGAATGATGTGGCAACAATTATGATTGCTCCGTAAGTAGGTGGGCTCCACTGTTCACCACTATTTAACTAACAAGTGTTGCATCATTTTGTAATTTGGGCTCAGTTCCACGGACCCAAACAATAAACGTGTTGATCACGTGTCAGTCACAAATAACTGGAAAATGACACAAGAACACCTGTTTAACTGATCTGTATGAGAAAAGTAGGTTTATTCATCTCTCAATTTGGCATTGTGTGAATTATTGTGAAATTTGATGTTTTCTTACTTTTTTGAGTGATTTGTTAAACCATAACACAACACGTTTAATCAACAGGTCAGATTTGGGTCATGTGTAGTCAATAGGTCGGGTTAGGGTTAAGGTTGATGCGGTTAATTAAACAGGTCGGATTAGTTAGTATCTGAGACAATGCCGAATCGAATGACATGACATGGAAGGAACGCCTGATCTGTGTCTAGTACCAAAACAATTTATATAATTATCCATTCGCTTGTCGATTATAATCGGCAAGCGCAAGATTTTTATACCATGGGAACTTCTGGTTATTACTATAGTCTTGCTGTGGTGTTTTATCAGGAAACTGAGGAGATGATTGCAGATGTTCTTGGCGTGGAAGTTTTTAGGCAGACAATTGCTGGTAACATTCTTGTGGGCAGCTTTTGCACCTTCTCAAATCGAGGTGGCTTGGTAAGAAATTATATTCTTAGGCCTTGTTTGGTTCAGGGTAAAGTATTTTTTACCTAGGTAAACGTATATAATAAAAATATCTCCACTTGGAGAATAATTCTGTTCATTGTTTTATCCAAATCACATAATTATAGGGTCACCATTTTTATATTTACAATTTAAATTGGTTAAATATATGTTTTAAATCTTCACCTAAGCCACTATTTTTGTCCAAATCACACAATTATAATGTGTGCAACGAATGAAACTTTATGCCCCAAAATCCTTTATAACAATTTACTTTCTTCGAACAATACTGAACCTTATTGAGATAAAAATCTGGTGAAGTTCATCATGGACTATTCTTTTAGCCTTAGGCTCTGTTTGGTTCCAGGTACAGTATTTTTTCCCTAGGCAAAAGTATTTAATAAAAATATCTCCACTTATTTGGAGAATAATTCTGTTCATATTTTGTCCAAATCTCATAATTATACGGTCACCCTTTTTATATTTAAATTATAAATTGGTGAAATAATTGTTTTAATGGTCCAAATCACACAATTATAATGTGTACCAACGAATGAAATTTATATAGCCCAAAATGTTTTTAAACTATTTACTTTTTTCAAACAGTACTGAACCTTACTGAGAACTTGTGTTGGAGCAGGTCCATCCCCATACGTCCATAGAAGACTTGGATGAACTTTCAACCCTACTTCAGGTCCCTTTGGTAGCTGGGACGGTGAACCGTGGTAGTGAGGTAATAGCCGCCGGCATGACGGTCAATGACTGGACGGCATTCTGTGGGTCTGACACTACAGCAACAGAGTTGTCTGTTATTGAGAGCGTCTTCAAGTTGAGAGAAGCCCAACCTAGCGCCATTGTTGATGAGATGAGGAAATCTTTGATAGATAGCTACGTGTGAGTTGGCTTTGATAAGTTTCTTGGGGCTGAACTTCATATTCTAGTTATCTTCGCGACTTTCCCTTTTTTGGTGATAAAATTATCATAATACATTTGTATGTGTCAGTATCAAAATGTCATGGATTGGTTTATGAAAATGTTGTAATTGATTTTTGAGGTTAATGCTATTTTTTCTTTTATGTGCATAATTTCAGTTCTACGCTGAAATCGAAGGTCCTGGCTATATGTTGTCATGTTCCTTTTTCC
Organism: Sambucus nigra; assembly: GCA_949130495.1. Lineage (NCBI taxonomy): Eukaryota > Viridiplantae > Streptophyta > Magnoliopsida > Dipsacales > Adoxaceae > Sambucus > Sambucus nigra. The sequence goes on along the minus strand of OX422219.1, from coordinate 397,167,988 downwards.
AAAGAAGTTTTTATTTATTGAGTTTGTGTTCAAAATTTTACGTAAATGCTCCAATACTATCCTATCCCATCTAAAGGGTATTAATATTATCTTCGCCTTCCTGGATTTACTGATGGAGATGGAGAACTTGATTGTGGGGGAAAAAGATAGAAAGATGTTATGGTTGGGTTTGGCATAGGATACTATAAGCTTTTGATCGATGGAGATATACTAGCCTTAGCTTTGAGGCTTGGGTTCCCCTGGATTGTGATTGAATAGTTTAAATCTGCTATGCCGAATTTAGATTTGACCTTAATTTTGTTGCATATTTAATCTACACTCCAAACTAACGGTATTATAAAGCTATTTGTATTTTTAAGGGCTTTTTTGAGTCTTCACTTTATAATATCGTATTTGACATAATCCTAAGTTCTTAAATCTCTTTAACTTGCCTCCTAAATTTCTATAACAATGCTAAAAAACTTGATATTTACAAGTTAGATTTGTGGCCTCCTAAATATTTTTACCCCAAAATATCCGTATCAAAACACAAAATACCCTTTTAAAAATCCATCACATGTTCTCCCCCTCACCCCATTCTCTTTTTCAATTTTGCCGGAGCTATAGCCGGCACTACCCATCAAAACCCAACACCACTAAACAATACCGAGCCACTATCTCCACCTCTCTTCTATACCCATCAAGCACGCACTCTCTCATCCATACCCATAACAATGGGTATGAACTAAGTGAGTATTGGGTCCGATGAGCTCTAGAGTATAACAATAATGGGTTTTGACTAGATCATCCCCAGATTCAAGAGATTAGCAGATTAGCAGTGGTTGGAGGGATTTTGTTTAGGTTGATTGGTTGAGGTGATGGTGGTCGCTGACGATTGTGGGTTGGTCTAGTAGTGGTGGTTTGTTTAAGGGCTATCGGCGGCGTTTTGTGGTGTTTAAATTGATGAATGTGGGGGTGATTGGTTGTTCCAGGTGTGGTCTGGTGATGTTCCTCCATAATATGTCCGGGAGTGGGATCAAATGGGGTGGTGTTGGTGTATGTCCAAATGGGTTGAGTATTCAATCCATTTTAATATAAATAAATCTGATTTGGGGTTGAATCAGTAAGGAGGAGGAGGAGGAGGAGGTGGAGGCGGTGAGCTGTGGGTATGATGAAAAAATTAGGATCGACTATTGAACAAGAAGATGAATTATTGTTTAATAGAAGGGTATTTTGGCCCAAAAAATATTTTGAGGGTTAAGACTAATTAACAAAGAGTAATGATACTCTTACCGGGTCCAAGTACCGGTTTAGTACCAAATGCGTTAGATTTGATTGTACATTGATGGGACCTACAACATTCCCTGGCGGGACCCACACCATAGTACAAACAAATAAAGCAGTACCGGTACTAAACCGATACTAACACCCGGTGTGTCTAACATTTTCCATTAACAAATAAGCGTTTTTTACTAAATCTCTAACTGTGTTAGTTTTTTGGGAGGTAAGTCAAAGAAATATGAAGCTGAGGGTTATGTCAAATACGGTATTATACCGTGAGGGTTAAATAAAAAAAACAAATTCCTTTAATGTGATCCCCAAAGTGCCCTTACCATCCATAACCTCAACCCACCTTCATCATCTTCTCAAAACACATCCCCCCCCCCCCCCCCCCCCCCAACTTATTATTCTTATAAAAACAACTTTTTTACTTGTAAAAGTAACATTTTTATTATAAGGTTATAAAAGTTGTTTTATAAAAACATTAAAAATAACTCTTTTGTAAAAAAGTTCAAGGAAAAAATCAGTTTTTTGTTTATATAATTTTTTTTAATAAAAAGTTATAAAAAAAGATAAATTAATGTATAGTCCCCAGCATAAATACATATTTTATAAAAAAGACACTTATTTTTAGTTTAACCCATTTAGTTCCTCAAACACCCATTTACCCAATATTCTATTATTCTTAAAGGTTCGCGCTAGCGGCACCTCAATGCCAGAGTTCTGGCAGCCCTTGTCGGAGCTTCGACGATCCCCATCGGAGCTTCGGCAACCTCGCTGGAGCTCCGACGATGGCGATCGGGACTCCGACTGTGTAAGAATTTTTTTTTAATTGAGTCAATTTGTATGTGTTGGCTTAATTCCAGACAAAACTATTTGAGTCATAGGATATAAGTTTTATTTGTGACCAAACCTATGACATTTTTGTTGAAGAGGTAGCGGCCAAGTCGAACCGATCACATCCTATGTCGTGTTTCGTGCCTCGTTTTCGTCATCAACAGTCTAAGGATCTCTCACGTATGAATGCTTATATGATGTTGGGCCTTGAAAATTTATTATCGGGTGTTAGAATTTTTGCTAAAATATTTTGAAATGACTTTATATATTTTCAAGAAAAATAGTTTGGTTTTTCTCATGTCGTTGAAACGACTTTCCCAGGTCGTTCGAACGAGAATCCTGTTCGTTCGAACGATCATCTAACGAGGTCACTTTTGATTTGTGCTGATTTTTCGGTAGAAATCTTGTTCTTACCTCGTTCAAACGAGATGTTTATGTCGTTCGAAAGAGATTAATTTTCGTTCGAATGACCGGAGCAGTTTTTGAAATTGGACAATTTTTTCAATCAGTTTTCTCCATAACCTCCCACTACTTTTTTCCAACTATTTATGTAGTGCGGGAGTTCAATTTATTTAGAGACTTTTCCAACTTCCAAAAGAGATAAACCTTTAGAAAAGTCGAAGAAAGTTTTGTCTAAGATTCATGGTTTAATTCTTCAAACAAAACATAAGTTTACCCCCAGTTGTTTCATAATCCAAGCTTCTACATAATATATATTTGAGATCAAGTGTTTGCACCGAGTTTGTTATTCTCTATATCATTGAGATTGTTTCTTGCGGAAGATTCCACATTCATTAGTGTACATACGGTGGACTCCGTCTGCATGACGGTAGCAGTGCCCCATCGGTGGACTCCGAGACGTAGGTGGACTCCTATGTTGTCACTAGGCAGAGGTTGAAGGAACGAAGAGCGTCAACACTTGCGAGGGAGTCGAGTCGTTGAGTAAGTCTTCTTTCGTGTCCTTGTATTAAATATGTCCTTAGTGCACTTGTGACTGGATCATCATAGGTTTTTCCCGTTGTTGATTTTCCTCGTACATCGAAGCGTTATGGTTGTGTATTTCTATCTTGCAAATTCTCGCCTAGATGCATGCTGAGGTTTAACAAGATAAAATCGGTTTAATCACGAAAAGGGTTTAATTGGTGCTTTATTAACTAGGGTTGCGTTAGTTTAAGAAAAAGTTTAATTTGGCCAAATTCAAGGTTAGTTTGTTGTGTGTTTTTTTGGACTTGAATTAAAATTTAATGTTAAGAAGAGACAAATTAATTGAAAGAAATTTAAAATTTAGACTATAGGAACCTTCGGCTTCCTTGGAGTAGTATCATAGTATATTCATAAAATATTGGTGTTTATAAAGTGGTATCAGAGCATAATATATAATCGTAGCCCCCCAATAGGCAGTGGGGTGGCGGGGGGAAAGGATTGTAGGAGGGAGAGAGGTGGGTAAATGAGCTTGTGTATATCTTTGTTTTGATTGTTTTTATGTGGTGAGGGATTTTTTGAAACAAAATGCAAGACGTGGACTAAATGTTTATTAAAAAATGTTCTAGAGATTATTCGTCGATTGACCCTATAAAAAACTATTTTGTAAACAAGTCCCTTTTTTTTTATTTAAAGTCTTTTCTTTATAAAATAATATAAATAAAACTATTTTACAAAGAAAAAGTTATAAAAATTGTTCTAGAAAAATGTAATAAAAAGGGTTTTTAAAAAAAATCCATTTTTTTATTTATAAAAGATAATTTTTATAAAAAAGTATCAAAAAAATGTTTTATAAAAAGCTATGAAAATCTCTTTTGCACAAAATTTACGAAAGTTGTTTTGTAAACACTCTTTTATTTAAAAAAATATAAAATAAATCCTTTTAAAATTTTATAAAAGAGGTTTAACAATTAAATAAAAACGCGCGTCATCAACTATGTTATTAACAATTTATTAATAGTTAAAAAAGAGACTTTGAGAAATAACCTAAATTTTTTTAAAATAACATATATTTTTGTAAAAAAAATAAATTAAAAATACATATAGTTGTTGGCATTTTAAAAAAACTTTTACGGTAGTTCTACCAAGACATACAACATTGATGATTAGAAAATTACATAACGTAATGTAAATATTAACGTTGAAAATAATTGTTACAACATTTATACCATGGTTTAACATTATTAAAATCAACCCTTGTTATTTCCACTTGTTTTTTTTAAACATTTTTTAATATTAAAAAATAGTATGTTATTAATGTAAATATTAATTTAAAGCCTTAAACAAATGTTTGTAAGGTTTTTAAGAAAAAACTGTAATATTAACTTAAAAAATCTATTACATGTTAAAAAAAACAGAACTTTTTTTTTTAGAAAAACAATGTTATTAATGTAAATATTAACATTAAATAATATTTTTTTTACATAATGTAAATATTAATGTTAAAAAATCAATTATATTGATGGTGGGTTGAGGTTAGAGATGGTAAAAGCACCTTAGGCTTAATGTTAAAGAAGCAAAGGCTTGGTAACCATGGTTGTCATCTTGGGGTGCAAAGTATATAAGTTTGGCCAAGTCCGGCTTAACAAGACTCAAGTTTTCTCATTTGTCATGCAAAATATTATTTTGTAGTTATAGGAACGACTTTACAGCTGTAATGCAAAATCTTGAAAAAAAGACGGCCTTTAGTCTTTGACAACTTAAAGCAAGCAATTGCCTACGCCTTTGTTTTCTTAGTACTACATCGGTGAGGACTAATATTTGATGTGGTATATTTATAATTTATTTGAAATAAATGGATAAATATTTTGGGCATTAAATATTTTGTGTGTATGGGTGATAGATTTATTGGACCAAATCACGCGCGCGCCATTGCCGTCCGGCCGACCGTGGGCTCATTAAAAATTAATTTTTTGGACAAATAAATAACTCGTTTTTGGGGGTTAAATTAATTATTTTTCTGATTTAAAAACGTGGTTTGATTTAGTCTCCCAACTAACCCATTTTTTTCTCCCACTGAACCCAAGTTTTCTGCCCATTAACGTTATTTTTTTTTCTCAATAAAAGGAGGTTGATACCTCCGTTTTTCAACACAGTTCTTAGAAATTAAACTCCTGTTGTAGCAGTTATCTGATTATATCATAGAAATGATTAATCTTACCCCAGATTAATTATAGTTTCAGAGTCGAGCAATATTACAGAATGGGTGTTGATTGAACGAATCTGGTTTGCACCACGAGTTCAATTTGTTTTTGGAATTTTGGAGGGTGTTTTATCCTGGGGGTGACGGCGCTATACGCTGTCAGCACAAATTGGAGGCAGAGCCGCGAAACCCCTGAAAGAGAGTACATTATTCGCGACTCAGTCATGTTCTAAATTGTACCTCCTTTCGGAGTTTCTTATACTTTCCGACTCAGCTTTATTTGCTCTAAATCGGGTAATTTCGTTCCTTTTTAAATTATGTATTTTTAAACTACTACTGCTACAACAATTTTAAGGTGTTTTGATATTCTGCCATGGACGAAAATTACTCAACCAATCTTAACACACCTTTCAAATATGAAGGCCAACATTTTAAATGTTGAAGCAAAAAACTGCTATTTTATTTAACTATGAAAAAGGTCGCATCGTATGTTCAATTTGACAAATCCGTAGTAAATAATCCACCAACTGTCGAGGAAAGCAAAACTATTAGGACTTGGGAGGAAAATAATTTTCTGTGTAAGAACTATATTTTGAATGCTCTATAAGTGACGAACTTTATGACTATTATACCAATTATAAAACTGCAAAAGATGTTTGGGATGCTCTTTTTAAAAAATATGACACAGAGGTGGCCGGTGCTAAAAAATACGCCGTTAGTCGTTATTTGAAATTTCAAATGACAGATGATAAATTTGTTGTTGCTCAAACCCATGATTTACAAATGTTTGCCCATGAAATTATTTCCGAGGGCATGACTTTAGATGAGCAATTTCAGGTGGCTTATTGATAAATTGCCTCCACTGTTCAAAGAGTTCAAAAATATTTTGAGGCATAAGACTAAAGAATTCTCACTAGAGTCGCTCATTATTAAATTGAGAATTGAGGAGGAATCCTGAAAATAGGACTACAAAGATGAAATTCTTGTTGTGTCTAACAACAAAAATAAGAAAAAGAACCACACTCAAGTCGTTTTAAAGGCAAACAGAAAAGATATGAAATTTCAGAAAAAAAGCCACAACCAGAATTTTAAAAATCAGAATCAGACTCAGACTCAGACTCAGACTCAGAATAAGGATAAAAACCCTGAAAATGGACAGTCTAGCAACCCAGGAGAGTTTATTTCAAGTGTGGAAAATCTGACCATATGACTCGCAAATGTCGCAATGTGCCACATGCACAAGCGAATTTGACCGAAGAGGAACTATGTGATATGATTTCTGAAATTAACATGGTTAGCGATGCCGACGGGTGGTTGGTGGATATTGGTTTTTTAAGACTTATTCTGAGGCTGCAGATAAAAAGATGTTGTTGGTGATTCTCACTCCACTGTTGTTGCTGGTACTGAAAATGTGGAATTAAAGTTCACTTCGGGAAAAATTGTTGTCCTCAAAGATGTTCTTCACACTCCTGAGATAAGAAAAAATTTGGTTTCGGGTTATTTTCTCAACAAAGTTGGCTTTACTCAAACTATTGGTGCTGATTTATTTACTTTGACCAAAAATGAAATTTTTGTAGGCAGGGGATATGCCACTGATGAGATGTTTAAATTGAATGTTGATGCAATGCATAAAAATTCTCCTTCTGATTATATTGCTTGTTCATTTAGTATTTGGCATGCTAGACTTTGTCAAATTAATAAAAGACTTGTAAAAAATATGAGCACTTTAGGGTTAATTCCAGAATTATCATTAAATAATTTTGAAAAATGTGAATGGTGTAGTCAAGCAAAAATAACTAAGACACCTGTTTTAGAGAATCTGAACCACTTGATTTAATTAATTCGATATTTGTGAATTGTATGGTGTCACAACTAGAAATGACAAACATTATTTTATTACGTTTATTGATGACTGTTTGGATTATTCATTTGTGTATTTAATGAAAAATAACAGTGAAGCGTTTGACATGTTTAGAATTTTATTAAATGAAATTGAAAATCAATTTAATCGAAAAATTAAAAGGTTATGTAGTGATAGAGGCACCGAATATGATTCTTCATCGTTTATTGAATTTTATAAACCCACGACGTTATTTATGAAAAAACGATCCCTTATTCTCCTAAAATGAACGGTAAAGCTAAAAGAACAAATAGGACATTAACTGAATTAGTTGTTGCTATTTTATTAAATTCGGGGGCTGCCTCACATTGGCGGGGAGAAATCATTTTGACAGTGTGTCATGTACTTAATAGAATTCCAAAGACTAAAATGAAAATATCTCCTTATGAAATTTGAAAAAATATTAAGCCTAACGTGTCATACTTTAGAACGTGGAGGTGCTTAGCCTATGTACGCATACCTGACACAAAAAGGTCTAAATTGACTAGTAGAGATTATGAGTGCATTTTTATAGGCTATGCTATTATTAGCAAAGCATACCGATTTTATGATCTGAAAAATCAAGTAATTATTGAATCAAATGTCACCGATTTTTATGAAGATAAATTTTCTTTTAAATTAAGAAATAGTGTGTGTGTGTGTGTGGGGTGGGGGGGGGGGGGGGGGGGGGTGGGGGGGGGGGGGAGGGGGGAGGGGGGAGGGTCATCCACTAATATTTCTTTAAATAAAAATAAAGAACAAAACGAATCCGTTTTAGAACTTCGAAAAAGTAAAAGGGCCAGCATTGAAAAAGATTTTGGGCCCGACTTTTATGCTTACACTTTAGAGGAGGATCCTAACACAATTCAAGAAGCTTTATCGTCTTTAGATGCCAATTTATGGCAAGAGGCTATTAATGATGAAATGGATTCTTTGGAAACAAATAAAACTTGACATTTAGTGAACCTTCCTCCCGGGTGTAAAATAATTGGGTGTAAATGGATTCATAAAAAGAAATTAAAATCTGATGAAACTGTTGAAAAATATAAGGCACGTCTTGTTGCCAAAGGTTTTAGACAAAGAGAAAACGTACACTTATTTGATACATTTTCACCCATGACTAGAATAATGTCTATATGTGTACTATTTGCCATAGCTGCCTTAAATGATTTAATTGTACACCAAATAGATGTTAAAACTGCATTTTTAAATGGAGAATTAGAAGAAGAGATTTATATCGATCAAACTGAAGGTTTTATTGTGCACGGTCAAGAAAATAAAGCGTGTAAATTAGATAAATCTCTTTATGTTCTCAAACAGGCACCTAAACAATGGCATGATAAATTTGATAGCTTAGTCATCTCTAATGGGTTTAAAATAAATGAAAGTGACAAATACATTTATTATAAATATGTAAAGAACATTTGCACTATCATATGTCTTTATGTTGATGACTTGCTTATATTTGGTTCAAATATTCACGTCGTAGAAAATGTTAAATCATTATTGTGTGCCAATTTTAATATGAAGGATATGGGTGAAGCTAGTGTAATATTGGGAATTAAATATTACTAGGTCAGAAAAGGGATTTTCTTTGGATTAATCTCATTACATTGAGAAAGTTCTAAAGAAATACAATTACTTTGACTGTAAACCTCACTACAAGAATTTACACCATTAGCAACAATATTTAGAAACACAAGCTATTTTTGTTGTCAAAGATACCCTTTTGGGAACAAAATCTTAATTATGTTGCCAAAAGGTCATTTTACATTGTACTTTTGGCAACATAAAATAAAACTTGTTGCCAAAGGTTAAAATTTCAAGTGGAAAGCTAACAAAATAAAGGGGTGGGGGTGGGGGGGTGGGGGGGAATTTTAGCTTTTAGCATCATATTTGTTTGTTGCCAAACATGACTTAACTTTTGGCAACATAGGTGTGTGTTGAGAAAAATATCATACTTTTGGCAACAAAGAGAAGTGCGACGCCAAAAGTATTTTATTTCACTTGTTACTTATTTTTGTTATGTGTCAACTAAAAAGATTAAATAAAAAAAATTACTCTCCCTAACCTCCGCTCAGCGTAACCTCAAACCCTAACCTCTCTCCCTCCAAAAACCCACCTCTCCTCTCCCTCTCTCCCTTCCCCCTCTATCCCTCTGGCCACCCACCTCTGCTCTCCCTTCGGCTATAAACCTCTTAAGACCTCGGCTACCTCGGTTCACTCCGCCTCTGCTATCCCTCCGGCCATTGTAAGTTTCTTTTCACTTATTTCTTTCCATTAATTTACAGATTAAGAATACTTTAAACAGTATTCTTTATTCATTTAGTGGGTTTGAATCTCTAGTTTTATTCATTTGATGATTGAGAATATTTAAAACAGTGTTCTTTAATTCATTTTATGTGTAGTTGCTTAAATTTGTTTGAATGGTTTGTTTTTATTATTTGAAAACAAAATATCGTTAATTAAGCTTTGATTTTGGTGGGTTTTTTACTAGAGCTAATTAATTGATTAGATATGGGAAATATAATGCTCAATTTGCAGATTGAGTATACTTAAAACAATGTTCTTTATTCACGATTGAGAAAAAATATGTTTGATTATCTTTTTTCTTAATAAAAAAATTATTTTTTTCCTGAAATTAGGACCTTGTGTTTTAAATTATGGTTTGTCTCCCAATTTAAAAAAAAGGTTCATTTGGGTTGTACCTATATTGTAAATACAATCAAATTCTAGAAATAGCTATTCATGATTGGTACAGAGAGAAAAAAGGAGATTATAGAAGTTTACATTATTTATTAAAGGTAATTAAGTTTCTAATTATTATTATTATTATGTTTATTGATATATTTTTTTTGAGATTGGGGTTTGAATATACAGTTCCATTCATTGATGATTGAGATTATTTATTATGGTGTTCTCTACTTCATTATATGTGTAGTTGCTTAAATTTGTTTGATTTGGTTTGTTTTTAGTATTTAAAAATAAATTACAGTTAATTAAGCTTTGATTTTGGTGGATTTTTTTACTAGAGCTAATTTATGGATTGGATATGAGATATATAGGTCTTAGTTTGCGGATTGAGTATACTTTAAACAGTGTTCTTTATTCGCTTTGTGTGTAATGAAATCTAATAGTATTTATTTTTTCAATTTATATATATAATATACACACATAGCCGATCAGGTGTGGACCCAAATAACGGGTTTACTAACGGACCACCTCAAAACGACTTAGTTTTCGTGTGAAAATGAGGGTGAGATTACAAGAAAACCCCTCACTTCACCTCAAAACACCCCAAAACTACGTCATTTGAGGTAGTGCGTTAGTATCCGTTATAATATTCAGTTATATATATTTGTAATAAGTCGTTTTTTTTTTGTTACAATTATAATTTAAAAACGTGCAAGCTTCAGACCTGCTTCTGGTTGACCTCTCCGACTCCATCTCCATTTTTCCTCTCTCCGGCTCCAACTTGCTAGTAACTTGTTAACTCATCCATCATTTTTTTTTAAATTTGACATAATTGGTGTGAAATTTGAATGATGTTTAGATTTATGTTCCCATTCAATAATTTTTTAAACTTATAATTTATGTTATTTACCTTTTTTCAGTTTGTAATATTCAAATTAATGTTTAGAAGATATGTACATTGCTCTTTAATTATAGTTTTAATAGTACTTTTGCAAGAGGTTAGTTGTGGTCTAAGAATTTAAAAGTAAAGTATAAATACTATTATCTGATTGGTTGTTTTAATGCGGTGAGCAATATAACTTTTAAAACATCAATTAAAAGTAGGGCAAATTATACATAGTAATAAACCTCTTAAGTTACACATAGTGCGCATAGATACTAGCCTTCTCGTTCTAATTCGTACGCATTCAATAGACCTTAGACCCGTTCGAGAGTCATTACCCTTGTAATGAGATCTCTCGAATTGTTCCGTTTGGACAGTTTGGGATTGCATAGTTTCTGTATAATAATGCACTTAGTGGTGTACATTTGTTACTTTTGGGGGAACTTCTGTTGTCGTCTCTTAATGTTCTCTGGGTACATACTAGATTGATGCGGTGTTGAATGTTAATTCAATTGATAAATTGACATCAATTGAAATAACACGAACACTTGTGAATCTATGCCGTGTACTTGGAGAACTACGGGGATGTGCTGTGAAAGGAGTGCACTTGTGTTCAAATAAAGAAATTATTTAATTAAACTCAGTTTTTATCAATTAAGTCCTAAACATGCATCTAGGTGTGATTGAAGATGATAAAATCATGCAAGAACATTCAAACACACACATGTGAGGAAAAATTCCCCAAAGGGGCAAAACCTTTTATTTTCACTATAATTTTGTAACATACGGTTACACGGATTACAATGAAAATACAGTGACACATAAATACCCTCAGGCGTCGGTTCTGTAGTCATCGGCCGGAACTTTCCCTTTCCAGGAGGGCAGCAATGAAGAGGAAAGACGGCTTCTCCACAAAGGTTGAACAAACACAAGGTTGTGTTCTTGGGTTTCAAAAACGGATTCACAAAGGTTTGGCAAGCATGTGTGAATGAAAACATGAGTCTTGGGGCTCAAAAATATGAAGACTAGAGTAATTAAAACTCTTAAAATCGTCTCTCCAAGTCTTGTCAAATAACTCCCCCGAAGTTGGCTTTTATAGGAAACCAAAAAGAGTTTCACGATTTTAAAACACTTACCAGCGTCAGGTACCCCGAACCTGTTCGGGTGTACTGTAAACCAGTTCACCCCTCGAACCGGTTTGGCCTTCGGTTCGCAAAAAATTGCTGGAACTTGGCGCTTAAACACTTAGCATTTTTCCAAGGGTTTTTCTTGGATTTTTCTCCATTTTCAAAGGGCCATAACTTCTTCATCGTAGCTCGGATTGAGGTACCGTTTCTTCTAGTATCTTTGTTGCGATGAGATATTCAACTTTTCGATTGATTGGACCTCTGGACAATGGCTGTAAAATTACCAAAATGCCCTTAAACGTTCATATATTGCCTTCTTTCACTGATTTGACTTCTCTTGCGTACCACTTGCATAAAGTCCATAAAATCGTGGAACGTAAAGTCGTTGAGGCAGATATGGGACACATGATGGAGATGTTGAATGCTTGATTTCCGGAATTTGGATTGAGGACATCGTGTGAGATCGTGTAGAGACGTGCCAAATGTAGCGGCGTACGACATACATAAATGAATATTTTCGACATGATAAAAATGTCCTTACATGCTGCCGAAATTTCCTCAGATTGAAACAATGTGGATGAGATGCTAAGCGTGTTACATAAATATGAGATCTTGGATGGGATAGGACCACTCACCTTATAGAGGAGATGGAGGAGATACGATTATATTGTTTTATACGAGATGCACAAGGAAATAAATTGTAACTTCTAAGTAAAAGTTAATTCATCATTTGCTGTTTATGTACTCTCTCAATTAGGGAATCTGTAGGGGGTTGATAAGAGTTTAAATTATAGTGCTTTGTATGAAATATATAAGGAAAAAAGGTAACTTTTAAGTAAAATTTAATTCATCTATTGTTGTTGATGTAATATCTCAATAAACAGATATGAAAGAAGTGGACAAGAGTTGGATGACACTTAAGCATAGAGTACGTGAGCGGTATCGTGAGGGCGCTAAGTATTTTGTTGACAGAGTAATGTCCAAAGTGAGCTAAAATGGTACAATTCAATGTCCGTGTAATAATTGTTGTAATCGTCATTGGCACATTGACCATGTTGTGATGTATCATTTAGTACGACATGGAATAATGGAAAGTTATAAGATCGGGGTTCATCATGGGGAATCTATTTCGCAACACCAAATCGATGAATCTGAAGATGACACTAGGGGCGGGCACGGCCCGATCCGGTTTTTGCCTATTTTTTGGACCGGACTGAATATTCGGTCCTAAATTTTTTTGGACCGAGACCGAACCGATTAATTCGATTAACCTATTAATTCGGTCCAGGTTAAAATTCGGTCCTAGACCTATTTTATATATATATTTTTTATGAATATTTTTATTTATTGTTCTCACAAATATATACCAAATTCTTAAAAATAATAATACTTGAAACCCCAAGTGATATTTACATCGATTTTCTTAACCCAAATAAAAAAAAATGTCTATACATATATAAAATGTTCTAAATTAAATTCATAAGTTATATACATTAATTCAAAAACTATATATAAAAAAAATAATAATATTATTTTTATTATATATATACGGGAATCGGTTCGGTCCAGTCCAAACCGGTCTTTTAATATAGTGGACCGCGGACCGGACCGATTTAATCGGTTTTTAGTTTGTGTGGACCAGTTTTCGGACCGGTTTCAAAATAGCCTTAATTTTCAGTTTGGTTCGGTCCAATCGGTCCATTCGTGTCGATCTATTTTTTGTCCATCCCTAGATGACACAGATGTTGAAATTAGTGATAATGAAGATGAGGATGATGATTTTTCTGAATTAGTAGAAGACTATTGTAGGGGGACTTATACGGGGCGTGATTTAGGGGATTTTGGGATAGGCGAAGCGTATGATAACACCAAAACGAAAGATGTGCAAAATATCAAAAAAATACTAAAGGATGCCCAACGTGAGGTGTACCTGGGCTGCAAAACATACACGCTATTGAAATTTGTGATTACAATGTTTCATTTGAAGGTTGTGGGTAAATGGAGTAATAAGTCATTTGACATGTTGATGGAGGTATTAGTGGATCTTCTGTCTGTAGGGAATTTGGTTTCGAAATCGATTTATGAAGCAAAAAAGCTGCTACCTGAATTGGGCTTGGGATATGAGACAATCCATGCATGCCAACATGATTGCGCTCTCTTTTGGAAGGAGAATGCTTCTCTTGATAATTATTCGATATGTGGGGAGTCTAGATACAAGCCCAATTTTGGCAATGGTAAGAAGATCCCTCAAAAGGTACTACGCTACTTTCCATTGACACCTAGGTTGCAAAGATTGTTTATGTCAAGGAAGGCGACTATAGGCATGAGATGGCACAGTGATAAGTGGGTGGATGATGGGATATTGAGGCATCCGACTGATAGTGAGGAGTGGAAGGACTTTGATTGATGTTATCCTAATTTTGCTAAGGATCCCCGTAATGTGAGGCTAGTCCTCGCAACCGATGGGTTCAACCCTTTTGGGAACACGAGCATCTCTTATAGGATGTGGCCAATGGTAATGATGCCATATAACATGGAACCCTGGAAATGCATGAAGGATCCATTTTTCATGATGACTTTACTTATTCCTGGGCCTAATGCCCCAGGTAAAGGAATTGATGTTTACATGCGACCATTGATCGATGAGTTGAACGAGTTGTGGGAAAATGGCATACTAACTTATGATGCGTTTACTCAACAAACGTTTCGGATGCATGCAACTGTAATGTGGACAATAAACGACTTTCCTGCCTATAGTAACTTATCCAGGTGGAGTACGAAAGGTTATCTTGTTTGTCCCCCATGTAATGAGGATACATTATCTCAACGCCTGCGAAGTAGGATAGGCTACTTGGGCCATCGACGTTACTTTCCTGAGGACCATACTTGGTGAAGGAGTAAGGCATTTAATGGTATGACTGAGAATCAAACTCGATCCTTGGAGTTACCAGTGGAAAAAGTACTAAATCAATTGAATTTCTTGTCTAATGCCAAGTTTGGAAAGCATCCGAGCAACAAGAAAAGGCCTCGTGACCCAACAGAATTGAACTAGATAAAGAAAAGCATTTTATACGAGCTCCCGTATTAGAAAACACTAAAGCTTCATCACAACCTTGATGTGATGCACATTGAGAAAAATATATGTGACAATTTACTTAGAACAATATTGAACATGGATGGGAAGAATAAGGACATGAAAAAAGCACGCCTTGATCTAGAAGATATGGGCATAAGGGCGGAATTGCACTTACAAAAGCGTCATGATGGGTCTTATGTCAAGCCTCTCGCAATATATACATTAACCCCAAAGGAGAAGGAGTGTTCTTATGATTTTTTGAAATTAGTTAAGTATCCAGATGACTATGCTGTAAACATCTCAAGATGTGTGACTGCAAAGGCTTGAAAATTATTGGGCCTTAAAAGCTATGATTGCCATGTCTTGCTACAACGAATTCTTACCATTGGGATGCGTGGATACCTTCCTAAAGATATTTTTACTACACTGGCTGAGTTGGGTGAATGGTTTCAGGAGTTGTGCTCCAAAACATTAGTGCAGACGGATTTGGAGAAATTAGAGGAACGCGTGATTCTGATACTTTGCAAAATGGAGAAGATTTTTCCTCGGGCATTCTTTGATGTAATGGTCTATTTGGCGGTTCATTTGGCACGTGAGGCCAAATTTGTTGGACCAGTACAATATCGATGGATATTTCCAATTGAAAGGTAAATGCAACTATTATAACGTTAATTTAGTTTAATATCTTAAAAAATGTGTAAAATGTATAATATTCATCTAACTATTATTAATTCCAAGGTTTCTTGGAACTTTGAAAGAATTTGTATCTAACCGAGCCAGGCCTGAAGGTTCCATTGCGGAGACGTACATCGTGAAAGAGTGTTTGGCTTTTTGCTCAATGTACTTGATCCATGTTGAAATCATATTTAACAGAGAAGAACGCAATTGTGATGGTGGTGAATGTGGCTTGGGGCTAGCTGTCTTTAACCAAAATGTCCATCCTTTTGGATGTATCTCAAGGGCTCCTGAGGTGTCTGAAAAGGAGCTCAATATGAAAGTCGTATTAAATTGTGCAAATGATTCATGTAACATTAATTTAATCCAGTTGCTAATGAACCTGGGATGTACCGGAGTTGGATGACGATGATACCGAGGCAACATAATTGCATGGATCTGGTGACGTGTTCCAACAAGCCGAAACAACAAATGTTATCCCAGTCTTCGTTGAAGATACTACTACTCAATTTCATAGGAATGATGCAATTCCTGAGGTTATCCCTAGTGATAGGGTTCTGCATCCAATGGGGGAAAACATTGATGAGGATGACGATGGTGTCGTTGATGATGAAGCAATGTTATATAATGGAGATAATGAAGAAGATGGGGAGAAAATGGATTATGATTGTGATATTGATACCGATATGTAATGTTAAATGTTTTGTTCTTATTTTGTTTTGTATGTGGAAAAACTTTATACGTTTCTATCTAGTGTAATTTGTTACGTGCTGTGTCGAATTAGTTTTTTCAAATTAGAGAATGGAGATAACGAAGAAAATGGGGAGAAAACGGATTATAATTATGATATTGATACCGATATGTAATGTTAAATGTTTGTTCCTATTTCGTTACGCGTTGTGTCAAATTAGTTTTATCAAATATTAGTAATCAAGTTATATGTTTCCATCTAGCGTAATTCGTTATGTAGTACGATGTTCATTTTATTTTTGTGTTTAGTCGAAAAATATGCCTCCAAAGGAAAAAATATGGCTTCAACCTAGACATGCGGGTCGTATGATGTTAGCATATGAGAAAGAAAGGCTCGATAATATTAAGAAGAATCAATTGCGACTGAATGCTTTGGTGCCTAACGAGATCAGATTCAGAAAGGATCAAAATTTTAATGTAAATGTACGAGATGATGACGAGTACAGATTGCCCGATGGTGAGGAGGATCTTAGTTCCTCCAGTGGTGATGATGTCAGTGATGATAATAATGAGTATTCTAATCCTCAAATGGATAATGTAATGCATGCATGGTAGTGTAATTGAAATTAAGTTTATGTTCATTACCTCAATTTACTTTAAAGTACATATATAGATTATATACATGGCGCCCGTACGGAGATTATTTCGTCGTTCTCCCTCCCCCCCCCCCCCCCCCCCCCCCCCCCGACGAGAGAAGCCTCATTTGAGGAGGCACTCCACACCCAAATCAATATGTCACGAGTACCACCAATGAGCAACAATGCAGGTAACATAATATATATATAAACTTATATATATATTATATATAACATAATACATATAAATTGTTATATATAAACAGTTTATATATAGCAGTTTATATATAAAATGTTATATATATAACAGTTTATATATAAACTGCTATATATAAGATGTTATATATAGGCAGTTTATATATAAACTGGTTATATATAAACTGTTTATATATAACACCTTATATATAAACTGTTATATATAATTGTTTATATATATACTTATTTATTTTTCTTCGAAATCTTGTTTAGATTGTTTAAATCTACTTTTTGTATATATAATTATCTTACTTTCGCATTAAAACAGGAAGTTTGAGTCACTCCTCAGTGCGCTTTCAACAAAGGACATCAAATGATAATGCCGTTGAAGATATACAAGTTACTTTTCTTGACATTTCCATGATGCGTAAGTCATTTTTATTTTTATTGTTTAAATTTACTTATTGTATATATAATTGTCTTTATTTTTTTATTAAAACAGGAAACTCGAGTCACTCCTCGATGCGTCTCCAACGAAGAACATCAATCAATGATGTTGTTGAAGATATACAGGTCGATATTCCGGATGTTTCCTTGATATGTAAGTTATTTTGATTATTTTATTAGTAGTTTATTATGTAATACTTGACATTTATTATATTACTTTATGATCTTTCTTTTTCTACATTTACTAGAACAAAAAAAAAAACGAGTGCGAGGATTAACACGTGGAATGAAGGTTGAGAAAATGGTAAAAAGACATGGAAAACTTGAAGTGCGTGTGTTGGAAGGTGATGGTGCACCTATGGGTGTAAATGCTCATTCTCTAGGACAGAAAATCGGAGTTAAGGTTCGAAATATGGCACCACTTCAAAGGGTGACTCGTTGGGGGGAAATTTATTCTGGGACACAAGATGCAGTAATCGCTAGGATTTGGGTAGTTATATTTGATTCTTTCAGTTAGATATTATTTCAATGTTATTGTGTGTATTTCTAATTAAAGGAAATTTGCAGGCTAAATTCGATATTGTTAACTATGATGGGATGAGTTTTCAGACATGCTATTCATAGGAAGTGTGCACGGAGGTACAGTGGCTGGAGGAGTAAAATGTACATCCATTACACGAAATTATTAAAGGATGGAGTCGACCCTAAAAATAATTAGGGAGGGGTTAAACCAAGCGATTGGAAGTACATGATAGATGATGTTGGAGTGGTGAGAAGTTCAAGGTAACCAATTAGTATTTCATTATGTTTGTAGTTTAGCTATTCCTTGAAAATTGCATTATTGGAGATCCATTTAGTATTTTTTTTATATTTTTAATTAGGCAAGGTCACGAAAAGGTCAGTTAGCACGTGCTAGTTTGCCTTGGAATCATACTTATGGGTCGCGATCATTTGTAGCTGCCATGTCAATCGAGGTGATGCATTATGTAATTTATGAATTTAATTACTTATCAATGTAGAATCATATTCTCATTGGTTCCATTTATGAATAGGCTGAAGAAAAGGGTGGTGAGAGACCACATATTACTGCCTTCTTTAAATCATCTCATTGGAGTGAGAAAAATAATGATTGGGTGGATCCAAAGTGCAAGGAAAAATATGTATGTACATCTTTGATTAATTAATTATATTGCAAGTGATCCCATATTGCTGACTTCTTTATATTGTTATTATAAAATTTGTTGACTATTTATGTTGTGAGCTTATACTATTTTAAATATGGCAGGAGAAGTTTGTGGAGCTTAAAGAGAGATCCTCGCAACCAAACGCACGTTTCATATCATAAGAGGAGATGTCGATAGAAATTTTTGGAAAAAGATCGGGCCATATTGTTGGATGGGGGGTAGGCCCGAAGCCCTCTAAAGCTTCAATTACAATAGAACAGTTGAGGGGGGGTGATGAAGAGGTGAGGCTACTAAGAGAGGCTTTGGCTTCAGTCGAGGAGAGAAATGATATCCAACAACAGAAGATAGATGATCAACAACAGAAGATAGAGGCCCAAGATAAAAATTTGAGGATTTTCAGGAATACACGATGCAAATGTTTGCAAAAATACGTAAGGATCAAGAATGAGGGAGCGTATCCGGAGGATCTCCAGTTACGAATCAATTTGGTAAGTATTTTATACTGATGATAGAAGATTTACTATGTATTGCACCTTTACCAAAGTAAAATCTTCGTTTAGCAGTGTGTGCGTGTTGTGTGTGTCTAATAAGGCCTTAACAGTTATATATAGTAGTTAGTTGTTATATGTAACAGTTATACAGTTAAGTATATCTGTTATAACTATATATATAACATCTATATACAGCTGTTATATATATATATATATATATATATTACAGCTATATATATAACTGTTATTTATAGCCGTAACAACTATATATATAACAGTTATATAGAGAGAGTGGATCAAGTGAGGTCCTCAATTTGAAGACCCAGTTTGAGGACCATTTTTGATAAAATAGTAAAAAAAAAATTTGGCCTGATTTTTTTTATGCTTTTAAACATTTCAATAAGATCATAAAAAAAAATCAACTCAAAATGAATTTTCTTGTTATTTTAAAAAAACCGGTAAAAATTTGTCAGTTTTTAACAACTTAAAACTGACAAAGTTTGACCGATTTTTTTAAAATAGCAAAAAAAAACGCATTTTGAGCTAATTTCTTTTATGATCTTATTGAAATGTTTAAAAACCATAAAAAAAATTAGCCCAAAAATATTTTTTTTACTATTTTAAAAAAATGGTCCTCAAACTAGGTCCTCAAACTGAGACCTCACTTGAGCCTGCCTCGTTATATATATATAGTTGTTACATTTATATATAACAGTTATATATATATAGCTTACATATAACATATATATAGTTGTAACATATATATATAGCTATATATAACATATATATAGTTATATATATAGCTTACATATAATATATATATAGTTGTAACATATATATATATATATATATATAACTGTTATATATACAACTATATATTTATATGTTATATATATAGTTGTATATAACATGTATAACATATATATGTTATATAGTTGTATATAACATGTATAACATATATATAGTTATATAGAGAGAGATATAAATATATAGCTGTATATAACATGTATATATATATATATATATATATATTGCTAGACACTCTACATACGCATGCAGTTTATGTGATATTTACATGCCTGTGTACAATTCCATTATCTGTTATGTGTGTGTGCTCATGTAAACAATTGGAACATTCAAAGAGATGTTGATATGTGATTTATAAGCCATACTTTATCTTATATAAATTACATTTAACATTTCGTCCCAAAAGAGGCTGTAAGGATCAATGTTTTGTTTTGTCATTATCGTACGATACATCAGTTTGCAAAAATATCTGAATTCATAAAGAATGTGATTACGGTGTAGATGGGAGATTAAAATGTGTGGGATTTGTGGAAAACATGAAAGTTGTATTGTTGTTTGATCATGAGCTTAGCCTTCTACACTATCAGGATATTTGCTAAAAGTTAAGACATAAGCATAAAAACATGCCATCAAAGGGTGAAAACGTCAAACAATCACAAAATAGTCCCGTAAGAGTCACGAACACCTCGCACGAGACCAATGTAACTCGTACGAACCCACCGCGTAGTCACGACGTGCCCGGTTTGAGTGTACGACGTAAATTTGCAAAAAATTAGGCTTAAGCATATAAATATGCAATCGAAGGGTGATAACGTAAAACAATCACAAAACGGTCCTGTAAGAGGCACGGACACCTTGCACAGGACCGATATGACTCGTAGGAACCAGTCGCGTAGTCACGGAGCTCCCGATTTGAGTGTACGACGTAAATTTGTAAAAAGTTAGACTTAAGCATAAAAACATGCCATCGAAGGGTGAAAATGTAAAACAACCACAAAACGGTCCCGTAAGAATCACGAACACCTCGTACGGGACCAATGTGACTCGTAGGAATCGATCGCGTAGTCACGGGGATCCCGATTAGAGTGTACGACGTAAATTTGCAAAAAGTTAGACTTGAGCATAAAAAAGATGCCATCGAAGGGTGAAAATATAAAATAGCCACAAAACGGTCCCGTAAGAGTCACGAACATCTCGTATGGGACCAAGGTAAGTCATAGGAACCGGTCGCGTAGTCACGACGCTCTCGGTTTGAGTGTAAGACATAAATTTGCAAAAAGTTAGACTTAAGCATAAAAACATGCCATCGAAGGGTGAAAACATAAAATAACCACAAAATGATCCCGTAAGAGTCACGAACACCTCACACGGGACCAATGTGACTCGTAGGAACCGACCGCGCAGTTACGGGGATCCCGGTTTGAGTGTACGACGTAAATTTATAAAAAGTTAGACTTTAGCATAAAAAAGATGCCATCGAAAGGTGAAAACGTAAAACAGCCACAAAATGGTCCCGTAAGAGTCACGAACACCTCGTACGGGATCAAGGTAAGTCGTAGGAACCGACCGCATAGTCACGGCGCTCTCGATTTGAGTGTACGACATAAATTTGTAAAAAGTTAGACTTCAGCATAAAACATGCCATCGAAGGGTGAAAACATAAAACAACCACAAAACGGTCCGGTAAGAGTCACGAAAACCTCGCACGAGACCAATGTCACTCGTAGGAACCGATCACGTAATCACGGGGCTCCCGGTTTGAGTGTACGGCGTAAATTTATCAAAAATTTAGACTTAAGCATAAAAACTTGCAATCGAATGGTGAAAACGTAAAACAACCACAAAACGGTCCCGTAAGAGTAACTAACACCTCGCACGGGATCGATATAACTCGTAGGAACCGACTGCGCAGTCACAGGGATCCCGGTTTGACTGTACGACTTAAATTTGCAAAAAGTTAGACTTACGCATAAAAACCTGGCATCGAAAGGTGAAAATGTAAAAAAACAACAAAACGGTTCCGTAAGAGTCATGAACACCTCGCACGGGACCAATGTGACTCGTAGGAAACGACCGCATAGTCACAGGGAACCCGGTTTGAGTGTACGACGTAAATTTTTAAAAAGTTAGACTTGAGCAGAAAAAAGATGCCATAGTAGGGTGAAAATATAAAATAGCCACAAAACGGTCCCGTAAGAGTCACGAACACCTCGAACGGGACCAATGTGACTCGTAGGAACCGACCGCGTAGTCCCGAGACTCCCGGTTTGAGTGTACGACGTAAATTTGCAAAAAAATAGACTTAAGCACAAAAACATGCCATCGAAGGGTGAAAACGTAAAACAAACACAAAACAGTCCCGTAAGAGTCACGACCACCTCGCACGGAACCAATGTGACTCGTAGGAACCGATCGCGTAGTCACGGGGCACCCGGTTTGAGTGTACGACGTAAATTAGCATACAATTATACTTAAGCATAAAAACATGCCATCGAAGGGTGAAAACATAAAACAGACATAAAACGGTCCGATAAGAGTCATGAACACCTCGCATGGGACCAATGTGACTCGTAGAAATCGATCGCGTAGTCACGGGGCTCTCGGTTTGAGTGTACAACGTAAATTTTCAAAAAAAATAGACTTAAGCATAAAAACATGCCATCGAAAGGTGAAAACGTAAAGCAACCACAAAACGGTCCAGTAAGAGTCACGAACACCGCATACGAGACCAATGTGACTCGTAAGAACCGACCGCGCAGTTCGGTTTGAGTGTACGACGTAAATTTGCAAAAATTAGACTTAAGCATAAAAACATGCCATCGAAGGGTGAAAACGTAAAATAACCATAAAACGGTCCCGTAAGAGTCACGAACACCTCGCACGAGACCAATATGACTCCTAGGACCCGATCGCGTAGTCACGGGGCTCTCGGTTTGAGTATACAACGTAAATTTGTAAAAAATTAGAGTTAAGCATAAAAACATGCCATCGAAGGGTGAAAACGTTAAACAAACATAAAACGGTCTCGTAAGAGTCACGAACACCTTGTACGGGACCAATGTGACTCGTTGGAACCGATCGCGTAGTCACGAGTCTCCCGATTTGAGTGTACGACGTAAATTTACAAAAAAAATAGACTTAAGCATAATAACTTGCAATCGAAGGGTGAAAACGTAAAACATCCACAAAATGGCCCCATAAGAGGCACGAACGCCTCGCACGGAGTCGATGTAACTCGTAGGAACTGACCGCGTAGTCACGGGGCCCGATTTGAGTGTACGACATAAATTTGCAAAAAAATTAGACTTTAGCATAAAAATATGCAATCGAAGGGTGAAAAGGAAAAACAAGCACAAAATGGTCCCGTAAGAGGCACGAACGCCTTGCACGGAACTAATATAACTCGTAGGAAATGATCGCGTAGTCACGGTACTCCCGGTTTGATTGTACGACATAAATTTATAAAAAGTTTGACTTAAGCATAAAAACATGTCATAGAAGGGTGAAAGCGTAAAACAGGTACAAAACGGTCCCGTAAGAGTTATGAACACCTCGTATGTGACCAATGTGACTCGTAGGAACCGACCAGGTAGTCATGGGGA
This sequence comes from Sambucus nigra, assembly GCA_949130495.1. Classification (NCBI taxonomy): domain Eukaryota; kingdom Viridiplantae; phylum Streptophyta; class Magnoliopsida; order Dipsacales; family Adoxaceae; genus Sambucus; species Sambucus nigra. The sequence goes on along the minus strand of OX422219.1, from coordinate 397,144,382 downwards.
TCCCGGTTTGAGTGTACGACGTAAATTTATAAAAAGTTATACTTGAGCATAAAAAGATGCCATCGAAGGGTGTAAACGTAAAACAATAACAAAACGGTCCCGTAAGAGTCACAAACACCTCGCACGGGACCAATATAAGTCGTAGAAACCGGCCGTGTAATCACGGCGCTCCCGGTTTGAGTGTACGACATAAATTTATAAAAAGTTAAACTTAAGCATAAAAACATGCCATCGAAGGGTGAAAATATAAAACAAACACAAAACGGTACCGTAAGAGTCATGAATACCTCGTACGGGACCAATGTGACACGTCGGAACCGACTGCGTAGTCACGGGTCTCCCGGTTTGAGTGTATGGCATAAATTTGCAAAAAATTATACTTAAGCATAAAAACATGCCATCGAAGGGTGAAAAAATAAAATAAACACAAAACAGTCCCGTAAGAGTCACGAACATCTCGTACGAGACTAATGTGACTCGTAGGAACTGATCGCGTAGTCACGAGGCTCCCGGTTTGAGTGTACGATGTAAATTTGCAAAAAAATAGACTTAAGCATAAAAACTTGCAATCGAATGGTGAAAACGTAAAACAACCACAAAATGGTCCCGTAAGAGGCACGAACGCCTCACACGGGATCGATGAAACTCATAGGAACCGATCGCGGAGTCACGGGGCTTCCGATTTGAGTGTACGACGTAAATTTGAAAAAAGTTAGACTTAAGCATAAAAACATGCCATCGAAGGGTGAAAATATAAAACAAACACAAAATGGTCCCGTAAGAGTCACGAACACCTCGCACGGGACCAATGTGACTCGTAGGAACCGACCGCGCAGTCACGGGGCTCCCGGTTTGAGTGTACGACATAAATTTGCAAAAAATTAGACTTAAGCATAAAAACATGCCATCGAATGGTGAAAACGTAAAACAAATACAAAACGGCCCCGACAGAGTCATGAACACCTCGTACGGGATCAATGTGACTCGTAGGAATCAACCGCGTAGTCATGGGGCTCCCGGTTTGAGTGTACGACGTAAATTTGCAAAAAAATTAGACTTAAGCATAATAACTTGCAATCAAAGGGTGAAAACGTAAAACAACCACAAAATGGTCCTGTAAGAGGCACGAACGCCTCGCACGGGATTGATGTAACTCGTAGAAACTGACCGCGTAGTCACGGGACTCTCGGTTTGAGTGTACGACGTAAATTTATAAAAAGTTAGACTTAAGCATAAAAACATACCATCGAAGGGTGAAAACGTAAAACCACCACAAACGGTCCCGTAAGAGTCATGAACACCTCGCACGGGACCAATGTTACTCGTAAGAAACTCCTGCGTAGTCACGGGGATCTCGATTTGAGTGTACAACGTAAATTTGCAAAAAGTTATACTTGAGCATAAAAAAGATGCCATCCAAGGGTAAAAACGTAAAACAGCCACAAAACGGTCCCGTAAGAGTCACGAACACCTCGCATGGGACCAATGTAAGTTGTAGGAACCATCCGCGTAGTTACGGCGCTCCCGATTTGAGTGTACGACGTAAATTTATATTAAATTAGACTTAAGAATAAAAACATGCCATCGAAGGGTGAAAACGTAGAACAACCATAAAATGTCCCGTAAGAGATACGAACACCTCGAACGGGACTAATGTAACTCGTAGAAATCGATCACAGTCACAGGAATTCCGATTTGACTATACAATGTAGATGTGCAAAAAGTTACTTAGGTATAAAACATCCCATCAATGGGTGCACATTAGTATAAACTGGCAACATAGTTTATATATATATATCACTGTTCTAAAAAACCCGCCTAGGCTACGCCTAGGCTTAAGGCTTGGGAGAAACGCCTCGCCTTACGCTTTTCACGCCTTATTCTTGGTAAAACCCTCAAGGCGCACTTTTTTCTAAAAACAACAATGCTTTAGTGAAACGATGTCACTTTTTAAAGAATTTGTTTACAAACCGAACCATTATCTCATCCAAAATAATTAAATAGCATTTTAATTTGCATATATTCAGACATATTTTTATGATATGTGCAATTTTTGTATTTTAACAGCCTTATTACGGTTAAAAAATATTAAAATATATTAAGAAGGCCTAAACGCCTTTTCACGCCTTTTTACGCCTAGGCCCGCCTAGGCTTCTAAGGCTTAAGGCTTGGCCTCCACGCCTCAATCACGCCCCGCGTTTTTTAGAACCTTGATATATATATATATATAAACAACAGTTTATATATATATATATATATATATATATATATATATATATAAACTGTATAACAGTATATACAGCATATAAACTTTTATATATATACATATATATAAACTGTATAACAGTATATATAGTTTAAACTGTTATATATATATATATATATATATATATATATAATAGTTATAAATTGTTATTATCTTTTGAAGTCGGATAGATTATAAATTATTTTTTATTTTTTGTAGAATGAAAATGGATTTGCGACACATGAAAAAGTCAATGGATACGGAGGATCGAGGTACGTAGCTACTCGGATACTTATTTAAGTTTATGTAGCTACTCGGATACTATTTTTAGATATTAAACCGGTGAAAGGGATTTAATGTTGGTTTAGCTGTGTTTTCTGCTGTTAGGTTTATTTTAATGTTAAAAACAGGTTGGATTTCATGAATAAACAAAGGAAACTCTGTCGAAATTTTCTGAAATTAAATAGTGTTTTAAATTGATTAAGTCAAACATACATGCATTTGAGGTTATAAAAACTCATGTAGTCATTTATTTTTGTATTTTGTGCATGTTGATGATGGATTTTGCTTGGAGTTAATATGTTCGTGGTGGCTAGGAGTTGGGGTTTCTTATAGTGTAGGGGAGCCATATTGTTGTCGTCGTTTTAGTTTACATGGACTTCTTTAACATCTTTTGATGTGTTAATTTATTAGGTTAGATCATGTTTACATCTTTTGATGTGTTAGGATTTGTTATGTTCGTATTTGGGTGGCATTTATTTTGTACCTTTATACTTGGATTGTGATGAAATATTATTTTGTAATTCATATTTATGAGATTTGGTTGAAAATTGTGGAATTTTGTATTACTTATGATTGTATGACAAATATGTAATGTTATTTTGGATTATAAGAGTACGTTTGATGAAAAAAATGCAATTTTAGAAATGTTTCCAATTACGAAAAAAATAATAGGTAATAAATAAAAATCTAGTACTTTTGGCAACACAATTTTTTGTCGTCAAAAGTTATCATCTACATCTATCACTTTGGATATGGCAACAAATATTTGGTTGCGAAAAGATGACTTTTGGCAACACAAGAGATGTGTGGACAAAGGTATAGCTTTTGACAACATAAGAGTTGTGTTGCCAAAAGGCTATACCTTTGGCAACACAGCTCTTGTATTGCTTTGGCAACACAAGAGCTGTGTTGCCAAAGGTATAGCCTTTTGGCAACACAACTCTTATGTTGCCAAAAGGTATAGCTTTTGGCAACACAACTATTTTTGTCGCTGTTGAGTGACTTTTGGCAACACAAATAATATTTTTTATTATAAATTTGACAAATTATAAAATACTTTTGGCAACACAATTGCGTGTTTCCAAAAGTATACCTTCAGCAACATAAACGTGTTGTGTTACCAAAGGGTTTCCTAGACAGACAATGGGCAACAAGCTAGCAACATAGCAAAATATGTTGTCAATACCTTTTAGCAACATATTTCTAACTTTAGCAACATAATTTGTATGTTGCTAATGGTGCAAATTCTTGTAATGCCCACTAGTATTCCATTTGAACCTAGTGTAAAGTTATTTAAGAAAATTGGCGATAGTGTAAACCAAAATGCTTATGCAAGCATCATTGGTAGCTTACGTTATGCTACATATTACACTAGACCAGACATCACTTATGTTGTGGAAGTATTATGTAGATTTACCAATAGACCTAGTATGGAGTATTGGCATGCTATTGAGAGGGTCATGCGGTACCTTAAAAGGACGATGAACCTCGAATTACATTATAATAAGCATCCCGCTGTGACAACCCGCACTCCGAAATAAGGGGTGGCCAGCCCGATACTCCGACATATACGGTGATCATGGACGAAAATCATTCTCAGCACCACAAATATAGTAAGAGTAACCGAGAAAATCACCCAATAATTCAGAAAACGAGTTGCCAAAATAATTTATGCAATTAAAAGTTAAGTTAAGAAAAACAATTTAAACAACCCATTCTAGAACAATAGTGGAATTCAAAGAAACATAATTAATATACATCTAAAACCACAATATACAAAGATAAGAACCGAATATGCTGTCGGTTCACAGCTACACAAAAGTAATCACAACAGTTAGATGTTATGCTTTACATTCATTATACAATTACAAGATTGGGCCACTCGCCCGAGTGACAGACCCGATCATAACTAGATATCAAAAGAATGACGGCGTCTAACAAAACATCCTGTAATATCCGCAATTTCATACAACTCCTTAAAAGAAAAAGAGTAGGAATATCAACACGGGCGTCCTTGCGGAGGAGCACCTGGGCGGATACAATAGCAAGTACAACATAGAGGAAAAAGAATGGGTCAGGACCCGGTTTATATATAGTTCCCAGATGAACAAAAAGCATGCTAGATATGAATAGCAACACATGGGTATATAAATCAACACTCTAACAACCTAAGCATGGATCATAAGAAAACAAGTGAAAATGACATAATTAAATGAGACTATGCAAGAAGATGAAATTATGCAAGATTAAATTAAAAACTAAATTAAGAGCTTGTATTCCCCAAATTCCACTTTAATCCAGTTTCAGTTCCTTAACAGGAATATACTAACATTATCTTCTTATTTCATTCCAACTCCCATTCCTTAGCAAGAAGGTAATTGTCATAATATCATATAGTGGAATTATACAACCCTCAAGTCCCACTTGAGATTTAGAAAAGTTATATTCTTATGCATATAACGATTCTAAGACCGCCCCTCCGAGTTTCCCCACTGGGGGCGCCCCTAAATGACTATCATCTTCCAGGGGCCCATCAAACAAGGCAGCCTGGGTACCTAACGCACGTCGGGAAGTGGCTATATGCCTGCGAGTGAGTCATAACCACACCCGGAATTACTTCACTAGCGCAGAAAAATACATATAATAAACCCGCATATGGCCGAGGACTATAGTCTCCCTGCATTCACTAGTCAAGGAACATCACCTCATGCGCGAGCTTCTCTTATGATAGCATTTAGAGAGGTGTGTTTAAGTAAATTAGCATTTACTATAAAAACCATACTTTTCATTTTCATTTACATTTACATGTTTCATTTGTTTGAAACCGTTATCATAAGATAGTTCATTACTCATCCTAGGTTATGCCTCGAATAAATCTCCAAGGGATCATATTCACTTCCCAAACATGAGGTTTTATATAACTCAATTTAAACCCCTAAAGTCTCCAAGTATGGGCCTACAATTCCCATCCATATTCATAGGATGGACCAAGAAAAGTGATGCCTTAACATCACTTAGGACAACCCTTCCCCCCAACTTAACCCCAAGTGAACCCATTCAACACTAGGGTGACAACCAACTCAACTAGGACTCTAAAAGCCAAGGTTTACTTCATTCAAGAAGAGTCCTAAGTTCCTAAGGGAAGGAAAGAATTTAAAAGCAAAAGTAGGAAATGGGTTGAGAAAACAGGGGACCGGTCGACCGATCCCAAGACCGCGGTCGACCGCGTCTCAAAGTTTAGCTTTTGAAAGAAAGCAGAAAGTTCATTTCGGATGGACCGGTCGACCTGTGGTAGAACCGCGGTCGACCGCGACCTTATTTCATGCCTTTGAAAGAAAGCAGTGTGCCCTCCTCCGAAGGCCCGGTCGACCGGTCTGAGATACGCGGTCGACCGACCATTGCAGACCTAGACCCCTTCTCCTAATATCTTCTAAACCCCAAAATCATTAACCAACCAAAATCATCCAACTACATTTAATGATACCAAAAGATCATAAATGCTCCCAACAACATTTTTCTACCTCAATCAACAATCTATCTCTACCAAAGATGTTGATACCCATAAATCCAACCAAAAACCACAATTGAACAACATCAAAACTATACATATCTACCCATACTAATTATTCATCTTAAACCATACAATAGCAGGTAGAAAACTTGCCTTGGGGCTTCAATTTCAGGCTTGGTTGAAGAAGAAAGCAAGATCAAACCACCAATCCTCAAGATCTCTCTCTTTTTCTCCAATCTTCCACTCTCACTCTCTCTCACTCTAGGGCTAGAACACTTAGGGAAAACAAGAGGAATTGAAAGACTTGGGGAAAGACTTAAAACGTGGCTTAAGATTAAAAGTCTCCAACCTTTAAGTAAAAATACCGGAATAGTTAAGTTCTAATACGCAGTATGCCAAAACCAGTCAAAAGTGCCCAAAATCTCAAAATACAATATGGCACACATTTTGACTGTCTCGCACCTCCCGGAACTAACTACACCCTCCAAATTATCATTTGGAGATTTTATAAGCCAAAATAAGTTTCGGTTCCATTTTAATTCAAATTGCCATATTAATTTTCATGACAAAATAGAACACCACATGGTAACAACTACCTACACACATGGTATCATGCAACTTATTTGTAAATATTAACTTATTTCATCAAATTAATACTTACCCACGTGCAGCATTATATATATGCAACTACTCAACATAGTAAATAAATATAAAATGGGCTCCCAAAAGCGAGGGTTGTTACACCCGCTGTTCTTGAAGGATTTAGTGATGCTGATTGAAACACCCTATTTGATGATTCTAAGGCTACTAGTGGATATATTTTAGCATCGCTGGTGGTGCAGTCTCTTGGAAATCTAAGAAACAAACTATTTTGGCTCAATCCGCTATGGAATCTAAGATGATAGCACTAGCTACTGCTAGTGAAGAGGCAGGTTGGTTAAGAAGCCTCCTGTCAGATATCCCGTTATGGAAAAGACCGATACCAACTGTTTTGATTCATTGTGATAGTACCGCGACTATTGCAAAAGTAGAAGACTGTTACTATAACGGTAAGAGACAACAAATTCGTCGTAAACATAATACTGTTAGAGAATTTATTTCTACGGGTGCTGTGAGGGTGGATCATATACGGTCTGAACAGAACTTAGTTGATCCTTTGACGAAATGATTAGCTAGGGAGAAGGTGTGGAACACCTCGAAAGGGATGGAACTAAAGCCCTTAGATACACGAGTCATTTGTGATGGTAACCCAACATATAGATTGGAGATCCCAGGAAATATGTTCAAAGGGTAATAACAAGTCACAAGTGATATGGGTTGAATCATGCTGTTATTAATTAATATTGAACGGGATTTTACTCCGAGTCCATCTCTATGGAGCATGATATCCTAAAGCGAGTTAAGGATGAGTTATTATAACTAACTCTTAATGATATCTATAGCTCTATTTTGAGTGGGGTGCCTAGCTACATGAGTATTCTTGATAGACTCACCTAAGTGAATGTGAAAGTCTGGTCGCTTCCTATGGATATTTTGAGCAAATTCCTAGAGCGTTCACTATACTGGGATATAAACACATGGTCGTAATGTGCTGGCTATTAGAACTACACCCAAATAGGGTTGTGTGTGGGGTGTTGTCAGAGATAAGAGTTTAAAACTACGGTTATTCTAATATATTCTGAATCATCTTTACTACGTAAAGGTTCAAGTCGAAAGACACATTTGCTTATGCATAATTCTATGAAGTATTGCTCGATAAAATGTTTTCAAATTTTGCAAGTGGGGGATTGTTGGAACAACTTTACAGCTGTAATGCAAAATTTTGAAAAAAAGACAAAGCCTTTAGTCTTTGACAACTTAAAGCAAGCCAGTGCCCACGCCTTTGTTTCCTTAGTCCCACATCGGTAAGGGACTAACATTTGATGTGGTATATTTACAATTTATTTAGGACTAATGTGCAAGCCCTTTGGGCATTAGATGTTTTGTGTATATGGGTGGAAGACTTATTGGCCAATTCATGCACGCGCATCGCCGCCGCCGTCCGGTCGGCCCGACCCGTGCCCATGTCCGGGTCTTGGGTTTGGGCTCATTAAGAATTAATTTTTTAGACAAATAAATAACTCGTTTTGGGGCTTTAAATTAATTATTTTTCTAATTTAAAAATGTGGTTTGATTTAGCCTCCCAACTAACCCATTTTTTTCTCCCACTGAAACCACAGTTTCTACCCATTAACGTTATTATTTCTTTTCGCAATAAAAAGAGGTTGATACCTTCGTTTTTCAACACAGTTATCTGATTATATCATAGAAATGATTAATCTTACTCCAGATTAATTATAGTTTCATATTCGAGCAATATTACAGAATGAATTTAGTTTGTGCTACCAATTTGTATTTTTTATTTTTATTTTTGAGGCGATTTTTCTTGGGAGTGACTGGGCTATAGGCTATCAGCACAAATTGAAAGCAGAATCGCGAAACAACTTAAAGAGAACGACATTATCCATGACTCAGCCATGTTCTAAATTGTACCTGCTTCAGGAATTTCTTATACTTTCTGACTCAACTTTATTTGCTTAAATTGGGTAATTTCGTTACTTTTTAAATTCTGCATTTTTAAACTACTACTGCTGCAACAATAGTCTTTGAAGTGCTCAACATGGAACGTTCTGCACTTCAGAGACTTTAAAGTGCCACAAAATAAATGTTAGATTAGTGCCAAATAAATTTTTGATTTAGTCCAAACAAAAATGACAAACTATTCTGAATTTTCTCAACTTTCCCAAAATCGTCAAATTATTTTTAAAATCGTTCATGTTTGAATTGATGCATGACAACTAGTTCCAAAATACTGCAATCTAGCCTGTTATTCTAATTTTTTTTTAAAGAAGTTTCAATCCCGAAGGAAATGACATTTGGCAATATACATATAAAAAAAAAGCGTATTATATTCCTTTCAAAACCTATATTATGATTCAGTCCATCCAAATTCAGCCAAATAGTGAAAATGAGCCAGTTAGCTGTGGTTTTAATTTTTCATTTTTTTTTAATCTAATTCTTTATTGTCTGTGCCATGGTTAAGAAATGTTTTTTCAGGAAAAAAAAAAGGAAAAAGTGGAACACACTGCATATTTACAATTAGGAGTGGACATAGGTAGGTTTGGTTCGATTCCATATCGAAACCTAAACCAGAACCTATGTAGTTCGGTTCCACATTATTGAAACCATACCCAAACCAATCATGTTTTGGAACCGAACCAAACTAAACCAACCATGATTCAGTTCTCGATTTGATTTTTATTTCGATTATTTCAGGTTTTCATATGGTTCTATTTTTTTTTTAAATCTAAAATAATAAAATATTAAGCCAACATAACACAAAATTTAAAAACTTGTACATCTTAGTTAACACCAACAATAACATGTGTTTACTAATGACTAAATATGCAACTACTTCCAAGTTTAAAGTTAACACATAATCATTCCCAACAAATTTATACACATAATCAAAGACTTAAACACATAAATCACAAATACATTACAATCAACACATAATTTTAGATTTAGACATATAAATCTCAGATTTAAACACACAAATCTCAAATACTCTAAAATCAACAAATAGTTTCAAATTTATGTACAATAATTTGAGACTTAAACATCGATTTATACTAGGTAGATTTAGGTTCGGTTTATATTGGTTCCACATCAGTTTGGTTCTCGATTTGGGCTGGGTTAGGTATAAAACCAAGAACCAACCCAATACGATCGGTTTTTTAAGTTTAGGAACCAGAACCTACCCAATGATAGCTAAAAACCAAACCAAACCTGGTGGTTTGGTTCGATTCTTCGGGTAGACAGGTTCCGCTGTCCACCCCTATTTACGATTATTATTCCCTAAAAATGTATTATGCCAGCAACACAAATTTAAAAAAAAATGATTACAAAGTAGTCGTAGTGAAAAAGTTGTGCTGAGAATAAAACGCACCCAAAGCAAAACTGTGCCGGAAGGAACCATATAAATATTTTTATTTCGCACCAATGTAAAAATATGCCTCTGAAACTTTCTAAGTCAAAGCAGCTACATACCTCTCATAACAGAGCTTGTTTTTCACTGTTCAGTTGATAAAACATAATTAAACTCAACTAACCAAACTAACACAAGGTTAACAAAAGATATCAACTATATCATATAGAATATACATTGCTGGAAAAAATAGAAGGCATAGCTATCTCAAAAACTGGATCAAAATGGCCGAGTTTGGTCGTGGCTTCGTGTGGCCTTTATGAGAAAGAAATACGAAAAGTCAAAACGAGCCTATTCTACCACATTTAAAAAAAAAAAAACTCCAATACAATTTCCAGATCAGTCGACGATATATGATCGATTTGGAAAAACTGATTCTCCTAAAATTCAAATTTTTTAAATCGATCCAAAATTGTGGATAAATTTGGGAAGTCTTTTAGTAGTGAACTGTTATCTAAAAACTTTACGTAGAAAGATATTTTGACATTAGCCCAAAAAAAAGGGGGAGGGGGATTAGTCTGATGGTATCAGAAGTGAACAAAAATCTTCATGGCAACACATCGAAATGAACAGTTGATAACCCCCCTTTAAAACAGTGATGGTGACCTCAAATTTTTTGTCACATCTAGACTTCATTTCCATGAATTTGAGCTTCATTTACTTCTCTGTCACTACTACCATGTCCACTTGTTGGCCTGCAAGATTTACATGTAACATCTAGTTATTTCAGGAAAAAGAAAAAGTAGAAGTAAAAGTAAAAGAGGTGGTTGTTTAATTCATTTTATATTTGTACTTCATATTCCCAAAGAACCAACTGCAGTTATTCGATTGTTGCTACATGCACTAACTGGATTGCAACTACAAGCATTTAACATAAGCCTGTCACCCTTAATGAAACATTAACATATGATTTGGTCTTTAATGGACATTTGGTCACACGTAAAGGGAAAGAGACAAGTGATACATCTAGGGTGAATCCAGAATTCTACCTAGTGATACATCTAGGCTCTCCCTATGACATCCATTTCCCCCTTTTAATAGGTAAAAAGGTTTACTCCCTCCGTCCCAAATTAATAGTTGCTATTGATAAACGATGGCTTTTAGGATACACTCAGCTAATGGTCAAGATCGAAACCTGATCATCATCATGGAATTTGTTTCATTGATTACTTCCAAGAAAGGAAAGTGAACTATTAATATGGGACATCCTGAAAAGAAAAGCCCGATTATTAATTTGGGGTGAACGGAGTATATTTTACGAGATATATGGAGATGAAGGGTACTAAATCTACTGATTCATTGCACATCAATATGAACACAACATGGAATAAATTCAGAAGTCATGGGAAAATATGACCCTATATGTTTGATCATGAAATCCTATAACTAAGTAGTTAATGGCGCTTCCAATTTTACACTCTACTAATTTTTCTTTCATTTGGAGCACAATTCTAGGGAGTAGCCATGCACCACCAACACCCATTTTGTCAAAAGCTCATCATACTAATACTCGCTATCAGGATGAGGTTTAATAGCAAAGGCTCGTGTCAAATAGAATTAGCAAGTCCATATTGTGCTCCAATTGCACCACAGCCAACCAAAACAAGGAAATATATATTGCAAGATGATGGAAATAACCAAGTCACAAAATACAAGATGAACATGAGAGTTAACGTGGTTCAGTAAACTTGTCATGCCTACATCCAAAAACGTAGAATAATTCCACTATTTGAAAAACATGGTTAAGAAAAGGAAGTGCGAAGTTTTGGGTATTTCATTCCCTTCTGTACTGCCATGGTGAAAAAGGTTCTCACGACTAAGCGGTTCCGGGAACAAATGTAGGGATGACACAGACATAGCCACGTACAGGAAGGAAAGATCTCCTGAATCCGAGTTGAAAAACACTCGAGTGAAGTGCCCTACTTCTATCTCACGGGTAGTGGTAGTGTAGCTGGGCTATTGATCCTGGTGAAGGAGCCGAGTGATAAAATAGCAAGCAGGGTCACTTTCGCAAGCAAAGGAAAAGACCATTCTGGCGAAATTTGTAGCGCAGCAGCCAACCGCTTCTCTTCCTCAACAGGGGATTCATGAGGAACCCCTTCTTTCAATGTCTTGCCATTCTTCATGTGCAGCTCCTTCTGTGCATGTGCATCTGATCCTTGTCATTGAAATCGAAGAGGGACAACTAGTTAGCTTCAAATTCGCATCGGCTTACTTACTTCTCTACTTCTCGGTCTAACGACGGCTACCTTTTTCGCGGGGGTTGGGGTGGGGGGGTTGTTTGGGGAAGAATAAAGATGTGGGTGGATACAAGATATATACATTATCAACCTAAGCCACCAACATACCCAAATCTCACCTAAGAATCAAGTTTAGAAACCAACCCAGGTCAATCAGTCCTCCAATCATCCTGGGGTGGTGGTGGGGGCGGGGGGGGGGGGGGGGGGGGGGGGGGGGGGGGGGTTAGGTTAACAAAGCCACCTCCACAACCTTCTCCCTTTGGTCACTATGTTGTACTAAGGTAGTGCAGTTCGCTTTAGTGGCTCAACCACCCCTTAGCTCGGCGCTCATGAAATTTCAAGAAAATGACGCGAGAACCCGGAGTGAAGAAATAAGGAGATCCTTCTATATCGAAATATCAATTGAAAAAATAATAAGAAAATTCCTGGATCACCCGTATGAATGTAGAGAAAAAACTCCTATTCTTTCTAGACTCTCTTTTGATTAATAGCTCTCTTAATGCCAATAAAACTGACGTAAATGATGTCAATTGGGAGCAAGAAAAGATGAATCTCTCTTAAACTCTCTCAAATCTCAATATCTCAAAATGAAATAATGTCTCAAATGAGGCTACATATGAGTATTTATACGGAGGAGGTTGCTCGGCCTCTAAGCTAAGAATCTAATTACAATTATGCCCGTAAGTGCCAATTAACCTTCCTTCTTCTAAATACTAACAAAAAGGAAAATACAATGAAATACTAAAAATAAAAGAAAGACTAAAAAATAACAAAAATACAAGAAAACCTCAAAAAATACTAAAAACAACCCCTAGTTCTCCATTCACATCATTCTCTCCGCCTTCAAAAAAGTTCGTCCTTGAACTTTAAGATTGAAGTCGAATACAAAAATTCCCAAAATTGCAGGAAGAGGCAAAACTTGATGGGCCAAAACGTAATTTCTAAAAAGTTGAGGAGTCTTCAATTATTGTGTCAATCTTCATCTTCTTCCTCATGCCACTCATGAATTTTCAAAAAGATCTACCCCCGAGGTCAAAAACCAAGATTTTAATGTCAAACCCTAGTTCTTGCACATGTTGGTGGGTTCCAATTATGGCAGAAAATAGATCAGCTAGCATAGGAGGGATTTGGGAAAAAATGGGTCAAAACCCTAGGGTTTCATGGCCGCCGACATGTCTAAGGTGGATTCCGGCCACCGGAGTAGGGATTGGATTCAAACAGAGGAGTGCGGTGAGGCTCGTGACACCTCCAAACAAATCTGAAAGGTTGTGGGTCAGATTGGGGGTTAGGGGGGTTGGATCAACGGTTGGAGAGGGGACTTTCGGCCTCTGTTAGGAGGTCATGGGGGGCGGCCAGGGTAGGGTCTGCCTCTGGCGGTTTGCGACCTCCACCTAAGGCAAAACCCTAGTGGGTTGGGGTCGCCCAGGGTAGGGGAAGACTTGCCGACCACCTGAGGGGTGGTTCGGCCCATGGGGAGGGTTTTTTGGGGTTGTAACGAAGGGGGAAGTAGCTTCTGGAGACTCCAGGGGGCTGGTTGGCACCGGAATGGGCCTAAAAGGCTGGCCGGAGGCGGTTGGGTGGTGGTTCTTGATGCGGTGGTGGGTGAAATAGGGTTAGGGCTTTGATTTGGGGTGGTGGTGTGAAGTGGGTTACAGAAGTGTGGGTGGGGTTAGGGTTAGGGTTAGGATTAGGATTAATGATGGTGGGTGGTTCGAGGTGTCTTTGGGGGTGGTGGAGGGGGTAGGTCGAAATTTGGAGGTGGGGGTCGTGGTGTGATGGTAATTTGGGTGGTGGATTTCGTGCATTGATCTCATCAATTTGGACCTTCAATTGGTTGAGGGTTTCCATGATTTGATCGAAAGGATTTATCGCAGAGGTGTTCATCTTTTCTTGGGCCCACGTTGAAGTTGTTTACGAGTTTTTGTTTTTCTATAATAACAACAACAACAACAACCGGTGGAGCGAACTAGGCTTTGATACCAATTGACGTAAATGACGTCAATTGGGAGCAAGAAAAGATAACTCTCTCTAAACTCTCTCAAATCTCAATATCTCAAAATGGAAGAATGTCTCAAATGAGGCTACATATGAGTATTTATAGGGAGGAGGTTGCTTGGCCTTTAAGCTAAGAATCTAATTACAATTATGCCCTTAAGTGCCAATTAACCTTCCTTCTTCTAAATACTAACAAAAAGGAAAATACAATGAAATACTAAAAATAAAAGAAAGATTAAAAAATAACAAAAATACAATAAAACCCTAAAAATACTAAAAATAACCCCTAATTCTTCATTCACATAAAAAACTCTCATGAGAAACCTCTCTCAGCATTCTATTTATACCCTATATGTTACATGTGACACCTCCCCACCCCGAAAAAAAAAATACCCCCACTAAAACAACTTCGATGTGCCCATTTATTGCCAACTTGCCAATTTGTTTGCTACAGCAATGAGTTTCGCTGCAGCTAAGCAAACCTTCACTAGCTGCCAAGTGTCTTTGCTACATCGAAGACACCCTTCGTTCGCTGCAAACTCCTCCTTAAATTCACAAATTTCTGCCCCATTTGCGTGGACAACAAATCTCAAGCGAATCACCAGCGAAACAATGGTATTTTGGAGCCAAAACCTCACAAATCATCACTTTGGTGATAAAATACTGCTACATCAAACCAAGACTCCCCACTTTCAAATCCTCATACGGTCAACCATCGACCTTCATTGTACTACTTACGCTGACTCAGAACATGTTCCTAAACATGCTTGATTCATCAATGACCAAAGCATGTGTGCGACTACTTCGAGTTGAAATTTATCAGTTGACTCTATTAAGGGACCTCGAGCTATCTCCTCCCTAATAGGACTTTTCCACCCACCATCGCTTGTTGTTGGAAAACTTGCAACCGATGCATGCGCTATCGCTGCCATCTCCCTTCTTAAAAGGACAATTCCGCTTTATGTGACCCCACTCATTGCACTTGTAACATTGTCAGCCTTTTCTGCCAACCCTTGATTCAGATCTACTACTATCTTGTATCCCGGGTATATCTTTCCCGATTCCCATCATGAGCATACAAAGTTTAATTCGAACTCTCTTTCCCAAAAGACTTCCTCTTCTCACACAGAATAATATAGTTGACTCCACCTCATCATCCATTTTAACCGTACCTTTACCATACAAAATGGTGGTGGCTATGCTCTCATATGAATCCGAAAGAGGTGTAAGAAGTAACAATGTCGTATCTTCTCCCTTTATCTTCAAATCAACCTTTTTATGTCAGTCCACAATCTCAAATGATCCATGAGGTTTCCTTCCTCCATCTTTAACCGGTAAAGCTCCCGCTTGAGATTAAGTTGTGTCGTGAGACTCTCGCTAAAAAGATCTTCTCCCATAACTTCGGCGTCATGTCCTTATTATTGACAATGTTTATAATACTATCACTAATAAAGAGTCGGATAGTACTTATACATCTTCACTCCATATCCTCTCAATCATCATTCGATATCTTCTTCGGCTTCCCACTCCTCCCTTTTAACGCTCTTCCTAACCTTGTTGAATGAGGATATCTTTTACTCTAACTTGCCATTAAGTGAAGCTACCACCACTTCCATCAAAACGATTCATCTTCCAATGTGAAGCTATATTATTTGACATGGTTGAATGAAACAATAAAATCCCAAGGCTTTCAAACACTAGTGGTTTACACCAACGCCTCGCATAGGACTTCTGTAAAAAAACCTTGTGTACACCAAAGCTCAGTTACCAACTGATGTGCTCTAATGGCATCACCCAACAAAAACAAGGAAATATATATTGCAAGATGATGGAAGTATAAAGAAGTCACAAAATAGAAGATGAACATGAGACATTTAACATGGTTCGGCAAACTTACCTTGTCTACATCCACAAGAGAGAAAACCTAAACCTCACCTTGGATCAAGCCCTAAACCTCTCCTTTCAAGCCTCTCTTTTGATGAATAACTCTCTCAATATCAATAAAGTCCTCATGCGAAACCCTCCTCAGCATTTTATTTATACCTGAAGTGTTACATGTGTAAACCTCCAAAATACCCCCACTAAAACGCAACATTCGCACATCTGCCGACTTGACACCCTTATCGCGTTAGCCATGAGGTTCGCTACAGCAAACCAAACCTTCGCTGAGTGCCAAATGTCTTCTCTTTAGCAAAGACACCCTTTGCTGACTGCCAACTCCTCCAGAAATTCCGAAACCATTTGCGCAAGCAGCGACCCTCCAACAGAACAAGAGTCTTTTGGAAATAAAACCTCACAATCCAAACCCAGGTCCAATCATGTAGTCGTACTTCATTTCCAAGCTTATTTAGTCACTAGGTTCTTATTGTTCCAATCCTTCGATTACAAAGAAAAGAAGAGACTGAGAAAATAACTTAACAATAGTACGCTTATCACTATGATTTTATAAATAACGTATTAGTTATGTTTGATTCCCCTCAAAATTCAAAAGTATCAGTAAGAAATTTACCTTTGTAGAAAATGTGACTTCAAATAGTTTCACAAGTATACCCCTTTTTTAGTGTTTTTTGTAATGCATTACTGTTTTAAAGCAAGATATTATTTTTACATAGTAAAAATTAAAATTTATTTTCCTTATGATTTTCCCTTCTAAATACATCCTTGTAGCCTGATCCTTTTCCATCCATCTTTTACAAAATTCCCATCTCTATACTACCCTTTATTCCACAAAACCCATAATAAATAATGCCAAACCCCCTTATTACTGCCATCTAATATAGCGTTGAATCCTAAGATCCCTTGTTACCACCTCCTCACCCCTACCCCGGGGCACCCACCCACCCACACAAAATCATTTGTTGTGTTCATCTCAGTTAAAGATCAGTGGGAGATGGTATATATATATATAGAGAGAGAGAGGCGGATCTAGTAAGGACTACTCAAGGACCAACTCTATACGGACCAATTTTTTAAAATACTAAGAAAATTATGTTGAGTTAATTTTTTTGGTGGGGTGGGGTGGGGTATGTAAACACTTCATCCCCCCCCCCCCAACAAAAAAAAATCAACTCTATCTAAAACTGTCATCATACTTAATATGAATTCCGGTGAGTAGAGTTCAACTTACTCGCGGAAGATAGGAATTTTGGATCTAGTATGATTGAATAGTTCACAACCTAGATAGGGGGTTGACATCATATTAGTAAAGTTGCGTGTAAAATCTTAGTAGCTTATCTTGACTACGAAAACCTGTCTGGTGGTTCGAGAGCTTGCCTGATAGTTCAAGGTAGATATACTGCTACATCAAGAATATATTGAACAGGACTAAGGATAAGATTTAAGTCTAAGTGCTGACTGGATTAACTTTACACGATCTCACGGTTTGCAAAGAGTATCGATTCTTAATCCCGAGGGAAATGAGTATCGAAATATTCATATAATCATTGCTTTGATTTGCTGATGGGTGAGACCCAATTATCGGGTTGATAAGCCTTATAAGTTGAACAGTCAATATGTGAATAAATCAGGTATCGTATCATATTCCGGAGGAATCTGCATTAAGGATAGTTATTCAAGATTGTAAAACCTCTTGATAAACTTATAAGTTTTGATTTTACATTAGTGGATTATTTTATAATCCGACTGAATATAAAATAAGTTAAGTTTAAGAATCAAGGAATATAAGATGTTAGTGATATTCGATTAGCGGAAAATTGAATTTCACTAAGAGGGTATTGGTAACTTAGCAAGGGAAATAAGATTACGTGCTATCTGACTTTACAAACAATGCATTTCTATTCATATGATTTTGAGATAACTAAATTAGAGTGCAACTATAATTATTTAGTAAAATTAATTACAACTAAATAAAAAAGGAAATAGATTATAGGTGTAAATTTAAATTTTTTAGATTTCTATTTGAAAGCTAGTTTAATTATTTGCCTTAAGTCCCCATATAGTCCTTACTATAGAATGAAAATTATTTAACTTAATTTTCAAAATGGCACTTAGCTAGCCTCATGCTTTCATACAAAGGACCATGAGGAGGAGTTTCCTTAACACCTAAACATGCACAACAATCATTAGAGGGAGAAACAAAGCGGCTAGGGAAAGGAGAGGAGAGAAAGAAATCGAGTTTGAGAGTGAGAAAAGAAAAGGAAAGGAAGCTACCAAATCCAACTCTTATTTGGGTGTCCACACGCCATGCTTGCTTCAGAGGTTCATATACCGAAAATCCCTAGTGTTTGTTCATCATCTTCATCTGTAAAGGTTTGGTGATGAAACCCTAAATCTAGTTCTATAGATCTATAGTTTGTTCTTTCCTTTCTAATGGGTGCCCTTTAACAGGTGCCCAAGATGTTTTTTTTAAAACCAAAAAAATGTTATTTATTTTTATTTCTTTTGTGTGGTGTTTAAACATATCATAAAAACTGGCATATATTTGACCCATTTATTTAAAATAGCAAAATATACATTTTGAGTTATTATCTTTTACAAGCCCCCTGAAATGTTTAAATACCACACAAAAAAAATAAAACTAAAAAACATTTTTTTGGTATTTTAAAAAATAAACCTGTCTTGGGCACTTGTCTCTCTCTCTCTCTCTCTCTCTCTCTCTCTCTCTCTATATATATATATATATATATATATATATATATATATATATATATATAGTAAATGTAAGTTTTTAGAAACTTTGATGTAATAGGGTCATACATAACATAAGTGCAAGTTGAGATAAGAACTAATTCATCAACACAGAGTTCAGAAATATTGTACTTACAATCCACTTAAAACTTTAATGATGTCATAGAACAACCACTGCAAAGTCACAACTGGTCCAACAAGCATTATCCTAATAGGAAGACTTCTTGTAAACAAATTGACAAGTCCAATTTTCTTCACGGCCTGGAAATGAGAATGAACCAAATTCAGTTCTAACCAAGTGCTGCAGTGTAAAAAAGTAAAATTTAAGGGAATTTTTGACTTTTCACCCAACAATTTTGCCCATAATTTGCATTCACACCTCACTTATTGAAATCTTTCGACTTGCACCCTGCAGTGCCGTTGACACATGCCATTAAAATTTAACATTCTCGCAACAACATATAGGGTGCACAGTCAAAGATTTTAAAGGATTTGGGTGAAAACACAAAATAAGGGTCAAATCAAAGGGTGCAAAGTTAAAATTACCCCCAAACAGTTTTAATTAATATATACCATCTTGAGGGTGTCAGTGTTTTTGTTGTAAAGAGAGGCTACAATGTTATCAGCAGGGTTAGAAATAATGCTCCCAACGGATCCAGCTGCATAGCCAGCTAAACACGTTACCCCAAGTTGTTGAGCTTGTGAGCAATCTTTCTTTTTCCTTTGGAGTACATTGCGATATAAAAAATTCACGGAATGCTCGAAGGTTGGAAACATAACCATAGAGACTGCACAACCAAAAAATGTTGAGAATAATTACGGAAAACGTACACAACAAACAACAAAAAAATATATAGATATTGCTTGCAAGTCATGTATATAACACGTAGCCAACATATTTGGAGGTGAGTGCCTGTTCAAGCTTGTAGTTGGCAACATATATGCTCCCAAAATTAGACTGTCAATTACAACAATAGTGTACATATGAACAAGACGGGAGGAATCGATGGTGTAATTCAAGAATCTTAGTATCCTAGAGTTCGCAGTGGTAGGGCCGATCTTATTTCCAACCATGATTAAAGGTTATGCTGAGCCAAATGAGAATGTAAAATGGACATATTACCAACATGGCTATCAAAAATAAAGTAACGAGTCCAAAATTTTGAAAGACTGGACATCCATAATATTTAAGGCACAATATTAAATTCGGAGCATCCAACCCTTTATTACTAATTAGAAATTGGTGGAAAGACCCCAGGAGCTTATATATTTTGGCGCAACGGTTTAATTCCTGATGTGTGATTTATACTCTCAATACATTCCAAACCTAAGCCTGCTCTGATACTCGTCTGTATTAGACGACTTGGAGTACTAGGTCGTTAGTCCCAGTATGCTCTTACACCATATTAAATTCTGAGCATCTGTAGGAATTTAATTTCACGATGGGGGATTTATATTCTCAACACGTTTCAAGGCGCAAAGATCTTTCCAAACTTCCGAAGTCTACGCAGCAGGCGAGGCATGTGCCTAATAGAAGAAGAAGTGTGTATTTAAGTGAAGGCAGATGTGCATTATATAAAACACATAGAAAGAGAAATCTAATTGTATGTGTAATAATATAGCAATATGACCTAGGTTTGAAATATATAGTATAGATCAGATTATATATAGTTATAAATCGACACATAGTGACATATTTTTAATAAATTATATGCAAAAAATTTAAATAAGTTATGAAGATAAAAAATTATCCAACTCTTCAACTACCCAATAGTCAACAAAGGCTATAACATCTAAAAATCTCAAACAAAAGCAGTTCTACAGCCTTAAAGTGGTCACATCATAATCAAAAACTATGAAATGTAAAACATCATAAGATGTAGGTACCACAGGATAATTTAATTAACTGAGTGCACTTATAACACATGTAAATAGTAATCCAAACTAAGAACAATCGAAAATTTTTGTGTTAAGTGAGCAGTTACATGGTAAGTTACGACCCCACAGTGGAATGAGCCCCCTATATAAGCTGCAACCACACAAAAAAAATCCCTTCAGTAAAAAGAGAATTATGACACCATAAAGAAACATAAGTAATCTTAATTTGGAGTTTTGTACCCACGGAGGCCTTCTGATGCATATAGCTTTGGAAAACCATCAACAAGGCCCTTTGCAAAATGGGGCTGTGCTTGAACACGGATTTTAATGGCCTCAAAGGGAGAAAGAGCCACATTGGCAATTACTTCAGCAGATGCACTGCTCATAAAAAAGATAAGACTCTTGTTGTGGTCAACTAACACATCTGAGTAAACAGTTTTGAAGTACTCATAAAGACCAAATCTGCAGGCCCCCTGTACACCATATCCGAAGAACTTCCCAGCCCAACCTCTCCGAAAGGCAGAAGGGCCTTGTTCTCTCAATATAGTGGTAAAGCACGTAGAAATGCTATTATACTTGACAGGGTTCACCTAAAATTACCCATAAAGAATTCGTTAATTCAAGGATGTCACATCCACGAGGAAAAAAAAAACAGAAAAGAAGAAAGAACAAAAATGTTCTGAAACAACGTAATAGAAAATTTAAGATGAGAGATATAGTACAATAACTGATAGAACACACCATAGTTATCAAATCGCACATAATATGACAAATCAAAAATCTATCAATCAGCAATCTGGAATGGTATCCTGATCGTGAGATTCAGTAAGCAATTACAGAAGACATTATAACCCATGTATGAGTATGTCAAAAACATAATATATTAAATAATAAAGCAAATATCAGGTAAAATAAATAATAAGATAGGATTACACCATCTAATGGTATAAAACATTTTTCTTCATGACAAAAATGACAGTTTTAATACCTGCTCTGATCTTTATAACACAAACAAAATATAAATACATTATTCATCAATAACCATAAAGTCAAAATAACTAACATAAATAATTACTAATGAGTAAAAGATATGAATATAATCAAAATATCATTAACCAAAATTAAAATATATTTAATTTATACAGAGATGATTTTCAAAAAAATAAAGTAACGAATAAAAGAATGCGACAATCATACAGGGGATGTGGATGCAGAATACGAAAAGGGTAACGATAAAGTCAGAAGTAGAAGGTAGTAAAGGTGAAGGAGAGCTACCTGTTTCCGGAGAAGAGTTTGGTTGAGGCATTCGAGAGAGACTATGATAATAAACAAAACACGGACAATTAAAAACAAGAGGGAGGACATAAAAAAAAGTGATATCTGGTTGAAGACACTGAAGGGATTCTTTACTTCTCAAAACCCGACTCAGGATGCCATTAATGGTAAAAGCGACGGTGAGGGCAACAAGGTGTCAATAAGATTTGGGTACCTTCATACCACTCAACAAGCACCGAACCACCCCCGTTAGATGACAATTTTTGTGTTTTGTCACATTATTTTGTTTGTGGGTATATGGGCATGTGAGTTGATGCAAGCTAAGATCCCTAACTGATTAAGTTGGGACCGAAATTCATTGGATACACACACCCACCAATTATCTGATCGAATGTTTATGATCATTGGCTTATATTGAGTTTTAACCATTTCCATTTGAAGGAATCGGACAAATGAGGGGAGAACTTCATATTTCTTTTCAAGAAGATACACCCAAGTATCATCGTAGAAATCATGTCCTATAAGAGAAAATAAGGAAAAAACACCATGCAAATAAGAGATCAGAAGTAATATCAGAAGTAAAATACGAGATCAGAAGTAACAAATAAGAGATCAGAAGTAATATTTGTCTGGCACGCTGACTAACAAATAAGAGATCAGAAGTAAAATTAGGGACATGCAAAACCGAGAAAAGAGTAATATCAGGAGACAAGCACACATCCCCTTGGCTATGGATAAGCAAATGAGTCATCTTCAAGATGAACACACCAATTAGTGGGAACGATATGAGAGCATAGAAGGGACGACTCATCTGTCAGGTGACTAATGGCTCCGGAATCAAAAACCCAGGTGGATTTCGCAGACCTAACATGCAAAGCAGGAGCATATACTTCCAGTGGGCGTATAGGTACCATCCCTAGCAAACAAGGAGCCCAATTGCTTTTGGAAAAGGTAAATTATTATTGAATCAGCTCATTGTTCGAATCACCCATAGTCATAAATAATAGCAAATGTTAATTGTCTTCTCTGAAAAACTATTGAAAATTACTGTCGGCACTATGAAGAATGAATACGAGGAACTGAACAACAAATCAGCCACAGGCACGACAAATCAACCAAGACTGTAGCCAAACACACCGGTAGCCCTAACAATAAAGGAACAACAATTCTTTACTTCGTAAGGAACATCAACAAACCCTAATATGGATGAAGAATTACGCTTTAAACCCTAAAACTAAAAGGAACATGGAATAAGATCAAAAGTTTGGCCCTTAATCACCCAACTAGAGCCTTAACCGCGATGAACAGTAATCACATTGAACAATATTACAATGAACAATAATCGGTAAACAATATTAACGATGAGCAATATTTAGGGTTGGGGTTGGGGAGAAAGGGTATATTGAGTGAGAAATTTTATTTTGATTCTGACACTCAAAAAAATGTGTAGGCTTACCCAATTGGGAGCCCCAATAATTGTATTTATACTAAATGGGAAAAAATATTACAAATCTATAAAGTCGAGAGAATACTAAGCCTAACAATAAAAGACTACCAAAACTAAAGCCCAAAATATGTAGGGCCCAATATAAAGGAAAATACAATAAAGGATGAAATAACACGTAAGCCAAAGCCATACAACTCAAACTCGAAAGTTAGCAGGTTACGGTTGACCATTTCTCGACGCGAAACCAAAAACAATATGCGTCGCCAACAAAGACAATAAATTGGTCGGGTTAGTGCCAAACACGCATAACCCCAAAATGACACAAGCTGGCCCACTTTGGAAAATGCATTGAATATTTTTATATAATGATCTTCAATTTTTAGAAAATTCTTATATGATCAAATGATATTTTACTGATTTGTTGTCGGTATTTAAAATTAATCATTTTTAGTTTATGGTGGACTATGAGTGGCTTACTGGTCAAGAGAGAAAAAAATACCAATCTTATGTTATGGTTAACTAGTAATGCATGTCAACCCAAACATGAATGATTAAATAACAAGTTGGGTATATGTTTGGTCATTTGATACAATTCGTTAAACATGTCGGGTGAGGGTTGACAAATACACGACACGATTAATAAACAAGTTCGATAACTGTTTTGTCATTTAACGCGATCAGTTAAACATGCTGAATTAGGGTTGACAAATACTTGACACGATCCCAAAATTACATGACCCACACAAAGTGTCACTGCTAACTTGTAACGCCCATGGCCTTGCAGACCGAGGGGTTGATTCTCTTAACCTTACACGAATACAGTTTAAACAATCTTAAATAGGGCAATGTTACTAGGTCACGGCCTTTAAGTAGGACTATGCCTCATCATCATAATGATTATCACTTTCCATTCATCACAAATAACCATTCATAAAACTTATAAGCTTAATCTCAAGAATAAACAACCGCAGTCCTTAAAACATGCATTAAGAAATCACTTGGTTCGATACAAAAAGGCTTTACAATTAAAATGATTTAACAAAGTGTTTTCACTACAAATATGGAAATTTAACAAAATATACTCCTAACTCTCCAAATCATTTCTTCTCCGTGGATTCTCAACCTAAGTATGCAGTAAAGGAATGAGCTCAACTAGGCTAGTAAGGGTTAAATCAAATGTCATCAACCAATGTTAGTAATCACAAATATATATTACCAAAGCTACGAAATAAGATATAAAGGGGATAATGTATGACAAGGCTTAAATATATGGAGAGAAGATCTTTTTCCCCATACCCAGGATTCAACCTCAAAGAGTAACGAAGGAATATAGATCGAAGGCTCAAATCTGCCCAGATAGCTACCCCCGGCGTCCCAAGGCTCAATCTCCCTTGGTCCACCAGCCTCCGGCTTCCCCCAAGGCTCAATCTCCCTTAGTTCACCCAATCTCTATCTCCCTAACCTTTACTCTGACATTGGATAGATTTCACAACTCCGCAGTCTTCTTATGAGTTTCTCTTGACCCAATCATGCCACAGACCGCAGCCTCCTCTCCTGCCCACTTCCCAAATGAGCGATTTGCGGTTTGCTATTAGCTCCACAACCTCGGTGGAGCTTCGCCAAGGTGCAAGCCCCATAACTAGCCCAAGATCAATCTCCCTCGAGGTAGTTGTCTGACCTCAAGCACAAAGCATGAGGCCACTCCAAAGATAATGCCTCGGCCTGGCGCGTCAATGCCATGACCTCCACATCATAATCCAACCGAGCAAGTAAACAAGGTAAGGCATGATACTATATTGCCTATGTCCGCGACTTCAAAGGAGCAAGAACTCTTTGATCTTCAAATAGCGGGGTACTTTAGTAAAATGATAATTTTATCCCCAAAACAATTCACAATTTAGATTCTTAAAGATCAAAATGGAAAACCCTAACAATTCTTTTTAAGAAAGCATAAACGTCTCTAAATTCAGTTTAACCTCTACGCACCCAAGTCTTTCCTATTCAGGGAAAAATGCTTTATAACAAGAACATATAATGAACAATAAAAGTCCACGGCCGTTCCCAGAAACTCAGATTTACAAAAAACGAGGCCAATCTCAATCAATAAAATGTAGAGAGTAGAGTTTATGAAAAAGAAAAAGGTGAGGAAGGAATCCCTTACCAAATGACTCAGTCCGACAATGAACAGTGACACTCCTCGGCCTTTTTTTACAGTACCTCCACCTGCCCTCAAATTCACCCTCTCTCTCTAGAGTGTTGGTAATGATTTTCTCAAGGTTCTTGGGAATGGAGTCCATGAATTCTATTTATAGGAAGTGAAGGGAACCTAGGGTTTCCAATTATGTCACCACTTTTCCTAAAAAGCCCCTTCAAAAAGGCCTCTAGAAGCTCTAAAACTTAGTCCTCAAGAAATAACCTGATTGGTCCACGTTATTAATCCACGTGTTGAGTTTTCTTTATAATTCCGAGGTGTAAACGTCACGGCCACGTACCATAGGCCGCATCCTAAGGATTACGACCGTGGCCTTGGTAACTCTCCACGACCTACTAAGATTTAGGTCGTTATATTGTGTCCTCAATCCACTAAATGAATAGGGGTTCCGACTTAAGGCCCTATTGACCAAGTCCTTATTACATGTCGTGACCTCGTAGTATTGGCCATAGCCTTAGTAACATGGCGTGGCCTAGTTGTACTGAACGTGGCCTTAACAATGTGTCGCGGCCTCTTATGGTCTAGGTCATTACATAACTACACCCTAACATACCGCGATCTGGGTCAAACGACCCGCAACAAGGTGGGCTCACGATTCAGGTCTTCAAATTATCGTTCTTAATTTTGCAATTGACTATTTTAATATGATCGGTAATGAGCTAACTTTTAACTTTAATAATTGCATAAATGGGAAGAGAAAATATTTATTAACCACTCTATATATAAAAGAATGGATTATATCTTTTATTGATATAATGTAAAATATAGAGATTATACATTAAATAGTACATACATTGTTAGTGAACCTTTTCAATATTGGCAGAGTACATAATTCTTCATAAAATACATGATTATTATACTAAAAAAACACTCCAACCCGAATTTTGAATCGCACAATACAGAGTAGCGAGCCAGCTAAGAAAACCACATCATACCACATATCTAGTACACTACCGCATATCAAAGCGACCCACGTTCTAGGCAACATTGAGCCAGAGCTGAACCTTTATAAAAAAAAACAAAAACAAATCACTAGCAGCCTATGCTGGCATTTTTTATCTCCATACCTCCCCAACCTCAACACAAAGATGACATCAGCTGCCATTATGCAAGGGTATGCCCTAGCATTTATTTGTGTATTATTTACTAGGTTCAATAATACTTGCATTTTCCCCTATATAAGTGGGATCCCCTATATAAGTGGGAAGGGAGAGGATTAATATTTCCCATTTCATATAGCTTTTCAATGTTCTAACTTTGTAACTCAAGCAATCATCCAATGTAATTCTGTATTTTCACCACTCTGGCTTCATAGAGTGAGACATTGACTCTCCCACTACCCAACCACATGACATTTTGTCTCATCATTTTACTCTTACATTTACCAGAAAATCCAAGGTTAACTAATTTTTGGCATCATCAAATAGTATTATGGGTTTTGAACAAACACATCAACAATGTTCATTTTCATGAGTAATACCATTAAAAAAATAAATACCCAATATTAGCAAAGACAAATTGAACCAATTGATCAAATAAATTCATCAAAAATGAAACTGAAAATTCACATTAAAGCAAAAAGAATAAATAATTATATACCTGCATGTTAACTTTGAAGACATCAAGGGGAGTGATGGCGAGATGGGTTGTTACAGCACTTAGCCTTCCTCGAATGGAGCAAACCCCATAGTAAGCTGGTGAAAATTCCTCACATATTATTTTTCTTTCCAATGGACACCTCTTTTTTCTTGTTACTACACAGCCCTACCCTCTATGTTTTTCTTCTTGTTCTTCAACCCATTTCCAACAATACCATCCATTAAAACACTTTTCGAGATTTTAAGGTTACTCTGCTTATACGAAAAGATCATCTCTTTAACTTGAAACGGTGGCGTATCACACGGGTTCTCATACTAAAGCAATGGAATAATTTTGGCAAAAAAGATTACCCAACCCAAAAGTCTTAAAACCCTAATTTTTTACTTTTTAGAAGGAAAAAAAAAAAGGAAAAGTTTAAAACACATCTAAAGAGTCCTCCCAATTAAATAAGCCAATTAAATAAGTGTTCATTTCATTCCAAATTAAGAGTTCAATAGTTGGCACGCATATTTGGGATGGATCGTGATTATCAAGGCTGTTGAAAACCTTTTCTTAGGATTCTGAATCTTCTTGCCTTATTTGATCAGCCAATGGATTGTTGTAAAAAATCAAAATTAGTGTTTGACATATATGAAACATGACATGGGAATGTCAATGTATACCAATAATTCTCTTTTATCAATTTTATTACCATAGATGTTTTGAATTGCTCTATTGAGGACATGTACTAATACACAACTCTAAGGTTCACTATTTATAAATTTATGAGCACAAAGTATATATTTTTATGTATTGAGGGGATTATGAGTCGGGTAAGCCACGTGGCATGACACGTGGTATTGTGATATTAAAGCGATGATCGTCCAAAGATCACGGATACGCTAAGGGAAAATCAAGGGAGATGATGATGGATTTGGATGGATATAGACTTTGTGTTATTTTACTACTTCAAAGATAAGATCAAAGTTGATAATTGATTACTATGAGGAAGTAATCAATTAGGGTGTGTTTGATTACAAAGTTCGAAAATTGTTGGAAAATAGTTCATTTCGATGAGATGTTGGAAAATGAGTGGAAAAAGATATGAGTTTTTTATCTTACTTTTTCTATTTTCCATGGAAGGCAATTCTTTGGTTTGGGATAAGAAATATTTTCCACTAAAAAATGAGGTTTTGGATGGAGCACTTGGTTGTGCATGAATGTTATTCCTATATTTAGAAGTTTATTCGTGAAAAATAGTTGTTACTCATGTTTTGCCTTTGTAGTACCTTGATTGCAAATACTTCATATAAGAACAACCTCATTCACATAACAAGTGTTCCATCTCAAACCTTATTTTTAGTAGAAAATATTTCTTATCCATCCACCAAAGAATTGATTTCCATGGAAAATAGAAAAATAAGACGAATAACTCATATATTTTTCCACTCATTTTCCAACTTTTCATCCAAATGAACTATTTTCACGTATTTTCCATGTTTGCAATCAAATGCACCCTTAGATCTATAAATAATAGTGATCCTAATGACATGGGGCATCGAATAGCACACCCTTATATCCACGACTTGGACACTCATCTAGCAACCTTAGCACTACAAGTCGTCTTCTTCCCTTTTCATATAATTGCTCTCCCTTCCCCGTTGACGTAAACAAGTCGACATGTCAAACTACGTAAACCAGCGTCTTCTTTTTCATATTACACTTATATTAGGGAGTCGAATTGATATTTATTAATAAATGTAGGATTGATATCCCCTACAATTTGGCGCCATATGTGTGAAACTAGCTTGAATCTCCGCTACTAGAGAATACCGACTCTCATTCAATATGAGTGCCCACTAGTCTTACCGTTCTCATGCTAAGACTCACATCCAATCTAAAATACGAGTCGCAAGGAGGGAGCAAACTCCTTCAAGGTCCCCACCACCTCCTAGCGAAACGAGGTCTAGGGGACGCACACCGCGAAGGTTTGGTCCTAGCCGATGATGTTACACTCCCTCTGTTGAGTCCCCCGCTAGGAAGGTAACATCACATCTAGTCAACATATATGAAGAGCAATTGAACGAACGAGATGAAAAAATATCTCGGTTGGGGAGGTAGCTAACCGAGCAGTCTAGGAATGTGGGTTCGGTTCTCACAACCTTAAGTGTCAAAGAAAACAAATAATTTTCCCCCCAAACACCCTAGGGTAAGCCATAATGGCAGAGCCTCTAGATCAAGACGTTCCCCTGCAATACGATCCAATTGTGCTCGCATGGATCGTATTACAGTCCACAAACTATTAGTGGTGTTCCAACTCCAATTCGGCAAATAGAATCCAGTCACAATAGCAACAGTTTAGCTAAGACCAGTCCTCTAACGAAGAAAGTCAGCAGTGACGATCTTTGGGAATTTATCATGAAGGAGTTAGAGAGATGTCTAAACCCCAACTTGAACCGAAACCCAAGGGACCCTGCTAGGAGAATCTTGGATCATGGTTCGACATCACCATTCATTGTTAACTATGTGTGACCAAAAGGCAAATCCAACTCATCATATTGGGGGCTACATACAATCCAGCTCATCATATTAGGAGAAATATGCCTTATTAGGTGGTTTGGGAAATTAACCCCTAGATCACTATCTTATTTTAGGGAACTGTTTGAAAAGTTTACGACTCTCTTTATTACCATTAGTAAAGCCGTGAAAGAAGTCGACTCCCCGATCTCCCTCAAACGGAAGAAAGGGTAGTCCCTTAAAAAGTATGCACATCGTTTTTTTTTAGATGTTCAATTAGATTGATAACTGTAATGAGTAATTAGAAACTTTTGTTCTTTAAATTTAGCCTTGCCAGGTTAGACACTAGTCCCTCACTAAGACCCTGGGATAATTATGGACAATCTCATGGCGTATAGAGAAATATGCCAATGTTGAGAACGAGCCCCTCAAAATTGATGTTCCAACTGAGAAGTCTGTCAAACAGTCCAAGAAGAGCGATTTAAAGGGATATAAAGGAGGGAATCAATCGACTTCTTCTACAAGGGGGCATAAGTTCATGCCTTTAAAGGATGAGCCAAAATGCATGACAATGAGAGTGCTTACCAAGACTTGTACACGTTTTTCAAGGAGTCGATCTACAAGCTCCTGCCTCACATAAATGATAAGCCCTTCTTTAAGAAGCCCCCTACGATGGCCAGCGACCTGAATGATAGGGACAACAACCTCGGGTTTACCTACCCCCGAAACTATGGCCATAAAATAAAGAACTACAAGATGTTCAAGCAACATTTAAAAGATCTTGTCCAGACTGAGCATCTTAAGGAACATATTGATATTAAGAAGACGAAGTCTTCAACACGATTCAACGACATATAAAAGAAGAACTAATATGATGACCTTCCATCGCGGATGATTGTAGTCATACACGGCTACACTACCCATCATAATGCATATTGAAGAAGATGAGGGAAAGGGTGCAGATTGCAACCATTTCCACCCTTCTACCAAAAAAAAAAAAAAATGACCCTAACAAACCCTAGCCCATCCACTACCTGCCCCGAGGCGGCCGAAGGCAGCAGCAGCAAAGGTGGCCGTCGATCGGCCCATATTCTTGGACCATTTCCGGCACCGGAAAGAAACACTCATGAGAAAGAATCCTTCGGCAGAGTCCTGATCCCCTCTCCCCATGATCAGACCACCATCCAGGTGGTCGACAACACTCCCTCTGCCGCCGATCTCCCCATCCAAGACGGTCGACCTCCAATCCACTTCTCCGATCAACTTCCGGCACCAAATAGCCCCGACGAGTCCTCCCCCCTTGCCGAACGAACCCAAAATCCACCTCCAACAACCGATCCTTCCCCCCTACCCCCCGATCCAACCAAGCATCCACTTTTGATGGCCGGCAACCAGTTGGCGATCATGATACCCTAGGGTTTCTAACGTAAACCACCCGTCAAAAGGCTCCTACAAATATCTAAACACCACTTTAAAGAGAGAATGCTCTTTTCTATTTCAAAATTCAAGTTTACCTCAAATGAGGGTTACAAGTGGGTATTTAAAGGGGAGGAGTAGCTTAGGCTCAAAGCTAAGACACTAATTACAAAAATGCCATTAATACTCCTTACCTCTAAATAACAAAGCAAAAGAAAGTACAATAACAAAATAAAAGAAAAGAAAATGACTAAAAATCCCTAAAACAAGGATCCATTTCCATCACTCTCCCCGCCTTCGAAAAGGTCGTCCTCGAGCGTAGGAGATGAATGTAATACCCCGTATTTTCATGGCTTTTAAATTTAAGGATTTATTAAATTTAATTGAGATAAATTAATTTAATTTTAATCCGGAATGTTGTTTTAAATATTTACTAGCGTGACAAGAGTTAGTAATTATTGGAAATTGTTATTTGTTGAATATTACTGGATGAGTATAGTAATATATGAGATTTATTTTTATAATATTGTCACGTGTGAATAAAATGACAATTGTGAAAATTTAAGTCGGGACGCGCTGTGTCGTGTCGGGACTAAATGTGAATTAATAAAAGCGAATATTTTATAAGTCGTTCGTATGGTCGTTTTGAGTGCGCCAACGCGTCCGGAAGGGTCGAGATAGTCAGAAAAGTGTACCCGGGGGTTTAGTTTGGGTCTCGGGGCATTTTTAGGCCTAATTGGTACCCCGGGAGGGCGTTTTGGACATTTCACCTTTTTGGGTAATTAAACCCACGAAAATCCAAAGGGTTATATCAGATATCTGGATTGTCATCTAGGGTTAGAAACTCTAAACACAAGTGACGGCCATAGGAGAGGAAGGAGAGAGCTCTCAAGGCAAATTCAAGGCCCGAAATCCACCCGTTTGCACCGCAACCACCACCAACGCGTAGATCGCGCAACGGGCTACGCAACCACACCAAAAACATCTGCAAATCAAAACGTCGAAAATCCCAGGCAAGTGTTTATCTTGCTATTTTCGTTGATGCATCTTTCAGATTAGTTTAGGAATGATTAGGGATGAATTACATTGAAGAAAACCTAAATTGTGATAGGAATTTGCCTGTAGTGACTTAAACCTTATTCTGGAAATTGTTGGTGATGTAGGAGAATAATCCACGAAATTTTAATGTAGTATAAGAAGGAATTTCTGGAAAAACAGATTGGAACCATGATTTAGAGATTTCTAGGGTTCTTGTATGTTTAAATGAATTATGGCATGATTAATCCATGTTTAGTGACGTAAATTGACATGCTTTACGTTGAAAATACTTAATATGATGATATAAGGTTAGTAGTATCAATTCTGGGACGATTGGGATTAGAAAATATGGAAATTGTTGAAGTTTGGAGATGAAACCCGTAACTACAGAATTTCAGTTTTCGCAGACCTGCTTGATCGATCGATCGAGCCTAGAGCTTCGATCGATCGAAGGTTCGATCGATCGAGCCCCAGACCTCGATCGATCGACCCCTCCTGACAGACCCCTATTTCCCTTTTTAAATGAGTTAAATTCAATTTATCGTGAGATAATTCTTGGACATCCTTAATAAAATGTTTTGGGAGATAGGGAAGACCAGTAGGACATGTGAATAGATTTTGGGACCCTTGATGTCGGGCAAAGATTGTATTTTGGGATAATTACATAAGGGTCGGTGAATTTATGATTTAAAGAGAGAGACACGTAAGAGAGTTACTTTGGGACAAATGTGTATACCTACTGAATTTTATACTTGGGAGGATAGAATCCATGAGCGTTATGTAGTAAGTGGAAAAGTTCCTCAAATTAAAATAAGATGTGAATGGTTATACGTGATAACTAAATAATGAGAAATAAATACAAATGTCGTAATTATGGGAATTGAGAATTTACCCATTATTGATATGGTAATATTAGTATAGTTATATGATTGTGTATGCATATACTATCTATGTGTGAAAATCATGCCCACGCTACTTGCTATCCCTGAGGTTTCCGCGCTGGGACAGTCTTATCTCGATAGGACCTTTATGGGGGATATTGACTTGTACCCTAGAAGATAGATATCCTTGGTACAGGCTATCGGAATGATAGTTCAGACGGTCCTAAGAGATGCGGGTATGTGCTTTCCTCTTAGAGACTTGGAATCTATGCTTCGCCTCATTTTGTTTGTGTATACGTATCCTTGGTACAGGCTATCGCAGTGATAGTTCAGTCGGTCCTGAGAGACTTGGAATCTATACTTTGTCTCAATATTGTTTGAGTATGTGTTAATACAGTTCGAGAGTGATTCCGAATCTGTATTCCCTTAGTACGAGTGATACGGGGATTGGATAGTAGAGTATGCCCGCACCATAGTTGTTATTTGGGGTGCTGTTGTGATATATATATATTTTTATGAGTAGTTAATATATATATGAAATTCTGAAATCTGGAACTGCCTACTGTGATGAGATATGTAGGACATGGTTAATGACTCAAATTGTAAATACTTGTTTTGAGAAAGTATAATATGACACTGGAAAACTTTATTGATTTATAAAGTTAAAAATGAGAACCTTGGGTTGTTAATTGAAATATCCTTTTCAAACAATTGAATCGTTAAATTTTGAATCTTACGAGTAAGCTAAGATAAGTTAAATCATTGGGAAGATTAGTGCGATAAATGATAAGACAAACCGTTGGGAAGGTTAGTGCGATAGGTGTGCACATTGGAAGAGAGGTGCGAATTTCTCAAGGGAGTGTCGCACTAATATGTTGTTGCATTGGTCTGTATCAATTTAAATACTTGCTAAACAATTTTTAAATCATATACACTATCGGGCTCTGACCCGTTTTTCTCTCTCTCTTGTATATATATGTATGTATTACAGGTGCCCAGCCACAGGGGCGTCTTGATTAGGATCTCTTGGAAGGAACGCGCTGCAGCTTAGGTGGGAGTTGCAGGTCTCTTGATTAGACGGCTTCGTTCATTCGGATCCACTCTTAGTACTTTCATCTAGTTGGGCATGTGTAGCTCTTTCCATTATTCCGTTGTTATTGGACATTTGTATTTCAGTTATTTCCAGTATTGTTACTATGGGATTTATTCAGTTTGGATGTGTGACTTTAGATTTCGTATGTTGACATTCGATTGACGAATGTATTAAATTAATTAGATTATGTTGCAGAATTTAATGTGGTGTGATTTCTTACTTATTGAATGTTGTTAATAAAATAAATGATTTTTCTTTAAATAAAATTTGGAAAGTGTGTATGAAAATGGTTTTGACACTTAGCTTAATTAATTAGGATGTTAAATTGGAAAAATTTATTTTTCAACAGTGATGCTAAGAATGGACCAACTGTTCACCTTGATTTAGTTTAATAAAGGAGTGATCGTCCGGTATTTAATTAGGCGGGGTGTCACAATGAATAGGGGTGGCAATTCGAGTCAACGGGTCGTGTTTCGGCCCTACACGACACGACCCGACAAGGTTTTTTCGGACACGAACACGACACGACACGAATTCGTGTTTTTTTTAGCTGACACGAACACGACCCGAATAAAAAATAACACGGCACGACACGACACGACAACCATAATTTCTTAAATTTCAGGCCTAAAAACACGATAACATGACACGACACGACTCATAATTAAGACACGAACACGAAACATCGTGTCAATTTCGGGTCAATTTCGTGTCGTTCCGTGTCGTTTTTTCGTGTCGTTTATAAAATTGCCACCCCTAGAGATGAACGATAAGAAAGCAACGCAACCATCAAAGAGCTCCTCACTAGGAAGAAGAGTTGTCCTCGGAAACGCCCCTTGTATCGACTTGTCGTAAATCTGGGAGAATAGGAACATCATCCAAATGTGTCCGACAAACAAAATCGCGACCCGAGATTTCCGCTATAAACCTCCTTAATGCTATGCAGCGAAACATTTCCTCCGAGCACCGATCAAAACTACCACGAATGGATCCACATATCCACCACCAAAAACATCACCTCAAATGTCCAAATCAACCCCAAGAGAGATAACCTCCGATCCAACCTCACCAAAATCATCATCCCTATGCCCAAAGATTGGGAAGAAATCGCTCAAATCAAATATTTTCGCCTCACGAAAGTGCGTGCGAGTCACCCAACCATCCTCGACAAAAATGTCAAAAAAATTTCCAATACATAACCCAATTTCTTTGTTTCTTTTTTTCTTGCAATTAACCAGCTTGGGAGGGGACTTTTTATCGTTGATTTGACCCGATTGAGTGCATGAGTGAGGGAGAATGATTGGGTTGAGCAACCAATCTTGAACAAGCCGCCGACAATCTTGAATTGAGCCTCGAGAGTTAATCGGGGAGAACCCGTAAATTTTTTAATGATTGGGGTTTGAAAAATGGGTGGCAGGTTGGGGGGTTTTGGGGGGGGGGGGGGGTGGAGAAATTTTGTAGGGTTGGAGGCTAGGGTTTATAAATTGTGGATTGAATTGTAAAATGGTAGGTCAAACCCTAGAAGTAGGTTGTCTTGAATCTCGAATGGAGGGTTTATGGAATGGATTTGAGTTTGGGGGGAAATTAGGGTTCAAGATTTGGGTTTTCGGGGTGGTGGATTTGGTGTAAAGGGTGGGGTAAAGCAGGGGTTGTGAATAGGGATTTCTAGGGTTAGGGTTTTGGAAATGGGTATAGAATTGTTGTTGTGATTGTACCCACTCTCTTGTTCGTTTTTTAATCTCCTCTTTTAGTCATTTGAATTTCTTGAGAGCCATTGAAGAGTAGTGCACGAATTTGCACGAATTTGATACAAAATACACCGATACACTAACATCAATGTGGAGCTTCACCCGCTCTGATACCAATTTGATGTAACCCACCCGTCAAAAGGCTCCTACAAATATCTAAACACCACTTTAGAGATAGAATACTCTTTTCTATTTCAAAACTCAAGTTTACCTCAAATGAGGCTTTACAAGTGGGTATTTAAAGGGGGGGAGTAGTTTAGGCTCCAAGCTAAGACACTAATTACAAAAATGTCATTACTACTCCTTACCTCTAAATAACAAAGCAAAAAAAAAGAAAAATACAATAACAAAATAAAGGAAAATAAAATGACTAAAAATCCCAAAAATAGGCATCCATTTCCATTAGTTTCAACCCATTTCGGCCCAAATCCCTCCTATGCTAGCCGATCTACCCCTAATCCTAGGTGCAACCCTCCAACAAGTTCAAGAACTAGGGTTTGGCAGCACAAAAGTGATTTTTGAACCGGGTGGAAGCTATTTTTTATGGTTGACATGAGGGCAAGAGGAAGATGATGAAAATTGAAGCAAGAATTGAAGGATGGCCTCGTCCTCAAAATTTTCCGAAAATTACTTTTAGCGCCACATGTTTTTACCTCTCTTCCGCACATTTTGGAACTTCTCAAGCAATTCTCCAATTTTGCAAGCTCGAGGACGAGCTTTTTTGAAGACGGAGAGAATGATGAGAATGAAGAATATTGAGGATGTTTTCGTCATTTTTAGGATTTTATAGTATTTTTGTTATTTTCTTTTATTTTGATAAGGCATTGTATTTTCTTTTGTTTAGTATTTAGAGGTGGGAAGGATAAGCGACATCTAAGGAAATAATTGTAATTAGTCCAATAGCTTAGAACCCAAGCTACTTCCCACCTATAAATACCCCTATTGTAGCCTCATTTAAGGTATTCTACAATGTTTTTAATCGCGGTCGCGCAAGGTGTCGCGTTTTGGCTCCGGGGTCGCGTGGCGCAAATCGCGTCGCGCATCGCGCAAGCAATTCGTGCAATTCAGTTTTTTTATTAGAAAAACATATAAAATAACATTTTAAACTGATATTTGTAAAATAATTAACATTTTAATTTGAAAATTATAGAACAAATAACTATTTGGGCTGAAAATTATTAAAAAAAAAAACATTTTAAGCTCCACTTTTGTAAACAAGTATCATTTAAACTGAAAATTACAAAAGATTAACATTTTAAACTTAAAATTATAAAATATTAACATTCTAACTGAAATTATAAAGACAAATTACAGTTTA
This sequence comes from Sambucus nigra, assembly GCA_949130495.1. Taxonomy (NCBI): domain Eukaryota; kingdom Viridiplantae; phylum Streptophyta; class Magnoliopsida; order Dipsacales; family Adoxaceae; genus Sambucus; species Sambucus nigra. The sequence goes on along the minus strand of OX422219.1, from coordinate 397,107,034 downwards.
AAATCAAAATTATAAAACAAATAACATTTTAAGCTGAAATTTTATAAATAAGTAGCATTTTAAACTGATAATCTTTTTCATATGCATGCTTCCATCCATAATCTTTTTTGTGTGCCATTTTTTAATCTGAAAAATAAAAAATAGAAAACATTTTACACTGAAATTTATTAAAAAATATACATTTTCTATTGAATTTATTAAAAAAATTACATTATTTGAGATTTGAAAAAGAAGTTGCTGAAATATGAACAAAAAAAGTGAGTTATTGAAAAAAAGTTACAAAAAAAGTAAGTTTTTAAAGCTCCCAAACAAATAAAGTTAACTGAAAAAAAAGTATACTGAGAAATTAAAAAAATGTGTTAACAGCCCATAAGTTAGCCCATAAGTTTAACAGCCCATAAGTTTTTTGAAGGGTTAAGGGTTGGGTTAAACACCTCTTGCATTTCCCTTTTTCAAAATGGTAGCTTTTTTTTTTCTTTTCCAAAGCTCCAATTGCGCACTTTCGCGCAAAATAGCGCACTTTCGCGCCTAATAGCGCCCAATAGCGCACGCAAAAGGAGCATCTTGTTTAGCAGTGCCAATAGCGTGGCGTTTTTCAATCGCAAAAGGCGATAGCGCGCTATTGCGTTCGCAATAGCGCGCTTTTTAAAACATTGGTATTCTATATTTTGGAGAGTCTATTGATTAAAAGTTGAGGCATGTGATATCTTCTTCTTATTTTCCATTTGGCGTCATTTACGTCAAAAAGTCAATGGCCATTCCCAGAAACTCCGATTTACAAAAAAAAAAAGGGCTAATCTTAATTAATAAAATGTAGAGACTAGAGTTTATGAAAGAAAAAAAAAGTGAGGAACGAATCCCTTACCAAAGGACTCAGTCCGATGACGAACAATGACATTCCTCGACTTTTTTTTTATAGCACCTAAACTTGCCCTCAATCTCTCTCTCTCTCTCTCTCTAGAGTGTTGGTAATAATTTTCTCAAAAATTCATAAGGAATGGAGCCCAAGAATTCTATTTATAGGAAGTGAGGGAACCTATGGTTTCCAATTATGTCACTACTTTTCCAAAAAAAGAAACTTCAAAAAGGCTTCTAGAAGTTCTAAAACATAGTCCTCAAGAAATAACCTGATTGGCCCACGTCATTAATCCACGAGCTGGATTTTCTTTGTACTTATGAGGTGTAAACGTCACGGCCTCGTACCATAGGCCGTAACCTAAGGATTGCGGCTGTGGCCTTGGTAACTCTCCACAACCTACAAAGGTTTAGGTCGTTACATTGTGTCCCCAATCTACTAAATGAATGGGGGTTCCAACTTAAGGCCTTATTGACCAAGTCCTTGTTACATGTCACGACCACGTAGTATGGCCATGGCCTTAGTAGCATGTTGTGGCCTAGTAATATTGACCGTGGCCATAACAATATATCGCAGCCTCTTGTGGTTTGGGTCGTTACATAATTATACCCCAACATACCGCCATCTTGGTCAAACGACCAAAAACATGGTGGACTCACGATTCAGATCTTCAAATTAGCGTTCTTAATTTTAAAATTGACTATTTTAATATGATCGGTAATAATCCAACTTTTGACTTTAATAGTTGAATAAATGGGAAGAGAAAATATTTACTAACCACTTACGAGAATGGTTTATATATTTTATTGATATAATGTAGAATATTGAGATTATACATTAAATTGCACCTACATTGTTAGTGAACCTTTTCAGTATCGGCGGAGTACATGATTCTTCACAAAATACATGATTATTATACTAAAAAAAAAACTCCAAACTGAATTCTGAATCGCACCATCCAAAGTAGTGAACCAGCTAAGAAAACCACATCATTCCACATATCCGTACCACTACCGCGTACCAAAGCGACCAACATTCTAGGCAACATTGAGCCAAAGTCGAACCTTTGTAAAACAAAACCAAACAAATCACGGGCAACCTCAACACGATGGTGACGTCAGCCACCATTATGTGTATTATTTGCAAGGTTCAATAATACTTGCATTTTCCCCTATAAGTGGGGAGGGGGAGGATTAATATTTCCCATTGCATATGGCTTTTCAGTTGTTCTAACTTTATAACTTGAGCAATGATCCATTGTAATTCTGTATTTTCAGCACTCTGGCTTCATAGAGTGAAAGATTACATTTTGTCTCATCCTTTTACTCTTGCATTTATTAGAAAATCCAAGGTTAACCAATTTTTAGCATCATCAACTAGTAATATGGGTTTTGTACAAACACATCAACAATGTTCATTTTCATGAATAATACCATAAAAAAAAAGAACCCAATATTAGCAAAGACAAATTGAAGCAATTGATCAAATAAATTCATCAACAATGAAACTGAAAATTTGCATTAAACCAAAAATATATATATATATATATATATATATGTATATACCTGCATGTTAACTTTGAGGACATCAAGGGGAGTGATGACGAGATGAGTTGTTCCAGCACTTAGCATTCCTCCAATGGCGCAAACCCCATAGTAAGCTGGTGAAAATTCCTCACAGATTCTTTTTCCTTCCAATGGCCTCCTCATTTTTCTTGTTATTACACACCCCTACCCTCTATGCTTTTCTTCTTAAACCCATTTCCAACAAGACCATTCAAAAAACTCTTCTCTCTCCGGAGATGCGATCCAACCCCGAAGAGAAGTGTTCCATCATTTTAAGGTTACTCTGCTTATAAGAAAAGGTCAGCTCTTTCACTTGAAACGGTGGCGTATTACACGGGTTCTCATACTTGAACGATTCGATAATTTTGGCAAAAAAGATTACCCAACCCAAAAGTCTTAAAACCCTAAGAAACACATCTAAAGAGTCCTCCAATTAAATAAGTGTTCATTTCATTGCCTTATTTTGGTCAACCAATGGATTATTTAAAGAAATAAAAATTTAGTGTTTGATATGTATAAAAAATGATATGAGAATATCAATATATACTAATAATGCCTCCTTTTAATTTTTTAGGAATTTTTTGGAAAAGGTTATCGTAATTCTCAAAGTGTATAAAAATAGGACACTCCACATAATTTTATAAATTTAGTCCATGTACTAAAAATACCATGAAAAATGGTGCCGTTGGAGCGGAAAAAAAAAATTGAACTCCTAACTCTAAAGGGACCACACAAATAAATGTTACTGTACCAGAGGGACTAAATTTATAAAATTGAAAAACATTGTCCTACAAATTCAAATATAGGAAGGAACATGACATTTACTTTAATTCTCTAATTTTTTTTACTATAGCTATTTTGAATTGCTCTATTTAGGACATGTACTAATATACAACTCTAAGGTTCACTATTTATAAATTTATGAGCACAAGTATATATTTTTATATATTGAGGGGGTTATGAGTCAGGTAAGACACGTGGTATAACACGTGGTATTGTGATATTAAAGCGATGATCGTCCAAAGATCACGGATACGCGGAATAGAAATTGTCCTTCCAATTCCATTTACATGGCTTGGAATTGGGTTGTCAAACGGACCGTAATGGAGAATCAAAGGAGACGATGATTGGATTTGGATGGATACAGAATTTTTGTTATTTTACTACTTCAAAGATAAGATCAAAGTTTATAATTGATCACTATGAGGAAGACTTAGAATTGTAGGACACTTAGATCTATAAATGATAGTGACCCTAATGACTTGGGGCATCGAATAACACATCCATTTTTCATATAATTGCTCTCCCTTCCCCGTGGATGTAAACAAGCCGACCCGTCAACCCACGTAAATCAATGTCTTTTTTTTCATATTAAACTTACATTAGAACGTCGAATTATATTCAATTTGAAAGATACATAAATCTGGCATAACGAATTATATTGAATTTGGACGATATATAAAACTATGAACCACGTAAATCAATTTGGACGATACATAAACCTCGTTTGAACCAACTTCAAACGACCTTCTGACGAGTCAAAACAGTACTCCCTCAATCGAAACTAGTTATATAAAACTATGAATGACCCTTCTAACGAAATCAAAATCTCGTTTGAATGAGGTTTAAACTTAAAATATTTTTCTTTTAACTATAAAATGCATTGTTCATTTTTTGATAAAAAATAAACATCCCAAAAATAATTTATGTGAATTAATTTAAACTCTAAATTGATTTATACCATTACGAGATGTCGAGAAGTCCCAAACTAGCCTATAACATAAAAGGCCTATACTATGAACAATATTAGAAAAAAATTTCTTACAAATATCCCTGTTTGGCTATTCTGGTACAAAATAAATAAATATAATCGAACACCAAATTAAAATAAAAAATCTCCTACGACAAAAATCTTAACACCCTTTTGAACCCTAAAACGGAATGACATAAATCTTCGTCTTCAAACTTCTTCTTCTTCCCTTCCAACTTCATCTGTGTGTCTTGAATTCCGCTTTAAGTACCTACACACATGAGACAAAGAAATATACCCCGTGACATATCGAGTTTGTAATAAAGTAAAACTCATAAATAAATTATCCTCCACAAATCAAACTCATTAAAAATCTCATTTTAAATTTGCTCTCCCCTTTGTTTTTATCTGAAATAGACAAATAAGTAGAAACATAAAATTTAAAGTAGAGCATCACGAATATGAAGATAAGACATCATCACAAAAAGATATAAATCAGCCATGTATAATGATAATCTCAAAGGCAAACACAACCAACTATTTTTGAAAATTTTCAATTCCCCCCCCCCCCCCCCCCCCCCAAAAAAAAAAAAAAATTTCATAAGTACAACATGAAATACCATATATAATATATGCAAAACATATCAAAGAAAATTCGGCACACATATATAGGTATAAATGACCACAAAACATGACACAAACACATAAGCTTTGCACACTAGCATAGTATTGATGTGTCTAAACATGTGGGATGGAATGAATTGGTGTGAACTCGACACAAATGAATTATAATCCAAACGCTCAAATATGTTCAAGAAGTTCTAATTGACTACAAAACTTTATCAAACTAAGCTTTAGCCTCAAGTGACAAATAAAGTTGAACGTAATGAACAAAACAAGCACAGTGTATACAAGCCTAGAATATTGATGATTCTACAAATCAGTAGCATCATGACAAAAAATGCATACTAGGATTCATTGTGAAAACATGTTGATCTTCAAGTAAACTCCCTCAAAAAGATAAGCATGCATCATATTTATATTCTTTCCTTTTTCTTTTGAATTTATTTCTTGTGCAAAATAAAACAAACTAAACTATGTTGTCCCCTTTTTGGCATATATTGCCCTTTTATTGCCTTTATTTTTTCTTGTGCTCTTTTCAAACGGTGACTTTCATGCAAAGTTAACCTGTCTTTCGCATCCTTTTTTCGTGTTCACTCATATTTTTTCAATAATAAACAAAATCTCTCACGGGCAACGGTTCTTACATGCACAGATCCCCCATAGTCACATAAACATTTATATGATAAAATTGATGGGAGAACATCTCACCAAGCTCAAATGTATATGAGAAGTTAAACGTTCATAAAGCTCATGCATGTGTGTAGAGGCATATGCAAAGTCGAATCCATAAAGCAAATCAAGTTCGAAACAACTCCATAAACATGGGTAAGATCAATCTAAGTATCTAAAGTCATAACCAAATGTCCTAGCAACATGGAAGTTACGAAGTGAATTGTATTCAAACATGCTAATACGCCATACCAAATGTGTAAAGCTAAAATGAAAAAAAAAATCTTTTTGTATTTTGCAAATATGGCTCAATAAAAAAAATACAAAGAGATACACATGTCATAACACTAACAAAAATATATCATGAAGCACGACTAGAGTATATCAAACAAAATCATGAAAGAAATAATTCATAATATATAACATGTGAAGCATTATGTGCAAGCATGTGAGAATCAACAAGTCTAAAATCTAGATCTTCTAAAATAGATTTCCTAACCCAAATAGGTGTATACTTAACGCGTCGAGTTTTGAGAAACAGGGGACCACTAGACTTTAACTTCCTAGGACCTCTTCCAATATCATAACAAAACGCCCTAAGGTGACATTTCCTACTATAATGTGAACATGTGTAAATACGAGGAATGTTACCTATGGGTTGACTTTTCCTAACGTCTTTGGATGTGGTTGACCCTCTAAAATAAACAATGGTCTTGGCTTTGACACCGAATGAATTAGAAACATGTGAGACAGTACCATCACTATTAAAATCACTCGAGTCTTTTAAATCGTCTGTAAGGACATAATTTTATAAATGTCCGGGGTAGAATCTAGGAATTCTCTGTTTTCTCATAGTTTGTATGTCTGATAACGCTACATTCGACACGTCTAACACGATCATCCTCGATGGCCTTTATCCGAATTCAAGGCATCCAGTATCTTCACATGCATCATGCTACATGCGACGTGCTGCTCAGCTCATTCCCATTACTCAACTACGCTTTATCGGTAAAAAGTTTTATTGGAGCTTTATTTGGGAAATTTTTTGAAAATTATTTTTGAAGTCTGGATTAATTTTTTTATCAAAAGAAGAATTTTTTCTAAGTGTAGAAGCGAAATTCCTTGAACGACTAGGTCGCTCAAATGACTTTTAATGTCGTTTGTGCGAGATAGGCATGTCGCGCGATCTCGTTCAAACAACTTATGTCCTTCGTTCGAGCGACATGGCTATCTCATTTGAAAGAGCCACCGTCTCGATTTTCGTATAAATATCCGTTCTCCTTCTACACGTTTTTTAAGTTTTTCTACAATCTCAAAATTTTGCGAAAACTGTCCAGAATAAGACTTCATCTTTTTAAGGTTTTCTAAACCTTTTTTATTCACAAAACTATTCCCATTTATGTGTGTGAATCTTTAAACCTTCAAGAAGATCTTTTACTCATCTGGAGTAATTTGTGAGGAAGCCGTTCTCTTCTTCATTGCTGCCCTACTGGAAAGGGATAGTTCCAGCCGCCGACAACGGAACCGACACCCAAGGGTATTTCTGTGTCACATATTTTCACTGTAATCCGTGTAAGCCGTTCTCTTACAAAATTATAGTGAAAATAAAAGATTTTGCCCTTTTGGGGGGATTTTTCCTCATTTGTGTGTGTTTGATTGTTCTTGCTTGATTTTATCATCATCAATCACACCTAAATGCACGTGTAGGACTTAATTGGTAAAAACTGAATTTAATTAAATAACTTCCGTATTTGAACGCAAGCGCACTCTTCTCAATTGGTATCAGAGCCAGTTACACAACTTTACCTTGTAATTTTGAGCAAAATTTTCTAAGATATCAATTTTCTGAAAAAAATAATTTTTGAAAACAAGTGTGTTCATAATGGAGAAGTTATATAATAAAATGCCAGTTTTTGACGAGACAAACTATGCATATTGGAAAGCCCGCACGAGATCTGCATTAAAAGCCATTGATGAACGTGTCTGGATTTTGGTTGAAAGAGGGTGGACACCTTCCTCTGTCACTCTTGAAAACGTGACCAATTTAAAACCTATCACTACATGGACTGAAGAAGAGTTTAAATGGTCATCTTTTAATTCTAAGGATTTAAGTGCCATTTCTGGGTCTGTCACACCTGATGAGTTCAAACGCATAATGACGTGCACTACGTCAAAAGAGGCATGTGATGTTTTGCAACTTACCCGTGAAGGTACTAATGCTGTGAAAGAGTCGAAACTGCAAAATTTAACAACTCAATTTGAAACAATCACCATGCTTAAAACTGAATGTTTTAATGAATTTTATGCTAGACTGTCTGATATTGTTAACACTAGCTTTAATCTTGGTGAACACATTCCTAATGCTAGAGTTGTTAAAAAGATTCTTAGATCACTGCCTAAGCGTTTTATCCCTAAAGTCACTGTGTTAAATTCTATGGGTAATTTAAATACGCTTAAATTGGAAGAACTTGTAGGAGACTTGCAAACATATGAAATTGATATGTTTCCTAAATCTGTTAAGTCCAAAGATAAGGGAATTGCACTTAATGCCCAGGAAAGAAAGAGTGAGGGGTCGACAAGAAAGAGGGAAGAGTCATCTAGAAAAAGAGAGACAGATACATCAGATTCTGAGTGTGATTTTGACTTAGATGATTTGGCCCTATTGGCTAAAAATTTCAAGAGAATTCTCAAATTCAAGAAAAATGGAAAGTTTAAAGATAAAAAGAAATTTGAGAAAAATAAGTTTGAAAAGAAAAATGAAAAAGATTTTAAAGATCCTCCTAAGAAAGAAAGTGAGAGATGCTTTGAGTGCGACGGTAGGGGTCATAGAGCTTTTGAGTGTGCTACTAGGCTGAACAGAGAAAAAGGTAAAGCTGTCCTTAATGCTACCCTTAGTGACGATAGTGAGGTCGAGTCAGTGGATTCTAGAGATGAGTCACCGCATGAGTGTAACTTCACCGCATTCATGGATAGTCATGTGAGTACTTCTAGTGCTTCTCACGATGATGAGGATACTGCTTCACAGGGACACCTCGACAGTGAGAACAATGTGAGTGAGGGGGAGGATGACACAAGTGAGAGCGAGAGTGATCTTCAATGCACCTACGCCGAAATTTATTCTGAGTCATTTAAAACTAAAAAGTGTAACAAAGCGTTAGTTCTTAGGATCACCGTGTTAGATAAGATTTAAGAAAAGCGAGAGAGAGAGAGAGAGTCCTCCACCTGCACTACCTTAAGAGAGAGAGAGTCAGCCTGTGTTGAGAAAGAGAGTTTGTTTAGAGAGAGAGAAAGTTGTTTTGAGAAAGAGAGAGGGAATTTGACTAAACAAGTGGCTAGTCTTACGAGTGGGCTCCATTCCTCCGTAGAGACTCGAAAGAAACTTGAAGCCCTTGTAGCCCAGCTTACTCATGATCTTGAGAGAGCACGAGAAGTCAAGGTTCAAATCGAGGATAAATCTGGGAAGATAGGAAAGATGCTCCTCGACCCCGTTTTAAGTTTTGGTGATAGGCAGGGAATAGGTTATGATGGTGCTTCTATATCCCAAATTGCACCTGGAGCAGTTCCTGAGTTTACTACGACTCCTTATGGCCATCGTCAAAAACCTCGAAAGAGAGTTCGACCAAGAAAAGCAAACCAAGGTCCGCTTCTGACTGTGTTCTTTTGTACATATTATAAAAGAAAAGGCCACCTCAGGGAGTTTTGTATAGTATGGGTCGGACACGACGTACTACTACTCCACCACAGCATACTGATGATTTTACCAGTCTGAGAGAGCGAGTTGAGTTTTTAGCTTCCACATCACAGAGTTTGATGGAGGAATTCCGACGAATGTCTTTACCGTCAGTGAATGCTTCTCACATTTCGGCTAAAACCAACAAAAATAAAGGTAAACAAAAGGTCACCACTTCTTGGGTACCTAAGAAAGATAAAAAGGCCTTTGTTGTTCATGTCGCTCTCAAAGCACATAATACCTCACAGTGGTATTTTGATAGTGGGTGCTCCAGACATATGACAGGTGATGCCTCATTTTTTACATCTCTTGAGGATTATCAGGATGACAGAGTCACCTTTGGAGATGGGAGCAAGTCTAGCATTGTAGGACGTGGTACTGTAGAGTTACCAGGATTTCCTAAGCTAGAGAATGTTTTGTACGTCAAAGGTTTGAAAGAAAACCTTCTCAGCATTAGCCAGTTATGCGACGTTGGCTTCACCATAAAGTTTGATCGTAATGCCTATAATGTCTATAATCAAGCCGATAAACTTTTAGTACGAGGGGCGAGGACAAAGGATAATTGCTATGGGACCGATGCCACATCCTTACTTATCTGCAACAACGCCACGATCACTCCTATGGATCTGTGGCACCAACGTTTAGGTCACGTGAACATTAGAGATTTATCTCGTTTATCTAAAAAGGACCTAATACGTGGCTTACCATCACTTGAAAAGCCAACTTCGACGGTTTGTGGACCCTGTCAGTTGGGAAAACAAATTCATATCCCCATAGGAAGTTGCATTCCATTACCACCTCTCGTGTACTTAATCTTATTCACATGAATCTTATGGGTCCTACTCGTACTGAGAGTCTGGGTGGTAAGAGGTATATCCTCGTGATGGTGGATGATTTCTCCAGATACTCGATTGTAGGTTTCCTGAGGGAGAAATTCGATGATGTGGAGTTTTTAACGACCAAGTGTTGTGTCTTGCAAAATCAACACGGAGTCACTATTAACAGGATACGTAGTGACAACGGTACTGAATTTAAGAAAGCAGAGGTAGATCTTTACTGTGATATCATTGGGATCAAACATGAGTTTTCTACTGTGAAGACTCCGCAGCAAAATGGGATTGTTGAGAGAAAAAATAGGACGATCCAGGAAATGGCTAGATCAATGCTTCTAGGTCGTAAGGTTTCTAGGAGATTTTGGGCAGAGGCAGTGTCTACTGCATGCCATGCGGTGAATAGGGTTTACCTGCGTCCACACACACTTAAGACGCCTTATGAATTGTGGACTGGCAAGAAACCCAACCTTGCATATTTTTATGTTTTTGGGAGTAAATGCTATATCTTATGGGATAGAGAGCAATTAGTAAAGTTTGACTCCCTAAGCGACGAGGGAATATTGTTAGGATATTCATCGAATAGTAGAGGGTACCATGTTTTTAACCTGAAGAGCTCTAAGGTTATGGAGTCAATAAACGTCACCGTGAAAGATGACGAACCTTCGACGTTTATTGATTCTAGCCTTCAGTGTGAGGATGAGGATGTTTCTGGCAGTAATTTACTTGTACCTTATCCACACTCTGTGGACCCTACTCCCGTGTTAGGAGACACACCTGCTTGGGTTCGCAAGAGTCATGACTCTTCTGCCATTGTTGGTGATCCCACTCTAGGGGTCAAGACTCGTGCTCGGCTCGAGAACGTTATTAGCCATTTTTACTACACGTCTAAAGTAGAACCCAAGAATCACAAAGAAGCACCCAAGGATGAACACTGGATATCTTCTATGCAGGATAAGTTGCTTCAGTTTAAAAAGAATAATGTCTGGGAACTTGTCCCCCGACCTAGTGAGACTAATGTGATAGGAACCAGATGGATTTTCAAGAATAAAATGGATGAAAATGGTACCATAATCAGAAACAAGGCTAGGTTGGTCGCGCAAGGCTACACACAGATAGAAGGTGTAGACTTTGGGGAGACATTTGCTCCTGTTGCGAGGCTTGAGTCCGTCCGCTTACTACTCGCCATCACATGTCATCTGCGCTTCAAGTTATATCAGATGGATGCCAAGAGTGCCTTTCTAAATAGCATTCTACAGGAAGAGGTTTACGTGGAACAGCTGAAAGGGTTTGAAGACCCTAAGCACCCTGAGCACGTCTACTATATGAGGAAAGTCTTGTATGGTTTGAAGCAAGCACCCCGTGCTTGGTACGAGAGGCTTACTTCCTATCTCTTAGCCCGTGGCTTCAAGAGAGGGGGAGTTGATATGATGTTATTCGTCAGGAGAGATGACGGTGCTATTTGGGTTGCCCAGGTCTATATGGATGACATAGTCTTTGGATTCACGTGCTCCCAACATGCTCATCACTTTGAGGAGGAGATGAAAAGTGAGTTTGAGATGAGCATAGTTGGTGAGCTTACTTTCTTCCTTAGTCTTCAGGTTCGTCATCTAGACAATGGGATGTTCATCTCCCAATCTAAGTATCCTAGAGACCTAGTGAAGAAATTTGGGTTAGACTCCTCTAAGCACGGACGTACACCTATGAGTACCACTACCAAGCTTAGTAAGGACACTTCAGGTAAGGACGTAGAGCAAACCTTGTATCGGAGTATGATAGGTAGTCTTCTCTACTTGACTGTCAGTCATCCCGACATCGCCTTTAGTGTTAGAGTCTGTGCACGATATCAGGCGTCCCCAAAAGAGTCACATTTACTTGCTCTAAAACATATTATTAAATACGTGAGTGGGACTCTCTCATATGATATTTGGTATTCCTTTGATACCGATGACCGTTTATCCGCCTATTCGAATGACGATTGGGCCGGAGATGTAGATGGTTGTAGGAGCACTTCTGGTGGGTGTTTCTATTTTGGTTCTGCTCTTGTCTCCTGGCGGAGCAAAAAGCAAAACTTCATCTCTTTGTCCACCGCGGAGGCTGAGTACATCACCACCGGGAGTTATTGCACGCAACTCTTGTGGATGAATCAAATGTTGGAGGATTATGGGATTTCACAGGACACCATGACTATTTCCTGTGATAACACGAGTGCGATACACATATCCCGCAATCCAGTCCAACATTCACACACAAAGCACATCAGGATACACGAGCACTTTATACGTCAGTTAGTTGAGGAGAAAGTCGCATCCCTGAGTTTCGTACCCACCGACCGTCAGTTAGCCGATATTTTTACGAAATCTTTAGATGCCCTTAGATTTGAAAGTCTTAGGAAGTTTTTGGGGATTTGCACAGTTGACTGAGGGGTTGATATATGTCTAGGATGGGATTTTTTTTTCATGTTCATATCATATGCTTCCTATTGCTAGTTTGCTTTATATGTATTATTGCTTTGTTGTACAGCTATTTATTTTTTATTTTTTTAAATCCAAAAAGATTTTCGTTTTTATAAAATTTTTAGAAAAGCCCAAAAAGATTTTTGTATTTTATTTGCACCTTTTATGGATGAACATTTAAGATAGTCGGGTCACAATTTCATTCCATTTTACATGTGACTGTTTGATAGAGATTTGAGACGCTACATTATTTCATCCATGTGCTTTACATTGTTTGGAGTCTTTGAGATGTGATTAGTGATATCTTTTTACATGTTTGACTCCTATCTCCTTTATTGCACACATGCACGGCTTTATTTGATTATTGTACTTATCTATCACATATTGGCTTGAGTGTTTTCATCTCAATTCTGTCTATACAACTAACAATATGTGATAAAACTTGACAAGATTGGAATGCATGTAAAAATCGTTTTGGTGAGACTGTGTGTTTATTTGAAAACGGGGAAGGGCTGCGAAAGGTTCTTTTAGCCTTTGCGATTTTAAGCCACCGTTAAAAAGGACCTAAAAAATTGAGGAATTTTATTATCCAAGGTCCAAAGAGGTTAAAAGAGCTCGAAAAAAATTAAAGGTAATAAAAAACAATATATGCCAAATATGGGCCATTAGGTTTCATCATCAATTCTCCAAAGTTTGAGAATTTAGAACGCCTCTAATCAAAATATATATCTGAGGGAGTTTGGTTGGAGACTTTAAATGGGTTTGCACTTCCTTGAAAGTCCTGAAAAAGTATGAAATAGTTTTGGACGTTATTGGTGTGGAAATCATTTTGAACTTTGATTTGTTGATTTGATTGAGTCAACGTCTCATATTATCACCTTTTTACACCAAAGGAAGATTTTGAGTTCATTCGTTAGGAGTATCTGATATTCATCGTGCACATATGTCATGTTTGTATGTATTGATTTTTCTATCAAATTTGATCACACCCCTACATTTACGCCATCATCGACTTGGTTATTTTTGTGTTCTTTCATAGTGTGATTCTTTGTTGTATATTATGTGTGAAAAATTTTGAAAAATACAAAAATAGCAATTTATTCCCGTGTGTCATTCTCCATGTGCATTCATTTATGCTTCTCATATCTGTTTATTTGGGGACATTATAAAAAGGGGGAGAATTATTATGGGGAGAATTATTTTGGTGTTTGGTTGATTTATGAATGATTTGCTTAAGCTTAATTGATCATAAATTTTTGCATATCATTATATTTCAAACTGTTTCTTGTCACGGGTATTTGCTTTATCTCATGTGTGTAGGTACAGCATTGTTCATTATTGGATTGCACACCCTAATGAGAAAATCTTTGAAGTTTCTGAAGAGCTGAAGATTTGGAAGACATGTCATTTAGTATTCTCAGTTAGAGGGTTTAATGGGGATATTATCTTGTATGTAATTTGATTGCATAATTCGGATTTTTTATGTATGTACTGGCATAAATATAGGGGAGATTTGTAAGGACATGATTTTATAAATGTCCGGGGTAGAATCTAGGAATTCTTTATTTTCTCTTAGATCACAGTTTGTATGTCTGATACCGCTATATTCGGCACGTCTAACACGATCATCCTCGACGGACTTTATCCGAATTCAATACATCCAGTATCTTTTCGTGCATCATGCTACATGCGACGTGCTGCTCAGCTCATTCCCACTACTCCACTACGCTTTATCGGTAAAAAGTTTTATTAGAGCTCTAAATATTTGGGAAATTTTTTGAAAATTATTTTTGAAGTCTGGATTAATTTTTTATCAAAAGCATAATTTTTTCTAAGTGTAGAAGCGAAGTGCCTTGAACGACGAGCTCGCTCAAACGACTTTGAATGTCGTTCGCGCGAGATAGGCATGTCGCGCGATCTCGTTCGAACGACTTTTGTCCTTCGTTCGAACGACATGGCTATCTCGTTCGAACGAGCCACCGCCTCGATTTTCGTATAAATATCCGTTCTCCTTCTACACATTTTTTAAGTCTTTCTGCAATCTCAAAATTCTGCGAAAACTGTCTAGAATAAGACTTCATCTTTTTAAGGTTTTCTAAACCTTTTTGATTCACAAAACCATTCCCATATATGTGTGTGAATCTTTAAACCTTCAAGAAGATTTTTTACTCATATGGAGTAATTTGTGAGGAAGTCGTTCTCTTCTTCATTGCTTCCCTACTGAAAATGGATAGTTCCAGTCGCCGACAATAGAACCGACACCCGAGGGTATTTTTGTGTCACATATTTTCATTGTAATCCGTATAAGCCATTCTCTTACAAAATTATAGTGAAAATAAAAGGTTTTACCCCTTTGGGGGATTTTTCCTCATTTGTGTGTGTTTAATTGTTTTTGTTCGATTTTATCATCATCAATCACACCTAGATGCATGTGTAGGACTTAATTGGTAAAAACTGAATTTAATTAAATAACTTTTGTATTTGAACGCAAGCGCACTCTTCTCATCGTCTTTCCACTTTAAAATTTTAGACTCAAGTAAAAAATTTGACTCTTTGAATTTTAGGGACTCCTTCTTCATATGTTCAATCATTCCTAGAAGGTTATCTTGCTCCCCCTTAATGAAAGTAAACTTATCCCTAAGAGTCTTCTCTTGTACCTTAAAATCATTAATCAGAACATTATACACAATTGCACAAACATTAACCCTATAATTTTTCAAGTCCTCTAATTCTTTCTCTAAAAACCTAACTATATCATCACTCTCTTTCTTGAACAATTCTAAATTTTTAAAATCATGATCCATATCCACAAGTTTCTCACAAAAGAAATCTCTTTGATTTTGAATAGTTTGCAAGAGATCCATAGCCGCTTTAAAATGAAAATTTTCTTTTTCAAGAATCTCAATTCTTTTAGAAAACTTGAAATTCAAACGATTTAAGTCATCAAAACTATGAGAATCCATTGAGAGAAAATAAATACCCCCCAAAGCACAAAACAAGGATCTAACACAATAACTTAGTGCAACCCTATTTGATACCAATTTTTATCTTAATCAATTTTATCTTTTGTCCTAAAAATAAATCTATGTGATAAAACATATAAAGCAAACCAAGCATGTAAACAAGACAGAGTTTCAGGAAAAATCCCCTCAGGGCAAAATATTTTATTAGCTTTATATAATTTACAAATTACAACATACAAATTATATAAAGAAATCTACTATGATCCTATCAAGAGCCACACAGTCGCAACCTTCCTTCAGCAATGATCCTTGCAAGAATCACAAGAATCGCAGTCCTCTGTCTTCAGCAGTGATCCCCTCGGGTTTCATAAGTAAGACATGGAGATGCCTTATTCATAAAGGTTGTATGAAAGATACACACTGTAGGGTTTAAACTTGATTCACTCAAATAAATTATGGGAATGATTATTTGTAAATCAAAATGGTTTTTCTAAAACCAAAAGGTTAAAAACTTTTGTTAAAGATATGCAGAATCAGTTCTGGCAAAAGTCTAAAAAAAATAGAACATGAAATAGGTATTTATAAGATGATCACAAATTTTAAGGCGACAGACTCGTTTGAACGAAATTCAAGTCTCGTTCGAACGAAAAAGGCATGTCGTCTGAACGAAATGAAATCTCGTTTGAACGACACACAAATCTCATTTCAACCAACTTCAAACGACCTTCTGACGAGTCAGAAAAGTACGCCCCCGCTCAAACCTCATTAGATTAAACTATGAATAACCCTTTTAACGAAATCAAAATCTTGTTTGAACGAGGTTTAAACTTAAAATATTTTTCTTTAAAAAATAAAAAGCCATGTTCATTTTTTGATAAAAAATAAACATCTCAAAAATAATTTTGTGAATAATTTAAACTCTAAATTGCTTTATACCTTTACGGGATGTCAGTAAGTCTTCAAACTTGGAGATGCTCAAGTTCGGTTCCTCATGACGGTGCATGACGATTTGTAACGAGATACGCCAAACTAGTTTATAACATAAATGGCTTATACTATGAACAATATTAGAAAAATTATTCTTACAATGCTTAAACCCCAACTTTGACCAAACCCCAAGGGACTGTACTAGGAGATTCTTAGGTTATGGTTCGACATCACCATTCATTGTTAACTATGTGTGACCAACAAGCAAATCCAGCTCATCATATTAGGCACTACATACAATCTAGTTCATCATATTGGGATAAATATGCCTTAAGTGGTTTGGGAAATTAACCCCTAAATTAATATCTTGTTTTGGGGAACTTTTCGAGAAGTTTATGGCTCACTTTATTACCATCAGAAAAGTCATGAAAGAAGTCGAATCCCCGATCTCCCTCAAACAGAAGAAAGGGTAGTCCCTCAAAAAGTATGAACATCATTTTTTGGAGATGATTAATTAGATTGATAACTGTAGTGAGTAATTTGAAACTTTTTTCCTTCAAATTTGGCCTTGCCAAGTTAGATGATCTCTATTAGTACCTCACTAAGACTGGGATAGTTATGGACAATCTCATGGCGTATAGAGAAATATGCCAATGTTGAGGACGAACTCCTCAACATTGATGTTGTAATTGAGAAGTCTGATAAACATTCCAAAAAGAGTGATCTAAAGAAGGGATATATGAGGGAATCAATCAACTTCTTCTAAAAAGGGGGCAAAAGTTGATGCTTATAAGGGATGCGCCAAGATGCAAGACAATAAGAGTGCTTACCAGGACGTGTACACCTTTTTCAAGGAGTCGATCTACAAGCACATGCCTTATATAAATGATAAGCCTCTCTTTAAGAAGCCCCCTAAGATGGCCAACGACCTAAATGATAGGGATAACAACCTCAGGTTTACCTACCCCTGGGACTATGGCCATAAAATAAAGAAATACAATATGTTCAAGCAACATTTATAAGATCTTGTCCAGACAGATCATCTCGAATAACATATTGATATTAAGAAGACAAAGTCCTCAACACGATTCAACGTCATATAAAAGAAGGATGTATATAATGACCTTCTATTGAGGATGATTTTAGTTATATACAGCTACACTAACCCATTATAGTTCACATGGAATAAGATGGGGAAAAGGGTGTGGATCACAACCAGTGTGGATGAAGATTTCCAATGGAGTTCTCAAAGCCTAACCTTACTAAATGGGAAAGTAAGGACATTAATCTTGATTGGAAAATTATGTTCAACGATGAGGATCTCATCGGCGTCAACTTTACCCATAAAGATGTTTCGATCCTCACTCTTCGAGTATCAAACTATAACACCCCGTATTTCTGAGTATTTAGAATTTATTTGATTCGGTATTTTTTAAATTACACGTGTGCTGTAATTTAATGAAATTAAATATTATGTGTTAATTAAAATATTAATCGGGAGAGATAATGGTTAATATTTATGGAATAAAATTACTGAGTGAATAGTAGGTGATTATTTTATGTCATAGCAAGTAATGGTGACGGAGCAGTATTTATCTCAACTGGGAGTGGCGTGTAGATTATTTCGAGTCAAGATAATAAATTAGTGTAGAGTGATTCAGATTGTGATTTTGAGGTCACGGTTAATTCCAAATGGGCGGTGATAGTCGAAATAGTGTACCCGAGGGTAGTAATTGGATCTCGGGGCCTTTTTAGTCATAACCGAGCCCACATAGAGTCGTTCGGGTCATTTAGGCTTGGCCCGTTAGCCTAATTTTGGGATTAGGGATTATAAACCTAAGTCTAATGTAACATCCCGTAATTTTATTGAGTTTTATATTGGGAATTAATTTATATTAATTAAATTCTATTTGGAAATTAATTCGGTAAAATAAATATTAATTAGCGAGATAAGGGTTAATATTTGTTCATATTGAAAATTACTTAGTGAATGAGTAATAATAATTATAGGGAAATATTATAATTGTCATGAGTGAGAAATACGAGAGTTACGGTAAATTTAGTCCGGATGTGCGTGTTAGTCGTATCAGGACTTAATTTGAGAAATAAAATATAA
Organism: Sambucus nigra; assembly: GCA_949130495.1. Taxonomy (NCBI): domain Eukaryota; kingdom Viridiplantae; phylum Streptophyta; class Magnoliopsida; order Dipsacales; family Adoxaceae; genus Sambucus; species Sambucus nigra. The sequence continues at coordinate 397,088,548 of OX422219.1, read as the reverse complement.
TTTCACCTTTTGATATTCCATATGATCATTTTGAGTGTGCCAATGTGTTCGGAAGGGTCGAGATACTCAGAAAAGTCTATTTGGAGTTTGAGTCTCGGGATACTTTTAGGCCAAACTGGCACCCCGGGAGGGTATTTTGGCCATTTGCATTTTTGGTGAAAGGAGACCTACGAATTTTATAGGTTTATATCATCAATCAGGATGAGGGAGTTAGGGTTAGTATTTGCAAACCAAAGAGAGGCCATAGGAGTGAGAAGAGAGGGGGTCCTAAGGCCAAATCACACCATTCTAGCACCACAAACACCAGCATCGCGTAGATCGGGAGGAGAGGATAAAAACCATACCATTCTTCTACAAGGAACCATACATTAAAATATAGAAAAGTGTTTATCTTGCTAATTATGATTTGATATACCATCCATGTTAGAGTAGGATGATCAATTTGATGATTTCATGAATTTTGGCTAATTTTAGAAGATATAAATCATGTTCTTGGGTAGAAAATTGTGATAAACTTGATCCTTTATGCTTGAATGATGAACTGATGATGTAGTTTAACAAAATTATGAAGAAACCTGGAGTTATATGGAAGTTCTTGGATAAAAATGATAAACTAGGGTTTTTAGAGAACTAATCTTGAATTAATTAAATTTAACGATGTTCTTTGAGGATTTAATGATTTCGATACGTTAGAAATCATGTAATATCGGGTGATCAGTCCTTTATTGAATTTAAAACAAAATATCTAATTGGATCTGTCTTAGCATCATTGTCAAAAAACTTTTTATTAATTATTAACCACCTAGTATTTAAAAAGCTAGATTCCAAATTTTATCTTTTTATTATATAACATGCAAGCAATTTAAAGGATTAACTACACATTCACCATCCAATAACAATGTCATAGGAATTAAAATGACGTAATGAAATAAAATGAGTATGGAGTAAACACTTCATGTCTAAATCCCAAATACAATAATCTGAATGGAATGAAATCCAAAAACTAAAATATAAATGAATGTCTGAAACCACAATCTCTAAATAAGAGTGGGCAACATGCCCTGACTAGAATAAATCACTCTGAATGAATCAAGGATAAATATGGAGGCGTCTAGTATCGATGTCCTGTAACTTCCACAACAGCTACAGCACGTCAACTGAATCGAACTCCTATGCTTGACGTCCCTATGGCTGGGCACCTAAAAATATTTTACAAAAAAAGGATTTAAAAGCAAATGGGTCGGAGCCTGAGTTGAAAACAGTTTTAAAACAACAAGTATTTAAATGCATATATACAAGATAATTATATACATGTTAGTCACGTGCTCTCACTTGAGATCCTTACCCCTCAACTATTGTGGGCACTTAACGTATAATTATTACCCTTCCTAGTTACGTTACCCACCTAACTAGATTTTAATAGTCTCCATCTATGCCAACTAACCTATTGTGCCCACCTGTATAATAGAACTATACGTTATGTAGTTCATCATATTTTGTTAATTGATTCCAAGTATCCCATTAATCTATTAAGTTACTACACACTTAATATATATTGACATCATCATTTTGTTCCACTAAACAATACAGTAGAATGAACACGATGTATATATAAATAAATTTCACTATTATAATATATATAAATACCGCACCTCACATAGGCGAAACTAACGGTGCGTACATACTCTGCTATCAAGTCTCGGTGCCTTACATACATAATAAGGACAATCGATTCCGAATCTCTCAGGAATCGTAATAAAACAAATCACACATAAATTGGAGGCGAACATGGACCACGGTGTAATGGGTCGCATACATACCTACGCACCCATATAACCCAAACTTATCCACTCACAGATAAGTCCTCCTTAGATCCTATGCTCTAAGGTACCAATCTATAATCCCCCCAAAGGGCTCCTCAAGACAAGACTGTCCCCTTTAAAGACCTCCCGGTGATAGCAATTATGGGAGGTATGTCATACACATAAAAATCCATACAATAGGTATTTACACAACCTAAGTATTTATATGTTCAATATTGGTATAGATACATCCCATATTACAACTCTCACACATTGTATTTATAACCCGTATATCATACATAAGTTTAATTAATGCTATAACTCTCGTCGTATAACTTCAAGTACATTTCCCTATCCCGAAGGTTTACGAAGTCACCCAATTATTCCTTAGGTTAATTCAGTACGATAGTGTCCCCTTACTACTTGTATTGACCCTAAGTCATTATTTATCCGAATTAAACCCCAATCCATAAAATTTCCAATGGTAACACATTCGTGCTCACTAACGATACTTTTCAGGCCTTAACTATAACCCTACTGACCTTCCCTAAGTTCCATTATATTCAATTATTCAACATTAAGGATTCTTAAAAGTTGGGGTTGCAATGAAACTAAAGAGGAAAATAAATCATAAATTTCAGGGGAGTCGATCGATCGACAAAATGGGTAAATCGATCGATTAGTTGATCGAACAAGTATCAGCCTGGTTTTTATGAAAATTAAGGCTACGAGTTTATTCAACCGAAAATCTCTAAACCTTATTAATTCATTTCCAAACTTCAAAACGAAGGTGCTAATCATTAAATCAACACATATAGACAATTTCTAACGTACAAGAATCATTTAAACATCAAGATTCATTAACTTTTCACTTGAATTCCAATTCAACTCCCAAAATCCTAGTTTATGGCTTTTCTTCAAGAACATGACCAAAACTCTAAATCCTCTACATAATGATTCCCATAATGTATTAAATCTTATTTTTCCATAATAGTACTTCAATCCTAATCATGAATCCTACCCAGAATATGATTTAATCCAAAATTTATCCTCTACATGCATGTAATTGAATTCTTAATCATATTCTATTAACATGGATAATTTATCTAGCTGAATTTAAGCAAGAACAATACTTGTCTTATAACAGTAGGGCTGATCCTTTGATAATGAAGGGTATGGCTACGTTCCTCATCTTCCGATTTACACTCCGGTGGCGTTAATTGTGAAAGAGGTTCAATTATATGTGGTTTTTTGCTTGGAATATTTTCTCCTTTCTCTTCCAATTGCCTCTATTGTTTTTGTGTTTGATAACCTTAGAATACCTAACCCTACCAGCTGATATAGCCTTAGGAAATTCGTGGGTTTAATTACTCTAAAAATTACAATGTCTAAAATACCCTTCTGGGATGCCGGTTGGGCTTAAAAATGCTCGGGACCCAAACTAAACCACCATATTGACTTTTCTGACTAACTTGACCCTTTTGGACACTATGGCGCACTTGAAATGACCATATGGATGACTTATAAATAATTTACTTTTATTCCATAAATTTTAGTCCCGACACGGCTGACACGCGCGTCCCGACTTAATGTCCCATAACTGTCGTATTATTCACTCGACAATTTGAATAAATTCATAATTACATATTAGTTTACTCATTAAGAAATATTCAACATAATTCTCATCAATAAATACTAACTCTTATCCCGCTAGTAATTATCTATTCAAATTCGGATTAATTTATAAATAAATTTTCCCATTTTTAAGTCAATTAATCCCATAATTAAAATCATTAAACAAATACGGGGTATTACATACTTCTCCCCTAATACAGAATTTCATCCCGAAATTCAGAAAAACTATATGTATACCTGGTAAAAATAACACTGAATATTTTTCGCGTATCTCATCCTCACGCTCCCAGGTAAAATCCTTAACATTATGATGCCGCCACTGAACACGTACTAACGGCATTACCTCTGACCTCAGTTTCCTCTCGTTGTAGTCTAGAATAACAATTGGCCCCTCCTCGTAGGAACTATTGGGCTGTAAATCAATATCCTCTAGAGAAATATAAGTGTGGGATAACTCATCCTGAAGACATCTCCTCAACGAAGAAATATAGAACACATCATGGATCGTATACAAGTGCTCCGGTAATCCAAGTCTGTAAGCCACTGACCCAATTCGCTTAATAATAGGGAATGGCCCTATGTACCTTGGTGCCAACTTCCCTTTCTTCCCAAGCCGGATTATACCCTTCATAGGAGATACTCGTAACAACACATGGTCCCCCACGCTGAACTCCCTGAAGAACCTCTTGGCATCGGCGTAGCTTTTCTGTCTATCCTGAGTAACCCGAATACGGCTCCTAATAATCTCAATCCTCGCCGAGGTATCTTACATCACCTCTGGTCCAAGTAGCTTGTTATCCCCCACCTCAATCCAACACGTTGTAGAATGACAAGGCCTACCGTATAACGCCTCTAATGGAGCCATGCCAATAGTAAACTAGTATGAGTTATTATAAGGAAACTTCACCAGTGGAAGATATTGCTCCCAGCCCCAGCCAAAATCAAGGATGTACTTTCTCAACATATCCTCTAATATCTGATTCGTACGCTCGATCTGCCCATCAGTCAACGAGTGATAGGCCGAACTAAATCATAACTCCACACCCATGGCCTCGTAGAAGGTTTGCCAAATCCGGACACAAAAATCTTATCTCGATCGGACATAATATCAAGGGGCACCCTATGGAGTCTCACTATCTCGACAATAAAGATCTGAGCGTACTAACCCGTAGTATAATCAATTCAAATTGGAAGAAAATGAGCTACCTTGGTCAGTCAATCCACAATCAACTATATGGAATCGTCGCCCCTCTGCGATGTAGGCAACCATGTGATGAAATCCATGTAAATGCTCTCCCATTTCCACATAGGGATCTATAACGACTGTAGGAGTCCTGACGATCTCTGGTAATCCACTTTTACTAGTTGATAAGTGGCACATTTCGAAACAAACTTGGCGATGTCATTCTTCGTTCCACTCCATCAGTATTGTCGCCTTATATCCTGGTACATCTTATCCCCTTTGAGATGTACTGTAAATTATAAAATGTTCAACTCCGCCATCACCGCATGTCGTATATCCCCCCTGGAACTACTAGTCTACCATTGAAGCATAATTTAAACTTATAAAATACGACTCCGCCCCCTCGGCTAGAAGTTGTACAATCCAATCCTGACAGAACGAGTCTGTTGCCTGAGCCTGTATCACCCTAGTAACGATATCGAGTGTAATCATCATCACTGACATTAATAAGCGCGCAACTGCATCCTGATGTCCCAGTTCCTTCCATTTCGCCTTCCACACCTCAACCACCTCACCTCTGGTCTATGACTCAATGCGTCTGCTACCACGTTAGCCTTTCCTGGGTGATATTGGATATCGAACTGATAGTCCTTCATAAATTCAAGCCACCTCCGCTGACTCATATTCAACTCCCGCTGCATGAACAGGTACTGCAGTGACTTGTGATCTATGAATATGTGAAATTTCTCCCCTAAGAGATAATGTCTCCATATCCAGAGTGAAAACATAACTGCCGCTAACTCCAAGTCGTGGGTGGGTTAATTCCTCTCTTGAGGCTTAAGCTTACGGTAAGCATAATCTATGGCCTTATCCTCCTGCTGAAGCACACCCCCAAGTCATAGTAAGGATGCATCAGTATACACCAGATATTCCACTTTCGGCCTGGGCAGTGCTAGAACTGGTGCTGAAGTCAGCTTGTCCTTTAGCTCATCAAAAGCCAACTGGCAGGCGTAATCCTAGATAAATGGTACCCCTTTGTGAGTCAAATTAGTTAACGGACCCGCTATCTTCGAGAATCCCCGAATATATATTAGTGTAATGTTTAGTATGCTTGGTTTGGAGATTGGAAATGAATCATGGAGGTTTCAAGGTTAAAAACGGTGAATCCAGTAACTGCTATTAGTGAAGATGATAAGACATGTTACAGGTGAATCAATTTAACTCCTTGGCCGAATTGATTCGAAAAGCGAGTCGATTCGAACCATAGTCGAATCGATTCGGTTTCCCAAAATTACATAATTTTACCCCTTTTTATATAGGACTCATGGAAACTATTTGGGTTGACCATTGAATTAATTGTAAGATTTTATTAAGAGATAATCTAATTAGCAGTAGGCTAATTTGGGTTTGAGATTGGTATCATGAGAAGGGTTTCAGACTAATAAATGATTTAGCTTAACGGGTAATAAAAGCTTATTCGGATATTGATTTCTTATTATGGAAAATTAGAAGAATATAGGACCAAGACCAGTAGGCCTTGAGTGGGATTGACCACTGAATTTACTTAAGGGACACTTGACAACCATTTAGGATTAAGAAATGCTCGGGAATTTACTACGAGAAGTATTACATTACGTAGAATATTCGAGAGATACTATACTACGTACGGGGCATATGATGTAGGTAATGTGTATTCCTATAATGACATTATATATATACATGGGTAGTGTGTATACTTATTATTTAATTTGTATGTGTAATCATACCTAGGCTACTTGCTATCAGGGGAGGTTTCGCGTAGGGGACAGTTTTTTTTATGAGCCCATTTGGGGGGATATTGACTTGTACCTCAGGACATAAATCTCAGGGATTGAGCACCACTTATGTGAATAAGGGTGTGACCGGTCATTTGGTGCGTTAGGTATAAGCGTATCCCAAAGGCTTAGAGCTATGTTCGCCTCAAATATTATGTGATTTGATTTATAGTTCGAGGGAGACTATCCGAGCTAGTGTCCTTATATAGTACGTGATGTATCGGGACTTAATAGTATAGTATGCCCACACCGCAGGTCTTCACCTGAGGGTGTAGTATACGTAAGAGTGATGTATATATGTACGTGTGATTGATTCTTCTATGAGAATGTTAGTAGATAAGATAGATTGTGATAGCTAAATTATTCAAGTGTATGAGAACTAAATCGGTAACTGATAGATAGTGATATCTAAATTAATTAAAGTATATGAGAACTAAATCCTTTAGTAGAGATTCCTAATAAGTATAAAGAGTTGGGAAATGTAGTAACATATTGTATGGTAAATATAGGTGTGCACTGTAATTGATTAGATGCGAAGAGATGTAAGCCAGACTAGTTAGGCTGGCAGTATAACTAAGTGGGTTAGAGTAGTACGTTAGGCGTGCACATTAGTTGAGGGGTGAGGATCTCAAGTGAGGGCACGCGGTACTAACTTGCATTTAATATCTTATCTTGTCGCATTTTAAACACTTGTTAAACTTTTTCAAACTGTTTTACTTGGTCTCTGAACCGTTTCAAATCCTTTTTGTAAAACCCATTTTAGGTGCACAGCCACAGGGACGCCAGGCATAAGAGTTCCCCCTCTTGACGTGCTGCAGTTGCTATGGAGGTTGCAGGACCTTGCTATTAGATGCCTCCATATTTATTTCAGTTATGATGCATCCTTAGTTATCTCAGTCGACAAGTCGCCCATTATTAGTTGGATACTATTTTCAAAGACTTTGTATTCCTATTTATTTTTAGTATTGATTTAGACTTTACTCATGGATGATTGTATTTGGAATTTCTCTGGAGTGTTATTCCAGACTCGGTTATTTACTTATGTCATTATTTTATTATTCATTGTTATGTGCATGGAAATGGTGAATGCTATATTTATTCCGATTTAGTTATTGCATGCTAATAATTAAGATTAAAATTTTTATGCCGAGTTATTAGGGTATTAGTAATTAATTTGAAATTCGACAGTGATGCTAAGAATGACACCATTAATGATTCTTATTTTAATATTAATGGACTGATTACGCAGGATTAGAATAGTTGAGGTGTCACAGATGGTATCAGAGCATCAGGTTCTAGTGTCCTTAGGATCTGTGCGGCTTTACTACATTTCAATGTAGCGTTCTTTGATATAGAACTCTATTATAGGATTGTTGTATTCCTCTTCGTACGCACATTTATGTTCTCCTGCTACTAAGTATAATTAATACGAATCATATGCGAGTTCGATTGGGTTTCATACACTGGATAATATAGGGTGTCAACGAGGGCAGTTAGAATGACTGCAGGAGGAGAGGCTCAACAGAAGCCATAAAGTATTTTGGGAATGGTGATCACGATAAAAGTCACCATGAATATGGTTCAGACAAATGACAATAGGATAATTTCTCGAGAGTAGTGGTTTCCCCAAGCACTACCATAGATAACGGTGGTGGAAATTCAGACTAACCTAGTGTAGTCGACATGGGGGAGTCGGAGGGTCTCTTTCGAAGAGCCATATACAAGGATTCGAGTAAGAGAGGAAGTGTGATGGGCCCATAGAAGGAGATAATCCAAAATCAGTTGCTCATGGTGAGGTGCAGTGGCACTCAGGATTTAAATTTTGACTCGTAGGAGCAGTGTTACTATGATGGGAGATAGTCACCACATATAAGGAAGTAGATAAGGAATTAATTGAGAAATTTTGGGCGCGGTTTAACCACAAGTTTTTTCATCTGTTGTTCAGACGGAGATGCGAAGAAAGTTTTTGGAATTTTCATAAGAGGGACGAACGAAGGTTGATTGTGATGAAGAATTTATTTATTTAATTGAACTTCGTACCCAGGGAGGTAGGTAGTGGAAATGAAGGTTTTTAAAGGTGGTGATGGGCTCACGAGCAGGAGTCGCCAGTATTTATGGGAAATCAGTCTTAGACGACTTATGCACATAGAGTAAATGACATACTTTTACAATGTATATATCAATGTTTTTATGAGAAGGGAGCCAATAGAGTTGGAGATCATAGCTAGAAAGGCAAGACTAAAGGTAATTGGTTATAATGTGCACCGAAAAGGGATACCAACAAGGGACCCATTTAAATGATGTAGATCAATGAAATTCCCACCGAGTGACGATGGATTCAATTAGGGCCACTAGGGACAATAGTGTGTTCCACAGGGCCAGCAAAGCCAAAGGAACAATGAGGGTAGCAATCGGGGCTAAAACTACCAGGTTCGAGATAAGGACAATTCTGATATGGCTAATAGGGTCATAGATAGGGGAATGACACCAAGAGGTGTCCTATGTATGGAGAGTAGGACCACATGTACCGACCTTGTCCATAGCGAGTTAGGGGACAGGAGCAAGATGCCCAGTAAAGGAAGTAGTTGAAAAAGGTTTTGGATCGGTATGGAAGATAGTGTTAATTGGCAATTTAAAGTGTGAGTTTTATCCTAGGGTAAATGGGGTATGTTTGTGTGACACGAGCGAGTCATAGTATTTTGTTAGCACTAAGTTCGCACGTGAGACGGGTTTAGTGCGTGTATCGTTAGTGCTACTATTGTGGGTGTATATTTACCATTGCCTTGCGGGGATCTCTTTGGTTCCATCTGCAGGGGAGCGGGTGGGGACACTGAGAGAATATACTTTAGTGGGTTAACTCATTTTGAGAGATGATATTCGAGTATAACGCTATCCTGGGTATAAGTTGGTTAGCGATGGTGGGCTGTTACAACAAGGCTATCCATTCCAGGGTAGGATAGGTTGATTAACGATATGTCAGCTGGGAGAAAGTTGAGCTCGTGTTTGTATTAAATCGTGGAAGAGACTTCAGAGGTTATAGTTGTCTCGTTATATTTGATCCCAATGAGTAAGGATTGCACTGATATGATTCGGGATATATTAAGTTAACTATCTAATGGAGAAATTTAGCTCGTTATTGACTTAGCGCGGAGAAAACTAGTAATAGTGAGAGCATTGTGTGATAAAACTCCTTTAGTGATGTGGGAGTGAACGATTAGACTTGTACATCTGGGGATAGGATTTTGGATTTTTTGATCGTGTGTGTCGGACCTATGGATCTCGATAAACGACAATCCTAGGTAGTAGTGTATCGGGGGGGTTCCTTGTTTGGATTTCACTTGCGAGACGTCCCACACACGCACCCCAGCAAATGTTGAGAGTTGAGAGATGTATTGGTCACTAGGGCATGACTTTGTCACTTTAGTTATTGCACGTGTATGTGGGTGAAAGCATGAGCTGAGAGCTATTCTATGATATAAGACCTATAGAGTCGATTAATGCTATGTGGGGAGCACTGGGGAAAACTTTTTGCAGCACTAGTTGATGGGTGGAGCAGTATCGAGAGGAATTAAATCATTTTAGTAGGGTAACTGAAGTTAGCCATACGGTATAGCCACACTGATAATGTAGGGTCGGACTTGATATAAGTATGTTACGTGTGATACAATAGAGATGATTGTGCAGTTGTGCATGGGATATAGGGTGTATGGGCGCCCTGGCCTATTTGACTTTCGCTATATTCTGTGATAAGAAGGCTTAAAAAGATGTTGTAAATGTATCTGTGGGATAGTCAGAAAAACAAGTGAAAATGTAGGAGAGGCTGAACTTCGTTCGAGGAAAGGAGATATTCCGACTGCGTGTATGTCACGAGAAAACTCCCATAACTGGGGTGAGTTGAAAGGTGAGTTAAAATACATTGGGAACAAATGGAGTCTCATCTAGTATAATGCATAGAGTGGTTCGAACATGGATAGGTTGCTAGGATTCTAATAGATAGAAAAAGGGCTTAGGAGGTGCGCAGCTTTAGACCAAACGCACGTGCCATAATTTTTCTATATCTCAAAATAAGGGAAGTAAGATGTTCCACATGATGTGAGATGTTGAGTGTGTTGATATCGGGTTGAGTGAAACATAGTGAAGTTGTTTCCAAGTTCGCCACTCGAAAAAGGAAGAGGTTGGTCCGATACTACCGACCTGACTGTTGTATTAAATGGATGATTTTCAGGGACGGAATGGACACGTAAATTGATAAAGTTCATTATTGAATTATCAGAATCGCGGAGTAGTCAGGATTTTCTTTGGGTTGTGACGTGAATTGTCCACGGACAAAATAATCTTTAATATTTTGGGGTGTATTATAGTACCGGGCAGCGTGCCCAACAGGTTATTAAAGAAAATAAATGAATCGGCATAAGGTGCCGCCCAATACTATTGTAAATCAGGATGAGACCCTTGAGTCCCACCTTGAATATGGAGTTTTAGGAGGCAATGGGGGCGGAGTTGATACCTAAGCTAGGTATGTCAATCGCAGGCCGATCGATAGGCGGGAGAGGTGATATAGAATGTGGCAGAATGCGAGGATGCATGTTTTGGACTTTTGAAGTAATTAGAAATATTAACTATAGTTGGTAGGGTTGCATGTGATTACCCATAGAATGATATTAACTGCTAAGTGACTTCTTAGGCTTAATAGGGATCCGAAATGATTCATGATCCGTCAATAAGGATTGAGTCAATTCACATCATTTTCGTATAGTTCAGAAACATAATGAGAGTACATTAACGTGAACCAAAATATCGAGGCCTGACATGAGGAGGCAGGGATTGCTGAGGGTGTAACCCATGAGGAGAGATGGTTTGGTACGGTAATAAGGGAAATTGGTACCTATAGAAGTGAGATCTTTTCTAACATAGATATGATAGAGCCAGTGGAGTATAGGCTTGTCTTTTGAGACATTGTTATCAAATTATCGATTGTTTTGCGTGTCATTATATAAGTGAGTACTTAAGCATAAATGATCATATCGCTATGTAAGGGCTTGAATGAACTTGTTGCTTATCGTGGGTTGTAATGAGTAGACCTTCGGTTGAAATGGTACCATTGATGTATGTATAGTGGAAATAACAAAAGATTACTGCGAGTAAATTTTGATTACATTCGGAAGCAGTTGTGTGCAAGAATCTGAGGTGGTAATATGGGGCATCATAATGCCGGCGAGTCCACTTGGGAGCGCGAGGATGGGATGCACGAAAAGTATCTAGAGTTATTCATACCAGGTATATCATTTTTTTGAATTTTGAGATAAAATTCCGTTATTAGGGGGGAAGTATGTAACATCTCGTAATTTTATTGATTTTTATATTGGGAATTAATTGGGATTAATTAAATTATATTTTGAAATTAATCCGATAAAATAAATATTAATTAGCGAGATAAGGGTTAATTTTTATTCATATTGAATATTACTTAGTGATTGAGTAACCATAATGATAAGGAAATATTATAATTATCGTGAGTGAGAAATACGTCAGTTACGGTAAATTTAGTCGGGACGCACGTGTCAGTCATGTCGGGACTTAATTTGGGAAATAAAATATAATTTCACTTTTAATATTCCATATGGTCATTTTGAGTGTGCCAGTGTGTTCGAAAGGGTCGATATAGTCATAAAAGTGTACCCAGGGGTTTAGTTTGGGTCTCGGGACACTTTTAGGCCAAACCAGCACCCCGATAGGGTATTTTGGTCATTTGCACTTTTAGTGAAAGGAGACCTACGAATTTTATAGGTTTATATCATCAATTAGGATGAGGGAATTAGGGTTAGTATCTGCAAACCACAAATAGGCCATAGGAGGGAGAATAGAGGAGATCCCAAGGCCAAATTATACAATTCTTGCACCACAAACACCACCATTGCGTAGATCAGGAGGAGATGATCAAAATCATACCATTATTCTACAAGAAATCATACCTTCAAATAGAGGCAATTATTTATCTTGCTAACTATATTTCGATACACCATCCATGTTAGAGTACGATGTTCAATTTAATGATTTCATAATTTTTGGCTAAATTTGGAAGATGTAAATCATGTTATTGGGTAGGAAATTGTGATAAACATGATCTCTTTTGATTGAATGATGAATTGATTATGTAGTTTAACGAAATTATGAAGAAACTTCGAGTTATATGGAAGTTCTTGGACAAAAATGATAAACTAGGGTTTTTAGAGAATTAATAATGAATTAATTAAATTTAAAGATGTTCTTTGAGGATTTAATGATTCCCCAACGTTAGAAATCATGTATATATGTTAGTGTAATGTTTAGTATGATTGGTTTGGAGATTGGGAATGAATCATGGAGGTTTTAAGGTTAAAAATGGTGAATCCCATAACAACTATTAGTGAAGACGACAAGACCTGTTACAAGCGAATCGATTCGGACCATGGCCGAATCGATTCGGTTTCCCAGAATTGCATAATTTTTCCCTTTTTTATATAGGACTCATGGAAATTGTTGGGTTGTCCCTTAAATTAATTGTAAGATTCTATGAAGAGATATTCTAATTAGCAGTAGGCTAATTTGGATTTAAGGTTGGTATCACGAGGAGGGTTTAAGACTAATAATTGATTTTGCTTAACAGGTAATAAAATATTATTCGAATATTGATTTCTTATTATGGAAAATTAGAAGAATGTAGGACCAAGACCAGTAGGCCTTGAGTGGGATTTGCTATTGAATTTACTTAAGGGACACTTGGCAACCATTTGGGATTCAGAAACACTCGGGAATTAACTACGAGAAGTATTACGTTACGTAGAATATTCGAGATATTGTACTATATGCGGGGCATATGATATAGGTTATGTGTATTCCTATTGACGCGACTGAAAATATGTCTCTAGTGCTTGCTATTACGGTTCAAGTGAAAACCGTCCGCGTAAGTAATAAACCCGATAAGACGGGGTCGAATCCTCAGGGAAATATGATGATGCTCTCGTGACGACGTTGGAAAGATGACTAACCCTAACTGACTCAGAAAAAGAAACAAAAAGATGATTAATTTGGAGATTGATTTCTACTAACTAAATGTAATTATATGAAACTTACTAACTAAATTAAGTGAGCAGAATTAAAGCTAATGGAATGGATTAAATATGAATAATGAAAATTGGTTGAAATACACTCCCACAAACCCTATTATGTTTACCGCATATAAAACTAGCTACTGAATTAGATAATTGATTGAACCTGTTCTTTATTAATCTCAAGAATTACATATATGAGGGTACAAGCCCGCATCATATGTAATCAAGAGCAAGAATAAAGCGTTGTCGAAATTGCTAAGATGCGCGTCGCACTATTAAACACCCCGGTTACCTAGGGTAAACGAGGTTAATAGACCTATAACGGTTGTGATCACTACACAACATGATTAAATCATTATTCAATTCATAGAACTAATTTTCTATTCGTGCAAACCACATCGGGTTGGGTTCATGCATCCCAACCCTTAGAAATCTAGCCTAACATGGTGCAATTAACAAAAATCATATTTTCTATTGTGCGGGAAATCAAAACCATCATAAAATTGAACTTAGATGAGAAAGAGAATCTATGAACTATTGGAAACAAATAAAATCTGCACTTATTAATGAATTCAAATAATAAAGAAGAAGAAGAAACAAACTTAAATGCACAAATCTGAATTGAAAATCAATAAGTTATAAACTTTTAGCTCTTAGGGTTATTGACTTCTTTCTCTCTCTAAGTTATACTAAAAGAAAAACTCTCCAAGAACTCCCTGAAGTCCAGGAATATGTTGGAATAAAAATAAAATAAAAACAATACGTTTTTACAAGAGTTTAACTATGTACAACTCTAATTTTGGAAGAGGATAATGATGGAATTCAACAGCCGAACCGATCCGGGTCAGATACATCTGTTTTGTTCGCCTATTATAGAAAGTTTATTCACTACTGGACTGATTCATTTTTCTCTCTATAGGTTCCGTCCATCTTCACAAAGAGTTTAGATAGCATCCGGATCGGTTCTTTTGATCTTCCATGGGTTCGGGTTGGCTTATTTAAAACTTTCCCCTTCCTTGTGATTTTTCTCTCAATTTTGAAACTTCGTAACTTATGATCCGGGACTCGAATTCGGATGCTGTTTCTTCCTATGCTTGTAGACTTGGGGTCTTCAACTCTTTTTTAGGCTTCTTGACCGAATTCCAAATGCAAATTACTCTTTTATCCTTTTGACGTTTTTTTCTCTTCTTTCTTTCTTCTGGTTTCTTTTTTTCTTCTCGTGCACTAAGTACCTGCAAAATCTATGAGAAATACACAAAACTTGGCGAATTCATTAGAAAATGTCAATAGCAATGATATTAGATAAATCAACTCGAATTATATCGCACGAAGTATTAAAAGACTCTAAATTATGACGATAAATGAGAAGAATTTATGCCTAATCAAATCCCCCCTAACTTAGAACTTTGCGCGTCTCGAGCAATGTAAAAGAATTAAAACAAGGTCAAACATGTTATTGGGATATAATACCTCTTTCGTGGGCAAGTGATTGCATGTAGCGTATGCAATAAGCTTTTAAACCCCTAGGTTACCCTAGTAGGACGAGTGGTGTCTCATGAGGGTTTGCAGTGAATGAACCCACAAAATTTGTTTTCGACTCAAAGAAAATTTAAAATACCTAAAAATTCTACGATTTAAATTTTTCAAAAAATGCTCACCACAAATTTATATTCACAAGTCTCAAATTATAGTGTGTGTGTGCGAAGCCGAAAATTAAATCGCAAATTTCCACCAAATGATCATTACGTTACTTTGGAAAAATTCGCTTTGATTCAATTCTCACGAGATGCTCTCATTAACGAATCACTCGGGATGTGGATATTTCCTCTCGGTGTGCGTGATATAAAGAGTAAATGCAATGGACACAAGGTCACGCACATAAATTTGAAAGACGAAAATTTTATGGTGAAAAGATCTCTTTATCAGAATACGGTTATTGGAAAACGAGAACATTGTCTCTTATTCACACCAATTAATCTCTCATCTTATCTTTTTGTGTCTTAACTCTCCACGCGGTAATCAATTTCGTAATTCGGACTCGGTTAGGACTTTTTCGGATTATAAGGTTTATTTGGCAAAATTAGGAGTGCTTGGATATTCGAAATTGAAAAATGTTCTTATGATGTCCATTCGTGCTTTTTCGGTCTTTTGCTCATTTTTCTCTTCTTTTTCTATTTGTATATATTTTTTTCTATTTTTCCTTTTCTTTTCTTGCTATTTTTATTGATCATTTTTTTTTTTCATTTTTTCTTGCCCATTTTTCTTGCACTTTTTGGACTTAATTGATGAATGTTCAATCTTCATAATTCCGGGCTATTTGGATTTTTCGGGTTATCAAACGAAAAAGAAAAAAATTATTCTGTTCAAATTAGGTATCAAAAGGAAAAAAAAATTCACTACTTTTTATGGCTAATATTTTTGGGTAACAAACGAGGGCTTACTTCATTGTCCGAATTACTAATTATTTTACCATATGCGTCTCGAGAATCATTTAATTTAGAAATATTTTAGCGCGCTTTTTGAGGCAACATCACACACATTTTCTGTAATCGATCAAAACATAGGCATTGAGATCTTCAACGACTTATTAAAACACTGAAATGAACTTTGAGTTAACCATTAACTCGGATTGATTTAAAAACTCGGAAAACGTGAAAAGCTCGAAATCTCATCGGTTAGATTAATCTCCACACTTATTCGTAAAGTCGTCAATTTTCGCTCAATTTCCATCTTTGATCAATTTCAGCTTTGTGCATTTGAAAATTTTCAATTCGAGACTTAAAAAATTGTGACATTTTTGAAAAATTTAAATTCTAATTTTTATTTATTTTAAGAAAATATTTTTGGCTTTTTCAAAAAATTTCAATTTTTTTGGAAATTATTGATATTTTTTTTTGGTTTTTGAGTATTTTGAACTTTCTGAAATTTTAAAGCGCATGCGTACCCCCCCAACTTAGACTTTTGCAAAGTCCCTATGCAAAAGGACTAAAATCTAAAATAAAAAGAGAATGCATAAAAAAATGAACAAAGGACAAAATACAACATTGTATTAATAACAACTAAGTACAAGAAATGACAGGATAAGAATTTCATAGTTCTCCATTACAAAATATAAGTATACGCCGGTAATGACAGAAAATTGGAAGAACTGTAAATTACAAACAACCAAAACAACAACGGGCTACTGAGGGGGTGGGTGGGACGTGCCGAGAGCATTTGGGTCATACGGGTCGTAAAAATAGGGAGGTGGTGGAACACCCATATGTAGTCTATAAAGCTAAGCTTGAAGGCGATGCATCATACGTGTATCGCGCTGATATGCTCGATGATTCGCTTGGTGGTCGATACGGTATTCATTAATGAAACAACCAAAGCGTGTTTCCAGCGCGAAAATGCGTCGATCAAGGTCCGCTCCCTCCGGCTCATAGTTAGAATCGACCTCTTCCTCATACTCTTCCTCCTCTCCCTCGGCCATCGCTACGTCTTCGGTTTCTTCCTGCTCCTCGTCATCGAAATCCTCCTCATCAGAATCATTAACCTCTACCCTCGCTGCTCTTATAACCTCCCATTATTTTGTACTCCGATTGCGTGATTCTTGACCAATGGGCTTTGGGAGGTAAGGAAATGCCTGGGGTGGCGCTTTGTCGACATCGACGAGTATGGAGGTGATGAGGCGGGGATATGGGAGAGGGCCGTGCTCTTTTGATCTAAAGCCGCATAGAGGATGTCAGCGTAGAATGTGCGGCTAAGGTGAAGGGTAGTGTTGGGATAAAAAAGGTGGTAGATGAGTGTAGCTTGGCGAGGGTGCATCGCCAAATCATTTGAAGTTTGGAGGAGGTTGGCGCGAATAATGTGAAAGGTGATACGGGCCTTGTCATTTAGGCGCCCCACCGAAAAAGTTTCTCGGACACAATGTTCGTCGAGTGCAAGTGAGGATATGTAGGCACTTTTGGGCACGTGTGCGGCGCTAAATGGATAGTCAAATCTGTTCGGGATCGGGACCCCCTTGGTGGTAAGATTTTAGGACAAAATATCCAAGGAAAAGGGGATGGGACATCCGTCAACAAAAGCTTAGGCCTCAAACTCGCCCGTGCGGACGAGGGAGCCATAAAAAGACCGGATCCCCTCCTCCCATACCACCTCGTGGGTCTCGTTGAAGAATTGGCACCACCCTCTAGGGCGAAAAAGGTTAGTGATAGTGGGTGGTAGTTCATTCAATTTAACGAGTCGCTCAATATGGAGTTTACAGGAGGGGGTAAAAAAATGCTCGCACCATATTCATTATATGGGAGAACGGTTGTCCCCGTTACCATCAAGGAGGACTTCGGTGGAAGTGTATTTGATGGGTGGATCTCGGTTAGCCATGGGAAAATTTTGTGTTGCTGGAAAATGAGAGAGAGAGAGGGAGAGAGAGAGAGTATGTATGGGAGGGAGGGAATGGGATAGAGTATGGAGAAAAGGGTGGGAGAGGGTGGGAATTTATAGGTGGTGTGTGTGTGTGGGGGGGGTATTTAGAGGGGAAAAGGGGGAAGAATGGAGGGAAAATGGGGGAAGAATGGAGGGAAAAATCAGAACAGGAGGGAAGTGAAGAGATTGGGGGAAGGGGGAAGCACCTAGGGAAGGGGCAAAATTCTACAGAGGCCGAACCGGTCCGGTTCCCCTCTTTTTTTATTTTAAATTTTCCCAAACCAAATCGATTTGGTTCAGTGGTATCGATTCGGTTCGCTTTGTACATAAACTCATCTCTCCTCTTCTGTACTTGAATTCTTTCACTCTCGATTTCTCGAACACTCCAGCAATTTCTCCAACGAATGAACTCCTTTGAAACTTTCCATTCCCTCATGAAATGCATGTTTGAAATCCTATCCTCTCATAACCCGCACATACGAACTCCTAAGACCCTAATCCTAACTATAACTAATGTACACAAGAGTCACCCACATCGTGGGTGCGACGAACTCTCCGTTACATCTCACTTAACCCCGTAAACGGGGTCTGACAACCAGATCGTGCCGGCTTCTTCCACATATGCCTCTAGATATGGCTTTAGGCGTTGTTCGTTAACTTTGAATGTATCTTCCCCTTTTAGATCTTCCAATTCCATCGCTCCGTGGTGGAATTCATTTCTCACAACGAATGGACCAGTCCATCTAGACCGTAATTTTCTGGGAAAAAAATGTAGCCTAGAGTTGTAGAGAAGCACCTTTTTTCCCAAATGAAACTCCTTGCATTGAATCATCTTATCATGTGCAAGTTTCATCCGTTCTTTGGAAATCTTAGCGTTCTCGTATGCATCATTGCGCATCTTTTCCAACTCATTTAATTGAAGCTTGCGAGATTCATCGGCTTTATCCAAACTGTAGTTCAACCTCTTGATTGCCGAATAAGCTTTGTGCTCTAGCTCCACGAGGAGATGACATGGCTTTCCATAGACAAAGCGAAACGGGGACATCCTGAGGGGGTTCTTGTATGCGGTCTTATAATCCCATAGCGCATCGTTCAATCTAAGGGACCAATCTTTTCGATTAGGATCGATGGTTTTTTCAAGAATATTTTTGATTTCACGATTCGCTAGCTCGGCTTTCCCACTCGTTTGAGGGTGATAAGTTGTTCCAACCTTGTGAACAACTCCATACTTTCTCATAAGCTTTTAAAATGGCCTATTGCAAAAATGCTTATCGTTATCACTAATTATTGTCTTCGGAGCACCGAAGCGAGAGAGTATGTGTTCTTGCAAGAACTTAATCACCACTTTATTGTCATTCATTTTGGTGGCTTGGCCTTTACCCATTTAGACATATAGTCTACTGCAATGAGGATGTATAGAAAACTAAAGGATGGAGGGAAAGGTCCCATGAAGTCAATACCCCAACAATCAAATATCTCGTGATGAGTATAAGAGTTAATGGCATCATGTCTCGTCGGGTAATATCTCCCATTCATTGACATCTATCGTAAGATTTACAATAAGCGTTCACATCCCGAAAGATTGTGAGCCAATATAGGCCACTTTGAAGAATCTTAGCGAGTGTCTTATTCGTGGAAAAATGGCCTCCACATGCTTCTGTATGATAGAAATGGATGACGCTATGAGTATCGTCATCCGGTATGCAACGTCTGATAATTTGGTCCGCAAAATATTTGAATAGAAATGGATCATCATAGAAAAATATGCACGACTAAGTAATTGACTTCTTCTTTTCTTGAGATGTCCAATCAGTAGGGGCGACTCCCGTGATAAGGTAGTTAATTATGTCCGCAAACCAGAAGAGTGAAGAGGTGGCAAATGGCTTCTCATTCGAGAAATACTCGTCTATGGGTATGGGATCACTAGGCACGTCGGACGAGGATCAAGATAAATGATCTGCAATAATGTTTTCTACCCTTTTTGTCTTTAATGGAGAGATTAAACTCTTGTAGGAGTAGGATACACCTTATGAGGGATGGATTAACATCTTTCTTAGTAAGGAGATATTTTAGCACCGTGTGGTAGGTAAAGCATGTGATGGGTGAACCGACGAGGCACGAGCAAAATTTGTTAAGGGAAAATACTACCGCTAGAAATTCTTTCTCCGTGGTGTAGTAATTGAGTTACGATCCGATTAAATTTCGACTAGTGTTGTAGATGACATGGGCTTTGTTATCCTTTCTTTGGCCCAGAAAATCCCCAATCACGTAATAACTCGCATCACACATGAATTCGAATGGTAGGGACCAATCTGGAGCTTGCATAATGGGAGTGGAAGCAAGCAAGCTTTTCAATTTAGCAAAAGAACCTTGCCATGATTCGTTCCACTCAAAGGGTGTATCCTTCATAAGGAGGTTACTCAAGGGCCTAGCGATGGAACTAAATCCATGATAAACCTTCTATAAAACCCTGTATGGCCCAATAAGGAGCGCATATCCTTTAGTGATTTAGGTGGGGGAAGCTCAGCTATGACATTTATTTTGGCCCTATCGACTTCGATTCCCTTGGACGACACTTTGTGGACAAGAACTATTCCTTTGATAACCATGAAGTGGCATTTTTCCCAATTAAGCACTAAGTTATTTTCCACACACCGGGCAAGAACTTTCTCAATATTCGCAACACAAAGGTCGATAGAAGGGAAAAAAAAATTCTAAAATCATCCGTGAAAACTTCAAGGCCTCTTTCAACCATGTCGCTAAAGAGACTAAGCATACACCTTTGAAAAGTTGCAGGTGCATTACACAATCCAAAAGGCATCTGTTTGTAGGCAACTTGCCAAATGGGCATGTGAAAGTCGTATTCTCTTAGTCTAACACATCTACCTCTGTTGTTATATTAGGAATAAACATCATGGAAGCAATAATATGGGTGTCTCACTACTCTCTCTAGCATTTGGTCGATGAATAGTAAGGGGAAATGATCTTTCCTTATGTCCGCATTGAGTTTTCTATAATTAATGCAAATGCGCCACCCGGTGGTGGTACGTTGGGGAATTAACTCAGCCTTGGCATTCTCGACCACAGTCATTCCTGACTTCTTCGGGAAGACTTGGGTGGAACTCACCCATTTTCTGTCCGAGATTGTTTAGATAATCCCGGCGTCCAACAACTTAATCATTTTAGCTTGCACTACCTCTTTCATTGTGGGGTTCAATCTTCTTTGCATTTCCTTTGAGGTTTCACGTCCCCCTCAAGGTGGATTTTATGGGTATAAATCAAGGGACTTATACCTTTCAAATCTGCTATGCTCCAACCAAAAGCACTTATATGCTTATTTAAGATTTCTAGCAACTTACCCTCTTTCTCTTTATCTAGGCTATAGGAGATAATAACATAAAATGTCTCATCCTCTCCTAAATAAGCATATTTTAAATTAGAGGGTAGTTTCTTTAATTCTAGGGTGGGAAATTTTTATTCAGAGGGGATTATGGATGACTCCCTCAGGGGTAGCTCCTATAATCTAAAAACCCAGTTAATATCTCTCAAGTCCTCAATCGACGCTCCCTCTTCTGGTAGCGCCTTTAACCCCTGTACCTCTCGTTTAAACTCGATATATGAAACCTCGCTCTCGTCACTTATCACCAAGCATGTTTCTAAGGCGTCCCCACCAATGGTTCTTTCAATGTGATCCTCTACTATCTCCTCTATGAGATCGACCCCATGAATTTCATATTCTTCACCCACTTGGTTAGCAATATTGAAGATGTTTGTCTCGAGGGTCATGTTCCCGAAAGTGAGTTACATTTTCCCATTGCGTGTATTGATTAAAGCATTAGCCGTGGCTAAGAATGGGAGGCCTAGAATGGATGGATGGCTCCATGTCCCAACTGACAAAGTCTACCGGGAAGTATAATGTGCTCACTTAGACAATCACGTCCTTGACAATCCCTCGAGGTATCTTCACTGTGCGATCCGCTAGTTGGAGAGTGATTTATATTGGCTTAAGGTCACCCAAATCGAGTTGCTTATATATGGAATAGGGAAGAATGTTGACACTCGCCCGCAAAATCAAACAAGGCTTTTTCTATTCGATTTTCTCTAATAATGCACAAAATCGTGGGTTCACCCATATATTTAAACTTTGGTGGGAGGTCGTTAAGTAGAACGAAGCTCATATTTTGTGCTAAAAATATATTCTTTTTCACCTTCTCTTCACTGTCAATAAATCTTTAATGACTTTGGCATAGGCGAAAATTTGCTGGATGGCATCGAGAAATGGCAGATTTAACTGTACTTGCTTAAGGACATCTAACACATATGCGTGGGAGACTCCCTTTTGGGGTGGAGCCAATCGTTGAGGGAATGGGGTGGCAGTGGGCGTTTTCACTACGACTTTCGGCTCGCCAGTGTCATCATTATCACTCTCATCCAGGGGGCATCTTTGACCTATTTCATTCCGGGCGAAACCTCCTTGTCTTTATGTGTGTCGTGTGGGGGAGGTGATAAATCAACGACTTGCCCACTACATAGAGTGGTGACATCTTGACATTGCTCTTGCTGATCATGGGAGGTAGAGCTAACATTAGCTTGACCTTGAGGAGGTCTTTGGCCTTGGTCCGAAAACTTGCCATTCTCTTAGATATTTAAAGCGTTTTACAACCTAGAGATACTAGTGTTAATCTTAGTGAATATTCACTTATGTTTAGCGTTGGTTGCGTTTTGAGATTAGATGAATTGATTTAAACTATCCTTGAGAGTCCTCCACGGTGGGCTGATGTATGGTGCGTGAGGTGGTGCTGGCATATATGGCTGCATATGTGGCGCCTATTGAAATTACGGAGGGGGTGGAGGCAGGGAAACAAGTGAAGTAGGATTCAACGCAACGCGTTGTTGCCCATAGCTAAAACCACGATGGTTTCTCCATGAAGGGTTGTAAGAGTTCCCGTGCGGGGCATTGAAGTTTCCCTTAAATCCCCCAATCACTTTCACTTGCTCATTAAGCATGACTTTGTAGGCAGGTATCGTCAGACATTCCTTTGTTGAATGGACTGCCTCACAAATATCACACACCTTCTCTTTTACGGCTCGGGGGGATCCAATAGTTTCTCTTGAGCAGGATCCACGGACATCCTCTATTTACTTAGAAAGTTGATTAAACTTATAATCCCACTCAGAATCCTTGTCCAAATTGTAAATTATGGATGCGAAATGAGTAGTGGGAGTTTTTCAGACCCGATTTTGGGCATTGGCGTCAGATGTGTCCCATGCTTGAGTAGTCTCGACGACATACTTAAGATGAGAATCAACATCATTTGCATCTAGCTCCCAAAACGGTATTTCACACACAGTTTGAACGAGTTGCTTAGATTCTATAGTTATCCCATGATGGATGAAAGAAATAAGATGATGCTTTTCGAATCGATGATGTGGGAAAGCGCTAACTAATTCTTGGAATCATTCCCAACTCCGATCAAATGACTCATTATCTTATTGTCGAAAAGCTTGAATTTGAGTCTTGATGGAGTTGGTTCTATGTTGGGAAAAAGCTTAAAAAGAAACTTGGATTGTATATCTTTCCAAGATGTAATTGAGTTCGGCGATAAATACCATAGCCAGTTCTTAGCTTTGTCCTTTAAGGAAAAAGGAAAAAGTTTTAGGCGAACGACATCTAGCGTGAAAGCTTTATCACTAAATGTGTCGCATGACTCTTCGAACTCACGGATGTGGATGTATGGTTTCTCCGAATCCATGCCATGAAGCATGGGAAGAATTTATATCATCCCATTACGAAAGTGGAACTGTTCTACATTGTATGGAAGTAGAATGAACCCAGGGGTGATAGTTCGCTCGGGATATAAGAGTTCTTTCATGGGACGATACGATAGGTCTCCCTCACCCGTACCAAAACTAGAGTTATCTAACATGTCTCTCTCTCCTAGTGACTCGAAATCCTCACTCGGTGTCCTAGAAGTGTGACTCACAATGGAGTTGGGCGGAGTAGGAGCTAGGACCAAAACTGAGGAGAGTTTGGAGTGTGTGGACTATCGGGATCGTACTCAACTATTGGATTCTCATGAATGCGTGTAGGAGTAGATTGATGGGTTTGTTGCAGATTTTACATGAAAGGTTTATGACATATGTTATATTTTTTTCTTTTATGATTTTTTTTTGCCTTTTTTAAGTTTTGGAATCAATTTTCAGATCAAATCAACCTAACCTAACAGTCTACCTACTTACCCGGCAACGACGCCAAAAACATGACGCAACTGAAAATATGTCTCTAGTGCGTGCTATTATGGTTCAAGTGCAAACCGATCACGTAAGTAATAAACCCGATAAGACAGGGTCAAATCCTTAAGGAAATAGGACGATCGCTCGTGACGACGTAGGAAAGATGACTAACCCTAAACTGACTCAGAAAAAGAAACAAAAATATGATTAATTTAGAGATTTATTTCTACTACCTAATTGTAATTAAAGGAAACTTACTAACTAAATTAAGTGAGTAAAATTAAAGCTACTGGAAAGGATTAAATATGAATAATGAAAGTAGGTTAGAATACACTCCCCCAAACCCTAGTATGTTTACCACATATAAAACTAGTTTATGAATTAGATAATTGATTAAACCCGATCTTTATTAATCTCAATAATTACATATATGAGGGTACAAGCCCACATCATACGTAATCAAGAGCAATAATAAAGCGGTGTCTAAATAGCTAAGATGCGCGTCGCACTCTTAAACACCCCGGTTACCTAGGGAAAACGAGGTTAAAAGACCTACGACCATTGTGATCACTACTCAACACAATTCAATCATCATTTAATTCGTAGAAATAATTTTCTATTCGTACAAACCACATTGGGTTGGGTTCATGCATACCAACACTTAGAAATCTAGTTTAACATAGTGCAATTAACAAAAATCAAAACCATCATGAAATTGAACTTAGATGAGAAAGATAATCTATGAACTATTGGAAACAAATAAACTGTGCACTTATTAATGAATTCAAAAAATATAAAAGAAGAAGAAACAAACTTTAATGCACAAATCTGAATTGAAAATCAATAAGTTGTAAACTTTTAACTCCTAGGGTTCTTGACTTCTTTCTCTCTCTAAACTATGATAAAAGAAAAACTCTCCAAGAACTCCCTGAAATTCGAGAATATTTTGGAATGAAAATAAAATGAAAATAACACATTTTCACAAGAGTTTCAACCATGTACAACTCTAATTTTGGAAGAGGATAATAATGGAATTCGACAACTGAACCGATCCGGGTCAGATACATCGGTTCGGTTCGCCTATTACATAAAGTTTATTCACTACTGGACCAGTTCATTTTTCCCTCTATCGGTTCCGTCCATCTTCACAGAGAGTTTAGCTAGCATCCGGATTAGTTCTGTTGATCCTCAATGGTTTCGGGTTGGCTTATTCAAAACTTTCCCCTTAGTTATGATTTTTCTCTCAACTTTGAAGCTTTGTAACTTGTGTTACGGGACTCGAATTAGGATATCGTTTCTTCCTATGTGCTCATAGACTTGAGGTCTTCAACTCTTCTTTAGGCTTCTCGACCAAATTACAGACGCAAATTACTCTTTTGGCCTTTTGACTTTTATTTTTTTCTCTTCTTTATTTCTTCCAGTTTCTTTCTTTCTTCTCGTGCACTAAATACCTGCAAAATCTATGGGAAATACATGAAACTCGACAAACTCATTAGAAAATGTCAATAGCAATGATATGAGATAAATCAACTCGAATTACATCGCACGCAGTGTTAAAAGACTCTAAATTATGGGGATAAATGCAAAGAATTTATGCCTAATCACCTATGATGACATTATATATATACATGGGTAGTGTGTATACTTATTATTTGATCTGTATGTGTAATCTTTCCTAGGCTACTTGTTATCACGGGAGGTTTTGCATCGTCGATAGTCTTATTCCAATGAGCCCATTTGGCGGGATATTGACTTGTACCTCAGGACATACACCTTAGGGATTGAGAACCATTTATGTGAATTAGGGTGTGACTGGTCATTTGGGTGCGTTAGGTATGAGCATATCCCAAAGGCTTAGAGCTATGTTCGCCTCAAATATTGTGTGATTGAGTTATGGTTCGAGGGATACTATCCGCCAGTGTCCTTATATAGTACGTGATATACCGAGACTTGATATCAGAGTATTCCCACACCGCATGTCTCCACCTAAGGGTGTAGTATACGTATATATGATAAGAGTGATGTATATATGTATGTGTGATTGATTCTTCTACGAGAATGTTAGTAGATAAGATAAATTGTGAAATCTAAATTATTCAAGTGTATGAGAACTAAATCATTTGCTCATAGACAGTGATATCTAAATCAATCAAAGTATACGAGAACTAAATCATTTAGTAGAGATTCCTAATAAGTATAAAGAATTGGGAAAATATAGTAACATATTGTATGGGCAATACATGTGGGCACTGTAATTGATTAGTTGTAAAGAGATATAAGCCAGACTAGTTGGGCGGGTAGTGTAGCTAGGTGGGTTAGAGTAATACGTTAGGCGTGCACATTAATTGAGGGTTGAAGATCTCAAGTGAGGGCATGCGGTACCAACATGTATTTAATATCTTATCTTATCGCATTTTATACATTTTCTAGACTTTTTCAAACTTATTTACTTGGACTCTAATCCATTTCAAATACTTTTTGTAAAACCATTTTAAGTGCACAACCATAGGGATGCCAAGCATAGGAGTTCCCCCTCTTGACGTGCTGTAGCTTCTGTGGAGGTCACAGGACCTTGCTATTAGACGCCTCCATATTTATTTTAGTTCTGATGCATCCTTAGTTATCTCAGTTAGGTATATCGCCTACTCTTAGTTGGATACTATTTCAAGAGACTTTGCATTCCCATTTATTTCCAGTATTGATTTAGACTTTACTCATGGATAATTGTATTTAGAATTTCTCTGGAGTGTTATTCCAGACTCAATCATTTACTTATGTCATTACACTACACCAAAAATAGAAATCTGGCACGGTTTAAAACTGTGCCAGATCAAATCTGGCGCGGTTTTGAAAAGTGCCAGAATCAGGTGTTCCAAAACTGCCATTTTTTTCTGGCACGGTTTAAAAGTGTGCCAGATTTGACCAAACAGGAACACTTCTGGCACACTTTTAAACCATCCCAAAATTGGATATTTCTGGCACAACTTTGAACTGTGCCAGATTGAGCACATTTTAATAAAAATTTGGCACACTTCAAAATCGTGCCAAAATTTGATACACTTTTGGCACGATTTTTGACTGTGTCAAATTTTTTATTGAAAGAAAAAAAAATTAATTATTTGAAAACAAGAAAATTCACAAATTGCAAACATTACACGTTGTTGATAAACTAATGTACATACAAACTTCAAAATATTACAAGTCTTTAGTAGTTCACAGACAAAAAAAAAATTTGGGCTGAGTTTTCTCTATTTTCTAGACATTCTAAAACCTGCTAATATAAAACCTGCGTAATATAAAGTCCGCACGACCACAAAATATAACAATAAACTTACAAAAGCCCGCACGGCCATAAAACTTAATAATAAAACTACAAAAGCCCGCACGACCATAACACAAAAAATAGAATCATGAATATTAACGACATTAAATAAATAAACTCCTTGTTGTAAATCATTGACTTCTCCGTGTGTTCCACGTGAATAAATGCTAACGATAAAATGCTATCCTGCAAAAAAATAGGATACAAAAAAGAGACGATATTAGTAACCAAGTAATTTGTAAAAAAAGTTTACTCAAGCTAAAAAATTACATATAGGAGTTGCAATTATTATTATATTCTAAAATTAAAAATCTTACGCAAGTTATGACTACCTAATCAGTTCCTACGAGTTACATTGGTCCCGTGCGAGGTGTTCGTGCCTCTTACGGGGTCGTTTGGGGACTGGTATGGGTTTTCACCATTTAACTGCTTATTTTTAAGCCTAATCTAGATATTTTAAAATTTTCATCATATTCTCAAATCAGGAGACCCGCGATTACGTGATCAGTTCCTACAAGTTACATTGGTCCCGTGCGAGGTGTTCGTGCCTCTTACGGAGCCGTTTGGGTTTTCACCCTTAAACGACTTGTTTTAAGCCTAATCTAGATATTTCCAAACTATCATTATATTCTCAAACCGGGAGACCTGCGACTACGCGGTCAGTTCCTATAAGTTACATTGGTCCCGTGTGAGCTGTCCGTGCCTCTTACGGGGACGTTTGGCGGCTGGTTTGGGTTTTCACCCTAAAACGGCTTGTTTTTAAGCCCAATCTACATATTTCCAAATTATCGTCATATTCTCAAACCAGGAGACCCGTGACTATGCGGTCAGTTCTTACAAGTTACATTGGTCCCATGCGAGGTGTTTGTGCCTCTTATGGGGCCGTTTGGCGACTGGTTCAAACGACTTGTTTTTAAGCCTAATCTAGATATTTCTAAATTATTTTCATATTCTCAAATCGGGAGAGCCGCGACTACGCGGTCAGTTCCTACAAGTTACATTGGTCCCATGTCAGGTTTTTGTGCCTCTTACGAGGCCATTTGGCAGCTGGTTTGGGTTTTCACCCTCAAACGACTTATTTTTAAGTCTAATCTAGATATTTACGAATTATCGTACCGGGAGACCCACGACTACGCGGTCAGTTCCTACAAGTTACATTGGTCCCGTACAAGGTGTTCGTGCCTCTTACGGGGCCGTTTGGCAGCTCGTTTGGATTTTCACCCTCAAATAACTTGTTTTTAAGCCTAATCTTGATATTTCTAAATTATCGTCATATTCTCAAACTAGGAGACCCGCGACTACGCGATCATTTCCTATAAATTACATTGGTCCCGTGCGAGGTGTTCGTATCTCTTACGAGCCATTTGGCGGCTGGTTTGGGTTTTCACCCTCAAACGACTTATTTTTAGTCTAATCTAGATATTTCCAAATTATCGTCATATTCTTAAACCGGGAGACCCGTGACTACGCGGTCAGTTCCTATAAGTTACATTGGTCCCGTGCGAGGTGTTCGTGCTTCTTACCGGGCCGTTTGGCGGCTGGTTTGGGTTTTCACCCTCAAATGGCTTATTTTTCCAGGTAACAGATGAATAATACAGATCCTACCTAAATAATACATATAAGTATATATGTATAATAGAAAGATTAATAACTATTATTTCTTAACCATAGACCATGGGAAGAATGATATGATCCTAGAGTGAGTGAGCAATTGAGTTCCATATACTAAAACTTGTGAAGCTAGGACATGGCGTGTTTAAATCAATTTTAAAAAAAGTTACGATGGAATAATTCAAAAACCATATACATGAAGGGTATTTGAGACTGGATTAAAAAATAATGACCAACCTGAAAAATGTGACAAATAAAATAGGTCGGGATCTGGCAACGCTCCTCGAACCCCAATTGGAACGACGAGGCTCCACGCAACCCTCGTTCGTTTAAGCACCATCCACACCTCCGAGACAAAGTCAGGTCAATTCTTACTATCCATATCACAACAACTTATGGTCAAGTGAGCCAACTGTTTGGCCTGGATAAATGGCCAGTTTCCAATAGCAAGATCAAGGAGGCTTTCAAATCTCCCTTATCTAATGCATCTTTCACTTCCTTTATTATCCCTAGGGTTGGTCTTCCAGTCAACAATCTCAATATTACAAGTACAAATGAGTATACATACGAATTTGGAGTAAGGTCTCCCGTGGTGAGGAACTCAGAGTCCATGTACACAAAAGTGCCCTTCGGATCAGTTCTGCAATACAGTGCCGCGTTATTACTTGAAAACTCGTCTAGAGGAAGTATGCGACTGAGTCCAAAGTCATTGAGTATGCTCACTGAGTTGGCATTGAGGATAACATTATCTGGTTTTAGGCCCCCGTGTTATGAGGGCTGCACAAATGAAGGAAAATTAGAACACAACACATATCTGTGTCAATACGAATTCGAGTTTTCCAGGATAGTGGGGGAGTGTTGTCCTTGCAGTCGAGACGATCTTCGAGGCTTCCATTGGGAAGATACTCCTTGATAAGAGTCCAAGCTTCTAGGCAGGATCCTATAAGAGTGACAAGATTAGGATGCCTTAACTTACTTAAAATATTGACCTGATGAAAAAGAGCAACAATAAAGATTCAGATACTTGTCTATTTTAATTGGGAAAGATACGAAAATTGATATCACCAAAATGTGTTGATAAAATATGTTAAGCATGATAAGAAGAGAATCTATCAGCAATTTTTTCAAAGAAAATTACAAGAAGTGATATTAACAAAAGGACATTACAATTTCTAGAATACAACTGAAGAATCTATCAATAATTTTAGCATCCAAAGCAAATTTCTTAAAATTAGATGCTCAGTTTTTTTCTAGTGTGCCACATCTGAATAAAGTTTCAATTTACCTAGTTGTGTCACAGATTCATAAAGTTTCAATTATCAGCCGTTGGATATCGCTCGATGGCATATGCCTCTCTATAAAACTGTAGTTTTGAAAAATATAATTCATAACATCACCACAAAAAAAGTTGTATAGACAGAATACAAATTATGAAAAATGTCTATTTAACACATTTGGTCTGGAAAAAAGATAACATATCTCTCAACACCAAAAACAATTGACGTGTTAGTAATTATAGAAAAGATTTTTGTTGATATTTCTCAACCATCAAAAGAAAATTATTTAAAAGAGTCATTTAATTTTTCAAGAAAAAATTGCATTTTGAAGAGAATTTTTTCATTATTTTTGTCAACATGGAATACCTTCTCTATCACTCAGCTAACAACATTACCAAATTACAAAAAATTAAATTTGATACAACACAACACTCATTTTAACCATCCTACATAAAGAAGCAGCAGCAGTAGCTGCCTGACAGCAGCTTTTTCAGCTTTTTTGGGACTCCATCTCTCATCATTTTCGTACGTAACCGACGCCCATGTAGGGTTCTTATCATTTCCATCAAAACATACATGAGAAACAAAACTTAATATTAACAAGATGTGTTAAGATGCCAAAAAATATGGAGAATTGGGCATC
Organism: Sambucus nigra; assembly: GCA_949130495.1. Taxonomy (NCBI): domain Eukaryota; kingdom Viridiplantae; phylum Streptophyta; class Magnoliopsida; order Dipsacales; family Adoxaceae; genus Sambucus; species Sambucus nigra. Next base: position 397,057,529 of record OX422219.1, on the reverse strand, counting down.
TAATAGCATATGGTAAAATCTGCAATAAATAGATAAGATATTACATAAGGTACAAAGTGACTATGTGATAAAAAAACATGTGGAGAAATATTATACAACTAAAGATATCATGGAATCCAATGAGTTGAATCATATGCAAATTCATTTATTAAATCTCAAAAACTCTATACGTGAATTGACTAATTTGACGTTCCAGGAAGTGAAAAACACAAAACTCTATACTTGTATTTTGGATGAAATAGTAACAGAGAATACGTTTTATCAATAAAGCAAGAACGAAGACCAGCCAACAATATATTAACCCACCTCTCTCTGTAGAGCCTCATCCAGCTCCTGCTTATCATCCGGAGTGATGTCTTTAGCATACAACTAATCCAAACAATTATGAATCCTGAAAAAGATAAAAGTTAGAGAGAAAGTATCATTAGAATTGTTGGTAAAGGAAAACAATCAGAATCTCTTTTCTAGATGGAATTATGAAGTAATGAAAAGTTCCAAGTGGGACATTTAGATAACACAAATGCAAATAAATCAACAGAGAATATATAAAAGAAAGGGAGTCTTTCTTTCATATAGATAGAGAGCGAGCGAGCGAGAGAGGCCTGAATTTTTTTTTATGCAAAAGATGGACATTTTTTCAGCGAATTTAGTGGAGTTTAAATTCCATGCAGAGATCTTCTCCGTCATTTTGGAGAGAAATAAATGCAATAATTTAGTGGGTGAAATGCAATTTCAATTAATATGCACAGTCGTTGATATGTATCATTTGTATTTCACCCATTAAATGATTGGAATTGGTGGATATGATCTACTTAAACTTGAGTCATATTCATCAAGTTTCATCATAAAATTCAACTATGTACTCCCCAAAAGGGGAGGTATGCAAGTATCTTAAAATAAGGACGTATACGATAATAAGAGGGCTTTTATACTAGGATCTTTAGCAAATTGTAGAAGATAAACCTTCCGTGCTTCTGAAGCAAAGATCTATGGGAAGATTGAGTAGGATGTGCCGAGAGGACCAAATCCAATATTTGGTTATTTAAAGACTCAAAAACTTCTTAGGGGGACTTCTTTAGTTGCATCACCAGCCTCTTAAGGGTCTCTTCAATATCTGATTTCATTGTCGCAGAGGCCTCTACGGCCAAATTACCCTTTTTCAACTTAATCCTTCTTCTGTAAGCTACCTGAGCCTCTTCTGCCAAGTTGGCCAAGTTAAGAACGTGGGAGAAGGACTTGGAAACTACAATAGAATCTCTGGGATCCAAACTTATTAGCACTCTCCCAATCTCCTCCAATTTATTAGGGTCAATTTTCCCTTCATACTCAGCTGATAGCTCATAACAATCTTGAACCTAATCCATGCACACATAAATAAAAAATAAAAATGAAGAGAAAGTTAAGCTCTATGAAGCATGGACATGGATATGGGACACGTAAACAAGGCACAAAATAAGTCAACACGAAAAACCATACGAAAATTTTATTATCCTGGACAGTAATGCTGCCCAATCGTCTAAGCTCCATCCTTCCTAAGCGTATGCTTAATTTCTATGAGATCACTTTTCCCTAGCTCTGTTTGTTATTGCAACAGAAGTGTTTAATAGAGGTATTGATACTTTGATGTATCAGGAAGACGTTAAACACTTTTCTATGCCCCCTCAGAGTCCTATCATTAGTTGCCTCGCCTTTGTAGATGATATTCTGATTTGTAGTGGAGTTAGAAAATTATGGTCATAATAGTAACTAAGCACATATACTTATCACCCATCTTTCCAAGTTATATTAACTATTTAAGATAGTAATTTTTTCATCACACATTCATTGCATCATGAGTTGTCTAAATTATGGAAAGGAGCTGTGAACGAAAGGGAAATGCATACCATTCCTTTGCTGCCACACATATATATCAGTTCATGGCAGAATTGGTTGACCATATCTAGCCTTTCCCACCGTACTACCCTTGGTCTCTGCATGGTCACAAATAAAAAATAGGTCATATAGCAGTATTATAGCTATACAACACAAGTAACACAACTGAACATATTTTTTCCTCTTTTTAATTCCATATAACAAACACAAACAAATGAATTCTCACAAGTCCATGTAATCATCTCAAATAAAAATGATATGCAAGACTACTTTATCAATCATATCTTGTGGAAACTACATAATGATTATGATCTATACACATCAGAACATAATACCTATACTCATAAATAGTCTCAAGAATATTACTCTCACATTCTGCATACAATTTGGACATTACGCACAGCAGCCATGAGCAACATGCTGGGCATCTCCCCTGCAATAAGAGGCAAATTCGTATAGAATTATAGAGAAATTAAGAAAAACTATCAAACTGCATTCCTAAAACAAAACCTATTTCAATTTATTATACCCCAAAACCTAATTTTAATATATTATTAACAGTAGACAAAACATACATACATATAATCAAATCAACCAAACCCCAATTCATTTAACCCAAATCAACCACACCCTAAATCCCCAATCAATACATAGACATTTACATTTTTCAATTAAGAGTCTCGCTTAAATTTCTCATTCCGATTTAATTGATTCGTGAGTTTGTTGAAGGTTACCTGAGAAGAAGAAGATGGTTGTGGTGATAGAATCCAGAAGAAACCTCAGGCATGAGTAGAACTAGGTTAGATACTGAATCACATACACACTATCATGTTTACTCAACACAATCAAATTTTCTTCATAAAAAACCCACCCCATGTGATTTGATGATGATTGAACCAGAATATTAAACATTTACCTAAATCAAAAATGGAATCCACTATGAAATTCCAAAAGTATGTATAACCGCTGATACATTTCTAAATATTATACACACACACACACATAATATATATATATATATATATATATATATATATATATATATATATATATATATATATATATATATATATATATATATATGAACCGTATCTCTGAACCAAATTCAATCGGCATACCCACATGTCAATCCAAGCTAACCCCATTTACAACACAACTTCCCAATTTGTAGTAAATAAGGGGCACATTCTTCTGACGCATATGAAATTAGTTTGAATTTTGTTCTACTTATTGGTACGAGTAGAATTATTCATAAGGCTTATGTGTAACGCAATAAAACATAGTACCCTGGAATTACTTTTTTGAATCTCAAACCCCATCGGCACCAAAATGTAACTCAAATCAATCCACCTCGAAGCCCTAATTGAAACCCAAATTGTGCGTAGGCCAAATGCTTAGAACTATATTTGCCTCCATTGGGTGTTGTTTGGTTTTGGGTTCGAGGAGACATTTCGACGAGAGGTACATGGACATAATAGCAGAGTATGCCAGCATCACGGGGGTCATTCCGGGGGATGCTATAGTTATATATATTATATGTGTTATAAATACATACAAGGGTAATTTATCTACTTATGTGTGATAGTAGAACTGATTAATTATGCATATCTAAAAGTAATTTAAGTAGAGAGACTTAAATAAATGACTCAATAATAATACACGAGTAATATTAATTATTGATATTGTGGTAGCATGTCATACGTATAATACTAGGAAGCTAGAGCTGTTGTGAATAGTTAGATACATTATCTAGTTGGGATGGGTAACATAGCTAGGTAGGACACGTTAGAAGTGCACATTAGTGGATTGGTGAAGAACTTAAGGGAATGTATGTTGTACTAATGTGTGTATCTAATAACCGATTTAAACTATGATTTGAACACTAGTAAAATATTTCCAAACGGTTTTCTTGGGCTCTAATCTGTGTCAAATATATTTTCCAAAACCTTTTAGGTGTCCAACCATAGGGGCGCCAAACTTGATGATTCTTTCTAGGGATGCATAGTTGCAACACTTGTAGAGGCTTGCAAGAGTTGATGTAGACACTTTAGTTATTCATTTCTAGTTTAGGAGTTTCGTTCAGTATCTTATTTGGGCGTGTTTACCCTTCAGATGATTTAGTACTTCAATTTATATATTAAACTTTGTGGATTCAGTTTAATATTTAAGACTTGTATTTGGATTTGTTATGAGAACCGATGGTTTATTTGGTATTATTGATTTAGTTATTTATCGTGTGTTGGATTCATATATCTATATTGTGGATGGTTTGTTACTTTATTTATTTATTCCGCTTGTTGTCATTATAGTGAAAGATAAAATTTGATACCGGCTTAATTTAATATATATGGTTTGTAAATTAAAAAGTTTTCGATTGTGATGCTAAGAATGAATCAAATGAAATTTCTATTTGTTTTAATAAAGGACTGATCACCCGTGGTTAAAATAGGCAGGGTGTCACACAAACTTAGATATAAAGAAGTACTTGTCTACCGAGATAGTTCTTCGGAGATCATGTACGTCAATGTATTTCTCAATCTTGGATATAATATCCAAGATTATGACATGAAGGTTGGTACTCTAATTAGTTCAACGGTGATGTGGAGACTCTGTTATGAAATATTAAGTTTTCGGTTAAGTCGGATCAATTAATTGTGAAATTAAATTTCATATGATTTAGTTAGATTCACCTTGTAATGTTATCTTAGGTAGAGGGTGGATCCACATTATGCGAGTTATTCTTCTTCACTCCACCAGAAGATTAACTTTGTGAGTGACCAGTGGATTGTCAAAGTTAGAGGATATCGGACAGTGACTAGGGATAGAGTGACTAGATTGGACTCGACTAATTGAGTAATGGAAAAACTTAGAACCATTCCTTTAGATTCATCTCATCCTTTCTTGATAGGTACCGAACTCCCAAAAGATGAGGTCGAGTAGCTCATTCACCTTTTTAGGATGAAAGCGAACGTATTCGCTTGGCATCCTTATGATCTTATAGGAATTAATCCAGATATTTTTTACCATCAATTGCATGTGAATTTTACATGTTAACCAGTCAAGCAAAAACTAAGGAAATCAACCCCTGAGAAAGTCAAAGCAGTGGAGAATAAAGTTGAGAACCTATTTCATGCTAACTCCATAAAAAAGGTTCAATTTTTGGATGGGATCTCTAACACCGTTGTAGTCGGGAAGAAGACCGAAAAATGGAAGGTTTGTGTTAATTTCATAAATCTCAATAAGGAATGTCGAAAGGATAACTTTCCACTCCTTAAAATTAATCAGCTCGTTGAATCCACAACAAATCATCAATGAATGAACTTTATGAATGCCTACTCTAGATATCCCCAGGTACCACTTTTTGGTCCTGATGAAGAAAAACCTCCTTCATCATAACTATAGGACTTCATTGGTACAAAGTCATGTCGTTCAGCCTAAAAAATATCGAAACAACATACTAGTGCCTCGTGACTAAGATGTTCAAGAATTAGATCAGTTTAACCACGGAAGTCTACATTAATGACATGCTCGTCATGGGAAAATATGCAACCAGCCACATCAAAGACCTATATAAAACCTTTAAAAATTCTCAAGGACTACAAAATGAAGCTAAATGCCTATAAGTTTATCTTCAGAGTCAATTCTGACAAGTTTTGGGATATTTGATAACACAAATAGTGATTATAGCCAATTGAAACCAAATCCAGGCCCTTCAAGACATAAAGAAATCGATTATTCTAACAGACGTCCAATTCCTCTCTAGGATATTAGACTCCCTTAATCGGTTGATATCATGGTAATCTAAAAAATTTCTCCCATTCTTCCAAGCCATAAATAACGCAAATACTAATATCTAGATATAGGATTGCAATCGAATACTGTAAAATATCAAGCAACACTTGGGATCTCCTCCATTATTGTTAACGTTGACTAGTGGTGAGATGCTACACTTGTAACTAGTCATCTTTCAACATGTAGCCATAAAGCATTTGTTCGATATCAAGACAGGGAACAATTATCGATATAATATGTCAGTTACACTCTCCTTGAGTAAAAAAAAAGAGATACATGCCCATTAAAAAGCTAGCATTAGTGTTAGTAACATCCTCAAGGAAGCTACGACATTACTACAACACCCTCACTATAGTCTCCCTAACTTCTTTTCACCTTAAAGAAGTACTAAAGAAAGCATATCTATATAACAAAGTTAACATAATTGGACATCGTTTACGAGCCTCAAAGAACCAATAAAGGAAAGGTGTTAGCTAACTTCATCATTGAGTTCCCAACCATCCTAGAAGAAGAAGTTCAACTTAGTCGAATTGTCGAGATGATCAACCTCCATTAAGTAGATGAACATTGAAAGTGGAAATTTTTTATAGATAGAGAATCAAATGACTGAGGAACCAATGTGTGAATATTCTATATCACCCCATTAGGGTGCCTCACTGAGCAGGAAGTGCATATTTAATTCAAGGGTTAGAATAACGAGGCAGAGTATGAAGTCGTGATCTTTGGCTTGAAAAGGGCAATCACCCTGGGAGCACGATATATTGAAATTTATTATAAATCCTGGCTAATCTCTATTCAAATAAGGAGAGAATATGAAGCTAAAGTCCCAAGGATGATACAAAATTGTGATAAGGCAAGAGGAATCTTTAAGGCTTCCAGGTTAGTGTCACTAGACTCATTTCCAAGGAACTACAATAGTCACATCGACATCTTAGATTCATTATCATTAACAATTGACAATGATCTGGGAAGGATGATTGAAGTAGAGTACATCAACTGACCAAGCATTGATAACTCAAAGGATATCCTATTCGATTGATTAGAGTACGACGACTGTCCAAACATTGATAGCCTAAAGGTTATCCCAAAAGATATGCAATACGAATGAGTACCTTCTTGAATGGTTCCAATCATCTCTTATATAAATAATGGAGATATACTTTAAGACGGTAAATAAGCTCACAAACTAAGATCCAATCAGTAATTGTGTCCTTCAATTTTGAGGGAAAACTTTATCGACGATCACTCAAGGGCCCTATTCTCAAGTGTGTCCACCCAGATCAAGTGGAAGGCATTCTTAGTGAGATGAATGAAGGTAGATACGGAGCTCATTCGAGTGGAAGATCACTTTCTTATATGTGGTTATCTTAAGGTTATTGGCGTCTTTTCATGTAGAAGGATGTCGTTTAGTTCGTTCATAAATGTGCCAAGTGATAAGAGTTCTCCCCATCATCAAATAGCCAGTCTATGACCTCAAGACTCTCACAATTCCATGAACTTTTGCTAAATAGGGATAGAAATTATGGGGCTTATGTCAGAGGTAATAAGAACTAGTAAGTACATGATAACCATCACAAATTACTTCACTAAATGGGTGGGGGATGAACTTTTAACTCATATTAAGGAGGCCGATATTAGATGATTTGTGTGAAGGAACATAATCATCATATTTGGTATTCCTAAAGCCTTGGTGATAAACAATGGAAATCGATTCGACAGTACCATCTTCGAGTTTTTCTGGCGAAGCATGAGATCTAAATTCACTATGTCTCAATGGACTTCCCACAGTGAAAGGGGAAGTAAAAAATCACTAATAAGAATTTACTCAATAGGGTAAAATGGTGACGGGATGATATGAAAGGAAAATTGGTAGACTAATTCTTGTCCCTCCTCTCGCATTATGGAATGACTCCCATACGATCAACAAGAGAAACTCCATACTCCTTAGCATACGAAATGCAAGTTGTCATCCCATTAAAAACTAGTTTTTCAACTCTAAGGACTGAGATATTTGAGGATGAGCACAACGGCGACCACCTGACTCATGATCTTGACTTGGAAAAAGAATGAAAAGATCAATATCTCGTTCACCTTAACACATACCAATAGGAGCTCGCTAAGCAACATAAAAAAAAGGTCATGGTCAGAGATTTCTAGGTCAACGATCCAGTGATATGAAAAGCTTTTGTCAGTCACTACGATGTTTTCTGACGAAAAATTGGCACCAAAGTGGAAAGGTCTTAAGTTAATTTCCTCAAGGGGAGGAGGCAAATCATACTAACTATAGGAGTTAGATGACATGGTAATACCCAAGTCATTTAATACCATAATTTTAGTGATTTTTATCCTTAAGTACATATATTACCTTTTATAAGTATTGCAATGCTATAAAGATTATTCATGTTTGTAAATGTTTTTTTCTTTATAATTGTTTCTCCAAAATTGAACTCAATCATAAAATCTATCTAAAAATAGTGTTACAACCCAACTTGGGTTAGTCGGATAGAATAGGCATAAACCTGCCTAAGAATGATTGCTACAACTTCAAAATAAGTTAGTGGACTAAGATTGGCTGTAACACCCACTATTTTCCATGCCCAGTTGATTAGACCAGACTCAAAATACATGGAGAGCTAAGCAATATATATCATTCTCAACATTTACGTAAACAAAATACTGATAGTAAATAAAAACCATCCACAATGTAAAAGTCAATAAAGGATGACAATAAGAGTAACTGAATTGAGATAAAACTGAAACTCCAATAAATCTTAATCCACTATAATAAAATCTATTTATACAAAGATCTCAACTAAAATGAAACATGCAACTATAACCACCTCAGATCAAAGATCCTATAGTAATATAACAGTAACTCCTACTCTAAGGATGATTACTGAATCTTAAACCACTGCAAGTCTGATTGCTCAACCTTGTTAATCATGTATATAACATTAATAAGACCTATGGGGAAAAAGGTTTTACATATTTAGGTCAACACCCTAAATTTGTAAGAAATAACCTGTAGTATCAAAATAATAATCGTTCGACTCATTTATGATAAGCATACAATCTCGCTAACACTCACATACAAGAGATACCTCACCCCTTAACATGAGTGGTATACTCTATGAGTTTCCCAACCTAAGGCATATTCAATACTAAGAAGTCTTTATCACTAGACTAATAAGTACTATAAAATAGCCAAATACTAACATGGAATGAAACTTACTACACATATATAATACACCTCAATACCCACATACTATCGAGGCGTGGAGGTCAAGCCTTAAGCCTTAGAAGCCTAGGCGGGCCTTAGGCGTAAAGAGGCGTGAAAAGGCGTTTAGGCCTTCGTAATATATTTTAATATTTTTTAACCATATCAAGGCTATTAAAACACTAAAATTATACATATGATAAAATTATGTCTGAATATATGCAAATTAAAATACTATTTGATTGTTTTGGATGAGATAATAGTACGGTTTGTAAAAAAATTCTTCAAAAGGCGATATCGTTTCACTAAAACATTGTTGTTTTTAGAAAAAAAGTGCACCTTAAGGGTTTTACCAAGAATAAGGCGTGAAAAGCGTAAGGCGAGGCGTTTCTCCCAAGCCTCAAGCCTAGGCGGGTTTTTTATATATATATATATATATATATATATAAATTAAGATACTTCCAATCTTACAAACGTAAAACTTATCTTGTCTTAACATCTTTTAATTTTATGTGTCCGTCACTGAACTATAAGGTATGTACATAATAAATTCCCAAATCAATCCCCACTCATGTCACTTGCACAATAAGATACACACAATCTCATAACAAAACACATAAATATGACATAAATTTGATCAAAGCGTCCATCATCGGAATAATATAATGGGTATGTATATAAGTCTCATAATGACTACACGAAGGCATCTACCTTTGGGGTACCTTCTCTTGCTTTTATCGGTAAATCTAAAGGAGTCCCTCACCTGACGAATTTGAAAATACACACACATAAACGAGAACGGGAGATCACTAGGCAATCACACCACCAGATAGTCCCACACCAAAACTCCTCAGATCGAATGAATCATCTTCCTCTCTCATCGCCAAGCATAGACCGAATGAGCATATGATCTAAATGTGTTAAAACACACTAACACCATCGCCTATATCGCTTGGTGGATTAAGCATCCTTATCTCGCATTATGAGGCGGTGGTCATCCTGGATGTAAGATCATAACATATCAACCTCCATAAAATCATACGTTATATATGTATATATATATATATATATATATATATATATATATATATATATAACGCGTACTTTCAAGTGTACCCGAACCATTCCAATCCCCAACATTGGATTGTCCATCTAGTTATAGGTTTACTGTCTCTCGAAATCATAATTAAAACCAACTTACAATATGTGATACATATACCATAAAAGAGGATAACACGTACTCTCGAGTGTACCCATAGGTCATTAAAAGGCCTAATTTTGGGCCTCTAATCGGGCCCAAAATACTACTCAAATCACTCCAAAACTTAGACAAAAGTTATACCTATCCCACAGGCCTAATCCAAACTACTAAAACAAATAAACGAGCTTTCGTGACACTCTATATTCCAATCCAAATAGTAATACCTCACAACACACAATAATACCTCACGACGCAAATAAAATAAACACTTAATACATTGAGCGTTAAGCCATTAGCAAGGTTGAGCAGTCAAACTTTTAGTGGTTGAAGATTCAATTATCATCCTTAGAGTAGGAGTTGTTGTGTCATTTTCATTGTCTTTTATATTCATGAGCTTTGATCCAAGGTGATTACAGTTGTATATTTTATTTCAATTGAAACATTTGTATAATTATATTTTATTGTTGAGAATTCAGATTTATTGGAGTTTTAATTTTATCTCAGTTCAGTTATTCTTATTGTCACCCTTTATTGAGTTTTACATCGTGAATGATTTTTATTTACTGTCATTTTTATGTTTACGTTGATACTGAGAATGATATAAATTTCTTAGCACTCCCTATATTTTGCATCCGACATGATTAAATGTGTGTGAGAAGGTGTTACATAAACTTCAAACCCACCCTGAAACGGTGGTACAACCCAAATTGGGTTGGTCGACCTAGAATAGGCATAAGCCCACTTAAGAATGAATGGTACAACTTAAAAATAAGTTGGTCACCTAAGATTTGGCATCAAACCCACATGAAAATGGTAATAGAACCCAACTTAGGTTTGTCGACCTAGAATAGGTATATACCCCTAGAAGAATGGGTGGCACAACTTAGAAATAAGTTGATCGCATAAGATTTGGCATCAAACCCACCTGAAAATGGTGATACTACCCAATTTGGGATGGCCGAGCTATAATAGGCACAAACCCACCTAAAAATAGATGGTTTAACTTATAAATAGGTTGGTCATCTATGATTTGACATCAAACCCACCTAAAAGTAGTGGTACAACCCAACTTAGGTTAGTCATCCTAGAATAGGCATAAGCCCACATAAGAGTAGGTGGTAAAACTTATAAACAAGTTTATCAACTAATGTTTGGTGAAAAACCCACTAGAAAACAATGTTGTAACTTTTAAATTAAGTTGAATAAGATGAATTGGTTTTCAAACATTTATACAAGTCAAAATAATTTTTAAGGATTCAAATCTTTTCTCAAGTTCACATTTCAATCCTTCACAAGAAAGAAGCTTCTTCTTTACGTTTTTAAGTTCAATATTGAATCACTATTTACTTATTCAACAACCATGAGTTTTTTGAAATCATATACTTTTTAGCTACTAAATTTTCTCAAATCTGAATTTTGTTCTCTTAAAACATTAATGTCTTCTTTTAAGTCTAATAATTAACCCTTACCAATTTCATTCAATTTCATTCTTATAATGTTAATTTGACTAATATTTTCAAACTCATTACCAAAAGATTATTTTTCTTGCTAAAAGAATTTAGTTTTTGCAACCAATTTAACATTAAACTTTTACATTTTGAGAACTCTGTTTATTAATTGTTAATTACCTTAACTCGATGATTAAACACTTCCAACTTCATCACGTTCATCAAAATCAACTATAATTTTCCCGAAGAATGAGAAGATTTATTTTCTTCTTTTTGACATAGATTTCAAAAGTTTTGTCCTCTCATTAGGGTGAAATAGTAACATGCGTGGATGGAACCACGTGTTCGTCCTCAACATAAATAAGTACACAATGCGTATACCCATTTAAAATTCTTGGGTTTATAGTGGAAAACATATGGAACACGTATTACATATGTGTAGTGTTCTTATTTGTGTTAAGACCAGACACGTAGTGTCTTCCGCATATGATACTATTTTCCCTCACTATGAATAAAAGTCATTTGATTGTCTATACTATGAAAATTAGTGCAAAACACATCCATCACACAAATAAGATCTAAACACAAACCAAATAGATCAAGGAGTAAGGAACAACAATGGAAACACACAAATGTGACCGATCAAACTCTAACACGTTAATGCAAGATCAACCAATATGATACCAATTGAGGATTTGGTATTTCTATATTAAGTGTTTTACTCACATAATCCGAGAAGGGAGGGGTGAGTAGGTTTAATAAAGAACTTTGCCTAATTTTTGACAATTTTAATTTTTAATCAATTTAAAAAATCTTATCATAATAATTAACTAGGTCAGATGATCATAAAACATGTGGATTAATAATTTTTTTAGCATCAATTAGGATACTAGGTCAATTGTGATAAACTAACACTAGATGCAAAACCTAAGGCCAAATTGATGAACTAAAATATATCTGAGTGAGATCTAAGTGATGTCTGAGATGAATATGAAACAAACAATACAAATAACACAAAAACAATCCACAAGATTATATTTGATTGAAAGTATAATTTTTCATTAATGAATCAATTAACTCAATATATACATGAAAGTCAAATAAAATGTCTAAGCCTTCGTAAGAATACTTGTCAAGTTATTACTAATTTTAATCTTAATTAACCTAACTACTAAGTTGACATGCAAGATAAGTCTGGTAATAATCAATTAGCACAATCACACGAGAGACATTGATGTACGAGGAAAACCCAACATGGAAAAACCTTAAACGGTCAGGCCTAGAAAAAATGCACTATAGAGAGGTTTTACAAAGGACACAAAATGAGTTACAACACTTGACTCCTCAATCCTTTGCAGATGAATGTCTTCGCCCCCTCTTCTACAACACTGTGCAATCCAACGTCAACTTCATACCATCTTTATGCCTTGGACTCCTTCGATAGCCTCAACCGTCACCCTCTTGTGTGGAATACACCACTTAAAAATATGTATGATGAAAAGTACTAGGGTTTAATATTGAACAACACTTAAGATAAAATAATCATGTATTTGGATATTAAGTTTTTAAACTTTTTTCAAGATATAGAGTCCTAAAACTTTTTTTGGAAAAGGAAACTACTCTAAAAGGGATATATGACGTAAATTAAATAGGGTAGCCATTTTGAATACGTCAAAAAATATTTTCTTGAAATTCGTGTCATTCGTTCGAACGAGAATTAGCCGTTCAAATGACTTTGCATATTTCGTTGGAACAAGGAAAAATGTCGTTCAAACGATAATGGCTTTTCGTTCGAACACCTTTCCAACGATCTTCCAACGAGATGTGCCCTGATAACAGAGGACCCCTCGTTTGAAGTTCATTCGAAGCATGATTCAATAAGAATAAATTATCATTAAACTCTCGTTCGAACGATATTGGCTTCTCGTTAGTATGAGAAGGCCATCTCGTGAGAACGACAAAAAATAAAAATGTTTACTTTAAAAATAATTTTAAAATGATAAATTGCATTAGAAAAATTATCCAAATAAAATAATGATTATTTTGATCATAAAATTTCATATATCTTCGATCTCGAGAAACGTGTAGTGTGTCCAATCATGTAGCATCACTTATAGTCGATTGCATGCCTTGATTCATTGGCTTGAGTAACAAATATATGACAATCCTAAGCCTACGTGTTTTGACCAACAGAGTAGGACAATAAATACATAAGACTCAATTGGAAATTTGCCCTTACAAATCTCCCCCTTTGGCTATTCTGGGAAAAACACGAGAGAAACTGAAAAATGCTAAGCCAGACGTCAAACCACCTATACCCATCCTAAAATCCCCCCAAAATGGACACGAACAACTTATTATGAAGTCATGAAGGCGGAACCTACACACGGGAAATAATAAATACCTGTAACATATGGGAGAATAAAATTTAATAAAGATGGACTATAAAACTCCCTCTACGTCTAATAACTGTCTCCCCCTTTTTGTACGGAAAATACAAATGGGTAGAATATCAAAATATCCTGCTAATTTAGAGCACATATATGAATAAAGAGATAAAAGCTATCACAACGTGCATAAAAAAATAAGAAAAGAAAATCATGCAAATAGTGAATTGCAAGTATCTAGTATGAGCGAATATAATCATATAACCACAAGATAGGATATAAAAAGAACAATAATATGGATAGATAGATAAGAGAGGGAACCATAATCTCCATATAAAAATAGAAAGTGATACTGTGTAGCATATAAACCATCACAATAAAAATAAAAAGTGATACGGTGTAGCATATAAACCATCACAAAGAAGATAATATCCATACAATGTAATCTCAATATATGAAATGTTAAGTAAAACTGTTTGAAAACCATAAAATATATCTAAAAAAATACAAGAAATAAATCCTAAAGTACATAAGAACTCATAAATAATTCTCTCTCTGAGGGAGGGGGAATGTCATCTCCAATACTGCGGGGCTCTTGTCCAGCTCTAGATGAATGGGATCCCCGACGTTGCTCTACACGTCTCATCTCCTCAATATATGACATCAGTTGAGACTCTATCCCGATCTTGTGCTCACTCTCCTTGGTAAGCAGGCTACAAGCTCGGCTTGAAGGCGATGAGACTCTGGTACCTCGGCCTCAATGAGATGATAATCCTTTGCAACACATAGACGATCCTCTTGCTATAGTGTAGATTCAGACTGTACATGTCTAGTCAACTCCTGAATGGCAGGTGAATCTTTGAAAGAATAGGAGGGGGAAGGAGGTAATGGATTAGTGGACTCCGAAGTAGGATTGGATCCAGATGAACAAGTAGCGGGTGCATATAAATAACCCCGATGAGCACTGGTTGGAAGATGGCTCTCTGAATGACAAATGAATTTCGTTTCAATGATAGATATGGATGTCATCTTAACCTCATCAGGAAGGAGATTAACCCTGTTAGTAAGACAAAGATGCATAACTAACATCCTATAAGGAAGGGCTGGACGAATAGGGGATGTCTCGGTATTTAGCATAAAATCCATAGAACGAACAATAATACCAAAAAGGTCGATGATCATCCTATGTTTAGTGGCGCCCATGAACCTAATGATATCATCAGAAAGCTAGGTGGAGTTGGAGTAGGGGTGAAAAGACAAGTAGGTTACCCAATTAAGAATCCGGTAATCAGGATGGAAATTTGTGTGATAGTGTGACACCCCGCCTAATTAAATACCAGGCGATCAATCCTTTATTAAATTAAAATCAAGGTGAACAGTTGGTTCATTCTTAGCATCACTGTCGCAAAATAAAATTTCCCAATTTAAACACACTAAATAATTAAGCTAAGTATCAAAACAATTTAAAACTTTATTTCCATTTTTATTAAACTCCAATTTGAAAACCTTTTAAATAATCAACAGTTTAAGAATCACATAAGTGCTACGGATAGAAATCAACACAAAAGAATTAATCCATCTAGATTAACCATACCAAATTTAAACTACAAATGAAATCATCCTGACAAGAGTTAATACTCAAAGAGTATCGAATATTGAAAATAAATGAACATACATCTCTGACAAATCTATACTGAATAAGAAATGGGTGACACATGCCCTAACTATGAAGAACTATAACAAGAACCAAATCAATGAAGAGGTCATCTACAAGAAAGACCTGCAACTCCCACATAAGCTATAGCGTGTCCAATCCAAAGAACCTATGCATGACGCCCCTGTGGCTGGGCACCTGTAATATATATATATATATATATATATATATATACACACACACATATACACAAGAGAGAGAAGAGATAACAGAAAACGGGTCAGAGCCCGATTGTAAAACAGTTTCAAAAAATAGTTTAGCAAGTATTTAAAATGCTTACCTGCTAATGCAACAACCATGCTAGTATGCGACACTCTCTTGAGAATACTCACCTCTCATCTAATGTGCACATCTACCGTCCTACTAAACCTCAAAAGTCTATCTCACTTATTCTCCATGAAGTTTTATCTCGAGAATTAATAGGGTGATAATATTTAGTTTAGAAAATAAATCTCTTCAAGATTTCTTACACTATTTAGAACAAATCGGTATCGTTATGAAGTTCCCGAACCCATTAAGAAAGTTGCAACATTTATTCATTACTTAACTACTTATACGCACAGTAGAAAGTTCCCATATAAACATACATATATATATATTAGTCCTCCATATAATATATATACTAATGGAACCCCACATAAAAACTATGGTGCTGGCATACTTTACTATCAAGTCCCTGTATCACACATATTTAGGGAAATGGTAGTTTGGAATCACTCTCGAACTGCATTAACATAAAACATATACAAATGGAGGCGAAGCATAGGTCCAAGTCACTAAGAGGTCAGTACATACCCTCACGTCTCTTAGGACCGTCTGACTATCAATCAGATAGCCTGTACCAAGGAATCCTATGTTCTAGGGTACGAGTCAATATCCCCCATAAAGGGCCAATCGAGATAAGACCGTCCCGGCGCGAAAACCCCCGTGATAACAAGTAGCCCGAGTATAATTTTTATACATATATAATATATACACAATCACACAGTCATATATATATATATACACACATCCACATTGCTAAATTAGGTGCGCTCACGACCCATAATTATAATTATCCGTTATTACACATTTTATTCGATTATTTCGTATAACGGACTCGTTAGTTGTATTCTCATTTATTATTCACTTCAAACTCACTTCTCCTCTCTCGAAGTATTCTAAGTATAATTTCAGTAGGGGTCCCTTACGAGTCCCAATCTTTTTATTAAATATACGCATGATTTCTTATACACAAGAATCATTCCTCGTTAACCCAAAATCTCATCATACACTAAAATGTTACTCAACGGGGTCTACCTAGGCCCTACTGGTCATCTCTATATCCCATTATACTCCAACAACAACAATCAAGGGTTCCCATACATCTTAATCGGATTAAACTAACGAATGAGAAATATGCAATTTTTCAGGAGGGTTCGACCGATCGAAGAAAAGGGGTCGATCGATCGATGCTCTTGGCTCGATCGATCGATCAAGAAGTTCTTGCCCAGAAACTGCAAATTACACCTACGGGTTTCATCTTCTATTTTATCCAAAAATGGCATTAACAACTCTAGAATTCTCAAATAATAGTACTACAAGTTCTATATACATATATACAAGATTTCTTACGTGAAACATGTATAAATTCATCAACGATATCCGATTAATGGGGTAAAATTGACATAATCTTTAAGAACCCTAATTTTGGAAGAAATATACATTCCTCTAATTATTTCCCAGATTTCTTATTTCTAAACTCATAATAATTCGCTGGTAATCTTCTACATATGATGGGTATATCCAGAATATATGGAATCTCTCTAAACATGCGATTTAAAGTCTCTAAATTAACAATTTCTTTCATAAAACATAATCTTGGTTCCTAAACTAACATGGGTGAGGCATTAACCAAAAATAAAGCAAGATAGATACTTGCCTGAAATTCAAGGTTCTGATTTCGTGGATGAAATGGTATGGTTGCATTCCTCATCGCGCGATCTGCGTTTTGGTGGTGGTGGCGGTGCAAACGGGTGAGTCCTTGGCCTTGAGTTGCTTGGAAATCTATCCAACTCATTCTCTAATGGACGTTCTTTGATTTTGTGTTTGCGAACCCTAAGAGACAACTCCAAATGGCTGATATAATCTAATTAAATTCTTGGGTTTAATTACCCAAAAAAGCAAGATGTCTATAATACCCTCCCGGGATGTCAAATAGGCCTAAAAACGCCCCGAGACCTAAACTAAACTCCCGATTACACTTTTCTGACTATCTCGACCCTTTCGGACACATTGGTGCACTCAAAATGATCATACGGGCAACTTATAATTTATTCACTTTATATAATAATAATTTAGTCCTGACACGGTACAGGCGCATCCCGACTTAAATTTCTATAATTGCCATTTTATTCACTCGTTACAATTTTTAACAAAAATCAATTCTACATATTACTTTATTCAATAAGTAATATCTAACGAATCAACAAACTTTCAATAATTACTAACTCTCGTCACGCTAGTAAATATTTAAAACAACTTTCAGGATTAAAATTAAATTAATTTATCTTAATTAAATTTAATAAATCCCTAAATTTGAAAACCATAAAAATACGGGGTATTACATACTTCCCCCTAATAACGAAATTTTGTCCCGAAATTCGGAAAATAAGGCCTACCTGGTAAAAACATTTTGGATACCTTAACAGTACGCAACCTATCCACATAGTAAGGCGCTCAATCACTATAGCCCCCGCCTCACAGCAAGCTTGTTTAACACTCTTCATTAAAGATACTTCACATTGTGCTCCTATCCGACAACATTCGCATAAGAGATGCATATACACTATTAATTCCCATTATTTCAATATCATTGGGTTGCCACACCTCTCTACATGACAACTACTCGGATTTATCTCAACAAAAAACTCCCATTCTGAGAGAAACCATACGAACATTTGACCACTCTTGTTTGCCTAAACCAGTTGTGGAATTTCACCATAGTCATCGAATTATTCTCGATCGATCCAAAATTCTGATTATCCGCTCACCTCTAAACATACGCAGAGGGAGAATAGTTAAGGTACGAGTGCTTCCACGGAACTCTACCATTAGGTAATATCCTCCCCCAATTACCGTACTGCTCCACTTGTTAGCTATAACCGTTGTGAAAATGAAATGATCACTAAGATTCTAAAATCACCTTCACGTGGCTCCACTACTCGTTAATCACCGAGCGCCTACTCCTCGGCTATGGATGATACCTCCTACTCAAAACAAAACGTTATCTCCGTTGTTTCCTGAAATCCCATATTAAAGGTGGGAATCACAAATTTCACCCTGATTAAAAAATAATACCGTGTAGGACCACGTACCGGAACGATCCCTTCCTTTCAAAGGAAGGCTGGGTCACACTAGTTAATATTGTAAATCAACCCAAAGGAATGCCAATCACTTCCTTCTTGGGCGACTTACTCTGCACGTTCGGATGAACCCTTGATCTTACCTTGAAGATGGCAACCCATCCAAGGACTTTACCGACTTTACCGCCCCCTTCCGTTACAGGAATTGTTGATAACCACAAAATTTTCTAGTTGATCCCCTTATTCCAACTGATCTCAATCTATGGGTGGAGCATGCAGAGACTACTCACTATGTCCCGCTCAACATCGAATTTCTTTGAAATGTCCCACGTTAAGTGACACTTAATACTCCTCTTCCTTCCTTGGTGTATATCGAAAGTTCCGACCCGTGCACTTTTCTTCACGATGCGTACTTCTGAATCTTTTATACCATACTAACATTATCACTCTTTGTATGCATAACTCGCTCTCAACATTTGAATAATTACAACTCCATCCTGAGTGTTCTCCATGTAGTTAAATTCTACTCTTCTCAAGGAATACCCCTTTGAAAACGGCTTCCCACAGCCTTCCAACCAGATTCGGTGTGCTACTCTGATTGCACACGTATATATGGATTTATCATCTTTCACACGATGCTTAATCCACTCTATCACTTTTACTTCGTTATGTTAATCCCACAAACATATATTCCACACGTCTATTCCCACGTCCCTTCAACTCGGGCGATTTTTTTTTTAACATCAACTAATCAGGATGTCTACACACCCTATAAACCGTGCATACTAGCGTAAGCATCACATACGCTTCACACCTAATAACCAATTCTTTATTTTCCTAGTGCTCACAACGTGATTGCAACACTTGGTTACTCCCACTCACCCTAGAAATCAAAATTCTAAATCCTCCTAATCATCGTTCCACCCCTCAACTCGTGGTGGTAAAACAAAACTTTCAATGCATCCTTACCACGCAGCTGGCTCCACTGGCCTTAAATCATAATTCAACTACCAACTTACAGATATAATTATCTTCTCCTATTACGACCGAGGTACTGAACTCATGGACTAATGAGCAAACATCTCCTTATTTCTAACCTTACGCTAAGTTTCATGCGTGGGATGTCTCGCAAAGCGAAATCCAAATAAGGAATCCCCCGATACACGACTACCTAGCATTGTCGATTATCAAAATCCGTTAGGCCCTTCGTCCATAGCATGTACCCCTATTTTTCCCGTTTATTGGCAGAAAATTACTTCTCCTCTCGAAATTACACTTAACAAAGAACATTTCACCAATTGCACTATCGTACAGTATTGGTGGTGATTGCATTCCATAAACCTCGAATACCTACAATCGGGATTCTTGAAATCCCTTTCCCCAATCAGAGGGGTATAAATCTTAACTCCCACATCTCTAAAGGATAGATATAACAATGCACTCTTTCTATCACCAAGTCCCAAGCGCTACACATAATACTGAGTTAAATCTTTTCGCTCAATCGTAAACCCGATACATACTGAATCATAACAACAAAGTCCCTACACACCGGTATCGAATATCTCGAGCCCACTATCCCCTCCTAAGTCTCTAGGATAGATAATATATAAGTACGAGTCCAACCCTCTTGCAGGTGAGGCCTCGCCAGAACAAAACATGCTGCACTAATGCAACCACTCCGATAGCCTTGCAATAACTGCCTACTATCGTACTGACTATTTCTATAAAGTTATAATCAATACTATATTATACTCGTATATCACATCACTAAAATGTAATACCCCTTGATTTTATTGACTTTTAAAATGGGTTATATTTTAAATTAATGGATTAATTGGATTTTATTATTAATTAATTCATTTGGGTTTTATCGGAATTATGGATATTAAAATGGATGATTCTGAATATTACTTAAAGATATATAGGTAATATATGAATGTGATGATTATTGATATTGCTGTGAATTGTTAATTCAGTAATTTGAATTTTTAGTCGGACGCGCTATGGGACGTGTCGGGACTAATTTATTAAATTAAAAAGGAAACTTATTTTTATATCGACCTTATAGTCATTTTGACTACGTCGTTGCATCCGGAAGGGTTGAAATAGTCAGAAAAGTCTATTTGGATGTCAATTTTGAGTCTCGGGTCATTTGGAAATGAAAAGACAACCTAAAAGGGCATTTTGGTCATTTTTATAAGGGGGATAAATAGTGATTTCAAATTTTATCTTATTGTAAATATTTGAAGATTAGTTGTACGTGGGTTCATTCATCTCTTCTACACAATATTGACAGGTCATCTTCTTGAGAGAGTGAAAGGTTGCTTGGGAAGAGAAGAGTTTACTTGGAAAGGAGAAGAACCAAAGACCAAAGGTCACTACCACCAACCACCACCGGAGGTTGACCGGAGAAGGGAGAACCACCTCTGATATACTAGACCAAAGGATTAGATCTTCATTAGAGGCAAGTGTTTGATATTTGTAATCTAAGTTTGTATATTGTCCATGTTAGAATAGTTATAAAAAGAGATGATTCTTCATGTTTTGAAGATAAAGATGGAGTTGAAATGGATTTCTGGAAATATGAACATATATAGGAATCAAACTCATGTTGTAGGTAGTTAGTAATCCACAAAATAATCATAAATCTGTTGAAGAAATTTTGAAAACCATTGATGTGTTCTTGAAGATATTATGTTGATAATTTTCTAGAAAATGAGGAGATAAACATGTTTTTAATTCATTCTCTTGATGATTCTAGGATGTTTAGATCATTAGAAATTATATGTATATGTTGATATATCATATAGTAAGGATTATAAGTCATTTGGGTAGTTAATATGAAGGTTTGATTGATAAAAAATGGTTAAACCCGTAGTAGAAGTAATGCAGAAAATTGGGCTATTACCTGGGCGATCGATCGATCGACCTCCCCAGAATCTTTAAAGTTGTTTCTTTTTAATGCTTGTTCTTATCCCGAACCTTTTATAAATCTTTGGTGATTATTAATTGGATATTATAGGACTTAGGGAAGATCAGTAAGCCCTAGATGAGAATCGAATTAATGTGATTGGGATTATGATAATTAAATTGAAAGAAATTTCGGTTGCTAGATTCATGTGTTGATTCTAATTGGTATGCATGAGGATTAATGATAGGTCCAGTAGGGGAGATTTAATATAACACCTGGGTAGCCTTAAGGTTACAATTTGAACATTAAGGTGTGAGTTTAAGCTCATTATTGATTGTGCAAGGACTGAGTGTAATACAAGCGCTTAGTGGTATGGCTCCTGGATTAGAGATGGGAGTTCAGACCACATTTGGTTGAAAGAGGGGATGAGGTTATCCCGATCGCGTATTTGAAGTTGACGGACCTCCTCGATCGACAAAATTAAGAAGTACTGTATTGGAGGGGTTCCTTGTTTAGAGTTCGCTTTGCGAGACGCTCCGCGCATGAACCTCAACGACGTCGGGAGTGGAGAGATGTTATAGGATGCGAGGATGTTGGTTTTCTTGATGAGTCATATAGTGTGAATGAAACATTATAGACTATGAGCCATTCAATCCTAGTTGATAGAAGATGTGTTTATAAGAGATTAAAAATAATCGGTTATAACCCTAATTAAAGGAGAGTTTAAATTCATAGTAATTCGGGAGATAAGATGAGATGGACCAGTAGGATATTAGTGATTTCTTACTGAATATACTATTGAGGAAAACCTATTTAAATCTTGAGTATTGAGTGAGGCTCGGGGATAATTAAATTAAGAAGTAAAGTTATGATATTTTAATACGTGGGATTTAAAGAGATATAATATTACGTATGGGAATAATCTAAGGGTAATGTGAGTACCTTGTTGATAGTATATTATAGGTATGATAATTCCTATTTGATTGATTGATGATTATTTATATGACAGACCTAGCTTACTTGCTATCGACGCGAGGTTTGCGCGTGAGGGCAGTCATATCCTGATGAATTCATGGGATCTTTGGTTTGTCGCTCAAGAACATACGTCTATGAAAGACTTATCGGGGAGTTGATAAGTCCGCTGACTGTGGGAACGTAGGTATGTGCGTGACCCATGGATACGAGAACTATATTCGCCTCCAATTTATATGTTGTTGTCTGTGGTTCGAGAAATCCTTATCGAACCTTTAGTCCCCTATTCGGCGACCAGCGATATTGGGACATGATAACAGAGTAATGCATTGCGCCGCAGCTGTGACTCGGGATGCCGTATTATATATGTACATATATATAATGAATTAAATGAATGAATGGATATATATTGTGGTTGAATCATCTACTGTGTGATAATTGTAGATAACGATGAATAGGGAAAGAGAATGTAATTAAGTTAATGAGTGTTTATTCTTATAGAATTGAAAAGCTTAATTCATATTAATGAGAAACGAATCATGTTAATGAGAAACGTAAGGAAATGATTATATGACGTATGGTGTGGGACATATGGGGTTATGATATGGGATGGAATCATATTATGGAAAATTGTGAAGAGAAACCATTAACTAGGAGGTTAATTGGAAACGTTATGTGTGCACTCTAGCTGAGAGGTGAGAATATCAAGTGAGAGTATGGATACTAACATGTACATAATAAATGATTTATTGCACTTGTTAAATACTTGCTATTTTCAAAATCATTTTCACAATCGGGATCTGACCCGTTTCCTTGCATATTTGCTTTTCTATTGTACCTTCTATATCAGGTGTCCAGCAACATGGACGCCAACCTTAGAGGATTATGACGAGCTATGGAGCTATGGAGTATTGCTTAAACGCTTATCTTCATTTGATTCACTGTGTTCTTTTAGTTAGGGCACGTCGCCCAAAGGAATTCAGTTATCACTTTTCTATCTGAGTCAAATACTCTTGTACTCATGTCATTTTAATACATTTACTATTGTTGGGATTACTGTATTGGATTATTATGTGGGAATGTTTATTCCAATTGCTTAAAATTCTTTTGAGTTATCTGTTCAGTTATTAGTGTTGTAGAATAATATGTGTAGTGTTATTCGAAAACTAAAAATGGATTTTGTTGAAATTAAAATTTGGAAAGTTTAGCTTAATTGGGTACTGGGTGATTAGTTAATGTTTTTGACAGTGATACTAAGAATGAGCTAACTGTATATTCTGTTTTAATTTGGTATGGGGCTGGCCACCCGATATTTAATTAGGCGGGGTGTTACAGGTGGTATCAGAGCATCAGTTTCTAGTGTCCTTTAGGGTCTATACGACTTACTGTGTTTTCAGCTTAGCGTTCTTTGATGTAGAGCACTATGTTTAAGATTGCTGATTTCTTTGATAAGATTCCGTATATATTAGTGAATCTTATTTGCGTTCGGTCGGGTTCGTACAAGAAGTATTGCAGATGAGGTCCATTGGACGAATAACGAAGACCGTACTTAGGAGGTTATGAAGTATGTTCGAGTGTGATGACCGTAGTCGAGGTCACCCCTATTATGGAAAATTGAGTAGAGTCATCAGTAGAAGTTCTTGAAATGCGGGAATTATGTATGTTACCTAACGAAGGAAATATATTCAAAGGCTTGGGCATATAGTGGAGTGTGGTTAACTAGAACTGAAAATTTGGGGTAATATTTTTTCTTGACTTATCGGAGCAAAGTTATAATAGTGGGAGTCAACAATCACCACCCGCGAATGAGGGTATGTTTTCTATCTAAGGAATTATGAGGCGTATATGAAAGCGCAGTTGGATCCCCGGTGATTAATAATCTCAAATTAAAAAGTAATTTCCTTTTAAATAAATGCGGAAGCGTTGAGATGGTATTCACAAATAAACAAGGCCGAGTGATGGTTCACAAATTAAACAAAACAAGTTTTAGTTTAACAAAACAAAATTAAACCAAGTTAATCCAAGTCCTAGAATTTGCCTAAGTCACAATTAACCATTATTCAAAGTTAGGCGAAACCAATTTTAGCAAGTGACTTGAATAAACCAATTTTACCCAATATTTAATTTAAGTCCCAAATTAAATGAGTGTGATAATTAAACCGAATTTTATCTTGAATTAAACCTAAAGCATGCGTTCTAAATGATGTGCAAGATAAAATAAACACAGTCACACTACACCGCGATATACGAGGAAAAACCCACTAACGGGAAAAAACCTCGGGACGGCCCTAGCCTCAAATCCACTAAAAACGGTATTACAAAATACAAGACAAAAGACTTACTTCCTAAACTCGATCCCTCTCAAGCCGTGATGCTCCTTCTTGTATCAACCTCCAATTAGCGGATAACCAACGGAGCTCCACCGTGGTCTCGGAATACATCGATAGGACTTTAAACGGTCACGGTCACCCCAACATGGAGCCTTTCTCCAAACGGGTAGAATCTCAACAAAGGTCTTCTTTGTGATGGGGTGTAGAAGCAAACCCGAAACGTCTCTTGAATTCGGTAGAGAAAACCGGTGCCAAAAACTCCAAGTAAGGATATGTATATATAGAACTTGGAATAAACAACAATGGGTGTAAACTAGAGTGTGTATGAATTTTCCATTAAAAATTAACACTCAAAACATGAACATTTTCCCTAATTAAATTTGCTCTCAAACTCTCTCTAAGAGTTGGATATGGAATGGAAAAGTTGTCTTGGAAAATGTGTTTCCCGCACATAATAAAGTATGAAAAAGTTGGTTGAAAACCAAGTGGAGAAGTGGGGAAAAAACTGTCAAAAACTGCTCAAAACCGTTCCCGCCTGACGTCTCGTTCGAACGAACTTGACTCTCGTTCGAACGAGACTTCTAACGAGTGACCAGCCTGGGCTCGTTAGAATCTCGTTAGATATCTCGTTAGAATGAAAACTCGTTCGAACGACATATCGAACGACATATCGAACGACTGACCAGATTAGGGTCGTTGGCAAACTCGTTCGAAAGAACCTGGTTCGAACGACAAAACTCGTTCGAACGAAATCTGGTTCGAACGAAAAAACTCGTTCGAACGACATTTCTAACGAACGTTCAGAAAGTTTGTAAAATTCGATTTTGGCCCAGAAACTTTTATAAACTTTTATATACTTATTTTTTAAGTTTCTAATTGATTCTTTCTGAAAAATAAAATGCAGTTTTTGTTAACCTAACACCCAATACAAATTGTTCCAAGCTCATATATCAATATAATTACATTCATACCTTGGGAGCATGGAACCTTAGTTGATGACGTACAAACGAGGCACATAAACTACGACATGTTGATGATGCTTTATACTCTTTGCCGCTAATTAAATAAAATCCTATGAATAAATGTTTTTGTCCGGAATTGAGCCAAAACTATATATGGACTCAATTAGAAATTTGTGTCCTTACAAATCTCCCCCTTTGGCTATTCCGGGACAAAAACCAAAATAAAATCCTAAAGTGCCGTCAAGCTCTACTAGACTCAAAACATAACCCGCCCAATCTTGACTCAACCCAAGGATCAAACGCTTTGCCATAGAAAGATGCCTCTTTAGAATAATTCCTGCACACTTAAGCAAACTCATCAAATGCATAGGGAATATCAAAATATTAAATGCAATTAATTAATTACTCCCCCTAAATTAATTCTCCCTTTAAACACATGACCTACTTATAAAGACGTCTCCCCCTAAGATAAATCACCCCCAAACGAAGATACGATAATAATAGGATTAGATACCATTTCTCCCCCTATCATCATTCTCCCCCTTTTTGTTCGGGAATAGGCAAAGGATAAAGAACTAATAAACATCATGTGAAAGTTTAAAGTGATAAAACATGAAAGCATATGGGCAATTAAAAGTAAGGCAAAGACAAACAAATATCATATATATAGATACGAAAAATATACCAATAGAGCACTTGCATATATATATAGATATAAACACACACATGACACAAAATACAATAAGTTTGCACACTCGTATGGCAAAAATGTGTCATATGGAAACGGAAGTGTAGGGGTGTGAACTAGCAACAAGTAAATTTAGACCCAAACACTTAAGAAACGTTCACGTAGTTCTCATTTGATTGCAAACTTCATCACAGTTAAATATAACCTCATGTGACAATATAAAGATTGAACTCAATGAACAAACATACACAATGCATACAAGCCTAGCATGATGATGATTCTACAAACCAAATAGAGTCATGACATTAAAGACAACTAGGATAAACGGACATTGTGCAAACCGTTGATATACCATCCAATTCTCCCTCAATGAGATAATATATTCTTTTGGTTTTTGAATGAATATATCAAACAAACATAGGCCTTGGCAATTGCTTTCTGTTTAATGCCAAATATTATGTTTTTAGGCCTTTGGATCACGTATTTCTTTTAGATCCAATCAACGGTGGCTTACTATCGCAAAGGATTTAATTCATCCTTTCGGAGCCCTTCCCCGTGCATATATTAATTTATCATGTTTTCATTTTTCGCACAAATCTCACATGCAACGGATTTTGACATGCACTAGTCCTCCTAGGTCATAGATATGTAGATGACTAGATTGATAGGAGAACACCTCAAAAAGCTCAAATATAACATGTGACATTAAGATTTCAAAAGAGCTCGTGCATAGAGGCATATAGAAATAGAATCCATTTAAACAATACAAAATCCAACTACTCCATATAAAACATGGTAAAGAACATTTTAAGGATTGAAAATCTAAACCAAGAGTTCTAGCCACATGGAAGCGTAAACGATAGGATTCAAACACAAATATATGCCACATAAAGTGTGTCAAACAAAAATACACACAAAACAAAATCTTTTTGAGTTTTTAACATTTTTAATCAAAAATAAATATTTACTCAAAAGAACAAACAAAACTCATTTGTATTTTTCATTAAGCTTAAATGAAATAAATAAAACACAAATGATAAACAAAAATCTTTTTATATTATGCAGTCGATTCAAACACAAAATATAATACAAAAAGATAAACAAGTCATAATTTCTAGCATGTGATATGAATTAAGGCAATGACTAGAAAATGACTAAACAAGCATACATTTAGCATATGAATATGGCATGAAGTACAAAAGCTAAAGTATGCAAACACTAACACATTCATCCATTAGATTTAGCAAGGGAGGAAGGATGTGAAAGTAAATGAGAATCAAAATCCCTATTTTGTAAGGCAACCAAGTCGGATTTCCTAACCCAAATTAATGAAGAATTACTATCTTGGGGTGTAGGAACGTTAGCTATCGTGGTTACTTTACTATGAGATTTTCTAGGAATTCGTTTAAGATCTAAACAAAATTTCCTAAGATGACCTTGTCGACCACAATGTGTACAAGTGAGAACACGTCGAAAAGATTTATCTAAGGAGCGATCATTAAATGCATTCCTAGAAGATTCTCCTAAAACATTGGTTTTGACTTTAGGGTTAAAATCATTACAAGAATTGAAGCCTAAACCAAAAGTGTCATTTTTAATTTGGACCGTTCCTAACATTTTATCTAGTTTTTCTGAACGACATTCCAAATCAAATTTGACATTACTAGAATCTTTTAATTTATTTTCCAAATCTAAAATTTTAGATTCTAGTAAAACATTTCGCTCTTCAAAAGCAAGAAGCTCCTTTTTCAAGGATTCCATTAAACCCCTAAGGCTATCTCTCTCGCCTTCTACATAGTTAAGCTTCTCTTGAAGAGTCCTATCATGTGTCCTAAGGTCGTCTATTAAGGCACTTTCATCAATGACCCTGACACTCTCTCTTAAACTCGCTTCTAACTTCAAATTAGCTCTTTTTAATTTAATAGATTCTTTATATAATTCATGAAAAGCATTTTGAAGTTCACTCATATCAACCTCATCTTCATTTTCACTCTCTCTTTCTTCTTCACTCTCACTATCATCAAAACTAAGAGAATCATGTACAATGACCTTGGAAGTGGCATGTGCTATAATTTCATCATTCGATGAGTTCTCATTATCACTCACATGTCTAGCCATAAAAGCAACAAAATTTTTCTTAGTTGGAGAATCGGGATTTTCTTCCTTATCACTATCACTAAGGGTTGCATTATATGAAATAGGTCGCTTACCATCTTTCCTTAGTTTAGTGGGGCACTCATAAGCCCTATGGCCATAACCTTCACAACCAAAACACTTATTAGACTCGTCCCTATCAACATTTTCATTACTAGGTTTAGGGATCTTATCGGCTTTAGAAATCTTCTCGTTTTTATCATGTTTAGAAGATTCATGTTTAGAAGATTCAAATTTCTTAAAATCATTTTTATATTTATCTTTGTTGAATTTAAGAAATTTTCTAAATTTACGAGCAAATAAAGCCATATTTTCCGAGTCACTATCACTATCGCTCTCTACTACTTGTTTAACCTCTTTTCGGGCTTTTAAAGCAACGCCCTATTCGATTTTCTTTTCATTTTTAGAGGGAAACATATCCAGTTCATAGGTTTGTAAATCACCTACAAGCTCTTCTAATTTCGTAGAGGCTAAAGTGGGTAAAGAATTTAAAACAGTCACTTTAGGAATAAATCTATCGGGTAGTGACCTCAAAATTTCTTTACTACACGGTCGTCAGGTATTTTCTCTCCCAAGTTAAAGGATGAATTGACAATATCAGAAAGTCTAGCATAAAATTTATCAAAAGTTTCATTTTCATCCATTTTGATAGTTTCAAATTGAGTGGTGAGGTTTTGGAGTTTAGAAGCTTTAACGACACTCGTTCCTTCATGAGTTAATTGTAAAATATCCCAAGCTTCTTTAGCGGTTTCACATGTCATAATACGTCGGAATTCATCCGGTGCGACAGCGCTAAATAAGGCATTTAAACCACGGGAATTAAAATTTGCAAGCTTAAACTCATTTTCAGTCCATCTATCAACGGGTTTGGGAACTTGTTCATTTTCAATTAAATGTGTTGGTGGAGTCCAACCGTTAACAACAGACATCCAAACACGTTCATCGATAGATTTAAGTGCCGATTTCATTCGCGCTTTCCAATACGCGTAGTTAGAACCATCAAAAATAGGAAATTTTGAAAATGGGGAAAAATCCATATTTAGCCAAAAATTAAAGGATCTTAACGAAATAATTTATCGTTTTTGGCTCTGATACCAATTTGAAAGCGCAGTTGGATCCCCGGTGATTAATAATCTCAAATTAAAAAGTAATTTCCTTTTAAATAAATGCGGAAGCGTTGAGATGGTATTCACAAATAAACAAGGCCGAGTGATGGTTCACAAATTAAACAAAACAAGTTTCAGTTTAACAAAACAAAATTAAACCAAGTTAATCCAAGTCCTAGAATTTGCCTAAGTCATAATTAACCATTATTCAAAGTTAGGCGAAACCAATTTTAGCAAGTGACTTGAATAAACCAATTTTACCCAATATTTAATTTAAGTCCCAAATTAAATGAGTGTGATAATTAAACCGAATTTTATCTTGAATTAAACCTAAAGCATGCGTTCTAAATGATGTGCAAGATAAAATAAACACAGTCACACTACACCGCGATATACGAGGAAAAACCCACTAACGGGAAAAAACCTCGGGACGGCCCTAGCCTCAAATCCACTAAAAACGGTATTACAAAATACAAGACAAAAGACTTACTTCCTAAACTCGATCCCTCTCAAGCCGTGATGCTCCTTCCGCTAACCAACGGAGCTCCACCGTGGTCTCGGAATACACCGATAGGACTTTAAACGGTCACCATCACCCCAACATGGAGCCTTTCTCCAAACGGGTAGAATCTCAACAAAGGTCTTCTTTGTGATGGGGTGTAGAAGCAAACCCGAAACGTCTCTTGAATTCGGTAGAGAAAACCGGTGCCAAAAACTCCAAGTAAGGATATGTATATATAGAACTTGGAATAAACAACAATGGGTGTAAACTAGAGTGTGTATGAATTTTCCATTAAAAATTAACACTCAAAACATGAACATTTTCCCTAATTAAATTTGCTCTCAAACTCTCTCTAAGAGTTGGATATGGAATGGAAAAGTTGTCTTGGAAAATGTGTTTCCCGCACATAATAAAGTATGAAAAAGTTGGTTGAAAACCAAGTGGAGAAGTGGGGAAAAAACTGTCAAAAGCTGCTCAAAACCGTTCCCGCCTGACGTCTCGTTCGAACGAACTTGACTCTCATTCGAACGAGACTTCTAACGAGCGACCAGCCTGGGCTCGTTAGAATCTCGTTATATATCTCGTTAGAACGAAAACTCGTTCGAACGACATATCGAACGACATATCGAACGACTGACCAGATTAGGGTCGTTGGCAAACTCGTTCGAACGAACCTGGTTGGAACGACAAAACTCGTTCGAACGAAATCTGGTTCAAACGACATTTCTAACGAACGTCCAGAAAGTTTGTAAAATTCGATTTTGGCCCAGAAACTTTTATAAACTTTTATATACTTATTTTTTAAGTTTCTAATTGATTCTTTCTGAAAAATAAAATGCAGTTTTTATTAACCTAACACCCAATACAAATTGTTCCAAGCTCATATATCAATATAATTACATTCATACCTTGGGAGCATGGAACCTTAGTTGATGACGTACAAACGAGGCACATAAACTACGGCATGTTGATGATGCTTTATACTCTTTGCCGCTAATTAAATAAAATCCTATGAATAAATGTTTTTGTCCGGAATTGAGCCAAAACTATATATGGACTCAATTGGAAATTTGTGTCCTTACAGTATATTGATTTTTGTAGCGATTAATATTGTATGGGAAAAAGAGTTACTAAACTTAGCCAATAGCACTGTTATTTACGTAGACTCACCGAGGGGTGTGGGACACCTATATTCTACATGTTATCACGTGAGTTTGATTTTTATCATGGGATTTCTTACTTTGGGCATGATCGAACATGATGTGACTATCGGCATGGATTTACTTGTGGTATATGAGAGCGTGTGTACTACTACTAGCCAGAATCTTGTCTTTAATAAGAGAGTAGATGAGTAGACCTTTATTTGAAATCGATAAAACCTGTAGAGAGGTTATAAACTATTGACTAAGGACCTGAAGAGTTTCGATGATTGACTACTTTAGGTAGTAGTGTATCGGGGGGGGGGGGGGGGTTCCTTGTCTGGATTTCGCTAACGAGACACCCCACGCATGAAACTAATAACCGTTGGGAGTCAAAATAAGAAAGGTCTTTAGGATATGAGTTTATAACCTATGCGATAAATATTATAATGGAAGTTGTACGATAGGGTGTATGGGCGGCCTGGATGATTGGATTGTAGTAGTTTTCATAATTGGGAAACTGTAAGTAATTGTGACTTCAGGATTTATTTGTTTAACACGTGAGGATCATTTCTCCCAAAAAATTTCACGAGGATGGTATAGGGAAGATTGGGTAAAGATTAAATTCGATTTAGTTGAAACTATATGGTGAGGCTTGAGGTATAACATCAATAGGAATTTTTGATAACGTACTGTATAAGCGGTACGGCATAGATTACCTGCGATGTGAGATTTATATTCAGAGTTGACCTTATCAGTATGATTTATCTTATCGAATTTCGAGACGAAATTATGTTATAAGGGGGGAAGTATGTAATACCCCGTGATTTTAATGACTTTTAAAATGGGTTATATTTTAAATTAATGGATTAATTGGATTTTATTATTAATTAATTCATGTACCTTGTAAAACTGTCAATAAATGACTTAAGGATGTGAATGGAAGTGTTGTCTATGATCACATCGATATTGGGAAGAGGATAATCATCCTTCGAAGTTGCTTGTTCAGATCTCACTAGTAGGTGCACATATGGACTTGCTCTCCCAATTTTGTCACGAAGGCGATGTTTGTAAGACATGTAATGTATTCGAACACATGAATGAAGATAAGTTAACTATTTCACTAGTTCTTCTTTGAATTTAAGGGGCCATTCTACTTGGATCTTCATCATTTTCTAATTGACAGGTTTTCTCTCTAGAAAGGTAAGGATCTCATGCTGAGCTATCTCTTGGTCAATGCCAGGCATGTCGTTATAGGACCGTGCAGAGATGTCCATGAACTCTTTCATAATATCTTCAAATTGTGATCGCTTATTACTCATCGAGGGCGGACCTTATTCTAATCTCACGCATATGGCTATTTGAATCGATATTAATAACAATAGTCTCATCATCATTAGCTTGAACGTTGTTATTTTTTTTTTGTATTGAGAATAGTCAAAAACTGTTCATTTACTAAGTCATCTCTATTAAAAGTTTTATTAAAATCAAGACAATTAATGTAAGGCACATCAAGATACTCAAAATCCTCATTTTTTTCATTAAAAGAGTTCTCAAAAAATACATCGGTGAGGACCTTATCGAAGGAGGACTCATTTATAATTATATTAGAATCAAGAAAAAAAATAGTAGTCCCGGGCATATCTTGGAGAGAATGGATGGCAGGTTCTAGGTTGACTTGGGCAGATTAAATAACATTGGCAAGCTAATTGAGGAGGGATGCTTCAGTAGTGGCGATCTTCTCAGATGATTGAGACAACATGGTTTCCTGGGGATCATACAAAGGTCTAGCCCCAATGTGTGCAGGTCGAATGACTGATCAATATCATTGTCACTAGAATTTTTAATGCTTTACATGGCTTTATAGATTGGAGGCTCCATCTCGTGTTTTTGACCTTCATCCCAGGTGATGACATCCTTAAAGAAGATTTATAGCCCCGGTTTCATCTTTTTGTCAGCAAGATCATATCACAATTTAAGTAAGGCACATAAGGTGAAATTATCACCCTCTGATTCACTGTTCGAACCTTGAAAATCATCACCCCAACTAGTGGCGACGATGTCATCTTTCGAAAAGAATTCAACACACTCGACAACTTCCACAACCTCATCATATAAATCTTTGCACTTAGTGGGAAGGTGGTGGAATGAAGGGACCAAGGACACTTAGAGTTTCAGGACTGTAAGCAACTCTGAAACACTACATATCTCTTATTTCTGGAGGAACACACTTGACATGACCTGTACGATGTCGTACAGGTTGAATTTTTCCATGGGAACAACCCATTTATCTGACTCTCGCTCCCACCTTCGGGATTCCACGAATAAATCCTTAAACTTCTCGCAGTCAATGGTCATTTATGTGGAAAATATCATCCCAAACTTTTAAATCTAGTTTATAACTGCATGTAATTCCGTGTATCCTCCTTTTGAGCTGGTATGAATGACAATGCAGGCTTGGGTGACGAGTGACAGAGCTTGATCGGTAAATCTAGTAGGAAGTAAGAGAAAGGATGAAAAAACCTTGAGAGGTTTTGATGAAACTTTAAGCATTTTGGATGTTTTGATGGGCTTGATTCTGGTAGAGGGGTCAAATTTGGTATTTCCTTCTTGGAGGTTGTCAATCTTATCACTGAGCTAGGCAAGGGTGGTCATCATCTATGGTTGAGAATTTATAGCTCGGTTTATCTTCTTAATGAATAACTTTCATAGGGAGATCTAAAACTCGATTGAAGAATCTAAGGAAGCGGTAAAGCTTCGTAGTGGTTTGACGGAAGACAGGAGCCAATAGGGAGCCAGGCTAGAAATTAGGGTACACGATCACACCTGAGCATTTTGATTGATTTTAAGAGAAATTTGAATATTTTTTGCATTTTGTTTTTCTTAGGAAAAGGCAATCAAATATTTTTTTGATTTTTATTCCATAATGATCATGGAACAATCAATTTTAGTTCATCGTCAATCATAAATGAAACTTGGGTAGAAACTTTAATAGAGACAATTGAAATAAAAAGGGGAAATATTTTTGATATTTTTTTGAAAGGGGGAAAAAGGAAAAATCCTCAGCATGATTAAGTTTTACTTGTATTATGTTTTCCTAGGTTGCAATAAAAATGCCGGACACGACCCAAGTCCAGGGAAAAGGTACGGTACATGATGTAAGACACGGTCTGACTTATTTTTAGACTCATGGACAAGGTATTATTTTAAAAATAGTAGAAATAGCGTGAAAATTCAGGTAGTACGGCGACCCAGAATTTTGGTAGAGTTTGGTAGTGTAATTGAAAACTTGGTAAGAGTGTCCTAGGATAGATGCCTATAAGAGGTTGATGCATTTGGTGCGTTAGTGTAAGGGTTCCCCCCTTTGACATGACTTCCACGATGTACCTCTTTCCTATAATGTCAATCATTCATCGGTACGTGTGGATAAGCCATTTGATATACTTGAGTGTACGTGAATTGCCTCATGATATACATCGTGGAGATGGTACATATGAGAGCGAATTCAATATACTCGATGTCTATGACCGAGTTCCTTGCTATATATATCCCGTCATGAGTTCGGTCAAGCATTACGATGCAGGTGGAACCATTCAATATACATCAAAGGTACGAGGCCAATGGAAGGTCACCGTATTTTTATGGCTTTTAAATTGGGGATTTATTAAATTTAATTGAGATAAATTAATTTAATATTAATCCGGAGTTTAATTTAAATATTTACAAGCATGACGAGAGTTAGTAATTATTGGAAATTTGTTAAATATTACTTAATGAGTAAAGTAATATGTAGAATTGAATTTATTAAAATTGTCACGAGTGAATAATATGACAATTATGGAAATTAAGTCGGGACGCGCCTGTGTCGTGTCGGGATTAAATTATTATAATAAAAAGTGAATAAATTATAAGTCGCCCGTATGGTCATTTCGAGTGCGTCAACGTGTTCAGAAGGGTCGAGATAGTTAAAAAAGTGTACCCGGGGGTTTAGTTTGGGTCTCGGAGCATATTTAGGCCTAACCGGTACCCCGGGAGGGCGATTTAAACATTTTCCAAATTAGGCCTTAGTTAATGACAAAAATTAGGAATTAAAAATAAGATGTTAGGAGAGTCTTCTAGGGTTAATATTCTCCAAATATTAGAATGACAGTGAGAGAAATAGAGGAAGAAGCCTTCCAAGGATTCAAGGCCAAGAACTAACTAGATTGCACCACCACCACCACCACCACCACCAAAATGCAGATCTGAGCGAGGGGATCAAGTCTATACGTCTCAAATTCATGGAATCAGACCTACGATCTTAAGGAAAGTATCTATCTTGCTATTTCCTATTTGATATTTCACCCATGTTAGAATATGATTAAGAATACATGTTATTATTGAAGATTATATAATTTAGAAGATTTAAATCACATATTTTAGGAGTAATTCATGAAATCTGGAAGTCTTGTATCATGTAGAGGATTACCCACGAATTGTAATGGTTTAATAGAAAGAAATCTGGAAGAAGAATGAGAATTTTAGAAATCTATTAAAAACTAGGGTTCTTGATAATTCTGCCGAATTGACCCCTTTAATTCGATGACTTTGATGAACTCGTACATGCTTTACGTAGGAAATCATGTAGATAAGTGTATATAAGCAGTGATGTAATTTTTTGGGAGTTTGGGATTTATTAAACACGATTTAGAGGTTTAAAGGTGATGAAGCCCGTAGGTTGGAATAGTAGAATCTGGGCAAGAACTGCTCGATCGATCGACCCCACTCATCGATCGATCGACCCCTCCTGTAAACTAAATGTTTTTCCTCTTTTTATTTAATTCGGATAAAATGAGGAGGAGCCCTTGAATATTATTTAAAGAGCATAATGGGTCATGAAGAGGACCAGTAGGGTCTAAGTAGGTTCTGTTTAATATAATTTTATACAGGATGTAACTGTGGGATAACGGGGGTATGTCACATATTAGAAATCATGAGTACGTTAACTAAGGAATTGAGAAATTCATGAAGGACTTAGACCAGTGTGTTAGTTAGGGTGTTCTTACTGAATTCACCTCTAGGAAGAGAGAATACTTTGAGGGGCGAGAAGTAATTATGAAATGATTATAATTGAGAATAAAAAGAGATGAGTTCTTTATGTGTAAGAATTGGGTAAAATTATAGTACGTACGGTTATAAATATTATTATGGATCGTGGGCGAACCTAATTGGAAAATGAGAATATTTATATATATGACCGAGTGCAGGTGTATATATATATATATTGTATTTGTGTATAATCATACCCGTGCTACTTGCTATCACGGAGGTTGCCGCGTCGAGAGAGTCTTATCTCGATTGGACCTTTATGGGGGATATTGATTTGTACCCTATAACATAGAATTCCTTGGTACAGGCTATCTGAGAATGATAGTCAGATGGTCCTAAGAGATGCGAGGGGTATGTGCTGACCACTTAGTGACTTGGAACTATGCTTCACCTCCATTTTGCATGTATTGTGTTAATACAGTTCGAGAGTGATTCCGAACTAGTATTTCTCTTTGTATGATAGATACGGGGACTTGATAGCAGAGTATACCAGCACCATAGATTTTATGTGGGGTGTCGATAGTATATATATTATATGAGTGATTAATATATATACATATATATGGAAATTATTCTACTGTGCGTATAATTAGATAAATATTGAATAAATGCTCCAAAATTTTAGTAAGTGTTCGAGAACTTTACAACAATATTGAGAAATACATAATTTACATAAGTAATCATTAAGAGACTAATCTCAAAACTCAATTCATAGGCTTGTGACTTCTCGAAATAGAATTTATGGGAGATGAATTAGATAGACTTATGAGGCATTTTAGTAGTACGGTAGGCGTGCACACTAGATGAGAGGTGAGAATTCTCAAGAGAGTGTTGCGTACTAACATGGTTGTTATATTAGCCAATAAGCATTTTAAATACTTGCTAAACTATTTTACACTCGGGCTCTGACCCATTTCCTGTCATTTTTCTCTCTTCTATATATATGTATATATTACAGGTGCCCAACATCATGGGCGTCAGGCATAGGTTCTTTGGATTGGACGTGCTGCAGCTTATGTTGGAGTTGCAGGCTCTTGCAGTAGACAACCCCTCCCTTGTTTAAGCTCTTGATTTAGTTCTTCATAG
Source organism: Sambucus nigra (assembly GCA_949130495.1). Classification (NCBI taxonomy): domain Eukaryota; kingdom Viridiplantae; phylum Streptophyta; class Magnoliopsida; order Dipsacales; family Adoxaceae; genus Sambucus; species Sambucus nigra. The sequence continues at coordinate 397,019,616 of OX422219.1, read as the reverse complement.
CTAGGGCATGTGTCGCCCGATTTCCTATTCCTGTTTAGACTTATTAGAGATTTTGTATTTATTTATTCTTTCAGTATTCAGTACTCATTGGGAGTTACTTCATGTTGTGTTGATTATACTTATGGATATTGACTTGGTTTGAATAATCTAGTTGACATGTTTCTTTTGGATGATAGTTATCCTTAGCATTTATGTTATTCCTAAACTTGGTTTATATTTAAAACGGTTTTTAGAACGGAATTTAATAAATAATATCATTCAAATTGTTTTGACACTTATATTAATTATTTAGGGTGATTAAAATGGAAAACTTATTTTCAGCAGTGATTCTGAGAATGAACCACACCGTTCACCTTGATTTTTAATTTAATAAAGGACTGATCACCTAGTATTTAATTAAGCGAGGTGTTACACTGCGCCCCGTAGGACCGACACCCATCAGGGACAAAATTTTGGTCAATATTTCCATGCTCAGGTGCTTTAATGTACAAGAATGCACGAGTTCTAATTAGTATCTTATGAAAAGTTTTATATATGCTAAATGAGAAGTACTGCAACTATGAGGGAGAGTATAAAATACACAAGTAGCATGGGATAAAGGGGATAATCATGAAGAGTAAAACTAACAAGTATATACATCAAGCATGTAGACTATACAAGGCAAGGTGATAGATACAAAGCATGAGGCATGTGAATATACAAGTGAGTAAGAAACGTGTGTAAGACGAGAGAGTGATATGTGAATAGTCTGAGTGAAAAAAGCATGGGAATATATACAAGTGAGAGAAATATGGAAGTGTGTGCTAGTGAGACTCAACATGTAAATTTACAAATGGTGTGTGACGTGTGTGTAAGTGAGCATGAAGATATATATAAGTAATAAGAATGTGAGAGTGTGTGCTAATGAAGCTAAGCATGGGTATCTACAAGTGGTATGTGAAACATCTGAGTAAGAGTTAGGCTATATACGAGTGTGAGTGTGTGAAGAAAACATGGTGAGTATATACAAGTAAGTAAATAGTGAAACATGGTGAGTATATACGAGTGAGTAAGCACGTGATAAGAAGGTGATATATATACATGTGGTGTGAAAAGAGCATAGTAGAGATAAAAATCATGATAAAAATGAGAGATATATACAATATGTAAATGTAAGAGTAAGGAGAACATACAAATGGAGGCTCATGTACACATATAGAAAAGTAAGAAAGCAAAAGAAATAATAACCATGTGAAAATAGAGTCTATTCCTCTAAAAATGTCCCTAATGGAGTTGCCACTATGGCCATCCGGGTCGAATTCCTCTGGAATGTTGGGTAGGGATGGAAAATCAGAGAAATCCTTATCTCCCACTCTTGCGGGGATTTGAGGCATGGGAGTCCTCTCTCCGTCAGCTGAGCTAAATCTTCGTGGGCTACCTCTGACATAAATCAACTGTCATCAAAAGGGGATATACATGAAGAAATGGAGTCACCAACCTATTTTTCTCAAAATAGGCAAAATAGATGTATACGTCCCGAGAGAACGACATCAAAGACATACTGATGCATATGAAACCAAATGAATCAAGGGTCAGGGGACTAAGTTACGAAATAGGAAGGCGTTAAGCACCCATCTCGCCCTTTCGGTCTCTCATGGGCTATAATAATATTCTCCCTTTGTCCAAAGTGCGTTGTGTGTATTGATGTGTGCAGTGTGAATAACAAGAGAAATAAATTATATGACCTATGACATGAATGCCGGGGTGTAATAATTATATGGAATGTGTAAAAAGAAATAACATAAAAATAAATGTAATGTGAGTGTCCATCGAATTACAAGTCACTATGAAGAAGTGAATGTGTATGTCATGCGAAACACGAATATGTAGGATCTCGTGGACTCACACTACACCAAAACTGGCGATTAGTCACGGCCAAAATCCCTGACCAAAGCTGTGGGTCGCGGACTTGGGCCGTGACCATTTCGGGCGTGACCATTTTCGTGGGTTGCGGCCCAAGTCCGTGACCAAAAAATGGTCACGACCGATAGGGGTCATGGCAGATGGTCGCAGACTTAGGTCGTGACCCATGTCGTGACGGGTCGCGGCCCTTATCCGTGACCCATAACCGTGACAAATTGGTCGTGGCCAAAGTCCGCGACCCACGACCGTGATAAAAAAATAAAAAAAAAATTGGTCGCGGCCCTGATCCGTGACCCATAACCGTGACAAATTGGTCGCGGCCAAAGTCCGCGACTCATTACCGTGACAAAAAATATAAAAAAAATTGGTCGCGGTCCTAATCCGTGACCCATAACAGTAACAAATTGGTCGCGGCCAAAGTCCGCGACCCACAACCGTGACAAAAAAAATAAAAAAAAATGGTCGCGGCCCTAGTCCGTGACCCACAACCGTGACGAAAAAATAAAAATGGTCATGGATAAAGTCCATGACCATATTTAACTATAATTTAAAAAAAATATATTTTTTTGGTCCAATCCTAAAACTGGGGGTCCTGCGAGTGCACCATCAGTTGCTACGTGTAACGTTTGACGCGTACGAGGTGTTACAAATATTTATTATTGGCAAAACAATAAAAAAAATCACAAATTGCGAATCGAGAATGTTGTTAATAAACAAATATATATACAAACTTATAAATATTACACGTCTTAATAATTCACAGACCAAAAAAAAAATTGGGCAGAGTTTTCTCTATTTTCTTGACATTCCAAAATCTGTAAATTTAAAACCTACTTATTATAAAGCCTGCACGGTCATAAAATTCAACAATAAAATTATAAAAGCCTGCACGACCATAAAACTAAACAATAAAAGCCCGCATGGCTGACAAAATATTGATTGTCCACAACATATAAACAATCTTCATGCTGTAGACCATTGCCTCCTTCGTTTGATCCGCGTGAAAAAATCCTACAAATGATAGGATACATAAAAAAAAATATCAGTAACCAAGTAGTTTTACAAAAAATTTAATCAAGCTGAAAAATTGCATATATGAGTTAAAATTATCAGTAACCAAGTAGAAATATACAAATTATCATCGTATTCTCAAACCAGGATGTCCTGCGGCGGTGGGATCAGTTCCTACGAGTTACATTGGTCCCGTGGGAGGTGTCGGCGCCACCCACGGCGCCGTTCGGGGGCTGTTTTGGATTTTCACCCTCTAACGCCATGTTTTTAAGCCTAAGCCTAGAAATATGCAAATTATCATCATATTCTCAATCCGGGAGTCCCGCGACTGTGTGGTCAGTTTCTACGAGTTACATTGGTCTCGTGGGAGGCGATGGTTCCACCCACGGGGCCGTTCGGGGGTTGTTTCGAGTTTTCACCCTCTAACGCCATATTTTTAAGCGTAAGTTTAGAAATATGCAAATTTTCATCGTATTCTCAAACCGGGAGACCCACGGCTATGGGGTCAGTTCCTACGAGTTACATTGGTCCCGTGGGAGGTGTTGGTGCCACCCACGGGGACGTTCGGGGGCTGTTTCGAGTTCTCACCCTCTAACGCCATGTTTTTAAGCCTAAGTCTAGAAATATACAAATTATCGTTGAATTCTCAAACCGGGAGTCTCGCAGCTGCGGGGTCAGTTCCTACGAGTTACATTGGTCCCGTGGGAGGTGTTGGTGCCACCCACGGGGCCGTTAGAGGGTTGTTTCGAGTTTTCACCCTCTAACGCCATGTTTTTAAGCCTAAGTCTAGAAATATGCAAATTATCGTCGAATTCTCAAACCGGGAGTCCCGCGGCTCTGGGGTCAGTTCCTAAGAGTTACATTGGTCCCATGAGAGGTGTTGGTGCCACCCACGGGGCCGTTCGGGGACTGTTTCGGGTTTTCACCCTCAAACGCCATGTTTTGCTTAAGTCTAGAAATATGCAAATTACCGTCGTATTCTCAAACCGAAACTCCCGTGGCTGCGGGGTCAGTTCCTACGAGTTACATTGGTCCCGTGGGAGGTGTTGGTGCCACCCACGGGGCCGTTCGGGGGTTATTTTCACTTTTCACCCTTTAACGCCATGTTTTTAAGCCTAAGTGTAGAAATATGTAAATTACCGTCGTACTCTCAAATCGGGAGTCCCGCGGCTGCGGGGTCAGGTCCTACGAGTTACATTGGCCCCGTGGGAGGTGTTGGTGCCACCCACGGGGACGTTTGGGGGCTGTTTCGAGTTCTCATCCTCTAACGCCATGTTTTTAAGCCTAAGTCTAGAAATATGTAAATTGCCGTCGTATTCTCAAACCGGGACTCCCGCGACTGCGGGGTCAGTTCTTACGAGTTACAAATGTCCCGTGGGAGGTGTTGGTGCCACCCACGGGGACGTTCGGGGGTTGTTTTCAGTTTTCACCCTTTAACGCCATGTTTTTAAGCCTAAGTGTAGAAATATGCAAATTACCGTCGTACTCTCAAACCGGGAGTCCCGCGGCTGCGGGGTCAGTTCCTACGAGTTACATTGACCCCGTGGGAGGTGTTGGTGCCACCCACGGGGCCGTTCGGGGTTGTTCCGAGTTTTGACCCTCTAACGTCATGTTTTTAAGACTAAGTCTAGAAATATGCAAATTACCGTCGTATCCTCAAATCGGGAGACCCGCGGTTGTGGGGTCAGTTCCTACGAGTTACATTGGTCCCGTGGGAGGTGTTGGTTCCACCCACGGGGCCGTTAGAGGGTTGTTTCGAGTTTTCACCCTTTAACGCCATGTTTTTAAGCCTAAGTCTAGAAATATGCAAATTATCGTCGAATTCTCAAACCGGGAGTCCCGCGGCTCTGGGGCCAGTTCCTACGAGTTACATTGGTCCCGTGGGAGGTGTTGGTGCCACCCACGAGGCCGTTCGGGGACTGTTTCAGATTTTCACCCTCTAACGCCATATTTTGCTTAAGTCTAGAAATATGCAAATTATTGTCGTATTCTCAAATCAGAACTCCCGCGACTGCGGGGTTAGTTCCTACGAGTTACATTGGTCCCGTGGGAGGTGTTGGTGCCACGCACGGTTCCGTTAGAGGGTTGTTTCGAGTTCTCACCCTCTAACGCCATGTTTTTAATCCTAAGTCTAGAAATATGCAAATTACCGTCGTATTCTCAAACCGGGAGTCCCGCGGTTGCGGGGTCAGTTCCTACGAGTTACATTGGCCCCGTGGGAGCCTCGTGCACTGGGTTTGCCCTTTAACCTCTAACGCCGTGTTTTTAAGCCTAAGTCTAACTGGGGGTTGTAAATTTCCATAATTGGGGGTTGTGGCAAAGTAATTACACGAATAGAGCTAGTGAGAGTCATATCAATAAGATTTCTTTATTCTCCAACAGACAGGATTGAAGGATAGAACTGGGACTGGTGGGAAGAGTCTTATTAGGTTGTAAAGTCGATTTCTCAATATGAGGAGCTTTGGGGCCTTTTCTTTTCACTTGAGTCCATTCTTCTTCTCTAGTTACATTAGTGGTGGTAGCTTTAGTGTCAGGATTTATCATCCACACTCTTTTAATTTGGGGCATTTGGATATATTATGGCCAAAGGCAACATTGTGGGGACATGAGTTGGTCATAGCTTGCTATTTAACCTTAACACAAGTGGAAGAACCATCCTCCAAAATGAGGTTAATGGAGTTTGGGTAGCTAACTTTTGGCACCATTTCAATGCAAATCCTAGTAAAGCTAATTCTATTCATATTTCTAGTGACTGAATCAGCATAGATGGGGATTCCTATGGTCCCTAGCAATGTGATTGAGGCCTTTAATAGTCCAATATTGCATAGGGATGTTGGGGAAGAGCACCCAAACTGGAACTCTAATAGTATCCTCTTTAAAGAACTTGAAGTCATGTTTTCATTTATTCAAAATGTTGGGGTTCCCCACGAAGTTCCAAGGGCCATTTTCCACCACCTCATCTCTGTAAGTGGGGCTGTGATATTTGAAGAAAAAGTATCCATCATCATGAGCAAACATTTTTCTCTTCATTCAACTCTTCTAGTCTTATCACATTGGTTACCAAGAAAAAGTATTCAATTCTGCTTTGTGTTGGGGATGTGAACTAAAGTTTGGTTACCAAGGAAGCTTTGGATATATTTAGTAGTTTATCAGGGCTTAGGCCTAATCGTTCTAAAAGTAATATGTTCATTACTAGCTTAGATGAAGAGGAGACTCTTAGTGTGGTTAGCAATCTCAACATTAAAAGCTGGACTAATATGCATGTATATATATGTATATATATAACTGTATATGCATGTTTATAACTGTATATATATGCATATATATATATATATAATTATATACTCTGCAGTATACCATTATATATATATATATATACATATATGCAGATTATACACTGCAGTGTATATATATGCAGCGTATATATACTCTGCAGTATATATTATATAGTATATATAGTATGTATATATATACATATATGCAGATTATATACTGCAGTGTATATATATGCAGTATATATATACTCTGCAGTATATATTATATAGTATATATAGTATGTATATATATACATATATGCAGATTATATACTGCAGTGTATATATATGCAGTATATATATACTCTGCATTATATATTATATAGTATATATAGTATATATAGTATGTATATATATACATATATCCAGATTATATATTGCAGTGTATATATATGCAGTATATATATACTCTGCAATACACTGCATATGTATATATATACTGCATATATATACGCGACTGGTTCCTACGACTCACATTGGTCCCGTGCGAGATGTTCGTGACTCTTACGGGACCATTTTGTGTTCATTTGGCGTTTTCACCCTTCGATGGCATGTTTTTATGCTTCAGTCAAACTTTTTGCAAATTTACGTTGTACACTCAAACCGGGAGCCCCGTGACTATGCGGTCGGTTCCTACGAGTCACATTGGTCCCGTGCGAGGTGTTCGTGACTCTTACGAGACCATTTTGTGGTTGTTTTACGTTTTCACCCTTCGATGGCATGTTTTTATGCTTAAGTCTAATTTTTTGCAAATTTACGTCGTACACTCAAATCGCGAGTCCCGTGACTACGCGGTCTGTTCCTATGAGTCGCATTGGTCCCGTGCGAGGTGTTCGTGACTCTTACAGGACCGTTCGGTGTTTGTTTTAGGTTTTCATCCTTCGATGGCACGTTTTTATGCTTAAGTCTAACTTTTTGTAAATTTACGTCGTACACTCAAACTGGGAGCCCCGTGACTACACGGTATGTTCCTACGATTTACATTGATCCCGTGCGAGGTGTTCGTGACTCTTACGGGACCGTTTTGTGGCTGTTTTACATTTTCACCATTCGATGGCATGTTTTTATGCTTAAGTTTAATTTCTTACAAATTTACGTCGCACACTCAAACCGGGAGACGGTCAGTTCTTACGATTCACATTGGTCCCGTACGAGGTGTTCGTGACTCTTACAGGACCGTTTTGTGACTGTTTTACATGTTCACCCTTCGATGGCATGTTTTTATGCTTAAGTCTAATTTTTTACAAATTTACGTCTTACACTCCAACCGGGAACACCGTAACTACGCGGTCGGTTCCTTCAAGTTACATTGGTCCCGTGCGAGGTGTTCGTGACTCTTATGGGACCATTTTAAGGTTGTTTTACGTTTTCACCCTTCGATGGCATGCAAGTCTAACTTTTTATAAATTTACGTCATACACTCAAATCGGGAGCCCCGTGACTACGTCGTCGGTTCCTACAAGTCACATTGGTCCGGTACGAGGTGTTCGTGACTCTTATCGGACTGTTTAGTGTCTATTTTAGATTTTCATCCTTCGATGGCATGTTTTTATGCTCTAGTCTAATTTTTTGCAAATTTGCATCGTACACTCAACTCGGAAGCCCCGTTATTATGCGGTCAGTTCCTATGAGTCACATTGGTCCCGTGTGAGGTGTTCGTGACTCTTACGGGACCGTTTTGTGCTTGTTGTATGTTTTCACCCTTCGACGGCATGTTTTTATGCTCAAGTTTAATTTTTTTGCAAATTTATGCTGTACACTCTAACCGGGAGCCCGTGACTACGCTGTCGGTTCCTATGAGTTACATTAGTCCCGTGCGAGGTGTTCGTGACTCTTATCGGACCGTTTCATGGCTGTTTTATGTTTTCACCCTTCGATGGCATGCTTTTATGCTTAATTCTAACTTTTTGCAAATTTACGTCGTACACTCCAGCCGGGAGCCCCGCGACTACGCGGTCGGTCCTACGAGTTACATTGGTCCCGTGCGAGGTGTTCGTGACTCTTACGGGAACGTTTTAAGGTTGTTTTACGTTTTCACCCTTCGACGGTATACAAGTCTAACTTTTTGTAAATTTACATCGTACACTCAAACCGGGAGCCCCGTGATTACGTCGTGGGTTCCTACAAGTCACATTGGTCCGGTACGAGGTGTTCGTGACTCTTACCAGACCGTTTAGTGTCTATTTTAGATTTTCACCCTTCGATGGCATGTTTTTATGCTCTAGTCTAATTTTTTGCAAATTTGCATCGTACACTCAACTCGGAAGCCCCGTTACTATGCGGTCGGTTCCTACGAGTCACATTGGTCCCGTGCGAGGTGTTCGTGACTCTTACGGGACCGTTTTGTGCTTGTTGTACGTTTTCACCCTTCGATGGCATGTTTTTATGCTCAAGTTTAATTTTTTTGCAAATTTATGCTGTACACTCTAACCGGGAGCCCCGTGACTACGCGGTCGGTTCCTATGAGTTACATTAGTCCCGTGCGAGGTGTTCATGACTCTTATCGTACTGTTTTATGGCTGTTTTACGTTTTCACCCTTCGATGACATGTTTTTATGCTTAAGTCTAACTTTTTGCAAATTTACGTCGTACACTCCAGTCGGGAGCCCCACGACTACGCGGTCGGTCCTACGAGTTACATTGGTCTCGTGCGAGGTGTTCGTGACTCTTACGGGACCATTTTAAGGCTATTTTACATTTTCACCATTCGATGGCATGTTATTTATGCTTAAGTCTAATTTTTTACAAATTTACGCCTTACACTCAAACCGGGAGCCCCGTGACTACGCGGCCGGTTCATACGAGTCACATTGGTCCCGTGCGAGGGGTTCGTGACTCTTACGGGACCGTTTAAAGGTTGTTTTACGTTTTCACCCTTTGATGGCATGTTTTTATGCTCAAGTCTATTTTTTATCAAATTTCCGTCATACACTCAAACCGGGAGCCCCGTGACTACGCGGTTGATTCCTACGAGTCACATTGGTCCCGTGCGAGGTGTTCGTGACTCTTACGGGACCGTTTTGTGTTTGTTTTACGTTTTCACCCTTTGATGGCATATTTTTATGATTTAAGTCTAATTTTTTTTCAAATTTACGTCGTACACTCGAATCGGGAGCCTCGTGACTATGCGGTCGGTTCCTACGAGTTACATTGGTCCCGTGCGAGGTGTTTGTGACTCTTACCGGACCGTTTTAGGGTTATTTTACATTTTCACCCTTCGATGGCATGTTTTTATGCTTAAGTTTATTTTTTTGTAAATTTACGCCATACACTCACCCGGGAGCCCCGTGACTACGCGGTCAGTTCCTACGAGTCACATTGGTCCCGTGCGAGGTGTTCGTGACTCTTACCAGACCATTTTGTGGTTGTTTTATGTTTTCACCCTTCGATGGCATGTTTTTATGCTTAAGTCTAATTTTTTACAAATTTACGTCGTACACTCAAATCGCGAGTCCCGTGACGACGCGGTCTGTTCCTATGAGTCGCATTGTTCCCGTGCGAGGTGTTCGTGACTCTTACGGGACCATTTGGTGTTTGTTTTAGGTTTTCATCCTTCGATGGCATATTTTTATGCTTAAGTCTAACTTTTTGCAAATTTACGTCGTACACTCAAATCGGGAGCCCCGTGACTAGACGGTCTGTTCCTACGATTTACATTGATCCCCTGCGATGTGTTCGTGACTCTTGCGGGACCGTTTTGTGGATGTTTTACATTTTCATCATTCGATGGCATATTTTTATGCTTATCGTCGTATTCTGAAATCGGGAGTCTAAAATATTTTCAACACATTATCCAACAATCAAACCAATAATTATCACGTACTCCTTCTAATTATCACATATTCCTTCAAACATACTATCCAACAACAAGCCAATAACCAATAATTATCCCGTACTCCTTATATCATCTAAAAGATTTAATAAATAATGCATATCAATTATATAACTACTTTAGTTAAAGTAAAGAGTACCTAGTGTGTAATGAAGAACTGGTATGTAATGAAGAAGTGGTATCTAATTGGTATGTAATAATGTATGTGAGCATTCAATTTCTATAAAATTGGATGAACAAAATAAAAAATATCATAAAGTTTACCATGATATGTGTAGGTAGTAGCGTTGCACCTCTATCCGGATGCTCACTCACTGTGAAATACCAAATCTGAAAAAATGTTTACACTCCGTTAAAATAATTGGTTAATTTAAACACTCCGTTAATTTCAGGGACAATATGCCGTTAAAATATGAGGGTCACTATGACGACATATTCCCCCTGAACCGTTAATTCCAGGGGCACTATGAGGGTCTGGTTAGGTTAATTACAGGGGCACTATGAGGGTCTGGGTAATCCAGTAGAGAAAGGACTCAAGTCAGGAACATGAAACAAAGAAAATGACTGTAAAGTTAGTATAGTAGATCATGATATTCAAGAAACAAATGTAAATATAATTTACTTATGAACCTGCATAGTTTCAATCTGCCTCAAAAGAGACCTAGTAGATTCAGGAACTTGAGTAATCAACTCTGCAACCATTTCCTATAATGTACTTTCTACGAGGTTTTCCATTAACCATATAATACAAAAAGGAAAAAAAAACGATAAAAATAAAAATTAGGACTAAAATACCAAATATACTAAAATCGATTAATATGAATATTAACATCCTAAAATCTAAATATGTGATATAAATTGGCTTACCCAAAGTTTTTTTTACTAATATTAACAACCTAGTAGGTTGTAAGACTAAAGTTTCAAAAACATTATCTCACACTATTTTTACTTTTACATTAAATTATCTATATATACTATATATATAGATAAAAAATATTTTCCCAAATTCAAATCATATAAATTATCTATATATACTATATATACTGTGTATAAATTGTAAAGACATGTGAACTATATATACATATATTAATGGAATCTACATAAATTAATGGAGAAAAAGAATAAAATTTACCTGGGAGAGAGTTGGGGCTGGGACGGAGCTAGGGCGGAGCTGGGGCGGCTGCTGCTAGTAGGTTGAAGCTGAGGAATACGTGTTCGACTAACCTCCTTAGAACTCCAACTGATTGACGAGAGAGAATCACCATGTTTTAGCGCTAGGTCATCAACATCTGACGAGAGAGAGAGAGAAGTGGGCAAATGAAAAAAGAAATTAGCGCGTCTCTTTATTTTTTAGGAATGACCTGGTCACGGCCTAAAGCCGTGGTCCACCATCGCAACCCACCACTCCCTTGGAGCTCTTCCTGCGACCTGATTGACGAAGAATGGTCACGGCCTACAACCGTGACCCCCTTGCGCGACCTACAACAGCTATCAAATGAGGTATGGTCACGACCCGTAGCCGTGACCCATACCAAGACATGGTCACGGCCCAAAGCCGTGATCCTCGAACTGTGATGCGCGACCCTTCTCATCCAACCTATAGTGCTTCAATGAGGTATGGTCACGGCCCATAGCCGTGACCCACGCCCAGAAATGGTCACGACCCTAAGCCGTGACCCTCAATGTGTGTACTCACTTCTTCCTTATGCCATGGGTCACGGACTTGGGCCGTGACCCATCCGCGACCAAGCTTGGAGGGAATTTGGCGCAAGTTTGGTGCCAAGATGGTCACGACCTGGTCACGACCCAAGTCCGCGACCACTGTAGTCACGGACCAAGTCCGTGACCACTTCCAGAGCATCGATAATTTAGTGTGGTAATAAATATGGTCACGCCAAATATGGAGTGGGTCACGGCCCAAGTCCGCGACGAGCTGGTCGCGGACTTGGGCCGTGACCCACTGGGCGTGACCATTCGCAGGATTTGGTGTAGTGTCAGAAATACTAATAAGTACAAGAAAGCATAAAATGAGAAAATAGGGCTCGGATTCTAGGATTGGCCTGAGATGCCTACGTAGCCCAAGGGACATCAATATCCACGTAGTTAGGTAACACATAAGGATGGAGTTTAACCCATAAATCCTAATTTATGACTTCCTTTAGTTTACTTGTTAGAAATTGCGCACAAGTGTATAAAAATGTGAAAATTGAGTAAATCCCAATTTAGCATTTATAAGAAAACCCTCTTTTTGGCCTTTTTATAATTTATAAAAATAAGATTTACGTGTACTAAATAATAAAAATAAGATTAGTTTTGATAAGAGGGAATGAAATAAAGATATATAAAAAATGGAAAGAAATGTAAACAACAAATACTAATAAAGTGAGTTATAAATGAATAAGGGTTGACCTTCTAGAGAATTTTAATTTCGATTTTTCCAAATGTTAGGAGGCTGATTTTAGTATGGTTTGGTGGTGGTGATGTAATGAGAGAAAGTAGGGTGGAAAGTGTAAGGGAATGATGTAAGGAAATGGAGAGAATGTATGCAAAAATGGAATTTTAGGGCACTAATTATGAGGGGAATATTATCATTTAAAAAAGGGACCTGTGAGAATGAGGTCATGGTCCCATTAAATAGTAAGAATTAAGATTTTAGGGGGTGCCGATCGGCATGTCCCCTTTCTTGCCTATCATCATGGCTCATTCCTTGTGGGGTCTAGGGTGTCTATAGGCAGTCCAGAACAGACTTTTTCAAAACACGAGCATAAAATGAAAACCGCAAATCCAAATCACCCATTGTCAGGAATGTTGAAAAGGGTATTTAGATCCCTACAAGAATCCATTGAGATACTCTAGGTTTGAGAGTTGACTAAATTCAAACGGGATTGGAAAGCACCAGATTGTTTTTGGATCGGGGTTTTCGGAGTAAAAAGGTATGTTCGGGAAAACTTTTGGCATATTTGGGCACGATCTGGACTGTTGGAAAGGGGATTCATAACCCTATAAGATTTCATTTATCTTCACTGGGTTTGGATAGCTGACCTAGGACAAATGGAGATTAGGAGTTCCCGATGGCCTCTAAATTAGGTTTCAGAGTAAAAAGGCATATTCGTGCGAACCGTGAGGCCAATTCACGCATGATGTGGACCGTTAGAAAGGGGATTTAGAGCCCTATGAGATTTCATTAAGCTTCACTCAAATTGAAGAATTAACTGAAGTCAAACGGTGTCTGGAAGCACCCAATGGACTCTCGATCAAGTCTCAGAGTAAAAGGATTGTTTGTGATAACCGAGAGGCCGACTAACGCACGAAATGGGCTGTTTGAAAGGGAAATGAGAGCCCTAGGAGATTTCATTGAGATTTGATCAGTTTGGATAGTTGATCGAGGTCAAATGGTTCTCGATAGCACCCAATCCTTCTAGATTAGGTCTCAAAGTAAAAAGGCACGCTCGTGTGAGCTGTGAGGTCGATTCGCGCACGGTATGGACCATTGGAAAGGGGATTCAGAGCCCTATGTGATTTCATTGATCTTATCTCATGTTGAAGAGTTAATCGAGGTCAAATGGGTCCTGGGAGTGTTCGGTGGCCTCTAGATCAGGGTTCAGAGTATGACAAAGGGTCTTAGGGTGGGTAGGGGGAGCGTTAGGGACCTAAGGAGGCATCGAGGGAAGCACTAAGATGGTTTGTCTAAAATTTTACATCTTAGCTTTTCAATGGACATAGATTGAGCCATTGATGATTATTATAACTTGAACCACTATATTAATTCATCTAACATGGGTAAAAGAAGAATATTTCACAATTAAGCAAAATATATGACCCACAAATGAGAACCTTGTGCTGATACCAATTGAGGACTGTGTGTTATGTATGTGACTCGAATACCTACACCAAACCTAGAGGGGTGGGGTGGGGGAATAAGTTTGAAAGTATCCTATGGTAAATTTTTCGATTTTAACATTTTTTCTTAAAATTTTGAACCTCTTAACACATAATTTAATAAGTATCTTTTTAATTGTCTTGATTAACTCACACAACAATGAAATTAAGTGAATTTGGATATGAAAACTATATCTAACACATCTAGTTTAATTTTAAGCAATTTCACTATATTCAAGTTTGATCTAAGTGATGTGTGTGATTGAATGTGTGTAACTGAATGAAAATCATACACAAGAATACACAACACAAAGTTCATGTGGAAACCCCCCCACCTAGGGGTAAAAAACCTCTATGCACTTCAATTTTCATTATACTTAAAATGATGTTTTACACAAGTCAGGAAGATACGTCTGACATAAGCACTCTCTTAATTACCTATGAACCTCATAACTTTTACTCATAGATAATGAAATCCACAATGAGCTCCACGTCATGAATGCATAAGTTAAATCTCTTCCTTAAAGTCAACGCCACTCTCAAGTTTCCCAATAAATTGAATTGCCTCCAATTTTAGATCAAGAATCAATAGATAATAGCAATTCAAACATATAATGATGAATTGATAAAGGCTAATGAAGGTCTGATAAAAAACACTCTAAATTCACCCACAAACACTTTTGATCAAGCCATAGGTAATTTTTTTAAAAGTTTATATTGAACAAGTGAGATTTGATTTAAAGGAGATAAAATATCTCTTAGATTTGAAAAATCGCTCAAAGAGGTTTTTTAATTATGTAAAATTCATATACATTGAATTGAGAGGGAAAATGACTTTTTTATAGAGATTTTTCAAAATCTTATCCCGCCGTGTGCATGGTGCACTTTTTTCGTGCACACAATTTTAAACACTATGGAATTGTCTCACAGGTTGTGTGCAAGAGCATAATTTGGAGCCATGCAAATGTCACCGTGCGCACAAGCTTAAAACTAATCTTTGTGGATGGTTAAGGCAATAAAACATTATAAAATCCTTAACATGTTCAGACACAAAGCCATACTCCTCATATATATTTCAAATGTCCTCTGACACAGTTTTAAAACACTTGTTCCATCAAATTTTAAAATCCTCGTGCATTTAAAAAAATATTGTGCCGTTTGTGTGTTTAGACATATACACTTCACAATATCAACTAAAATGATATAGTCTTTAATATGTACTTCACAATATAACCTAAAATGATATATTCGTTAATATAACATGAATGCATGGAAACAAAATTCTTTAGTGAGCAATGTTTAAGATCTTCAATCTTCTAAGGTTCATTCTAAGACAAATGATCGCGCCTCACTCATTCGAATCAAGTCTATGTGACTTGAAAGACTCAATGACTCAAAATGTTTTGTCATGAGAACTAACCAACTAATATTTATTCCAAAATTATATATTCAAACTCACCCACTTAAGATAAGGAATCCATTATAATCTCCATAGGACGGACAAGAAAGTAGCATTTTCCTCCTTAGAGTCACATTATGCTTGAAATCTCCAATAGCTCAAAGTATATCCTCTTTACATATTGGAGTGTAGATATTTAATTATGATGTAGAATGATGTAAGGACATGTTTTATAAATGTCCGGGGTAGAATCTAGGAATTTTCCAAGTGTCCAAGATCACAATTAAGTATGTCTGATACCGCTACATTCGACACGTCTCCACGATCATCCACGACGGCCTTGATCCGAATTCATGCATCCATCATATTCGTACGTGCATCATGGTTAAAGCAACGTACACTTCAATAGTTCCCACTACTCCACGTACTTATGGTAAAAATAATTTTAATTGGAGTGTTTAATTATTTGCATAAATAGTTGGGAATATTTTTTTAATAAATTTTCAAAGTCTGGAAGTTGATAAACACGCAAGATCTTTTTAAGGAGTTTTTTTGAGACACACCACTGATGTTGTTCGAACGACATCATATGTCGCTCGAACGACGCACCGCCTCAACATGCTTATTTAAACAGTGTTCATGCTACACGTTTTTCTCAAGTTTGCATACCTCCGTTCCTGCAAAAAGGTATTAATTACGCAGTTTGAAACTATCTTCATGCATGAAAATGAGTATTTCGATGAATTTTGTGCACGCTTATTAGATATCATGAACACTAGTTTTAACTTAGGAGAACACATTCCTGATGCTAGGGTAGTTAAGAAAATTTTGAGATCACTGCCTAAGAGATTTGTCCCCAAAGTCACTGTGTTAAATTCATTAAGTAATTTGAGTACGCTGAAATTAGAGGAGTTAGTTGGAGATCTACAGACCTATGAAATTGACATGTTCCCAAACACGATAAAATTAAAAGATAAATGGGGTAGCACTTAAAGCCCAGACCAGAAAGAGTGAGGGGTCAAAGATATGTGAGTCATCTAAGAAAAGAGAGGAAGAGATGTCTGATTCTGATTTTGACCTAGATAATTTGGTCCTATTTACAAAAAAATTGAAGAAATTTATCAAATTCAAGAAAAATGGAAATTTTAAAGATAAAAAGAATTTTGAGAAAGATAAAAAGGATACCTCTAAGAAAGAAAATGAGATATGTTTTGAGTGCGGCGATAGAGGTCATAAGGGGTTTGAGTGTGCAACTACGTTGAAACGTCAAGAACAATCCAAATCTGCTTTAAACACCACCCTTAGTGACGATAATGAGGTCGAGTCGGTGGACTCCAAAGACGAGTCATCGCATGAATGTAACTTCACCGCATTAATGTCTAGTCATGTGAGTACTGACAGTGATCCTCACAACGATGAGGATATAAGCTCACAGGGACACCTCGACAGTGATAACCGTGTGAGTGAGGGGGAGGAAAAAGCAAGTGAGAGCGAGAATGATCTCCGATGCGCGTACGCTGATTTATATGCTGATACTTTTAAGACCAAAAAGCATTATCTCTTAGGATAGCTTCTCTTGAGAAGGAATTAGGATAGATGAGAGAGAGACCTCCATGTCCACTGCGTTGAGAGAGAGAGAGAGGCCGCCTGTGTTGAGAGAGAGAAAGTTTTTGGAGAGAGAGAAAGTGTTTTTATGAAAGAAAAAGGGGACTTGACTAATAAAATGGCTGATGTGATGAGTGAGCTCCATCCCTCCTTGGACAACCGAAAGAAACTGGAATCCCTTGTAGCCCAACTCTCTCGGGACCTTAGGAGATCCCGGGAAGTCAAGGTAAGAATTGAGGATCGATCTGGTAAGATGGGAAAAATGCTCCTCGCCCCTAATTTGGGTTTAAGTGAGAGGACGGGAATATGTTTTGATGGCACTTCCACGTCCCATATGTCATTGGAACCGGTTCCCGAGTTTATTACAAATCCTTATGGCCACCCACCTAAAAATCAGAAGAGAGTTCGGCTAAGAAAAGAAAATCAAAGTCGGCCTAAGTCTACATATTTTTGTACTTACTACAAAAGAAAAGGCCATATTCATAAGTATTGCTATAGTTTGGGTCGGACATGACGTACTTTTGCTCCGTCACATTCCATAACTGATTTTGAGAGTCTTAGAGAGCGAGTTGAGTTTCTAGTCACCACATCTCAGAGTATAGTGGAAGAGTTCCAACGGATTTCTATACCGTCAGTGGACACTTCTAAAATCCCGACTAGAGTCAACAATGACAAGGAAAAACATAATATTACCACATCTTGGGTGCCTAAACACAATGCAAAAGCCCTCATTGTTCATGTTACTCTTAAAGCACATAATTCTCTACAGTGGTACTTCGATAGTGGGTGCTCCAGGCACATGACTGGTGAGATTTCTCTGTTTACCTCCCTCAAGGATCATAAGGAAGGTAAAGTCACTTTTAGAGACGAGAGAAAAATCTAGCATAGTAGGACGCGGTACAATAGAGTTACCAGGATTTCCTAAGCTAGAGAATGTGTTGTACGTCAAGGGGTTGAAAGAAAATTTACTCAGCATTAGCTAGCTGTGCGACGTTGACTTTGCAGTAAAGTTTGACCGAAATAAATGTCACGTCTATGATCAAACCGGTAAACTTTTATTGCAAGGGGTGAGGACTAAAGACAATTGTTATGGGATCATGCCTGAGTCCTCATTTGTCTACAACTACGCCACGATCACTACTATGGATCTGTGGCACCAACGTCTAGATCATGTGAACTTTCGAGATTTAGAAACGTTAGTAAAAATGGACCTAGTACGTGGCTTACCATCGCTAGGAAAGACAACTTCTGCAGTTTGTGGACCCTCCCAGTTGGGAAAGTAAATTCGTAGCCCCCATCGAAAGTTGAATTCCATTACCACCTCTCGCATCCTTAAGTTGAAACATATGGATCTTATGGGTCCTACTCATACTGAGAGTATAGGTGGTAAGACGTACATTCTCGTGATGGTAGATGATTTCTCACGCTACTCGATTGTAGGTTTTTTGCGAGAGAAGTTCGATGTTGTAGATTTTCTTACAACCAAGTGCGGTGTGTTGCAAAATCAACACAATGTCACTATCAATAGAATGCATAATGATAATGACACTGAGTTTAAAGAAGCAAAAGTAGATCTTTTATCTGATAGCCTCAAAATCAAACACGAATTTTTGGCCGTTAGGACTCCTCAGCAAAATGGGATTATTGAGAGGAAGAATCAAATGATTCAGGAGATGGCTAGATCTATGCTTTTGGGTCGTAAAATTGTAAGAAGATTTTGGGCAGAGGCAATGTCTACCGCATGCCATACGGTGAATAGGGTATATCTTCATCCACACACACTTACGATGCCTGAGGGTATTTCGTATGTCCCTACTTGTATTTTCATTGTAATCGTGTAAACCGTTCTTTACAAATTATAGTGAAACTAAGAGGGTTTTTCCCCTGTGGGGGATTTTTCCTAACTTTGATTGTCTTGCATGCGTATATTATTTCATTAGTCAATCATTTTTATTTGCAAGAGTTAAGACTTGTTGGAAATAAAATTGGAATTTAATTAAATAAGTTTGACATAATGTGGACTGGAAAGAAGCCCAACCTTTCATATTTCTGTGTCTTTAAAACCGAATGCTACATCCTACGGGATAGAGAGCAATTAGGAAAGTTCGACTCCTGGAGCGACGAGGGGATATTTTTAGGTTATTCATCATCTAGTAGAGCTTATCGGGTCTATAACCTGAATAGCTCTAAGGTTATAGAGTCAATAAACGTCACCGTACAAGATGACGAACCACCGACGTTTATTGATTCTAACCTTTTGGGTGAGTTGGAGTGACTTATTGATGATCCCGTTGTGCCTCCCATACCCAAAGTGGATCCCATTCCTGATTTAGGGAACACTCTTGCTTGGGTTCGCAAGAGTCACGACCCTTCTACTATATTAGGAGATCCCACCCTTGGGGTCAAGATTCGTGCTTAGCTAGAGAACGTTGTTATCCATATTTGCTACACGTCCAAAGTCGAGCCTAAGAACTACAAAGAAGCACTTAAAGATGAACACTGGATATGTGCTATGCAGGATGAGTTGCTTCAGTTTAGAAAGAATGATGTCTGGGAACTGGTCCCCCAACCTAGTGAGACAAATGTGATAGGTATCAAGTGGATCTTCAAGAATAAGGTGGATAAGACTGGTACCATTATCCAAAATAAAGCTAGGTTGGTCGCTGAAGGATACACACATATTGAGGGTGTAGACTTTGACGAGACATTTGCTCTTGTTGCGAGGCTTGAGTCTGTTCGCTTACTACTCGTCATCGCATGTCATCTGCACTTCAAGTTATATCAGATGGATGTCAAGAGTGACTTTCTAAATGGCATTATATAGGAGGAGGTTTGTGTGGAACAATCAAAAGGGTTTGAAGAACCTAAGCACCCTAATCATGTCTACTATTTGAGGAAAGCCTTGTATGGTTTGAAGCAAGAACCCCGTACTTGGTACGAGAGGCTTACTTCCTATCTCTTAGCCCGTGGCTTCGAGAGAGGGGGAGTTGATATGATGTTGTTCGTTATAAGAGATGACAATGCTATTTTGGCTGCCCAAGTTTATGTGGACGACATAGTCTTTGGATCCACGTTCTCGCAGCATGCTCAGCACTTTGAGGAGGAGATGAAAAGTGAGTTTCAGATGAGCATGGTTGGTGATCTTACTTTCTTCCTTGGTCGTCAGGTTCGTTAACTAGAGGATGGGATGTTCATATCCCAATCTAAGTATTCTAATGACCTTGTAAAGAAATTTGGTCTAGACTCTGCTAAGCACTCACGTACACCGATGAGTACCTCAACTAAGCTTATCAAGGACACTTCAGGCAGGGCATGGAGCAAACCTTGTATCAGAGTATGATAGGTAGTCTTTTCTACTTGACTGCCAGTCGTCTCGATATATCCTTTAGTGTTGGAGTCTGTGCGCGATACAGGCGTCCCCAAAAGAGTCACACTTTCTCGCTCTTAAGCGTATTATCAAATACATGAGTGGGACTCTCTCACTTGACATATGGTATTCCTTTGATACCAATGACCGTTTATCCGCCTATTCGGATGCCGATTGGGCCGAGAATGCAGATGGATGTAGGATCACTTCTAGTGGGTGTTTCTTCTTTGGTTATGCTCTTTTCTCTTGGTTTAGCAAGAAACAAAACTCAATCTCTTTGTCCATTGTGGAGGCTAAGTACATACCCACCGGGAGTTGTTGCACGCAACTTCTATGGATGAAGCAGATGTTGGAGGATTATGGGATATAACAAGACACCATGACTATTTTCTGTGATAACATGAGCGCGATACATATATCCCGTAATCTAGTCTAGCATCTGTGCACAAAAAACATTAGGATACACGATCACTTCATCCGTGAGCTTGTAGAGGACAAGCGTATCCTTGTGTTTTGTATCTATCGACCTCCGGTTAGCCAATATTTTCACAAAGCCTTTAGAGGCCCTTAGATTCGAGAGTCTTAGAAAGTATTTAGGAATTTGCTCAGTTGGCTGAGGGGTGGTCACTAGGTCTAGAGTAGGATACATTTTTCCTTGATCATATCATTTGATTCCTATCTCTAGATTGTATCATTTGTATATTTCTTTGTTTGATCTTTATTTTTTTTAAAAAAATTGAAAATTCCAAAAAGATTTTTTTTTTATTTTAGAAAAAGCCAAAAAGATTTTCTTTTAATATTTTTTTTTGAAAAACACAAAAAGAGTTTTGTATTTTGTTTACATCGTTTATGGATGAACATTTAAGATAACCATAGTCACAACTTCATTTCATATTCGTCGTGACTGTTTGATAGTGATTTGACATGCTACATCATTTCATCCATGTGCTTTACATTGATTGGAGTCTTTGAGATGTGATTAGTGATATCTTCTACATGTTTGGCTCCTCATATCCTTTATTGCTCACATGAACGGTATTATTTGAGTATTGTACTTGTCTATCACATATTGGCTTGAGCGTTTTCATCTCAATTCTATCTATACAACGACCAAAATGCGATAAAACTTAACAAAATAGTAGTGCATGTAAAAACCGTTTACTGTGAGGAATTAATTGCAACAAAATATGACGAGTGAATCACGAGAAAGGGCTACGAGGGTTTAAAATTAACTCATCGAGAAAGCGGCCATTTACAAAAAAAAAACTGAAAAAAATTAAGTGTCAAGAAGAAGAAAAACATGCCAACTCAAATGGACTAATAGGTTTTAGCTTTCATCACCTCAAAAGAAAAATATAATGTATAATTATTTAGGAGGGAGTTTGGTTGGAAAGAAATGAAAAACGGGTTTGCACGTCCTTAAAAGTCATGAAAAAGCGTTTCACACGTTTTGGACGTTATTGGTGTGGAAATCACTTTGAGCTTTGATTTGCTGATTTGATTGAGTCAATTTCTTTTAATTTCACATTTCTTTTACACCGAAGGAAGATGTTGAATTTATTCATTAGAAATATCCAACATTCATCGTGCACATATGTTAAGGTTATTTATATTGATTTTCCTGTTAAATTTGTTCACACCCCTATATTTTTGCTATCATTGAATTGGTTGTTTTGCTGTTCTTTCATGGTGTGATTTTTTTCCTTAAAAATTTTGAAAAATTCAAAAAGAGAAAGTTTATTTCCTTCTGACATTCTCCATTTGCATTGCTTATGTTCTTCATATCTATCTATTTGGACACATCATAAAATGGGGGAGAACGAATTATGGGGGAGAATTGCTTATTTGTTTTTATAATGATTTGTTGCTCATAATTGATATTTAATACTTCTTATCATTACATTTCAAACTGTTGCGCATCACGGGTATTTGTTTCTTATCTCATGTGTGTAGGTATCAAAATGGAGAATAATGTTTTTCACACCCTGATGATGACAAATAAAGTTTGAAGAGTTGAGGATTTGAAGCAGAGGATCGAATTTGTGAAGACACACATTTAGTATTTCCAGTTTTTGAGTTTAATGGGGATATTAGATTATATGTCAGTTTGTTTATTTTGGGCAGCATAATTCAGATATTTTTTTATATATGTATCGGCATAGACATATGAGCAGATTTGTGAGGACATGTTTTATAAATATCTGGGGTAGAATCAAGGAATTTTCCAAGTTTCCTAGATCACAATTAAGTATGTCTGATACCGCTACATTGGTACATCTCTACGATTACCCACGACGGCCTTGATCCGAATTCATGCATCCATCATCTTTGTCCGTGCATCATGGTTAAATCAATGTACACTTTAATAGTTCCCACTACTCCACGTACTTATGGAAAAAATAATTTTAATTGGAGTGTTTAATTATTTGCATAAATAGTTGGGAATATTTTTTAAATAAAATTTTGAAGTCTGGAAGTTGATAAACACGCAAGATATTTTTAAGGAAGTTTTTGAGGCACATGATTGATGTCGTTCGAACGACATCGTATCTCGTTCGAACGAGATACCATCTCGCTCAAACGACATCGTAGGTCACTCGGACGACGCACCACCTCAACATGCCTATTTAAATTGTGTTCGTGCTACACGTTTTTCTCAAGTCTTCATACCTCCGTTTCTGCAAAACAATACCTATTTCCAGACTTCATATTTTTAAGGTTTTAATACGTGTTTGATTCACAAATAATTCCCAATTCTTTATGCGAATCCTCTAAACCCCAAGGAAGATTATACTACAGATGAAGCTTTTCCATTACTGATCTTCTGGAGCTCTTACAGGAACTCTAGCCGATGACATTGAAATCGATGCGTGAGGGTATTTCGTATGTCACTACTTGTATTTTCATTGTAATCCGTGTAAACTGTTCTTTACAAATTATAGTGAAAATAAGATGGTTTTTCCCCTGTGGGGGATTTTTCCTCAACTGTGATTATCTTGCATACGTAGATTATTTCATTATTCAATCACTTTTGTTTACAAGAGTTAAGACTTGTTGCGACTAAAATTAGAATTTAATTAAATAAGTTTGACATTGATTGCTGGTGCACTCTCAAATGATTAGATTGAATCTAGTATACATGGATAAGATTTCAAAACACTCTCAATTCCTTACAAATCATAGATCTAGATTTTCTCAATCTTAGAAGAAATAAGTGATTTTAAACAAAGAGAAGCAATTGATATGCTCTCAATATTAAAAATACTTTCTAAGCGTTAGATAAGTAAAGATGAAGTCATATGTTTTTAAAATGAAGAGAAAAGTCCTTATTTATAGAAAAAATTAAAATCCGGGTCTACCATGTGCACAGAGGCAAGTTAGCACTGTGTGTATGATTTTATGAAGGGATAAATTTTTATTCCTAAGATGTGCAATCATGAGCATGGGGCCAGTTTTTAGTCTTGCGCATGATTTTACATATGGAATTCTTTATTACTAAAATGTGCAGGTCATGTGAACGAATTAAGGGAAGAATTTTTTTTGCCTCACTTAAACTACATTCTGACAATACATAACTCTTTCCCTAAGTTATCAAAGTATAAAATCACTCTTTCAATTTAACAACACAATTTTATCAAAAATTAATGAAAAATGTGTGTTTATAGCCAAAACATTCCATCATAATAAAAATTCAACAGGATACGTCTTCAATGAGTTCAAAATGGAAGTATTTTTGTTGTAGAGATTCCAAGTAATTCTCTAAAGTTGAATGTTTATGAAGTTTAAGAAAAAACTCTCCCTACGAAAAAATCTATATGAATTATATTTTTTTTTGTCTTAAATGATGCAAGAATCAAATTCTCTGACATACAATAAATCCCACTAATATATTCATATAAAAGATTACATTATCAATCTCCTATTAAAGATTCTATGTGAACAACCCAAACCAAAAAACATCTTGATTACATCTACAATGCCCACTTCACATTATCCATATAATGAGAGTAGTAGGATGTAATTCACATGAAATTCAAATACTGAGGACAAATCAAAAGTCGAGTCTGAAACTTGGGATTGAGCAGCAACAACACGACTATAACTGAAATACATGAATCAAAGACATAAGATCATGCAGGTTAAGTATGCATAAAGAGAAACCCTTGCTTTGGGAATCCTCCTATAAAAATGAGACATAAATATGGTAAAATGAATGAACGCATATGGAAGGAGATAAATTCATATAATATAATCAATCACAACAAGTATTAGTACACCAAAATGCACTTTTAGTAACAAACTATTTTTTTTATTCCTAACAATATTATATTATCAGTATTTCTCACAATAAATTACCGTTAGTAGTCTTATATAATTGTTACTAATATTAGGTTGAGAATTAAAAAATAAATGAGAAAATTAATTTGATATTTCTCAAATGGAGGAATACCATATTGGCTTTCCCCCAAAATGAAAACTACCTTAGATGTCTAATTCCCTTCCAAATGAAAAACCTGACTCCACTATTTTTAACACATTTCTCAAATGCCCCTATATGGTGACTTTTTCTTTTTGTAAATCTCCATCTCCATCATTTCTACGCTAACATATTCGACTTATTTCTTAGTTATGATTATCCTTTCACTGCATGTGTGCATTTACCCGTATCGATTGCATATGTTTAATTTTTTTTAATTTGATTAATATGTAGATCGACCCAATTCATTTTGAAAATTTTATTGTCGTGTCATACATGTTAGATTCATTTACTTTAATTATTTATCAAGAAATTTATAGGTTAGGGAATTTTGAATGCACGGGTTGTTGTTAAATTTTGGTTAACCAAGTGGTAATTAGGATAGTAGTAAATATTTTAGTCTACACGTTTTTAGGTAGCATGTTATCTTATAGATTTTATTTTTTCCTAATAATCCTTTCAAATAGAAACAAAGAACGAAGTAACTAGAAAGATTGTTATAATCACCTTCTTTTAGAAGGATTATTAGAAAAAGAACGGTTTTTAATGTATTCAGACAAAAAGCTGACATAGATGCTATGGGTAGAATTTTATTTATTATTTAGCTCACATCTTAGATCTAGGAACTTATCCATCTTCCATAAAGGAGCCGAATAAACCAAAGTTTTGTGTTCGGTTTTGAATTAGAGACATTTAAAATGCTGAATCTACGTCAACTATAACCCTTAACCTTCCACGCTAACAATCCGTGTTCCTTTATGATTCTTAATATTGCATTTTTTGGAGAGATTAATACATGTTTTAAAGGAAGAATGTCATTGACCGCTGTCTTTTTCCTTTTTATTTTATTTTTTCACATTTTTTGTTTGTTCTACAAAACATTCTATGCCCCAGCACAAGGCTGAAGCTGTAACATTACACAAGTGCATGGACCATTTTTGATTAAATGTTTGTGTGAATCTTGTAACTGTATTTGTTAAATTTGTTGATTTGGATGGTTTTGCAAGTTAAATTTTTTCTTGCCGTAAATCTTCTGGAAATGTGTTCCTTCTTACGATATTTTTGCTTTATGCAATTTCTCAGACCAAGTCTCTCCTTTACAAGCTTCTCGATGAACTTGCCTTTAGGAGTTAATATAATCATATTCTTCTATTCAACTATTTTGTATTTTCTATGATTTGTATGTTGAAACATACATGTTTAGCGGTGCACTGTACAAAATTTATAATTTTCTTAAAATGAATTGCTATAATTTATATGTATATCTATGTTTAGCTGTGTGTTTTAGATTCATGTTTACCTATGCGTTACAAATTTATTTATGCTTATCATCATGCTTCAATTTATGTATTCAATATATTTCTTTGATATACAATTTGAGTTGTAGATTGGCAAGTAGTTTATTTGCATAACTGAAAATATTATTGCACCATGTAAAAATATTCTTACGAAGTTGGATTTGATTCATGGGAATCACAGTTTATTAAGTGTTTATATTATATTTTTCATGTCATTCACAAAGAAAATTGGTATATCTATATTAATTTTTTGTCGGATGGTGACTACATGTCATTTTCACGTAGTAACCTTAGAAAGGGTAGATGAATGTGATTTATAATTTTATTATCATCTTCGATTTCAGTATAAATCTAAGATTATGCAACATGTTTCTTTCTCATATAAGTTTTCACTATATTTTGAGCTAATAGTGTCATTCAATGCCTAATTCACCGTGTTCAGTTCATAATACCTTATTGTAATATTATAGGGTAGTAATATAATGTCCAACTATCAACAATGCTAATTGTAAACACCACATTTTAGGACCCCTTAAGTCTCTCCTTAGGTCCCTAGCACCTCCCCATTTTGCAACAAACCCCAGGTCATACTCCGAGTACTGATCTAGAGGCCATCGAGCGCTCTCAAGCCCCGTTTAACTTTGGTCAACTCTATCGACAGAGAAAAATCTCAATAAGTCTTTGAAGGGCTCTGAATCCCATTTCCAACGGTCCACCCCATGCACGGATCGGGATAACGGCTCGGACGAATGAACCATTTTACCACCGAAAATAGATCTGAAGGGCACCGGGTGCTCCCGAGCCTCGGTTTGACCCCAATTAACTCCATTTTTCGAGATAAAGCTCTTTGAATCTTTGAAGGGCACTGAAACCCCTTGCCAACGGTCTACCCCATGCATGAAACAACATAACTGTTTGGATGAACAATCCGTTTTCCCCCAAAAATTGATCTAGAGGCCACCGGGTACTCTCGGGCTCCGTTTGTACAAGTTTAACTCTTAAGATTTAATAAGACTAAATGAATCTTTGAACGGAACTGAATACTCTTTCCAATGGTCCACCCCGTGTGCGAATCACCCTTATGGTACTGACGGACGACCTGTTTTACTCCAAAAGGTCACCGAGCATTTCCAGGCCTCGGTTTACAAGGGTAAACTTTTCGAACTGAGAAAATCTCTTTGGAATGTTTAATTACCTCGCATAACCTTTCCATTGGTTCACCCCATGCACAATTCTAACTTACCGTTCGGACAAACGATCCATTTTTGCTCGACGATCTCCCGTCCAAAGGATCGACGAGTGCTTCTGAGACCTATTTGACCCAAAGTCAACTCTCAGACCCGGGAGAAGCCCAATGACCCTTAAAGGTATCAAAATTACCTTTCTAACGGTATGCCCCGTGCATAATTTGGATCAACAAATTGCATTCTACGACCATTTTTTAAGAGAAATTTGCACAAGATTGCCAATTGGCAGGTTCATTTCCTTGCCTATCGATAGTGTGCCTGCCGATTGGCAGGGCTAGGGCTATGCCGATAGACAACCCCCTTATACTATAAATAGAGGGCATGACCTCACTCCCGATTCACACCTCAGATCCATTGAAATGAGTGATCTCAGCAACATTCTCTTGCAATCAGCGAAGTTTCGTTATGTGAAATTCCTCTTTATATTTCATTCCCATCATTTTTATTCCCAATTTAGAAAATTCTCATTCTCTCTCATCCAACATTCATCCCAATATTCAAAGGATATCATCAAATATTAATATCTCAATTCTCCAAAGAAGGTCCAAATATTCTCCCCCCTCTTTATATTTCATTATTTTTTTCATAAGATCAACATTCATCCCAACTTTGATGCTGCTCTCTTGAGGCGGCGACATGTTCTTTTTCATGTTTTGTGCAAAAAGGTTAGCGATTACATCTCTTTACATTAACCCCACACAGACGATGGCTGAAGAGCGCTTAGAGAAAGTGGGCCCGTGACCCTTTTCTACCCCTCCTCCCCCCTCCCCCACAGGGAGAGAGGAGAGAGAGATATCGAGATGGCCAAAGTGGTGACTCCGGTGGGGACACTTCCATTCATAAGAGGGCTAGAATCTATTTTCATGGGTGTCATTATTTTGTGCTTGTGTGCGTATGCACCTACATATATGTTCCTTTTTTTCTCCTCTATTATTCCCTGCACACATATATATACCTTATGCTTGTATCACAACTCACTCACATACTTGTAGATACTCTCCACGTACACTTCACACTACTTACATGTAGGATCACTTATATCCACATATTTCACATACCACTTAGAATATCCATGCTTAGGTGTCACTAACACACACCTCCACTTATCATACTTGTATATATTCATTCTCACTCACACTTGTCATACACCACTTGTAGTTCATTCATTCTTTGGTTCACTACCACACACTCACTTATAGATATTCACACATCACTCACCTCACATATCCATGCTTAGTATAATATTCTTGATCCATATTAGATTTACTTTTTATACTTCTACATTCTTTCCTATTCGTATAGTTCTCATCATGCCAAATAAAATACTCTCTCCATAATATACTAATTAAGAATCATGCATTTTTCACACTACATCACCAAAGAGCATGGTTATTGACCAAATTTTATCCCGTAACTGGGGGGTCACTTCATGATGGGTGTTGGTCCGATAGGTCGTAGTTAGCCTAAGCGATATGACTCTCACCTTCCATTAGCTAAGTACCTTCGACGTATATCGAATGGTTCCCCCCCGCATCGTACCGCTTGAATAAAGTCATGATGGGAGGTATATCGCAGGGAACTTGTTCACGTACATCGAGTATATCGAATTCTCTCTCACACATACTATCCCCATGAGGTATATACTGATGCAATTCACGTACACTCAGGTATATCAAATGGCTTATCCACACGTATTGATTGCCCTCAAAGGCGAGACTATATCGTGGAATTCATGCCAAGGGGGGAACCCTTCTAATTAACCCAATAACTGTATACCCTTATATAGGAGTTAAACCTAGGACACTCATATTTAGTTTGTCGGTTACTACTCTAAACTCTATCGAAATGACGGGTCGGAATGCCACCCAATTTTTCATGCAATTTCGTCCTTTTCAAAATAGGACCCTGTCCACTAGCCTAGCAATAAGTTTAACCATGTTTTTACATATTTTTTAAACCTAATTTTCCCAGGCTCTTGTCCCATTCGACATTTATTTTTGCATTTAGGTAAACCTAATGCAAGTGAGAACATAATAATACTAATAATAATCAAGCTGAGACCCTTTTTCCTGATTTTCCTCTTTCTTTACCAAAAGTGTCAAAAAACATTTTCCCCCTCTTTTATCAAAATACCAAAAGAATTTTTCCTTCCTTTTACCACAAAGGGTTTTCTTCTTTTTTTGCCCAAAAACATTTTGCCCTCCTCTTTTCCAAAAATTTCAAAAGTATTTTCCTCCCTTTTCAATAATAACAGTTTTCCCCATTCTCTTTAAAAAATAAATTCGAATTTTTCTCATTTTAGGTCGATTGCATACCCGACCCTTGGCCTAGCTCCTTATTAGCTTCGATCTTCCATCGAACCTCCCCAGTCTTTATAGGTCCCCTCCCTACTTCCTTCGAGTCTGAAATTCATCTTCATCCACTTTTCATGGAGAACGCTGACCAAGTACTGAATGTGCAATCGAATTTGATGATAGTCCTAGCTCAACTAAGTGCCAAGATTAACAATCTTTAAATCGATGTTCATGAGATGCAACGAAATTGGGTCCCTGTTATCGAAGAGCATAAGGTTCTCTTCCCACACGCTATGGGTTTGCCTGTACCTGAGCCTATTTGGGTCCCCAAGGAATATCAGCACGCTCCATGTGCCCCTCCTTTAATGGGCTACTGCTAGCTCAACTCCCTATGCCGAATCTTACCCATATAGGGGCTAACCTACCCATAATCATTGATCCAAAGGGAGAAAAGCTGAACAAGGTCAAGGAGGACCTCAAGATGTTGACCAATAAGTTTTATCAAGTTAGAATATCCAGGAACTACATGGATTACACACATAAGTTTCCCTATCCTAAATTAAGGGTGCCAGAAAAGTTTAAGATGCCTAACATTAAGAAATTCGAGGGTAGT
This sequence comes from Sambucus nigra, assembly GCA_949130495.1. Classification (NCBI taxonomy): domain Eukaryota; kingdom Viridiplantae; phylum Streptophyta; class Magnoliopsida; order Dipsacales; family Adoxaceae; genus Sambucus; species Sambucus nigra. The sequence continues at coordinate 396,989,378 of OX422219.1, read as the reverse complement.
GGACCCCCATTTGTTCATATCCAAAGTTACCACCAAGCCATGACTCCTCTAGGAGCCTCCGAGGAAATAATGGCCCAGATATTCCAACAGACTTTGAAGGATAACGCTCTTCATCAGTTCTTATCTCTCGAAGAGTCCACAATCCATAGTTGGGAGGATGTTGCATGTGAATTCTTATCACAATACAAGTATAACGAGGAATTGGAGGTTACCCTCCGTGATTTTGAACTTCTCACATCGAATCCTGAGGAATCAATCAGTAAATTCATACCAAGGTGGAGAGATAAAGCGACCATTATGACCAATCAGCCTTTCGAAGAGGAGCAAGTCTGTAATGTGAAGAATAATTTCTTACCCTATGTTCAAGCAACGATGGGAGGATAACACTACCCTTATTTCTGAGCTCTTAGAGAAGCAGGAGTGTATATTGAAGAAAGTCTTGCCAAGAAAAAAATTTATCCGAAGAAAGTATTTAAATAATTCACTCCCAGAAAGTACAAGAAGCCTACCAATACCGCCGTTTTAACCATCAATAACATCTCGCAGCATGTCACTTCACGGGTACGAAAAAGCTGCCCTAAACCAGTCAAAAAGAAATACATCAAGCTTCATGCTCCCCTCTCCAAAGTTTACCAGGCCCATTTAAGTCAAAATCTTATCAAGCCATTGGACCTTCGTCCTTTACATAACCTACTTCCCCAAAATTTCAAACCAGATGCCCATTATGATTTCTATCAAAATGCTGGCCACACCACTGATTAGTGTTTTTACCTTCGAAATGTAATCTAAGGACTGATTGACCGGGGTATCATCGCCCCACCAGCCAATCCTAAGCCAAACACTACCCACAATCCACTCCCACATCCTAGAAATGCCATCTCCCTAGAAGAAGACAAAGTATTTGATCCATCTACCCAGATTGTACCTAGTGAATCACTTATCATACCCATATATTCACCTAAAACCCTCTAAGTTTGCCCATATTTTCTCCTGCATCCTACTTGTTTTGTCGATCAGGATTTATCACTTCTTATTAGAGCATGGATTACTGTTCGTACTCGTTCTAGAGGGAAAGATATGGAATTGCCAGTAGTATTGAACCAACTTTTAGAGTTCGAGATTAAATTACCCTAAGAAATGACCATTGACTACCAGAGATTCAGTACTCTGTTCTTGGAAGCTTAAAAGTGGGATCGAGAGTCAAATAGTTGGGTGGTACCTATCGATGAAGCCAACTGAAATGACGTCATCTAGATCATGGTAGACTTATTCCGACAGATCGATGAAATTTTTAGTATGTTCGAGCTACTTTATGCTTTAAAACTATGAGGGCGTCTGGTCCCTTCACTTCTACATATCCTAGTTGAGTGGGAGAATATATATGAAGAGGCCGTTGAGGTTGTTGAATGTATTGAATTTTTATGGAAATATGATGTCATTACCATCGGATAGGTGGACAAATTTGATAGTTCAGATGAAGAGAAAAGTCTAGACAAGACTAGCCCAATTTTCATCATATGTGGAATGATATCATTTGAGGATCTACTAGGATAGATCAATAAGGTGGTTGAACAACTCGAGATAGATGAGTAAATGGGGTTTCTATTTTTCCCCTATTCTATGAACCATATGACTAGATTAGGGAGGCATTACCAAGTTCCAAACTCGCAACCATCAACAATTGATAAGGTAAAAGGCGTTAAGAAATTTCCTATGCCAAAAAAGACCCTCGAGGAGAGCAAGATCCTCAATCAGTTGGAGAAAACCCAAGATAACATCACTCTGTGGGGACTCTTTATGTGTTTCCAACTGCACCGAAATGCCTTGATCAGACTACTTACCGATCCCACAGTCCCTTCTTCCACCATGCCAGAAGAAGTAGTGAATCTGATTGAATCTCTAACCTATACTAGAATGCTCTCCTTATCCAAATAAGAATTCCCTAATATTGGTCCAAACCAAAACTATGCTCTTAATATCTTTGTCGAAGTCATGGGAAAGACCATCCCACTTTCGCTTGTCAATAATGGATCAACCCTTAATGTTTGCTCGTTGAGAACCCTCAATTACCTAGGACTGAAAGTGAGAGACCTTTCTCCAACCTCTTTTATGGTATGTGCTTATGATAATACTCATTGGGAAGTGATGGGATCTATAAAATGCTAGCCCTATACATCCCTTCATTGAATTCTAAGTCATCAACATACCAACTCGTTTCAATTTGCTGCTTGAATGACCATGGCTCTATAGTATCAAGGGTATGTCTTCTTCCTACATCAGAAACTGAAGTTCTTTGCCGATGGGAAGGTCATCACCATCTTGGGCGAAGATGATAACATCAAAAATGCAAGCACCAGTAATTTGGTACTAGAGATACGATGTGGGTCGGATGATATTCTTCTGTCAGGTTTTTGAGTCGAACTACTTTCACTCCTAGTAGGGGATGATTTTAAAGACAAAGTTTGTTTATAACACAACCTTAATGGGAATGTAATTATGATACAAATGTTCAAGAACATTCACTTCATGCCCGGATTGGGGTTAGGACGGTGACAACAAGGAATACTTGAACGCATAGTATTGAAGAAAACTTTTCGTCCTTATGTCTTGGGTTATCAACCCTCAACAAAAGAACTCAGAATGCTCCGCCAAACTCGGTTGAAGAGAAGACTAGAGAGTGCTAAGACTTTCATAAGATATTCCTTGAACAAAAGATTCATCAAAGAGGGTGAGGTTTCCCCTTTTGCGACTTTCCCAAATTGTGGTATAATCATGTGGACAAAAAGATGAAACCAGGAATGGAGATACATTTCCAAGACAGCTACTTATGTGCCAAAAGTTCCCATCATTATGTTCAACCACTCATTAAGAAGACTATAGGTTCTACCCGAGACTTTGAGAAAAGTGACTCTGAGGATTCATTCAACTTGAAGACATTAGGGCTGACACTCTTCATGATCCACTCAAGCGCAACATCATCGGATCCATCCCACCTAATTAAAGCTGTTGATTCACCTCTCCTCAACTGACACGCTATACAAGTTCCACCAGCTGAAATCCAACCTAACCCAGATGTTTATCCCATTTCTTCTTCTTTTTTTGTTCCTCCCTATTCAATGTAATCGAGACCTCTTTCTATGAGGTTCTCAACGCTGTTTTTCCCAACAATGAAATAAATGAAGATTTTGAGTATCTTATTATGCCTTATATTAATTGTATTGATTCTAATCAAACTCTTAATGATGATGATTTTGCAAACGAATAATTCTTAACTGATCTTAATAAGGTTAACCGCATTCAAGTTAATGAAGATAAAATTGTTATTATTAATCTCGATTCTATTAGCCAACTGCGCGAGATTAGGATAGGGTCAACCATTGACGAGTCAAAGTGCGCGCAACTCGAGGAATTATTGAAGAAATTTATTGATGTCTTCATATGGTCCGATGACGATATGCCCTACATTGATCCCGAGATCACTCAACACGAGATTCTAACCCTCCCAAAATGTAAACGGTCAAACAGAAGCTGTAAAATCTCGCACCGAATGGTCACTCAAGGTTAAGGAAGAAGTGGTCAAATAGTTGAACATGGGTTTTATTCGTGTGATCGATATCCCACATGGCTAGTCAACATCGTACCCATGCTGAAATCCATAGGAAAGGTTCGTATGTACGTTTATTATCGAGATTTGAACCAGGCCTCCTCGAAGGATAATTATCCGCTACCTAATATCGACATGATTGTGGACAAGAAAACTATCCACACTCTCAAGTCATTTGTTGATGGTTTAATCAGATATAACCAGATCAAGATGCACCTGAATCATCACGGGAAAACCACATTCATCACCCCTTGGGGAACCTTATGTTACACCGTTATGCTATTTGGTCTAAAAAATGCAAGGGATACCTACCAGAGGGCTGCCATAACCATCTTGCATGATCTAATACATAAAGAAGTAGATGTCTACGTGGATGATATGATCATTAAGTCTAAGACTAGGGAAGGTTATGTTCCCTCTCTCTGGAAGTTCTTCGAGCGACTAAGGTAATACCAGATGCGACTTAACCCACAAAAATGTGTTTTTGGAATTAACAAAGAAAATCTCTTGGGATTTATGGTTAGTGAGAAAGGGATAGATACAGATCCTTCCAAACTGAAAGCCATACTCGAAATGCCACCACCCCAAATGAAAAAGGAAGTCCGAGGATTCTTTGGGAAATTATAGTATATCAGTCGGTTCATCAGCCAGTTGACTTTTATCTGTGAACCTATATTCAAACTCCTCTAGAACGATTCAACTATGGTTGGGAACGAAGCTTTCTATGAGGCCTTTAATCGAATTAAAAAATATCTAACCCGACCTCCGGTACTCAGGCCGCTACAACCTGGTCTTACCCTACTCCTATACCTGACCGTAACAGACACCGCGGTTGGGGATTTGTTGGCCCAATATTTTGAAGAGACCCCTAAAGAGAGTTACATCTATTAAGTCGATCTTAAGTTGGTCGGGTACGAGGTTAACTACCCTATTTTGGAGAAAGCATGCGTGGCCCTTGTCTGGGTCACCAAGAAATTATGGCACTATATGTTTGACTTTCCTATCAAATAAATGCTCAAAAAACCTGCCCTGTTTAGACAAATGTTCCGATGGTTGATGATACTATCCAAATTTGATAATGTGTATGTCACGCAGAAAGCCATGAAAGGAAGAGCCATCTCTGACTACCTTGCTAACCACCCTATGGAAGAAACTGATGTTTATGTTTTTGAGTTCTCGGATGAAAATATCCTTTGTACCTCCAAATAAGATCTTCAGTGGAAAATGTTATTTAATGGCACTGCCAACAAGAAAGGATATGGCATTGGGATACTCATAATTTCCCCTGATGACTCTCACACTCCCAATGCCATCAAGCTGGATTTTTCCTGCACCAACAACATGATCGAATAAGAGGCATGTACGGTAGGCCTTAAAGTCACTTTCAAGAAAGGAATGCAATACCTAGATGTCTACGAGTCTTTACCCCTCTTCATCGATCAATTAATCAGAAGATGGAAAGTCAAGGATATGAAACTCTTACCCTTCCATGCCCACTTAAAAGAGTTAGCCTCCCAATTCTAAGAAATCACCTTCCATTACCTTCCCCGAGCAAATAATAACATAGCCGATGCCCTTGCTACCTTAGCCTTTATGACTGACATGCCCGAAGGAATAACAATACCCCCTTCCTAGTCCAAAAGCAATCTAATCTTACCCACTGCTACCACATTGATATCATTATAGAAGAAGACCCTGAGATGTCCGAATGCTAGTACTATGATATTTGGTGCCTCCTCAAGCATGATAGGTCCACAAGATTCTAACAAGAAAGACCGAGAAACCCTATACAAACTGGATGCCTAATACATTATTTTTGATACAGAACTATTCATGAGAAATTTTAATGGAACCCCTTTACACTGTATTGCAGGGGCTGACATTGTAGAGATGATGTAGAAAATCCATAATAGGGAGTGCGAACCCCACATGAATGGCCATATGATTGCTAAGAACATCATCCGACAAGGCTACTATTGGACTACCATGGTTCAGGATTGCACCGCCTATGTGCGAAGATGTCTTAAATGCCAGTAATTCTGTAACCTCAACACTTGCATCTGTGAGAATTATACAACATGACTTCACCCTGGCTGTTCTTCACATGGGGCATCGATATCATAGGGAAAGTTACACCCAAAGCCTCTACTGAGCATAAATTCATCTTGGTTACCATCGATTACTCCATATTAAATGCCAAAAAGGTGGCCAAGTTCATCCGAAAAAATATCATCTATCAATATCAGGCCCCACACGAGCTAGTGTCTGACAAGGTGTTACATTTCATAGCAATAGTAACAGAAGTGGTCGATGAGTACGGGATCCAGAGACACAAATCTTCTCCTTACCGACCTCAAATCAATGGTGCAACTGAAGCCACAAATAAGAACCTCAAAGCAGTCATCATCAAGATGATTGAGAGTTATCAAGATTGGACCGATCAGATCCCTTACGCCCTCTGGGGATACTTCACTTCAGTTCGAGCATCTATTGGGGCTACCCCTTACTCTCTAGTATATGACATGAAAGCCTTCCTACCCGTTGAGTAGGAGATTCCTTCACTATGCGTCATGCTTGAAAGCAAAGTTTACAGGGAAGACTGCATCACAGCTGTCTTGACGAGTTATCACTCTTAGATGAAAGGAGATTAAAAGATCTATGTCATATATGAGGGCACCATCGCTGAATAGCAAGATCATTCAATAAGAGAGTCAAGGATCATGGTGTTCGAGAAGTGTATTTAGCCCTTAAAGAAATAGTAGAACTTATCTGGGACCCCATAGGGAAATTTAAGCCCAATTAGAGTGGCCCATACATTTTGAAAAAGATCCTATCCAGTGGAGCCTCTATGCTCACTGACCTCATAAGGAAGAGGTGGACCGTCCAGCCAACCAGGATTGTCTCAAGAAATTATACCATTGGTCCGAAATCTCGACGCACTACGACTCTTCTCATCTCCCTTCTATTCAAAAAAAAATTCTCCATTTCCCTCTACTCATAACTATATGGGGCCTGATCCTCTAAAATTATTTTTTCTTTCAAAAATGGAACTCAATTTTTTTTCAAAACCCCAGAGGTATGTAGGCAGCTCATACGCTTCACATGAGCACGACCCCCTTATTTTTCACAAAATGCTATTCCTTTATTATCTCCGAGAACGATGCTTCATTTTTATCATGTACATGAACGAAAGGATTATGTATGCCTTAGCGATTGGTATAGATAATTCAAATGCAAAAACTCATCAAGAGGCACAACAATATAACTAAAATTTTCTTTATTTCATTAACGAAAAAGTTCGATACAATTACATCGGCATAGGCAGGCAAGCAACTTACCCCGCTAACCTAACCCTATTGTCCTAAAATTAACACATGCCAAACTACTCCCAGATGACCATCCCAAAATTTATTCGCACACATAACCAAACACATCACAAAAGCTTCACAAATAAAACTCCCCAGGGATCCTACCCAAAACTTCCACAAGAACCAGCCCCATCACCATTTACATCTTGGGGTTCCAAAACCTCCCCTACTTGGATGGAATACCGAAGGCCATCCATAGAATGGTAAGCCCGGACCAGCCTAGGGAAAACAAGAACACCACCTCCCTCCATGGTGTCAAACATGGCGAACCACCTTTGATCGGTATCCTCAACCAGCATCTTGGCAACTACCCTCCTCAACAACCACTTCATGTAATCCTAAAAAATATGACAAACTCCGCCAACAGAGAGCCCAGCTGTATGCGTATTCTCTCTATAAAATCCTCCACAGGAAATAATCCTAGTGTTCGAGGTGGCAAAATCTGCTCCCAGCCAAATTGACGCAAGAGCCGCCGGGGAAAGTGGAAAGAAGTTTGTCAGAGTCCAACTAACCAAACATACTGGTATTCCCTCAATTCTATAATGGGCTGCAACTCTCCCCACCAAGGTACTGACCAACGCAAACTGCGAGATCCGTTCTCCACAAACCAGTTCTCCCAGCTCTTGATATTCACTGATAAAGTAACGAGTAAAGAAGTTTAGCATATCTGCCAAGGGATATTCAGGAGGGACTGCCATAGAAAATCTATCTGACAGACAAATAAATAGGATAACTTGGCTACCCCTCAAAAAGTAAGAATGGCCTTCCTGCCAGGCATATAGACCATTCAGGGTCTCCTCTAGTATCACCATAGCAGGATTGCGATGGTATGACATCCACGGAGTGATGGCTGCAAGTTGTGGATCTGTCACCAGGTCCCCGGTCACTAACAATAATTTTAAAGTTAAGCCAAGGATAACGACTCCTGTATAGCTCGCATCACTAACATCTTGCAGATGCATAAAATGATGCACATCCAGGAGAGAGATCATTCCTCCCCTAACTAATGACCGAGCTGCCGAGGGCGAGATATGGAGAAGTCCTGCTAATAAATCCCGAGGAGATCGAGAAAATTTAGGCTTGACCTCCTCGACACTTGGATTTATCACCAACATAACAAATAACTCTTCATAAGTCGGACAGACTTTGTCTAAGCCAAAGCGAAAGACATGGTCCTTGGGGTACCAAAATTATACCGCCTCCATCAACATGTTCCATTTAATAGGCCAATTGTGCCATAATAAAACTCGACGCATGTTGAAAGCATAGTAGTCTATATTATATGAGCATATAGCCTCTAATTTTGCAAGTTTAGAAGAAAATTCAACACTTATAGGGAGAGCCATAATTTCAAAATGACGAGACAAGAGGAAGGAGAAAGGAAATGTGGATGGGTGAAGAAAATACTCCACTATTAACCTTTTTAATACTTGGAAAACTTAGCCAAAGATAAATGTCCTGCAAATTTCGGAGGAAATCTTGCCCCATCAAGGACCAAGTAGGTGAAGAAAGTGCAATCAAAGCCTTGGGTTGATTAAACTGGACTGACCTACTGATAGGCAGGACAAGGGGTATGCCGATCAGTAACCCCTCTATTTTTGGAAAATTCCCTTTTTCCTTTTTTTGTCAAAATAAAAAAATCAATAAAAATAATTTTTATTCTAAAGAATTCAGAATTTCCTTCTCCATATATTTCCTTACTCATCCTGTTTTAAAATAAATTTTCTCTCTAGTCATTTTAAATCCTTTTTACGGTCTCAGCAGCAAAGTAAAAAGTGCATATGCATTAAGTCACTAAAATAGAAATTAATAAAATCCCATTACATTGGATATATATTTCTTTATTACATTTTTCTTTGCAGGAAAACGCTAAAAACAACAGGACTCAACCCGAACCCCCCAAAAACATTCTCTCTCTCTAAGACCCTTCGTCCCTGCGGCATACGCGCTTTCCTCGGTGACGAGCCTCCACTCCCTGATCCAGACCCTCCCAAGGTGAAGCATACGAAACCATGTAAGAAGGAACTGGGATCGACTCCCATACGTGCCGCAAGGAAAACAAGGAAACAACAAATCAGTCAGTCTGAGGTAAAGAAGAAATCAGAAAAACCAAAGTCAAAGAAATGAAAAGGTATACCTCCAGCTAAAGGACATCCTCTTTCATCCCCAGCATATCTTGGTCCATTGAGTTAGGGTGATGAAATATACTCACCGATCCTCCATCAAGCCGTCTGATGTTGTAAGAGGGAGGAGCCAGCCACAACGGAACCTCTGAAGTCATTGCTGCTACTGATGTCGATGTGCCACATGAACTGTGGGCAAACCCCACTGGCCGAATCGTTCCCCTAACAGAGCTCCCAGGGGGAAGAGTCATAACGTCATATATGCTTGATGGCATCAACTAACTCGACACCAAATCAAGATAATCATAGGCCATTGTCGTGTCAGTATATGACGAATAAGGCTCACTGACCATCGCCGCCACCCTCGCCTCCCCTGAGATCTTCTGCACCCTCTTTAATAACCTCGGGGCATTGCAGGTGGAACGATCACCTCACTCTCCACCACCTATTAGAATATTCTCTCCCCCATTGACCAGTAGTATTTGAACTCATGCTCTAACAGACGATGCAACTGCACGTTCCCCCCGATCACCCCCGTCTGCTGGATGGCCATCCCCCAGGGATAGAAGGTCATCTGCAAGATCCCCATTGGAAAATTAACATCTGAAAAGATCATCAAGGATAAACGATCTCAAGGGGAAAGAAGAATTTACCTGATCGCTCGTCAGGCCATTCAAGACCTGACACCTCACTGCCAAAGAGAAAGACCGCCTAGGTTGCCGGTTTGACCTTTTCCACCGGTACATACGGTAGTATTCCCCAACAGACCCATCTTCCAAACCAATCAGTTGGGAGTTAAGCCCAATCAGCTCATAAAACCACGTCCGCAAAGGACAAAGGATCGTCAATCGGAATAAAGCAATCAAAGAATAAAAAATAAAATGCATAAAGAAAAATGCAAATGCATAAAGGAAAGAATACCTCCAAAAGATAGGTGGCACCTGTAAAGGTCTATCGGCAGCACCAGCTGAATGCATCCAAAGAAGAATAAAGGATCACCAAAGTCAGACTCCCCTAGTTAAAAATAGGGATATTCAAAAATACCCTCAAATAAGGAAAAAATCACCGATGGACCACGTCGCCACTCATCACCACCCAAAACCCTCCCAATAGCAAAATAATAAATAAACGGGTCATCTGCCGCACCTGCAGCCTGTCAGTCCCGTCGATCCATACAACAAAACCTCCTTCGAAAGAGACAAATGGGTGGAGTGCCTTGAGACTATCCACCCAACATCACCCAATGTCACCTCCACCGTCGTCGGCATCACCCACAAAGTCCGGTACACCTCTATCTGGGTCCCTTCATAGTCTAGCCCTAGCAGATGCTCACAACAATGGGAGTCACAGTCATCTCCCCAAAGCCAAAATGCGTGGTGTGGGTGGTATCCCACCACCTCTCCCCTAAAGCGTAGAGAAAGACCGTCGAACGAGGTGTCTCATCCAGTGTAGACGCAAAACTACCAAAGTCGGCTGATGAAACTACCCGACGCACTAGCAGAGGAAGGTGCTTCCAGACATCCTTGAACTCCATAGTCCCCCGAGAATGCAGGTTCGATGTAGATATATCACTATGCCAAAGCAAAAGGAAAAACCCTTTTCAAGATTTAGAAAAAATAAGGAAATAATACCAAGAAAAAAATAAATACCAAAGGTCATTAACACTTACATAGACACTAGGATTAACCACCTAGAAGATCGATGGTGAACAGGATCGTGCAAAAGAGTTCGCTCCCCCGCAACTGGCCTGAACAAGTCAAAGGCGTTCTCACTAACTAGTGCCAGGGGCACCCTAGCTCGCCACTCCAAATGAGTGAGGTCATCAATATTTGACCATGCCATATGGACCGCACTGCTTGAAAAATCCTTCATTTTTGGGTTTTGGAAGAGAAAAGAATGGTAGAACAGTTCCCAGAAAGGAAAGGCAGAAAATAGAAGATCTGAAAGCTGTAAACAATGAAGAAATCTTGCCCTTTTATAGGAGGTTAAGGGGCATGTCGATCGGTATGACCCGACCACATACCTATCATCACTACCCCTTCACCTACCCAAGGTAGCCCAAAAGACTGTGCCACTTCTATTTGGTACCCCTACACCCTGCCAGTCGGCACCTCCCAAAAATTTTGTACAAAAATTCCTAAAAAATGCCGAAAAATCTGTAAAATTATCAAATTAATTTTAGAACCTTTTTCACTAAGAAAAACATTTTTCCAAACCTCTCAATTAATACAACATTTTCTCCCAGAATTATTTCCCCAGAGGAATTCCTAAATCCAATTGGATATCTTTCTTGCAACGTCTCTAAAGAACACTGAAAAATCAGAAAACTCCCTAGCAGGTTGCACTCAATCCTCAGATTTATATCTTTTTCCCAGTGGACTTTATAAACTTTCCCAAGAAAACTATGCCCCACAACTTCTACTTAAAGCCCAGAATTATCTTCGACCCTCAGAATTGGTCACACTCTACTTAAGCCCTCAGAATTGGCTTCGACCCTCAGAACCGATCACTCATACTAAAGGTCCTCAGAATTGACCTCGACCCTCAGAATTGGTCACTTATACTTAAAGCCATCAGAATTGGCTTCGACCCTCAGAATTGATCACTCCTACTTAAGGTCCTCATAATTGACCTCGACTCGTCAAATTGGTCGCTTCAACTTAAGCCCTCAGAATTGGCTTCGACCCTCAGGATTTGTCACTCCTACTTAAGGTCCTCAGAATTGACCTCGACCCTCCGAATTGGTCACTTTTACTTAAAGCCCTCAAAATTGGTTTCGACCCTCAAAATTGGTCACTATCTACTTAAGCCCTCAGAATTGTCTTTGACTCTCAGAATTGGTCACTCCTACTTAAGGTCCTCAGAATTGGCATTGACCCGCAAAATTGGTCGCTTCAACTAAAGCCCTCAGAATTGTCTTCAACCCTCAGAATTGGTCACTCTTACTTAAAGTCCTCAGAATTGACCCCGACCCTCAGAATTGGTCACTTTTACTTAAAGCCCTCAGAATTGAATTCGACCATCAGAATTGGCTTCGACCCTCAGAATTGGTCACTCTACTTAAGCCCTCAGAATTGGATTTGACCCTCAGAATTGGATGCTCTTACTTAAGGTTCTCAAAATTGACCTCGACCCACATAATTTGTCACTTCTACTTAAAGCCCTAAAAAATGGCTTTGACCATCAGAATTGGTCATACTCTACTTAAGCCCTCAAAATTATCTTTGACCCTAAGAATTGGTCACACTCTACTAAATCCCTCAGAATTTGATTTAACCTGTAGAATTAATTACACTCTACTTAATCCTTAAGAATTGGCTATGACCCTCAGAATTGGTGCCTCCCATCTTAAGCCCTCAGAATTGGCTTCGACCCTCAGAATTGGTTGCTCCATCCCCCAGGGCCTCAAAATTAAGCTCAACCTACAAAATTGTCTACCCCAATGTTTCCTTAGGTCCGCATAATCGATCTCGACCCTCAGAATCGGTCATCTTTATCCCTTAGGTCATTAGAATTGACCTCTTTCCAAAACATCATGTGGTGTCTATTCGATGGCTTTCACTTGTTCCAAGATCACCAGTCAAGGGGATCTATAGACACCACATTTTAGGACCCCCTAAGTCTCTCCTTAGGTCCCTAGCACCTTCCCATTTTTCTACAAACCCTAGGATATACTCTGAGTATTGATCTAGAGACCATCAAGCGCTCCTGAGCCTCGTTTGACTTTGGTCTACTCTATCGATAGAGTGAAAGCTCAATGAATCTTTGAAGGGATATGAATCCCCTTTCCAATGGTCCACCCTATGTGCGAATTGGCAAAATTATTTGGACGAACAAACCATTTTACCACCAAAAAGAGATCTGGAGGGCACCGGGTGCTCTCGAGCCTCGATTTGACCCCAATCAACTCCATCTCCAGAGAAAAATATATTTGAATCTTTGAAGGGAACTGAAACCCATTTCCAATGGTCTGCCCTGTGTGCAAAACGACATAACTGTTCGGACGAACGATTCGTTTTCCTCAAAAATTGATCCGAAGGACACCGATCGCTCCCGGGCTCCATTTGACCAAGGTAAAATCTTCAGCTTGAATGAGACTGAATGAATATTCAAAGGGAACTGGATACCCTTTCCTATGGTCCACCCCGTTCGTGAAACAACCTTACGGTCTGGACAAACGATCCGTTTTACTCCGAAAGGTCACCAGGCTCTTTCGGGCCCCGGTTGACCAAGGTCAACTTTTCTAACTGAGTGAAGCTCTTAAGAATGTCGAAGTAACTCACATAAATTTTCCAACGGTCCCCCAGGGCACTATTCTGACTTACTGTTCGGATGAACGATCAGTTTTCGCTCGACGATCTCTCATTTAAAGGGCCGACGAGCGCTTTCGAGACCCATTTGACCCAAAGTCAAGTATCGGACCCGGGAGCAGACCAAGGACTCTTGAAGGTATATGAATTACCTTTCTAATCGTATGCCCTGTGCACGATTTGGATCAACGGATTGCATTCTACGACTATTTTTCAGAAAAATCTGCACGAGATTGCCAATTTTCATGTCCATTTCCCTGCCTATCGACAGTGTGCCTTGGATATTGGAAGGTCTAGGGTTATGCCGATCGTCACTCCCATTACCCTTTAAATAGAGGGCATGATCTCACTCCCGAGGCACACCTCAGATCCATCGAAATCAGTTATCTCAGCAACATTCTCTTGCAATCAACGAAGTTTCCTTATTTGAAATTTCTTTTTATATTTCATTACCGTAATTTTTATACCTAATTTAGTAAAATATCATTATCTCTCATCCAACATTCATCTCAACATTCAAGGGAGCTCATCAAAGATCAAGGTCAAGCCTCAATTCTCCAAAGAATGTCCAAATATTCTCCTCTCTTTTTAAATTTTATTATTTTCGCATTAGTTACATAAATTCTCAATCTAGTTTTTCATACACATTAATATCTCTCCTTTTTATTAGTTATATTGCACATACTTTATTTTCTAGAAAAAATCCAAAACAAACAAAAGGAGGGTTACACCTATAAATTCCAATGGGATAATCCGCCATAATTTCCCAAAACTAAAAATAAATTTTCTACACATATACATATGATAAATTTCCATTTGAATATATGGGATAAACCCCACCATTACACCGCATGCGAACTATGTGGATTTTGATGCCTTTATAGGTTACGTAGGCATTGCAGATTAAAACTTGAGACTCGAGTTCAATTTCCAATTTTTCTAATTTTTCCATTTTCGCATTTGTCACCTTTTTATCTATAGATTATTTTAATACATATTATATTTATGATCCTTATTAGCAATTATCGCTTCATCATAACGATCAATATCTCGATAAACGCATACATCATATTTCTAAATATTATTTTGGGAACATTCCTATGGATGACCGCACTATATCTTTTCCATGGTATGAGTTGGGTGATTCCTATATCCATATATATATATATATATATATATATATATATACACACACACACACAGACACATGCACACACACTTCATAGATAAATTAAGGAAAATAATAACACAAATGCATGAAAGACCGAAACAGCGGGATGGGTAGCTAACACCTTCCTATTCCGTAACTTAGCCCCCAAACCTTTGAACTATTGGTTTCGTAAGCATTAGTTCGTCTTTGATGCCTCTCTCTCTCGGCGACGACATGTTCTTTTTTATGTTTATTGAAAAATAGGCTGGCAGCTCCATCTATATACATTCACCCACATCGATGACAACCGAAGTACTCTTAGAGAAAGTGAGCACGAGACCTTTTCTCCCCATCCTCCGCCCCCACCGGAAGAGAGGAGAGAGAGATATAGGGATGGCCACACTAATAATTAATATGACTGCATGGATTTTGTTCCAAATAGACATTTATAGTTACTTGCAAAGTTGATATATGAAATTTTATTAGCTTATGGTTTTCTTATTCTCATATAGGGTTGCTATGGCATGTCGAGATTCATCATGGAGAGTGGGACCAAGGGATTTTGGTATGTCAATGTAAACCTTTAGTGTTTATGAACTAGTAATTACAACTTTATTGAGATTGATGTTAGTGGTTGTGCACAATGTCTTTCTCATATTATAGTTTGTATTCTTTTTGTTGTAATAGTGAGACTCCTAAATTTGTTACATTGTACATCTTAATTGTTAATTTAAATATATTTATATTTTGGAAAAATGATAATATCTATAAAAACTATGATATTGCATCGTATTTCAAAGAATGACACAACTTTTGATCATAGTAATATATCAAAAGGAAAAGAAACGAAAGATTAAAATTACTCCTGAACATGGTTTGGCATCAAATATTTTCTTCGTCAATCACGTGTCTTCATTTTGTTTTGGTTTAGTTGTAAGTATGATCTTTGATTTCATATTTTCGGTAGTAAATACCGTAATGATTTTTTAGGTTGCATTTTGATTTGAAATATTAAATATTATTGCTTAGGCTTAGTTGGAACCATTTTTAGCAGCAACAGACTCTACCAAGTTCCTGGTATTTGTTATTTTTTCACTTTTTCACTTACACTACATCAGGATCCTGATTAATTATTAACGCTACTATTGTTCTTGCTTATCAGGGAACCTATCTTTTCCAAGCAGCTACATCACAAGTGAATTGTACTTCTATTTCTGCACTGTACTGCGCTAATTTCTGTGAACCATTATCATATCATCCATTTGCGAGCATTGAGTTTGTTGACTTTTATATTGTGGTAATTAAGTTTGGTTGTTCCTTATAAAGAGCTCGTGGAATAATGCCTAACTTTTCGTGTACTAGAGTCCTTGGTTTAAGTGATATTTCATTTAGTTTATTTCTTATTTGATCACTGTCTCTGTTTAAACTTACCACCAACTCATTTGTTTTATTTTATTATAATCTCCATATTATGATAGATTATGCTCTCAAAAGGATACATATTCATTATCTAGATTCCATTGAAAGAGGAAAAGGGTCAAACAGTAATGGTCCACTTTTCCAGAGTCAAAGAAAACATTGTCGACAAGATATTCTGCATGGTGTTATAGTTGTATGTGGATGTATATATTTATATTTATATACATATACATATACATATAAATGAAATGATATTATATTTATATCATTGACTACATGGAATGTTATTGTCCAATTAGATTTATACTTTATCTTGGTGCTCAGAAAATTCTTCTGTCCTATATTTATTTTCTGATTTTCACAGGACTAGTTTCAGGAAAGAAGGTTAAGCACAATTGGGTAAAAGTTGATCCAAAAGTTCAAATAGTGAGTTTTTGATTTTAACGTTATGAATTACCAGTATAAAAATCATTTCAATAGAAAAATTCAGTTTTTTGTTAGATTCTTTAGGGGCTGAAGTGTTTACGAGTTGCCATATTCCATTTTCTTTCCATCATTAGAATCTTCTGTTTGAACCAAAAATTAATCACATTTTATTTCTTTGTCTCTTGCTTCTATGAAGATAATATTCACTTTAGATATTTGTCCTTTAAGGTTTTAACAACTGCAAACTACTCTTGGTATTATTATTAGTTGATCATGAATTCAAGTCTTTCACTCATGCTTGCATTATATTTTTTATGTTTTGATTTAATGAAATATTATTTTATTAAAAATGTTATGATTCTTTATTCTTAACTAGGTTTGTTATATAATGTTACAAGAAGTTTTTTTATTTATATCTTTGGGGTATATTTAGAATCGAACGGTGATAGTATATTTCACAATAGTAGTGTAGTACTAAGGTAATAAATGGTCATTTCCCATTATACTCATATTATATTTCACCATATTATGCCGACATAGAAACTTGAATTTAATGGATTCTACAATGAAGTTGTACATGAAATGAAAGAAATATTACTCGATTCATGTGGGACTAGGTTCCATTGCTTCTACTTCCAGAAAAAATGATGCACACCTATTTATCCATCGTCCTCTGAGAATTAGTGGGGTTGAAAAAGTAGGTGCAAGGATGAAGGGGCATGTCTGACTTGGTGAAATACTAGTTGAGTGAAGGAATATACTGTTATAAGATTAACGTGTGGAGCGAAGAGGATGACTGGGAGGCTTAGTGGCAATATCGTGAGTTCTGTTATCTCTATTGTCAGTTGAAAACATATTTTTCTAGCCAAGGTTTGATTCTTCCTTCTCCCTGGTCCTCTGTATAATTATAATCCAAAAAGATTTTTGGTAAAGTTTCTTCTGGTGTCATTGCTGACAAAAGTGTTCTTATTTAAGAATGTTTACAATCAGTTCTTCATTCTTAGTTTGTATTTAATCTGCCCAGTGCTCTGATTTGGTACTTATCCCCATCAAAAGGAACATGCATTCCTCTGTCACTATTTCTATCAGAGGCACAAAGACGGAAAATGTTTTGACCTTGGGGAAGACTATATCACATGTCATTAAAAATCTACCATACAAAGTCACAAAAAATGCTAGAAGCATAACAGAATACTTATGCGGGATGCACATATATTTTGACTATGGGAACACTAGAATGTGGGGAAAACCTCAACTTTGTGAATACAATTGATAGTTTTTTTGTTCTTTATGCCATACAAATGCAACTGTTGTCCTACAATTTTTCATTTTAGGATTTCATGCAATATGTAGTTTCTCAATTTACTAGATCATATCTCCATTCTATTCAAGATAATGTATTCTAATGATTGTGTACAATGGTATATAATGTATTGATCCTTGAAGGGTGTATTAGATTGTGGACAATGGTATATAATGTATCCCTCTCGGTACTTAAATTTCTTTTGTAAAGAAAGAGTGGAGGCTTATATAAAATGTAAATGTTGAATATAATTCCCTTATGTGGACTATTTTTGTATACACTCTTGGGATTTGAATAGTGTCCTAAGCATAATTGAATTTGTTTAAATTTAAGGCAGGATATCAGATCTTGATTTTTTTAAATATGTATTAATATTACTAATGAAATTTTACTGTTAAAAAATAAGACATAAACATTACAAAGCTTGTGTAATAAGGTATAAATAGTAACAAGAATGTTCGTTATTAAATTAGAATCAATAATGGTAAAATACTATTGGTAAATCCATTATTAATAACGATAAAATACCATTGCTAAATTAGTTGTTACTAATTTTGTTCCCCATGCCTTTTTCTAACGAAAAATTACCGCCACTAAATATTTTTGTAACGGTAGGACACCATTACTAATCCTGACATGTTTTGAAAATGTTGTGCACATGTGTGAGTTTAGCCATAGGCACTTCAAAATATCAACTAAGAGAATATAGTCTTCAACCCAACGTGAATGCATGACAAAGGAAGTCTTCACTGAGCAGCATTCAAGATCGTCAATCTTCTAAGGTTGATTCCAAAAAATGACCGTGCCTCACTTATTCGAATCAAGTCTTGGTGACTTGAAAGATTTATGAATCAAATATTTTAATACGAGAACTATCCAACTAATATTAATTCCAAAATTACATTTTCAAACTCTCATCCATTGACGATGATCGATCCATCAAAAGCTCCATAGGATGAACAATGAAGTAGCATTTTCCTCCTTAGAGTGGCATTATTCTTGAACTCTTCAATATCTCAAAGCACCTCCTCTTTAGATCTTCGAGTGTAGATCTTGAATTATGATGCATAACGATTAGATTGAATCTAGGTTAAATTGAACTAATTTCAAAACACTCCCAATTCCTCACACATTATAAATCTAGTGTAGATCTAGGCTTGCTCTCAATTTTGAAAATAACAAGTGATTTTGAAAAAAGAAAAGAAATTGATATTCTCTCAACCTTGAAAATACCATCTAAATGTTATATAAGTAAAGATGAACTCATATTTTTTAAAATTAAGGGAAAAATCCATATTTATAGGAAAAACTGAAATATGGGTCCGTCGTGCGCATAAGGGCAAGTTATCACCGTGCACATGATTTTAGTCAGGGAAACATTTCATCCCTAAACATGCTGTCATGCGCATGGGGCCAATTTTTAGTCGTGCGCATGATTTTTGGAAGGGAATTCTTCATGTCTGAAATGTGTAGGCGTGTGAATGGATCAAGGTAAGAAATGTTTTGCCTTACTCAAACTGCATTTTGGATTTTTTTTTATCTTTATCCAAGTTATACATGACATTTATCAAAGTATAAAATTGCTCTTTCAGTTTTAAAACACAGTTTTATAAAAAGAATGAAAAATGTGTGTTCATAGCCATAGGTGTTTAGTCTCAAACCAAATTCAAAAGGATACGTCTTTAGTGAGTTCATCAATGTAAGTCTTTTTATTGTAGAAAGACCAAGTAGATCTCTAAAGTTCAATGTTCATGAAGTTTAAGAACAAAAATCTCTCTACGAAACATCTATATAAATTCTTGAATGAAGAAATACTCACATGCTTTGACATGGAATAAAGCCAACAAATATATTCATACTAAAGATTACATTACCAATATCCCCTTTGGTTATTTTATGGCAAAAACCCAAAACCCAAGAATATCTTGATTACACCTACCATGATCAACCCACATTTGCCATATAATAAGAGTAGTAGGATGTAATTAACATGAAATCCATATACTAATGAAAAATAAAATGTTGTCTGAAACTTGGGATTGAGTTGCATCAACATGATTATGCCCGAAATACATGGATTTAAAGACACAAGATCATGCAGGTAAAGCATGCACAAAGAAAAAAACCCTAAATTGGGATTCATCCGATAAACATGAGATATAAATATGGTAAAAAGAATGATAGCATATACAATGAGATAAATCCATCTAATATCATCAATCATAACGAGTATACGATCCCCCTTCATGAAACATCTCTCCGAAATAGATGTTACTCCCCCCAAACAAGTGATTCTCCCAATATAGGAGCAAAAAGGAAACTCTCCCTATCTTAGACATTTCTCCCCCTTTTGACACAGAAAGTTAAAGAAAAGTATAAATATATAGGTAATGGTCATGATATGGTAAAGATAACTAAAATCACGATGTATAAAAAACACTAGCAAAGAAAAAGCTGGAAAATATGTGATATAACCAGTGCTAGAATGAAGATACTCTTTGCAAATCATCATAAGTATTAGAAATATACAAAAAATGAATCTAAATGTCATCTAAACATGTGATATGATATCAAGTGATGTATAGAAAGAAATCTCAAAACATAAACTAGTTGACACGATCAATGACACATGAACATATATAAAGCATGAAAAGTGACATAAACATATCTATATAGAAAAGATCATAAGATCAATAGACATAACAGTAACAAGGCATATAGATAAACAAAAAATCCATACAAATCCCAAATGTATCATCGAACCTACCCATAATAAAGTACTCTAAAACATAACATGCATAATTTAACAAAATATCCAAAAGTATCTAAATGTACCAAATAAAAAGCACATAAAATTCTCAATAAATAACATAAAGATAATAAAAATTTATCGAATCCTAACTAGTCCACTCATCCACCATATCACATTCTCATCATAATCATCATCATCACCGTCACCCTCTGGATATATAGGCTTTGTCGACGATCTCCTCTAAGTTTGTCTGGTAGAATGAGTAGTGTCGACATTCGAAAGTGATTCTAACAAATAAAAAACTCTAATCGGTATGGAGTCTAGGAACACTTACAGAATAACGATCTCTTGTGATCATATGACCATATGGCTCCCGCTATGAATCATCATAACATAAACGTTTCATAACCTTTGATATCAGGGAAGGATAGTCTATATAATGACCATGGACCATAATATGCATCAACCTACCAATGACATAGGGGAAATCCTGAAATCGTTGTGGGGAATGAGGTTATAGATAACCAAAATAATAAAGTATGGAATACTTATTCCTCAAGGAAACTTGAAGAAATAAACTCCCTACCCATGATATCTTCCGACTCGTAAAAAAATAGTTATTTGATCATGAGTATAGAGGCTCTATGTAAAGAGGGTATAATAAGGATGATCCACATGTGGAAGACTTAGATGTGATGTAAGAACATCCTCAGTAAGGACAACCTCAAAAACGCAGACAAATAAGGTAAAAATATAATGTTTAGTGGCAGTCACGATCATGTCCGCATAGAACACACAAACAAGAATATCATTGGCCAATGGGCTTAGCTGTAGAAATAGTGAAGTAGAGAGGTCTTGAATAATAGATTGATAGAACAACCTTTCCTCACTACTTGTGAGATGCTTTAAGTCAACATCTGTCTCTGTGTTCATGGATCTAGACTCAAAACCTTGACTCAACATTCCTCACAAAGTAAAGTAAAATACACAACCTTAATTATTTTATGAGTAATTGCAGATAATCATTACTCATATAATTAATATTATAGATTAATTATTTTATAACATGCATGTCTAAATTCACATAACAAGAAAAATTATTCATTTATTATTACCATTTCACATAAGTGATAATTATTCTGATTTACTGATTTAATCCCACAATTAATAATAAATTAATTCCACAAAATACGAGGTATTAGAGTGCAATAAATGACTTTCAATAATTTAAAAATAAATTGTCACAAGGACTACAGAGAATAGTCGAATGACTTACAATCAAGAATAAATAATATAGAAAAGAGAAGAAAAAGCCCAAACCATCACGAGACCTACCTTTAGCTAGAAGGAATATTGTTTCCTCGATATACACCTTTGTAAGAGTAGTAGGTTCAAAAACTGTGCGTTCAACTTCTTACCTAGAGGTTAGGGAAGCTTCCCCTTCGCTTAGGATAGGTGATGGATTCCCTCTGGCGTGCGCACAGGGTTGTACTTTTTCTCAGGGCACTAGGCCATCATCAGTGTGGGGGATAATGTGTAGAGATAGAGTCGCCAACATATTTTGCACAAAAGGGGAAAAATAAACGTCACCGCCTCGAGATAACGACATCAAAAACAATACTGATGCTTATGAAACCAAGTAGTTCAAAGGTCCGGGGACTGAGTTACGGAATGGGAAGGTGTTAAGAACCCATCCCGTCCATTCGGTCTCTCATGGGAAGGTGTTAATCTTCTCCTGTTAGACTCCGTGAAGGGTGTGCTCATGTGCATAATATAGATTAAGAATGGAATCATTCAACTCGCTTCATGGACAAAGGATGGAGTGAACCTTAAGAGTGTTCCCAAAAATTATATGAGTGTTTGCCGGATCACAAGTCCCTATGGAAGAACGAATGTGTATATCGGACCAAATATAAGCATGTAAAAATATGAACAAATAGGAAGACACATACACAGACTTGTGTGTGTGTATATATATAAGACAGGAGGGAAACATATAAACATGCATAAAGGAGGACTAGAATCTCGAGATTAATCCAAGACGCTTACATAGCCCATGGGGCATGAAATTCCACGTAGTTTGAGGATAACATAGGGTGGGGTTTAATCCATAAATCCAAACAGGGAATTTCTCTTATGTATGTATGTAGAGAAAATGTGCTTTAATGAGAATGTGAGGTGATAATCCCTCTTTTGGAATTTATAGATAGCCCTTTTTTCTTGTTTTGGTTTTTTCAATAAAAATAGAGTATACGCAAATACTATTAAATAAAGGTATGAGATTAATATATGTGATGTAATGAAATAAAGTGCTAAAGTAAAAATAAAGCAACTAATACCAAAATGAGAGAATTAGAAATAAGGGTGGTGAATTAGTCCTCCATATGAATGCTTGATATTGATCATGGATGTAGATATGATGATCTTGCAATGGTATGAAAGTTATATGTAGAGGTAAGGGGGGATTACCAAGTAAGGTAAGACAGTGATGGAATGGAATGTGTGAAAATGGGTTTTTTAGGAAAGGGAACATCTCTGATTTCGGGAGAATGTTCTCTGAATTATCGAGAGGGGTGTTCAGGAGTTGCCCTCAAGGTGAGGTCATGGACTCTATTTATAGGGATAATGGGACTACCGATCGATAGGGGTATGGACATGCCTATCGATATAACACCTCAGACACAGTTTCGATAGGCAGGGTCCTTGGGGTGCCATTTGGTATTTTGGAATAGGTTTTTCAGAAAAATGATCGTAAAATACAAACCGTAAGTTAGAATCATGCACGGGTTGGACCATTGAAAAGGTTATTCAGAGCCCATTAAGAACCCATTGAGCCATTCTCGGTTCAAGGAGTTGGCCAAGTTCATAGGGGTCCTAGATGCACCCATTGGTCACTAGACAAGAAGTTTTAGGAGGAAAATGGATTGTTCATATGAACCGTAAGGCTGATTCACGAATGAGATAAACCGTTGGACAGGGCATTTAGGGCCCTTAAATATTTCATTCAGTTTCATTCGGTTCAGAGTGCTTTCCAAAGCAAAACAAGGCTTAAAAGCACTCGGTGACCCTTCCGGGTAAAATTGGTCAATTGTCCGTATCGTAAGGCTGATTCAAGCACGTGGTGGACCGTTAGAAAGGGGATTCAGATACATTTGAATATTCATTGAGATTTGATCAAAATGGAGAGTTGATCGGAGTCAAATGGGGCTCGGGAGCACCCGGTGTCCTCTTTATTAATTTTTAGAGTAAAACAGATCGTTCGTACGAACCGTAAGTTCGATTTGTGTAGGGGAGGAACCATTACAAAGGGTATTTAGAGACCTTTGAAGATTCATTGATCTTCCAATCAAGTGAGAGATTTAATCGTAGTCAAATAGGGCCCCAAAGCACCCGATGTCCCTTGATGGTAAAATGGATCGTTCATCCATATCGTAAGGTCGATTTGTGCACGGGGAAAATCATTGGAAAGGGTATTCAGTGCCCTTCAAAGATTTATTGAGTTTTTAATTAGTCGAGAAAGTTAACCGGGGTCAAATGGGGCTCAGGAGTGCCTGATGGCTTCTATATCGGTACTCGGAGTATGACCTAGAGTTTATGATGAACGGGTGAGGGCTAGGGACCTAATGAGGTGCTTAGGTTGGTTCGAGGATGGGGTGAGTACAAAAAGACCCTTGATGGGTGAGCTTGGAACAAGTTAAGGCTGTCGTATGATAAACACCACATCAACATTAGAGAAGAGTATATAGGTCAATTTTGTGGACCTAGAGTATGAGGGTGACCAATTCAGAGGATAAAGCTCATCTCCGAGGATGAGGATGATCGATTCAACAGGTTGAGGTCAATTATAAGGACTTAAAGTTATGATTGGGATGACCAATTATGTGGGTCGAGGTTATAATAACCAATTCTGAAGGTCGAGGTCAATTTTGAGGACCTAAAGTTGTAATGACTATATCTACGGGCCTCGTCAATTCTGAGGGCCTAAAGTTTTGACGATAAATTTTGGAGGTCGAGGTCAACTCTGAGGACCTAAAGTTATGATGACCAATTCTAAGGGTCGAGGTAAATTCTGAGGACCTAAAATTGTGATGAATAATTTTTTGGGTCTAGTTCAAATTTTGAGGTCCTAAAATTTTGATGACCAATTCCATGGGTCGAGGAAAATTCTAAGAATCTTGAGTTGTGATGACCAATTCTGTGGGCCGAGGTCAATTTTAAGGACCTAATGTTTTGATGACCAATTCTGTAGATCAAGGTCAATTTTAAGGACCTTGAGTTGTGACGACCAATTATGCGAGCCGAGATCAATTTTGCGGACCTCAATTTGTAATGATCAATTCTGACGGCCAAGATCAATTATGAGGACCTAAAGTAATGACGACCAATTCTGAGGGACGAGGTCAATTCTGAGGACCTAAAGGTATGACGACCAATTTCGAGGGCCGAGGCTAATTTTGAGGACTTTAAGTTATGGCGACCAATTCTTCAAGTAGAGGTCAATTTTGTAGACTTAAAGTTGTGATGACCGATTATGAGGGATGAGGTTAGTTCAGAGGACCTAAAGTTATGACGACCAATTCTGAGGGTCGAGGTAAATTCTGAGGACCTTGAGTTGTGATAACCAATTTTATGGGTCGTGGTAAATTCTAAGGACCTTGAGTTGTGACGACTAATTCTGAGGGTCGAGGTTAATTCTAAGGACCTTGAGTTGTGATGATCAATTTTGAGGGCCTAAAGTTATGATAATTAATTTTGCGGGTTGAGGTCAATTATGAAGACCTTCACTTGTGATGACCGATTTTGTGATTCGAGGTTAATTCTAAGGACCTAAAGTTATGATGACCAATTCTAGGGGTCGAGGTTAATTTTGAGGACCTAAAGTTGTGACGACCAATTCTGAGGGCCAAGGTCAATTCTGAGGACCTAAAGTTCTAGTTTGGAGGGGTACAACTCCGTTGGGGAAGACATAAAGGACTTTAACGTAGATGCACCTTTGATTCCGATGGGGATGGTGTTGTCTTGAAATTCCTCTGAGGAATGTTTAGTTTCATGGTTTCGGTTGGGTAATTGTAGTAGACTTGAGTTAAGGTGCATCATTGGTTTCGTTGTGGAGTATGCTGAGGATAAGAGTGTGAGCTTAATCCGTCTAGAGATTTTTAGAGTTTGTAAGGGATTTAGTTATCTAAAATGATTTTCTTGAGGGAAAATAATGTTCCATAAATGTCAGGGGTATTTGGGATTTTTTAGGGCTATTTTTGGACTATTCTGGCATTTTTGGTACAATATTTGGAGGGACTGTCGATAGGCAGGTCTTGGGAGGTTGAATACTTTGATAGTTACTGACCCTGTGTTAGGGATGCGGGTGACCTTATTCTGTTGGAGGCTTTTTTTGAGGGCCGCGGGGGCAACATGCATGTAGGTGTAGATAAGGAGGTTGCTGGCGCATGAGTTCGAGTATGTCTAGTACCTTGGAGAGAAGGTGATACAACAAATGAGGTGAGATCCATTTCTGGTTTTTTTCTTTGGGGATTTTCTTGTAGATATATCGTTGTGACTTGATGCGCTTAGCATTGACCATGTTGTATGCTTAATTTAACGACTTCTCATCCTTTAATGTTGCATTTTCAGCTTCTAAAAAGGAATATCCCTCATTGGTAGTAGTGACAACAGCTCTAGAGGCAAACTTCAAAAGATTAACTTCATCCCTCATATTATTATTCTCCTCTTCCAGAAGTTTGGCAACAGTTCTAGTTTTTTCAACTTCAAGATTAAGTAAAGATTTTTTTTATTATAAATAGAAATAAAGTTGTCAAAACCCCGACCTACACTCAAGATTCGATATTTCTGCTCATAGCTCTCGTGTAACAGCGTAGTGGACTCTTTATATTGTTCTTGAAGTTATTCTATCATCTCATAATAAACAACATTGTTTGCTACTGCTTTATCAAGTAAGTACTTTAAATATTTGTAGGCCTCTTTAGCCTACGCTGATGCATCATCACCAAGCAGCTTAACAGTTTCTTCCTCGAATAAGTCTGTATGACCTTCTTTAAAAAAAGCATTGCACTTCCTCAATAGCTCAGTATCATTGGAAGACAGTTGTTCCATATTTGCTATAAACTATCAAGAAGAAATGACCATCAATCAACAACAAGAATAAAGAACATGAATGATCAACAAGAGATAAAAAGGAACAAAAGGTTTCTTTTATTGATAATAAAGAAGTTCAGATACAATAAAAATAAAGAAAAAGAAATAAAAAAGCAAAAGGGAAAATTCCGAACAACTTTACACTTTATCCCTATCAATATCAACCTTCTCAGAAGGAGGGGCTACAGGCTGGGGTTGCTTAGTGTGCTCAGATTGAGGAAGTGAAGACTCAGTGATTTTAGGTTGGTCGGCTGTAGATTCGACCACTAGAGAAGAATCCCTAGAACTTACTTCATCTTCAGTCTCATCCTCAATGATAGGAGGAGGACCATGATTATGTCTATGAAAACGTTCAGAGCCATCAACAGTGTTCAACTCCTGAAGGGAAGCAACCCAACCATCTCTGAAACATTTTTGTTTTGCATACTCAATCTGATCAGAGGCAGCAGAAATGGATTTTTTCCAGCCCTTGTCCCAGCTAGCACTGAAGGACGCCTTTGCAGTAGACTTTCTCTTAAATCTGGCAGAGGACATAAACTCTTCAGTAGTCTTAGCCCTGTGCTTATCTTCCTCTGCCATGCGCTCAGCTTCCTTTCCTTTATGCTCAGCTTCCTTAGCCTTGTGCTCAGCTTCAAGGGCAGTTTCTTCAGACATCTGCCGAGCAGTTTCAGTTGTCTTCAGTTTATCCTCCCAAGTACTCTTCTCAGTCTACAGGGCTTGCTGAGAATCGAGCAAAGAATTCTTCATGCCAGTTAAAGCTTCCTCTACATCATTTAAAGAAGAAGCCTAAATTGCATCATCCTTCTTTAACATATTATTGAAGTGCACCAAGAATCGCAAGAGAAGAAGATCAAGATTAGTATATGAGAAATATAAAAGACAATAGAACCAAAAAGATGGAAATCACTTACTGATGTAAGGATCTGAGAAGCCAATTCAGAAACCTTTTCTTGGGGGAGCATGGCATCAACCCTCCTGTGGTTTGGAAGAGTACCATACTTGATGAATTTCCTGTCCAAACCCGGAGTAATTACTACTGGAGGATCAGCATCAGAAAAAGGTAATTCAACCAAGGTCTGTTGGTCAGTCACCTGGTCGACATGCTTCTCTGCAAGACCTCTCCTAAGTCTCCTCAAAGGAAGTTCAACATCTTTGGGAGCTGCGTCCTTAGGAGCTAGGTCTTTGGGGGATGGGGGATCTCTCATGATTTCCCATATCTTCTTCTTGGCCCCTTCAACAAGTTTATGGGAGCCAGAAGTTCTACCACTAAGAAGATCAGGAAACTTTATTTTCTTCATGATTTCAGAAAGAGGAGTATCTAAATCAACAATAACTTCTTGATCAAGATCAATCACCAGAACAGGAGAAGAAACAGGTCTGGCAATAAAGGAAGAAATGGTATTTCTATATTGAAGCAAATAGGAAGCAAACATAATGTGCTCCTCAGCAACTGTCTTATGAAGTCCCTAGATAAACTTCAATTCTTTCAAATTTACTTCACTCTATTTGGGAGATTTTCTTTTCTGGTCAACTGCAATTAAATTTACAAAGCAACAGTCGGTATGACATTCTATCAAATATAAACATGTCAAAATTACTAAAACACAAAACAACCTATTCCTTTGCCAAAGAGTGGACATCTATGTCCTTGATATTTAGCACCTCCAACTAAAGGGGCATGTTTCCAATTTTTTACAAATACCCCGTGATCAAAATAATTCCTATTAGAATCAGGGAGGTTAACTACTAAATCTTTACCAACTGCCCTAGTTTTCAAATAATAAGTGGTATCACTAGTTACCCATTTATAAAAAAACATTATTGCTGGAATCTCTAGATGGGTTCCATGGATTTGATTTAACCTATATACTCCATTCACTACTCTCCATATGTTAGGAGATACTCTTGTAGGTACAACTTCAAAATATTGATAAAACTCCAGACGCAGGGGATTGGGAGGAAATGTGAACCCACATTCAGCAATAAAGATGAAAGGGAACCAATGGCCCTCAGCAAGAGAGAAAAAATTAGAAGGAAAAGTGAGATGTTCCAGTACAAACTAAGGTGAAATGTTAAAATCACTCCTGAACTTATCAAGTGACTCGATAGAATTAACCATGATGAAGAAATAAAAAAGAAGAGAAAAAAAAATTCTTACATGGGTTCAAGGATTCAGCAAGAATTGAAGACAGAAAAGAAAACGATCGCACAAAAGATCAAAGAACACATCAGCATAATCAAAAATGAAAAGATAGAAGATTATCAAAGTTTTATCGCTCTTTTTATAAGTCGTCTCGAAACTTGGGAAAAATAATGATTAAAGTGAACGACGATTGAGTTTACGGCGGCTAACAAGAGAAAAGACGAAGATACCCGAAAAACGATTGCTAAAATTGAAATATTTATAAAACTGCCATTCGCACCCAAAATACTCAAATAACTAGATAAAATTCACAAGTCTGGAAGTCTGCAATCGACCAGGCAGCCCAAAGCATAATATTCCACACTTTCGCATCAACTCCAAGTATAAAACATTGGGGGCTTCTGTTGATACCAAAATTCACCACCTTATATGGATCAATTACAAGTCAACATGTATCATCCAATGTGGCCTAAATCCAAGATAGCATGGCATAAATCCCAGATCAACAAGGCAGCCCGACCAACAAAGAAAACAGACCAACAAGGCAACCCAACCAACATGAAAAACCAACCAACTGGGAAGACCGACCAACAGCCAGAAATCCAATCAGTGCACCCAACAAAGCGATAACAGTCTTAGAACGTGTATAACCAGTGAAGAGAAAAAATAGTATATTTGATTCTCATTATATTTTGATGAAAATGCCTAGCAAATGAAGGCATTTCATCCTTTCACACGACAACTATTAGCACCCCTCTTGGGCTATAAATACATTGTATCGCCCTCATTGTGGAGGAAAAACAAAACAAATCAAGGCAGTCAAGTAATACATAACAGTGGACGTAGGCTATTCCTTTGAGCCGAACCACTTTAAAAATCTCTTTGTCTTATTTTTTATTTATTTATTTATAATCAATCAATTAGACCTAGTCTAATTTTTTCCATCAACAATGATCGAACCACGTAAATTGTTCTCTCTTTTTTGTTTATGCATTTATATAATTAGTTGGGTCTTTTCAACTATTTCTTTAAATATTGTGGGGAATGATCTCCTAGAATTTGGTGCTATTTGTGGGAGACGAAGATCTCACCAACCCCGAAAGTTAGGAAAATCCCATAACTTTAACATGAGTGCAGAGCAGTTGAACCCCACTCAAGATAAGAATCAAATACAGTTTGAAATTTTCATTGTGAGAAGGGAACTAACTCTTGTGCAAATGCCTCCTCTTCAGCAAACATCTAGGTCCATAGGATGCTCGCCTGGACGATCTGGACCTAGTTGACAGCATTGAACGCCATTGATTAGCCGAGCTGAGGGAAAAGCTATCTTCCGTTTGGCCATCATTTATGAAGAAAAACTCAATAGTCATGATCAAGAAATCACCCATCTGAGACAACAACTAACCCAACAATCATAGGGTCGCACACCAGACTCACGAATTTAGACACGTCATTGAAGAGAACTTTTCAGTCCTCTTAATATTTAGGGGCGAGACCTTAGATTCTTGTACTCACAGCCTTCTTACTCGGAGATCTGTCTGATGATCCATTTTTTGTGTTACAAACCTAACCCATATATATACAACTATCTAGTTTTCACCTTGAGTCAATTGTTACATTATAAGGGTCAAAACTAGTCTCCAATAGGAACATTTCTACCAAAAATAACAAAATTTTGTGTTTGTAAATAATTCGACATTTCATGATTTATGAAAGTAGGATTAGACTAAACATAATCACTTAACATTAGATATACTAATAACAAATTATTCATATCACATAAGGTAAGCAAGATTTAAATATAATTTATCATAATTATATCCGGGTTGTCACAAATATCATCCGAGAAGGAAGAGTTTTAAAGTAGCTCGTATGCAAGACATTGTTACCCCAAGTTTTATTTTGATATTCTGGGAAAATAATGTATGTACGCAGGTTAATTGAGATAGGATGTGGATTCATTTTTCGTACAGATATTTCTTTAAACAAAAAAATATCTCTACGAAGGGGAAAATGTAGAGGGAGGTCCAGGTTTAAAGTTAATTAAGCAACGCCAACACTTCATAGGAAAGGTTGGGGATGGTCACTCGCACAAGTCTGAAGTTGCTCGAAGAGATTCTTGTAAAGATGATCATTCACATAAGACTGAATTTGCTCGAGGGATATCCCACAAAGATCCAGACCAATTGATAAACTTAAAAAACACAACCTGTAATAGGAACTTTGATGTACTTGCATTTAGCTTTCTTTGTAAAATATAAAGTTTATTTTGTAATTTAGAGAGGTTTCTCGCTACCCTCGATGGACCATATCTGATAGGGCATGGGAGAGATTACATGCTCTATCGAACAACCTCAGTTCTGGGTGTATCGCAGGGATTTGGTTTGTAGGATTGGGTGCAAGGGAACATTGGAAGAGACCAACCCCTTTAGGATACTTAGGTAAAACCTTGGTTTATGCAACATGGATTAGTAGTCCCTCGAGATACCATCTCTGGGAACCCACTCGAGGGTCCGCAATCTTAAACAGTAGTTCAAAAAGTTAACCTTTGGTGTTTATATACAGATCATAAGTTTCTCGGGCAATCATCAACCAAGCAACCATCAATTTCATGAACTACCTTTTTGAGTGATCTGACAGCGCATCCTCGCAGGTTACTACTTACCAACTCTTTGACGTCAGCATGTCTGACATTCACTAACTTGATAAAATAGTACTCGATTCAAAATATTCCTAGGATGGTAAGTCCATAGCTGACACATCGCGTCCTATTTAGTGCTATCATAACTCTGAGAGTCGAAACAGTGTGCCCGCCAAAATATCGTATCTAGATCATCTAATGCAATATCTTTGGCATTAAATGTACCTGACTCCTGACATTTAAAGGGGTCAAATGGATTTAATATAGGAAGGTCACTCGAATGATCTTTCTCTCCTATAAATACCCCCAAAGCTATACTATTTCGGGATTGCACTTTTGTAGCCCAAAACTGCTGCCAAATTACTCCCAGACAAGATCGTTTGTTGTGAGAAATTTTATTGTGTGGCTAACCTCATTTAATCCATTAACTCCATCATTTATTATCCATATATGTTTAAGGTTACTGTCTTGCCTTTATTTCACTAAAGGTCCTTGTTCCTACGCCCTCTAACCAAGTCAACTGTGGGATCCCCCTCATTGATTGTTTTATTATAGAAAATATGTTGTAAGAACACATTTGATATAGGAGTTTTAATATATTTGAATGTGTTGACTTGAGACTTGTATTTATTATTGTTGATGGTTATTCTGAGGCCCTAATTACCATCTTGATAAGGGGTTACACCTTCCTTGACATTAATATCATTTCAAGAATCCACCTCCTGCACAAATAATATATACCCCTTGTCTCAAGATGATTTCGTATCCAATGTGGAATATAAGGGGCGTGGATAAGAAATTCTCTTCTAGAAGAATAAAAAAGCTAGTTAAAATCCATAAAATTACTTTCCTTGCTTTGCTAGATCCCGAAGTGGATAAGAAAAAGATTGATTTATATAAAATTAAATGGGGTTTTGATGGAGCTTGTAGCAATAAATCTAGTAAGGTATGGGCATTATGGATATTTGAAATAGATATTAGTATAGTTGATGAAGTGCAAACAATTAATAATTGCTTTAAATAATCAATCTCTGAAAAAAGATCTTATTCTTTTTGTGGTTTATGATAACTCCTCTAAGGAAGAAAGGAGAAGTTTGTGGAATCAAATAATAGATGTTTCTCATAGATTTGAGGCCAATCCATAATGTGTAGTGGGGAACTTTAATATTGTCTCTAATTCAAATGAGAAAAGTGGAGCTAATACCATCGATTTTCATGCAAGAAATGAGTTTAGTCAAGCTTTAAATGATACTGGTCTTTTTGATCTAGGATTTAAAGGCTTGAGGTTTACTTAGGTAAATAATAAAGGATAAGATGAAGTGATTTTAAAAATACTGGATAGGGAAGTGGAAAACATGAATTGGATATCAACATATCCTAATGCCACTATATCCCACTCGAATATGAGTAGCTCAGACCGTGATCCTCTTTTGATTACTATCAAAACTGATCAAGAGATGAATCCAAAAGCCTTTAAATTTAAATCTATATGGTGGAAGCATTCTAAGTTTGATAAGGTCGTCAAAAAATCCTAGATGGAGCCTATTAGTTCCTAGGGTATGAAGAAATTTTCTTTAAAGCTGTAAAGACTAAAAAGTGCCTTGAAAATTTGGAATAAACAGGAGTTTAAAGACATTTTCCAAAATGTGAAGAATTTGGAGGATGAAGTGATCCAATTAGAGGTGGCCTATGACCTAGACAAAAATGAGGAGAATAGAATCCAACTGCGAAATGGTAAATCCAATCTTTTGAGGGCTTTGCAAATACAAGAAATTTATTTGAAACAAAAGTGCAATATCAAATGGCTTCAGGTTGAAGATTCAAATACAAAGTTTTTTCATGCTTATGTCAAATATAAGAATAAAAAACTATGCATTAACAGTATAAAGACTCGGGATGTTCATATTATTGAGGATAAAGTAATTCTTAATAGTCACATTATTGATCACTTCAATTCCTTATTCACTAGTGAGGAAGAGATGTGTATTGATTCTGATGGCATAGATAATTTAATTCCTTCTATCATAACTACTCAAATGAACAATGTTCTTCAAGATTTTGATACTGA
This sequence comes from Sambucus nigra, assembly GCA_949130495.1. Classification (NCBI taxonomy): domain Eukaryota; kingdom Viridiplantae; phylum Streptophyta; class Magnoliopsida; order Dipsacales; family Adoxaceae; genus Sambucus; species Sambucus nigra. Next base: position 396,955,921 of record OX422219.1, on the reverse strand, counting down.
AGAGGAAGTGTTTAAGGCTATTAATGCTCTGAGCCATGATGCAGCCCCTGGTCCAGATGGTTTTGGTGGGGGTTTTTACAAAATATAATGTTGGTAAATTATAAAATCTATTTTTTTAAATGCTACTAACAATTTTTTTTTATAGGCTAAGGTCTTCCTAGGAGATAGTCAAGCACTTCTATAATGATCATTCCTAAAGTGAAGGTTCCAAAGTAGTGCAGTGACTACAGGCCCATAAGCCCGTTCAATTTCTCTTATAAGATAATTTCAAAAATTCTCTCTAGTAGATTGCTTGAGGTTCTCCCTGAATCAAAATGTATTTATTAAAGGAAGGTGTATTCATGATAATATGTTGCTGGATTAAGAAATGTCTCATAATTTGGGTAAGAAATATCATAGAGGAAATGTAATAATCAAGTTAGATATGGAAAACATTTTTGATAGATTGCAATGGGGATTTATTATCAAGATTATGATATGTCTTGACTTTGGAGAAAGGTGGATATACTACATTTCGAGAATGATTTCTAATAATTTGTTTTCAGTTATCATTAATGGAGTGACTAATGGTTACTTCAAATCTTATAGAGCCTTGAGGCAAGGAGATCCTATATCTCTAAGACTTTTCATTATATCTTCTTAATTGCTTAGCATAGGTTTGGACCATCTTATGTTAAACGGTGGAGCTAAACCTTTTTATCTTCCTAGTGGCAGCCCTATGATATCTCATCATTCTTTTACATATGACGTTATCATATTATCTAGAAGAGATCAAAAGAGTTTAAAACCTATTAAGAATTTTGTAAACAGGTACTCGGCATGCCCATTATAAAAAGTTTATGAAATTTCCCTTCCATTGTTGTCTCAAATTTTGAGAGACTTTGTTCTATTTATGTTTACAACATTTTGTGTGTGTTTCTTTATTGTTTTATTATTTTTTTTGTTTATATTTAAATTACTTTTATTGTTTTATTATTATTTTTGTTTATATTTAAATTACTTTTGAATTTAAAATATAAATGATAATTATTTTTTTGCTAACTTTATTTCTTTATTTCTTTATTCTTTATTTTACTTAATTTTATGTGTTTAAACATATACTCAAATAAACAAAGTTAATTTGTTTATTTAAAAGGTTTAAACACAAAATTAAAGGGCTGTGATTTGTTTTGGTTGAATGGCTATGATTTAGCCTTCTTGTGTTTGTTGGGTCGATCCGTGTGTACATCTGTTGGTCCAATCAGTGCAAGTGGTGTATACCACACGAGTTGACCACGTGTGGTGCCAGCTTATTTCAACCGTTGAGTTTTTGTTTTCCATCTAAACCCCTTATCCTTTTATGGAGATTACGCTGGTACCCCTTTGTTTTATGAAGGGACGGTTATGTCCTCAGCCGCCTATGGTGAAAGGCATTTCTGCCCTTGGTTTCTTGTTTTTTTATTTTACGGACCCTGCCATTTCAATTGTGGTATAAAAAGGATACGATCTTCATTTTTCAGTTTTTTAGGGTTTTGAGTTTATAAAATCGCAGCCAACATTTTATCTCTCTTGTTTTTCCAAGAAGTTTCTGATTTCTTTTGAGGTTTTCTCATATAAGTTTAACACGATATACACCTGTTTGTGTGATGATCTCTTAAGCATTTGAGGGGTTTTCTACTGCTTTAAACCAAGATCGATTTCGATTTTGTTTAAGGGTTTTGTTCTTGGATGTTTGTGGTGCATTTGGTTGGTGTAGTTTGGTGTTGTGTTCCTTGCGTTTGATTCGGAATTTTCCATCTCACCTGAGTTCGGCGTGCTTCTGCCGAGATATGTTTGAGCTGTAGATTTTAGATCTACATTTTTTGAGGTATTATATATTGTTCTTTCTCTCTCTCTCTCTATATATATTACATATATATTCTGTTTTATATAGTCATGCATATTGCTGTGTAGAAGTATATACATATTGCTGTATATATATAAATATATATATATATATATATATACATATATATACTCCGATTGCTGTGGTTCATTTATACGGGTGAAGAAATTTTTGTTGCATGTATTCCTGATTCAAACTCACCTCTGTAACTCGGACTTAAATCTCACTGTGTCAACTCGGATTAAAACTCTCCTTTTTACTTTTGTTAAAAGACCTAATTTTCGGACTAAGTTTCCGGACTGTTTTTTGGACCTCTATTGGACTAAAATTTGGACTGTTCTTGGACTTATTTTTGGACTGCTCTTGGACCCCTACTGCACAAATATTTGAACTGATCTTGGACTTATTTTTGGACTGCTCTTGGACCCCTACTACACAAATATTTGAACTGATCTTGGACTAAAATACATTTAATTTGTTTTAAACTCAGAATAGTTTGGATATGATTTTGACCTGTTCAAAATAAATTTTGTGTGTGGTTTCGTTTATTACCATTTCAGTTAGTCCCTGTTTGGTAATTTTTTGTGTAGATAAAAGTAGACCTAGTCTTCTTTTATTTACCAAAATATTTTGGTTTATTAAAATAACTTTTACAAATTAAAATCTGTGTATTGCACAACTTCACGGGGTCTCGAGTTTGAGTGTGTTGTTGTGCGTGTGTAGTGAGTGAGTGTTATTCCCTATTGCCGGGGTATTGAGTTGACTGATATTCAGTCAAGTTGGGTTGGCTTAGACTAGGCAGATTAAATACGGGTGTGTATTTGTTTAGTTTAAACTGTGGTGAACTTGGAGGACTGTAATTTGTAACTCATAATTGGTAATAGTGGACTTGGGTGCACGGGCTGTCCTGGGACTAGGGACACGGGGTTTACCACCACGGTGGGTTCCTCGAGAACAAATATTGTGCCACTATCTACTTTTCCTCTTCCCATTCTAACTGTAATTATTTCAGCAACATCATTCCAAATACATCTTTACTTGTGTGGTTGCCCAAAACAATATTAATCAATATTTTAAATTAATTATTAAAAGAGTTGGAGTTTTTCTATTTAACTAAAAATAGATTTGGTGTGTTGGGTATTTCAAGTGGTATCAGAGCGTCAGGATTCACTTTTTCAAAAGTTCTTTTTCCGCAAAGTTCCTGAACTCTTTTTTTTTATCAAAATTTTATTGTTATGGGTGACAACAATGGGTCTTCCGTACGTCCTCCTGTGTTTAATGGTGACAACTTTGCTTATTGGAAAGTAAGAATGGTTGCTCATCTTCAACACTTGGGAGATGAGGTATGGGAAACTGTTGAAAATGGTTTTTCTGCACCTACTAAACCTAGTGATGATGATGCTGAAATATTTGTTAAAAAACCTCTCTCTGAATGGACTAAAGAAGAAAAGCTTAGTTCACAATATAACAACAAAGGCAAAAATGCCATTTTTCAAGCGATGGATGCAACTGAATTTAAAAGAATTTCAGCTTGCATTACCTCTAAAGAAGCTTGGGACATTCTAATGACAACCCATGAAGGAGATTCTAAAGTAAAAAGGGTCAAGTCCCAAATGCTAGTTAGGCTCTATGATTCTCTCTATATGAAAGACAATGAGAAGTTTGATGAGTTTTACTTGAAATTGCAAGATGTCGTTAATCAGTCTCATGCTAATGGTGTTATTTATACTGATCCTGAAATTTGTGATAAAATTCTTAGATCTCTTCCTAAGAGTTTTGATTTAATTGCACATACTATTGCTGATAATTTGGATAGCTACACACCTCATCTCTTGTGTAGTAAACTCAAGACGTTTGAATATCAAAATACTTTAAGAGATGAACAAAGAGGTAAAGCACCGGCACACACTGAAAATCAAAATGTTCTTCATTTTAAAACTAGTAGTGAAAGTAGCATGGCCTTTGTATCCTCTCTGTCAAATTTAACTGATTCTGAAATTTCTTTGGAATCGTTGGATAACGAATTTGCACTCTTGTCTAAGCACTATAAGAAATTTGTGAAGTATAGGAATAAATATGCTTCAAAACAAGGCCAGCCTAGTTATTCCGATAGACCCCACGAAAAATATTTTGAGAAGAAAAATTTTGAAAAATCTGGACCTAAGAAGGACTTGAGCCACATTCAGTGCCGTAAGTGCAATGAATATGGTCATTATGCCAATAGGTGTTTCTCTAAAGCTAAATGGGAGCCTTCAAATAAGGCACATTTGTCTAAAACTTGGGATGATATCTCCGATAGTGATGACGAAACTTTTGAAAATCTCATGGCATTTACTTCCACGTGTACTATGTTATCGGAGGGCATATTAGATAGCGTATCTAGTTTATCAGATATTTCAGGTTTCTGTGATGATATTTGTGATTTAGACTTTGTGAATTTATCTCACACATTTCCTGCTCAAATTCACCCAACTTTCACGGCATCTCTTTTGGACATTGGTAATATTTATGCTGATTTGGATGAATATGACTCATTAGAGATGGTTGAAAATGCTGAAAAAGGTGTGTGTGATAAAGCTTTGAATGACACAATTGATGATAACTCACACTTAGAGAATGCTAGGTTATTAGCAAAGATTAATGCTTTAAATAGTCAAATCAGAATCATGTCTGAAGAATCATCTTTTCACATTGAAGAATTGGAAAATGATGTTCTTCTACTTGAAAAAAGAACTACTATGTTGACTGATTTGAATCACTCTCTTGAGACTAAAAACAAAGAAATTTTGTTTAAATATGATGAGTCTCAAATTGAACTTAAGTGTGTATTAAATAAATATGATGAGTGTAAAAAGGAGCTAGAGATCACATCTAATCGGTTAAATAGATACTGGGATTCTGGGTTTGCTGTCAAAACTATTAATAAAAGTATGCGTTATGATCCCACAAATTCTTATTCTAATTTTGTTCCTATCAAAGGACTTGGTTTCGAAGGGGAAGATTTTGATGTAACTAATTTCATAAATTCCAAAGAACAATTTCCTGAGTCTAGTGAAATTAGGATGTCTTACAAACATGTGAAAAATGATGGATGCTCAACATCTTCTAAACCTTGCTTTAAATGCAGTTATTGTCAAAGAACGGGACATTTGGAAAAATTCTGTTTTAAGAAATTAGGACAGAATGCTCCCAATTTTAAAAATTTTAGGCAAAATCAAATTGATAATAAGTTTCAATCTACTAAGCCTACTTTTCATTGTGGTTACTGCTCTAAACTTGGGCATTTGGAACACTTTTGCTATAAAAAGGCTAACATGGTCAACTCCAGACCAGCCCACAGATATGCTGTCCCATCTAGACCTGTTTATAGAAAATTTTTCCGTTGTGATTTTTGTCATAAAAATGGTCATTTGACTGATTTCTGCTATAAAAAATTGCATGCTCAAAATAGTCGCGATCGCTTTAACGATAAAACTGTGTATGTTAGGAAGCCTAATCTGTCCAACATGAAGTCTAAACAAACTTTTGAGAAAACTAAGGCTGAATGGATTAAAAAATCTGAATCAAATGACTCATTGAGATGCAATGTTGTTTTATCAGCATTAAATGCTCGTGACAAAAATTCTCAATGGTATTTAGATTCTGGTTGCTCTAGGCATATGACGGGGGACAAATCCAAGTTTACCACCTTAAAATCTTTTGTTGGTGGTGTTGTAACTTTTGGTGATGGAAAGATGTCCCACATCATAGGCAAAAGGTCAATTGAGGCAGATGGGCTCCCTAACTTAGAGGATGTTTTACTTGTTGATGGTTTGACTGTAAATTTATTGAGTATCAGTCAGTTTTGTGACAATGATCATGCTGTGAATTTCACAAAATCTGACTGTAAAATTTTAGACCCAAATGGGAAACTTATTTTGTGTGGGTCTAGGACTCCAGACAACTGCTATGCTGTTAAGCATAACCATATTTTTGGAAATTGTTTATCCTCTCGAATGAGTGATTTAGACTTATGGCATGAACGTTTAGGCCATTTAAATTATGACAGTTTGTCTAAATTATCTAGTCAAAATCTTGTTCGGGGTGTCCCCAAAATAACTAAGGTTAAACATTCTATTTGTGGTCCGTGTCAGATTGGTAAAATTCATAAGGCACCTCATAAGAAAGTAACTGATATTTTTACCTCTCACCCTTTGGAATTGTTACATATGGACTTAATGGGTCCTTCTAGGACAATTAGTTTATGTGGAAATTCCTATATTCTAGTTATTGTTGATGACTTCACTAGATTTACTTGGGCTGCATTTATGAAAGAAAAATCAGACACTTTTAATCATTTTTTACAAATTCTGCTAAAAATAGAAAATGAGAAAGATACTCAAGTCACTCGTATTCGTAGCGATAGGGGTGGGGAATTTAAAGACACGGGTATTATAGACTATTGTATTGGGAATGGGTATAAACATGAATTTAGTGCTCCTAAGACTCCCCAACAAAATGGTGTTGTTGAAAGAAAAAATCGAACCATTCAAGAAATGGCTCGTGTTTTGATTCATGCTAAAAGCTTGCCAAAATATTTTTGGGTTGAAGCTACGCAAACTGCTTGTCACATAATTAATAGGGTTTATTTAAGAAAAAATTCGAAACAAACACCCTATGAATTATGGTATGGTAGGCAATGTTATGTGTGTAAAGATCGTGAACACTTGTCAAAATTTGACACTAGAGGAGAAAAGGCTGTTTTTCTAGGATACTCCCAAAATAGTAGGGCTTATAGAGTTTATAATTTGAAAACTAAAACTATTATGGAATCCATAAATGTTGTGATAAATGATTGTATGGACCCGAATGTTGAAGATAGCCCAGAATCAACACCCGTTGAAAATACATCGTCAAGTGACTTGACAAAACTATCAACGAATAATGTTTTGGACTCCCTACCATCGGAAGACCTTGATGTTCCAAATTGGGTTAGGGCAAATCATCCTAAAAAGAATATTTTGGGTGATGCTAAGGAACCAATTAAAACTAGAGCTCAGACTTTAAATGCTTTGATGTCATCTCTTGTCTCTCTAGTTGAACCAAAAAATATAAAGGATGCTCTTGTGGATGAATCTTGGCTTCTTGCTATGCAGGAAGAGTTGGGACAGTTTAAAATTCATGATGTATGGTTCTTAGTACCTCGTCCTACTCATACTAATGTCATTGGAACTAAGTGGATTTTTAAAAATAAATGTGATGAAACCGGAAATGTCTTGCGTAACAAAGCTAGATTAGTGGCTCAGGGGTACTCCCAAATTGATGGGATTGATGTTGATGAGACTTTTGCCCCGGTCGCTAGAATAGAGTCTATTAGACTTCTGCTTGCCGTTTCTTGTCATTTGAAATTTAAATTATACCAAATGGACGTAAAATCTGCTTTTTTAAATGGGTTTTTAAATGAAGAAGTGTATGTTGAACAGCCTAAGGGTTTTTGTGATCCGTTTCTTCCGGATCATGTTTTTAGATTAAAGAAAGCTCTTTATGGTCTCAAGCAAGCCCCTCGGGCTTGGTATGATCGTCTTACTTCTTTTCTTTTAACCCATGGCTTCATTCGAGGGGGAGTGGACTTAACAATGTTTGTTAAAAGAAATAAGTATTGTTTGATTATTGCACAAATATACGTTGATGACATTGTCTTTGGGTCCACTTCACCTCAAGAGGCTGAAATTTTTGCCAACCTAATGAAATCAGAATTTCAGATGTCTATGATGGGTGAGTTGCAATTTTTCTTGGGTTTACAAGTTTCGCAAAAACATGACTACATTTTTATATCTCAAACTAAATATGCGACTGAATTAGTTAAGCGCTTTGGTCTAGAAAATGCTAAAATGGCTAGAACACCAATGAGTTCCACCACTAAGCTTTCCAAAGTTTTTTCTGGTAAAAAGGTTGAAGTTACTCTTTATCGGAGTATGATTGGTAGTCTTTTATATTTAACTGCTAGTAGACCGGATATAATGCATAGTGTTTGTGTATGCGCTAGATATCAATGTGAACCAAAAGAATCTCATTTAATTGCAGTTAAGCGCATACTTAAATATGTTTGTGGTACTCTAAGTTTTGGTATTATGTATACTTTTGACACAAATTCCAAAATAATTGGGTATACGGATGCTGATTGGGCTGGGTGTGCCGATGATAGTAAAAGCACTTCTGGTGGCTGCTTTTACTTAGGACACAAATTGGTCTCTTGGTCGTCAAAGAAACAGAATTGTGTATCTCTTTCCTCCGCCGAAGCTGAGTACATTGCTGCTGGTAGTTGTTGTACTCAACTTTTGTGGATCAAACAAATGCTAAATGATTATGGAATAAATGAACCAAGTGCTCTCATTTTATGTGATAATCAAAGTGCTATAAGTATTTCAAAAAATCCTGTTTTTCACTCGCATACAAAACATATTAAAATGCGTGAACACTTTATTAGGGAACTTGTTGAGAAAAAGGAAATCTGCATTGAGTATTTAAATACTAAAGATCAACTTGCTGATTTGTTTACCAAACCGTTAGACAACCATAGGTTTGAAACCCTACGAATGTCAATTGGTGTGTGTGCGTTTCCAACCTAGTTTGGTTTCAGTTTCCTCCCTTTGTCCCTTTGAGACAAACAGGGGGAGAAATTGAGACATGTGTTGAGACATGTGTGTCTTTTTATTTTTAGGATATATGTTGTTAGTTGAGTTATGTAATTGCTTTGGTATCAAAATGTTGCTAGTTGTAGTTTGTTTTTCCTTACCGTCTCAAAGTCTTGTTTGTCTCAAAATTAGCCAAAGGGGGAGATTGAAATTTCCCTTCCATTGTTGTCTCAAATTTTGAGAGACTTTGTTCTATTTATGTTTACAACATTTTGTGTGTGTTTCTTTATTGTTTTATTATTTTTTTTGTTTATATTTAAATTACTTTTATTGTTTTATTATTTTTTTTGTTTATATTTAAATTACTTTTGAATTTAAAATATAAATGATAATTATTTTTTTGCTAACTTTATTTCTTTATTTCTTTATTCTTTATTTTACTTAATTTTATGTGTTTAAACATATACTCAAATAAACAAAGTTAATTTGTTTATTTAAAAGGTTTAAACACAAAATTAAAGGGCTGTGATTTGTTTTGGTTGAATGGCTATGATTTAGCCTTCTTGTGTTTGTTGGGTCGATCCGTGTGTACATCTGTTGGTCCAATCAGTGCAAGTGGCGTATACCACACGAGTTGACCACGTGTGGTGCCAGCTTATTTCAACCGTTGAGTTTTTGTTTTCCATCTAAACCCCTTATCCTTTTATGGAGATTACGCTGGTACCCCTTTGTTTTATGAAGGGACGGTTATGTCCTCAGCCGCCTATGGTGAAAGGCATTTCTGCCCTTGGTTTCTTGGTTTTTTATTTTACGGACCCTGCCATTTCAGTTGTGGTATAAAAAGGATACGATCTTCATTTTTCAGTTTTTTAGGGTTTTGAGTTTATAAAATCGCAGCCAACATTTTCTCTCTCTTGTTTTTCCAAGAAGTTTCTGATTTCTTTTGAGGGTTTCTCATATAAGTTTAACACGATATACACCTGTTTGTGTGATGATCTCTTAAGCATTTGAGGGGTTTTCTACTGCTTTAAACCAAGATCGATTTCGATTTTGTTTAAGGGTTTTGTTCTTGGATGTTTGTGGTGCATTTGGTTGGTGTAGTTTGGTGTTGTGTTCCTTGCGTTTGATTCGGAATTTTCCATCTCACCTGAGTTCGGCGTGCTTCTGCCGAGATATGTTTGAGCTGTAGATTTTAGATCTACATTTTTTGAGGTATTATATATTGCTCTTTCTCTCTCTCTCTATATATATATATTACATATATATTCTGTTTTATATAGTCATACATATTGCTGTGTAGAAGTATATACATATTGCTGTATATATATAAAAATATATATATATATATATATATATATATATATATATATATATATATATATATATATATATATATATATATATATATATATACACATATATATACTCCGATTGCTGTGGTTCATTTATACGGGTGAAGAAATTTTTGTTGCATGTATTCCTGATTCAAACTCACCTCTGTAACTCGGACTTAAATCTCACTGTGTCAACTCGGATTAAAACTCTCTTTTTTACTTTTGTTAAAAGACCTAATTTTCGGACTAAGTTTCTGGACTGTTTTTTGGACCTCTATTGGACTAAAATTTGGACTGTTCTTGGACTTATTTTTGGACTGCTCTTGGACCCCTACTGCACAAATATTTGAACTGATCTTGGACTAAAATACATTTAATTTGTTTTAAACTCAGAATAGTTTGGATATGATTTTGACCTGTTCAAAATAAATTTTGTGTGTGGTTTCGTTTATTACCATTTCAGTTAGTCCCTGTTTGGTAATTTTTTGTGTAGATAAAAGTAGACCTAGTCTTCTTTTATTTACCAAAATATTTTGGTTTATTAAAATAACTTTTACAAATTAAAATCTGTGTATTGCACAACTTCACGGGGTCTCGGGTTTGAGTGTGTTGTTGTGCGTGTGTAGTGAGTGAGTGTTATTCCCTATTGTCGGGGTATTGAGTTGACTGATATTCAGTCAAGTTGGGTTGGCTTAGACTAGGCAGATTAAATACGGGTGTGTATTTGTTTAGTTTAAACTGTGGTGAACTTGGAGGACTGTAATTTGTAACTCATAATTGGTAATAGTGGACATGGATGCACGGGCTGTCCTGGGACTAGGGACACGGGGTTTACCACCACGGTGGGTTCCTCGAGAACAAATATTGTGCCACTATCTACTTTTCCTCTTCCCATTCTAACTGTAATTATTTCAGCAACATCATTCCAAATAGATCTTTACTTGTGTGGTTGCCCAAAAAAATATTAATCAATATTTTAAATTAATTATTAAAAGAGTTGGAGTTTTTCTATTTAACTAAAAATAGATTTGGTGTGTTGGGTATTTCAGTTTAATTATTTAAAGATTAGTTGTTCTACTAATGTAAAGTAGGCCCATGGAAAATATCTAAAATTGAAGACTGAACAGGTCTGAAGCGTGAAAATCTCCCTATCTAATATATGGGTTGTCTTATTTTCAAATACATGAATAAAATCATGTACTATGGGAAGCCAATTGAATGCTTGAGAAGCAAAATTAATGGGTGCAGGCTAAGCTTTTACCTAGTGGAGGTAGATACATCTTGATCAAACATGTGCTCTCTATTATCCCAACAAACCTTTTAGCTTCTTTGTAACCTCTAAAAGAAATTATTAGAAGGTTACATAGCATGATGAGTAGATTTTTCTAGGGGAGTAATGAGAGTTAAGGATGGAGGCATTATAGTAGAGATCTTGGGATTTTATTCATAAAACTAAATCAGAATGGGGTTTGAGATTTTTGAACTTGAAGAACATGGCCAACGTATCATTTATGAGACTATATTGGAAGTTCAAGACAAAGGACATATTTTGGTCTGCTTTCATGAGAGAAGAATCAATAACTTGGGCTCTTTATCTTGGATAATGTGGAGGATTTATTTGAGATCAATATGGAAAAGAGAAATGAAGACTAGGTTTCACAACCTACAATTTCTGGGTAGTTCTCTTTTAGTTTTGCAATTAAACTATGTAGAAGCCATCATACCTCTTCAAGAGTTTTATCTCAAGTATGGGACAATAACCTTCCTAAGAAAATCTCCATAAATACTTGGATAATTCTTAATTCTATCTTGCCAACTGATGATGTTGTTCAAGACTTGGGAATATCTTTAGTATCTAAATGTCAAGCCTGTTCAAATCAAAATGAGTCTTTTAGTTACTTACTTTTGCAATGCTCCGATATTAGGCATACTTGGGAAAATTTTGCTAATCTAATGGGAATAAGGATGAACATAAATTCTACTTATTATATATTTATAAATTGGTGGTATATTAATAGAGCTGGTGATTATAAAAATTTATGGGGAAAGCTATTCCTAATGTGGTGTGTTGGGATATTTGGAAAGCTATAAATAAAGATTTTTATGATGCTACTAAATTTAACTATCAAAATGTTATTTCTCAATCAATTAACCTTATTAGTGACATTTGTGAAGGCATCAAATTCAAAACCCCTGCTAAAACATTTAATGAAAGAATTATAGAAGTGTTTGAATTAAGAAATAATCAAAAGACTTTTATTCCTTAGATAATCAAATGGCATCCCCCTACTCATAACTAGGTTAAACTCAATGTGGATATTGCTTCTAGAGGTAATCCAGGTATTTGTGGATAAGGGTGTTTTATTAGAGATGTGGATTCAAACTTTATTATAGGATTTACTAATTCAAATGGTTGTTCTACTAATAATGAGGTGGAAATACTAGCTTTGTGCAAGGGGATGCAATTATATTTGGACCATAATATAGAATTCATTCAAATTGAATAGTATTATTTATTAGTGGTGAATATCATTAAAAGTGGTTAGAAACCTCCTTGGTGACTCAAAGATTACATGGAAGATATTATGGCTAATATTAATAGCGTTCAATTTTCATTGAACCATGGTTTCAGGAAATAAGATTTTGTTGCTACCGGTTTGGTTAATGAGGGGTTTGTTCTCAATCAGATGAAAATTTATCATGATGTTATGGAACTTCCTAGGAAAATGAGAGGAGAAATCAAGTTGGATAAGATAGGGTGTAATTATTTAAGACTTTTGTAGTATATTATGTTCACTTTATGTAATCGAACTGAAATAAAGTCCCAAGTTCAATTTCTTGCACTTTAGTCCTTTGGTCATTGGCTCCCCAAAGGTTCCGTCCCTCTTCTAAAAAATGAAATAGATGAAAAGTGAAAGAGGTTTTATTTTGATAAAAAAATTGAAAAAGACAAAAATATTTTTGTATTTTTGATTTTTCTACGTATATGGATGAAAATTTAACATATTCAGATCGCCCATATATTTCATCCATTCATGTGACTTTTTCATAGTGTATTGAGACATGATTATATTTCTATAACGTGCTTAATAATGTGCGGATATCATTATGCTGATCTTTGATGACTACTTTCTACAGGCTTGACTCCTTGTCAACTTTATTACACATGTGCACAAACTTTATGAACATTGTGATTAATTTTCATTTGTCAAATATGATGTTCCCATCGCATTTCTACTTAATAACGAACCACATGTAAAAAGAGATAAGTTGTGCATGTAAGAACCATTTCCTGAATTTTATTTTTTTCAAAAAATATAGCTATATGTTAAATAATTGAAAGGGGATACGAAAGATCAAAACATTCTTTGCGTTAAAAACCACCATTTGTAGAAAAAGAGCCTAAAAAGATTAGAGCCATACAAAAACAGACGTGCCAGGCCCTTTAGTTTAAATTCATTGATGCTTTGATATACATGAACATTATGATTACTTCTAAATATTTGAGAGTAAAATCTTATACATGTGAGATATTGAGGGAGTTAAATAGTCTAAGATCAATGAGTTTGCACAACGAACTTCCTTAAAAAATATTTAATAGTTTGGCATTATTAGTGTGAGAATCATTTGAGTTCATTGCATATTGATTAAGTTGAGTCAATTTCATTTGAGTTCACAATTTTATACCAAATGTAGGCTTTGAGTTCTTTCTTTAGAAGTGTCTCATGACTTTGTGCAGTGATGTTATAATTGTTTATGTTGATTTGCCTATGGAAAATGTTCACATAATTTCATTCTGATTCCATGATTTGGATATTTTAGTGTTAGTCCATGGTATATTTTTTTTCTACACTTATACCTTATATTTGAAAATTTTGAAAATTTTCAAAATAGTCGGTTGAGAAAATATGCCTTTTGAGATTATCATTATATGTGCATTAATTGTCATTACATGCGCATTAACTTATTATCTTGGTGATGAGATCTTTCTTCTTTATGCGGTGCTTATTTTTTATGATTAGTTTTTACTCCTTTGTCTATTAAGGACAACAAGGTGGAGAACAATTCAAGGGGGAGTTTTATTTATGTTTTAAAACTCGTATGCATTAGGGTATTTTATTTGTCTCATGTGTGTAAGATGATGTGCCTAGATGTTGATCACTTGGACCAATACAAGATGAAGACAAAGCTAGTCAAAGAGAAGAACGATTTCAGTTGAAAACTTATACAAGAAAGGATTTTTGTTTCTTGATTTGGGAGAGTATCTATTATATCAGTCTTTAGGATTCAATTTGGCTTCGATTTGTGTTTCGTACCAGAATAGCTAAAGGGGGAGATTTGTAAGAGAAGTTATATAATTGCTCTATATATTTTTATTTTGTCTTATCATGTTACACATTAATTGCACCTTGATGACTACTTCTATGGATTCAAAGAAAAAGTTGAAGACTTTTAGAATATTTAAGGATTGTGAGTCTCAACAACATCTAGATAAAGTTATGGATGCATTTGGTAAAGATTTATTTTTCTAAGGGTTTTAGAATTTTTAAGAGTTTGTATTTCAAAATGTTTTTTAAATGATTTTTAGAAAAAAATGAAAACTTGCTAACTCGTTAGAATGAGAATGGCTTGTCGTTCGAACAACCTATGCTATGTCTTTAGAACGAGTTCTGTTAGTTCGAATGAAATCTAGAATGTCGCTTTTGGTCAAGTTCTAGAATCCTATTAGAAGCCTCATTAGAAGTAGTTCAAACGAGAATGGGTAGATCGTTAGAGCGATACTTACAACGATTTGACGAGGTGCTTTTTCATTAAGCTCTAGAATCTTGTTTGATATGTCATTAAAAGATTGATTGAACAAAAATGGGTGTGTCGTTTGAATGAGGAACCTGTTGTTCGAACGAACGCGCAAGATTTTATTTTTTATATTAAATCTTATCCAAGTCTATAGTATTTATCCTTTTGTAACAAACTCCCTTATAAAGGAGACACGGGATTAGAGACTTGAAAAAATATTTTTGAAAGATTTTGACACTCGTTTTGAGTTCTATTTATGATCAAACTCTTTCAATATTATTTCAAACCCCTTGGAGACTTAGAGATAACTTTATCAAATCCAGAAGAACCTATATAGTTCAAACACTCTTATAGAGAGTAATCTCTACTGCTGATTTATGGAGCAAAGGCTCTATTGCTGATGAGGAAGGCTGATCGGTGGATACCGAGGTTAGATTGCTTCCTATGGGTGGTGCTGGACTATGCCATTGTTGTAGAAGAATTGAAGAACCGTGCATCATAATTAGTTGTTCTAAGTAGTTTTTAAGTCGATTGTGTCTATCAAATCCTGTATAATGTTGAATAAGGGTTTTCCCTTTTAAGGGATTTTCCTTACTTCGTCGAGTATTTTGCATGCGTGGTTTGCGTAATTAAAATTGGACCACACCTTTGTATGCATACTAAATTAAATCAAAGATAAAATTTGATAAAATTGAATTTGTGTGTGGTTTATTAATATCCGAATAATTCAATAGAATCCCCGTATTATCATTTTGGGAACCAATTGGGGCATGTAACCTCATAAAAATGAATTTAAGGGGAAAGATTTATATTCATGGAGTTAGTTGATTACAAATGATTCCTCAACTATCTCTGATTTGGTGGTTGCCTTCGAATTTATCAAGAATTTTTACTCGCCTAAAGACATGATAAAAGTTAGATGTCTTTATAACCGAAGTTTGGCCAAATAAATTGCTAAGGAAATCATTTTAATAAGTTGTTCTCCTCCCTCGATGCTCTTTGTTCCCCCTTCTTTCCCTACTAAATTGTCTCGAACTTTCTTTTTCTTTTACCATATAGATCTCGTAAGATTACTACGATTTAATAAAGAGAATATTCATTTAGGGATGAAGGCTGCCAACTTGTCTCTCACCATAGACCAATATTAATAGAATCTTAAAAAGGCAAAGGTAGATTTGATGTACCACTAAATCCACAGAGTGAATAGATTAAGAAGTTGGATAATAAAAGGTATGAATTGAAGGAAAAGGTCAAGGAATTAGATATCTCAAGAAATAAGGATCTGAACAAATATGTAAAGAGACACGATGAGTCCACAATAAAGATGAAATTGACCATGATCAAGAGGAGAAGGAAAAATAGGTTATTGATTCTGAGAAATATAAATTATGGCATAGTGCTTATGTTTGAATTTTTGAGAAGTCGGGGCACCTCCATAAACTTCATTTTAAAGAAGGCTTGAATGAGGTCTAACAAGGGAAGGGAAGGGGTACTTGAGGATTTCTCCCTCTTTGTTGATCACGCTAATCGTTCACCTCTAGAGGCCATGCGATGGGGATATTGATGATACCGATAAATATTCTAAGATTATAATAAACACTAGCATGCAGGCCACACGATGCGTGGCCGAATTTTAGTTCGTATGTGAGAAATTCATGTGTACATATAGGTTACTCGATATTTTATATGTACAACATTTTAAGATATATTTAGTTTATGTGTTACTATATTTATTTCATTTTCAAAGTGAGATACCCAAAAAATAAACAATGGCTCGTATGAAGTCTAACAAAATCAAATAACAGTCGAGTGACTTTGATTTCGATTCTCTAAGAGAATTCACCCAAATGATAAGCTTGAGCACAACCCATAGAAGAACCACTGCACATAGTAGAAGATTGGCCACATCTGTAACTCACTTTTCTGTTAACCATCAAAGAGAAAAAACCATTGTCATTAGCAGATATCCAACTTGCAAATATCTTTTTTCCATTTCAAACAGAGGAAGATTGACCGAAAAATGGTGTATTAGTAAAGGAAACACGAAATACAATTGATACTTTAACAATATCATTAACCTACTAAATTAAATTATTCAAAGAAAAGATACTAAATTTTGTTTCCCAAAAAAGCTAAATTTTGGAAATGAGACTAAATCTAAATAAATTAAAAAAATAATAAACTTTTATGTGACTGTTTTATCGGTTCATGGATGCATGAATTTAGATGAAAAAAAGAAAATGATTTATACATTTCAAGTAGACATCCTCTCCATTAGTAACCATAAATCACCAAGGCCATCCCGAAATGAATCACCGATCTATGAACTTAACCACGGCCCTCACTGATGATACTGAGATTCAGCACCACCAGATAAGTGATGATGAGCTCAAACAGTAACAATAATGGTAGCCATAGAGATGTATGTGTGTAAATGTATAGAAGCGGATGAGTATAAAAGGAATAAGACAATGATGTATAGTGGTTCAACCAATTAGGCCTACATCCACTGTGAGTGTGTGATCCACTAAGTATGGGCACTAATGGCCTTGGATACAATGCACATAAGCTCCCTTTCTCTCTCTACTGTGTGTACAAGCAGAGTTTTTGCCGGGGTTACAATTTTTTGAACCTTTTGTAGGGTTGTAGGTGACAAGTATATATAGGTCTTGGGGGGTGTAGTGTACCCCCCAAGTATGCATGGTGCATGTGAATGATGATCTAGCCAATACCCTGTCGACACCTATAGATGCCACCTGTGATTAATGATGACATAATATTCCCTCACGTGAGGGGGTGATATTGTTATAACGGTCTTCCACGTTCCATGTGAGCATCACGTGAACTATTCCACGCGTCTCCCAAACCACGCGCTGTGATAATGCCACCCTCGGCCTATCATATCATAGGTCGAGGGCAAAGATCCTTCAGGTAGTGAGTCTGCCCTGATTTAGGCCTCGTACTGTCGTACCCTCGGAGGGTCGTCTGGGCCTAATGAGGGGTCGGCCCATTGAAGGGTTGTCTGCTCCTAATGAGGGGTCAGCCCCTTGGAGGGTCGTCTGGGCCTGATGAGGGGTCAGCCCCTTGGAGGGTCGTCTGGACCTGATGAGGGGTCGACCCATTGGAGGGTCGTCTGATATATGTTGAGAGGTCATCTTAACCCCGTCCAGGTGCAGGGCGTCCTCGGCCTGGCTGAGGTTATCTATGGGTATATCAATCAACCCCCCAACCCTTAGCCATCGATGTTGTTGAGATGGCTGATGGATAATGTTTCCTTTGAGATGAGTGTATGGTCAGTTAGATGAATGACACCTGTCGAGCTGATGTGATACTTAGGCATATATCCATTATTATTCCAGTTTCCTAGGCGTGGCGACTGCACACTGCTTGGGACTTTGTGCCTTAATGATGCCCTCCTCGTGGGTTGTGTTCTGCCTTGGTTAATGGGCCCACTCATTAGCAAGGTATTTAAGTGATTTTTTGAAGTTTATTCCCCTTCTTATTCTTCGCGCCTGAACTTTATCTCTCTCTCTCTAGCTTCTCAACAACTTCCATAGCTATTTCTGCAACTTTTTTTGTACCAAGCTCGATTCAGCCATTGCTTTCGTCTTCAGGTACTTTTCTTTGCCATAAATCCCATTTTTAATCTTCTCTTTTATTTCATGCATTGGGGTTGACGCCCCTTGTAGTGTTTCTAGTGTTTTCTTTTATTTTTTGGTGCCTTCTCCGGTAAGTCAAGTTCTTCCCTTTCTTGAGTGTTCTTGATCAAAACTTTTCCTTACTTTGGTTTTGATCCAAAAGTCCTACTTAGTCAACTGAGATTGTTTGTAGTTAGCTTATTCTTCTAAGTGTAGGGTCTTCCCCTTAATGCTTAGGAGGCTTTACGATTTAGCTGAGGAATTCCCCTCCCTAAGAGAGAAGTTCTTTGTAGAGATCAGACGGGTAGAGGAAGAGGAGGAGAGAAGATGAGGGGCCGACCCTAATTGGGTACGACCCATTTTTCCCATTCCATTAGCCACAATATTACCATCTGAGTTTGGTGGGTTGTCTTGTCGTCCAGCCGAGAGTCATTCATACGAAGGAGAGATGGACGAGAGCACTACACCAAAATGTTAATTTTGTGACTGCCAATAGGGGTGACAAACTAGTCACTCCCGGGAGTAGTCACAAAATTATTTGTGACTGCCATTAGGGGTGATAAAATTAATTGGTTAATTTTTTTTTTGAGTCAATTAGTTTGTTACCGCTCATGGGAGTCACAAATGTTACCATATAATTAATTTGTGACTCCTATAAGTAGTCACAAATTTATAACTGTCACAAGAAGTCACAAGTTTATTAGTAGACATAAGTTATGACTCTTATGAGCAGTCACGAAATTATAATTGCTATGAGGAGTCACAAATTTTAGTCTTAGACTTAATTTATGATCGCTATTAGCAGTCACAAATTTGTAACTGCTATTAGCGGTCATAAATTTTGGTCTAAGACTTAATTTGTAACTGCTATTGGCAGTCATAAATTTGTAACTGCTCCCAGCAGTCATAAATTTTGATCTTAGACTCGATTTGTGACTGCTATTAGCGGTCACAAAAATTTTGACCTACTTTACTTTCCCTCTATCTGTACGTGAAGAGCTCTCTCTCTCTTCTCTCTCTTTCATTTGCCAAAACCTCTATCTGTATTTTTCGATTCTAAATTTTCTATCCAAACAGGTATTTTTCGATTCTAAATTTTTCGTGTACTTTTTTTATAAGGTTTATGTTCACATGTGTGTGTATGTATAAATTTTTCTTAGCTGTGAAGAAGCCGTTGATGTGAAGAAGCATTTGCGATTCTAAAACCCCAGATCAATGAATCAAACAGGTATATTTTTGGGTATTTTTGCTGTATAGGTTGGTCTAAAGCCCTAATTTCTGTCTAAAGCCCTAATTTCAATTCTCATTATGTGTGTGCGCATTTCGATTCTTATTATGTGTGGGTATGTGTGTATATTTTTGTGTATGTATAGATTTCTGTTTATATGTGTGTGTATGTATAAATTTATGTTTACATGTGTGTGTATGTATGTGTATGTATAGATTTCTGTTTATATGTGTGTTTATGAGTGTATCTATATACAAATTGTATTGTATATTAATAAGCCCTAGAAATTGTATTGAGGTTATTTTTTTGACAAAATATTATTCAAAAACTCTAGACATTATATTTTTTTGGCAAAATATAATCAAATGGATTTTTAATATTACGAGTTTTGCCCGAGCTTTGTGATCAACGTTCTCTAGACAAAATATAATCAAATCTGATTATTTTGTTGTGAGTATATCTACACATCGTTTAACCTCTTTCATTTTTTGAATATTATCTTATTTGGGAATATGTTAGATTTTTTTCAATAATCATTTTATACTATTCATATTTATTTTATCTAAAAATTAATTAAATAACCATTATTTTGTGCTCATTGAAGTTTTGACGTTTTGTGCTTGGTCGGGTTTTCCTGTGAGTTTTATTGAAATGATAGTATTAATGCAATGATAAGCCAGAGATTATGTTCTAAATATCAGCTCAAACTTCATTTAGTTTTATAATTTACCGAGTATCTATTTGTTTGTATTGTAGAATTAACGGGGTTTCCACAATATAAAGAGTGGATGGATGAAAGTTGTAGAGTGGGGCAAGTATACGTTAATGTGGTTAAAGACTTTGTGAATTATGCAACGAAGAATATCGAAACTGATATTATCCCATGCCCGTGCAATCGTTGTAAAAATGGTAAACGCTTGAAAGGGGTAGATGTAAAAGTACATTTGTTTCATTGGGGTATGCAAGCTGACTACACGTTTTGGCATTTCCACGGGGAGAGGGAATTTAAGTATATTCCAGAAGAAATACTTGTCAATGAAACCATTCACACAAATGGTGACCCATTAGTACATGCTAGGTTAAACGATCTCATAAATGATACGTATGAAGTGCATGCAGCACAAGAAAAGAAAGATAGTAGAGGGAATGATTTAGGATGTGAGGATCATGTTGGCAACGATACGGACCAAGTTAAGGATTATATGCGGTTAAAAGCAGCAGTCGCAACACCATTATACCATAACTCCAACCCCGACCACACAAAGTTATATGCCATGGTTGGCTTGTACAACTTAAAGAGCAAATTTGGCTTGTCGGGAAAAAGTGTGACGGCAATACTCCTCTGGGCAAAAGATTTTCTCCCCAAAGAAAATACACTGCCAGTCAATTATCCGATCATGAAGGGTAATTTGAAAGGTTTGGGTATGAAATACAAATCAATTCATTGCTGTAAGTATGACTGCATTTTATACTATAAGGGGCACAAGGACAAATGGGCTTGTCCTGTATGTAAGGAACCTAGATATGAACAAAAGATGATAGTACATAATAAACATTTGTTGAAAGTAGATACGCAAATACCTAAGAAGGTGTTACAGTATTTCCCTTTAGGTCCTCAATTGAAGAGACTTTACACTATACCTTAGATAGCAGAGGCAATGACTTGGCATGGTCGAGCGGAGGTGGATGAGAATCTCATGCGACATCCGATTATTCATCTGTGTGGAAATCTGCAAATCAGCGATACTTGGACTTTGCTACAGAAATAGGCAACGTTCGCCTCAGAATATCAACCGATGGGTTTAACCTGTTTGGAAAATTGAGCACAGATAAGAGCATATAGCCTGTGATTACGGCGCCTTTCAATTTGCCCCCGTCATTGTGCATGAGAAAGGTGTTTTCAATTTTGTCATTGTTGATACCAGGTTCAAAAGCACCAGGTAGTGACATTGATGTTTTCTTAGGGCCACTAATAGATGAATTCAATGAGTTATGGGTTGAAGGTGTGAGAGCGTTCGAATCGTACAAAAAGGAGTAATTCATTTTGAGAGCTATGTTGATATGGGTAATTTATGATTTTCCTGCTTATTGGACCTTATCTGGGAGAAATATACATGGTTACCTAGTTTGTACTATATGTGAAGAAGAGACTGAATCCAGCTGGATTAAGAAAAGTGGTAAACTTTTTTGTCATAGTCATCGGAGCCCCAAAGTCACAAATTCAGGTCAATACGAAGCAATTTTCTCCTAGAAGGCACCGAGACACGACCACCTCCACCAAGACTTTCTGGTTTGGAAATTGAAGAAAGGTCATTAAAGGCTGATCAAAAGTTGAGGGGGAAACACCCCATAATTTTGGCCCAAAAACATAAAAGAAAGGACGTTGATGTGAAAAAGGCGTGGTCGAGGAGATCAATAATGTTTGATTTTCCATACTGGAAGGAACATCTTGTGCGACATGTGATAGACATAATGCATGCTGAGAAAAATATTATTGAGCATCTCGAAGAACATGCATTGGTGGTTCTCATTCCAAGGATGGAGAAAAAGCCCGTGAAGATCTTCGTGATTTGAAGATTAAAAGATCATTATGGTTGAAAGAAGATACAAACACTGGAAAAAAGCATATGCATGTTGCATCTTATACTTTGAGCATTGAAGGAAGAAATATATTCTTAGAAACATTAAAGGGCTTGAAGGTCCCTTCTAATTTCTCATCCAATTTACGCAGGATTATCTGCGACGCAACAAAAGATTTAAAAAAGTGCAAGTCCCACGATTGGCATGTGATAATGCAACTTATCCCTCTGTTGTTCGAACACTGTTTTTCGGAACACAAGGATCTTCGAAGGGTAATTCTATAAATTAGATTATGTTTCTCCCTATTGTGTGAGAAAGTTGTCAACAGGACGCACATAATGGCAGCGAAAGAAACTTTGGCCGAGGCTATATGTGTTTTGGAGAAGCACTTTACTCCCTTATTCTTTGACATAAGCATCCACCTTTTAGTGCATTTGTGCGATGAAGCCCTTTTATGTGGACCAGTAAGGTACCGATGGATGTATCCGTTCGAACGATTAATTAAAACTTTTAAAGATTACGCTAAGAATACACGGTACGTTGAGGGGTCCATTGCTGAGGAGTAAATTATGGAAGAGGCTTCCTTGTATGCAAAGGAATATATGCCTAACCCAAATGTCGTGAACGCTTTATTGATGAATTAGAAGAGTTTGCTGATGAGGAGGCCCTGGGGAAAGGTAAGGTAGTGAAGCTAACAAGTACACAATATAACTAGGTGTCTCGATATGTATTCGAGACGCATGAAGACATAGATAAATGGAAAATGTGAGTTTATTTAAAGTGTTTTGTAAAATAATATAATATGTTCGATGTTATATTCATTAGAAATTAATATTTTTAGTGTTTTAACCTAGACAATATAATGAGTGCGGGCATTCCAAGAGGAGGAAGGGAGGCGCGAGCGCAGACAATGACTTTATTCATTGGGTACCTTCCGAGGTGACTATAGTAATACCTCACTTTTATTTACTGTCTTTGCAACATATTCACAATGCAAATACTTTCTTGGTTTCAGTTATTGAAAGCTGGTGAAGTATCGACGAGGCTTGCACGTCTAGTAAATGGGCCTCATTTTGTAGCCAAGGAGTTTGGACAATATCGTGTCAACGGTTTTTTGTTCTCTTCAAGAACACACGAGTTAAAACTCATTAGGAAATAAAATTGTGGCATTTCATATAAAGCATTAACTCATTTCAGGGCAAGTACGAAAGATAAAAACTTGATAGAAGCTGAGATGACGTATTATGGGATTATAAAACAAATTATCCTATTAGATTATATATCTTTCAGCATACCTGTATTTTACTGTGATTGGGTGAGAGTGGAGGACAAGAATGCATGTATGGTCGACCCTGACACCCATATGGTGAAGGTTGATTTGGCTAAGTTGAAGAGTAAAGACAATGTTAATGATGAGCCATTCGTTTGTGCATTCCAAAACTTAAAGCAAGTGTTTTATGCAAAGATCCCCAACAATGATCTATGGTCTGTTGTTTTACATTATCCTCAGCGCTTGACTACATCGGTAGATGATATAGAGGCACCTATCGAGATTCAGTCTATTCTGGATGACAACCCAGAATTAAAGAAATTATTAAACGCATTAGAGAAGTAGATGTTTAATTGTGGCATGTTATGTTGTTTTAAATGTTGACTTGAAAATTATGTATAATAACATGTTTCAATTATTTCGTAGCATGTATTCATAGTGACTTTTGTTCACAATTTTATTATTACTTTTTCCAGGATGTCATATATTATATATACATGCAATGATTTTCAACACAGGTCTTTTATAGAGAACACGTCAATTTATCGGCATGGCTATCGAAAAATCAAACAATGCAATTACTTGCGAGATCATGGGTGGAACATACCTGAAGCATATTTATTCAATCAATTCTACGCACACTACCTCAAAGTTGGGATGAAGAAGTTGAAAGGACTTTCATAAAACACAATCCAAGTAATGCGATGCAGTTAGTAGAGTTTTTAGAACTCGAAGAAAGAAAAATTCATCCTTCGTGGATAGAACTGAAGAGGATAAGGATGCGTTCAGACTCTACTGTGAGAAAACATATGCATAACAAAGTTAACATCTATTATCGGCTTAGGAGAGAAGGCATACGCCCTAATATGTTTAGTGTCAGAAATGCAATTATTAACACACTTTCGCAGCATGGCCAATAAAAACTTTACGTGAAATGATGAAGTATGAAACTTATGACATGGCTGAATTATCAAAACTTTTAGATTATGTTGAAAAGGTATAACTTATATTATATTTTTTTATATTATTTCCTTACTCTTGTATTAACATATGAACTAATGCATAAATATATAAATGCAGAAAATGGCGTCCGAGAATACAATTCCATCATCCAGGCCAGAAAGTTTAAGTCATGATGAACATTCTGACATTGATTCTCGTGCTGACGTTTCCCTTAACCTACACTACACCAAATCTGCCCATTTGTCAAGGTCATTGACCTTGACAAATTCACCTTGTCAAGGTCAATGACCGTGACATTTCGAGGCGAGACAACTTTTTTTGTCACGGTCGTGTCACGGTCATTGACCTTGACAAAAAACTCGCCTTTTGTGTCACGGTCGTGTCAAGGTCAATGACCGTGACACGTTTGTCACGGTTCTAAACCGTGACATAAACGTGACCCCAATTGTCACGGTCATTGATCGTGACACGTCCGTGACAACTTTTGTCGCGGACTTGTCACGTTCAATGACCGTGACAATTCTGGGCAGAATTTAAAAAAAATCTGCTGGGCAGTATGGCCACCACCACTGCCCAGCAGTATATTTGTACCTGTTATAGCAACGTTGTACCTGTTCCAAACATCATATATCTTTCACAAACTAAAGACAATGCAATTATATATTCATGACGATATAATCCAAATATTCAAAGTAAAAACAATATACATGACGATATAATCCAAATTTAATTAAAATGGACAAACTTAAAAATAATGTTACTACATGTCTTGGATAAAACTGAGGAGGTGAGTAGGCCACACGACATACGAATTGACGCACCCACTAATATACGTCATGCCACATTGTTCGCGCAACCACAATAGGGAGTTCTCCTTCCCGGGTATGACATGCGTGACGAGCACCCTGGACTCCATCTCTTGAAGCACACGTCCATGGACTATTCCACCCTCGACGATATTCGGGTTCCTCAACCCCCTCCCTATCCGCTGGCCATCAAATACGTCCAATATGAACACTCTCGGCCAACCAATTGTCGACAATGGTCTGTTGGAGGGCGTCAAATAGGAAAGTGGATCGTCGAAGTACGAACGTGTCGGTGATGAAGCAGCGAGGTCCACATCCTCGTCATCCTGCGCCTCGTCCTCCCGCACCTCCTCCTCCACCGCCTTCTCCTTCCCTTTCCCTTTCCCTTTACGGTCTCCACCCAATGTACGCTTCATGAATGCGTACATATCTTTGACCGTCGCATCCAAACGGGACAGCTTCGCGTCGTGTGAATCCACCGTTCGAGACAACCCGGTGTCGCTCGTCTCCAATCCGATGATCCTAGATTTGGCCACCCGCGAACTCACTCCCCTTGTCCTCCCTTTGCGATCAGAGCCAAGCACTTGGCTGAGTGCGTCTGTGGACAAAGATGCCTTGTCAGCATCAGACTACGACTCATGCACTTCCTTAAGCTTTGCCTGAAACGACAAAAAGCACATGATTAGTAAAATAAGTAAACTAAAAAATTATAATGTAATTAACAATAATTAAACTGTCGGATTACTTACAATCGTGGCCGCGATGATCGGGGACACCTCTTTGTCCTTCCCCTTCTTCGTCCGAAGAGCCACATAAGTATCGAGCCTATGTGGCTTACCCCCTGGCCCACTCCCTACCCCCTGAAATAAAATAGAGTAAAGTAAAATTAGTATCGGCCCCGTAAAGTAAAATAATATCCAATAATATATTTCTGTAGTTATAGATAAATTAAATCTTACCTGCATCCTATGCTCCACCTCAGCGTAAGAGGTCCGACCGGAGTAGTGCACGTCCGTCTTTTTAGCCCGATTTTCCCTCCCCGATTGGCGAGATGCCAATTGTTGATCCTCGATCTCATTGTCAATGAACTTTTGCCATTGTGCCAATGAGATCGGCTCCTTAGGCGGGATGAATCCGCGCCATTGTAAAATGGACTCTCGTGTTTTTCCAAAGTACCGTGTCCGCATATTTTTCTTCCACGTCTTGTGTTGCTCCCTCAACTGCTCCAAGACGGAATCGCGTAGCTTTGGATCCAAGTTGAATTGTTCCTGTCCAACAAATACAATGTTAGTTACGAATAAATATAAATATAAATATAAATTGAAATATTCATATAAATATTACCTGTAGTGCCGCCCAAACAGCTAACTTGAGCTCATACGGCACCTCCTTCCAACTCATAAACCCCGGGCCGATGACCGTCTTTAGCAGCTCGAGGGATCTCTCCAAAAGCTCCGACTTGTTTTCGACGGTAATCCCAAATTTTCCATATTTGGGGAGCCTAGCGGCGGAGGAGCCCTCGTCGCCTCCGCTACCACCGAACCCAGACGACATCATCATAAACAGCATCATCATCTTCGCCTTAACATCTGAAGGAGACATTTTTGCTGTAAAAAAATTGTTATTAGTACAGATAAAAAAAAATGTTAATAGTACACATTTCGTTTTACCTAATTGAATTAATTGAATTAATAGTACAGATAAAAAAATGTTCCATCTATATTATAACGTATGTGTAAGTTCCGTCAATACCATTTCGTTTCAATTTTGTAATATTATGTTTTTTCCAAATATTTAAAGAGTTATTAAATGGGTCCCCCACCCCCACCCCCACCCACCGCCACACACACACGCACACCTACGCACCTATGCACACACACACACACACACCCCACCCCCACCCCCACCCCTACCCACCCCTACCCACCCCACCCCTACATATATGTTAGTTGATGCCATTATATTTTTACCCTAATTAGATTCTAATGTTATCTCAATTTATATTTTAAGTTCGTATCCATTTGTGATGTTCAAGTAGTTTGAAATGTTGGAATTATATACTATTACTTTGACCGTTAGTTTGTGCACCAACTAAATTGAACATCACACACACACACACCCCACCCCCTGCCCCCCTCCACCACCCCCTCCCCCACCATACACCACCACACACACACACACACCCCACCCCACCCCACCCCCTACAAGTCTAAGGATGTTCTTGATTAAACATGGGAAATCTCATATCGTTTGCAAAAAGTTCATAGATTCTTAATCCCTAGGGTTATGGATATTAAATTTCTTTCACAATTATTTCTTCGATTGCGATGGGTGAAGTTCAATTATATGTTAGAACAATAGATCCTCGCAAGTTGGTCAATCATTGTGTGAATAGGTATGAGATCATAATTTGGAGGAATTCACGTCCAAGAAATAATTTGGATTGTGATACCCCTTGATAGACTTATATGTTTTGTTTACCCGACCGATGAACTATTTTATAATCCTATAGAATTATGTTTTAGAATCAAGGAATTGATCAGATATTCATTAAAATCGGTTAGTAGAAAATTTATTTAACCAAGAGGGTATCGAAAACATAACGTGGGGAATCATAATATACCGTAATCAACTTTAATAATAAGAACACATTCTTTCGAGTGATTTATAAATAATTAAATTTGAGTGCAATCATGATTATTTAGTGGAATGAATCGTGATTAAATAAATAAAGGATAT
Organism: Sambucus nigra; assembly: GCA_949130495.1. Taxonomy (NCBI): domain Eukaryota; kingdom Viridiplantae; phylum Streptophyta; class Magnoliopsida; order Dipsacales; family Adoxaceae; genus Sambucus; species Sambucus nigra. The sequence continues at coordinate 396,928,088 of OX422219.1, read as the reverse complement.
AAATTAGACGGTTATAAATTCGGATTTCCTAGTATTTACTTTGAATCCAGTTTATTTATTTATCTTTGGTCCCTAGTATAGTCATTGCCCAAGTAGTAGGAGCGAAACTCTATAAAACCCTAGTTTAGCTAAAGCCCGTGAATTATCCCTCCCCCACCACACACCACACACACACACACACCTTATCCCATACCACCCCACCCCCTCCCCCACCACACACCACCACACACACACACACACCCCACCCCACCCCACCTCCTCCCCCCTCCACCACCCCCTCCCCCAAAACACACCACCACACACACACACACACACCGCACCCCACCCCACCCCCTGCCCCCTCCACCACCCCCTCCCCCACCACACACCACCACACACACACACACACCCCACCCCACCCCACCCCCTGCCCCCCCACCAACCCCTCCTCCCCCCCCCCCACCACCCTCTCCCCCAAAACACACCACCACACACACACACACACACCGCACCCCACCCCACCCCACCCCCTGCCCCCCTCCCCCACCCCTTCCCCTCCCCCCTCCCCCACCCAGCCCCACCTGCCCCACCCCGCCCCATCCCCCACAGACGCACACACATACACACATATATATATATACACATACACACATAAATATACACACAAATATATATATAAATGTAAGAGAGAGAGAGAGAGAGAGAGAGAGAGGGAGGGAACGGTGGGAGGGAAAAAAGAAGGGGGAAAGGGTTTTTGCTGGAAAAGTTGTCACGGTCGTGTCAAGGTCATTGACCGTGACAAGACCGTGATAATTAAATTTATCACGGACTTGTCACGGTCAATGACCGTGACAATTAGTTGTCACGGTCGTGTCAAGGTCAATGACCGTGACATAAAATGCGTATTTTTTTGTCACGGTCAATGACCTTGACAAGGTTGGCCGGCTGAAAGGTGACAATTTGCCCATTTTGGTGTAGTGCTATTTGGTTTGCCAATAGGTGGCAAGAATCCTTTTAAAGCTCGAGCCTTTTCTTTGTTAAAATCTTGTATTGGTTTAAAATATTAGAGTTGGGATACGGTTGAGCAAGTAAAAAATGACGACTTGCGATACGCTCATAAAAGAGTTCAATCTTTCGGCCGACCAGAAGGAGGGGTCCATGAAAGCCATTAGTATTCAATTGAAGACTTTAGAAGTAACCTCCGCTCGACTTATTTTAAGGGATTGGACAGTGATGGGATAAAGGCCCTGAAGGATCAAGTACCAGAGAAAGAGCATATCCCTGTCTGTGAGTGGAATGAATTCGTCTCGCGCGAAGAATCTGAGGCAAAATTGAAACAACGACACCAAGGCCGGGTGAACAGGGCTAAAAAGACTGACGTCCATTGTCTTGGTCGGATGTCGTATGCTGAGAAAACCGAGGAGATAGTATACACCCTTTCTTAGTTTAATGTGTATATATATTATATGTCTTGCTCAAATAGTTAATGGAAAATTAATTTATAGGTGCTTAACAATAAACGACCTGTTGATCGTTCGAAAGTGTATCTCGAAAGTCGTAGGCGGAAAACTGGGGAGTTTCACCCAAAGGTAGCTGATGATATGGTGAGTTTCGTAATCTCAGTTGTAATAATTAAATTCCTTCAAGTTTCGTCGTTCAATGGTTTTAATCGATTCATAAATAATTTTGCAGCAAAAATTGAGTGAGCTGAGAAGTAGTTAAGGTTCTTCAAGCCAAAACAGTATTGATACAGATGCATTGGCTGCCTTTAGAGGAAAAGATACTAGGGGGAGACTCGTGGTGTTGGACCCGTGCCCAAAATTAAACTTAAGTCAATTGCTCCTATAGTATCACAGTTGACTAGAGTAAAGACACGAGAAGAAAAACATGATGAGGATATGGCATTTCTCAAATCATCCGTTACCATGCTTTTAAGTGCTTTTGAATCGAATGGATTGAAAAAACAAAATCCAAGTCCTCACAATTACACTCCCGTCTCGCATCTAAGTCCTCGCAATTATAATCCTGTCCCACATCCAAGTCCTCGTAATTACACTCCAGTTCCGCATTCAAGTCCCCATGATTACATTCCTACCGCCCCGTCAACTGAGCCAAACTTTGGAGATTCAACTGAGCCAAACTTTGGAGATTTAACTGATCCTCCACATGATCCATATGTCGATTTATTAGATTTTTCAAATCAGAGAAAGATTGCAAGTGGACAAGTTGTTGCTTCAGATGCTACTGGAATGGTGGTGCATGGCCATCAATTGATGATATTTGAACGTATGGTTTACGTTAGTAGTGTTGAGACAGGAGAAGATAATCATCCGTTGTATCGTCGAAGTCATGGGGTGGACACTATTAAGGATGTCGAGAAATCTTGGATGGTTTGGCCGTTGCTTTGTCTTATCCTTAAGTAATCCAGAGTAATTTGTCTTGATAAATTTGAACAAATTGTCAAAGTGAATAATTAGTAGTGTTTGAACTCTATTTTGAATATTAGTAATCTGTTTTGAATCAATTAGTAATCTATTTTGAATGTATCCAGTGTCTATCTGTTTTGAATATTAGTAGTGTTTGATGTTGGATTGAACATTAATATCTACTTTATGTGGGGTTACTCCTCTTAGCCTTAAGCTTCACTGCTTGAGCACTGCTTGATGTATGATTGAGTACTACTTGATATATCACTCTGGTTAGCAATAAGAAAAAGAGCTCTAGAGGAGTCAAAATTAAGGATGCTATGTATGGTTCTGTTAGAATTCTCAGGTCCAACTAAGGAGTTATCCCTTCATTGATAACTAAGGAGTTGAATGGGGATCTTACAGTGATACAACTGAATAAGAAATTTTCTCAGCTATTAAAGACCACAATATAGATACTTCTCCTAGCCCTGATGGCTTATGTGGAGCCTTTTATGTTAATTGTTGGGACATCATCAAACAATATCTTATATATGACATTCAATCCTATTTTTTGGGATCCCAAATTCCTTGAAGCTGGTTAAGTACTTCTATAATGCTCATCCTAAAAACTTCCAATCCCTCCAGTTGCTCCAATTAAAGTGGCTTCATAAAGTGTAGATGCATTTGAGACAACATTATTTTATCCCATGAGATGGCTAGTTACTTGGGAAGAAAATGTTTTGGATCAAATGTGCTAATCAAGATTGATATGGAGAAGTCATATAATAGGGTTTCTTGGTTCTTCCTTATAAAAGTCCTAACAAAATTTAGATTATGTGAGAGCTTTTCATTGATTTAATTTGGAGGATCATTTTAAATAATTGGTTCTCCATCTTAATTAATGGTTTCCCATCTAGTTTTTTTAATTCCTCATGAGATCTTAAGCAAGGGGTTCCTCTTTCCCCCTCCCTATTTGTCTTATTAGTTGAAGTTATGAGTAGAGGCTTGGATAATCTCATAGTGTCAAAGAAGGTTAAGGCTTTATCTCATCCTCCCGGCAGCCTTTTGATGTCTCACCTTTGATTTGATGATGATACCATCTTGTTTGTTAATGGTTGTAAAAAGAGCCTATGAAATTTAACGAGCTTCCTTGTTAAATATGAGAAATTTACTGGCTAATTGATAAATAAGTCCAAAAGCAGCCTCTCAGTTGATTCTTCTATCCCAATTAAGTATCTTGGTTGTCCCCTATTCAAAGGTAGGAGAAAATTCAGCTACCACAGAGTTATTGGATCAAATCAAAGGGAAATTCAATGGTTGGAAAAGTAGGTATCTTTCAGCAGCTGGCAGAGTAGTCCTTATCAAACATGTGTTATGTTATATCTCAATTTACACTGTGGCCTCTTTAAAACCTCCTAAAGCTATTATTAATAGAATTCATAATATCGTTAGTAAGTTTTTTCTGTGGTTCAGATGTGAAAAGATGAGATATATATGCTTGGCTAAATTGCCAAAGAATCTGCAGGCCTACCAATGAAGGAGGGCTTGGGGTTAGAGATTTGTGTGATATTTTTTGCTACTTTTAGCTTAAAGTTAGGTTGTACAGTCAATAATTCTAAAGGCATATCGGCTAGATTCATGCAGAATAAGTATAAGAACTCATTGAGTTCTGGATCTTCTGGTTCAAATGTTATCAAAAGAATTAGAGCTTCTCAGTTTGAGGTTCAAAAAAACACTATTATCAGTGGTCAATAAGCTATTTGGATGACTTTATGTTTTGGAGATTTTACTTTCAAGTCTGCCTATTAATTTTGTAGAACTGGTATTGCTGCAAGTGCTTTATGGAAATTCATTTGGTCCCCAGTTAGTCCTCCCAAAGTATCTGTTTTAATATGGAAACTTCTTTATAATACCATTCCCCTTTAGGATCAAATCCAAAGAATTAGGATCCCAATTGTTTCCAGGTGTCAATGCTGTCTCAATCAGGTATAAATAGTCCAACATCTATTCTTTGATAGTCCTCTCGCTTAGAAGATTTGGTCTCAGTTCTTTTCTCAGGTTGAAGTTATTCCTATCTTCAATTCTATTCAGTATCTTCTCATATCTTGGTGGTTATTCAAGTCTAATAAGTACTATATCAAGTTTATTTATCAAAATATCCCCGTGATGGTTTTATGGGAGATATGAAAGGCTAGATGCATCATCTTGTTTGAAAGTATCCTAATGAGTTCTGAAGTGATTATTAAGAGAGTAATTGAGATGATCTTCGACAAAGCCTGATTAGTTATTTTTGCAAGATCTATTGTTCAATCCCATGCTGCTCTTGTTGCTAAGATCCACCTCATAGTTCAAATTAAAAAAAACCCATCTTTAAAATTACCAGATGTTTATGTCCAATTTATGGTTCTCTAAATCTTAATGTAGATAGATCAAGTAAAGAAAATCCAGGAGATAGTGGGATTGGAGGAATCATGAGAGGAGAAAAGGGTTGTTTTGTCTCATCTTTTCATGAATTCATTGGTCACAACTCAAGTTTAATGACAGAGGTCTTAGCTCTTAAAAGAGGTATATGGATCCACTAAGTCTATCTGTCAATACCCAATATTTTCTTGCTTGTTGGGATAAAATCTAGATAATTGTTTGGAGATTACCATTATTAAGACTAGGAAAACTTGTTGAGTTCAGAAATCCATCTATGCTGCCCTATGGAAATATATTTACTACCTTTTCTGCTGGGGTTGTACCCAGATAAGCAACATTAAATGTTGATTAAATTGATCCACTACCCATAGGGTGTGTTCATTTTGATCGCGTATATCTTGGACTCAATTACATACATATTTATAATCCATTTAAGGATGAATGGAATTATCTTCCGATTGAATTGTGCATCAGCTGGGCATTTTGATCATTAAATGGAGAGAACACTGCTTATATATTGTGCATAAATTTTCGCAGAATATGTTATCTAAAGTCTCTTTCATTAATTTTTGATTGTATTAGATGTGGTTATCCCACTTATGTTTATCTATAGTTTCGAACTTTGTCCACAGTCGACAACTCCTACTACTTAATGAAGAAGTTTATTGCCATAATTGGCAATTTTAGTTTTAATTAAGGGAGTTTTGGGAAAAGGTCCTCATAATGCTTAAAGTGTATAAAAATAGGACACTCCATATAATTTTATAAATTTAGTCCCGGTACTAAAAACACCATGAAAAATGATGAAAAATGAGAGCTACCATTCTCAATATATAGGTCCCAATTTTGATGTTGGTCAACTAGATGATCCTGAAGTGCTTACACTTTCTTTATATTGATATTCTGTTTTGATATTATGCCCCACATTCTTTATTGTAACTAACATAGTTACATTTTATTATTTGCAAGCATACACATGGCATACCCAGCATACGTAGTATTCAAAGGCCTAAATCCAGGTGCTTACACTTCGTGACAAGCAACACAAGCACAAGTTAATGGATACCGAGGCACCGTATTCAAAAAATTTGAGTCCATTGAACTTGCTCAACAGGCATATTCCGAGTACACGAGGGAGGATGTCACCGCATCAATACCCCCCACGGTTGATATACCTAGACTTCACGAATCGTATCCACTGCGTGGTGACTCTTGGTCTAGATTTAGAATGATTTGTTACATGTTCATGACATTCCATGTCATCGAAGTGTTGTGTCGTTATTTTTTTTAGTTTATTTTTTATTCTATGTTCATTTTGTACTTAGCGCCCACTTAGGGGTTGTTTGATGTTAAATTAAGTTTAAACAAGTTTTATGTGTACTGGATATTTGGAATATGAGAAATATAAATGAAATGCTGTCAAAATTTTTAGACTTGTTATCATGATATTTATTTTACTTTCATTATTTCATCATTTTGTGAAAATATAAAGATATTTGTAATAGCCTTTGCCACATTTAACAAATTTAATTTTGTAACTGCTAATAGCAGTCATAAATTTGTCACTACTATCAATTTTATAACTGCTAACAATAGTCACAAATATATTATTCGTAACTGCTGTCAGCAGTCACAAATATAACATTCGTAACTGCTGTGAGCAGTTACTAATCTAATATTCCTAACTGCTGTTAGCAGTTATGAATGTTATATTTGTGATAACTGAGAGCAGTTACGAATAGCAGTTACAAATTGGGGTCACCAGTCATAACCCCATAGGGGTTATAAAAATTTGTGATTGCTATTAGGAGTTATAATTTTTTTTGTCACCCCCTAAATTATGACAATAAATAGCAGTTATAAAGGTCATTTGTGAGTGCTAATAGCACTCACAAATCTCCCATTTTGTTGTAGTGGAGAACATCGGCGCCAACAGGCGCTGGGCCCTCTGGGAGGAGAGAGACATCTGATCTAAGCCCAAGCCGAGAGGCCGAGGGGGTGGTCCCTTCCGAGGCTGTCCCTATGATAACTTTATCCCCTCATGCCTTCCAGATGGCCTTTCCTTATGAACCTCTGACAGGTGATGAGGCCGAGGGAGAGGGGACTGAAGATGATGGTGAGGACTCAGACGTTGACCAAGTTGACACCTCCCACGCCTCGGCTTATGTTTCCACCGCCAGGGATTGTGACCTACTGCTGTGGAGGCATACATTTGGTGTGCCCCCCAACATAGGTATGAGGGTCCCCTCTGAGTCTGAGAAAGTCTTTGAGGGTGACGAGGGAGAGATCGCAGTATATGAACAGATGTTTAAGGTTGGTGTTAGGTTCCCTCTGCACCCTGCCATAGTTAATATATTATCAGCCCTTGGTGTTTGCGCCTCTCAACTTCCTCCCAACTCCTGGAGGACGATCCTCGGCTATGTCTCCTTGTGGAAGAATACCTTCACTGACGAGCCTTCAGCCGATGCATTTTTGGCTTGTTATAATATCACTTCCTCGTCCAAACAGCCTGGGTACTATCATCTGGGGGCGAGGAGGTCTGATAAAAAACTTCTCCACATGGCACAAACCTCCAACCCCGACTGAAAGAAGAGATTTTTCTTCATCTTTGGAGAATGGGAATTTGCTGCCGAGTCTCAGCCTTTGGACGATAATCCGAGAGTTCCAAGGAGATGGTGTAACCCCTCTATGAAGGCTAGGTCAGACCTCAGACTTAGTCTGGATGAAAAGGACATAGTCGAGTATCTGAGAGAATGAGGCAAAGAGGGTGAACTTGAAAAGTTTGAAGATTTGATGACCCCTCGGTTCCTCAAAGAAGTTGGTCTGAGGGTCGGCCCCTTGATAGAGCTATGTGAGTTATTATTATTTTTTGCTCAATCTTTGATTTTTTCCAAGTGTTTCATCTTTGCCTCTGTATTTTTCTGACGTGTCGTCTCCTTTTCAGGTCGTCCTGCAGGTATCCCTGACCATCTTTGGGAAATGACTTCCCCGAGATTATTGTCTGGTCTGGGAAAGAAGAAAGGCAAGGAGCCTCAGCAGGCTCCAAGGAAGTCGAGGGCCATGGGGCCAACACCCGTTGAACCGTCCGTCGATAGCCATAAAAGGAAAGGTCCTGAAGTTCCTACTGACCCTCGGTCGGATTCAAGGATGAGGACGAGGGTGGAGGCGTTTGAGGGGACTGGCTCCTCCTCCAGTATGGGGGCCTTCTGGTCCCAAAACTTAGCATTTTTGAAGGATGAGCCGTCTTCCCTGATTACCAATCTGAAGGCGGCCAAAGCTTATACGTTCTCTGCCCCCTCGGCCGCCGACTATGATTTCCTGTCAAAGATGCCCTCGGCCAAGGTGTATGACTATGGTCTGCACACTCTGGCTCAGGTGTTTGTTTTCATTTCACTTCCTTAGTTTGAATTTTTCACTAACTATTTCCTCAGCCTCTTAACAAGTGTCTTTTTCTGTGCAGTCTGTTTGTGCCTTCACGTCTGCTACTAAGTGGATGGCTGAGAACCAACAGAAATTTCATGAAGCCGAGAGGTCCATTCAGCATAAGGCTGACCTGCAGACCGAGCTCGAGACTACAAGGGCCAAGTTAAAGAGTGCCAGGACCGAACATGCAAGGGTCTTGTATGAGCTGACGAAGCAGCATGATGCTGATCTGAAGGCTAGGGGTGATCTCTTCAAGACGAAGGAAGATGCCCTGACTGCTCAATTCAAGAGTGACCTAGCCAAGGCTGTGAAGAAGGCAGAGGTCGATGCTGTTGAGGCCTACAAACTTTCAGACGAGTTTCAAGGCTTCGGTCTCGAATACTTGGAGAGGGTAATTAGGACGGCTTATTGGTGGGTCGTCCTAAAGTTTGCTGATGCAGTAACGTCTGTCCCCCCTTCTCTTGAGGCTGTTCAACTGGATGATCCCCTTATTGCTGAAGCCCTAGCTCAAGTGGAATCTCAGCATATAGAAGGCACAGGAACGTCTGAGGCTCGGCCTGTCTTAGTCATAGAGGAATCTCTCGTAAATATTGAGGCCTTGTCCTCTGATTCCATTTAATAGGGTGGCTGTTTGTAGCCAATACCCTCTTTATGTATCACATTTTTGTACCTTATTTTTGTTAAACAAACATTAACATTGTGTAATATAATGCTTCTTTCTGTCTTCTATACTTGTCTCTTGTATGATTTGCATTGTGATATTTTTAAATTAACAATATCAACAACCCCTCCCTCGTCTTTCCTGAGGGTGAATGAGGGTCGTCCCCCACCATTTGCCCTCATTATAGCCGAGGGTGGCTTCCGCCAACTTAATGGTTTTTTTGATTAAGTCCCCCCTCGTCTTTATTGAGGATACATGAGGGGTCGTCCCCACCATTTACCCTCATTATAGACGAGGGTGGTTTTCCACCAATTTAATGATGTTTTCAATTAAGTCACCCCTCGTCTTTCTTGAGGGTAAAGGAGGGGTCGTCCCCACCATTGACCCTCATTATAGCCGAGGGTGGTTTCCCACCAATTTTAATGATATTTTCACTTAAGTCCCCCTCGTCTTTCTTGAGGGTAAAGGGGGGGTCGTCCCCACCATTGACCCTCATTATAGCCGAGGGTGGTTTCCCACCAATTTAATGATGTTTTCAATTAAGTCCCCCTTCGTCTTTCTTGAGGGTAAAGGAGGGGTCGTCCCCACCATTGACCCTCATTATAGCCGAGGATGGTTTCCCACCAATTTAATGATGTTTTCAATTAAGTCCCCCCTCGTCTTTCATGAGGGTAAAGGAGGGGTCATCCCCAGCCGAGGGTGGTTCTAACGAGCATCACCCCAATCACACTAGAATTAATCAAACACACAATGAGGGACCAATGTGACATTATTATTAACATTCCAAGTGTTTTATTGGAGTAACACATTCATTACAACTGTTGTCCGATAGGACTTTACAGAATTATTGATAGTATTTCTTCAAATGATCTGCATTCCAGGGGTTGGAAAAAGGTTCCCCTTCTAGATTTTCTAGTCTATAGGTCCCAGAGAAAACTTCATCAATGACCCTATATGGGCCATGCCAATTTGGGTGGAGCTTGTTAGGCTTTTGCCAAGTCTTTTTGAGGACTAAGTCCCCTACTGCGATTGGCCTTTATCTCACCATATGGTTGTAGAACCTTGCAGTCCTCTGTTGGTAAGCGGCTTGCCTTATCTCGGCGCTTTCCCTCCTTTCCTCAATCAGGTTTAAGTCAAGTCTCCTCTCTTTCATATTTCTCTGGGGGTCATACATTTGGACCCTGTGAGTAGGCAGCCCAATCTCGGTGGGGATGACGGCTTTTGAGCCATAAGCCAGCATTAACGGGGTTTCTCCGATAGAGGTCTTTGCCATCGTCCTGTAGGCCCATAGTACAGCATATAACTCCGCAACCCATCTTCCTTTTGCCTCCTCGAGTTTTTTTTTATCCCATCTAGGATTGTTCTATTTGTAACTTCCGTTTGCCCATTGGCCTGAGGTCGACCTGGGGTAGAGAAGAATTATTTGATACTCACCCTTCCACAGTACTTCTATAGAGATGTACTCTTGAATTGAGTCCCGTTATCTGAGATGAGGGTGTTGGGGAGACCAAATTTGTATATAATATTTTTCCATATGAACTGGAAGGTCTTCTTCTCGGTAATCATGACCATCAGCTCTGCCTCCACCCATTTTGAAAAATAGTCAATTGCTACGATGAGGAATCGATAATTATTGATGGCCCTAGGCAAGGGGCCTACTAGGTCGATCCCCCACACTAAAAATATCCATGGGGATGTAATGGAGGTAAGAGGCTGATGGGGTTGGTGAGGGATGGTGGCAAATCTTTGACATTTATCACACTTTTTTACTTATGCTGTGGCATCTTTCCCCAAGGTCGGCCACCATACCCCTGAGTGACCACCCTCTTCGCTAAGGATCTGCCTCCAATGTGGCTTGAATATGACCCCTCGTGCACGTCTTGCAAAATATGTGGGACTTCAAACGGGTGTACACACCTAAGCAAAGGGAGAAAAAACCCCTTTTTGTACAAGGTGTCTCCAACGACAGTGAATTTCGCAGCTCTGTATCTCAGCTTCTTCCTTTCTTGCCTTGCTTCTGGCATCTCCCCTTCTTTAATGTATCTGATCATAGGGTCCATCCATGAATCTTCCTTAGAAACATTCAACCAAGTGCCAAGTGTTCCCTCACCATCTTTAATAGTTGGTCGAAGCAAAATTTCCACTGGGACTGTCCTCCTGATATCTGTCCTAGTTGCTGAGGCCAACCTAGCAAGTGCATCAGCTCGACCATTATCGAGCCTAGCTATCCTCTTCAATTTTACTTCTACGAAGCTCTTCAATAGTGACCTCACTTTTTCAAGGTAGTTGTCCATCTGCTCATCCTTGGCCTCGTAGGCTCCTAGTATCTGATTCACTACTAGCCTTGAATCACTATGGACTAAAATCTGGCCAATACTAAGAGACTTGGCCAAGGAGAGTCCTTCTATCAAGGCCTCATATTCGAACTCATTATTGGAGGCTTTGAAGTTGAACCTCAGGGCGTACTCAATGTCTGTGCCATCGGGTGCTGATACTATCAGTCCAACTCCACTTTTGCTTTCGTAGGAGGACCCTTCGACGAAGAGGTTCCACACAGTCTCCTCTAAAAAATTTCCCTCGGTGAGGGACCCCTATCTAAAGAGATATCTTCCCTCTTCATTTTTGGCCACTTTTCCCCTAGCGGTGCTTGTCTCAGCCTTATCTACGGGTGTGACGGTAAACCTGCCTTGTAGGGTATCTGTTTTCCCGAGGCTCTCATCTTCAGCTTCATCATCTTCCCAAGTAAATTCAGCCATGAAATCTGCCAATGCTTGCCCCTTAATGGCCATCCTAGGTTGATACACAATGTCAAACTCCCCCAACTCTATAGCCCAGGCCATTAGCCTCCTTGATTTTTCGATCTTGTGTAAGACCTGCCTAAGAGGAGAGTCAGTGAGGATGACCATTGTATGGGACTGGAAGTATGGCTTCATCTTTCTTGATGCATGGATCAGGGCATAGGCTAACTTTTACATCCTTGGGTATCTTTGCTCTACCCCCTGGAGTGCCTTACTGTTGAAATTCACAGGCTTCTGCACCCCGTCTTTGTCTCTCACAATGGCCTCGCCGATGGCTGATTCTGAGATGGCTAAGTACACATGTAGTTGTTCACCCTGCACTAGTCGTGACAACAGCAAGGGAGACCCTAGGTATGACTTTAACTCCCTGAAAGCCTCATCACACTCTTCACTCCCTTCGAAGGCCTTTCTGAGAATTTTTAAGAATGGTAAACACTTATCTGTGGCTCTAGACACGAACCTATTCAAAGCATCCACTCGCCTCGTGAGCCTCTGAACATCTTTAATGGTCTTGTGAGTCTTCATTTCTAGGAGGGACTTTATTTTCTCAGGATTGGCCTCAATGGCTCGTTGGTTCACGATGAACCCGAAGAATTTCCCTGATCCAACCCCTAAGACACACTTGGCCGGGTTGAGCTTCATCCGGTACTTATCCATCGTCTTAAAGGTCCTTTCAAGGTCAGCCACATGATCCTCTACCTTCAAACTCTTAGTTAGCATGTCATTTACATAGACCTCCATAGACTTCCTAATTTGGTCTTCAAATATTTTATTTACAAGGCGCTGATACGTTGCCCCCGCATTTTTTAGGCCAAAGGGTATGACCCTATAACAGTATGTCCCCTTGTCAGTAATGAAAGCTATCTTTTCCCAGTCTTCAAGGTTCATGATGATCTGGTTGTACCCAGAATAGGCATCCATGAAGCTCATGAGCTCATGGCCTGCGATAGCGTCTACCATCTAATCAATGCAGGGGAGAGGGAAGCTGTCTTTGGGACAATGCTTGTTGAGGTCTGTGAAGTCTACACACATCCTCCACTTCCCATTGGCCTTTGGGACAATGACTGTAGTAGATAGCCATTCGGGATAAATGACCTCCCTGATAAACTCCGCATCTTCCATCTTTTTGACCTCATCCCTAATGACCTCATACTTCTCTCGAGAATAAATTCTTGAAAAACGTTGCTAATGCCATTTAATACAAGATTAAACTGTATAAGCAACTCCGAGATGTTTGTTGAAGAAAAACTTTTCTTTTGAAAATAAAAATGATAAACAACAAGATTTGTTTACAAAAACTTATGTACGAGAATAACCAAGACTTTGTAATCAGTTTTAAAACTAAGATAGTTTCAAAAATTCAGCACACTATAGAATGAGATGAGGAGATGAAGATAATCAGAACACACAGTTTTTAACGTGGTAAAACCTCTCCCAATAGAGGAAACATCCACGGTGACTTCTAAGTCACAAAAGTAAAAATCCACTAAAAAACAAATAGCAGTTACAAACAGTACAACATACATGCACACAACTCAGCCTATTCTAAGTTTAGGAATATACCCCACTTGGTGTCCTTCTAACTTCTCTTAGATCTGATTGTTGATGATGTTCTTCCAGTTTGATAACTTCCCCTTTGCTTTAGCTTCCTTGCGTCGACTCAATAATCTTTGATCTTATTCACAACAATTCCAGTGTGGTAGTGTGTTAAGTGTTTGTGATGTGATTCCTATCACCATGCATGAACTCACACACACTTAGTTTTTACAGACAGTCCTAGAAAAATTACATATAAAGACTATATGCTGTGATTTTCTTTTCTTTCTTTCTTACAGAACTTGAAACCTTTTTGACCTTTAATTTATCCCAGATTCCACGGATATCTTGCTTCAAAATCGGTCAAGATTTTAATCAACCTCTGTTTTAAAAATATTTTTGAGATTGAAAATCTCCAAGTGAGAATCCAACTAGGTCAAGGTTAAGTTTCATAAGAACAGAAACCATAAAATATTTACAGATCTAAATCAGCAAAGATTTTCACAAAACGAGAAACAAATATGCAGATCTAGTGAAATATAACATGCAAAGTGTAGATCTAAGATTTCTATGATAAAGAAATACAGATCTTCACAAAAATGTTTAAGTTGGTAATAAGATCACAGATCAAGAGGTTACAGCTTCAAATGAACAAACCAGTAACACCACTCTATCTCAAACACTCAAGGTTGTGTTTGGGGTTTTGTATATACGAAGGTTTGAAGATGATTTGAAGTTGTTTAGGGTTAGGGTTAGGTTTTCTCTAACACATTTCCCTTTCTCTCTCTTCTCTCTTTTCTTTTCTCTCTTCTCTCTCACTTCTCTCTTCTCTCTTTTTTCTCCCAATTTGGACGACTGCCAAAAGTTCCCAAAGGTTGAGAATAAGAGGGTTTATATAGGAGCCAAGGAAGGTTCTGGATTGCTGATCGAAATCAACGATTGAGATTAGGTCTTCCTTATGTTGACTTGATCCAAGGGTGATAAAACAGCGGTGGTTAAAACGAAGGTGATTGGTCTAAAGGGATAGCACATGGATGGACTTAAAACGCATGCAGGCCATAGATAAGGTTTGATCTAACGATCCACAACACACCAGGCAGTTCTCTCACACAACAAACACAAAATGAGATATCAGGAACGTGACAAGTGTTGGTATTCTGTTGGCTGGCAAATGCGCGTCAAAAGTAATTACAGGCAACACCCTGAAGTCTCTAGCGCTTTGATATTCTACCCAATCAAACATTCTAATAAAAAACATATTTTCCATAATAGCATTTTAACCCCACAAAGTTTATAAAAACACTTTTTATTTAAGAAACAATTATTTTAAAAATGTTTAAAAATTCCCAAAAATTATTAAAACAACATTTTAAAGGGAATTTAACACACAATCAATTTTAAGCAATATATAAACATGTATGCACTTCTAATGTGTGTAGTGTGATTCAATTATACCTTGTTTGGATCATTGAAGAGGATTAGAGAGAATAATTCTGAGGATCTTTGGATTCTAGGTTAGACAACCAATTTTGTCACTATTTCCAAATTAGTTGAACACTAATACAATATAGACTTAAGTAAGTCAAAGGTATAAGGTGCTTCAATCTCCCCCTTTGGAAATATGAGACAAAATCTCCTTTGAGTTAGCTTAAACTCTTAGGGAACCAAAAAAAATAAAACCTAGTCCTATACAAAAGATACTATCTACCCATATCCTAGAAAGTCAAAAATTACATAACTCAACTATTTACAAATTTGTACACTAGAAAAGGTAGAAAATCAGTAGGAGAGGTTCCTGCAAATATGCACACTAAGATCAAGCAGTTTAGATGAAATGTGAACAAAACATTGAACCCGTAAGACTCAAATTTCTCCCCCATTTTGTCTCAAATGGACAAAGGGAAAAAAATTAAGGTCTTAAGAGATTAATCAGCACATACCATACCTATAGAATTATGCAAATACAGAAATCTGTTATAGTCTAGAGATTTAGTGAACATGTCTGCAAGTTGCAGATCAGTAGGTAGGTAATGAATTTCTAACTCCTTAGTCTCAACAAGTTCGCGTATAAAGTGATGTCTTATTTTGATATGCTTAGTTCGCGAGTGTTGAACCGGGTTTTTAGGGATGTTAATAGCGCTTTGATTGTCACAATATAATTGTAACTGATCTTCTTTAATCCCATAGTCGCTTAACATTTGTTTTATCCATAACAATTGAGCACAGCAACTTCCTGCTGCTATATATTCGGACTCAGCCGTAGATAAAGATGTGCAATTCTGTTTTTTGCTACTCCAACCTACTAAATTATTGTCGACATAATAACAGGCACCTGATGTACTTTTAATATCATCAGTACAACCGGACCAATCAGCATCAGTATACCCTATGATGGTGCTGCAGGTATCATTAGTGTACCTAAGTCCAAGATTAAGAGTGCCTTTTATGTACTTTATAATACGTTTTACGCAAGATAAATGGATCTCTTTAGGGTTATTCTGGTAACGAGCATACAGACATACATCATACATTATATCTGGTCGTGAGGCATTTAGATAGAGTAGGCTACCAATCATACTACGATAAAGTGTGGAATCCACTGACTTCCCAATTTCATCTTTACATAATTTAACAGTAGTACTCATAGGCGTTTTGGCAACTTTAGCATTATCTAAACCAAATTTCTTAACAAGATCTAAGGCATACTTGGTTTGAGAGACAAATAATCCATCCGAATTCTGTTTCACTTGAAATCCTAAGAAAAGTTGTAGCTCCCCCATAAGGGACATGTGAAACTCCTTATGCATAATAGCAGAAAAGGATTTAACTTCAGATGTTGAAGTAGACCCAAAGATGATGTCGTCTACATAGACTTGGGCTATAATAATGTGTTTGTCAAAATGTTTGACAAAGAGGGTCTGGTCATTACCTCCTCTCTTAAAACCCATATCCAACAAAAAGTTGGAAAGGCTTTCTTACCAAGCTCTAGGAGCTTGTTTTAAGCCATACAAGGCCTTTTTTAGACGAAAGACATGGTCTGGGTATTTTGGGTCAATGAACCCTTTGGGTTGTTCTACATACGTTTCTTCGGACAGAATTCCATTGAGGAAGGCAGACTTGACATCCATTTGATAAAGTGTAAATTTTAAGTGACACGCTATGGAGAAAAGAAGTCGAACAGATTCAAGACGAGTGACAGGGGCAAATGTCTCACTAAAATCTATCCCTTCTATTTGTGAGTAACCTTGAGCAACTAGTCTAGCTTTGTTTCTAAGGATTACACCATTTTCGTCAGATTTGTTCTTAAAGATCCAACGTGTCCCAATAACATTTTTGTTTTGAGGCCGAGGTACAAGATACCAGACATCGTGAATGACAAATTGTAAAAGTTCTTCCTGCATAGCAGAAATCCAGTGTGTGTCATTAAATGCTTCATTAACATTTTTCGGTTCCACAAGGGAAACGAAACATGCATAATTAGCATAATTTCTTAACTGGGATCTAGTTCGGACTGGCTCATTAGGATTACCGACCACGTTGTCAATGGGATGATCTTTAGAGACCCAGTCAGGTACATCTGGACTCTCAATAGGTAATGAGTCATCTATTTCTGGTGAATCATTTTTGAAATCATTTTCAGATTCAACCACAATAGGTGATTCAGATATCTTATTTTCAACAATAGTGTCGCTTACAATTACATTTATCGACTCCATAAGGGTCTTAGTACGCAGATTGTATATACGATAAGCATGACTGTTTGGTGAGTAACCTAAAAAGATGGCTTTATCACCACGCGTCTCGAATTTAGACAAATGTTCTCTGTCTTTACAGACATAACACTGACTTCCGAAAGTTCTTAGATATTTCAGATTAGGCTTCTTACCGTACCACAACTCATAAGGGGTTTGTTTAGTGTTTTTCCTAAGATAAACTCGATTAATGATATGACATGCAGTTCTAATAGATTCTACCCAAAAGTATATAGGTAGAGATTTATCATGCAATATGACACGTGCCATCTCTTGAAGAGTTCGGTTTTTCCCTTCGGCAACACCGTTCTGCTGAGGTGTCTTAGGGGCACTGAATTGGTGTTTGTAACCGTTTTAGTCACAATATTCAACTATTCCTATGTCTATGAACTCTCCCCCTCTACCACTACGAATGCGATTGACTTGTGTGTCCTTCTCATTTTCAATTCTTAGTAAAATTTTCAAAAAATTCAGAAACGTGTCAGATTTATGTTTCAAGAAGGCAACCCAAGTAAATCGTGTGAAATCATCAACCATGACAAGGATATAACTGTGTCCACAAAGACTAACAGTTCTAGAGGGACCAATAAGGTCCATATGGATGAGATCTAAAGGTCTAGAGGTGAAAGTTTCTTTAACTTTTTTATGCGAAGTCTTAACTATTTTTCCTTCCTGGCAATGACCACAAACAACACTGGAAATAGGTTTAATTTTAGGAATTCCTCTAACAATATCTTGACTAGACAATCTACCAAGGATATCATAACTTAGGTGACCCATACGATTATGCCAGATTTCATTGTCATCCATTCTGACAATGTTACAGGTTTCAGAACTAGTCTTGACAGTATAGCAATTGTCAGGTGTTTTAAATCCGGTAATGATGCATTCACCTTTATCATTTAGAATTTTGCAATTGTTCTTTGAAAAGGTAACTGTATGGTCTGAGTCACAAAATTGTGATATACTTAGGAAGTTGGCTTTAAGGCCTTTAACTAAAAGTACATTTTCCAAAATAGGCATTCCCTCTTCTTTTAGGATTCCTTTACCTATGATCTGGGATGAAACTCCGTCACCAAAAACTACTTTACCTCCAAAAAATTTGGTTTTGTTTAAGAGTTTGGTTTCATCTCCTGTCATATGTTTGGAGCATCCTGAATCTAAATACCAACCAGATGAAGTGTGTTCAGCCTTTAAGGCAGTGATAACAATGTTACACTTCATTTGGGGTGCAAGATCTTCTTTTCTAACCCAAATAGCTCTAGTTTTAATTTTGCGCAAGTTTGCTCTCATTTGATAACATTTTTGAGAAGCATCTTTTTATCGAAAAATATTTGAACCAACAAACTGATTTTTGTGGAAAGGTTGAGCTTTTGGTTTAGGAAGGTTTCTAGGAGCCTTTCTCTTAAATGAACTCTTAGTTTTGGTCTTTCTATTCCTGTAGTTAGAGTTCTTGTCAGGTTGTCTTGGAAGGACATAATGGTTACGATTTTGCCTGGAATAGTTAAAGTTCTTGTAAACAGGAGTGTTGTACACAGGGGTGTTTAGACGCCTAGAATAACAACCTTCAAAAGAATGACCATAAACGTCACAGTAGGAGAAATATTGATTGCTTGAGGGGTGAATTTCCTTAGGAAAACTTCTAAAGATAGGTTTAACAGGATTCTGTTCAGAATTCTTATTCCTAGTAGGTATGGTCTTAAAGGTAGATTCAGCCTTTCTGATCAAAGGACAGACGTATTTAGTCTCAAGTGTACTATCAGCCTTAGAATTACTAGACTCTCCAATGTCTTTCTATTGTTCCTTTTGATCAAATTCCTTTTTAATAAAATGAAAATCTGGACATGTTTCGATTGGTCTTTTGCCCCCAGACACAAACTTAATAGGTTTAAGATTTGTAGTTTGTGGTTTATTCTTAGGGCAGAATCCAATACCTGTTCTATCATCAGAATTGGTCTTGGAGTCAACAACAAAGTCAGTAAAACAATTTGAATTGTTTTCAAACTTAGAATTTTTTTTGAAAACAGTTGCTGTCTTTGTTTTTGCTTCCTCCAGTTCTAATAATGTTCCCTTGTATTTCATTTCCAGGGTTTCATTAGTTTTAGTCAACTCTTTTAATTTTTGATCAAAAGTTTCAATTTCAGATTGATGTGTCAGACACTGGTTAGTGTACTCTTCGGCATTCAGCTTCATAATAAGACTTAGATCATCTAATTTCTTAGTCAGGTCTCTAACAGTCTTCTCCAGTCTAGTGCCTTTTTTAAGAGTTTTAGCATACAAAGTATGAATATCTGGGAGGTCATCTGTGTCTGAGTCGCTAAGTGAAGTGTGTGTAGTGACCCCTAACGATTCAGTTTTAGTACTCACGCACCCATTTACATCGTCGTTATCGAGATAACTTTGACTCACACACACGGTACTAGAGCTAGCAACATTTTCAGATAACAAGGCATCTAGGCCAGTCAAAGCAGTATTCACAAAAGCAGGAGTAGAAGTAATATTATCACACACAGGCATATCATCATTGTAAATGATCTTAGCAAAAAAGGACATGCAAGGGTCAAGTACATTTGATGACTCAAGTTCCTCTTCATCAGAGCACTTGAATCATCCCAAGTTTTACAGACATTGGCTCTATTGTGTGTGTTGGTTTTATTCAGATTAACTCTGCAATCATGAGCAATGTGACCTAGTTTCCCACATCTAAAACATTCAATCTTTTTAAGATCTCTGTTAGATCTGATGTTGTTGTCCTTAGGATGTTTATCAAGACCTCTCTCATGAGGTTTGGGATTAGACACAGTTGGATAATTAGGCTTGCCTTGTTTAGATGCCTGTTTGTTTCTAAATTTAACAATTTTCTTAAATTGTTTAGACATTAAGGCAATCTGATTATCTAGTTTGTCTATATCACACTCCTCATCAGAGTCACAGTTGGTCAGATTAGTCTCATGTTTAGATATCTTAGAGGAAAAACTCAAGTTAGAGTTGGGCTGTTTTCTTTGAGACTTATTTAATTGTTTCTTAAAGTCTAATTCCATTTCCACAGTCCTAAGTTTGCTACTGAGTAACTCAGGGGTGAGGTTTTGATCACTCATCTCGTCAATAGCATACCTTTTGCTGTCAAACTTTTGTGGTAATGATATTAGGATTTTAGAAACAATCTCATTTCTATCATATGTTATACCATTAGCATGCAACTTAGTAACTATATCAGTCAGGTTCATGTAAAAGTCGTCAAAAGACTCAGAGTCAGACATAATTAAAGAGTTGTACTGTTGGGTAAGCATTTGAGTTTTAGAAGCTTTAACTCTTGAGTCTCCTTCATGGGAAGTGATTAATGTGTCCCAAGCTTCCTTAGAAGTGGCACAAGATGAGATTCTCTTGAACTCATACTCATTAATAGACATAAATATGGCATTCTTGCCTTTATTGTTATTGCGAGAAATTGTTTTCTCTTCTTGGGTAAACTCACTTAAGATTTTCTTTACCCTCTCATCACTTCCTTCAGTGGCTGTTTTAGTAGGATAAGTATATCCATTTTCAATAATATCCCAGACATCATCTCCTAAAGTCCCTTGGATGAAGGCAACCATTCTTACTTTCCAGTAATCAAAGTTGTTTCCATCAAAGAGTGGAGGTCTGGACAGATTACCAAACCTTTCATTCTTCTCGTCCATAGTTAGGTTTTTCAGAAAACGATTTCAGAAACACAAGATCTTTTTGAAATAAAAGTTTACAGGGCTCTGATACCAATTGAAAAACGTTGCTAATGCCGTTTAATACAAGATTAAACTGTATAAGCAACTTCGAGATGTTTGTTGAAGAAACCCTTTTCTTTTGAAAATAAAAATGATAAACAACAAGATGTGTTTACAAAAACTTATGTACGAGAATAACCAAGACTTTGTAATCAGTTTTAAAACTAAGATAGTTTCAAAAATTCAGCACACTATATAATGAGATGAGGAGATGAAGATAATCAGAACACACAATTTTTAACGTGGTAAAACCTCTCCCAATAGAGGAAACATCCACGGTGACTTCTAAGTCACAAAAGTAAAAATCCAGTAAAAAATAAATAGCAGTTACAAACAATACAACATACATGCACACAACTCAGCCTATACTAAGTTTAGGAATATACCCCACTTGGTGTCCTTCTAACTTCTCTTAGATCTGATTATTGATGATGTTCTTCCAGTTTTGTGTGCCTCTCTTTCTTCGACGGAGTTTAATTAACATTCTCGTGATGTCGTCTGGTCTCCCTGAACTTCCTCTACTCCGTAAGGGGTCGGGAATTTAATCATCTGATGGACCGTAGATAGCACAACTTCAAACCCCTTGAGGGCTACTCTCCCCAATATAATGTTGTAGGCCGAAAAGACATGTTCATCCATCATAAAAAAGCTGACCTTCTTGGTAAGCCATCTCGGCCACTCGTCTCCCATCCTGACGTCGGCCTCATACACTCCTAGAGGATGAACTTTTTCCACACTGAACCCAATCAATGGGTGATGGTATGGGACGAGTCTAGCACGACTGAGGCCTAAGGCTTTGAAGCATGGCCAAAACATCACATCCGCAGAGCTACCCCATCTACCAAGATCCTCGGCACCTCGCATCTGTGTTCCTTGGTAGTGATGATGAGAGGGTCATCATGTGGGGATAAGAGGCCTTTGAAGTCCATTCTTAAGAACCCCACTATCAGAGTATCCATATCGACCTTCTTCCTCTTTTCTGACTTTGCCTCAACAGAGGTTGAGTGTACAGTTTTTGTCACTGACTTGGCGTCAGCTACACGGGCCTTCCTATCGGCGACCTCTGACCCTCCTCCTTCTAGACCCCCGGAGATCATCCCCATACCGAGCGAGATCATATTAAGTCTCTTGACAGGGCCGTGGTCGTCTCTCGGAGGGAGGTCAGGTCATCCTCATCGTCAGAAGGGTCGTCCCCTATTTTTGGAGGATCTTCTCTACATGCATCACCTCTCTTCTTTCTGGGGTCGTCCCCTTGGCCCCTCTTAAAGGCACTCTTATCAACGTACTTCCTTAGCTTACCTTCTTTTAACATTTTTTAAATCTCATCTTTCAAAGCAAAACATTTGTCTGTCACGTGGCCATAATCTTGGTGAAATTCACACCACAGCTTCTTATTCCTCTTGTTGGGGGATGTCCTCAACTTCTCAAGCCACTTCAGGTACTGGTCACTCTTTATCCTGTTGAGAATATGTTCACAGCTGACCGTTAGAGGGGTGTAATCAGCGAACTTGTTATCCGTAGACCTCTTCTTCCCCTCTTTTTTCTTCTTATGGTACTTACCCCCACTAGTGCCTCCTTTTTCATCCTCGTATTTTGCAGCCATCGCCTCTTCAGCGTTCATTACCTTTCCTGCCATTGACACCATTCAGCCATCGTCCTCGGAGGCTCTTCAGTGAGCTTCCATAGCAGCTTTCCCTGCTGGAGTCCTCTAATGAGGGAGGTCATAGCTATGTTCTCCTCATAGTCTTACACCTCTAACTTTTCTTTATTGAATCTGGCTATGTAGTCTCTTAGACTCTCGTTCTTCCCCTGTTTAACATAGAGCAGTTGTGTGTTCTTCTTCTGTGGCCTCACCCCAAAGCAAAAGTTATGGATAAATCGGTCTGCCAGCTGCTTAAAGCTTTCAATGGAGTTTTTTAGAAGAGACATATACCAGACATGTGCAGCCCCAGTCAGAGTGCCAGAGAAGGAATAACACCTCATCTCATCTGAGATAGAGTATATGTCCACTACTGATTGATAGATCTCAATATGATGGACAGGGTTGGTACTCCCGTAATACCTTGGGGTGACCACAAGTGGCTTAAACTTCGATGGGGTTGGGAAGTTGACTATCTTCACCACAAAGGGTGAGACTATGGAGTATTCTCTCTGAAGAGGGGTCCCGGCTCTTCAGAATATCACCGATATTATCTTCCAGTCACTGGATTGAGTAATTCCAGGGCCTCGTATGGTCGACTTGTCCGATGTTATCCCCTGTCGCCTCTTTGAGGTGGATGGAGGGTTCTGTTGCGGTAGGCCTGTGTTGGCTGTTTAATTCCCCCTGACCATCGTCCCGTCCTTAGGGTCGGCCCCCATGGGGTCGGCCATCTGCTGCCTCCCTCCTGGACCTCGCAACACTCCTTGATCTGGATAATTTTTCCCGCAGGTCATTTACTGGGCCCAACCTCTCAAAGGCCGACCCCCTGCTTAAGCGATCAAAAGCAGAGCCTCTCGGGCGATCGTCAGGATTTTGCCTCCCACACTTTCCTCTGCTCTCATGGAGAGGTCGTACAATATTATTGGAGACCTCATACGGCTCCTAGCATTCTATGGAGGGCTCCTCTCCCTGCAGATCATCATACCTATCCTCAGGGCAAGGGTTTCCTTGCCTCCCCAAGCGTAGACGCCGGGGGTCAGCAACATCCCTCCTTCGCTGTGGAGGTGGAAGGTCTTTGCGTGGCACCTGGGGTGGTCCCCTAGCCTCATGCTTCCCTGGAGCCACTGCCGGAGTAATCATTTCAGGTGAGACCCCTGGTGGTCTTAGTATGTTCTGGCTTAGAGCTGTGAACTATTCCTGCATGATCCGCTGGCTTGCTGCCAGAGACTTTAAGGCTTTCGCCACATCATCCATCTCAGACTGAGGTGGTGGCTGACCTACTCCACTATCCGCTGGAGGAAGTGGTGGTGGTGTCATCTCCGGTGCCATGTGTTTGAGCTATGAAAAGCTGAACTGAAGAAAAGACTGATGAGATTGAGAACCTTAATGGGTCTCTTTCAATGGTGAAACATCTACACACAGGGGGAGAACTGGTTCACCACCAGAGTGCCCAGTGAGGTCAAGCTGTACAAAGGAAGAGAAGTCTTCTCGTTCCCACAGACGGCGCCAGACTGATGATGCTAAGATTCAACACCACCAGATAAGTGATGATGAGCTCAAACAGTAACAACAATGGCAGTTATAGAGATGTATGTGTGTAAATGTATAGAAGGGAATGAGTATAAGAGGAATAAGACAATGATGTATAGTGGTTCAGCCAATTAGGCCTACATCCACTGTGAGTGTGTGATCCACTAAGTATGGGCACTAATGGCCTTGGATACAATGCACATAAGCTGCCTTTCTCTCTCTACTGTGTGTACAAGAAGAGTTTTTGCTAAGGTTACAATTTGTTGCTAGGCTTGTTGGTGGGTCGTCCTAAAGTTCGCTGATGCAGTAACGTCTGTCTGCCCTTCTCTTGAGGCTGTTCAACTGGATAATCCCCTTATTACTGAAGCCCTAGCTCAAGTGGAATCTCAGCATGTAGAAGGCACAGGTAAGTGGTCTTAGGTTTGATTATCACAGAATGAGACAATGATGTATAGTGGTTCAGCCAATTAGGCCTACATCCACTTTGAGTGGCACTAATGGCCTTGGATACAATGCACATAAGCTCCCTTTCTCTCTCTACTGTGTGTACAAGCAGAGCTTTTGCTAGAGTTATAATTTTTTGATCCATTTGTAGGGTTGTAGGTGATAATTATATATAGGTATTGGGGGGTAGTGTACCCCCCAAGTATGCATGGTGCATGTGAATGATGATCTAGCCAATCCGCTGTCGACACTTGTGGATGCCACCTGTGATTAATGATGACATAATATTCCCTCACGTGAGTGGGTGATATTGTTATAACTGTCTTCCACATGCCATGTGATCCTCACGCGCACTGTTCCACGCGTCTCCCAAACCACGAGCTATGATGATGTCACCCTCGGCCTATAATATCATAGGCCGAGGGAAAAGTTCCTTCAAGTAGTGAGTCTGGCCTGATTTAGGCCTCGTACTGTCGTACCCTCGGAGGGTCGTCTGGGCCTGATGAGGGGTTGGCCCATTGGAGGGTCTTCTTGGCCTGATAAGGGGTCGTCCCCTTGGAGGGTCGTCTGGGCCTGATGAGGGGTCGTCTGGGCCTGATAAGGGGTCGTCTGGGCCTGATAAGGGGTCGTCCCCTTGGAGGGTCATCTGGGCCTGACGAGGGGTCGGCCCCTTGGAGGGTCATCTGGACCTGATGAGGGGTCGGCCCCTTGGAGGGTCGTCTGGGCTTGATGAGGGGTCGGCCCTTTGGAGGGTCGTCTGATATATGTTGATAGGTTATATTGACCCCGTCCAGGTGCAGGGCGCCCTCGGCCTGGCCGAGGGTATCAATGGTATATCACTCACTTACCGCGATATTTCACTAAAGATCACATACGTTTTGTCCCCCTCAACTGGGTCCCTTAAATTGAGCAAGCATTGCATCCAAACACATATTTATTAAAATATGTCAACCAAATCAACGACTGATATTCGTCACTCAAATGTGCTGGAACACCACCACTGATGGGTTAATGTTATTAGTCCCAGAAGTGTGTCTCCTATGTAAAACTCTAATCAAACAGTTAGTGGGCATTATCATGAACAACAAATTAAAAGTGAACTTCACAGCAAAAATCAACTCAAAATAATTTTTTTTACAAAACCCAAATTACCTAAATATCTTCTGAATAATTGAACCCCTCATGCGATAGTGTCTATCACTATTCCCAGCCCATCTCACACACTCATATAATTGTACTTTTCTCATCTTGCTGTCGGAAAGGGCATCAATGTTGAATTCTCGAGAAATGCCTAGACAGACTGAGAGGGGATTGAGAGAGGAGTGGATGATTTGAAGAGAGAGAGATAGGAAGAAATGTTGTAGAAAATATGAGAGAAGGGTTCAAAACATTGAAAAGGAGAATGAAAAGGAATATAGGTATGGGAAAAGACCGTGATCGGGTGAACTTGTAGGAGAGAGAAAAAGGAAATATAAATAAAAGGGGAATTAATTGATGTTTGGAGGTAGTGGTTTAGATTTTGGGTAGTCATCTCGTCTTTCAAGAGATACGTAAAGAATCACAAAAGCCATTGCTCTAAATGCTACGGAATAATTAAATAAGATGGAATTCATTTATGATATGCCACGTGTCAAGTTAAGAGGTTTTCAGGCTACAGTTTTAGTTATATATAACTGTAATACCCCGTACTTTTGGCTATATTTATTTTGGGATTAATTAATTAAATGCGTATTAATTGGAAATTAATCCGGGTTATAAATACTAACGAGATGCGAGTTGGTATTTGATTATGTGCATACATGTTTTGATATATGTATTTGGTATTATAAAAGTTGTCGTGAGATTTATATACGGCATTTTAGAAATTTTGTTGAGACGCGTGGGACCGCCGCGTCACGGTGTAATATTTTGATAATAAAAAGTGAATTTAAAATCTATAAACCGTATGGTCATTTTGAGTGCGCCAACGCGTCCGGAAGGGTCGAGATAGTCAGAAAACACTAGCCGGGGGTGTAGTTTGGGTCCCGGGGTATTTTTAGGCCATACCGGCAACTTAAAGGGTATTTTGGTAATTTTACATTTTGAGGAATTAAAAGTGACGAAAATTGGGAGTTTTAATCTGATGTGGATTTAACCCATTAAGCCCATTAACCAAACCATATTAACCCTTTAAGCTACGGAGGTTATCATTAGGTTTACAACTTTCCCAAAGAAAACCCTAGCCACCTTAAGCCACCATTGGAGGAAAAGCTTGGAGAAGAGAAGAAATTCTGCAGAAATCTTCATCAAACCATTATCCAAACTCAGAGACAACCAAGGCAAGTGACTTTATTCCATTTAATTTCAGAGAATGTCTTTTCCATGTTAGAAATTGGAGAATTTTAATTGTTCTTGAAAGTTGAATGAAAACCCATGTAGTTTGGAGTTTAGAACTTGAAAATTTTGAAGAGAATTGCATGTAGAATGATAGGTAGATTATTATTCCCATGATAATTGTGATTAGAAGAAACAAAAACGGATTTAATTCTGGGATTTGATGATGATATAAATCTAGGGTTCTTGTTCTTGATAAAATTGGGGAAAAGTATAAAATCTTGTGATTAAATGATGTTTAGGATGCATTAATGCCTTAAAAGATGTTAGTATATGATCTTAGCATGTTTTAGTATGATTAGAGGACTTAAAACCCTGTTAGAACGAACTTTGGAGAAGACTTGAGGTGTTAAAAATGGTGAAAACGAGTTTTAGGAAAATCTGGGATGAATCTGGCAGGTCGTTAGAAGCCCCTACCCAGGTCGTTCGAACGAACTCGTTCGAACGAACTCGTTCGAGCGAGCTTCTAACGAAATGACCAGTCGTTCTAACGAAAGGGAGCCTCGTTCAATAACTTCGTTCGAACGAGATCTCGTTAGAAGGGATAGTTCGTTCGAACGAACTGGATCTCGTTCGAACAGCCTCGTTCGAACGAGACTTCTAACGAGTTGACAGAGGGATCTCGTTCGAACAGTCTTGTTTGAACGAGACTTCTAACGACTTGACAGTTTGGTCCTTTTTGGACTGTTTTGATTTTTGGAGTCCCGTAAACTTGTTCGAGGATTTAGATATCATTCCGTTGATGTTGTAATGATAGGATTGGGACTTTTGGGTATTTATGAGAAGAAATTAGATACGAGAGTTATATTAAATGGACGGTTTGGGTTAAGACGTGAGTGTCTACTACGACGTGAGAATCAATTATGGCGCGTATAATTACAAACCGGAATAGTATAAATTGCGATAATTATAAGTTAGTACGAGATTGCGATATGTACTACGATTAAACTACGGGATTACTAAGACGTGTGTTTACTTAGTATTGGTATATGAATTATGTGTATGACATACCTACCATACTTTCTATCACGGGAGGTTTGCGTTCGCTTAGGGCCCTCTAATCCTTGTGTTGCCCGGATTTAGACTGGTTACCTTGATGAACATAGGTCATAGAAAGACTTATTGGGATATTAATAAGTCCGCTGATCGTAGGAGCGTAGGTATGTGCGTGACCTATGTGATGTGACTGTGTTCGCCTCCATTGTTTGTGATGTTGTTATCTGTGAACTATTCCTGAGAGATTCGGAATATGTGATCCTTATGTACGTGATGTACCGGGATGGATAGCAGAGTATGTGTGCACCACAGCTTAGTTCTCGGGGTGCTTGTACTGTATATTTATGATGTGATTAATATACACTTAATTAATAGGAACCTTCATGTTATTGTTGTGAATATAATTACGGTATTGTTTCGAGAAATATAACGAGTTAACTTACAGTGATATATATATTGCATATTGAGCTTCTGAGTTACGTTAAACCCCTACTTAATTACGAGCGTCATGATGTTGATTAGAACCGAGTAATATGGGTAGGACCTATGATAGTATAGCTAGAGATGATGTCACTTAGCTAGTGGTTCGTGTCGTTATAGATGGGTACTTACGTTAGGAGTGCACAGTTAGACGAGAGGTGAGAATATCATGTGAGTGCACGTCCTAACATGTACTTTGCATTTAATTTTTTAAATGTTTTTAAAGCACTTGCAGGTTTTTAAAATAACTCCACATTCGGGCTCTGACCCGTTTGCTTTTCAAATCTTTTTCTTGTAAAACCATTTTAGGTGCCCAGCCACAAGGACACCAAGCATAGGATACTCATTTAGGTGACGAGCTGTAGCTGTTTGTGGAAGCTACAGGGATTTGCTTGTAGACGCTTCTATCTTTTGGATTCCAGAGTCACTATTTATCAGTTGTAGGGCATGTTGCCCATTTCTATCAGAGCATCTTTTACATTTCAGTTTTCAGACTTTAGCATGTATTGTTTCAGTATTCAGTTTACATTTCAGTTGTGGGATTTGTAGTGAGGAGTTTTCCTCCAGACTTTATTTACACTATGTGATGGTTATTCGTTTTACTTCAGTATGGTGAATGGTGTTATTTATTTCTTCATTACACTTGTTGCATGTTAATCAGACTTTAATTAAAATTTGGCACTTACTTTTTAAATACTAGGTGGTTAGTAATAATAAAAATGTTTTCGACAGTGATGCTATTAACTGAGCCAACTTGGCATTTTGAATTAATTTAATAAAGGAGTAGCTACCCGGTATTTAATTAGTCGGGGTGTCACAGGTGGTATCAGAGCATCAGGTTCTAGTGTCCTTTAGGATCTGACGGCTTATTATGTTTCCGCTAAGTTTCTTTGATATAGAGCCCTATATTTTAGGACTGTTGTACTCTTTTTTTGTATGCTTCGTTCTTCAGCTATCTAAAGTTTATAAACTGCGAACTTATAAACTTTGTTCTCATTTCAGATGCCTCCACGACGTGCACGACGAGTTCCCAGGGATGCAACGCCCGAACCCCAGCCCGCTCCAGTTCAGGGCATGATGAACGCCGCTGAGGTTGCAGCTATAGTAGCTTAAGCGGTAAATGCCGCGATTGCCGTTGTTCAGCAGGCACCACCACAGGCGCCGGTTGTCGCGCCAGTGCAGGTTAATGCATTCCCATCTTCTTGGGAGCGTGTACGTGACGCTTTTCAGAAAGCGCATCCGCCAGAGTTTGCAGGTAGCTCAGATGTAGTAGTCTCGAGCCAGTGGAGGAAGGATATGCAGAGGCACTTAAGGATGTATGAGTGCACGGATGTTCAGAAGAAGGTGCTAGCTACTTTCAAGCTAGTTGGATCTGCGCTGCAGTGGTGGGAGTCTATTACCACCATGGAGGAGAGGGATACTCTCACGATTCAGGAGTTCTGGGTGCGGTTCGACCGCAAGTACTTTCCGTCAGCTGTTCATACGGAGATGAGGAGGAGATTGATGAGTCTGAAGCAGGAAGGTAAGACCGTGGCCGAGTATGAGGCCGGGTTCACGAACCTGTTGAACATCGTTCCAGACGAGATACCAACAGGGAAGAAGAAGAATGAGAAGTTCACGGACGGGTTAACTTGGAGGATCCGTCAACATCTGCTAGGGAACCTATCATTGGCCACTTATTCTGATGTGGTTAACGCTGCATTGTTACACTGCCAGGACCACCATTTTCATATGGCCGAGGGTAAGAGGTCGGGGGAGTCTAGCCATCAGGGCAGGACTGGAGGACATGGTGCCAGCGGGGCACAATCTGGTCAGGGGCAGAGACAGAATGAGCAGGGCTCCCAGCAGGGGGATAATAAGAGGTTCCGGTCGGGGAACTACAGGCAGGGACAGGGAGGTTTCCGTCAGGGCCATCAGGGTCCAAACGGCCATCAGGGCCAACAGGGGCAGAATGGGCAGCAGTTTCACCAGGGCCAGCAGGGCCAAGGGAGGAACGGTAACGGCCACCAGGGCCGGGGACAGCAGGGACAGAGAGGAGGGAACTTCCCAGGGAAGTGCTTTGTTTGTGGCAAGACTGGCCATAAGCGACAGGATTGTCCTGATAGGGGCAGGGCCCCACAGCAGCAGCAGCAGGGTGCTCGCCAGGAGCCACAGAGGCCTATGTTTCCCGCCGCTCTTCCCGCACCGCCACAGATGGTAGCATTGCCACCCATTTCGGCAGTCCCAGCTCAGCAGGGGCAGCTACAGTATGGACGTGTCTACAACGTCCACCAGGCTGTAGTTCCACAGGCATCGCCCGCGATCGAGGGTACGTTTCCTATCCATGGCACTATGGATCGGGTATTATTTGATACGGGTGCTACACACTGTTTTATAGCTACACACTTCGCGAAAGCTTTAGGATTGTTAGCTACGGCAGAGAGCACAGTGACGTGTGTCGACTCACCATTGGGGAGTGGGTCACTTATTTTCTTTATATGCCGGGGAGTGGGGGTAGAGATTGGTGGTTTGGTATTACCTGCAGACATGTTAGTGTTAGACATGCATGTTCACGATGTGATTATTGGGATGGATTGGCTCGTAGCTTATAGGGCCATGATTGATTGCTTCAGCGGGAGCTTTGTTTTTGCCATTCCAGGGAAAGAGATGTTTGTAGTGGCGATGCCTCGCCCAGAGGGAGGATCGATCGCTCATCTGTATTACATTGAGGAGGATACCTCTAAGGAGGTAGTGATTCCTTTAGATTCTATCCCAGTAGTCAGGGAGTATTCGGATGTGTTTCAGGAGATACCAGGCTTACCCCCCAGTCGAGAGATAGACTTTGTTATAGATTTGCTACCGGGTACGAGACCTATAGCACGCGCACCGTACCGTATGGCTCCAGCTGAGATGAGGGAGTTACGGGATCAGATAGAGCAGCTGTTAGGTCAGGGCTTTATTCGCAGGAGTACCTCACCTTGGGGCGCTCCAGTTTTGTTTGTGAAGAAGAGGGACGGTTCACTGAGATTGTGTGTGGACTACAGAGAGTTGAATAAGGTCACGATACGGAATAAGTATCCGTTGCCTCGAATCGATGACTTATTCGACCAATTGAGAGGAGCTTCTTTCTTCTCGAAGATTGACTTGAGATCGGGATACCATCAGTTGCGTATCAGGGAGGAGGATGTCTCGAAGACTGCGTTCATGTCGAGATATGGTTCTTACGAGTTTCGGGTTATGTCTTTCGGCTTGACCAACGCTCCAGCTGTGTTTATGGACTTGATGAACAAAGTGTTCAGGGATTTCCTAGATCAGTTTGTCATTGTCTTTATTGATGATATACTGGTTTACTCCCAGACAGAGGAGGAGCACGCCGAGCATTTGAGGCAGGTTTTGCAGACACTTCGTCAGAACGAGTTGTATGCAAAATATGTGAAGTGCGGGTTTTGGCTGAAGGAAGTCCAGTTTTTGGGACACATTATTTCCGACCAGGGAATATCTATTGATCCGGGGAAGGTATCAGCGGTGAGGGAGTGGGGACAGCCCACGACACCAACGGAGATTCGTAGTTTCTTGGGTCTAGCAGGATACTACAGGAGGTTTATTCGGGGTTTCTCAGAGATAGCAGGTCCTTTGACACATATGACTCGTAAGGGTGTGCCATACATCTGGAGTGATGCCTGTCAGTTGGCATTCGATTAATTGAAGGACAAATTGACCTCAGCACCTGTGTTAGCATTGCCGAGACCGGGAGTTGAGTATTTGGTTTACACCGATGCGTCTTTGCAAGGACTGGGAGGTGTATTACAGCAGGAGAGACAGGCCATAGCTTATGCTTCCCGTAAGCTTAAGCCTCATGAGAAGAATTACCCCACGCATGATTTGGAGTTGGCAGCAGTGGTATTTGCCCTACGGATTTGGAGGCACTATCTTTTGGGGGAGAAGTTCCAACTGTTCACGGACCACAAGTCCCTACAGTACCTGTTCACGCAGAAGGAATTGAATATGCGGCAGCGTAGGTGGCTTGAGTTTGTGAAGGACTACCAGTTCAACATCCAGTATCACCCAGGTAAGGCTAACGTGGTAGCAGACGCGTTGAGCCGTAGGCCAGCAGATGAGGTGGCAGAGGTGTGGAAGGCTAAGTGGAAGGAATTGGGACACCAGGATGTAGTGGCCCGATCTTTCATGTCTGTGATAACCGTTACACCGCAGATTGTCACGAAGGTAGTACGGGCACAGGCTAATGACTCGTTCTGTCAGGAGCAGATAGTTCGATTACTAGCAGAGGGAGCCGAGTCCTATACCGTTAGCTCAGACGGGGGATTACGCTTCAATGGGAGATTGGTAGTTCCGGAAGGAGAGGAATTACGACACGATGTGATGGCAGAGTCGCACGGCTCACGGTTCGCGGTACATCCCGGAGGGGACAAAATGTACCAAGACATGAGACGCCAGTATTGGTGGAGCGGTATGAAGAGAGATATCGCTGAGTATGTTTCGAAATGCGCCACTTGTCAGCTTGTAAAAGTGGATCATCAGAGACCGGCAGGATTGCTACAGCCATTGGAGGTCCCGGTGTGGATTTGGGAGAGCATATCCATGGACTTTATTACGGGGTTGCCTACGTCGCAAAGGGGTTACGACTCCGTTTGGGTAATTGTGGACAGGTTGTCCAAGGTCGCTCACTTTTTACCCGTAAGGACTGACTACACTACGGGACAGTATGCCCAGCTCTTCATTTCAGAGATTGTGAGACTTAACGATGTGCCCCTGAATATCGTGTCTGACAGAGACAAGATATTTGTTTCGAGGTTTTGGGAGAGTTTCCAGGAGGCCATGGGCACGGAATTGCGGTTGAGTACGGCTTATCATCCGCAGACTGATGGGCAGACTGAGCGCACAAATCAGATGTTGGAGGACATGCTACGCATGTGCATTATTGACTTCGGGGGTGGATGGGAGCAGTACCTTCCACTGGTGGAGTTTGCTTACATCAACTCCTATCAGTTCACGATTGGCATGGCTCCGTTTGAGGCATTGTACGGTAGGCCTTGTCGTTCCCCAGCATGTTGGTTAGAGGTGGGGGACAACAAACTGCTTGGGCCGGAAGTGATTCAGGATACTTCGGCAAGGATTGAGTTGATTCGGAGTCGCATTCGGGTAGCTCAAGACAGGCAGAAGAGTTATGCTGATGCGAAGAGATTTTTCAGAGAGTTCCAAGTGGGGGACCATGTTTTGCTCAGGGTATCTCCTATGAAGGGGATTATGCGTTTCGGGAAGAAGGGGAAGTTGGCACCAAGGTATGTGGGTCCGTTTCCTATTATTGAGCGGATTGGACCGGTTGCGTATAGACTTGGGTTACCGGAGCATTTGCATCGGATTCACGATGTGTTCCATATTTCCTCGCTGAGGAAATACCTTAGAGATAATCTGGCTCATTCTCACATTGCTGTGGAGGACATCGATCTCCATCCGGATAGCTCCTACGAGGAGGGGCCGATTGCTATTTCGGACCGAAGCGAGAGAAAACTGCGGTCAAAGATAGTTCCGTTAGTGCGTGTTCAGTGGCGACATCACAATGTCGAGGAGTCCACATGGGAGCGCGAGGATGAGATGCGCGAACGTTATCCAGAGTTGTTTTTAGCAGGTACTTTCTAGTTTCGAATTTCGGGACGAAATTCAGTTATTAGGGGGGAAGTATGTAATACCCCTTACTTTTGGCTATATTTATTTTGGGATTAATTAATTAAATGCGTATTAATTGGAAATTAATCCGGGTTATAAATACTAACGAGATGCGAGTTGGTATTTGATTATGTGCATACATGTTTTGATATATGTATTTGGTATTATAAAAGTTGTCGTGAGATTTATATACGGCATTTTAGAAATTTTGTTGAGACGCGTGGGACCGCCGCGTCACGGTGTAATATTTTGATAATAAAAAGTGAATTTAAAATCTATAAACCGTATGGTCGTTTTGAGCGCGCCAACGCGTCCGGAAGGGTCGAGATAGTCAGAAAACACTAGCCGGGGGTGTAGTTTGGGTCCCGGGGTATTTTTAGGCCATACCGGCAACTTAAAGGGTGTTTTGGTAATTTTACATTTTGAGGAATTAAAAGTGACGAAAATTGGGAGTTTTAATCTGATGTGGATTTAACCCATTAAGCCCATTAACCAAACCATATTAACCCTTTAAACTACGGAGGTTATCATTAGGTTTACAACTTTCCCAAAGAAAACCCTAGCCACCTTAAGCCACCATTGGAGGAAAAGCTTGGAGAAGAGAAGAAATTCTGCATAAATCTTCATCAAACCATTATCCAAACTCAGAGACAACCAAGGCAAGTGACTTTATTCCATTTAATTTCAGAGAATGTCTTTTCCATGTTAGAAATTGGAGAATTTTAATTGTTCTTGAAAGTTGAATGAAAACCCATGTAGTTTGGAGTTTAGAACTTGAAAATTTTGAAGAGAATTGCATGTAGAATGATAGGTAGATTATTATTCCCATGATAATTGTGATTAGAAGAAACAAAAACGGATTTAATTCTGGGATTTGATGATGATATAAATCTAGGGTTCTTGTTCTTGATAAAATTGGGGAAAAGTATAAAATCTTGTGATTAAATGATGTTTAGGATGCATTAATGCCTTAAAAGATGTTAGTATATGACCTTAGCATGTTTTAGTATGATTAGAGGACTTAAAACCCTGTTAGAACGAACTTTGGAGAACACTTGAGGTGTTAAAAATGGTGAAAACGAGTTTTAGGAAAATCTGGGATGAATCTGGCAGGTCGTTAGAAGCCCCTACCCAGGTCGTTCGAACGATCTTCTAACGAAATGACCAGTCGTTCTAACGAAAGGGAGCCTCGTTCGATAACTTCGTTCGAACGAGATCTCGTTAGAAGGGACAGTTCGTTCGAACGAACTGGATCTCATTCGAACAGCCTCGTTCGAACGAGACTTCTAACGAGTTGACAGAGGGATATCGTTCGAACAGTCTCGTTCGAACGAGACTTCTAACGAGTTGACAGTTTGGTCCTTTTTGGACTGTTTTGATTTTTGGAGTCCCGTAAACTTGTTCGAGGATTTAGATATTCCGTTGATGTTGTAATGATAGGATTGGGACTTTTGGGTATTTATGAGAAGGAAATTAGATACGAGAGTTATATTAAATGGACGGTTTGGGTTGAGATGTGAGTGTCTACTACGACGTGAGAATCAATTATGGCGCGTATAATTACAAACCGGAATAGTATAAATTGCGATAATTATAAGTTAGTACGAGATTGCGATATGTACTACGATTAAACTACGGGATTACTAAGACGTGTGTTTACTTAGTATTGGTATATGAATTATGTGTATGACATACCTACCATACTTGCTATCACGGGAGGTTTGTGTTCGCTTAGGGCCCTCTAATCCTTGTGTTGCCCGGATTTAGACTGGTTACCTTGATGAACATAGGTCATAGAAAGACTTATTGGGATATTAATAAGTCCGCTGATCGTAGGAGCGTAGGTATGTGCGTGACCTATGTGATGTGACTGTGTTCGCCTCCATTATTTGTGATGTTGTTATCTGTGAACTATTCCTGAGAGATTCGGAATATGTGATCCTTATGTACGTGATGTACCGGGATGGATAGCAGAGTATGTGTGCACCACAGCTTAGTTTTCGGGGTGCTTGTACTGTATATTTATGATGTGATTAATATACACTTAATTAATAGGAACCTTCATGTTATTGTTGTGAATATAATTACGGTATTGTTTCGAAAAATATAACGAGTTAACTTACAGTGATATATATATTGCATATTGAGCTTCTGAGTTACGTTAAACTCCTACTTAATTACGAGCGTCATGATGTTGATTAGAACCGAGTAATATGGGTAGGACCTATGATAGTCTAGCTAGAGATGATGTCACTTAGCTAGTGGTTCGTGTCGTTATAGATGGGTACTTACGTTAGGAGTGCACAGTTAGACGAGAGGTGAGAATATCATGTGAGTGCACGTCCTAACATGTACTTTGCATTTAATGTTTTAAATGTTGTTAAAGCACTTGCAGGTTTTTAAAATAACTCCACATTCGGGCTCTGACCCGTTTGCTTTTCAAATCTTTTTCTTGTAAAACCATTTTAGGTGCCCAGCCACAAGGACACCAAGCATAGGATACTCATTCAGGTGACGAGCTGTAGCTGTTTGTGGAAGCTACAGGGATTTTCTTGTAGACGCTTTTATCTTTTGGATTCCAGAGTCACTATTTATCAGTTGTAGGGCATGTTGCCCATTTCTATCAGAGCATCTTTTACATTTCAGTTTTCAGACTTTAGCATGTATTGTTTCAGTATTCAGTTTACATTTCAGTTGTGGGATTTGTAGTGAGGAGTTTTCCTCCAGACTTTATTTACACTATGTGATGGTTATTCGTTTTACTTCAGTATGGTGAATGGTGTTATTTATTTCTTCATTACACTTGTTGCATGTTAATCAGACTTTAATTAAAATTTGGCACTTACTTTTTAAATACTAGGTGGTTAGTAATAATAAAAATGTTTTCGACAGTGATGCTATTAACTGAGCCAACTTGGCATTTTGAATTAATTTAATAAAGGAGTAGCTACCCGGTATTTAATTAGTCGGGGTGTCACAATAACATGAAGGCCACGCGATACGTGGCCGAATTTAGGAAAGCTTTATTCTTTTGTTATTGTGTCTTTTTTCACATAATATATTTCATGAATGAAAGGAGATAGAATTTTAAATTAATATAGCATGTAGGCCACGCGATGCGTATCGAATAATTTATAAATGATTATAATCATTTTAAAAAATAAATTTATTTATCTAATGACTTAAAAAATTATATGTTACCTTCAAAGTGAGAGCTCCAAAAATTGAGGGAAGCCAAGAGCATCCTTGGCTGCCTCAGTAGTCCCATGCGCCTTGACCATCAT
The DNA here is from genome assembly GCA_949130495.1 of Sambucus nigra. Taxonomy (NCBI): domain Eukaryota; kingdom Viridiplantae; phylum Streptophyta; class Magnoliopsida; order Dipsacales; family Adoxaceae; genus Sambucus; species Sambucus nigra. The sequence goes on along the minus strand of OX422219.1, from coordinate 396,890,939 downwards.
CTGCAGACCTGTTTGCACACCAATACATATACAAAGCATAATTGGTATAAAACAAAAAAGAAAACAATCAATCAAGCATGAACTTACACCCATTTTTTAAGCAGTGGTGTCGTGAAAAGGAAACGAACTCAATGGCATGCACTTCTATGCACGTAAAAAAGTTCACTTGTCGATTGTTTAAAAACAAAAGGGCATTTGTACTTTAATGATTGTAGTTAGTTAAAATATAATTTAATGTTGCTTGGAGACCGCCCTTTTGTTAAAACCAAAGAAAGTGATTATACAGATGTATGCACCCAATTAATACATGGAGTCTTTTCATTTCTAAAAAAAGTGAATCGAGGCAACATAAACTGGAACCACCAACATAAACTGCATACATAAAAAATTATGAAAAGCACAATTCTTAAACCATGATTTACAATAAAAAAAATACTTAAATTATATGAGAAGGTATGAGTCATTGGGATCTAACGTATGGAAAAAAAAATGAAACCAAATTTCAGATTTGTTGACACAAAAGTGCAAACAACATTCAATAATCAAAATCATGAGAAAAAAAATTCAACGCTAACAACCTAGTTCCAAAAAAACAAAATAAAATGAAATGCACATCCAAACTCTAGAGAACAATATAAAAAAAAAACATTTCTAAAGTATGAAAGTAAAAAATAGATTATTATTAGATGTTATTTCACACTATTTGATATAATAGCTTCTAACAACAAAATCTCTCATTTTGACACCCCAAAAATGGATAAATGTATAGCAACTGTATATATTAAAGCTTTCAAATTCATAAATTTTAATACCCTCACCTAAATATAGAATTATAGGTTTTAAAACTCGATGAATTGCTTCCATTCAACTTTCTTCCAAAAAACATGGCATCCTTTAAAATCATCAAACACAAAATTAGATGAATATGTTTTTACGGGTTCTATGTTTTGACGGGCTAGGACCACACGAACTTCGTGTAAAATCATTTTTCTTTACTTGTTGTTTGAAGTTATTAATAATAAAAATCTACAATTTATAATATATAGAAATTTTACATTAGCAGTTTTCGTTAGTGGTTAAAATCATCTGAAACAAGGTGCCTAAAAGAGAACATAAATAAAATAGAAGAGAAAGTGTTGGATTATATTACCTCTAAAATAATGACAGTCTTCTAAGATACCACCTGCTCCAATACAACCAATTCAAAATAAATGAAATGGAAAATAAAGATATGAGTTGGAGAAAGCAAATAAAGAGAATAAAATATTGTCTTTTATTTTATTAGGACAACTGCCCTTTGTTTTATTGAGCCGTGTTCCACCGTAGAGGTTTGACATCAACTCCCAAATTTGTGTTTTAACCATCAGGAAGGGAATCTAATAGACGTGGGGGGAGATGAATTAGAGATATATTTGTAAGTACATGAATGTAGGCATATTTGTAAACAATTAGATGAGTTAGAAATTGTGGAGCAGCGTAATCCGTGAAAGAGGGAGAAACAAACATTGATGATAAATAACATGAAGTCCACGCGATGCGTGGCCAAATTTAGGAAAGCTTTATTCTTTTGTTATTGTGTCTTTTTTCACATAATATATTTCATGAATTAAAGGAGATAGAATTTTAAATTAATATAGCATGTATGCCACGCGATGCATGGCGAATAATCTATAAATGATTATAATCATTTAAAAGAAGTAAATTTATTTATCTAATGACTGAAAAATTATATGTTACCATCAAAGTGAGAGCTCCAAAAATCGAGGGAAGCCAAAAGCATCCTTGACTGCCTCTGCAACCCCATGCGCCTTTACCATCATCTGCAGACCTGTTTGCACATCAATACATATACAAAGCATAATTGGTGTAAAATAAAAAAGAAAACAATCAATCAAGCATGAACTCCATTTTTTAAGCAGCGGTGTCGTGAAAAGGAAACGAACTCAATTGCATGCACTTCTATGCACGTAAAATAGTTCACTTGTCGATCGTTTAAAAAAGAAGGTCATTTGTACTTTAACGATTGTAGCTAGTTAAAATACAATTAAATGTTGTTTGGAGACCGCCCTTTTGTTAAAACCAATGAAAGTGATTATACAGATGTATGCACCCAATTAATACATGGAGTCTTTTCATTTCTAAAAAAAGAGTGAGTCGAGGCAACATAAACTGGAACTACCAACATAAACTGTATACATAATAAATTATGACAAACTCAATTCTTAAACCATGATTTACAATAAAAAATCCTCAAATCATATGAAAAGGTATGAGTTATTGGGATCTAACATATGGAAAAAAAATAAAACCAAATTTCAGATTTGTTTACACAAAAGTGCAAACAACATTCAACAGTCAAAATCATTTGGAAAAAAAATCAATGCTAACAACCTAGTTCCAAAAAAATAAAATAAAATGAAATGCACATCTAAACTCTAGAGAACAATATAAAAAAAATCAACAACATTTCTAAAGTATGAAAGTAAAAAATAGATTATTATTAGTTGCTATTTCACATTATTTGATGTAATAGCTTCTAACAACAAAATCTCCCATTTTGACACCCAAAAAATGGATAAATGTATAGCAACTGCATATATTAAAGCTTTCAAATTCATAAATTTTAATACCCTCACCTAAATATAGAATTATAGGTTTTGAAACTCGATGAATTGCTTCCATTCCACTTCCTTCCAAAAAACATGACATAATTTAAAATCATCAAACACAAAATTAGATGAATATGTTTTGAAGGGCTAGGACCACACGAACTTCGTGTGATGTCATTTTTCTTTGCTTGTTGTTTGAAGTTATTAATAATAAAAATCTACAATTTAATAATACATATAAATTTTACATTAGCAGTTTTCGTTAGTGGTTAAAATCATCTGAAACATGGTGACTAAAAGAGAACATAAATAAAAGAGAAGATAAAGTGTTGGATTATATTACCTCTAAAATGAAAACAGTCTTCCAAGATACCACCTGCTCCAATACAACCAATTCAAAATAGAAAAAATGGAAAATAAAGATATGAGTTGGAGAAAGCAAATAAAGAGAATAAAGCACTGTCTTTTATTTTATTAGGCCAACTGCCCTTTGTTTTATTGAGCCGTGTTCCACCGTAGAGGTTTGACATCAACTCCCAAATTTGTGTTTTAACCATCAGGAACGGAATCTAATAGATGTGGGGGGAGGTGAATTAGATGTATATTTGTAAGTACATGAATATAGGCATATTTTAAGTACATAATATTTGTAAGTACATGAATGTAGGCGTATTTGTAAGTACATAAATGTGAACAGTTAGATGAGTTGGAAATTGTGGAGCAGCGTAATCCGTGAAAGAGGGAGAAGCAAACGTTGATGATAAATGCTAGTAAGCCTTTATTACTTATTGCCACGTGTCAGCCTCATAAGATTTGGGCCTTTATTACTGTCACGTGTCAGTCTCACACGAATCGTTTAAAAACAAAAGGAAATTTGTACTTTAACGATTGTAGCTAGTTAAAATACAATTTAATGTTGCTTGGAGACCGCCATTTTGTTAATACCGACGAAAGTGATTATACAGGTGTATGCACCCAATTAATACATGGAGTCTTTTCATTTCTAAAAAAAGAGTGAATCGAGGAAACATAAACTAGAACTACCAACATAAACTGTATACATAATAAATTATGAAAAACTCAATTCTTAAACCATGATTTACAATAAAAAAAATCCTAAAATCATATGAAAAGGTATGAGTCATTAGGATCTAACGTATGGGAAAAAAATGAAACCAAATTTCAGATTTGTTGATACAAAAGTGAAAACAACCTTCAACAGTCAAAATCATTAGGAAAAAAAATCAACGCTAACAACCTAGTTCCAAAAAAACAAAATAAAATGAAATGCACATCCAAACTCTAGAGAACAATATAAAAAAAAATTAACAACATTTCTAAAATATGAAAGTAAAAAATAGATTATTATTAGATGTTATTTCACATTATTTGATGTAATAGCTTCTAACAACAAAATCTCCCATTTTGACACCCAAAAAATGGGTAAATGTATAACAACTGTATATATTAAAGCTTTCAAATTCATAAATTTTAATACTCTCACCTAAATTTAAAATTATAGGTTTTGAAACTCGATGAATTGCTTCCATTCCACTTCCTTCCAAAAAACATGACATAATTTAAAATCATCAAACACAAAATTAGATGAATATGTTTTGACGGGTTCTATGTTTTGACGGGCTGGGACCACAGGAACTTCGTGTGATGTCATTTTTCTTTGCTTGTTGTTTGAAGTTATTAATTATAAAAATCAATAATTTAATAATATATAGCAATTTTACATTAGCAGTTTTCGTTAGTGGTTAAAATCATCTGAAACATGGTGACTAAAAGAGAACATAAATAAAAGAGAAGAGAAAGTGTTGGATTATATTACCTCTAAAATAATGACGGTCTTTCAAGATACCACCTGCTCCAATACAATCAATTCAAAATAGAAGAAATGAAAAATACAAATATGAGTTGGAGGAAGCAAATAAAGGGAATAAAGCACTGTCTTTTATTTTATTAGGCCAACTGCCCTTTGTTTTATTGAGCCGTGTTCCACCGTAGAGGTTTGACATCAACTCCCAAATTTGTGTTTTAACTAGGCCTGTCAATGGGTCGGGTCTGTACCTGAACCCGATCTGTATAATAGGGTCTGAGCATATTTTTTTGGACCCTAGACCCGAAGACCCGAATACCGAAGACCCATTTATTAAACGGGTAGGGTCTGGATCTTATACAAAACCTGGACCCGAAGACCCGACCCGAATTGTACATTATTAATTTTTAAATATATATCATGTAAGTATTATATATATATATATATATATATATATATATATATATACAAATAGGGTCTGAGTATTTTAATTTAAGATTAAAAAAATAAAGGGGGTTAAAATAAAATAAATATAAAATAAATGTATATATTTGGCCTGACCCAAACCCGAGACCCGAAGAACAGAACGGATCCGGGTCTGGATCCAATATTATAGACCCGATGAAGACCCGAACCCGAACCCGAACCCGAACCCGAACCCGATGAACACCCGATTACACGGATCTGGATCTCCCTAAACCTGACCCGTCTCCGACCCGTTGACAGGCCTAGTTTTAACCATCAGGAATGGAATCTAATAGATGTGGGGGGAGATGAATTAGATGTAAATTTGCAAGTACATGAATGTAGGCATATTTGTAAGTACATAATATTTGTAAGTACATGAATGTAGGCATATTTGTAAGTAAATAAATGTGAATAGTTAGATGAGTTGAAAATTGTGGAGCAGCGTAATCCGTGAAAGAGGGAGAAACAAACATTGATGATAAATGCTAGACTGCTAGTAAGCCTTTATTACTTATTGTCATGTGTCAGCCTCATAAGATTTCGGCATTTATTACTGTCACGTGTCAGTCTCACACGAATTGAGTCTACAGTTTTTATATAGTTATATAGATGCTAGTAAGCCTTTATTACTTATTGCCACGTGTCAGCCTCATAAGATTTGAGCATTTATTACTGTCACGTGTCAGCCTCAAACGAATTGGGTCTACAATTTTTATATAGTTATATAGATTATAGATTCGCTATGCTCTAATTGCATATTCTATATGTGTTTAAAGAATAATTTTTTTCTCTTCTTTTATATTTTTTTTAATGTCATTGTTAATCTTTGACCGTTATTACTACAACTTATAATTTTTGAGTAAGCTTTATGTTCTTTGGATAATTTTCGTGACATTTGTGATTTGATTTCATGTATTTAAGTCATCTATACAAGCATGTAGGTCATTGCTAAATATGTTTTCAGAGAAAGTTGATGATGCTACAAAGGAAACATCTATTTGAGGAGAATGAAGTGTCTAAATAAATTGTCAATTTTTTTTTCAGATGATGCAAAGATAAATAAAGGAGTTGAGTCCTAAGAAATTAGCCCTTTGAGAGAAAATGTATAAAATTATGGGAGCACGTCACTATAATAGAGAAAAAAATCTTATGTTGCAAGAACAAACCAAGCTCATAACTACCTTAAAAAAAGAATCACTCTTTAAGGTCTCGTGTTGAGGCGAACAAGTGATTCTCTCAGGGTCTTAAAGAAACTTGTGATTCTTAAGATACATATACGTAGAGGTCCTCATAGTGTTTAAAAGGAGTATAACTCCATGATAAAAGAGGATCCCCTCAACCTTGAGAATATCCAATAACAATCCTACAAACAAGGATGACCTAACTCGTTTCATGTTATTAATAATCAAAAGGACTCTGAGATGTGGAATTATCACTCGACCCATTTTCCCTTTATTCTACAGGCATCTTTTAGTAATGGTGACTCCTAGAATAATTTATATGCACTCCCAATTTCTATGTTACTAGATGATCTTTACAACTTTGAACCTTCGGCACACGAGGCATGTATCCCAAAGAGCTTTTCTCCAATCCACATACCTCAAGACCTTTAATTTTATTTTATCTCATTTTGAAATTTTCTAGTGGTTAAACATTGTACCAATAATATCAAATGTGGTAATGCAAGTTTGTTATAATTTATTCCATTGTACTTATTACCAACTTTTTTGCTTAACATTTTTCACCATACTTAATATTTTGCGAGTCATATTCCTTGCCTTTTAGATGGTTTCATCACATTTATCCTCGGGCCTAAAGATGATTAGTAAGAATGTACTCGTACCACATTTTTTTCACCTCCCTGAAGTTTTTTCAAAGATAAATACCTATTTATTGCCCAAGGGTCCTCCGCATGTCTTTATTGCAACATGGGTGACTCGTACTATATTTCATGTCTTAATTACATGTTGTGTGGTAATGACTCAATATAAATTACAAATATATTAATTCAAAGAAAATAAAGGCTAATCATGGGCAAGTGCTAATATAACTAAAATTTCATTGATAACTAAAAGATGATTGCCTTTAATGGGTCAAAGAATATGCCTCTCACTTGAAACATTTAGGAGAGAGGTACTCAAGATCTACTTAACTAAGAATTTAAATTACCATAATGCAAAGAGTTAAAAATAAAATTTCATCGAGTTTGTTGCATCCCATGGTATTTTCACTAACTTATAGTCAATAGTTTCTTAATGAAATCATGAGTATAATTGGTGTTAGAAGATCTAAACAAGTCCTTAACGGGGTGGGTAAATAAGACACAAGGACAACAAATTGAAATTATTCCCAATATATACATAATCTGGCTAGATTAATAATTTTTTCTACAAAATTAATTTCAACTCATTATATTTAAAATAACATGAAATGTTTCATGTTTTAACACTTAAAAACATCTTTAAATAGATATACAATCGACATGCACATACAGACACATAAGGCACTAACTAAGTCAAAGTCCTTAATTAGGCCAATTAACTAAAATTCATCTATAAACCATAGATATATGGTGACTTAGTTATCTAAGTAAGTAACACACAAAGCAACTCACAACACGAAATATACAAGGAAAAACCCCTCACCTAGGTGTAAAACCTCAAGGTGCGTGATTTTTCTCATTAAACTTGAAAATTAATTTTATAAATTGCAAGTGCATAAGTCTCTTACCTAAATTCATTTCCATGTAGTTTTTTGAACACTTAAACTCCTATCCATTAAATTGAGGATAAACTAAAAAAATCTACTACCAATTGAGAAAAAATGGATTATGTTCCTATTAACACACCCAATTCCACCAATCCTCCAACGAAAGACCTAAATCTTCTTATATAGATTTAGATCTGGTTGAAATATTATTTGAGATGTTAATTGATCAAGGCTTTAATGATTTAGAAAGAAACATTAATTTTAAAGCAACTCATAAATAATATATCAAGTACGGATCAAGGTTAATTCCCTTAAAAGTAAGGCATAATAAGTAATAGTAAAGAGTATCTCTAATTGTGTTTTACAATAAAACTCGTTATTCATATCTCGAAAATCGAGCCAACACAACGTATGTATAGGCTGACTAAAAACTAGTTTTGTGTATACTGTGACGAATTCCCTCCATGTGCAGAGTGCAAATATCATTGGACATTACTATGATATGTGACACACCCCGACCCAATTACTTATAATTAAGTTTGAAAGTCAAAGTGATTCAAACCATAATTATCTTAACCAAATCATAAACATGAGTATACTTTTTGAGTTATTAAATTGAATCCCTAAAACCAAAAGTTTTCATAATTTTAAAGTAATCATGCTTATTCACACTTATTAAATGGATAAGTAGGCTTAAATTACCCATTTTACGTTTAATCAAAATCATAGTTTTATGCATTCCTCGCTAACCCCATCCCACCTCTTAGATTTGACAGTGATATCACAATACCTGAAAAAGCATAAACATAGGAACCGTGAGCAGAAACGCTCAGAGAATGCATCACTACTACACTATTGGATAAAATTAAATGCAATAAACCATATCCATATGGTAATATATATATACTTATCCGGACCATTCATAAATAATGACCAATTATATACTTATCCGACTCATTCATAAAGAATGACCAACTTATCTGAATCATGATTCACATATCCTGTCTGCAATAGACAATTCTCTCCCATTCCGGATCGGGGAATAACCTCCTATTTCGATAAATTGAAATGAACAGAGTCATATTCATAAAATTATGATAATATACATAACTATGCATAAATACATCTTATCGGTGAGTAATATTATGATCATATCCATAGCCATGTATAAATGCATATTACTAGTGAGTAGACTCACCATGGCTACTTAATGGTTTTTTCCTTACCTTTGTTTGGCACTTGTTCAACCGGTTATCCTTCCCTTCCTATCATTATTATGGTATTAGTATCATCATAAGAATACTAACAATCCAAATAATCACTTAAATGTAATTCAATTAATAAGAATCATATGATCACATTCAAAACATTTATCATAAATGAAGTCTCATCCAATTTCATGTTAAGATATTTAACATATTTAATTCATATTTCAAACATACTTAAATTTCTTCTGGAAATATAATTATCATCATATTAGGTTCTCAATACAAATGACGACACATCATTTAAAGTTTCCTAGAGCACGATATGCCCATTTTTTTGTTATAAAGCAAATCTTCCCTATAGGTTCCTCTATCGTTCAGTCAACTTCCAGGACTTTTCATAATTTTTATATATCATAAATTTCTATGATATTCCACCCCATTTCAATAAACATATTTAATAATAAAAAATTAAATTTTCATAATTTTTAGAGTTCATTGGCCATGTCAAACAAATCGTCAAACACCTAGTATGCATATTAACACTTTTGGGCCAGATTCTATACCTAAACTTCAAACTATCCTCTAAGATTCATTTCTTGGTATTTTTACATAACTTTAGGATATAACAGGTATATATAAGTTTAATTTCATATCCAATTAGAATCAATAGATTCCATTGTGTATTCACAAAGATACACCAGTTTGATTAACATAATGATTTTTCCCTTAGTTGTATGAATTCAACATGCTTCACACATACAACCTACAAATACCCATATACATACAACATAACGTATCCTATTGTCACCAAATATGATCTTTAATATCATATAAAACAACATATATTATGTAAATAATGAAATTTACAAGCTAAATCTTACCTAAGCCCCCTTGGATACATAAGCTTGTTTATTTCTCGATTATCTCCCTTAATCCTTTACTAATTCATCCTAACCTCTCTTTCTTTCATGGAAAACTTAGAACCACTTGAAATTCTGATATAAATGAAGAATAAATGAATATTCAAAGTCTTTAAGTAGGCATAAGGTCACCTCCCCTTGGTCCAATCAAAATATAACATGTGGCATCATATAAGACAAAATATTATTTAAATCTAAATGACCACTTTACCCCAAGTTCGTAAAAAGATGATATCTTCTCACTCGAATGTCCGTTTGATGCACCATGTGTTGTGTTACAAACCTAACTCATATTTCTACAACTGTTGAGTTTTTATCTTAAGTCAATTGTTATATTATAAAGGTCAAAACTAGTCTGCAACATGAACATTCCTACCGAATACTTCAAAAATTTGTGTTTGTAAATAATTCGATATGAAGGTAGGATTAGAATAAATATAATAACTTAACATTATATACACCAATAACACATTATACCCATCCCATAAAGTAAGCGTGATTTAAATATGATTTATCATAATTATAGTCGGGTTGTCACAACTTTCCCTCTTTAGGAAATTTCGTCCCCGAAATTTAGTATGAATTTCACTTACCAAACAATTGTGGATAATATTTCCTGGTTCTATATTCTCTTTCCTAAGTTGCTTCTTTAATTTCATGTATCATCCACAACACTTTAACTACGAGACTAACTTTGTTCCTTATTACTTTCTCCTTTCGATTAATAATTTCCACCGATTCCTCGATGTACGACAAATCTTCTTTCATAATATCTTTAGTTTCTTTATCATTTTCGCGTAAGGATAATCGTGTAATGATTTCTTATCAATGAAAACCAATTTCCAAGTCATATATTACTTCATACCTTTATATACGTGTGTCAAACATTCACACATAATAGATTATCTGTTGTATCATCATATATTCACAATGAGTGAACATTCTAAACAAACCTAGTATCATTCTTTACATTTCTCCCTTCATTCATGTAGTCTATTCTTATCATCGTGTAATATTTAAAATCATAAATATCATATTATCAGACCAAATACATGTGTATTACACAACATATTTCCATCTTCCATCCAACACCATATATATGTGTTTGACTTTAACAATTTTTCGTATCATTTATGAAGTTTAAGAGTATGTTAAATATCATCTTTATAATTTTTTATTTATTTTAACTATAGCCTCACTACTTTTCATATATCGAAACTGAACAATCATTCACTAAATGTTTATTCTTAACCAAGATTTCATATTCACCTTCATGTATATTGTGCAGTCATGCACTATGAACTCAATATAACTTCTCAATATATTCCCTTTTTCGGTATCGTTTGATTGTTCTCTAACAAAAGATACAATGACCTTAACAAGTCATTTTTTTTCTAACACAACAATTTAAAATCATAATCTTATCCCAATCCTTATTAACATGATATTCTTATGCAATATCATTAATACACTCATCTTACCCATTTGGTAACATGGATGTTAAATGTAACATTTGCACTTAAAACTTTAACAATACATACCAACCCCATAATAATTGTCTAACTATTATATGTCGTATTTGTTTCAAATAACCTATACAAGTACCTTAATATATCACATTATGGTATCTCACATAGCACATTATCCTTACACATACTTCTTGGTGACTTTGTATACTATCAACGTATTCATTATATGTTATACTGTAAGGGATAACACATATGTACAATGATAAATACCACTCGATATCCCCCCCCCCCCCCCCCCCCCCAACTAGTTGCTGATATTCAAATCCAACTAGCATATTTCTCTTTCTCACACTCATACATTATTCCTTATTCATCATTAGTTAAAGTTTAGATCTCATTTAGCCCCGATTATATTTCATCACAAAGCCATCACACCACATTATACTTCATTTATATTTCACCATGGCCACATCCCATTAGGTTTTGAGTATAAGTATACACTCGCCCGCTCTTTTCTTATTTAATAACTCCTACTCGGTTATCATAAACACTAGGTATCAATAATTTGTCACCCTTCATTCCCAAATACATCTTCAATTATCATATATAATTCTTACCTTTCATCTGATAAGAATTGCATTGCAATTATGCACAATACATACTCCTAAAAGGATTCCTTAATATTTTAAAATTCCAACTCTTTAACACCTCATCTCAACTTTGATATTCATATAAGCATCCAAAAACATCACAAGAATGATATCCACTATATATACTCATACTATTAAAGACGTGCATCTCAACTCTCATTACTTCTTTTCTTCTACTTATCATAATTGATTATGAACCCATGTTCGGATCAATTGTGATATATTATATTCCAGACCATTTCACATATTAAATTTAAACATATACAATTACTAATTTTGTCTTTCTCCTTTACTATGTGAATCTTCATTTTATATAACGATTTAACTCTCATTATAATCATGTAATAGTGATTCTCCTGGCTTCTCATCTTTCAGTATAATAGGTTCCCGTACCGCACTCTCCCACATAAATGGGGAGGGCACCAAACCATGGCTTAATAAGTGACACGACTCAAGTCTACATATAACAGTATAAGAAGAGATCACTTTCAATACTTTACAATATTCGTATACCACATTTTGTCTTTAAAAATTTTCATTCAATGACATGTTTTTCCATACCACAAATAAAACAATGCAATGATTCATATTAAAATATTCGTATTCCCTATCATTCCCGAATAAATCTTAACATCTCATTTCCTTTCCTGCAAGATCCTTACATTTCACATCATGTAAAATAATATATATCTATAACTGAAAGATGTTAATCAATAAAGCCAATTTACTTATGACTCAAAATAATTTCTATGTCTATTGCCAAATCTAAGCGCTTCTAACTCCAGAACCTCTAAAACCTCTAAAACCTAAGCTCTGATACCAAAAGCTGACACACCCCGATCCAGTTACTTATAATTAAGTTTGAAAGTCATAGTGAGTCAAACTATAGTTACCTTAACCAAGCCATAAATACAAGTATCCTTTTTGAGTTATTAACATGAATCCTTAAAACTAAAAGTTTTCACAATTTTAAAGTAATTATGCTTATTCACACTTACTAAAAGGATAAGTATCCATAAATTATCCCTTTTACGTTTGACCAAAATCATGATTTTATGCATCCCTTTATAACCCCACCCGACCTCCTAGATTTGGTAGTGATACCACAATACCTAAAAAAGCATAAACATAGGAACCGTGAACAAAATAGCTCAATGAATGCATCACTACTACACTATTGCATAAAATGAAAAGAAATAATCATATCCATGTGGTAATATATATACTTATCTGACTCATTCATAAAGAATGACCAACTTATCCGAATCAGGATTCACATATCCTGCCTGCAATAGACAATCCCCCCCATTACGGGTTGGGGAGTAACCTCCCATTTTGGTAAACTGAAATAAATAGTTTCAAATTCATAACATTATGATAATATCTATAACCATGGATAAATACATCTTAGAAGTGAGTAATATTCTGATCATATCCATAGCCATGTATAAATGCATATTACTAGTCAGTACACTCACCTTGGCCACTTAATGGGTTTTTCCCTTGCCTTTGTTTGACACTTGCTCAACCGGTTCTCCTAATCTTCCTATCATTCTTACAATATTAGTATCATCATATAAATACTGACAATCCAAATAATCACTTAAACGTAATTCAATTCATAAGCATCATATGATCCCATCCAAATCATTTTTCATAAATGAAGTCCCATCCAATTTCATGTTAAGATATTTAACATATTCAATTCATAGTCCAAACATACTTTAATTTCTTCTGGAAATCTAATTATTATCATATTAGGTTCCCAATACGAAATACGACATATCCTTTCAAGTTTCCTAGTGCAAGGTATGCCCATTTTTTAATAACAAAGAAAATCTGCCCTATAGGCTCCTCTATCATTCAGTTAATTTCTAGAAATTGTCATAATTTTTTATATATTATAAATTTCTACGATCTTCCACCCCATTTCAGTAAACATATTTAATAATAAAAATTAAAATTTCATAATTTGTAAAGTTCATTTGCTATGTCAAGCAAATGGTCAAACACCTGATATGCATACTTACACTTTCAGGGCATATTTTATACCTGAACTTCAAACTATCCCCCAAGATTCATTGCTTGGTATTTTTACATAACTTTTGGAAATAAAAGGTATATATAAGTTTAGTTTCATATCCAACTAGAATCAATCGATTCCATTGTGTATTCACAAAGATACACCGGTTTGATTAACATAACGATTTCACCCTTAGTTGTATGAATTCAACATGCTTCACACATACATCCTACACATACCCATATACATACAACAAAACGTATCCCCTTATCCCCAAATATGATATTTAATATCATATAAAACAATACATATCATGTAAAGAATGAAATATACAAGTTAAGTCTTACCTGAACACCCTTGGATATTTAAGCTTGTTTATCGATTATCTTCCTTAATCCTTTACTAATTCACCTTAACCTCTCTTTCTTTCATGGAAAACCTCAACCCACTTGAATTCTGATATAAATGAAGAATAAAGGAGAATTTAAAGTCTTTATGTAGACATAAGTGCACCTCCCCTTGGTTCAATCAAAATATAACATGTGGAGCCATATAACACAAAATATCATTTAAAACTAAATGACCACTTTACCCCATGTTCGTAAAAAGATGATATCTTATCACTCGAATGCCCGTTTGATGCACCATTTATTATGTTACAAACATAACTCATACATCTACGACTATCTAGTTTTTATCATAAGTCAATTGTTATACTATAATGATCAAAACTAGTCTCCAACATGAACATTCTGACCGAAAACTTCAAAAATTTATGTTTGTAACTAATTTGATTTTTCATGAGTGATGAAGGTAGGATTACACTAAACATAATAACTTAAAATTATATACACCAATAACACATTATCCCCATCCCATAAGGTAATCATGATTTAAACATGATTTATCATAATTATATTCGAGTTATCACAATATGTGTCCATATGACTGTGCTAATAAAACCCGTGTTCATGGTTGAAATTGGTCCCATGCACACATTTGTAAAAAATGGGTCAATTTTCAACGTTGTGCAAGATTTTAAAAGCAACCTGAAAACGCTGCTATGCTTAGACAAGGGATGGTCCAGAGCACCAAAAAGTCTATTTTTAAAATTTTAATATTCAATTATTAAGCTTTAAACATATTAACCCAAATAAAACTTGTATACCAATTTGAAACTCTTTTTTGTGAAAACCTCATTTACCAAATTTTATCTTCTTAACTTAAAACTTCCATCTAGGTGATAGTAGATACAATAATTAAAATAATAGCACAATAAGCTCATGTTTAAGGAAAACCCATAACGGAAAAATAATGGAACGACCCATCCACTCGATTCACTATGATATAGAATTACACAAGTTGGAAGACTACTTACTCAATGAGTTGATACCCACAGTCCTTGATGTGTCTTTAATATTCGACCGCTCCTCCATATCAACAACTCATTAATCCATCCATGCAAGTGCCACAACGTCTGAGTCCATAGATGCCTAGGTATCCGCCGATCTAGGTTCAACAACCGTCTACAGTACACCATGTGTGAACAGTAAATACGAAGTCCACTATAGAGAAATAATTGTCACAATGATGTGGAGAATAAACTTAGTGCCTAAATATATCTTTAGATCATATATAAGATGAATCTTGGATCCTAAACTATTTGGGTAAAAATTGGGGTTTTGGAGATCATTTTGGATGAGCATGGAAACTCAAAATATAAGAATTTATCTCTTAGAAAAACTCTTTTCGAAGTTCCTTTTCTAGTAGAAATCAATTGAGAAGGATAAGGATCAAAGAGTTGTGCAAAAATTAGATTTTCAAGAAAAAATCGCCACCTTCTTAGATATCTCATTGGATCTTATTCTAACGAGGTACCGTCTCTTGTTATAACAACTTCTAATGAGATATCTAATGAGAAAACAACAAAGGCAAAAATTGGATCTTTAGATATATCATTGGATCTCATTCTAATGAAGTACCTATTCTCGTTAGAACAACTTCTAATGAGATATCTAACAAGAAAACAACAAAGTCTAATTTTGACTCGTTTGAAGTTTTGTTCGATCCTGATTGTAAGAATGTGCTTTAAAATCTCTTAAAAAAAATTTAAAACAATTTTATAAATTCCTAATACTCAATAATAAAATATTTAAGGCAAAAATATATGCATAAATATACCTGAGAGATCCTCAAAATGTGAAGATGAAAATAAGGATGATAATTTAATCTTTGAAACTTTGCCATCACGTCTTTATCCAAACATGTCAAAGGCTTGAAGAGGAAACAACCGCTAACCTATGACTCAAAATATTTCGTCCAAAATTACGCCAATACGTACAAATTGACTCGATTGGAAATTTGTCCTTACAATCTTCCCCTTTGGTTATTCCTGGACAAAACCAAAATAAATATTCTATGGGTCGTTATGCTCTATAGAAGACTCAATACCCAACCCCAAAAGAAAGAAGAGTACAGATGCTTGACAGACACAAATGCTGAGTAACTTTGCATGCTAAAAAACTTTGCTTCATATTACAAGCCTACACACTTAAACATGAATTCAAATCCAATGAGTATAACAAGTATAAAATCTGCATGAGACTAAAATTCTCCCTATGTCTAACAATCTCAACCTAGGTAAGACATTTTCCCCTAAGATAAAAATATCCTAATCATGAAATAAAAGATACAATTTCTCCCCTTTTTTGTTCAGGAATAAACAAAGTAAGAATGCATAAAACTATTTCTCCCCCATAAATCAAATCTCCTCTAAATGTGTGAACGTAAAATTAAGGAAGAAGAAATAATATCATGCAATGGTGTAAAGTGCAAAAAACACAATATGAAAATACAAGCACAAATAATCCACAAAACGATCAATAATATCAATATTGATGCAAATAAGATACCAACATAATTAAACAAGAATGCATAAGATATCAAAGTAAAAAAATAAATAAGAGATACTAAAATTATCGTATAACATGCCAATTTTATTCAAAGATAAAACATACGACAAACATGGATTAAATGCAAACGTAAAGACTCAAAACAAAGTGATACCATATATAAATAAGAAAAATATACCAATCACACACACACACACACATACACACACACACACATATATATATATATATATATATACAACTACAAAAATCGACACAAACACATAAGTTTTACATACTAGCATAGTTTCGATGTGTTTAAACATGTAGAATGGAATGAATTGGAGTGAACTATGCACAAAAAAATTATAACCCAATCACTCAAAAATATCCAAGGAGTTCTATTTGATCGCAAAACTTTATCAAACTAAGATTTAGCTTCGAGTGACAAGATAAAGTGAACTCTATGAACAAACAAGCACAATGCAATAGTATCATGACATGATAAGCATAACTAGGATTCATTGTGCAAACTCGTTGATCTTCAATTATAATACCCTCAAAAGCAAACATATAACATATGATTCGCTGATCTCTTATTAAGATATCACTTTTGAAAATCAAATAAACAAACTAAGTTGGTCGTTGTTCTTTTTTTTTGCCTTTTATATTTTATATTAGGCTCTTGCCAATGGTGGCTTTCCCGCAAAGGAGTTTTTCTCCTTTCATAGCCTTTTTCCAATAAAAAATTAAATAAACTCGGGACAACGGTTCTTACATGCATAAATCCTCCACAGTAAACAGATATGCAAATGACAAGATAAACGGGAGAACATCTCATATGTCTAAAATATAACATGTGGAGTTAAAATTCAAAAGATCTCATTCACCTGTGTTTGGAGGCATAAACAAAGTAAATCCGTTAAGTAAATCAAAGTCTAACCACCTCCATGCAAGCACGATTAAGATCAATATAACAATTGAAAATCATAATCAAATATCCTAGTCATATTGAAACATGGAATAAAGTGGATTCAAATAAATCAATATGCCATTCAAAATGTATAAAATAAAAATATACACATTATAAAATATTTTTGAGTTTTTAAAATTTTTTCCAAAAAAATACCAATTTAAAATAACAACTCAAAAGACATACAAAACATATCCATAAGAGTCTTCTCACGTGACCTCAAATCATAAATCGATTTATCATTATCCTCAATTGCACGTTCATTAACCCTAGAATTTTTAGAGTCTTCTAATTCTTTCTCTAAAAACTAGACTCTATCCTCACTCTCTTTCTTGTACGCAACTAAAGATTTATAATCATATTTCATTTCCACAAGCTTCTCATGAAGGAAATATTTTTTGAGTTTGAAAAAAAATAATTTTAGCTTTAAAATGAAAATTTTCCTTTTCAAGAACTTTAATTATTTTTTAAAACATCACATCCATGAGAGATAATGTTATAGAATGGTTATGAATCTTATTATACCCATCTCGAATATCGAAGTCATTGTCATTTGTAAACACATAGGATAACTTATCACAATGATGTGCCATCGAGAGAAAATAACAAAGTAAACATGAGGGACAAAGAGAGAAATAGACCACCCTAAAAAACATTAAACAAGGATCTACACGATAGCTCAGTGTACCAATTTGAAAAAAAAAATGGTACCCTAGGTGAATCCATACTCAAAATAAGGATCACATAATAATTTAGTGTAACATTCTCTGATACCAATTTAAAAAAATAAACATCCTAAAAGAATCCTCACTCAACACAAGAATCACACAATATTTTAGTGTAATATGCTCTGATACCATTTTTGAGAATGCTGTTATGCTTAGGTAAGGGGCGGTCTGAAATACCAAAAAGTCTATTAATAAAATTTTCAAATTTTATGATTAAACTTTACATACATTAACCCAAATAAAAACTTGTGCACCAATTTTAATTGTTTGTTTTGAAAAATTGATTTAACTAATTTTATCATTTTAACCTAAAACATGCATCTAGGTGATAGAAGATAAAATAAGTAAAACAATCGCACAACACACCGATGTAGGAGGAAAATCCACAATGGAAAAAACCTCGGACGATGCAGCCACTCAATTCGCTATGATACAAATTATACAAGTTAACAGATGACTTATTCAATGACTCGATCCCCACCAGCCTTGATGTGTCTTCAATCTTAACTCTACAATGAAAACGCATGAATTCACCAACATGAATGACACAACATGTGATTCCACACACACCTCGGTATCCCTCGATTAAGATTCATCAACCATTTATAGATTGGAACACAAAATTCATCACTTCTTCACCGTAACAACATAAACACAGAGTCCACCGTTTCTAAATACAAATGGAGTCCACCATAACAAAATAATTATAATAATGATGTGGAAAATAAACTTGCTTCCAAAAAAGGATCTTCAAAGCATTTATAAGATAAATCTGCGAACCTAAACTACTTAGGTGAAAACTAGGGTTTTAGAGAGTTTTTTTTTTTATATATTGGGAAATCAAAAGATCAGAATTTATCTCATAGAAAAATGCTATCCTTTTTATAGTAAAAATTAGTTTAGAAGGATAAGGATCAAAAAGTTGTGCAAAATTCAAAATTTCAGAAAATTTTTCCTCGTTGGAGCTCGTTCTCACGAGGTACCTATTCTTGTTAGAACAACTTTGAATGAGATATCTGAAGAAAAGAAAAAATTGGGTTGTTATATATATCATTGGATCTCAGTCTACCAAGGTATTTGTTCACGTTAGAACAACTTCTAATGAGATATCTAACGAGAAAACAACAAAGACTAATTTTGACTCGTTTGAAGTTTTGTTCGATCCTTGTTCTAACAAGGTGTTGTAAAATCATTTTAAAAACATTTTAAAATAATTTTATTAAATCTTAACACCCAATAATAAAATCTCCAAGGCTCAAAATATATACACAATCATACCTGAGAGATCATCAAAATTTTAAAATGGAAACGTGCATGAAACACGACACAATGATATAATCTCTGATGCTTTGCCACTACGTCTTCATTCAAACAGTTCAAAGGATTGAAGGAGAAACAATTACCTCGAACTATGACTCAAAATATTTTTTCTGAAATTAAGCCAATACATATAAATTGACTAAATTGAAAATTTAACCTTACAGGAACCCCAAAGTTAAAAAACTTTACAGATTTATAAAAAGATTTTTACAATTTACTCTAAGCCCTAAGTATAAAAATAAGTTCACGTGTGAAAATATAAGATGTATAAATTCACAAACTAGCATAATGGTTACTTTTCAAAGTAAGTGCATAGTCAGAAACTTTGGTGAATGTGCTAAAATGTTAATTAAACGTGTAGTGTTTGAGGGATTCAAATATGATTCAAGTTACTCTTACCGAAGGAATATATACAAAATCATGGATCATTTGTAATTGATGCAAGACTCAATGTTCTGACAGGGGAATAGTCTCAATCTATAAAGATAATACAAATGTATAAAAATATATTTGCAATATCCCCCTTGGATATTTCGAGGCAAAACCCCTAAAGACCAATATATCTTTGTGGGAACCTATCATAAGAACCCCAATAAACCCAAAACGGGTGTATAACAAATCGGACGAACAAGTATATATACAGACCGACAAAATATGAATCCAAGTTGAGTATAAATATGGATAGAGTCTAAATATGACAATTCAATACCTACAAAAGTGCGAACAACAAGAAAACATCATGCATGTATGATAATACAATTAAGAGATTCCCCCTGCTTAGGAACAGTACTTAAAAATGATACTAGTATTAATCAAAATGGGAAATAACCTATAAATTTCCCCCTAAATCATATACACAAAACATATATAAGATGTTTCTCTCTCATAGAGAAGTAAGATGTCTCGACCCTCCATGACACAAATAGACATTTCCACAACACAAAATTCTCCCCATAACGATGTTTGTTCCCTTAGGAGATAGTAAGGAATAATATGTGTATAATAATCAACTCCCTATATCTGGACGTTTCTCCCCTTTATGAATTTTTTTTGTCTAAATCAAGGTAGAAAGTCATCGCAGCTAACGGGTGTGAGAACTCCGACATTCAAGAGTGAGGTATTCTCCAACACGCATGTGAAAGTGGTATTTTAGTTCTCGAATGCATCCAATATTAGTACTTTCATTGGACCCATGAATGAGTGCATGTTGTTAGGAGTTACCACTATATTTTCCATAAAAATCCCTATAGGGGAATATTGAAGGTGAGGATCTATGTGGAACACGAGATAAATTTATGGGGGTTATATTACAAAGAGGTAAAGAGGTAAGGTGTTAGGCACCCAGTCCTCCCTTTTTGGTATCAATATGAATAAGGCATAAGTGTGCGTGTAAAAAGTTTGCACATAAATTGTGCGTGCATCAATATGTTGATATTTTTGCTAACTAGGGTATGTCAATGTGTGTGTATTTGGATATGTGCGCAAAATGGAAACTCTAAAGAGGATGTGCAGGTACTTTACATGAGTGAAAATATGGTAAATATAACAAAATATGTGCGTGTGTTTGATATATGTGAGAATATGACAAATATAGCAAATATGTGTTTTTGACACAAGTGCAAATATAGCAAATATAGCAAGTGTGTGCATGTGTTTGACATAAGTGGGAATAAAGAAAAGATAGAAAGTGTATGCATGTGTTTGATATAAGTGACAATATGAAACATAAAACAAATATGTGCTTGCATTGACATAAATGCAAATATGGCAAATATAGAAAATGAGTGTATGATTTAACATGAGTGGAAATATGACAAACACAATGAAAACGTGTGCATGTGTTTGACATAAATGAAAATATGACAAACATTAAAATGTGTGATATGAAAACATGTGCCTGTTTTGACTTATGCTTAGAGGGTTAATCGTTATAGCGCCTATGTATCTGAGGGATAGAATAAAAGTCAACATAGTTTGGGCCTGTTGTGATATAGGTGAATAGGTGATATGTGAAAGTGTGGGTGTGTTAGCATGTTTTGATACATGTGAAAAATGCAAAAGATAGCCATGCGTGATGTTATGACTTTTAATTTAAATGGTGCATCCTCGTAGCGCCTACGTATATGAGGGAATGAAATTAAACTTAAGATAGTTAGGTAGGGATTTAATTAGGCATTTCTGATTTAGAAGTAATTTGGAAAAGACATTAGTTGTAAAAGTGTTATTTAGGCACGGGTTTGCATTGTACAGACATACTCTTATAACTCTCTAAAAGCTCATTGTCATTTGGCAATAAGTTTAGGACGTACAATATGGGATTATGACTTGAGAGAGTGTCCATTTAGGGACTATTAAGAATAATCATGTAACTAATATAAAATACTTTATTTTGTGAAATACAGTAGATTATTCTTGAAAAAGAGTATTGTTTTCAATCAATAGAAAATATTTGTAGATGAAAAAACTGTGATGTCCAGTGAGGCAAAAATTCATAGGGAAGACAACCCTGCTGCCAAGTAAAGGTTTATGGTCGACTTAATATTTTAGTGTGGGACGACATTGTCCTCAAATGGACATCAAGATTTTGAATATTGATTGAGAGAACATAGTCTGTTTGAATATTGGTTTACAATGTTAAAACATGCTTTTGAATTCTCTGGAAGTTCACAAATAGTTGGCAACAAGCTCATGAGTACGACATGGACTTGTGTCATCAAGTAGTTTCCTTTCAATAACTTCTTAACCTTATTCCGTAGATCATAAAACATTAGATAACTTTATTTCTATGACAAGTCATGAATTTTTTTATGAAAAGGGAGGTTATTTTGGTGTAACTTCCAAAAACAGAAACCACGCGTTAAAACCCTGTTCCATGTTATGCTTTAAGACTCACAACCAAGTTTACTAATAATGAAATTAAGGTAAAAGGCTGTAGGTTGCTTGATGAGAGTTGCAAATGGATAATATAAATTACAATATTATGCATGTTAAAAATTGGGTGACAGGTGACATAATTGTACTTGGGGAGTGGTGTGTCTTATTGAAACAATAAGAGAAGAAATGAGAGTGTTAAGGGAGGGCCTATCTGAGTCATTTCTATGGATGTGGGAGGGCATAATTATCGATTTAATTGAACATTTCTCTCAAAATTTTCTTTTCCTTTGTACTAAATAGTCAATATTTAGACAAAGGTTCCGCTTCCATGGGATGCAAAGAGATTTAATGACTTGAATGTTCTTCAAGCTTTGAAGTGATTAAGGGGATAGGTTTTTATATTTTATAATTGATCATATGAATGTTTGATGATTATTTTTTATGCGTGGAGGAAATAATAAAGGCTTGGCCAAGTAATCTCCTCTTAAATGAGAGCCAAGGGCCTCTATTTATGGGAAAAGAAAGATGGAAAAAAAGACGAATGGGTTCTCTTACCTCTATGTCATACGACAAAAAATGATCGTTCTGGCACATTCAAGTGTCTCCATTCCGCCATGACGATATAAATATTAGAAAATACTATTTAATCTTCTCATTACATGTAGTCGTGATGTTATGGTTCAATGTGGCAAAATTCGGCCATGGTGTTGTACGAAACAGTTCATGCCGGATGGATGGGCATTCCCATATCAAACGACTGTGGTCAAGATAAGGGGTCCTGTACGAAGAGTTTTGCTCATGATAGGTAAATGGGGGGTACTGATCCTTGTAGGTTTTTTCGGAGAAGTTCTAGAGTAGATTTGGTTGAATTGGAAATAGGAAGGTGCATGATCGGTTAATTGGAGTTGTGTCACGATTTGAGGAGATAGGGTATCAATTTTTGTCTATTGATCCCCTATGTGGAGTGGGTTTTGAAAAATTATACACTAAATGAGTGAAGGTGTTAGAGAGATACAAAGCTGGGAGGCGTGGAAAAACTGTAATGTGACATTTATAGTGATATGTGGGTCATGAGCTTTTTGGTGATGATGTGACTTTTGTCAAGACTTTACCCTAAGTAAGACGTAATATATTTGGTCTATGTCAGGACTTGAATCTGAGTAAGACAAAGTGAGTAAGGAATATGTTTGGAAGCTAGCCTAAGTAATACCAAACTACTGTGATCTATGTTAGGACTTTAACATTAGTAAAACAATGTTAATGCGGCCTATGTCAAGACACTAACCTGAATAAGGCGGAGTGCATGCAATCTATGTTTGGACTTTAAAATGACTAAGATGAAGGGAATATGGTCTAAACCACGACTCTAACATGAGTAATACATAGTGAATGAGGTAGTCATGAATCTAACTCTAGTAAGCCATGCAGTCTATGCTAGGACTCTAACCTAAATAAGATGGAGTGAATGCGTTCAATGTCAGGACTCAAACATGAGTAACACAAAATGAATGCAGTCTATGTTAGAACTTTAACCTAAGTAAGATGGAGCGAATGCGGTATAAGCCTGCAGATTATGATAAATAGAGTCTGTATAAGTTTTACCTTACGTCAAGAATGAATAGAGATTATCTGTTATGCTCATATCCAAAATAAAAGGATTCATATGCCGAAAATCCCTTTAGGACAACATCCCATTAATCCGAGTAAGTCAACTGGATGAGATGAGAGGAAGAACAATGGTTTGGGATAAAAATTCTTGGGATCCATGTCGTACAATATATCCTAGTCTGGACACGAATTATTATAATCGATGCACTAAGTAGATTTGTAGGCATGTAAAGGAAACATGGTGGAGGGACATGTCCATCACTTATTTCCAAGAAGGTCACGCCGCACGAAAGTTAAAGGGGTCCGTATTGGAATGCATGTCACAAAAGGTGTGATAATATATAGAGTTAGACGATTTCAAACTTCACACATTTTGTGAGAATACCAACTATCTACTACAAACTTCCTCTAAAGCATAAGAAATAAGTGTTTTTTCTTCCCTCAGTGAAGTTTCTCTGCTAGAAATATTATCACAGGTGATCGATAAAAGATGGGGTTTGTGGGCACGAGATCGTATCTACAAGCAACCTCCATTGAGCCTTGACCATTCTCTCCGTTAAGAGTGCATTCTGATCCACTTTTAAAATCCAAGATCTCCATTGCAGAGGACTCATGTGTATCCCAAATCAACTTTTTTCTAAGAGTATTGTAGGGAGAGTTGGAAGTGCGGAGGGTCTAAAACCGTCGTTAGAGAAGTTGAAGTTGTGGATTAACATTCACTGGAGATTGGTTGGCGGTGTGGTGGTAAGATATTTAAACTCTTCACTCTTTTGTTTCATGTTTGCGTCTGAAATGGAAGTTGTTAAGATTCTAAAGCAGAAGTAGTGGACTCTGGATGGGGCTCATCTCTTCTTAGATAAGTGGCATCCTCTTAGGGGTTACTCTAAGAATGGCATACGGTCGTCTAGCCATTGGATTAGGATTATGGGACTTCCACTCCACATGTGGGGAATGGAGGTTTTCCAGGAGATAGGCAACCGGTGTGGGGGCTACTTGATTATTCATGAGGACACTTGGGCTAGGGAAGAGCTGAGATGGGCAAGGATCTTGGTGAAATGGAGCGAGTGTTTACTGGATAAAGTCCTCCTCAAAGCTGGTGGTTGGGTTTTTGAGCTCCACGTTTGTGTTTAGATGCCTTCTATGTGTTATTTTGAAGGTGGTGTATCACCTGAGAAGGAGAAGGGTCGCATGAAGGGGCCTGCTAATGTTTAGAACTTCAACAGTAGTGTTCGCATAAAGCCGAGGCAAGTGCGTGGAAGGAATGGAGGTGGCAGGGATGTGGCTCATTTTGAAGGGATTCAAACTCCCTTAAGCGTTGTTAATAGAGTTGAGGTGATCAGTTTTACAAGTGAGAAGAAATGTGTTGAGGTGGGTATGCTCAGGGGAGGGGCTCAGTCTTTGTCCAGTTCATTAGGTGAAGCAATGATGTCAGTTCTGGGCATGTCTTCTTCGGGCGGGACTGCATCGGCTGGGTTAAAAAGGGGATTTTTTTTTTGCATGGAGGTGAGGTTCTTGTTGGTGTTGTGCTTTTGATTTTTGGTTTGTTAGAGGGAGGTTTTCCAGCTATCTCATCCAATGCGTTGCTTCCTAGGGGTGACTCTCCTTGCACGGTCATAGAGGAGGGTGAGGGAGGGGGAGCTATTGAGCTGGACTTTACTGGCGCATTTGGGGAGTTATTATGCGGGCATGATAATTTGAGTAACTTGGTTGATCTGTCCCCTAGGTTTTGGGTTGAGTTAGGTGGGTCAGAGCGGGAAGGGGTGGGTTTCGGGGGTAGCCAGAATGAGAGGGATCTTGAGAGAGAGGTGGATGGATGGGTTTCTAGTGTGATAGGAGTGTTTAGCAAATTTTTAGGGATTACTTTTTTGGGTAATGAGGAGGATTTTAGGATGTTCCATAACATAAAGGAGAGGTAGAGGGAAAGAGTAGAGGTGGGAAGGATGGGGGGGGGGGGGGGGGGGAGGGGATTAAAGAAGTTTCCAATGAAGTAACGACTCATCTCTTGAAATGTGCATGGGTTGAATCACCTCGGGATAAAAAGGAGTGGTTAATGGATCCATAGTGCGGTGGAGGCCAAACATTGTCTGCCTTAAAGAGACTAAGCTAGGTTCTATGAATAAGGAGATGTCACTAAGCTGGGTTCTATGAATAAGGAGATGTCATTGCCTATTTGGGGAGGACGTAGGATAAAGTGGTTCTGCCTAGATTCGAAAAGGGCATCAGGAGGGATCATCTTTGATGATGCTGGGAATCAGTACCATCAAGTAAGGTGTTTCCAAGCTCGATATATGAATAACAATAGCAGCACAACTATATAAAGAGATAAGAGAAGGAGGTGAGGATATGAGGAATCAACACCGAAATATGAGTGGTTCAGCCAATCTGGCCTACGTCCACTGTGAGTGTGTGAGTAATATCACTGACAAAGGCACTAATGGCCATATATACAATTCACTCAAGCTCTCTCTCTCTCTACTGTATATTCAGACAGAGTTTTAGCTAGGGTTTTAATAGCTGGATCCCTTTGCAAGGTAGGGGATGACCCCTATATATAGTGTCTAGAGGGCGTAATGTACCCCCCATGCATGCAATGAGCATGTGTGTGATATCCTCACCAATGTGGGAATGCCATCTGTCACTGTCACATGTAAGCAATGATGAGGAAATATTCTCCCACATGTGGAGAATAATCTTGTTACAACTGATTTGTGCCCAGGTGTCCTTATCCAAATGTCAACAGATGCTCGGCAGTCATGTTGGTGAATGACCTCGGCCTGGGAGAGGCCGAGCTGTAAAGGCTTGATGTCCGTTCAATCTGAGAAGTGTCATAAGGAGTCTCGGCCTGATTATAGCGGAGACATTATGCTAGGTCGGCCCCAGCCGAGGTAGGGATAGTCCCATGCCGATGATAATTAAGGCCTCTTATGACCTCATCCCAAGCCGAGGTTGAACCGGTTCCAAGTTGAGGGTCGGCTCCCTGTCACCTTGGCCCACCCTTGGCCGAGGTTGCCATACCCATAGTGCTGTTGGTGCCTGTGATGCGCGCGGCGCCCTTTGGCAGTGTAGATGGTTGTTGGAGGCCTGAGCCGAGGTAGGTCTGGCCGAGGGATGATATCGTGGGCCCTGCCCCTCATAGGGTCGATCAATGTCTCGGCCATCATCTTGGCCGAGGTAGGTATCTCTGGGGCGAGGTTATACTTGGGCATATCAATCACCCCCCAGCCCTTAGTCATATGCGAGAGCAAGTGGCTAGGGGATTGCCTCACCTCCGAGGCTTGTCCGTCCCAAGGCTAATACCTGCGTGACACCTGTCCCAGGCTAAGGCGTGCCCACTTGGTTTGCGTGTGTTGTCAGTTGTCCCTTGGGTTTCCCAAGGCAATGACGGGCCTTGGGAAGTGTGCCCAAGTATTTAAGGGTTTAACCCTTCCTTTCTCTTTCTTCTTCCTCATTTCTTTCCCGCGCACGTTGTTTCTTGCAAATCCTCTCTCCAAAGCTTCTTAATTCAATCGTTCTTTCTGCAGAGGATTTCGTCGAGTTTCTTGCAAGTTCTCTTCGTTTCATCCATCAACTCATCCTCAGGTACTTCTCCCTTTCCATTTCCTTTGTTTTTGGCATTTGCTTTGAATTTTTCGGGGAGGTTTTGAGTTTTCCGGTGGTTCTGTGAGTTTTTCGGCGAGCTCCATTAACTCAGGCGAACTAGGTTTTCTTGAAAACTCCCTAGTTTGATCTTTAGGCTTCTTTATTTTATAGGCCAAACTTGTTTGTAGCTTAGGAGTTTTCCTTAAGTTTAGGGTCGTTAGAAGTTTTGGGTCGTCCTCTGATGCTCAGACCCCTGTACCAGCTTCTTGAGGAATTCCCCTCTCTCAGAGAGAAGACCTTAGAGAAAATTAGGCAAATAGAGAGAGCTCAGGAAGAAGCTCGTAGGTCACAGGAGTTCCCTGTCAGACCTATCTTTCCCCCACCTCTCAAGGTAGTATACCCTGGTCCTCCTGAGAACTTCTATCAGACAGACGTCTCTGCTAACCAATTGCCAATGTCTGAGTCTGAGTCCTCCACCTCAGACCCCATGTCTGTGGACTCTTTCCAGGAAGCCATGGACTTTACACCTCGGCCTGGTCAGGCCCCTGACCAGGCTGAGGTCTCCAGCCGAGCCTCGTCTCATAATGGTTCAAGCACCTCAAATTCTTCTTCAGAGGTCGAACTTATTGTGCCAAGTGTGGCTGTGCCACCCATTCTAGATGCCATAACTCTGTCGGCCGTTACCGGGGCCGAGTTTGCTCAGAGGTTCCCTGGTCACCCGTCTTCTCCAGCCGACGTTGAGCTTGACGACGATGATGAGGATGCCGAAAGTGATGTTGACGTCTCTGAGGCGGACGAGTACGAGAGCACAGTCAGTGAGGTGGATCTGTTACACTTCAGATACTTATACTCCATCAGTCCCTCAATCAAATTAAGGAGACCTCTGAGGGAAGAGAGGGCCTACCACGGCCGAGATGGAGAAATCTGCTTGTATGAGCAGATGTTTAAGTTAGGGTTTCGTCTACCCATTCATCCCGTCATCAGGTTTATTCTTTCCTTTATCAACTTGGCCCCCTCGCAGCTCTCTCCCAATGCTTGGAGAGTCATTATTGGATCCATCATCTTGTGGAGGGCTGTCCACCACTCTGACCTTCCAGTTCAGGTCTTTGCTGGTTGTTATGTCCCTACCTCGGCCAAAAACCATCCGAGCTACTATCACTTCATGGCTCGAAGGCCTGAGAAGAAGATGCTTCAGGTCACTCAGACCTCGAATCACAACTGGAAGCCCTGGTATTTTTTCGCCTCAGGGCCATGGGAATTTGGCTCATCTGTTCCCTCTTCCACTTTTGAGCCGAGGATACCCCTCAGATGGGGTAAGGTCACCATGTCTGCCAGGGCCGATCCTGGCTTAAGTCTTCAGAACGGCAAAAAGGTGAAGGCCCTGCAAGACCAAGGGGCACATGGTCTGTTCGTCAAGTTCGAACATCTGCTGACCCCCTAGTATCTCTCGGGGACGAGCCTAGGTGGAAGTCAACTTGTTGACTTTGGTAAGGATTTTTCTTTTTGTTCCAAGTCTAACCTCTCATCATTCATGTTTGATTTCTGACTCTTATCTTTTCACTTTTGTACAGAGACCCCCAGGTGTCCCAGACGAATTGTGGGAGATGGCAGCTCCGAGTTTGGCTAGACTTGCAAAGAGGACTGGTTTGAACGCTCTTCCTCCAGCTCCCTCAACATCCAAGTCCAAGAAGAGGGCCCCTGAGGTCCCGACCTCTGAGGATCAGAGGCCGACCTCAAGGCAAAAGAAGACCTCAGACGCTGCGATCCCCATCTCAGCCGACACCCTGTCGGCTCGTCTGGACCAGCTGAAACTTACCGATAGCGTGGTCGACCACAGCAGACAGGCCATGGACGCACTTGCCAACATGATGATCGAGGCCGACAAGCGTTTTTATAGGGCCATGGAAACCCCTATGATGGTTGAATTCGGCCTTCACAGAGTCGTCCAGGTATAAATTGTTCCTTTGTCAGAATTTTATAAGTGCAACGTCTGATTTTGCTCTCACCTAACCTCTTCATTAACTGTGCAGGGTGCGATTGCCATGTACCAGCTATCTAACTGGGCCATAAGGAAATTGCCTCTCATTCAGAAGGGGAAGGAGGCTGAGAAGGTTAAGAGCGCCCTGAAGGCCGAGGTTGACCGTCTGAGGTCAGAGTTACAAAATGCCGAGAATAAGGCCCAGACCTCTGAAAATAACGCTCAGGGTTTAGAAAAATATATCTTTGCACTCGTCCAAAGCCACGCCAAGGCCCTGAAGGATAAGGATGATGCTCTGCAGAGGAAGGTCAACGCGGCTGTGAAGGCTGCCCTTGCAGATGCCTCAGAGAGAATAATTTCTGACTACAAAGTCTTTGAGGAGTTCGTAGGTTTTGGTTTTGAATACCTCGAAAGAGGTATCAAAGCCACTACCAAATGGGCCGAGGTCAGAGAGAAGGAGGTTGGCACTATAAAGGCCTCCGACTTTGTGGGCCTCGGCTTCGCCGACCCTCAGTTTGCTCAGGCACTGCAAGAGGTAGAAGACGAGGCTGCTGCCCCTGGTCAGACTGCTACTCTGGAAGGGACTGATCTCGGAGGGACTGACCCTGCTGATGATGTGGCTGAGGTGACCAATGCTGATCAGGTCAACCCAGCCGATACTGTCAATGCTCCCCCCTCAGACCTTTAAGTTGTAATTTGTAATTTTTGACTTGTAACTGAGCTTGTAATTTGTAACCTCAGTGCTTTGTAATGAATATTTGTAATCTCTTATTTTTACTGAATGCCAATCTCTTCCTTTAGTGTTATATCTGAATGCCTCTGAATGCTATTGAGCTCTGAAGTCATTATCTAATATGTTGTTCTCATAACTAACTTCACCAAATTAACGATGTTTAGGGTCTGAGGTCATCTAACCCAGGTGTCTGAGCTCAGACCTCGTCACCACCGAGTGATGTTGTGAGGGTCTGAGGTCATCACCTAAGAGGTTAGCCTCATAATGTGTCACCAAATTAATGATGTTAAGGGTCTGAGGTCATCTAACCAAGGTGTCTGAGATCAGACCTCGTCACCACCGAGTGATGTTATGAGGGTCTGAGGTCATCACCTAAGAGGTTAGCCTCATAATAAATATCACCAAATTAATGATGTTAAGGGTCTGAGGTCATCTAACCAAGGTGTCTGAGATCAGACCTCGTCACCACCGAGTGATGTTATGAGGGTCTGTGGTCATCACCTAAGAGGTTAGCCTCATAATAAGTGTCACCAAATTAATGATGTTAAGGGTCTGAGGTCATCTAACCCAGGTATCTGAGCTCAGACATCGTCACCACCGAGTGATGTTATGAGGGTCTGAGGTCATCACCTAAGAGGTTAGACTCATAATAATCACCAAATTAATGATGTTAAGGGTCTGAGGTCATCTAACCCAGGTGTCTGAGCTCAGACCTCGTCACCACCGAGTGATGTTATGAGGGTCTGAGGTCATCACCTAAGAGGTTAGCCTCATAATAATCACCAAATTAATGATGTTAAGGGTCTGAGGTCATCTAACCAAGGTGTCTGAGCTCAGACCTCGTCACCACCGAGTGATGTTATGAGGGTCTGAGGTCATCACCTAAGAGGTTAGCCTCATAATAATCACCAA
The DNA here is from genome assembly GCA_949130495.1 of Sambucus nigra. NCBI lineage: Eukaryota > Viridiplantae > Streptophyta > Magnoliopsida > Dipsacales > Adoxaceae > Sambucus > Sambucus nigra. Next base: position 396,859,462 of record OX422219.1, on the reverse strand, counting down.
ATTAATGATGTTAAGGGTCTGAGGTCATCTAACCTAGGTGTCTGAGCTCAGACCTCGTCACCACCGAGTGATGTTATGAGGGTCTGAGGTCATCACCTAAGAGGTTAGCCTCATAATAATCACCAAATTAATGATGTTAAGGGTCTGAGGTCATCTAACCAAGGTGTCTGAGCTCAGACCTCGTCACCACCGAGTGATGTTATGAGGGTCTGAGGTCATCACCTAAGAGGTTAGCCTCATAATAAGTGTCACCAAATTAATGATGTTAGGAGTCTGAGGTCATCTAACCCAGGTGTCTGAGCTCAGACCTCGTCACCACCGAGTGATGTTATGAGGGTCTGAGGTCATCACCTAAGAGGTTAGCCTCATAATAAACTTCTGGTCTAAAGAACGAAACAAGAACTTGATATGGAAACTGATCTTTATTAATAACCTCCTCTTAGTAAGATAGTACATTTTCATAAAATTATATACATCATATGTAATATCTCTTGAGATGGTCAGTATTCCACGGGTTAGTGAAAGGTTCTCCTTCTAGGTTTTCTAGCCTGTAAGTGCCAGGCACAACCTCTTCCGTCACCTTGTAGGGGCCATGCCAGTTTGGGTGTAGCTTGTTTGCCTTCTGTAGTGTCTTCTTTAGAACTAGGTCTCCTACTGCAATGGGTCTTGACTTCACCCTCTGGTTGTAGAATTTTGCTGCCCTCTGCTGGTAGGCTGCTTTTCTAACCTCTGCGTCTTCCCTTCTTTCTTCGATGAGATCCAAGTCTAGCCTTATCTTCTCCCCATTGCTGTCAGGGTCGTAGGTCTGAATCCGATGAGTTGGTAGTCCTACCTCCGTTGGTATGAGTGCCTTTGAGCCATGTGCCAGCATGAATGGGGTTTCTCCTGTGGGTGTCCTTGCCGTAGTTCTGTAAGCCCATAGCACAGCGTAGACCTCTTCTATCCATCTACCCTTTGAGTCTTTTAACCTCTTCTTGATTCCATCCAAGATGGTTCTGTTCGTGACCTCGGTCTGGCCATTTGCCTAAGGTCGACCAGGAGATGAGAAGAACTGCCTGATCCCCACACTTTGGCAATACTTCTCCAAGGAGGCATTCTTGAACTGGGTCCCATTGTCCGAGATGAGCGTGTTCGGGAGGCTATATCTACATATGATGTTCTTCCAGATGAACTGGAACGTCTTCTGCTCTGTAATGGTTATCATCGGCTCTGCCTCTACCCATTTTGAAAAGTAGTCAATGGCAACTATCAAGAATCTATAGTTGTTGACAGATCTTGGCAAAGGTCCTACTAAGTCAATTCCCCATACCGCAAATGGCCATGGAGAAGAGATCGACGTCATAGGCTAATGAGGTTGGTGAGGGATGGTGGCGAACCTTTGACATTTATCGCACCTCTTCACATAATCTGCTGCGTCCTTAGACAGGGTAGGCCACCAGTATCACTGAGTGATGATCCTCTTGGCTAAGGGTCTTCCCCCAATGTGGCTAGAGCAAGAACCCTCATGAACCTCCCTTAAGACCTGGGGTACTTCCGCAGGGTGCACACATCTGAGGAGAGGCAGTAAAAACCCCTTTTTTTACAAGACGTTTCCTACCAATGAGAACTTTGCAGCCCTGTATCTCAACTTTCTTCTTTCCATCTTGGACTCGGGTAGTTCCCCCTCTCTTAGGTATCTAACAAGAGGGTCAATCCACGAGTCTCTTAGGTTCACATTGTGACAAGGGCTACACACCTCGTCCTCCTCGATACTTGCTTTTCCTAAGACCTCGATTGGAATGGTCCTTCCTAAATCTATCTTCATTACCGAGGCCAGTCTTGCCAATGCATCAGCATGGTTGTTGCTCAGCCGAGGCACTCTCTTCAGCTTTGCTTCTTCAAAATACTCTAGCAATCCTCTTACCTTCTTTAGGTATTTGGCCATCCTTTCGTCTTTGGCCTCGTATGCCCCCAGCACTTGATTGACAACCAACCTCGAGTCGCTGTGGAGTAGGAGCCGCTTTACTCGAAGAGTTGTTGCTAATAAGAGACCTGCTATCATGGCCTCATACTCAGACTCGTTGTTGGAGGCCTTGAAGTTGAATCTCAAGGCGTACTCAATGTTGGCGCCATCTGGAGCCGAGAGTACTAGCCCCGTGCCGCTTCCATTGTCACAAGAAGAGCCATCAACGAAGAGGCTCCACACGTCCGCATCGGATGAGAAGGCCCCTTCTCTCATAACCCCCTTCTTGAAGAGGTACCGATCCTCTTCGTTCTCTTCCACTCTGCTTCGGGTTTTTCCTGGTACAACCTCTTCTCGGCCTCGGAAGACGTTAGAGGCAGTCTCTTCCGAATTTCAAAAGACACTACGGTTCATCTCTTCTCCGTCATCTGAACCTTTCTCTGTCTCGGCCTCTTCCAAACCTCTATCGGCCTCTTCCCAAGTGAACTCTGCGACAAAGTCTGCGAGGGCCTGCCCTTTGATGGCTGTCCTAGGCTGGTAGGTAAGATCATATTATCCTAGCTCGATGGCCCAGGTCATCAATATTTCGGACTTCTCAGGCTTGTGCAGAACCTGCCTTAGTGGGGAATCAGTGAGGACTACCATGGAGTGAACTTGGAAGTAAGGCTTCATCTTCCTAGAGGCATGTATCAGGGCATAAGCCAACTTCTCCATCCAGGGTTAATTTTGTTCAGACCCTTGAAGGGCCTTATTGTTGAAGTATACAGGCCTCTGGATTCCAACCTCTTCCCGTATGATGGCTGCGCTGATGGCTGACTCAGATACTGCCAGATACACAAACAACCTCTCCCCCGTGATGGGCCGAGATAACAACAATGGAGATCCCAAGTAAGACTTGAGTTGGTCAAAAGCTTTTTCACACTCTTCGTCCCACTGGAAGGCCTTTCTCAGAATTTTAAAGAACGGAAGACACTTGTCCGTTGCCCTGGAAACAAACCTGTTAAGGGCAGCCACTCTTCCGGTGAGTCTCTGGACATCCTTGATACTCCTAGGAGTCTTCATGTCGAGCAAGGCCTTGATCTTCTCTGGGTTTGCTTCAATCCCCCTTTGATTAACGATGAACCCCAAGAACTTCCCGGCTCCTACCCCGAAGACACACTTTGCTGGGTTGAGCTTCATCCTGTACGAGTCCATGACATCAAAGGTCTTCTCAAGGTCTTCTACGTGAGTACATGCTTTCAGGCTCTTCGTTAGCATATCATCCACATACACCTCCATGGTCTTACCTATTTGCTCCTCGAACATCTTATTGACAAGACGTTGATATGTTGCCCCCGTATTTTTCCGACCAAAAGGGCATTACCTTGTAACAGTACGTCCCCTTGTCAGTAATGAAGGCTGTCTTCTCAGAGTCTTCGGTATCCATAAAGATTTGGTTATAGCCTGAATAAGCATCCATGAAACTCATAAGCTCGTGCCCTGCCATTGCATCCACCATCTGGTCTATCCTAGGTAAGGGATAGCTGTCTTTCGGGCAAGACCTATTCAGGTCTGTGAAATCTACATACATCCGCCACTTTCCATTGGCCTTAGGCACGATGACTGCATTTGAGAGCCACTCTGGATAAGTAACCTCTCTTATGAACTCGGCCTCTTCCAACTTCTTCACCTCTTCTCGGATGACCTCATACTTCTCTCTGGAGTAGACTCTTCGCCTCTGTTTAATAGTGTAAGGACATTGTTCTCATGTCCAAAATGTTTCATTTATTTGTGTCGTACGCCGCTACATTTGGCACGTCACCTCACGATCTCACATGACGGCCTCTATCCGAATTTCGGGAATCAAGCATGCATTATCTCCACTAAATATGTCCCTCATCTGCATCAATGACTTCACGTTCCTTGATTGTAGGCTCGTAATGCAAGTGGAACGCAAGAGAAGTCAAATCAGTGAAATAAGGCATGATAGGGATGTTCAAGGGAAAATTGGTAATTTTACAGCCACCGTCCGGAGGACCGGTCAACTGGAAAGTTGAAGAGCTTGCCGCAACAAAGATATTGGAAGAAACGACACCTCAATCCGAGCTACGGTGAATAAGTTATGGCCCGTTGAAAATGGAGATATGTTCATTGAAAATTCTGGGAATTTTTCTAAGTGTTTAAGCACCTGTTCCCAGCACACTTTCCCGAACCCAGCCCGAAACCGGTTTGGGGGGGCGAACCGGTTCGCACAGGTACTCGAACCGGTTCGGGGTACCTGTACGCTGGATAGAATTTCAGCATTTTAAGATCGTGGGTCTCTTCATGTATTTCCCTATAAATACCAACTTTGTGAGAGTTGTTTTGCAAGACTTTAGGAGACGAATTTGAGAGTCCAAATACATCTAGTCTTCATATTTTTGAGTCCCAAGACTCATGTTTTGATTCACACATCCTTGCCAAATATTTGTGAATCCTTTTGCAACCCAAGAACACAACTTTGGTTTGTTCAACCCTTGTGGAGGAGACCGTTCTTCTTCTTCATTGCAGCCCTACTGGAAAGGGATAATTCCAGCCGCGACTACAGAATCCGATACCCGAGGGTAATTCTTAGTCAACTTGTATTTTCATTGTAATCCGATTGTAAGCCGTTTTCTTACAAATTATAGTGAAAATAAATGGTTTTGCCCCTGAGGGGGATTTTTCCTTAATTGCATGTGTTTGAATGTTCTTGCGTAGATTATCAATTTATTCAATCACATACTGCTGCATGTTTAGGGTTTGTTTGTGTTAAAAGGGTTTTATATATAATTTGATCATTTGAACGCGAGCACACACGTTCTACAAATTGGTATCATAGCAGGTTACGCTAATCTATCGCGTATTCCTTTTTCCGCAAAATTTTTCTAAGATATCAATTTTCTGAAAAAATTGATTTTTGAAAAAGTGCGTTTTCAAATGGAGAAGTCATATTATAAAATGCCTGTTTTTGTCGGGACAAATTATGCTTATTGGAAAGCCCGTATGAGGTCGGCTTTAAAAGCCATTGATGAACGTGTCTGGATTTTGGTTGAACGAGGGTGGACTCTTCCCACCGTGACTATTGATAATGTGACCAACTTGAAACCTGACATTTCTTGGACTGAAGAAGAAATTAAATGGTCATCTTTTAATTCTAAGGGTCTAAGTGCTATTTCTGGGTCTGTCACACCTGATGAGTTCAAACGCATAATGACGTGTACCACGTCAAAAGAGGCATGGGATGTTTTACAACTCACCCATGAAGGAACTAATGCTGTGAAAGAGTCTAAGTTGCAAAACTTGACAACTCAATTTGAAACAATCACGATGCATGATTCTGAATGCTTTGATGAATTTTATGCTAGACTTTCTGACATTGTGAATACTAGTTTTAATCTTGGTGAACATATTCCGAATGCTAGAGTTGTTAAAAAGATTCTTCGTTCTTTGCCTAAGAGTTTTATCCCTAAAGTCACTGTGCTAAATTCTATGGGTAATTTAAATACTCTAAAATTGGAAGAACTTGTAGGAGATTTGCAAACTTATGAAATTGATATGTTCCCTAAAAATGCTAAATCTAAAGATAAGGGAATTGCTCTTAAAGCCCAAGAGAGAAGGAGTGAGGGGTCAGCTAGAAAGAGGGTAGAGTCATCTAGAAAGAGAGAGACTGACACGTCAGATTCTGAGTGCGATTTTGACTTAGATGATTTGGATCTTTTCGCAAAAAATTTCAAGAGGATTCTCAAATTTAAGAAAAATGGCAATTTTAAAGATAAAAAGAAATTTGAGAAAAATAAGTTTGAAAAGAAAAATGAAAAAGTTTCCAAAAATCCTCCTCTGAAAGAAAGTGAGAGATGTTTTGAGTGTGATGGTAGGGGTCATAGAGCTTTTGAGTGTGCCAATCGTCTGAATAGAGAGAAAGGGAAAGTTGTTCTTAATTCTACCCTTAGTGACGACGGTGGATTCTGGAGATGAGTCACCGCATGAGTGTAACTTCACCGCATTCATGGCCAGCCAAGTGAGCACTCCTAGTTCTCCTCACGACGTTGAGGATGATGCTTCACAGGGACACCTCGACAGTGAGATCGATGTGAGTGAGGGGGAGGATGACACAAGTGAGAGCGAGAGTGATATACAACGCGCCTACGCTGAGTTACATTCTGAGTCATTTAAAACTAAAAAGAGTAACAAAGCGTTAGTTCTTAAGATCACCTGCTTAGAGGAAGATTTAAAGAAAGCAAGAGAAAGAGAGTTCTCCACTTGCACCGCCCTGAGAGAGAGAGAATCTGCATGTGTCGGGAAAGAGATTCTGTTTAGAGAGAGAGAGAGAGATTATTTTAGAGAAAGAGAGAGGGGACTTTACTAAACAAGTGGCTAGTCTTACGAGTCAGCTCCATTCCTCCGTGGAGACTCGAAAGAAACTTGAAGCCCTTGTTGCCCAGCTGACTCATGACCTTGAGAAAGCACGGGAAGTCAAGGTATAAATCGAGGACAGATCTGGGAAGATGGGAAAGATGCTCCTCGGCCCCGCTTTAGGTTTTGGTGATCATCAAGGAATTGGATATGATGGTGCCTCCACGTCCCAAATTGCACCTGGACCAGTTCCTGAGTTTACTACAACTCCTTATGGTCACCGTAAAAAACCTCGAAGGAGAGTTTGACCAAGAAAAGCAAACCAAGGTCCGCCTTTGACTGTGCTCTTTTGTACTTATTGCAAAATAAAAGGCCACCTTAGGGAAACTTGCTATAGCATGGGTCGGACACGACGTACTACTGCTCCACCACGTCATACTGATGAGTTTTCTAGTCTGAGAGAGCGAGTTGAGTTCTTAGCTGCCACGACTCAAAGTTTAATGGAAGAATTTCGACGGATCTCTTTGCCATTAGTGAATGCTTCTCACATTCCAGCTAAAATCAACAACAACAAAGGCAAACAAAAGGTCATCTCGACTTGGGTACCTAAGAAAGATAAAAAGGCTTTTGTTGTTCATGTTGATCTCAAAGCACATAATACCTCTCAGTGGTATTTTGATAGTGGGTGCTCCATACACATGACAGGTGATGCCTCATTTTTTACTACTCTTGAGGATTATCAAGATGGCAGAGTCACCTTTGGAGATGGGAGTAAATCTAGCATTATAGGACGAGTACTATCGAGTTACCTGGTTTTCCTAAGCTAGAAAATGTTTTGTATGTCAAAGGTTTGAAAGCAAACCTTCTCAGCATTAGCCAGCTGTGCGACACTGACCTTGCAGTAAAGTTTGACCGGGACGCGTGTAAAGTCTACAATCAAACCGATAAAATATTGATGCAAGGGGTGAGGACCGAGGATAATTGCTATGGGACTGAGCCCACATCCTCACTTGTCTGCAACAGCGCCACGATCAGTCCTATGGATCTGTGGCACCAACGTCTAGGTCACGTGAACGTTAGAGATCTTAATCGTTTATCGAAAAAGGACCTAGTACATGGCTTACCATCTCTTGGAAAGTCAACTTCAACCGTTTGTGGACCCTGTCAGTTGGGAAAACAAATTCGTAGTCCTCATAGGAAGTTGCATTCCATTACCACCTCTCGTGTTCTGGAGTTGATTCACATGGATCTTATGGGTCCCACTCGTACTGAGAGTCTAGATGGTAAGAGGTACATCCTCGTGATGGTAGATGATTTCTCCAGGTACTCCATTGTAGGTTTTCTGAGAGAGAAATCCGATGCTGTAGATTTCTTAACGACTAAGTGCCGTGTCCTGCAAAATCAACACGGTGTCACTATTAACAGAATACGTAGTGACAATGGCACTGAATTTAAGGAAGCAAAGGTGGATTTGTACTGTGATAGCCTTGGGATCAAACATGAGTTTTCTGCTGTGAGAACTCCTCAACAAAATGGGATTGTTGAGAGAAAGAATAGAACGATCCAAGAGATGGCTAGATCTATGCTTCTAGGTCGTAAAGTTTCTAGGAGATTTTGGGCAGAGGCATTGTCTACTGAATGCCACACGGTGAATAGGGTTTATTTGCGACCACACACACTACAGACACCTTATGAGTTGTGGACCGGAAAGAAGCCCAACCTGGCGTATTTCCGTGTTTTTGGGAGTAAATGCTACATCCTACGGGATAGAGAGCAATTAGGAAAGTTCGACTCCCGGAGCGACGAGGGAATATTTCTAGGATATTCATCGAATAGTAGAGCATAACGGGTATTTAACCTGAAGATCTCTAGGGTTATGGAATCAATAAACGTTACCGTGCAAGATGACGAACCTTCGACGGTTATTGATCCTAACCTTAAGTGTGAGGATGAGGATTTTTCTGACATTTATTTACCTGTTCCTCTCTCACACTCTGTGGATCCTACTCCTGTGTTAGGGGACACACCTGCTTGGGTTTGCAAGAGTCATAACCCTTCTTCCATTGTTGGTGATCCCACTCTAGGAGTCAAGACTCTTGCTCAGCTAGAGAACGTTGTTAGCCATCTTTGCTACATGTCCAAAGTCGAGCCCAAGAACCATAAAGAAGCACTTAAGGATGAACACTGGATATCTGCTATGCAGGATGAGTTGCTTCAGTTTAAAAAGAATAATGTGTGGGAATTAGTCCCCCGACCTAGTGAGACTAATGTGATAGGTACCCGGTGGATTTTCAAGAACAAAATGGATGAATATGGTACCATAATCAGAAATAAGGCTAGGTTGGTCGCTCAAGGCTACACACAGATAGAGGGTGTAGACTTTGGGGAGACATTTGCTCCTGTTGCGAGGCTTGAGTCCGTCCGTCTTCTGCTCGCCATCGCATGTCATCTGCGCTTCAAGGTGTATCAGATGGATGTCAAGAGTGCCTTTTTGAATGGCATTCTACAGGAGGAGGTTTATGTGGAACAACCAAAAGGGTTTGAAGACCCTCAGCACCCTGAGCACGTCTACTATCTGAGGAAAGCCTTGTATGGTTTGAAGCAAGCACCCCGTGCTTGGTACGAGAGGCTTACTTCCTATCTCTTAGCTCGTGGCTTCAAGAGAGGGGGAGTAGATATGACGTTGTTCGTCAGGAGAGATGACGGTGCTATTTTGGTTGCCCAGGTCTATGTGGACGACATAGTCTTTGGATCCACATGCTCCCATCATGCTCATCACTTTGAGGAGGAGATGAAAAGTGAGTTTGAAATGAGCATGGTTGGTGAGCTTACATTCTTCCTTGGTCTCCAGGTTCATCAGCTAGAGGATGGGATGTTCATCTCCTAATCCAAGTATGCTAGAGACCTAGTGAAGAAATTTGGTTTAGACTTCGCTAAGCATGCTCGTACACCTATGAGTACCACTACCAAGCTTAGTAAGGACACTTCAGGCAAGGACGTAGAGCAAACCTTATATCGGAGTATGATAGGTAGTCTTCTCTACTTGACTGCTAGTCGTCCCGACATCGCCTTTAGTGTTGGAGTCTGTACGCGATATCAGGCATCCCCAAAAGAGTCACATTTACTTGCTCTAAAATGTATTATTAAATACGTAAGTGGGACTCTCTCATACGGGATTTGGTATTCCTTTGATACCGATGACCGTCTGTCCGCCTATTCGGATGCCGATTGGGCTGGGGATGTAGATGGATGTAGGAGCACTTCTGGTGGGTGTTTCTATTTTGGTTCTGCTCTTGTCTCCTGGCTGAGCAAGAAGCAAAATTCCATCTCTTTGTCCACTGCGGAGGCTGAGTACATAGCCGCCGGGAGTTGTTGCACACAACTCTTGTGGATGAAGCAAATGCTGGAGGATTATGGGATATCACAGGACATCATGACCATTTCCTGTGATAACACGAGCGCGATACACATATCCCGCAATCCAGTTCAGCATTCGCGCACAAAACACATCAGGATACGTGAGCACTTTATACGTCAGTTAGTTGAAGAGAAAGTCGTATCCCTGAGCTTTGTTCCCACCGACCGTCAGTTAGCTGATATTTTCACGAAACCTTTAGATGCCCTTAGATTTGAGAGTCTTAGGAAATCTTTAGGGATTTGCACAGTTGACTGAGGGGTTGGTCTATGTCTAGAATAGGATGCTCCTTCATGTTCATATCATATGCTTCCTATTGCTAGTCTGTTTTATATGTACCATTGCTTAGTTGTACAACTTTATTTTATTCTTGTTGCTTTTTATATTTCTTTTGAAAAATACAAAAAGATTTTCCTTTAAGAAAAATTTTGAGAAAAAAGCACAAAAAGATTTTATTTGGATAATATTTTTTTTAAAAAGGCCAAAAAGATTTTTCTGTTTTTGCACCTTTTATGGATGAGCATTTAAGTTAGCCAAGTCACAACTTCATTCCATATATCCATGTGACTGTTTGATAGAGATTTGAGAGGCTACATCATTTCACCCATGTGCTTTACATTGATTGGAGTCTTTGAGATGTAATTAGTGATATCTTCCTACATGTTTGACTCCTATATCCTTTATTGCACACATGAACGGCTATATTTGATTATTGCACTTATCTATCTCATGTTGGCTTGCGTGTTTTCATCTCAATCCTGTCTATACAATGTACAATATGCGATAAAACTTGACAAGATTGGAATGCATGTAAAAACCATTTTGGTAAGACTGTGTATTCTTGTATAACGGGGAGGGGCTGTGAAAGGTAATCATCTATCCTTTGCGCAAAATCCACCGTTAAAAAGGACCTAAAAAATGGAGGAATTTTAATATCCGAGGTCCAAAGAGGTTAAAAGAGCCCGAAAAAATTTACAGGCAATAAAAAGCAATTCATGCCAAATATGGGCCACTTAGGTTTCACCATCAATTCTCCAAAGTTTGAGAATTTATAATGCCTCTATTCAAAATTATATCTGAGGGAGTTTGGTTGGAGAATCTTTAAACGGGTTTGCACTTCCTTGAAAGTCCTGAAAAAGCATAAAATCATTTTGGACGTTATTGGTGTGAAAATCATTTTGAGCTTTGATTTGTTGATTTGATTGAGTCAATATCTTATACTGTCACTCTTTTACACCAAAGGAAGCATTTGAGTTCATTCGCTAGGAATATCCAATATTCATCGTGCACATATGTCATGTTTGTATGCATTGATTTTCCTATCGAATTTTATCACACCACTTCATTTACGCTATCATCGACTTGGTTGCTTTCTGTTTATTCATGGTGTGGTTTTATCCTAGGGACACCCCGCACTTGCTTATTTGATTTATTTCTCTAATTTGTCTATTTGGGGACATCATAAAAAGGGGGAGAATGAATTATGGGGGAGTTTTTGAAATTTGAGTTTGCTCATAAATTGATATATATATGTTTATCTCATCATTTCAAACTCGATATGTCACTTGGTATTTTGCTTTATCTCATGTGTGTAGGTACTACATTGATGATCTTTGAATTGCACACCCTGATGAGAAAAGATCTGTTATTCGTGAAGAATTGAAGAACAAACGATGAAGACTATTCATTTGTACCTTTTCCAGTTTTGGGTTCATGGGAGGGTAGATTTGTATAGACAATTTCATATTTCATAATTCGGATTTTTTATGTATGTACCGGCATAGACATAGGGGGAGATTTGTAAGGACATTGTTCTCATGTCTGAAATGTTTCATTTCTTTATGTCGTACGCTGCTACATTTGTCACGTCACCTCACGATCTCACATGACGGCCTCTATCCAAATTTCGAGAATCAAGCATGCATGATCTCCACTAAATATGTCCCTCATCTGCATCAACGACTTCACGTTCCTTGATTGTAGGCTCGTAATGCAAGTGGAACGCGAGAGAAGTCAAATCAGTGAAACAAGGCATGATAGGGATGTTCAAGGGCAAATTGGTAATTTTATAGCCACCGTCCGGAGGACCGGTCAACTGGAAAGTTGAAGAGCTTGCCGTAACAAAGATACTGGAAGAAACGGCACCTCAATCCGAGCTACGGTGAACAAGTTATGGCCCGTTGAAAATGGAGATATGTTCATTGAAAATTCTGGGAATTTTTCTAAGTGTTTAAGCACTTGTTCCCAGCACACTTTCCCGAACCCAGCCCGAAACCGGTTCGGGGGGGCGAACCGGTTCGCAGGGGTACCCGAACCGATTCGGGGTACCTATACGCTGGATAGAATTTCAGCATTTTAAGATCGTGGGTCTCTTCATGTATTTCCCTATAAATACCAACTTCGGGAGAGTTGTTTTGCAAGACTTTAGGAGACGAATTTGAGAGTCCAAATACATCTAGTCTTCATATTTTTGAGTCCCAAGACTCATGTTTTGATTCACACATCCTTGCCAAATATTTGTGAATCCTTTTGCAACCCAAGAACACAACTTTGGTTTGTTCAACCCTAGTGGAGGAGACCGTTCTTCTTCTTCTTCATTGCAGCCCTACTGGAAAGGGATAATTCCAGCCGCGACTACAGAATCCGATACCCGAGGGTAATTCTTAGTCAACTTGTATTTTCATTGTAATCCGATTGTAAGCCGTTTTCTTATGAATTATAGTGAAAATAAATAGTTTTGCCCCTGAGGGGGATTTTTCCTTAATTGCATGTGTTTGAATGTTCTTGCGTAGATTATCAATTTATTCAATCACATACTGCTGCATGTTTAGGGTTTGTTTGTGTTAAAAGGGTTTTATATATAATTTGATCATTTGAACGTGAGCACACACGTTCTACAAATAGGCCTAGCATCTCTGTCTACGTTGAGCTTATGGGTCATGATCTCAGGGTCGATACGAGGCATATCTGCATGACTCCATGCGAAGACACTCTGCCTCCTCCTGAGGAAGTTTATCAGCTCTTCCTTGATCCCTTGCTCCAGGGCCTTGCCGACCTGGACGGTTTTTTCCGGCTCGTCCTCATTGAGGCCGATGGATTCTACCTCTTCCGCGGCCTCGCCCTTCTTCAATTTTGTTTCGTCTCTAGGATCAAGAGTGTCAATGCTGTAAGTGGCGGTTGCTCTCTTATGGGCCTCTCGCTCTTCGGCCGAGTTGAAATAACACTCCCGCGCCATGGTCTGGTCCCCTTGCACTTCCCTACCCCATAAGGAGTCGGGAATTTTAGCACCTGGTGGACCGTTGACGGCACGGCTTCAAACTCTCTGAGGGCCACTCTTTCGATGATGAGGTTGTAGGCCGAGAAGACATTTTCGTCCATAACAAAAAAGTTTATCTTCTTGGTCAGCCTCTTAGGCCACTCATCTCCCATCCATACATCCATTTCATACATGCCCAATGGGTGTACCTTCTCACCACTGAAGCCTATCAATGGGTGATGGTAGGGCACCAGCCTTGCCCTGCTAAGACCCAAGCTCTTGAAACAAGGCCAGAACATCACATCTGCTGAGCTTCCCCCATCTATGAGGATTCTCCCTACATCGCACCCATGCACCCTTGTTGTTATGACTAAAGGGTCATCATGGGGGGCTAAGATGCCCTTGAAGTCGAGTCTGGAGAACCCCACTACGAGGGTGTCCATGTCCACCTTCTTCCTCTTCTGCACTGCGTTAGAAGACGTTAGATTCACAACCTCAGGTTTGACCACTGACTTGGCCTCTGCTACATGAGCTTTCCTGTCGGCTACCTCAGAGCCACCTCCTGCGAATCCCCCACATATGGTGCTAACACCAAAGGAGATCATCCCTACCCTCTTCACTGGGGTGTTGTCATCCTTAGGTGGGAGATCCGGGTTATCTCCATCATCACCCTCTGAATCATCATGCCTTCTAGCCGGGACATCGCCACGGCACCTGTTATTTCTTCTCTTCCTAGGGTCTTCTCTGCCACCCTTTGAGGCCTTGCCATCCACATACTTTCTCAGCTTCCCGGATTTCAGCATCTTCTCAATCTCATCCTTCAGAGCGAAGCATCTATCTGTGACATGGCCGTGATCCTGATGGAACTCACACCAGAGGTTTTTATTCCTCTTATGTGGTGGGGCCTTTAATTTCTCTGGCCACCTCAGAGCCCGGTCAGCCTTGATCTCATTAAGGATGTGCTCATAGCTCACAGTCAGAGGAGTGTAATGAGCGAACTTGTCATCTGCTGACCTCTTCTTCCCCTCTTTCTTACCTTGGGACCTCCCAGTGCTACCACGGTTCTCCTCCTCATATTTGGCGGCCATTGCCTCTTTCGCATTCATCACTTTCCCTGCGGTGGACAACAGCTCTGCCATAGACTTGGGGGGGTCTTCCGCCAGCTTCCACAATAGCTTCCCCTTCTGGAGGCCTCCTATCAGGGCGGTCATGGCTATGCTCTCCTCGTAATCCTCTACCTCCAACTTCTCCTTGTTAAATCTTGCTATATAGTCTCTTAGGCTTTCACCCTTAGCCTGTTTGACATATAGGAGGTGGGTTGTCTTCTTTTGAGGTCTTACCCCAAAGCAGAAGTTGTGGATGAACTGCTCAGCTAGGCCTTTGATCGAGTTCTTCGGAAGAGAGGTGAACCAGCTGTGCGCTGCCCCTGTCAAGGTTCCTAAGAAGGCCCTGTACTTCATCTCATCGGGTATCGAGTAAATATCCACCGCCGACTGATACATCTCGATATGGTGCACTGGGTTAGTGCTGCCATCATACTTAAGCGTCACTGTAGGAGGCTTGAACTTAGCTGGGGTTGGGAACCCCACTATCCTAGCTACAAACAGGGAGCCCTCCGAGTAGCCCCTCTGTAATGGGTCCCTGCTCTTTATGAGGTCCCCTATCTTCTCCTCGAGACGGTGGATTGATTCATTCCATGGTCTTCTCTCATCAACTTGGCCGAGGTTATCCCCTGCCACCTCTCTGCGATGGACAGAGGGTTCCCCAGCCATGACCCGTTGACTGTAGACCTCTTCCTGCTCCCTGGCTCTTCTCTCCAAGGGTCGGCCTTGATCTGGCCGAGCCTGCCTATTCCCTCTTTGAGAGCCTGCCGCACTCCTTGACCTCGATAGCCTCTGCCTTAGGTCATTTACTGGGCCTAGCCTCTCGAAGGCCGACCCTCTCTGCTGGGCCTCATCTCTTCCTCGGCCGACACATCCTTGACTCTGCCTATCAAAGGTCGACCCTCTTTGTTGGGCCTCGTCTCTTCTTCGGCCGACACATCCTTGGCTCTGCCTAAGAGGTCGTACGGTGTTATCTGACACCTCATACGGCTCCTAGCAGTCTTCCGGAGCCTCTTCAGCTTCTAGGTCATCATACCTGTCCTCTGGGCAAGGGTTTCCCTGCCTCCCCAGGCGCAAGAGCCTAGGGTCAGCAACGTCCCTCCTCCGCTGGGGTGCAGGTTGGTCCTTCATGGGTGCCTAGTGTGGTCCCCTGGCGTCAGGATGAGGCTGAACTGCCGCCGGAGTTATCATGTCCGGTGAGACTCCAGGTGGCCTCATCATCGTTGTTTGGCTGAGCTGGACAAATTGCTCCTTCATGGATTGTTGTGTTGCAGCTAAAGATTTCAAGGCTGCTGCCACCTCCGCCATTTCGGACTGGGGAGGAGCCTGACTGGAGCTAGCCCCTCCACCTCCGGGCGGCGGAAGAGACGGTGGTAATTCTGGTGCCATGTGTTAATAATAAAGAGCTTGAACAGTAAGGGAGCTTAATACCTTAAAGGACCTCTTTCAATGGTGAAATAGCTCCACACAAGGGGTGGTTCCTGGTTCACCACCAGAGTCTCCGGCGAGGTAAAGCAGAAAAAGAGGAAGAGATAGCCTCTCGATTCCCACAGACGGCGCCAAAATGATGATGCTGGGAATCAGCACCACCAGGTAAGGTGTTTCCAAGCTCGATATATGAATAACAATAGCAGCACAGCTATATAAAGAGATAAGAGAAGGAGGTGAGGATATAAGGAATCAACACCGGAATATGAGTGGTTCAGCCAATCTGGCCTACGTCCACTGTGAGTGTGTGAGTAATATCACTGAACAAAGGCACTAATGGCCATAGATACAATTCACTCAAGATCTCTCTCTCTCTACTGTATATTTAGACAGAGTTTTAGCTAGGGTTTTAATAGCTAGATCCCTTTGCAAGGTAGGGGATGACCCCTATATATAGTGTCTAGAGGGCGTAATGTACCCCCCATGCATGCAATTAGCATGTGTGTGATATCCTCACCAATGTGGAAATGCCATCTGTCACTGTCACATGTAAGCAATGATGAGGAAATATTCTCCCACATGTGGAGAATAATCTTGTTACAATTGATTTTTGCCCAGGTGTCCTTATCCAAATGTCAACAGATGCTCGGCAGTCATGTTGGTGAATGACCTCGGCCTGGGAGAGGCCGAGCTGTAAAGGCTTGATGTCCGTTCAATCTGAGAAGTTTCATAAGGAGTCTCGGCCTGATCACAGCCGAGACATTATGCTAGGTCGGCCCCAGCCGAGGTAGGGATAGTCCCATGCCGGTGATAATTAAGGCCTCTTATGACCTCGTCCCAAGCCAAGGTTGAACCGGTTCCAAGTTGAGGGTCGGCTCCCTGTCACCTCGGCCCACCCTTGGCCGAGGTTGCCATACCCATAGTGCTGTTGGTGCCTGTGATGCACGCGGCGCCCTTTGGCAGTGTAGATGGTTATTGGAGGCCTGAGCCGAGGTAGGTCTGGCCGAGGGATGATATCGTGGGCCCTGCCCCTCATATGGTCGATCAATGTCTCGGCCATCATCTTGGCCGAGGTAGGTATTTCTGGGCCGAGGTTATACTTGGGCATATCAATCTTATTGTGGGATAATAAAGTGGTGGAAAAAAGGTATATCCTAGTGCGTTATTGGTCTCTTTCTTGTGTATTTAGGAATGTAGAGGATGGGTTCATTTGGAGATTTTAAGGGGTTTATGGGGCAGTGGAGGACTCGGTTAATTGGGAGATGTGGGAGTAATTGGAGGGAGCAAGGAGTGTCTGTGACGTGCCATGGTGCAGGAGGGTGACTTTAAAATCGTTCGCTTCCCCTTAGAGAGGAGTGGTTGCTGGAGTTGAATTATTTTATGCGGTATTTCTTAAACTTCATCGATGACTTGGAACTCGTGGACCTCCCTTTGGAGGGAGGGGGATTCAGATGGTTCAGTCATTGGGGCGAGCCCTCGCTTTCTCGGTTGGATCGGTTTTTTACTTTCTAATGGGTGGGAGGAGCACTTTTTTGGGGATTCTCAATCTTTCTTGCCTCGAGTGACTTCAGATCGTTCCCCTGTTCTCATGTAGTGTGGAGGTGGAGGGGGGAGGATGCAATTTCATTTTGAGAATATGTGGTTAAAGGAGGACGATTTTGTTAGGAGGATTCAAGAGTGGTGGCAGGGGTATGTGGTGATATGGAATGCGAGCTTCAGACTGGTGGCCAATTTGGCTCACCTCAAAGGGATATAATTCGGTAGAACAAAGATGTGTTTGGGAATGTAGGGTGTGTGATTGAGCAGGTCTTGGAGGATATTAAGGTTATTGACATGAAATAAGGTTCAGGCAGTTTCTCGAGGGATGAGATGTTGATTAGGGAAGAGAAAACAAGGGAGGTGGGGACCAGACTGATCTAGGAGGAGATTAGTTGGAGACAAAAGTCTAAGTCTGTTTGTTTTAGGGAAGGGACAACAATACTAAACATTTTCATAAAGAGGCTAACTCTCATCGCCGCTTTAACCATATCGGGAAGGTGGTAGTTGGGGAGTTGGAGTTCATCAAGGGGAGTGAGGTTCATATGGAGATTTGTTAGTTTTTTGAGAGATTGTATATGGAGGATGAGCCCTGGAGACCCAAGATGAATGGTATTCTAGTGGAGAGCATTTAGGGGGTCGAGGTGGATCAGTTGGAAAGGGTGTTCACAGATGAGGAGGAGGTGCTCTAGGTCTCGAGGTCGATGAGCGGGGATAAAGCGCCTGGTCCAGATGGATTCACTATGGCCCTTTACCAACATTGCTGGTTAGTTCTCAGGATGGATGTGATCATAGTTTTCAGTGAGTTATATTATAGGGGTACTTTCTGAGGAGTTTGAATGCCACGTTTATTACTTTGGTTCCGAAGAAAGGGGCAATGTCATATGTGAGAGACTTTAGATCCATTAGTCTTGTTGGAAGCGTGTATAAGCTCATTGATGTACCCGTTTATACCCTCAGCATGGATGAGGATTACCTAAATACGGACGACACTACGAGGGGACGACCCTTCACCAGGCCCCAGCTGGCCACCACCAGGTCCAGACGACCCTACGAGAGGCCGACCCTCCACTAGGCTCTAGCCGACCCTACGAGGGGCCGACCCTTCACCAGGCTGTAGCCGACCCTACGAGGGGCCGACCCTTCCTCAGGCTCCAGATGACCCTACGAGGGTACGACAGTACGAGGCCAGAATCAAACCAGGCTCCCTACCGGAAGAAACTTTGCCCTCGGCCTCGGCGCATAGGCCGAGGGTGACATCATGACAGCGCGTGGTCCGGGACACGCGTGGAACAGTGCGCGTCAGGCTCATATGACACGTGGCAGACCGTTATAACCGAATCACACCCTCACGTGAGGGAATATTATGTCATCATTTGGCATCTACAGGTGTCGACAGGGGATAGGTTAGATCATCATTCACATGCACCATGCTTACTTGGGGGGTACACTACACCCCCCAAGACCTATATAAACTTGTCACCTACAACCCTACAGGGGATCGATCCATTAACTGTAGCCCTAGCTAAAACTCTGCTGGTACACACAGTAGAGAGGGAGAGAGGGTTATGTGCATTGTATCCAAGGCCATTAGTGCCCATACTTAGTGGATCACACACTCACAGTGGATGTAGGCCAAATTGGCTGAACCACTATACATCATTGTCTAATTTCCTCTTATACTCATCCCCTTCTATACACTTACCTACTTATACACTTATACATCTCCATGGCTGCTACTGCTTGAGCTCACTATCACTTATCTGGTGATGCTAAATCTTAGCATCATCAGTTTGGCGCCGTCTGTGGGAAAATGAAGACATCTCTTCCTTTGTACAGCTTGACCTCACTGGGCACTCTGGTGGTGAACCAACACTCCCCCTGAGAGGAGGTGTTTCACCATTGAAAGAGACCCACTAAGGTTCCCAAGCTCACCAGTATTTCTTCAGTTCAACTTTTCATAGCTCAATCACATGGCACCTGAGATGCCACCACCACCTCTTCCCCCGCCGGATGAGGGGGGAAGACCCAGTTCCAGTCAGCCGCCGCCTCAGTCTGAGATGGCTGATGTGGCAGCAGCCCTAAAGTCTCTGGCAGCCAGCCAGCGGATGATGCAGGAGCAGTTCACAGCTCTAAGTCAGAACATACTGAGACCACCGGGGGTCTCACCTGAGATGATTACTCCGGCAGTAGCTCCAGGACAGCATGAGGCCAGGGGACCACCCCAGGCACCACGTAAAGACCTGCCACCCCCTCAGCGGCGTAGGGATGTTGCTGACCCCCGGCGTTTACGCCTGGGGAGGCAAGGAAACCCTTGCCTTGAGGACAGGTATGACGATCTGGAGGTGGAAGAGGCTCCAGTAGAATGCTGGGAGCCGTATGAGGTCTCCAACAATACTGTACGACCTCTCCAGGACAGTAGAGGAAAGTGCGGGAGACCAAACCCTGATGATCGCCCAAGAGGCTCTGCTTTTGACCGCCTGAGCAGGGGGTCGGCCTTCGAGAGGCTGGGCCCAGTGAATGACCTGCGGGACAAGTTGTCCAAGTCAAGAAGCGCAGCGAGATCTAGGAAAGAAGCAGAAGGCCGACCCCAAAGACGGGACGACGGCCAAAGGGAAGTAAATAGCCGACACAGGCCTGCCGTAGCGGAGCCCTCCATCCACCTCCGAGAAGCAGCAGGGGATAACATCGGCCAGGCCGACCCTGTGAGGCCCTGGAATGACTCAATCCAGCGGTTAGAGGATAAGATTGGCGACATATTGAAGAGCCGGGACCCTCTTCAGAGGGGGTACACCGTAGGCTCACCCTTTGTGGCAAAGATAGTCAACTTCCCCACGCCGTCAAAATTCAAGCCTCCTATGGTCACCCCAAGATATGATGGGAGCACCAACCCTGTCCACCATGTGGAGATGTATCAATCCGCTGCAGACATATACTCTATCTCAGATGAGATGAGATGTCGTGCCTTCTCTGGTACTCTGACAGGGGCTGCGCATGTGTGGTACACGTCTCTTCCAAAAAATTCTATTGGAAACTTTAAGCAGTTGGCAGACCTGTTCATCCATAATTTCTGCTTTGGGGTGAGGCCACAGAAGAAGACCACACACCTGCTCTATGTTAAGCAGGGAAAGAATGAGACTCTGAGAGACTACATAGCCAGATTAAATAAAGAGAAGCTGGAGGTGGAAGACTATGAGGAGAGCATAGCTATGACAACCCTGATTGGAGGGCTCCAAAAGGGGAAGCTATTATGGAAGCTTGCCGAAGACCCTCCGAGGACGATGGCCGAGCTGTTGTCATCAGCAGGAAAGGTGATGAACGCCGAAGAGGCGATGGCTGTAAAATATGAGGACGAAAGAGGAGGTGCAAGTGGGAGTAAATACCCCAAAAAGAACAAAGAGGGGAAGAAGAGAACCATGGATGATAAGTTCGCGGGGTACACCCCTCTGACGGTCAGCTGTGAACAGATCCTCAATGAGATAAAGAGTGACCGGACGCTGAAGTGGCCTGAGAAGCTGAGGGCAGCCCCCGGCAAGAGGAATAAGAACCTGTGGTGTGAATTTCACCAAGACCACGGCCACGTAACAGACAAATGCTTTGCTCTGAAAGATGAGATTGAGAAGATGCTGAAGGAAGGGAAGCTCAGAAAGTACGTCGATAAAGCCGACGTCAAGAGGGGCCGAGGGGACGACCCCAGAAAGAAGCGAGTCGATGCCTGCAGAGAAGGTCCTCAAAAAAGAGGGGACGATCCCTCTGATGATGAGGACGACCCTGACCTCCCGCCGAGAGACGACCAAGGCCCTGTCAAGAGGCTCAATATGATCTCGCTCGGGGTGGGAATGATCTCCGGGGGACTTGCAGGAGGAGGGTCTGAGGTCGCCGACAGGAAGGCCCATGTCGCTGAGGCTAAGGCAGTGACGAAGATGGTGCACTCAATCTTCCTAGAGGTCAAGTCAGAAAAAAGGAAGAAGGTTGATATGGACACTTTGATTGTGGGATTTTCAAGAATGGACTTCAAGGGCCTATTGGCCCCGCATGATGACCCTCTCGTCATCACCACCAGGGTGCACGGGTGCGAAGTGCCGAGGATCCTGGTGGATGGGGGCTCATCCGCAGATGTGATGTTTTGGCCATGCTTCAAGGCCTTGGGCCTCAGTCGTGCCAGACTTGTCCCATACCATCATCCATTGATTGGGTTCAGTGGGGAGAAGGTTCACCCCCTAGGAATATATGAGGCTGATGTCAGGATGGGGGACGAGTGGCCGAGATGGCTCACCAAGAGGGTCAGTTTCTTTGTGCTGGATGAGCATGTGTTTTCGGCATACAACATCATACTGGGACGTGTGGCCCTCAAGGGGTTTGAAGCTGTGCCGTCCACGGTCCACCAGATGGTTAAGTTCCCTACCCCTTATGGGGTGGGGGAAGTTCAGGGAGACCAGACGACAGCGAGAGAGTGCTACTACAACTCCGCTGAAGAAAGGGAGGCACACAAGAGGGCTACAGCCACTTACAACATTGATACCCTAGACCCCAGGGACGAGACGAAGCTCAAAAAAGGAGAGGCCGCTGAGGAGGTAGAACCCATCATCCTCGATGAGGATGACCCGGGAAAAACCGTCCAAGTTGGCAAATCTCTGAAGCCCAGTATCAAGGAAGACCTCATCAAACTGTTGAGGAGAAGGAGAAGCGTCTTCGCGTGGAGTCATGTAGATATGCCAGGGATCGACCCTGAAATCATGTGCCACAAACTCAATGTGGTAGAGGGAGTGAAGCCGGTAAAGCAGAAGAGGAGGATTTACTCTAGAGAAAAGTATGAGGTCATCAGGGATGAGGTTAAAAAATTAGAAGACGCTGAATTTATCAGAGAGGTCATCTACCCTGAGTGGCTGTCCAATGCAGTCATCGTCCCAAAGGCCAACGGCAAGTGGAGAATGTGCGTGGACTTCACAGACCTCAACAAGCATTGTCCCAAAGACAGCTTCCCTCTCCCCCGCATCGATCAGATGGTAGACGCTACCGCAGGCCATGAGCTCATGAGTTTCATGGATGCCTACTCAGGGTATAACCAGATTTTCATGAACCCTGAGGACTCGGAGAGGACCGCCTTCATCACTGACAAGGGGACATACTGTTACAGGGTCATGCCCTTTGGCCTAAAAAATGCGGGGGCAACGTACCAGCGCCTCGTAAACAAAATGTTCGAAGGTCAAATTGGGAAGTCTATGGAGGTTTACGTAGATGACATGCTGACTAAGAGTCTGAAGGCAGAGGATCATGTGGCAGACCTGGAGAGGACCTTTAATACAATGGACAAATACAAAATGAAGCTCAATCCGGCCAAGTGTGTCTTCGGGGTCGGAGCGGAGAAGTTCTTGGGGTTCATTGTCAATCAAAGAGGCATCGAGGCCAATCCTGAAAAGATAAAGGCCCTTATTGAGATGAAGGCCCCCAAGTCCATTAAAGACGTTCAGAGGCTCACAGGGAGAGTGGCTGCCTTGAACAGATTTGTGTCAAGGGCTACAGACAGGTGTCTACCATTCTTCAAGATCCTCAGGAAGGCCTTCGAATGGAGCGAAGAGTGTGATGAGGCTTTCAAGGAGCTAAAATCATACTTAGGGTCTCCCTTGCTGCTGTCACGACCCGTGCAGGGTGAACGACTTTACGTGTACCTTGCTGTCTCAGAGTCCGCTATCAGTGCAGCAATCGTAAGAGACGAAGACGGGATACAAAAGCCTGTATATTTCAACAGCAAGGCACTCCAGGGGGCAGAGCAGAGATACCCGAGGATGGAGAAGTTGGCCTATGCCTTGATCCATGCCTCAAGGAAGATGAAACCGTACTTCCAGTCCCATACTATGGTCATCCTTACTGACTCTCCTCTTAGACAGGTCCTACACAAGCCTGAAAAATCAGGAAGGCTAATGACCTGGGCTATAGAGCTGGGGGAGTTTGACATTGTGTATCAGCCTAAGACAGCCATTAAGGGGCAGGCCTTGGCAGACTTCGTGGCTGAGTTCACCTGGGAAAATGATGAAGCCGAGGGTGAGACCCTCGGGAAGGCAGATACAGAAGACAGACCCGCAGACACACCCGCAGATATGGCTGAGACAAGCACCGCTAGAAGGAAAGTGACTGAAAACGAAGAGGGAAGATACATCTTTAGACAGGGGTCCCTCTCTGAGGGAAATTTTTCTGAAGAAAAGACTCCGTGGAGCCTCTTCGTTGACGGGTCCTCCTGTGATAGCGGAAGTGGTGCTGGACTGATACTATCAGCACCCGATGGCACAGACGTCGAATACGCCCTGAGGTTCAGCTTCAAAGCCTCCAATAATGAGGCTGAATATGAGGCCTTAGTAGCAGGCCTCTGCTTGGCCAAGTCTCTTAGTGTCGGCCAGATTTTGGTCCATAGTGATTCAAGGCTAGTCGTAAATCAGATACTAGGAGCCTACGAGGCCAAGGACGAGAGAATGGCTAGGTATCTTGACAAGGTGAGGTCGTTGCTGAAAAACTTTAATGAAGTGAAACTCAAGAGGATACCTAGGCTCGACAATGGTCGTGCTGACGCCCTTGCAAGGTTGGCCTCAGCTACTAGGACAGACATAAGGAGGACAGTCCCAGTGGAAATCTTGCTACGACCAACTATCGAAGAGGACGAGGGAACACTTGGCATTTGCATGAATGTTTCTCAAGAACCTTCATGGATGGATCCTCTGATCAGATACATTAAAGGAGGAGGGATGCCAGAAGCAAGCCAAGAGAGGAAGAAGCTGAGATACAGGGCTGTAAAGTTCACTGTCATCGGAGACACGCTGTACAAAAAGGGGTTTCTGCTCCCCTTACTTAGGTGTGTGCATCCTTCAGAAGTCCCTTCCATTTTGTAAGATGTGCATGAAGGGTCGTGCTCAAGCCACATTGGGGGTAGATCCCTAGCGAAGAGGGTAATAACCCAGGGGTACTGGTGGCCGACCTTAGGAAAAGATGCTGTCGCATATGTTAAAAAGTGTGACAAATGCCAAAGATTTGCTACCATCCCTCACCAACCTCATCAGCCTCTTACCTCCATTACATCCCCATGGCCGTTTGCAGTGTGGGGGATTGACCTGGTAGGACCCTTACCGAGGGCAGTCCATAACCATCGGTTCCTCATCGTAGCAATTGACTACTTTTCAAAGTGGGTAGAGGCCGAGCCGATGGTCACGATTACAGAGCAGAAGACCTTCCAGTTCATCTGGAAGAATGTGATATGCAGATATGGTCTACCCAATACCCTCATCTCGGATAACGGGACCCAGTTCAAGAATGCCTCTCTGCAGAAGTACTGTGAGAGGGTAAGCATCAAATAATTTTTCTCCACCCCAGGCCGACCTCAGGCCAATGGGCAAACCGAAGTTACGAACAGGACAATCCTAGATGGGATTAAGAAGAGGCTTGAGGAGGCAAAAGGAAGATGGGTCGAGGAGTTATATGCAGTGTTGTGGGCATACAGGACGACAGTAAGGACCTCTACCGGGGAGACCCCATTCATGTTAGCTTATGGATCAGAAGCAGTCATCCCCACCGAAGTGGAGTTTCCTACTCATAGGGTCCAAATGTATGACCCCCAGGGGAATACGGAAGAGAGAAGACTTGACCTAGACCTGATTGAGGAAAGAAGGGAGGATGCTGAGATAAGGCAAGCTTCCTACCAGCAGAGGACCGCAAGGTTTTACAACCAAAGGGTGAAACAGAGGCCTATCGCAGTGGGAGACTTGGTTCTTAAAAAGACTTGGCAGAAACCCAACAAGCTCCATCCTAATTGGCATGGCCCATATAGGGTCATCGATGAAGTTGTCCCAGGGACCTACAGGCTAGAAAACTTAGAGGGGGAACCTTTTTCAAACCCCTGGAATGCAGATCATTTGAAGAAATACTATCAGTAGTGTTGTAAGGTCTTGAAAGGCCATAATTGTAATTAGGGTTGCTCCAACAGAACACTTGGAAAATTAATGAGAAATATCAGTGTTTCCTTCATCCTATTGTTAGTCCTAGCATGCATGGGAAGTTGATCCCTCGGCTATATTGGGGACCAGTGGAGGGGACGACCCCTCCACTCTCCTCAAAAAAGACGAGGGAAGACTACATTAAAATCCATTAATTTGGTTAGTTGATCCCTCGGCTATAATGGGGACCAGTGGAGGGGACGACCCCTCCACTCTCCTCAAAAAAGACGAGGGAAGACTAAATTAAAATCCATTAATTTGGTTAGTTGATCCCTCGGCTATAATGGGGAGCAGTGGAGGGGATGACCCCTCCACTCTCCTCAAAAAAGACGAGGGAAGACTAAATTAAAATCCATTAATTTGGTTAGTTGATCCCTCGGCTATAATGGGGACCAGTGGAGGGGACGACCCCTCCACTCTCCTCAAAAAAGATGAGGGAAGACTAAATTAAAATCCATTAATTTGGTTAGTTGATCCCTCGGCTATAATGGGGACCAGTGGAGGGGACGACCCCTCCACTCTCCTCAAAAAAGACGAGGGAAGACTACATTAAAATCCATTAATTTGGTTAGTTGAACCCTCGGCTATAATGGGGACCAGTGGAGGGGACGACCCCTCCACTCTCCTCAAAAAAGACGAGGGAAAACTAAATTAAAATCCATTAATTTGGTTAGTTGAACCCTCGGCTATAATGAGGGCCAGTGGCGGGGACGACCCCTCCACTCTCCTCAAAAAAGACGAGGGAAGACTATATTAAAATCCATTAATTTGGTTAGTTGATCCCTCGGCTATAATGGGGGCCAGTGGAGGGGACGACCCCTCCACTCTCCTCAAAAAAGACGAGGGAAGACTAAATTAAAATCCATTAATTTGGTTAGTTGAACCCTTGGCTATAATGGGGACCAGTGGAGGGGACGACCCCTCCACTCTCCTCAAAAAAGACGAGGGAAGACTAAATTAAAATCCATTAATTTGGTTAGTTGATCCCTCGGCTATAATGGGGACCAGTGGAGGGGACGACCCCTCCACTCTCCTCAAAAAAGACGAGGGAAGACTAAATTAAAATCCCTTAATTTGGTTAGTTGAACCCTCGGCTATAATGAGGCCACATTAGGGGACGACCCCACAGTGGTCCTCAAAAAAGACGAGGGAAGGGATAGTAGCATCAACAGTGAGCAAGCCATAATAAAATGAAATAAGGAAGACAGCAATTATGGAAGAGACTGGTATTAATCAAATATAAGTATCAAGTGTTTTTACAAAGCCTTTGAACAAAATTACAAAAATAAGGGTATGGGCTACAGGCAGCCACCCTAGGGGACGACATCAGAGGGCAGAGCCTCAACATCAATGGGAATGGTCTCCTCAGGTACCAGCACCGGATGATCTTCAGATGTACCGACCCCTTCGAGCTGGACTTGGGCCTCCACTTGGTTGAGGGCCTCGGCAATCAGGGGGTCGTCCAGTTGAACACCCTCCAGTGATGGGCGAACAGAGGAGACGACATCGCCAAATTTGAGGACGACCCATCGGCAGGCCGTCTTGAT
The DNA here is from genome assembly GCA_949130495.1 of Sambucus nigra. Taxonomy (NCBI): domain Eukaryota; kingdom Viridiplantae; phylum Streptophyta; class Magnoliopsida; order Dipsacales; family Adoxaceae; genus Sambucus; species Sambucus nigra. Next base: position 396,832,903 of record OX422219.1, on the reverse strand, counting down.
CCCCCTCTCAAGATATTCAAGGCCGAAGCCCTGAAATTCATCTGAAGTCTTGTATGCCTCCACAGCATCAGCCTCAGCTTTCTTGATGGCTGCTTCCAGATCAGTCTTATGACGGGCCTCCAGGTTGATCAGAGCCTCATCCTTATCCTTGATCAACAAGTCCTTGTCTTTGATCAACAAGTCCTTGGCCTGAAGATCGGCATCATGCTGCCTCGTCAGCTCATCAAGGACTCTAGCATGCTCAGTCCTTGTGCTCTCCAGCTCGGCCCTCGCAGTGTCCAGCTCTGTCCGTAGGTCAGCCTCTTGTTGGATGGCCCTCTCAGCTTCATGGAATTTCTGTTGATTCTCGGCCATCCACTTGGTGGCAGAGGTGAAGGCACAGACAGACTGCAAGAAAAATGAAGATATATCAAGGGGGGCCGAGGAAACACCGAAAGAATGAAATTAAAGGTCAGAGCCAATACCTGAGCAAGGGAGTGCAGACCGTAGTCATACACTTTGGCTGGAGGCATCTGCGCCAAGAACTCGAAGTCGGAGGCCGACGGTGCAGAGAACATAGAGGCCTTTGCTGCCCTCAAGTTGGCAATAAGAGATGAGGGGTCGGCCCTTAGATGGGACAGATTTTGAGACCAGAAGGCCCTCATGCTTGATGAAGAGGTTGCTCCCTCAGAGGCCTCGGCCCTGGCCCTCGTCTTAGGGTCAGGACGAGGCTCGACTGGAGCCTCAGGCTCCTTCCTTTTGTGGCTAACAGCTGTCGGCTCAACAACTGTCGGCCCTGAGGCCCTTGTCTTCTTAGGAGCTTGCTGAGGCTCCTTCCCCTTCTTCTTTGACAGACCAGCAAGAAGGCTTGGAGCAGTCATATCCCAGAGATAATCTGACACGCCTGCAGGACGACCTGAAAAGGATACGATGAATCAGAAAAGTTCAGAGATAAAGAGAGAACACTTCAAAAATAAGTAAAGAAGGGAAAATGTTCAGTATAACTCACATAGTTCTGTCAGAGGGCCGACCCTCAGACCAGCTTCTTTAAGGAAGCGAGGGGTCATCAAATCTTCGAACTTTGGGATCTCACCCTCTCTCCCTCGTCCCCTCAGATACTCAACAATATCCCTCTCCTCCAAGCTAAGTCCGGGGTCTGACCTAGTTTTCATGGAGGGGTTAGACCATCTGTTAGGAACCCTCGGAGCATCGGCAGAAGGGGACGCCTCGGTGGAGCTCTCCCATGCCCCAGATATGAAGAAGAACCTTTTTTTCCAATCATGATTGGAAGTTTGAGCCACGTGGAGCAGCTTCTTCTCAGACCTTCTCGCTCCCAGATGATAGTATCCGGGCTGTTTAGATGAAGAGGTGATATTGTAGCAGGCCAAGAACACGTCGGACGAGGGCTCGTCAGTGAAAGCATTTTTCCACAAAGAGATGTACCCCAGAATCGTCCTCCAAGAATTGGGTGGAAGTTGCGAGGGGGAGACGCCCAGAGCCGACAGAATATCTATAATGGCAGGGTGAAAGGGAAGTCTGACACCTACTTTGAACATTTGCTCGTAGACTGCAACTTCTCCCTCTTCACCCTCAAAGACCCTCTCATCCTCAGAGGGAACCCTCATAGTCACCCCAGGTGGCACTCCGTAAATATGCCTCCATATCAGAAGATCCCTATCCCTGACAGAGGAGATAAAAGACGAGGCATGGGAGGTATCAACCTCATCATCTGTTTCATCGTCCTCATCCTCCTCATCACCTGCAGGAGGACCCTGAGGAAATGCCACTTGGAAGGCGTTGGGGGATAGGGTTGTCACAGGGACAGCCTCAGAGGGGATCGTACCCTCGGCCTCTCGGGGAGGGCTAAGGTCAGGTGAGTCCCTTCTACCAGAAGTTCCAGCACCAGTTGGAGAGGAGGTTCTCTCGTCCATCTCACTTGGGTTGGGTGTCTCGGCTGGACGAGACGACGACCCAAAAGACTCAGAGGGTTCAGATGGTCTAATGGTGGCAAGAGGAATGGGAAAGATGGGTCGTACCCAATTAGGGTCGGCCCCTCGTCTCCTCTCTTCCTCTTCCTCTATTCGTCTGATCTCGGTAAATAGTTTCTCTCTCAGGGACGGGAATTCAGACACCAGGTTGTAAAGCCTCCTAAGCATTAAGGGGAAGACCCAACACTTAAAGAAATTATACTAGACTTGGCTAATTTAACCACAAACACTTGGGAGATTGACCAGGATTGACCTTTGGATTAAATAAAGAACTCGAGGGTTTTCGTCAAGAACGTTCGAAGAACCAGTGACCGGAGAAGACGCCGGAAAAAGCTATGGGGGAACTCTAAGAACCAGATGACCTACGACCCTAAAAAATAGACAGAAATGAAGACAAAAGAAGGAAAAAGGAGAAAAAGGTTACCTGATGAGGAGAAGGGCAAGAACGCTGCTGAGACCTGGGAAATCGGAGGCTGAAATGGCAATGGGAACTGGTTCTAGAGAGAGAATAGACTTGGGCGCGAAGAAGAAGAAGATGAAGAGAGAGTTTGAAAAATCTCTTAAATACTCTTGTAATGAGTGGACCCATTTACCGAAGAAAGATATAATTAGGGCACAAGGCCCCAAGCGTACTGCACAGCCGCCCTGCCTTGGAAACTGGAACAGCAATGAGTATCTGCACAGGTGTCACTCACCTAACTGATCACACGTGTCTCGAATTCAGCAAATATCCCTCAGCCATCCCAATGACACCTATGGCTAAGGGCTGGGGGGTGATTAATGTACCCGTTTATACCCTCAGCATGGATGAGGATTACCTAAATACGGACGACACTACGAGGGGACGACCCTTCACCAGGCCCCAGCTGGCCACCACCAGGTCCAGACGACCCTATGAGGGGCCGACCCTCCACTAGGCTCTAGCCGACCCTACGAGGGGCCGACCCTTCACCAGGCTGTAGCCGACCCTACGAGGGGCCGACCCTTCCTCAGGCTCCAGACGACCCTACGAGGGTACGACAGTACGAGGCCAGAATCAAACCAGGCTCCCTACCGGAAGAAACTTTGCCCTCGGCCTCGGCTCATAGGCCGAGGGTGACATCATGACAGCGCGTGGTCCGGGACACGCGTGGAACAGTGCGCGTCAGGCTCATATGACACGTGGAAGACCGTTATAACCGAATCACACCCTCACGTGAGGGAATATTATGTCATCATTTGGCATCTACAGGTGTCGACAGGGGATAGGTTAGATCATCATTCACATGCACCATGCTTACTTGGGGGGTACACTACACCCCCCAAGACCTATATAAACTTGTCACCTACAACCCTACAGGGAATCGATCCATTAACTGTAGCCCTAGCTAAAACTCTGCTGGTACACACAGTAGAGAGGGAGAGAGGGTTATGTGCATTGTATCCAAGGCCATTAGTGCCCATACTTAGTGGATCACACACTCACAGTGGATGTAGGCCAAATTGGCTGAACCACTATACATCATTGTCTAATTTCCTCTTATACTCATCCCCTTCTATACACTTACCTACTTATACACTTATACATCTCCATGGCTGCTACTGCTTGAGCTCACTATCACTTATCTGGTGATGCTAAATCTTAGCATCATCACTCATCTTCAAGGTCTTATCGGTTAGACTTAGAAAGGTGATTGATCCTCTTATTTTGAATGCGTAAAGCGCCTTTATCGGTGGTCGTGAGATCCTTGATGCGGCTTTGGTGGCGAATGAGCACATTGAATCTATGTTGAGGGGTGGGATTTCGGGTGTTATATGTAAGCTGGATATTGAGAAGGTCTATGACCATGTGAGCTGGGAGTTCCTTTTATATTTTCTTAGGAGGATGGATTTTGGGGAGTGGTGGTGAAGGTGCATGAAGAGATTCATTTCCTCAGTCAAATTCTCAGTCCTTTTGAATGGGGTTCCAAAAGGTTTCTTTTTGAGCTCATCTGGTCTTCGGTAGGGTGACTCATTGTCCCCTTTCCTTTTTATCTTGGTTATGGAGGCATTCACTTGGATGTTGATGAGGACGATGAAGGGGGTCTAGTATCTAATTTTTTGATAGGGAGATCTGGTCCCGATCCATTCGAGATCTCTCACCTACTGTTCACAGATGATACAATTATTTTTTATGGGGGAATTATGGAGGAAGTAAGGACATTAAGGATGTTGCTGGTGTGTTTTGAGGTTGTGTCGAGTTTACGTATCAATGTCAGTAAGAGTGAAATGATAGTCGTGGGAGAGGTGGGTTTACGTATCAATGTCAGGAAGAGTGAAATGTCTCCTCGCTCCCATCTACTTATATTGGCCTCCCGTTAGGGGAGAAGTTTAAGTCTTCTTCGATGTGGAATTTGATTCTTGAGAGGGTTTAGAAGAGGCTAACCAGATGGAAGCATAACTACCTTTCCAATGAGGGTACATTGACATTGATCAAAAGTGTGTTATAGAGCCTTCCGACATATTTTATGTATGTTCTCCCTTTACCTGGTATCATCGGAAATAGGCTCGATAAGTTGATGATGGATTTACTGTGGAGATATCATGATGATCAATTCAAGTATTGTTTGGTGAGTTAGGATGAGGTGTGCATGCCACTGTAAGCGGGTGGGACTGGGGTGAGGATCTTATCCCATTTCAATAAGGCTTTACTGGGTAAGTGGCTGTGGCGCTTTAATAAGGAAGGAGACAAATTGTGGATAAAAGTCGTGGTAGCAAAAAGTGGGGTCGGTACGCATGGGTGGGGTCCTAATGTGGGGATCTATGCTCATGGGGTTGGGTGGTGGAGGCTTATTGAGCTTGGGAGGGGATAGTTCTCTTTACACACTTTCTTCCAGCTCAGGAGTGGGAGTTGTATAAAGTTCTGGATAGATAAATGGGGTTCGAGAGGGGGGGGGGGGGGCTCTTTGGAGGTCCTCTTCCCGACATGTTTAGGATTGGGGGAGATAAAGAGGGGATAGTTAAGGATCATAGGTGTAGGATAGGGGATAGTGAAATTTGGGACCCGAAGTTTAGGAGGAAACTTTCGGATTGGGAGTTGGAGGAGGCGGAGGAGTTATTTGAATGGATGAGTTTGGCACCGACTCTGCCTTTTGGGGAGGATAGGTTGAAGTGGTCGAGCTGTCAGGATGGTATTTTTTCAGTTAAAAAGCTTTATAATGTGTTGAGGGGTAGTGGGGTGTGTCTTTTCCATGGAAGACCATTTGTAAGAGTCATGTGCCTCCCAAGGTTTGCTTCTTTGTGTGGACCGCTACTAGACAGGCCATCTTAACCATCGAGGGGCTTTAGCGTAGAGGGAGGTGGATGTACAACATATGTTGGTTATGTAGGAAGGAGGATAATATGTTCAATCGTCTTCTTCTTCACTATCAGTTGACTAGGGGCTTTGGGATTTGTTTTTCTCTTTAGGATAGTTTCTTTGTGTTATGCCTCGTACGGCGTGGGAGTTGTTAGCGGCTTGAAGGAGGCCTAGGGGTTGGTCTAGTCTTCAAAAGGTTTGTATAATGTTACCTCATTGTATCTTTTGGACCATATGGAAAGAGAGGAATAGGAGATGCTTCGAGGGGGTCGATCTTGATACTTTTTGACTTCTGTATAGTTTTCTGAGTCTTTTCCTTACTTGGTATAGCAAAAGGCCTGTTTCGTCGTTGTCTGTCTTTCTTGAGTTTTTGGAGGAGTTTCAGGGGCATGGCTAGATTGATTTGGTCCACGACCCTTTGTTTTTTTGCTTTGTATATATGGGATTCCGCCCCCTTAGGCGGGTTTGGTTTAGTGAATCATTTGCTTATAAAAAAAGTGTTGTCACATAAGGCGGAGGTCAGGGATGTATATTTATAACTTGTCTTTTCTGTATGTATCGTTGTTGAAGCCAGTTAATCAAAACCCTTGAATACCTACAAACATGATAAAACTAGAATTGTGGTAAGTGTGGGTGTCAATCCAACTCTAAAAAGTGAAACAAATGACAAATCATGTAATTCATTTTTTTATTTATTTTCTTTTTAGATTTTTTTTTTACTTTTTCTATTTTTTATGATTTTTTTATATTAAAACAATTTTCATGGGGTGATGAGATAAATAAACTAATGGAAGGAATATACTAAACTAGAAGAAAAGTTTAATGAAATAACTAAAAAGTGTGATTAAAATTAGTGACGTATAACTAAACAAAAATATAAAATATGAAATAAGTGAGAAAATAAAATTGAGGACTAACAAGGGATATGATGTCACCATTTATTTTAGTTAATCATAATTAATTAATTCATTGAAATTAATTATCCCAAGTTAGTATCAAAATCACAAATCAACTCTCGCTGCAAATGTAATTTTAATAATAATATTTTAGAAAATTAAATTCAACACTCCTACAACTCTTGAAAAGTAGATCTAAACTTCATTTAATAAATCACCCTCTAGGATCAATTTATTAAATTAGTTTAAATCATGAAAAGTAGCATAGAGTTGAAATTCAAAGAAATAAATTCACATTTTAGAAAAACCTATCTCTAGTTCTATTCTAAAATCGCAAATAAGACTAGAATTTTGATTTTCGCTCGAAAATCATTTACCCTCTCTCGAGGCGTAAATTGAAATGTAAGAGTGCAAAGTTAATCATCAAAAGGACATTTAATTTAAATAAACTAATTAAAATAGTATTGACATCAAATAATGGGAACACCCTACCCCTCGAAAGGGGATTCTAGCCTAGCATGGTGATAAAACATAATAAATATAATATTATCAACAAACTAAGCATGAAGTAAAAAAAAATAGAAATAAGAGAAAAAATCATAGAATCAATTCTCCTTGAATTTCAAGTTTAACTCTAAACTCTTCAATATAATCCAAACTCTCACAATTTAATCCTCACAAATTATCTAAAAAATAAAATAAAAAACTATTTACAAGGTGTTTCTCTCTCTAGGATTTTCTTTTCTCTCTAGTTCTATGGGACTCACTCTGGGATTTTCTCTCTATAATATCCTCTCTCCTTTTTCTACATAACTCCTCAAATTGATCTTCAACTTCTTTTCTAGGAGATGCAAGTGGCTAGGGGTAAAATAAAAAGAATTATATGCATGAGGAGCGGTTAATGTGAATAAGGGTGAGGTGGATAGTGCACATATGTGCATATGGGAGGAGGTGTGAGGGTATAATAGGAAATAAGAGGCATGACACTTTTAAGATATGTGGGTTTGTTTCTGTTTGGATTTGTGCAGAATTAATTTTTGGTTGTGAGTAGTTCTAGGTGGGTTTTGCGAGGTCGGGTTTTGGCTCGGGAAGATTGGATGGATGGTTTGGGGTTTGTTCATGTTGGATCTGGGTTTAGAAGATGGATCAAGGTCACGGGTAGGCCGTAGGAATAAAGCGGGTTTGGGTTTGGCAATCGATTATGGGATGCTCCGACGAGGAGGTCCATGAGTTGAGTGGGTTGAAGAGGGATGAAAATCGGGTATGACCGATATGGGGTTAAGTACAACTGGTAAAGGGGTGATAGGGTCGGTTTGACCAGGGCTATAGGGTCAAAGGTGGTAAAGGGGTGATAGAATCTGGTTAGGGAGATTTGGGTTGGTTTGAGCTCTCTGTTTTACCCGGGTTCGTGGGGTTATAAGGTGGGTTCGGGTAAGGGGAGGTATAAGGCAGGATGAGTTACGGCTATGGACATGAGAGAGGAGATCCGAATTTTGGTGTTGGTAGTTAAGGGGGTAGTGATTATGGAGGTGTTGGAAGATGATGAATCATTGGGGATGTGTTTGGGTTGGATAGGGTGTATGGGTCATAGTATGTGTGTGTATGAGTTTAGATTTGAACCCAAAAAAAAAAATTACCTAACACTAATTAAAATAAAATCTACTAAAAAAAATTAAATCCTAACCTAATAAAAACTAAATATTTACAAATCTACTAAAAAAGTATATAAAATCAAAAATACATTGAAATTTAAATTCCTAATTTAAAAATAACACTAAACTAATAAAATATTAAAAACTAAAAAAATCAAATAAAAATAAAACTCACACCTAAATAAAAAATATATATATAAAAATAGCCGACGGACAAAAAAATCCTAAAACTATACAAGATTCAAAACAAAATATAAAATAAATTCTAAAATTAAAAAACGACTCAAATAAAAATCTAAAAAATTAGTAAATAATAAAAATAAAATAAGAGGTGCAAACTAAACACACACGAGGCTCGGGACAGGTCTGAAATCGGTGTAGGCTAGGTTCGGGTTTAGGGACAGGGTAATAGGCACAGGGATTGGGTTCAACCTCCTTTTAACGTGCATCTTCCTCGAAATTTGGTTTTAAAATCCGCAAGTGCAAGCAAGCCTACACAACAGACAAATACGCGTATAAAACCCATTTCGTCGAGAATTAGCAATTAAAATTATCTATCTGGGGTTTTATTTAAACACTTTTGGGTTCTTATCACATCACCCCCAAACAAAACATTGCTAGTCCTCGAGCAAAAATAGAGAGAAAGAAATAGAAGAAACCAAAAGTGTACCACTTTCGCGGGTACTTGCGATTACACTTAGCATGTGAAACAAGCCTTTAAACATATAGTTTGTCCTACAGGACGAGTGTTGTCCCGTGAGGGTATGCAGAGAATATACCCACAAAATTCTTTATTTGCAAACGACAGTAAATCTTTTATTAGACGTAGAACAATCGCACAGTCCATCACTAGATAAATATTTTGAGCAATACAAGCTAGAAGTGTAAAAAAAAATTTAGCTAAGTAAATACTCAAGGCACATCCTTTCTAGAACTCAATGTGTGTGGTGTGAATCAGTCAAAACGGGTTGAGTATTATAAGAGTAATTCTTAAACCGTCTTTTTAGAATCAATGCTTCAACTTCAAAATCTCACGAATATATCTCTCTCAAATGAACTCACGATATCTGGGTAAGTGTGGTCGCTCTCGTGTGTAAGGAGGTGAGTAAATGTAAGAAAGGTCAAGCATCTCAAACATCTCACACACAAATAAGAAAGAACGAACATGTTATAAAGAAAAGTGATCTCATTAAAGAATGCTAATCACTATAGTGAGAACGTCGAGTTATTCACCACTTTGATCTTCATTTGACTGAACACCTAGGTGAAAACATGGATGTTTATGTATGAGGGAGAAATGAAATGAAAAGGATATGATAAGATAAGGGAGGATGGCGCTATGATGGATGTTTGATAAGATTTTTCTATACTTGAGGAACAAATGTCTTTATTTCACAAGCACTTGACTGCAAACTTTCTCTTTTTCTTTTTTCATTTTTCATTTTTCTTCTTATTTTTTCTTTTCTTCTTTTTTCACTCCTTTTCTCCTTTTTCTTTCTATTTTTCCATTTATTTATTTTTTTGTTTTTGTTTTTCTCTTTTTTAACTTTTATACTCTCAACATTCCCACTCTTTTTCAAAATGCTAGGTGACAGTGGTGCTATAAAAATAGGGATGGTAGATGGTGAAGATATGGAAAATTAAAGGTGCATGGATGTGGATGTATTGGTGAAAGTCTGGTGATCGGGATAAACTTCAAGACACATGTTTCTTAGAGCTCGAAAGTGATGTCGTTCTGAGTGATCAATCCGAAAATGAAGAATAATGAGATCATCTAACAATTTAAGTGCGGACCCAAAGGAAGTTGAATCAACTTCTGACTCGTAGATTGTGTAAAACTCTTTGAAAGGTGAAAGGAACAAATCTCACAAGCTAAAGTCTCCTCTAGTGATCCTTAAGGTTTTCTTGAGAATTATAGTTCTCTTCAACTATAACCCGTAGTGATGTGATAAGTGCGCAAATTTTGTTGAGTATCAAAATTCATGGTGCAAAATGCGTTGATACGTATTACATAAGATATTTAGAAAAAAATATCGTTTACCTTGATTCCTAGACTTAAAAGATGGATGATAAAAAATTCACGTCAATGAGTGAGATGAAAGAAATTGCACAAAAAATTTAAAAATTAGGTTTTGAATTTTCTTTTTTTTTCAAAAGAGGTACGATTTTGATAAAAATCCCCCCCCCCCCCCCAAATAAAAAGGAACATCGCCCTCGATGTTAAATAAAAATATTTTTAAAATTAAGAGTAGAAGGGAGGGAAGAGATCGCCATAATCAACAGCTAATGAAGTGGATCAAATGTGTCAAGAATAAAATCTGAATAAGTAATGAGATAAAAAAAATTGTACAAGTCTATAAACAAGGTAAAGCATTGGGTAATGTGAACCACCACCCCCAAACAGGATATGACTCATACTCAGAAATAGTGGGCTGCCTCCCGATATCGCTAAGTTTAACTTCTTCAGCCAGATCGAAGGACACTCACCCTAAAGATAAGAACTATAAAAGCATGAGGCGACATAAAAATTGGGTGATGCTAATCACCCCCAAACAAGAATGAAGCGTCAGTCTTGTTGGATGAAAGATAAAAGGTCAATGCACTTGTATGGCAAAGTGCATCACACAATGCAAAGCATCGGTGGACCATGGGCGAGTGGGTATTAGGGTAAGGGTGAGAAAGTCAAGGGAGAATAAGCATCGATCACGGGCCTTATTAGGCGTAAATGTGAGGGAAACAATGGCCCTATAAGCGTAATGATCAAGTTGGATATGAAGGAAATATGGTTTGGAAAGTGGAATGTAATGGGGCTCATAGAAATCGTACAACACCACAAGAGATTGGCGGGCATGGTGTAACAATCTTTGTGTCACGGAAGTGGAGAGTAACACCACAAATACTCTCATGGATGGTGGAGGGTGGTTTCAGGTGAGGACTAATATATATAGGGATGAGAACATGCAGGGTATAATATCAAGGTCCAGACCAGGTGGTGGAGTGGAAGGGACAAATGGTGGGTCGGGTGGGACAAAGGGTGGGGGAAGATGATCCAACTCAAGAGTAGGAGACACACCATCCTCATGAAGCTCAGAGCGATCCTTAAGGGGACTCGCTGGAGGAGATGTGGAAGTAATGGTGATCCACCAGAGCCTAAGCCTAATGGTAATTATTGGGTGGACTTAAAAGAGTCTTAAGAGAACCCAACACCTTGGGGGTAGTATCTCGCTACGCTAATTCGAAGGATAGAGGGTCTCGGTATCCACTTATCTATTGAAACATATGCGTCTCCTCGAATCTCAATCAAAATTTTGATTCTTGTTTCACCGATCTCTCAAACGTGTATTAGATCGAAACCCAAGTCAATTAGTTCATCGATCTCAAAAAATATCCTCAATTTTTTATCACAGGCAAAGCCAAAATCTCCACAGATTTTTAATTCAAATTGCGGAAATTTTTGTTTTAAAAAACACCATTAAAATATCTAATTTAATGTTTAAAAGGACTTTTTCTAAAAAAAAAATAAGAAAGAACCAAAGCCAAATAGTGCAATTGGAAGATTTTTGGGGCTGTAAACTGTAAAAGGGTTTCTGTAAAAAAAAAGTGGAGTTGTCAAATTTGAATTCACAAAACTCTCTTTATGTAAAAGGGATCAGTTGAAAAAGAGTCCTCAATTTCAAAATCATTCCAGCCAATCAAAAATGTTTTAAAATGCTTGATCACTACGAAACTAGGGGAATAGGAATAAAAACAAAACACCCCACAAAAATTAACCAAGCCGTTAAAATCTCCATTAACCCCCTCTATAGAGAATCTCACCCCTGATATAGATGTGGTTTGAGCCACTATAGAGGCAATCCATATCCATGAGAATGGAGGATTGAGATACAATCACAAGCGTCCGAATCTAATGGCTAATACACGAAACAACATCGGGATACATGACTTCCAAATTTCTTTTTCTCGTTTTGTATTTTGAAGCACCATTGTAGGTTAAAATTTTTGGGATAATTTAAAATGCTAAAGGATTTTCACTAAAAATAATGTAGCATAAAATTTAGATAAAAACACTTTATAAAAATCCTAGAATTATTTTCAAAATCTTAAACAAAAAATACAAAAGTAAAAATGATTTTTGTATTTCAAATAATAATTTTTCCCATAAGTTATAAGTGATTGTGTCTCATTGAACTTTGGTGTGATGGATCATTCGTGCAGCATTGATGCCATTGTATCGATGAGGTAAAATTCGGTTGTGTAGGAAATCTTCAATGAAACTGACACAAACCTAAAGGACATTTTTGGATTCGAAATTTTGACAACAACGAGAACTATGTTCTTACAAATTTCCTAATTTTTCAATTTCGGGACAAAACAAAAAACGGCATAACAAAAAAATAAATCATCCTACACATCAGTTGCTACCTAGTCCCCACCCCCCAAGACTCAATATTCATGATATACTTAATCTATCTTAAAAAATGTACTCATAGAACTTGTCAATTACACACATGTAAAATATACCACGCAAAAGTACAAAAGATACAAGAGAGATATAAAAAAGTCAAAATGTATAAATAAAGTATAATGCATACGCATAAAAATACTCCCCCTCTATTTAAAAAATCTCTCCCCATTGGAACTGTCTCACCCTCACCTTTTAATGTTGGTTTAAGTTTCAAACTAGGACAAATTTTAATTTAATGGATATTTTTTGTTAAAGTTTCAAAGTAGGGAAAATTTTAAAATTTATTGGATATTGTTGGTTTAAGTTTCAAACTAGGGAAAATTTTAATTTTATGGATATTCTTGGTTTAAGTTTCAAACTAGGGCAAATTTTAATTTTATGGATATTGTTGGTTTAAGTTTCAAACTAGGGAAATTTTAATTTAAAGGATATTGTTGGTTTAAGTTTAAAACTAGGGCAAATTGGATATTATCCGTTTAAGTTTGGGGAAGAAATATAAAAATATACATCTCCGTTAATATTGATGCTAAATTTGGGATTAATTTTAGGGTTAATTTTAGGGCTGAAATATAAAAATATACATCTCCATTAAATTTAAGTCCCAAAAATGTATAATCTATTAATTGTAGGGGTAATGTTTGTAAGGGTTAATTTTAGGGTTGATTTTAGGGATTGTTGGCTTAAATGACAAAAGTAGGTATTCAAAACCTAATAACTTAACGGTTGATGATTCATTAGAGCCATAATTTATAGGAATCATATTCACGCCCTCGTACATAATAACTCGTTAATGATTCATTAAAGTCATTATTTATAGAAATTATAATCACGCCCTCGTTAATTTTTCTCAAGAAAAATGAGTCACGATGTTAATAAATGGAACAAGAGTGGGAAAGGTTGCAATTGGACCGCACGCGTACATCTTTCATTAATGATCCTTATAAAGTGTGTACTCCGATTTATTGGTATGGGAATATAAAGATCGAAAAATTTAACTACCTTGTAAACCGTGGAGTTCATCTCCAGTAAGAGTACTTGTTCGATCGTATTCTATTTTCCCTATCATAATGTTGGGATGAATCTCTACAATATATATATATATATATCGCGTACATAATTCTGATAGACCACTGACCTTGCTTACGCTATTAGAGAAGGCAGAAAAAAATTCACCCATTATGGATAGAATTACATACAAAGAGCATTGGCGAAGACTGTGATGTCTCACGATATATGCACGTCAAAGTCAATCTTGTCAATAGGCTGAAGAGGATGAGATTTCGAGTTCATGTTGCTGACATCTATGCATCCATTATTGATATGCTTCCTCCTAATTGGCCATGTGCAAAATACATAGGTTTTTAAAAATAAATACATAATGGATGGAGATCAGACACATTGAACTTTTGCTAAAGTCTTACCATGAATATATAGATTATAATATATGGATTTTTTTTTAATTTTGTTAGTTATATTTTCATATTGAACTTTGAAATTATGCATCTATTATTATAGATACACATTTAACTTTTATTATTTTTGTAGATAATGTCGAGTGGTAATGGAAACAACGCTCCAACCAATAACGTGACACAACCACAAGGAGAATTCCCATCGCCAATTGGTGAGCAATACTCATCTCCAAAAACTGTTCACTCCCCTAATCCACTAACTGTTCACTCCCCTACTTCGAATTATGGGAGACAATGTACTCCCACTAATCCAACAGACATGCCTAACGCTCCTGAAACTGCCGAGTCAGTTGAGAAGAAGCCCATTGGATTCTATTTATTAGCAAATAACCCCACGGGGGATAAGAATCACGTTCAATAGTTTAAAGTCCAGTGTTTGTCCTTGGCAAAAATGAATGTGGGAGTGGGAGGAGATGACAATTGGAACGTCGTAGATAAATCTATTAAAGATGGCATCTACAAGAAACTCAGCAAACAGTTTTCATCTTCCCCTAACTCAAAAAATAAGGTTCTATCTCGGGTTGCTGAACAACTTCGAACATATCAGAGAAACCTTAGGCATAAGCACTTCCCTAAGGGAGCATTGAGCTCCGATATTTTGGCACTTAAAGACAATGTCCCTTCGAATGTTGAGATGCCAGTCTCTAAATGGAATAATTTTATGAAGAATGAAGCGAAGGACTCGAAAATGCTACAAAGGTAGAAAAACAAGCAGAATAGGGCCAAAAAAATTGATGTCCATTGGCTTGGCTCAAAATTTTATGAAGATTTGAAGAACGAGTGGATGACCGTTACAAAGGCAACCCGAATGAAGGAAAAACACGGAAAAAGGCCAACTTGTACGTGCATTTTAGACGAGACAAAGATAATAAATTCCCTCATCACTTGGCCAAGACTCTAGAATCAATAGAGTCTATCAGTAGTCAGTTAGATTCAAGCGCGCTCGACGACATTAATAATGATTCCATCGCATAAATCTTTGGGAAGGACCATAGAGGGAGGACGAGAGGTTTGGGGTCGCATAAGTCAAAAAAAAGATTCAAACATACCGCACCTCTCGTGGACGAACTTTCTTCTATTAATAAGCATTTTACGTCCAACGATGAACGTCAATCTAGGACTGAAGGGGATATAGTGGGGCTTCGAAATGAATTGGGAGGTGTAAATAATAAACTTGCACATATTGTTCCCCTTTTAACCGATCGTATGCCACTGCAGCCCCCAATGCATCCCTATTTCCCTCCACAGATGCCAGGGATTCATTAAAATTTTACTCATTCTCCATTCCCCCCACAGATTCTGGTTCCTCTTTCAACATTCCCTTTCTCAGCGCCTGAGCATGGCACTGGTCTTGGATCATCGTCAATAACCCACGATGACTGTGGAGAGAAATACTATATACAGGACCTGAGCGGTAAATTTGTCATTGGAATCTGCACGCTCATGTCCACTGTCATAGGGACTTTAGTACATAATCGACCTTTACAGCAAGGTGAGTGTCAGATCATGGTTGGTACTATATATGAGGGTTTTGAAACTATTCCAGCGCACGTCAACAGTGGGGAAGGGAGTTTTTTAAAAATTATGTAGACTATGTTTCCGCTTGGCCAGTTTATCGCTTGATGAAGATGTAGTAATATTTTTCTTATGTCGTAATAATATCAGTAGTCTCCCACGAGTGAATCCCTGCCTTTTTACAACTACAAAAAGTGTTTCCATTATTGATTTTAGATGGTGGAGTTTGATTTTGTTGAGTATAGTGAGTGGTAATGTTTGTAAGGGATTAATTTCAGGGTGCATGGAACTCAACATTATAAGGTGGCCTCCCAGGAGGATTAACAACTTGACAAGCCTCAATGAGGGTTGTCAAGCTCTTAATCTTTCTATGAGGCCACCTCTTTTATTCATAACGGTGGGGCCAGGATGATACTACAAATTGTTCAAAATGTTGTGGCTATTATCGAGCTAGCTCAGTAGAAACTTATTCCCCATCCTTCGTCTCCTGAGCATAAGTTGAGTTCCCTGTGAATCCACCTTTGAGTTCCTTGGATTGTCCTATATTGGTGGTTCTTAATGAAGGCCACACTCCCTGTAATGAGAGGAGTCGTATTTGGAATACTCTATCAAACTCCAAACGGAAAAACGCATCATATTATTCGGGACTCCTTTTTAGAATAATTTCAATGAGCTCTACAACACGCTGCATTTAGAAAGGCCAGAAAAGGCAGATTTTCTTGCCAAACATGCCTTTTGAGGGAAAAAACCAAAAACACCTACCACACGGCCCCGTGACAAGTGCAAACACCTCACATGGGATCAATGTAACTCGCAAGAATCGATTGCGTGGTCACAGGACCCCCTGGTTTGAGAAAATGATGATAATTTGAGAAAATCCACACTTAGGCTTGATAATGTGCCGTTAGAGGGCGAAACCCCTTAGCGCCCCTCAAGCAGCCCCTTTAGTGGAACGATTACCGCTCACGGGACCAATGTAGCTCACATGAACCGATATCATGGTCACGGGACCTCTAGTTTGAGAATACGATGATAATTTGAGAAAATCCACACTTAGGCTTGAAAATGTGCCGTTATAGGGGAAACCACTTAGTGCCCCTAAACGGACCTTTTAGGGGAGCGATCACTGCGCACAGGTCTAATGTAGCTAGTACGAATCGTCCGCATGGTCACGAGACCCGCAATATGAGAGAACGACCCAAAATAGAGAATATCCACACTTAAGCTTGAAAACGTGCCGTCAGGGGGCGAAACCCCGCAATGGCCCCCAAATGGCCTCGTGGATGATGCCAACACCTCTCACGAGTCTAACATATCCCGTACGAACCGATCGCGTGGTCACGGGACCCTCGGTTTGAGAGAACGACTCAAAATAGAGAATATTCACACTTAGGCTTGAAAATGAGCCATCGGGGGGCGAAACCCCGCAGCGCTCCCCAAATGTCCCCGTGGGCGGTACCAACATCTCGATTAGGACCAATGTAACTCGTAAGAACTGACCGCGTAGTCACGAGACCCTCGATTTTAGAGCACGACTCAAAATAGAGAATATCCACACTTAGTCTTGAAAATGATCCGTCGGGGGGCGAAACCCCTTAGCGCCCCAAACGGCCTGGTGAACGGTGCCAACACCTCGCAAGAGACCAATGTAACTCGTAGGAACTGGCGGCATGGTCACGAGACCCCTGGGTTAAGAGCATGTCCCAAAATAGGGAATACCCACACTTAGGCTTGAAAATGTGCCGTTGGGGTGCAAAACATCTTAGCTCCCCCCCACCATGGCCTCGTGAGCGGTGCTAAAACCTCGCATGGGTCCAACGTAATACGCACGAACCGATCACGTAGTCATAGGATCCCCGATTTCAGTGTACGACCCAAAATAGAGAATATTCATACTAATGCTTGAAAACGTGTTGTCGGGGGGAGAAACCCCTTAGGGCCCCCCAAACGGCCCCATGAGTGGTGCCAACACCTCGTACTAGACCAATGTAACTCGTAGGAACCGACTGCGTGGTCACGGGACCTCCGATTTGAGAGCACAACCCAAAATAGAGAATATCCACACTTAGGCTTAAAAACGTGTCATTGGGGTACGAAACTCCTTAGCTCTCCAAGGCCCCATGAGCGGTGCCAACACCTCGTACGGGTCCAATGTAGCCTGCATAAACCGACCGCGTGGTCATGGGACCCCCGATTTGAGAGCACGATCCAAAATAGAGAATATCTGCACTTAGGCTTGAAAACGTGCCGTCGGGGGGCGAAACCCTGCAATGCCCCCCAAACGGCCTCGTGGGCAGCATTAACACCTTGGTCGGGAGCAATGTAACTCATAGGAACCGATCGTGTAGTCACGGGAGACTTAGTTTGATAGCATAACCCAAAACGTGGAATATCCACACTTAGGCTTGAAAGCGTGTCGTTGGGGTGTAAAACCCCTTAGCCCCCTTCCACCACGGCCCTGTGAGCAGAGGCAACACCTTGCACATGTTCAATGTATCTTGCACGAACCGACTGCGTGGTCACGGGACTCTCGTTTTAAGAGCACGACCCAAAATAGAGAATATCCAGACTTAGGCTTGAAAACGTGCTGTCGGGTGGCGAAATCACGCAAAGCCCCCCCAAATGGTCCCATGGGTGGTGATAATACCTCGCTCGGGACCATCGTAGCCCAAACAAACCGATCGTGTGGTCTCGGGACCCCTAATTTGAGAGCACGACCCAAATTTCAGAATGCCTACACGGGTCCAGTGATCGCGTGGTCACGGGAACCCCGTGACATCAACCAAGGAGCACTTGCTATAACTTACTAATTAGCCTCCCGATACGAGGATTTTTATTATTATTATTGTTACAGCTCGTCACGGCCCAAAGCCATGACTAAGTTGATATCTACAGAAAATATAGTCATGGCCAAAAGTTATGACCAACTTGATATCTACAGTAAATATAGTCACGTTCCAGAGTTGTGAGGAATATATAATCGTAAGAATAATAGTCATGGCTTAAAGTCGTGAGTAATTTCGATTGTACACAGAACATAGTCATGACCATGGGCCGTGACGACTTGCTTTCTTAATTCGGTGATGGTCATGGTTTTGGGCTGTGACAAGGCTTGTGAATATGGTCTGGGATATAGACCATGATGAGATCCGTGACTTTGATAAGTCCATGACTAGTCTGTGGGTCAGGGGTTTGGTCCGTGACCATAGAAATTGGTCACGCCTGATTTGGTCACGGACCAAATTTGTGACCCACACCTCCTGGTCGGGGATAAAGTCCCTGACCAATCGCCCAGTTTGATGAAGTGAATTTACATCCATACTCTAGTTTCTTTGCATGGTCCTTGGGTTCCTGGTCAAAATTCTCTCATCCGAACTGACCCATGAACTGCTGTAGTGATTGTACATCCAGAACCTCGTCCTGTAGTTGCCCCTACCTTGCTTAGGGCAATCTCTCTTTATATGACTTGCCTCTCCATAAAAGAAACACTTCCTAAAAAATCCCCCTGCCAATGATCCTGTCTCTACTGGCCTCCCCCGCCATTCCCTTAGCCCTGGAGGCTATGAGGAGCAAAGTGTTTCTACTAATAGGGACCCTGCTGTCCCTTTCAAAAACGCTAGCCATCCGATCGATAGCTCCTAGATCTAAATCTCTTGGAATAATCCCCTTACCGGGAGTCCTGCCTCTGCTGTCTGCCATCCTGGTACTGTGCTGTGCTAACAATACCCCCACCTACCTTGCCTTGCTGGGGGATCACCTCCTATCTTATTTCCCTTAATGTGGAAGCGATGATCCTGGTAGTGTAATAATGTTTCATTGATGACATCCGTATACGTCGCCAATGTTGGGTTGCCGATTAAGTGATGCCTAATCCTCCAGGCTAATCAATATATAAAGCTCGCTTTCTTTAGCTCCACGTTACTCACCTTGGTTGGATCAAAATTAGCTTAATAGGTGAACTCCTCCTCATACTCTGCTACAGAGCGATCACCGTGGTTCACCTCACTGAATTTCTTCTGCATCCTGGTCTCTACTGCTGGTGGAAAATACTTGTAGTCAAACCCCACCTAGAACTCAGTAATCGTCATCATATCATTCTCCTCGACAGTGGTAACTGACTCCAACCACTGTAGTGTTTCTCCAGTAAGTCTGAAAGTAGCTAACATTGTTTCTGAGTATCACTACACTCTACCATGTGCAGGTGGTGCTGTATATTCTTCTTCCACTAACACGCCTCAACTACATCAACACTACCCTGAAACTCACGCGGGTGGCCCTTCTGAAATAAGTCACGGACTCTCTGCCAAGTAGATAGTCCTGGATGGGCTTAGATCTCCAGTGCCACTAGCGGCTACGACTAGGGCTGTGGGAAATGAATGATCATGGTTATCAAAGCTGTATTGACTGTATGAGCTACTATCTCTACTACATGTGCAATCGTCATCCTCCCTGGTGGTTGTTGCGGCTGCGAAACCATTGGCTCTTGAAGAGCCTCCCTCTTCTCTTCCTTTGTTGTTGCTCTAGGCAGTTTACCTCTACTAGGGGCATCTGAAATTTCAAAACGAGTTGTATGAGTTCACCGTCCATACATCTATAATAGAAAAAGAACATAATGCGCGTACATAAAAGAATACAACAATCCTATCATAAGGCTCTACATCAAAGAATGTTAAGATAAAATTAGAAAGGTCATACAGATCCTATGAACACTAGAACTTGATGCTCTGATACCATCTGTGACACCCCGCCTAATTAAATATCGGGTGATCAGTCCTTTATTAAATGAAAAGAGGTTTTTCATCTGGTTCATTCTTAGAATCACTGTCGAAAACTTTTTAAAACTTACTAACCATCTAGTATTCAAAAGCTGATGTCAAAATTTTAATCTTTTTTATTTTACAATAACAACAATAGAAATTAAACCATCCACACAAACACTGAGTCTATATCAATATTGCATAAATAAATAAAAGACTGACCAAAAAAACCATCGGCTAAAATCCCAAATCCAAAATAATCCAGCAGAATAATAATTTGAATACAAAGTCTAGCTGAAATAAAAATAACTGGGACAGCATGCCCAAATGAAACAACTGAACTGTATCCTACTCTAGGAATGAAGTAACCGAAGCGATTAAGTCCAAATCCTCAAAGAAACCGCACCTGCTGCATCTACGCATCCGGAACAGATCGTCAAGTTTGGCATCCCTACGGCTGGACACCTAAAAGGTTTTGAAAATATTTTGCAAGTACGGGTCACCGCCCATTTCCTTTTACAAATATTTTGCAAGTGAATTAAAATTCAATAATTAAAATGAATGAATCCTCTTCATATTTAATCTAGTGTCTCACTCACTTGAGATACTACTCACCCCTCATCTAAAGTGCACACCTAATGTTTCTTCCTAACCCTCCTAGTTACATTACCCCGTCTAACTAGTCTTATCCTGAAAATTCCCTGATATACTACTCTAGACCGAGTAAGTTGTACTTTTATTTTATAAGTTATTTTCCGTATTAACTTAATTAATCCTTTTTAAATTCACTATATAACAGTCTCACTAGTTATATATAAGTAATACCTTTTTACTCCATACAATACTCCAGTATATAAATATCTACATTCTTATATACGTATATACTCAATACGATTATACTTCATGTATTCCACACGTATATAAATATCTACACCATATCTACATATTATTATATTATAACATTCACATAACATCCTCCCTAGTAAGAACTCCCCAGATGTTTTCTCTAAAATTCTATCACCCCAGGTATACTCATCCACCTGAAACCCTGATGTGGTTAGCTCCTCGAATCAGTAAAACAAAAAATAAACGTAGCGAAGGCGGACATAGTTCCCCAGCTATGAGACCGAATCATACCCAAAATGTCTCACCCCAAAAAGAAATCACAACATGTAAATACTGGACACTTATGACCCGAGGATTATACCCGCCCTGGATTCACTAGCCAGGGTATTCACCCACATCATGCAACCTCCTTTTATAGCACTGGAGGGGTGTGTATTCCTATTGATGGAGTGGAAAAACCGAGCGTCCGTGTAATACGCTAGTCGTTGTTATCGGCTTCCAACCTCAATACAAAAAAAAAAACCTAAATTTGTAACTACACTTCTTAGGGAGTATAGTGGCGAGTCTGGGTATCGAATCCACAGGGATCGAGATTGTCAAATAGTAACAAGAAAAATTATTAAATCTTGAAATGATTTCTTAAAAGAAACAAAAAAATGATTAATGATTGGGAAAATTTCTAGTGAAATAAAAATTTACTTAAGAAAAACAAACTGTAAATTGCAAAAAAACTTTAGATCTGACAAATGGGAGAAAATAGGGCAGGGTACAATCCCTCAATCCTTAACAAATTACCTTATAGAATACTAGAATTGTAAATTAAAATTATTGACTAGATCCGGTCTTTATAAATTCTAAGCATTACATATATGAGGGATCTAGCCCGCATCATATGAAATCAAAGATAGATATAAAGCGGTGAATGATAAATTATACTCGCAAAGCGTTCTTAAACATCTCAAGTACCTAGGGCAAGAGAGATTAAAAGATTGACAATGTTTGTATGAGTTTCTTTCACGATTCAATCAATATTTTAATTTAACCTCTATTTTCTACATAAATAATTTGCCTTGGATTGAGTTCATGTACCCCAACCCTTGGGAAATTAGCTACTCATGATTTGGTTCAAGAATAAATTCACATATAAAATTATGGATCTACAAGACATTGTAAATAATTTGCAAATAATAAAACTAGAGAATGAAAAGATTTTACTTGAATTCAACAATAGGGAAAAGAGATGAACTTGAATCAAGAAAAATTCTTCTTCTTCAAACTTACAAAAAGACTCTCTAAAATCTAATTCTCTCTCTAAAATTCTATTCTACTCTCTAGGATTTGACTCCTTTTTGGAATGAGGTAGGGCTTGGTCTTTTATAGCTCCAAGTTGCACGAATTTGACATCAAATTTCGCTTGTGGCACAAGTTTTTGCCAACCAATCACCATAAAATCTGCATAAATAATGACAGAAATCCGCACATCCAGACCCTTCATTATCGCGCAACTTCAAAACATCGTAACTTCTTCACCGTAGCTCGGATTGAGGTGCCATTTTTTCCAGTATTCTTTTAATTTAGAGCTCTTCAACTTTCGAGTTGGCCCCAACTCTGGAATAAGGCTGAAAAATTACGAAAATGCCCTTTAACTTTCCATTTCTTGGTTTCTTTCACTGTTTTGAGTTCTCCTTCGCACTAACTTACATGAAATACCTGTAAAACACATGAGAAATACACAAAACAATAAATACTTGCCAAAAAAGGTTAGTAGCATAAATACGAGACAAATTCAAGATATTTATACTGCACGGGATCATAAAAAAACCGAAATTAAGGGGATAAATGTGAAGAATATGTGCCTAATCACCTATAAATATTATTCACACCAATATATATATATATATATAATTTAAACCCGTCTAATCCATTCCCAATTCTCATAGCACTAGCCTAAAATATCCGAGTCAATCTCTCGACTCTAAACTTATTTAATTTGCTCATTAATTAATTTATTAAAATGGTGTCACTCAACCAAAATACATGGACTCACTCCCTTGGCCCGTACCCTAACCTTTTAGAATTTATCTCTAAAAATTCCCATACATAAGTTTGACACACTTTTCCCATTTTATATTCCTTAATATCCCTTCCCCACATTCCAGGTATTTCTCTCCAATATATACCTTCCCTAAATTAAACCCCATTTAATACATAAATAAACCACCACCCAAAATCCAGGCCAAACCAAAAAGCAGCAAATCGCCGCCTATCTCACCACATCGTTCGAACGACTCTCCAGGTCATTAGAACGACTGGTGATGTCGTTCGAACGACCTATTAGGATTTTTCCCTTCGTCTTCCTCGTTGTTGTACTCTACCATTAACACCCTTTTAAGGTTTTAGCTTTCCCAGAATCAATTCCAACAGCACCAACACTTATCCAGTATCAATTACAATAATACCAGCACTGATTTATACTGTCATCTACGTTCAAATCATGGATTTAACCCCAAATCACTATCGATTTATAATACTCACACTAAATAATTTTTATGATCCTCCCTTCATTCTTTTCCTCAAATTTGATTTTCAAACTGGAAATTAAACTACATGGTTTATTAGTCTACCCATGTAAACAAATCTCAACCATTTTTTATTTGTAACACAATAATTATTTGCACTCTTTAATCAATAAAAACTGCTCAATTCATAAACACCCCCAAATTCATAAACACACATACGATAACCCACCCAAATCGAATTTGATTTACACCCACTATGATATGAATCGATTATCACAGATTTATATTGAAACAATTTAACCCTTGCTTGTATATGATTTGGAAAGTCTAATTCCCTTAATGAAGATGATGGATTTGACTCCCAAAAGCTCCCCAAGTTCTCCCTCTTTTCTTCTATGCAAGCCTAGGGTTTTCTCTTTAAGTTGTGTCGGCCCCAACCTCTCTAATTTGGGTTTTAATATTTTCCTTTTAGAGTTGTGTCCACCCCAAACTCTCAAAGTTAGATTTTCTAATGCTAATACCGAAATTAGACTTGTGGGCTAAATGAAAATGGCCCAATCATGTCCGTGTGGGCCCAATTATGCCTAAAAATGCCCTGAGACCGATTTATTACCCCCAGGTACTCTTTTTCGATTATCTTGACCTATTCGGAATCAACCGTCCACTCAGAATTATGATCCGAATCACTTTATAACATTCTCCAATTTCAACCTCAAAATGCGATACATGTGAATTCTAAAATATGATTCGAATTAATTAAATCTCAATTCACCAAATTAAATAAATTCTCCAATTTAAATAAATTTAATGTTTTCGAAACTACAGGGTGTTACAACATATGAAATTTGAACAAATTATAACATTCTCTGCATTGTGTTGTTGGTATATTGTTGTATGTATGGTGTGAACTCCATTTAAAACATAAACATGAACATACTCAATTACATTAATACATACATTCAAACTTAAATATACGTGAACATAATCAAATACATTAATTTAGTTGTCTTATTATTATTATTATTATTATTATTGTTGTTGTTGTTGTTGTTGTTGTTGTTGTTGTTGTTGTTGTTGTTGTTGTTGTTGTTGTTGTTATGATCATCATCATCATCATCATCATCATCATCATCATCATCATCATCATCATCATCATCATCATCATCATCATCATCATCTTTATTTATATTATATTTAGTTCACATATATAAGAAGAGAAATATATATGCAATTTGATATTTAATGTGGAGTAATGTAAGTTGGGTACTCCATTGGAAATAATAAGTAAGATCCATTGAGGGGTAAGGGATGTCCTATGTGCATGTACACTAAAAAAAGTTGATGTGGTGCCATGGACATGGGCATGGCATGTACTAGTATATAATATATTTCATATGGCCAAACATCTCATTACCTTCTATTTCTTGTTACATGGATGTTTCTTCAAATAATTTTAGTAGTCCTGTACCAAGGTTTCTTGATAAAACATTCATTAAAGTTTCTACACTCATTAGTGTGGAGAGGAGGTGGACACGTCGATCTAAGAGAATTATAATTTTTTCTGTTATTTTTAAATAATTGAACTTTTAGTTTTAATGTAATTTTTGAATTTTCTTACGAGGTATATTTTGTTATATAGTGATATCTACAATGTTATTAAAAAGTTAAATGTTGAATATAGTGCTCTCGTTTATATCAACTATTTTTATATGTTTGTTCTTAGGTTAATAATATTTGTGTTGTAAGAATAGTTGAATTTGAATATACTTAGGACATCTATTTTTTGTCATCTAAATAAGGATCTAGGATCTTGTAAAATATATTTTTTTAAATATATGATAATATTACTAACAGACCTTTACCGTTACAAAACTAGATAAGGGAGAGTTACAAAAATGGTCTAATAAGGTAGAAATAGTAACAGAAAGTCCGTTACTAACTCAAAATTAGTAACAACAAGATAGTGTTACTAAATTCATTATGAGTAATGGTAAAATACCGTTAATAATCCGTATTAGTAACGACAAATATTTGTTACTAAGTTTGTTCCCCAAACCTTTTTTTGATGGAAAATTATCGTTGTTGATTATTTTTGTAACGATAAAAATACCATTACTATAAGTTAACTTTGGTAGTGGAGTTGGATTGCCAACCATTAAGAGAATTATTTCTCATAAAACAATGAACGAAGAAATCATAAGGACCGACAACGATTTGGCCAAGGAAAAAAAGGTAAGAAGCCTTGATCAAACTAGCATCCTTCCAATAATAGTTGGCAAAGCTGTACATCAAAGGCGTTATTTAGAGGAAGTTCCAAGTTGGAGATTATGTGTTGAAAAGGACATCAACAATATGAGATAGCCTTCATATGGAAAGTTGAACTAGGGAGTACCATTCAAAGTCACCAGGAATGACCTCCAAGTAGCCTACCATCTGAAAACAATGAAGGGCAATGTGACACCTAGGGCCTTGAAGGCGACCAACTATAGTAGTTTTTATTTATGATGTTTTTATTAATAGGTTAGAATTTTACAAATTTTAATTATTTTGTCATTCCAATTTATTGAATGATTCGAATTTTAATTAATGAAATTATCTTTCTTATCATTCAAAACGGCAGGCCAAAGTCATTAAAAATTGTTTGCTCAAATTATGAATGTCATTATTGCAAGGCCATAATAATTGGAAATTTGTTCAAATTTTTTGGATAAAACTTTTTTCATCATTTTGGTGCCGTAATAATGTTACACTTAATAATTTATAAAGGTTACATGTTTTCCTCACTAACAAACAAAAAATCATGAAGAATTTCCAAGGCAAGAAAAATATCCACCAAGGATCCTTAGGCACTAAGTGTTCCGATATTAGTCAACTAAAATCACAAATGGGCGGATGTCTGTCGCGCTCCGACTTAGTTAAGTTAAAATCATCCTTTTATTTAGAGATAAATTCCCTTAAACAAAGATTTACTTTAAATGTCTCGAAAAATAACACCATATTAGTTTTTTTCTTTCTTTTCCAATGCATGTTTAGATGAAGCATAACTATATATCGTTACATATAACTTACAAGTACTAACAACTTTACAAACAAGAGTTCTTTATTTTAACATTTGCCCAAAAAGCTTGTTGATATTCAACCCATATTAGATATCCGTCACTCCCTTGTTTTAAGATCCTAACTTGGTAGTGAACTCCAAATGATAGGCATACTTGAAACATAACATTATAGGAGTGTAAGAAATACAATCTTAATGAATGACCGCATACCACACATACGTCTCACATATAATCAATTTGAATAATAATTTTTATTTTCTAATGCTATAACCCAAGAAGAATTGTGTAATTCTCGTAAGCCTGGACCCCCCACAGTCCATAATTAGGCTCGAGTACAACAAACCTTTAAGTTGGATTAACGGGACAACCATATCCCATAAGACCCAACACAGTCCATAACACTAGATAACACCGCTTAACATTTTTAATCATATGCATATGTTTCATAAATACCCCATCACTCCATAAGCACCCTAACACATGTATTTAACTATACATTTCCATATGAAAATATAAGCATTTATATTTCATAGGGCAGGTCACTCACCTTGAAGTAGGTAATAAAATCAACATCAAAATCTAATTCCTTTGTATGGTAGTATTATCCATTTCTGTACCTATCAATTCGACATCATTAGTATTTTGAATACACCAAATAACATTAAACTTCGTAACACATCACATCAGTTGGTCAATTAGAAATAACTGAAAAGAAACTAAATATAATCCTTAACATTTCTATAAACCCTTATGTATTAGGGTTCTAACACAATTTACTGACTTAAATTATGAATTTTCTAGACAAGTTATGGCCGTTTCTTTATTATATAGCAAATATGTCCTATAGGCTCCCCTATTGTTCAATCAACTTTCATAAATTTTCATAATTTTTATACATCATAACTTTCCATGATATTCCACCCGATATCAATAAAACATATTAAATAATACAAAATTAAAGTTCTATAATTTTTTTTGAGTTCATTTGCTATGTCAGCAAACCATCGAACCCGTGGTGTGCATACTTACTCTTATGGGGTAGATTTTATACCTGAAGTTCAAACTATCACCTAAAATTCATTCCTTGGTATTTTTACATAATTTTTGGATATGCTATACATATATGAGTCTATTTTAGTCTAAAACTAGAATTACTCAATTTCAATAAGTATTCCATGATTTATGCCATTTTTAGCACTACTAGGTCGGAATAGAACATCAAAGCATAACTTAACCTTTCTAATCATACATAACCCTCCACCTTTGTTGTGAATCGTGAAAACACATACTAAACATATTTTAGTATATACACATATCATATACAATAATTTACTAATTCAAAATCTCCACAAGAAGGTGATTCAAATCTAGGATTTTAAAGTTAACATTTATGATCCTAACACACGTTCTTACATATGTTCTTAAGTCATCCTTGTTTTAACACAATTTGGCAATATGGGTATCATTAAATCTTTATAAAAATCAAAAAACAAAACATACAAAGCGTGAAAGTAATCTTTGTGACCAACTTTAATAAAGAGGTAATTACCTTATAAGATCTCCTTGATTTATGGTAATTTTCCGAAGATTTTTCTTCCTTAAACTTCCTTTCTCTCTCCTTAGGAAAATCTTTCCAAAGTTGTTCTTTCTTATGAGGAAGAAGATATACATATGTTTTAAGATCAAAAATACGTTTTAAATGGGTCCAATAGCAATAAGGATTGTGGTAACGCGTGATTGGTTGGAGGAAAGGTCCAATCAGACAATTCCACTAATGACAGATTTGTCGCAGATTGGTAAAACCATCATAACTCACTATTATGGGACTAGATTTACTCCTTCTTTGTGTTTAAGGGTAGATAACTTATATATCTACAACTTTCATATTTTGTATTTTCCCAAAATTATAAAATTATTACCCCTCATTTGGGCTCGAACAAAAGAGTAATAATTTACTCAAAATTTCATAACTTTCAGCCTCTTAGGATACTAACACTAAGGCCAAACAATTATCATAATATGAAAGAGAAAAAAGACATTCAAAAATTAAAGAAAAGCAGGAAAATGAAAAATAGACAAATGCAAACAAATAATCAACAATATCCGAACAAAACATAATAGATCCCAAAATGTGATGCCATTTCACTGAATGAAGACATTATAAAATGATGTAAAAAACTAGCAGGGAATAAAAAATACAAGAACATCCTAATATAATATAACTAACACGAGCCTTTTTCTCTATTATAACCTTACCTTGATTGGCCATAATTTTGTCTTGATTTGGGGCTTCCTTTGTTTGTTCGATAACCTCTTATCAACCATCTTCCCCCAGATTGGGGGATATCCAAGCATGCATTCGATGAACAATTCAGACTCAGAGGGAACCCCGATCTTTTCCAAAGACATATCCCAACCTTTCTTAATGATGACTTGCAGATAATGCCTAGTTATGTCTTTGCTATACCGAAAGCCTCGTTCCACTCCTTATCCTAAGAGACATCCTTGACCTTCAATGAAGGTGCTAGAGATTGGGTAGATTCTTCAGCATCTTTATTTAGTTTCTGGACCTTTTATTTTAAAATGGAGATCTCCAAGTCTTTGGACCTCATTTCGTCCTCATACTCCTTGACAATTTTGTAGGTAACATCTAAGTATTTTTGGGGATCATCCAAGGCCTTGCTAAGATTAGCATTGGCCTTCGCATGGTTAGCCCTCCTCTCTAAGAGGTTGACAAAGTCCGCCACAGACTTCAGGTTAAAATCAAATCAAAATAGTTAGTGCAAGAAAATTTTAAAGGGATAAATTTAAAAACATTAATATCAAAGCATACTAGTAAAAGAGTTCGTACAGCATGAGAAATAATCTTATTAGTAGACAGGCTCCCAACTACTTCTTTATTAGTTGGGAGGCAACCCCCCTTTAGCAATGTAAGAGATGACGTGACTAAGAATGTGTCTCAGAAGTGCGTACTCTCTAGGCTCAAGTGCAAGCATGTCGCTCAAGTAATAATCCGATAAGTCGGGTATCGATCCTAAGGTAAATAGGAAAAACGAGTTGTAACGACGTTGGACAGACGAAGAAATCCTAACTCTGACTCTAAAGAAAAGGGAAAGGTGATTTGATTGTTGAAATAACTGCAACTAAATGCAATTTTGAAAAGTGTTAACTAATGAACTACATTATGAATGAAATGCCACTATTCTAAATAACTTGAAATACTGATGATGATTGAATTAAAACTTGAACTGTATGATGAGGAAAATAGGACGGAAATACAATCCCTCAACCCTAGTGTATTGCTGGTATAAAATTAATCATAAATTTAAGTGATTAATTAGACACATACTTTAGTACTCCCAAGCATTACATATATAAGGTTCAAGACCACACCATATATAATTAGAGGACAAGTAAATCAGTATTGCGATAGTGACACTCGAATTTCATTCTGAAGCATCCCGGTTACCCTGAAGCAAACGAGATCTAAAGATCTGCAATTTTCGCGTTTCTACGTAATATGGTCGTAATAAATCATTAAATTTAGAGGATTAATTTGATACACATGCAACTACCACATCAGGTTGAGTTCATGCATCCCGACCTTGAAAATCTAGCCGGGCATATAAAAACTTGAAGACAACACGTTTGGAATGAAATAAAGCATTTTTGCAACTAAATGAAGATGAAAAGAGATGAAAGAGTTATTAGAAAAGTAATTATTGTAGCAAAACAAGAATTAGAATGGTATTTCTTGAATTGCAAACTGAAAGAATCTAGGGTTTATTGTTCTTCTTGTCTAAAATTGATTACAAAGCTTCCCTAACGAATCAGAAGCCCCCTTTTACTGTTTGGAGGAGTTTACAATTTATACCCTACGAAATATAAGAGTTTGAACCAAGTAGGATTCTAATTTTTACAAGTGGATAAGTTCGAATAATCGAGAATAGAATCGATCCTGTTAAGGGGTTCGGTTCGGTTATGTCTTTTACAGCCTTTACAGAGAATTCTTCGAGCGTCAGATTGGTTTTTTATTTCCTCCCTTTGATTCGATTCCATCTTGTTAACTCTTCACAGGAAGTTTCCAGGTGTAGGATCGGTTCGTTATTTTCTTCATTCGGTTCGGTTCTGTCTTGATAGTCTTTACAGGAACTTTCCGAGGATGGAATCGATTCTTTTTCTTTCCACTTAGGTTCGGTTCCATCTTATCAGATTTTGCAGAAACCTTTCCTTCTTGTACTTTTTTGAAGCTTTTGGAATGAAACTCGGATTAAAACACTGAACACCTACGAAATAGATGAAGAACACACGAAACTTGGCGTACTCATTAAAAACTTCTCAATAGTAATGATATGATATAAATCCACTTGAATTACACTTTACGGACCGATAAAAGCCTCTAAATTAAGGGGATAAATGGGAAAAATTTATGCATAATCAAGAGCCAAGTTGGAATTATTGTACACTAACTCTTTAGTAGGTACATTCCACTTATTAGGGGCATCATCCTTCTTTTGGGTGTCTAAAATAACTTCAAGACTCAAGTTAGTCTTGCCTTTATTTGCAAGTGGAACCTAAATCTTATCAAGGGAGTCCCTCAGGTTAACTAGTTTAGAGGGGCCTTTGATTTTCTTTCCCTTTGAAGGATGTGCCATAGGCGAGCTAGGTAAAGGTGCCCCTCCATCAAATTTGAAATACTGATTCTTTGTCACATTCTTTCCTCTCATCTAGGAGGGGTGACTATAAGGATGGTGGTGATATATACAAACTCAAATGAACCTGAAGTTCTTATTGAGGAAGAACTTTTCTTGCCAAAAAATTTAGGGATTTTTGGCTCCGTGTCAAGTGGTCAAGCAATGAAAGATATGGTGGTGGATGTGTAGAACAATAGTAACGAAGCCAACCTAGGGTGTTCAGTAGTAGACATAGGTTGTCTTAATAACCAAGATTTCTTTAACATATCAAAGTTAACATACTGTGATCGAGCTCTTTCTTTTTCTTTCTTTTCACATAAACAAAGGCAAAAACATCATAAAAAATCAATTAAGTTATAGACGAAAAAGAGAAAAGATCATAACTAAAGATAAACCTATTTCATATCCTTTTTCTGGGCACTTGGGTCCCCTATAGAGTTCACCACCATCTAGGATGGGTAAGTTCTCCCCTTCCTTCACTATAAAGTTGTGCGTCCAGAGGTCCTTATTGAAATCCAATAGGTTTACTATAACGACTCTCTCGAACTTCCTCACCTTCAAATAAAAGATGTTATCCTTAGACCGAACCCACATATAATAGTATCGGATCTTAGGGATCCCTATCTTGGTTCGACATATGTCGTTAATCAAATGAACTCTATTTACTATTCTGCAGGTGTTTGGAGACCATAAGGATGGAACCTATTTACACAATATTTTACTGGGTTGGTCTCGTGACCTTTTTTGACATATGGCTAGATGACTAGGTTAGTTATGGTTTTATGATCATTATTGTAAGAAATTTTGGTGGAAGTGGCAGGTAGGTTAAAGAGGCTATTATTTTACTTCGAATTAGAGGATATTTAGAGGCAAGTATTTGTGATTATGGCAGAGAATTACTTTGAATTCAAATTCGAAGTTACTTGGAGCAAAAAAAGTTGGTTATTAGAGATAATTTAGCCCTTGATGAAGAAAAAATGATCTCCAATCAATCAAACAAATCCATATATTTCCATTTTATCTTTAATTCTCAGCACTTTTTATCCTTTATTTTTGAACAATTTAATCTTACTTTCCTTTAATTTAGGTAGAGTTTATTTAATTTTAAGCCTTTACATTCAGGCATTTACATTTTTTTATTTTGTCATAAAAAAAAATTCCCACTAAGTTCGGCACGTTCATGAACCTTCAAATGATTTGTGTTGATGATTTCAACTCCAAGAAAACGTTTTTTAGCGCTAGAAGGAGGGGGACATAAACCGTCTAAATGACCAAACAAGTATTTATTCTACAAGATTTTTTAAGTTGTATAGGACTTATGGTCAAGATCCTCGACGATTTGATTAAATGCTTACATCATTTTGTTAAAAATCTTTACAATTTGATTGAAGCAGTCCCTTCTTCAGTGAGCCTATTTTTGCAGAAAAAAATGCCATAAATTTAGAAAGAAAATGTGATGATGACCCTAAACCTTTTCCATTACAAAATCATAATGCTTATTTTGAACTCGGGGGTTGGAAGATCATCAAAGTATATCAAAACTATGGGAAAAATGGTATTCAAAATAATTTTTTGTAGTAAAAATATATTATAATTTATGTAGAGTTCAAGCCATATATTACACATAATATGTTCTTTAAACTAGAGCATTTGGGTCTCTTAAAATTGTTGTCGATTCTATGTATGCAATAATGAATGGTTGTTTCTTCGAGTTCAAGCAAGGGTGGTCAAGTGTCATTCTCTTAGATAATCAATTGTGTGGATTTCATTACCTTTAAAATAATGCGATATATGGGTAAGATAACAAAAATCTTAGTAATGCCCCACAATGTTTATCATCAATGGCTCTTATGGGTGATGAACTACAATGGTGGTTGGTAGGAATTTAGTAGGATCTCGTTTGTAAATGATTTATAAAACAATTACCGTGAAATAATTAATCCATGGTCATGGGGAATAAATAGAAAAACCAAAAATTCGAATCTTGTTGGCTTAGCCTTGATTTTATTCTCGGGTTGTGAAGTCACCCAAAACATGTTTGAATAAAATGGCCATAACTTTCTCTACAGAGGTCCAAATGATGAACTATTTTTTACATTAGAATCTTGATTTCAGATCTTTCTTTTAATATTTATCTCATTTTTCTGGTTCAAAACACACGAATAATGCCATTATGGACAAATTAAACTAATATTGTGGACTATTAAAACATTTTCTATCATCACCAAAAATGCATTTTAGTAAAACAGTCATAACTCTCTCTACAAAGCTCCAAGTGATGAACCATTACGATTAACTTCTAGATATTTATATTGATATATATTTTGTTTTCTAGTTTAAAATAGATAGATAAATCCATACGCGAGAAATCACACCAAAATTTTAGGCTATCACCGCGTTTTTTGAAGTCATTGAAAATGAATTTTAGCAAAATGATCATAACTTTGTCTATTAATGTCTAAGTGATAATATGTTTATTACATTGGAATCTTGACTTCCATGACTTTCTTTTGGTACGTGGTTATTGTTTTAGTTTGAAAACACACAAATAACGCCAATCATAGGAAGTGAGGTCAAATTTATGAAATGTTACAATGCGTTCCATAGTATTATCCTTTATCTTTGGTGACCCATTTGAATGTTGAAATTAATGTGATTGTTCACCATCTTTGGTAACTTTCGAAGGAAAAAAAATGTTGCAATTATTCACCATCTTTGGTAACCTTCGATGGTTAAAAATGTTGCGATTATTTACCATCCTTGGTGACTTTCGAAGTTAAAAGGCTAAAGTTATTCACATTATTTTGTGACGATAGAGGTTGAAATCGAGAAATAAATTAAGTCACATTTTAATATGAGATTAAAATTGGATTGCTACTCTAATTACAAAGAAGTTTTATGTAATACCCCGTAATTTTATTGATTTTTATTTAAGGGATTAATTGAATTAAATGAGAATTAATTGGGAAGTAATTCGGATATAAATACTAGCGAGATGTGAGTTGGTATTTGATTACGAGGTTAAAATTGAATATTTCTGAGTATATATGGTAATATATGAGTATTGAAAATATTAAAGTTGTCGCGAGACTGAAATACGACAATTTGGAAATTTAGCTGGGACGCGCGTGTCAGTCGCGCCAGGAATGAAATTATTTAAATTAAAAAGTAAATTATATTTGTATCAACCGAATGATCATTTTTAGTGCGTCAACGTGTCCGGAAGGGTCGCAGGAGTTTAGTTTGGGTCCCGGGGCATTTTTAGGCCAAACTGGCAACCTAGAAGGGTATTTTGGTAAATTTAAAAATTAAGGGATTAAAACCCACGATTTTTAGTGTTAATTTAGTTATTATTAAAAGAGCCACTAAGGCCATTATCAGCCAAAAAGTGAGAGAGTGGGCTACGGTAGTTTTTGAGAGAAGTTAGAAAGAGGGAAAAAAGGCTTCCAAACAAGAACACCCACCACCATCATTTGGGAAGAGATTGTGACCAAAAAAAAGGAAGAATCAACCTTGAAACACCGGCAACATATCTGAAGAACAAATCTAAGGCAAGTGTTTTGATGTCGTTATTTGCAATGAATATTTCCTCCATGTGTAGTGTAGAAAACCGTTTATATCTTGGAAATTTTGATGAAGAACACCCAATGGAATTATTGTGAAACTTGCGGTTTTGGGTAGCAATTTGCATGTATAATGATTATGGACGAATTCAATAAACAAAACATAACTTTTGATGATCTGAAAATGGATTAATAAGGAGTCTTTTTATGAAATTAAATTATGGGTTTAAGTTCATAGGGTTTGGGATAAGAATTGGGGATTTATGATTTTGGCATGTTAATTTGTAAGATTGGACCCCAAAAGTATGTTAAGGAATGATGTAGGGTGACTAAAAAAATAGTTTACAAACATTAAAACGTAATTTGGATAGTCTTAGGGTGGATTTAGAGAAGAGAAGAATGAAGAAAAATGAATTTGGAGATTTCAGGGCGAAGTCTGCCATCTCGTTAGAAGACCTGCCCAGGCCGTTCGAACGACCTCGTTCGAACGAGCTTCTAATGAGATGACAGTATCCCTTCTAACGAGTTGGTAATTCGTTCGAAGCCATTCGTTTGAACGACCTCGTTCGAACGAGTTGACAGAATGGCCTTTTAGGCCTGATTTTATTTCAAATGTCCCGTAGACTTATTTAAATGGAGTAATAACATTCCCTTATTGACTAGTGGGTATAGTTGTGAGATTGGAGTACGTTGAGGAGTAAAACATAGAATCTTGTAGTAGATTGGATGACATTTATGGATTAGGAAACGAGTACCTAAAATTATGACGTGAAAAGAGTTGACAACTTTAATGTATATAAATCGGGGACTTGTAATCGTATAACATTAAATGGGGGTATAAGAATGAGAAGTATACCTCTATTAATATTCTGAGATATCTAAGATGTGCGAATGCTTAGTATATGTGGTTATCTGTGTATAACATACCTACCATACTTGCTATCATGGGAGGTCGGCATTCGATCAGGGCCATCTAATCTTTGTGTGCCTACGGGGGGATTTAGATTGGTACCTCAAGGACATAGGTCAGAGAAGGACTTATTGAGAAGTTAATAAGTCTGCTGATCATGGGAGCGTAGGTATGTGCGTGACCCATGTGATGTGAACTATGTTCGCCTCCATTATGTGTGATTGTTGTTATTTGAGAACGATTCCTGAGAGATTCGGAATGTGTGGTCCTTATGTACGTGATGTATCGGGATTGGATAGCAGAGTATGTGTGCACCGCAACTTAGTCTCGGGGTGTCAGTGTTGTATATTTAAGATGAGAATAATATGCTATTAATTGAAATGAACTGTCAGGTATAAATGTAAGTGTGAATAACAAAAACATTGTAGTAGAAGTTAAAAATGGAAAATCGTTAGTGATTTGAATTTTAATTTTGGGAACCAAGAAGAAAAGTAAAACTCTCTGTTTGAATGAAGACGTCAGGAATTGAACTAGTTAGATA
Organism: Sambucus nigra; assembly: GCA_949130495.1. Taxonomy (NCBI): domain Eukaryota; kingdom Viridiplantae; phylum Streptophyta; class Magnoliopsida; order Dipsacales; family Adoxaceae; genus Sambucus; species Sambucus nigra. The sequence goes on along the minus strand of OX422219.1, from coordinate 396,796,731 downwards.
TGAGGATAACTAGAACGGGTACGGGTAAGATAGGATTGCACAATTAGTTGAGAGGTGAGGAACTCATGTGAGTGCACGCACTATCATGTACTTTATATTCACTGTTTAATGATATTAAATACTTGCTATATTTTAAACTGTTTTCACAATCGGGCTCTAAACCGTTTGCTTTTAAATCTATTTTTTTTTTTGTAAAAACATTTTAGGTGCCCAGCCACAAGGACACCAAGCATAGGAGTTCCATTCCGGTGACGTGCTGTAGCTGCTGTGGAAGTTACATGACCTTGACAGTAGAAGCCTCCACTTTCGATATTGACTCTATTATCAGATTTTCTCATCTGTTGGGCATGTTGCCCCATTTCTTTTAGAGACATTTTATCTATTCAGTTTATTTCAAATTTTGGGTTGTAATTAATTTAGTGATATAGACTTTGTATTTGTTTATTTCAAATTTCGGATTATTGTGAGGAGTATTCCTCCAGATTCATTATTATTCCATGGTTATTCTATTGTGACTATGTTGTGGTGGTTATGTTATCATTTCATAGTCTAACTTATTGCATGTTAATCGGATTTAAAATAAATTGACAACTCACTTTTTTAGATATTAGGCGGCTAGTAATTGTTAAAATGTTTTCGACAGTGATGCTATGAACTAAACCAACTTGACATTTTGTATTAATTTGAATAAAGGAGTAGCTACCCGGTATTTAATTAGTCGGGGTGTCACAGGTGGTATCAGAGCATCATGTTCTAGTGTCCTTAGGATTTGTACGGCTTGTTATGTTTCCGCTAAGCTTTCTTTGATGTAGAGCCTTATATTTTAGGATTGTTGTATTCTTTTGTGTATGTTTCGCTCTTCAGCTATTTTGAGATAATAACTGCGAACTTATAAGACTTTAATCTCATTTCAGATGCCTCCACGACGTGCACAGGGAGTTCCCAGGGATGCTCAGCCCGAACCACAGCCTGCACCAGTTCAAGTCTCCTTAAATGACGCAGAGGTTGCAGCTATTGTATCCCAAGTGGTAAATGCCGCCCTAGTAGTTGTGCAGAAGGCACCACCTCAGGCGCCGGTAGTAGCGCCAGTTCAGGCTCATGCATTCCCGTCTGCTTGGAAATGCGTTCGTGATGCTTTTCAGAAAGCACACCCTCCGGAGTTTGCAGGTAGCTCCGACGTTATTGTGTCCAGTCAGTGGAAGAAGGACATTCAAAGGCACTTAAGGATGTATGAGTTCACGGATGTTCAGAAGCAGATACTGGCTACTTTTAAGCTAGTAGAATCAGTGTTGCAGTGGTGGGAGTCCATTACCACCACGGAGGAGAGAGACGCCCTTTCTATTCAGGAGTTCTGGGTGCGGTTCGATAGCAAATATTTTCCATCAGCTGTTCACACTGAAATGAGGAGGAAGTTAATGAACCTCAAACAGGAGGGGAAGACTGTGGCCGAGTATGAGGCCGAATTCACTAATCTCTTGAACATTGTTCACGATAAAATTCCAACCGAGGAGAAAAAGATTCAAAAGTTCATGGATGGGTTGACTTGGAGGATCCGTCAGCATTTGTTGGGTAATTTCTCGTTGTCCACTTATTCTGATGTGGTTAACACAGCACTTCTTTACTGCCAGAACCACCGCTTCCATATGTCAGAGAGTAAGCGATCAGGAGAGTCCATCCATCAGGGCAGGATAGGGGGAATGGTGCCTCTGCTCAGGGTCAGCATAGGCATGGAGATTAGGGTTCCCAACAGGGGGATTTTAAGAGGTTCAGATCTGGGGGTTTCAGAAATGGTAAGGGAGGCTTTCGTCAGGGCCAACAGGTTCATCGCTGCCATCAAGGACAAAATGGCCAGCATGGACAACAGCAGCAGTTTTATTAGGGCCAGCACGGCTAGGGGAGGAATGGTAACGGCCACCAGGGCCGTGGGCAGCAGGGTCAGAGAGGGGGGAACTTTCTAGGGAAAATTTTCATTTGTGGCAAGACTGGCCACAAGCGTCAGGAGTGTCCTGATAGGGGCAGGGCCCCACAGCAGCAGTAGCAGGGTGCTCGACATGATCCCCAAAGACCTATGTTTCCCGTCGCCCTCCCAGCAGCACCACAGATGACAGGTTTTCCACCCATCCCAGAATTCCCAGTCCAGCAGGGACAGCTTCAGTACGGGCGAGTTTATCAACTCCAGCATGCCGCCATCCCACAGGATCCACCTGCTATTGAGGGTATGTTCTCTATTCAGGGGATTATGGGGCGTATTTTATTTGATACGGGGGCCACACACTATTTCATTGCCACGAGATTTGCACGCACTTTGGGTTTGTTAGACACTGTAGAGAGCACTATTACTTGCGTAGATTCACCGTTGAGTAAGGGTTTCGCAATTTTCCTTATTTGTAGAGGTGTGGGTATAGAGATCGGGAGATTTACCTTACCTGCTGATATGTTAGTATTAGAGATGACTGAGTACGATGCGATTATTAGTATGGATTGGCTAGTTGCGTACCGAGCCATGATTGATTGTTTCAGTAGGAGTATCATTTTTGCCATTCCTGGGCAGGAGATATTTTTAGTGGCGATACCTTGCCCCGAGGAAGGATCGTCCACTCACTTGTACTATATAGAGGAGGAGACCTCAAAGGAAGTTTTTATATCACTTGATTCGATTCCAGTTGTTAGGGAGTTTGCTGATGTATTTCAGGATATACCTGGATTACGACCTAGTAGAGAGATAGATTTTGTTATCGATTTGATGCCGGGCACTCGGCCAATTGCCCGCGCACCTTACCGCATGGCACCAGCAGAGATGAGAGAGCTAAGGGATCAGATAGAGAAGTTATTGGGTCAGGAGTTTATCCGAAGGAGTACTTCACCGTGGGGTGCCCCTGTGTTGTTCGTAAAGAAGAGGGATGGATCATTGAGATAATGCGTAGATTACCGGGAGTTAGATAAAGTCACAATACGGAATAAGTATTTGTTGCCCCGAATCGATGACTTATTCGACCAGCTTAGAGGAGCTTACTTTTTCTTAAAGATTGACTTGCGATCAGGATACTATCAGTTGCGTATCAGGGAACAAGACGTCTCGAAGAATGCTTTCTTGACGAGATATGGTTCCTACGAGTTTAGGGTTATGCCTTTTGGCTTGACCAACGCTCCAACCGTGTTTATGGCCTTGATGAATAGGGTATTCAGAGAGTTCCTAGACCAGTTCATCATCGTCTTTATTGATGACATTCTGGTTTACTCCCAGACAGAAGAGGAGCACGCTGAGAATTTGAGGCAGGTTTTGCAGATGTTGCGTCAGAACGATCTTTATACAAAGTATGAGAAATGTGGATTTTGGCTGAAGGAGGTTCAGTTTTTGGGGCATATCATTTCAGACCGGGGGATATCTGTTGATCCGGGGAAGGTATCCGCGGTGAGGGAGTGGGGACAGCCCACGACACCGACTGAGATCCGTAGTTTCTTGGGCCTAGCAGGATACTACATGAGGTTTATTCGGGGTTTCTCAAAGATAGAGGGTCCTTTGACACATCTGACTCGAAAATATGTGCCATTCATCTGGAGTGATGCCTGTCAGTTGGCATTCGATGAGTTGAAGGACAAGTTGACCTCAGCGCCTGTGTTAGCATTTTCCAGACCGGGAGTTGAGTATCTAGTCTACACCGATGCGTCCTTGGAAGGACTTGGAGGTGTGCTGCAACAGGAGAGTCATGACATAGCTTATCCTTCCTATAAACTTAAGCGTCATGAGAAGAATTACCCCACCAACGACTTGGAGTTAGCGACAGTCGTATTCACTCTTCGGATTTGGAGACACTATCTCCTAGGGGAGAAATTTCGATTGTTCACAGAACACAAGTCTCTACAATACCTCTTCACGCAGAAGGAAATGAATATGCATCAATGTCGATGGCTTGAGTTTGCGAAGGATTATCAGTTTGATAGCCAATATCACCCAGGGAAGGCTAACGTGGTAGCAGACGCGTTGAGCCGTATGCCAGTAGATGAGGTGACCGAGGTGTGGAAAACTAAGTGGAAGGAGTTGGGACACCAAGATGCAGTGGCCCGATCATTCATATCTGTGATGACTGTTACAACTCTGATATTTCCGAGAGTGATAAAGGCCTAGGCAAATGACTCGTTCTGTCAGGAGTAGATAGATCGATTATTAGAAGAGGGAGTCGAGTCCTATACCATTAGTTCAGACAGGGGATTACGTTTCACTGGGAGACTGATCGTTCCGGAAGGGGAAAACTTGCGACACGAGGTAATGACAGAGTCGCACGGCTCACGGTTCGCGGTACACCCTGGTGGGGATAAGATGTACCAAGACATGAGACGACAGTATTGGTGGAGCGGGATGAAGAGAGATATCGTCGCGTTCATTTCTAAATGCACCACTTGTCAGCTAGTAAAAGTGGATCATCAAAAATCGGTAGGACTTCTACAACCGTTAGAGGTTCTGATGTGGATATGGGAGATCATATCCATGGACTTTATCACGGGGTTACCTACGTTACATAGGGGTCACGACTCCATATGGGTAATTGTGGATTGGTTGACCCAATTTTTTCATTTTCTACCCGTGAGGACAGACTACGCTACAGAACACTATGCCCAGATTTTTATTACGGAGATAGTGAGACTTCACGGTGTGCCTCTAAATATCGTGTCTGATCGAGACAAGATATTTGTTTCACGACTTTGGGAGAGTTTCCAGGAGGCCATGGGTACAGAGTTGCGGCTGAGTACGACATATCACCCGCAGACCAATGGGCAAACAGAGCGGACAAATCAAATGTTGGAGGACATGTTGCGTATGTGCATCCTAGACTTTGGAGGTGGTTGGGAGCAGTACCTTCCACTGGTGGATTTTGCTTATAATAACTCCTACCAGTTCACCATTGGCATGGATCCATTTGAGGAGTTGTATGGTAGACCTTTTCATTCCCCATCATGTTGGTTAGAGGTGGGGGATAACAAACTCCTTGGGCCAGAAGTGATTCAGGACACTTCGGCAAGGATAGAGATGATATGGAGCCGTATTCGAGTATCTCAGGACCGACATAAGAGCTATGCTGATGCCAAGAGGTTCTTCAGAGAATTCAAGGTGGGAGACCAGGTGTTACTCAGAGTATCTCCTATGAAGGGGATGATGCGTTTTAGGAAGAAGGGAAAACTGGCACCGAGATATGTGGGGCCATTTCCTATCATCGAGAGGATTGGGCCAGTTGCGTATAGACTTGGGTTACCGGAGCACTTGCATAGGATTCATGATGTGTTCCCTATTTCCTCGCTAAGGAAATATCTTAGCGGCAATTTGGCCCATACTAACATTGCTTTAGAGGACATCGATCTTCAGCCTGATAGTTCTTACGAGGAAGGGACAATTGCTATTTTGAACCAAAGCGAGCGAAAACTGAGGTCAAAGATAGTACCACTAGTACGTGTTCAGTGGCGGCATCATAATGCCGAGGAGTCCACATGTGAGTGCGAGGATGAGATGCGCGAGTGTTATCCAGAGTTATTTTTATCAGGTACTCTTTAGTTCCGAATTTCGAGACGAAATTCTGTTATTAGGGGGGAAGTATGTAATACCCCGTAATTTTATTGATTTTTATTTAAGGGATTAATTGAATTAAATGAGAATTAATTGACAATTAATTGAGAATTAATCCGAATATAAATACTAGCGAGATGTGAGTTGGTATTTGATTACGATGTTAAAATTGAATATTTCTGAGTATATATGGTAATATATGAGTATTGAAAATATTAAAGTTGTCGCGAGACTGAAATACGACAATTTAGAAATTTAGTTGGGACGCGCGTGTCAGTCGCGTCAGGAATGAAATTATTTAAATTAAAAAGTGAATTATATTTGTATCAACCGAATGATCATTTTGAGTCCGTCAACGTCTCCGGAAGGGTCGAAATAGTCAGAAAACACTAGTCGGGAGTTTAGTTTGGGTCCCGGGGCATTTTTAGGCCAAACTGGCAACCTAGAAGGGTATTTTGGTAATTTTAAAAATTAAGGGATTAAAACCCACGATTTTTAGTGTTAATTTAGTTATTATTAAAAGAGCCACTAAGTCCATTATCAGCCAAAAAGTGAGAGAGTGGGCTACGGTAGTTTTTGAGAGAAGTTAGAAAGAGGGAAAAAGGGCTTCCAAACAAGAACACCCACCACCATTATTTTGGAAGAGATTGTGACCAAAAAGAGGGAAGAATCAACCTTGAAACACCGGCAACACATCTGAAGAACAAATCTAAGGCAAGTGTTTTGATGTCGTTATTTGCAATGAATATTTCCTCCATGTGTAGTGTAGAAAGCTATTTATATCTTGAAAATTTTGATGAAGAACACCCAATGGAATTATTGTGAAACTTATGGTTTTGTGTAGAAATTTGCATGTAAAATGATTATGGACGAATTCAATATACAAAACATCTTTTGATGATCTGAAAACGGATTAATAAGGAGTTTTTTATGAAATTAAATTTTGGGTTCAAGTTCATTGGGTTTGGGACAAGAATTGGGGATTTATGATTTTGGCTTGTTAATTTGTAAGATTGGACCCCAAAAGTATGTTAAGGAATGATCTAGGGTGACTAAAAAAATAGTTTACAAACATTAAAACGTAATTTGGATAGTCTTAGGGTGGATTTAGAGAAGAGAATAATGAAGAAAAATGAGTTTGGAGATTTCTGGGCGAAGTCTGCTATCTCGTTAGAAGACCTGCCCAGGTCGTTCGAACGACCTCGTTCGAACGAGCTTCTAACAAGATGACAGTATCCCTTATAACGAGTTGGTAGTTTGTTCGAAGGCATTCGTTCAAACGACACTCATTCGAACGACCTCGTTCGAACGAGATTTCTAACGAGTTGACAGAATGGCCTTTTAGGCCTGATTTTATTTCAAATGTCCCGTAGACTTATTTAAATGGAGTAATAACCTTCCCTTATTGACTAGTGGGTATAGTTGTGAGATTGGAGTACATTGAGAAGTAAAACTTAGAATCTTGTATTAGACCGGATAACATTTATGGATTAGGAAACGAGTACCTAAAATTACGACGTGAAAAGAGTTGACAACTTTCATGTATATAAATCGGGGACTTGTAATCGTATAACATTAAATGGTGGTATAAGAACGAGAAGTATACCTCTATTAATATTCTGAGATATCTAAGATGTGCGAATGCTTAGTATATGTGGTTATCTGTGTATAACATACCTACCATACATGCTATCATGGGAGGTCGGCGTTCGATCAGGGCCATCTAATCTTTGTGTGGCTACAGGGGGATTTAGATTGGTACCTCGAGGACATAGGTCAGAGAAGGACTTATTGAGAAGTTAATAAGTCTGCTGATTATGGGAGCATAAGTATGTGCGTGACTCATGTGATGTGAACTATGTTCGCCTCCATTATGTGTGATTGTTGTTATTTGAGAACGATTCCTGAGAGATTCAGAATGCGTGGTCCTTATGTATGTGATGTACCGGGATTGGATAGCAGAGTATGTGTGCACCGTAGCTTAGTCTCGGGGTGCCAGTGTTGTATATTTAAGATGAGAATAATATGCTATTAATTGAAATGAACTGTCAGGTATAGATGTAAGTGTGAATAATAACAACATTGTAGTAGAAGTTAAAAATGGAAAATCGTTAGTGATTAGTATTATTAATTTTGGGAACCAAGAAGAAAAGTAAAACTCTCTTTTTGAATAAAGATGTCGGGAATTGAATCGTGAATCGTATAGTAATGTTAGATTATGTATTGGACTAGTTAGATATGTGCATAACTAGAACGGGTACGGGTACGATAGGAGTGCACAATTAGTTGAGAGGTGAGGGACTCATGTGAGTGCACGCACTATCATGTACTTTATATTCACTGTTTAATGATATTAAACACTTGCTATATTTTAAACTGTTTTCACAATCGGGCTCTGACCCGTTTTCTTTCAAATCTATTTTTTTTTGTAAAAACCTTTTAGGTGCCCAGCCATAAGGACACCAAGAATAGGAGTTCCATTCCGGTGACGTGCTGTAGCTGCTGTGGTAGTTACATAACCTTGACAGTAGACGCCTCCACTTTCGATCTTGACTCTATTATCATATTTTCTCATCTGTTAGGCATGTCGCCCCATTTCTTTTAGAGACATTTTATCTATTCAATTTATTTCAGATTTTGGGTTGTAATTAATTTAGTGATGCAGGTTTTGTATTTGTTTATTTCAGATTTCGGATTGTTGTGAGGAGTATTCCTCCAGATTCATTATTGTTCCATGATTATTCTATTGTGACTATGTTGTGGTGGTTATATTAGCATTTCATAATCTAACTTATTGCATGTTAATCGGATTTAAAATAAATTGACAACTCACTTTTTTAAATATTAGGTGACTAGTAATTGTTAAAATATTTTCGACAGTGATGCTATGAACTGAACCAACTTGACATTTTGTATTAATTTGAATAAAGGAGTAGCTACCTGGTATTTAATTAGTCGGGGTGTCACATTTTACACATTTCCCAAATCTGATGAAGTTTATCCAAGACTGCATTTATCAAGCCTCCACCAAATAATTTTTTTCTTAAAACTCGGGTGGTGTCAGGGGTTTGGTTACACCATATTTTATTGAGTTCATTTCGTGACCTTTTCTAACATGTGGCTAGATCACGAAAGAAGCTATTGATAGTTATATGATTGTTAATGTAGGAATTTTTGGTGGAAGTAATCATTGGTTTAAAGAGGTTATTATTTTATTTCGAAATAAAGGTTTTTTGGAGGCAATTATTGGTGGTTATTATAGAGAATTAATTAGAAATCTAATTGTAAGTTATTTGGAGACAAAGAGAGTTAATTATTGAAGACAATTATAAATGCATCCCTTGAGGAAGACAAAAACAATCTTCAAACGATCAAACAAGTCCTTTCCTTTACATTTTATTCTTTAATTTTTAGCACCTCTTTACCTTTTATCCTTTAGTTATTTAACAATGTAATCTTAATTTCCTTTAATTCAATACATGTTTATTCAATATTCATCCTTTACATTCGAGCATTTACATTTCATCATTTACTTTCAAGAAATGTACATTTCTCGCTTTGTCATAACAAAAAGACCTATTAAGTTGGGCACGCCCATGAACCTACAAATGTTTTGCATGGATGAATTTAATTCCAAGCAAATAGAACTATGCTAAAAAATTTAAAAAAACACAAGAAAGATTTGGCTTGGGGGAAAGTTGATATCCGCCTCTACTATGAACTCGGAGAAAATTCAATGCCCCCTTCAATGTTTAATAATCATGGGAACGATCTACCAGTTCTCATGTGTGATTTTGCATTATGGATTCAATTTCACTATGAACAGCTTCTTTCCAATAAGAAGCCTCGGGAGAGGACATTCCTTCCTTAAATGTTTGTGGTTCATCTTCTAATAAATATATTGGAAAATCTGTACCAAATGACATTGACGTCCTTGACCTTTTACCACGCCTAGATTCATGATCATTTGTAGCATTATTATCTATAATCTTTTGATTGCTAGTTGTAGTATCATGAGGTCTTTTGCGTGAATTCGATCCACTTTGCATGTAAAAAAATATTTTCAAAAAATGTAGCATCCCTAGATTCAATAATCGTATTCATGCATGTCGGGGATATCAGATTATGGAAAAAAACAAACAGATAAGCACTACTATTGTTGGCATAACTAATGAATATTTAATAAATGGCCTTTGGTCATATCTTACACTTTTTACATTTAGGTACCACTGCCTTTGGCAAACACCCTCACACTTTTAAGTATTTAAAGTTAGGTCGATGACATTTCCATAGTTCATAAGGTATATTATGGGTTCTTTTATGAGGCATTTTATTGAGAATATAGTTGGCGAAAAGCAATGCTTGCCACCACATGTTATGTGGTAGCCCAGAATTTACCAACATAACATTCATCATTTCTTTCAATGTCCAGTTTTTGCGTGTAGCAATTCCATTATATTGAGGTGACTAAGGAGAAGTAGTTTAGTGAATGATTCCATCTTCTAAATAAAAGTATTCAAAAATGGATTCATATTCACCACCTTTATCGCTTCTTATTGCCTTAATATTTTTATGAAGTTGATTCTCAACTTCAGTTCTTATAGTGTTTAAACTCTTCAATTGCCTCATATTTGCTTCGAAGAAAATATGCATAATAATATCGGGTTCAATCATTGATGAAAGTAATGAAATACTTTTTACCACCTCTAGTTTGTACGAATTTCAAATAAGATATATCGGTGTTAATTAAGTTCACAGGTTTGGTACTTCTTTCTACTGAATGAAAGGGCGATGTTACCATTTTTTATTCTACACATACTTCACATTTATGATTAAAATCCCATTCACATTTAGGCAAAAAATTTAAAGAAATGAATATATGTGATGTATCATAATTAAAATTTCCTAATATTTTATGCCAAATATTAAAGGACTCAACAAGTAATAAGAATTAGATTTCTTATTATTATTTGGTACCAGATTCATTACATTCAATTTGAAAAGCCCGTCACTGAGATAGACCTTGCTTACATACATGTCATTTCTAGTAAGGATAAATTTATCCCATATAAATACTAACTTAAAAGTAATTTTACTTAGCGGAGTTTTGAAAATTAAATACTTGCGAATATCAGGCATATGAGACAAATCGTTAAGAATGAGTTCTTTGCCACTTGCAATCTTCATCCCCACCTTTACACGTCCTTCAACCTTCGAAGTTGAAGCGTTTTCCATGTAAAATTGTTCATCATTTCAACGAAGTTATAAGAGGAGAATATCCATTTTTTGGCACATATGTGGCGCGTACCACCAATGTCAAACCACTAATCTTTGTTGTTGCCTACGAAGTTGCATTCAGAAATAATAACAAAGAGGTTGATATCATTGACATCCGCTGAGAGCTCATCTACTTTCGTCATATTTTCTTGAGCATTTTGTTTCTTGGCACTCTTGGGCTTTCGACATTCCCTAGAGTGATGCCCTTGTTTACCATAGTTTTAACATTTAACTTTGAACTTCTTAGCACTTTTAGATCAATCTCTTTGACCATCTCCATTGTGCTTTCTCACTTTGTTAGCTTTCGATCCACCTTCCACTACATTAGCCTTAGACTCAAAGGATTATTTCCTTCAAATATTTTCTCAGATTTGTGGTTGTCTTCCTTTGTTCTCAAACGAACAATTAATTCCTCAGATTTTATCTCTTTAAGTTTATGTTTTAAGTAATTTTTGAATTCTTTCGAAGAAGATGGAAAATTTTCAATAATTGCATACCCTTGAAATGATTTGCTAACAGACATACCCTCGACATGAATATCATGAAGAATAACTTGAAGTTCTTGAACTTGAGATGTCACATTTCTAACATCCACCATTTTATAATCCAATATGCGACCAACAATTAATTTCTTCGTGCCAACATCCTCGATTTTATATTTGGTGTCCAAAGACTCCCAAAGTTCTTTACCTAATTGAGCATTACAATACACATTATATAGTGTCTTGTCAAGTCCATTTAAAATATATTTTCTATACAAGAAATCAATGTGTTTTCGTGCATCAACTGTTGCGACTTTCTCCATACTCGTCTCATTTTCATCAAGAGTAGGAGATTCTTTATTAAGGAAATAGTGAGATTCAAAGTTGTCAAATAAAATTTCATTTTCTGTTGCCAGCACTTCAAATTTGTGCCATTTAATTTTTCTAGTTTTCCCCCAATTGTGTGCTAACCGTAGGGACTATAAGGTTATTAGAAGACACAACTATTTCTATTACGAAAACAAAAAGTATTTATTTTTTTCACAATTACAAATAGTAACAAATACTGTTTTAAATGGAGATTATATTCGCAACAATTATGTAAAAGAATAGTAATATATAAAAGAATCCGTTTACGTAAAAAGAAAATTGCAATAAACGAAGATAATTTTGTTATGTAAATTTATTAAAGCAGTTCCTTAAAAAACTCCAGAAATAAAATAAATAAAAAAAATTCTTAAGATTGTTGTTCTAGATATTTATTTTAGAAATTAAAAGAAATTATTTTTAATAATATAAAAAAGAATAAAACAAATAAATAATAGGGAAATTTTTAATTATTAAAATTCGGTTTTATCTCTACAGTCAACTTTTGGGATTTGTTCAATCGTTTTTTAACCGGCACTTATTTAGTATTGCGTCAATTCATATCAAGTTTTATAGACAGACAAAAAATATGTGTTTTGGTCAAGTCTTAAATCCGTTTTAGTCCACATATATTTTGAGAAATTTGCACTGTTGATTTAAAAGTGACTTGTAATTTGATGTGTTGTTATTGCAAGTGTGATTATTGTATCATGTGATATATTTATCGTAGAGTCCGTAGAGCACCAGTGCCCGCTGATAAATATCGTCTTAAGGTCACATCGTTTAACACTTGTCTCAATAAAATATTCTGCATATATTACCGTGTGACTTTTTATATATATCAGATTATTATGCATATATTATTACTTTTTATACATTTAGTAAATAAATTAAAAATTATTTTAAATAACGTTAATTATTATTTATATATTATGTAAATAAATTAAAAATTATTTTTGATAACAGGCTAAACCCAATAAAATCTTGTAAAAGTTGGTAAATCGTGTACAAACAAATTTTGAGTCAACGCTTTCCTGGGGTATTTTAGGTCCAAACAAACCGACGAGTTTGCTATTAGTTTCATGGTTAGCACACTTGCATCATTCTACATGATATTTCGTTTAAATTTGGATGGATCTGTTCATGTCATTTAATATCCTGCACTCTAGTTCTTAAATTGAGAAACCTCTTTATCTAATTCCCGCAAACTTACGCAGGGAAAGTCAATGAAAGTTGTTGGAGAGGCTTCAGACGTGTGGTGTTTGTGTGTGTTCATTGCAACTTTGTAATACGTGTGTTGCAAGGGGAGAGTACAAATACCCAGATGCCCATCGTTTAAAACCTGAAATTAAATAGTAAACGGGGTACAGTTGAAGTTGGTTGTGTTGCTTTTGCATGGCCGTTACTTTTCGGGCATGCTTCCATTTCGCCCGTCTCTCTGTCTTTGTTTTTTTACGTATACACACTTTATTTGTCTTGCATTAGTAACTATTCCGTTTGATAACCCGTTTGTGGGCCCGATAAGTCTAATAAAATTTCAGGTCTTGACCGAACAAAATACATGCATTGTTGTTTTATTATTCTTAAGGGGTTATAATTTGGGTTAAGGGTGGTTCTCACTTTTACCAATGGGATACTAATTTTTTCATTACATTTGATTTTTGAAAACCCTCATCAATATTAAACTGTTCAATATTTTTCTAAATTTTGCTTTTGATAATTTAGTTTTTTTCGATTGTTTTTATATCAATTTTCTCAATTTTTTCCTATTTTCTATTTTTTGTTGATTATTTTTGTTATTTAAAATTTTCAAATGCAACATATATTAAGTAACACATAAACTAAAATTATGTTATACGTCTTACACATAAAATATCCAATAACATATGAGTAAAATTAGGTTATTCACATAAGAACTGAAACGAGTTCGTCTAAAAAACAAAACAAATGAATAAGTATATGTTCCTAACTTTATAGGCTTGTATACTTTTAGAACATAAAAAAATCACCCACTTTGATATTAACTTTAGTAACAAATGAGTTTAACTATTGATATAAATTTAAATGTATACTATAACATTTATATTTTGTGAATATTAAATCAGTATTTTGAGCAGCAATGTCAATGTTATAGCTTAAAACTGGTATAATCATTTAGTCTTAGCAAGAGCATATTAGTTGTAAACAATAATAGATAAAGAGATATACGCCACATAAGTTCTTATTTAGAGGGAACTACAAAAGGGGATGAGAAAAATAAAATGAAATCAGATCTATGTGGTTAGGCCTAATGTGATGCCTACGTCCACAAGTGCATATATAGATAGTATTGATTTAACAACCGAAAGCCATGGAATAATGTTGAATACAAGTCTTCAATTTCATTATCTCCTTTGTAGCCTCTTTCGTATGGGTGATCATCCCTCCTATTTGTATTAAGATGTCACTTCTTAAATATAGGTGTTTATGTGTTATTTTATGAGTTGTTTCAGCAAATCCACTATACTGTGTCTTTATAAATTAAACAAGCTTCCACTTTACACGATAATGGAGGAAAAATTATCAAGTTAGTTATGGGCGCACATGGAGGCGAGGAAATATTCCCCCCCCCCCCCCCCAACGTGGGCGCATCTATGACGTCATCTAATTTCCTAGCATACGCATGTTCTAACTGAGCTAATTAACAGTGTTAACCTGATGTTAACTGACGGAGTTAAATGTGTTGACTGGAATAATAAGGTCGACCAAATTATATGGGTCTACCAGAGTGTATAGGTCGACATGATGTTATAGTTGAGTTGATCTAATTATTTTGATTATTCGGTATTATTCTTGTAGGTAATGAGTCAAAGAGTCCTCTTCTAATTGGCTCACAAATGTACCATATATATGGTATAATAAAAGCCTCGGGACTTTGCTCACTTTTGATAATTGTATCAGGTACTCTGAAGTGTTGTGTCTTCTGGGTGTGTGCTGAGTAGATTGAGTGAATGAAGTGTTAACTGAGATATCATTGGCTCGTTTTTAAAGTTGGGGAAAAATATCAGCCCGGCCTTAGACGAGTAGAATAACTTGTTCTAGTTATGCATTTTAAGGATTTCCCCATATCAATCATACGTGACAACATTAGTTTCATTCTTACATGCATGCCCAGTGAAGTGCATATTCTATTCCCAAGCGTCAGTTTTCTTTTTCTAGTCATGACAACATCACTACTTTAATATGGATAATGATTATCACCTTAAAAGCAAAAAAGAAAATTTCCAAATCATTTGAAACCTTTTACTTTGCATGGAAGTTATAAGAGAGAAATTTATTTCACGCTTAAAAAGCCCTTCTTCTCTGGCAAACCTTCCTTTTGCCATTTCAAGTGAGCTTGAACTGTGTAAACTCTTTGCGACAGAGTTTCTTCCTTTTTAGTACTAGAGGCATTATATTTTCCATCGTATTTCAACATTTTATGGTTCCAAGGATGCATTTTTTCCCTTTGTAGCTTTCTTAGGATTTTTCTGTGCGATTTCTTATTGTTTGTGGATTGTTGTGGCTAGATTGCCTTTTGTTTGGAGAGATACCCCTTATATGTGGACATTTAGTTGGTTGGGCTAGGGTTTCGTAAGTTTAGGGCTTTTAGATGTTCTAGAGCATATTGTTTCCCTAACTATTTACTTCTGAAGCTAAACAAACCTAAAGCCTTTATTTCCCCATAACTTCCATCTCTATCGTCATCGATTTAGCCCCCGAATCTGACTGATTTTTTTTTATTGAAAAATCCTAGGTCAATAGGCTATTATAACAGGTTAAGATCTTAGTTAGGGTTTTCCCCGAGGTTTAGGAGAGAGGTTTCCTACTCCACTGAATGTAGTCCACAAAAAAAATGACCCTTCTCAACTTGCATATACCCCTAAGTTCATTATTCCACTGGGTCTATTCCATAGCCATCGAACATGGAGTACCACAATCTTGAGTTCATGGGGCATACCAACCAGGTGGTAGAAGCTTACAAACATGGTTTTCTATATACCGATCGTTGACTTAAAGGGTTCGGCTGAAAGAGTCATGTTTGATAGACATGTGCCTTTCATTTCTCATGTCGTCATACCTCCTACCGAGGAGAGTACTTTTGAGAGTTCCTTCGACTCATATAACTATGTGAACACTAAATCCAAATGACACTCTTATAACATCCTTGAGGATGATATGGATGATCTAATGCCAATATTATGACGAAGTTGTCTAGTTATGATGATAGAGGTTATGATCGACCTAATGCCAATGAGATTTTCTTCCCATGATGGGCCTTCCATATCGGGGTTCACTCACCCCTAGACCCAATTATAAGGTCAATCTTAGAGGGCTATGAGGTTAATCCAACCCAACTTACCCCAAATGCTTATAGAATAATTTTAGGGCCCATGGTGTTTTGGCATGATAACATTGTCTTTGATCTTATTGGGGGTATTTTTAGGTTTGTACATGTCATAAAAGAAAAATTTGAAAGATTTTAGTAATAATACTTTTATCCCATGATGTATTATTTAAGGATGGTTAAGGTTGTTCAGATGATCAATCATAATTGGAAAATCAATTTTTATTCTTTAAAGGTGCGTGGCAGTCCTGTAGTATTCCACGCGAGTGGTGTGGGCCAAAGGTAATTGGTAATCATTCTTCCTTAATTTCTTTATAGTTCCTTTTTAATAACTTGATGCTAAATTTTTATTTGACCTTTTGAGTTAAAACAAAACCTGAGTTGCCCTATATACTAAGAGAATTAGGGGAGACCACTTATACACGCAATCCTCCCAAGTTCGAGGATATTTTCTCTCTATTTAAGTTCACCAGGGGCATACTCTCCTCCAGGCGACATTTCTCCTTAAAAGGCATTGGTACCACTGGTAGAACAAAGTTCAATTAGACTGATCAGGGGGTTGAGGTTGAGGTCATTGAAGGTAAGGAAATATTTACTAATGTTTTCGATTTTCCTCCATGATGCCTTATAATGTGACTGTATTGAGTTTTTTTTACAGCTTCTACTCCCACAACTTTACTTTTTAAAGTTGAGCCTTCACGTGGTATGGATGCTCTGCCACTTGATCATACTTCTTTTGCAAATGATTGCAAGAAGAAAATAGAGCAAGAGGATAAGAGGAAGGCTGAGGTTGAGTCTAAAACTAAATAGAAGGCTAATGTTAATGCCTAAAAGCGAACCAAAGATGAAGGATGAAAGAAGAATGACAATTCTACCAAGGCTAAAGGCAAGAGGAAGGTTATTGCCTCATATGACCACCCTCCTACTAGTACCAAGAGGCCCTTGGAGCATGTGGCTATTGGTGGGAAACTTTTTCATAAGTTGTTCAAGATAATTGAGTCAACCATTTGTTACTCCATGGTGGAGGAGAGCAAGTTCAATCCTAAAAACGTTGTGTTTGACGACCAGATTAAGAAGGAAAAAGGCTCCAATGTGTAAAACACACATATCGAGTTCTTCAAGAGTTTAGATGCTAACACCCTATGGGAGTTCTTTAATATAGGGCCTATATGGAAAGGCCTTTCCATATTGTATATTTGTTTGCCTCTTCTTCTTTCAATACTCTATATCCACCTTGCTATCTTCCTTCTCTAAGCTCCATGGCTGAAATTATTCTTTAAAAGAAGGCTATATCCCACCATGTTGCCTATAAGGAGTAAAATTAGGCCAATCAAAAGATATAGGAGTAGTTAGATGACCTGGAGAATAAATGTAATTTGTTCAAGGAGAGGGATAACCAACTTATTAAGGAAACCAAGAATCTTAGCTCTTAAGAGGAAGAGATCAAGAAGTTGAAGGATCATGTTTCCACTGATGCTCTAAAACAGAAAATTCTTGATGAGGCTTAAAAAGGGTTAATAAAGATCTCTCCAAAGATAATGGGGCTTTTGCCCAAGAGGAGGATAATGCTTTCAAAAAGTTTAAATTGTTTATTAATTAAAACCTTGAAATCGTGACATTCTTCAAGGAGAGTTATGCCGAGATGAAGAAAAGGATCGTGAAGCATTATCCTAACATAAATGTATTTGTCGATCGGTGGGAGTGAGATGATGAATAGGCTACAATGATGGCTTCTTAGATGAAACTGAAGACGGATGAACCCATTATAAAGGATGATAGTGGTCAAGCCAATCAAACTATTACTAAGGAGACCATTCTTCCCATAGATGCAGAGGTTATCCAAGACACTTCGATAAATGCTGATGATATTGTTATTGATGCCCCTCAAGTCACCCCAAAAACTAAAAATGCTCATGAGGATTAAGTTATCTTCTTCTCTACCCTTGTTAACTTTTTCTAATTGCCTACTATGAATTAAAAATAAAAATGGAAATTCAAGTTCTTGCATGCATGCATGTATGTGTTCCTCATTGTGTTTGACACACTTTTATTAGATTCAGCTTCATCTTGTACTTGTCAAGTTAATAAACATCTTGTCGAGACATTGATGTGATCGATGTGCCTTGTTGAGGTAAAGTTGACGCACATGCCCTATTTATTACTCTTTTCTTTACCATGACCACGTTCAAGAGACATTCCGGGTACTTGACATCCTAAATGAAATACGCCTTCACTGATTTATCAAACTAATCCTGAATGGCCAAATTCTTTATTGGGTTGAACAGTCGATGCTTTTGTTTGACATGCTCCACATCCTTTATGATACTTAACTCATGAATCCTCGTAAATATGATGTTTCTCTGTCTCAGAAAGTCTTCCAAATCTTTATTTAGGGCTAGTTCCAATGACGAGCCTATTTGTGATTTCATCTCGAGATGTTTGTCATCTAGAATCATGAGTTTAATTTGTTTAACGACTCACGCGTGACCATATTAAATTCACCTCGAGGATCCATATCGATCAGGTAAGTGTTAGTTAGTTTCTTCTGTTCTTCTTTCTCATCCGAGGTGTAACACCATTAGTTTTTTCTAAATAAGGAGGGGAGATCCCCTCTTTATTCACGAGCTTCCACTCAGTTTCTCTTTACCACACCGACTTTATAGTTTGTTGGGTACTTTAGGCATTGTTGAATAATGGATGGAACAACCTTAAATTTTTTCCAACCCGACCCTGCCAACGGCTATGTTGTAGAATGAGTGAATGTTTCCATCAATAACAAAGAAGCGTATCCTTTTTGTTCAGAAGGTAGAACATGTGCTGATAATAATCTATAGCTCAATTGTTCCTAATTTGTGCACTTTATCCCCCCTAAAAAAAATAAGAGGTTTGTGGTACGCCTTTAGCTTCTTATATTTTAACCTCAACTTGTTAAAATAATTTTGGCACAATATATCTATAAAGCTTCCATTATCTACTAAAATTCTTGTTATTGTGCTCTCATGCACTATTATAGTGATAACCAAAGGGTTGTCATGGGGTTGAAGAATTCTTGAAGATCATCATTTGAAAAAACAATGATGAGACGATCATTGTTTACCTTTTAATGATGTGTATACCAAGTAGTGGACAAATTTATCTCTCCAACATAAGCACAATTCTTCATCTTATTGAGGTAGACTTTCCTCTATGTGGGTTCATCTCTACTACCAACATCGCCCTCGATTGTAAAGTGGCATCGAATAAATATCATCACAACTTCATTTTCTAGCTCCTTGGGCTTTTTGGGCAAATCTGGATTGCATCTATTATTTGTGTCCTCGTCACACTTCCTTTTATTCTCACGTTCTTTTTCACAAATGGATTTATCTCATCGCCTGTGTTTTTTCCCATTCCTCCTATCTAGTCAGCCAACTTTGACACATACTTCGTTAATTTTCCTCTACTAATTAAGGCCTCTATCTCGTTCTTTAAAGGTAAGCAAATGTTAATATTGTGTCCGTGATCTTTGTGGAACTCATAGTAGTTATCCTTATTCCTATGATTTGGGGAGACCTTCAATTTACCCATCCATTTATTTTCATTACTCCCCCCGATCTTATCGAGGAGGTGGTGCATGCCTATGGTAAGCAGGTTGTATTCTTCATATCTTTATAGCTTATCTACTTTATTTTAATGAGGCATTTCCTTCTCATTATAATTTCCATTAGCCTCAAATTTGGCGTGGATGGACTCCTTTGTTTCCATTCCCTCCTCGACATTCAAAATATTGCTCGCCTTGTCTAGGTTCAAAGCTATCAATCTCGATGGCTCCTTAGATAAAGCCTAGTATAGTTTCCCAGATGGCAGAACACTCATGATAACAATAATGGTAACTTTATCATCATAATCAACTACCTCAAGCTTCTCGATGTTGAAGCGTGTGATAAACTCCCTTGTTATTTTATCCTCATTTCTACGAATGTTTAATAAGTCAGCCACCATTTTACTTGGCTTCATACCAAAACATAAATTGTGTACAAAGAGGTCGGATAGTTTTAGAAAAGTCAAGATTTTATCCATTGGCAAGTTATTATACCAAGCTTGAGTCGACTTAGTGATAGTACTGAAGAAAGTCCTGCAACACATCTCATTCGAGATAAAATATATATTTGAATCAACTTGTTACTTCTCCACATACATCATTAGATTTGATTTCCCATTACACTTGGGTGTGATAACCTGTGGATTTAATCTACCAGGAGTCTTATAACCCACTACTGTAGTTATGAATGGTGATCCTTGAAAAAAAATCCTTGTGAAAAGGGTTCGTCATTTTGATAATCTCACCCATCCAATTTTTGAGACATTGAATTAACCCCTTTCAGGGTTACTCCTATTTATTCCTTCACTCTGATGGTATTCTCTTATCGTCCTTTAATTTTAGCCAATATCTCTTCCTAAGATGTCTGCTCGGCCTTATTCGACCCTCGCATGCATGGATTTGACCTATAGCCGATCACTCAACCATTATAGTCTCAGACCTTGTTGTTTTTTTGTCTTCTCTAGTTTTTCTATACTAGTTTGTTCTTGCTGCTCTTAGGCAAGCTGATCAAATTCGGAACTCATTTTTAGCCTTCCTAGAGCACTGGAGCTTCCAAGGAATCAGAATTTTCTTCATCATATCCCATTAATATAATGGCCGATGTTTCCCCTAAACAATATGATATGTCTTCTCGTCCTGATCCAGAGTACCTGGACCTATTACCTTTGACCTCTTAATCCAAAATCCAACATCCTAGTATTTTCAACCACTATATCATAATTATCTTGTCTCCTATCCTTGTATGGTGAAGGGGGTGGAATCTCTCGCCTTTTATTAGAGTTTTCACACCCTTTTAAGGTAATTAGGTTCATCTCATGCTTGTTTTCCTCTTTCAAAAAAAAATTATCCACTATTTTCATGCTCTCATGTATAGCCTCTTGGCCTCTCACCGGGCTTATCAAGATCCCCTGGAGGATGGCCATACTCACTAGCATAGAGGGAGGAACCCCCTGAGTATCTCGATAGCTTTATGGGTCTTCACCCATGTTTTACCAAAATTCCTGAAGAACATAGTGTTGTAGTACCAAAACAGAGTATGATAATTGAGATGGAATAATTTGTAGGAGAAAGTGGATTTTGAATAGGAAAGAGTACGTCCGATAGAGGTTTCAAGAAATAAAACTGAATGGATTGAAATTGGATTAAGTACAATTCTAACCCGTCGAAACCTACATGAACCCAAGTGCGATTTGAAGGTTTGCTAGAAAACGGGTATCCTTGAGTTTTAGAAAGTTAACAATGGTGGAAAACAACAAATGACTTCACGTTGCCATAGATGGCACCCATCTATTATCACCTAAAACTAGTATATTGATTTTTTCTTAGCAAGAGAATATTTTTTGTAAATATGAGCATATAAGGAGATATAAACAAAAGTAATTATTATTTAGAGGGAAGTATAAAGAGGGATGAGATAAATATAATGAAACCATATCTACGTGGTTCGACTAAAGTTTGTGTCTATGCTCACAAGTGCATGTTTAGATAGTATTGGTTCAATGGCCAAAAGCCATGAACTAATGTTAAATTGAAGCTCTCAAGTTAATTATCTCTTTTATAGCCTCTTTTGTATAGGTAATCATCCATCCCATTTTTTTAGAGATATCCTTCATTAAATATGAGTATTTGTGTGTTATTTTATGGATTATTCGAGCAGATCCGCCTGAGTGTGTCAGGTCCCCTGTCTTTATTAGTAAAAAAATTCCCATTGTATACGATAGTAGAGGAATATCTATAAAGTAAGTTATGGGTACACATGGAGGGGAGGGACTATTTGTTTTTTCCTCCCACGTGGTCGCACGTATGACGTCATCTCATTACATGTCACATGCCTACTATAACGAAGCCATTTGAATGTGTTAACCTGATGTTAACTAGAATAATGAAATGTGTTGAATGGAGTACTAAGGCCGACGAGAGTGCCTGTGCTAACCTCATGTTATATCTGAGTCAATCTCATTATTTATATTAGTTAGCCTCATCGTTGTAGGTAATGAGTCTAAGCATCCTCTTATGATTGGTTCACAAATCACACCCTATTTATTGTATAACGGGCAATGTTAAATTTTTGTGCGATAATGTCTATAAATAAGTTATCTAAATGTGTAAACCGTATACAAGCACTAAGCTTTTAGTAATTTCGATTTACGGTAACAAAAAGTTATAAATCAAAAACATAAGTTTTCAATCCAAAATGGCATGGTACGGTGAAAAACGGTACCATAACCACCCTTAATTTGAAGTCTCACATATAATCCTTCATCCTATTTTAATTGTCTCACGTTAAAACTCAAAAGTTTTAACAAAATTTCTAATATTTTAAATTTACGATATTAAAAATCGTTAATACTTTTTCATGTTGCACATGTAATTCTACAATCACTCTGCCATGTGTATTATTTGATGGGTTTCTTTTTGCAACTCACCTAAATCAATATACTATTTTTGAAAAAAAAACGTTGTTAATTTGGGGGTGAACTAAAAAAAGGAAAGGGTCATTATTAGTTTGAAGCATAAAGGTAAGTCCTATTTTAGATGTGTTTTTAACTATAAAAGTATCATATAAAAAAGTCAAATTGTAAAAATCTTTTTAGAATTAAGTTAAAACAAAATATGACAAAAATGACCCCCATGGGAAGCGATGCTAAAATTTAAGAATGTAGTAAATTTTTGGAATTTTTAAAAATAGGTCATGCTTATGAGGTATGCAGTGAGATAGGTCATACTTCCGTTTTTTAATTTTTTTCTCCAAAAAATCACATTAGAAAATATAGTTTTCTCTAATAGATCCCATGAGAAAAAGTTTACTACATGTGCAAATGAGACCTATTGGTGAGAATTTATTTCAATGGGGCCAATTAAGGTATGTTATATGTAAATATTTTTCGTTTTCAAACATTAAAAGTTTATGACTTCATATATATGAAAATCTAATTTTCATAGGATTTTGTTTTTGAAATTAAGTAACAAACGCCTATCAAACATGATCCATATTATATATAAAACTCTAAATTATGACTCGTGATTTTATGTGCGAATATACTACATAATTAAGATATTTGTAATAGAATCTGAAGATGCATAGTGAATATTCACCCTGAATATAGTAAATATTTACTATGTCACAAGATAATTAATCGTTTAGATACGGATAATTCACACTAGTAAATATTTATTACGATAATGTTACATGCATTGCAAGCATATATTGTATTCCCAATATTGAATTAAACATCTAATTTTATTTTTTTAGAATGTAAATCATGTGTTGGGGGGGGGGGGGGGGGGCGGGGGGGGGGGGGGGGGGAATATAAACTTGACCTTGAAGTTTGGAATTTTTTTAATTCCTAATGTTTTATAAGTTGCAATGCAAACCCTAAACTTTAATGACTGCTTCAATTAAATCCATCGTTACATTGCCATTAGTAAATCTAAGGAAAGTGTTGCCTAGGCAGTTTAGTTTCTTTTAAGTAATTAAGTTCACCACTCCTAAACTAACATGTAGCCGAGAAAAATAATTGATTAATGATAAATGTTAAGAATTGCCACGTATAAAAAATATTTTTTGTATAATAAAAGAATTAAATTATATATATATATATATATATATATATATATATATATATAGATAGATAGATAGATAGATAGAGAGAGAGAGAGAGAGAGAGAGAGAGAGAGAGAGAGAGAGAACTCTACGAAATCGGGTATAATATCGGTAATGGAGATCATAGCTCGCGGATAACGAGTGATTATGAGTGGAGATGGGGTCAAGAAGGTGGGTGGGGAGGTGGAGATGAAAGGTATAAAAGGAGAGGTGGGAGATGGTGATAAGTTGTCTTATTGGGTTGGATTTTTTTGTTGGGAGGATGGGTAAAGATATATTTTCGAGCCTGTAAGCATCAAGTAACATATGTCATCACTGCGAGACGAGGGGAAAACTTAATTGGTTATGGGGTGCACTCATTTCCATTATGAGAATGAACAATGAACTTGAGAAAAGTGTCTCTCACTCCTTGGGGGAACCTATGACCGAATAAAAATGAGTTTGACACCTTTTTATAATACAGAGTTGTGTTATTTTTCTTTGCCTTTGGAAGTACATCACTGTTAAAGGGTTATTAAGGTTAAAAGGGAGATCAATGTGTTAAACCCTTACTAGACAATACAATTTTTCCCCCATAAGAGATTAATTGAAGGAGATCGATGTGTTAAACCCTTATTAAATAGTGCAGTTTTCCCCACGTGAGAGATTAATTGAACATTTTCGTTAGATTTAACGTCAATGTAGGAGTGGGTTTAATTGAAGTGATTTTTAAAGTTGAGGGATAACATTGTAACTTTTAAAACATCGAGTCTAAAATTGAAAATCACTCCAAAGTTTAGGGTTAATTTTTATTTTCCTAGTTGTTGCTTTATAGAGCTTAATTAAAACGGTTGAAAAATATCAATTTTATAAAACTTAATTTGTGTATCAGAACATGTAGTCTTACAATATCCGAATGGGAATAAACTACCAAATATAGAGAAAATAGAAGGTGGGGGCTATATTAGTAAATAAAAAATCATAAATTTAAAATATGACTTATTTGGATGAAAAAATTGGGATTAGGATGCATACCATCTTTTGTATTAATCCTTTATAAATTCGAGAAAAAGTATTAAAAAAATTGTACAATTTTCTTGTAATCATATGCTAATATAATGAAAGTACTTGTGATTTGTTTTTGAACATCATGAAGTCTTAACTTATTTTGTATGCTGACCATCTTATTATGAAACATATTGTGACCTAATCCTCGAATGCCCTTTTGGGATTAACACAACAAACAAGCCGAGGAGGAAGGAAGATAAGTCCAAGGACATATGGAGAGTCTCGTTTTGCCAACTCATGGGTAGGGCCTGATATTTTCGGCATGGCACAAAAACATTACTCGAACTAACACAGAAGTCACAAAAAATGAACACAGTGTGTCTTGTTCGGGTGGCATTCGGGTAACAGATTTTGGCTCGATAATGGGTCGTGTTGTGTTCGTGTCATAATTTCGACACAAAATTGACAGATTTTGACCCAACTTGCGATTCACCCCTTTATAATTAATATGTTTCATGAAATATAAAATAAAAAGGTTTTATTTGTATTTAAAAGTAAACTATTCTTATATTAGGTTGTAACTAATCATGCCCAAGTGGCACAAAACAGATTCATCATGATATTCGTGTGGTGTAGTGTCGTGTCTTTAATGGGTTGTGTTCGTATTAGGCAAAAAAACACGTTATCGTGTCATGTTGTGTTCATATCGAGTAAAATGTTATTGTGGCGTGTTGTGTCGGGTCAGTCCCAAACATGATCTGTTAACTCGAATTTTCAATCTTACTAGTGGGGGAGGAGGAATCCAATGAAAAATTTTAAAAAGTCATTTTAGGGGAAATTTTTACATAAAGGCTATTTTGTTCGATTTTTGTTGCACTACATTTTGCACATTAAGGCGAATTCAGTTTTCTTTGTGGGAATTATATAAAATTCAACGTATTTTATTGTTCACCAAGTCATGGATAAACACAAATCTTATTGTCCGATACAAGTTATTTAAAGAGAATTCAATATAATTATGATTCTATCACATTTTTGTCATATTGTCTATTTTGCATTATTGCAATTTCATTTGTCCGGTGATTAAATATTAAATTTAAAACTAAAAATATTCATATTGTTGTCTGTGACCATCTTTTTATAGGGCGTATTAGTTTATACATATTTAATACAATAAATTATACCACACTTTTATTTTTCATGACATCAACATAATATCAAGACCAGCATTATTAATATTATTAGTTCAACAAGAGTTTAAGAATCATCCATGTGAAAATGGGAAAAAGTTGTAAGTGAAACAAGTAATCACCATAGTATAGTGTGTAAATAACTCCAATTCCATCTCCATAGTATAATGGGTAAATAGCTACAATTCCATCTCTCTCTCTCTCTCTCTCTCTCTCTCTCTCTCTCTCTCTCTATATATATATATATATATATATATATATATATATATATATATATATATATATATATATAGTACTGTTCTTGTGCGAACTACTCTGCATTTTAAGAGTGCGGACCGAACATGTATCACCTGGCGGTGAGCAGGACCGGTTTTGAGGGGAGGCGAGAGAGGCGGCCGCCTCGGGCCCTGATTTTTGATGCATTTTAAGGGGCCCAAAATTTTATATGTGTATATATATAAATATCGTCATTTTTCCATTGTCCCAAAAATAATTTGTTGAAAACTAAATGGGCAAAACGAGCAAACATTTAAACTTGCTGTAACTCCCAAAAAATAAGTTGGCATCTTTTCGGTTAAAAAAATCTACAATTTATAAATTAATAACAAAAATATCTTCTTAAATATGGGGCCCCCGATTCAAGGGTTCGCCTCGAGCACCTAAAATCTCAAGACCGGCCCTAGAGGTGAGCTCGAAAAAGAAAGAGAAAGTACCTACAATTTAGTCGATAATTTTTAGGGTCATCGCTATGTGACACGTTTCTGGTCTGCACTCTTAAAATGCAGACTCCTATATATATAGTATGGAATTAAGAGTCCATTGAACAATAATAATAACCCAGAAATCTTATTTTGAAATGAAATGAGTATTTTTTATGGACCAATGGAAGATAATTCAATGTACAATATTAATTAGATGGAAAAAAGAAACTTGGGTTGCTATAAAAATGTTTCTTTAGTCCGCGCATCTCACATATAGGGGTGGTAAACGAACGGATACTGATTGGATACCATGTTTTTCATATCCGTATCCGCTATCTGAATGTACTATCCATATCCGTATCCGCCCGGATAGTTAAAACAACTATCCATATCCGTATCCGCTCGGATACCTCGGATTCGGATAATATCCGTATCTGTTTACATTATTTAGCCATCGCAAAAAATAACTATTAAAATATCCAATCCAATCCAAATAAATATATAACAAAATTACTGCCTCCTAACATTAACAATTATGGATTCCATAATAATAGTATCAATCCATAATGATAATATGGTTAAAGCCATCCATATAAGCTTAGAGCAATTCAAAGAAATATAACATTCGCATTCCATGACAGTAGAAATAAATATGCACCTTTTAGATTAAATCAAATTTATTGAGAATGATAACCTCATGGACCTTTTGTTTTCAAAACATACTTATATTTTTATTTTAATAAGTATATATTTTTATTTTGTATATAATATACATGTTGTTAACTTCAGTTCTCATCACTCTCTTTTACATTCTATTATACTTCTCTCTTATATTCTTTTCTGTTTCTCTCTTACAATTATTTATAATTAAGGAAACTAATGAACAACCACATGAGGATTTCTTTTCTCTTATTTTGTACAAAAGAGAAATGAAATGAAGTTAGTATTTTTTTGTTTTGAGTGGAGTATATGTTCTTAAGTGTGTGTATGCTGTGTGTGATAGGGTGTATTGTAACTTTAGTATAACTCCATGATAATATACCCAATAAAATAATAATGTATGACATTTTATAGCATACCCAATAAAATAATAACTTTAGGGCTTTTTTGTTTTGAGCGGGGTATATGTTTATTTTATTTTAGGTAATAAACGATTAAGTTTTTTTTAATATTATTTTATTAGTAATACTAATACTAATATTATTAGTAATATTTTAAACATATGTTTGACGGATACGGATATCCGGTAAAACGGATATCCGATAAAATGGATACTCCGCATCGAATACGAATTATCCGTGTCGGATACTAGTACTATCCGTATCCGTTTTCTCGGATATTTTTATAGAGTATCCATATTCGTATCCGTTTCCATATTTTCGGATAAATATTCGCAAATTCAAATTCGAATATAGGACGGATGCGAATTTTCGAATATCCGTTTACAGCCCTACTCATATATAAGCGGATCCGGTGGAGTTTTAAACTCGCGGATTTAAAACTCGTTAATTCATTTATTCCTGACCAAAAAGGTAAAACTCTTCACTTCATTTGCCTATAAGAACCAACCATCCACAGCTAGAGACCACAAGCACCCGAGCTTTCTCACAAAAGGCTTCACAACTCTTTTCTCGCCATCTTTCCCAAACCCACACCAAGTAAGAATGGAACAATGGGAAGATTTCGTTGCATCATTCTTAGACAACTCTGAGAATGAATCTCAGTCTCAGTCGGGTATGTCAACACCCCAGCTCCCGGTTGATGAGCAACAACACTCTGTGTGGACTCCAGAACAAAACAAGTGTTTCGAGAATGCGTTGGCAGAATTTGATGATCACACTTGTCCCTTCTTTTTTGAGAACATTGCTTTAAGGGTCCCAAATAAATCCCTTGAAGACGTTATAAAGCACTACCAAGCCCTTGTTGAAGACATAGAGATGATCGAGTCTGATCGGTACCCATTACCCAACTGTGAAAATCAACCCAAGATTACTGACATTGACACTGGTTCATCATCAACCATTTTCAGCTCGCACCAAAGGAAAAGGGGCTTACCCTGGACTGAAGAGGAACACAAGTACTTTAATTTATTTCCAATTTTTTCTTCGTTCGTTTGTTGTTGCAGGTCCTTCGTGCGTTTGAGTTAGCAGCTAGTTTTTTGTTTTTAGACCGTTTCCTGGTTTCCCATAGCAATCTTTCCATAGATCATTTTCTCTTCGCCTTTTTTTGCTTTAGTTTTTTGTTTAAATCTAAGGTAAAAATTTATTATCCGTACACTCCAGCCAATTTCAATATTTTTACCAAATACTTTGGCATAGACGATTGGTACTTTAATTTCTTCTATTCCTCATTTCCACAATCGATAATAATTCGTGTCAGTTGAAGCGCGTCCACATGTGATATATAAGAAATTTATAGAAATTCGTTGATTGGTGATTAAAATGTTAATTCTAAGCCTTTAGTAGACATACGTTGATTGGCGATTAAAATGATAAAAACGAAACCTTTTATGGCTACTAATGCATTTGTTAACGCCTCTCTTATTTTTAGTCTTTGTAAAGTTCTGATAATAATTCTGACAGTTTAATTTCCTAATAATCTTCCAATTATATTTTATTTCCTTTTCTCTAAAAAGCTAGTTTATTTCCCTATTTCTCACTCATTTTCAGCCTCGTGGCTTTTGCCCTATAATTATATTGGCTTGATAGTTTTTAATTAGTTCTATTTGCAGGCGATTTCTGATTGGGATGGAATCGGTTGGAAAAGGCGATTGGAAGGGAATTTCAAGACGCTTTGTGCAGACCAAGACCCCAATCCAGGTTTAAAGAAATCTAGATTTGAATACAATTCCAATTAGAAGCTATAATATTCCCGAAAATAGTAACAAAAGTAAGGTGATTGTAATTGTTTTTCTTACAACACTTGTTAATTTTGCTACCCCAGATAGCCAGCCATGCACAAAAGTTCTTCCGTCGCAGAAACAACAAAACTCCAGTTAGCAAGCGCCGCCCCAGCATCAACGACGTGCAAATAGTGGATTCTACCTCTTCTTCATGTTCTCAAAGGCACCAAAATCCCATGTACAACCAACAAACACCTGTTGTTTTCCATCCCAGCAACTATGCCCTATTAAACTATTCGTTGCTAAATTCTAGGGTTTCCCATCAAAACAATAATGGTGGTCAAGAAAAAAGCAGTAGAGGTGTTCCGCTCAGTAGCCCAGTTTTCCCACTTGCGAATAATCTTCCGATGATGACTGGCCAACCCTCGGATGCTTCATTGAATATGTTTCCAAATGCGAAAAATGCACACTAGGGTTGAGTTAAAAAAATACGAGATAAAAATAAATACCGGGCAAATATGGATGTGATGTATTAGGGTAACCAATAAGATTGTATCCTTATACTACTATTATTTACATCGTATGTTTTTTTTTTTTTCCATAAATTGGGAGTGGGGTGGAGGGGTTTGTTTATATGATTTTGGATTTCTTTCTTGTTTTTGCTTTGAGGTTACTAATGAAATAAGATACTCTATTTGTCTCAAATTAGGAGTTCATGTTATTTTTTAGGAAAATGTTTTGTGTTCCAAATAACTCCCCCAAATCCTCCCCCAAATAGCATAAAGTGTTATACCTTATGGTATGGGTCCCGTCAGGGCACAACCCATTAATGCTATTTGGGGGAGATTTGAGGGATTTGTTTGGTACCCATAGCATCACTTTTTTTTTAATATAGATCAAGGATATAGTCAATCAATGATCAATATCAACCCTTGCTCACCATAGTAAAATTTGGTTTGTTGATTATGTCCAAAAAGAAAAGTGGACTCTTAATTTGCAACAACCCAAATTACAATCGCGGACTCTTAATTTGGGACATATGAATTATTAAATTACTCGGTTATATAAACCAACCTTGTTTGCCTTTGAATTCAATAAACTCTTGCTTTTTAAAATTGAATGATATTGAAGATTGTAACTTAATGTAATACCCCGTACATTAATGACTATTTAATTTTCAAGTTTGCATTTAATTATCAATTTATATATCCAATTGAGGTCCCAAGCTTACCAAACGTCAAATTAAGGACTATTATTATTATTATTATTATTATTATTATTATTATTATTATTATTATTATTATTATTATTATTATTATTATTATTATTATTATTATTATTATTATTATATACTTGCGTGTGATAAGTAAATAGAGATGTAGTGTATTATATACCGTTTATGAGTGAAAACGATGATTTATGATATATGTCGATAGAGAGTACACCGACAGATCTATATATGCGTACTGTATAGGGCTGTGTTTTTTTTTCGAACATTCCGATTTTTTCGATATCGGATCCGATATTTTCCGATTTTGGAACGTATATAAGGTTTCCGATATCCGATTTTCCGATTTCCGATTTCCGATTTTTCTGAAAAAAATCGGATCAAAAATTGGAAATAATTCTGAATTTCCGAATTTTCGATTTTTCCGATCCGATTTTTTCAAAACTATGCCGATCAGATTTTTTCGAATTATTTTCGATTTTTTTCTAAAATATTTTTCGATTTCCAATTTTTCTAATTTTTTCAAACATTTTCGTGCGTCCCACATCGGCTAGGAGAGGAAGAGAGGCTCAAAAAAGTCTTCTATAAAAGGAGAATATCCCTCTATCCTCTACACAAATGAAAAAAATGATTAAATTCTTACATATTTACATGTTGGGTTAAATCTTTTTTACGATTTCTTCAAAATGAGAGTTTCGAGTAATAAAAAATCCTATATTAATTTTTTTGAAATTTTGGAATTTCCAAAATTTCTGAATTTTTAGTATATGTTTTGAATTTCCGAATTTTTCCGATTTTTTTTCCGATTTTCCGATTTTTCCGAATTCGGAAACTTTTTTGATTTTCCGAAAAAATTGGATAGGAAATTGGAACAAATATTTTATTTCCGAAAAAAATTGGAATTTTTTCCGAAAGGTCATTTTCCGATCCGATCCGGCCGAAACACAGCCCTAGTACTGTACATATGTGTCGGGCTCAATTAAAGATATGATGATATATTTTTAATTGAGCAATTCAGATGATATTTTTAGTGCACCGATGTTCTGACATGGGTTGAAATAGTTCAGAATAGGTACTCTGGAGTCATAGTCAAGTTTCGAAGGCTTTTTATACATAGTAGGGCCCGTATAGGGGAATAGATGTCTTTTACCCTTACGGACACACTTACATATAGATTGGGATGTAATTAAGAAGTATATAAGGTTTAGGGAAGAGGATGACAACCTCACTTTTGACCTCTGTATAATTGTGATGAAGGAAGAGCTTAAGACAAGAGATTAGTGAGCATCTATAAATTCAAATTGTTCCTATGTGTTGAGACTTCGAATCTAGATCCATAAAGAAAGTTTTTAATTGCTTTAGATTGCATGTTATGTGCTTAATTACATTCATAATTGAATAAGATCAAACATGAGATTTAAAATATGTAATCTTTGAGAAATAATTTAAGATAATTAAGTTGTTCTTAAATTCTGATTTTAATTCAGAATGGTTGATGATGAATAGATGAAAAATTCATAATATAATCATGTGTTTATGATTATGAGCATGAGAATATTGATTGGTTTTTAGAAATCAAATAATTTTAAGGTTTGATTAATTTTGAGTTGTTATAATTGAATTATGCTTAGGAATTCTTGTGTTGTGATTATGGTTTCAAGTATATTTCAGTGTTATAATGTTTTTGGGTTAGATATATAATGATTTGGGAAGTAAATTTGAGGGTTGGGAGGCTTGGGACTTCCACTGGAGATATCTTAGGTGAAAACATGAGGAATAAGACAATTGGCAGCCCAGCAAACCGAACCGGTTCACTGGGGAGCGAATTGATGCGATCGACCAAACCGGTTGATTTACTAAGAGAACCGGTTCCCTTATATCAAGAGAAGGGTCCACCAAGTCATTGTGAGTAACTATGTGATCAAGACCAGGGTGTGATTCGTTCTCATAAGAAAGATCATCATCATCAATATATGTAGCGGGAGAATCATCTTTTATGGTGACATTTATTGATTCCATAACCTTTGAGCTAGAAAAGTTATAAACTCTATAAGCTCGATTGTTCGATGAATAACCTAGAAAAATTCCTTCATCACTCCTCGAGTACAACTTTCCTATAAGCTCTCTATCCCTAAGGATGTAGTATGGACTACCAAAGACTCGAAAATAATCTAGGTTTGGTTTCTTACCCACCCACAATGCATATGGCATTTGACTAGTGTGAGGACTTAAGTACACCCTATTCACCGTGTGGCAAGCAGTGCTAATTGCTTCCTCCCAAAATAGCTATGGCACTTTCCTTCCAAGAAGCATGGACGCATGGACCTTGCCATCTCTTGAATTGCTCAATTTTTTCTCTCAATAATGCTATTTTTCTAAGGAATACGAATGACCAAAAATTTATGTTTGATGCTTACTTCATCATAAAAACCATTGACATCGGCATCCTTAAACTCAGTACCATTGTCACTATAAAAAAGTCTTACTGTGACACTATATTGGTTTTGAAGGACTCGATACTTAATTATCCAAAACTTAAAAGTATCAAACTTTTCTCTAATAAATCCAACGATTGAAAATATCGAAAAGTCATCAACCATCACTACAACATACATTTTTTCCCATTTATGCTCTCCATTCGCGTAGGACCTATAACGTCTATGTGTATCAATTCTAAAACACACGAGGTGGTAAATAGAGTTCAAGTTCTTATCGGGACTATTGATTTTCTTTCTAAGTTGGCAAGGACTACAAAGCGAGGAAGTTGGGTTTTCTATTAATCGCACGCCACGAACTAGATCTTTCTTCACTACACACTCTAGGTCTTTAAAGTTTACATGACCTAGCCGTTGATGCCAAAAGTAGGCAGTAGAGACCCTGGCACTATTGCGAACAAGTGAAGACGTGGAATGATATCGTAACAATTATCTGTTGTCCTTACACTTAGGAGTATTGTCTTGCCAAATTTTTCATAAAAATTACACTATACCTGGATAAACATAACCATGAGATTTTCATCCCCTAACTGGCTTAGTATATTGAAATTTTCTTTTAATCAATCAACATAAAGAATGTTTTATAGTCTTGGTAACCTAAAATCGTAAATGGTGCCTCTTCCCACATTCCTAGACCTACTCTCATCGCCAAAGGTGACCTTAAACTCCTTGTGATCCTTAAGTGTGGTAAAAAGAGATCTATCAGTTGTCATAAGTATGGAGTACCAACTATAAAAACACCACTATGAGGTATTTTGAGCCTTAAAAGCAACATGAACATCTAAAGACATCATGGACTTATCTTTGGCAAGCAAAGTGTGAGTTGTGCTCTTAGTATTCTTTCCATTGTTGTTCCTAGTCTTTGGGTTTCAATAATTCTCATGAGGCTATTAAACCTTTGAATGTGTTGATTATATACTTAACTTACTTTTTCAGGCTAGTCAGTTGTTTGTAGTTTGGCATAGGAGTATGCAAATGAGAATTCTTCTTAAGATTGTAACAAAATTCTCTCATGTGACCCTTTTGTCGAAAAAGGTGCAAACATACAGTTGATTGGGTCTCACATTTATAAGTTGTTTAGGAGGACTTCTCTTCAAAGGGTTCGGTTTAGGAGTGTTTATGTTTGTAACAAACATGACTATAGATAAGGATTTAGAGTTAGATGATTCAACCTCATCATAATCTATACATTTTCTGTCTTGATAACCTTTCTCCTCATAAC
Organism: Sambucus nigra; assembly: GCA_949130495.1. Lineage (NCBI taxonomy): Eukaryota > Viridiplantae > Streptophyta > Magnoliopsida > Dipsacales > Adoxaceae > Sambucus > Sambucus nigra. The sequence continues at coordinate 396,762,333 of OX422219.1, read as the reverse complement.
CTAGGATAGGTTCTAGAAACAACTTCCCCATTCTGCCGAAGTTGCCCTCGAGAGTGACTTTGACTTCACATGAAACCTCAAGATCTTTCTCAAGTTTGACAATTTTGGCTTAAAGCATCTCACCAGTATCTAAAGAGTCATGGAGATTTGTAGTAATACGAGCTAAAGTGTCAGTCAAGTCATTCTTTTCTTTTCTCACCAAAATGAGTTTCTCAAAAAGAGGAACCTTAATCTCCTTGAGTTGACTAAGTAAAACCTCATTCTCTGTCATATCTTTCAGCTCTTTTTCGAGCATTAACACCTTAAAATTTAACTTCTTGTTATGCTTGTTAAATATGAGGGACTCGGTGTATAGATCATAATAGGTGGAGTGTTAATCACCTTCTTCAATATCACTATCGCTCAAACTACCAACACAATAACCTCTTTGTGAGTGATTAGACACAACTTTAAGATTTTCATGCACATAAATGTCATCATTAGGATGTGACATACTTGCGGAGTTGGCATGACTAGCCATGAAAGTAGTGAAGTTATTTCCAGGTGGAACAGAGTCGTCAGAGACTTCAAACTCATTGTGACTATTGCTAAGAGTAACATTATAGACAACTTTGTCTTTGTCATGTCTCTTTAACTTAGCGGGGCACTCATACGCTCTACGACCTCATCCCTCACACTCAAAACACGTTTCCGAATCGTTCTTTTTAAAATTATCTCTATTTTTATATTTCTTTTGTTCCCGATCATTAGAACTTCTTCCCACTTTATTTTTATTTTTTAAAAATTTTAATTTATCTAATTCAGAATTTTTCTTTTTGAATTTGATATATTTTTATATTTTTTAGCGAATAAAGCCATATCACTATGATCAATATCAAACTCATCGGATTCAGAAGCTTCCTCTTTTTGAGCTTTTAGAGAAATTGCCTTATCTTTCTTTCTTTTATCTTTGGGGAACATCCCTAATTCATACGTATGTATATCACCTATAAGCTCTTCAAGTTTTAAGGTGTCTAACACACCTAAAAAGTTTAGAATAATGACTTTAGAACTAAAACGACTAGGAAGAGATCTAATAATCTTTTTAAAAACTTTATTTTCTGGAATTTTATTACTCAAGTTATAACATGAGTTAATAGTGTTGAAGATACATGCATAAACCTCACCAAAGGTTTCACTCTCATTCATGGTGATGGTTTCGAATTGGGTAGTGATATTTTTGAGTTTAGATGCTTTAACCACAATGGTTTCCTCATGAGTAGGTTAAATAATGTCCCATGCCTTGTTTAAAGTTTCATATGTCATGATATGAGGACACTCTTTAGGGGTAACAGCACTAAACAAATCATTTAAACCTTTATAATTAAAATTACATAGTTTCAACTCCTCCTCACTCAATTCCTCAACAAGTTTTAAAGTAGTAGGTTCCCCAACTACATTGGTTGAAGGGAACTAACCTCTTTCAATAGCAACCCAAACACATTCACCAATTGAAGTTAAATATGATTTCATATGGATTTCCAATACATGTAATTTGTTCCATAAAAAATGGGGGATATATTTGGTGAATAACCTTACATATAACCTCTAGGATTCATCTAAGTAAATTTTAGGAACTTTCTTTGATACCAATTTAAAAAGTCCCAATTATCTGGTATTAGTATAACTTCGTTAAGTTTTCCCAAAAGCATAAACACAAATATCAATCACTTAAAAATCTAAGAAGCATATGTCGATTATTTCCAATTTTAATCTTATTAACTAATTACTACATGAGCATGTAAGATTCAAATTTTAAAGGGAAAGAAACAACCATGGCATGCTCATGTACAGGAAAAATCCAAATAGTAAAAACCTCAGATGGCCATGCATAGACATATTCATTACATATATGTTTTTTGCAAGAAGATTCAAAAGACTTACAAAACTTGACTCTATAAGCACTGCCGGTGCAGTTTTCAAAACCTATGTCCTTAGTTTCATCAATTCTAAATCGGTACACATCAAATCCTTGCCATGGTATCCATCGACTTCCTTTACCGCCCCCACAATTCAGATTTTGCGGCACAAACGAGAATGTATGATGAAGATTAATTTTAGGGTTTGATTTATGAAAATTTGATCATCAATGATCAAAGATTGTTGGAGAGGATTTGCAAAAGTTTTTTTAGCTTTAAGATATTAAAAGGGAATGATCTAAAAATGTTTTCATGCACTCCTTTTATATGTGAAAAAAATATGAAAAGTTGAATATTGAGGGGATAAAGAAAATCTGTTTGGAAAGCTAAATTTTTTGTAATTTGCACCTTATCATTCGAACGAGGTACCATTCTCGTTTGAAGGACATACCTCTTCTCGTTCGAACAGAAAAAAATAAGATGAGATTCCAGAGAAACCAAGAAAAAAAAAATTCTCTCATTGGAACCTCATTTGAAGTTCGTTCTAATGGGGGTATGATTATTGTTAGAACGAACTTCAAATGAGAGTTCTAATGTGATTCCAAATAGGCCAAGGAAATTGATAAATTCCCTTTGTTAAAAGATCATTCGGACAAGGGTACGAATCTCGTATGAATGCCCTTTGAACGACCAATCTAACAAGATTCCAGAGAGATCGTTCTTTTGGAGAATTTTGCCTAGTTAGAAATCCCATTCGAATGGGGCTCGTTTGAATGAGGTATTATGATTCGTTTGAGTGACATACTCAATGTAATTATAACGACCAGGGAAAACTTAAATATTTTCAAACCAAGTTTAGAAAAATATTTTATAAAAACTTAAAGATGTAATAAAAGTTTTCTCCAAATATAAAAAACGGGTTCATATACCTTTAGGAATGCGAGAGAAGCATGATGTGGATTGTGCATGACGTGCAAGTATGAACGCTACCTATTCTTTAGTTGCATGAATGAGGATACGACACCCTACTAAACTACATGTTTTGTCAAATGGAATAAGCCAATACTACAAATTGACTCTATGTGAAAATTTGTCTTTACATCTAACATATGAAAAGTGAACTATATAAAGGGCATAAACAAAATCACACATCAGTAATGAGTCATAAAAGTAATAAAAAAATCCATTTCCATGAAAAAATTGATTATAGATTGAACTTGTGCCCGTAGACTAAACACTACTTGCCACTTAATTGGATTTAAGGTTACTTTATCAAATCGCCATTATCATGTTAAATTTTTATCACTGTCATCACCATTTGTACAAAGTAGATCTTACTCATTGTTATAATATTCCACGAGTGTCTCGTCTTCATCATCACCGCCATTATAAATTAAATCATTTTATTAAAAAACAACTCCTTTGTTTATGTCTACAACTTTGGCATAAACAGTAGTGACCTCCATACCATTTCTATGTAGTATATCAACATTAACATGGACAATTTCTATAACCTCGGATGATGCATTATCTTGGTAACAAAACACTCATCCACTTTCATAATACCCATCTCCATTCTTTCCATATATGGATAATATAAGATCTATGATGAAACTCCTAATCATCTTTACTATATTTTCCCAAATTTTTTTCATTAAGATAGAAAAACATGTTTAGCTTAAACTACTAGCACATAAGGGTCATTCTTATACCACCTACCATTAACGTTGATACATGTAAAGTGATCATCAATTTTTATTACTGATTTTTAACTTTTATCATCTTCAAACCACTTACACTCAAAAGGGAGAACTGGAGTTTCTTAATATATTCCAACTTAATAACATTTATCAAGATACAAAAAAATTTGATCTCTTCATTGTAATGATCACGTTGGACCACCAAACCATTGTTCTGACTTTTTTAACAATTGTCATGATCCCTAGTATAAAACCCAACTCCATTAACAATGCATCTCGTATACTTCTCTGCCCATATGTTAGGAGTTCTGGGTAGCTTTTAAAGAATCTGGGTTATAAAAAAATTCCATCTATTAAGAAAGCATGTGGACTATATAAATGATTGGAGTTTAAGGTAACAAAAAGGGTTATAATTTATTTATTTATTGTAGAGAAAATAAATTTATGCCTTAACTTACTTATGATTTGAACCAAGAAGAGAATTTCATTTGTTGAATCTCTTCCAAATTCAAAACGATTCCTTTCTTACGCTCTTTCATATGTTCACAAAATTAAAGGGTATCAACTACTGAATTAAGATGATAATTAATTGCAAATTTACTAAATAAAATATTTAATTACTCAATATATGTCGTAACTTCATTGCAATTATTCATAGTATACCAACAAATCATTTTCATCTCTGTGTCTATAAGAAATTCATATGAACATGCCATAACATGAGTTATTTTTCTAAGAGAACACGTCAAATCCATCTTCCGGCATCTATCCATCATAATTTCATTCAACACGGTTGAATTTAGCTAGAATTTCATTGATATGCATAAAAACAATATTAAGCACTTGTTAAAAATATGATCCTCCACTATGGAACCTTTAGGGCATACCCCTTACGTGTTCCCAAGTACCTTACATATGAAATCTTACAAATTATGTCATATTAAAACCAAAAACTACCCATGTAAATTATATCATAATGAATGAATAAATGTGAAAACATATCTTTCAATAGGGTACATCCACTCCATGAATAGCTTCCTATGACAAGTGATTTTCTAAGTGGACCATTATATCGAAATTTTTTGGCAGATAAGTCATTTCAAGTTTGCCCAAAATTAGGACAATGTATCAATCGATTTATATCTTCCACATCTAATGTATTATAGCACAAGTCCTTGAAAAAATTTAACAATTCAAGTAATGTAGTATATACATCCTTAGATATATATCCACGAGAACCATCAGGAAATAATTACTGAAATGAAAGATGATAATCATGAAATTTCAACCCTGATATCCTACCATCACTAACGTTCACACTTTGAGAGACATTAGAAGCATAACCATTCGAAAACTCAAAAGATTTTAGGAAATCGCAAAACCATTATTTTTGCAACTTAGAAAGAGTATAATATGATGGTGGAAACATATATGTATGCTCGTTCCTCTTTAAATTCTTTTCATATTTTCATATCATCCAAATCTTGTCTCTCTTTATAAGAGTCCTTCATTTTTCTTCAATGTTCAATAATGTTCGTAATACGCTCTCGCACATATTTTTTTCAATATGTAATTCGAAGAATTTTTTTTTTCTTTTCTAATTTAGGTCTTCTAGTGTACATTTTACCTTCCCATTCTCTTATTATTTCCTCGACATATAATCCTTAAAATGATTCAATTGTTGCAACATGTCATACCAGTCTAATTCCATAGATTTTGAACAATGCTCCTACATACGGACAATTGCCCATATAACCAATTTTACTTCTTAACTTTTGCGAATAAATATGTTTATTATGTGTAGTTCATTCCAAATATCCTTTAGTATTCCACCCAAATAAATCATCATAATCTGGAATGTTATTTATAGTCTATAAAACTTCTGCATGCATTTGAAATGTCTTTTCAAGGGATGTGTCGTATGTCTCTGTACTAATATCCCACAACTTCTTTAATTAATTAATTAATGGTTTTAAATACACGTTCATGTCCTTAACGAGTGTCTTAGGTCTAGGAATGAACAACGCCATCATGAAAAATTGCAAATGCGGTGGTATGAGCTCGACTAAAAAAAGCTTTGATACTAATTTGAGAGTGCAGTGCATTGGAATAAAGTCTTCTAAAATTAAACCCATTTAATTAATACCAAATTTTAGTTAAACCCTAACTCATGCATCTAAGTGGTTTGAAATCATAAAATTAGGAAGCATACAAAGGAAACCAATTTTCAGGAAAAAAATCCTCGAAGGGCAAAAACCTTTTATTTCACTAATAATTTGCAAATATAAACTTACATGATTACAAGCGAAATCTACAAATGAATATCCGCAGATACCCATAAGGCCGCAACCTAAATCAGTAATGGACTCCCGTTGTGAATCCACAAGACAGCAAGGAACACCCGCGACCACTTCGAATGATCATAGTCATAGTTAGCCCAGTACCTCCCTCAAGCGGTACCTATTCAGTCAGTACCTCCCTCAAGAGATACCAAGATCAGCTGTAGATTTACCCTCTCTACAAGAGAAAAATTCAACAAGATTGTATATTGGGTTCCAAAAAAATTCATAAAAAGATTGGGATGCTCTGTGAATTGAAAAATACGGCTTTCAACCCTAAAAGTGAAAAGGACAAAAGTCATTTGTTGCTTGTAGTTTATGCAGAAAGAAACTCGTCAGGTCTTCTTAACGAAAATGGAGCGATTTATCACACTTTATATACAAAGCTTAAGGTGGCGTGTCGCTCGAACGAGGTGGAAAGTTGATTGAACGAAATGTCATTGTCGCTAGAACGGTAACTTTTCGCGATAAGGCTATGTCACTTGAATGACAGTAGCCTGTCACTCGAATGACCATCAATGCAAAAAAAATATTTTATTTCAAAAATTCCCTTTAACACTTAGAAAAATATTTTTGACGAAAAATGATGCCTCAACACTTGGAGAATATTTTAGAAAAAAATATCCCAACACTTTTAAATGAACCGTTAAGGGACTAAAACATGGTCTTACCAAAATTAATCTCGTGGAGGCTTGAATGTTTAAGAACTTTGATATTCGGATCTATCTTAATGTGTCTTCAAACTTGAACTTTTTCTTCAGTGGCTTGTAGCGGTATATAACATATACTAATGTAAACATGACTTATAAATATGTCCTTACAAAAATGGATTTTTCATGCATTTCCAAGGTGGTAAGTTGTAGGTCATAAGTATAAATTGCACATGTTGTACGAGTTGTGCATATTACCAAACAGGTTGAACCCATCATTTTCTAGGCTAAGACTTACATTGTGAGGGTCTTGAGAAAACCAATCGTTATCCTTATCAAATTTTCATTCGAGCGTGTCTCTTTGTGACTCCCCATATCCCTAGCTACTTTTCTAGATATAAATAGCCTTTGGAGTATTGGTTTTAGAAGGAAATGACAAAGGACCTTATGTGTATCCCACTTACCCTTAATGTCACTAATCTTCCATTTAAGTTCCCCACATATTAGACATTTTTTCTTATATAAAAATCCTTCCATAATAATGAACAATCATTTTTACAAGAATGAATCGACATGTATCCAAATCCCAAGTCACGTAACATGTTTCTCGCCTCGTAAATGACTTTAGAAGTATCTCTTCATCACGAAAATATTCCTTTAATATCTCGAGAAACATGTTGAGTGATTTACTAAAATGATTGGTGAACTTCAAGTCTAACAAATTGATGAGAATATATAGTGGGGAGAACGTTTTGTGATTGGGATATAGTTCACGTTGAGCATCCCTCAACAGTTTTTCAAAACTTTTCCTCCACCTATCACCAATATTTACGGGATAATCAACATGAAAAAAATCAACTGGACCATTATATATGAAGGATCCCTTATAAATGCCTTCTAACATATCATGTTATTCATCACCTTCTCTATCTTTATTATCTATAATTCCTTCATCAATATTTTCTTTTACATCACCATGGAACTACCATATACCATGTTCTCAGAATGCCCCTCCATTATATATCCATTGATTTTAGGTTGTACGAAAACCATTAGAAAACAAATGATCCTCTAGTTCATCAATACTTATAATATTGATATTCAAGCAATCACAACAGGACACCTAATTTCATTATTTTCTTCCACGACTTCTTTCCAAATCGAATGGGTGATCTAACTAACATCATATACTTCTCACATGATTGATCAGTTCCATGCATCCAAATTTTATACATCCAGTTCATAACAAAATATAAACTACATGAGTTTACTGCACATTATTGCGCAAAACAAACATAAGTAACAAAGCATGAAAAATAAAAAATGAAAACAAAGTTGCATTTAAATATCAACTATATATAGACATCCATATTTATTTAAGACACACGCTCGCACGCACGCACACACACACACACACATGCACACACACACACACACATGCACACACACACACACATGCACACACACACACACACATGCACACACACACACATGCACACACACACACACACACACACACACACACACACACATATCCCTGATTCATATACCAACTAGGGTGGATTAGAAAATTTTCCTTAGGTTAGTGGGGTGGTCGAAAAAATATTCACCCTTATATGGTATTGGAGTTTGAATTTCACTAAAATAACAATAAAATGGGGGTCGCACTCATTTATGTACAGACTACGCAAAAAAGTTAATGGAATTAACAACATCATAAGATGTCATTTAAAGTAGAATCTTAAAAAATGAGAACCCCAACTTGCCTGTACACCACACCAATTCCGAGAAATGAAAATTTAGAACTAATTCTTATTCTTAAATGTTTTTTGAGAAAGCTCAAAAATTTGAGAATTTTATTATTGAAAACATAATTTTAAAATTGAAAATATCAGATTCGATTTCAAAGAATTAGAGTAATATTTGGGAAAAGGGAAAGAACCCAGCCTAGGATTACAATAAAGTCAAGATTATCATCACCCTGTTTAGAAAAATCTTAGGATTTTTATTTTTGCCTATGTTGATGGTTTTAAAAAGCAATCTAAATATTTTTGAACACCTATAGTTCATATGTGATTCGACCATGTATCGACTCTATAGAGAACATTTCGGCTGTGAAACATGTTAAAACGATGATTTATACTCTACCTTCTTATGGGTTATAACTGATTGGGCACAACTTAAATATATATTGTGTAATAAATGTATTGTCAAATTCTATTACATATAAAGATTTTGTTAGTTAATTATTTTCCTTGTTTATTTTAACTTCTTTTTTAATTTTAACGCAACCCGCCTAATAATCAACATCAAATTGAATAAAAAAAAGAAATAAATAATCCAAAGCTAGAGATCATCAAGATCACACAAATTAGTTTCTAATGTACCAACACATAAATACATATATATAAGAGAAATATAGTATACACACAATATCAAAATAACATTATTATATATATTTTTAAAACTTTTATACTAATACCAAAAAAATTCAAATTACATAATTAAATAGAAAGATAACAACATAGATTCTTAAAATCCGACTTTAATATTTAGTTCAAAAAAGAAAAAAAATATACTCAAATATTAACAAAATGAATCACTTGTAGTTGCACCATTGAATTTCACCAAGGGAAGCCAACAGATAATATGGTATTTAGTGGATAAAGAGATTTGAAAATTTTAAGGTTTCTCCACGTTCGTTTACTCAACGACGTTATTAATTATACTTGGATTTAAGAAGAAACAAACAACATAATGATGAAGAAAATAAAAAAAAAGTAACCCATAATCGAAACTCCACTTCAGTCTGACCAATAATTGGAGCCCCACTTCTGCAAGTTTGAAAGAGACGTATTAAAAAACCATAAAAAGTAATGAACTCATGTGTGTGTGTGGGGGGGGGGGGGGGGGGGGGAGATAAAAATATACATGCTCTGAGGGGTGGAAATGAAAAAATTCGGGACGAATAGTGGTGGAAACATATCATTTGCAATGGAGATTTGGTGAATAAGGGAGTTAAAGAGGGGGAGAGAGAGAGATGTGGTGAATATGGGAAACATATCTTGTGCAGCGGCAATTCGGTGAATAAGTTTTAGGAGTGCTTTTTTTTTCTTTTTGGTGATACCACGTCGTCTCAATTTTAAGGTATTTTAGGTCCACAAAATTCTCATCATAGAGAATAAGAAGTGATATTCATCTAGAAAAATATTTTGTAAGAAAATAGAAAAAAATTCTCCACGGAAATTTTTTGTTCGTAACATTATTATTTTTGTTGTAAAAAATAATCGCATTATATTTTGGGATGGAATGGTGGAACCCAATTTTCATTCTTAATTTGACAATAAAATTAAGTACTTTATGGAAAATTTCATAACTTATGGCCTCCATTTAAATTTTGTTGTGAAAAGTGACCTTTTGGCCACCAAATTAGCTTCGTAGCTAACCAAATTATTGATAAAAGTACTATTTGTTGTAATGTAGAAAATGTATGTGTTTTATGAATCACAAATTCAAGCCTTTTATTGTTATGCTTGTTGTGGGTAATTTTGATAATATTCTTGTTTTTAGAAAATCCGAAAATCACATTATGAGCATAATTGAATAATTTTATGTGTTGAGAGAGCAAAAGCTATATGTTAATTTGAATATATGTGACTTCTTGAGGACTAGACTTTTTTTGCTTCGGCTATGTTGTCTCAAGTAATGATGTGAAGGTCAATCCAATATAGGCAATTACTAGATGGCCAGTTCCTAGCTCGATTCATAATGTTCAAAGTTTTCATGGACTTTACTTTTTTTATTGAAAATTTGTGAGGAACTTTAGCACAACTATTGCTCCAATTACTGAATACTTAAATGATGATACTTTTATATGGAGTACTGAATCTAAAAATATTTTTGAGCTTGTTAAAGAGAAAATGGTGGAAGAACAAATTCACCTTCTTTCATATTTTATCAAGGTGTTTGAAGTTTATTGTGATACTTCAAATATGGATATTGGTGTTGTTATTAGCCAAGAAGAGAAGCCTATTTCATACTTTAGTGAGAAATTAAGTAAATCTCTTCAAAAGTATTCAACTTGTCACAAGGAGTTTATTCTATTGTTCAAACCTCAGATCGATGAAGACATTATCTTATGCTTAACGAGTTCATTCTTTTTTTGGATCATAAGGTGGTGAAATACATTAATGGTCAACACGAACTTATCTTGAGACATGGAAATGGGTCGAATTTTTATAGTCCTTTACTTTTCATATCAAACCCAAATCTAATGTTCAAAATCAAGTGGTGGGTGCATCAAGTCGAAGGCATTCCTTGCTTATCTATATGCAAGTGAAGGTCTTGTAATTCTAAATGTTAAGGGAGTTAAAAAAGATTATCCTTTCTTTGGTCATATTTAGAAGAAGTGTACCAATGACCCTTATTAATATTTTTTACTGCATGACGGTTATATTTAAAAAAAATCAGTTGTGCAATCATTGCTCTAATTAATAGAAGATATTACAATATAAGCTCATGGTGGTGGACTTGGTGAACACTTTAGGAGAGGTAAAAAACTTTATCTTGTTAAGGAAAATTTTTATTGGTCAAAGATGGAGCGTGTTGTATCGAAGAAAGTGGAGAGATATAGAACTTTTCACATTACAAAAAGGCATTATCAAAATATGGGTCTGTATACTCTATTTCCCATTTATTAGCTCATTAGGAAGATGTGAGTTTAGACTTCGCTGTTTCATTGCCTGGAACTCAAAGGAACAAATATTCAATTCTGTTGGTTGTTGATCGATTCTCTAAAATGGCTCATTTCGTGGCATGTAACAAGAACTTGGATTCATATCTTATTCCAATCTTTACTTTCATGAAATTGTGAAGATACGTATCTTTATCTGGACCATCACTTCTTATCGAGATTCAAAGTTTGTGAGTCAATTTTGGTGCACTGTGTTGAGAGATCTTAGAACGATTTTGGAATTTAGTTCATCTCATCATCCAATAGCTAATTGAAAAACTGATGATGTGAATAAAAAATAAATCTTCTTACAACAAATCTTTGAGCCAAACTACAAGCGCAAATCCATTTGAAATTGTGTATGGGAGAAATCCAATCAGTGTACTGGATTCGACTCCACTTCCAACACCTCACCATTTCAGGGGAGATGAAGAAGAACAAGCTTAGTATATTTAAAGTTACCTGAGGAGGTGCACGGGTGAAAAATCAAGCATAATAAGAAGTATTGGAATTAAGTCAATGATAATCATAATCAAACTTCATTCAAATAGGGTGACTTGATATGTATTCTTCTGTGAAAAGAAAGGTTTCCTCGTAGGAAACATGGGAAGCTTAAGCCTAGTGCTGATGGTTCATTTAAAGTCCATAAGAGGTATATAGATAATGGATATAATATTGAACTTCCAGGGTAGAATCAAGTTTTAACAACTCTAAACATGCCTGATCAAGCTTAGTACAATGATGATTATGTTGATTTCAATTATAGGAAAAATATTTTTCAACCATAGGAAAATGATGCAGGAGAAACCTCTAAAATTTCTATGCCAAATTTTGGTTTTCACAGTCAGCACTTACACCTATAATAAAATTTTCATAACTCATATCTCAGAAGTACAAATAAAGTTATTCAAAGTTCATTGAAAAGAATACTTGAAGACATTTCATTTGAAACCTTATAATATAATGTAAATAGAAAACAAACATAATTGGAAATGATGTCAAATTTCAAGGATGATCTATTTGGAGTTCCAAAGATCTAATCTTTTTGTTTCAACTTCTAGTTTATTTAGTGTTATCTTTAATATCTAATAATTACCTATGGATGTTGGGATGTTTCAAGATACTATATAAAGGTTGAGAATGTATAAATAATAGGCATACAAATTTGAGAATATAATCATAATTTTGTGCATGAAGTGTGTAGGTTGGTGTTTCAGGCTTGTTCTTTATTTCATTAGATAATTAGGGTATAGATTTTTAGTAATTCTCAACTATATAACATCCCATGTCCCTCTCAATGGGGGTAGGTTTACATCTACAAAGAGGCTTAGGGGAGTCCTAAGTTCTGTCAATAAATGTCCCTAAGATTTTATACCGATCCTTTATCAACATCAATCATTCTGAATAGTGAATGCGTGGGAGACTTTTATGAATTTGACTTTTCATTAGCTTTTGTCTCATGTAGAATAAGACTAGCGTGTCGAGAATGGGCTTGAATAATCAAGGACCCCAAAATTATCACCAAAACTCAGGGTCAATTTGAGGTTGTTGGGTTTTGCTGTATCCATCTGTGACACTCCACCTAATTAAATACCGGGTGATCAGTCCTTTATTAAATTAAATAAATGTATCTAGTTGGTTCAGTCTTATCATCACTGTCAAAAATATGTATTTTATTAATCACCTAATAATTAATTAAGCTAATGTCAAAACATTTTGTCCAATAGTTATTGTTAATTAATTTTAACCATTCAACACATTCACTATTCTCGTGAGTAAATAATTAACGGATAAAACACCATCTAACTAAATATGATAAAACTGACATAATCATTCCAATTAATAAAATCCAAGCCATCAATCGTAATAATACCAAATCCAATTGAAATTGAAATACTGAATTGAAATGAGTACAATGTTTCTCTAACATAAATAAAATAAGAATGGGCGACACATGCCCTGACCGAGAAGCCTAAATCAAAGAACTAAAGTCATAGATGTGGAGGCGTCTAAATACGAGGTCCTGTAACTCCCACAATAGTTTCATCACGTCAAAAGATCCCACAGTCTAAGCTTGGCGCCCCTATAGCTGGACACCTAAAAATAATTTCACAAGAAAAAAAGATTTTGCAAGAGACGGGTCAGAGCCCAAGTGTAAAACATTTAAAACAATTTAGCAAGTATTTAAAAATTGTAACAAAGTAAATATTATGTGCATGTTAGCTTTTCGAGCACTCACTTAATATTCTCACCTCTCAACTATTGTGCACGCCTAACGTATACTTCTAACCCATACTAAACACGCTATCACACTTAACTATTTTAAATTAAGTCTCTTACTATGACAGCTAAGTCATTATGCCCACTCATACTACCCGAAACATTCTTTCATTTCTATTATTAATCAATCGAACTCAAGTACCTCATTAATTATTTAAGTTTCCATATTACTAAATAATATTATATGTCGTAATATTTTTCATTTGTAAAGAAACACAGTATAATAATGACAAGTGTACATATGTATATCACTATCAAAACATATATACTAATACATCACCTTAAAAGGCTAAACATACGGTGTGTACATAATCACGTACATAAGGATTACGTGTTCCGAATCACTCTCGAATTATATTAATACAAATCACACATATTTGAGGTAAACATAGTTCCAAGCCTATGGGTTACGCACATACCTACGCACCCATATGACCATCATCACTATCATTCTCACAGATAGCCCATACCTAGGTTCTATGTTCTAAGGCACCAATTTAAATCCCCCCGAAGGATCCTTATATAAGACTTCCCTCTCTTTAACCTCCCCTCCCCCCCCGCGTGATAGCATGTATGGTAGGTATGTCACACACATAATAAAAAGTATTATAGGTATTCATACGACCCATCAAGATTATTAGGTATGATATGCCCATCAAGATTATTAGGTATTCATATATATATATATATCCTCAGCCAGGCCGAGGGCACCCTCCAACCGGACGACCCCTCAGGGGGCCGACCCTTCATCAGGCTCCGGATGACCCCTCAGGGGTACGACAGTACGAGGCCCAAATTAGGCCAGACTCATTGCCAAAAGGAACTTTTCACTCGGCCTCATATCAAAGGCCGAGGGTGACATCATCATAGCGCGTGGTTTGGGAGACGCATGGAACAGTGCGCGTGAGGCTCACATGGAACGTGGGAGACCATTATAAAAAAATCACACCCTCACGTGAGGGAATATTATGTCATCATTTGGCATCTACAGGTGTCAACAGGAGATTGGCTAGATCATCATTCACATGCACCATGCATACTTGGGGGGTACACTACACCCCCCAAGACCTATATATACTTATCACCTACAACCCTACAGGGAGGATGGATAATGGTAACCCTAGCCGAAAACTCTGCTTGTACACACAGTAGAGAGAGAAAGTGAGCTTATGTGCATTGTATCCAAGGACATTAGTTCCCATACTTAGTGGATCACACACTCATAGTGGATGTAGGCCTAATTGGCTGAACCACTATACATCACTGTCTTATTCCTCTTATACTCATCTCCTTCTACACACTTACACACATACATCTCTATGGCTTCCATGGTTACTACTGTTTGAGCTCATCATCACTTATCTGGTGGTGCTAAATCCAAGCATCATCAGTTTGGCGCCGTATGTGGGAACGAGAAGACGTCTCTTCCTTGAATACAACTTGAACTCACTGGGCACTCTGGTGGTGAGCCAGTCCTCCCCCTGTGTGGATTTGTTTCACCATTAAAAGAGACCGATTAAGGTTCTCAAGCTTACAAACCTTCTTTAGTGCAGCTCTTGATAGATCAAACACATGGCACCAGAGATGCCACCACCACCACTTCCCCCACCGGATGATGGAGGAGGACCCAGTTCCAGTCAGCCACCACCTCAGTCTGAGATGGCTGATGTGGAGGCAGCCTTGAAGTCTCTGGTAGCGAGCCAGCGGATCATGCAGGAGCAGTTCACAGCTCTGAGCCAGAACATACTAAGACCACCAGGGGTCTCACCTGAGATGATTACTCCAGCAGCAACTCCAGGACAGCATGAGGCCAGGGGACCACCCCAGGCACCACGCAAAGACCTGCCACCCCCTCAGCGACGTAGGGATGTTGCTGACCCCCGGCATCTACGCCTGGGGAGGCAAGGAAACCCTTGCCCTGAAGACAAGTATGATGATCTGGAGGGGGAGGAAGCCCCCATAGAATGCTAGGAGCCGTATGAGGTCTCTAACAATACCGTAAGACCTCTCCGAAAGAGCAGAGGGAAGTGTGGAAGGCAAAATCCTGACGATCACCCGAGAGGCTCTGCTTTCGATCGCCTGAGCAGGGGATCGGCCTTTAAGAGGCTGGGCCCAGTGAATGACCGGAGGGAAAAATTGTCTAGATCAAGGAGTGCTGCGAGGTCCAAAAGGGAGGCGGCTGATGGCTGAACCCATGGGGGCGACCCCAAGGACGGGACGACGGTCAGGGGGAGGTAAACAGCCGACATAGGCCAGTCACAGAAGAACCCTCAGTCCATCTCAAAGAAGCGGCAGGGGATAACATTGGCCAAGCCGACCCTACGAGGCCTTGGAATGACTCGATCCAGCGACTGGAGGATAAGATCGGCGATGTACTGAAAAGTCGCGACCCTCTTCAGAGAGGATATTCCATAGGCTCACCATTTGTGGTGAAGATAGTCAACTTCCCTACGCCATCGAAGTTCAAGCCACCTGTGGTCACCTCAAGATATGACGGGAGCACCAATTGTGTCCACCATATCGAGATGTATCAATCAGTAGACATATACTCTATCTCAGATGAGATGAGGTGTCGTACCTTCTCTGGTACTCTGACTGGGGCTGCACATGTCTGGTACATGTCTCTCCCGAAAAACTCAATTGAAAACTTTAAGTAGCTGTCATATCGATTCATCCATAACTTTTTCTTTGGGGTGAGGCCACAGAAGAAGACCACACACTTGCTCTGTGTTAAGCAGGGGAAGAATGAGAATCTCAGAGACTACATAGCCAGATTCAACAAAGAAAAGTTAGAGGTGGAAGACTATGAGGAGAGCATATACAAGACCGCCCTCATTGGAGGGCTCCAGAAGGGGAAGCTGTTATGGAAGATTGCCGAAGACCCTCCGAGGACGATGGATGAATTGCTCTCAACAGCATGAAAGGTAATGAATGCCGAAGAGGCGATGGCCGCAAAATGCGAGGACGAAAAAGGAGGCGTTAGTGGGGGTAAATACTCTAAGAAGAACAAATAGGGGAAGAAGAGGTCTACGAACGACAAGTTCGATGGTTACACCCCACTAACGGTCAGCTGTGAACATATTCTCAATGAAATAAAGAGTGACCAATCCCTGAAGTGGCCTGAGAAGTTAAGGGCGGCCCCCCAACAAGAGGAACAAGAACCTGTGGTGCGAATTTCACCAAGACCACGACCACATAACAGATAAATGCTTTCCTCTGAAAGATGAGATTGAGAAGATGCTGAAAGAAGGGAAGCTCAAAAAGTACGTCGAAAAAGGTGCCTTCAAGAGGGGCCGAGGGGATGACCCCAGAAAGAAGCGAGGCGATGCAAGTAGAGAAGGTCCTCAAAAAAGAGGGGACGACCCTTCTGATGATGAGGATGACCCTGACCTCCCACTGAGAGACGACCAAGGCCCTGTCAAGAGGCTTAATATAATCTCGCTCGGAGTGGGAATGATCTCTGGGGTCTAGAAGGAGGAAGGTCTGAGGTCGCTGACAGGAAGGCCTATGTGGCTGAGGCCAAGGCAGTGACCAAGATGGTACGCTCAACCTCTCTGGAGGTCAAGTTAAAAAAGAGGAAGAAGGTCGATATGGACACTCTGATAGTGGGGTTGTCGAGAATGGACTTTAAAGGCCTCCTAGCCCCACACGACGACCCACTCATCATCACAACTAGGGTGCATGGGTGTGAGGTGCCGAGGATATTGGTCGACGGGGGCAGTTCTGCAGATGTAATGTTTTGGCCGTGCTTAAAAGCCTTAGTTCTCAGTCGTGCTAGACTCGTCCCATACCATCATCCATTGATTGGGTTCAGTGGGGAAAAGGTTCATCCCCTTGGAGTGTATGAGGCCGATGTCAGGATGGGGGACGAGTGGCCGAGATGGCTTACCAAGAAGGTTAGTTTCTTTGTGATGGATGAACATGTGTTTTCGGCCTACAACATCATACTGGGGTGTGTGGCCCTCAAGGGGTTTGAAGCTGTGTCGTCTACGGTCCATCAGATGATTAAATTTCCTACCCCTTACGGGGTGGGGGAAGTTCAGGGAGACCAGACGATAGCACGAGAATGTTACTACAACTCCGTTGAAGAAAGAGAGGCACACAAGAGGGCTACAACCACTTACAATATTGATACCCTAGACCCCAGGGATGAGACGAAGCTAAAGAAATGAGAGGCCGCGGAAGAGGTAGAATCCATCATCCTCGATGAGGATGACCTAGAAAAAACCGTCCAAGTCGGAAAGTCTTCGAAGCCCAATATCAAGGAAGACCTCATTAAACTGTTGAGGAGAAGACGAAGCGTCTTTGCGTGGAGTCATGTAGATATGCTGGGGATCGACCCTGAAATTATGTGCCACAAGCTCAATGTGGTAGCGGGAGCAAAGCCGGTAAAGCAGAAGAGGAGAATTTACTCTAGAGAAAAGTATGAGGTCATAAGGGATGAGGTCAAAAAATTAGAAGACGCTGAATTTATCAGAGAGGTCATTTGCCTTGAATGGCTGTCCAATGCAGTCATTGTCCCAAAGGCCAACCGGAAGTGGAGAATGTGTGTGGACTTCACCGACCTCAATAAACACTGTCCCAAAGACAGCTTCCCTCTCCCCCGCATTGACCATATGGTAGACACTACCGCAGGCCATGAGCTCATGAGCTTTATGGATGCCTATTCAGGGTACAACCAGATCTTCATGAACCATGAAGACTCGGAGAAGACAACCTTCATTACGAACAAGGGGACATATTGTTATAGGGTCATGCCCTTTGGCCTAAAAATGCGGGGGCAACGTACCAACGCCTTATAAATAAAATATTTGAAGACCAAATTGGGAAGTCTATGGAGGTCTATGTAGATGGCATGCTGACTAAGAGTTTGAAGGCAGAGGATCATGTGGAAGACCTGGAGAGGACCTTTAATACGATGGATAAATACCAGATGAAGCTCAACTCGGCCAAGTGTGTCTTCGGGGTCGGAGCAGGGAAGTTCTTGGGGTTTATTGTCAACCAAAGAGGCATCGAGGACAATCCTGAAAAGATAAAGGCCCTTGTTGAGATGAAGACCTCCAAGTCCATTAAAGACGTTCAGAGACTCACGGGGAGAGTTGTTGCCTTGAACAAGTTCATGTCTAGGGCCACAGACAGGTGTCTACCATTCTTCAAAATTCTCAGAAAAGCCTTCGAATGGAGTGAAGAGTGTGATGAGGCTTTTAAGGAGTTAAAGTCATACCTGGGGTCTCCCTTGTTGTTGTCACGACCGGTGCAGGGTGAACGACTTTATGTGTACCTCGCCGTCTCAGAGTCAGCCATCAGTGCGGCCATTGTGAGAGATGAAGAAGGGGTAGAGAAGCCCGTGTATTTTAACAACAAGGCACTCCAGGGGGCAGAGCAAAGATATCCAAGGATGGAGAAGTTGACCTATGCCTTGATCCATCCATCGAGAAAGATGAAGCCATACTTCCGGTCCCATATAATGGTCATCCTCACCGACTCTCCCCTTAGGAAAGTTTTGCACAAGCCTGAGAAATCAGGGAGGCTAATGGCCTGGGCTATAGAGCTGGGGGAGTTTCACATAGTGTATCAGCCTAGAACGGCCATTAAGGGGAAAGCATTGGCAGATTTTGTGGCCGAGTTTACTTAGGAAAATGACGAAGTCGAGGGTGAGAGCCTCGGAAAGATAGATACCCGACAAGGTGAGCTCACCGAGACACCTACAGATAAGGCTGAGACAAGCACCACTAGAAGGAAAGTGGCTGAAAACGAAGAGGGAAGATATCTCTTTAGACAGGGGTCACTCACCGAGGGAAGTTTATCTAAAGAACATACCGTGTGGTGTCTCTTCCTTGACGGGTCCTCTTGCGAAAGAGGGAGTGGAGCTAGATTAATAGTATCAGCACCTGACGGCACATACATTAAGTACACCCTAAGGTTCAACTTTAAGGCCTCCAATAACGAGGCCGAATATGAGGCCTTGATAGCAGGTCTCTCCTTGACCAGATCTCTTAGTGTCGGCCAGATTTTGGTTCATAGTGACTCAAGGCTAGTAGTGAATCAGATACTAGGAACTTACGAGGCCAAGGATGAGAGGATGGCTAGGTACCTTGAGAAGGTGCGGTCATTACTGAAGAGCTTCAGAGAAGTGAAGTTAAAGAGGATACCTAGGCTTGATAATGGCCGTACTGACGCCCTCCCTAGGTTGGCCTCGGCGACTAGGACAGAAATCAGGAGGACAATCCCAGTGGAAATTTTGATTCAACCAACTATTGAAGATGGTGAGGGATCACTTAGCACTTGCCTGATTATTTCTAAGGAGGCTTCATGGATGGACCCTCTGATCCGATACATCAAAGAGGGGGAGATGCTAAAAGCTAGACAGGAAAGGAAGAAGTTGAGATACAGAGCTACAAAGTTCACTGCCATTGGGGAAACCTAGTACAAAAAGGGGGGTTTGCCCCCTTACTTAGGTGCGTGCACCCATCTGAAGTTCCACACATTTTGCAAGATATGCACGAGGGGTCATGTTCAAGCCACATTGGGGGCATGTCCTTAGCGAAGAGAGTGGTCACCCAGGGGTACTGGTGGCCGACCTTGGGGAAAGATGTCGCGACATATGTAAAAAAGTGTGACAAATGCCATAGATTTGCCACCATCCCCCACCAACCTCATCAGCCTCTTACTTCCATTACATCCTCATGGCCATTTGCAGTATGGGGAATTAACCTGGTAGGACCCTTGCCTAGGGCCATCAACAACTATCGTTTCCTCATCGTGGCCATTGAATATTTTTCAAAATAGGTAGAGGCGGAGCCAATGGTAACGATCACAGAATAGAAGACCCTCCAGTTCATATGGAGAAATATTATATGCAGATATGGTCTCCCAAATACCCTCATCTCGGATAACGGGATTCAGTTCAAGAATACATCCCTACAGAAGTACTGTGAAAGGGTGAGTATCAAAAAATTCTTCTCTACACCAAGCCGACCTCGGGATAATGGACAAACATAAGTTATAAACAGGACAATCCTAGACGGAATCAAGAAGAGACTTGAGGCAGGAAAAGGAAGATGGGTTGAAGAGTTATATGATGTACTATGGGCCTATAGGACGACAGCAAAGACCTCTACCGGGGAGACCCCATTCATGCTTGCTTATGGCTCAGAAGACATCATCCCCACTGAAATTGGGCTTCCTACTCATAGGGTCCAAATGTATGACCCCCAGAGAAATTTAGAAGAGAGGAGACTCGACTTGGAACTGATCGAGGAAAGAAGGGAAGATGCCGAGATAAGGCAAGATGCCTACCAGCAGAGGACTGCAAGGTTCTACAACTAGAGGGAGAAACAGAGACCAATTGCAGTGGGGGATCTGGTCCTCAAAAAGACTTGTCAAAAAGCCCAACAAGCTCCATCCAAATTGGCATGGCCCATACAGGGTCACTGATGAAGTCATTCCTAGGACCTATAGATTAGAAAACCTAGAGGGGGAACCCTTTGCCAATCCCTGGAATGAAGATCATTTGAAGAAATACTATCCGTAATTTTGTAAAGTCCTATCGGACGACAGTTGTAATGGGTGTTTCTCCGGTAGGACACCGAGAAAATTAATGAGAAAGATCAGTGTTTCCTATCGTCTTGTGTTTGGCAGTTCTAATACGAATGGGATCATCTTTGGGAAAAGCATCCCTCGGCTATAATGAGGCTCAATAGTGGGGATGACCCCACCATTGACATCAAAAAAGACGAGGGAATACTTAATTAAAAACCATTAATTTGGTTATTGGAACCCTCGGCTATAATGAGGGTTAATGGTGGGGACGATCCCACTATTGACTTCAAAAAAGATGAGGGAATACTTAATTAAAAACCATTAGTTTGGTTATTGGAACCCTCGGCTATATTGAGGGTCAATGGTGGGGACGACCCCACCATTGCCTTAAAAAAAGATGAGGGAATACTTAATTAAAAACCATTACTTTGGTTATTGGAACCCTCGGCTATAATGAGGGTCAATGGTGGGGACTACCCCACCATTGCCTTCAAAAAAGACGAGGGAATACTTGATTAAAAACCATTAGTTTGGTTATTGGAACCTTCGACTATAATGAGGGTCAATGGTGGGGACGACCCCACCATTGCCTTCAAAGAAGACGAGGGAATACTTAACTAAAAACCATTAATTTGGTTATTGGAACCCTCGACTATAATGAGGGTCAATGGTGGGGACGACCCCACCATTGCCTTCAAAAAAGACGAGGGAATGCTTGATTAAAAACCATTAATTTGGTTATTGGAACCCTCGGCTACAATGAGGGTCAATGGTGGGGACGACCCCACCATTTCCTTCAAAAAAGATGAGGGGATACTTAACTAAAAACCATTAATTTAGTTATTGGAACCCTCGGCTATAATGAGGGTCAATGGTGGGGATGACCCCACCATTTCCTTCAAAGAAGACAAGGGAATACTTAATTAAAAACCATTAATTTGGTTATTGGAACCCTCGGCTATAATAAGGGTCAATGGTGTTAACAATACCTTTGTAATGCAAATCACACAAGGAATGAATATGAAGAGAGCAAAGGGAGACGATACCATAGAATAAATATTACAATGTCTTGTTCAACATAAGAAAAGTACAAAAAATATTAAATATATGAAGAGGGTATGGGCTACAGACAGCCACCCTATTGAGGATTATCAGAGGACAAGGCCGCAACATCTATTGGAGATTCTTCTACGACCACGACAGGCTGAGCCTCAGACGCGCCTGGGCCTTCTACATGCTGAGATTCAACTTGGGCTAGGGCTTCAGGAATAAGTGGATCGTCCAGTTGAACTGTCTCAAGAGAAGGGCGGACCGACGATACGGCGTCAGTAAACTTAAGGACGACCCACCGACAGGCCGTCTTAATCACCCTCTATAAGTACTCAAGACCGAAGCCTTGGAACTCGTCTGAGATTTTGTAGGCTCCACAACATCGGCCCCTGCTTTCCTCACTACCTCAGATAGCTCAGCCTTGAACTGAGTCCCTAGGTTGGTCAAGGCTTCATCCTTCTCTTTAATGACCAATTCTTTGGCCTTCAGGTCCTCATCATGCTTCCTCGTCAGCTCGTCCAGAACCCTTGCATGTTCAGTTCTGGCACTCTCCAGCTCAGCCCTCGCAGTCTCCAAGTCAATCTACAGATCAGCCTCACGTTGGATGGCCCTCTCGGCCTCATGAAATTTCTCCTGATTCTCAGCCATCCACTTAGTGGCCGAGTTAAAGGCACATACAGACTGCACAGAAATAATAAACGGATGTCAAGAGGATGAGAGAACAGTTTGTGGAAGAATACGACTAAGGGAATGAAGTGAGAACCCATACCTGAGCTAGGGCATGCATACCATAGTCATCCACCTTTGATGGAGGCATCTTGGGTAAAAATTCATAATCATCAGCAGAAGGGGCAGAAAATATGGACCCTTTGGCCGCCCTTAGGTTCGCGATAAGGGAAGAGGGCTCGGCCTTCAGAAGCGCCAGGTTCTGGAACCAGAAGGCCCCCATGCTGGAAGAGGAGGTAGCCCCTTCAGACGCTTCGACCCTTACCCTTGTCCGAGAATCTGACCGAGGGTCCATAGGGACCTTGGGCTCTTTCCTCTTTTGTCTATCAGGGGTGGGCCCCACCGTCTTCGTCTTCCTCGAGGATTGTTGAGGCTCCTTCCCCTTCTTCTTTACTAAACCAGATAGTAGGCTCGGGGCAGTCATTTCCCAGAGAAAGTCTGATATACTAGCAAGAGGACCTGAAAAGAGAACGACACGTCAGAAAAATGTAGAGATAAAGATGAAACACTTGAAAAAAGTAAAGAAGGAGCAAAAAATAATATAACTCACATAGTTCTGTCAGGGGGCCGACCCTTAGACCAGCTTCCTTGAGGAACCGAGGGGTCATCAGATCTTTAAACTTTGGAAGTTTACCCCCTCTCCCTCGTCCTCTCAGATATTCAACTATATCTTTCTCTTCCAGACTAAGTCCGGGGTCTGACCTGGCCTTCATTGAAGGGTTAGACCATCTTCTGGGGACCCTCGAACCATCGGCTAAAGGTTGTGCCTCAACGAGAAACTCCCACTCTCCAGAGATAAAGAAGAATATCTTCTTCCAATCGTGGTTGGAGGTTTGTGCCACATGGAGAAGTTTTTTATCGGACTTCCTCGCACCCAAATGGTAATACCCAGGTTGTTTGGACGAGGAAGTGATGTTATATCAAGCCAAGAACACATCGGAGGAAGGCTCATCAGTAAAGGCATTTTTCCATAGGGAAATAAAGCTGAGGATCGTCCTCCAAGAATTAGGAGGGAGATGAGAGGGGGCTATGCCGCGGGGTGACAAAATATCTACGACAGCAGAATGTAAAGGGAGTCTGACACCTACCTTGAATATTTATTCGTATACTGCTATCTCTCCCTCTTCACCCTCAAAAACCCTCTCATCCTCAGAGGCAACCCTCATAGATATGGTGGGAGGAACACCATATGCATGCCTCCACAGAAGAAGGTCACGATCCCTGATCGAGGAAATATAAGACAAGGCGTGAGATGTGTCAACTGGGTCATCTGAGTCCTCATCATCCTCAGTCCCCTCTCCCTCGGCCTCGGCCTCATCACCTGTTAGAGGCCCTTGGGGAAAAGCCATCTGGAAAGCGTGTGGGGATAGGGTTGTCATAGGGACAGCCTAGGAAGTAACCATACCCTCGACATGTCGGTCTGGGCTTAGATCAGACGTCTCTACTCTCCTAGAAGGTCCAGTGCCTGTTGGTGATGACGCCCTCTCATCCATCTCACTTGAATAACTCTCGGCTGGACGACATGATGACCCACAAAACTCAGAGGGTTTTATTATGGCAAGAGGAATGGGAAAGATGGGTCGTACCCAATTAGGTTGTCCCCTCGTCTTCTCTCCTCCTCTTCCTCTATTCGTCTGATCTCAACAAATAACTTCTCTCTTAGGGAAGGGAATTCTTCAGCTAAGCTGTAAAGCCTCCTAAGCATCAAGGGGGAGACCCTACACTTGGAAGAATTTGGGGAACTTAACTACAAAAAAGTTTGTAGTTGACCAGGTTGGACTTTTGGATTAAAACAAAAGAAATCGATGGTTTTCAATCAACAATAATCAAGAACGCTCAAGAAAACTCAAGAACACTCAAAAACCAGTCGCCGGAAAAGTTATGAAACAACCCAAATCCATCCCTACAAGCCTAAAACAAGAAAGCAAAAAAGAAATGAAAGTAAAGAGGACACTGGGGTAGAGAGATTACCTGAGAAAAAATAGCAAAGCTGCCAAACTCGAAATGTCAAAACTGCAGAAATGGCAAGAAGGCTGGAAGCTAGAGAGAGAGCTCAGGCGTGAAGAAGAAGAAGAAGAAGAGAGAGAAACTTAAAAAAATGTTTAAATACCTTGCCAATGAGTGGGACCACTAACCAATGCAGAGCACAACCCACGAGGAGGGCATCATTAGGGCACAAAGCCCCAAGAAAAGTGTGCAGCCGACACGCCGTGGAAACTGAAGTGACAATGAGTACCTACCTAGGTGTCATATCAGCTTAACAGGTATCGCTCACCTAACTGATCATACACCCATCTCAATTACAACACTATCCCTCATTCATCTCAATAATATCCATAGCTAAGGGCTGGGGGGTGATTGGTATGCCCATATATATATATCCTCGACCAGGCCGAGGACGCCCTCCAATCGGATGACCCCTCAGGGGGCCGACCCTTCATCAGGCTCCGGATGACTCCTCAGGGGGCTGACCCTTCATTCGGATCTGGACCACCCCTCAGGGGGTCGACCCTTCATCAGGCTCCGGACGACCCCCCGAGGGTACGACAGTACGAGGCCCAAATTAGGCCAGACTCATTGCAGAAAGGAACTTTGCCCTTGGCCTCATATCAAAGGCCGAGGGTGACATCATCGCAGCGCGTGGTTTGGGAGACGCGTGGAATAGTGCGCGTGAGGCTCACATGGAACATGGGATACCGTTATAAAAAAATCACACCCTCGCGTGAGGGAATATTATGTCATCATTTGGCATCTACATGTGTCAACAGGAGATTGGCTAGATCATCATTCACATGCACCATGCATACTTGGGGGGGTACACTACACCCCCCAAGACCTATATATACTTATCACCTACAACCCTACAAAGAGGATGGATAATGGTAACCCTAGCTGAAAACTCTGCTTGTACACACAGTAGAGAGAAAGTGAGCTTATGTGCATTGTATCCAAGGCCATTAGTGCCCATACTTAGTGGATCACACACTCACAGTGGATGTAGGCCTAATTGGCTGAACCACTATACATCACTGTCTTATTCCTCTTATACTCATCTCCTTCTACACACTTACACACATACATCTCTATGGCTTCCATGGTTACTACTGTTTGAGCTCATCATCACTTACACACATACATCTGGTGGTGCTAAATCCAAGCATCATCAAGGTATACACACAAACCAAATATTTTATCTCATACGTATTATTATTCTCAGCACTACTTACAATATATTTATTAAATTATGGATACTCTCTCTCGTAATCCTCAAGGATAATTTAGCGCTCCAAATACCTTAAAGCTTTATACCTAATTAAACTCTAATAATTCTTCACTACCTTCAAATTTAGTTTACATTATTTAATCTTACTCGAATTAACTAAGTCGCACAAATTGGAACCAAAAAGAAAATTTCAGAAATCCTCACACATTATTCGAACGAGACTACATCTCATTTGAACGAGATAGCAGGTTGTTTGAACGACCTCTTCATGGGATAAGACACCTCATTAAAACGAGGCTTCGCGTGACATGGAGTTGTTTCGTCTTTAACCTCTAATAGTTGCGTTTTCCACCATTTTTATCCTAAAAACTAGGGCTGAAATTTTTTGACACGATAACCCGTTTATGGAAATGACCCAAATATGACACGATTAGCTTGTATAGATTTAAGAGTACCCAAAACTTATACTCAAATAAAAAAACAGCATGACTCGAAAATGACATGACTAACTCGAATTGCCACCCCTACTAAAAACCTTACTGATTACTCCCAAACTCCTAACAATCAATTCTAGTCATTATTCCAATATATAGGAATGATTTCTAACAACCTAGGATCATTTAATCATGCACAAAAGTTGATAAATTTTGAAAATCCCAAAATCAATGAAAATAAACCCTAATTCTTGAAATTTGTAATTCAAGCATTCTAATCCCAAATTTAATCATCAATATTCATCATAAACCCGTGTTTATTCCTCTTAATACATGAACGAATAAATTCCATATTAATCCAGTCCTAATTTAAGCATGTAATCATCAATTGTTCATCAAATTCACATATAATTCAAGGGTGTTTATTACCCACACTAACATGAACATGATTATTGCTAAAAAAAATGCAAGTATTAAACACTTGCCTCACGAAAGAAGGTATGGTCCGTTGATGTAGTTGGTATGGTTGCGATCCTCACTATCCGATCTACGCAATGGTGGTCTTAGTGGTGTAAAAGATTCACTAGTGGTGGTTCTAGCCCTAGAAACCTCTCATACTCCTTCCCCCTTTTGGCCTCTCTGTATCTAACACTGATAACCCTAATCTAATCCATGGACATAATATTTTATTCCTTTAATTTTCATCCTTAATTATACTCCAAAAATACAAATTATAAAAATGCCCTCTCAAAATGCCGGTTTGACCAAAAATTATCTCGGGACCCAAACTGAAACCCCGCACTACACCAAAACTGGGCTAATGGTCACGGAATTTATCCATGACCAAATAGTGTGGGTTGCGGATTTGGTCTGTGATCAAATCGGGAGTGACTAATTTCGGTGGTCACGACCCAAATCCCTGACCCACAGCCTGGTCACGGATTAACACAGTCACAGATGTGGTCACGACCCATAGCCCTAATCCTATTTGTAAGACTGGTCATATACCAAACTCGTGGCCATCAGGCGATTAAAAAACCATATGGTCATGGTTCAAAGCCATGACGAGCTTTTTGTGCGATCCAACCTTGTCACAGCTTTAGGCCATGAGCATGCTTACTATATAGATAATATTGCCACCGCTTTGGGCCATGACCATGCTTACTATATAGATATATTATCACGGCTTTGGTCCATAACTATACTTATTATGCATAAAATATTGTCACGTCTTTGGGCCGTGACATTTTGTAATAATGAAAAAAAAATCCTCGAATCGAGAGGCTAATCGGTCAGTTGCTATAAGTGCTCCTTGGGTGAGCTCAAGGGGGTCCTGTGCTGTCAAATTAGGGGTCTTGTTCTCTAAATAGGGGGTCCCATGACCACGCGGTCACGGGACCCGTGTAGGCATTCTTAAACATGGGACATGCTCTCAAATTGGGGGTCCCTTGACCACGCGATCAGTTCTTACGGTCTACGTTGGTCCAGAGCGAGGTATTGGCATCACCCATGGGGCCGTTTGGGGGGCGTCTCGGGGTTTCACCCTTTAACTGCCCGTTTTCTAGCCTAAGTGTAGGCATTATGAAAT
Organism: Sambucus nigra; assembly: GCA_949130495.1. Taxonomy (NCBI): domain Eukaryota; kingdom Viridiplantae; phylum Streptophyta; class Magnoliopsida; order Dipsacales; family Adoxaceae; genus Sambucus; species Sambucus nigra. The sequence goes on along the minus strand of OX422219.1, from coordinate 396,734,171 downwards.
CTGGGCTAATGGTCTCAAATCGAGGGTCCCGTGACCATGCGGTCGGTTTGTGTGAGTTACATTGGTCCCGTACGAGGTGTTGACACTATTCATGGGGCCGTTTGGGGGGAACTAAGGATTTCACCCCCCGACGACACGTTTTCAATCCTAAGTGTGGATATTCTCGATTTTGGGTCGTTCTCTCAAACTGAGGGTCCCGTGGCCATGCGATCGGTTCGTGTGGGCTACATTGGTCCTGTACGAGGTGTTAACGCCGATCACGGGTCCATTTGTGGGGCGCTAAGGGGTTTCGCCCCCAACAGCATGTTTTCAAGCCTAAGTGTGGATATTCTTTGTTTTGGGTCGTGTTCTCAAACTGAGGGCCCCGTGACCACACGGTCGATTCGTACGGGCTATGTTGGTCCCATGAGAGGTGTTGGCACCGTTCATGGGATTGTTTGGGCGGAGCTAAGGGATTTTTCCCCCCAACGACACATTTTCAAGCCTAAGTGTGGGTATTATTTGTTTTGGGCCGTGGTCTCAAATCGAGGGTCCCGTGACCATGCAATTAGTTTGTGTAGGCTACATTGGTCCCGTGCGAGGTTTTGGCGCCACTCACGGGCCTTTTGGGGGCGCTAAGGGGTTTCACCCCCCGACAACCCGTTTTCAAGACTTAGTGTGGATATTCTCTATTTTGATTCGTGCTCTCAAATCGAGGGTCCCATGACCACACGATCAGTTCGTACTGAATACGTTGGTCCCGTACGAGGTGGTTGCACCGCTCAGGGGGCCATTTGGGGGGATTTAAGGGGTTTCGCCCCCCAACGGCACGTTTTCAATCCTAAGTGTGGATATTCTATGTTTTGGGCCACAATCTCAAACCGGGGGTCACGTTACCATGCAATCTCAATATACTTCAAAACCTTTTGTGGGACTTGCGATCTCTTTTAATATTTTGCAGGTTTTTCATTTACCTTCTCGCAAACGACATATCTAGGATCACCGCATACTAGACATTCATCCTTCTCGTCGTGTTCGTGCGATACAATCATACTTGCATGCATGAATAGATTTGTATTTCAATCCCAAGCCCTTCAAGCTCTTCTTCATGGTAGGATAATTATCTGGTAATGTGTTCTCTTTGGGGATAATTTATTTAACCCGCTTAATAATTCCGGTCACGCTGTTCCCATGCAAGCCAAATTGACTCTTCAAGTTATGCAAACCAATCATTGCGTATAATACCGAATGATCCTCATCACAATCTTTATACAATGCTCTAGCCGCATCGGCTTTCAACCGCATATATTCTCAATCTCCTGGTAGTTCAGTATCAAATTATTTATTGTGCGCATTATTTGTCTCCATAGGTTGGTGGTTTTGGTCGTGGTGGACTCCATAAGCATCATCAATTAGGTCGGTCAATGGATGATGCATTGGTGAATCATTTACCACTTCCACTCATTGGTGTTCTTTTATGTGGTCGATTATCAGTAATTCTTCGAGAACATAAGGTACATGTTTTTCACCATAGTACGTCCACTTGTTATAATATTAAAAAATTCCCCACATTATTAAATGTAACTCAACATCTTCTAAATATTTATATTTTCTGTTTATACAATGGGTGCACAGACACGAAATCTTCTCACTTTTAAGGTTCTTAAAAGCGTATCCAATAAATTCTTGAACGCCTTTAACATAATATTAGCTATTTGGTCAGTCCCCCCATCCACTCTTTGTATTGTGGAAAATCCATTTAATAATATTCAAATTGTGGTCCTATGTTAACATGATAAAATAAATATCATGTTGCATAGTAAAGAAGTAATATAGTATCAAAGTAAAGCACTAATATAGTTAACAATGCACAAATCAATCAAACTATGCAATAACTTATATATAAGAACACGCCAATCACCGATGCTACAAAACCACTTACACTCAAAACAAATGAATTTGTCAACTGATATTATTACAACATAAGAAAAATATTACTACATCTTCATCAAGTGATAATTTTTCAAAAAAATCCCTTCTCCACCGTTGGAGTGCACTGGAACAGTTTCATAACCCTCATATACTATATCAACCATAATCTGACACTCACCCTCCTGCAAAGGGCAATTATGTACTAAAGTTCCTATGACAGTGGGCATGAACGTGCAGATCCCAATGATAAATTTATCACTCAAGTCCTGCATATAGTATATCTCTCCATAGTCACAATGTGTTGTTGACGATGATCTAAGACTCGTGCTATGCTGAGGCGCTGAGAAAGGGAATGCTGAAGGAGGAACTAGAATGTGTGGGGGGAATGGAGAATGAGGAAAATTTTGAGGAATCCTCGGCATTTGTGGAGGGAAATTGAGACGCATTGGGGGCTGCAGGGGCATACAATCGGTTAAAAGGGACACAATCTATGCAAGTTTATCATTCACACCTCCCAATTTATTTTGAATCCCCATTATATGCCCTTCAGTCCTAGATTGACGTTCATCGTTGGACACGATATGCTTATTAACATAAGAAAGCTCGTACAGGAGAGGTGTGATGTATTTGAATATTGTTTTTCACATATGCGACCCCAAACCTCTCGTCCTCCTTTGTGGTCCTTCCCAAAGGTTTGTACGATGGCATCATTATCAATATCGTCGATCGGGCTTGAATCTGACTGACTACTGATAGACTCTATTGATTCTAGAGTCTTGGCCAAGTGAGCAGAGAATTTATTATCTTTGTTTTGTCTAGCATGCACGTATAAGTTGGCCCTATTAGGTGTCTTTCCTTAATCCGGGATACCTTCGTAATGGTCGCCCACTCGTTCTTAAAATCTTCATAAGATTTCGAGCCAAACAAATGGACATCAGTTTTTTTGTCCCTATTCTGCTTGTTTTTCTCCCTTTGCAGCATTTTGGAGTTCTTCGCCTCATTCTCTAAAAAACTATTCCATTGAGAGACTAGCATGTCAACGTTCGAAGGGACTTTGTCTTTGAGCACCAAAATTTCGGAGCTTGATGCTCCCTTCGGGAAATGCTTTTGCTTAGGGTTTCTCTGATATGTTCGGAGTTTTTCAGCAACCCGATAAAGTACCTTATTTTTTGAGTTGGGGGAAAATGAAAACCGTTTGTTGAGTTGCTCGTAGATGTCATCTTTAATAGCTTTATTCATGACGTTCAAATTGTTAGCTCCTCCCACTCCCACATTAATTTTTGCCAAGGACAAACAATGGCCTTTAAACTATTCAACGTGATTATTATCCCTCGTAGGGTTATTTCCCAAAATAGAGAACCCAATGGGCTTCTTCTCAACTGACTCGATAGTTTCATGAGCATTGGGCGTGTTTGTTGGATTAGTGGGAGTACCTTGACTACTGAAACTCAGAGTAGGGGAGTGAACAGTTATGGAGTAGGGGAGCGAACATAATTTAGAGTAGGTGAGTGAATACTTTGTGGAGTTGAGTATTTCTCACTAATTGGTGATGAGAATTCTCCTTGTGGTTGTTGGTTGGAGCGTTGCTTCCATTACCGCCCGACATTATCTACGAAAATAATAAAAGTTAAATGTGTATCTTCAATAATAAATGCATAATTTCAAAGTTCAATATGAAAATATAAATAACAAAATAAATTTTTTGACCATATATTATAATCTTCCTATTCTTGGTAAGACTTTAACAAAAGTTCAATGTGTCTGATCTCTTTGTTTTTAAAAACCTACGGATTTTTGCACGTGGACAATTAGCAGGAAGCGTATCTATAATGGATGCATAGATATCAGCGACATGACCTCAAAATCTCATCCTCTTCAGCCTATTGGAAAGATCGAGTTTGACGTGCATATGTCGTGAAACATCACAGTCTTCGTCAATGCTCTTTGTACGTAATTCTATCCATAATGGGTGAATTTTTTTTTGCCTTCTCTAAAAGTGTAAGTAAGGTCAGTCCTCTATCGGGATTATGCATGCGATATATATATATATATATATATATATATATATATATATATATATATTGTACGTCTTCATCCCAACATTGTGGCAGGGAAAACAGAATAAGATCAAACAAGTACTCTTGCTGGAAATGAACTCCCCGGTTTACAAGGTAGTTAAATTTTTCGATATTCCTATTACTATATCAATAAATGGAGTACCCACTTTATGAGGATCATTAATGAAATAGGTACGAGTGCGGACCAATTGGAACCTTTCATACTCTTATTGCCATCGATTATCACCGTGACTCATTTTTCCAAAGAATAATGAACGAGGGCGTTAATACGATTCCTATAAATAATTGCTCTAATGAATCATTAACTAGTTATTATGTACGATGGCGTTGATAAGATTCCTATAAATAATGGCTCTAATGAATCATCAACTGTTAATTTATTATGTTTTGAATACCTACTTTTGTCATTCAAGCCAACAATCCCTAAAATTAACCCTTATGTTTGGTATTTTTTTAATGGAGAGGTATTTTTTTACTTGTCCGATGTTTTTTTAATGGAGAGGTAATTTTTTATATTTGAGCCCATAAATTAAACCAACAATATCCATTAAATTAAAATTTTCTCTAGTTTGAAACTTCAACCAACATTAGTCATATATATGTATTTTTTCTAGAATACATGCACAATACACACAATGATAATGTATACACACCTACGTACACAATACACACACGTATGCACACACACATAAATACACACACACAATAAAATAACTAATAAGGGTTTGGAAATACCACTGTTCTAAAAAACTCGCCTAGGCTTGAGGCTTGGGACAAAACACCCCGCCTTAAGTTTTTTACGCCTTATTCTTGGTAAAACCCTTAAGGCTCTCTTTTTTCTAAAAACAACACTGCTTTAGTAACAATATCTCCTTTTAAAGAATTTTTTTACGAATCGGTACATTACCTCATCCAAAATAATCAAATAGTATTTTAATTTGCAAATATTTAGACATATTTTTATGATATGTACAATTTTAGTATTTTAATAGCCTTGTTATGGTTAAAAAAATATTAGAATATATTTAGAAGGCCTAAAACCCTTTTCTCGCCTTTTTACGCCTAAGGCCCGCTTAGAATTCTAAGGCTTAAGGCTTGGCTTCCACACCCCACATTTTTTAGAACCTTGGGAAATACACACACACAATAAATAACAAGAGAAGATTCAAATTACCTTTAAGATTGAGAGAATGAGAGAGCTTGAGATTAAGAGAATGTGAGAGTCGAAATCGTCAGAGAGAGGGAGGGAAACCAAGGGTTTGGAAATTTTTGAGGAAATGAAAATATGTTTTGCAATTTTTAAGTATAAAGCCACGGGTCACGGCCCTAAGCCGTGACCAAGTGACGTGACCCCTTTATTTTTAACACGTCAGCATGGAAATAAGACCATGGTCACGATCGAAAGTCGTGACTCACTTCCAAGAATGGTCACGGTCCTAATCTGTGACTATATTGGTGTGTATTTATGCTTGTGGTCATGGCTCTGAGCCGTGGCCCCATCCATGACCACATTTGGAGGGAAACTTGGCGCCATAATTATCATGACTGGGTCATGGTTGTTAGTCGTGACCCATGCGAGTCATGGTAAAAGGATGTGACCACATACAAGATAATCCACAGCCACACTGATTCTTGCAATTGGTCACGCTCATTTTGGATATGGTCACGGGTTTGGGCCGTGGGCCCTTTTTCATGACCATTTCTGGTATTTGGTGTATTCCTGGGTAGACGTTTCTGACTATTTTGACCCTTTCAGATACATTGGCGTACTATAAATGACCATTTGAGTGACGTATAAATAATTTACTTTTTATTCCATTAATTTAGTTCCGACACGATTGACACGTGCGTCTTGACTTAATTACCGTAATTGTATTATTTCTCACTTGTGACATTTTTCATAAATTCATAATTATATATTACTTTATTCACTTAATAATATTTAGTATTATTATCAACAATAAAAACTAACCCTTATTTTGCTAGTTAATCTTTATTTTAATCCAGATTAATTATCAATTAAATATCCCATATATAAATTTTAATTAATCCCTTGTTTTAAAAATCTTAAAAATTACGGGGTATTACACCATCTCGACTGTAGATTTTAAAAATTCTTCACGCAAAGGGAATAATAAAATTCCTTCCTTGAGAGTTGACTATCATTTGTAACCTTCGTTGGTTGGTCAAAGGGAAATTTAGTATATGCCTCAAAATCTAGAAAGTGTATATCCATTAAGCGCCCTAGGGGAATGTTGGTAAATAAAGCCTATATTCTTTATGTTGAACAAGAGTTCTAATGCCTATTTTTTTACGAGGTCTGTAGAACATACACCAGCCATCCCCATTTCTTTCGATGACCCGAAAGCTTCCTCCTCCCAAAACTAAGAAGGGGAAGGATCAAACGAGAAAGTAACGTTATCTTCTTTCGATCCACTAGACATTTCGATGGTTCTTTCTACTTTGTTTTCTCCCAATACCATACCCAAGAGGAAGGTTATGAACCCGATTGAGGTAAATATTGGTACCAAGATTCCCCCCTCCCCACTCACATGTGGGGAAAAGATAAAGGTCTTGCTCGTCCAGTGATCAAGGAAAATGAAGTTGGGGGTTTTACTAACCCCATGGATATCGATGATTCCCCTTTCAAATAGGAAAATGAGGGATCATATCCCTCCCCACACTAGACATTATGGGGAAAGAGGATGTTGATAAGGGAAGGGGATATAACTAATTTATAATCACTCTTCCTGAGCAGGCCCGAGACTTGATTTGGTCTGGGGTATTTCCTAGTGATATGGAGGCTAATTCTACCCTACCCTATTTTTTAGTGTTTAAATATGCCAAACACAACCTATCTCTTATAAGTTTGTGTTTTACTTATATTCTTCCTTTTATGTGTTTCTTTACATTCATTCTTCTTATATTTATTCCTTTATTGTCCAGTATTTTCTAATCAATTATGACTAGTTATTGGATAGAAAGGACCTGTCGAAGAAATACTCGACTAACATAGAGGTATCATCTAAGGAGTTAAGTCTTTAAAGTTTGATCAGAAGCTTAATAATGCTTGAGCAACTAGGAAGCTGAAGCTAAGTAAAAAGGTTAAGATATTGGGGGATGAAAAGATTAATATTCATAAGAAGATTAAAAATTCTACCACGCTAGTGGTTGTTGATGAACATGCTAAGAAAGAGGTCAATTGTGCTAAAGTTGAGGTACATATTATTAGGGCACAAGCTCGTTAGACAATGTCAAAGCCTAAGAATCCTTAACTGGTCTGTCAAAGGTTAAGAATGAATACTTTACTCATGGATGTGACAAGGAATTTGCCAATGTTGAAATACATATTTCATAACTTAAAAAGGTATTTTTAAGAACGAATGGGATGAGGCTCTTGTCAAAATCGACACTGTTGAAAATAATGACCTCTTGAAGGAGCATAACGTAGGTACTCCTCCTTAAATCGAGGAAGAGGGTGAGGATGATAATGAGGTTTTGGCTAGAGAGAAGGCTATTGCAACTAAGTTTTCTCAAGTGTAAGTTAAAAAGACGGCTATGATGGGGACCAGTTAGTTGGATACCATAACTTCTCAACAGGCGGATGAAAAGGAAAAAGTCGATGAGAATGTTCCTTTCGAATTTTTAAGAAGCATTATATTTATCTTCTTTCAATGAATGATGTAAGGGATTGCCTTATTTGTAATTTTTTTCAATAAATATATAGTTTGGTCCAATTGTTACCTTATTGTATGCATTATTCCTTGCACATTTTCTTTTGGTTTCAAAGCTTATATGCTCGTTCACCTATCCTTGAAGTTTAATGCAAGACTTGCAACGCTGGTCGCTATTCACCATAAGTACCAAGAAATATGTGAAATCCTTTTTACTTCTAGTAATATTGAAGATGACAATGATGAGGACGATGATGTTTACCAAAACCTTGGAGTTAATGTGTTTGTCCGAGAAATGAGAAAGATAATTCGATAAGCACTAAGGGATGACTTTGACTAGATTGTTGAGGAGTTGAGCAAAGAAATATAATTTGAGAAGAGATTATTTAACATTGATTATACTCATTCGATGAGGAATATTATTATTTATGATGACCTCATGGGATCCAGGGAGGTCAACACTCATCCACAAAAGGAGATCAATTAAACAAGGACTGAGCTTGAAAGACTTAACAAGTCTATCCAAGTGAACAAACTGTTAAACAAGGGCTGAGCTTTAAAGGGAGCATAATTTTTAGAAGAAGAGAATGATCAGCTAAGAGTGGAGCTAGAAAAGCCTAAAAAGTCTTTGGATGTCAAAGTTGCGATTGTTAAGTGTACATCGTTATCCCTAAAGAAGAAAGATGGTCGTTTGACAGAAGATCTTGAGAATACGAAGAAGTCTTTGGACAACAAGGTGATGACCATCAATAGCCTTTTCGAGAAGCTTGACTACCTTACATTCCAATTTCAAAAAGTAACATCACCAAGTGTGGATGGATGGCAATGGTGATTCCGTTATTAATATGGAATCTATCATGAATGATGCTCAAAACATTGGCTTGAATAATGGTTGCCTTAATCACCTAACAATGGCAAAAGAGGCATGACTCGGGTTTCCATGGTCAGCGAATAGCCCTTTATAAGCTTGATGTTTTTCATATCCCAATGGATTCCATTATAGTCATATTTATAAGGAGTACCTTAGAAAATACGACATTAATGGAGTTGATGGACTTTACCGACCTCAATAATTAGTTAATAGGCTGACTCCCCGGGGGTTGTGGAGAAAAACATATATGTTTGAGAAATTTACTCCTTATATATAATATGTTTTTCTTGATCGAGTGGGGACTTCAATGGATGAGTCATCATGTTCACACAATTGATCTAGTTATATTTACCATTTTTGGTAAAAAAAATTAAATGTCCTTGTAATAGCTCAATATATTAATGGAATTTTTTGCATTTTGCTTTCGCTTTTCATCATGTGGTCTCTAGTGTTACCTTTTAGGTGATGTATTTACATCATACATTAGGCGTGGAGCCAAAAACTTAATAATGTGCTTGTTTATGGGATCGTTAGCTAATAATGATTTTTGCTACCTAGTTAGTATTGGGTGCCTAAGTTGCCCCAATAGGCCTTTGATCGGCTGTGAGCCACTATCTATACTTCGTTAATCATTGGACTACCAACAAGTTGGTTTTGTACGCATATGTTTCAATTGAGAGGTGATATGTGGTCGACCAATTAAGCAGTCTTAAATGAAGACATTAAAGAACATAATAATCACATCGATAAGTAACACATTAGAGAAAAACTCATTTGACTAACTGATCCTCGTCATTAATGTCACAACCTATTTTTGGTATGAATGTACAAGAGAGTATACATACAACAATGAATTAAAGTTAAAGCGAAAAATAAAAATTTATTCATTAAAACAAAAATATAGTGTATGTTGATACCAAAATTAGTATGCTGATGTGGACGAATAATAAGAAGACACATGTCAATCTACGTGGCACAATAGCAACGAGGAAGATCATGCCCCCGACCTAGTCATACTCACTCCGAGCAACAAGTGTACTCTGAGGAACACCAGTCCTTCGAGGAACTCCAGTGCTCCGAGGAACTCTTTGACGACGAGAAACTAAGGCGGTTCGAGCTGCATCTCGACCACAACATTGATTGCCAGATAATCAACAGTTTAACTATTCATTGAATGCTTATCATCTTGATGCACACGCTTGAAGAGAATTAAATGAGTTACCCTTTCATATGTATATCATTTAATGTATCACCCTTTCATGTACAGCCTAAGGGCTATAAATACCTTGTATCGCCCTTATTCAAAGGGACCGGAATTTCTTGATAGCACTTGTAATCGAGAATTCCTAAACACTCAGCAATAACATAACAGTGGACGTAGGCCATTCATATAAGGCTGAACCACTTTAAAATTCTTTGTCTCAATTATTTATCTGTGATTGAATAATTAGAGTAATCTAGTTTTTTACATCAACAGATTGGCGCCGTCTGTGGGAACGATTGTTATTATCGTTTTTCACCGAAAATCATTCATCATTAATGGCAGATAACCCGAAATCCAGCAATCGAAATGTTGGAAATGCTGGAAATCCTCCAAATCCCTCTGCACCTCCAGATTTGGCTGGGATTATGACGAATCTGGCTCAAGGATAAACCGCCATGGAGGAAACAATGAGGCAACTCATACAGACCCTTCATGGCGGTGCACCTGCACGTTCAGGACAACGAAGTGGTCAGAGGCAAACTTATTTACTTCCTTCATGATCCAGGCGTAGTGAGTCATATCGTAACGAGGAAACTGATGATTTTTCTTATCAACCTGGGCGAACTTCGTCAATAAGGGCTACAGATACTGATCAACGTATCACTCTCTCTCCAGAAAGACCTAGTGCCTTGGAAAGACTAAGTAGGGTGTCTCCTTTCAGTCGATTAGGCTCTATGAGGAATAGGAGTCCACCTAAGACCATGTCGAGGAGTTTTCAACGACCATCAGATCTAAGAGAAGGATCAGCACAATCACGACCAGTTGCTCGTCAAGATAGATCTCAAGAGGCCACATCAGAACAATCAATTGCTCGAACTAATAAGCCCGAGGAAGGAAACGATGCATGGAAGGGTTCCATTCAGCGCTTGGAGGATAGATTGGGAGAAATGGCTAAGGCGAAGAATCCCTTACAACAAAATTTTGTTCAAGGGACACCTTTTGTCCAGGCCATTGTGGGTTTCCCTACCCCGTCAAAGTTTAAAGCACCTGTGGTAACCCCCAAATATGATGGAAAGACATATCCTGTTCTTCATATAGCGCAATATCAAGTTACCGCCGACATCTATGCTGTCCCCGACGAGATGAGATGTAGAGCATTCTCAGGAACTCTTACTGGATCTGCCCAGATATGGTACAACAATCTTCCTCGGGGTAAGATTTCAACTTTCTTTCAGTTGGCCGAGTTGTTCATTGGCAATTTCTATTTTGGGGCAAAACCAGTAAAACGAGTAGCACACTTGTTAAGTGTTAGACAAAAATCTGGCGAAAGTACTAGAGATTACATAACTCGTTTCAATAACGAGAAGCTAACAGTCATAGATTATGAAGAAAAAACAACAATCACCGCCTTGATGAGTGGGTTGTTGCCTAACAAGTTGTACTACACTTTGGCCAAAGATCCATCTATAACTATGTCAGAGTTGATGACAAAAGAGGCCAAAATCATGAATGCCGAGGAGGCTATGGCTGTGAAGAAGAACATGGATAAAGAAACCAAGGTGGAAGTCGACCAATCGAAGAAGAAAGAGCATAAGGGCAATGGCGGTGACAGGCATTCCAAGAGTAATAAAACATCATGGGAAGTCCTAAAGAAATTCGATAATTATACTCCTTTGAAAATGGGTATTAATCATGTCTTGGAAGAAATCAAGAATAGCAAGGAGGTAAAGTGGCCAAAGAAATTGAGGTCAGACCCTGATACGAGGAGCAGGGATAAATATTGCGAGTTTCATAAGGATCATGGTCATATGACCAAAAATTGCATAGCTCTTCAGAACGAGATTGAAACACTCATCCGAAGAGGAAAGCTAGCAAAGTATGTTGATCGGGGAGGGGAAAGAAGAAATAATGATCGAACTAGAGAGAGGTCTAGATCTCCTCGTCGAACAGAGGAGAAAAAAAGAGAAATCATTAAGATGATCCAGATGATGACCCCGATCTTCCCAAGAAACCGAGGCAGCCAGAACGAGAGGTATTTTCCATACGTTTTGGTTCATTTGATTGTAATGTTATTACAGGAGGAGATGCAGGAGGAGGAGACCTTACTGCAGAAAGAAAGGCTTACCTCGGAGAGGCCCAAGCTTGCTCGTACATTCAGCGAATAAATTTGGCCAAGGAGGATCGTCCGAGGAAGGTAAACAAAGAGAAGCTGGTCATTGGGTTTTAAAAAAATGACCTGGCATGTGTTCTTTACCCTCACGACGACCCTTTGGTGATCAAAATGAGGATGAAAGAAGTAGTGATTTCAAAGGTGTTGGTAGACAATGGTAGTTCGGCAGACATCATGTACTATTCATGCTTTGACAGTTTAAATTTGAAATTATCTCAATTGGAACCTTATCACAGACCTCTTCTGGGTTTTGCTGGCGAGAAAGTTTTTCCACTTGGGACGATCAAGTTGGATATATTCATTGGAACTTGGCCTGCTTGTCGAATAGAGAGAATACGTTTCTTTGTGATGGATAAGAATGTGCAGTCAGCTTACAACATCATCATGGGAAGAGTTGGTTTGAAGAAGTGTGAAGCAGTCCCATCTACAGTACATCAGTGCTTAAAATTCCCAATGAATTTTGGAGTAGGAGTTGTGAAAGGTGATCAAAAAGTAGCTCGGAAATGCTGTTATTCATCTGTCGAGCAAGAGGAGATTGAAGAGTCAAGAAAAAAGACTACTACCTACCAGGTGGATGAAGGTACAGAAATTGAAACATTGGATCCCAGAGATGAATCTCAACTTGTAAAAGGACAGGTGGTGGAATTAACAAAAAATGTTATTCTGGATGACGAGCACCCTGAACGAGTAACCCAGATAGGTTCTTCGTTGGATGCCTCGATAAAACAGGAATTGATAACTTTCTTGCGAAAGAGGAAGAAAACTTTTGCATGGAGTCATGAAGACATGCCAAGAATAGATCCAAACTTCTTATGTCATGAGCTCAATGTGAATAAGGAGATCAAGCCTGTAAAGTAAAGAAGAAGAGTATTTAGTCCCGAGAAGAATCAAGCTATACAAGAAGAGGTAGAGAAGCTCCAGAAAGCCCAATTCATTGAAGATGTGAAGTATACAGACTGGTTGGCAAATGTGGTGATGGTGAAGAAGAAAAACAATAAATGGAGAATGTGTGTTGATTTCACCGATCTCAACAAGGCATGCCCAAAGGATCATTTTCCATTACCCAGAATTGATCAACTAGTGGGTGCTACCTCGGGACACGAGCTACTCAGCTTCATGGATGCTTACTCTGGTTACAACCAGATCAAAATGAAACCTGAAGACAGGGAAAGTACTTCTTTCATTACCCCTAGGGGAACTTATTGTTATAATGTTCTGCCTTTTGATTTGAAAAATACAGGAGCGACATACCAGCGGCTGATGAACAAGGTTTTTGCCGAACAAATTAGTTGCAATATGGAAGTCTATGTCGATGATATGCTAACAAAGAGCAAGAAAGCTGCTGATCATCTAATTGACTTAGGTCAGACCTTTGATCAACTGGATAAATATCAAATGAAACTCAATCCGACGAAGTGCACATTTGGAGTATGAGAAGGAATGTTCCTCGGTTACATCGTCAACCAGCGAGGCATTGAGGCAAATCCAGCAAAGATCAAAGCTCTTTTAGGGTTGCGATCTCCAACGACTGTAAGGACACAAATTTCCAATTGAGTCCATATATAGTTTTGGCTCAATTCCGGACAAAAACATTTATTCATAGGAATGTATTTGATTGTAATATTCTCAAGTCTATGAAGTGTGTGTTGAAGACGTAGCGACAAAGAATATAAAGCTTCATCAAAATGCCGGTTTGCGTGCCTCGTTTCTACGTAATCAACTAAGGTTCCATGCTCCCAAGGTATGAATGCAATTATATTTATATAGGAGCTTGGAACAATATTTATTGGGTGTTAGTTGTAATAAAAACTGCATTTTATTTTCATAAAGAATCAATTAGAACTTTAAAATAAGTATATAAAAGTTTCTGGGCCAAAATCGAATTTTACAAACTTTCTGGTCGTTCGTTAGAAATGTCGTTCGAACGAGTTTTTTTTTCGTTCGAACCAGGTTTCGTTCGAACGAGTTTTTCGTTCGAACCAGATTTTCGTTCGAACGAGTTTTGCCAACGACCCTAACTGGTCAGTCGTTCGATATGTCGTTCGAACGAATTTTCTCGTTCTAACGAGTTATCTAATGAGGTTCTAACGAGCCCAGGCTGGTCGCTCGTTAGAAGTCTCGTTCGAACGAGAATCAAGTTCGTTCGAACGAGATTCCAGCGGGAACAGTTTTTTGGCTATTTTATGCAGTTTTTCCCCACTTCTCCACTTGGTTTTCAACCTACTTTTTTTTCATACATTATTATGTGCAGGAAACACATTTTCCAAGATAAATTTTCCATCCTAATACATCTCCTAGAGAGAGTTTGAGAGATTATATTAAAAAGGGAAAATGTTCATGTTTGAGTGTTCTTCAACTTAAAGAAAAATCTTTAAACACTTAGTTTAAACCCATTTTTGTTTATTCCAAGTTCATATATATCTATCATCTTGCTTGGAGTTTTGGCACCGGTTTATCTCTACCGAATTCAAGAAGAGAAGTTTTGGTTTGCTTCTACATCCATCAAAGAAGAAGACTTTTTGTTGAAGATTCTACCCACTTGGAGAAAGGCTCCATGCTTGGGTGACGGTGACCCTATAAAGTCCCATCGGTGGATTCCGAGACCGCGGTGGTTTTCCGAGGTTGTCCGCTAGGAAGAGGTTTCTACGAGAAGGAGCGTCGAGGCTTGAGAGGGATCGAGTCAGTCGTTGTAAGTCTATCTGTCTTGTAATTGTAATTCCATATCTAGTGGACTTGTGGCTAGGGCCGTTGGAGGTTGTTTTCCGTCTTGGGTTTTTCCTCGTACATCTCGGCGTAGTGTGATATTGTTTATTTTATCTTGCATCATAATTTAGAACGCATGCTTAGAAGAAATTCAAGATAAAATTTGGTTTAATTATCACACTCATTTAATTTGGGACTAAATTAAATATTGGGTAAATTTGGTTTATTCAAGTCATTTGCTAAAATTGGTTTCGCCTAACTTTGGATAATTGAAAATTATGACTTAGGTAAATTCTAGGACTTGGATTAATTTGTTTTGAAGAAATTAAAATTCTGCCTTGTTTATTTTGTTTTAACCATCACTGATATACGCTTCCGCATCATTTTTACATAAAAGGAAATTAACTTTGATTTTAATTGAGCATATCACCATCCGGGGGTTCCATCTGCTTTACAAATTGGTATCAGAGCCAAAAACGATAAATTATTTCGTTAAGATCTTTTTAATTTTTGGCTAAAATGGATTTTTCCCCATTTTCAAAATTTCCTATTTTCGATGGTTCAAACTACGCATATTGGAAAGCGCGAATGAGATCGGCACTAAAATCTATCGACGAGAGAGTTTGGATGTCTGTTGTTACCGGGTACTCCTCACCAACTTACTTAGTTGAAAATGAACGTGTTATCAAACCTGCCGATAGATGGACTGAAAATGAGTTGAAACTTGCTAACTTTAATTCCCGAGGTTTAAATGCCTTGTTTAGCGCTGTCGCACCGGATGAATTCCGACGTATTATGACGTGTGAAACCGCTAAAGAAGCTTGGGATATTTTACAATTAACTCATGAAGGAACTAGTGTCGTTAAAGCTTCAAAACTCCAAAACCTCACCACTCAATTTGAAACTATCAAAATGGATGAAAAAGAAACTTTTGATAAATTTTATGCTAGACTTTCTGATATTGTTAATTCATCCTTTAACTTGGGAGAGAAAATACCTGACGATCGTGTTGTAAAGAAAATTTTGAGGTCCCTACCCGATAGATTTATTCCTAAAGTGACCGTTTTAAATTCTTTACCCACTTTAGCCTCTACGAAATTAGAAGAGCTTGTAGGTGATTTACAAACCTATGAACTAGATATGTTTCCCTCTAAAGCTGAAAAGAAAATTGAAAAGGGTGTTTCTTTAAAAGCCCGAAAAGAGGTCAAACAAGTAGTAGAGAGCGATAGTGAAAGTGACTCGGAAGATATGGCTTTGTTTGCTCGCAAATTTAGAAAATTTCTTAAATTTAACAAAGATAAATTTAAAAATGATTTTAAGAAATTTGATACTTCTAAACATGATAAAAGCGAGAAGATTTCTAAAGCCGAGAGAATCCCTAAACCTAGTAATGACAATTTAGATAGGGGCGAGTCTAACAAGTGTTTTGGTTGTGAAGGTTATGGCCATCGAGCTTATTTGTGCCCCACTAAACTAAGGAAAGAGGGTAAACGACCCACTGCATATAATGCAACCCTTAGTGACAGTGATAAGGAAGAAAAGCCCGATTCCCCCACTAAGAAAAATTTTGTGGCTTTTATGGCTAGTCATGTGAGTGATAATGAGAACTCATCGTTTGATGACACGATAACACATGCCACTTTCAAGGTCATTGTTCATGATTCCCTTGTTTTTAATGATAGTGAGAGTGGAGAAGAAAGAGAGAGTGAAAATGAAGAAGAGGTTGATGTGAGTGAACTTCAAAATGCTTTTCATGAATCATATAAAGAATCTATTAATTTGAAAATAACTAATTTGAAGTTAGAAGCTTGTTTAAGAAGGAGTGTCAAGGTCGTTGATGATAGTGCCTTAATAGAAGACCTTAGGACTCATGTGAGGACTCTTCAAGAGAAGCTTGCTTATGTAGAAGGCGAAAGAGATAGCCTTAGGGGTTTAATGGAATCCTTTAAAAAGGAGCTTCTTGCTTTTGAAGAGCGAAATGTTTTACTAGAATCTAACATTGCTGAATTGGAAAATAAATTAAAAGATTCTAGTAATGTCAAATTTGATTTGGAATGTCGTTCGAAAAAACTAGATAAAATGTTAGGAACGGTCCAAATTAAAAATGACACTTATGGTTTAGGCTTCAATACTTGTAATGAATTTACTCATAATGCCCAAACCAATATTTTAGGAGAATCTACTAGGAATGCATTTAATGATCACTCCTTAGGCAAATCTTTTCGACATGTTCTTACTTGTACACTTTGTGGTCGAAAAGGTCATCTTAGGAAATATTTTTTTGATCTTAAACGAATTCCTAGAAAATCCCATAGTAAAGTAACCACGGTAGTTAAAGCTCCTACACCCCAAGAGAGTCATTCTTCATTAATTTGGGTTAGGAAATCCGACTTGGTTGCCTTACAAAATAGGGATTTTGATTCTCATTTAATTTCACATGCTTCCTCCCTTTCTAAATCTAATGGATGAATGTATTAGTGTTTGCATACTTTAGCGTTTGTACTTTATGTCATATTCACATGCTAAATGTATGCTTGTTTTAGTCATTTTCTAGTCATCGCCTTATTTCATATCCCATGCTAGAAATTATGACTTGTTTATCTTTTTGTATTATATTTTGTGGTTGATTTAATTGAAAAATATAAAAAGATTTTTGTTTAGTCTTTTGAGTATATATCTTTATTTTTGATTAAAAATGTTAAAAACTCAAAAAGATTTTGTTTTGTGTGTATTTTAGTTTGACACACTTTATGTGGCATATATTTGTGTTTGAATCCCATCATTTACGCTCCCACGTGGCTAGAACTTTTGGTTTAGATATTCAATCCTTAAAATGTTCTTTACCATGTTTTATCTGGAGTAGTTGGATTTTGTATTGTTTAAATGGATTCTATTTCTATATGCCTCTTTTCACACATGCACGAGCTCTTTTGAAATTTTAATGTCACATGTTATATTTGAGCTTTTTGAGGTGTTCTCCTATCAATCTAGGCATTTACATATCTATGACCTAGGAGGACTAGTGCATGTCAAATTTCGTTGCATGTGAGATTTGTGTGAAAAATGAAAACATGATAAATTAATATATGCACGGGGAAGGGCTCCGAAAGGATGAATTAAATCCTTTGCGATAGTAAGCCACCGTTGATTGGATCTAAAAGAAATACGTGATCCAAAGGCCTAAAAACAGAATATTTGGCATTTAAAATAAAGCAATTGCCAAGGCCTATGTTTGTTTGATATATTCATTCAATAACAAAAGAATATATATGCTTAATGAGGGAGAATTGGATAGTATATCAACGGTTTGCACAATGTCCATTTATCCTAGTTGTCTTTAATGTCATGAATCTATTTGGTTTGTAGAATCATCATCATGCTAGGCTTGTATGCATTGTGTATGTTTGTTCATTGAGTTCAATCTTTATATTGTCACATGAGGTTATATTTAACTGTGATGAAGTTTGCAATCAAATGAGAACTCCGTGAACGTTTCTTAAGTGTTTGGGTCTAAATTTAATTGTTGCCAGTACACACCCCTACACTTCCGTTTCCATATGACACATTTTTGCCATACGAGTGTGCAAACTTATTGTATTTTGTGTCATGTGTGTGTTTATATCTATATATATATGCAAGTGCTCTATTGGTATATTTTTAGTATCTATATATGTGATATTAATTTGTCTTTGCCCTGTTTTTATTGTCCATATGCTTTCATGTCTTAACACTTTAAGCTTCAAAATGCTATTTATTAGTTCTTTATCCTTTGCCTATTCCTGAACAAAAAGGGGGAGAATGATGATAGGGGGAGAAATGGTATCTAATCCTATTATTATCGTATCATAGTTTGGGGGAGATTTATCTTAGTTTGTGTTTGATAAAGGGGAGAATTAATTAAATGCAATTAATATTTTGATATTCCCTATGCGTTTGATGAGTTTGCTTAAGTGTGCAGGAATTATTCTAAAGCGGCATCTTTCAATGGCAAAGCGTTTGATCCTTGGGTTGAGTCATGTTTGGGCGGGTTATGTTTTGAGTCTAGTGAGCTTAACGGACCTTTAGGATTTTTGTTTGGTTTTTGTCCCGGAATAGCCAAAGGGGGAGATTTGTAAGGACACAAATTTCCAATTGAGTCCATATATAGTTTTGGCTCAATTCCGGACAAAAACATTTATTCATAGGAATGTATTTGATTGTAATATTCTCAAGTCTATGAAGTGTGTGTTGAAGACGTAGCGGCAAAGAATATAAAGCTTCATCAAAATGCTGGTTTGCGTGCCTCGTTTCTACGTAATCAACTAAGGTTCCATGCTCCCAAGGTATGAATGAAATTATATTTATATAGGAGCTTGGAACAATATTTATTGGGTGTTAGGTGTAATAAAAACTGCATTTTATTTTCAGAAAGAATCAATTAGAACTTTAAAATAACTATATAAAAGTTTCTGGGCCAAAATCGAATTTTACAAACTTTCTGGTCGTTCGTTAGAAATGTCGTTCGAACGAGTTTTTTTTCGTTCGAACCAGGTTTTCGTTCGAACGAGTTTTGCCAACGACCCTAACTGGTCAGTCGTTCGATATGTCATTCGAACGAATTTTCTCGTTCTAATGAGGTATCTAACGAGGTTCTAACGAGCCCAGGCTGGTCGCTCGTTAGAAGTCTCGTTCGAACGAGAATCAAGTTCGTTCGAAGGAGATTCCAGCGGGAACAGTTTTTTGGCAGTTTTATGCAGTTTTTCCCCACTTCTCCACTTGGTTTTCAACCAACTTTTTTTTCATACATTATTATGTGCGGGAAACACATTTTCCAAGATAACTTTTCCATCCTAATACATCTCCTAGAGAGAGTTTGAGAGATTATATTAAAAAGGGAAAATGATCATGTTTGAGTGTTCTTCAACTTAAAGAAAAATATTTAAACACTTAGTTTACACCCATTGTTGTTTATTCCAAGTTCATATATATCTATCATCTTGCTTGGAGTTTTGGCACCGGTTTATCTCTACCAAATTCAAGAAGAGAAGTTTTGGTTTGCTTCTACATCCATAAAAGAAGAAGACTTTTTGTTGAAGATTCTACCTACTTGGAGAAAGCCTCCATGCTTGGGTGACGGTGACCCTATAAAGTCCCATCGGTGGATTCCGAGACCGCGGTGGTGTTCCGAGGTTGTCCGCTATGAAGAGGTTTCTACGAGAAGGAGCGCCGAGGCTTGAGAGGGATCGAGTCAGTCGTTGTAAGTCTATCTGTCTTGTAATTGTAATTCCATATCTAGTGGACTTGTGGCTAGGGCCGTCCGAGGTTGTTTCCCGTCTTGGGTTTTTCCTCGCACATCTCGGCGTAGTGTGATATTGTTTATTTTATCTTGCATCATAATTTAGAACGCATGCTTAGAAGAAATTCAAGATAAAATTTGGTTTAATTATCACACTCATTTAATTTGGGACTAAATTAAATATTGGGTAAATTTGGTTTATTCAAGTCATTTGCTAAAATTGGTTTCGCCTAACTTTGGATAATTGAAAATTATAACTTAGGCAAATTCTAGGACTTGGATTAATTTGTTTTGAAGAAATTAAAATTCTGCCTTGTTTATTTTGTTTTAACCATCACTTATATACACTTCCGCATCGTTTTTACATAAAAGGAAATTAACTTTGATTTTAATTGAGCATATCACCATCCGGGGATTCCATCTGTTTTACAACGATGAAGAAAGAGGTGCAGAGTCTTACAGGACGAGTTGCAGCGCTCAACAGATTTGTATCCCGAGCAACTGATAGATGCCTCCCATTCTTAAAAACACTTCGGAAAACTTTCGAGTGGAATGATGAATGTGAAAAAGCCTTTCAAGACTTGAAGAAATATTTGGGAGCACCTCCACTGTTGTCCAGGCCAGTAATGGGAGAAAAGTTGTACTTGTACCTGGCAGTATCAGAGAATGCAGTCAGCTCGGCATTGATCAGAATGGAGAATGGAGTCCAGAAGCCAATTTATTACACAAGTAAGGCTTTCCGAGGTGCAGAGATCAGGTACCCAAAGCTGGAAAAATTGGCATTGGCATTAATTGAAACAAGTAGAAGAATGAGGCCTTATTTCCAGGCCCATACCATCGTCGTGTATACCGACATGCCATTGAGACAAGCCCTTCATAATCCAGAAAAATCAGGAAGACTGATGTATTGGGCAATAGAGCTCGGTGAATATGACATTGTGTATGAACCCAGATCATCATTAAAAGGGCAGGCTGTAGGAGACTTTATAGCAGAATTTACATATCCTGATACCCCCGAGGAACAAAAGTTGCTTGCTGACCAACCTGTGGATGTTACAGGATCAACAGACATAAGTCCAGATCAACTCTGGTTGGTAAAAGGGCTTGTGGATGTAGAAAGATCATCAAATTCAAACCCAGACCAACTCCGGTTGGTAAAAGGGAGAGAAGAGATGGTCGACGAAGAGCGAAAAATACCAGGGGAGGATGAAAGGAAACAACAGATATTTCACCAAGGAACTCGGTCAGATAAGAAATTTAAAGACGAGTTACCTACATGGAGATTATATGTAGATGGGTCATCTTGCACAACAGGTTGTGGGGCAGGGATTGTTTTGAAAACCCCAGACGAGATTGACATGGAATATGCCTTGCGATTCCAATTCAAAGCCTCCAATATTGAGGCTGAGTATGAAGCCTTGATAACAGGTCTTAATTTAGCAAAGATTATGGAAGTGCAACAAGTGATGGTATTCAGTGATTCCCAATTAATTGTGAATCAGATGATGGGAACATATGCGGTTAAAGGAGAATTAATGGTCAAGTATCATGCAAAGGCGATGGAGTTGTTGGCAGAATTTGATGTCATTCAGTTGATCAGAATACCAAGAATGGAGAATGCACAAGCAGACGCATTGGCCCGATTAGCATCAGCTACTCGTACCGAGTTGCGAAGAACGATACCAATTGAGGTGTTAGAAAGTCGAAGCATAGATGAAGACCTGGCGATGAATATTATTATCCTTGATTTAGGACCATCTTAGATGGATCCCATCAGGGCATATATTGAGGAGGGAAAATTACCGGAGGATAAGCTCTCTACAAAGAAATTGAAGTTTAAAGCTGCTCGGTATGTACTAACTTATGGTGTCTTGTATAGACGAGGAATTATGGTAGGTTTGCAAAGATGTGTGCATCCCTCCGAGGTGAAGGAATTGATTGAAGAGATCCATGAAGGATCCTATGGAGCCCATGTAGCAGGTCGGACACTTTTACTAAGGGTGATGACACAAGGATACTACTGGCCAACGATGAGGGCTGATTGTATAGCCTATGCTAAGATATGTGATAAATACCAATGTTTTTCCTCCATCCGACGAACTCCACAAGCATTGTTGACACCCATAACTTCCCCTTGGCCTTTCTCCATGTGGAGAATGGATTTGGTTGGACCACTGCCAACGACCCGAGGAAGATTCAAGTACCTCGTCGTCGAAGTGGATTATTTGACTAAGTGGGTAGAAGCTGAGCCACTTATTGATATGATGTACGAGAAGGTATACCAATTCGTTTGGAAGAACATCATCTGCCGATATGGTCTCCCTCATGCCTTCATCACAGACCATGGAACACAATTTGATAACGAGGAGTTTGCCACCTATTGTCATGAGTCAAACATTTTGAAAGTTCATTCAGCACCAGGCCATCCTCAAAGCAATGGGCAGATTGAAGTGACGAACAGAACATTACTAAATGGTTTGAAGAAGAGGCTAAGTGAGGATAAAGCTAATTGGATTAATGAGCTACAGTCAGTATTGTGGGCTTACCGAACAACTCCCCGAGCAGTAACTGGAGAATCACCATATATGCTGGCATTTGGAAGTGAGGTTGTAATACCTGCCGAGTTGGGTCTTCCAACACACAGAGTGCTGAATTTCAACTCCCTAGTCAGCGACTTGATGAGGAGATTAGATTTGGACATGCTCGAAGAAGTTAGAGAAGAGGCAGCCATTAGGAATGCTTCTTATCAACAGCGAACATCCCTGTTCTACAACAAGAAGGTGAAAAAATGCGACTTAAAAGAAGGAGATTATGTGCTAAAGAAGGTCATTCAGAAGCACAATAAGTTGGAAGCAAACTGGCATGGACCTTACCGAGTTACTGCAGTTGTCCGACCAGGAACTTACCGAATAGCAACTCTAGAAGGAGAGGAATTTAAGAATGCATGGAATGCTGAACACCTACGCAAGTATTATCAGTGATGTAAAATGTAAAGCAGTTCCATGAATAAAACGATGATATTTCACAATCTTTTGTCCTTTTATTGAAAGTTTTTCGGGGAATACTAGTGTGTTTAACACTACGCTGCTCGGTACGCAACGCTGCTCGGCAATAAAAAGAACATGATAGTTCAAACCCACGACCAACTCCGGTTGGTAAAAGGGTGAGAACAAACTATACTCCTTTAGTTAGGAGGCGTACACTAGCGTGACCAACTCAGGTTGGTAAAAGAGCTAGGGGAAACGATAGTTCAAACCCACGACCAACTCCGGTTGGTAAAAGGGAGAGAACAAACTATACTCCTTTGGCTAGGAGGCGTACACTAGCGTGACCAACTCAGGTTGGTAAAAGAGCTAGTGGACACGATAGTTCAAATCCACGACCAACTCCGGTTGGTAAAAGGGCGAGAACAACCTATACTCCTTTGTTTAGGAGGCGTACACTAGCATGACCAACTCAGGTTGGTAAACGAGCTAGTGGACATGATAGTTCGAACTCAGACCAACTCCGGTTGGTAAAAGAGCAAGAACACAAGATGATCGACGAAAGGCAATCTCGGTTGGTTAAGAAACAAAATATGCTCTCAAATGCCAAATTATTTTGGTCGAGAAGTAAGATATTATCTCAAATGCCAACTTATGTTGGTCGGGAAGTAAGTTTATTACATAAAAGTTCCTCGAAGAACAAATATTCCAAATTGAACCAAGTATAGTTGGTCGGGGGTAAAAACCCACTAACTGTAGTTGGTCGACGAGGAAAAATCATCGACCTTGGTTGGTCGGGCACATTTTATGAAAAAGATAAAAATTTACCAAGTATAGCTGGTCGGGGATAAAAACTCTCACTAACTATAATTGGTCGACGAGCACAATTTAACAACCTTGGTTGGTTGGAAAAAGTTTAAACATTTTTATACTCATTACTTTATTATTAAGTGATCGAGAAATATTACTAATACTTATAATTTTTTACTAAGTTGGTCGATGAACCACACAATATTGTTATGCAAGCACAAATATAAAGTGTTTGACAAATACAAGAGCAATGCAAATTTGCAAACAAAAATGAAATTCTTTCATTAAATTCAAAATGAATTACACAAGTTTATTACATTGATATTAAACTGTGTACTAATTATTACATCAGAATTTCCTATTCTACTAGTCTTTTCCCTTTTGCTTTTGAAATAGGCTCCTCGCCAGCAGGAGGATCTTCCAGGCAAAAGGAAGAATTAATGAAGTTAATATTTCGGAGCATTCTGACGTTCATTACTGAAGGAGTGTCCAATAGATGCTCGGGACGAGATACTTTGATCTGAGAGTGAAGATTATAGTTGCCAAGGTATTTTGCAATTAAGCTCCGAGGAATGGCACGAGCTGGGATCCATTCCATGTCCAAGTTATACGGTGGCACTGGCAAGTCAAGAACCCCGGGATCATAATAATCCCACAGGTAGTGCCCTTGTTCGAGCTTCAACACGCCCAAGGCATTCAGCCAACCTTGCTTGTAGCCCTCATTATTGGCATTCTGGATACGATCATCTAAATGGAATAAAGCTTCGTTGTATCCAGCCATCCAAAACTCCCTGGACTGTTTATTAAATTGAAATGTCAACCTTGCAATCTTCTCGTTAAGACTTTGGATGAAAAGTTCATTAGTCTTCAATACTGAGTCCTTTGAAGAAAGCTGTTGTTCCAGTTCTCTAACCTTCTTGGACAGATCAGACAAAGCTTGGTTCTTAGCCATTAATTGGAATTCTTGGTTTTCCAACGTTGATCTAGTACGAGCCTCTTCAACATTACGACTAAGAGCTCCGAGCAGGTCGAGAACTTGGTTCCTCGACAATATTCTGAACAGCTCTTCCTCGACCACGAGAACCTCTTCCTCATGCTCGAGTAGCAGTAGAAGTACCAGATCTTCTCAAGGTATCCAACTCTTGCCTTAATTTGACATTCTCAACCTCTAGAAAGGAAAATCCCTCGTCAGTCACTGGGATTACAGCTATTGAAGAAGATGCTGCAGACTTATACTGTGCCAACTCTTTCTGCAAATTGTTATTTTCTTGCTCTAGCAGCTCGACAATCTGTCTACAAGCTTCAACTTCACCCTTTAGGGTTCTCTCCCTGACATCGTACCTAACAAGGATCTTTTTGTGGCCTGTCTCGGCAGAAAGCTGTTGATACCTCTTTTCATACCCCTCGTGCAAAAGGGAAGTTGATTCTTTGTACTGAGTCTGAAGATCTTCTAAAGTATATTAAAGATCCTCGATCATGTCATAGTAAGCCACGTTATTGGCCACAGCTCAATCAAGTAAGCCCTTCAGGTATTGATAAGCTTCTACTGCCTGCTCTGAAGCATCATGACCGAGGATGTCAGCAACTTATGATACACTCAATTCTGTGTGACCAGCCTTATAATATTCATGGCATTGCTGCATCAACTTTGTATCATTGGCAGATAATAATTCCATTCTAGCCACAAACTAGTAAAGAAGAAAAGGCTCCTAAAACCCAGGAAGGTCATTTAATATTGCCATATACCGAGAAAGAATGTTCCATACTCCTCAAAGTTCGAAATATGAAACATTGGGGGCTTCTGTTGATACCAAAATTAGTATGCTGATGTGGACGGATAATAAGAAGACACGTGTCAATCTACATGGTACAATAGCAACGAGGAAGATCATGCCCCCGACCTAGTCATACTCACTCCGAGCAATAGGTGTACTCCGAGGAACACTAGTCCTCCGAGGAACACCAGTCCTCCGAGGAACTCCAGTGCTCCAAGGAACTCTTTGACGACGAGCAACTAAGGCGGTTCGAGCTGCATCTCGACCACAGCATTGATTGCCAGATAATCAACAGTTCAACTATTCATTGAATGCTTATCATCTTGACGCACACGCTTGAAGAGCATTAAATGAGTTACCCTTTCATATGTATATCATTTAATGTATCACCCTTTCATGTACAGCCTAAGGGCTATAAATACCTTGTATCACCCTCATTCAAAGGGACCGAAATTTCTTGATAGCACTTGTAATCGAGAATTCCTAAACACTCAGCAATAACATAACAGTGGACGTAGGCCATTCATATAAGGCTGAACCACTTTAAAATTCTTTGTCTCAATTATTTATCTGTGATTGAATAATTAGCGTAATCTAGTTTTTTACATCAACAATGTACTACCACTACAGGGGTAATTTACATCTTATTGTCAACACGAAATATAAAGTAGGTAATAGAAAATTTCCACTGCTTGCTTCCCTATGGTTTAGTCTCCATCCATATAATTACATATGAAAACACATGATCCGTGTGTGTCATAAAAATGTAAGAGAGACTATCCTAATTTTTGGGGCCATATGGAGGAAAAAGGAATTAACACGAATATGCTAAGTAGGTTTTACCAATTATATAATAATTTATATGTATAGATGGAAGTTGGAGTGTGTATAAAATTCGAATGTTTGACGAGTTAACATAAATAAGAAAGTCAAGGAGTTTTAACTTGATAATTCCATACTTACCATATTACAAAGGGGGTATAAAAATAAATAAGACATCAGTAAAAAAAAATAATAATCAACCCAAAACATTTGGAGAAAAGTGTATCGTTAGTTACACAATTAATAGTGCACTCATACATATGTTGCTGAAAATCTAGGCTCTCAACATCGGAGACCATATGCTAAGTAGAAAAGTTTCATGGGATAACATGGCAATCTACTCCCTAGTTATTATTGATGCTTTTATAAAAAACAATATTGCTCATAAGTTCAAAGGCTAACTGAATCAATCATTACAATGAATTTTCGTGATATCAGTTATTAGGTGAGAAAGGTTTAAATTGATCAGAATGATAATAAATAAAACGATATGTGATATAATAATGTAAGATTATGGTGATCTCTACACATACTTGGAATGAAATTGGGCTACTATGAAATGATATCAATAGGAAGTTAAACAAGTACGCTAAAGTTTACTATTAAAAAGGTAAAAGAACTACTTGTACGGAAATTTGAACGACTGAAATAGGGTCAAAAGAGGATATCGGGAGGAGCTGGTCCTTGATTATCTATATACATATATTTTTGTGAGTAAATATGGTGGGAAATAAGGTTTGTTTTGGTTAATTTCTACTAAAATCTATGTACATTAAAGTTTAAGGGGTGAAATTGTAATTGT
Organism: Sambucus nigra; assembly: GCA_949130495.1. Lineage (NCBI taxonomy): Eukaryota > Viridiplantae > Streptophyta > Magnoliopsida > Dipsacales > Adoxaceae > Sambucus > Sambucus nigra. The sequence goes on along the minus strand of OX422219.1, from coordinate 396,707,092 downwards.
TTTTGGGACTTTACAGTCTTATGTTTTAAGTTAAATTTGAAACTTGGTGCATAAGACTTTTTGACTAAAATTGATCAAAATATTTGTGGAAAAAAGTTGTGGTAAAAATTCATAATTTGAAATGTATGGAGGGGTTAATTTACAATTTAAGGAAAATATTTCTAACTTAAACACTAATTTTTTTAAAACTTTGGCTAGGTTTAACGAAATATAGTCTTACCTTATACCATTTTGATCAGAAAATAAAATAAAAATATTGGAAAAAAATGATTGGTCACGTGGCTTCACGCTTTTGGTCAATGGTTTTGGTTGAAAAAGTTCATCTTCAACCTCTCGATGATTGACTTAGGGTTTGAAAAACTTTGACTTGAAATAACTCCTGATTTTCTAAACCATTTGAGATGATATTTGAACCAACCCAACCTAATTTTTCACAAGGAATCCAAAAATATAAGTTTTATGGACTAAGGTTAAGTATTCATAGCGTTATAAAATTATCTGTTTTTTTAGAAATTTTAACTTAACTTTCGAAGTTGTACTGAATATGGTAGAGGTATTTATTAACATAGTTGAGTTTATTCTATCCTAAGGAAGACTTTTGTTTTTATTTGAAGGACTGAGGTGGTCTGTTTGTGAAGAAGTTAAGGTTAATATTTTTCTGAAACAGAAGACACCTTTGAACAATTGGGGACCAAAACTTATGATTTTTTAAAAATGACCATTGCATTCGAGCTCTTTAGTTCATAAGGAACCATTTTCCCACTTTGAAACTTTCAAAGTTAAGTAATCAACTTTCACCATCTAAGTTAAACCTCTAATGGAGGTTTATTATGTTTTCTTTGCATAGATGCCATTTTGGACGTAAAGGCTTTACTGTTTTGATGTATAAGTGTATAATATAAATTAAAAAAATATTTGAAATTAAAAGAATGAAGTATGTTGCATAAAATGACAAAATTCATGTTTAGGGGGACATTTTTGAATTTCGAATAAGCTTAAGAGGTGGGTTTTAGAGCTTCTAATAATGGGGAATTTATAGGGCATTAAGAGGAGAAGGTATTGGATCAATTGGGAGGTGGATTCTTCCTAAGTTTAAGAAGACAAGTAAATGGGAACTTGAATTTCACATGTAAGTAGGTGTTTGGATGTGTTTTTGGACTATTTTGCTTATCTGGAGGCCGATGTGGTGAGGGGGAATATGAAAGGATTCATTATTTTGTTTTTAGTCCTTGGTTGGAATTATATACCTTTATTTGGTTCAAAATATGGTTTTTAGTAAGTTTTAGTGCCAATCTGTAATTTCAAGAAAATATTTGTAATTTATTATTACTTGAAGTCAAGAGGTTTAATTTGATATAAAGGTTGGGTTTAGGAATTAAGTATAGGATAAGTTATACTTATTTAAAAATTTAAAGGGTCATTTTAAAAATGTTAAAACTTTAAGGGGTACTTAGGAAATTTAGTAAAATGGTGGGTTTGTAGAGTTGTTTTATTCCTGTTATGATATTTTTGAATTTGCATATTATATGAGGAGTAAAATAAAAACTATAGAGGATTTAGGGTTTTAAATTTACTTTCTCTGAAAGTACGGATATTACAATTAAATACTCGTTTTCCTGCCACTTGGAATAATTCATAGAGAAAAAGTACGTTTGAAACATAATGAAAAACTAAAATAAGCGAAATATATTTAGACTTAATAGTGAAACTTCTTCAAATTTATTGTATTCTATGCTCGAAAAACAAATCCTCCCTCCATTGTTTTTAAGTAGTAAAATCCCATCAAGTTATCTTGAATGATTCTTAAAAGGATTTCTGAGTTGGGACCAAGTTTCCCATTCAAGGGTTTCTTATTACTACTATTATTTTTCTCAGTATTTAGTCTCCAATCTTGATATTACTTTTCTTGACCCCCATTTTGTACTTAATGGCTAACTATTAGTAGTAGTAGTCAAGCTTTACAAGAGATAATTCCCTTTTTTTCGTCGATTCAGTAAATCTATGCTCTGATCGCTTTGGTGTTGAGTTCTTAGTCGACTAAGGAGGATTTCATCGTTAGCAAACCTACTTCTAGCAGTGTGACTGACTCCGTTCAATAAGATAGATTAAAGGTTGTTTCCTTTGTTGATCCTGTAAGCTTAGTCTTAAATGCTCAGAGAACGTGGGGAGATGGTTTACCCATGCACCCTTTGCATTCTTTATTATCTTCCTAATTCCATCAAGGTTTTATTAAAAGCTTCTGCTTTCCTCTTGATTTGGAGGTAGGCCACTGAGCTGTAGTAGTGCCTGTTGATACGAAAAATCGCTCATAAGTCATCCTCATATCAGCAAATCAAGTGTATAGTGCATAATAAGTAAATAAAGCAAGTAAGAGAGACAAAAGACAAGATATAGAGTGGTTCGGCTATAAAAGAACCTACGTCCACTTTGGTTATATTCATATCGTTGATGTACATGTTTACAATGCTACAATGGGCGTATAAGATAGATGAGAGAGAAGAATACATGACTGTAGATGTTTCGGGAGTGCTGACGATATGACTAGGATGTAGGTGAGTAGCCCCCAATCTATATGTTGAGGTTGTGTAGGGAGAGTTTGTTAAGGCTTCGCCAGGTACTGTAAAATCTGACCCGAGTGAGTGGATTTTTGTTCGCCCCATATCCTGAGGTGTATAACTCTATGTATACGAGGTATGTGAGTTGTGTCACGTGCCTTGAGCACGTGACATATAAGTCTGGAGTAGCTACAATGAAAGGGATGCATCCTGTGAGGTTAGAGGTGTTGATGCAGCACCATCTGTAGTATAAGTCTGCGGCATGTATGGATGGGAAAGTCTGTGTGCAGCACCCTGTGCTGAATAGGGCCGCACCCCGTGCTAAAGAGTCACGGCCTATAAGCTTGTGTGCTGAGATTAAGGTCCGCGGTAGGGTACTATATTTTCCATATCAATAAGCCCACAAGTCGTAGTGCCAAGAGGTAGCGATTGCGGCTACGGCTGAGTAGTCCAGTCCTCTTAAAGTGTTGCGGTGATTTTAAGGCAACGCTTTGACTTCCCGCGCCCTCTTATATAAATTGTTCCGACCGTAGACTTCATTACTTTTCCCAAATATTTGAGAGCATATCGAAAGTAGATCTTTGTTCATACTTCATCTTGAGTTTTTCGGTGACCTCTAGCAGCTGCAAGTGGTTCTGAGATGCTTCAAGGTAGTTTGAGGCTGAGCAACCCACCCATTTCCAGGTAATTTCACAATCCTTTCTCTCTTGATCTTTAAATATTTGCCTCAATTTTCTATGAACAAGTCCACCTGATTGATTCCCATGTATCAAATCATAATAATTGTGACTCTTCTGAGAATTAGATTGGAATGTCTGTTAGAAATTGAACTCTCATCTATTTGATTGATAGGAACCTTGAATTCAATCTTCATATGATATAAATAGGGTTTGCGAATTGAACATCTGAATGTGCTTTCTTGAATTGCGATAAAGAACGGATATTTTAATTGCGTTTACGGTTTTATGAATGCTTCAACTATAAAGATAGTAAAGTCGCTGCATTTGTTCCTTGTGTTCTTGATAGAGACCCTTCATATTCTAAGTCTTCAATCTTTAAATGAATCAACATTAGATACTAAACTGTTTAAGTGCGTGGCCGCGACATGATAAAATACCCCTTTAGTAATCTAGGTCTAACCTTAATACATGCAGCATTCCAACATTGGTCTAAGCCATAGCCGCGGCCCGGGGCAAGTTATGTTTGTGGCCAGTAGCCTATTTTTTGATAGGTAATCCCTTAGGTTCTTAGATTTAGACTCTGCGGCATTTTAGGCCATAGTTTGATGACTACGGCCTATTGAAACTAGTTTAACTATTCTCTCCATCAAATCCATATGTCGTGGCGACAATTATCTTTTAGGGCCTTAGAACCCAACCTTTGGCGTACGTTTCCCATTTGTCCTTAACATTTATTGTTCGTCATCAACTTGATATCATTTTACTTGTCGCGGCCTCTGAGAGGCCTCAATACCATACTAGTTACGGTGCCTAACTGCGGATTGTGCTTTTCAGGTACTTCTGCAGCTATATGAACTTTGACTCAGATGAATTTTTGAGAGGCTTTTGGGCAAAACATTTTGGAGCCTCTCCTCCTGAGCTTCTTTTCATGCCTCCTTTGAAGTCAATAGGGCCTTGCCAACTGAAGGATTTCCCCAACTGCGTAGTACTAGACTCAGACTCCGCGGATTCTGCCTGTACAAAGGACTTTGAGACCACTCCAATGGAAAAGTAATCCAACTCTAGTAACCAACCAACGTACGTAGAAGATAACGTCGCGACAGGGGGTGAAACTAGTGTTAGGGATGAACCAAACGGCCCATCTAGGAGGGCTGAGAGGCCTCCTGCTGCACTTGACATCCGCAGCATTATGACCCAAGAATGGGTTGATCAAGTAGCTGAGGGATTCGAGTAGCGCGTGTAAATACGCTAATCGTTGTTTTCATTTCGCCTACTTAATACAAACAAACCTAAGTTACAACTACACTTGCGAGGCAAGTAGAGCGGTAAGTCGGGTATCGAAAATCCACAAGGTCAAGTTGTTAGAATTTAAGTGATTTAGTGTTCCTAAATAAAAGTGTAAAAGATGATTACAAACTAAAAAGGAAAAGATGCGTAAAGAGAAATGATTAACTAGGCAATGTATTGAAACTAGATTAACAAAACGAGTAAAACTATAGGTTGCGTCGAATATCCCTCACCCGGGCTAATTTGTATAAAATAGTTACATGGGTCGATGAGTTATTTAGAATGCGTCTCGTTTCGACAGTTAATTGAACCAAGGGTTGTCATGACCTTAAATTGTCATATAATCCTAATATGATTATGGCGCCAACAAATAACCCGAAAATTGCACACGAAAGGTCGTAAGCATGTGACATACATGATATGCCCCATCAAATATCCTAGGTGCAATAACTAGGACAACGCACACTAAATAAACCCGTAAACACTATAACCAAGCAAAGCAACGTGTTAACGTGAGTGAGTTCCAGTCAAACACAACCTAATTTAAATTATCGAGAAAGCCTGTTAAAAACGCGATAAATAAATGCAATAAAGAAACGCGATAAAACTACACTAGAAAGCACGGGAAGAAATCATGTAAACCTAATTATAAAGCATGTAAATTACATTACAAAGCAAGAAATGAAGAAATACAACTATATTAAAGGATATGGAAGATGGTAGCACCAATTACAAACCCAAAAGGGTGTCAAACCAAGAGAGAAATGAAGATTGAGCTCCCAAACCTTCAAAACCTAAACTAAACTACCACAAAAATGTATATATATGTTTATTACAACAAAAAGGGTATTTATACATTTTTAGAGTATTTATACTACCCTTACTTCTGTACTAACCTTTGAAATGTTTTCTGCAGTTCTTGACAATTTGCAATTGAGCAAGCAGTAAGAGAAAAGAGTTGCCAAGGCCACGGTCATTCCTGCTAAGGAGAAGAAATTCAGCATACTTGTGACTTTTGCTAATGTATTTGAAGCAGGCTGCTTCCCTAGCAAATCCATACAAACAGAGATGCCTGCAGAAGGTAATAACTGCCCACAATTTATACCCCAGTAATTAAGTTTAAAACTTGAAAAGTCGTGACGTGTGATAATTGATTAAATTAAATTCGCAAGTTTCCAAGTACCCCTTGTTTAATTAGAGTCCCTAAACATGCATCTAAGGTGCGTATGTCAACCCATAAATAAATAAAGCATGTAACACAAAAATATGTTGAGGCACAGATTTCAGGAAAAAAAACCTTTCGGGTAAAACCTTTATTTCACTATGAATATATAAATAGCAACTTACAATTACATAGAGAAATCTTCAATGGATCAATGCGCAACCAACCCACAAAGACATGCAGTCTTAAACTCAGCAAGAGAATACACACAGCACCCTCGACAGACTCACAGCCTAATCTTCACGCAGCAAGATCCTCAATGACACGCAGTCATACGGTGTAGAGACGCACTCCACAAAAGATGAACAAAGGAAAAGATGTGTTCTTGAAAACCAAAACAATTCATTAAAGCAAGATGGGAGTTTTGTGAATTGTAAACAAAAGAGGATTAAACCCCTTAAAGAAGAAGCCTAAAGAATACTGCTTTGGCAGTGTTTCTGTTATGGAAAACGTATGGGGTTCTTAATGACAACGTTACCATTTAATGAGTATTTATACAAAAATGCACCGCCTCAAAATCCGAGTGCATTCAAACGAGAAGCATATATCGGTCGAACGAAGGATGCGTGTCGTTCAAACGATATCGCGCGACTTCCAATCTCGTTCGAACGAGATGATGATCTTGCGCGAATGACCTGGGTGTCAAAATTGAGGTCCGCTTCAAAACTTAGAAAAAAAATACTCATTCTCAATATTTGACGAAAAAGCACGCTTCAACAGTTAGAAAATATTTTGTAAAAATCTCCCAAGAGCTCTAAGTGAAAAGTAAAAGTATTTAAAACATAACCTTACCAAAGTTAACTTCGCGGAGTCTTGAATGTTGAAGAACTTGAGTAATTTGAATCCGTCTTTGATGTAGATGTCTCTTGAATGATCTTCGATGGTGTAGCGGTATATGACATAATAAATTGATAACGGACCTATGAAAATATGTCCTTACAAAACTTATTGAACTAGGCCGCGGTAATTAAGTTTAAAACTTATTTATTATTGCATTTATTATTTCAGTCGGGGAAGTTGATAGGGAGATCTTGGCGGCCCAACTGGCAGAGATGGATGAGGATGCAAATGTCCTCAACAACACCGCCAGGCACAGTAAGAGGAAGAGGTCCAAGAGCAAAGCACCTACCGTGGAACCTTCAAATAACCAAAATCCACCTGTCGCGACCCAAAGTCAAGCTACAGAACAAACTATCCCTGCGGTGCCCCAACTACAAGTTGAGGAGATGGATCCTCGCGAGAGGTCTAATGGGACTTTTGACAACTATATTGGGGCTAATCTGGCTGCGACAGGACTAATGTCGACCTCCGATGGTCCAATCCATTCAAACTCTCCCCCACTACCAATTATCGCATTAAATGCCAACTTGGTGCATCCCCAGTTCCGCGTCAGCATTGGTCTTGACGGCCGTCTATAGCCTCAATTGAGGCACTCCAACCCTGAATCCTCTTGGGATACGACTGCGAGGGCTGACCGTAGGATGAAGAGAGTCTCAGACACCGCGGACCTTGATAGACTAGTGGATGAAGATCATGACGACTTAGAGGATTATGGTCTCCACAGTGTTTTGAGGGTAAGTGAAAATACCTTCAGCTCTATTTTTGCATTCCGTACCTTGCTCCTAACTCATTCTCTTTTCAAGACACGGACGCCATGATTAGTTTAAATAGGAAGTATGAGGCCTTGTATAAGCTCAAAGAGGCCGCAGAGAGGGTATATGATGCTGACTCAGAGAGCGCAAGGAACTCTTCATTTGAAGCTAGTAAAAACTTTGCATCCATGAAGATCCAGGCCGCTCAGATGGACCTTGAAGCTACCGTCAAAGCAAAGGGGGAAGTTAAAGAAAATTTTCAACAGGTCGTGGAGTCCCTTAAAATTTCTTAAAGCCAGACTGTGGAAGTTTCCAAGCCTGTGGAAATTTCCAATAACAAGCTCAGACTTCTTTAAAATAAGAATGAGGAGTTGGAGACCAAGGTTGCCCATGCCACCGAAGCCCATACCGCGACTATTAAAAAAATAGAGGGGACCATGCCGAAGCCCTTCAATTGGCCATCGACAGCACTGTGGAGTCATTTAAGGTCTCCAAGGACTTTTATGTTATAAATAATAGGGCCTACCTCCGTGGCTACCAAGATCTCAGGCATAAAGTCATAAATAACTTTCCTGAGACTAAAGAGACGATTCTTGCTTGGGGTCTTGGTGATGCCGAGCACCAGGAATGCGGGGATGAAATCAAGGCTGTGACAAAGGAAAGAGATAAGTTGAGGGTAGAGGCTGAGGCAGCAGAAGCGGATGAAGAGACCTTGATAATTACGGAGAGAGAAGAGGGGGATGAAGCTGATGATGTTGAATCTTAAGGCTGCGTCCCTTTTTAACTTTTTGTTGCCTCTTTAAAAGGCTGCGACCCTTTATCTATAATCTTAACACTAATATTTTTTCAAAATTTTTGGCTCCCATCTTTATTACCAAGGCCGCAGACACCTTTAATGTTTTCTTCCTTTTCTAGTAGCTTTTTTATTCTTCTGCTTTGCTTGCTTGAACTGATGCTTTACATTTTAATTTCTTTCTTGATTAAATGAACTTGGACAAATAGTTTAAGGCCACGACACTGTAGTGTAGATGGTTTCTTTATATAGGTTGCGGCCTATTCCCTTCACCTTAGCCTTTCTGCTTGTATTCTTGTAGATTGTTGCCGTATAAATTTGTTCGATGGCGGCGACAATCTCTTTTTGAACTGGGACGTGACAACTTTTAAGAGTTCCCTTTTCTTGTAGCTTTATAACTGGATCCTCATCAAAATGTTATTTTTCTTGAACATGGCTGCAGTAGGTTAACAATCCTGCCTACTCTTATCTACCGCATCTTCTAAATGATTCACCTTAATGGCTGCATCCATACTGATAAGGCTGCGGTATATTTTTAGCCCTTTAAGAAATTGAGGCCATCCTTATGTATCATTGGCATGCTTCATAATCACAACAACACAGCCTCCTTTAGTCGCTTTGATTGCCTTTCATGCCTTCCTTTAGTCGCTTTATTGGGTTATTATCAGGCCCCCCTCGACTAGGTATTATGAAGCTTACCCAAGCTCATGTGGATATATATGAATCCTTTCGAGGCTATAATAGGATTATCTATAGATAATTAAGTCTTTGGACCCTTTAAATATAGGATTATCCGTAGACACTTAAGTCTCCGGCCCCTGCGGGTTATTTTCAGGCCTTCCCAGACTAGGTATTATGAAGATTCCCCAAGTTAATATGAGATCACCAAGTCAGTGACGTTTAGTCTCATGTCCACCAAGCTAATGATGTTTACCGGGGCAGTAATCTCTCCGTCTAATAACGCATCCTGAAATCTAAGAATGGGCATTAGAAGCCCTTGCTACTAATAACACTTTCTGATAACCGCTTCCGAGAATGTAACTATCATGTGCTAGGATATAGTCTCCATATGCAGCATTTATAGTCTCTGTATTTTAATTTCCCAATATAATTTGATGTCTCCATATAGATTATGTTTAAGACACGGAGCCTTTCATAAGATATCATTTAATGGAATCGAGAAATTAAAATATCATATTCTTGGACATAAGAAGTCAGAATGAAATAAAAGACAATGTTCACTATGAACACAAACAGAAGGAGATATAAACTAAGTCATAAAGATAAGGGAAATATGGCCCATCAGGCTAGGTTGCATCCCCTAAGCATCTCTGAAAAACCACTGCAACATTCCTTGCCTAATCAGTCTTTTAATTTCATCCCTCAGAGCATAGCATTGCTCCGTATCATGGTCATGGACTTGATGGAATTTGCACCAAGTAGCTTTGTTCCTCTCGTGGGGTGGAGTCCTCAGATTTTCTGGCCTCCTTAACAGCTTGTCCTCTTTGATGAACTCGAAGTTGTCTTCAATTGGGAAGGCCAACGAAGTGTAGGCCTCAGATCTCCGCTCTGCCTTCTCCATTCTCCTTTTTAGGGTCCTGGCTGCGGCCTTGCCTTCTGCAGTTAGTGCTTTTAGCTGGGACACTTCCTCGGATGGAACTTCTGGAGCTGCGACATAAAAGATCCTGGGTGCCTCACACAGATTGGGAGAGACCGCGACCTCTATTATAAGGACCCTTTGAGTCAAATAGTTGATTTGGGTCTGGAGTGAGGCATGGCTGTCATAGAGATGGTTGAGGTGATTGTACAGCTGAACAATCTCATCTTTGACTTCTATGCTCTGGCTGGATTCTCCTTCCATTTTTTTCTTTGTTAGTCTTTACAAAATATATAATCTGAGACAACCTAGCAGAAGTGAGTAATCACAGAAATATTGAATTAATCAAGTAGGAAGTTGGGATGTAGCATTTGCACTGCTGCATGGTATTACTGCTGAGGCCGCGGCTAGTAAGGCACACAGGTGCACTGTCATGGCCTTTGTATGATACTCACCAAGGTTGAGCTGGAGACCATTTGAGTTCGGTCCTCGATGTTTTGAAGCTTTCAATATCCTTTTTAAGCACACTTTGAACACTAAAATTTTCATTTTCCTTATTTCATGTTTAAGACCAACAATACTTTCTTCAAACTTGTTAATATATTTATTATCAAAATAATATAATATTATAGGCATGAGAAAGTGGACTTTAAATCCTAAAATCCTATTGAATGGGTTAAACATATATTTTATTTTAGAAATTTATACCATTTGTAACAAAAATACTTTTCAAGACATAAGGAGATTTCAATTTCTACAAAAACTTAAGAAATGTCAACTTTTCATAAAGTCTTCATTTTTTGCAAGGATCTTTGGAATGTTCATTTCCTGAAAACATTTAGGCAAGATCAACATCATTTCAATATTTTATTCTATAAAATAGTTAACATAAAAATATTTAGGCAAGATCAATACCTTTCCAATATTTTATTCTATTAAATATTTAACATCAAACCTATAGAAAATGCATCATTTTCACCAAAAAACAAATCTTTATTTCAATAAACTTTGAAAATATTTATTCTTCCTTTATCTTCAACAAAGTGACACTTTCCTAACATTTTTATTCCATAAAAATGTTTATTTTTAGTTTCATTAGAAAACCCATCATTATGTTCATAGAAATGCTACTCTTAATCTCTATATAATATAAAATGTAAAACAAGGCATTTATTATGTTTTGCAATTAGCCTATCCACGTGGCACAACAAAACATTTATTATTCTTTACAATCCGTCTCTCTCTTAATTTCGATAGACGACATTTTTTGGGAAGCAAAAAGTTTCTGATTCATCCGTATGCTCATTTCTCTTTAAAACTCCTTTTGCCCACATATATCCCCAAAGAAAACCCCATATTTGTTTCCACAAATTTCTCTAAACCCTTTTTGTCGTCATCCATATTCTCCCCCATCTATTTCCACACTAACCCAAAGCTGAAAAGACAAAACCCAGAACGGATCCACCGGTGTGAAGTTCCGGTCGAAGGTCGGTAGGAGGTTAAGTGGATCCGGGTATGGATTGCGAGGTGGGCCTATGGGTTTAACGATGGGTTCGGGTTTATGGTCGTCGGAGTGGAGTGGTTTTCGGGTTAGAGCAGATTCGAACCGGGTTTGGGGATCAGAGGGTTATGGAGTTTGTGGGTATTGGAATGGCAGGACGTAGTAGGTGGGATTCGTCGGCGTCAAGGACTAGGGTTTTTTCTCTTCTCAACTCCCAACTCGACTCCAACCAAGAAGAAGTCAGTGTTCATCTCAAAGATGAACAAACCAGGTCACTTGCTATCTTATTCTCTGTTAAACAAATTTTCTCAATTAAATTTCTTCTTATGTGTTTTATTTAAAACTAATAGGGAGTTTTTGATAAAACCCTGTTTGATGCCCAAGCCACACATCTCAACTTCGATTTTAGATTGAAGAAAACAGGGATTTTTCCTAACCCATGCCTCTTCTGAATTCCTTGCGAGATTGTGGAAAGCTGTTATGGGTGCTTTCACGGTGTAGCAACTGATCGGGATCACTGGTAGTCAGCATAACCAAACCCTATTTGGCGAGTGAAGAGTGCTTCGTCTTTGGAGGAAGTTTATCTCCATCAGCATGGGGCAATTTTTAATGCATTGACTTAGGTCTCCCCAGAATGTGAAAACCAGTAAGTGCGATCTGGAAGATGTTAGTATTGTAATTTTATTTAAAAAATATGTTTTTTAGTTTTCAATTGATTAATTTTATGTTTTTTGTGGTATTGAGTTATTTGAGACGAATTATATATTGGAGTTGTAGAGGTATTTTTGCAGGTGTAAGGTATAGGTATGATTTTTGCAAAATGACTATGAAAATTGTATTGTTCGCGCATCGCGCGGGTTTATACCTAGTGTTCAACAATAACAAGACTACAAATGCACCAAAAATAGAGTCTTAACTTTAAGAATATATTTTTGTCTCCTGAAATGAAGCTCTAATAATGGTTGGCATGGAAGATCAAAAAATATGACAACCCTCACCTTCAAATGCCGACTTAAGAGGGGTGAATAGGGTATGGATGGAGTTAACATAAAAATATTTATTCAAGATCAACATCCATCCATACCCTATTCAAAACTCTCTCTCTCTCTCTCTCTCTCTCTATATATATATATATATATATATATATATATATATATATATATATATATATATATATATATATTCACCACCTCTAAAAGTCATAGTTTGAAACCTCCCATTTAACACTCAAACTTGGCATTCTAGCCCTACACAAAGGTTTAAATTTTGCACACAAGGGTTGTGTGTTAGTGCCTTAAGCCTAGATTGATTTTTGGGACAATAAGAAGAAGAGGAAAATAATTTGGCGCGTGCCTCTTAAACATAAGATTTTTTATTTGGGAGATATTTTTCTACATTGACCTCCGGCGGAAGGTTTCTCCCATTAAAATAAAGAAGGCAAGTAGGTATTGTATATATAACCTCTAAAAATGAACCTGTGAATGAGATGGATTAATAGGGCTACATTTCAAAAGATTAACAGTGCCCTACCCACCCCTTCATTTACCTCGCCCCCTCTGGCATCACTTATATTTCTCACCTGGAGGAGGTTTCAACCTCCTATTTTGTTGCCTCATATAACTCTTACAATTTATTTTTTTAACAAAGATAATCCCCCTACACTTACTCATCCGCCTACAACCTTTGACCAATGAACCCACATGGGTTTATTTGTTTGTTTTCTTCTCTTAAAATCTAACGAACCACATCATTTGTAGTTAAGGCATTTGGTCTCATTAATATTAGAATTTTTCATATAACTCCTTTATACTATGCTCACACTGGCATGGTATATATATTTCCATTTTTTGTTTGTTTGATTCCTCATGGTTAAGTGTTATATTTTCCTCACTTCATTTTGTCCCAACACAACTTGCACAACCAAACACAGCTCAATATTTATTTTATAAACAATTACATAATCTACTTAGATCAATATGCACATATAACCTTAGAAATTTTCAACGTCACACACTAAGTTATTCACAAATTAATTGACTTTTTAATATTCACATAATTACGTCATTTTGCCAAGAGTGTTGATTAATTCCCATACGACATAATGCATGCGACATGCCACCCTAAGTATGCCCTCTAAAATATGTGTAAAATCCAAGTGACCCCTTATTTGTGAATATTTTACATAAACTTCTCATCGTTACTCCATGCACACCATGTAGTTTTTATTTCAACTATTTAATCATAGGTTGGGGGTATTACAACCATGACTTTCCCATTGACTTAAGTCCTAGGCTAAAACTGGATATCAAAGCTTTCAAGTTCCACCGACCACTTAGAAATTCGTCCGGACAGATCGGCCTTCGTGAGTATCGCCTATAGGGGAAGGATGTTAGGTTAATGATAATGTTTTTGTTAAAGTAGTGTTTCAACTTTCTAAAGGCTAACATGAGTGTGTCTGCAAGTTTTTCCAATGGGAGATACCTCTTCTCAGCATCAAGCAAGGTTTTTATAGCATAATAAATGGGAGTCTGACTACATTTCTTCTCCCAAACCAGAGCCAAGCTAACTATGTTGCTATACACCACCAGATATAAGTGCAAAGGTCACTTCACCAAAATAGGAAAACTGCAAGTGTTTTAAACAGCTGCGCATGGAATTTTCAATGATTCAAAACATTTGCAAATTGACGCATTGCAAAATTTTTGCAAGTTTTCAAAACCGTTGAAAATGATATATATCATAGTTTATTGGGAACTAATGTTCGTTCTAGATAGTCGTTAGAGAAAATCGAAATAGTTTTGAACACTTGAAAATGAAAATTTTCATTTGCAAATGATCAAAATCATTGCAAAATTCAGTAAGCATTTTAGTTTTCAATGGTTTTTAACACTTGAAAAAGAAAAATATATGTATTTTTTTTGTAAATATTCAAAGCACTTGCGAATATTAATATGTAAAGAAAAATTTGTTACTTTTATAAGTGTTATTAATCATTACAAAAATTAAAATACTAAAAAAAATACAAATTATCCACCACATGCTACCACCCTCACATATAGCAAACAATAAAAATGGCTAAAAACATAACAATAAAAATGGGTAAAAACAAAACAATAAAAATGACCACCCCTGGTCAATAAACTATATGAATAAATACATTTAAAGTTGCACATAGCAATTTGAGATTTTATGCCAATCCTTTGAACAAATACATAACAATAAGGCAACTTAATAAACTACATGAATAAATACACTCATTCCTACTAAATCCAACTATTCAAAGGTATAATCATGAGAAATAGACTACTTAAAAGACTGAAACATACGTGTGCAAGATTGCGAAATGGGAGCCTAAAAATAGGAAGTAAATATCCACTATTCGTTTTATGTTCTTTTAGTATAACGATGCTATAGGTTTGATCACAGTGGACATTGATATCTTACGTGACCATATGTACAATCATTATATTTAATTCCTATAGAAGAAACTCGACAAAAATTAATAATATGGATGGCTTAAGGGGGAGAGAGATTAATTACATATTAATTCGCAACATCTAACATTAATATGGCTCAAAGGGTGTCTAAAAAAATAGTCTTTGTGTTCCAAGCCTTTTTCCTATACCTGCTTCCAAATTTAACAGTGGTAAGACATAAAATTTATGCTATGTAAACAAATCATGGCGAAAAATTCAAGGTATTCCTATAAATTTCATAGTAATTTATTAGTTTTGATAACATGTGTCATAAGAGCACCCACTAAGAACCTATAGATAGTGAGGTCAAAGTTTAGACATACAATTAATAGGGAATATGCCGTACAGATCTCTCATACTAAATTTTTTATGACTTAAAACATGAGCCTTAGGCACATGTTATTCTTTTCAATATTTTATTACATCTTTATCTTCAAACAACACAATTGACGAATTATACTCATTTAATCTATAAAAAACCACTAAGTTCTTCTTACCTACAAATATTGAATTACCTAGTGTTTGACACGGACATGAAATAATAAAAAGGGGAAAAATATACTTAAGTTTCAAAAAATGGAATGTGCTAAGATAATACAAGAAATAAGTGACAATTCTAATGTCACCAAAATTAATTTAAATCAATCCTTTTTCGATACCATTCATCAAAATCTCTTCACCATTGCCCCCAAAATATTTTCTTCACAATCCATGTTATCTAGTGATGGGTGACTCTTTGCCCAATCATCAACCCTATGTAACCCCCCACCCACCTTCACATCATTGTGTTCAACAACACTCATTTACATAACTTTCAAGATCCATAAACCAGATACACTAAATTACATTGTTTCATTGCATTTTTATGTGCAATCATATTTCTAATTTTGGTGGGATTCTTTAACTTAGACAGTTACCATGAGGCTCACAGCCAATAGATATTAGAATGGAATCCCTTTCAGGTTCATCCTTAATTTTTCAACCCTCGCCAATTGGACCCTTATCCATGATAAACCTCATTTATAATAAGATATCTTGTAATCAAATCACGCACACTGTTTTCAGCGAAAACTAATTTGATGACAAGGTTGTCACAATAGCATATCTCCCACCTTTTCATTGGTACAATAATGACACTAACATATTGAAAGTAAACTTTTTTGGGTTTTTATATACCCAAGAGGGAATATGAACTTTGATGGGAAAGTGAGTTTCAGTGTGAAGATAAACTGTAAACATAAGACAAGCATTTTACATATTAGGAAGATATATTTATCTATTGTAAGAAGTTGAGTCTCTTGTATGATAATATATATGGAGGAAAAATGTCCACTAGAAGATCCAAGAATTGCAAGATCAAAATATCAAGTCTAGAAAATGACTAGAAATGGTAGATAATATACCCAACTTTTACATAGAATCCCTAGCTAGAATGATATGTGGTGGGAATATTATGTTATTTATTACTCCAAGAAACTAGTGCTAGGAGAATTAGGGTTGTACGATTCGAAGGCAGTTACAGTTTTTGGCTACCAATAAATCTTGCGTGATTTTCTTTCTTTCGAAGTTATGGTTTTATTCTGAATAAATTTATAGAGAAAATTAACAAAAGTAATAATTTTTCCCTCCCAGGGAATAAAATAGTAAAATTTTGATTTTACATGCCAAATGATGAAAAATTATTGAGAAAAAGAGTACCTCACGATGTTACAACGGTTTTGGCAGGATCACCTTCTCTGGATTTGGTGCATCCCAACTTTTTAGATTAACCTATACCATATTTTTCATGGCCATGCCTTTATGACACCATCACTTCTCATATTACCGTTTGGTCTTGCTTTCCCGTTTGTCCATATAATTCGATTCAATGATGTCTGCATTACTTTGATTTCCTTGCTTTGTTCCAAAAGTTTTTTATCCCCTTTTCTTCATGAACTTCGGGTGAAATATGCATTGATAGGATAAATAAAGAAAACTAAAGAAGAAAATCAACATATGTATACAATGTATACTTTTAGTTCCTTTTACGGACATAGGGCAAAGGAAAAAAGGAAAGAAAAAAAAGTCCTTGAACACATATTTCATTAACAGATTTAAAAAAAAAAAGATCTTACTATTAAGTCCTGTTTGAAGGGAATATTTTCTATTAGGTCCTATCACAATTTTTTTTTTCTAATAGGTCCCATTTATACATATAGTGAATATTCATTATATGTTTACAAATAGGACCTATTGGAACAATAATCTTATTTCATGGGACCTGATGGAGCAAAAAAAAAAGATATTAGGACCTATTGAACTACATACTTAGTAAACGGGACTAATTGGTAAAAACCCCTTTAAAAATGATATAATCCAAAATTGTTGATTTTCCCTACAATTTATGTAGCACGGGGTTGCTGTACCAAATAATTATTTAAACAAAGTAGTCACTTGGAACTTCCAGATGACGATCCTGGTTTATTCCTTATAATGAGTGTAGCTAATTTACTGGGTTAAGACTGATTAATATAAGCATTAGCTCAAGATTCTTTGTACCGGCATTGGAATCCATTGGCCATATCTTTGGTACCGCTAGCCTCCTATTTTAAAGGGTTATCCGTAAGCTTTCTTATTGTTACTAAAGTTTTCTGTTCTTATACCTAGATAGGAAAATGAAGAAAAATAAAAAAATAAAAAGGTTTCCATACCCTTCAATGCATTTACACATGCAACGATTTATAATGTTTGCATTGGCAAATTCCCAATGCGAACATTCAAATGGGGCCCAAATTTTAGGCCCGAGAAAGAAAGTTATATTACTCCAGTTTTGATAAACTTCACCCCCCTTCATATTCTCGTATTCTCAAAATCATCACTTTACTCTATAGCCCAAGTAGTAGGTCAACCTCTCAAATTGGATGGATTAACTTCCTCTTGTAACAGACCTAACATGGCAAGAGTCTATATCGAATTTGACCCACTTACTCATAGACCTTATAGTTTGTGGATTGGTTGTGGGATCATATAAATACATCCCTAAGTGTTTGAAAAAATGCTTTAAAATGGGACATGGAAACTCAAGTTTTATCTTCACTAAGAAGGGTCATGTGGATATAGGTAAATGCAAGACCAATTAAGTGACAACCACTCACCAAACCAACAATCTCTCTAATTTTTTAGGTGTGGGAAAAGAGCTACTACCCAATACCCAAGAGCTTAGAGAACCCCCATAACCACAATCTTATCCCTTTCGGACCAAAAAGACTCAGGGCGTAATCCATCTTATAAAATCCCACCTAAAACCCCATACCTAAAGCCCTCCCAAAAAGTCTCAAAACCAAAAACCTACAACACTAACCCTCCGAAAATCTATTCAAAATTCAAACATTCATCCACAAAATATAAGATGTAGAAGTGGCTCCTGAAGAAATTATGGTAGAAAAAAACTTTATGCTCTCTCAAAGTGGCACAAACCTTCCATCAATTGAAAAAAGTCCCTTCATGTCAGACTAGAAATAACCGAATATAAAGAAAATCAAGAAGAAAGTTCTCCTCTCATGGAAGAACTCCCATTATTTTCAAAAGATTTGGCATAAAAGATGGAGAAACAAAAGAGTTAGAAAGGTAAAGCTGTAATGAAGCATATAGAAACCCAATAGGCTCTGGTAAGGATAGCTTATATGCAATCGGGCCTACCCTCTCGATGATGAAAAAAGTTCCCACATACCTAAGTGCCAACTTTCCATTCTTCCCGAACCACATCACTCTCTTCATGGGAGATACCTAAAACAATGACTGATCACACATGCCGAACTCTGAGAATCTCCAGTTCATATCAATGTAGCTCTTATGATGATCTTGAGCCACCCAAATACAACTTCTAATCAACTCAATCTTTGCTGACATTTCCTGAATCAAGTATGGCCCGATAAGCTTATTATTTCCCACCTACATTTAACAAGAGGGAGAACGACAAGGTTTTTTGGACAAAGCCTTAAAAGGAGACACACTAATAGTAATTTGATTTAAGTTATTATATTCAACCTCTACCAATGGTAGATACTACTCCCCTCCACCCTTAAAATCCAAAATACATACCCTCAGCATATCCTCTAATATTTGATTCACACTCTCTGTATGTCTATTGATTGCGGGTGGTACGCCGTGCTCAAATGCAACTCCGGCCTCATTGCCTACTGAAAACATTGTCAGATGTGGGACACAAAGATCTTATAATGATCCAAAATAATGTTGAGGGGCACCTCGTGTAATCTCACTTTTTTGGAATGAAAATTTATGCATACTGCCTTATTGTGTAATCCACCAGGTTCGGTAGGAAATGAGCTACCAAAGTCCATCGGTCCATACTAATCCAAATGGATTTGTGACCCCTCTACGATATCAGTAACATCGTGATAAATTCCATCAATATCTTCTCCCATTTCTACACAAGAATCTCTAATGGTTGTAAAACCCTGGTTGGTCTTAGATGATCAAACTTTACCATATGACAAGTAGTGCACCTGGATACAAACTCTGTTATGACCCACTTCATACCATCCCACTAGTACTATCTCCTCATATCCTAGTACATGTTTCCCCCTCCAAGGCGTACCAATAATCGTGACATATTTTCCTCCTCTATAACTACATGCCGTAGATCCTCATATTCTGGAACAAACAACCTCCCATTAAAGCATAATCCAACCTACAAACTGACTAAGTAAGACTTTGCTCTGTATACCAATAATAATTTTATCATCTCCAGACAAAAAGGATCCCATGCTTGTTCTTTTACAACCCTAAAAATGATCTCGGGTGTGACGGTTATCAAGGATATGTAAGCCCGGACTACCTCCTCCTCCTTACGAAGATCATTCCACTTCACCTTCTGCACTGCATTCAACTGCCCCGGAAGCATACAACTTAATGCATCTTCCACCACGTTAGCCTTTCCTGGATGATACTAAATGTTAAACTGAGTGTGGTGCCTATACACCCTATACTATGGGCACACATGTACAATTATCACTTTTGGAACATACACACATCTAAAAATCAACCACATGTAGCATGCATGACCATCAATAAAGGTATATTAAATTGCCCTACTAATCGCAACTTAAGTCTTCTTGAGATTGCACCACTTATTCAACTAGTCATGAAAACCTCCTTAAGTGCTCTCGACATTGTACTCATTGTCTTCGTTGGCCTTAAATCATATAATAACTTGCTTCTCAATGTGTTATATCTTCATAATGTAATGCCTAACGTACTAAACCAATATCCTAGAGCCCAAATGTATCTCAACTCCCTGTGTGGGATGTCTCGTAAGAAAAATCCAAACAAGGAACCCTGTCGATAAATTATCACCTAGCTCAGTCAGTTATCAAGATTCGTTGGCCCAAGACACAATACTTGGGAATCCCAAGGTAATGTACTCCTATGGATAAAACCTTTCCATAAAAGCTAATAAATCTAATCCCTCAACTCCTGCATCTCCAAAGGAGTCATACGATACGGTGAATGTGCTTTCAACCTAGTCCCTGATGCTGAGTCGATCACAAACTCAATCTCTTGACTCGACATTAACCCCGGTATCTCCTAACCTCAAGTATTGAATCTAACAAGATGGCTATACCCTCTGAAGTCTCCTCCTCGATATAATACAAATGCATACTCGACCCTCCCTTCGGATAAGTCAATGCCATAAGAAACATACCCTGTCCTGGAATAGAAAACATGATAGTCCCACATCTCTCTATACGTAGCCAACCAATCCATTAATAGGATAACATTATACTTGTACATCTCTGAAATGAGCATCCTCTACTAAGCATAACCTCCCCATGTCCACATCGACTCCCATGCATGTGGAATCAATGAAAGACCTACTACTCAATGGTGATCTCACATGTGAATCTAGTGCTAACAAAAGTATATGATGCACCCGTGTTAAATAATACCTGCCCCATGTGACCACAGATAGGAAAAATACCCATAATCGCCCACGACACTAGTGGCAAAACTAGCCCACGGACGTTATACACATATCCAAACTATAACTCCCTCTACGAAGGCGATAGTACTAAAACTTCTCATGGGGATGGATGCAGCTGTAAATTCTGCGCCGGTGATTCGACATGAATATTTCATATATACCCTTCTAATTTTGATATTTTTACGATCCCACAAACCTCACTTATCCCGAACTTAGCTAATATTTATTGCAACTATCTTTTTTGTCAAGTGTTTCTTATTTTAGGAATCTTTCATGTGTTTTACTTGTAATTTGTGCAGTGAATGGAAGAGAATAACACAAAACAAGGAATGCAAAGTAAGAAAAAATAGTGAAGGGAAAATAGGTAATTTTCCAGCCAAAATCCGAAGAAGGCGCTAACAAGAAAATCGTAGATCTTGAGTTCACGAGAACATAGTAATAAATGACACCTCATTTTGTGTCCCGCTGAAGAAGTTACATCACTTTGAAAATTGAGAAAAGTTATAGGGTCAAATATGTAAAAAGGGAAAGTTTCATGCATTTGCAAAAGTGCCAGACCAATAGAAAAAAACGAAATGATCCAATTTTTGAATGAATCGGTTTTCTTTTCCATGAATTTTGGTCTTAACTAGTTCGTTTTGGTCTATGGGTTCTGTTTGTTGTGGGAATTTTTATCTTTCCCTATTTTATAGCTAAAGTTATTAGGGCTTGGACTTATCCTCTTGGCCATTTCTGGGTCCTTAAATAAAGCATTTAAGAGTATATAATGATACACTTCATATAACATTAAGTTGGAAATTCATATGTACTTGTTGGGAGTTATAAGAACTCGGAGAAATTCAGCATTTGCAAATCAATGAGAAGATGTTCATATAATTTCCTGCATTTCTTACTTGGTTTGAAGCTCATGCTTCATGCCTCTTGGATTCTCATCAATACGTATCAAATTTCAATTATTCTCATCTTTATATTTTTTTTTAGGATTCCTACATATGCCTAGTTTGAATTTCTTGTAAACACCTTTCATGTCTAGCTAAATTTTTTCATAGGTTAGGGAACATGAACCAAACTTAGGGTTTTCAACATTGAATGTAAATTTCATCGTAATTAAATAATTAATTAAGTGAGGTTGATATATAACCAAGACTCATCATGTAGATATCTTAACTCGTCTTGTTTAAAAAAATCGAGTATTTGAGACTGCATTATATGTGTCGGCTAATGTATCAATCGCGCATATTAACTTGTTGACCAATTAGTGTGGAGGTTAAAGCCCAAATATATTTTGTGCTTCGAAATGATGTGATTATTTTCTTTTAACTAATTACTTAATTCAAAGAGTTTTGCATTTTTTGAAGAAACCCTGGGGTGTAGGGGATTAGATCCCAACCTCCTTTTCCAAATTTATTTCAAAACCAAAATTTCTGTTCGCATAGTTTAGTTTAACTTTCAATTTCACATCTTAAATTATCTCGGTAGTTAGAAATCACTTCACGTAAGAATCATCACGTTTGTTTCTTTTTTTTGAATTTAAAGCATAGGTTTAAGAAACCGTCCTTACTCTAGTCGCAAGCATTCTATTCCATGAGGATTCGATCCCGACTGACTGAGTTTATTACTTAAGGGACTGGCTTCCCCTTGAGCTGTACGTTCACACATAGCACACACATTTCACTGCTCGTCAAGTTTTTGGCTCCGTTAGCGAGAAGTAGATAGAGAGTAGGCTAGGTTGAATTAATTGTTAATTGACCCTAACTAAAAAGCCAAAAAAATCACAAATCCCAAAAATACAAAAAAAAATCAAATATAAGAAATATTAAAAAATTGTTCAAGTCCTTAGATATAACACCCCGTAATTTTGAATCAATAATAATTTAATTTAATTCAGAAAAATAAAAAATTTGGATTTAATTATTTTTAGCAATTTAATATATTGGAGTTTATGTGTGGAAAATAGGATTTTGATCAGAATTGAAATCGGGGGAAAATCGGATTTTATTTGCATGAATATATTTTTGGGGCGACTTGAGAACCTGATCATGAATGAATCGATTCGTCCTTAGGGGCGAATCAATTCTCCTGGGGCAGTGTTGGCATATTTGTTTGCTTTTGTTAGAGTTTGAGTTAATTAAACTCTTAACCTTTTTCTAATATAAAAGTAACTCGAGATTAGGATTTTCTAATCACTTTTTCACCAACTCTTAAACTAGAAGTCTTCCATATCTTTACCACCTCTCATATACAAACCCTAGCCCCATTTAAAATAAAGATTCAACCCAAATTTTGAAGGCTCAAGTCGTGTTTTCTCAAGATCGTTCAAGAACAAGTCTTAGCTAATTTTTCGAGAGGAATGCAACCATCGAATCATAATTTTCAACCAACTTTTCTTCAGGCATGAATACTTCTATTATTTTTATTTAGTATAATGCATTTTAAATATCCCCTAAACATTCAATTACATGTTTTTCTTAAAATAAATTAAAAACCTTAATTAGGGAAAGCGAAATCTATATTAGGGTTATTTTTATGAAAAATATTCATGTGAATTAAGATATGTAACCCTTGTGTGCTTAGGGTAGAGGTTAAATGTTTATTAATATGAATGTAGATTTTCATGTAGAAATCATAGTAACTTTATTTAATTAAATGGGACTTGTGAAATCATATCAAATTACGTAAGTGTGATAAAAGAAAAATTTTGTTATGTGCACCATAAACTCACATGATGTTGAAATTATATTAGTTGCTTAAACTAAGTTGTTTAATTACGAAAATTCATTGAATGGATGAAATTAGATTTCTTTGTGATCTTATGAGAAATTGATACAATTGTTGGTATAATGTCCCATGCGACTTATTGATTTAATTATATTTGTCACTACGGGAACAACGTTATTTTTAGGTAGTTATGCTCCCACCTTAATTTTAGGAGTGCTTGCTAGGTATGGGACTAGTATGTATGTCTTAATAGTGGTTAACACTTTTTAGGTATGGGACTAGTTTGTGTATATTTCTATGGATGAGATATTCTGGAGTGGGGCTGATTTTTGTGATGTTCCGCTAATTCGATAGTCTCGGCATGAGACTAGGAGGAAAGTAATAGTAGAGATTAATCTTTTACGATAGGGTAGGATGTAATGGTGTTTTGGAGACCTCTAGATATGGGGCTAGGTGCATGCTTGAGGATTTATGCTCTATAATAAGGTGGGGCTAATATAAAATAATGAAAAATTGAGACTTGTTTGAGAATTAATGTCGAAGATAATAAACGGGTATTAAAATAGTTTGGCATTGCCAATATGTGCAGGGTAAACAATAAGGGGCGAATTGGCTATAGCGACGTGGGTGTGCATGGAACCTCACCAATATGTGTAGGGCTGACAGAATACAGGAGAACTAACTATAGTGACGGGATTGTGTGAGGTGTAAAAATTTGGGCATGCCAACAATATGTGCAGGACTTGGGAGAGGGTGAACTGGCTATATCGGTGTGGCATAAATTAAAATAAAAAAATGAATTAAATTAAATTATAAAAGTTAGTTAAATATTATCACATGGTAATTGGATCTAAATAAAGGGGTGGTCTAGTTGTGTGGATAGATAGTGAGAGTTATTTTTATTCTCATGGTAATTTATATCTCGTTTAAATTGAAATTATCTATTGTGATGTTTATCATGTATAATGCTATTGTCTGGATTCACGAACCCCAATTGGGAAGACTAACTTGTATTCATGAGGTGGGCTCTGACCCATTGCATTGACTAATATTTCAGGTATAGCGATGGAGTAGCTTCATAGGAGTGATTGGAGATATTTTTGGGGATGTATCTGGAGATTTAGTTCAAATTCTTTAGTATTTTATTCTGAGACTTTTATTTATGGATTTGGTGGGCGAATCGGTTCCTCAATTGTTTACGGTATCTATCAGATATTCATAATTAAATTATTTCATTGAGATTATATTTATTTGAAGTTTGATTTATATTTGAGATTGGCATGGTGATGGATTTAATATTGCTTGAA
Organism: Sambucus nigra; assembly: GCA_949130495.1. Taxonomy (NCBI): domain Eukaryota; kingdom Viridiplantae; phylum Streptophyta; class Magnoliopsida; order Dipsacales; family Adoxaceae; genus Sambucus; species Sambucus nigra. The sequence continues at coordinate 396,682,381 of OX422219.1, read as the reverse complement.
TGTTGATATTTATTGGATCGATTTGATTATTATCTTGTTGAATTTTTTTATACGCCTCATATATCTATCATATGCTAAGAATGATAACTTATATAGTGACGCCCGGTGTAGTTTGGCGGCGCAGCTAGCCACCTCACTTACCAAATTGTGCGGGGTGTTACATTAGATACAAAATGCACAGCCTAATCTAGCTCTCGAGCTAATAGAGAAGCTCCCATTGTCCACTAAATAAGATTCAAATTTATGAGTTTCAACTCCTACACTGAGTTGTTATATTTCTAGTAGAATGTTGAGAAGCTTTGGTAAGGGTAGTGATTCGTCGAGTATGAACGTGATATTGGATAATGTGAGTTTGGAACAGGAGAGGGTGAGATTCTGTACTGCCCTATAAGAAACTTCTTATATTCGGAGTGAACCGTCGCTCGGGGATGCATTATTATTCCCATGTAATGTAGGATAATTTCACTTTTGAAATGGAATGATCCAAATTCTTCCTACATTTCATGTCATGGAGTTGGAGAATCCATATCTCCACATCCACGTGTTCAAGTAGGCGTGAAGAATATTTCATGATAAGTATTTCACACGAGACCACATACATCTCAAGATTTTTCCCTTCTCGCTTAAGGACAAGGCTAAGAGTTGGATTTGGTCTCTAGAATCAAAAGTTCAATGAGTTGGGAGAGTTTCAACGAGTTGGTTAACATGTGTTTTCCCATTCACAAGACAAACTCTATCAAAGTCAAATTCAAACCTTTAAACAAAACGATAATGAGCCCTTTAATAGGTGTTAGGAGAGGTTCAACGAGTTGCCCACGTCATGGTTTTGAGAAATGGAGACTCTTATCCTTCTTCCACCACGGGCTTACGCTAAGGTCAAAATAGATCATAGAAAAAATGTGCCTGTCTGAGTTCTTAAGGTTATATGCGGATAATATTGAGGCCCCCTATAAGTATGTCTCTAAGAATACTCAATCATAGGACACATCACATCTGAATACCAAACTTAAGGCTAGAACCGTGTTAATAGCCTCTTTCTTGTCCAGACTCTACCAATTGGATATGGAAGCCGCGCTGAAATTTCAAATAAATCAATTTTCCAGGAGGATAGATGATGTAGTGTAATAAAGGGGAAGAGATACATCCATCCCCTCCCAATATTTAAAAGAGGAGATTTGCACTATTTTTTGGTGAGACATCTCGCAAAAGAATGTCCAACCATTCCTTCCTACAAAGCCATGCTTCAAGATCAAGTTCAATCGAGCAGAGATTATAAAGGAAATTTTGACAAACTAATGGGAACTCTTATAATCCCTCATCATAGAACCATATCGATTTCAATTATGGGAAAGAAAATGCATCATTAAATCCTAATCAACACGTTGCCCAACAATCGCCACCAGTCCCACAATTTAAACCATCACTAAATATGCAAGCGCCTCCTCCTACGCCTTATGTGATTCCATAATGGAAGAGTCTTGAGGACATTCTCACACAATTCATGAAAACTCAGTTGGTTATAGAATGATTAAAAAAATTTCGACCTAAAGGCATCGTTGTCTAAGTTGCAATCCTCTTTGAGTGTCCAAGAGAAGGGAAAATTCCACACTCAAGCCCAATGAACTCCCCAAGGTTAAAATTCTGTAATCTCTACTCCTAATTAAAATCAAGAGAAATATAAATATGTAGCCATTCTACATAGTGGGAGAGTTTTTGACTTGTCACCTTTTCCAAAAAGATAAGGAGGTTTCTCTCGACACCCAAGAGGCTGAAGATGCGCCCTTGAGTGAGAGTGAAAATGAAGACACATTTCGTTCCAAGGTGGTAGTACAACCCCAAAAAACTGCACCATACCCTCAATGGTTAGTTCTTCCTCCTAAAGGGGCCTCCCGGGACAACATTTTATAGGTTCTTAAACATGGGAAGTTGAACCTACCTTTTTTCGAGGCTATAAAGAAAATTCTAGCGTACGCTACGTTTTTAAAATACTTGCTCACGATGAAACGAAAGTTAAAAGTGGATAAACAAGTTTTTCATGCACAAAATGTTAGGTCGGTACTTTTGAGAGACCTCCCACCAAGGTACAAAGATTTGGAAGGCCGCACCATTTCTTGTATTATTGGAGGGAGTAAGATAGAGAGAGCCTCATTAGATTTAGGGTCTAGTGTTAACATTATACCTAATTTAATCTATAAAAAGATTGATTTGGGTGGTCTTAAGCCCTTAATAAATCATTTTTAAACTTGCGAATCGTTCTGTGAAGGTTCCTTGTGGAATAGTTGAGGACATGATCATCCAAGTTATCACATTCTACTTTCTGGTAGACTTTGTCATTTGGGACACGGAGCCCTCCTCCCCCATCAAGCCACTATGTCCCCATTATTCTTGGTCTCCCTTTCCTGGTTACGACTAACGCGTTAATCAATATGCATAATGGGTGTAATTAACCTTTGCGAACATGATGCTTAAAATTTATATCTTTAACATCACAAGACAAATAGGTGATGAAGACGATCTACACTATATGGATCTAATCGAGGAGGTAGTATAAGAGAGCTTTGAGGGTAATAATTTTGAGGATCCGTTTGAGGCATGTTTAGTGACGATTATTGATGAGGAGAGAGAGTATTCGGAGTTTGATTGTGAGATGAGTATGATGAGGGAGATGATAGGTGAGGATGAAGTTGAGGGCGATGTGAGAAGTGTAAGTTGGGTCTCACAATTTGAAGATTTACTCTTAAGGGAATCTTAAATTTATAAAACTAGAGTTTGAGGAGCCACCTTGAAATGTAAAATATTCTTATTTACGGTGGGGGGGGGGGGGGGGGGGGAGATGAGACATGTCTCGTTGTTGTCACTTCTAGCCTAGATACAAAGGAAGAAGGTAATCTTTCAAAAATACCGAGGAAGCATAAGGGTTCTTTTAGTTGGTCTTTAGCGGATTTAAAAGGTATAAATCCCTTGATTTTTACCCATAAAATTCACCTAAAGAGTACGTGAACCCTGTAGCGAAATTCAGTGAAGATTGAACTCGATAATGAAAGACGCGGTGAGAAAAAAATCATTAAGATGTTGGACGTGGGCATAATCTATCCCATCACAGATAGTAAGTGGGGTTAGTCCAATCCAAATCGTTACCAAAAAATTGAGAATGACTGTGACTAAGAATGCTAAGGGATAACTTATTCCAAAACATACCACCATTGGGTGGCGCATTTGCATTGATTATGTTAAACTCAATGTCAACAAATAGAAAGACCACTTTCCTTTATTGTTCATGGACCAAATGCTAGAGATAGTGTCGACCCACCCATTTTACTGCTTTCTAGATGGTTATGTAGAGGTGGACATACTCGATCAAGATAAGACTACCTTCACATGCCCTTTTGGCATTTTTGCCTATAAAAGGATGCCATTTGGGTTATTTAATGCACTGGATGCCTTTCAAAGGTTCATGTTGAGTCTTTTTAGAGACATATTTGAGAGAGGCCTTGAGGTGTTTATGGACTATTTTAGCATTTTCGGCCTCTCTTTTGATCAATGTCTTGCTAATCTTGAGTAAGTAATTGATCATTTTGTGGAAAAGAACCTAATGCTTAATTGGAATAAATGTCATTATAACCAAAGGTGTGGTTCTAGGACACATAGTTTCATCCAAAGGGATTGAAGTAGATAGGGGAAAAATTGATATCATTGCGAATTTCCCCCACCTAATTTACTCAAAGACATGCGCTTATTTTTTGGACACGTGGAATTTTATCGTAGGTTTATTATGGACTTTAGCTCTATATCTAGACCCTCAAGTAACTTAATTCCTAATTATGTCCCATTTGAGTGGAGTGAATCTTCTCAATAGGCATTTGTGAAATTAAAGAGTATGTTCATCTCCGCTCCCATCATGTAAGGGTCGGATTGGAGCCTTCCATCCGAGCTAATGTGTGATGTGAGAAACTTTGGAAGCAGAGAGGAAAAAAGGCACATGTAATTTACTACACTAGTTGTACATTAGTTGGACCACAATTAAACTACTCCATTACTAAGAAAGAGTTACTAGCAGTGGTATTTGCCCTTAAAAAAATTAATATCTTATCGGGTCTCCCATCATTTGTTTTACCAACCGCGTGGAACTAAAATATCTCTTTTACAAGAAGGATACCAAGACAAACCATATTAGGTGGATCTTGCTGATACAAAAATTTGACATTTCCATTAGATTTAAGAAACGAGTAGAAAATGTCGTAGCCGACCACTTGTCTAGGCTTTCGTCTGACATGCCTTGTGAGAGTGTTTCGTGTACATCGGAGTAGATTATGTGTGTATAAAAGAGAGTGAAGTATTTTGATTTCTAGTCCCATCCCGAGAGTTACCCAATGATTCATGGAGATTTTAGTGAAAATCCTTAGAAAATAATGTTTTTAGGATGAATATCGGGAGAATTTAGAAAGAACGCCACCTATGTTCGAGGGATTGTGAAATTTACGAATAAAATGACGAAACATAGTAAATTTCCCTTTAGAAAATTGAATCCATTCTCTCAAAAATTGAACACTTGGGAAGAGATTTGGTTTTCGAAAAAAATTTGGGCAGTAATGAAAAGCGAACCAGTTCGAATTTGAAGCAAGCCGATTCGGCTGAGCAAATCGGTTCGGTTCGTCAGGTGAACTGATTCAATTTTCTCATGGGCAGTTCAAATTTTTCCACTAATTTTTCTCATTTTCGTCTCACCCTTTCACTTTCCCTCAAACACAAATGTTTCCCCTTCCCTCCAATCTCATTTCCGTCTCACCCTTTAACCAACCAATTTAAATCCTTCTCCCCAAACCAAACTTTTCATTTTCCCTCCCATACCACCCTATAAATATCCCCCCTCACCTTCATCCACCATTATTCTCCTTCCTAAAATTCTTCCAATCCCATCATAAATTCCTACCTTAGTGATATGCATGGAACCAAAATAATATTTCAAGAAATACAACTATATAGAAGTCGAAGATTAGGGTTGAAATATTTACCATTCACCCCAAGAACAAAATTAGTGTGCCGAATACTTTTATTCACGTCGGATGTTATTCATTGAATGTTGCATCATATGGGGAGACCTACCCCATGATTTTTTTCTCTCTTCCCAAAATTTGGTTTGCGCAATTTGTGATCCCAAGAGGAGGGTTCGGTCTACGAATAATTCGCCCAAACTTTTTACAGGACCATCGTCCATATCTCCGATGGCAATTACGAGGCTTACATAGATGGGTTTGTCATTACCTTTTCCCTAAAAATCATAAATAGAAAGTTGCAGACAGTGGGAGTAAAACATTAATAGTCATACACGTACCCGCACCTATGAAAAGATAACCTAAGGTTTGAGCTATTAAATCGCTGGGCACCCGACACGCCGTGGGTATCCAAGGCCTTACCATCCGTTCGGCTACCTCTTCACACTCGTCTTTCCGATCTCGAACAGTGTTTCCAACAAAGAATGAATTCGCTATTCGAATGTGGCACAAAATCTTTCTCTTCTTGTTCAACCCAATGGGGAAAATTAGCCTTATGCATATCTATTTTGACGAGATCATACATGCAACATTTGACCCAATGGGGACAACATCCTTTCCATGCAGTCGTTTCATCACTGCACTATATTTGGAGGCAGGTGTCGAACCTTGGGGAAAAAAGGCACGGTGCCCAAACTAATAAATGAGACATCGATGAATAGAAGTAATAGAGAGGCCAAAAATCAACCTCCTCCCCCACACCTATTTTTGAAGATGTCGAAATGGGGGAGTGTGAAGATGAAGGAGAGGAGAGCGAGAAGAAGAGAATGCCGGAGGGGATCCCCGATCAACAAGAAGATAATGACCCGATGGATCCGGACTTCGAGGGAGAGTTCGATGAGAGAGATTATGAGACAATAATTATTAATAGCCTTATGGACTAATTAGAGTTCGGAATTGACATATTCCTAGGGGAGTGCCATCAAGACAGGGACGATTGTCATGCTGACTACCGTCGGAACACATTCATGATGAGGCACCTCCAAGCCGACATGTATATTCTTAACATAGGCCAAAGAGAAGAGTTACCTACCTACTACATGGTTCCATATGCTTTGTGATCCAAATTCTCCTGCCCTTTGTGTTGAGTACTTCTTGGGTTAAATAAATTATTATGTAGTTTCTTCAATTTACATGTTTATCTTTAAGAATCTATAAAATCTCTATTTTCATTTATCAATAAATTGTCTGATGTGTTTATATTGTATCATGTATGATAAAAGAACTTTTTCGTATTTTTCGTCGTTGCTTGCAAGTCCTCTAACAAAAATCTCAAATACCTACAAAATATAAAAACTAAAGTGTAGTGGTAAGTGAGGTATCAATCCAAATCTAAGGGTGACACGAACAAGAGAGGCATGCAATTCATTTGTTTATTATTCTTTTTATTTATTTATATTTTCTATTTTTTTTAACTTTTTCAATATTAGAACAATTTTTTTAGATGAGGTGAAATAAGAATAAACTAAATTAAGATGTAAATAAAAGTAAGTGAAGATGCTAAATAAATCTAACTAACAGAAATCTAAAATATGAGAATGGTGAGGACTAACAAGGGATAGGATGACACCAAATACTCTATGTAATTAAAATGAATTAATTCATTAAAATTAATTATCCCCAGTTAGTATCAAAATCACAAATCAACTCTCGTTGCAAATATAATTTTAATAATAACATTTTAGAAAATTAAATTTTAACACTCCTACAACTCTTGAAATGTAGATCCAAATATCATTTAAAAAATCACCCCCTAGGATTGATTGATTAAACTTGTTTAAATCATAAAAGTAAGTCCAGAGTTGAAATTAAAGAAATAATACCACACTTGGGAAACCTCTATCTCTAGTTCGAATCTAAAATGGGTATTATAACTAGAATTTCAATTTTCTCTCAAAAATCATTTACCCTCTCCTGAGGTGTTAATTAAAATGTAAGAGTGAAAAATTAATCATCAAAGGGACATTTAATGTAAATAAACTAATTAAAATGGATTAACATCAAATAATGGGTCACCCCACCCTTGAAAAGGGGTTTTAGCCTAACAATATATTGAACATGATGAACAAATAATCAAAGGCATATAAAATAAAAGAGTAGAGAAAGAGAACAAATCTTTAACAAGTCTCCTTGAAATTGACAATTTGAACTCTATCTTCTTCAATACAATTCAATCACTCACAATTAAATCTCTAAAAAATAAAAATAAAACTATTTACAAAATATTTTTTTCTTAATTTATTTACAAACTCTTCTTCTCCAAGTCTCTCTAGATTCCTCCAAAAGAGCTTTTGGGTCTTCATTTACAGTATGGCACATGGAGCTAGGGGCATAAATGGGAGGACAAAGGTGTTCATGTGGTTTGGGTGAGGTAAGGAGTATGGGGTGTGAGAGGATATAAAAATCTGATTTGGTTATAAGGACATTTTGGGAATTGGAAAGGGAGATAACATGTGGGAGAAGTGTTGGGGGTAATATAGGAAATGGGTTAAAAAGGATTATGAGTTGGAATTGGGAATATATGTCTTTTGGTTTATTTGTTTGGCTTGTTCTTTTAGCAGGAGATAAAATCGATTAAGGCTTGGGTTGAAATGGGTTTGGATGCCCTAGGTTTGATGGTTCGAAACGGAGCTCGGGTTTGCTATTTGGAAAGTGGGTCGGCCTTGAGATGTGGGTTGGAAGGTGGTCTCGGGTTGCAGAAGAAGGGTGATATGGTTTCCAAGACGGTTAAGGGATCGAAACGGGTAGTAGGTCGGGTTTCTACCGGGTTGGGTCACCGAAAATAAGGAGGTCCGGAATAGGATGATTTAATGATGATGGTTTGAGGTAGGTCTTGGAAGTGTTGGTTGAGATGTGGGTGGAGTGTTTTGGTGGTTTAGTAGTTGGGAGAGGGAGAGTGAGATGGTGAGTGGAGATGATGATGAAAAGTAATGGTGGGTTTGATTAGGTGTAGTGATGGTGTATGGTAGTGAGGTGTGGGTGAGTGAGTTGTTAGTGTTTGGGTTATGGTGTGTAGAGGTGTATGATAAAGGGTGAGGGTGAGTTTTTAGTTTATGTGTGAGTGAGTGTTGGATAGTGTTAAGTGTGTGTGTTTAATTTGTGACCCTAAAAATAAAATAAAAAATTAAGACACAATTGAAAGCATAAAAATAAAAATCTAATTAAAATGCTAACCTAAAAAAAATAAAAAAAATATATGAAATCAAAAATTAAATTTCTAGTCTAAAAATAAAAGACTGAAAATAAAATAATACTAATAAGCCTAACTTAATAAGAAATAACAAAACTAAACTAATACTAAAAATTAAAAATCAAATAAAAATAAAAATTAAAGAAACTAAAATGCACACCTATAAAAATATAAAAATAATAAAAACAAAGGGGCCACACAAAAATAAAATATAAAAATCAATCCTAAAAATATATACATGACTCAAAACACAATATAACATAAAAAATAAATACAAAGGACACAAATAAAAATTTAGAAAAATAAAAGAAATAAAAGGGAACAAACCAAACACACGAGGCTCGAGTGATGATTTTTGGGACATGATAGAGAGGGTCTAGGATTAAGGTACGGGGATAGGTTATGGGACAGGGTAATCAGCTTCATAAATCGCACATTTGTCTTGAATAAGTACCAAACTTTCGCAAACGTCGATCAAGCCTGCACATTAAACATTTACGCATATAAGACCTAAATTGTCGAGAATTAGCAACTAAAACACATCTATTCGGGGTATAAAATGTACACTTTTGGGTACTTATCAATGTAAGCATTTTAATTATTGCTAGCTTTTTGTTCCATACCAATATTTTTCATATTTGGATTTTAGTCCTTCACATTAAGGACAATGCAAGGTCTAAGTTTTTTTTTTTTGGGGGGGCGGGGAGACAATTGCGTCTTTTAAAAACTTCACAATTTCAAAATGCTCCAAAAATTGACTATTTTCAAAAAACTCCCAAAATATAAAATTTTCAAAAAGTTAAAATATTTTTTTTTCAAAATAAGTAAAAATTGGAATTTAAATCCTTAAAAATATCATAATTTCTTTTTTCAAATATTAATTTGTAAAAAATTTATTAACTCAGCCAAAATTGATCTAAAATGGAAATTGAACCAGAATTGATGACTTGTATGAATAACTGTTGCGATTTAAACCCGGTGAGTAATTGAACCAATCATTGTAATTTTGAGAGTTAATAACTACACCCCAACTTTTAATAACTCAACTTCATTTCGACATGATTCTTTGTAGATCTCAATTTCATTGTTTTGATTGGTTACGGGAAACATGTAGAGATTTTGTTTTGAAAACGGTTAAAAATATCTCGAAAGTAAAAATAAAAATTATTCTTAAGTCGTATGTGGTAATTAGATTAGTGATTCGAACACATGAAGTTAGGACATTGTTTCTTAACCACAAAATATTAGCCATAAAAATCTCAGAAAATGTCCAACACTTGAAAGACAAATTGTGCCAAAAATTCTTATTCCTTTCGTTTATTAACTCGAAAAAACCCAAAATAGCCCGAAGTTGTGAAAATGTAAAAAATCAAAATTTTAAGTCCGTACAATACTAAAAATTGACAGAAAAACTAAAAAAATGCTCAAATGAAAAAAAATAAAAATAAATGAAAAATAGATAAGAAACTAAAAGAGAAATGAGAAAAAAAACCCGAAAAAGTACCAACGGGCCTTCACAAGAAAATTTTCCAACTCCGATAATTTCAAAAAATTTATATAATTCCCCAAAACACCCCTAACCCATATAATGTCCTAACCGAGTTCGAATAACGAAATCGATCACCGTGTGGAGAGCTAAAAAAATACATATATAAATAATGAGATAAATTAGTGCAAATGAAGAATGATATTTTCCCATTTTCTAACAACCGTAATCCTTTCATGAGATCTTTTCACCATAAATATTTTTCTCTTTCAATTAGTGTGCGTGAACTCATGTCCATTACATTTACTCTTACTTTCATGCACACCGAGGAAAAAATAAAGCCATTATTCGAGTGATTTGTTTACAAGTGCATCCCATGAGAAATTGAAATCAAAGTGAATTTTTAGAAAGTAACGTGATGATTAATCGAGGGATATTAATGGTTAATTATTGGCTTCTCACACGCCCATTATGAATTGAGATTTATCAAATAAATATTTTTTCTATTTTTTTGGAATTTAAATTGTGCAGTTATAATTGTACAAATTGAATTTTATTGGTAACTTCACTACAAACCATTACGAGACACCACTCGTCTTGCTAGGGTAACCTAGGGGTTTAATTGCTTATTGCATACTCTTAATGCAGTCTCTTTCCCCCAAAATGAGTATTCTAGTCCTTAGTGATTAAGTTATATTTATGGACCCTATTTTTTACTCTCTTACATTTCTCTAGACTAGAAACTTCTTAAATTATGGGGTTGATTCGGCATGCATATTTCATATTTATCCTTATAATTTTGGCATTTTTATGCTCCTGCACACTGTATTTATCCTGGACTTAGCTCATATTTATTGTAACTAACCTTTTTGGCAAGCGTATCTTGTTTTGTGTATGTCTCATGTATTTTATAGCTAATTCGTGCAAGTGAATGGAAGAGAACAACGCAAAATGAGGAATACAAAGAAAGAAAGGATAGTGAAGGGAAAGTAGATAATTTTTCATTCAAAACCTAGAGAAGGCACTAATATGAAAATTGTAAACCTCAAGTTCACGAGAAGAGAGGAAGAAATGGCACCTCATTCTGAGTCCTGGTGAAGAAGTTTCATACCTTTGAAGATTTAGAGAAGCTTCAAAAAGGGATTTTATGCACGAAGCGCCAACTAATAGCAAATACAGAAATGGTTCAGTTTTTTAGCGAACCGGTTCACTTTTCCCAGAGGTTTGATCTACACTGGTTTGGTCTGGTCTATGGGTTCAGTTTGTTGTGGGAATTTTTATCTTTTCTTATTTTGTATCTAAAGTTGTTAAGGCTTGGACTTAGCCTCTTGGCCATTTTTGGGTCCTTAAATAGAGAATTTTTTAGTCTATTTTGATACACTTCATATAATATTAAGTTGGGAATTCATATGTACTTGTGGGGAGTTATAAACACTTGGAAAAATTCAGGATTTGCAAATCAATAAGAAGAAGTTCATTTAATTTCTTGCGATTCTTACTTGGTTTGAAGTTCATGTTTCATGTATCTTGGACTATCATCAATTGGAATAGAATTTCAATTATACTCTTCTTTATATTTTTCTATGGATTATTGAATGCTTAGTATAAATTTCTTATAAAGATCCTTCATGTCTAGCTAAATTTGTTCATAAGTTGAGGAACATGAACCCAACCTAGGGTTTTGAACTTTGAATGTAAAATAAGTTGTAATTAAATAATTAATTCAACCAGATTGATATATTAATATGGACTAATCATATAGATCTCTTAACAATATTGTTTGAAAGCAACCCGAGTATTTGATAATGAATTATATGTGTCGACTAATTTATCAATCGCGTATATTAATTTGTTGACCAATTATTGCACGGGCTAACTCCCAAAGATATTTGGTGGTTCGAATTGATGTGATTCTTTTCTTTTAAATAAATACTTGATTGATAGAGTTTTGCAATTGTCGTAGAACGGGGGATTGTATCCTAACCTCCTTTCCCAAATTTATTTTAAAAACAAATTTTTTCTTCACATAGTTTAGATAACTTTCAATTTCATAGCTTAAATTTTCCCGATAGTTAGAAATCACTTCACGTAAGAATCATCATCTTTTTTTTTCTTTTTTTGAGTCAAAGCCTAGATCTAAGAAATTCCCCTACTCTTTTCACGAGCATTCTATTCCCAAAGGATTCATCCCTAACTTCTCGGGTTTGTTACTTGAGAGACTAGTTTGCACTCTACTCATACGTTCACACGTAGCACACAAATTTCATTGCTCGTCACCTAACTTGTCATCCTGTTACTCACCCCTAGCCCTATTCTGAAAAGTGCATCACAGGTGGCCCTTATACTACATACGAAGCATCTCCTTGAAAAATCTGCTGGCCTCTATCCCTAGTGAGGTTGACCTTATCACTGGTCCTGGTGGCCTTTATAACTACGACCTTATTAGCCTCTAGTCTTTTTCCCATGGCCCCTAGGAGCATGTTGCTAGCCCTAATGGCCCTGCCTGAAATAGTCGTTACCTAGACTAAACCTCATAGTCAATTCCTCCGGTAGAAACTTTGTTCCTATCGCCTACCATGCTGCTGCAGTGGCCTACTAGCATACTTCCCTCACTCTTTCCTAGTTGGCTTGACTCTCTTGTCATCTTCACTCCCCTCAAATGGAAGTGATAGTCTAGGCAGCAAAACAACGTGGAGTTAAAGACATTAGTGTAAGTCCTCAATATCAGGTTCCCTAACAGATGCTAGTGGATCCTCTATGTAATCTCGTCCATAAACTTGATAATTCTCTTCTCATCAGTGTTCACCTCATGTGGTACAAAGTTCTCCAGGCGACTGAACTCCTCCTCATACTCGGCCATTGTTTGAACCTCCTTTATGAGATCCAGAAATCTCCTCCTGATCTTTGTCTATACAATCGGTGAAAAGAACTTGCAGTAAAGCCTCACTCAAAACTGTTAATTGTCATAACATCCCTCTCATTTGGTGTGAAAATTAATTCCCACCACTATAGAGCTATCCCCTACTAGCTTAAACGTAGTTAGTACCTGCTTTTGAGTGTCAGTACACTAAACCATAGGTAGTTCCCTCTGTATTTCCTTCTTATATTAGCTCGCTGCTACTACATTTTCACTATCCAAAACTCATGTGGATGACCCTTGTGGAAGGCCTCCCAGACTCTCTCCCACACGAACGATAATAGGTGAGTCTATATTGGTGCCGCCACTGGTGGTTGTCGCTATGGCTGTGCTTGAAGAAAGTGTTATGCCATGGAACTCATGGTAGCATTAACTATTTGTGTTACTATAGCTGCGTACCCTGTTGTGGTCAGAGTCACTTGAGCACCCTATGGCTCCGGCTGAGCCTCCCCCTATGTGGCCCTACTCGCTTCACGAGATGGCCTACCTCTCCTGACATTTAGCATCTGAAACCAAACCAAAATTTTATGGGATTATACATTAAATATATACAATAGCATAAGAACATATATGCATAATATAAAAACAACAGTCCTAAACACATGGATCTATATCAACGAAACGCAACACTGACAACATAGCAAGTTCGCAAAGATCCAGACACTAGAATTTGATACTGTGATACCACCTATGACACCCTACACATTCTAATACTGGGTAATCAATCCTTTTTTAAAATAAAACCAGAATCCAGTATGGTTTCACTCTCAGCATCATTGTCGCAACAAGTAATATAAATATAAAACGAATAAAACCATACATACAAATGAAAAGATTAACTGATAAGCATAAATAAATAACGTGAGTCGAATAAACTATCGTTCATTACCAGTAGTCGTCCAATGTAAAGAGAGCTGATAATAAATAATATCTCTGCCATAAAAGAAATCATGTCCAAGTATGGAAAACATGCCCAAAAGTAAAATACTGAAAATAAACTGATTCGTGTATAAAAAAAAACTATTGAAGCGGATACAATAAAAAAACATAATCATACACAACTATTTCCCTCAATGACATGAAAGAATCTAACACTACTGATCCTACTGTTATTGCACACTTGGGCTTTTGAAAATAAGAAAATAGATTTGCCAATGGGTCAAAGCTCGAAAACATTTAAAAATATTAGGCAAGTATTTAAATGCTTTAAATAAAAACATGCGGTGTATTACTTTCACAATTAACTTACCAGGCGTAATCACATGAGACATATCATCGCCTCTCATCTATAGTGCGTACCTAACGCATTCATTTTATTATCCTAATTACACTTTCTAGTCTATCTAGGATAATAACCGCTATCAAGCCCATCCCACTATTAGTCGCCATTAGCTAAAAGTATCCTACTCTTACTAGGTTTACATTCATAATTATTAACATAGTGAAACACATGCTAAAAATAAATACTCACACAATATAATAATAGAGCTGGACCCGTGCTATAAATAGATATACATATCATATTTTGTACACACACACACACACAAAAAAAAAAAACACACACACAGATATATATATATATATATATATATATATATATATATATATATATATATATGACTCGACGTATATATATAAACCATATCCCCATACCATGAACCTCGCGAATACATCCCTTGTGTGCCATTAGGCTCTAGGCATACTACGTACCATAACTGGACCACCGTGTCAAAATTTTACCACCAAACTCAAACGTAAACACAAATAACAGAGGTATTCATAAACATACATCCGGGCATCACAACCATATCACATCGCACCCACCCGTCTCCAAACTAACACATATCCTCACATATATATAGTGGCCATGCAATAGTAGTATGACATCTGTAATCAATCCAACACCCATTGGTCAATGCCAGGGTGGACTGCCCACTACGCGCACCATCCTAATGATAAAACTATTGAGTAGGTATCTTTAAATAAATACACATCAATCACACGTGTATATATTTATTTATAGGTAACACACAATACGTATATATATAAATACTAACTAGGCACAAAAATCCCATAGCGTACTGGTCTAATAATTCCCGAAGTCCAAACTGACTTCTCGATTATATAGTTAAGTGTTCACTCACTTGAATTACCGATTCGTCTCTCCCTAACCTACCTAAACATTGTCCTAAAACACGTACAAACCCCAGATAATATTCCCCACTAGTCCAATTCTATCCCGGGAGACCATACGTTCATTCTCTAAGAACTAATGTGTTAAAACAATGAGCAATTAAAATCGGGGCAGGTCATCAAACATATCCATCTCCTTTGGTTTATAGAAGTCATGGCCCTACCAACATTCTTCGTAATCCCGACAATGGTGTGAATACTTGAGATCAACTAGAAAATAAGGTTAACTATTTGTGTTACACCTCAAAAATCGATCCCAATAATATCAAAGAAGCACTCGAAGATGAGCATTGGATCAACGCAATGCAAGAAAAATTACTTAAGTTTCAAAAGAATTATGTGTAGGAATTAGTTCCTCGTCCTAGCAATACTAACGTTATTAGTTCCAAGTGGATCTATAAGAATAAAATGGATGAAAATGGTGTCATTGTCCATAATAAATCTAGGTTAGTTTCTCAAGGTTACACCCAAATAAAGAGTGTTGACTTTGACAAGACAATTGCTCATATTGAAAGGCTAGAGTTTCTTCGCCTTTTACAAGCCATTGCATGTCATCTCAAATTCAAAATTTATCAGATGGATGTCAAGAGTGCAATCCTTTATATAATTTCATAGGAGGAGGTTTTTGTTGAACAACCAAAAGGGTTTGAGGATTCTAAGCACTTGAACCACATCTATTACCTAAAAAAAGCCTTATATAGTTTGAAGCAAGCACCGCATGATTGGAATGAAAGGCTTACATCATATTTCCTATTTCCTAACTCCTGCCTTCACGAGAGGGAGAGTGGGTATTACTTTTTTCTTGGGGATGAAATATCTATTTCGGTTCATCAAGTCTATATTGATGACATAATATTGGGATCCACATGGGATCAACATACTCATCTCTCTACGAAAGAAATGTAAAGTGAGTTTGAGATGAGTATGTTTGGGGAACTTATATTCTTCCTAGGTCTTCAGGTGCATCAAGTCGATAGTGGGCTCTTCTTATCATAATCTAAGTATGCTAAAGATCTTGAGAAGAAATTTAGTTTAGACTCAGCTAAACATGATTGCACCCCAATGAGTTCAACCGCTAATCCTAGAAAATACAATAAGGCTACAGACATAGAGCACACTCTTTAGGAGAATGATAGGTAGTCTTCAATACTTAACCTCTATTTATGCAAATATTTCATTTAGTGTAGGAGTTTATTCCCATTATCAGGTAGCCCCGAAATAGTCACACTTACTTGTCCAAAATGAAGAATCAAATATGTGAATGACACCATGTCTTTTAAACTTTGGTATTCCTTTGACACCAATGATTGTCTATTAGCGTATTCTGATGATGTATCCGTTCGAGTCAGATTCCTCCGACGCTAGCTAGCCCTAAAAAATGGACAAGATAGGTAATGTCACCCTCTCTTTCCCTTCCATGCGTGTGCGGGTGATTCAAGGATATGGAGGTCCTCTTTCTACCACTCGCCATTGACATCATCGCAGGCTGTCTCAAATATAAAATTTTGTCCTCGTCAAAAGGGGATAACATGAAGAAATGGAGTCACCAACCTACTTTTATCAAAACAGTAAAAAGAATGTAATCATCTCGAGAGAACATCTTCAATGTCATACTAATGCATATGAAACCAAGTGATTCGAAGGCCTGGGGACTAAGTTATAAAACGGGGAGGTGTTAGGCACCCATTCTACCCTTTCAGTCTCTCATGAGATATGTTGACTTTCTTTTTTTTCTCCAAAGCGTGATGTGTGTGTACATGTCTGTAATATAAATAACGTGATAAGGGAATCATCCGACTCACATCATGGAAGGGACACAGCAGACTCATCCAAAAAAATAATCATAAACATATGATGTGAGTGTTCACTGAATCATGAGTCACAATGGAAGAGAGAACGTGCATGTCGGATTAGAAACAAATACATAGGATTTGAAGACTCCCAAAATAGATATAGTATATCATAAATGGCATAAAAAGGAAAAAGGGAACTCAAATCCCATGATTGGATCGAGACGCCTACATATCCCAAGGGGCATCAAAGTCCACGTAGTTTGAAAATATCATAGGGGTGGGATTAAACTCATTAACCAAAATTTAAGACTCCTCTTTGAGCAGTTTTGAGGAAAATATGTTCTTGTAAAAGTGTAAGAAATGAGGAAGTCTTACTTTTGGAATTTATAAGTAAACCTTTATGTTTCATCTTTTTAAGTTTTTATGAAAATAAGTTGTGTGACATACTAATAATAAAAGTGTACATTACTTGATGTGGGATAATAAAACAAGAGTAAAAGATATCACAAAATGAGAATAAAGTGAATAATAATACTAAATGAATAAAATAGAAATGAGTTCGGAATCGACCTTTTAGAAGCATTTCATTATTGAATTTGGGAGGTATATAGGTTGATTTTGTAGTGGTATAAGAGTGGTATAGTAGGATGAGGTAGGTGACCAAATGTGATAGGAAAGTGAGGTGGGAAAATATTGGAAAATCGGGTTCTTTAGTAAAGACGGAGCTCTTTCGAGATAATGTTTGCTAATTGCGGAAAGAGGCATCCTTAGGAGTGATGTTATGACCTCTTTATATTGTGCACTTTAGGGTTAGGGAGGGTTTCGATCATAATGGCTCCCTATTGACATAGTGCCTGCCTTGTCGAGCAAAGAAAGAACACCCCACTGATAAGTAGGGGGTCTGGGATTCCTATAGGAAGTCTGGATGCACGTTTTAGGAAAAATGGGCATAAAATGAAAATTATATGTCCAAATTATGCATGGATAGAACCGTTGGAAAGGGAATTTAGAGACGTTCAAGAATAAATTGAGCCATTATCAGGATCGGGAGTTTACCAATGTCAAACAGGGCTCGAAAGCGCCAGATGGTCTCTCGATAAGAGGTTTAGGAGTAAAATGGTTTGTTTGTGCAAACTGTGAGGCTGATTTGCACAGAGAATGGATTATTGGGAAGGGAATTCAGAGCCCTTAGAGATTTCATTGAGCTACGCTCAGTTTGGGGAGTTAACCAAGGTTAACTAAGGCCTGAAAGTACCCACTGGCCTTTTGGAGAAAAATGGGTTGTTCACGAGAACTGGGAGGCTGATTCACATACGACATGGACCATTGGAAAGGGAATTTATATCATATAGAGGTTTCATTAAGCTTTGCTTAGGTTGAAGGTTTGAACGAAGTCAATTAGGGCCTAAAAGTTCTTGGTGGCATCCAATTCAATAGTCGTAGTAAAGGAAATCGATAGTGCAAACCATGAGGTCGATTCGCAGACGATATGGACCGTTGGAAAGATGATTTATATCTCTTGAAATTATCATTGAGATTCAATCAAATTAGAGAGTTTATTGGAGACAAACGGGTCCCAAAACCTCCCAAAGACCTATATATCGATCCAAGGAGTATGACCTAGGATTTACGGAGAGTAGAGGGGTGTTATGGACTTGAGAAAGTATTTAGGGGGTACTATAATGGCGTGTCTATAGATCCCCTTGACAAGTGATCTTGGAACAAGTGGAGTTCATCAAAAGATAGAAAACTTATCGATGTTTTAAAAGAGGACTGCGGTCGATTTTGTGGACCTAGGGGACAGAGGTGACCAATTCAGATGGTCGAGGCAAATTCTACAAACTTAATGAGTGACATTACCAATTCAGCGGTTTGATCCTGATTTTGACAACCTAAAGAGTGAGATGACCGATTTAGAGGGTTGAGGTCAATTCTGAGGATCTAAATATTTAGACGACCAATTCAGAGGGTCGAGGTCAATTTTGAGGACCTAAAGATTGAGAAAGCCAACTCATCAGGTCGAGGTCTATTCTTCAGGATTAAGATTAAGACGACTAATTGTGCAGGTCGAGGTCGATTCTTACGACCTAAAGAGTGAAATAACCAATTTAGAGGGTCGAGGTTAATTCTGAAGACCTAAAGAGTGGGGTGACTAATTCAACGAGTTGATGTTAATTTTATAGTCCTAAGGAATATGATGACCAATTCAATAGGTTGAGGTCAATTCTTAGGACCTAAGATGTGAGAGGAATAATTTAGTGGGTCGAGGTTGATTATACATATCAAAACAGTTAGATGACTAATTTATAGGGTCGAGGTCGATTATGAGGACCTAAAGATTGAGATGACCAATTCAGAGGGTTCAGGTCTATCCTGAGGACCTAAAGATTGAAAATACCAATTCAGAGGGTCCAGGTTGATTCTGAGCCCCAAAATATTGAGATGACCAATTCAGAGTGTCAATGTTCATATTGTGGACCTAAGGAATAGGATAAATTATTTAGTGGGTCGAGGTTGATTTTGAGGACCTAAAGATGTAGTTTATGGAGGATGTGTTGACCTGTGGTTTCACCGGGGAAAGCACAGATGTAGATTATGCTTGTTGAGGACCATCTCTAACATCAATCTGTTTGACTGGTGGAGCTTTAGTTTGGTACCCCTTTATGATTATTTGGATGTTTTATATTGGTGATGCTTATAGACGTTTACAAGTCCCACGTATCTCCTGGAGGTATTCTTTAAGTTCAATTTTCTCTTTATTTTCTTATAGTCTTTTTGCTTTCTTTTTTGATTCTTGGTGCTTCCTTTAACAGGCGTAATTTTACTAGATGATAGGGGAAAATGAGGGATTTGTTTTCCTTAAAGGAAAGAGAACTGGGAGACTTCTATAGGATATATAGGTGGAGGAAGTTAAATAGGCATTTGAATCAATCCATTTATTTAAAGGATCTGTGGGCGACGCTGAATGCCCTGACGAGCAGCCATGTTAGGTTTTTTAAATTTATTTTCTCTATATTTCTTAGAATCTTTTTCTTCTTGTTAGATTACCCACTCTTGGGTGGGTAACTAGATAACCTACTACCCTTGGAGTCTACCTTTGAAGGTCGTATGGGCTACTAGTATGCATGTGAAGATGAGGAGGTTATTGGCACACAAGTTTAAGTAGCTATGGTACCTCAGGGAGAGGGTGGTGTGATAAATCATGGAGGTAGAGGTAGAGGTCCCACCATCAGTTCCTCGGGAGTACGTTAGGCTTTTGAGAGAGATGGTTGATGAGGCAAAGGAGACGATGATGGAGGGAGAGCCTTATATGCATTACACCAATATGATGGTGGGCTATGACAATCTGGATTTTGCGACCAACTAGTTGATGCAAAAATGGAAATATGACGTTGAGAATTTGCATCCACCAATTACTATATCGGGGAGAGTTACCAGCGTACTGATGATGTTAGCCCACAATACCAGAGGAGACATGACTATGACATCAGGGGAGGTTTCGCTTATTCATATCTCCACTCCCTCTCATCATTTTCGATTGAGTAGTGGGGATGTGGTGTCATTGCGTCACCAGCCTTGTGCGATGATGGAAGGGTTGGTAGGTCATTCCGACGATGATCTCTAGAGTGAGTTATAATCCTTTTTTCCTCTTTATTTCTTATTCCATGCCTTATGTTTTCCCTTCAATGACTTTCTTGATTTTGATGCTTTCATTCCCTCTTTCTTGCATACCTTGCATGTGTTGACCACCTAGTTGATGGGTATCAAGGATTGGATGGTGTCGATGTCAGTTTATGTTAGGAAGTCAACCAATTCCTACTTGGTGCCACCAACCACATATAACGAGAGTTCTATCTCTGGGAGTGGGGGGTCTACTTCTCATTGCACGGCAAAACGTATCAACCACGATTTTAAGTGATTTCAAAGGATTTGGGTTGCATCTCAATGTATTTTTTCTTTTTATTTCTTCTTTTTGTACCTAGAAGGAAATGTAATGATTCTAGAAATAAATATATATAAAAGAAATGCATTTTCTTTTTGGTGTTGTCTTGGATTAATGACTTACACTATATGCACTTTATTTTTTTGCTAAGATCTTTCATTATTTGCAAAGATAGAGACAAACATGAAAAAGGTATTCGAAGTAAAAATAAAATATTTATTTAAAAAATTATGTACAAAGGAGAAAATAAGGATTTTTCAAAAAGTAACAACTCGAAGATTGATTTTTCCAACGCAAATGTCTATTTTGGAAATCGATAGGTGTAAAAGAGGTAATATGGACTTTCCTTTAAAATGAAGGTTTCCAACTTAGCCTGCCTTTCGGTATAAAGTTCAAGTCTAAATCACCCATATAGCTTTGATTTCACTTTCTGCATACTTTGGGAGCAGGGAACCTGTGGTGCTTTGAATGACTTATTTTCTTGTGGAATTTTGTATAAAAAGGAGGCTTTGGATATGTTTCATCACCTCATTCCATTTTGTCTCCTTTACATCTTTCTTCTTCTCTTCTATATAAATGGATCTTCCGGTGTCCGAGGCCTTTCTTGCGTACCTCGAGGGTTTAGAAGAATTGTGTCTCTACAACATCAACTAAGAAGCCTTTAGTTTACATGAGGGGTCTTTGTTTATTAATCATCCAATACACTGGAACCTTCTAAAATAAGTGGTATAGTTATAGTACCCTAAAAACCATGTTTTTCGGTTTGGCTTTGACGAGGTGTGCCCTACCTATGATGAGTTCTCTGCGATGCTGGATGTCAGCTCCTGTGTAATGATAAGTATACCGAATTTATCATGTTCTCCTCAGATGTCTTTGACGGATTCTTTTCACATCTCCCCCAGTTTCTAGTCCACTTGTTCATTAAGGAAATATTATCCTCCCGATAGTCATGCATTTGGTGTGCCAGGGGGATTTTTCTCACAATGTCTTGGTCGGAACTGTTGCTTTGGGTTTGATTGCCAAGATTTTGTTGGTGATGGGCGACCTGACTGCTGAACTTGAGTAAAAATAATAGTGGTATGGTTGTCCTACCACTGTAGTCATGCGACGATAGTGTTAATTGAGACTTTGAATGGTTTGGATGCTGGAAGCAAGGTTAGGATAGATTTTTGTGGGGGAGTTCTGTCATGTTGTTCATGTGTCTTTTTGAGAGACTGCACCTGGCGGCCCCTCCCGAGTACCCTTTGTCGAGTGTTCACATTTTTTTACTAGGACCTTCTTTAGCTTTGACCCATTGATGGATAACTAGGTTAAATGTCTTGTGGATCACGTGGTTCGATGCCTTTGATTTTTTGTACCATAGTGGGGGAAATTTTAGCCCATTTTACATTTTAGGGAATACTGGTATGTGCAGTTAGTTGGTCTTCATTAGACTTTTTTTTACTTTCCTTGGTGGCTTCTACGCGACGTAGGATGGGAGCACATTGTGCCTCCTGCATAACTAACTTCTTTCCTATGGAGGACTTAATCGAGTTATTGAGGATGATTTTGGGGCCCTTATGGCAGCACCTTCGTCCATCTACCTTACTGTCATTATTCATTGGAAAGGGTGAGTTTATATTCGAAGATTATTTGAAATGGTTATGTAAATTAGTGGTTGAAAAGATTTTAGTGGAGGAGACTGGGCAGAGATGGCTTGTCATGTTTGATACCATAAAAGAAGGTTTTATGGTTTCATCAGAATTTATTAAGGTATAACATTGCATGGAGCACATCCGGAAAACTAATTAGGAGTGGGATATCTAGGGGTCCATGGGTAGGTAATGATGATGAGGTAGGACCATCTAGTAGCTGAGGAAAAGGTTTTAAGAAGATGTCTTTGTGTTCGTGGGGAATTTGTGTTTGGTTAGGTGTTTTGGTATGTTTTTATATTTTTTGTGAAGAAGGTTTAGTGGTAGGCGATGGTAGGTTATATGAGGGTTGGAAAGGGAGTGGATTTTTTTACTCATGTCGCTGATTCATCATGTATTAACCATATTCCTAATTAAATAAAATAAAAGTAATTTTGACATATTTTGTTGTGTATTTTTAATGAATTTCGTATTTGAACTGTTTATAGCAATCACCAGGGCAAACATAATCCTTTCATCAGTTTAAATGATGACATGGATCACTGTTCTCGAGAGAAAAAATAATAGCATTTTGTGAGAAACAAAGGATTGTTCCCATATGTGTTTTATGGGTTGCCTATGTACCTCAATGGGTTTTAAAAATTCAAGAGCTTCATTTTAAAAAAGCGTGTTTTGACAGCATTAGGTCCCACGTAGTTCTAAGTAAGGGAAATGAAGTGTTTTTTTAGAATATAAGGATAATGGGAAGAGTCGTAATGCATCGCGAGTTCAGACAAAGGGTAGAACATTTTTGGATAGTCCAGGTTGACTAGACACGCCATTTCTACTCCGTTGAGATTTATGAGCATAGCGATGCAACCTGACAGGATTTCTTCACACTATAAGGGCCACCCCAATTAGTTTTGAAATTTCCCCTTAGATCTTAGATGAGTTCTACCATTTATTTAACGGAAAGATATCCTTATTGGACACCACGATCCTTGACTTTCTTATTGAATGATCTCGCGATTCGATAATAGTACCCTTGTGTGTGGTGTATATCTTTTAGTCTCTTTTCATCTGGGAGTGAGTGTTCATTGTAATGAATCTGAAGTCAGTCTTCCTCACTAACATTTCTTTCTGGCATGACACGAAAAGAAGGAACTTTTACTTTGAAGAGAAGAATCGCCTCCATGCGATATACTAGAAAATAGGGGGTAGCCCGAGTGGGTATCCTTATAGAGGTGCAGTAGCCCTAGAGTCATATGGGATCCAATCGGCCTAGTCTTTTTAGATTTTAGTCATCTTATTGATGTTGTTTTAGGATCTTTTTACGACTTTGATAACGTCGTTGGTTTGGGGTTGGTAGGGAGAAGACTCGTGTCTTCGGATTCCATACTCATCGACTAATTTTTTGACCTCACCCTTGAAGTGGAGTCCATTATCTGATACCAACTCGTGGGGTACTCCATATCATCAAATGATATTATTTATTATTAACTTGGAAACTTTCTTCGCATTCAGTACCACGTATGACTCGGATATGACCCATTGTGTGAAGTAGTCAATGGAGAATATGATGAATCCAAGCTCGTTAGAAGCTTTAAAAATACCCTTCCCTATTGTGTCTATGGCCTTGGTAGACAAGGGCCAATGAAAGGTCTTGTTGTATAATTCTTGGGGAGGATAGTATTGAAGGTTAACAAACTGTTGGCATTTGAATCATCTCTGAACAAAGGGAGTGCAGTCTTGGATCATGGTGGTCTAATAGTACATTTGACGGATGATTTTCTTGGAAATAATGTGACTATTCATGTGACCACATTCACCATTATGGATTTAATACATCTTTCTTAAATTCTAGCCCCTGATATACATGTAAAATGGTTCCATAGAAGTTTATCTTGAAAAGTTCTTTATTGTAGAGAATGTAATAGGCATGTAGTTTGCAAAAGGTTACATAGTCTTTCTGATACGACACAAATATTGCGTATTTCACCCGTTAACCGACGCGTTATTAGCCCCCTCGAGTATATTAATCCCTATATTTATGCTCGTTAACCAGAAAACCTTGGATTTGTTTAGATATATATATTTTTTAGGGGTTAATTGAGATTTTATAGGTATTTGGATGCTTAGTATGAATTTCATTCGCTTTTCGATGAAGTTTCATACAATTTCGCATGCGCAAGGGAAATTTAGTCATTTCACAGTTTGGGAGTCTATCCCAACATCTTCATGGAAGTTGTATACCACTGAACGAGCTTCATGTGGCCTCAAACGGTGCACGAATCCGAATCCTAACGAAGAAGTTACGGGAGTTTTAGAGGAAGGGAATTTTAAGAAATAAAAACTGGGGAGAACGTAGCCTGGCTAAAACCTGAACCATCGATCGATCGACTCCTAAATTTTTTCTTTGTTTCGAAGACAGTGTGCATTTTTCTGAACCATCCATCGATCGACCCTTGGGTTCGATCGATCGATCCCCTATTTTTTACAACATTTTCTTCCTTTTAATTTCTTTCTTCTTTTCTTTTCCCTAACTTACAATATAAGAGGTATTTGTTGTAATAAATGACATACTTAGTTTTGATAGACATTTAAGGTTAGGGTTTGGTTTTGAGATCTCATCTTCATTTCTCTTTGGGGTGACATCCATTTGGGTCTGTAAATTGTACTATTGATCATCCTCTCCATTAATCTAGTTGTTTTTCCTTAATTTCTTGCTTTGTAGTTTCATTTCTTGCTTTGTTAATTAGTTGAAGTTATTTATGTATTTCTTTAATTAGTTTAATTAGTGTAATTTGGTTTATTTCCATGTCGTGCCCCTAGATAAATAGGGTCGGGGCTGTGTTCCGCCATTGACGGGCCTCGATCTTCGAAAATTTGATTTCATGTAAAATTACATTTAATTGAAACCGCGTGTATTAAAGTTTGATTGTTATGCGTTTAACTTTATTTAACACGCAACTTTAGTGTTTATAGCGATAATCCGAATTCAATCCACATGTGACCTTTTTTGATTAAATGTTTATTCAAGCAACTTTTGGTGAAATTCCTTCTTGCGTGAAGTTTATAATTAACTAAAAATGTTTGGTTAAATGTTTTCGAACCAAAATTCTAAGTAGTAGTTGTTTCGATGCATGTGGTAGGACGCGATCCCGATCCTCTCTTTACTTTTGTGTAGCATAGCTTATTCTTTTCTTTTGTCACCACAACCACCCATCACTTTTTCTTTTATTTATTTTACACTTTTATTCCTGATGTAATTAATCAATTACCAATGTAAAATTCAATCACTCCTTGTGGATTTCTTACGATACCCGACTTACCGTTGTGCTTTCCTCGCAAGTGTAGTAGTAGTTTACATTTTTGCATGTAGAGCTGGAGCCGAAATCAATGACAGTGTCCCTACACGAACACTTGGTTGCCCCTCGCATCAAAATGGCGTTGTTACTGGGGAGTGTGTTTTAGATAGTGACTGTTTTATTATTTCGTAGTATTTTCCCTTTCCTATTTGTATTCTTTGTTTTAACCTTTTTTGCAGGATAGCATACTTGAGATCAAAGAAACTTTGATTCGCGATTGCTCACTTTCTTGCTCGGATTCTCCATCTACGAACAATTTTATTAATTATGTCTTTCTTTTGTAGTTATTACGGTCATTCTAATGACTCCTACTTTGGGGATAATTTTCAAGTTTTCCATTTTGAAGATTTTCTTGAGAGAAAAACATGAAAATAAATATCAGAATGAAAATTGTTATTGTGGATTCACTATTTGAATCCAATGATGACTTTTATTTCGATGATTTTGAAGACGAGTTTCAACCAAATGAGGAGTCCGAGGCTCTTGAGACGAGGAAACCTACTTTGGAAGAAACCCTCCTTCTTTTCCTCCAAAGTGTGGTTGATGATAGCGATGATGAACTGAGAGTTGAAGCATTTTGCAATGAGCTTGATACTTTTTTGCATATCAACGAGGAGGTGGAAACTAGTGTTTCACCTTATCTTTTTGAAGAATCTGTTATTGAAAATGAGTCGCTTTCCCCTGAACTTCAATCCCCTTTCGGTGATGAGTTGATTGAGATTGAAGTTATTTCATCACCATATTCATTTAACGTGATCCAACCATTAGAATTGCCCGTTGATTCCTATGAGTCGGTAGAAATTATTGAAACTTGTAAACATTTTGCCCATGAGGACTCGTTACCGGACCTGTTTGCGATGGACTTTTCCCCCTTTTGTGCACCATCTACCATTCCAATTAAAAATTCTTGGGGAGATGAATTCATTTTTCATGGGTCCCAAGTGTACCTTTCCCCCTTTTTATCCAAATCCCCCTTCACCCTTCCTAAATTTCAAATTGGCGATGGTTTAATTTTTACGCCTAACACATGCCTTCCATTGTTCAAATAGAATTATCATTTTTCGGGAGGCATGCATGTTCGGGAGGGTCCATTGTTGATCCTTCAAATTCAAATTATGTTTTGGATGGACCCTCAAATGTTTAGACTTGTCGTACATAGTTAATTAGAAGTCCAAAATGTAGGTCGTACATAATTAGCCTTTTCGTTTCTTTAACTTTTCTTTTCTTTTTAATTTTGTCTACTGTTATTATTTAAATTTTCGTTATTTCTTTTCGGTATGCTTGGTTCAAACATTTTTTGTAGGTTCAACGACCTTGAATTTGCAGAGATTGTGCGTCCCGGACATGCGGTTGTAATAATAACTGAAAAATGAGCTTACTCACAAAAATATTTTCTTCATTTTGCACACACTTATACTTACTTAGTTGCATTTGTGTTTTTTTGTTATTTTATTTTATTTTATTTTTATTTGTGTATGTGTGTGTGTATCGCTCATTGCAAATTTCGCACATATATTTTTGTTGTAGTGTATATATTTTTTATTTTTGTTTTTTATGCACATATATGTATAATTATATTATTTTATATATTAATTTTGAGTTTTCTCCAATTGTATTGTTCCAACAATTATTTCTGCTTCAATGTTGAATTTTATCCATTTATGAACACTTATTGTTGATTGCTTATTGTGTTTGTTCATGAATGGGGTTTGTTTGATGGTTCAATGGTCCTCACGAACCCTTATTCCACACTGTGCACGCCAAGTGTTCGCTAAAATGCCTAAACCAATTTTTCAATCCATTTTTAGCGCACATTTTTGTGGTTTTCACTCGTTGTCATACCTAGACACTTTTTGTCACAATGTGGAATATGTTCGCTCAAATTCACGCACTTACACACACCATTTCAACTAGTTCACTAACTAACTTTTAATTTCGCTTTAGAATTCTATTTGTTTATGTTTATTACTATTTTCTAGGTTGAAATGGCCAAGGTAAGGAAATATGATTCTACCAGGTGCGTGCCCACCCAGGGCTTTGATGGTTTCCGTTAGGAACAGGAACGTGATTGGTTCCAAGCCTACTTTCAGACTCCACATAGGCCATTAGCCTACCACTATGCTTGGAAGCTTGAGGATTTACATGAGGTTGCGCGTGTAATCCTGCACCGGCACAATTGGGATCCCTTTCTTGCTACAAATTGGATCATTAATGAGGAGTTGGTTCGTATATTTTATGCGACATTTGTTGTTGTGAAATGGAGGTTGACTTCTTACGAGGCCATGGTTCGGGGGGTACTGATTTAGTTCAACCGCTAGGATTTAACGAGATACATGGGTGTTCCAGACCTGTAGCAGTCAGTTAATTCTATGGATGGGGAGATGTTAGGGCTTACCACATTGATCGAGGAACTTGCACATGGGGAGGTATGGACTAATAAAAAAGATTTTCCCTCAGCTGCAATGGATGATTTGCCCAAATTATTTCATTACCTCAATGTGCACTCTATTATGGTTATAAGAAACTGATTAGAGGTGCACCATAAGCACATAGCATTTGTCTACGTGCTCGTCAATAACTTGGGCAAAATTAGTTTGCCCAACATTTTTTTAGACATGATGTATGCCTCTGCAAAGGAGAGAGCTCACACTTTTTCCCTCCCATTTCCTTCCCTCATCACACAGATTTGTTTATCACACTACTATCCTGAATTTGATTATGACTGCAAGAGTGTCCCCCTAAAGCTTCTAAAATGGGATAAAATCTCACAGATGTTGGGCCACCCTTGGGGCAGCCGGGTGCTAAGAGGCAGAGGTGAGAGGTGACTGGCCAGGTAGAGGAGGAGGCTGAGATCCGGTAGATGAAGGAGGGACAGAGTTCTCAGGTGCCACCCACATATTCTGACGCCCTCTTTAAGGCGTATGCGGCACTGTAAGGACAGAGGTGGGAGGAGACCCAGGTTAGGTGGGCTAATTTTGAGTCGCACCTAGAGCAGCAGAGGGCCGAGAAGAGACATAATAAAGAAGAGCGGCGGCATGAGTTACACATGCTGCAAGATATGATGAGAGAATTATATGTGCAGCACATTGGTCTAGATACGTCGTTCCCATCACATTTTCAGAGTCCCTATGATCCTAGTGGTTCCGGCCACTAGGTTGCTGTTGTGGGGTCATTTTTTTTGTATTTCTTTGGGACGGTTATTATTTTGTATTTTCCTTTTTATTTGTATTTCTTTCTTTTTATTAGTTGTAATGTATTAAGTTGTTTTATATTGAACTTATGAAATGATAAATGGTCATGTAGTTTGTGGTTGTGTATAGGATTTTGATGTGTGTGACCTTCCATTTTTATAAAATAAAATGTTCACCATCAATTCATCTAGTATTTTCACTTCAACTCCTCTATATTATTGTGACTGACGACATAATTTCTTTTAACTTAATATTTGGGAAAATATTTTTTCTTTATATTGTACTAACTTATTTTGTAGATTCGTTTGGACTCGTGCTTATGGAGATCACTCCAATTTTGGGTAATATCATTATTTTCCCATCTTTATGTTGTGTTCTTAATGGACACATTGGGGACAATGCAACATTTAAGTTAGGGGGTGTGGGATATTTATCCATTTCATGTTTAGTCATTGGATTTGATCACATTTTAATTACAAAGCAAGATTTTTGTTAAAAAATGAAAATTTTCAAAAATATTTTCTTTCTTTTTTATCCTTTGTTGGGCATTTTGCCTTTGTTTTCGATGATAAATTTTAATATATACCTGATCCAATTGACAACTCAATGATGCATATTCTCGATTTTAGAAGTTATTAGACTTAAGTCCTTAAGTCATTGATATTATGAATAACTTCATAAATTAAACTTTATCCCATGAGCACATGCACTTTGCTTATTATATTGATTTGGATTAAGATTTTTATAACTCGGTAATCTTTTATTGCATTGTATATACTTACACCGAGTATGCTTTGCACCTCCCGTCGTTGAATTATCTTTATGAAATGATCATAGGCAATCTTTGTTATATCTCCCAAATTAGCCTTAACCTCATCTTTTTCCCCTCGTCAACCCCTTTGACCCTAAATATTGCCTTTCATTTCATTACCCAAAATCTCATAATCAACTCTCAATTGGAGTTATACACCATACATATTACCTTCCATGCCTTTGTTTGGAATGTTACTTAGGATTGAATGATGTTATTTCTTGTGGTTACAATTTAAGCATATGAGAGTGAGAAAGGAAAAGAAAAGAAAGAAGTGAAAAGGAAAAGTAGAAAAACAAAATAAAACCAAAAGAAAACATGAGAAAAAGAAATAGAAAGTTTGTATATATGATGTATATTTTTCAATAAGCTTTGATTACTCTCTAATTGTTATATCTAATGCTTGTTTTGAACTTGTTTTTCAATTTTTGATATTGCCCACTATTTACCATTATCCCGAGTTTTCATCCCCGAACACTTTGAATCCGTACATATACCTTTCATTTCGTACCTTAACCCCAAACATACATTACAACCCTATTGAGTCCTATGTGATCCTAGGGTGATTTAATTTAAAAGTTGAAATAGTTTTGATAATCTGTGAAAATGCATTTTGCCTCTTTTAATGTGAAGTATCTTTCATTGAGATTACAGTTTTAATTTCATATATAGCGTTCTTCATTAGCAACATGTGCGTGGCCTAGTTTCCATTTACATTTACTCTTTTTGCCCGCATGTACCGTGTATTACCTCCCTTTTTTGAGTGATTTCATATGTTGAGTATAATGCCCGGTGAGGATCAAATAGATGCACACTTTTTTTTATCCGAATTATTTAAGTTTTTTTCCAATTCATACTATGTGTATGCTCTCCCGCTCCCACTTTTAAGGTTTCAATTCAATGAGGTGCATTCTATAATGTTAATAACTACGGACTTTGGCTTGAATTCGTTCAAAAAGCTAATAACATGTTTGAAATATTGTTTGGTGTTGTTGAGTTTGTCGCATGTTTGGTTCGGCCTATTTTGAGGAAACAATATGATGTTTGTGGGTTTCATCCCAGAAATCCCTCACGAGACGACACTCGTCCACTAGGGTAACCTAGGGGTTTAACGGTTTATTTCATATGCTAAATGCAATCGTTCGCTTGCGAAAGTGGCCTTATCCTTTTCTATCCCATTTTTTGTACTTGTATAATATTTTTGGTTTACTTTTAGTTCTTGTTTTTTCCCATTTCATTGTTAGGGAATAGCAATGTGTAAGTTAAGAGGTGTGATACGACGCAAATATTACAATTCAACCCATTAACCTACGCGTTATTGCCCCCCTCGGGTATCTTAATCCCTCTATTTATGCTCATTAACCAAAAAACCTCGAATTTTTATAGATATATGTTTTACAGGGGTTAATTGAGCTTTTATAGGTTTTTGGATGCTTATTATGAAGTTCAGACACATTTCGGTGAAGTTTAGTACAATTCCGCACGCGCAAGGGAAATTTAGTCATTTCAAAGTTTGGGCATCTGGCCCAACATCTTCACAGAACTTTTAATCCTTTGAGCGAGCTTCGCATGGCCATAAATGGTGCGCAAACATGAATCATAAAGAAGAAGTTACCGGGGTTCTAACGGAAGGGAATCTTAAGAAATCAAAACAGGGGAGAATGCAGCCTGACTGAAAGCTGAACCATCGATCGATAGACAAAAGGGGTAGATCGATCGACTCCTACATTTTTGCCTCGGTTCGAAGATAGTGTGCATTTTTCTTAACCGTCGATTGATCGACCCTTGGGTTCGATCGATCGATCCCCTATTTTTTTACAGCACTTTCTTCCTTTTCATTTCTTTCTTCTTTTCTTTTCCCCCAACTTACTGTATAAGAGATATTTGTTGTAATAAATGATATACTTAGTTTTGATATATATTTTATGTTAGGGTTTGGTTTTGAGAGATCATCTTCATATCTCTTTGGGGTGACATCGATTTGGGTTTGTAAGTTGTACTATTCATCATACTCTCCATTAATCTAGTTGTTTTTACTTCATTTCTTGCTTTGTAGTTTAATTTCATGTTTTTTTTTAATTAGTTGTAGTTATTTATTTATTTCTTTAATTAGTTTAATTAGTATAATTTAGTTTATTTTTATGTCGTGCCCCTAGATAAATAGGCTCGGGGTTGTGTTCCGCCATTTATGGGCCTTAAGATCCGAAAATTAGATTTTGTGTAAAATTGCATTTAATTGAAACCACGTGTATTAAAGTTGGATTGTTATGCGTTTAACTTTATTTTCCACGTAAATTTAGTGTTTATAGTGACAATCCGAATTTAATCCACACGTGACCATTTTTTATTAAATGTTTATTCAAGCAACTTTGGGTGAAATTCTTTCTTGCGTCAAGTTTATAATTAACTAAAAATCTCGGTTAAATGTTTTCGAACCGAAATTCTAAATAGTTGTTGTTTCGATCCGTGTGGTAGGACACGATCCCGATCCTCGCTTTACTTTTGTGTAGCGTTACTTATTCTTTTATTTTGTCACTATAACCATCCATCACATTTTCTTTGATTTATTTTACACATTTATTCCTAATGTAATTAATCAATTACCAATCTAAAATTCAATCACTCCATGTAGATTTCTTACGATAACC
The DNA here is from genome assembly GCA_949130495.1 of Sambucus nigra. Taxonomy (NCBI): domain Eukaryota; kingdom Viridiplantae; phylum Streptophyta; class Magnoliopsida; order Dipsacales; family Adoxaceae; genus Sambucus; species Sambucus nigra. Next base: position 396,650,180 of record OX422219.1, on the reverse strand, counting down.
GACTTACCACTGTGCTTGCCTCGAAAGTGTAGTAGTAGCGTAGGTTTTTGCATGTATAACGGGAGCCGAAATTAACGACATTGTCCCTACACGAACACTCAGTTCTTGTCTATGTCTCGAGGATACCTACCATGTTTAAGAAGTTGCCAAATGTCGTAATACCATATCCTGCGATGTATGAATTTTCTTAAATGACGAGATCAATGTGTTAATAGTGGGTGGATGTAGCTTATTTATGAACGAGAAAGGGTGCCATTGTTATTACTTCAGGCATGTTGACCATGAAAGCCAAGGTTGCTAGTGCGTCGGCTAGGTTATTCTTCGAATGAAGAAGGTAATGGAAGATGACCTTTTTGAATTGGGAGGAAAACTCTTCTAAATAGGAGTGGAAGGGTAGGAGCTTCTCGTCTTTAATTTTCCATTTTCGAATAATTTATCTAATGATGAAGGCAAAGTCCGTATAGATGTATATGCGCTTGATTATTTTCTCAAGGGAGATCTTAAGACCAATAGTGCATGCCTCGTATTCTGTCATGTTATTAGTGCAAGGAAAGACTAGCTTGATGGAAATGGGGGTGTGAGAGTAATCGGGATCGATTAGAAGTATCCTAATACCATATCCTTTTGTGTTGATACATCTATCAAATAACATATGCCACCTGATTTCCTACTGAGAGGGATAGAGGATGCCTTCATCTAGGAGCTCACAGATCCAAACTTTGGTTCCTTTCACAGGATGGTCAGAAAAATAATCTTAGATGGCCCTCCCTTCATGACTTTTTACGTAACATATATAATGTTGAAATTTGTGAGTAGCATTAGCCAGTGGGCCATTCCAATTTACAAAATGGGTTTCTCAAGTAGTCATTTTATGGGATCAATTCAGCATACTAGTTTGATGGGGAATGCAAGCATATAGTGTCATAGAATTCGCATGGCCTGGACTAAGGAAACATACGCCTTCTATAAGGAATTGTAGTTGACTGCATACTCAACTAGAATTTGATAAGTGTAGTATATCACTATCTCTTAGAAATATTCCTCAATGTATTGGGCTATAGAATCCCCTACTACAGTATTGCTGACAGTTAAGTATAGATGGATAGGAGACCTGGTTGTGGAAGCATGAGCACGGGAGGTTGGGTGGGGTATCGCTCGATTTGGTTAAAGGCTTCTTGAACGCCTCATTCCAAACTTTTGCTGAGTCCTTCTGAAGAAGTTTAAAAATGGGTTCGCAGATAGATGTTAGAATGTTGATGAACCGACTGCTGTAAAACAGCCTATCCAGGAATCCATACACTTCTTTCTCCATCTGGGGTGGTGGCATCTCGAGTATGTCTTTTAGTTTAGCAGGGTCTGCTTCAATCCTTTTCTCACTGACCATGAATCCAAGGAGTTTTCCTTTAGTAATGCCGAATACATACTTCTGTGGGTTGAGCTGCATCTGTTATTGTCATTATCGCTTAAAGAATTTTCTCAAGGCGGGGATGTTGCCTTCCCGAGTCTTGGATTTGATGGCCATGTCATAAACATAGACCTTGACTTCTTTGTTGATGAGTTTGTGAAGGATGGTTGTGGAGACCCATTACCAGGTAGTCCCGACATTATTGAGACCAAATGGCACGACTATACAACATAAAGTTCCCGATGGGGTGATGAATGCAGTTTTCTCCCTGTGGTCAGTGTGCATTTTAATCTGGTTATAGTCGGTGAATCCGTCGATGAATGACTTGAAAGCGTGGTTATTCATGTTGTCTATGACCATGTCAATATTGGGCAGAGGGTAATCATCCATTAGGGATGCCTTGTTTAGATCCCTATAGTTGACGAACATTCTAATTTTTCCTCCCAATTTTAGTATGTGGATGATATTTGCAGGCCATTTAGGGTATTCCACTACGCGTGTAAAACCCACGTTCAACTATTTGAATATTTTTTCTTTGAACTTGAGGGACTATTATATTCGGAGCATCCTTAATTTTTTCTTAACAATTTTGATCTATGGAAATATTTGGATTTCTTGCTGAATTATCTTCCGATCAATGTCGGGCATGTTGTCGTAGGGCCATGTGAAGACATCGACGAACTCCTTTAGAATCTCTTCGAATTGCGCCTTCTCATTCTCATTGAGGGTGGACACTATCCCAACCTCGCATAGATGGATACTAGAACCTAGATTAATAATAATAGTCTCATTATCATTAGTTTTAATGTGGTTACGTTATTTATTATTTTGCTTATTGAGATATTGGATGAAATTTTACAGAGAATTAGCTGAAGACGAGAGGAAGCTACAGAAACAAATCAGCTCAATCGGACCGTTCAATATTTTTAAATATTTTTTTCGCTAGACAGTTTTATATTTTGAGGACTCTTAGAGAGTTTTATGTTTTGAGGACTCTTCTATATAATAAAAATGCAATTAAAACTCCATTTTAATTCCGATTTCGAAATCGTTTGAAATTATCGCCTTTAAAAATAATAACCAACATACTTGAGCAATAAAAATAATTTTATCTCAAAATTTATTTTTCCTCTTTATTTCGAAAACACCCTAAAAATTACGCGGGTTGTTACACTTCCCCACTAACAATGGAATTTCGCCCTCGAAACCATCATCAAAACTTTGATTATAATCAACGCAAGGAAGAAAAGACACTCAAAATCCTCATTTATTTCATTCTCATGAAATACAACATTGAGAACCTCATCAAAAGAGGCCTCATTTACAGTGATATCAAAAATAGGAAAAACAGTAACAAGTTCAGGAATTTCTTGAATGTGGGTGGATAGTAGGGTTTAGTTGGGCTTGAGAAAGCTGGAACGAGTTGGCATGCCAACCAAGGAGTGTTGCTTTAGCAGTTGTGATCTTTGTGAATGATCATGATGGCCCAAACTGTTGGCACATCATGCAGAGAATCAACCCCAGTGTCTATTGTGACACCTCGACAAATTAAATACCGGGTGATCAGTCCTTTATTAAATTAAATCAGAATATCCAATTCGTTCATTCTTACCATCACTATCGAAAAACAATTTCAGTTATTACTCACCTAATAATTAATTAAGCTAAGCGTCAAAACTTTTCTAATTTTAATATAATTAAATCCATACGATCATACAAAGATAAATAAGTGACATTCCAACACAACTGAATTAAAATTAAATAAATTTAAATGTAACTAGAATAATCTCTCCACTTGGAATATCTCAATATCACCATCCAAAAATAAATGATAATAGTATCAATATAAAACCGGTACAATATCCGAAATGGAAATGAAACTACTTGAATCTTGGGCGACATGACCTACATGAGCTGAATACTATAAAAATAGGAATCAATAAAATGAAAGCATCTACTCCAAAGCTGCATCTCTAGAAACTCATCAAAATATCCATCCTCTAAGTCGGGCGTCCCTCAAGCTGGTAATATAGATATAGTAGGGAAGATAATATGTAAGTAAACGAGTCAGTGCCCGATTATAAAAGATTTTGAAAATGCAATTAAGCAGGTATTATGTACATGTTAGTTCTCGGCTCTCACTTGAGAATCTCACCTCTCATCTAGTGTGCACGCCTAACGTACCTTATTATTCCCTTAAACAAGGTTCTGAATTATCCTCCTATCACTTATCATTATCCCGTATTTTGAACACAATACTTTATTTAAATAAACATGTTTGTTTATCTTTAAGATGAACTAGGTCTTTAAATATTAAGTTTTCACTTACTTAATTCAATTCAGATTTTATTATTCACTTTTTATCTACTAAATCACATAATACATCACATTATAGTGTGTTATATATATATATATATATATATATATATATATATATATATATATATATTATATACGGCACCCCCCAGACACAACTGTTGTGCATGCATACTCTGGTCTCATGTCCTGGTTAATCACTCACTACATAACGAACAATTGGTTTGGCAACTCTCACTAACCATAAATCTCATAACACAAATATTGGAGGCGAGCATACTCCCCATCCAAATGGGTCACGTACATACCAACGATCTCATTCAACCATCAAAACTATCATTCATACCAATAGCATGTGTCCAAGGTCCTATGCTGAGTGTACGAATCTAAATCCCCCCAAATGGGTCCAATCGAAATAAGACCGTGCACAATGTGAAACCTCACATAGCAAGTAACGTAGGTATGTCATACACAAAATAAATCATAATATTGGTATTTATGCCACCTATATATACATCAATAGGGCATACGCACAACCCATAACAATTCCCTTGCGTAGTATATTTATATCTCGAATATCCTACGTATTTATAGATTATAACTTTACTTATTAACATATATTTCTCGAGATTTCTCATCACTCGAAAGTTAACCATTATTTCTCAAATAGATTTTAATAGGTAATTATCCAACACCCTACTGGTCCATGTCATCCCAAATCCCGTATTTTCTCAAATTCATAATAATCTCAAATATGCTTATTCTTCGATAAACTCTAATTACTTTTAATCCATTATTCTACTCTCCAGGATTAATTCACAAATAATAATTTTCGGGTCTCAATTACCACCCTACTGACCTTCCCTAAATCCCATAATGCTATAATTAATTTACACTAATCCTTATTGGAAGTGGGGAATTTAATCAGCCTTAAAAAATCAACATGTGAATTCCGGAGCAGTCGATCGATCGATTGACTGTCTGGGATCGATCGATCGACTGTCTGGGATCGATCGATTGAACTAGTCGATCGATCAATATTCAAGGTTGATCGATCGATCAATCAGGTATAAGCCTACTGTTTCTGCGTATGGCCTACGGGTTTACCCAATTTTTATCCTAAAATCCTCTATAATAAAATCCCAAACTTATTATAATTCATTCCACATGATATAACATTACATATAAATGATTTACAATCATTAAACAATCCTAAAACATCAATAGGTTTGGATTAACAAGTTATTTCTCCTAATTTCCAGAAATTCCATCTTTTATCATTTCTCCAAGAACATCATATAAAACCTAGTTTTCTTTATCAATTGATTCCAAATTTGTGGATTAATATATGTAATCAGAAGAAGGTTTATTCTACATAATTCGTAAATCAGTGATTCCATTAACATCATCATGGTTTATCTCTACATCATGCAATTTTCTCAGAATTATATAACTATCCTAACATGGGAATTACACATGCTAATTTGTACAGATTAAGTCACTTGCCTTTAAATTGAAGTTCTGAACCTTTGGGAATGTTTTTCTACGGGTGGTCCTCTGAATTTTTCGTCCAAGTTCCGGTGGCGATGATGGTGTAGAGTGACCTTTGCCTCTTGGCTTCCTAGAGGTGTCTTTTCCTTTCTCCAGAGAATTCTCTCACTCTCCCTAAGTGTCTTCCTCTAATTTTGGTGAATGAACTGCGTTGTTACCAACTCTCCAACTTATATAAAATCTCTAAAATTCGTGGGTTCTATTCACCTCATTTGGAAAATGATCGAAATACACCTCTGGGTGTCTATTCGGTTCCAAAGTGTCCTGAGACCCAAATCAAACACTCAAGTAGACTTTTTCTACTATTTAAACCCTTGTGGACATTTTGACACAGTAAAAAATAATCATTTGGATGACCTAAAAATATTTTTCTTTTAATTCCTCTAAATTTAGTCCCGACACGACTCACATGCACGTCCTGACTTAATTCTTATAATTGTCGTATTCATCACTCGCGATAGTCTTTATTAAATCATATAAAGTCATAATCATATATTAATTTTAGTCACTAAGTAATATTCAACTAATATCACATATCACTTTACTGTCGAGTAATATTTAAATCCGGATTAATTTTAAATATCTCACAATAAATCCTTAGTAATACCATTTTAAAATCATTAAAAAATTACGGGGTATGACATACTTCCCCCTAATAACGGAATTTCGTCTTGAAATTCGGAAAAAGGGTATACCTGGTAAAAATAAATTCGGGCATCTATCGCGTATATCATCCTCATGCTCCCAAGTAGACTCCTCCACATTATGGTGTGCCCATTGAACACGCACAAGCGGAACTACCTTCGATCGTAACCGTTTCTCACTACGGTCTAAGATCACCGTTGATCGCTCCGCGTAAGAACTACTTGGCTGTAAATAAACTTTCTCCAATGCAATATGAGTGTGCACCAACTCATCTCTGAGATACCACCTCAACAAAGAAATATGGATCGCATCATGTATACGATGCAAGTGCTCCGGCAGTCCAAGTCGGTATGCGACAAGTCCGACCCTATCAATAATAGGAAACGGTCCTACATATCTTGGATCCAATTTCACTTTCTTCCCGAATCTCATGATTCCTTTCATAGGAGACACGCGTAATAACACCTAGTCCCCCACATTAAACTGCTAGAAGAACCGCTTGGCATCGACGTAGTTTTTCTGTCTATCCTGGGCTACCCTAATGAGACTCCTAATCATTTCAATACTGGTAGACGTGTACTAAATCACTTCCATACCATGTAACTTGTTGGCCCCCACCTCCGACCAACATACAGGAGAGCGACATGGTCTACCATATAATGCCTCAGATGGGGACACACCAATGGTTAACTGATAGGAATTATTATAGGCAAATTCCACCAATGGAAGATACTGATCCCATCTCGCTCCAAAATTCCATAATACACATGTGTAACATATCCTCTAGCATTTGGTTAGTACGCTCGTCTGCCCATCCGTCTGTGGGTGATAGGCCACTCTCAATCACACCTCGGTACCCATAGCCTCGTGAAAACTTTCCTAAAATTTGGAGACAAAGATCTTGTCTCGACAGACACAATATATAGTGGTACCTTATGTAACCTCACTATCTCGGCTATAAAGAGTTGTGTATACTGCCTCGTCGAAAAATTAGTCCGAACTGAAAAGAAATGAGCTACCTTAGTCAAACGATCCACAATTACCCATATAAAATCGTGACCCCTTAGAGTAGTAGGTGACCCAGTGATGAAGTCCATGGAACTGCTCTCCCATTTTAACATTGGAATCTCTAGTGGCAGAAGCAACTCGGCTGGCTTCTGATGATCCACCTTCACTAACTGACAGGTAGCACACTTAGAGACGAACTCAAAATGTCTCTCTTCATCCCTCGCCACCAATACTATCTTCGAATATCTTGGTACATCTTATCCCCACCGGGATATACCGTAAATTAGGATCCATACGACTTTGACATCACTGCGTGCCGTAACTCTTCCCCTTTCAGAACAATAAGTCTACCATTAATGCATAAGCATCCCTCTAAACTCACTGAGTAATACTCTTCTTCCCCGACCAAAAATTTTAGATTTATTTCTTGACAAAATGGATCCGCTACCTGTGCCTGCACTTACCTCATCACAATCTGAGGAGTAACGATCATAACTGACATAAATAACCTAGCAACGGCATCTCGATAGCCAAGTTCTTTCCAGTTTTCCTTCCACACCGTGGTTATTTCACCCTCAGGCCTACAACTCAATACATCTGCTACCACATTAGCCTTCTCTGGGTGATAGTGTATCTGAAACTGATAATCTTTCACGAATTCCAGCCACATATGCTATCGTATATTCAACTCTCTCTGAACGAACAAGTATTGTAATGACTTGTGATCCATGAATAGGTAATTTTTTTTAACCCAACAAATAATGTGTCCATATTCGAACGGCAAATATGACTGCTGCTATCTCCAAGTCGTGGGTAGGGTAGTTCTTCTCATGAGGCTTAAGTTTCCTATAGGCATAAGCTATAGCATGCTCTTTCTGTTGTAGCACGCCACCTAGTCCCTATAGCGATGCATCAGTGTATACTAGGTACTCCACTCCTGGCCCGGGCAGTTCTAGTACGGGTGATAAAGTTAATTTATTCTTCAATTCATTAAATGCCAACTGACACGAATCATCCCAAATAAACTTTATGCCCTTACGGGTTAGATTTGTCATCGGACCCACAGTATTCTAAAAGCCCCTAATAAATCGTCTATAGTAACCAGCTAATCCCAAGAAACTATGGACTTCAGTCGGTGTCGTGGGTTGTCCCCACTCCCTCACCGCTGATACTATACTAGGATCCACTGTTAAAACCCTTTCTGACACTATATGCCCTAAAAATTGCACCTCCCGGAGCCAAAATACACACTTTTCATACTTGGTATACAACTCATGCTCCCGTAGTGTCTGTAGGACCCTTATTAAATGCTTGACATGTTCCTACATGGTACGAGAATAAACCAGGATGTCATCTATGAAAATAATGACAAACTGATCCAGGAATTATTTAAACACCCTATTCCTTAAGTCCATAAATACAGCCAGTGCATTGGTTAACCTGAATGGCATAACCAAAAACTTATAAGATCTACATCGTGTCAAAAAAGAATTCTTCGACACATCTTGCTTCCTGATCCACAACTGCTGATATCCAAACCTTTAGTTTATCTTTGATAAGTACCCTGCTACTCTCAACTTGATCAAATAAGTCATCAATGTGGAGTAAAGGATACTTATTCCAGATCGTGACTTTATTAAGTTCCTTATAATCCACACATAATCGTAAGGATTCATCCTTCTTCTTTACATACAGAACTTTGGCACCCCAAGGTGAGGTACTCCTATGGATGAATCCCTATCCCAGTAACTGTGCGATCTGGTCCCTCAACTCCCTCATCTCTGCAGGAGCCATACGGTAGGGGAACGGGCTATCAGTCGAGTGCCTAGTGCTGAGGCAATCACAAACTCAATCTCCTTGCTCAGTGGTAACCCTAGTATGTCTTGAGACACATATGTGAATTCCCTAACAACAACCATCGAATCAAGGGAAATCATAACTCCTGTAGAGGTCTCCTCCTCTATATAATATAAGTGAGTGGACTATCCTCCCTCAGGGCGAGGCATCACCGCTAAAAACATCTCCTGACATGGGATAGAAAATATAATTCTCCTACTGAAGCAATCAATTATGGCTCTATAAGCGACAAGCCAATTCATCCCAATAATAACATCATATTCGGACATGTCTAAAATAAGCATATTAGCTGGTAAAACCAGACTCCCAATCTCTATATTCAAACTCTAACATATAAAAAAAAATAGGCGCCCCACTACCCAATTGGTAAGTCTACATAAGTACCTTAACTGCTGACCATATCTAACAACCCTATGGCCCATGCAAAATTAGTGGCTATTAAATAATATGAAGTCCTTGTGTCAAACAAAGTACGCCCCATGGCCCCAGAAATAGAAAACATACCCTCAACTGCGAGTGGTGGCTGCTAAACGGCTGCTTGTTGGACGTTGTACACATGCCCATACTATAACTACCCCTAATGTGGTGGGGTGATGGGAGCAATGGCTGGTAAGGCTAAAACATATACTGGTGTTGGAAGGGCAGCCGGAAACATAGGCCTCTGTGGCTCCTGCAACACAGCCTGTTGATGGGGTTTCTTACCCTTATATGGGCACTCCTACTTCCAATGGGCAATACTGTGTGACACCCCGCCTAATTAAATACCGGGAGATCACTCCTTTATTAAATTAAAAATCAAGGTGACCAGTTGGTTCATTCTTAGCATCACTGTCGTAAAAATAATTTTTTCCAAATTAACACCCTACATAATTAAGATAAGTGTCAAAACCATTTTTCAACATTTCTAACCAAATTATATTTTTAAAGAAAATTTATTTATTTAATTAGTAACAACATTTTCAATAAGTAAGAATCATACAACAATTATCCTGGAACATAATCCAATTACTTTAAACATTCAACATCCAAAATCCTAACATTTAAAACATAATGTAGAACATACAAGCTGAATAAATCCCAAAGTAACAGTACGAGAAATAACTGAAATACAAATGTCGCAACAAAACAGATAAATAGTGGAAAGGGCTACACATGCCCCAATAACTGAGAATCATAGGAGTGGAATCAAGTAAATGAAATCGTCTAAGCAAGTGGCCTGCAACTCCCACCTAAGCTGCAGCACATTCCTTCCAAGGGATCCTAAGCAAGACGCCCCTGTGACTGGGCACCTGTAGTACATACATATATATATATATACAAGAGAGAGAGAGAGAAAAATGAGTCAGAGCCCGATAGTGTATATGATTTAAAAATTGTTTAGCAAGTATTTAAATTGATACAGGCCAATGCAACAACATATTAGTGTGACACTCTCTTGATAAATTATCACCTCTCTTCTAATGTGCACACCTATCGCACTAACCCTCCCAGTGGTCTAACTAATCATATATCACGCTATCCTTTCCCAATGGTTTAACTTATCTAGGTTATTCGCAGGATTCAAAATTTAACGATTCAATTGTTTGAAAAGAATATTTCAATTAGTAACCAAAGTTCTCACTTTAACTTTATTAATCAATAAAGTTTTCCAGTGTCATATTATACTTTCTCAAGACAAGTATTTACAATTTGAGTCATCAACCATGTCCTACATATCAAATCACAATAGGCAGTTCTAGATTTCAGAATTTCATATATATATTAACTACTCATAAAATATATATATATCATAACAGCACCCCAAATAAAAACTGTGGTGCGGGCATACTCTACTATCCAATCCCCGTATCACTCTTACTAAGGGAAATACAAATTCGGAATCACTCTCGAACTGTATTAACACATACTCAAACAAATTGAGGCGATGCATAGATTCCAAGTCTCTAAGAGGATGGCATATGTCTGGGTCTCTTAGGACCGTCTGAACTATCACTGCGATAGCCTGTACCAAGGATATCTATACACAAACAATATGAGGCGAAGCATAGATTCCAAGTCTCTAAGAGGAAAGCACATACCCACGTCTCTTAGGACCGTCTGAACTATCATTCTGATAGCGTGTACCAAGGATATCAATATTCTAGGGTACAAGTCAATATCCCCCATAAAGGTCCCATCGAGATAAAACTGTCCCAGCGCGGTAACCTCAGGGATAACAAGTAGCGTGGGCATGTTTTTCACACATAGATAGTATATGAATACACAATCATATAACTATACTAATATTACCATATCAATATTGGGTATATTCTCAAATCCCATAATTACGACTTTTATCCATATTATCATATTTTAGTAAACACTTATAACGGTTCGTTTCTAACCTTGATTCGGTATTATTCCAACGTACCACACAACCCTCATGACTTTATTCTCCCAATTATAAAGTTCAGTAGGTATACACATTTTTCCCGAAGTAACTCTCTTACGTGTCTCTCTCTTTAAATCATAAATTCACCGACCCTTAAGTAATTATCCAAAAATACAATCTTTGCCCGACGTCAAAGGTCCCCAAATTTATTCACATGTCCTATTGGTCTTCCCTATCTCCCAAAACATTTTATTAAGGATGCCCAAGAATTATTTCACAATAAATTGAATTTAACTAACTTAAAAAGGGAAATAGGAGTCTGCTAGGAGGGGTCGATCGATCGTGGTCTGGGGCTCGATCGATCGAACCTTCGATCGATCGAAGCTATGGGCTCGATCGATCGATCAAGCAGGTATTGCGATTTATGAAGTTTTGCAGTTACGGGTTCTAACACATTTATACATCCAAATTCAAGTTTTACATTCCCAAACGTCCAAAGATTCATACTACTAACATTATATCTCCATATTAGGTATTTCCAACGTAAAGCATGTGGATTTCTATCATTATACATGGATTAACAGCCCAAAAATTATCATAATTATCAAGAACCCCAGAATTCTTCTAACAAGTATTTCCATAAATTTCTTCTTATAAACATCATAATTTCGTGGGTAATTCCTCTACATGGCAAGGGTTTCCAGAATTATCAATTTATCCATCACTACATCCTATCTCAAATCTTTGGTTTTCTTCCATAAAAACTCATTCTAATTACTCCTAAACTAATATGAAAGATGCTCCAATGAAATAAGAAAGATAAACGCTTCCTGGGGTTTTTGGTGTTCTGATTTGCAGATGATTTTGGTGTGGTTGCATTCCCCTTCGCGCGATCTACGCGTTGGTGGTGGTGGCGGTGTAACCGGATGGATTTTTAGCCTTGTATTGCCTTGTAAGCTCTCTCCTTCCCTCTCCTATGGCCGTCACTTGTCTTTGGTTGTTCTAACCCTAGAAGACAACCTTAGACATCTGATATACCCCTTGAATTTTCGTGGGTTTAATTCCCCAAAAATGTAAAATGTCAAAAATGCCCTCCTGGGGTACCAATTAGGCCTAAAAACGCCCCGAGACCCAAACTAAACCCCCGGGTACACTTTTCTGACTATCTCGACCCTTTCGGACGCATTGGCGTACTCAAAAAGACCATACGAACGACTTATAAAATATTCACTTTTATTTATCAATATTTAGTCCTGATGCGACACGGGCGCGTCCCGACTCAATTTCCAAAATTGTCATTTTATTCACTCGTGACATTCAATATAACCACTATTATATATTACTTTGCTCATTAGTAATATTTAATAAATTTCCCATAATTACTAACTCTCATCACGTTAATAATTATAACATAATTAATTTCCGCTTTTTTATTAAGTAATTAACTCACATTAAATTTAATAAATCCCCAAATTAATATAGCATAAAAATACGGGGTATTACATACTTCCCCCATAATAACAGAATTTCATCCCGAAATTCAGAAAATAAGGCGTACCGGGTAAGAATAATTCCGGATATCACCCGCGCATATCTGCCTCGCGCTCCCAAGTGGATTCCTCCACATTATGATGTTCCCACTGGACCCGTACAAGTGGAACTATCTTCGACCTCAATCTCCTTTCACTATAGTCTAGGATAGCCACCGATCTCTCCTCGTAAGAGTTGTCAGGCTGTAAGTCTATCTCATCTATCGCGATGTGAGTATGGGCCATATCATCCCGAAGATACCGTCTCAACGACGAGATGTGTAATACATCGTGAATGCGATATAAATGCTCTGGTAGTCCCAATCTGTATGCTACCGGCCCAATCCTCTCGATAATGGGAAATGGTCCCACGTGCCTCGGGGCCAATTTCCCTTTCTTCCCGAACCTCATCACTCCTTTCATAGGAGATACACGCAGTAACACTTGGTCTCCCACATTAAACTCTCAGAATAAACGTTTCGCATCGGCGTAGATCTTCTGCCTGTCCTGGGCTACTCGAATGCGACTCCTGATCATCTCAATGCTTGCGGAGGTTTCCTGAATCAACTCCGGTCCAAGTAACTTATAATCCCCAACCTCGAGCCAACATGTTGGGGAACGACAAGGTATGCCATACAGAGCCTCAAATAGAGCCACGCCAATCGTGAACTGATAAGAGTATTATAAGCAAACTCTACCAGTGGAAGATGTGGCTCCCAACCTCCTCCAAAATCAAGAACACACATGCGTAGCATATCCTCCAACATCTAATTAGTACGCTATGTCTGTCCATCAGTCTGTGGGTGATAAGATGAACTCAACCTCAACTCAGTACCCATAGCCTCCTGAAAGCTTTCCCAGAAATGTGACACGAAAATCTTGTATCTATCTGACACAATATTCAGGGGCACCCCATGTAATCTGACAATCTCAGTAATGAACAATTGAGCATACTGACCCGTGGTATAGTCTGTTCGCACCGGTAGAAAATGAGCCACCTTGGTCAAACGGTCTACAATCACCCAGATAGAGTCGTGGCCCCGCTGTGATGTAGGCAACCCTGTAATAAAATCCATGGAAATACTCTCCCATTTCCACGCGGGTACTTCCAATGGCTGAAGCAATCCTGATGATTTCTGATGGTCCACCTTCACCAGCTGGCAGGTAGAACATTTGGACATGAACTCAGCAATGTCCTTCTTCATCCCACTCCACCAGTATTGCCTCCTCATATCCTGGTACATCTTATCTCCTCCAGGATGTACTGCAAATCGGGACCCGTGATATTGGGTCATCACTTCATGACTTAGTTCTGCCCCTTCTGGAACCACTAACCTTCCATTAAACCTCAAACCCCCATAAGAACTAACATAATAGGAATCAAAACCCTCGGCTAAAAGTCGTACAATTTGCTCCTGGCAAAATGGGTCTGTGGTTTGGGCCTGTATTACCCTCATAACAATCTCGGGTGTGACTGTCATAACAGATACGAAGGGATGAGCAACTGCGTCCTGGTGACCCAACTCCTTCCACTTCGCTTTCCAGACGTTCTCTACCTCATCTATTGGTCTACGGCTCAACGCATCAGCAACTATGTTGGCCTTCCCCGGATGATACTGTATGTCAAACTGATAGTCCTTCACAAACTCTAACCATCTGCGTTGTCACATATTCAGCTCTTGCTGAGTGAATAGGTACTGCAGTGACTTGTGGTCTGTGAACAAGCGTAATTTCTCCCCCAACAAGTAGTGCCTCCATATCCTCAATGAAAAAACGACCGCTGCTAATTCCAGGTCGTGGGTGGGGTAATTCTTCTCATGCGGCTTAAGCTTGTAGGAGGAAAAAACTATATCCTTCTCCTCCTGCTGAAGTACTCCCCCAAGTCCCCGTAAAGAGGCATCGGTGTAAACCAGGTACTCCACACCCGATTTCGGTAAAGCAAGGACTGGTGCTGAAGTAAGCTTGTCCTTCAGCTCATCGAAAGCTAATTGACAGACATCATCCCAAACATATGGTACCCCTTTGCGAGTCAGATTCGTCAATGGACCCGCTATTTTGGAGAATCTCCGAATGAATCTCCTGTAGTATCCGGCTAACCCCAAAAAACTACGCACTTTTGTCGGTGTCGTCGACTGTCCCCATTCCCTCACCGCTGACACTTTACTCGGGTCGACTGCTATCCCCTGCTCAGAAACAACATGCCCCAAGAACTGTACTTCTCGCAACCAGAATCCACCCTTCCCGTACTTAGCATACAACTGATGCTCTCGTAAAGTCTGAAGAACCTGCCTCAAGTGCTCGACATGCTCCTCCTCAGAGTGTGAATATATCAAATTGTCATCTACGAAGACGATGAAAAACTGATCCAAGAACTCTCTGAATACTCGGTTCATTAAGTCCATGAATACGGCTGGAGCATTTGTGAGGCCAAATGGCATCACTCTGAACTCGTAAGACCCATATCTCGTCAAGAAGGCAGTCTTTGAAACATTCTGCTCTCTAATACGTAGATGATGGTACCCCGACCTTAGATCTATCTTGGAAAAAAAGGTTGCTTCCCTCAGTTGGTCGAACAGATCATCGATTCGAGGCAACGGATACTTATTCCGTATCTTGACCTTGTTCAACTCTCGGTAGTCCACACACAACCTCAGCGAACCATCTCTCTTTTTCATAAACAAAACTGGAGCGCCCCAAGGTGAGGTACTCCTGCGAATGAATCCCTAACCTAACAACTGCTCTATTTGATCTCGTAACTCTCGCATCTCTACCGGAGCCATACGGTATGGAGCCCGTGCTATAGGTCTCGTATCTAGCAATAAATCTATGACAAAGTCTATCTCTCGACTGGGGGGTAGGCCTAGTATTTCCTGAAACACATCGGAATACTCACGAACAACTGGAATAGAGTCTAACGGAATCACAACCTCCTTAGAGGTATCCTCCTCTATATAATACAAATGAGCGATCGAACCTCCCTCTGGGCGAGGCATCGCCACTAAAAACATCTCTTGCCCCGGAATGGCAAAAACAATGCTCCCACCAAAGCAATCAATCATGGCTCTATAAGCTGCGAGCCAATCCATACCAATAATAGCATCATGCTCATGCATATCTAAGACTAACATGTCTGCAGGTAATACCAAACTACCAATCTCTACCCCCACTCCCTGACATATAAAGAAGATGAGCGACCCACTCCCTAGTGGTGAGTCTACACACGTCACTATGCTCTCTGCTGTGTCTAACAACCCTAAGGCCTTCGTAAAATGTATAGCTATAAAACAATGCATCGCCCCAGTATCAAATAAAACTCGACCCATAGTACCATGGATAGGAAACATACCTCTTTTCTCAGTTGGGGCCTGAGATGCTGCTATTTGGTGGACGTTACAGACACGTCCATACTGTAACTGCCTCTGCTGAACTGAGGCTGTTGGAAAGGGTGGTGGAGTTGGCATCTGTGTTTTATTACTACCACCTTCCTGCCGTGGGGCTCTATTCTTCTCTGGGCAATCCTGACGCTTATGGCCATTTCTGCCACATTGGAAGTACCTTCCTCGAAACTGCTTCACTTCACTATGTTGTTGATTAGTCTCGCTTTTTCCCTGGTCTTGCTAGTCTTGAAGGGAAATTTACGGAAAAACTATGTCAGGGTGAGGACAATCCATCCACTTGTGACCCGGCTGTACACATTTATAGCAGAGTTTCGAAATTCTTCGCTGGTCGGATTGTAGTTTATCCCTAGTCTGATTCAGACAAGATTTACGTTTGTGATCGTCCATTCCACAACTGAAACGCCTCTTTGTGACTTCACTCGGACCTTGGCTTTGTTGACCCTGATGCTTTTGGGTTTCCCCTCACAATTTGTTACCCTCGTGGCTTTTATGGGCCTGAAGAGCTTGTAGTTACGATTTTTATGTCTTCACACACTTGTTATTTCCAGTCATGACAGACTGATTGTACACTCTAGATCTTTTTCCCCCCATGAGCTGTGTGTTGCGTTCCTGATACTGCAAGACCGCAGTGGTAACTTCTTGTGCTACGATACCTGCTAACTCTGCGGTTGATATTCTCTCTGGGGATACCTGAGGTGTGAGTCGATTTCCCTCGTTTCATCCCCCAACCGTTTTAGCTAGTTCTTCTCGACGATCCATCTGAAAATTTAAGTAAATTTGGATGAGTTCATCATTCGTATAAACAATCGCAGAAGCACGAATTCCCAATGTATAGAGATGAACACAACATTCCTAATATTTAGGGCTCTATATAGAAGAAAGCAACGCTGAAAGCATAATAAGCCGCACAGATCCTAAAGGACACTAGAACCTGATGCTCTGATACCACCTGTGACACCCCGCCTAATTAAATACCGGGTGATCACTCCTTTATTAAATTAAAAATCAAGGTGAACAGTTGGTTCATTCTTAGCATCACTGTCGTAAAAATAATTTTTTCCAAATTAACACCCTACATAATTAAGCGAAGTGTCAAAACCATTTTTCAACATTTCTAACCAAATTATATTTTTAAAGAAAATTTATTTATTTAATTAGTAACAACATTTTCAATAAGTAAGAATCATACAACAATTATCCTGGAACATAATCCAATTACTTTAAACATTCAACATCCAAAATCCCAACATTTAAAACTTAATGTAGAACATACAAGCTGAATAAATCCCAAAGTAACAGTACGAGAAATAACTGAAATACAAATGTCTCAACAAAACAGATAAATAGTGAAAAGGGCTACACATGCCCCAATAACTGAGAATCATCGGAGTGGAATCAAGTAAATGAAATCATCTAAGCAAGTGGCATGCAACTCCCACCTAAGCTGCAGCACGTTCCTTCCAAGGGATCCTAAGCAAGACGCCCCTGTGACTGGGCACCTGTAGTACATACATATATATATCAAGGTTCTAAAAAATGCGGGGCGTGATTGAGGCGTGGAGGCCAAGCCTTAAGCCTTAGAAGCCTAAGCGGCCCTAGGCGTGAAAAAGCGTGAAAAGGCGTTTAGGCCTTTTTAATATATTTTAATATTTTTTAACCATAACAAGGGTATTAAAATACAAAAATTGCACATATCATAAAAATATGTCTGAATATATGCAAATTAAAATACTATTTGATTATTTTGGATGAGATAATGGTCCGGTTTGTAAACAAATTCTTTAAAAGGCGACATCGTTTCACTAAAGCATTGTTGTTTTTAGAAAACAGTGCGCCTTAAGGGTTTTACCAAGAATAAGGCGTGAAAAGCGTAAGGCGAGGCGTTTCTCCCAAGCCTTAAGCCTAGGCGGGTTTTTTAGAACAGTGATATATATACAAGAGAGAGAGAGAAAAACGGTTCAGAGCCCGATAGTGTATATGATTTAAAAAAAAAATTAGCAAGTATTTAAATTGATACAGGCCACTGGAACAACATATTAGTGCGACACTCTCTTGAGAAATTATCACCTCTCTTCTAATGTGCACACCTATCGCACTAACCCTCCCAGTGGTCTAACTAATCATATATCACGCTACCCTTTCCCAATGGTTTAACTTATCTTAGGTTATTCGCAGGATTCAAAATTTAACGATTCAATTGTTTGAAAAGAAAATTTCAATTAGTAACCAAAGTTCTCATTTTAACTTTATTAATCAATAAAGTTTTCCAGTGTCATATTATACTTTCTCAAGACAAGTATTTACAATTTGAGTCATCAACCATGTCCTACATATCAAATCACAATAGGCTGTTCCAGATTTCAGAATTTCATATATATAATAACTACTCATAAAATATATATATATATATATATATATATATATCATAACAGCACCCCAAATAAAAACTATGGTGCGGGCATACTCTACTATCCAATGCCCGTATCACTCGTACTAAGGGAAATACAAATTCGGAATCACTCTCAAACTGTATTAACACATACTCAAACAATATTGAGGCGAACCATAGATTCCAAGTCTCTAAGAGGACGGCATATGTCTACGTCTCTTAGGACCGTCTGAACTATCACTGCGATAGCCTGTACCAAGGATATCTATACACAAACAATATGAGGCGAAGCATAGATTCCAAGTCTCTAAGAGGAAAGCACATACCCGCGTCTCTTAGGACCGTCTGAACTATCATTCCGATAGCCTGTACCAAGGATATCTATCTTCTAGGGTACAAGTCAATATCCCCCATAAAGGTCCCATCGAGATAAGACTGTCCCAGCGCGGTAACCTCAGGGATAACAAGTAGCGTGGGCATGTTTTTCACACATAGATAGTATATGCATACACAATCATATAACTATACTAATATTACCATATCAATATTGGGTATATTCTCAAATCCCATAATTATGACTTTTATCCATATTATCATATTTTAGTAAACACTTATAATGGTTCGTTTCTAACCTTGATTCGGTATTATTCCAACGTACCACACAACCCTCATGACTTTATTCTCCCAATTATAAAGTTCACTAGGTATACACATTTTTCTCTAAGTAACTCTCTTATGTGTCTCTCTCTTTAAATCATAAATTCACCGACCCTTATGTAATTATCCCAAAATACAATCTTTGCCCGACGTCAAGGGTCCCAAAATTTATTCACATGTCCTACTGGTCTTCCCTATCTCCCAAAACATTTTATTAAGGATGACCAAGAATTATTTCAAAATAAATTGAATTTAACTAACTTAAAAAGGGAAATAGGAGTCTTCCAGGAGGGGTTGATCGATCGAGGTCTGGGGCTCGATCGATCGAACCTTCGATCGATCGAAGCTCTGGGCTCGATCGATCGATCAAGCAGGTATTGCGATTTTTGCAGTTTTGCAGTTACGGGTTCTAACACATTTTTACATCCAAATCCAAATTTTACATTCCCAAACGTCCAAAGATTCATACTACTAACATTATATCTCCATATTAGGTATTTTCAACGTAAAGCATGTGGATTTCTATCATTATACATGGATTAACAACCCAAAAATTATCATAATTATCAAGAACCCTAGAATTCTCTTAAACATGGTTATAACAATTATTTCCAAAAATTTCTTCTTATAAACATCATAATTTCGTGGGTAATTCCTCTACATGGCAGGGGTTTCCAGAATTATCAATTTATCCATCACTACATGCAATTCCTATCTCAAATCTTTGGTTTTCTTCCATAAAAACTCATTCTAATTACTCCTAAACTAATATGAAAGATGAACCAACGAAATACTCAAGATAAAAACTTGCTTGGGGTTTTTGGTGTTCTGATTTACAGATGATTTTGGTGTGGTTGCGTTCCCCGTCGCGTAATCTACGCGTTGGTGGTGGTGGCTGTGTAACCGGATGGATTTTTAGCCTTGTATTGCCTTGGAAGCTCTCTCCTTCGCTCTCCTATGGACATCACTAATCTTTAGGTGTTATAACCCTAGAAGACAACCTTAGACATCTGATATACCCCTTGAATTTTCGTGGGCTTAATTCCCCAAAAATGTAAAATGTCTAAAATGCCCTCCCGGGGTACCAATTAGGCCTAAAAATGCCCCGAGACCCAAACTAAACCCCCGGGTACACTTTTCTGACTATCTCGACCCTTCCGGACGCATTGGAGCACTCAAAACGACCATATGAATGACTTATAAAATATTCACTTTTATTTATCAATATTTAGTCCTGACGTGACACGGGCGCATCCCGACTCAATTTCCAAAATTATCGTTTTATTCACTCGTGACATTCAATATAACCACTATTATATATTACTTTGCTCATTAGTAATATTAAAAAAAAAATCCATAATTACTAACTCTCATCACGTTAATAATTATAACATAATTAATTTCCTGATTTTTATTAAATAATTAACTCACATTAAATTTAATAAATCCCCAAATTAATATAGCATAAAAATACGGGGTATTACATACTATTGACGTATTCTATCAGGTTAAAGACTGTCCCTGCCCTAGTGACCATGTTGTTCGCACTTATATCAGTGACCCGAAAGCCTTTTCTTTCCTTGGCCTCGTTGTCCCTACTGGTAGGGTTGGGGTTTCTCTCCAGTGTGATCCAGAAAAGTTAGACGTTTATGTTTAGAACTTACACATTTGAAACACCTTTTTATGACACCTTTCTGACCTTGGATTTGCTGGCCCTATCAGTTTTGGCTCTTCCTGCCAATTCTATTGTCCTATTGGTCTTGATGACTCAGAGGAACTTGTCACTTGAGTAACGATATTCCCCCATGATTGTTATCCTTAGTCATGCAAGATGGATGAAGTTCTTTTGTTCATTTGGACCCTATAAACTACACACTGCAATCTTGGTACTACAATATTGTAGTGATAACTCCTTGTGCCATAATACCTGCTATCTTGGCGATTGTCACCCTCTCTTGGGGTATATGAGGTAATTGCTGAACTTGCTCCGCATTAACTTCCCCAGCAGTATTAGTCTATTTTTCATTAAAGGAGATCTGAAATTTGAAATGGATCGTATAAGTTCAATATCTATACCAGATAAATTACAGAAGTACGAAATTCCAATGCAAAAGGATGAATACAACAGTCCTAATAGTAGGGATCTATATCGAAGGATGCTAAGAAGAAAGAATAATAAGATGTACGAATCCTAAGGACTCTAGAACCTGATGCTCTGATACAACCTGTGACACGCCGCCTATTTCACTATAGGGTGATCATTCCTTTATTAAATTAAATCAGAATATCCAGTTGGTTCATTCTTAGCATCACCGTCGTAAAATAATTTCCCTTATTAGTCACCTAATAATTAATTACGCTAAGTGTAAAAAATTTCGATTTTAATTTAAGTAAACCCATACCACCATACAGTGATAAATAAGTGACAATCCAACACAACTTAATTGAATTGAACAAATTTAAATGTAATTGGAATAAACTCTCCAGTTTGAATATCTAAATATCACCATCCAAAACAAAATGATAATAGTATCAATATAAAATCGGTACAATATCCGAAATTGAAATGAAATGACTAGAATCTTGGGTGATATGCCCTACATGAGCCAAATACTATAAAGATACGAATCAAGAAAATTAATGCGTCTAATCCAAAGATGCATTCCCAGAAACTCGTCAAAAATTCCATCCTCAAAGTCAGGTGTCCCTCATGCCGAGCACCTCATAATATAGATATAGTAGAGAAGATAATATGCAAGTGAATGGGTCAGAGCCCGATTGTAAAAGATTTTAAAAAGAGCAAGTGCTTAACAAGTGAAAATTTAGCAGGTAATATGTACATGTTAGTTCTTGGCTCTCACTTGAGAATCTACCTCTCATCTAGCCTGCACGCCTTAATGTGTCTTATTATTCCCTTAAACAACGTTCTGAATTATCCTTCTATAACTTCTCATTATACAGTATTTCCCACGCAATACTTAATTTAATTAAACATTTTCATTTCTATTTAAGATGAACTAGGCCTTTAAATATTAAGTATTCACTTACTTAATTCAATTCAGATTTTATTATTCACTTTTTATCTACTAAATCACACAGTACATCACATCATAGTATACCAGACACAGATGCAGTGCATGCATGGTATCATGTCCTAGTGCATCACTCACTGCATAATGGACAATTGGTTCGATGTCTCTCATGAACCATAAATCTCTTAACACAAATATTGGAGGCAAGCATACTCCTAAGCCAAATGGGTCACGCACATACCTGCGCTCCTATTCAACCGTCAAAACTATCATTCATACCGATAACACGTGTCTAAGGTCCTCTGCTCAGTGTACGAATCTAAATCCCCCCAAATGCATCCAATCTAGATAAGACCGTGCACAACGCGAAACCTCCACAGCGATGGAAAGTAGCATAGGTATGTCATACACAAAATAAATCATAATATTGGTATTTATCCCACCTATATTTAGATCAATAGGGCATAAACACAACCCATAACATTTCCCTTACGTAGTATATTTATATCTCGAATACCTTACATTTTTATAGATTTTAAATTTACTTATTAACATATATTTCTCGAGATTTCTCATCACTCGAAAGTTAACCATTATTTATCAAATAAATCTTAGTAGGTAATTATCGAACACCATACTGGTCCATGTCATCCTAAATCCTGAATTTTCACAAATTCATAATATCCTCAAATTGATTTATTCTTCGATAAACTCTAATTACTTTTAGTCCTTTATTCTACTCTCAGGGATTAATTCATACATAATAATTTTTGGGTCTCAATTACCACCCTACTGACCTTCCCTAAATCCCATTATGCTATAATTAATTTACACTAAGCATTCTTGTAAATGGGGAATTTAATCAGCCATAAACAAAATCAATATGTGAATTATTGGCAGTCGATCGATCAACTGTCTAGGATCGATCGATCGATCAATATTCAAGGTTGATGGATCGATCAATCAGGTATAAGCCTACTGTTTCTACGTATGGCCTACGGGTTTACCCAATTTTTATCCTCAAATCCTCTATAATAAAATCCCAAACTTATTATAATTCATTCCACATGATATAACATTACATATAAATGATTTACAATCATTAAACAGTCCTAAAACATCAATAGGTTTGGCTTAAACAAGTTATTTCTCCTAATTTCCAGAAATTCCATCTTTTATCGTTTCTCCAAGAACATCATATAAAACCTAGCTTTTCTATATCAAGTGATTCCAAATTCATGGATTAATATATGTAATCAGAAGCAGGTTTATTCTACATAATTCGTAAATCAGTGATTCCATTAACATCATTATGGTTTATCTCTACATCATGCAATTTTCTCAGAATGATATGACTATCCTAACATGGGAATTATACATGCTAATTTGTACAGATTAAGTCATTTTCATTTAAATTGAAGTTCTGAACCTTTGGGAATGTTTTTCTATGGGTGGTCCTCTGAATTTTCGTCCAAGTTTCGGTGGCGGTGATGGTGTAGGGTGACCTTTGGCCTCTTGGCTTCCTAGAGGTGTCTTTTCCTTTCTCCAGAGAATTCTCTCACTCTCCCTAAGTGTCTTCCTCTAATTTTGGTGAATGAAATGCGTTGTTACCAACTCTCCAACTTATATAAAATCTCTAAAATCCATGGGTACTATTCACCTCATTTGGAAAATGATCGAAATACCCCTCTGGGGTGTTTATTCGGTTCCAAAGTGGTCTGAGACCCAAATCAAACACCCAAGTAGACTTTTTCGACTATTTAAACCCTTCTGGACACTTTGACACCGTCAAAAATAATCATTTGGATGACCTAAAAATATTTTGCTTTTAATTCCTTAAAATTTAGTCCCGACACGACTCATGTGTATGTCCCGACTTAATTTTTGTAATTGTCGTATTCATCACTCGCGATAATTTTTATTAAATCATGTAAGGTCATAATAAAATATTACTTATAATCACTAAGTAATATTCAATTGATATCACATATTACTTTACTCTCGAGTAATATTTAAATCCGGATTAATTTTAAACATCTCACAATTAATCCTAATTAATCCCATTTTAAAATCATTAAAAAATTACGGGGTATTATATTTGCTGGTTGTATAATCGTTCGGTGTTACCATCCTCAGAGTTTTTAGTGTTTTCCATAGTTTTGTGATTTATAGGTTCCACCTCGTGCTTGATTCATCGCTCCAAATATTGTCATCTTGTAAGAAGATCTCCAACCTTGCTTTATCTATTTATTAGTGGGGTCATACCATGGTTCAGAGAACCCATAGAAGGGGAAGTCTTCACCCTCTTTGATAAACCTTCCATCAGAGTGTCTCACGAGATGGTCTTTTTATCTTCTAGGATTCATTTCTGGTGTGGTCAATGAAGTGATTCGTGTGCAACTAGTAAGGATTAGTTGCCTAGGCCATATGGTGGAAGGCTTCTCTTAGGACTATTTTCTCAAGGATACCTTGTTGTCATTATCCTAGCCCAATTCCAGGCATGAAGTCCATATTTTAAAACATATGGATTACGTTGGCATTTCCATGAGGGTTGTATTCTGGACAAACCCGATCTTTGAAATTATCTCTTGCTAGGACAAGGAGTGGATCAATTTTGAAACTAAAGATGAAAATGTCATTATTCACATGTTGAATTTCCAATATTGGGTTTCTAGTGATGGCACCTTCTCAACAGTTATCGACCTTAAGGATGGAGATAATCTAACCTTTAGCGAAGTATTTTAGTTTCAGATGGATAAAGGAAGATACTTCTCGAATGGTGTGGGCCATGGGTGTACAAGGAGTAGATTGAAACATGTAGGTATATCGATGGAGATGTTTAGAGAATAATTGTGATTGAAACCAATTTATGGGATTTCTTCTTCGAAGAAGGAGAGGAGTCATGTAGTGGTTAGATATCCAATCATATTTACTAGTTCTTTAAGAGTGGTAGAGGGAGGAACTATGGGTCCTGCGAGGAGATTTATCAAAGCATTTTGGTGCAGTTGGGAGGACATAAAGAGTCATCAAAAGGTGATGTTGGCCTAGATTTTCTTGAGCTGGTCGAGAACTTTACTTTATTCAACAGTCATTTCTAGCATTGGGAGATTGTAAAAAACTCCTACTCCTTTATCTATTCGGGATAATTGGGTAATCGAATCTTTGTAACATCGCCCGCTTCGGGTCATGTGGTTAATAGAGGTGGGGAAAAATAAAAACCTTTTGGTCTCAACTACTTCAAATTGAATGGACAATTTGTTGACTACCCTTATAATTCTTCGAAAGAGATCATTCCACATAAAGAGATAACTATACCGACTTCTCCATGGTTTGATTTATCAACTAAGCTATGGATGTCATCCCTCCATACAAAAGCGATGATATCTTCCGGCCAAGAGTAGTCGATGCATTCAAAAACCTTTGTAGCTTCATCATATAGGTCCTCCCACTCAACGGTAAAGTGAAGGAGTGAGGGGACTAGATGCCCTTGGAGTTTCAAGGCTTTAAACTACTCGGGGATGATACGTATCTCTCCTTTGTGGAAAAAGATAACTGACATGGTCTACATGACATCATCTAAACTAATTTCTTTTAAGGGTAAGACCCTTTCATCTAATTCCCAAGAAAACTTATGGGTTTTCATAAAAAGGCCATTGAACCTCATCTTAATGGGAAGTTTGGCCCAAAACTTCGGAGTTTATCCATTACTGTGGGTAGTTCCATGCCTCCCCCCCCTGATTGGGTGCAGATGGTAATGAAAGCTAATGTGAGGAGTGATGTAGCTTGATTAGTGAATCTCTTGGGATGTAGGAGAAAGGATGTACTAGGTATTTTGACCGACGCGATTTTGGTAGAAATGTCAAATTATGGTTTTTATGCCTTAGTACTTCACTAAATTAGGATGGCCATCAAATATGTTTGAACATTTAGAGCTTGGTTCGCATTCTCCATGAAGAACTTGGAGAAGGAAATCTCAAATTCAGTGGAAGAGCCAGAGGAAGCAATAGTTCATAGGGGCGATTTGACGAAAGACCAAAGCCTATAGGGAGCTAGGCTAAAATCTGGGTATGCAATCAACCTGAAAAGGAAACATGATTTTAGTTTATATTTGGAGGAAAAAGGGAGTATTTTTGGTATTTAATTTTGAAGAAGGGGAAGATATGTTTTTGGTATATTCATTTTTTGAAAATAAGGGAAAAGGGAAAATTGTCAGCATGTAAAAAAATATCAGACATGTTCTGAGCCTGGGGAAAAGATAGGGTATGAGATGAAAGACACGGTTTGACTTTTTTTTAGGATCATAGATAGGGTCCGATTTTTAAAAATGGGAAAATAGCTGGTGATCCAAACTTTTTGCAAAGTTTTGCATTATAACCGACAAACTAGATATGTGTCCTAAGGCAAATGCCTATATGAGGTTTATGCATTTGGTTGGTTATACCTCTTACTATAAGGCAATCATTCATCGGTACGTTTGGAAAATCCATTTTGATATAACTGAGTGTACATAAATTACCTCACGATATACCTCGTAGGGACGGTACGTCTAAGAGAAAATTTGATATACTCGACATATGTAAAGGAGTTCCCTAGTATATACCTCCCATCATGGGTTCGATCAAAAAGTATGATTTGGGGAGAATCGTTCGATACAGGTTGATGGTATGAGGCTATTAGAAGGTGATAATCATATCTCTTAGGTTAACCGCACCCCGCATGATTGACACCCATCACAAAGTGACCCCCAGTATGAGATAAAAGTTTGATCAATATTTCCATGCCCAGGTGATGTAGTGTGCAAAAATGCATGAGTCTTGATTAGTATCTTATGAAGAATTTTTTGCATGCTAAGTAAAGGGAGTACTACCATTATAAGGGAGAATATAAAAATAGCATGAGATAAAAGGGATACTCATTGAAAATAAATCTAGCATAGAGAATGAAGACTATACAAATCATAGTGATAGAGTGTGATGCATATTAATATAAAAGTGAGTGAATGATATGGGAATAGTGTGAGTGAAATAGCATGTGAATATATACAAGTGAAAGTGTGTACTAGCTGGACTGAGAATTGATAATGTACAAGTGGTGTGTGAGATGTATAAGTGAGCATGGAGATATATACAAGTAATAAAATGTAAGGATGTGTGCTACTGAAGCTAAACATTGATAATCTACAAGTTCTGTACATAGCATGTAAGTAAAGGTGAGAGAATATACAAGTGTGAGTGTGTGAAGTGATCATGGAGAATTTATACAAGTCAATATAGGGTGAAACATGCTGAACATGTACAAGTGAGTAAAAAGTGAAGTACGTGACAGGAAGGTGGTATGTACATGAGAAGAGAGAATGGTAAACATAACATCATGGTAAGAATGAGATATATATATAATATGTAAGCATAGGAGTAAGGAGATCATACCAGTGGAGGCATATGTACACATATAGAAAGGTAGGAGAGCAAAGAAGTAACACACATGTGAAAATAATGTCAATTCCTCTAAAATGTCCCCAATGAAGTCGCCATTGTGGCCATATGGGTCGGATTCCTCCGTCACGGTCCATCCCTGAAATTGGGATGGGAGAGGGAAAATCCCCATTTATTCCTTTTTCGTGTGCATGCACGTGATTCAAGGATACGAAGGTCCTATTTTTGCTACTCTTATCGACTTCTTTATGGGATGCCTTAGATATAAAATTGGTCGCCATCAAAAGGGGATAACATGAAGGAATGGATTCGCCCTCCAGCAAAATAGAAATCATCTATATCAAGATAAGAACATCAAGGTCATACTTATGCATACGAAACTAAGTGATTTGAAGGTTCAGAGATTAATTTACGGAATAGGAAGGTGTCAGGCACCTATTTTTCCCTTTCGTTCTCTCAAGGGCTATGTTGGTTTTCTCATTTTTTTCCAAAGATTCACGCGTGTGTACATGTGGGTAATATAAATAATGGGAGAAGGGAATCATCCGACTTACGTCATCAAATGAATGGAGCCGACTAATTCGTAAAAGCGTATCGAAAATAATCATGAACATATGATGTGAGTGTTCACCGAATCACGAGTTGCTATGGAGGTACGAACATGCATGTCAGATGAGACCCAAATATATAGGAGTTGAAGACTCACAAAATAGATATAGTATAGCTTAAAAGGCATAAAATGGAAAGACAGGACTCGAATCCTAGGACTGGCTTGGTACGCCTACGCAACCCAAGGGGCATCAAAGTCCACATTGTTCGAAATAGCGTAGGGTGGGGTTCAACTCGTGAATCCAAATTTAAGACTCCTCTTTGAGCATTTTTGAGAAAAATGTGTTCAAGTGTGAATGTGTAGGAAAATGAGGAAGTCTTACTTTTGGAATTTACAAGTAAAAACTCTTTTTTGTCTTTTGCGAGTTTTTATGAAAATAAATTGTGTGAAATACTAATAATAAAACTGGATATTACTTGATGTTAGATAGTGAAACAAGAATAAAAGATATGACAAAATGAGAATAAAGTGAAGAATAATACTAAATGAATAAACTAGAAAAGAGTTAGGAATGGACCCCCTAGAAGACTTTTATTTCTTAATTTGGGAGGTATGTAGGCTAATTTTATAGTGACATAAGAGTAGTATAGTTGGATGAGGTAGATCCCCAAATGTGGTAGGAAAGTGAAGAGGGAGAATGTTAGGAATTTTTTTTTTTTTAGTAAAGATGACACTTTGATTTTGAGAGAATTTTTGTTGATTGCTGAAAGGGAACTCATTAGGAGTGAGGTGATGATCACTTTATAGAGTTCACTTTAGGGTTCAGGGGTGTCGATTAGAATGGATCCTTGATTATCTACCTGGACATGCCTGCCCTATCGGGATAGTACAACTTGTCGATGGGCAAGGAGTCTGGGGTGCTTATAGGTAGTGCAAAATGGATTTTTTTGGAAAAAGGGCATAAAATGAAAACCGTAACCTAGAATCTAACACGGTTGGGACTATTGTAAATTTAATTCAAAGCCCTTCAAGAATCCATTCATCCACTCTAAGGTTCGAGAGTTTATCGAAGTTAAACGAGGCTCGAAAGATTCCGATGGTAGTTAAACAGGGTGTTTTTGAGTAAAATGGAATGTTCGTGCGAATTGCGAGGCCGATTCACTCATGGCATGGACTGTTGAAAAGAGAAATCAGTTTCGTTTGAGATTTCTTTGAGCTTCACTCATTTTGAGGAGTTAACTAATGTCAAATGGTGCCCAAAAGTCCAAAATCACCCGGTTGCCTTTCGAAGTAAAACATGTCATTAATTCAAACCACGAGGTCGATTCACTTAGGGCATAGGTAATTCAGAGTGCTTACATTTTTCATTGAGCTTCTTTTAGGTTGGAGAGTTGATCAGCATTAAACGGGGACCAAAAGTGCCCAATGGCCTCTATATTCGTACTCAAAGTAAAATGAATCATTCGTGGGTACCATTAGGCCGATTTGTGCACTATATGGATTGTTGGAATGGGGATTTAGAGTTCTTCAAAGTTTCATTAAGATTTAATCAGGTTCAAGATTTTGTCACAGTCAAATGGGGTTAAAAAATGCTCGGTGGCCTCCAGATCAAGACTTGGAGTATAACCTAAAGTTTATAAAGAGTGGAGGAGTGTTAAGGACCTGAGATGGTATTTAGGGCACAGTAGGATAAGGTTTCTACAGATGTCGATTAGGCAGGAGGTGTTGACGAATACAAAATCACCTCAAGTGGGGGTTTTATTTTGGGGCTGCTCTTCTCTTAAATGAACAAGAAGCAAAACCCCATTTCCCTATCCATGGTGGATGCCAAATACATAGCTTTCGGGAGTTATTGCAAACAAATCATTTGGATGAAACACATTTTAGAGGATTATGGCATTTCAAAAGGCGCAATGACTATTTACTAAGATAATATGGGTGCAATTCATATGTTTCGTAATCTCATCCAATATTCTCGAATAAAGCATATTAGGATTCATGAATAATTTATTCGTGAATTAGTTGAGGAGAAAATAATTTCCTTAAGATTTATTGGGGCCAAACGTCAACTGGTCCATATTTTCACCAAATCTCTAGTTTCCCTTAGGTTTGAAGATTTTAGGAAATTTATTGGGGTTTGTTCCATGGATTGAGTTCAGGGTCAAAATCCCGTTTAGGGTATGCTTCAATTTATTTCATATGCCCTATGAACTAGATTATACATTTGTACATATTTTTATAGAAAATCCAAAAATATATTTTTATTGTCCTTACTTTGTTTTATAAAAGTTCTTAAAAACACCAATTTTCTTTTTTTTCCTTTTGGATGTGTAATTAATATATTCAGGACATCTCACCATTACACGTTCATGTGGCTTTTAATGGAAAGATAGACTATAATTCATCCCACTTGTTCTTTATTATGCTTTGTAATGACAATTGATGCTCTTTTATGATATTTCCTTCTATGTTGGCCTCATATCATCACCTTATATGCACACACCTTACACTATTTCTATAGAATGCTAATCTCACTTTAAAGTGCTAGGTGAAGTAAGGTGTTTCCTTATCTATTTTGTCAGTTAATTTTATATGTTGTAGATAAAAATTGTGCATGTAAGAACCATTGGACGTTATTATTTATTTTGTTAATCTTGTGCGAGCAATGGAAAAGGGGATACGAAAGGACCAAACTCCTTTGTGTTAAAATCCACCATTGAATAGATCCTAAGAGAATATTTGGCATAGAAAAACGGAATTACCAAGACCAATTTTTTCTCATTGATGCTTCTAAAGAAAAAACAAAAGTATTATATCTTCAAAATGTTGTGTGAGATTCAAAATTATTATCATTGAGGGTCTTATAAGTCGAAGATCAATCGGTTCACACAATATGTCCTTATATTTATTTTTATGTGATATTATTGGACGGAGAATCACCAAACATGTAGACAACTTCGTTGAGTGCATAGACTTCTAGCGAGTCCAACTATTTTTAAAGAAAGGTCAGTTTGAGTGCTTTACATTTAGGAATATTATTTGGCATTTTTTACTTGTGCATTATCTTATGTTGATGCTCTCATTTGTTTTTTTCACACTCCCTACATTCCACTCGCACGTTCTATGTATCTTATTCATATACTAAGGAATTCATTTTTGTTAAGAATTGAAAAATGTTCAATAAAAAGAAAATTCCTGCATTGTTTTTATTTTATTTCTATTTTTAATTTTTTTTCTTGTTTTAGGGTTTTAATGTGCTCATTTGAATGAGAATCATTACCTCGTTCGAACGAGGTACATTTAAAAAGTTGCTAAGGTTATTTTAACTTAGTGCCATTTTTCATTTCTTTTCTCTGTTTTTACCATTGAATCTTTCACCCTTCATCTTCTCTCTCACTTCCAACTCTTCTTCTTATTATCCTCACTCTCTTGAAACCCCCTATCTATTTTCCCATTTCCATACCTTTCTATCTCCATCACTTGACGTCAGATCTCCTCATTTGAAAATGGGGATAAGCAGGAAGCCGCTTTGCAGGATAGACTCGCTCCTACCTGCAACTAAATCTTCTTATATATCCTACTTTTATCTTATAGGGTAATCAAGTCAGTACTTGTGGATTCAGGGGTGGCATTAATTCAGAAGAGTGTTGCAAAAAGATCTTCTCTTATTTTATAATTTTTTTTCTTCATAGCTCGATATTTGGGTATGTTTCACTTTAACATACACACTCAAACGTGAGTCTAATTTTATTTTTTTGCATATCATATTTTTTTTCCTATAGCCATATATAAACCTATGAAGTTATTTTTTAGAGGACTTTTTCTATTTCACCCAAAATATAATTTTTTTGGCATTCCTATTTTTTCTTCAAGTTAATTATCTATATTTGGATATCAAATAAATTAGGAAATTCCATTTATATCTTTATTTTCACTATATATTATGGTGTTACTGATGGCGTCCTCTTGATGTTAATTTTGGTTAATTTAACGGTTCAGTTGGATTGGATTCGTTTAGGGTCTTAGTGTTTTAACACATCATTCTTATAGAGAGAAAGGCGCTTTCATATTTTCTTAATCCAAAATGGTTGGGGAGAGGAGGAACAGATACAGTGGAGATAGGATGGGACCCAAATTATTTTTTTGTTCCCTTTTATCGGTCCTCGATCAAAATGCATCATTGTCGTCATGCATGAGATAATGATGAACCTGCTGAGAATTCCTCCGCATAGGGTAACTATAACGTGTCGTACATTCGTACTCAATGGGAGACTTGCCATGAATGTCTCTTATATAATTCTCTGGGCTTTCACATTCGATCGATCATTTATGAAAAGGTAGTGGATATTACATCCCCATCTGGGACCATATTTACATGGTTATCCCATTGTGGGAGAGACTCCATTTTTAGTCTCCGTGACACTATATATCCCAATCTTATCCGGGAGTATTTCTTTAAGATGGTCATCTCTACTAGGGGTCTAGTATCAAAAGTATGGGGTGGGGGAGTTCTTATCATGATAAAGTCCATAACGCATCATACATCTTTACCTTAATCTCCCAATGCCACTTTTCCATGGGCTACCTGTCCAAGTCCGAATATTGATGTCACAAAATCATCTATGTTAGAGATCATGCGTCTCGACACCACAACCATCTATCATATGTATCTAAAGGCAAACTTTAGGTTCTTTAATTGGATCCTTTGCATATGTCTCATTCCTTGTGCAAATAATACACAGATCATGGGTACCCACGTGCATCTTATGTATGCTATCAGTCTTTGTACTATTATTCACCTCCCCGTTCATATATTTTCGGTACTTAGTGTGGTTAGGAACTCTGGGTCTACCACTACTAGATATGATATCCTCTTTGTTGTCATCATCACCGATCATTGCTTATATGTAGGTTGTCCCCTTCTGCCATCTGATGTTCCTTTGACCCAATTCCAAACTGTTGACCAAAATTTTGTGAGTCGGTGGAAGAGTCATTTACCCAATGCACAGATACATCCTACACCCTCTTACACAAGATCTTTTCTATCTACACTTGTGTCTTCCCCCTTCAAGTAATTTCCATTGACTTCCTCCACCTGTACATCAGTAAAGTCTTAAAGTCTTAGGAGGTTAGGGCACCAATGCACATGTCAAGTAAATGGCGAAGGAGCGATGCCAATATCATTTAATGTCCTAGGAGTTTATGGAATTTATCCAGAGAGATAAAGGGAGAGAATAGGATCAGTAGGCTCATCGAGATTCGTTGATGCTGCAGAGGCTAGAGGATCTCCATCGTGTAGAGATTTGTCGAAATGTGGGTCCCTTTAACTCGGGAGCTTTATTGGGTGACGGATCTGATGCTATCGATGATGGTTCATCTCAGTGACCATTTTTTGTATCAACTTTTATTTATATTTCTACTTTTTTAGAGATGTTCTTTAGTGTTTATCTTGTATTTTACACTCATTTTGTACTATTGGTTGTATGAAGACACTTAGATGGATTAACATGCATTTTTGTACTCTTTGTCTTCATTATATATCATCACGTTTTATCCTTCTCTACTTCTCTCCTATTTTATCATGTTTCTGCTTATAATGTTAATATTGTTCTTTTGAGTTCATGACATATCTTGTGGTGATATCTTCATTCTTATCTCATGTGATGCTATAAATTTTGGTTATCTACACTAGCCTTGTAGTTTTTTGTTCCACCCCTTTATCTTTTTGGGGAAAAAAAGGGGATAATGATGTTGGGGGAGTTTTCTTATGTTAATATAAATTTTATCTTTTTATATACCTCCCATGCATCACGGGTAGTTTTTGTTTCATGTGTGTAGACCTTTGTAGTTATGGATGATGCATCGTATAGATACACTTATTGATGTTAGGTTGTTAGGGAGTCTTATATCGTTTCCTTTTTGGGTTTAGGATAGGCATTAAATTGTCTTTACTGCCTGGCTTAGGTATTCAGTCTTTTTCTTTTTTGTGCTTTGTCCCGAAATAGCCAAAAGGGGATATTTCTAAGGACAAAGTTCCACATAGAGTCAATTTATAGTATTAGCTTATTCCATTACACAAAACATGTAGTTTGGTAGGGTGTTATATCCTGATTCATGCAACTAAATAATAGATAGCAGTTATACTTGCACATCATGCACAATCCACATCATGTTGCTCTCACATTCCTAAAGGTATATGAACCCATTTTTTATATTTGGAGAAAATATTTATTATGGCTTTAAGTTTTTATAAATATTTTTCTAAACTTGGTTTGAGAATCTTTAAGTTTTTCCAGGTCATTCTAACGACATTAATTATTATTTATGTAAAAAATCACCTTATTACGTGGACCAATAAAAAAGGAATGTGTGTTATCCATCATGGCACCAATCCTAGTTAGGAAGGCATAATCCTTCGACCAAATCCAGGAAGCCCGACCAACCTGGTCAGTAAAGTGCCATCAGTTGTATACATTGTGAACGTTGTACAGATGTAAATGCCTAATTTATAAAGGCATTCCATCCTTTAATATTCCGACTCTTGTACTCACTCAGGGGCTATAAGTACATTGTAATCGCTGAATCCAAGGGAAGAGACACACCTGAACAAAGGCAAAGCAATACACAACAGTGGACGTAGGATTTTCCCTTTAGCCGAACCACTTTAAAAATCTTATGTGTCTCTCTTATTTAATTATTTTACCTGTGATCAAATAATTAGTTATATTCTAGTTTTTTGCAACAATAGATTGGTGACGTCTGTGGGAATGTTTTTCTAATCATTTGCACTCATTCACTTATTTAACATAACTAATTTTCCTGAGTCAAGTACCTGGAATGATTGCATTCCACCTGTTCCTTTTGCTCCCCCAATGCCCAATGATTTGACTAGAATCTTGGCTAGTCTCAATAGAGGACAAGAGGTTATGCACGATACCATGAGGCAGTTAGTGAAAACCCTGCAAGCCAGGCCACGTTCCTTATAGGCTCGTGGAAATATTCCACCATCGCTTCCAAGAATCAGTAGACATAGCTAATCCAGGACTACTAGAGATACTTCCTATCTCCCAGAAGAAAGTTCTTCACTCAAATATGATCGTTAGAGTCGGGTATCTCCTTTTGATCATTAGGGATCTAGGGGGGAGCATAAATTTTCCCAGGGCATTATTGACAAACACTCAACGACTAACCGATCAAAGGGAAGGCTCAACCTAATCTAGATCAGATACCCAACGAACTGCCCGCACCAAGCAACAATCATAGGAAGAAAGTTCAGCACAAATAGTTGGTCGGAATGAAAAAGATGTAACACTGATCTGACACTAGTAACAATGCATGGTAGGGTTCCATCCAGCGATTGGAAGATAGATTGGGAGAAATGGATAAAGCCAAGAACCCTTTGCAAAGACGCTTTGTGAAAGGATGTCCTTTCATATAAGTTATTATGGATTTTACCACACCTTCAAGGTTTAAAGCTCATATAGTAACACCCAAATATGATGGGAAAATTGACCATGTCTTTCATATAGAGTAGTATTAGGCAACAACTGATATTTATACTGTCCCCAACGAGATGAGTTATAGGGCATTCTGAGGGACAATTACAGGACCTGCTTAGATCTAGTATAACGGTCTTCCTCGGGGACAAATTTCTAGTTTCCATTAGCTTATAACGCTGTTTATTGGTAACTTATGATTTGGATCTAAACTAGTGAAATGAGTTGCTCATCTGTTCAGTGTCAGGCGAAAGGTGGGAGAAAGTACCAGAGATTACATCACTCGGCTCAATAATGAAAAATTGAAGGTTGTTGGCTATGAGGAAAAGAAAGTTATTACTTCTCTTATGAGTGGATTGCTACCCAAGAAACTCTACTATATGCTTGTTAAAGATCCTCCAAAGATAATAGTAGAATTGATGGCAAAGGAAGTCCAGATCATAAATGCCGATGAGGCAATGACAGCCAAGCAAAGCTCGTGGGAAAAAGTTAAAGATAAAATTGATAAAAAGGAGTACAAAGAATCAAGGAAAAAAGGAACTATTGATCGGATCAAGAAGTACAATAATTAAAATCCATTAACAATGGAAATCCACCATGTTTTGGAGGAAATCAAGCATAATAAGGATGTACATTGGCCTGAGAAGCAAAGGAGTTCCCCTACCAAGAGGGATAGATCCAAATATTATGAATTTCAATAAGCCCATGGACGAACAACAGATTTATTGATCGACAGAACAAAGATGGAGCTCGGTGAAGGTTAAAATCTCCTTGCAACACCAGAGATGAGACAAAGAGTACTTATGAAGATAATCAAGAGGATGAGCCAAACCTACCCAAGAAACCTAGGCAACCAGAACGTGAGGTATTCATGCTCAACTTTGGTTCTTTTGATTATCAAATGATTACAAGTGGAGACGCAGGAGGAGGAGACCGTACTGCTAAAAGGAAGGCTTACCTCAATGAGGCACAAGATTTTTCCTACAAATAGAGGATTAATCTAGATGAAGAAGATCGGGGGAGGACGGTCAACAAAGATAAGCAGGTGATCGGCTTCTCTAAAAATGACGGGGTAATTGACCCCCTTGATGATCCTCTCGTAAATAAAGTCATAAAGGAGAATATAAGTATTTCCAGAGTACTAGTTGATAATGACAGCTCGAGGGATATTATGTTATGTACTTCTTTCGAAAGTTTGGACTTGAATCTCAGTCAGTTAAAGCCCTATCACAGACCTTTAATAGGTTTTTTCGGTGAAAAAGTGTTCCCTTTGGGGCAATTAAGGTTGATGTATTGACCAGCACATGGTCAGCCAACTGAACAATTGGACAAAAATGTTCATTATGCTTATAACATGATAATGCGAAGAGTAAGGTTGAATAAGTTTAAAGATGTACCATCTACATTCCATCAATGTTTAAAGTTCCCGACCAACTTTAGAGTAGGAGTTGTAAAAGGCGACCAAAAAGTAGCTCAGGAATGCTACTACTCATCTGTCGAGTAAGAAGATTTTGCGGAGATGAAGAAGAGAACCACCACTTACTAAGTGGACACCTCTAAACCCAATGACGAGTCTGAGGTTGAAACCTTAGACCCAAGGGAAGAAACAGAATTGGTGAAGGGCTAGATAGTTGAGGTAACGGAGAGCATTGTTCTGGATGAAGACAAGTCAGAACGCACCACTTAAATAGGAACAATGTTGGATCCTGTTCTTAAATATGAACTAGTGAATTTCCTTAGACAAAGGAAGCATGTGTCCGCTTGGAGTCATGAAGATATGCCCGGGATTAATCCTAACTTTCTTTGTCATAAACTTAATGGCAATAAGGATGTTAAGCACGTGAAGCAAAGGCGGACACTGTTTAGCCCCAAGAAGAATCCATCCATTTAGGAGGAAGTTAAAAAGCTTCAAAAAGCTAATTTTATTAATGAAGTACATATCTAGGTTGGTTCGCCAATGTAGTAATGGTCAAGAAGAAGAATAACAAGTGGAGAATGTGTGTGGAATTCACAGATTTAAACAAAGCATCCCCAAAGGATTATTTTCCTTTACCGCAAATGAACTGCTTGTTGACGCCACTTCAAGACATGAACTGCTCAGTTTTATGGATGCAAACTATGGTTATAACCAAATCAAGATGAAGCCTAAAGATAGGGAAATCACTTCTTTCATTACTCCCCGAGGAACTTATTGCTAGAATGTTATTCCATTTGGTTTGAAAAATGCAGGTGCCACTTAACAAAAATTGGTGAACAAAGTTTTTGAGGAGCAAATAGGTAAAAATATGGAAGTCTGTGTGGATGATATGCTAATGAAGAGAAAGAAAGAACTCGATCATATTTTCGATCTCAGCCAAACTTTTGACCAGCTGGAAAAGTACCAAATGAGATTAAACCCGACCAAGTGCATGTTTGGAGTAGAGGAAGGAATGTTCATCGGGTATATAGTAAACTAGAGGGGAATTAAACCAAATTTAGATAAAATCAAGGCGTTGATTGAAATGTAGTCCCCTATTTGCAAAAAGTATGTACAAAGACAAACAAGGTGTGTAGCAGCCCTGAATAGATTTGTGTCCGAGCTACTGACACATTCCTACCAATTTTTAAAGTACATATAAAGAGTTTCGAATGGAACGGCACGTGCGAACAAGATTTTCTAGAGTTAAAAAATTACTCGGGATCAGCCCCTGCTTACCCGACCAATTTTGGGAGAAAGATTATATTTATACTTAGTTGTTTCTGAGTCACCAGTAAGTTCTGCCCCGATCCGAGAAGAAAATGGAGTTCAAAAACCAATCTACTACACCAGTAAAGCTTTCCGAGGAGCAAAAATCAGATACCCACGCCTCGAGAGGTTAGCATTGGCATTGATTGAAGCGTTTAGATGGATGAAGCCATACTTTCAAGCCCATATAATTATGGTGTACACTGATATGCCTCTTAGATAAGCCTTGTATAAACTAAAGAAGTCTCGCAGATTAATGTACCGAGAAGTAGAATTGGGGGAGAATGATATTGTGTATGAACCAAGGTATTTATTAAAAAGCCAAGTCATAGAAGATTTCATTGTTGAATTACTTTATCCTGAGGTCCCTGAGTAACAAGGAGTGCAGGAAGAACAAGGCATAAGAAGGGATAATCTAACTAAGGTTGTCATTGACCAACCGTCCGTGCAACCCTCATTGAAAGAAAGGTCGGAAGAAATCACTATCGACTTACAAGATACCTCTTCTAGAGCCCATGAGATGTCAGGGAAGTATGAGGAAGCAAGAATAAAATATTCCATCATGGGAATCTGATAGACCAAATGTTTGATAATAACCTCCCAATATGGAACTTGTACGTTGATGGATCATCTTGTGCTAGCATGTATAATAGTTAACACTCTTGATGAAATAGATATTAAATATTCTCTATGATTCCAGTTCTATGCCTCAAATAATGAAGCATAGTATAAAGCTATCATTGTGGGTTTGAGTTTGGCCCAATCACTAAATGCCGAGAAAGTTATGGCACACATCCATTCTCAATTGGTGGTGAACCAAATATTGAACTTGTATGTAGCTAAGGGATAGCTGATGACTAGAAACCTATCTAAAGCATTAGAGGGGATAGACAAATTACCAGTTGTTCAGGTGATCAGAGTACCAAGATTAGAGAATGCCCGAGCAGATGCACTTGCTCTGCTAGCTTTAGTAATAAGAATTCAGTTCTGAAGAACTATTCCCATCGAGATTCTAGCAAATAGGAGTATATATGAAGATCTGATGATTAATCTTATCATAGTAGATATGGGACCATCTTAGATGGATCCCATCAGGGCATACATTGAAGAAGGAACTCTACCAGAAGATATAATTGATGCCAAAAAGCAAGAAGTATAAAGCAACAAGATATGTGCTAGACAAAGGAGTGTTATACAAGAGAGGATTAGTAGTTAGCATGTAGTGTTGCGTTTGTCCAACTGAAGTTCAAGGCTTGATCCAGGAAATACATGAAGGATCTTATGGATCTCACATAGCAGGCATGACATTACTGCAAAGGATTGGTACATAGGGATACTATTAGGCCACTATGCGAGCGGACTGCGTAGCATTTTCCATGAAATATTATAAGTGCCAAAGATATTCTAGCATTCACAAAACTCCACAGGCTTCTTTCACTCCAACCACTTCACCTTGGTCGTTTACAATTTGGGGAATAGACTTGGTCGGCCCATTGCCGACCACCTGAGGAAGATTCAGCTCCTTAGTCATTTCTATGGATTATTTTACAAAATGGGTGGAGGCAGAACCCTTGGTGGACATGTCGTATGAGAAGGTTTACCAATTCATTTAGAAGAGTATTATTTGAATATAAGGGTTGCCTTATGCCTTCATTACCGACCACGAAACATAATTTGACAATGAATAATTTATCTCTTATTATGCTCAGTCTAATATCCAAAAGTGGCATTCTACTTTAGGTCATCCTGGGAGAAATGGGCAAGCCAAGGTTACAAATAAAACTCTTCTTAATGGGTTAAAAAGATGATTTGATGATGCCAATGGAAATTCGATTAATGAATTGCATTTTGTTCTATGGGTATACCAAATAACTCCAAGGACTGCGACTGGTGAATCCCCATACATGTTGCCATTTGGGACGGAGGCATTAAGACCCGCTGAATTGGGTCTGCCATCCCATAGAGTATTGAACTTCAACTTTCCTGTAAGTGATCTAATGCAAAGATTAAATTTGGATATGCTAGAAGAGGTACGTGAGGATGCTACTATCGGAAATACAGCGTACCATCAGAGAACAACATGCTTCTACAACAAAATAATGAAGCCAACCAACTTGAATGAATGATATTATGTGTTTAAGAAAATAATCCAGAAGAATAACAAACTTGAGGCAAATTGGCATGGGCCATATCGTATTTCAGCCGTTGTTTGACTTGGAACTTATAGAATTGAGACATTAGAAGGAGAAGAATTCAAGAATCCATGCCATGCCGAGCATCTTAGTAAGTATTACCAGTGATGTAATGAAACACATTATACTCATGTCATTTCAGTATTAATAAAAATGATGATTTCCTCCATTTCTTTTTTCAATTTTTTTGGGAGTACTAGTGCAATGCACTACTATATACTGTATACTTGATCAGCGATGATTGAGGTTTAAAGATGCTCATAAAAACTTAAAAAGTACCTCGGATAATAATTATACCATTATTGAGTGCCCATAATAGGTCCTTCTCAATTGCAATAAGATAGTTGATGCCTGATCTTTGAACGTTGCTCGGCATTACCAAAACTTAATCGGCAGCAAACCAAAACCCAAGTAAAGCAGGAATCTAAGTCCTCAAGAAACTTGGTTACTAAAGTTAAGGATAAATAAGATTTTATTCAACTGGACAAAATGAAGGAAGAACGTTATGAAGATTCCTAAAAAGTAATGTAGACACATATTCCACATACACCTGGTCACCACTGGTAACTAATGAAAAATCTAAACATTTAGGTGCATTAATAGAACCTATGGAAATACATGGGTAACTAGTACTAAACTTGGATTTTAATATAAGTGTACTAGTAGAACCTATGAGCTCATTGGTAATTTATGCTAAACTTAGGCAAGAACTTAAGTATATTAATATAACTAATGAACAAGAAGAAGTCATTCGCATTCAAAGATTAACGAGATAAGTTGATCAAATATATTTCATTCATTTAAATAGTTCATTACATGATTCTTCTAATAATTGAATTACAGTAATAAAATTGATTGTAAGGGATGTTTCCCCTCAGCTTTAGAAGAACGGGAAACTGGTTCCATGCTTGCTAGAGGATAATCCAATGTGTAAGGGGAATTCATAAAGTTGAAGTCCTGGAGCATTTTTTATTACTACTGCTCGTTCTATCTAATAGATGAGGAGTACGAGCAATCTCTAGCTCGTCATGAAGGCCATAATCCCCTAAGTACATTGAAATCGGGCATTGGGGAATTGTGTTGGAAGGAATCCAATCAACATCCAATTTGAAAGGAGAATCTTCGCAGTCCAACAAACCATGATCGTACCAGTTCTAAAGAGGGTTGTTTTTCTTCACCTTCATCACTGCTAAGAAATTGGTCCAGCCCCATTTGTAACCTTCACTCTGAGCTTGCTTAAACCGTTCATCAAAATGACCGATAGCTTTATTGTATCCCTCCATTTACATTTCCCTAGGCTATTTATGGAATTATAAGGTTAGCCTCTCAACCTGATGGTGAATTTTTTTAACAATTAATCTTTGGCTTGTAATTGGGTGGAATGAGTATCAAGTTTCTCCTATTGAGTTTGAAGTTTCTAGGATATCTCAGTAATGGCCAAATGTTTTGCCTT
The DNA here is from genome assembly GCA_949130495.1 of Sambucus nigra. Classification (NCBI taxonomy): domain Eukaryota; kingdom Viridiplantae; phylum Streptophyta; class Magnoliopsida; order Dipsacales; family Adoxaceae; genus Sambucus; species Sambucus nigra. The sequence continues at coordinate 396,608,174 of OX422219.1, read as the reverse complement.
AAACTGAGCATCTTGATTAGCAAGACTCTGCTACATCCTAGCCTCATATTTAGTAGCTCATCCAGGTTTAGTTTTAGCTCAGGAAGATGAAGCAGACTTAGTGTTCTTCAGTGTCTCCACCTTTCCCTTGATTTGGAATTTTTAATCTCCAAGAAAGAAACCCCATAATCAACAGCAAAAGTAGTAGTAAAAGAAGTCTTTAATGAGTTCAATTCATCCATCAAACTGTTATTCTCTTCTTCCAGCAGCTTAGTAATGGCTCTAGCCTCCTCTACTTCACAATTAAGTAGAAATTCCTGCCTCCTAAAAAAAGATGCATGCTTTTCTAACTTCTGCACAAAACCCCAACCTTCACTCAAAGCTTTGTACTGCTGTTAATAATTGGCATGTAAAAGAGTTATAGTATCCTTATGATCTTCTTGTAGCTCCTTAATCATTTCATAGTAAGCCACATTATTGGCCACTGCCCGATTAAGAAGACACTTCAAATAAAGGTAGGCTTATATAGCTTCATCTGAAGCATCCTCTCTAAGAAACTTGGACAATTCTTCCTCATTTATAGTCAAGTAACCAGCCTTGAAGTAATTATTGCATCTTTCAAGAAGCTTATAGTCAGGGGAAGAAAATTGATCCAATTTATCCATGAACAATAAAGAGAAAGAAAAATCTCCAATCAACAACAGAAGAGGAAGGCAAATGTGTAGCACTGCTCCTTTTCATTAATAAAAATGTTAATTAAAAGTACATCAGCATGAAATAAAAAGAAAAGTACAATTAAATAGAAAAACAAAAGTTTCTCGGTAAATAAGTCGACACCTTGGTTTTGTCAGAAGTGGCCCTAGATTGGTAAGGGTATAGATAGGTGGAGTGACTTATGGAGTAACTTGATCAGAAGAAGGGGGGATCAAAGAATCAACTGTAGCTTCCTGGAGTTGGTTGGTAGAGTCCAAGACAAGGGTAAATTCATCTGACCCTCCATGATCCTCATCCATATTAGGAGAAGACCTAGGATCACGTCTGGGAAATAACTCAGAGTCTTGGGGAGTACCAACTTCTGCGAGGGCTACCGACCAACCATCCTTGAAGAATTTCTACTTGGAGAACTCAATTTGAGTAGATGCAGGGCTAATAGCTTTATCCTAACCTCTGTTGAATGAAGATTCCTTAGCCTTCAACCTTATGACCTTCTTTGCACCCAACTTCTTCTGCAGCTTTGCAACCTGCACTCGAGCAGTGACATCATCATCCTATATAGTCTTTATTTTGGCCTCCCACTTCTTCTGCTCGCTAGCCAATACTTGTTGAGAGTCAAGCAAGGACTTTTTAAGTTCCTCAAAGGCCTCCTCAACTTCATTTGAGGAAGAATGTAGAATATCATCCTTTTCTAGCACATTGTTGAAGTCAACCAAAAACTGTAAAAAGAAATCATGGAAAGTTAGTACAAAAAGTGTCAAAGATATGAATAAAAAAGAAAAAGAAATATTACTTACCAAAGCAAGGCATTGAGAAGCCCTTTTAGAAATTTTAGAACAGGGCATTGCAGAAGCATCTCCAATATAGTCTGGCAGTGTACCAGACATAATTAATTGTCTGAACAAACCTGGGTCAATGGCCACTGGTGAACCAGAATCAGGAAAGTGGACCAACTCTTGCTGGTCGGCGTTAGCAAAAGAACCATCATCCAGCCTGGAGGGAAGCCATCTTTTTAGCCTTTTGAGATGGGCTTCATCATTTTTCTTAGCTAGGGGCTTCTTCCTAGTCTCTTCTTTATTTGTGGATCCACCAACAACCTTCTTGGTGGAACCAGGAGTAGTAATTTCACTAAGGATATTGGGGACTTTACTCTTCCCCATAGTTATGGTAGGGGCAAGTCTGAAATAATGGAAGAGGATGGGGTAACAGCAAGTTCACACTTGCCAGATGTAGTAGCAGATGAAGTAGAGATAGGGTCTTTCTCAAGATCAATCACTGAGGGGGGAATAACAATAGTTGGGCAAGCAACAAAAGAAGTAATGGTATTCATGTACTCAAACATGTATGATGCAGATCTAATGTGCTCCTCCATATGTTTTGATGAATGCCCCAAATAAACTTCAATTATCTGAGGTTGATATCACCCTCCTTGGGACAGTTCCTCTTTCGATCGTCAGAAATCAAGACAAAATAATTACAGTTAGTGGTGTAACCAATTAAATTATTAAGGAAAGTTACATAATAGTATTACAACCTATCTCCTGTCCATATTGTGGTCATCTGAGATACTGAATTCCCTGTCATGGGTATATGCTGCTAATTTTTGGCAACTACTTTACGATCAAAGTAATCTATGTTGGAGTCCAGGAGGTTAACTACTAAATCCCTATTTACAGACCTAATCTTTAAATAGGAAGTGTTGTCACTTGTGACCCACTTATATCAAAACATGATTTTTGGGATTCCTATATGGGTCCCATGAAGTTTATTTAACCTATGAACCCCATTAAATACTCCCCAAGTGTTGGGGCTATTCTAATAGGGACCACGTCAAAATACTGGCAAAAATCAAGGCAAACTGGGTTTGGGGGAAAAGTAAACCCACATTTAGAAATAAAAATATAAAGGAGCCAATGGCCATCACGCAAAGAAAAAAGGACCGTAGGAGGAATGGGAAGTTCCAAATCCACCCACGAATGAATATTCCACTCATCTCTAAATTCCTATAAAGAAGCTACTGAGTAAACCATGTTCAAAGATGAAGAAAAATAAGAGAGAGATGATTTTTACAAGTATTTAAGGATTCAACAAGAACTGAAGAATAGAAGAAACGACCGCATAGAAAAGATCAAGAAGATAGTAGCAAAAACTCAGAAAGTTAGAGGTAAAAGACCATCGTGATTTGTCCTGCCAGATTGCCTCGAAAACTGGCAAGGGTGATGATTAAAGGGAGCATAAATTGAACTATTGGAGGTTAAGCTAAAAATGGCATTTTTGTCCAAAAACGATTTCTTCAAAACATCGGATAATTTCAAAAATTCCATCCGTGTAATGTAATACTAGTTAAAAAAAATTCACAAGTATGGGAAGTCGATAACTAATCAAGCATCAGAAATATTTCCTGAGCAACTTTAAGGCTAAATATTCCACACTTTCGCAAAAAAATCAAGTATGAAACATTGAGGGATTCTGTTGATGTAAAAAATTGCCTTATTATGTGGACCCGTAAAAAAGGAATGTGTGTTGTCAAGTGTGGCACCAATCCTAGTCAGAAAGGCCTAATCCTTCGACCAAATCCAGGAAGATCGACTAACCTAGTTAGTAAAGATCCATTACTTGTATGGATTGTGAACATTGTATAAATGTAAATGCCTAATTTATAAATGCATTACATGCTTTAACATTCCAACTCTTGTACTACCTCAGGGGATATAAGTACATTATAATCCCTGAATCCAAATGAAGAGACACATTTGAACAAAGGCAAGGCAATACACAACATAGGTTTTTCCCTTTAGCCGAACCACTTTAAAAATCTTTTGTGTCTCCCTTATTTACTTATTTTATCTATGATTAAATAATTAGATATATTCTAGTTTTTTGCATCAACAAGTATGTCATTCAAATGCGGCATAGTACATTATTTTAATGAGTATTCAAATGAGGCCCATTCGAACAAGATTTCCAATGAGATAAAAATTTCCAAAAACATGGCTTCTCTGGAAACTTGTTAGATACTAGTTCGAAGGGCGTTTGAATGATATTGGTACCCATGTTCGAATGACGTTCTGATAAAGGCAATTTATTTATTTCTGTAGTCTCTCTGAAATCTTGCTAGAAATCTCATTCGAAGGTTGTTATAATGAGAATCATAGCCTCGTTCAAACTAACTTCAAATGAGGTTCCGACGAGAATTTTTTTAAAATTTTCTTAGCTTATTTGGAATCTTGTTAAATCTCTCATTATTTTTCATTTGAATGAGAAGAGTAACTTCATTCGAACGAGAATGATACCTTGTTTGAATGATTAGGCACGTATTTTAAAATTTTCAATTTTCTAAATAAGATTTCTATAGCTGCCCACTACTCCACTTGTTAGATATTTTCTCATATAAAAGGAGTGCGGGAAAAAAGTTTTAGAATATTCCTTTTTGAGTATCTTATATCCAAAAATACTTTTACAAATCCTTTCCAACTATATTTGATCATTTATGATCAAACTTTTATAAATCACTTCCAGAAATTAGTCTTCATCATACATTCTGGTTTATGCGACGAAATTTGCACTATAGGATGTGGTAGAGGCAATCGAGGGATATCAAGAAAGGATTCGATGTGTATCCGAGTTGGAATTTCATGGAAATAGAGACAGATATTTTGAAGACTTCACCCGCGATTCTTGTAGAATCAAGTTTTATAAGTCTTTTGAGTCTTCTGGTAAAAAACTTATTTATAATGAATTTTTATAGGCCTAGTCATCTAAAGTTTCTCCCATTTGGGATTTTCTTTTACATCAGTGTGTCATGGTTATTTGTTTCTCTTTACAATTTGAGTCTTTCATGCTCACATAGTAATTAGGTAACATGATTAAATTGGAAAGAATCGACACATCCTGCCTGATTTTTAAATGATTCATGTATGTGTTTGTGGTTTTGGGAAAATTTAATGAAGTTTTACCTATACCATATAACCGATACTTTTCATTAGTTAAAATAGTTAAAGTTTATATACTTTTAAAAAAAAAATCCATATTAATAAAAGTAATTTGATAGATTATGATATTATTATGCATTTGTGCTATATACTCCAGTCGTTGTTAAAGGACTTAAATATTTTATTCTCATATTATTGAAAACAAATTACCATTTACTCACATCATACTATGCTCTTTCGACTGTTGATTATTTAGCATGGCAATAGGATGTTCTAAGCTTCTCAAATTAGCTACCATAGCTAAAACTACTATACAAGAGGTGTAATCTAGTACAGAACAAAAGGCACAACCTACTATTTTATAATAGGTGCAACCTGAAAATTCCACACATACATCTCCGCCAACCAATTATGTCACTCTAATGATCAAAGAAGGTACAAAATCCTCAGAAAACATTATATTTATACAACAAATATTTTCTTTGTGTTTTGAATCTAGAGGTAAAGTTGAAATAGAAATGGGGTGGAAGTAAAAGTGTATATATATATATATACACACACACACACACACACTAGGGTATGCCCGTGCCTGAAGGCATGCTGATAATCGCAAAACGACATAACAAATTCAAAGTACGTGCCTAAAGGCACGAAGAAAATTTCCAATGTATTGAATAGGTAAACAATTTAAGTCATAAAGTTTTTCTTTACGACACAAACGTCTAAACAATTTAAAAAACGCGGGCAAATTTTTCTTTATTTATAGGACTATCCACATTATTTTAGAAATTAAAAAAAAAATACTCGAACAACAAATGTGTGAACACTAATTTACAAATAAAAACCATTTATGTTAATTAGCTGGGCCACGAACTGATTTAAAAAACCAATTATGTTAATTATAGATTTACAGAAATACATTAATTGATAAATAAAATTAATAAAGTGAAGTCATGGGTATTAATAATATATAATCATGATTCTAGACGAAAAACATTAACTGTATTACTATCTTAATATGGCTAAGTTATGATCAGTCATTAATAAAGTTTTGTACGCATCTATCATTTTTGGCATCTTAAATTTGAAAACTCAAAGCAACTTTTTCCTCCTCTTAATTAGCCCGTCCACGAACTCATCTGAAAAATCAATTATGTTAATTAGCCCGGCCACAAACTCATGGGTATTAATAATTTATAATTATGATTGTAGGACAAAAAATCAACTATTATATTAAAAACAATAGTAAAATGATGGTAGAAAGTGATAAGGGCTTTAAGTTGAAGTACATGAAAAGATTTACAATAGGTTTTTGTAACATTAAATATGGGTATTAATTATTATGGGTGTTGGAAAAAAAAATATTAGTTACTATGTTTGAGGCAAAAAAAAGTAAACTTAAAATAGGTATTTGTGACATTCCATATGGGTATTAATAATTGTTGTCTACGGAGTGTTTGTTAGGCAAAAAAAAAAAACGAACAGTTGGTTTTTAACAGTTTAAAGTATCTTTGAGTGTAAATAATCAAATTATCCTAATATAATTTTTAAGAACCAGTTATTTAAATAACAACAATGATTTTGCTTCAAAATTCTTTATAAGATATTATTACACATTTCATGAAAAAAATCAAAACAGCTGTAACGAACACCAAGTTTTTTTTACCCAACCAAGTGATATGCTTAGATTCGTGAAAACTTCATAACAATAGGGTTAAATCCAACAGTAATCACTTTTCATAACCTGATAACAAAACTACAATATCATATATGCAAAATGAGTACAACCATACAGCCTTCAAATAATTTTAGCCAAAGCATTCAAATTAGAAAATAATAGCAACTCAAAATATAAAGGCAAACCAGTGTGAAGAAGACCAGACATTTCCACCCATGAACAGTGGCTTTTAAGGAGATCAGGTAACTAAAAGAGAACTGATCTTTTCATTCGAAATCTTCCGCCTCAGGTTCCAAAGAAGTGATGTCACGGATATTGTTAGGTATCAGCGTACCCTGTGTAACACCCCGTATTTTTCTGCATTTAATATTTAATTAATTCAGGAATTCAAAATTACTTGTGTGTCGTAATTTTAATTGAATTAATTATGGAAATATATATTTAAATATTAATCGGGGACTGATTGGTTAATATTTAGGGAAATTTATTTACTAAGTGAATAGTAATAATTTCATTTCGTCATTTCGAGTATTAATGACAGGGTATGCACTTATCTCAGCCGGGAGTCGGTATAGACTAAATTGGGTGTGAAATAAGGATTTTTATAAATTAATTCAGATGCCAATTATGAGTGTACGATTGAGTCCGTATGGGCCGAGATAGTTAGAAAAGTGTACCCAGGTGTAGTAAACGGGTCAGGGGACGTTTTTAGGCATAGCCGGGCCCACACGGGGACATTTGGGTCACTTGGGCTTCGCCCAGTAGGCAAAAAACGGGATTTAGCCTAATTAAGAAATTATAAGAAATAAGGGAATGGCTGAATTGAGTTTAGAAAAAGACTTAGTGGATTAGGAAACCCTAATAGCAGTTAAAGGCAAATTTGGGGATCAAAGGAGAGCCAAAACAAAGGGGTCATCTTCAGCCTTGGGCATTCAAAACTCCAAAAGAAGACTCTACGAACCCCAAGGAAAGTGGTTAACTTGCTGTAGCATTTAAATTGTATTTCAATTCATATTCATGTGATGTGTGAAATCAAAGAAATTCGTTGTGAGATTTAAAGGGTATAAACATTGGGTTTTTGTAAACGAATATTCTGATTTCTGAATTGTGTAGAAATTCATGCGTAATCTAAGAATAGTATAAATATATCTGGTAGGATATAATCCGAAGGAACTAGAAACGAATTTGAGGCTAGGATTTGATGTTTAAATGGGTTAAGAGTTAAAATTGGACTTTCCCCAAATTACGAAAAAAGTAGAGAACGGACAATTTAATGATGTTTGTGGATAGTATGAGGGTACCTTATGAGGTTTTTGGTATGTTTTATTGATGATAAGGCTTGGGTTTACTGGTAGAACGAGTTTGGGTTTTTAGATTTTCGTCCATGGCTGAAACAGACCACTCGGAGAAGATGATGACCTCTTCGATCGATCGATCGAGGGTCGGGGTCGATCGATCGAAGGTCAGAAATTTCTGGCAGTTCGGCCAGTTTGTTTACATAAGGGAAAATTAAGTTAAATTTTTTACCATGCCTTATGAAATGAGAAATATATGGAATTACAAACTAATTATTTGTGAGGGAAATTAATTGGGACTTAGGAGAAACTTAGTTGTGGCACACTATAATTAAATTATGAGAATAATATTTCAAAAATGGTTACAAATGGACTTAGTGGGTAAGTCCGGGGTTATTGGTTGAGCGATACCAAGACGTTAAATTTATTTAGGTGAAAGCTAAATAATTTAGAGTCGGGAATTTAGACTCGGGTGTTATTTTTATTTCGGGTCACGAGAGTAAGTCCGAATATATTGGTTGGGGAGAAACCAAAAGTAATTAATGTGAAAATTAACTCATAATTAAAGTTGGACCATAAACTCATAATAATTTGAATAGGCTTGTGTTACGGACTTAGTACACGGAGTAGCCGGGATGTTATATATATATATATATATATGTGTGTGTGTGTGTGTGTATGTGTGTGTGTGTGTGGTTGGTGATAGTATATATATATGGTGTGTACATTAATATCAGTGGTTAGATATTATTATTATTATTATTATATACTCTAGTGCTATAGGGGAGGTTGCGCGTAGTGGATAAATCCCCTAGATTGAGGAGTAGGGTGAGTATATTCCCAGGTTATAGCGTCCATTATATGGGTGAGGGGCATCTCGCTTTCAGACAAGGAATATGACCGCCTCCAATTGTATGTATTAAACAAGTTAGTGTGCAATTCTAACTTGGGGTAAGTAGGTTATGTGAATATACCTAGTGGGATGGAACTTTAGAGAATTTATTTCCTGTGAGTCCTTACTCGGGTGGATGCTATTATTAAATGTATTTCAGTATGTTTGTGAATGCTGTAATATGACTATAAGTATATAATTAAATAATTAACTATATACGGGCTAATTAATATAAAGCATGAGTTGTATTATATGTATAATAAGTGTGGAAGTTATATGAATTTAAAAAGGGAAATGATTAATTAAGTTGATGTTGCTAATAACTTAAAAATCATAATCATGGCACACTCGGTTAGAGTAGGATGGATGCAAGGCGGTTTTATTAATTATCTAGTCATGAAATAAATAACTAGGTGAATTAATTAAGGTGTTCGTAGTGCACATTAGTGGAGGGGTGAGAAAGTCCTCAAGAGAGTGCGACACTAACTAAAATATGGACAGCATGCATATTTATTTATTACTGCAAGTTAACCATTTGCTAAATGTTTTTCAAATGTTTTGGGTACTAACCGTTGCTATAAAAACTTTTAAAAACCTTTTAGGTGTTATTGATACCAAAATTAATCTGCTGAGATGGACCAATTATATGAAGACACGTGGCTATCTACATGGAAACAACAAGCACTTCCGTGGAACCCACTCGTTCCGAGGAACAAGACCATAACGAGGAAGACTAGTTCCCCGAGGAACTCACAAGCTCCGAGGAACAATACCTCTCCGAGGAACTCTTAAATACCGAGAAGCTTAGGCGGTCCGAGTAACTCATGGCGGTCTGAGATGCACCTCGAAGCAGGATACCAACAGTTTAACTGATTCATTAAATGCTTATCATTTGGACGCGCACGCAAAGAGGGCATTAAATGTATTACCCTTTCATATGTATATCATTTAATGTATTACCCTTTGACATTATAGCCTCAGGGCTATAAATACATTGTACAATCCTCATTGTAAGGGGACCCCCAGACCGGAATTTCTTGAGATAACTTGTAATAGAGAATTCCCATACAAACAGCAATACCAAAACAGTGGACGTAGGCCATTCTTATAAGGCTGAACCACTTTAAAATTCTTTGTCTCATTTATTTATCTGTGATTGAATTATTAGAGTGATCTAATTTTTTACATCAACAGATTGGCGCCGTCTGTGGGAAACGACTGGTAATATCGTTTTCTCATCAAATACAATATATTACCGATGGCTGATATTCCTGAATCCACCAATCGAAACGCTGGAACCCCTCCAAATCCGTCTGCTCCACCAATTGTTCCAGATCTGACTGGAATAATGGCAAATCTAGCTCAGGGCCAGACCGTCATGCAAGAAACGATGCGACAACTCATCCAAATCCTCCATGGCAGTACATCATCCCATTCCGGACCACGAAGCATTCAAAGAAATACCCGTGCGCCTTCTTCGCTTACTAGGCGTACTAATTCATATCGCAATGAGGAATCTGAAGATTTTTCTTATCAACCTGGATGAACTTCATCAGTACAAGCCACAGATACTGAACAACGTGTCACCCTCTCCCCAGAAAGGACTAGCGCATTAGAAAGATTAAGTAGGGTTTCTCCTTTCGACCGATTAGGCCCTAGGAGGAATAAAAGTCCTCTTAATGCAGCGTCGAGGAGCCTTCGACGACCATCAGATTTAAGTGAAGGATCTGCCCAGTCGCGACCAGCTGCTCGTCAAGATAAATCCCAGGAAGCCACTTCGACGCGATCAGTTGCTCGAACCAATAGGCCTGAGGAAGGAAATGATTCATGGAAAGGATTTATTCAGAGGCTGGGGCCAAGAACCCTCTACAATGAACCTTTGTTCGAGGAACACCTTTTGTCCAGGACATTGTTGATTTTCCAACACCATCAAAGTTCAAAGCACCTTTTGTAACTCCCAAGTATGATGGGAAGACTGACCCTATCCTTTATATAGAACAATATCAAGCTGCTGCCGACATCTATGCTATCCCAGACGAGATGATATGCAGGGCATTCTTAGGAACTCTTACCGGATCTGCTCAGATATGGTATAATAATCTTCCTTGGGGTAAGATTTCAACTTTTCTTCAACTGGCTGAGTTATTCATTGGGAATTTCTTCTTTGGCGCAAAACCAGTTAAATGAGTAGCACATTTGTTAAGTGTTAGACAAAAAGCTGGTGAAAGTATCAGAGATTACATAACTCGTTTTAATAATGAGAAGCTCGAAGTCATTGATTATGAGGAGAAGACAGCGATTACCGCTTTGATGAGTGGAATGCTGTCAAACAAGTTGTTCTATACTTTGGCCAAAGATCTACCTCGAACCATATCGGACCTGATGGGAAAAGCGTCCAAGATTATGAATGCCGAGGAGGCTATGTTTGCGAAGAAGAATATGGACGCCAAAGAAACCAAGGAGGAAGGTGATAAAGCTAAGAAGAAAGAACACAAGAACAATGGTGGTGACAAACAATCCAAAAATAGGTTGTCATGGGAGGTCTTGAGGAAATTTGATAATTACACACCTTTGAAGGCGAATATTAACCACGTCTTGGAAGAAATTAAGAACAGCGAGGAGTTAAACTGGCCAAAGAAAATGAAGGCAGACCCTGACACGAGGAATAGGGAAAAATATTGCGAGTTCCACAAGGATCATGGCCATATGACTAAAAATTGCATAGCTCTTCAGAATGAGATTAAAACACTCATCCGACGAGGAAAGCTAGAAAAGTATGTTGATCGGGGAGGCGAAAGAAGAAACAACGACCGAACTATAGAGAGATCTAGATCTCCTCGTCGACTAGAGGAGAACAAGAAGAGAAACCATGAAGTTGATCCGGAGGATGACCCCGATCTTCCCAAGAAACCAAGGCAGCCAGAATGAGAGGTATTTTCAATACGTTTTGGGTCATTTGATTGTAATGTTATTACAGGAGGAGATGCAGAAGGAGGAGACCTTATTGCAGAAAGAAAATCTTACCTCGGTGAGGCTCAAGCTTGCTCGTACATTCAGCAAATAAATTTAGCTGAGGAGGATCGCCCGAGAAAGGTGAACAAGGAGAAATTGGTCATCGGTTTTTCAAAAAATCACCTTGCAGGTGTTTTATATCCTCACGATGACCCACTGGTGATCAATATGAGAATGAAGGAGGTAATGATTTCAAGAGTGCTGGTCGACAATGGTAGCTCGGCAGATATTATGTTCTACTCGTGTTTTGATAGTTTAAATCTAAAGTTGTCTCAACTAGAGCCTTACCACAGACCCCTCATCCGTTTTGCTGGCGAGAAAGTATTTCCACTTGGGATGATCAAGTTGGATATATTCATTGGTACGTGGCCTGCTTGTCGGACAGAAAGAATACATTTCTTCGTGATGGATAAGAATGTCCAATCATCGTACAATATTGTCATGGGAAGAGTAGGATTGAAGAAGTTCTAGGATGTTCCATCTACAGTGCATCAGTGCCTAAAATTTCCAACAAACTTTGGAGTAGGAGTTGTGAAAGGTGATCAGAAAGTATCTCGGGAATGCTATTATTCATCCGCCGAGAAAGAAGAGCTGGAAGAATCAAAGAAAAAGACTACTACCTATCAAGTGGATGAAGGTGAAGAAATTGAAACATTGGATCCTCGAGATGAGTCGTAACTCGTGAAAGGTCAAGTGGTGGAAGCTACTGAAAACATCATTCTGGATGACGAACACCCTGAGCGAACTACTCAAATAGGTTCATCATTGGAAGCCTCATTAAAATAGGAATTGATAGCTTTCCTTAGAAGCAGAAGACAAACTTTTGCGTGGAGTCATGAAGATATGCATGGGATAGACCCAAACTTCTTATGTCACGAGCTCAATGTGAATAAGGAGATAAAGCCTGTAAAGCAGAGAAGAAGAGTATTCAGTCCCGAGAAGAATCAAGCTATACAGGAGGAAGTCGAGAAGCTCCAGAAAGCTTGTTTCATTGAAGATGTTAAATATCCAGATTGGTTAGCTAATGTTGTGATGGTAAAGAAGAAAAACAACAAGTGGAGGATGTGCGTGGACTTCACCGACCTCAACAAAGCATGCCCAAAGGATCACTTTCCACTGCCCCGAATTGATCAACTAGTGGATGCTACCTCGGGACACGAGTTGCTGAGCTTCATGGATGCTTATTCTGGCTACAATCAAATTAAAATGAAACCTGAAGACAGGGAGAGTACTTTTTTTATCACCCCTAGGGGAACTTATTGTTATAATGTTATGCCTTTTGGTTTGAAAAATGCAGGTGCGACATATCAGAGGCTGATGAACAAGGTCTTTGCTGAACAAATCAGTGACAATATGGAAGTCTATGTTGACGATATGCTGACGAAAAGCAAAAAAGCTGCCGATCATCTAGTTGACTTAAGTCAGACTTTTGATCAACTAGATAAATATCAAATGAAGCTGAACCCGACGAAGTGCATCTTTGGAGTACGAGAAGGCATGTTCCTCGGGTACATTATCAATCAACGAGGCATTGAAGCAAATCCTGAAAAGATCAAAGCTCTATTAGGGATGTGATCTCCAACGACGAAGAAGGAAGTACAGAGTCTCACAGGACGAGTAGTGTCACTCAACATATTTGTGTCACGAGCAACTGATAGATGTCTCCCATTCTTCAAGACCCTCAGAAAGGCTTTTGAGTGGAATGATGAATACGAGAAGGCTTTTAAAGACTTGAAGAAATACTTGGGAGCACCTCCACTGTTGTCCAGGCCGGTGATGGGAGAAAAATTGTATTTGTACCTTGCAGTGTTCGAAAATGCAGTTAGCTCGGTGTTGATCAGAGTGGAGAATAGAGTGTAAAAACCAATTTACTACACAAGTAAGGCCTTCCGAGGAGCAGAGATCAGATATCCAAGGCTGGAGAAATTGGCACTGGCACTGATTGAGGCGTGTAGGAGAATAAGTCCATACTTCCAAGCTCACACTATAGTAGTATATACCGATGTGCCATTGAGACAAGCCCTTCATAAGCCAGAAAAATCAGGGAGATTGATATACTGGGCAATAGAGCTCGGTGAATATGATATAATTTATGAACCCAGGTCATCACTAAAAGGGCAGGCTGTAGAAGACTTTATAGCGGAGTTCACCTATCCTGATATCCCCAAGGAGCAAAAGTTGCTCGTTGATCAACCTGTGGATGTTACAGGATCAACAAACACAAGCTCAGACCAATTCCGATTGATAAAAGGGCGTGTGGATGTTACAGGATGTGATGCAGAGATAGTTGTGAGGACTCTGGATGAGGAATAAGAGTTGCTCGCTGATCAACGTGTGGATGTTACAGGATTAACAAACACAAGCTCAGACCAACTTCGGTTGGTAAAAGGGCAAGTGGATGTTACAGGATCATTAAATTTGAGCTCAGACCAACTCCGGTTGGTAAAAGGGCAAGAAAAGATGATCGACGAGGAGCGAGAAAAATCTGGGGAGGATGAAAGGAAGCATGAAATATTTCACCTAGGAACTCTGACTGATTCGAAATTTGAAGACGAGTTACCTATATGGAGGCTATATGTAGATGGCTCATCTTGCACTGCAGGATGTGGTGCGGGGATAGTTTTGAGCACTCCGAACGAGGTCGACATGGAATACGCTTTGCTTTTCCAATTCAAAGCTTCCAACAATGAGGCTGAATATGAGGTCATGATCGTAGGGCTTAATTTGGCAAAAATTATGGAGGCGCAGCAGGTTGTGATTTTCAGCGACTCTCAATTGATTGTAAACCAAATCATGGGAGTACATGCAGTTAGAGGAGAATTAATGATCAGATATCATGCAAAGGCAAAGGAGCTGGTGTCAGAATTTGCTGCTATTCAGCTGGTCAAAATACCAAGAATGGATAATGCGAGAGCAGACACATTAGTCCGACTAGCATCAGCTACTCGTACCGAGCTACGATGAACAATCCCAATTGAAGTGTTAGCTGGTCGGAGTATAGATGAAGATCTGATGATGAACTTTATCACCCTTGATTTAGGACCATCTTGGATGGATCCTATCAGGGCGTATATCGAGGAGGGAGAATTGCCAATGGATAAACTCGCAGCCAAGATATTAAAGTTTAAAGCGGCTCGGTATGTATTAACTAATGGTGTTTTATATAGACGAGGAATTATGAAAGGTTTGCAGAGATACGTACATCCCTCCAAGGTGAAAGAATTGATTGAAGAAATCCATGAAGGGTCTTGTGGAGCACATATCTCCTCCTAAAGATTTCATTCTATTTCTCAATTCATTGTCCGTGTCATAAATATAAAGTTGTGCAAATTTTGGGCATTGGCCTTCAACTGGAACCAAAGAACCAAGCAAATGATGGTTTTCTCCACTAATGCGATAGACATAGGGTCCGAATCAATTATTTATTTGATTATCAACTTTAGCGCCAGTAGAGGTAAATGCAAACATGGAATTGTATGCTCTAATGTTGTCTTTGAATTTAGATGAACCACCATCATTTTCAAAATTCAGTAGATCGCTCAAAATATATGGTGGTTCTTTTATAATGGGTAAGATGATCTTTCCTTCTTAGCAACACAATGAAAATTGGCCGACGATGAGGGCTGATTGTATAGATTATGCCAAGAAGTGTGACAAGTGCCAACGCTTTTCCTCAATCCGAAGAACTCCACAAGCATTGTTGACACCCATAACTTCTCCTTGGCCATTTTCCATGTGGGGAATAGATTTGGTTGGACCACTGCCAACGACCCGAGGAAGGTTCAAGTATCTCGTCGTCGCAGTGGATTATTTTACTAAGCGGGTAGAAGCTGAGCCACTCATTGACATGACTTACAAGAAGGTGTACCAATTTGTTTGGAAGAACATCATTTGCCGATATGGTCTCCCTCATGCTTTCATCACAGACCATGAAACACAATTTGATAACGAGGAGTTTTCCACCTATTATCATCAGTCAAACATTTTGAAGGTTTATTCAGCACCAGGCCATCCTCAAAGTAATGGAAAAACTGAAGTGACAAACAAAACACTGCTGAACGGTTTGAAGAAACGATTGAATGATGCAAAAGAAAACTGGATCAACGAGCTACAATCAGTACTTTGGGCTTATCGAACTACTCCCCGAGTAACAACTGGAGAATCACCATACATGCTGGCGTTTGGAAGTGAAGCTGTCATACCTGCCGAGTTGGTCCTCCCAACACATAGGGTACTGAATTTCAATTCCCCTGTCAGCTACTTAATGAGAAGACTGGATTTAAACATGCTTGAGGAAGTTAGAGAAGAAGCAGCCATTAGACGTGCGGCATACCAGTAGCGAACAACTTTGTTCTACAACAAAAGGGTGAAGAAGTGCGACCTGAAAGAAGGAGACTATGTGCTGAAGAAAGTAATTCAAAAACACAATAAGCTGGAAGCAAACTGGCATGGACCATACCTAGTTACAAAAGTTGTTCGACCAGGAACTTATCGAATATCAACTTTAGAAGGCAAGGAGTTTAAGAATGCATGGAACGCAGAGCACCTGCGCAAGTATTATCAATGATGTATATGTAACACAGTTCCATCAGTATGAATAAAAACGAAGATATTCTGCCAAAGTCTCTCCTTTTTATTGAGAATTTTTTGGGGAATACTAGTGCTACACACTACTCGATAAAAGTCGGCAAAGCTTAGACTACTCAGCAAAAATATTCCTAAAAATGCCAACCTCGGTTGGTTAGGAAACAAAATATTCCTAAACATGCCAACCTCGGTTGGTTAGGAAACAAAATATTCCTAAAAATGCCAACTTCGGTTGGTTAGGAAACAAAATATTCCTAAAAATGCCAACCTGTTTGGTTTGGAAACAATATATTCCTAAAAATGCCAACTTGTTTGGCTAGGAAACGAAATATTCCTAAAAATGCCAACTTGTTTGGCTAGGAAACAAAATATGCTCGCAAATGACAACTTGTGTTGGTCGGAAGGTATGTACATTCTCGAAAATGCCAACTTATATTGGTCGGGAGGTAAGATTATTCCAGAAGATGCAAAATTTGCTAACTATGGCTGGTCGGGGATAAAAACCCACCAACTATAGTTAGTCGACAGAGAAAATTTACCGACCTTGGTTGGTCGGAAACATTTAAGAGAAAAATCTACCAAGTATGGTTGGTCGGGGATAAAAACCCACTAACTGTAGTTGGTCAACAAGCATAATTTAACGACCTTAGTTGGTTGGAAAAATTTTACACATTTTTATACTCATTACTTTATTATTAAGTGATCGAGCAACAATATTGATACTTGAAACTCTTTATTACTGAGTTGGTCGACAAACAACACAATATTGTTATCTTTTTAACAAATATGCATAAATATAAAGTGTTTGATAACTACAAGATAATAGCAAACAAAAATGAAAATCTTTCATTGAATTCAAAATAAATTACATTGATAATGAAATTACAAGTTACATTGACATGTATATTAACTATTACATCAAAAATTCTTATTCTACTGGTCTCTTCCCCTCTACTTTTGGCATAGGTTCCTCGCCAGCAGGCGGATCATTTAAAGACAGAGGAGAATTGATGAAGTTGAGGTCCTTCAACATCCTGAAATTCAACACGGATGGTCGGTCTAAGAGATGCTCGGGACGAGATACCTCGATTTGAGAATGTAAATTGTAATCACCGAGATACTTTGAAATTAAGTTCTGAGGAATGGCCCGAGAAGGGATCCACTCCATCTCTAAATTTTATGGTGGCACAGGCAAGTCGAGCAAGCCGGGATCATGGTAATCCCACAGATAATGACCTTGTTCGAGCTTCAACACACCTAAGGCATTCAGCCAGCCTTGCTTGTAGCCCTCAGTGTTGCCATTCTGGATACAATCGTCCAAGTGGAATAGTTCTTCGTTGTATCCAGCCATCCAGAACTCCCTGGGTTGTTTGTGGAATTGATAGGTTAGCCTTTCTAGCTACTCGTGGAGATTCTTGATGAAAAGCTCCTTATTCTCCAAGACGGACTTCTGCGCAGAGAGCTATTTTTCCAAGTCCCTAATCTTCTTTGACATGTCAGACAAAGCCTAGTTCTTCGCCATTAATTGGAAAGCTTAGTTCACTAACGCAGACTGAGTTCTCTGTTCCTCGACAAGAACCCAAGATGCTCTTGCTCGTCCCCGAGGAGCTCTTGCTCGACCACGAGAAGATGTAGAGGTTCCTGAACTCTTCAAAGTCTCCAACTCGTTCCTCAACTTGGCATTCTTAACCTCTAAGAACGAGAATCCCTCGTCGGTCACTGGGATCAAGGCATTGGAAGTGGAGGCTGCAGACTTCAATTGTGATAGCTCTTTTTGCAAGTTGTTGTTCTCTTGCTCCAGAAACTTGACAATCTGTCTGCATTCCTCTACCTCACCTTTCAAAGTTCTCTCCCTCAGATCATACCCAGCAAAAAGCTTATCGTAGCCCTTGTCAGCCATGATCAGCTTGTACTTCTTTTCGTACCCCTCATGCAACAGGGCAGTTGATTCCTTGTATTGATTCTGAAGGTATTCGAGGGTACACTGGAGATCCTCGATCATTTCATAGTAAGCCACATTATTGGCCACTGCTCGGTCAAGTAAACACTTCAGGTACTAATATGCTTCAACTGCCTATTCTGAAGCATCGTGACCAAGGATGTCGGCAACTTGTGCAGCACTCAAGTCTGTGTGACCAGCCTTAAAGTACTCATTGCACTGTTGCAGCAACTTTGTATCATGGGAAGATAGTAGATCCATCCTGGCCAGAAACTAGCAGAGAAAGAAAAGCAATCATCAATAAGAAGAATAAGCAGAGTGTGAATGAAAGATAGACAACAGTATGCAAAAAGTTCAAATTTTATTAGATCATAATTCAGAGTTACATCTTCTGAGTTACATTTCAAAAAGAGAAACAAAATAAAGAGAAACCTGAACAACACTAAACCTTTTCCTTATCTCCCAAAACCTTCTCGGGAGGCTAGGATGAAGAGGTAGGTTGCTCGGAGGGAAGAGATAGTTTCTTGGGGAGAGTAGGCAGTTGCTCGGAGGAGGAAACGACTTGCTGATTTTCCTCAGTAGCAGGTTGGATGGCTAGAGCATGATCTCCCATCACCATCGAAGACTCTTCAGAGGTAGCTTCATCCTCTTCTAATTCTTCTGGAGTTGGAGGGGTACTAGGGATATGTTTATGGAAGAGCTCGAAGGAATCATCGACCTTCATTTCCTGAAGGGCAGCGACCCATCCATCCCTAAAGTACTTTAGACTGCCATAGTCCACTTGAGATACCATGGCATCCAACCCCTTATTCCACCCCTTGTCCCAGCCAGAGCTGAAGGACTTCTTTACGGTGGCTTTCCTCTTCAGTTTCTCTGAGGAGAGCTTCTCGGACAGCAGGTTCTCAGTAGCCTTCAATTTATTTTCTACCTCCTCCTGCCGACCTACTTCCTGAAGTTTAGCCAACTCCTCCTCGGCAACTTTGAGTTTATTTTCCAGCTCTCCAGCAGCTTTGAGCTTCTCTTAGAGCTCTTTATTTGCCTTCTCCAAGGAATTATTTTTCTTCTCTAACTCTTTGGAGGCTTCAACAGCTCGAGCCTTATCCTGCTCGGTGGAGGCAAGCTTCTTCTCCCAGACAACCTTATGAGTGGCATATGTCTGGCAAGAATCTTCCAGAGATTTTTTAGCTTCCTCTAAAGCTCCCTCCACGCTGGACGAGGAGCATGAAGCTTTAATTGCCTCATCCTTCTTCAGCATTATGTTAAAGAAGCTCGTCAACTGTGAACGGAAAAAGAACGCAAGTTAGAAACAGAAATGATAAAGGAAATATGAGAAACTCTAAGTAAAGAGACTTACAGAAGCAAGGTGACGAGCATCTAGTGAGGTAACCATATCCCGAGTAAGGTTTTCTTCAGTACCTTGAACCTCGGGAATGATCAAGGACTTTACCGAGCTCATGTCAGAGCTTGGGGGAATAAAAGTGGGAACTCTAGTCCCAGCAGCTGGGGGCTGAATAATGGTGTCAGCCAAATTGACCGAGGAGCTCTTCTTCAGCCTCCTCGGGAGAACAAGTATATATTCAACTAAGGAAGAACCCTTGGTCGGTGATATCACAATCACCTCTCCAGGAGCAGCAGACCTGCTCGGAGCCACTACGGGCTTATCAGCAACCTTCTCGGCAACTTTAGCAGAAGCAACTGGAGGAGCTGCATCATTCTTCTTCATCCCCTCCTTTGGGACATCTATCCTACTCCTTTTTGCCTCCCAGAATCGGAGGCAGTCTTCTCAAACAGGGTAGGAGGTCTTCTCTTCTTCATCCTTTCACTTAAAGGAATATGAGATTCAAGTGACGAGCTGGTGGAAGCTGGTATTGGCTCTGATTCACTTATCACTGGATGGGCAGTGAAAGAAGTAGTGTAGCTCTTGTACTCGAGCAGATACGAAGCTAATCTAATGTGTTCGTCGGCAACACTTTGATGCAGACTCCAGATAAGTTTCAAATGCCTTATATTGACATCTGCTTCTTTTGGGCACTTTCTTTTGTTATCAACTGCAAATAAATAAACATTGTTATCAGTGGTACATTTTACCAAACACAAAAGAAACATGATTTCAAAATAAAATAAAATAAAAATAACCTATCTCGTTGCCATAAGGAGGGCATATGGGACCTTGGTAAACCTCATCTCCAGCTAATGGAGGGTGTTGCCAATTTTTTATGACAACCCCATGCTCAAAATAATCCCTATTGGCATCAGGGAGATTGACTACTAAGGCTCTGTTTAAAAATCTAGTTTTTAAATAAAAAATATTATCATTAACTGCCCATCTATAGCAGAACATGATTTCTGGGATTCCTATGCGAGTTCCATGCACTTGATTTAATCTATGCACCCCATTAACTATTCTCCATGTGTTGGGGCTATTCGTGTAGGAACAACATCAAAATACTGACAGAATTCCAGACACAAGGAATTGGGTGGAAAAGAAAATCCACATTCAGCAAAAAAGAGATTGGGGAACCAATGTCCCTCAGCCAAATTAAAATAATCAGAAGGCTCAGAAAGTTTTTCCAAGACAACCCAAGAGGTAATGGAGAAATCAGAACGAAACTTATCAAGAGACTCAACAAGGTAAACCATGGTGAATAAAGAAATGAAGAAGAAGGAAGAAGATCTTACAGGAAAAGAATGGATCTGCTGACAACGAACGACGGAAAATACGAACGCACAAGAGAATAGGAAGAGACGACATAAAACTCAAAAGACAAAAATTTAAAAAGGTAGAAGACGGTGGGAGTGTCTGTGAAGTTTAAATACCTTGCCATGGGAAATGGTGAAATAATGATTATAAAAAAGGATGATTACGTTACCAGCGGCTAAAAAGATGAAAAGTAGCGCGGGAATCAAAGCGGACAACAGCGGCTAAAAAGAGGAAAAGTGGCACGGGAATCGAAGCGAATAACAGCGGCTAAGAAGACGAAAAGTAACGCGGGAATCGAAGCACACAAAAAATTCCAAAAAAGCATGATTCTACGAATTGGGAAGGAGAAATAAATACAAGGGAAACACTCCTAAAAATTAGGAAGACTATTTAAAGCTACCATATTCCGAGAAAGAATGTTCCATACTCCACAAATTTCGAACTATGAAACATTGGGGGCTTCTGTTGATACCAAAATTAATCTGCTGACATGGACCAATCATATGAAGACACCTGGCTATCTACATGGCAACAACAAGCACTTCCGAGGAACCCACTCGCTCTGAGGAACAAGACCATATCGAGGAAGACTAGTTCCCTGAGGAACTCATAAGCTCCGAGGAACAATGCCTCTCCGAGGAACTCTTAAATACCGAGAAGCTTAGGCGGTCCGAGTAACTCATGGCGGTCCGAGCTGCACCTCGAAGCAGGATACCAACAGTTTAACTGATTCATTAAATGCTTATCATTTGGACGCGCATGCAAATAGGTCATTAAATGTATTACCCTTTCATATGTATATCATTTAATGTATTATCCTTTGACATTACAGCCTCAGGGCTATAAATACGTTGTACAATCCTCATTGTAAAGGGACCCCCAGACCGGAATTTCTTGAGATAACTTGTAATCGAGAATTCCCATACAAACAGCAATACCAAAACAGTGGACGTAGGCCATTCTTATAAGGCTGAACCACTTTAAAATTATTTGTCTCATTTATTTATATGTGATTGAATTATTAGAGTGGTCTAATTTTTTACATCAACAGGTGTCCAGCCACAGGGACACCAGGATTAACTCAATTTCAGGGATCCATTGCTGCGGCATAAGTGGATGTTGCGGGAGTTTGATAGATGCCTCATTCTTTCATTTCTAGAATAGAGGCTTCTTATCAGTTATTCGAGCATGTTGCTCATAGATTAATTATTATTTGTCAGACCTGTTGGGTTTTATTTCTTGTCTTTAGTTTTGTTGGATTTCGAAACTGATGGTTTATTCGTTCAGTTAATTAATTGTGAATGGCTGTTTCAGTTAACTGTGATTGTTATATCATTTTATTTCCGCACGAGATTTTCATTTAAATTAATGAAAGATAAAACTTGGCACCAGTCTATTTCTCACTTAGATGGTTAGTAATTAAAAAGGCGTCAGTGATGCTAAGAATGAATCGACTGAGAAACCTCTTCTAACTTAATTTAGGACTGATCACCCGGGATTAATTAGGCGGGGTGTCACAGATGGTATCAGAGCATCAGGTTCTAGTGTCCTTAGGATCTGTGCGTCTTACTACGTTTCAGCGTAGTGTTCGGTTATTATAGAGACCTATTATTAGGACTGTTGATTCATTTTCCGCTTGTGAGATATCGTATTTCTGCTATAAGTTTTTGTATAAATTGTGTACTTATACAATTCAATCTATTTCAGATGTCATCAAAGAGATAGAGAGCAGAGAGGGCCGAGGCTAAGGACGAGGTCAGGGAGGCTCACCAGGAGCCACAGGTACCGCCACCACCACCCCCACCCGAGTTGATCTCTACTACTCAGGCGACAGTGATAGTGGCCCAGCCGGTCGAGACAACGATGCGAGCTATGGCAGCTCATTTTCCATAGCCCCAGGCACCGACTCCAGTGGCACCAGTAGTTCCAGATCCAACGGGGCCACCATCTTGATATCGAGTTAGGAAGACCTTTCAAAAGGGTCACCCACCTGAGTTTCAGGGTAGCACCGATGTAGTAGAGGCTTGTGACTGGAAGAAGAACATTCAGCGCCATCTGCGCATGTTGGAGTGTATCGATGTGCATAAATAGATGCTTTATACCTTTCATCTATCGGGGGCAGCCTTATAGTTGTGGGAGTCAGTTACCACCGTTGAGGAGCGGGATTTGATGACGATAGCAGAATTCTGGGTGCGATTCAACCGTAAATACTTCCCACTAGCGGTAGAGGCTGAGATGAAGAAAAAGTTCAGTGAGCTGGTACAGAGTGACCGGTTAGTGGCAGACAATGAGGAAGAGTTCACCCGTTTGGCAAACTTTGTGCCAAATGAGGTGAGCTATGGGGAGCGAAAGAAGTCAAGGTTCATGGATGGCTTAGCCTAGAAGATCAGGCAGCATTTGATTCGGAATTCGGAATTAGTGACTTATACAAATGTCTTTAATGCCGCCCTTGAACATTGTCAGGATCATCGCTTCCATGTGAAGGGGAGCAAGAAAGTAGGGTAACTGAGCCAGCAGGGTAAGGCAGTTACTAGTGGTGACACGAGTGGCACCCAGCAGCAGACTAACAGTCAGCAGGGTAATCAGGCTAAGAAATTCAGGCCTGGTGGGTTCCGACCGGGAGGACAGGGGTTCAGGCAGGGGCAACTGGGCCCGAATTAGCATCAGAAGGTTCCTCAAGGCTAAGGGAACAATGGGGGAGGATAGCAGGGCCAACCGCGTTAGGGCTAATAGGGCCAACGATAGGGGGACAGTCAGAAACACTATTTTATCTATGGCTAGCCAGGTCACTTTAAGAGGGAGTGTCTGCAGAGGGGCTGAGCTCATCAGCAGGGGGCCCAACAGGGGTGACAGGGGCAGATGTCGCCAGTAGCACGAGCTCCACCCGCCCCACAGCAGCAGGGGAAAATGCACTACGGGCATGTGTATAATGCACAGGATGTTCCCAATCCTCCAGCATAGCAAGCGTCGCCGGCAGTTGAGGGTATGTTTCTCATCCATGGTCATGAGGGTATTATACTTTTTGACATAGGAGCATCACATTCATTCATTAAATCTAATTTTGCTAAGCAAGTCGGGTTATTAGAGACTGTGGGTAGTCTTCGTATGTGTGTAGAGACGCTAGTAGGCAGCTGGGCTTCGATTCACTCGATTTGTAGGGGAGTGAACATCTTAATTGGGAGGCTTAGTTTAGAAGCAGACCTTTCAGTGTTAGACATGGAGGGGTACGATGTCATCCTGGTTATGGATTGGTTGGCAGGATATCGGGCGACCGTATATTATTACGAGAGGACAATCGTGTTCTACATTCTGGGACAGGAGATGTTCTTGATAGCAATGCCGCTACCTGAGGGAGGGTCACGAACAAACTTATATTACATCGAGGAGGAAACCTCACAGGAGGTGGTGGTTCCGTTGGACTCAATCCCAATAGTGAGGGACTTCGAGGCTGTGTTCCAGGAGATACCAGGGTTAACACCCAGCAGAGAAATCGAGTTTATTATCTACTTAGCATAGGGGATGAGGCCGATTTCTCGGGCACCTTACCGTATGGCTCCTTCAGAGATGCGTGAATTAAGGGAAAAAATTTTGCAGCTCCTGGGTCAGGATTTCATTCGGCGGAGTAAATCACCGTGGGTGCACTGGTGTTGTTTATAATGAAGCAAGATGGTTCACTCCGATTGTGCGTGGATTATAGGGAGCTGAACAAGGTGACGATACGAAATAAGTATCCGTTGCCTAGTATTGATGATTTATTTGACCAATTGATAGGGGCGTATTTCTTCTCCAAGCTCGACTTAAGGTCAGGGTATCATCAACTGCAGATTAGAGAGGAGGATGTTCCTAAGACCACTTTCCTGTCGCGGTATGGATCATATGAGTTCAGGGTGATGCCATTCGGGCTCACCAATGTACCAGCAGTGTTCATGGATCTCATGAACAGGGCTTTCAGGGAGTATCTTGATTATTTTGTCATCGTGTTCATTGATGACATCCTGATCTACTCGCGCACCGAGGAGGAGCACGCAGAGCATCTATGTATGGTTCTACAGACACTGAGGGATCATCAGGTCTATGCCAAATTCGGGAAGTGTGGATTTTAGCTACAGGAGGTACAGTTTCTTGGCCACATGGTGTCAGATCGGGGTATTGCGGTGGATCTAAGTAAGGTGTTGGCAGTGAAGGAGTGGGGACAGCCCACGACACCGACCGAGGTGCGTAGTTTTTTGGGATTGGCCAGTTATTACAGGAGGTTCATAAAAGGATTCTCAAATATTGCGGTCCCTTTGATGAATCTGACTCGGAAAGGGGTGACTTTCACTTGGTCTGATCATTGTCAATTAGCTTTCGATGAGCTAAAGGAAAAGTTTACATCTACACCCGTACTTACTTTGTCGAAGGGAGGACTAGAGTATCAAGTTTACACTGACGCATCCTTACAGGGACTTGGGGGTGTGCTTCAGCAAGAGGAAAGGGGTATAGCGTATGCGTTAAGAAAGCTAAAGCCCCACGAGAGGAATTACCCCACTCATGACCTGGATCTTGCAGCGGTCATTTTTGCTTTGAGAATATGGAGACATTATCTTCTAGGAGAGCAGTTCACTTTATTCGCGGATCATAAATCACTCCAGTATCTATTTACACAGAAGGATCTGAATATGAGGAAGAGGAGGTGGCTAGAATTCATGAAAGACTACCAGTTTGATATTAAGTATCATCTGGTAAGGCTAATGTGGTAGCGGATGCATTAAGTCAGAGACCGACTGGGGAAATATCAGAAGTCTTGAAAGCAAAGTGGAGAGAACTTCGATATGAGGATGATGTGGCCAGGACCTGCATGTCAGCATTATCCGTCACACCTGAGATCATTATGCATGTGGTGAGGGCTCAGGCAGAAGATTAGATCTGCTGGGACAGGGTGAGCTAGTTGTTAGCTGAGGGAGCAGAGGGTTACTCGATCAGCTCGGAAGGAGGCCTACGCCTTAATGGGAGGTTAATTGTGCCAGAGGATGAGGAGTTGAGGCACGCGGTTATGACAGAGTCACATGGTTCGAGATTCGCGGTACATCTCGATGGGGATAAAATGTATCAGGATATGAGGAGGCATTATTTATGGGCAAGAATGAAAAAAGACACAACAGAGTTCGTTTCGAAATGTGCCACGTGTCAGCTTGGGAAATTTAACCACCAGAGACCATCAGGGATAATGCAGCCGCTGGAAATTCTCGTGTGAAAGTGGGAGATCATCTCCATGGACTTCATTACAGGGTTACCTACATCACAGAGGGGTCACGATTCCATATGGGTCATTGTGGATCGGTTGACCAAGGTGGACCACTTCCTGCCGGTTCGTACAGACTTTGAGACGATGCGTTATGCCCATCTATTCATAGCGGAGATTGTTAAGCTACACGGGGTGCCGATAAATATTATGCCTGACAGTGATAAAATTTTTGTGCCCCACGTTTGGGAGAGCTTTCAGGAGGCCATGGGCACGGAGTTACGTTTAAGCACAACCTATCACCCACAGACCGACGAGAAAACTGAGAGAGTCAATCAGATGCTGGAAGATATGCTTAGAATGTGAATATTAGACTTTGGGGGAGGTTGGGAGAAATATCTCCCTTTGGTAGAGTTCTCGTATAACAACTCTTACCAATTAACGATCGGCATGGCACCGTTCGAGGCACTACACGGGTGACCTTTTCGTTCACCGGCTTGGTGGTTAGAGGTGGGGGACAACAAGCTATTGGGGCCGAATATTGTTTAGGAGACATCTGCCAAGATAGAGTTGATCCGAGGGTGGATTTGGATAGCTACGGATAGGTATAAGAGTTACGTTGATGCTTCACGGAGACATGTGGAGTTAGAAGTTGGGGACCAGGTATTAGTCCGGGTGTCCCCTATGAAAGGGGTGATGAGGTTCGGCAAGAAGGGTAAGTTAGCACCGAGGTACATGGGACCTTTCCCTATTATCGAGAGGGTGGTACTAGTAGCATATAGACTGGGGTTGCCAGAATATCTTCAGCGGATACACGACGTGTTCCATGTGACATCGCTGAAGAAATATAGAAGGAGCGAGAGAAACTTTTGGCACATTCCACACGAGAAAATTTATTTGCAACCAGACATCTCGTGGAGAGACTAGTGGCTATTCTGGACCGTAGTGAGCAAAAGCTACGATCCAAGGTCGTTCCACTAGTTAGAGTACAATGGGGTCATCACAATGTTGACGAATCTACCAGGGACCGGGAGGAGGATATGCTGGAACAATATCCAGAGCTTTTCACCACAGGTACGACCTAATTTCGGGGATGAGATTCCTTTGTAAGTGGGGAGTATGTAACACCCCGTATTTTTGTTTATTTAATATTTAATTAATTTGGGAATTCAAAATTACTAGTGTGTCGTAATTTTAATTGAATTAATTATGGCAATATATATTTAAATATTAATTGGGGACTGAATGTTTAGGGAAATTTATTTACTAAGTGAATAATAAGAATTTCATTATGTCATTTTGGGTATTAATAATGGGGTATGCACTTATCTCAGCCGGAAGTCGGTATAGACTAAATTGGGTGTGAGATAAGGATTTTTATAAATTAATTCAGATGCTAATTATGAGTGTACGACTGAGTCCAGATGCGCCGAGATAGTCTGAAAAGTGTACTCGGCAGTAGTAAACGGGCCACGGGATATTTTTAGGCATAGCGGGGCCCACATGGGATTTAGCCTAATTAAGAAATTATAAGAAATAAGGGAACGACTGAATTGAGTTTAGAAAAAGACTTAGTGGATTAGGAAACCCTATTAGCAGTTAAAGGCAAATTTGTGGATCAAAGGAGAGCCAAAACAAAGGGGTCATCTTTAACCTTGGGCATTCACAACTCCAAAATCAGACTCTATGAACCCAAAGCAAGTGGTTAACTTATTGTAGCATTTAAACAATTCATATTCATGTGATGTGTGAAATCAAATAAATTCATTTTGGGATTTAAACGGTATAAACATGGGGTTTTTTTAAATCAATATTCTGAATTCTGAATTGAGGATAAGATTTGATGTTTAAATGCATTAAGGGTTAAAATTGTACTTTCCCCAAATTATGAAAACAGTAGAGAACGGACAATTTAATGATGTTTGTGGACAATATGAGAGTCCCTTATGAGGTTTTTGGTATGTGTTATTGATGAGAAGGCTTGGGTTTACTGGTAGAAGGAGTTTGGGTTTTTAGATTTTCGTCCATGGCTGAAACAGACCACTCGAAGAAGATGATGACCTCTTCGATCGATCGATCGAGGGTCGATTGATCGAAGGTCAGAAATTTCTAGCAGTTCGGCGAGTTTGTTTACATAAGGGAAAATTAAGTTAAATCTTTTACCATTCCTTTTGAAAATAAGAAATATATGGAATTACAAACTAATTCATTGTGAGGGAAATTAATTGGGACTTGGGAGAAACTTAGGTGTGGCACACTGTGATTAAATTGTGAGAATAATATTTCAAAAATGGTTACAGATGGACTTAGTGGGTAAGTCCGGGGATATTGGGTGAGCGATACCAAGACGTTAAATTTATTTAGGTGAAAGCTAAATAATTTAAATTTAGGAATTTAGACTCGGGTGTTGTTTTTATTTCGGGTCACGAGAGTAAGTCCGAATATATTGGTTGGGGCGACACCAAAAGTAATAAATGTGCAAATTAATTAATAATTAAAGTTGGACCATAAACTCATAATAATTTGAATAGGCTTGTGTCACAGACTTAGTACACGGAGTAACCGGGATGTTTATATTTATATATATATATATATATATATGCGGTGTGTGATAGTATATATATGGTGTGTACATTAATATAAGTGGTTAGATATTATTATTATATACTCTAGTGCTATAGGGGGAGGTTGCGCGTAGTGGATGAATCCCCTAGCTTGAGGAGTAGGGTGAGTACATTCCCAGGTCACAACGTCCATTATATGGGTGAGGATCATCTCACTTTCAGGGAAGGAATATGTCCGCCTCCAATTGTATGTATTAACCAAGTTAGTGAGGAATTCTGACTTGGGGTAACTAGGTTATGTGAATATACCTAGTGGGATAGCACATTAGAGAATTTATATCCTTTGAGTCCTTACTTGTGTGGATGCTATTATTAAATGTATTTCAGTATGTTTGTGAATGCTGTAATATGACTATAAGTATATAATTAGGTAATTAATTATATACCGGCTAATTAATACAAAGCATGAATTGTATTATATGTATAACAAGTGTGGAGGTTATATGAATTTAAAAAGGGAAATGATTAATTAAGTTGATGTTGCTAATAACTTAAAAATTATAATCATGGCACACTCGGTTAGAGTAGGATGGGTACAAGGCGGTTTTATTAATTATCTAGTCGTGAAATAAATAACTAGGTGAATTTATTAAGGCGTTCGTAGTGCACATTAGAGAAGGGATGAGAAAGTCTTCAAGAGAGTGCGGCACTAACTAAAATATGGAGAGCATGCATATTTATTTATTACTGCATGTTAATCATTTGCTAAATGTTTTTCAAATGTTTTGGGTACTAACCCTTTCTATAAAAACTTTAAAAAACCTTTTTGGTGTCCAGCCATAGGGACGCCAGACTTAACTCAATTTCAGGTATCCATTACTGCAATATATGGGGATGCTGGGGGAGTTTGATAGATGCCTCATTCTTTCATTTCTAGTATAGAGACTTCTTATACGTTATTCGAGCATGTTTCTCACATATTAATTATTATTTGTCAGACCTGTTGGGTTTTATTTCTTGTCTTTACTTTTGTTGGATTTTTGAACCGATGGTTTATTCGGTTAATTAATTAATTGTGAATGGCTGTTTCAGTTAACTGTGATTGTTATATCATTTTATTTCCGCATGAGATTTTCATTTAAATTAATGAAAGATAAAACTTGGCACCAGTCTATTTCTCACTTAGGTGGTTAGTAATTAAAAACGCAACAGTGGTTCTAAGAATGAACCAACTGAGAAACGTTTTCTAACTTAATTTAGGAGTGATCACCCGGGGATAATTAGGCGGGATGTCACACCCTGCAGAAATCGATGTAATGTACCCTGCATCATTCGATGTAGTCTGTAGTATTGACTAAGTGGATTGAATCTGCAGAGATGTTAATGGTGTCATATCTATATACAAAAGATTTGATCACATGTTGGTCAAATATTTCCTTTGGACGGATTTTCATGGCAAAGGGCTGTAATAGCAGCCTCAGAAGCAGAATCCGTGACATGTTGGCCAACCATGGTATGTACATATGTGACTTACTTGTTTCATCAGTGAACTTCTAGCATCTGATATAGGGTAAATGCATACTACAATGTAAGCAGATCTACTACTACTGCTGCTTATAGACATAAAAATAATTATCTGAATGTGCTTATTTTAATAGCAAGAATTTAAGAAAAATCCTAAAACCAAAATGCATGATAGAAAAATCAATTATAAGAACTGTAAAAACTAAGAACTATTGGAAATTATTCAATTTAGAAAGCACGGAAGTCACTGAGGAAATATTAGTAATCAATTTAAGTAGTCAGACAACTGCCCAGGATGTGCCAATGTTGACTAGCTATGAAAAAATTGGTTACAGACATGAAAAAAAACATTAACCAACCAAACCTTGATAGGTGATGCCGACCAGCAATTACAGTCCAACGATGAGGATTGGTTGTCGAGCACGAATGATGATGTTATTGGTGTGTGGGACTGGATGTACTTCTCGCGAATTATCGATGTGTGGGACTGAATGTTTAATGGTCGTTGACCTCTATTCTTGCTCACAATTGTAGCAGATACACAGTCTCAACCTCTCCATTCTTTCTCAACTCCTCAAATAAAACTTCAGAAACAAATAAGTGTTCAAATAATTAGTCTAAAATAAAATCATCCAAGTAAACATGCTACTAGAAACAATTCATGGCTTGAGTATTCTTATTCTACTTATTTTTACTTTTATTCTTTGATTTTCCAGAGCTCAGGAAATAACCCATGGCTTCTTTATGTTTCTAAGAGTTGAAGACTATCATTTTATAAAGGAACTCTAAATTATACTGGAACTCTAATAACTTGAAAAGAAATAAATAAATTATACTGATTAGGTGTATACATATGAAATCAATATCTAATACACATGCATGCTAAATCTTGAATTAAATATGCTTAGTGGGTGCCACCAAATGATAACAAATTGACACCTTAAATATGACTCAAAAATAGAGATATTGACCACAATAAAGTCACGAAAGAGAAAAAAAAGTGCAAAATCCCCAAAGCAATTGGTACAATATCAGTGTCAAGCAGTTGGTCCAATATTAGTGTAAAAAAGTACAAAATCCCCAAAGCAGTTGGTACAAAATCGAAACAGACCAGACGACTCTCCACCTCACAAAGCAGTTGGTAAAATATTAGTGTCAAAAAATCTGAAATGGTTTAAAAAGTGTGAACAAAACATATATGTGGGACACTTGTTTAAAAAATTCCCCAAAACAAACCTAAGCATTGAATCCCAAATGTATCTATTAGTCTCACTATCTCCCTATCTCCGCTCGTGTCCCTACTAAAACCAAGAAAAAAATTGAATAAAGCCCTAAACCTGCAATTGAAAAAAATGTGAATACCCCAAATTACACAGCCCTGGACCTGCAATTGAAAAAACTGATCAGAGCTAAGATGTTGAACTCAGTTATATGAAATTGAAAAATGATCCAGACATAAATAATATGATGAATAGTGTACACTTAAGAATAAAAATCTAAAAGAAAGGGGAAATATTGTTTCTGTTTCATATCACCTCCACATAACCCAATCTAAAACACAAAATGAATGAAACTACATACTACCAGAAGAATATTCACATAAACCAATCTAAGCCTTTAACGCTATGGATCAAATCAGTCTAACGTGGTGACTTTAACTCAGTAGAAATGATCCAAGTGAGAAATACGGAGATGGGTTGAGCGGATAATATGGATTTTTGCCAATGCTCTTGTATGGAATCCACATTTCTGGTCATCTCCTTTAAAACTCAAACATTAAAAAGAGGAAGAGAGTGTTGCGACAATGAGTGGGGGAGACAAACTTGGAGCTCGTGGCGTTAGGCGGATAAGGTGGAGGAGGATAAGGCAGATAAGGCGGAGGAGGATAAGGTATAGTGCAGCGGAGAGGAAGGAGTGATGGTATGCAGGCTTTGAAACCCTATTCTCGTGGAAGGAGAGTGCACTGATAGAGAGCATAAAGTGAGGGACTGCAATGAGAAACGAGTGTGGTTTAGACAAATAAGTGTAAGGGATAAAGTGGGAAGACCATTTTACCCTTGTGTTTGAATTTTGAAAAAAAAGGGGGAAACAAATTAGAGTGTGTTAAAAGAGGGGGAATCCAAATTTGTAAGGGGTAAAATAGATAATGCAAACAAATTCCTAAAGATGACATCATGAGCCAAACTTGTGACATACATAAGTTTTCTACTTTATTATATATATATATATATATATATATATATATATGTTTTCTTTTGTCCGGTAGTGTTGAAAATGGAAAAGGTGTTTCGATGGGATTTTAGTATCGTATCTGCCAAAAAAGGGTGGGGGAACACAAATGGTATAATTATTTTCATGAATTTACAGCACACTTCGTTCTATCAAATTTCATTGTTTATAGTAGGCTCTATTTTTATGGTATCAAACCTCATACAAATATGAATAATGAAATTCAAGAAAATAAAACAATTGTCGATATTTAATTTGTCAATACTAAGATGGTACCTAGTTGGAGGTGAGGACTGTTCTTAGGTTGAGGGTTAATTTCAAAGTAGTTGAGAACTTTTTTTACCACTTTCATTTATGTGGATTGACATAAAATTTTATTTACTCAAGGAAATATGTTTCTTACTTAACTAAGATGCTTTTGACATTTTTAATAAATCTTGACATGTCTCATTTTTCTTTACCACGGAGGAGTGTGGGCGTTTTCAAAATTATGAAAAAAATGATATTGTGATTTTAACTTATATTCCATAGATATGTGAAATCCCTAAAAAGGTAGGGGTATGGAGGTATGGTCTAACGATAAAAGTTAATATTTAGTTTTTTAAAGTTAAAGATCAAACTTAGACAGATTATTCCCGAATAAAACTTTGAACCAGTTTCAAACCAAGTTATTGTGATAAAATGATTAACCGAATTTTATCTTAACCTAAAATATGTATCTAGGTGATAGAAGGAAGATAAAATAAATAAATCAAGACATAGCACACTGATGTACGAGGAAAACCCACATTGACAAAAACCTCGGACAACGTAGCCATACAAATTACTATGATAAGGTCTTAAAAAACTCAACATATGACTTATTCAATGTCTTGAAACATTCTCAAGCCTTAAAATATCTTCGATCTTCAATCTCTCCTATACAGTAAAACACAAGAGTCTACCCACGCAATTTTCCATAATATTCAAATCCACACACACCTTGGTATTTACCGAATAGGCTCGGCAACTGTCTATGAATACGAAACACGAATGCACTGCTTCTTCACCCTAACACTACACCACAGAGTCTACCATGTCTAAACAATAAAATGAATACATAATCCTCCACACAAAACATTTCTCTATCAATATGAAGAGAATAAACTTATTGATGCCCTCCCTTAAAATAAGATCTCAAAGCATATAGAAAGATGAAACTTGTATCTTCAACACTTTGGGTGAAACTAGGGTTTGGATGCGTATAAGAATTTTTTTTACCGAATGTCTCTTTGAAAATAAATACCAAAATCCATTTATATTAAAAAACACAATTTTGAAGGTGACACATTTTTTGAGGAAATTTCTTCGAATGAAAACAAGACCTCGTTCGAATAGAATGACAAACTTGTTCTAATCAAATCAAAACTAACTTGAACGAACAACCAATCTCGTTTGAAATAACTTCAAACGATATTAATTATGTAACTAGATAAATCTCGCTTGATGTTCATTTGAAAGAAATGTTATTCTTGTTTGACCAAAACCCATAATGTCGTTCGAATGACATACAACAAAAATGGTTTTTCTTTTAAAAAATTTCAAAAACAAGAAAAAAATAATTCTATAAAAAAAGACCCAAAATAAAATTCCAAGGTACAAAATTCATATGTATCCATACCTGAGAAATCATAAAAAGTATGAAGACAAATCGTGGCATAAAATAAGGCACGATATGTAATCTCTCTAGGTTTGCCTCTGTGTCTTCAATAAAATGTGATATAGACTTGAAAGGTTAACAACTTAAAGCCTAACTTATGACTTAATATGTTTTGTTCAAAATTGAGCCAATACTTACATATTGACTCAATTGAAAAAATTTCCTTACAAATCTCCCCCTTTGGATATTTCGGGATAAAACCAAAAATAAAAACATTTATGGGCCATCAAGATCTCTAAAAGCCTCAATCCCAACCCCAAAATGAAAAAGTACAGACATTTGACAGACGCATACGTTGAGTAGCTTTGCACACTCGTAATTTTTTTTGCATGTTGCAAACCTTAATACTTGAACACACCTTCAAACGAAAAGATAATATCTAAACAATATAAATTTTCATATGGATAAAAATCACTCAATGTCTAAAAATCTCAAATAAGTAATAGTCTTCCCCTAAGGTATATAATTCCTCCTAACACAAAAGTGAAAAATATTACTTCCCCCTATTATTCAGAAATAGACAAAAAAAGAATGCTTAAAACTATTTCTCTCCCATAAACCATTTTTCTCCCTAAATATGAGAACACATTATAACAATTGAAAATAAGGATAGTTGCCCTCACTCTCATTTTTAATAGGGGTTCAAAAATCATAGAAAGACTATGGAATATCATCGAGAGCCCAATAGTATGATTTTCTAACTTTTTCTTCACCCGTGCATTTTAGATACTCAGGCTCATTCTCAAAGTCCCAATGAAGATCTTACTTTTGTGAAGTCATGTTCGAGTCCTAAACAGAGTCAAAATTCTACATAAAGTCTAAAAAACAAACACTTCTATCTGAAACACTTCCCTAATAGAAAAAACACACAAGTACAAACTTATATATGATCTCTGCTCGACTGAAAAACAACCAGGAAAGGGGGCACTCCCCTAGCAAAAAAGTCAACTTTTAGAGTGAGGTTAATAAAATCTACCCAATATTAGGGCAATACCCTCCCCGCTCCGTATGTGTGTGTATATATATATATATAAAATAAGTTACAAAACTTTTGTATGTCATAAACTTAGCTTATGATGTCACACAAGATAGTTTTTTCTTATAATACCTATTTTGTCCTTGAAAATTTTGATTCCCCCCTATTTTATTACTTCCCAAACCTGCACTGTAATTAAAATTTGCGGGTATTTTGGTAAAAACACAATTTTTTCTATACTTATCTCATACTCACACCACCCTCTCTCATTTATCACACAAACATTTCTCCCCCGTTCTCTCATTGGCAACCCAAAAGAAACCTTACCTAAAATATCCCCACAGTTTCAATCGCCGCTACTCCTCCACGCCGATGATTCTCTCTTCAGATTGCTGTAAGAAAGGGGGTTTCGATTAGGTTTGATATTTTTTCTATTTTCAGAATAGGGTTTATTTGGTTTGTTGATTTTGGATTACAACCAAATATTAGGGTTTCTCTCTTTATAAATCATGGTTAAATATTTTTTTATTTTGTTTGAAGACTCTGATTGTCAGTGTTAACAGCTTGATGTTTTGATGTAATTTATTTTTCTTCATGTTATGTTTTTCAGATTGAACCTCATCACCCGACATATCACACTTCAAAAATCAGGTATATTAATCTCTCTTTTTCCCCATTTTTTACTTTGTTGAGTTTTTGAAATCAATTTTTGTTCTTCGCATGCATTGTTTTTTATTTAACAGGTATATTAATCTATCTCTCTAGCCCTTTATAAATATTTTCTTTTTTAGTACCCACTGTGAAGAAGTTAATACCCACTGCATGGGATCCAACCCTTTTGAGTTACATACGCCATGGGTATTCATTTACATTTTCTACTGATGTCACCTATAAGATCCGTGGTAAATTTTTTTCATTTTATGTTGATTGAAAATGCTCAGTTTGTATTTATGTTGTTGTTGTTGATTGAATCCCCAATTTTGTTGTTGTTTTCAATCAAATCCCCAACTTTGTTGTTGTTGATTCAAATCTATTAGTATAAAGGTAGTTAAAATGTTAACTTTGGTTTTGAGTTTTGTGACTTGAAAATGCTCAGTTGATTGATTCATTGTGTTGTTGAGTGTGATACATTTGAATCTTTTTGTATGTGGGATACGTTTTGATTGATTGAGTTTTTTCATTAATTTTATCAAGAAAGTTCATTTCCTATTGATTGACTTGGGGTTTCAATAATTCATTTGAGTGTTATGAATTTTTTTGACCTAGGGTTTCATTAATGCATTTATTCCTTATTAATTTTTTTTGATTCTTTGTTGTTTTTAGGTTTCAAATGCAACTTTTGATTTGTTTCAAAGTAGGTTTCAACTGTATCTTCTATTACAACTTTTTTTCCTCTTGATTTTAGGTTTCAAATGCAATTTTTGGGATTTTCACTCCTGATTTTCAAATGGTTGCTCTGTAGACACTACTAAAACAATATGGCCTTTGTGAGGTATGTTTTTCATTTTTGATTTGATCCATATGAA
The DNA here is from genome assembly GCA_949130495.1 of Sambucus nigra. Lineage (NCBI taxonomy): Eukaryota > Viridiplantae > Streptophyta > Magnoliopsida > Dipsacales > Adoxaceae > Sambucus > Sambucus nigra. The sequence continues at coordinate 396,571,706 of OX422219.1, read as the reverse complement.
CAAAACTTGGCTGAGATGATGTGATTATTTGAAAATGATGAGTATCGTTCATTTTTATTCTTTATCATCTTTAAAAATGATAAGCAATGCTCATTTCCTATGTTCATTTACAATTCTTTTTATTTCTGTTGTGAAAAATGTCACATGGAACTATATAACTGATCTATTTGTTAATTCGTTAACATTCACAATTATTTTTATTTCAGTTGTGAAAAATGTTTCTGTTTTATTTTTCATTTTTTTAGCTAAATAGTGTGATATGTTACTAAGCATGTGATCTCTTTTGTAGGTGTCACGCATAGGGCGTCTTGCGCTAGTTAGTGAATTGGGTATGGATTTGATGCATCTCCGTGGATCTTCCTATCCATTGTAATTTTAATATCACAGACCCATTTATATGTAGATGCGTTAGATTTTGTTTCTTAGGGAAATGTGAGTGATATGGAAGATAGCGTTTAATCTAGATCTAAATTTTTTCTTTATATACGTGTTTGTTTTAACCTTTAGGGTTTATATGATGTCTACGTTTCATACTTCTTCCATGGAAGTGTGTATGCTCTGCATATTTCTTGAATCCATGTATTGCAGCACAATCGTATTGCCATAGACACTCTTTGGAAGAGTGTATGCTCTGCATATTTCTGTGGAGATCCAGACTTGGTTATAGGTGCTTAAGTTTTAATGTATTTTACGTTAGTTTTCAAAGATAGTTTTCTTTTAGTTTTCAACACATTTATACCTTATTTTTAAGATGAAAACTTATGTGTTTTTGTTGTTCTATTCTTTTCAAGTGGGAACTTTTATTTTAATTCATAATAAAATGGTGTATGTTATGTGTATGTATATCATTATATCTCATCTCCATTCTCTCCCCATATTTTAGGAATCACAAATTATTCTCTTTTCATGATCTATAGCTTTGAATATTTGTTAGTGTGATAAGAAGTATTTTTGTTTGCCTAACTTCTCTCCCTTCATGTCTATAAAGATGTGATAAGGTGTTTCCTTCATTTCTTTTATTGAAGTTATCAAATTTACAAACCTCATTAGTTCCATTGACTTTTGTTTTACTTGAACTTCAATTCTATCTCAAATTTATCCATATATTTGCTACTTTTGTTGTGTGTGTGGTTGTAGACTACTTATTTAGTTGAAATGGATTTTACTTTTATATAATCTACTTACATTATTTGATTTATAGTTTGATTACATATTTGAAATGTTCTCATTTTCAAGAAGAATCTCAGTGGTGTAAAGCTCTGTAACAAAAGGTATTAGACATCAACAAAATCCTATGTTTAGTACTAAAATTGACTGACCATCTCATGCAGAAAGACGAGAACATCCAAATTTACGTATAGGTAGAAAATTAAGTTTGAGTAGTAATCGAGATATTTAAGGCCTTCCTGACCAACAAGCTCATTACAACACATACACATGCCGAAACTACCCCGACCTATAGACTGGAATTAAAAATAACTGCTCCATCACACTTGTTCCTACTACTGCAGAGGTACACTGGGCGTTGTTGGTGCTATTGTGAAATGCAGACCCCTGCTCTGCCCTGATTGTACTACAAAAGCAAATTTATCAACACATGGACATCATTGAAATTTAGCATAGGGACATCATTGAAGTTCATCTGATTTATATGACCATAAAATTGTATACCCTCTTATATGTTTTCTTTTTCTATTTTTAGGATGTGTTTGTATGTGCGTTGTTTACTTTTTTAATCTTGGTAGTTGTTTTTAAACATACTTGATGTTGTGAACAATATTGCCCATTGTACCCATCTTCTTTGGGAACAACATCGATGTCTGGTGTTACGTGAGAGATATTGAAGTAGGTGAGTGTACACAAGACTTGATTTCACAAAATCGTACTCTGGTTCTATCTTTCTAAATAGATTTTGGACAACCTACTATACCATCTATACCCATCAATATGGATCCATCACATGTATGCATTGTTTGGCTACTATTAGTTGTTCAATTTTGTGATTGTAAGTTTACCTTTATGAATTGATGTTCATGAATGATTTTGTGCGAGATGTTAAATACACTAAATAGATTGGATTTGTTCTTTTCCTTAAGTCTATTTCCTTAGCATTATAGCTCCTATAGGTTTCATTTAATGCTCTAGCATTGGTTTAAGATGATCTTACTGTTAAGTTCTTTTTGTGCTTTTGTCCTCTTTAATTCATTTGGTTAGGACCTTAGTTGTCCTTTTATTCAATTGGTTTTTACATGTGTAGTGGTTTTTTAACACCACTGGTGTAATGGTTTATTATCTTTTTGTTTATGTTTGGAATCTACTTATTTTTTGTATGTTGTTCTTTTCTTTTACAGGGGACCTGATTATACTTGAATTTAACACCTTAAATAGGTATGCTCCTTTTCTTTATGTTTATCAATAGTTACCAATAAATTTAGGACTTTGTTCATTTTTATTTTGCTTAAGATCTACATGCATGTTTATGTTTATGCTTTAAAAACAAATCTGAAAATATGGGGAGATTTACATGTATGTTGGTCTGAAAATATGGTCGATTTACATGTATGTTTATCTTTATGTTTTGGGATCTACTTTTTTTTTTGTTATTTTTTTTTTGTTGGGTACATGATTATACTTGAATTGAACACCTTAAATTGGTATGCTCCTTTTCTGTATGTTTATCAATAGATACTAAAGCATTACCCTTTTTTTTTGCCTTCTTCCCTGCTTTGAATGATATGATTTTGTGTGTATTTGAATATTAAAGGTATTTTTTGACTGAGGAATTAGTGAACTCTTGATTTTTTTGTTGGTTGGTTCTATACTGGGAGACTCCATATATTTTTTAGGACATGGGAGATTTTTCTTCATTATTTTAATGTTATGCTTAGTAGTGACATAACATGTTTTATAATATGAGTATTTGAATATGATTGTGTTTATAATTTAATTCACTCACGGTTAGTTTTTTGTTCTCTTTTTATTTTTTTAATTGACAACTTAACTAGTGAGTTTGGTGTTATTTGCAGTGGTGAGGAATGCATTAAGTAGTCTTAATAACGAGATATGGAGATAGAGAATAAGCTGAGCAGCGATTTAAGTTAATCTATATTGTGTTTTTCTATTGATATAAATCAAACTGCTATATATATATATATATATATATATATATATATATATATATATATATATATATATATATATATATATATATATATATAGCAGTTTGATTTATATCAATAGAAAAACACAATATAGATTCTCAACGGAAACTGAGTGTTAGTACAACAACATAATCATCTTTCAATATATAGTTAGTAGCATATATATATATATATATATATATATATATATATATGCTACTAACTATATATTGAAAGATGATTATGTTGTTGTACTAACACTCAGTTTCCGTTGAGAATGTTCTCAAAGTATGTACGACAGATAACTGACATAACATGTTTTACTATTCAATTTCTTATCTTTACTTATCAAAGTAATGTTGTATTTTACTATAATCAGCTTATATTGTTTCTATTAAGATTATTGGCTCCTTATTTTATTTAGTGACAATAGTGCGTAAAATTTTCATCATATGAATTTGTTCTCCCCCCCCCCCCCCCCCCCACTTTATTTGAAAATAGGTAATGTTTATCCTTTATATCGTTATTGTTTTGTATTTCCAAATACGTAATTTTCATCATATCTTTCATCATATGAATTTGTTCTCCCCCACTGGAGTAATCGTTGGTGCGTCTATCGGTGCGGAATTTGGAGTCGCAACTATTTTCAGTGCATTGATGGTCTAAGAATAGTCCATCATCATCAACATGATATGTCGAATGGTGCTCACCAAGAGCTGAAAGGAATTGATGCTTCTATTCCAACACAAATCAAACTAGAAACAAAGGATTCCTCTTCAATTTTGGGCAAACAAAAGAGCTGCAAAACCTACTACAAAGCCTAATATTGTCCCTTTTCCATGTAAAGTGAATATGCACACTATAAGAGGTTACGAACTTGAGGTATATACTGACAAAGACTAGCTTCTATTTGCACTGAGCTGAATTATTCTTAATAAAGTGTTCGTGTGTATGAAGTCACTTAATGTGTTTTGTGATGACATTGTCATATGTTAATATGTGAAGAAACTTAGAGATTATTGAAATGAATAGTTTATTAGAGGGATTTGGAAATGGAATGACGGTAATGCTTTAAGATTTAACAATTGTGCGATCAATTAGATATAATATGTTTTATAATCAGTTTCATCATTTTATTTCCTTGGTATCATACATGTAGCAGCTGCAGATTTAGGTTATTTACAACGAAAGAAGTTTTGTCATTCGCTTATGTATGATCGGATATGATTATGTGAGGATGTCATGTATGTTTCTAGCACTAGATGAACAGTTGCATACCGATTGGAGATGCAATTACCAAAGTCGATAATATAAATATGCTCAATGGTTTAACAAAAAAAAAAAGAAAAGGAAATGGTTTGTTTTTGTTAAATAACCTCTGTATGCATATGTGTCTATGTGAACAGATTAGATTTTCATCTAAAAGTTCTGAACTTTTAACTTCTTGCTTTTTAATGTTAACAGTTAGAATAGTTAGAGCAGTTTTTATTACTGCTAAGGTATTGACTTTTATATGATGAAATATGAGGGTTTATATTTGGACAAGTGAACATCTCACACGTCATATCAAGTTAGAAGAATCAATTTATATACCATTTGTATTGAGAGGAGAAGCTAGCGGTGTTATGATAATGTTACTGATTTTAATTCGGTTGTCTTTTTTTTATCTAGATCGAGCAGGTCTGATTCTAAGGCAAGGGACAAATGGTATTTAAACTTGTCGTCTAATGCCTTTACTGGAAATCTGGGTCAATGCAAAGACTTGAGTTCCACCAATCAGCAAGTAGGATTGAGTAAATCAATGGTGGTGATAATCTCAGCAATGTCATCAATAGTTGTAATTGTTATCATGTTAGATGCCCTATGTATCGAACACGAGAGATTTGATTAGAAGAGGCAGTGAGGTGAATTGTGCATACTCTTCTGGCTCTTCACAAGCAAAATGAAAACCACTCTTCCAATACAGTGTTGTTTATCATCATTTGAGATGGGCCGACATTATGGAAGCCGCAAATAATCTAGATGACAAGTTCATAATTGGGTCAGGAGCTTTAGAAACTATATATAAGTTGAAATTAGTCACAGGAGAAACTGTTGTTGATGAATTACTTTTGTTGTTTTACTAATTTATTTGTGTGATTTTGAAAGCCTGGTCGATTTTCAAAAGTCGACAAGAGTATACGAGGTTGAGGGAATACTTTCTACCATTTTCGAATAATAAGATTGTAAACATGTTGGCATTGTATTGGGTAATATTTTCTTCCAAAAATCCTTTTAGTGAGTGCGGCATTGCCGCCGATGTTATGCACATTTTTAGCCTAATTAAAATTCTATTTTTTTACACTTCAAATTGTCTTTCTATGCACTGCTAAGCAGGTCTTATATTTATAAGTATGCATCGTTTAAAGATATAAATTTTCATTCTTTAGATGAATATTATAGTATGTGAATAATATATAATGCTCTTTGTTCATTTATCTTCTTGATTAAGTTATTTTTGCTCAATTTGAATATTAGGTTCCCTAGGCATGTTTAGTTGCTCAGGTTTATTTCTTTATTTTAATTGGCAACATTAGTAAATGTTTAGGATGAATGTTGTGATTGTATATGACCCCATATACAATCCCAAATATTTCTATTCATATTGCTGAGGTTGTTTATTTGTAGATCCATTAAAAGCAGCACAACAATGTTTTTTTTCCCAAAAAAAAAGATCAAAATAAACACGACATGAAATAATATTTTTACCTATCTCGATCTCAACCCGAGGAAAAGAGGCAAAACACGAAATATATTTTTAATAAAAATTGATGTCGGAAAAATAAACATGATTCGACATAATATGACATAACATGAAACAATATTTTTTTACCAATCACGAACACTATCCGAGAAAAAGCGGCAATATACAAAATATTTTTTTATAAACTAAAAATGAACCCAGCCAAAATAAATGCTACACGACAAGAAATATTATTGTTTACCTATCTCAAACACGGCCTATGTAAAAGTGGCAGAACACAATGTTTTTTTAACCAAATACGAACTTAACGAAATTAAACACGACACGATGACATGAAAAATCAACCCATAGGGGGGTGCCCATTCGCCACGATGCATGTATAAAAATAAATATGAGAGAGACAAAGATTTACGTGGTTCGACCATGAATGGCCTACATCCACGGGGCTGCTGTTGTATTCCATTATGATAATGAGGGAGTTTACATGAGACTGTTTCTCTAGCTTCTCAACCCTCTTTCACAATGGGGGGTGTCCCCTTTATATAGAGATTGGGGTTACATTAGGGTTACAACAAATGGATAAGTCCTATCTTCGTGGAGTTTGATTTGAATCAAATACTACTCCTCGTTCTTCCAGTTTATCAAGGACTCTAGCCATCCCTATCTTATTGGAGCATCTGTTGCTCACTATCTTGACCATGGTTCTCTCCACGTGTCATGCTATTATGTAGGCATATTATTATCCCCCACAGTTACCAATTACGAACACTACCGTTTAGCAGGATATTCCTATAAACAAAGGATAGCACGACCAATTTTTTTTAAAATTAAACTTTGTTTTGTCGGGGAACAATTTTTTTTAAAATTACACTACCGTTTTGTGATTACGTAGTTTGAAAATTTTCGTGTGTGTGTGTGTGTGTGTGTATATATATATATATATATATGTGTGTGTGTGTGTGTGTGTGTGTGTGTGTGTGTGTGTGTGTGTGTGTCATTTAGCTCGCCTTCCATTTAGGGTCTGGGCATGCAATTTACAAGTTAATATTTTAAAGCCTCATTTCTTATCTCGCACTTCTCTAAATTGACCTTACATTGTCATATGTTAAAACAATTGTAATCAAATACCAAAAGGAGAATTAAAAAACAAGAAAACCTACTTTTCAAAATATTTTTAAGGAAAGTTCCCATGGGCCATGTCAGTTCGAAACTTTGCATCGAGCCAATGTCTAAAATACGACTACTCATACCACTTCTCCAAATGATGGCACACAAATATATGTTTTGATTTCAAAATACTCGTCAAATGTATACCTATGATTAGACAATATTTTAAGATATGCATATACGAATCAAACGCAACGTAAATGCTTTAATAAGTACTAGGATCCATAGATACCATAATTTTATACATTGTGTACCCAGTATCCCTCAGCTTACCCTGTAAATATTTTTCCATTTATTGGAACTATGATGATTTTGATATAAAGTCTCTTTGGGTACGTAGGACCTATATTGAGCTAAAACCATAAAGCCCATACCCCATAATACATCCCATGATGTATTATCTACCAAGGATGCATCATTCCACAGTCAATCTCCTCGACCTCTCCTGGTCCACCCCAATATCAAGAAGTAGTTTTGAGATTGCCCCTACAGTGTGTGATTAGGCAAATATGGTCCGAATAAACACAAGTCCAATATTTTTATATATTTCAAATTTTAAATATTGAAACTCTATTCTAAATTAACCCAATTAAACTTAGTGCCGATTTCTAAACTTTATTGTAGAATTTGTTTTTTTGCAAATTTTATCTGTTTACCCTAAAACATGCATCTAAATGATATAGAAGATAAAATAAAGAAATAATACACAAGATGTCAATGTACGAGGAAAAACACAAAGGGGAAAACCTTACACTGCCCCAACCAAATAGTTCACTATGATGAGAAATTACAAAAGATGATAGTAGACTTACACAATGACTCGATCAACCACAAGTCTTGGCATTCTTAAATCTTTAATCGCTCTTCATCGTGCAACACAAGAGTTCACCTACGCCATCTCACAACGCACGAGTCCACGCACATCTTGATATCCACCGATAAGGATCAACAATTGTCAAACCCCGCAAACATTAAGTACAGAGTCCATCGCACGAAATAGGTTCTCTCAAGATGAAAAAGAAAAACTTTGGTGCCAAATTTCAAGATCTCAAAGCATAGGAATTATGAAACTTGGATCTTTAAACATATAGGGTGAAACTTAAGGTTTGGAAGTTTTGTAAATATGTTAAAAATCATTTTTTGCTAAAAGTTCTTAAAAATTTTGAGTCTAACACGTCTTAAATAATGACTGCATGAATTTTGGGGCAGCGGCTCATTTGAACCGAAACACGAGTCTTTCAAATGAGAATTGCATTTAGTTTGAGCAACATATTCATTTCCTTTGAATGAAAATGCAATCTCATTTGAACAAGCTTCTGAAAATATTTTAACGAGGTGTGATATCCTTCGCAGAGGAACCTCGTTTGATGTTCATTCGATAGTCTTTCTAACGAGTTCAAAATGTCGTTCGAACGAAACTACTGATTTGATTCTAGCGAGTCTTATTCTCGTTCAAACAAAATAAAACCAAAAATTATTTTTCTTTAAAAAATCATTAAAAATAATTCCAAACGTTTTTAAACAACAACAAACACCTAAAAATATTTCCAAGAGCTCCTAATTAATATACATTCATACGTGTGAGATCCTCGAAAACATGAATACAAACTTGTCACTAAACATGACGTGATGTATCCAATCTTTGAACCTCGGCTGATATGTCTTCATAAAATAGTCGTAAGCTCATGGGATCAATATGATGAAGCCTATCCTATGATTCAAATGTTTTGTTTGGAATAATACCAATTATATAAAAATTGAGTCTATTAGAAATTTATCCCTACAAATCTCCCCCTTTATCTATTCTCGGACAAAACCAAAATAAAAATCCTATGGGTCGTCAAGCACTCTAAAAAGACTCATTCACCAACCCAAAAAAAGAAAAATAATACAAACACTCGACAGACACACAAACATGAGTAGCTTTGTTTTGCTTGAAAATTTTGCCGCATTGATGTAAACATGTATTCTCTCACACTTAAACACGCCTTCAAATATAAAGAGAATATAATAAGTATAATTCTTCAAATGAATAAACATATAACAATTTTTATAACAATCTCAGCCTAGTTAAGATATCGGCCCCAAGATAAAAATATCATAATCATGCATTTGAAAGATACCATTTCTCCCCTCCTTTTTGTTTAGGATTAAACAAAAAAAGATAGCATATAATAATTACTCCCCCAAACAAAATCTCCACCTAAATACGTGATCTTAAGATACCAATATGAGAAAACTTGATACGCCCAGTTTAAGCATACGGAGAAGGGAATAAAGCACGCAATGGTTTAAAGTTCAGTAAACACGCAACATGGAAACTCAAGCACAAATAATCCAAATGATAATGAATATGGCAAAAATGAACTAAATGTAAATCATAACGACTCAAAAACACAATACCATATATAATATATGTGAAATATACCAATAAAAATTTAGCACATATATACAGGTTTAAACAACCACAAACCTCGACACAAAACATATAAGCATTACACACTAGCATAGTATCGATGTGTCTAAACATGTGGGATGAAATGAATGGGCATGAACTAGATACAAATGAATTATGATCCAAACACTCCAATATATTCAAGAAGTTATAATTTGTCGCAAAACATTATCAAACTGAGATTTCATCCTCAAGTGATAAGTTAAAGTGAACTTAATTAACAAACAAGCACAATGCATACAAGTCTAGAATATTGATGATTCTACAAATGAATAGAAAAATAAAAAAATAAGCATAACTAGGATTCATTGTGCAAGACCGTTGATGTTCAACTAAACACTCTCAAAACATAAATGTATAACATTTTTTCTATTCTTTTCTTTTCTCAATTCTTTTGAATCCATTGTTTTGAAAGATCAAACAAACTAAATTGTGTCGGCCTTTGGCAATTTTTATGTTTTTGTTGCCTTTAATCTTTCCATTGCGCTCTTGGGAATAATGGCTTTTCCAAAAAGGAGATTTTCTCCTTTAGTAGCCTTGTCCTGTAGTCATAAAACATATTTAAATAAATCTTACGGACAAAGGTTCTTACATGCACAAATCCCCCATAGTCACAAAACATGTAGATGACAAAATTAAAGGGAGAATACCTCACAATGCTCAAATATACATGTGAAGTTAAAATCCAAAAAACTCGTGCATGTGTGTGCAGAGCATACACAATGTCGAATCCATTAAGAAAATCAATTTTGAAAAAACTCCATGCAAGCATGATTAAGAATGATCAAAGCATCTGCAATCATAACCAAATGCCCTAGCCACATGGAAAGTACGAAATGAATAGGATTCAGACACAATAATACGTAACACAAAAGTGTAAACTAAAATACACAAAAACCAAAAATCTTTTTGAGTTTTTCTAATTTTTTAAAAAGAAAATACCAATTTTTAAATTTTTAAAAACAAACTCTACCTCAAAAGATAAACGAATATCTTTTTGTCTTTTTCATTATTACTCAAAAAAGAAAAATAAAATACAAAAAATACACGTGTCAAAAGCAAACATATATCATGAAGCACAAATTATAGTATGCAAAAAAAAACATGCAAGCAATCACCCATAAATTATAGTATGTGAAGAGTCATGAGAAAGCATACGAGAATCAACCAATCTACTATTTAGTTCCTTTAATATGAATTTCATAACTAAAATAGATGTATACCTAATGCATCGGATTTTTAGAACCAAAGGAACACTAAATTTTGACTAACTAAGGTCTCTTCTAAGATCATAGAAAAAATACCTAAGGTGACCTTTCCTACCGCAATGAGTGCACATGTAAACGCGATGAGGTTGGGATGTGTTTTATCCTCTGCAACAAATAATGGTCTTGGCTTTGGTAACGAAAGAATTAGGATCATGAAAGCTAGTACCATCACTACCAACACTACTCGAGTCTCTTAGATCATCTTTTAACTTCAAAATTCTATGCTCAAGTAAGGAATTGGACTCTTCAAGTGATATGGGCTCCTTCTTCAAATTTTCATTCATTCCTAAAAAGTTATCTTCCTGCCCCTCAATATAAGTTAACTTATCTTTAAGACATTTCTCACGTGCCCTAAAATTTAAAATCAATTTATCGCTATTTTCATTGACACGTAAACTAACCCTGGAAAATTGAGTCCTCTTATTCTTTCTCTAAAACTCAGACTCTTGCCTCACTCTCTTTCTTAGACAATTCTAAAATTTTAAAATCACGGTTCATGTCCACAAAATTCTCATAAAAGAAATCTCTTTGAGTTAAAAATTTTGAAAAGTTCAATTGTAGATTTAAAACGAAAATTTTCTTTTTCAAGAATTTTAATTCTTTTTACAAACTTCAATTTCAAATGAGATAAATTTTGAGTATGATTATGAAGCTCATTAAACTCCTCTTGAATATCAAAATCATAATCATTAAACACATCAGAAACTATGGAAATCCATGGAAAGAAAAGAAATAAAAAATACCACCATAGGGAAGGATAAAGCAGACCACCATAAACAACATAAAACAACAATCTACACGATAACTTAGTGCATCAAGCTCTGAGGCCAGTTTGATAAAATTGGTTTCTCAAATCGAAATCCTTAAAAATTAGGATCACACAATAAATCATAGCAACCCGCCCTAATATCAATTTCAAAATGTCCCTATAGTGTGTGCTTAGGTAAAGATGGTCCAAATAAAAACAAGTCCAATATTTTTATATTTTTCAAAATTTAAAGATTGAAACAATAAACTAAACTAAACCAATTAAACTTATCACCGATTTTAAAACTTTCTACGAGGAACCAATTTATTGAATTTTATCTTTCTATCATAAAACATGCATCTAAGGTTCTTGCAGATAAAATAAAGGAAACATCCATAAGATGCCGATGTATGAGGAAAACCACAAAGAAAAAAGCTCGGATGGCCCAGCCAAATAGTTTACTATAATGCAAAATTATAAAAGATGACAGTAGACTTACACAAAAACTCGATCCCCCATAATACTCGATGTTATTCAATCTTTATCCCTCATCTATAGTGCAACGCAGAAGTTCACCTTAGCTAGCTACCACAATCCACGAGTCCACGCACGTCAGGGTATCCACCGACAAGTTTTAACAACCTTCAGACATCGCAAATAGCATTCATGGACTCCACCGCACAAAAATAATTATCTCAAGATGAAAGAAACAAACTTTGGTTCCCAATTTTAAGATCTCAAAGAATAAGAACTATTGAACTTGGATCTTTAAACATATAGGGTGAAACTTAGGGTTTGGAACTTTTGTAAAAAGGTTAAAAATTATTTTTACACCAAAAGTTCTTGAAAATTCTACGTTTAACATGCCTTAAATACTAACTACACAAATTTCGTGGTGGAGACTCGTTCGAACGAAAACATAAGTGATTCGATTGATAATCGCATTTTGTTTGAACGACATCTCCATTTCATTCGAACAAAAATGCAATCTCATTTGAGCAAGCTTCTAAAGAGGTGTGATATCCTTGGCAAAGGAACCTCGTTTAATGTTCATTTGATATTTGTTCTAACGGGTTCAGAATGTTGTTTGGATGAAACATCAGGTCATTTGAACAAAACCAGTGATTTCGTTCCAATGAGCCTTATTTTCGTTCAAATCAAATAAAACCAAAAATTATTTTTCTTTAAAAGTAATTAAAAACATGTTTAAACAAAAACAAACACCCTAAAAATATTTTCAAGGATTCATAATTAATATGCATTCATACCTACGAGATCCTCGGTAAATGTGAAGACAAACTTGGTGCTAAACACGGCATGATGCATTTAATCTTTGAATCTTGGTCGCTACGTCTTCATCAAACAATGTCATAGGCTCATGGGATGAACAAGAAAAATACTATCCTATAACTCAAATGTTTTGTTTAGAATGATGTCAATTACATACAAATTGACTCGATTAGAAAATTTTCCTTACAAGTTTCATGTTCTTCCTCTCAATAGTAGAACATTACATCCTTCAACACCCGTACTGCTTCTTAGCCCAACTCCTCCCATTTATACACCTCCAAACTATTATGAAGGAGAATATATTTTTGCTAGTAATCACGCACCTATTATAAGGTTTCACTCAAATATCAGGCATCTTAGAGTTCCTTATCATCCTTATAAACTATATGACATCCCTCCCCCACCCAAGACAAGTCCTACACTTTCTCACTTTCTTTCACATCATATTGGAACACATGAACAAACCGAATTGTGTAGGCTTTGATGGATCCTTCTTGTAATCTCAAACATCGATAATATATCTCTTGATATGTTGTATAAATCTAGATGAACCCATATTTTAACATTAACACATTACATATACATGACTAAAGTGAGATAGAAAATTATCTCATGGAAGAACAATATATTCAATCGCTCAAATGCTTACTCATCAAGTGTAGGACCGAAATACGTACCATTTATCCTAAGTCTTTTTAGTTACGTAAGAACAATACCGAGTATTTCTCGTGAGACCAATCCTAGATAATATGTCTCTTGATATACTGTCTCCACCAAGATGCACACATCTACCTACTTTCATATAGTAACTTAAGTACAGAAAATTAGATACCTCAAGGAGGTATCCCATACATATACACATAAAAATCTTCAAAATCCTACGAAAATGCAAACACGTATACACTAATCATAAAATAGATGCACCGGTCTATCACCTTTCTATCTCTATTCAAACCTCAAAGGAGATACCAAATTATCTCAAATCCTTTCTCTCTCACACACTTACACATGTACCAACGGTCACCCATTATACAAGAAGGGAGTTATAAATAAGCACACTTGTATACTTGCATTGGCTGAAGTGATGTTCCTACACCTCTCATTGATACCGTGTTTTTACATAAGCATCCATCTAAGTTGAAAGGATTCCCAACCTAAGTTCTCTAAACTAGTTCTAAAGAGAAATTAAAAAAATAGTCAATTAATTGATAGATCAATAAAAAATAGTTGGGGTGCCTAACACCTTCCCCACTCATAACCTGGTTCCCAAACTCACACAACAAGAATTTCTCGACCAATCGAAGACTTAAAACCTAATTTTGGTATAGCCCAAATGGGAAAGATTGAATCTTTTTTTTGTTTTATCTAAATCAAATTGGCAACTCTGAATAAACCAATTAAACCATTTATCGCACAAACACACACTCAGGCACAGGACTAAGAATGAAGGGTGTGCTACTCAACCTGCACATGGCGTTAAAGATCTTCTACGGGAATTTCATCGTGTCTAACCATAAACCCATAACTCGACCTCGGGGAAGGCATCACACCAGGAGATAAGAACCCATGTACCCAGAATTACAAGAACTCCTCTTCCCCCAGGTGCTCGAGGTCCATAATGCCACATTGGTGATTCCACTGACAATAATCTTTTATCATCAAAAATCTATATTGCACGTTGTTGAGGGATTCCCATCTACATTAGAATGGGGACTTCATAGACCAAAATTAAGAGAATTGAACTATCAATATGATTTAATTATATGATACTTAATATTTCTTTCCCGCATAGATAATTTATGTAAATTCTAGAACTGTTTAGCGATCTTAGTTCTTAGTTTAGAATCCCTCACAGCGTAGATATATTCTTAGGTCAACATGTACAAAATTGTACATTTTACTAAATATGTGGGTACGTGGGATGGACCCCATGATAAAATAAACAACAAAGTTTTTATAAATAAAAGATTAAAGATTACCTATTTTCATCACGCACTGCATAGTCTTGATTTCCATACCGTTTAAACCCTATATCCCCGAGGCTCCCAAAAGTAACTAATCGAAAGAAGTCCATACTTTAGAAAAGTCATTTTAACAAAGGGAATGTGCGTTCTTCATAATTTTCACCTTTTCCTAAAAGAAAGATTCGTATTTTCAAGAAGCCACTACTCAGGATAAAGATCATGAATTCAAAAAGTCATTTCACTGAAGGTCTAGTTGTCGGTCGTCTAGTATATTGAACAGCTTATCTCTTGATCCCATAGTCTTGGTGACAGAGAATGTTTGAGGTTTCTTCCTTAATAAGGTATATTGAATAGGATCTCACAACTATTCAGTAGTAGGGAAAAGTGGTTTCCCACAAACCTTTAAGGTTTCTTAATTAAATCATCAAGGTATATCATAATCCATGGCAATGAAAAGTAATCCACTGATCAGCGATTCGCATCACCCCCAATTTATTTGAAAAAATCTCTAGGAACACACCCTATTGAACAAAAAGAACAAATGCTCATGACTTAATATCTTTGATAAAAAAAAATTAAATATCATCATATGGCCGAAAGCTAGTTTAAAACCCCTTAGATACGGGGTTGAATGTATTTTCCTTTACAAGTAAGATCAAGAATATGAATTCTCAAGTCATCTCCAAAACATATCTCCCTTATCTTTCATTTTCCTAACCACATTTTATTTTGAGAGAATAATGGAGCTCACTCTATTACTCTCTTTCTCCTTATTCTAACCCGACGAGAGCTCACCCTTATTTACATGAATCCAATGGGACTCTATTAAAGTTCTCGTACTTTAGAGATACTAAAAAAACTACATAAAAAAATGTCATGCATATGTGAGTCCTTGATCCCTATGTATTATCCTTATGTTAGTCCTTTATTTCGCAATGAACAAAACGAAAGTGCCCAATTTTTTTTAAATATCTATTATTAGAGAGATATGGCTATCCTGGAAACCCGAGTTCCTGCTCTATGCAAATAATTAATTTTCATCAATGTGCTCCACACTCATGATTGTCATTTTGCTTTGTAGTATGCCCCATGTCCACTCAGGAAGACCACATTCCGTCCACAATGGTTCAATCTTATGGAAATTAGAAAACATCATCGCCTCTCAAAATACCATTCAAGTAGAAAAAATCATCTTTAATATCCAAATAAATTATAAGCTCTCTAACATTACAAAAATGGCCCTATATCCTGAAGATTAACTACCAAAAACATTTAAGATGCTAGTCTTAAAACCTATAAAGTACTTGGTTCCCTGATTACTCTCGTATCTAACTATATCCTTGGGAGCATTCTCTCATTCATTCTATCTGGTGGACCCCTCACCTTCTATATGATATTGAAAAGATAAGGGACTGATAAAATTTAGGGTAATGTATGTCATACTTTCTTGAAATGGTACGAATATAATGAGGAGATGGGCATCACATGTAAAGATTTAAAGTTTCTAAAAAGTAAGAAAGAGAGATAGTTGGCACTTTACCCACTTGGTAGATAAATAAAGTTGGTTAGATGGTTAACAATTCTCTTAAAAATGATAAGATAGAAATCGTGACTTGAAATCTCTTATAATAAGTATAGAATTAATCGAGCTCACCTAGATCCCTAACCTCAAATCACTTAACCATATCAGATGTAAGATCAAGGAAAGTTTGAATGCACAGACTACCGAATCCACTGAAGAACATCATTGAGATACAAACTAATTCACCGCCCACAATAACTCCTCGGAGCTTCTACATCTCATATCATCACCCCTGTGTTCATCTCAAACCCGACATCACACATGGTTACGAATATTTCCTAAGTAATGGTAGATGCGTTGCACCTTTCCATCTAGGACCTTCTCCTAAAAATTTTCAATTTTCCCCGCTCCTAAAAAGTTCAAGACCCCACTGACACATTTCACCAACCTAGAAATTCTTCTCAGTAGGGTATACGCCAACCTAAAAATCGTTAATTGCCAGACACCTCTCAACCCTATACTTCCCTTTTTTTCCTAGACAAGAACTGGAGAGCCAATGTATATTGCAAGTTCCACTAAGGACCCAATCACATTGCTAATAATTGTTGTGCCTTGAGGTTTGACATTTAAGACGTCGTCAATTTTGGGATCCTCATCCCCCAAACCAAATATCACCTATAATACCCTACCATATTACCCCAACCGATCAATTCCTTAACACATGATCTTATTCTAAACACTGACCCAATTACCCCAATAATCCTCGTTTATCACAAACTTGAGATAAGGACGCATGTTCCTTTCCAAACCTGTACCACCTGATCACTCTATCGATCTCCATAAAAATCACCACTGTGACTAAGCCCACCATCGACCATATGACCTTCTTCATCATGGCCATACACTTAATGCAAAACAATCATTATAGCCCGGATCTCCTCCTGGCCACAGAATTCGAGTTATCCAAATAACTGGGAATCATTACTTTCTTCTTAGAAGGTGAAGATTACTCAACCGAATAGGAAGAAATATAAAACAAATCTCTCCAAGAAATGCTACATATCACCTTTGTAATACATTTTAGACCATTCGATGGGAGGAATCAAGCTTTGAGGCTCATATGTTCTCCCCCTCAGATTCAAAAGCCAATAGAGATACCCATCCAACCATTGCTACAAAAAATTTCTTGATTGACCCTCTAAAAACTGTTATAAGAACCACATCATTATGTCACCAAATAATAGGCTCGTTAGTTAGCCACCATAATATCCTAGCTCTTAATACAGATAAGTGAAAGTGGCCGATGGTTCAGGGTAAAAAATCATATAACCAGTAAAATCAAGTCCCATCATCAATCCTTGTAAGAGGAAAGAGAAAGAATGGAGGTCCATATTTCACAGAGGAATGTCACTTGGGAGGTTGAACGACAAGCTATCCCCGGACCAATGATATTGAGAGTGCGTATGAACTAATGATCAATATATTTAATTAAATACCACCCCACACACATCCAAATTTTAATCCAATTTGAACCTTTAGTTAAATATGGTGGCCATGTGAGTTGTGTCCAAATATATAATTGCAATTATTAAGCTAAACATGCAAAAGACAACAGATAAGGAAAAATTCCTTTGAAGGGAAAAACCTTTATTCAGAATTATTGGAAGTTTATGAATACAAAAGACATACGAAACTGAAGTTGCAGGGTTATATGGTCTTAGTTTAATTCGTAGAATACACACACACACTTAATCCAATTTTATTATTTCTATGAAAGATGTATTCTTCTAACTCAATTTTAAATTTAGTTTAACAAATTTGCAAGAACAAAATTCCAATTAAATTCATTTTATCCTAACCATGCATCTAGGTGATATGATAAAATGAAAGTGCGTAAATCCCAACCACAACACGCCGATGTATGAGGAAAACCCAAATGGGAAAAACCTCGGACGGCTGGGCCTAGACAAAATCCACTACAACAAAAGGTTTTACAAGAGACTCAAAAGACTTACAGACATTGACTCACTCAAGGCATGCTTATGTCGTCCTCGACCTCTGAAGTTGTAGTCCACGAAACTCCAACGCGTTTGCTCAACACTCCTCGTGTTGCGGTATCCACCGAAGCCCAAAACCACCGTCTCCTCGAAGCTTGAATGCAGAAATCCACCGCAATCTTGCTTGTTGAATGTGAATTGATGAAGGGGTTTTGTTTTGAAAAATTGATAAAAATGTTGGAGAGATTTTTATCAAAAAGGTTGGAAGTTATGGAAAAGTGTTCTTTGAAAAATGATCTTCCTTAAGTTATAAAACTGAATTTTCGTCCATTAGAAAATAACTGAAAAAGTAGTGGGCAAAAAACAGTTGTAGAAAAAAACTGCATTAAAAAATAAGTTTAAAAAATCAATTCTGGCGAAACTCGTTCGAACGACTTATCTAACGGCTTGCCAGTTTAGGATGGTTAGATGTCGTTAGAAATCTCGTTCGAACGAGGTCGTTCGAACGACATTTCTAACGAACTTCTAACGAACTACTAACGAGGCATCACTTCGTTAGAACCAGGTCGTTCGAACGACCTGGGTTAAACTTCGAACGAGAATCTGATTTTTGCCCAAAATTTTTCAATTTAATTCAAGAACTTTTTCAAAATTAATATAGCATATATATGAACATTTTCTTATTTGAAATTTCTTGATTAGACAAAATACTCCAACTTATAAAATTGTTTTTAGGCCATATACCTTTGTAGGATAAATAGCACGGCATGAATATTGATGATGCGTGAATTTTGACTGCGATGCTTGAATCCTTGTGTTGAATGATCGTTGATGCAGTATGACCCAAAAATGTTTTGTCCAACGGAATATAGCCAATATAACAAATGACTCGATTGGAAATTTGTCCTTACAGAAACACTTAGCTAAATTCAGTTAGATACATAGAACTTCCGAAACTCCAATTGATATGACCGAGCTCCACAGACATCCAGAGGTAACGATCAACCCTCGGTATCCACCGATTCATCATTCTTCTTTAATAGTGAAACCTCATTTCATAAAGTCAACCGTAGAAAAAAGTCTCTACATGAGTGTATTACAAGAAACCTTCTTGATGATGGTAAAACTGATCTTAAATAAATATGGGGTGAGAAATATGATATGAGGTGTTTGATCACAAAAATATAACTAAAAGGTGTTTTTATTTTTGAAAAATACTTCTTGGAATATATGATCCCTCTCAAAAAATTTATAAGAAGGTTGGAAAAAAAGGATATACACTAGAGATAATGGGATGATATACATTAAAAAAACAAATTTGCGCCCGTTCGTTCGAATGATAAGGTATGTCGTTCGAACGACTGCCATATTTCATTCGAACGACTTCAAAAAAAACATCTATCAAGATTATAGTGTTGAAAGATTTTTGAACCTCATTGAATATCGTTGGAATGACCATGACTCTCGTTAAAAAAACGCGTCATTTTTAGAACTATTTTTTTATAAAAATTTTGAGTTTCTTTATATAAAAGATTTCCTCATAAAAGATAAAAAAATAGAAGGAACTCAGAACCTTTTTGCCAATAAAATCACATACATTTACCATGAAATGTTGAGATGGCCAAGTCTTCAATTCTGTTATGGTCTTCAATGAAATCTTCAAGTACCTAGATGTAGTGATGAAGATGTGGTTGTATAACTACGTATGTCAAAACATAAATGAGATACTAATATAAGGAACTAGAAATTTGCTCTTACATAAATACACCCCACTTATATCATTTCCATAGAAAGGTGTAACCGCCTCTATGAGGACCAAAAGGTTATGGCCACCCTGTAAATCCAAATTTCCAATTGAGTCTTATATACGTATTGCCTTATTCTATTGGTCAAAACACATAGTTTATAGGAATATCAATCAAATGTTACATAAGCCAACGGGCCGAGACAATCAAACATACTAAATTCGATGTGTTTGAACATACTTTGCCATTTCTTAGATCAAAAGGTATATGATCAAAATTATACAATTGTAATTGGATTTTTTTGGAGGCATTTTCCTAGTTGAAAATGAATTTAAAATAAACTTTATATTTTTGGATTGTTCTAATGAGATCCTATCTCATTCTAGTGAGATGTAAATCTCGTTCGAACATACCTTGAACGACATTCCAATGAGAAATATCTATTTTTCTTTTTCACCCTCTTTCAAAGCTCGTTAGGAGAGTGTTCAAAAGATATTTCCATGTCATTTGAACTACTCATGCTCTCATTTGAACAAGATGTGCTGGAGGAAAAATAGCCCCTTAAAGAAAGCTCGTCGACCATAGTGGGTGGGGAAGTTAGAGAACTTGGAGTCTCGGAGATGAAGAACTTGAATCGAAAATATGAGGCGTAAGATCAATGATGAGAATTTGATCCTGTAGGAAGGAATTGAAAGATTTATTACTAGAGGAATGCATTAATCGATGATTAAGACGCTGATTTGGCATAAATGGAATACACGTATTTTTTATTTGGTATGACAAAACAAAAATCTTTTTGGATTTTTTATAAATGGGAAAGGAAATGAAAATATTTTGGATTTTTTGTTGTTTTTTAAAAAAAGGAAAAATAGTTTTGGATTTTTGGGATGAAAAATAATTTTGGATTTTTAACCTTATGAAAAATGAAACGTGATTTTTTATTTTTTGGAAAATTAGGAATGTTGACCTCTTTTTTGGAAACTAGATGATGGAGCATAAAATTGACTGCCTAAAGATTTAATTAGGCATATAGAAGAAAAGGACAAGTTCTAACTAGCACATAGCCAATTTATATCTTCAATTAGGTGATGTGTAGTAAAATTTTAATTATTTCGCGGGTTTAAAAAATGCAAATTCTTAGACATCACCGTTCAAAAGTGTGCTCCTACTTTCATCTTAAGAGAATTAGAGGCTTACTTGTTAAGGCTCACGTTTCTAGCTACTACAAAGATCGATCATTAGGTACCACACCCGGGAAAGCATAAACTCGTTTTAATAGGTGGCCTCATTTAAAACCTTTTTTCCCTAGACATATTGTCGTAAGAAAGTCGATTTAACAGTAGCGGGGGTGGAAAGGTCTCACTAAAGTATCCATCGGGTGTCTCATTCGAAAAAGGTCATATGAACACAAGATTCTACTTGTCTTCATTATTGGTTCATTTAATTAAGTGGAAGCTTTTGATTAACAGGTAAGTGGGATAAGTGAGTGATTGTGTGATGAAATCCCAACTCGTTTCAACTACTAGGTTTAGATATCAGTTTGTTTAATTCATCATGCCATGCTAAAATAAGACAATGTGAAAATGACAATCACATATGATCATATAGGAGATTACAAAATTGATCTCTTGCGAGAGATTCTGTAATGCCCGCACTCGAATTTATGGGTTACCCATGGGTCAACCCGGTCCGACCCGAGGGTTAGGCATGAAGTGCTATGAAACAACCTATATAATACTGCTAACCCAATTTTATTTTAATTACCATTTCACTTGTTAACATACAATTCTAGTTTGAAGATAAGCTACGTGAGGGACCCATGGGGAGAACCCCGAAGTCCAAGTATACAGAGCTACTAATGTAAACATAAATAAAATATACTTACTTGTATAATGCCCTCGAAATACGAAAATTCTCCCAACCTTTCATAACAAAGTGAAGATGTGAGCCTATGCCCAGTGGGGTTTATACAAGCCGTATAGAAATGAATGGCAGAAAGGAACACCTGTAACACCCTATAATTTTAATGATTTTTATATTGGGATTAATTAAATTAAAATGGGAAATTAATCGGGATTAAAATAAATATTAATTAGTGATACAAAAGTTAATATTTATTTATATTGAATATTACTTAATGAATGAGTAATAAATCGTGAATAAAGTATTATGATTGTCGTGAGTGAGAAATATGACAGTTATGGCAAATTTAGTCGGGACGCGCGTGTCAGTCGTGTCAGAACATAACTTTATGGGATAAAATTTAATTTGATTACGGGTCATTAAAATGGTCATATCGAGTACGCCAATGCGTTCAAAAGGGTAAAAACATTCGAAAAGTGTACTCGGGGGTTTGGATTGGGTCCTGGGGCATTTTTAGGCCAAACCGGCACCCCAGAGGGGTATTTTAGTCTTTTGGATTTTTGGGAAAAAGAGACCTACGAATTTTAGATATTATATAATTAGTTATGATGAGGAGTTTAGGGTTAGAAGTTACAAAAAATTTAGATATACGACCATAGGAGGAAGGAGAGAAGTTCCAAGGCATCCCACACTATTCGTGCACCACCACCACCACCATTATGTAGATTGGGAGGAGAGGAAAGAAATCCCACCATTATTCTGAAGAAATTCATAACTAATATTTTAATAAAGTATTTATCTTTCTAATTTTGATCACATATGCTATGTATGTTAGTGTAGGATTAATAATTTAGAGTATATATAAATGTTGGCTTTGATTTGGAAGACTCAATTCATGTTCTTGGGTAGAAATCTTGATGGACATACTAAAATCATTTATGTAACACGAAATTAAGGATTAGAACATTAAAACTTGGAAGAAGTCTGAGATGTTGTTGATATTATTGAAAGGGAAAGAATGACCTAAGGTTTTGAAATTTACATGATGAATTAATTCGATTTACATGACCCTCCTCAATGATTTAATGTTTGGATTAATTTAGAATTCGTTTATACATGTTAATATACGGTCTAATAGGTTTGGTTAGGAGTTTCGGATTGTGTAATGGAGGTTTGGTGTGTTAAAAATCGTGAAAAATGCAAAAATTGAACGTAGGAGATGAACTGCTACACTTCGAATCGATTCGCCCCAATGGAGAATCGATTAGGTTTCCCAAAATTTTAACATTTCCCCTTATTTAAGCCCAGAGAATTGTTATCGGGGCACAAATAAGACACCTTTAAAACATAATGAGGGATATTATGGGATATAGTAGGACTTAATAAGATTAGGACTTAATCATATGAGGAGAATTTAAGGGCTAAAGCTAAATGGACATAATTTATAATGTCATGAATTCGGGAGAATGAGATAGAGTCATGAGGATTTCGAGAGTACCTATGACTTAGACCAGTGGAGAATAATTGTGCTAACTACTGAAATAAATTAAGGGGTGATTGGAAACCATTGAGTAGTGGGGATACTTGGGAATATACGATGAGAAGGAAAATCATAATTTAATAATACATAGGATATTTAGGAGTCATATATACTACATACGGGACATATATTATAGGTTGAGTGTATACCTACACGAATGTTATATATATATATATATATATATATATATATATATATATATATATATATATTGTGTGAATTTGCATGTGTGACCATACCTAGGCTACTTGCTATCATGGGAGGTTCCGCATTGTGGATAGTCTTATCCCGATGAGCCCATTGGGGGGATTTTGACTTCCTCAGAATATAGAACTTAGGGATTGAGCACTGCTTGTGTGAATGAGAGTGTGATTGGTCATTTGGGTGTGTCAGGTGTGTGCATAGCCCAAAGGCTTCACCTCCAAATTGTGAGAATTATGAATGTATGGCTCAAGGGTGATTCTGAACCCAATGTACTTTACTTAGTACGTGATGTACCAGGACTTGGTAGTAGAGTATGCCTGCATCACATATCTGTACCTAAGGATGCATTATTCATATATATTATAAGTGTGGTTTTTATATATACGTGTGATTTATTCTACTACAGGTGTACTAGTAGATAAGATGGATAGTGATATCTAAAGTAATCTATGTATGTGGGAAATTAATAATTAATTGTTCACTTCTAATGGATAAAAGGTCTTGGAAATTTAGTAACATATTGTATGGGCAATACATGCAGGAACGATGAATTATTAGACGGGATGATACTTATATAAACTAGTTAGGCAGGTTAGCTTAACTAGGTTGGTTTAGAAGTATAACTTAGGCGTGCATAATAGTTGAGAGGTGAGGATATCAAGTGAGAGCACGTGAAGCTAACATGTATATAATATCTTCTCTTAATGCATTTTAAAAACTTGCTAAATATTTATAAACTATTTTACTAGGGCTCTGACCCGTTTCAAATCCATTTTTGTAAAACAATTTAGGTTCCCAGCCACAGGGATTCCAAAGGTGCCTTAGTGTTGTTTGTGAAGAAGAAAGATGAATCTCTATGCATGTGTGTGAATTACAGGGAGTTGAATAAAGTCATGATATGAAATAAATATCTCTTGCCTCAAATTGGCGACTTATTTGACCAGTTGAGAGGAGTCTCCTACTTCTCTAAGATATATTTGAGATTAGGGAATCACCAATTGCGAATTCATGAGAAATATGTATCTAATACGGCCTTTCTAATGAGATATGGTTCTTACGAGTTTCGGGTTATGCTATTTGGGTTAACCAATCCGCCAGCTGTGTTCATGGACTTATTTAATAGGGTGTTCAGAGAGTTCATGGATTAGCTTGTCATTGTCTTTATTAATGACATCCTGGTTTATTATCAAACTGAGGAGGATGATGTCGAGCATCTACATCGGGTTGTACAGACATTTTGCCAGCACCAATTGTATGCTAAGTTTGCGAAATGCGTATTTTGGCTTTTTGAGGTACAATTTTTTGGTCATATCGTATCTATCAGGGGGATATCAGTGGATCTGAGTAAGGTGTTAGCAATAAGGGAATGCAGCAACCCACGACACCGATGGAGGTTCACAGTTTCTTGAGATTGACTAGGTACTACCGACGATTTATTTAGGGTTTTTTAAAGATTAGTGGTCCATAATCTAATTTAACTTGTATAAGGGTACCATTTATGTGGGATGACGCTTATCAGTTGGATTTATATGAGCTTGAGGGCACATTGACTACATCACCCATACTTTCATTTTCCAGGGTAGGAGTGAAGAATCTTATTTTTACTAACACGTCCCTATAGGGACTTGGGGGTGCTCTATAGGAGGAGGACAAGGCTATAACTTATGTTACTCGTAAGTTTAAGCCTCACGAGAGGAATTACCCCACCAACCCTTGGAGATAGTAGCAGTCATGTTTACGTTACAAATTTGGAGACATTACCCGTTAAGGGGGAGATTTTGCCTATTCAAAGATCATAAGTCACTACTGTACTTTTTCACTCAGAGATAGTAGAATATGCTTCAGCGTAAGTGGATGGAAATTTATGGCAGGTTATATATTTGACATCCAGTATCACCCGGGGAAGGTCAACGTGGTGGAAGACGCGTTGAGCCGCAGGCTAGTGGGGGAGGTAGCTGAAGTTTGGAAGGATAAATGAAAGGAGTTGGGACATCAAGATTCAGCTGCGAAATCATTTATGTTGGTTCTAACTATCACTCCCAAGTTTTTCACGAGGGTGGTACAGGCCCAGGAAGCGTATTCATTTTGTCAAGATCAGATCAAATAAATTTTAGCCGGGGGAGCAGAGTCATACTCCGTGAATTCAAAGGGAGGCTTACACTTCAATGGGAGATTGATTGTCCCATAGAGGGAGGACATGCGGGATGCGGTGATGAAAGAGTTGCATGGGTCATGGTTTTCAGTAGATCTTGGAGGGGATAAGATGTACTAAGATATGAGATGAAAGTATTGGTCGGGTAGGATGAAGAGATACATCGTAGAGGTTATCTCGAGGTGTACCACTTATCAGCTGGTGAAGGTGGACCACCAGAAACCAGTAGGGGTTCTACATCTGTTAGATATTTTGATGTGGAAATGGGATATCATTTCCATGGATTTCATTTCTAGGATCCCTACTTCACAGAGGGGTCACGATTCCATTTGGGTGATAGTGGATCGCTTGACCGAGGTATCTCACTTTTAACCAGTCCTGACGGATTATTCTACGGGATAGTATGCCCAAATTTTTATTATTGAGATGCGAAATTTCATGGGTTCCACTCGATATTCTGTCTGGCAGGGACAAGATCTTTGTGTCTCATTTTTGGGAGAGTTTTCAGGAGGCCATGGAAACTAAGTTGTGATTAAGTACAACCTATCTCCTACAGATGGATGGGAAGATAGAGAGAACGAATCAGATGTTGGAAGATATGATACATATGTCTATTATTGATTTTAGGGGAGGTTGGGAGCAGTATCTTCCACTGGTGGAGTTCTCATATAATAACTCATATCAGTTTATGATTTACACCGAACCATTTAAGGCATTGTATGGTACACCTTGTCATTAGCCTAATTTTTTGTTGGAGGTGAGGCACAACAAGCTACTCGGACTAGATTCTGGATACTTCAGCCCAAATTGAGTTGATTTGAAATCGTATACGGATAGCTCAAGATAGACATAAAAGTTACGTCAATGCCAAGAGATTCTTCCTAGAGTTTAATGTGGGGGTCCAGGTGTTATTATATGTATCTCCTATGAAGTAGATAATGAGGTTCGGTAACAAAGGGAAGTTGACACCAAGGTATATGGGGCCATTTCCTATCATTGAGAGTATTGGGCCAGTTACATATAGACTCGGGTTGTCACATGACTTGCATTGGATTCATGATATATTTCACATCTCTTTGTCGAGGATATATCTCCAAGATGAGTTAGATCACACTCACATTACATTGGAGGAGATTTATTTGTAGCCCGATATTTTATACGAGGAGAGGCCACTTGCTATCCTTGACCATAGTGAGAGGAGATTGAGGTTGAAGGTAGTTCCACTTGTACATGTTCAGTAGGGGAATCATAATGCCTAGGAGTCTACTTGGAAGCGCGAGTATGAGATGTGCGATAAATATCTAGAGTTATTTCCACTAGATATCCTCTTTTTCCCAATTTCGAGATGAAATTTCGTTTTTAGGTAGGGGAGTATTTAACACCCCGTAATTTTAATGATTTTTATATTGGGATTAATTAAATTAAAAAGGGAAATTAATCTGAATTAAAATAAATATTAATTAGAGAGACAAGGTTTAATATTAATTTATATTGAGTATTACTTAGTCAGTGAGAAATAAATCGATAAGAAAGTATTATGATTGTCGTGAGTGAGAAATATGACAATTACGATAAATTTTATTGGGACGCACGTGTCAGTCGTGTTGAGACTTAAATTTGTGGAATATAATGTAATGTGATTATAAGTCATTCACATGGTCATTTTGAGTACGGAAATGTGTCCGGAAGGGTCAAAAGAGTCTAAAAAGTGTACTTAGGGGTTTGGACTGTCCTCGGGCATTTTAAGGCGAAACTGGCACCCAGGGGGTATTTTGGTCCATTAGTTTTTGGGGTTAAAGAGATCTATGAATTTTAGAGATTAAATCACGAGTTATGTTGAGGAGGTTAGGGCTAGAAGTTAACAAAATATGAGAGAGGCCACCAGAGGAGGAAGGAGAGAAGTTCCAAGGCATCCCACACCATTCTTGCACCATCACCACCACCATTGTGTAGATCGGGAGGAGAGGAAAGCAATCCCACCATTATTCTGAAGAAATTCAGAATTAATATTTTAGGCAAGTATTTTTCATGATAATTTTGAGCACATATCCCATCAATGTTAGTGTAGGATGAATAATCTCATGAATATATGAATGTTGGCTTTGATTTGGAAGGCTCAATTCATGTTCTTAGGTAGAATTCTTAATGGATATGTTTAATTCATTTATGTAACATGAAATATTGGAACATTAAAACATGGAAGAAATCTGAGATGTTGTTGATATTCTTGAAAAAGAAATAATAACCTAGGGTTTTGAAATTTAAATGAAGAATTAATCTGATTTACACCACCCTCCTTGATGATTTAATGTTTCAATTACGTTATACTTCACTTATACATGTTAATATAAGGTCTAGTAGGTTTGGTTGCGAGTTTGGAAATGTGTAATGGAGGTTTGGTGTTTTAAAATCGTGAAAAATGTAAAAATTGAACGAATGAAAAAAACTACTACATTTTGAATCGTTTTGGCCCAATGATGAATCGATTCGGTTTCCCAGAATTTTGATATTTTCCCTAATTTAAGCCCAAAAGTTGTGAATTGTTATTGGGGGCACAAATATGACACCCTTAAAACATAATGAGGGATATTATGGGATACATAGGCCTTGATAAGATTGGGACTTAGTCATATGAGGAGAATGTAAGGGCTAAAGCTGAATGACCATAATTTATAATGTCATGAATTCGGGAGAATGAGATCGAGTAATGGGGATTTCGAGAGAACCTATGAATTAGACCACTAGAGTATAATTGTTTTAACTACTTAAATAAATAATGGGTAACTGGAAAACTTTGAGTAGTGGGGATACTCGGGAATATACGATGAGAAGGAAACTCGTAATTTAATAATACGTAGGATATTCAAGAGTTATATATACTATGTAACGGGAAATATATTTTAGGTTGAGTGTATACCTACATTGATGTTATATATATATATATATATATATATATATATATATATATATATATATATATATATATAGGTTGTGTGAATACCTATTATGTGAATTTGTATATGTGAACATATCTAGGCTACTTGCTATCACGGGAGGTTCTGCATTGTGGATAGTCTTATCCTCATGAGCCCACTGGGGGATTTTGACTTGTACCTCATAACATAGAACTTAGGGATTGAGCATTGCTTGTGTGACCGGTCATTTCGGTGCGTCAGGTGTGTGCATAGCCTAAAGGCTTATGACTATTTTCGCCTCCAAATTGTGTGAATTGTGAATGTATTGTTCGAGAGTAATTCTAAACCCGATGTCGTTTAATTAGTACGTGATGTACCGGGACTTGATAGAAGAGTATGCCCGCATAGCAGGTCTCCACCTAGGAATGACATATTCATATATATTACAAGTGTGGTGTTTATATATACGTGTGATTTATTCTACTATGTGTGTAGTAGTAGATAAGATGGATAGTGATAATTAAGTAATCTAATTTTCTGGAAAATTAATAATTATTTGGTAAATTCTAATGGATAAAAGGGCTTGGAAATTTAGTAACATATTGTATGGGAAATACGTGCGGGCACGATGAATTATTAGGTGGGATAAGACTTATTGAAAACTAGTTAGGCATGGTAGCATAACTAGGTTGGTTTTGAAGTATACATTAGGCGTGCACAACAGTTGAAAGGTGATGATCTCAATTGAGAGAACGTGAAGCTAACATGTATATAATATCTACTCTTAATGCATTTTAAATACTTGCTAAATATTTTCAAAATCTTTTACTTGGGCTCTCACCTGTTTCAAATCCATTTTTATAAAAACATTTTAGGTGCCTAGCCATAGGGACGCCAGGCTTAGGAGTTCCTACATACTTGACGTGTTGCAGCTGCTGTGGATGTCGCAGGACCTTGGTAGTAGACGCCTCCACATTTATCAGCTCTTACTTATCATTTCTCTATCTCAGTCTGGCATTTCGCCCATCTCTAGGTAGTGATTATTTTAGAGACATTAGAGTTTTATTTTAGTTCCGATATTCGATTTGGAATTTATATTATGGATGATTGTATTTGGATTTCAATATGGAGTGTTTATTCCAGGCACAATAATTCATCTCATGGTTTTAGCATTATTACTATGTTTACTGGAATGGTGAATGTGATTTATTAGTTAAATTTATTTCTTGTTAATAAAAAGATTAAAATTTTGACACCGAGCCATTAGGGTATTAGTAAAATAAAATGGTATTCAACAGTGATCCTAAGAATGAAACCATTAATGATTCTTATTAATTTAATAATGGAATGATCACCCAATATTAAAATTGGCGGGGTGTCATATTACCCAAACGCTACAACGACATGTATGCAAAAATATGTATATATCTACATACGTATACCTTTGGAAAATATATATTACAATGCAGTAACCATTTTACTTCCAAAAACCTTACTTGCCTAGATTAATTGACCTTAATCTTATTAAAGGCTTTCTTTTTTCATACATGTCATTTTCACTTTATTTAGCACATCGGTTCAACACTTAAAACCATTACACTTGATTTGTTCAAACCCATTCTTTTCCTAGAATTTATCCCTTTCATTCATTTCAATACACTTCAGTATTTTCATTGAAAGTCACCATTTCAACACATGCATCCATCGTGTTAGAAAATACTTATTTGATCATTAAAAATTATTTACAACACATTCTCATGTTTAATATAGGTTTAACCATTTACGTTACTTAATCACCTATTTATCCACTTCCTTTAACTCTTTTTTCATTCATTTATGAACATTAATAGATTTATGCATTTACTTGTCCATTTTACCTTTACCAGAATATTTATTATATTCATTCAAGTTAGGTCGTATTCTCACATTTTACCATCCAACCCATTTCTTGACATGTTTTATATTTTCTTTATCTTTTCTCGAAATCTTCCTATACTGCATACTTACACAGGCTCCACACCGATGACTATGCACACCATATCCTCTAGCCAGTGATTTAAGGCTTTTCACCCAGGGGCTTCGGGCCCTTATTACTTTATCCCGGTGTCATCCGAGTTCCTTTTAGTGTGTTTTAATATTTTACAAATGTCCACATTATTTCACTTGTCCATTTTATCCGGCCGAAGACAAAACCCGGGACTTTACCTCCCCGATTTGTGTTACACTTTGAAGATTTACCATTTCATGTGCCTTTACCCTTTACCCTTATTTTTTATTGCAAAAATTATGTTCGTTTAGTACTACTTTATACAACACCCTTTCCAACATTTTTATTTCATAAAAATGTTCCACTTTGAGTAAAATTACCATTTGACCCATTTATTTCTTAAATCACCTCTTACTCCATTTTCACAAGTGTTAATTTCCGAAAAACACAATTAAGTCATCCAAACTAACTTCTTAAGTATTTTTAATCCTTTAACCCCTTTTTACACTTTAATATGCTACATAATTGGAAATACTTTTACACCGTTAATTCTTACTTAATTCCCTAAGTGTTAATATTTCACAACATTAGTAAGTTAAACTCACTAACCATTCCACGTTTACCCATTAACACTTAATTATTACTTTTTATCAACATTTTCCAAGTACACATTTCGTCACTTCTTCATTCAAGAAATACATTCACACTTAAGACTACTTTTATAAGAAAATTGTCATTTATTTTTATTTAAAGATGTAGTATTTTAACCTCATACACATCGTATCTTTAGTCCCAATTTCACACACTTTGAAGACTAAAATTCAAATCTTATTATCTCATGTTTAAACCCAATAAATCTTCTTTAAGCTTGTTTATACATTCTATGTCAAAATACTACAAGTTTACATGCATGAAAAGATATATTTTAAACCCAAAATTTTTAATACATGGTTTAAAAATATTTTTTTCACCAAACATTTACCAAGTAATTCATTATTTCCAAACATTTTTTTCATAAAATGTTTAACACCAATATTTCTAGAATGCCAATTTCATAAAAATACAATCTTTCAATATTCCAAAACCTTTAAATATTTACTTATTTTTCAATTTCAACAAAATATTATTTTTAATAAAACTCACATTATTTACAAACATTTTATTTGATGAAATAGTTTTCATCAAAACTACTAGAAAATACACTATTTTCATAAAAACCCACTTTTACTATTTCAACACCATGAAATTATTATCCATTCGTTATTTGTAGCATAAATAACATTTTTCAACATTTTTATTCCATAAAAATGTCTATTATTTCTCTTTACTAGAAACATAGTTAAATAATATTTTCTTACATTTTTATTCCATAAAAATGTCCAATACTTCCTTTTACTAAAAGTCCACACAAATAATATTTTCTTATATTTTATTCCTTAAAAATGTCTATTATTTGTTTTTATCAGATAACCCATCATCATTTTCATACTAATCCTACTCTTAACATTCATTAATAACAAGACTACAATAAACACCAAATGGCGTCTTAAATGTTAAGAGTAGATTATCTCACTGATTCATATCGAATATTGCATTTATTATCCCTATTGACTTATGCATTTTATCCCCCTCGGGTACTTTAATTCCTATATTTATGCTCGTTAACCAGACATCCTCTTTTATATATGTTTATATATTTTGCGAGGTATATTTGAGCTTTTGTAGGTATTAACGTGCTTAGCTTGAAGT
The DNA here is from genome assembly GCA_949130495.1 of Sambucus nigra. Classification (NCBI taxonomy): domain Eukaryota; kingdom Viridiplantae; phylum Streptophyta; class Magnoliopsida; order Dipsacales; family Adoxaceae; genus Sambucus; species Sambucus nigra. The sequence goes on along the minus strand of OX422219.1, from coordinate 396,539,257 downwards.
TTGGTCGCTTTTCAAAAATGTTTCGTTGATTATTTCAACTTTGGGGGCATTTTAGTAATTTCAACACTCGGTTTTTGGTCCTGAGTTCTCACAAAATTTGTATCTCATTGATTTCTCTTTGCGTGGTCGCTGACGATGAATGATTTTGATTTATAATGAAGAAGTTATGGAATTTTTGGGAAAGTTTCATCTTCAAAAGCACATTCAAAGGCACATTCAGGGGAATTTGAGTCATTTCATCATTTTTGTTTTTGCACCAATATCTTCTTGAACATTTTATCCCTCTGAGTTAGCTTCACGTAGCTTCTGATCGCGCCTGATTCTGAGTTAGAACGAAGAAGTTACAACCTTTTCCGTATTATTAATCCAAGCTGAAGAACCAGTACTTTGAGGGGTGAATAGATTCGGAATTTTTCCAAATCGATTCGGCTATAATAAAAGTCCGCAAATTTGTATTTTTATGTGGATTTTTGGTGGGGTATTTATATGTAAAAATTCTATAAAGTTGGGAGAGTCATTTTTACATCATTTTAGGTTAGTTTATCTTAGGTTTTTGGCAGAGTTTTCCATCCCTCTCTCTCTCCTAAGGCTTGCACCCATTTTGGGTTTGTAAGTATACTACTCATCTTCTCTTTCCTTTAATCTTGTTTCATTTTCCTTTTTTATGCTTTGTTCTCTAGATTTCTTGCTTAATAATTAGTTATTGTTAGTTTAATATTTGTTTCCATCATTTAATTTGTTGGCTTTATTGCTTTAATTATGTGTAGTATCTAGTTTAAGGGTTGAGGTCACATTTCCACCATTAATAAGTGTTGAGCTCTGAAATCTAGGTTTTGGGTAAAAATACATTTAATTGAAACCTTTTGTGTTAAAATTAGAATATTAGGCATTTAACTTTCTTTTTCACGCAACGTTAGTGTTTATAGAGATATTCTAAAATTAATCCATTTGTGATCATATTCGAGCGAAAGTTTAATCTTTCATTGTTGGATTAAATTTCTTCATGTTTGATGTTTATAATCAATTGAATATGCTGGATTAAATATTTTCGAACCAAAATCCTTTTTACGCGTTATTTAGCCCATGGCGGGGATGTGATCCTAATCTCGTTTTATTAATCTTTGTTTAGTTTTAATTAGCGTAGTTAACCTTTTCTTTTTGTTTTCCCCTTTCACACCATATCATCTTTTCTTTTACCCCTTTTCTAAGTGTTAAACTAATTTAATCCTAAATACTGTTTCCTGTGGATTCGATCCCTACTTGCCGCTACACTTCCATCTTTAGTGTGCCAAGTTGTGGTATCTTTTTGTATGGGGCATAAACACCCAATGACATATTTTAAATACGAAGTTGACGCCTCATCACCCACCTCAAATGAAGCTCTAAACAGTGGAAGGCATGAAAGATCAAGGAATATGACAACACCTACCTCCTAAGGTGGCCTTAAATAGGTTGTCTAGCTTCACTAATTTTCCTTAAATAAAACTCCATTAAGCCCCTCTACAAAACCTCCAACAATACATTCATATTCTTTCAGAAATATCCCCCTCAAATATCCATCAAACCCCCCAACATTAAGTTTTATATTTCGTAGCTATATTTTTAACAGTGGGGAAAATAAATATTTTATGATGTGAGTGCAGATACTACAACCAAAGGAAAAATGGCGGAAGGTAGTGAGATATTTGAGAAATAGACAAGAAAATGGTAGTGGTGTCTTCGTCCCACAACCCACACCTCTCTCTTATACATGACCAAAACATAAAGCATCTATTACTTCATTTGATTAATCTAGCAGTCAGGCTCTAAGAGCTGACTTGGGATTGAGATTAACAACCCACAAATCAATATCACAAACTAGCAAATCTGAATTCATCAGACGTCGTTCGAATGACAGTTGTCGTCATTCGAATGATAAAAGCTTCCTCCTTCGAATGCTTCACGCGACATCCATTTATCATTTGTATGACATCTCTTGTCGTTCGAATGACCTCTTTTCTTTTTCTTTAATTTTCTCTAATTTTTTCCTATAATTATTCCACATTTACACTCAACACCTCCTCAATTATCATTAATATATAATTTAATTATTTTATTGGGATGAGATATTACAAACATCCTTCCTTGAGAAATTTCGTCCCCAGAATTCTCGGTCCATTAATCCTCAGACTCATGGGGTCCACCAACTTCTGTTTTAAGCCATAAAATCTTCTGAGGCAAAATCATTGAAGTCCACAACACTAAGGTCACCAGATAACCAAAATGTTCGATGCTCATTATCCCATTAACCATGACGTTACACAATCGATTCTGAGTCTCTACTTGACTTATGATCAAGTCCAAACCATTCCTGGGACTACCTATGCTAGTATCCAGGGCATATCGATTCCTTTACGTGAAAACCATTTTCAGCGATCAATGCTCACCAAAAGGAAATCATGATACAACCATCAGTCATATATACCACCAAAATTAATTCTGATCCTAGGACCACAGATCCTACATTCCCCAAACTTTCATGTCATCCTGACTATGTAATCTCATGATCTTTATTGAGAACCATACTATGTTAGCCTCCTACTCCATGGAGGAACAATCCTATTAAATCATTACTGTGTGCCCTCTTTACACCTTCCACTGGTTCACTCTAATGAACCTAATGCTACTTTGGGCATCTCATCCTTGAGTACTCACTAGAACCTAATGTCAACCCACACACCACGGCAAGAAACATTGTATGCTAATTTTTTCTCTAAATCTAACACTATACCGTATCCTCAATCCATCATCCCGTGGTTACCAAATCGAGACACTAACTACCGAGTCGACCAGACGAGAGTCCCCTAGTATGAAGGAAAACTGATACAACAAATAAATTGAGTGTCCAAAAGCATAGCCACCAGTACATAACATTTTATGCAATAAGAAGAATATCTCAGATTAGCGCACCCAGTTATTGAGTTGCATTGACAAAACCCGATCCATCGTTCTCCCTTGGGCTCAACCGCGTTGTACCATGGCATGGTACCAATCTGAGTCACAACATGTGTGAGAATATTGAACCCATATTTTTGAAACTGAAGGGAGAACACTTGAGTCAAAGGGACTAGAAATCGTCCCGAGGAGTTTCGCCCATAAGCATCTGATTTTGACTTATTGAAGTGAACTTATACTGGATACTTGAAGTCATACCACTCATTCTTATAAAAACTCTCACTGAGCACCACTTCTGACCGTATACCTTGGCCTGGATCACTAGCCGTGATGAATCGAATCTCAACCATCCATTTTCTTAATACGAATGCGATTTATGAATCAATAGTCCTTTAGAAATTCAACACCCGACTCTCTTCCTTGGGGGTAAGGCCCTACCTTTCACACCCTTAGCGTAAGTATATTATTATGATTGGCGGATACATCACGCCTTGTTCACATCGACCTTATATAATAACTAGTGATGAGTTCACCAACCTATTATACCTTGGTTATTGCCTTCTTAACATATCGCAATCGAGATCCTAAACCCCCATATTCATTAGTTATTCAAGCAAGGCCATCACCTAACTGTGTCCTTTTGACCACAACGTTGCCACCTGTTCACCTTATCCTTTCTTTCCACACAGGATTTCTGTGACAACCACACCCGCCATCATTAGTACCCTAAGAGCAATTAGTATCACAATGGGTACATTTGCTAACCTATATCATCTTGACAATACATTCCAATAACTAATCATTACATTTCTAATGCTACTCTAGCATACACTATTGACACCCCGACATAACAATCATATTTCGATGCCATCCACCTTATTCGCATTTACAAATCTCCACATGGTGTCATCACTCTAAGTCTCGAATACATTTCTTAGTATATCCCGAAATCAAGTGTTACCACACCCATACTAGTCATTCCATGACATCCGATCAACCCTCATAAAAGTATACAACTATTACCCTACCTTAGGGGTTACACCACCCATCTGTGCCGATTATAAAGACATACCCGACATGCACACTATGCGACTGTAAATCTGGGGTCATAACATGACCCTTAACACTGTCATTATCATACTACTACTGTCTCCCTTATTCAATTTAATTGGTCTCTTAAGAACACCAAACACATTTCATGCATAAGTACTAAAACTTGACAAGGTCCCATCGTCTATACTTCTATTGTCGTAGGTGCAGTCAACAAACTTTTCATAAACCACGTCGATATCACTTGGTGCTCACAAAAACAGTATCCCACAAGCTTCTAACTATTGTGCATCTCAATTTCCAAACATCTCCAGAAATTCTAACATTTCATATTCATCATTATTGATGCCACACCCGATTTGTCCTATAGGCACCTAAACGTGCCTATGAACTACTCACACATTAGGATTTCCTCTCACCTACCCATTTCCTTGATGGCTAAAATGAGTTTCAACACTTAAATACTAATATTACTTTTCTTCCAAATAGTTGTGACTATAAGTCATGTACAACCCATAACTAATGCTACTACGACTCATGGAAGGATATAGGACGTCTCCCATAGCCTTTAAACCTTTAGACCTGCCTCACCCAAATCTTCAATGAATGTTCAACTATGGAAACCAAACTTGTCTCACTATGCTAATATCATATCAAGTTCAAACCTACGATTTAACATGAATATATAAATCTTGGTAGGATACGGGTGTCGGGTATTGCCTATAAACACCAAGGCCCTCACCACGGACGTCGCACGAGAACTTATTCCCCAATATCATCTCATAACCCAGGTACACCCAACCTAAGTCCTCAATTAAATGGGATAATACGTCTTCATAAAAAATCAATACTTATGAATTCCATTTAGCTATTTAGTCACCATACATGTGATGCATAACCTTAACCACTAGGTCCTAGCAAAGACTACTCGTTGCTTCAACTACAAAGATACTCTCACCACCGAAGTTATTTCACACCACATCTGATACAACGGTTTATGGAATTGCCATTATAATTCTACATAACTTCATGTGTTCTACGAATTACCCTCAGTTGAGATATCATCCCAAGGATTGAATTTGTCTAATTATACCACCGGCATTAACTACCCATAAGCATCGTACCTAAGGGTCATATACATATCTATTAATCACCAATCATTAGTGCCTAGTCGATACACACTAATCATCAACCTCTACTATTGACCATATGCTATATGCAATTCATGCCACATGCCCATTGGGAGCCACTTACCTATATTGATACGTCACATGATTTTATGCCATCAAAGTTTAACATAAGCATCGCACACTAATAACTACGGTGTCACCATTATAGGCTTGCATGAACAGCTATAAATTACTACAATCCAATCAGAAACGTGGAAGCTATGAATAACCATAAACCTAATCGTGTGCCACTTGGCACTAATATAACTTGTCGTGATAACCTCTTAGACTCTAACGTCGGGGACACGAACTAAACCATCATCAAACTAGCATTCCCTTCCCAAACCACAGTGTCGTCAAAAGATCCAATACCGAATTCACCACGTCACATTCGAAAGGGACCTTGAAACCAGAGCTATAATACCATTTGTAATGTCCGACCCCTATTTATGGGTTACTCGTGGGTTAACCTGGTCTGACCCAAGCATTAGGTGTGAAGTGCAATAAAATAACTTATATAATGTTACTAATTCAGTTTTATTTTAATTACCATTTCACTTGTTAACATGCGATTCCAGTTTCAAGATAAGCTATGGGAGGGACCCATGGGGAGAACTTGGAAGTCCAAGTAAACAGAGCTACTAACGTAAACATAAATAAAATATACTTACCTATAAAACACCCTCGAAATATGAAACCTCTCCCAACCTTCCAGAACAAAGTGGGGATGTGAGCCTATGCCTAGTGAGATTTATACAAGCAGTATAGAAACAAACGACAGAAAGGAATACTCACACTCTACAACCAAATGTATGCAAAAATATGTATATATCGACATACGTATACCTTTTAAATTTACATATTCCAATGCATTAACCATTTTACTTTCGAAAATCTTACTTGCCCAGATTAATTGACCTTAATCTTATTAAAGGCTTTCTTTATTCATACTTAGCATTCTCACTTTATTTAACATACCCGGTTCAACACTTGAAACCGTTACACTTGATTTATCCAATCCCATTATTTTATTAGAATTTAACCCTTTCATTCATTTCAATACACTTTAGTATTTTCATTGAAAGTCACCATTTCAACACATGCATCCACCGTGTTATAAAATACTTATTTGATCTTTGAAAATTCTTTATAACACATTCTTGTGTTAAATATAAGTTTAACCATTTAGGTTGCTTAAGCACCTATTTATTCACTTCCTTTAACTCTTTTTCATTCCTTAATGGACATCAGTAGATTTACACATTTATTCGTCCATTCCATCATTACCAGAACATTTATTATATTCATTCAAGTTAGGTCGTATATACACATTTAACCACACAAACCATTTCTTAATTGTTTCGTAATTTTTGTATTTTTTTCACAAAATACTTCCTATACTGCATACTTACATGGGCTCCACACCGACGGCTATGCGTACCATATGCTTTGGCTAGTGATTTAGGGTTCTTCACCCAATGGCTCCAGGACCTTATTACTTTATCCCGGTGTCATCCGAGTTCCTTTTAATGTGTTTTAACATTTTATAAATGTCCACATTATTCCACTTGTCCTTTTTATCTAGCTAAAGCCAAAACCCGAGACTTTAGCGCCCCAACTTGTGTTACACTTTGAAAATTTACCGTTTCATCTCCTTTAACCTTTAAGTTTGATTTTTATTCCAAAAATCATGTTTGTTTAGGACTACTTTGTGTAAAACCCTTTCAACATTTTTATGTCATAACAATGTTCCACTTTAAGTAAAATTACTATTTTACCCATTTATTTTCAAAATCACCTTTTACTACATTTTCACAAGTGTTAATTTCTTAAATATATAATTAAGTCATCCACACTAACTTCTTAAGTGTTTTTAACACTTTAACGCCTTTTTACACTAGGAGTAATATTCTACTTAATTGAAAACACTTTTACACCGTTAATTCTTATTTAATTCCACATGTGTTAATATTTCACAATATTAGTAAGTTACACTCACTAACCATTCCATGTTTATCCATTAACACTTAATTATTATTTTTTATCAACATTTTACAAGTACACATTCCATCACTTCTTTATTCAAGAAATACATTCACACTTAAGACTACCTTTATAAGAAAATTGCCATTTTTTTATTTAAACATGTAGCCTTTTAACCTCATAAATATCATATCTTTAGTCCTAATTCCACACACTTTGAAGAGTAAAGTTCCAGACTTATTATCTCATGTTTAAACCCAACAAATCTTCTTTAAACTTGTTTATACATTCTATTTCAACATACTACAAGTTTATATGCATGACAAGATGAATTTTAAACCCAAAAACCCTGCTACATGGTTTAAAAATATTTTTTTCCACAAAACAATTATCACATAATTCATTATTTCCAAACATTTTATTTCGTAAAATGTTTAACATCAACATTTCTATAAATTTCCATTTCATAAAAATACCATCTTCCAATGTTCCAAAACCTTCAAATATTTACTTATTCTTCAATTTCAACAAAATATCATTTTCCAATAAAAAAATCACATTATTTGCAAATATTGTATTTCATAAAATGTTTTTCATCAAAATTACAAAAAATACACAATTTTGATAAAGACCCGCTTTTACTATTTGAATAGCTTGAAATGTTTTTACATTCCTTATTTTTTTTTTTAAAATAACATTTTCTAATATTTGTATTCCATAAAATTTTTATTATTTCTCTTTACTAGAAACACACTAAAATATTATTTTCTTCCATTTTTATTTCAAAAAAATGTCAAATACTTTCTTTTACTAGAAATCCACACAAATAATATTTTCTGACATTTTTATTCCATAAAAATGTCTATTATTACTTTTTATCAAAAAACCCATCATCATTTTCATAATAATCCTACTCTTAACATTCAAGAATAACAAGACTACAATATACACCGAATGGAGTTTTAAATGTAAAGAGTAAATTATCCCACCTTAAATGAATCTCTAACTAGTGAAAGGCATGAAAGATCAAGGAAGTTTACAACCCCCCCACTTCCTAAGGTGTCCTTAAGAGGGGTTGTCTATCTCCACAAATATGCCTTAAAGAAAACTCCATTAAGCTCCTCTACAAAACCTCCAATAATATATTCATCTTCTTCCAGATATATCCCCCTCAATAATCCATCAAAAAGCCCCACAATAAGTTTTATATTTTGTAGCTCTATTTTTAATAGTGAGGAAAATAAATATTTTATGATGTGAGTGCAGCTACTCCAACCCAAGGAAAAATGGTGGAAGGGAGTGAGCTCTTTGAGATAGAGACTAAAAAAATGACAGTGGTGTCTTTGTCCCCAACCCAAAACTCTCTCTTATACACAACCAAAAACTAAGCCATCTATTACTTCATGTGATTAATCTAACGTTCAGGCTCTAAGAGCTGACATGGGATTGAGATCAACAGCCCACAAATTGACAGCACAAACTGGAAAACCTGAATTCGTCAGACGTAGTTCGAACAACAGTTGTCGTCGTTCAAACGATAAAAGCTTCCTCGTTCAAACGACCCTCCGTGCGATATCCATTTGTCATTCAAACGACATCTCTTGTCGTTTGAACAACCGCTTATCTTTTTCTTCTCCTTTTCTCCAATTTTTGCCCATAATTCTTCCATATTCACACTCAACACCTCCTCAGTTGTCATTAATATGTAAATTAATTATTTTATCGGGATGGGATATTACTGATTCGCAAGTGTTTAGAAAGTTACCTCCCATGAATTTTACAGCTGTGGGGTGGAGATCGATTTGAGTCTACGGAGATGAAGTTTGCCCAACTTCAGTCATCCCCATGAAAACTATGGACCCAAAATAGAGAGGCTTTAAATCCACTATAGCAGCCCTCTCTCTATTTTGTTCCATTTTCCTTCTTGCTTTTTTGTGATTAATTATTACAAACAAATGGTGTCAAAAGGACATCCAAATTAATACAACACCTCTATAGATCTAATACAACCAATCTAATGAAAAATAAAAATACCCTTACAATGGAAAACGAAATTAAAGTCTTCACAGGGGTCTTCAACTTCAAGAAAGTAGTAATGTCGCCATTTGATATGGCGCCTTTTTGTATAGTCATTATAAACCAAATTTTTTAATCCAAATCCCAGATAATACCTACAAAAGGCGATAAAGACTATTATAGAGGTAAGTGGGGTATCCATCCAATCTTTAAGTGTGAAGTAAATTATAAATTCATTATCAAATATTTTTTTCCTATTTTTTTTCTTTTAAAAACAATTCCAATGGTGATTAAAGGTAATTGACTAGGTGAGAATAAATATAAAGTACACTAAGTAGTGAACGGAAAAAATAACAAGGAGTGGGGTAAATGATGTAACTAGAAGGAGAAAGAAATAAGGAATGAAATCCACCCCCATTTCAAAATTAACACTAGTTTAAAACTTTGTAATTTTATTAACTTCCAAAATATTTATCTATTTCAAAAGTTTATTCTCATCGAACTAATGAATATCAATAAATATTATTTTAGAAAATGAATTTATATTCCTACAAAATGTGCTCCAAATAGACTAAAATTAATGAAATGAACCACTTGACAGGAAAAGTTCATGTAATTAATTTTAAATCATAAAAAATACAACAAGAGTAGTAGAAAGTTAGATTACATGTTTAATCAAAAGATAAGCCTATCTCTAGTTTAAATATTAGGTCAAATTGTTGAGCTAGCTTTCAATATTTTGGCAAAGGTGGTTTACCATTTCTCAATGCATAAACCAGTGTAACAATTAGAAATTACTAATCAAACGTAGTTAGAATCCATGGAGTTTCATTTCATCCCTTGAATGGAGTGATTAGCACACCATAATGAACATCCAAAGTGTGAGATAAACAATTGAAGTCATATGTAAACTAAAAATGTTTAAAGTGGGAGAAGATATGATCAAACTAACTCTTGAATTGATATTAATATTTGCATCTTACAAAAGCATCCCATACGTCTTAATTCATTTACAATACTCAAATTATTTATCTAATAAAATCTAATAAAAAATTAACAATTTTTTAAAAATGACTTTCCCTCTCTATATTTTCTGGACAAAATTCATCCCCTTTGAAATGATGCTTGAGTTTTCTCGTGTGTCTTTAGGTATGAATTTCAGAATGTATGATGGATTTAGAACACATATGTTTGATGGGTAAAATTATGCTTACTGGAAGATGCATATGAAGTGTGCGATTAAGGCCATAGATGAGGGTATTTGTTAGCAGTAGAAAATGGGTGGACTCTACTAGTCACGAAAGAGGATGAGGCCACTCATTTAAAATCTGTTGAGTTATGGACCGATGCTGTGGACACCATATTCTAGGACCCCCACCAAGTTTCCTCCTTAAGTCCCTAGAACCTCCCTAATTCACTACAAACCCAAGGTCATACTCCGAGTACCGATATAGAAGCCATCGGGTGATCTAGGGCCCCATATAAATCTGATCAACTCCATCATTAGAGTAAAATCTCAATGAATCTTCAAAGGGCTTTGAAGACCTTTTCCAACGGTACGCCCCATGAACAAAACGATTTAACGGGTCGGACAAAATGACCATTTTACAACAAAAATTCGATTTGGAGGCCGCCACTGGGCGCTCCCGAGACTCGATTTGACCCCATCAACTTCTCTGTTAGAGAGAAAGATCAATGCATCCTCGAAGGGTACTAAAACCCCTTTCCAATGGTCTACCCCGTGTATGAAATGGCATATCCATTCGGACGAATGATCCATTGTTTTTTTGAAAAACTGATCCAGAGGCTCATGGGCTTCGTTTGACTAAGGTCAACTCTTCAGCTCGAACGAGGCTGAATGATTCTTAAAAGTGCATTGAATACCATTTCCAACGATTTTCGCCATGTGTGAGTCAGCCTTATAGTATGGATAAGTGATTCGTTTTACTCCTAAGGGTCACCGGGAGGTTTCGGGACTCATTGACGAAATTCAACTCTCCAAACTGATCGAATCTCTTTGGATTAGGGCTGTGTTTCGGCTAGATCGGATCGAAAAAGCATGTTTTGGAAAAATTTCTGAAAAAATCGGCAAAAAAATCGGCGTGCCGAAGCCGAATCCGATTTTTTTCGGAAATGTTTTTTTTTTCCGAAATCGGAATTTTCGGGCAAAATTCGGAAAATTCGGCAATTTTCCTGAAAAATACTTCGGAAATTATTTTGTAAAATATTTCGTGGCAAAATTGGAAAATAGTTTGGAAAATATTTCGAAAAAACAATCGGAAAATAGTTCGGAAAAACAATCGAAAAATAGTTCGGATAATATTTCGGAAAATAATTCAGAAATTCGGATCGGAACAAATTTCGGAAATTCGGATCGACAAAAATCGAAAATTCAAAAAATAAAAAAATTCCGATTTCCAATCCGATTTTTTTCGGAAAAAATCGAAAAATCAGAAATTGGAAATAAAAAATCTTTCCAAAACCGGAAAAAAATCGGATCGAAATTTGGAAAAATCGAAGAATCGAAAAAAAACACATCCCTACTTTGGATCATCGAAGTACGTCGCATAACCTTTATAGTGGTTTGCCCCTTGCACGATTCAGACTTACGATTTGGATGAACAATCCATTACCATCTGATGATCTTTTGTCCAAACGAACAACGGGTGCTTTTGATCCCCAAACCCGGTAGCGGCCTAAAGGATTCTCAACAGTATCTGAATCACCTTTCCAATGGAATGCCCCATGCACAATTTGAACTTACAGATTACATTTTATGTTCATTTTCTAGAAATTTTTCATGAGATAGGTAATTAACAGGCCATTTCCCTACCTATCAACAATTTGTATTGGGTCACCTACGAATAGATAGGGCAAGGACAATGCCGATCGACAATCCCCTACCCTATATAAAAAAAGAATGAGCTCACTTCGAAAGGCACCCTAGATTCACCAACATCAGTGATGTCAACAAAATTCTTCTACAATCAACAAAATTTCCTTGTGTGAAATTTCTTTCCACCTTTCATTCCCATTATTCCCATACCTAATTTAGCAAAACTCTCCTTATTTGTCTTCCTACATTCATCCCAATTTGAAAGGAATCTCATCAAGGATCAAGGGCAAGCTTCAAGTATCCAAAGAAGGTCCAAACATCCTTCTCTCTTTAAATTTCTTTATTTTTGCATTGGTTATATAAATTATCAATTTATCTTGTACTTTAGATCATTCTCATTAACATCACACCCTTTATTAGTTATAATGCACATAATTTGTTTTAAAAAAAAAATCAAAACTAAGAAAAAGAAGGTTACACCTATAAATTCTGAAGGGATTCTTCATCACATTTTCTCAAAACTAAAAATATATTTTCTATACACACACATATCATAAACTCCTGTTTGAATTTATGCGATAAAACCCCATCCTCATGCCAGATGCAAACTGCGTGGACTTTGATTCTTTTATAGGCTATGTAGGCGTCTCGGGCTAAATAACTCGAGACTTGAGTCCTATTTTCCTATTTTTTTTATTTTATCCATAGATTATTTATATATATCATACTTTTAATTCATACTTCCGTCTTATCTAATACATATTATCGTTTCATCATAACGATAAATATCTCGATCAGTTCACATATCATATTTTTCTAATTATTATTTTAGGAATATTCTTACGGATGACCTCACTCCATCTTTTCCATGATGTGAGTTGAGCGATTTTTATCTCTAGTTATATATACATGCACACACATTTCACAGAGAAATTAAGGAAAATAGTAACAAAATTCCATTAGAGACCGAAAAGGCAGAATGGGTGCCTAACACCTTCCCCATCCATAACATAGCCCTCAAACCTCTGAATTAATGGTTTCGTAAGCATCGATTTGTCTTTGGTGCCGCTCTCTCCAGGCGGCGACATGTTCTTTTATCTATCTTGTGCAAAATAGGCTGGAGACTAAATGTTTTTACATCACCCTAACACTAAAGATGCCCTAAGAACCCCACGACGTAGAAAGGGGCGTGGGCCTTTATCTCTCCCTCTTTATCCTCCTCCCGAAATTACCCGAAGAGGAAAATGGAAGGGCGAATATCTCCGGGTATGGCCACAATGGCGAATCTACTGGGGACAAAACATAAGAGTGCAAGACTCAATTTGCATGGGTGTTATCATTTTCTACTTATGTGTGGATGCTCCTAGATGTATGTTCTAGTTTTTCTTCACTATTACTTCTTGATTATATATACCTCATGTTTATATCACCTCTCACTCACTTTTCAATTCACACACTTGTAAATAATATTCATGTACACCTCACACTACTTACACTTATATGGAAGTTCAGTTATTCTTACGTGCTTTACACATCACTTAGAATATCCATGATTTGGTGTCAATATCACACATCTTAACTTATCACACTTGTATATATCCATGCTCACTCACACTTATCACATACCACTTGTAGTTGATCAATACTTAGGTTCACTACCACACACTTACTTATAAATATTCACACATCACTCACTCTCATATATACATGCTTAGTGTAATCTTCATGCTCCATTATAGATTTATTTTTCATGCTACTTATACATTCCCCCTTATTAGTATAATGTTCATTATGAATGAAATACTCTCTCCATAATATACTAATCAAGAATCATGCATTTTTTACACTACATCACCAAGAGTATGGCTATTGACCAAAAAAATGTCCCGTATCTGAGGGGTCACTTTATAATGGGCGCTGGTCTGGAAGGTCGCAGTTACCCTAAGTAATATGACTCTCACGTTCCGTTGGACAAGTACCTTTGATGTATATCGAATTGTTCCCCATACATCATATCGCTTGATCGAATTCATGATAGCATGTATATAGAGGGAACTCGTTCACGTATGTCGAGTATTTTGAATTCTCTTTCACACATACTATCACCACGAGGTATATAGTTAGGCAATTTATGTACATTCAGGTATATCAAATGGATTTTCCACATGTATCTATTGCCCTCAAAAGTAAGACGTATTTCGTGGAAGTCATGCTAAGGGTGGAACTTTTTCACTAACCCAATAATTTCATACCCTCATATTGGTGTCAAACCCAGGTCACTCATATTTAGTTTTTTGGTTACTACCCGAAACTCTGCCAAAATGCTGGATTGACATGGCGCCTAAATTTTCGTGCAATTTCATCTTTTTTTCCAAAACAGGATCCTATTGGTGAGCCTGGCAACAAGCCAAATCTTCTTTTTACAAATTTTTTAAACCAATTTTCTGGGCTCAGATCCCATTCGTCATTTCTTTTTTGCATTTAGGTAAACCTAATAAAAGTGAAAACATAAACATAAACATAATCGTGTTGAGACTTTTCTTTCATTTTTTCCTCCTTCGTTACCAAAAGTGTCGGAAATAATTTTTCTCCTATTTTATTAAAATACCTAAAAATATTTTCGCTCCTCTTTAATCAAAATACCAAAAATAATTTTTCTCTTTTTATCAAAAAATACCAAAAATATTTTGTCCTCCTTTTTCCCAAAATGTCAAAAATATTTTCCCCTTTTCTCATAAAATAACTCTTCCTTTTCTCTTTCAAAAATAATTTTGAATCATTTTCCTTCTCAGGTTGACCGCATACCTGGCCCTTGGACTTGCTCCATATTGGCTTCAGTCTTCTGTCGAACCGCTTTGAAGCTACGTTAGTTCTCCCTCTACATCCTCTGAGTTCAAAATCCACCTTTATCCACTCCCCATGGAGAACGCAGACCAAGTACCGAATGTGCAGCCTGATTTGATGATGGTTCTAGTCCAACTTGACGCTAAGATTGACAACTTTCAAATCGAGGTTGATGAGATATAATGAAATCGGGTCCCTATTCTTGAAGATCTCAAGGTCTCCTTTCCTCATGTTATGGGTCCACACACACCTGATCCTACTAGGGTCCCGAAGTAGTATCATCACATTCCACGTGCCCCTCCTGCTAATTGGACACCACCAGTTCAACTCCCTATGCCAAATCTTGCTTAGTCAGGGGCTAATCTGTCAGTGCCTACTGATCTGAAGGAAGAAGAGTTAAACAAGGTCAAGGAGGAACTTAATCTGTTAACCAAGAAGTTTGACCAAGTTCGAATCACCGAGAACTACATGGATTACACCATATGTCTCCATACCATAAAATAAGGTTATCGAAAAAATTTAAGATGCCTAACATTGAGAAGTTCGGTGATAGCGGGACCCCAATTGTTTATCTTCAAAGATGCCACCGAGTCATGACTTTCCTTTGTGCCTTCGAGAAATAATTGCCCAGATGTTCCAATAAACATTGAAGGAAAATGGTCATCACTGGCTCTTATCCATCGAGGAATTCAGAATTCACAGCTGGGAGGATGTTTCCCATGAATTCATGTCGCAGTACAAATATAATGAGGAGTTGGAAGTTACGCTCCATGATTTATAACTTCTCAAGAAAAATCGTGGCGTTTTGAAGAGGAGCAAGTTAACATTGTAAAGAAAAACTCCTTACCCCATGTTCGAGTGACCGTGGGAGGACAATATTACCCCCATTATCAAGCCCTCAGGGAAGCAAGAGTGGATATCAAAGAAAGTCTTACCAAGATAGAAGTTGAGCCAAATAAATTATCTGGACATTTATCTCCAAGAAAATATGATAAGACTTCTACAATCTTGACCATCAACAATATCTCGGAGCCTACTACCTCTTGGGTTCCAGAAATTCATGCCAACCTAGTCAAAAAAGAGTACATAAAGCTTCATGCTCCCCTCTTCAAAGTTTACCAAGCCCTATTTAGATAAAATATCATCAATCCATTGGACCCTTGTAGACTACCAAAACCACTTCCTAAAAATTTTCAACCCGATGCCCATTGTGATTTCAATTAAAATGTTGTCTATACCACTGATTACTGCTTCCATCTCCAGAATGTAATCCAATGTCTGATTGACCGGGTGCTATCGCCCCACCATCCAATTCTCAATCAAACACCACTCACAATCCACTCTCAAATCAGGAAAATGTTATCTTCCTAGAAAATGAACAAGAATTTGACCCATCTACCTATATTGTACCTAGTAAGTCACCCATGATAGTCATGTCTTCACCTAAACCCCTTAAAGTGTGTCCATATTTTCTCCTACACCATGCCTATTTTTCTGACCAGGACCCGTCACTTCTTGAAAGAGCATGTATTGTCATTCGTAGGCGTTCCAGAGGAAGGATATGCAATTTCCAGCGATTCTGAACTAGCTCCTAAAGTTTGGACTAAAATTTTCTTCAAAAATGACCATTAATTGCCAGAAGTTCAGTACACTATTCATGAAAGTTTGAAAGTGGGATCGAGAGTCAGATAATTGGGTGGTGCCCATTGACGAAGTCAGTTTAGGCAATGGAGTTAAGATCATGGCAGTATTTTTTTGACAAACCGATAAAATTTGTAGTATATTCGAGTTACTCGATTCCTTAAAGTACAAGGGCAGTTGGTCCCTTCTAATACGCATCTCCTCATTGACTGGGAGGATCTATATAAAGAAGTTGTGGAGGTTATGGAATGCATTAACTTCTCATGCAAGGTTGACATCATTGCCACTACATATGCGGATAAGTTTATTAGTTCAGATGAAGACTCAAGATAGGAAAAGGTTAGCCAAGTGATCACTGTATGTGGGATGATATCGTTCAAAAATATTCTAGTAGGAATCAACACAGTGGCCGAACAACCTGAGATAGATGAAAAAATTGGGTTTTTATTCTTCCCCCATTTCGTGAACCATATAATAAAATCTCGGAGGCACTATCAGAATCCAAATCCTCCATCAACAACAGATAAAGGAAAGGTTGTTGTCGAGAAACTCCCCATGCCGAAAATTACCATCGAGGAGAGCAAGATCCTTAACTAGTTAGCTAAAAATCAGGCCAACATCACCTTATGGTGATTCCTTATGTCTTCCTAACTACACAAAAATTTCTTGATAAAATTATTTATCATCCCCACAGTCCCACCTTCCACCACTCAAGAAGAAGCCGTGAACCTAGTTGGTTCCTTAACCTCTACTAGAATTATTTTCTTCTTTAAATAAGAAATCCCAAAGTTTGGTCCTAATCATAACCATGCCCTTAACATCTCTATTTAGGTAAGATGAAAGACAGTCTCGCTCACACTCGTCGCAACGGATCAGTACACAATGTTTGCCCATTAAGAACCTTCAACTACCTTAGTTTGAAAGTAAGCGACCTTGCTCTAACTTTTGCTGTAGTGCATTGTTATGACAACACTCATCGAGAGGTGATGGGATCCATCAAGCTTACAATAAGGGATGTCCCCTTAAATCCCATTAGTGAGTTCCAATTCATCTACATACCGACATATTTTAACCTATTGCTCGGTCAATCATGGCATCTCAACATCAAGGGGGTATCCTCCTCTCTCCATCAGATACAAAAGTTCTTCGCCAGGGGGAAGGTCATCACCATCTTGTGTGACAATGGTAATATTGATAATGTAACAACCAGTAATTTGGTACTAGAAATACAACATGGGTGAATAACATACTTTTTTTCATCTTTCGAGTCAAACCCATTCCACTCCTAGCAAGAGATGATTTTAAAAACCATATTTGTCCAGAGCACAACCCTCATAGAAATGTTAATGTGATACAGATGTTCAAGAATATGCACGATGATACTATAAATGGTATCACTAGGTCACATATGTATGAAGCTCAAATAGGTATACAACAATGGCAATAATCACACAGTAAATCAACAGAGAAGGATATGAGGTAAAGAGAATGAACACCTGGATTTAAGTGGTTTAGCTAGCGCCTACGCCCAGTGTGTGTGTGAATGAAATCCGCTAGTAAATATGGATCTAATGGACTTGTTACAACACAAGCTTTCTCTCTCTCTCTCTCTCTCTTATGTGTACGAATGAGCAGAGTTTTTGTTAGGGTTTGAATTTATCGACCCTTTAGAATAATGAAGATGAAAGATTTATATAGTGCTTAGGGGGTATAGTGTACCCCCCAAGAATGTTTTATGCATGAATCCATTGATCTTAGCTAATCTAATGTGGACATCTGGCCCTGTCGCATGTAGGCTATGATGACTAAATATTCCCTCACGTGAGGGGATGATCTGGTAGTAATGGTTTCGCCCATGTGTAGTCTGTGTCCCATGTGCACTGATCCACGCGTCTCCCAAACCACCTGCTATTATGATGTCACCATCGAACTATATGCATGAGCCAAAGTCGAGGCTAGTGAGCATGGAGTTACCTATATTATTGGGTACTATAATGATTGGTTAGGGTCGCCCGTAGTCTTACATTTCCATGAGGACGAGGACGAGGCTTTTGACTAGGCCAAGGGCCAATACTTATTAATTGTAATGTAATTGGTGCTCGATTTATCATTGAGGCCGAGGCTGATGATGTCGAGTACGACCTAGCTTGATTATCCCATCGTCATAGGCTGAGTTTATCGTCAGCCGGGAAGAGGGTGTATTCCAGCATATCAATCACCCTTGTCCCTTAGCCATTGATGTTATAAGGTGGCTGAGGGGTATTATTGCTTCCTTAGTAGGCAAGTTGATGAGGCTTTAAATTGACACTTGTCAAACAGTGTTGCATCTTCCAAGAATGATGTCGGTGAGGTACACTTAGGGAATCGTTCCATAATGATGGTAAGCATAGAGAACTGTGTGCAGCTTTTTTACCATGAAAAATCATTATGAGACATTTAAATTTTGAGAAAATTTTCATTTTCTCTTTCTTCTCGACATACTTCGCGCACTTCTCTCTCTATCTTCTGCCATTTTCTTTCCTCTAACTCTGTTTTCAGGCGAGATATTTAGAGATTATTCTGAGGTCTTAGCTTCTCTTCCACCCCCAGGTAACTTTTCCATGCCATACTCTGTCATTTTCCACCATTGTTACACAGTGTTTGATTTTTTCCGATTATTAACAACTTTGAATTTTTTGGTGACCTTTAGTTCGTTTAACAGCCGCCTGTAGTGGCATTAAGGCTCATTTTAGGGTGTCTATTGGTGGTTGTCTAGTTGTAGGAAGCCTTAGGGTTTAGCCTAAGATGCCTAAAGACCAAAAAATTTATCTTTGTGATCTATGGCGAGTTATCTAGTCATCTTCTTTGGTGACTTTTCCCTAGTGTTCTTGGTTGTGTTCAACAAAAATGATTCACTTCCTCCAATTTTATCTTGTGGTTAAAATGGTCAAACTCCCAAGTTATTTGTATTTTCCAAAGCTTTATTCTCAAACTCTCTAAGTTTGAACTCATCCTTTGGATTCTACAAAGGATTTATACATTCGCCGAAGAGTTTCCCACACTATAGGAGAGGTGTTTCCAAGAGATTCGTTGGATAGAAGAAGAGTACGAGGCAAAATGTAGCGCTGAACCTTTTTGGGTATGACCCATCTTTCACATTCCTTTGGCCACAATACCACCCTCATCTTCAGAGGTCTTCGGATTGTCTAGGCCTTAAGCCAAGGGTTCAAATTTTGAAGAGACGATGGAGGAACCACAGCCTTGGGACGGAGGTAACACACCTGAGAGATCTGGGTGGGACAACCCATTAATTACCATTCATCCTAATCAAGTCGAGATGACACTTCATGAAAATGCTATTCTTGTATCAGTTATGTCCCCTACTGAGTTTCAGGAAAGGTTCCCAGAAGGTCCCCCTACTATTAGGGAAATCGAGAAGGAATCTACTAAGGACGAGGATGAAGAGACCGAGGATAAGGAGAAGGTTGATACTTCATATGCTTCATCTTTTATCTCTTTCGTTAAAGAGCGTGACCTACTTATATGGAGGCATTCGTTCGCCATCAAGTCTTATATCACAATGAGGGTCCCAGAGGAGTAAGAGAAAGTTTTCCAGGGCCAAGAGGGAGAGGTCACTATTTATGATCAGATGTATAGGGCGTCGGCATCAGAATTCCCTTTAATCCTTCTATTACGGACATCCTGTATGGTCTGGGGTTTGATACTACTCAATTACCCCCAACTCCTAGAGAATCATCCTAGGTTAATTTTCCCTATGGAAGAACACTTTCACAGACGAGCCGTCAGCTGAAATTTTCAAGCCTACTATAATATCTCGTCTTCGTCCAAGTAACTAGGTTATTTTCATCTAGGTTCTAGAAAATCAAATAAGAAGCTTATCCAAGTGACCCAAAATCGAATCACTATTGAAAATATAGGTTTTTCTTTATTTTTAGGGATTGGAAATTCCTAGCCAAGGCTGACCTTGATGAGGACGAGCCGAGGGTTCCACGCACTTGATTAAATCCTTCCATGATATCAAGGTCAAGCCCTGGCCTTGGGTTTAAGGAAATGGGTGTGGATGACTATCTGAGAGAGTGGAGTAGAGGGTGCTCTTCCCAAATTTAAAGACCTCATGACCCCTGAATACCTTAAAGAGTCTGGTCTGGGGGTTAACCCCCTTGAAAAGTTATATGAGTTATTTTTCCTTCCAGTCTTCCCTCATCTCATATATTAATTGTACTAACATGATGCCTTGTCTTGAAGATCATCCTCTTAACATATTAGATAATATTTTGGAAATGACGGTAGTAAGTCTATTAGATGGCTTGGGAAAGAAGAAGAACAAACAACCGCCGCCAAAGAAGACCACTGGTGGGGGTCCTGCTGCTGAGGACCCTCGTGAGAGGAAGGAAACTGAGGTACCTATTGACACTACTCCCGACCCCAATACAATGCTGAGGGTGGGAGTCACCGAGACTGCATCAGGCTCCAATGTTGGCTCATCGTCATCTATTGGAGCCTTTTGGTCGTCCAACATGGCCCAGCTGAAGGTCGCCCCTACTTCTTTGAACACCAACATCAGGGATGCAAAAACTGTCATATTCCCAGCTCCTTTAGCGACTAACTACAAATTTTTTACCAAGATGCCCCCTACTAAAATTTAGGATTTTGGCCTCCGTCATATGGCATAGGTATCATCATTGTACATTCAATTCTCTTTATACATTTGATGATATTTCATTTTTACCTAACTTGGTCTTCATTTTTGCAGTATGCTTGTGCCTTGACCTCATCCACCAATGAATGGCTGAGAACCACTAAAAAATTTTGGACGCCAATAGGGCGATCCAAGATGGGGCCGACCTCAGAACTCAGCTGGAAGACCTTCAAGATAATCACAAAAGGCTATAGATGAGCTGAAACTTCAGTTGGAAACCAAGTATGGTATTATTAAGTAGAAGAATGAGGCCTTGAAAAGTAAAGCCACATAATTCACGGTTGACCTTGATGCAGCCATCATGAAGGCTAAGGTCAATGTTGTTGAAGCATATAAGACCTTGGACAAGTTCTAGGGGTTTGGCCTAGAATACTTGGAGAGAGTAATAAAGAAGGCCTAGAAATGGGTCATCCTTAAATTTATTGAACCAGTATCTTCCATCTGTACATCGCTAGAAGCTGTTGACCTTGATGATCCTCTTATAGCAGGGGCCTTATCATATGTTGAGTCCTTGTCCATGGCTGAAGGAGAGGGGACATCGACCGACCCTAATGTAGACGAGGGAGGAAATGATAATAGGTCGACAGTTGCAACTGATGGCGGGGTTGAGGCTGTCATTCTTACTGAGCCAACGCAATAGGGTGGTCTTTTGTGGCCGACCGATACCCTTCTTTTTGTAATATTTTTTCTTGTTATGTACATGAACTCTTTTGTCATCTCTGAACTTTATATTTTATGAAATGAAATATTTTATTTCCCTCTTATTTATATTCTCTCTTGCTTTTGAATGCATGCCTTAATTATGTTGTTGTGTCGTTCCCAAATGTTTGAATGTTATAAATTAAAAATGAACCACTCATAATAAAGTCCTACCTCATCGTTTTGAGATTGTATGGAGGGTCGTCCCATCCATGCACCGTCGTCTCGGCCGAGGGAG
The DNA here is from genome assembly GCA_949130495.1 of Sambucus nigra. Classification (NCBI taxonomy): domain Eukaryota; kingdom Viridiplantae; phylum Streptophyta; class Magnoliopsida; order Dipsacales; family Adoxaceae; genus Sambucus; species Sambucus nigra. Next base: position 396,517,148 of record OX422219.1, on the reverse strand, counting down.
TAAATTCACCAAATTAATGACGTTTAATAACAACCACAACTAAGTGATTTTAAAATTTGCAACCACCAAATTATGGTGTTTAGGCATAAGTCATCCCACACCTTTTTGAGAGTGTATGGAGGGTCGTCCCATTCATGCACTGTCGTCTAAGTCGAGGGAGTAAATTCACCTAATTAATGACGTTTAATAACAACCATAACTAAGTGATTTTAAAATTTGTATCCACCAAATTATGGCGTTTAGGAATAAGTCCTCCCACATCATTTTGAGAGTGTATGGAGGGTCATCCCATCCCTGCACCGTCGGCTCGGCTATGGGAGTAAATTCACCAAATTAATGATGTGTAATAATAACCACAATTAAGTGATTTTAAAATTTGCATCCACCAAATTATGGTGTTTAGCATAAGTCCTCCCTCATCGTTTTGAGAGTTTATGGAGGGCCGTCCCATCCATGCACTGTTGTCTCGGCCGAGGGAGTAAATTCACCAAATTAATGATGTTTAATAACAACCACAACTAAATTATTTTAAAATTTTCATTCACGAAATTATGGTGTTTAATAATATATTCCCTTCAATGTTGTTGTCAATCCATGGACGAGGCTGAGCCCATCTTGACTGCCGTATCACTGAGGCAACTTAAACTTACTTCACCATGAATGATGTTTTCTAGCTTAAGATGAGTTGTTACTTGTAAACAAATATTTTAATAGATAATCATATGAGGGAACTCTTCTATTTTATTTGAATTTCATTCATCTAAGCTTCATACACATGTATTATAATAGAATTGAAAAAAGACAACAAGACTCTGATCTTATTGGTAATATTTATTGAGGTGGTCGGCGTTCCACGAGTTGGATAATGGCTCTCCTTCTAGGTTTTCTAATTTGTACATTCCTGGCACCACATCTTCGACTACCATGTATGGGCCATGCCAATTTGGATGAAGTTTATTAGGATTTTACCATGTCTTCTTTAATACCAGATCCCCTACCTTCAGTGGGCGTGCCTTTACTCTCTTATTGTATAAGCTTACCATTTTTTGGTGGTAGGCATCTTTCCTAACCTCATTCTCTTCTCTTATTTCTTCTACAAGATCTAAATCAAGTCTCCGTTTATCAATGTTCTTCTCAGGGTCATAGGTTTGAACCGTATGAGTAGGCAATCCTAGTTTTGTCGGCACGACTGCCTTTGAGCCATAAACAAACATAAATGGGGTATCCCCTATAGGAGTCCTCTCTGTTGTTCTGTAGGCCCATAGGACAGCATGCACTTCTTCAATCCACCTCCCCTTTGCATCCTCTAACTTCTTCATGAATCCATCAAGAATTGTTCTATTTATCACTTTCGTCTGCCCATTATCTTAGGGTCTGCCAGGGGTGGAGAAGAATTGCTTGATGCCGATCCTTTTGTAGTACTTTTCTAAGGATACATTCTTAAATTGTGTTCCGTTATCAAAAATCAAGGTGTTTGGTAGGTCGTACATGCATATGATGTTATTCCAAATGAACTGGAAGGTCTTCTATTCCGTAATTATAATCATTGGCTCAACCTCCACCCACTTCGAAAACTAATCTATCGCCACAATTAAATAACGATAATAATTCATGGCTCTGGGTAAGGGTCCTACCAGATAAATTCCCCATAATGTTAATGGCTAGGGTGATGTGATGGAGGTCAGAGGTTGATGAGGCTGGTGGGGAATGGTAGAAAACCTCTGGTACTTGTCACACTTCTTGACATATGCTGCAGCATCCTTGGCTAAGTTCAGCGACCAATACCCCTGGGTAATAATCCTCTTAGCCAAAAATCTTCCCCCAATGTGACTGGAGCAGGAACCTTCGTGCATGTCCTTTAGGATGTATGCTATCTCAAATGGATGGACACATCTGAGCAGAGGGAGCAAAAACACTTTCTTATATAAAGTGTCTCATATGATGGAGGACTTAGCAACTTTATATCTCAACTTCCTTGTCTCGGTATTTGATTATGGTAATTTCTTATTCTTTATATACCTGATGAGAGGATCCATCTAGGAGTCTCCCATGTTCAAATTCAGATAAGACTCCAGAGTACTGTCCTCCTCCTCAATTGTCGGCCGATGTAAGATTTCTACGAGCACCATCCTCCTTATCTTTGTTCTTATGGCCGAGGCCAATCTCGCCAGGGCATCGGCTCAACTACTGTCGAGCTGAGTTATCCTCTTCAGCTTCACCTCTTTGACATTTTTCAGCACTTACACCACTCTCTCCAAATATTTATCCACCCTTCCATCCTTTACCTCATATGCCCCCAAGACTTGATTTCAATCAATTTGTAGTCACTGTGAAGTAGGAGTTGGTCGACGTTCAGGACTCGAACCAAGGAGGGGTCTGCTATGAGAGATTTGTATTCAGACTCATTATTGGAGGCTTTAAAGTTGAACCCTAATGCATATTTAATATATGTTCCATCTGGTGCCGACACTATCAGGCCTGTAGAACGTCCACTCTCGCAAGAAGAGCTATCGACGAAGAGTCTCCACACTATACCATTCTTAGAGAAATTACCTTCTACCAGGGCTCCATTTTTGAAGAGATATTATTCCTCTTCATTCTCAGATACTTTCCCCCATGCTAAACCAGTCTCGTCCTTGTTCGGGGGAGAGCTTACACTTTTTCCTTGCTCATAGACAGAAGTCTCAAAATTTTCACTATCGGCCTCATTCCAGATGAATTTGTCCATAAATTCTACTAATGCTTGCCCCTTGATGGACACTCTAGGCTGATAGATGATATCAAACTCTCCAATCTATATTGCCCAAGCCATTAGTCTCCAATCTCTGTTAGGACGACCATTATGTGGGCCTGTAAATACGACTTCACCTTCATTGAAGCATGAATCAAAGCATAGGCCAATTTTTCCATCCTAGAGTACCTCTGTTCGCCCCCTGAAGCTCCTTGTTGTTGAAATATACCGACTTCTGTACTCTATCCTCATCTCTTATGATGGCAACACTAATCGACGACTCTGAGCCTGCTAGATACATATAAAGTTTTTCCCTTTGGACTGGCCGTGATAATAATAAGGAAGTGACGAGGTAGGACTTCAACTCTTGGAAGGCCTTGTCACATTCCTTTCAAAATATTTTCTTAGAACTTTAAAAAATGGAAGGCATTTGTCGATGGCTCTGGACACAAACTTGTTGAGTGCCACCACTCTCCCTGTCAGCCTCTTCACATCCTTGATCAAAGTTGGAGTCTTCACCCATCTCCATCAAGGCCTTGATGTCTTCTAAATTGGTCTATATGCCCATATGATTTACGATGAAACCCAAGAATTTTCCCACTCCTACGCCAAACATGCACTTTGTAGGGTTAAGCTTCATCCTTTATCTATCCCTCGTGTCAAAAGTTTACCTACGGTTGGCCACATGGGTGTCGGACTTGAGACTTTTAGTAAGCATATCATCAACATAGACTTCCATAGTCTTCCCAATTTAATCCTCAAACATCTTGTTAACAATCCTCTGATAGGTGGCTCCAGGATTCTTCAAACCGAAGGGCATGACTTTATAGGAGTAGGTCCCCTTGTTGGTTATGAAGGCAGTCTTATCCTCATCGATCGGGTGCATGGATATCTGGTTGTAACCGTAGTAGGATTCCATAAAACTCATCATCTCATGTCCTGCTATGGCATCAACCATTTGGTCAATCCTGGACAAAGGAAATCTATCCTTGGGGAAAGCCTTATTCAGATCGGTAAAGTGCACACACATTTTCCACTACCCATTAGCTTTGGGGATGATAACTTTATTGGCCAGCCAATCAAGATATATCACCTCTCTTATGAAGTCGAATTTTTACAGTTTCTTTACTTCTTCCCAGATGATCTCATATTTCTTTTGTGAATAGATACTTCTCTTATGTCGTATCGGACTAGCATCGTCAACCACATTCAGTTTATTAAAAAAAGTTCAGGATCTATGTCCGGCATATCCTCATGACTCCACGTGAAGATACTATGCCTCTATCTTAAGATTTTGACCATCTCTTCCTTTATATCTCCTCTCAGGGCTTTGTCGACCTGGAGGATTTTTTGGCTCGTCTTCATTGAGGACGATGGATTCTACCTCTTCCACGACCTCCCATTTCTTCTGTTTGATCTTATCTCTGTGATCCAGGGTATCAATACTGTAGGTCATATTTTCTTTCTTATGAGCTTTGCTCTCCTCGGCTCAGTTGAAGTATCATTCACATGCCAACACTTGATCACCTTGGACTTCCCCTACCCCATAAGGGGTCTGGAATTTTACCATTTGGTGTATGGTGGATAACATGGATTCAAATTCCTTGGGGGATAATCTTCCCATGATAGTGTTATCAACCGAGTATACGCTTTCATCCATCATAAAAAATTTCCCTTCTTTGTTAGCCTCTTAGGCCAAACATTTCCCATTTTGACGTCCATTTCAAACATTCCCAATGGATGGAGTTTCTTGCCACTGAACCCTATAAGATGAAGATGATAAGGGACAAGCCTCTTCTTATTGAGTCCCAAACCTTTGAAATATGTCCAGAACATAACATCAACCGAACTTCCCCGTCGAACAATATCCTTGTCACATCATACCCATGCACTCTAGGTGTAATTTCCAAAGGGTCATCCTGAGGAGCTAGGATTCCCTTGAGGTCAAGTCTTGAAAAACCCACAATTAAGGTATCCATATCTACTTTCTTTCTCTTCTCAGACTTTGTAATCACTTCGATCAAGTTAATAGCTTTAACCTTGGAAAGGGCCTTAGCCTTGGACACATGTGCCTAATGGTCAGCCACTTCCGCACCGCCCCCTTCTAGGCCTTCGCATATCATCTTCACATCGAATTTAATTATGTGGAGTCGACCTCTTAGATCATCATCCTTTAATGGAAGGTTTGGGTCTTCATCATCATCATCTGAGGCGTCATCCTTCTTTCCTAGAACATCTTCCCTGCACATATCGGCCCTTCTTTTTTTGGGGTCATCGTGTCCCCTCTTTAGGTAGTCACTACTCACATACTTTGTTATCTTCCCAGCCTTAAGCATATTTTCAATCTTATCTTTCAGGGAGAAACACTTGTTGTTTATGTACCTGTGATCTTGGTGAAATTCATACCGTAATATTTTATTCCTTTTGTGAGGGGAAGCTCTCAGCTTCTTGGGACATCTCAGGAAATGATCATTCTTGATCTCATTCAAAATGTGCTTGTATCTAACCATGAGAGGAGTATACCTGGAAAACTTATCATCAACTGATCTCTTCTTTCCATCTTTATTCTTATTTTGAAACTTTCTCCCACTGCTAGTCCCCTTCTCATGCTCATACTTGGTTGCCATAGCTTCCTCGGCATTTATGACCTTACCAATCGTCGCCAATAGCTCATCCATAGACTTTGGTGGGTCCTTAGCAATCTTCCAAAGCAATTTCCTTTTCTGCAGGCATCCTATTAATAGTGTCATCGCAATGTTTTCCTCATAATCCTCCACTTCCAACTTCTCTTTATTAAACCTCGCGAAGTACTCTCTAAGACTCTCATTCTTACCCCGCTTAACGTACAGGAGGTGAGTAGTTTTCTTCTAGGGTCTTACCCCAAAGAAGAAGTTATGGATGAATCATTTTGTGAGTTTCTTGAAATTCTCAATGGAGTTCTTTAGGAGTGAAGTAAACCATATATGGGCAGTTGCAGTCAGAGTCCTTGAGAATGTATGGCATTTCATCTTTACATGGTGCACAAGGTTGGTACACCCATCATACTTTAGAGTAACCACTGGCGGCTTGAATTTGGTAGGGGTTGGGAAGTTGACTATTTTTACCACAAAAGGAGAACCTGATGAGTATCCTCTCTGCAACAGGTTACGACTCTTAAGGATGTCTCCAATAATGTTTTCTAGCCTTTGAATTGAGTCATTCCAAGGCCTCTCGTCCACTTCAACAATGCCATCCTGGATAATGTTATGCCCTGCTACCTCAACCCACCAAACTGAGGGTTCCCCAACTGTCGACATGCGTCAATTATTCACTTTTTGCTGGCCCTTGTCTCGAACACACGGCGGTCAACCATTTGCCCCCACCCTCCTTAACCCAGCATTACTCCGTGACCTAGAAAGCCTCTCTCTCAGATCACCAACTAGACCGAGCCTTTCAAAGGTTGAACCTCTACTTAATAGGTCAAAAGTTGAACCCCTTGGTCGGGAATCATGACTCAGCCTCCTATCATAACTTCGACTTCCTTGGATGGGGTGTATCGTCTTCCCAGATACTGTGTATGGCTCCCAGCAATCAATCTCAGCATCTTCAGCCTCATAATCATCATAACGATCCTCTGGGAAGGGTTGGCCTTGCCTCCCCAAGCGTAAACACCTAGGGTCAATAACATCCCTCCATCGTTGAAGAGGAGGTAGATCCTTACGAGGTGCCTAGGGTGGTCCCATGGCCCCCTGATGATGCTCCCTAGCTGTTGGAGTAATCATCTTCCGTAAGGCTCCCGCTAGCCTGATTACCACGTTCTGGTTAAAAGTAGCCAGCTGCTCTTTTATTGCCTCTTAGCTTGCCGCCAAGGATTTCAATGCTTCCACTATCTCAGCCATTTCTGATTGAGGAGGTGCGTTGTTGGAACTAGGACCACTTCTTGTTGGTGGTGGTGGTAGTGGTGGAAATTCTGATGCCATGTATCAAAACCTACAGATGAACTATAGTTGAAGAGTAAAAGACTTATAGCTCAATAGGAACTCTTTAAATGGTGAAACAGCTCCACCGGAGGGGATTACTGGTTCACCACCAGAGACTCCGATGAGGACAAGCTAGAAAAGGGAAGATATGATGCTACTTGTTCCCACAGACGGTGCCAGTCTGATGATATCGGGAATGGTATCACTAGGTCATAGATGTATGAAGCTCAAATAGGTATACAACAATGGCAATAATCACACAGTAAATCAAAAGAGGATGATATGAGGTGAAGAGGATGAACACCTGGATTTAAGTGGTTTGGTCGGAGCCTACGTCCATTGTGTGTGTGAGTGAAATCCACTAGTAAATATGTCTCTAATGGCCTGGTTACAACATAATCTCTCTCTCTCTCTATCTCTCTGTCTCTTCTGTGTGCAACTGAGCAGAGTTTTTTCTAGGGTTTGAATTAATTGACCCTTTACAATGAAGAAGATGAAAGGTATATATAGTGCTTAAGGGATATAGTGTACCCCCCAAGCATGTTGTATACATGAATGTATTGCTCTTAGCCAATTTAGTGTGGACATTTGGCCTTGTCACATGTAGGCTATGATGACTAAATATTCCCTCACATGAGGGGCTGATCTAGTAGTAACAGTTTTTCCCACATGTAGTCTGTCTCCCACGTGCACTGATCCATGGGTCTCTCAAACCACACGCTATAATGATGTCACCATAAGTCTATATGCATGAGCCAAAGACGAGGCTAGTGAATAAGGAGTGGTTGATATTATTAGGTTATGTAAAGATTAGTTAGGGTCAACCACAGTCTTACATTTCCATGAGAACGAGGCTGAGGCTTCCGACTAGGCCGAGGTACTATACTTATTAATTTTTATGTAACTAGGGCTCGGTTTGTCATTGAGGCCAAGATCGATGATGTCGGGTACAACGTAGCTTGCTTATCATGTCTTCATAGGCCTAGTATATAGTCGGCTGGGACGATGGTATATTTTGGCATATCAATGCACGTCATGCCCGGACTGGGTTTAGGACGACGACAATATGGAATATTGGAATCCAAAGTGATGAACAAGGCCTTTCCTCCATATGGCTTGGGTTATCAACCATCATTAGAGGAACTCATAATGCTCTGCTAACCACGACTAAAGAGAAGATTAAAAAGTGCCAAGACTATTTTGGGAGATTACTTGAACGGAAGATTCATTAGAGAGGGTGAAGATTTTCACTTTTGTGGATTTCTTGAACCATGGTATGATCATGTGGATAAGAAAATGAAGCCAAGAATTGAGATCTTAAGACAACTACTCATGGGCCGAAAGTTCTCAGCATCATGTACAACCGCACTTGGAGAAAGCTATATCTGTTGTCGATGATTTTGAGGTAAGTGACTCTGGGGATTCATTCAATCTGCAAATACTAGGTATGGCACTCTGCGTGATTCACTCAGACACTACATTATCCTGATTAAGACTACTAATGCACCCCTCCTCAATTGGAATGCTACACCTATTCCACCTATTGAAATGCAACCTAACCCAGATGTTTATCCTATTTCTTCTGTTTTAATTATTCCTCCTTGTTCTGATCACAGCGTAATCAAGACATCCTTTGACGAGGTTCTCAATGTTGTCATTCCAGAGAATGAAATAAATGAAGATTTTGAGTATCTTGTTGTGCCTTACATTAATTGTCTTGATTCTAACCAAACTTTTATTGATGATAATTTTGCAAATTAACAATTCTTAACCGATCTTAATAAGATTAATAACAAACAACATAACCATGTTCAAATTAATGAGGATAAAATTGTTATTTTCAATCTCAATTCCAATAACCAACAATACAAGATTAGGATAGGGTCCACCGTTAATTTGCATGAGCAAGCGTAACTCAAAGAGATACTTAAGGAATATATGCACGTATTTTCATGGTCCTACGATGACATGCTTGGATCGAGCCCGAGATAGCTCAATACGAGATTCCAACTATCCCGGTATGTAAATCGATTAAATAGAAACTGCAAAAGCTCCGCACTGAATGGTTGCTCGAGGTTAAAAAGAGTTTGTTAAAAATTTGAACATAGGCTTCATCTGGGTGATTGAATATCCCACATGGTTAGACAACATTATACCCATGCCAAAATTTGGAGGAAAAGTTTACTTGTGCATTGATTATCGAGATTTGAACAAGGCCTCTCCGAAAGATGATTACCCACTGCCCAATATCGACCTGATTATGGACATCACGACTAGTGACGCTATCAAGCCATTCGTTAATGGGTTATCGGATACATCAAATCAATACGCACCCTAATCATCAAGAAAAAATAGCATTCATCACCCCTTGTGGAACCTTCCGTTACACAGTTATTTCATTCAGTCTTGAAAACATGGGGGCTATCTACCACAGGGCAGTCACAACCATCTTTCATAATCTGATACAAAATTAGGTAGATGTATATGTGAATGATATGATTATCAAGTCTAAGACTCGATAAGGTCATGTTCTCACTCTCCGGAAGTTCTTCGAACGATTGCATCAATACCAGATGAGACTTAATCCACATAAATTGTTTTTGGCATTACCAAAGAAAAAGATTTGGGATTCATGGTTAGAGATAAGGGTATTGAAGAAAACAATGCCAAACTGAAAGCCATACTCGAAATTCCACCACCCCGAACAAAGAAGGAAGTCCGAGGATTCTTGTGAAAATTATAGTATATCAGTCGGTTTATCAGCTAGTTGACTTCTATTTATGAACCCATCTTCAAACTCTTTCAAAATGATTCCACCAAAGTCTGGAAGGAAGCTTGTTAGGAAGACTTGGATCGAATAAAGTATTATTGTACCCAACCTCTAGTACTCATGCCACCACAGTCTGGTCTCCCTGGAATCCTATACTTGAATGTAACAAATACCGTAGTTGGGGCTTTGTTATCCCAATACTTTGAGTAATCCTGCAAGGAAAGATCCATCTACAACGCCAGTTATAAGTTGGTTGGGTATGAAGTCACCTACTCTATATTGGAAAAAGCGTGTGTCCTCCTTGGTTGGGTCACTCAAAAATTACAGCAATACATGCTTATTTTTACCTGCTCAAAAAAATTGTTATGTATAGTCAAATGGCTCGATGGTTGATGCTGCTAGCCGAGTTTGATATTGTGTATGTTATGTAGAAATCCATGAAAGGAAGAACCATCTCTGAGTACCTTGATGATTACACCATGGAAGAAGTCGATGTTTGGATCTCTGAATTCCTGGACGAAGACATCCTTTGCACCTCTTAGGAAGACCTCTTATGGGAAATGTTCTTTAAGAGTGCTGCCAATAAATATGATATGGCATTTGGATACTCTTGATCACCCCTGATGATTCTCAATCTTCCATTTCCATCAAGCTATATTTTCCCTGCACCAACAACATGAATGACTACGACTCATGTATCGTAGTCCTCAAAGTCACTCTCGTGAAAGGAATCATGTGCTTAAATGTCGGTGGAGATTCTACCCTCATCACCGAATAGGACCTTAGAAGATGGAAAGTCAAAAATGAAAAGCTCTTACCCTTCCACGCCCACCTAGAAGAATTGGCCTCCTAGTTTCAAGATATCACCTTCCACTACTTTCCCCGAGTAAGGAACAGCTTAGCCGATGCCCTTAATACCTTAGACTCCATAGTCAACATGTTCGAGGGAATATCAATGGACCCTTTCCTAGTCCAAAAACAAGTTAAATTGACCCACTGCTACAATATTAAGCTCATCACGAAAGAGGACTCTAGTATGATTGAGTGCTAGTATTACAACATTTGGTGCATCCTCAAGCATGGTAGATACCCCCAAGATGCAAATAAGAAAGATCGATCAACGCTCTATAAACTCGTTGCTCGATACATTATCTGTGATAAAGCACTATTCAAGAGAAACTTTGACAGAACTCACTTACACTGCATCTCATAGGCTGTCATTGAAGCGATGATGCAGAAAATCCACAACAGGGAAAATGGACCCCATATGAATGGCCATATGCTCGCAAAAAAATTATCTGACGGGGTTACTATTGAACTACTATGGTTTAAGATTTCATCGACTATGTTCAGAGATTCCTTAAGTGCCAACAGTTTTCCAGTCTCCCGCACTTGCCTCTATGTGAATTATACAACATGACCTCTCCCTGGACGTTCTCTACATGGGGCATTGATATCATAGGTAAAGTCACACCCAAATCTTCCAATGGAGACAAGTTCATCCTAGTTTCCATTGATTACCTCACCAAATGGGTCGAACCCGAGTCATACGAAGTACTGAATGCCAAAACTGTAGCCAAGTTCATCCAAAAGAATATTATTTACCGATATGTGGTCCTGCATGAACTAGTATCATACATTAGGTTACATTTCAAGGAAGAAATCATGAAATTAGTTGATGAGTATAATATTCAGAGAGACAAATCTTCTCCCTACCGATCGCAAACCAACAGTGTAGTTAAAGCTGCGAATTAGAACCCCAAAGTATTGGGCTAATAGGATCCCTTACGCCCTCTAGGGCTACCACACTTCAGTCCGGGCATCTACTGGGTCTATCCCTTACTACCTGGTATATAGCATGGAAGTATTCCTACCCATTGAACTAGAAATACCTTCACTACACCTCATGCTTGAAAGCAAAGTCAACAAAGAAGACTATCGTCAGAGCCATCCTGACGAGTTGTCGCTCTTAGATGAAAGGAGATTAAAAGTTTTATATCATATATACAGAGGGACCATCGTCTTATAACATGATCATTCAACAGGAGAGTCAAGGATCGTGGTATCTTAGAAGAATATTTATCTCTCAAAGAAATCATGAAACCCGTCTGGGACCTTAGAGGGAATTTCAAAACAAACTGGAGTGGCCCCTACAGAGTGAAGAAGATCATATCAAGTGATGGCTCTAGGCTCACTTACCTTTATGGAGAAGATATGGCCCGTCCAATCAACCTGGACTGTCTCAATAAATTCTACCCCTAGTCTGAAATCTCGGTGCGCTACGATTTCTATCATCCCCTTTCTATTCTAAAAGAAGTTCTTCATTTCCCTCTACTCAGAACTACGTAGGTCCTCATCTTGTAAAAAAAACTTTTTACTTTAAAAAATGAAACCTAGAATTTTTTTAAAACCCTATGGTACGTAGGCAGCTCATACACTTTACGTGGGCATAGTCCCCTTATTTTTCACAAAATGTTATTCTTTTCCTACCCCCAAGAATAAAAGTTCATTTATCATTTACATGAACAAGAGGATTATGTATGACATAGCGATTGGCATAGATAATCAAAATGTAAAACTCATCGAGAGGCACAACAACATAATTAAAATCCCTTTTCATTCCATCATGGGAAAGTTCAGTATGATTACTGGAAAGATCAGTATAGGGAGTCAAACAACTTCCCCTGCCACCCTAACTTCCCTAAAACAAATCGAACCAAACTACCCCTAAAACAAACTAACTAAACCTTCCCAAATTTATTCCCACAAAATAAAAACAACCAAAAATAATCAAACACAACATCATCACAAAATCTTCACAAATAATCACCAGCTTCACAAAAGACCCTAACCACACCTAATAGAAGATTCAGCCCCGTCGTCATCTACTCCTTGAGGCCCTCGAACTTCCACTGCTTAGATGGTATGACGAAGGACCTCAATGGAACGATAATCCAAAACTTGCCTAGAAAAAACCATTATGCCCCCTCAATAATGTCAAACATGAAAAACCACCTCTGTCCGGTCTCCTCTGCCAAGATTTTAGCCACTACCCTCTTCCATAGCCATTTCATATAGTCTCCAAAAACATGAAAAACCCTGTCAACTGATTTATAAGGAGGGGTTATTAGTCGCTGACTCTCCCACAGAGAGACCAACTGCATGAACATGCCTTCAGTCAAATCCTCTACATGAAAGAAATCCAAGGTAAACATGAAAGAAATCCAAGGTATGGGAAGGCATAATATGTTCATATCTCACTTGATATAAGAACCTCCATGGGGAATAAAACGAGTTTTATCAAAGGCCAAGTAACCGAACATACCAGTATTCCCCAAGTTCCATAATGGGCTATAACTCCCCCCACCAGGGCATCGACCAGTGAATACATTAAGTTTTGTGCTCCACAAACCAATTTACCCAATTATTTGTAGTTGGGCTAAAGCTGATGAAGAAATTTTTCACATTTGCCAAAAGATATTCAGGAGGTACTGCCAAACGGAATCTCTCAAACAGCCACATGAACAGTATAATCGGGCTACCTCTCAAAAAATAAGAACGGCCTTCTCGCCAACAATTTAGACTGTTCAAGGTCTTTCTCAGTATCACTGTCGCAGGATTGCAACGGTATGACATCCACACAGTAATGGTAGTAAGTTGAGGGTCCAACATTAAATCCCTGATCACCATCAGTAAGTTCAAAGTTAAGCCAATGGTAACGGCTCTGGAATGGCCCTCATTATGAATAAAGTATAGCTAAGAGAGAGATCATATCCTCGGTAACCAAAGGCCAAGTCGACAAAGAAGATATATGGAGAAATTTTACTAATAGTGCCCGAGAAGACTAATAAAATTCATGCATAGCCGCCTCCACATAAAGATTAACCCCCAAAATAGTTGAACTCTCCTCATAGGTCGGACATACCTCGTCCAAGCCAAAGCAAAAAAAATGATCCTTAGGATAGAAAAATTGATGTCAGCATGTTTCAGTTGATAGGCCGATTATGCCAAAAAGAAACTCATCATAAGTTAAAACTATCATAGTATACATTGTACGAACACATAACCTCAAAATTCTCAAGATATGAAGAAAATTTTCCACTCATGGGAAGGGCCATTTTGGAAATAACAAGACACAAGACAATAAGTAAGAAAAAGAAAGAAAATGTGGATGGGTGAAGAAACCTCGCCACCTTCCCCCTTTTATTCTAGAAAATTTTGGCTAAAAACAAGGAGCTAGAAAAATCTGAATGAAAGCCTAACCCATCAAGTACTAGTAGGTGAAGAAAGTGAAATCAAAGATTCGGGGTGATTTGATGGGACTGACCTATCGATAGGCAGGATAAAGGGTATGCTTATCGGCATCCCCCTTTTTTAGAAAAATTCCATCTTTCTTTTTATGTAAATATCAAAAACTCAAAAATTAAATCCATATTTCAAAAGAATTTAGGGTTTTTTCTTCCTATATTTTTACTCATCCTGTCTCAAAATAAATTTTCTCTTGAGTAATTCTAATGCTTTTTACAGTATTAGCAACAAATTAAAAAGGGCGCATAAATTAAGTCATTTAAAGCAAGGATAAATAAATGAAAACATTACATATATATCTACATCATTACATTTTTTAGGGAAAAAAGAAAAATAACGGGACTCAGCCTGAAATCCCAAACTCTCTCTCTCTCCCCCCTCTCCAATCCCCCATCCCTATGACGCACGCGTTTCCCCCGACAATGAGATGAGGAACCTCTCCAACCTGATCCAAATTACTCTTCAGAAGAAAAAGATGGCACCAGATAGGAAAGAAATGGAATCGAATCTAAAAAATGAGCCATTGCAAAAGACACCTAATCTTGAATTTCCCTCAGCCAGGCAGTCGACACCCGGACACGCTGCAAGAAAAATAATAAAGGAAAAAAAGTCAGTCTCAAGCAAAAGAGGAATAAAGAATATAAAGGAAAAAGAAATGAAAAGATATACCTATGGCTGAAAGACGTCCTCCGACAGCACCAACGCCGATGGGTCCATTGCATTAGGGTGATGTTACATACTTAATTATCACCCTCCAGTTAGTCGAATATTATAGGAAGGAAGGGAAAGCTAGAGAAATGGAACCTCCTACATCGTTGTCACCGCTGACGTTGAAGCACCACCAGTGTTATGGCAAGCACCACCGATCGACTGTTACCCCTACCTGAAGCCGTAGGAAGCGGAGGAATATTCAACTATTGTACATGCAGGAAGGCATTATCCAAATTGTCATGAAGTAAAGGTAGTAGTAAGTCACCACTCTGTCCTTATATCATGAGTACGACTCATTAATCATCGCCACCACCATGGCCTCCTACGACATCTATCAAACTTGACTCATATATCTCGGGGGCATGGCCGGTGAGACTGCCACCTCATCCTTCACGATTTTCTGAACTGCTCTCTCCCCCAAATACCAAGAGTAGCCAAACGCGTGGGCTAGAATCAAACGCATTCATCCTGATCATCCATGTGTGTTGTTTGGTCATTCCCCAGGGATAGTTGTTCACCTATATTTTTCCAAGATAAAGCCAGTGCTGGCACAAACAAAGAAATGCCAAAGACAAGGATTCAAAAGATAAAAGGATAAATAATTTGGTCGCTCATCAGGACATTGAAAACTTGACATACGATCAATAAGGTTAGAGACTATTTCAACCGTCGATTGGACTTTTTCCACCAGCACATTTGATAGAAGTTCCCCATAGACTCATCACGTAAACCAATCAAATAAGCATTAAACCTAATCACCTCGCAGAACCACGTCTACAAAAGGATATGATTTAGTAAATCAGAAAAAATCAAAAAGGAAATGCAAGAAAATGCATAAAGGAAAAATGTAAAAAGAAAATTACCTTCAGAAGTTATGTGGCTCCAGTAAAAGTTTGCCACTAGCACCAGCTAAAAGCATCCAAAGAAGAATGCATGGTCACTAAGGTTAAGCTCCCCCAGTCAAAGAGAGGGATATTCGAAAATTCCCTTAAATATGGTAAAAACCATAAGTGATCGACGTCTCCGATCAAAGGCACAACATAAGAATAAATAAATAGTCCATCTCTCGCACCTGCAACCCGTCAGTCTCGTCAATATGTTGACTCAGTAAAACCTCTCGAATAAGATAAATATGGATCAATTCTCCCGAGACTATCCAACCCATATCGCACAGCACAGAATCCACCGCCTCTGGTGTCACCCTCAGAGACCAATCCATATCAATCTACATCCCCTCGCAATCTAACCTCGACATTTGTTGGACATCAATGGAAGTCACCATCATCTCCACGAATCCTAAGTGTATGATATGGGTAGTGTCCTACCACCTCTCTCCTAGTGCATACAGAACGACCATAGAGCGCGACGTCTCATCCAATGCAGAGGCCAAATGACCAGAACCTGCGGAAGAAACTACACACCGTACCACTACAGGACTTCTACACATCCCTAAATCCCGTCATCCCCCGAGATCAGACACTCGTAGCAACAATTTCAGTCTGTCAAAACAGAAGAGAATCATTTTGTCAAAAGAAATAAGAAAAGGTGGAAAATAATTCCATAAATCATGCGGTACTTACATAACCATTAGCCTTCCTCACCCTAGATGATCGGTGGTGTGCAGGCTCACACAACAGAAAGCGGTGATCGGAAACAGGCTCGAACAGTTCGAAAGAGTTCTCATTGCCTAATGTTAAGGACACTATAGACCGCCCAATCGTCAACGCCCAACCTCACCATGTGGGTCTTGATACTTAAAAAATATGCCATTTTATAGTCTCAAATGCGGAAAGAATGAAGGAGTAGATTGTAGAAGAGTAAGCATAAGATAGGAAAGCCAAAAGCTATGAAAATGAAGAGAATTCGCCCCTTTTTATAAAAGGCTAAGGGACATGTCGATCGGTAGTTACCCTTACACCCATTGACCGGCAACATCCCTTACCCTTCCCAAGGTAACCCAGAAGATCATTCCACTGCCGGTTGGCAAACCCTACAACATGCCGATCAGCAACCCCATGAAATTTCATACAAAAAAATCCCATAAAATGCCAGAAAATTCCAAAAAAAAATGAAAAAAAATCGTAAAATTGCCAAATAAATATTGGAATATATCTTCACCAAGAAAATCATTTTTCAAGCTCTAAAAATCCCCAGGCAGATTAATACGATGTTTTATCCCTAGCTTAAACCCTAAAAATCAGTACGCCCGTAAACCCCACTACAACTCCCCAGCGGAATCTCAAAAAACTCCTACCCAATAGTAGTCAGAAGCTTCCTCAGCAAAGCTACTCGTTACCCTAAACAGAATTCCTAAAAAAAATCAATTATCTTAAATAGAGCTAGAAACCCTAACCAGACATCTTTCGATAACAAACATCCCCGACGAAATCCAAAAATCTTAAGTTATCAACTATCTTCCCAAGTGGAATTTCCAAACTAAGATTTTTAGCTCTTCTCAAAAGACATAATCCCTATATAGATGTCTCTTCCCCAGTAGAGTCTCAAAAAAGGTAAATTTTAAATTCCCCATGAGATTTATTCCACACATCTCCACTTGAGGTCTTCAGAATTGACATCGACCCTCAGAATTGGTCACTCCTATTTAAGGTTCTTAGAATTGACCTCGACCCTCAGAATTGGTCACTCTTACTTAAGGTCCTCAGAATTAACATTAACTCTCAAAATTGGTTGTCTCCACTTAAGGTCCTTAGAATTGCATTTAACCCTCAGAAATGGTGGCTCCTACTTAAGAATTTATCTCGACCCTCAAAATTGGTCTCTCCTACTTAAGGTCCTCAGAATTGACCTCGACCCTCAGAATTAGTCGCTCCACACTTAAGGTACTCAAAATTGACGTCGACCCCCAAAATTGGTCACTCCTAGTTAAAGCCTTTAGAATTAACCTCGGACCTCAGATTTTGTCGCTCCCAACTTAACGTCCTCAAAATTGACATCGTCCCTCAGATTTGGTTGCTCCTACTTAAGGTCCTTATAATTGACCTCGACCCTCAGAATTGGTGGCTCCCAACTTAAGGTCCTCAAAATTGACATCGACCCTCAGAATTGACCCCTCTTACTTAAGGTCCTCAAAATTAACCTCGACCCTTAGAATTATAACCTCCTACATAAGGTCCTTAGAGTTTAACTTAACCCTAAGAATCGGTCGCTCCTACTTATGGTCCTTAGAATTGACCTCGACCCTCGAAATTGGTTGTCTCCACTTAAGGTCCTAAAAAATGACCTCGACCCTTTGAATTGGTCGCGCCTACCTAAGGTCCTCAGAATTGATGTCGGCCTTCAGAATTGGTCACTCCCTACTTAAGGTCCTCAGAATTGACCTCGAACCTCAAAATTGGTCACTCCTACTTAAGGTCCTCAGAATTGTCCTCGACCCTCAGAACTGGATGCTCTTACTTAAGGTTCTCAAAATTCACCTTGACCCTCAGAATTGGTCACTCTTGCTTAAGGTCCTCAGAAATGACCTCAAACCTAATAATTTATTGTTCCTACTTAAGGTCCTCAGAATCGACCTCGACCCTCAGAATTGGTCGCTCCCAACTTAATGTATTAAAAATTATCCACAACCCTCATAATTGATCACTTTCAACTTAAGGTCCTCAGAATTGACCTCGACCCTCAAAATTAGTCTCTCCTAACTTAAGGTCCTCAGAATTGACCTCGATGGTCATAATTGGTCACTTCCACCTTAGGTCCTCATTATTGACCTCGACCGTCAGAATCGTCCATCCCCTAGCATTACCTTAAGTCCTCAGAATTAGCCTCGACCTTTTGAATCAGTCATCATCATCCCTTGAGGTCTGTAGAATTGACCTACTTTCCTAAGACATCATGTTGAGTCTATTCAGTGACTTTCACTTGTTCTACGATCATCTGTCGAGGGTCTCTATAGATATCACATTCTAAGACCCACCTAATTCCCTCTTTAGCTCCCTAGGCACCTCCCCAATTCATAACAAACCCTAGGTCATACTCTAAGTACTGATCTTAAGGCCATCGGTTTCTCTTAGGCCCCGTTTGACTTCAGTTAAATCCATCGTCAAAGCAAAAACTTAATGAATCTTTGAAGGGCTCTAAATCCACTTTCAAATAATCCATCTCGTGCATGAAATAGCCTAATGGTTCGAACGAACGGACCATTTTACTGTCAAAAATTGATCTAAAGGTCATCGAGCACTCTGGGGCCTTGATTTAACCCAATTAACATCATTATTAGAGATAAATCTCAATTTATCCCTAAAGGGTATTGAAACCTCTTTCCAACGGTCTTCCTCGTGCATAAAATATCATCACCATTCGGACAAATGATCCATTTTCCCCTAAAAATTGATTTAGAGGCCATAGGGCGCTCTCGGGCTCCGTTTGACCAAGGTTAACTCTTCAACTCCATGAGATTGAATGAATATTCAAAGGGCACTGAATAACCTATTCAACGGTCCACCGCATGCGCAAATTAACTGTACGGTACAAACGAACGTTCCAATTTACTCGAAATGGTCACCGAGCGCTTCCAGGATGCATTTGACCAAAGCAACACTTCAAACCATGCTAAGCTCTTTAGAACGTCGAAGTACCTCGTACACCTTTCAAACGGTCCACCCCATACACAATTTGAACTTACGATTTAGACAAACGATCTATTACCGTTCGACGATCTTCGATCCAAAGGATCGATGGGCATTTCGGAGCCCTGTTTGACCAAAAAGTCAACTCCCAGACCCAAGAGTGGCCTATGGATTCTCAAAGGTCTCTGAATTAACTTTCTAATTGTATGCCTCATGCACAATTTGGACTTATGAATTGCATTTTATGACTATTTTTCCAAAAAAATCTGCATGAGATTGCCAATTGGTAGGTCTATTTCCCTGCCTATCGGTTGTGTGTCATGGGTCACCTATTGATAGGCAAGGCAAGGATAGTGCCGATCGGTTGTACCCTACCCTATATGAGGATAGCATGATCTCATTTTGAAAGGAAACCCAGTACCATCAATATCAGTGATCTCAACAATATTCTTCTACAATCAACAAAGTTTCCTTATTTGAAATAACTTGCCACCTTTCATTCCCATACCCAATTTAGCAAAAACATCCTTCTCTCTCTTCCTAAATTCATCTTAATTTTCAAGGAAGCTCATTAATGGTCAGGGGAAAGCTTAAAGTCTCCAAAGAAGTTCCAAACATCCTTCTCTCTTTAAATTTCTTTATTTTCGCATTAGTTATATAAATTCTCAATTTAGCTTTTACTTTAGATCATACACATTAACATATCATCCTTTATTAGTCATGCTTCACATATTTTTTTTCCCTAAAAAACCCAAAAATAAAGAAAAAGAGGGTTACACCTATAAACTCGTACACTAAAAATGTCTTTTCTACACACACACATATAATAAACTCCCGTTTAAATTTATTATATAAAACCCCACTCATATGCCGCATGCAAACTATGTGGACTTTGATGCCTCTATAGGTTACGTAGGTGTCTTGAGCTATAAAAGACTTGAGACTCGTGTCTTATTTTCCTATTTTCATCATTTTTCTATTTTATCCATATATTATTCATACATATCATACTTCTAATTCATACTCGTGTCTTATCTAATACATATTATTGTTTCATTGTAATGATCAATATCTCGATAAGCGCTAACATTATAATTTTTTAATTATTATTTTAGGAACATTCCTATGGGTAACCTCATTCCATATTTTTCATGATGCGAGTCGAGCAATTTCGTTCTCCACTTATATATACACGCAAGTACATTTCACAGAGAAATTAAGGAATATAGTAACACAAGCCCATGAGAGATCGAAACTGAGGGATGGGTTCCTATCACCTTCCCATTCCGTAACTTAGCCCCCAACATCTAAACTATTGGTTTCACAAGCATCAACTTGTCTTTGATGACGCTCTCTTGAGGCGATGACATGTTCTTTTGCCATTTTTGTGAAAAATAGGCTCATGACTATATCTTTTTGCATCACCCCAGCACCGACGAAAGCCAAAGAACCTCATGATGTAGGGAGGGGCGCGGGACCTTTATATCTCCCTCTTTATCATCCTCCCAAAAGTGCCCGAAAAGGAGAAAAGAAGAGAGAAGATCTCTGGGGATGGCCACAGGTGGCGAACAAATACTTGCACAATATAATTCCAAGGGTTTGAATGTTATTTCCTCTTTTATCACCCCAAAAGAGTATAACCATATCATGATGTGTGAAATTTCTAAAGAGGCGTGGGATGTTCTTTCACTTACTTATGAGGGAACTAGAATTGTTAGGGCTTCCAGAATCCAAAACCACCCTCCTAATTTAAAACGAATAAGATGATAGAGAGTGAGACGTTTGATGAGTTTTAGTCTTAGTTATCCCATATTGTCAACTTGTCATTGAAGTTGGGAGAGAAAATACTTGATAATCGAGTCATAAAAAAAATATTAAGGTCGTTGCCCACTAGATTTGATCCAAAGGTGACCATTTTAAACTCTTTGGGTTTTCTTGACGCAACGAAACTATAATATCTTATTGGTGACCTACAAACCTATGAGCTTGACATGTTTACCTCTAAACAAGTGCCAAATAAAGAAAAGGGCATTTCTTTGAAATCCCAGAAGGAGGAAACTAAAGTTTCGGATGATGATTCCACTATCGATTTCGAAGATGTGGACATGTTGGCAAAGAAGTTAAAGAAGTTTCTTAAGTTCCAAAAGCAATCGAAAGATGAAAAAATAGTTGAGAAATTTAAGAACAACGAGGTCGATCATGTCCCTAAGAAACGAAGTGAGAATGATAAGAGGGATGAGTCGAATAGGTGTTTTGGTTGAGAGGCTATGGCATAACTTAGCGGAGTGTCCCAGTTAACTTAAGAAAGAAGGCCAGAAACTGATTTCATTTAACGTCACCCTTAGTGATAGTGATCCAAAAGAGGTAGAGGATTAACCCACTGAGCGCAACTACCAAGGTTATTGTTTGTAATGGGAGCGACAATAATAAATCTTCTCATGAAGATACTCATGCGAATGACACTTTTGAGGCCATTATGAGTGAACCCTAAGTTAGTGAGGGAAAATAAACTGAGGATGAAGATGTAAAGGAGAGTGAGTTACAAGTTTCCTTTCGTAAATTGCATGAGGAAACGGTGAAAGTGAAGAATGAAAAATTGAAGTTGCATGCTAGGTTGAAAGAACATTCCATAGAAAGTAATGATGCCCTGATTAAGGATCTTAAGGAATGGGAGAAACCAGAGCACATTGAGGGTGAGAGGGATGTCTTCATGGTTTGATGGAGGCTATGAAAAAGTAGATTCTAGAGTTTGATGAGCCTAGGCACTTTCTCGAGTCTAGGATAGGTGATCTTGAGGAGATATTGAGAGATTTGAGTAGGGTTGTGTTTGATTTGGAGGATTGGTCAAAAAATTTAGATAAGATGATAGGCACCGTCCAAATAAAAGATGATATGTGTGGTATATGCATCGATGGTCATATTTCTCCCATTCCCAAAGCCAACACCACTCATGTGAGAGAGACAACTAGGAACATTAGGAGAGGTCCACATTTAGGTAACATTCCTCGTCGTGTTTACACTTACACTCATTACGGTAGGAAGGGTCACCTTAGACGTTTTTTCTATGACCTTAAGAATGCTCCTAGGAAGTTTAATAATAAACTCATTTCGATTCCCAAAAACTCCAAGAGTCGTTACACACCTATTTGTGTCAGAAAATTGAACTTAGAGGCTTTAGGAATTTGACTTCATGACTCTCGTTTGCTTGCATGTGATATTTCCCATGATAGATCTTATGGATGATTGTGTTAGCATATTTTTCATACACTAGTTTTACTTCATGATATATTTTTTTCTCGTGCAATGGAATGTTTATCTTTTGTAATATATTTTTCTTTTATTTGAGTCTTATTAAAAAACACAAAAATATTTTTGTCTTTATATATTTTTTAAAATAAAATAAAAATATTTTTATTTTAGGTCAAAAATATCTTTGAAAAACACAAAATGATTTTCAATTTTCTTTTTTGTCATAAGTTTATAGTAAATGTGGCGTATTGGTGTGCTTGGACCCCCATTATTTTGTCTTTCCATGTGGCTAGGACATTTGGTCAATATTTTGAATGCATAGATTGATCTTAACCATTTGTTTAACAGGATTGTTTCAAAGTTGATTTGAATTTTGATTCGATTATTTATATGCCATTGCACACATGCACGAGCTTATTTGAATGTTTAACTTCTCATGCATATTTGAGTTTCGTGAGACGTTCTCCTCTCAATTTTTTTATCTATGCGCATATTAGACTTAGGGGGAGTTGTGCATGTAAGAACCATTTCTCATGAGGATTTATATTGCATATTGAAAAAATGATGAGTGTGAACGGGAAAGGGTATAGAGAGGCAAGAGAACTCATCGTGAAAGCCACTAATTAAAAGAGCCCAAGAAAAAATTAAGGCAACAAAAATATCATATTTTTCCAAAAATGGGGCCAATAGGAAATCTCTCAAAAAGATAAAATCAATCTTCAAAAGAAAATATGGATTATAAAATAACTATTTAATATTTGAGGGAGGTTTAGTCGAAGATCAATGGGTTTACACAACAAGTCATAGGTTGAAAAAATCATGTCATGATGCTATTGTATGATATAATCATTAAGATTCAAAACTTGTGTGAGCAATGTTTGCTTAGTTCATTAAGTTCAAAGTTTAATTGTCACATATGGATAAATCACAATTTGATGACATTTAGAGATCAATCAGAGCTTCTTTAACGTATCATTGTGTTTAAGTTATGATTCATTTGTGTTAGTTATACCCATTCATTCCATCCCATGTTTGGACACATTAAAACTATGTTAAAGTGTAACTCATTCTTGTTTTTTAGTCAGTTTTATTACTGTTTTTTGTACTGTTAGGTGCTTATATCATATATTCATATTTCTATGATTTACACTATTTTGGGGTTGGAATTAAGGATTTTTAAGTTGATAGAACAATTCCTGATGTCATTTGAAGTACTTGACCATGTCATTCGATTTGTGGATCTAACGAGGTTCCAGCGAGATAAAATTCATGTATAGTGTTAGGTCATTAGTTGGTCGTTAGATAGGTACCTTCGAACGAGATTTGAATGGGGATCTATTATTTTTCATCGTTAGTAGCGAGATTTTAAGGTTCGAATGACATTAACATATCGTCTGAATGACAATTCCCATCATTTGAATGACCTATTTGGATTTTTAAGATTTTTGATCTGTTTCAGAACCTTCTTGATACATATACTTATGCTATACTGAAATGCTACTTATGGACTATTTTTTGGACAGTATATATGTATCTTACTTGGATTATTAGTCTTTGATTATCACACTGCATTGTTGGATGAGATTTTGTTTAGTCACATCATTAGTTATATTGATGATTCATCCATATGACTGTTTGTTAACAATACTCTCTCATAATCTGATCTTTATTATCTAGTTACTCCTATTTATCTAGGTATACTTCATATAATTATTCTCATGCTTTATATGGATTCAGGAAAAAATGGGTAGAGATAGATATATCATGTAGGAAGAGTTTTTTATTGTGATAATTGATTTTATCATAATGTTTATATATCATTTATTCCTCCATACTTCACTTGGTACTTGTTTGTTTCGTGTGTGTAGTGATTATTTAGAGATTCAAGATTTTTCGACTACATCACATTCAGACAGTTCGTGGTTATCGTTCCTACATTTTCTTGTTTGTGTCTTGTATTTTCTTTTTGGGTTTGGCATGGGATTTAGGTCTCATTCGGTTTGACAGCTCGACATAGGCATTTCATTGTTTTTGTTTTGTCCGGAAAAAGCCAAAATGGGAAATTTGTAAGGGCAAATTTCCAAATAGTGTTCATTTTTATGTATTGGATTTATTCGGGAAAATAACCACTTTGAATCGTAGGATAAATTTTATATATCATGATTCCCTTAAGCTATGATGTTGTGTTGAAACCGTAGCGGCCAATCTTCAAAGATAGATCATGTCGAGTTTTTGGTGCACGTTTCACATCTTCACGTGGATTTTTTGACATTCTCTCAAGTATGAATGCATAATGGTTATGGATTCTTGAAATATTTTTCTAAGGATGTTATTTTATTTAAAACTAAATTTAAAATATTTTTTCTGAGTTACTTCGTGTTTAGAGTCGTATGAGCTTCACCTTGCATTTTACATGGTTGAAATAACCTCATGGGTTGATCAAACGACATTGCACTGTCATTCAAATGACATGACATGTTCGTTCAAACGACATTCTTGTTTCGTTAGAACGATGTGCCGCCTCAAATTTTTTATTTAAGCCGTCTTTGGCTCAGAAAAACATGTGTACAGAACTGAACAGAACGTAATACATTTTTTGCAATTGTTTACCAAAGTTTTCTAAAGAAAAAACATCTTTCCTTTGTTATAAGATCCGATTTTGCATATAACAAATGTCATAGAGATCTTGTGTTTTTACCACTGTTTGATTCTTCATTCATTCGAAGAACTGGTTTCGTGTGGTGGGCTCCGTACTTGCAAATTGATGGTTATTGAGGCTATATCGGTGGATACCGAGGTACGAATGAACTTGGGTGTTATGGACCTTGTGTAGGTGAACTCCTATGTTGCATTGTGGAGGAGAGGTTAAATAGAGAAGAGTCATCAAGGCTTATGGGTATGGAGTCGTTGAGTATGACTGTATTCTTCCTTTATAATTTTCATATCATAATGATTGTCTGACCTACGTCATCCAAGTTTTTTTTCCCTTAGTGGTTTTCTCGTATATCATCATGTTTAGTGAACTTTCTTTACTTCGTTTGCTTATACTAAATGCATAATTAGGTTAAAAAAGATAAAATTGGGATAGTTAAAATTAGTTCACATACTTGGTGTGTAATAACATTGAGAAAAGTTTTTGAAAAGTTGTTCTCACCTAAAGCACAGACGTCATAAAGGGACCCCTTTGCAGCTACTGAACACATAAAATAATAAAAAAAATAAAATGACACAAAAAATATGAAAATAAAATGAAAATGACACATGCGAAAAATAAAAACGTTAATACTACACACACAGTGGGGAAAATTTTGGAATGTGGCTTGGGATGGTTTGGGAGAGTTCTTAATTGGATAATCGAGATGTTTTAAGGTCACTAAAAAATTTATTTATGCATTTATGCTTTTGGGTGTTTATCACTTTACTTTGCTACCATTCATCTAATGAGAATAGATACAATGATTGATATTGACCCCTATGGTTAATAGGCCCAAAATCCGTAGTCCCCCATTTACAAGGGGTAATACCTTTGGCCAGTCGGGGCACACCCCGAGAGCCACAACATCTAATCTCGAGCATGTATATTGTCAGGATAAGTTATAGAGTAAAGTCAATTTTCATGTTTTGTCTTATTCTGTGTTTAGACAAAAACTATTTCAGTCATACATTAGGACTTGAGTGTGTTGACCTTTCAATCCTATGATGTGGTTTCTTGAAGATTTTGCATCCAAGTTAGAGGATCTACATCATTGTGTCGTGTTTCATACTCAATTATGTCTTTATTGTCCAAGGACACATCATGTAGGAATGCATATTTATTTTGAGCCTTGGATATTTATTATTTAGGTCTTAGATTTTTATTAAATTGGTTTTTAAATTTTTAAAATTATTTTATCTCTTTTTTATTTATTTTTTTAAAGATTTTTTTTGCGATGTCGTTCGAACAAGAATTGATAGGTCGTTAAACCGAGGTATGGTACCTCGTTAGAAGAGATTCCAACCAACTTCAAATGAACAAACTTTGGGCTTCACTAGAATCTCGTTTGATATCTTATTGGATATTCGTTCGAACGAGATTATATACTTCATTCTAATGAGGTTCAAAATTATTCGAATGAACCCAAGGCATTTTTCAATGTAAAATTTATTTTTCTTGCTCATCTCATTTTTTGAAAATCTTCTATAAATAGGAGTGCAAAGCAACAATTTTCGTTAAGATTTTCTAATTTCTTTTGAGTTCCCAAACTCTCCCATAAAGCTCTCCATGTTTACTCTTGTTGAGAATTATTTCATATGGGTTCCTCTATATTTGTTGTTTACATATGGTGGACTCCATGGTGTGGTGTTGCGGTGAATAAGTGATGTGATTTTTGTTAAAAATCTATATATGGTTGTTGAGTTGTTCAGTGGGTACCGAGGTGTATGTGGACTCACACATTGTGGCAGTGCGTGAGTCAAGGTTTGTATGACACTACGCGTAGGTTGAGGAACAAATAGGGTTAAGGATTGCATGGGAGTTGATTCTCTATTGTAAATCTTCTTTAGTGTGCTTTTTAATTCCATACTTGGCTGATTTTACATGGCCGGGTTGTCCGAGATTTTTTCCGTTGTGATTTTTCCTCTTACATCGGGCATGCTGTGACTACTTATTTAACTTTATCCTAGTGTCACTTAAATGCATATTTTAGGATAAAATAAGATTGGCTACAAGTAATTTACACAACTTTTTTTTTTTATAATTGGTGATTGACGATTTAAGCTGAATATTTAATTTAAAAAATTAAAATTTATCTTTTGTTTATCCTCACTTTCATATACTACACTGACCTGCCGTTTGCTTTGACCACCTCCTCATCATCGTAAAGAACACATTCTTGAGTCCTAAAAATGAATTCACCCTCAACTCTAAGGTTTGGTTGTGATAACTTAGTTGGAGTATTTCTCAGGAAAAGGTTTCAGACTACATGAATAAAGGCCACATCTTTAAAAACCCCCAGTATTCGTGACTACATATGTATGATTGAATACAAAGCCACTATACATGAGATTGATCAGCTAGAGTAACATGCATACTGGATCTGTCTCATAAAGAAGCGAGGTCACACCCTAAACAGTATACAACCCAGTCTCTCATAGAGAAGGACACCTCCCTAGTTCTTATGCAACAAAGGGGAACTCCTATATCCCTATATCAACATTAATCAAAGCACTCGAGGCACTATATGGGATGACTTACCCATGAAGTACGAGATACCATGTGAATCTCCATGACAATAGAGAATACCCCCCCCCCCCCCCTAAAATGCCTAAATTCTAATAGTGAACTAAATTTTCTCATCTTAGAGCTAGCTTATAAGTTCTTTGTCCTAGACATATCATCCTAGTCCCATTATTACATTAACATGGAACACAATTATCGGAATGCATACCTGGATGCAACCCATATAATCGGTATTATTGAACTACAAGATGAGATGATCCATTGAGGTCATCCCCCACAAAAAGGTCCCCCCTTCCGGAGGTATTCCTATACAGCGTAAATTGAACTTGTCCACCCATCTCCCCGTAATTATGATCATCAAAGATTTAATAGCCTATAATACGAAGTATCTGCACTAACTATCATTAGGTTTTCCTATGAAATATCTTATTTGGGGTGTAATACACAAAGTATTGATACCACTATGGATACATTACTTGCAAAGTTTCTAGCATTGTAAATGAAATGGATCCAAGGGAACTAGATCCCCTTTCATATGATGTAGAGCCCTAAGAAATTTCCGCGGATGGTCCCCCTCAGAGTAATGCCAAGAAAATTTCTTGGATGAAAATATCTAACTGGGATCATTAATGTCCACACAACCTTACCAAGGGAGCCTAACCAAACAAATGACTAGATTCTCACCACGGTGTGAAAAATCCCACCCCAATGCTAAAATCATCCATAGATGTCTAATGGGTAGATAGCCCCGTAACCAAATCGCCCTTAATAACCTGAGATAGATCTCCTAAGATCGAGGAACACACTCCGATCTTGGATTAGAGGAAAGTCGTGGATCCAAAGCCCACATTTCCTACCATTGGCCCTTCATCTTTGGCAGATCTCATTCTTCTCCTAGAAAGAACTAATTAAGAAACTCAGTAAAAAACCAGTGATCACTTAGAATAAGGAGTTCAATTTACTCACCATAAGGCTGCTACTCCACTACCCCAAACCTTATTGATAAAGATAGAGGTACCCCATTAGTAACCACCATACATCCTCTTTAGGAAAATAATAAAATCTACGGGCAACTCGGGTGAACATCTTCCATAATCACCATCGGGGAGTTTCCATTTATATCTTAGGAACACCATGCTTCTCTCATTTTTTGTTATCTCAATCTTCTATACCTATGAATATCATACTGGTAGAAATTACCATTGGTTCCATCACTACGAAACAACATATCACCTTCTCATATAAAGACCTTCTCATATAAGGCCGTAACCACCGATTTTCATTGCACATCACTACTATGAATCGCTGGCAGATACTACCCCTAGTACTTTTAGACAATGGATCTATCATTAACATATGCCCCCTCTACACTGCTATCGATTAGGGATACACTATCTCATAACTTCCAAGGACATCTATTCCTATGATAACTCCTGTCGAGAGGTCTTGGGGGACATACTTTTCTCTCTTATAATAGGTCTTATTAAGTGTGATGTCCAGTACTCAATGTACCATTCATCATCAACCTCCTACTCACAAGATCCTAGATACATCCAATGGGGGAATTACCCTCATCACTACACATGAAATTCACGTTCCCATTTGACATCGAGGTTATGACCATTTAGGGAGACAAAGGTTGATCCAAAATATCCAATACAAGCATTACCCCATTTTAAAACACCAATCATAACAACTGTGATATCTACCTCATTATATTTTTAGTCATACCACTAGCACACATGCTATAAGAGGAGCACGTAATTCCGAATGATGTTGCCAAGATTATCCAAAAGATGGGATACATGCCTAGGCCCATTCTTGGTAGAAATTAACATGGAAAACTCGAAGGTGTCGCCCCTGAAGAACACAAGGAAAATCATATTTGTGCACATATGCTCATAAATCCATGAGCAAAGGCCTCGAAGACCCCCATCAAGGGTGGAATGGACACTTTCGTGTCCAAGAATAAGACTAACCCTATCACAGTTTCCCCAAACCATGGTGGGATAAAATAAAAAGATCTTTGCAACCAGGAATGGAAATCCTCAATGAGGATATATTATGAATAGATTACGATAAAACCCACATAATCCACTAGGGTGAACTTAATGTATCTTGGGTTATTATAGAGGATGTAAAGACCTTAAACCAAAACCTAAATGGGGACTGGACACATTATATCTTCACAAGAAAGCTCCAGTAGCTATGTTAAGAACCACCAAACTAACCCTCGATGAACGATTCCACGATTATTACACTGTATCGGTCACACAAAGTGTCACTATAGAGAAAGGACATTTGATCAGCATCCCAGAACTCAATCTCTAACTCTTCATATCAGATTTCATAACCCTCCCACTTGAAATACTACCTTCAATCGAACCTTATGGAACATCTAGTAAATGTACATGGGTTTATAAATGGAATAAGGAAAATCACCGATGCTTGTTGAAAGCCCTTTTCGAGACACCTCCCCACACCAGCCCTATTATCGAACTCGTTAAGGACCCTTATGACACCCTCAAAGTAAAATGGTCCAGCTCAAGAAACACCGGTCTCCACTGCTACCGTTAGTAGAGGGTTCATAAAGTGACCAAAGGCCATTCCAAAGGTGTCTCAGCCGAACCTAAATAACCGCATCTACATCATCAAGGTAATCACCACGCTGAAGTATTGGACCTCTACTAGATGCATCTCGATGCCCGTCATACCGAAGCCCTTTCACTATGTCTTATAAGTTAAAGAGTTTACCTTCTCCCCTTTCCTAATGTAACCCTCTATGAAGTAGAATTTTCTTCTATTGTCAATGTTATCCTCCCTCCCTTTGATGCCATAAAAAAATGATTTGTAGTATTTTTCCTGTGTATTATGTGTGATGATAATGAATCCAAAAATGAATTAGAAATCACTCCTAATAATTGTAACACCTCGTAATTTAATCTTGGTAATTATTTAATAAATTGGGAAATCGGAGAAAAAGTAAATTTTTGGATTTAATTGTTTTAATAATTTAACAAGTTGGTTTTTATTATTTAAAAGTAAAATTTCAATCAGAATTAAAATCAGAGTTAATATAGAGTTTTCATAAATATTTTCTTACATATATAAATTGGAGGAACTGGGCAGATCGCCAGGGTTGAATCAATGCATCCCTAAACCGAATCGATTCGATATGTAGCAGAGGTGGCGGGATGATTAAGGGTAATTAAAATCCTAATTGTACCCAAATTCCTAAATCACATATATATTATAAATAATTTGTGGATGGACTACATAAATCACTTCTTCACAAACTTTTGCACCAGAAAGATCCTCCAAAATATTTTCCTCTCAACTACAAACCTTAACCTCCAACTTAATAAATGTTTTGACTCAATATTTGAAGGCTTAATTGGGGTTTACTCAAGATTTATCAAGAGCGACTCTTTGCCAATTTTTTGAGAGGAATTCAACCGTCTATTAAATTTTTTTATTAAAGTAATCTCATCTATGAATACTACATTGTCTTCCTTTAGTATTATGCATTTTAAGTGTTGCCTAAACCCTTAATTACATGTTTTTCTTAAAAGAATTTATCAACTTAATTAGAAAATAGTGAGAACTAATTATGGTACTATTTTTATGAAAATGTTTGATATGAAATAAGATTTGAAACCCTTGGGTGCGTAGGAGAGAGTATTGGGTTTTGATCATTATGGGTGTAGGATCACATGTTTTATGGGGTTTATTTAAATAAAAATCGGGACGTGTACACACGCATGAAAATTATGTAATTTCTAAAAGTGGAATATTTTGGTGTGATCCTTAAACTTGCATGTTGATTAATCTATAATGATTAAATGGAAATAATTGTGTTAAGAAAGACAACAGTAATTATTTATTAAATTAAATTAAATTGTGCCATCACAAATATATTTGTGATATTATTTATATGTGTTGTGGGATTATGTGATTTATTGATATATATATTCATCATCGCGGGTACGACGGGATTTTGGTAGTATGCTCTCACCTATATTTTAGGTTGCTTACAAGTAATGGGACTAGTTGGTAGGCCTTAGTGAGATTTTTGCTTTCTAGGTATGGGACTAGTGAGTGCAGACTTTTTAGGATGGGTTATTTTGAGGTGGGGCTGATTTTTACGTTGTGTCGTCGATTCTCTATCCTAGGCATAAGATTAGGTAGAGATTATTAACATAAATTCATCATATACATAGGGTAGGACATAGTTGTCTTTTGGGGACCCTTAGGTATGGGAATGAGGGGTATTTTGAGGATCTCACATCGGTGATAAGGGTGGGGTAGATTTAATAAAATTATGAGAAAGATGAGAAATTAATAATTAATACCTAAGATAATAAAATAGGTCTGAAAAATATATTGGCATCATTAATAACGTGCTGGACCCACAGTTCGAAATGGGTTGGCTAGCTATTGCGACTTGTGGGCGTGTGGCATTAGAATAACGTGCAGGGATAACAACTTAAATGAGATGGTCAACTATGAAGATGTGTCATGAGTGGAACCTCGTACATAACGTGTAGGGTCGATAGTTCAAACGGACTGGCTGGTTATGGGGAGAGGAATGTGTGTGGTGTAGAACAACAAGAGAACTGCAACCAAATAAATAAAATGCGATAAAGATTTAAGTGGGAGTCCCAAAAAGTGATGTTTGTAATGAGAAAAACAAAATAGTTGGAATAACTTAAATTAAGTGAAATAATTGGATATTGGACTTAGATGTTGAGATGGCATAGTTGAGTATTTCTAGTTTATCATGTTTATTTACCCTCATTTTTATTAATTATCTCGTTTAATTTAAAATATTCTATTGTGTTATTTGTCATGTATAATTCTACCATCTGGGTTCATGGACCCTATTTGAGGGGAGTAGCATGTATTCATGTCTGGGGCTCTGACCCGTGCATTGACTAACCTTTTTCAGGAATAAGTATTTGAGTAGCTGCATAGGATTTCTTGGAGATCATCTTGGAAGTTCAGCTAGAGTATTTATTTTATGCTTAATAGTTTACTTTAGTTTTCTTTTCATCTCATTTGATTATGAGACTCTTATTATGGATTTGGTGGCCCATTCGGTTCCACAGTTGTTATGATTTTATTTATATATTTCATTATGGATTCAGTTTATTGGAGTTTTATTTAATTTGAGATTTGGATATTATTGGAGTTTATCATGGTGATGGATCTTATATCGCTTTGATGGTTATTATTTTTGTGATTTATTTCATTTTGATCATGTGAAATGAATTTTATATGTCTCGTATCTATCACATGCTAAGAATGGTATTTAATTTAGTGACGCCGGACTAAATTTTGGTGACGGCCCACGCCAGAATTAAGTAGGGTGTTACAGATGGTATCGGAGTCATGGTCTTAAGTATCGTAGGTTGTGAGTCCATTTTAGCTTCCGCATTGCTTATCTTTGATTCCTCTTAATGATATAATTTTGTGATCATTATTTTGGTGCTAGGTTTTATTCTCTACACCATAGAGATTATTTCTTGTAGAGGATTTCATGTTCGTGGTGTACAAATGGTGGACTCCGTACGCTTGATGGTAGCTTCACCCCATCAATGGACTGCAAGACGTAGGTGGAATCCTACGTTGTCACTAGGTGGGGGTTGAAGGAATGAAGAGTGTCTAGGCTTGCAAGGGCGTCGACTCATTGTGTAAGTATTATGTCGTGTCCTTTGTAATTCATACTTACTGGACTTATGGTTGCGCCGTCTGAGGTTTTTACCGTTATGGGTTTTCCTCGTACATCGCGGCATTGTGGTTGTGTTTATTTATCTTGCAAATTATCACATAGTTGCATGCTTAGGTTTAACAAGATCAAATTGGTTTAACCACAAAAATGGTGTAATTGGTGTTTAATTAAATTGGGTAATTTATAATTCAAGTCGGAATTATCAATTTGGAAAAATTCATGTTAATTTTGAATTAAACGTGTTTTAATTTGGTTTGTGTATATTTGAACTTGAATTGAAGTTGTGCTTTAGAAGAAGATAATTTAATTTTGAAGGAAATTGAAATTTGGAATATTTCGTGAGCCATCCCTTTTGAAATTAAAAACTTGATTTTTTTAGGAACCTATGTTCTAATAAGTGGTATCAGAGCATATAATTTAAGAAATCACATTCTCAGTACAAAATGGAAATAGAGGATCCGGATCCCATGATTGGGCCAGGACACCTACGTAGCCTAAGGGGAATCAAAGTCCACATACTTTGAAAATGGGACATGGATGGGT
Organism: Sambucus nigra; assembly: GCA_949130495.1. Classification (NCBI taxonomy): domain Eukaryota; kingdom Viridiplantae; phylum Streptophyta; class Magnoliopsida; order Dipsacales; family Adoxaceae; genus Sambucus; species Sambucus nigra. Next base: position 396,483,345 of record OX422219.1, on the reverse strand, counting down.
TTCATATCATAAACCCAAATTTAAAAATCCTCTTTAAGTGCTTTTGGAAAAAATGTTCCTAAGTGTGAAAGTTTGAGAAAATAAGGAAGTCTTACTTTTGGAATTTACAAGTAAACCCTCTTTTTGTCTTTTTTGGATTTTGATAAAAATAAGTTTTCTGAAATACTAATAATAAAAGTGAATATTAATTGATGTGAAGTAATTAAAGAAAATTAAAATATATAACAATATGAGAATAAAGTGAATAATAATACTAAATGAATAAATCCGAAAACAGTTAGGAATGAACCTCCTAAAAGAGTTTTGTTCCTAAATTTGGGAGTTTGGTAGGCTGATTTTTATAGTAGTATAAGAGTGGTATAATGGGACGAGGTTCCTAACTAAATGTGGTGGAAAGTGAGGTGGTGGAATGTTGGAAAATAAGTTTTTTTGGTAATGACAATGCTCTGATTTCGGGGGAATGTCTGTTAAATGTTGAAAGAGACCTCCATTGCGGAGTGAGGTCATGAGCTCTTTATATAGTGAACTTTAGGGTTAAGGGTGACAATAAGTATGAACCCTAGCCTTCTTATCAGCATAGTGACTACCTTATCGGTCAAGGAACATACACCCTGATGATAGGTCGGGGGTTTGGAGCATCAGACTTTATTTTAAAAAATGGACATAAAATGCAAATAAAAATTATGAATCGTGCACAACTGGGATCGTTGAAAGGGGAATTCATAGACCTTGAAGAATCCATTGAGTTAATCTCGAGTTCGTGATTTTATCAATGTCAAATAAGGATCTGAAGCGCCCAATGGTCTCTCGATAAAGGGTTTTAGAATAAAATAGGTCGCTCATGCAAACCGTGAGGCCGATTCGTTCATAGTATGGACCATTGGAAAGGGAATTTAGAGACCTTCAATATTTTATTGAGATTCACTTAGTTTGGAGAGTTAAATAAGGTCAAACGGGACTTGAAAGTTCTTAATGGACTTTTGAAGTAAAACGGGTCGTTCATGCGAAGAGGTTGATTTGTGCATGGCATGGATCGTTAAAAAGGGGATTCAAAGCCCTTCAGGGTTTCATTGAGCTTCTCTCGGGTTAGATAGTTGATCAGAGTCAAATGGGGGCATATGATAGCTCAATGGCCTCCATATCAGTACTCAGAGTAAACGGATCATTCGTTCAAACCATGAGTTCGATATATGTATGGAATGAATCAATGGAAAGGAGATTCCAAGCCATTAGAGATTTCATTTAGCTTTGATCATGTTGAAGAGTTGAGGGATTGAGAGTGGCCCATGACCTCCAAATCAGTACTCGGAGTATGACTTAGGGTTTACGAAGAGTGGAGGAATGTTAGGGATATGAGAAGGTATTTAGTGGGTACTATGATGGGGTGTCTATAGAGCCTATCAACTAACGACCTTTGAATAAATGGATGTCATCAAAAGATAGACACCTCATTGATGGTTGAGAAGAGGGTATGAGATCAATTACGTGGACCTGGGGGATGGAGGTGACCTATTCAAAGGGTCGAGGTCAATTTTGTGGAACAAAGGAGGGTTGAGATCGATTTAGGGGACCTAAAGATTTAGATGACCAATTTAGAGAATCAAATTCAATTATGAGGACCTAAATATTGAGATGACCAATTCAATGGTTCGAGGTTTATTATGTGGACCTGAATATTGGGATGACCAATTCACAGGGTCGGTGTCGATTCTACGGGCCGACAGAGTGGGATGACCAATTTAGAGGGTCTAGGTTGATTATATAGACCTAAATATTTGAAAAAATAATTCAATGGATCGAGGTTAATTCTGAGGACCTAAAGTTGACAAATTCATGGGGTCGAGGTCGACTATGTGGACCTAAATAGAGAAATGACTGATTTAGAGAGCCGAGGTCAATTCTGCGAACCTAAGATGTGAGATGACCAATTCAGAGGGTCGAGGTTAATTTTGAGGACCAAAAGATGGAATTACTGATTTAAAGGGTCGAAGTCAATTTTATGAACCTCGGGGGTGGGATGTCTTATTCAGCGGGACAAGATCAATTATGATAACCTAAATATTAAGATGATCGATTCAGAGGGTCGAGGTTAATTTTGTGGACCAAGAGATTGGGATGACTAATTCAGTAGGTCGAGGTCAATTTTGTGGACCAAGAGATTGGGATGACTAATTCAGTAGGTCAATGTCTATTTTTAGGACCTAGAGATTAGGATGACCAATTCTGCGGGTCAAGGTCGATTGTGAGGACCCAAAGATTGCGGTGACAAATTCTGAAGATCGAGGTAAATTTTGAAGACCTAAAGAGTGGGATGACGAACTTAGTGGGTCAAGGTAGATTCTACGGACCCAAACATTGAGATGATTGATTCAGAGGGTCAAGGTAAATTTGGAGGACCTAAAGAGTGTGATGGTCAATTTAGAGCGTTGAGGTCATTTATGTGAACCTAAGATGTAGGATGTCCAATTCATTGGGTCAAGGTCAATTTTATGGACCCAAAGACTAGTTTATGGGGGGTGCGTTTACATGTGGTTCCGCTGATGAAAGCGTATAGTACTTTGGTGCGGTGTCAACTCAGATTCTTAGTTTCGCAGTGGAGTATGTTAATTGACGCGACAACAAATGTGTCTAGTGTGCGTGCTATTTAGCCTCAAGTGCAAGCCTGTCGCTCAAGTAATAGTCCGATAAGACGACCATCGATCCTCAGGGAAACAGGACGAACGGAGTCTTAACAACGTTGGAAAGACGAAGGTAGCCTAACTTTAACTCTCAAAAAGAACGAAAAGGTGATTTTGAATTGTGAAATGACTACAACTAAATGAAATTATGAAAATATAATATGAAATTATTATAATTAACTAAAGACTGGTGGTGATTTAACTAAAACTTTAACTAAAAGATGAGAAAGATAGGTCGGGTTACAATCCCCCACACCCTAGTAATCCATTTCGTTGGATACTAGATTCAGAATTAAAACTTCAAATGAATCCGAATTTTTAATACTCCTAAGTATTACAATATGGGGGATCGTATCCCACACAGTACGTAAGCAAAGGTTTAATTAAAGTTCGATCTTTATTTCTCCTAAGTATTACATATATGAGGGATCGTAGCCCTCACAGTATGTAACCAAAGGTTGAACTAAAGTAGTATCGTAGTAACCATGATACAATTGACCTAAAATTTTATTTCCAACTTCTATTTACGCTAACATAAATTACATCGGGTGGTTTTCATGCACCCCATTCCTTGAAAACTTAGCCAGACATATTGAAACTATAAGAAAATATGTTTTGGAGGAAAGAAAACATTTTTTACTAACTATTGAAGAGGAAGAATACTGAAATTAGGACTAAAGAAAGTAACTACTGCAAATATAAAATCAAGGATTGGAATAAATTTACTTGGATTGCAAATCTGGAATCAAACTAGGGTTTTTATTATTTCTCCTCTAAACTAATTACAATGCTTCTCTAAAAATGAATTAGAAGTCTCCTTCTTTCTGGGAGTTCTTTTAAATTTACATCCTACGTAATTTACAAGAGTTGTATTAATGCAAAACTCTAAGAAGAAGAATATCAGATCAGATCTTGAGCACCGAATTGATCCGTTAAGGATATACCGGATTGGTCCAATAGACAACCAGATTGATCCATTTTTCAAATAAACCGGACCGATCCGCTAAATATAGCTCTTTACAGTAATTTTGAGGCCCGTAACAATCCGTTTTTGGGAAACTGGATCAGTCCACTAAATGTCTTCTTATTTAGTTATTTTGGACCCCAGATTGGTTCATTTTTCTACTAAACCGGATTGGTCCGGGTAGTTATCGCGACTTCTCTTCAAGTTCTCTTTAAAATCTTATCAAAATCTTGCATCTTCAGGTCTTTATAACTTATAATCCAGAACTCAGATTGGGACGGTGTTTCTGCCTACCTATTCACAAATGTGAGATCTTCGACTTTTATTCTGGGTCCTCAATCGAATTCCTGGTAAAAATTATGCTTTTGCCCTTTTGATTCATCTTCTTTCTTTTCTCTTGCTTCTTCCGATTTCTTTCTTTCTTTCATGTGTTAAATACCTTTAAATTTATAAGAAATACACGAAAATTGGGGTACTTGTTAGATGAAATCGTTAGCCAAGATATGAGATAAACCAATTCACTTTACATTATTCGAGGTAATAAAAGCCTCTAAATTATGGGAAAATTTTGGAAGAATTTATGCCTAATCAAACCCCCTAACTTAGAACTTTGATCGTCCCAAGCAATGTAAAAGAATCAAAACATGATCCACCTCAAAAAAAGGGATAGAATACCTCTTTCGTGGGCAAGCGATTGCATTTAGCATATGCAATAAGACTTTAAACCCCTAGGTTACCCTAGTAGGACGAGTTGCGTCTCGTCAGGGTTTACAACGAATATACCCACAAAATTTGACTCAAATAAAACTCAAAATACGCAAAAATTGTATAACTCAAACATTTCCAGAAAATAGTCATCATCAATTCATGATCAAGAGTCTCAAATCATAGTGCGTGTGTGCGAAGCCAGAAATTTAATCGCAAATTTCCACCGATTGATCATTACGTTACTTATCCGAAAATTCATTTTGATTTCAAAATCTCACGGGATGCTCTCACAAATGAATCTCTTGGAAGGGTGGCTATTTTCTCTCAGTATGCACTATTTATAAGAGTAAATGAATTGGTACCAAGTTTACGCACTCAAATAGAAAGACGAAAATTTTATGGTAAACGGATCTCATCATCGGGTTACGGATATAAGAAAACGGGGACATTGCCTCTAATTCATATCTTTAATCTCTTTTATTATATTTTTGTATTTTAGCTCTCCACGCAGTAACCAATTTTGCAATTTTGGACTCGGTTAGGACTTTCTGGGGTTTAGGGTGTATTGGGTAAAATGGGGGTGATTTGGAATTTCAAAATTGAAATTTTTTCTTATGATGTCCGTTAGTGCTTTTTCCGAGCTTTTGCTCCTTTTTCTGATTTTTCTATTTTTTTTTCTATTTTTCACACTTTTCTTCTCTTGATTTTTTTGCTGAGCATAGCTATTCTTTTCTTTCCCCTTTTTATGCACTTTCCGGACATAATTTCTGGAATTATAAATTTTCACAATTTCAAGCCAATTGGGGTTTTCCGAGTTGTGAAACGAAAGAGAAAATTTTCTTTGTCTCAATTTTGGTTTACAAAGGGATAATTTTTCGCAACATTTTCTGGCCAATATTTTTGGGTGACAAATGAGGGCCTACTTCATTGTCCTAAATACTAATTGAGTTACCATATGCGTCTCGAGATTACTTTAATTTAGAGATCTATTTAGCACGTTTTTCAAGGTAATATCACACACATTTTCCATAACCGATCAAAGTGAGAGAATTGAGATCCTCAACGACTTATTAAAGCACTGAAAAGAACTTTGAGTTAACAATGAACTCGGATTGATTTGTAAAATCACAACAATGAAAGGCTCGAATCTCACCGGGTTTGTTAATCTCCACATTTATTCGCTAAGTCGTTTACGTTCGCTCAATTTCCATCTTTAGTTAATTTCGGCTTTGTGTATTGTGTTTTTACAATTTGAGACTTTAAACTGTCTTATAATGATATTTTTGAAAATTTTGAATTCCAATTTTTATTTATTTTAAAGAAAAATATTTTTGGCTTTTTCAAAATTTTGCAATTTTTTTTGAAATTTCGGGGCATTTTTCAAAATTTGTAAAGTTTTAGAAAGACGCACTTTTGACCCCGCCTAACTTAGACTTTTGCATTGTCCTCAAGAAAAAAAGACTAAAATCTAATTCAAAGCGAATTAAAAGTGTGATAAAATAAAACGAACAAACAAAACAAAAATGCATGTTTTATATAGAGGATCAACATGTGTTACAAACTGAAAGGAAAATAGATAACCATGTAAATACAACAAACACTTAAACAACCACTAGGGTCATATGGGTCATAGAAATAGGACGGTGGTGGGGCACCCATAGTCATCCGATACATCTCCTCTTGGAGACGGTGTATCATGCTAGTATCGTGTTGGTAAGTCCTTAGGTCGGATACTTGGTCAGTGTTGTATTGGTTGATGAACCCATCAAGTCGGGATTCGACCGTCAAAAGGTGCCGATTAATTTCAGCATTGGCGGGCGAAAAATCAGAATCTTCCCCATTGTCATAATCTTCGTCGACCTCGCCCATCTCAATATCTTCCTCCTCCTCGCTACTAATCTCATCGTCACCGCTCTCTTCCGCGTCTTCGTCACTACCCTTCTCTTGGGCCAATCGGGCCTGTTGTCATTACCGTTTGTTTTGGGTGGTGGATGCAAACAGAGTTGGAACGCATGGGAAATCTTGTGGTGTTGCAATGTCTGCGTCAGATAGCATGGATGTGATGACCTGGGAAAAGGGGAGAGGGGTGACGCCCTTTTTATCCATGGGGGTGAAGAATATATCCTTATAGATGCACGCAGCCAGGCTAACACGGGTGTTGTGGTCGAAAATGTGGTAGACTAGAGTGGCTTAACGTGGGCACATCGCTGATTGATTTCCCGTGGGGAGAATGTTGGCACACACTATTTTGAAAGTGATGATCGCCTTTTCACTTAGTTAGCCCACCGGGTAGGGTTCGGTGTTCCAATGAGCATTGGGGCGATGCGAGACATGCACACGTCTTTTTCAAGTGGGGCAAGAGGGTTTGGGTAAACATATGGTTGTGGGTTTGGGACATCTTTGGCAGCCAACTTCTGAGACAGAAGTTCCAAAGAGAAAGGAATGAGGACGCCGCCAATGTAAGCTTCAGCCATGAGGGGGCCGGTGCGAATAAGGGAGCCATAGAAGGTGCGCACAGCGTGGGGCCAGACCACTTCATGAGGTTCACTGAGGAAACGACACCAAGAGAGCGGTGATAGCATTAGGCATGTCATTCCAAATGACTTGGCACTCGATTTGGAGTTTACGAGGTTGGTCGAAAAAAATTTCACACCACCGTTGCTCTTGACGGGAGCGATAGTCGGCGGCTTCGTCGGTGAGAATTGTGACTGAATCGTATTTTTGGGGAGGTGGTTGGTTGTCCATGGGAAAGGGATGGAGTAGAAGGGTTTGGGCAGAATAAGGGAAAAAGAGGAGGAGAGTGAGTAGTGGTGGTGAAAAGGGGTGGGGAAAGGGTGCAATTTATAGGTGGTGAGGGGGGAGGTTTGGGTAGGATTTGGAGGGAAAAGGGAGAGGGATTTGGAGGAAAAATGGGTGTTGGGAAGGGAGGGGACGAAAATGGAGGGAAAGGGAGGGATTGGGGGAAAGGAGGAGAACTTAGGGGAAATCAAGAGTTGCAGACACCGAACCAATTCGGGTCTCCACGACCGGATCGATTCGAGTCCTGAATTTTTTTTATTTTGATTTTCCATACCGGACCAATTCGGGTGCCCATGATAGGATCGGTCCGATTTTCAGAAAGGTTCTAGTTCACCTATGGGCTGGTCTAAACTCCTTCTATGACTTTCGGTTGCTCTGACTTATGAACCGACACCTGTATGACTTGATGGCCTCTACCCTCAATACTATGGATCTCAAATGCTTGCCTCGTAAAGCATGTTGATGCTCGAATTCCTCTCATCTTGTGATGTGATCCTATAGACTCCACTATCCTAACCTACTTACAGGTACTATACACAATAATTCACTCTATACACATCGGGGGTGCGACGACCTTTAAATTCAAGCTCATTTTACCCAGTAAACGGGGTCCGAGAACCAAATGGTGTCGATCTCTTCTACGCACGCCTCAACATATAGCTTTAGGTGCTATCCATCGACTTTGAATGCGTCCCCCCTTTGGGATCTTCCAATTCTACTGCTCTGTGGGGGAATACGCTCTTCATAACGGATGGATCAATCCATCGGGACCGCAATTTACCCGGAAATAGTTGAAGCCAGGAGTTATAGAGGAGTACCTTTTGTCCTGGTTGAAACACTTTTCGTCGAATAATCTTATCATGTGCTAGTTTCATCCGGGCTTTTATAATCTTGGCATTCTCATATGCATCATTGCGTATCTCCTCTAACTCATTAAGTTGAAGCTTTTGAGCTTCACCGACTTTGTCCATATCATAATTTAATCTCTTAATGGCCCAATATGCTTTGTGCTCTAACTCTACGGGGAGATGGGAAGGTTTTCCATACACAAAGCGGAATGGGGACATTCCGAGTGGGTTCTTATATGCGGTACGGTAGGCCCAAAGCGAATCGTTCAATCGAAGGGACCAATCTTTCTGGTTGGGATTGACGGTCTTCTCTAGTATGTTCTTGATTTCACGATTAGCCAACTCAGCCTGCCCATTTTTTTGTGGGTGATATGACATTCCAACCTTGTGAATGACACGATAATTTTTCATCAGTCTTCCAAATGGCTTATTGCAAAAGTGTGTGCCGTTATCACTGATTATCGCTTTAGGTTCACCAAAGCGAGAAAGTACGTGTTCGTGCAGGAACTTTATCTCCACTTTATTGTCATTGGTATTGGTATCTATAGCTTCAACCAATTTAGAAAGATAGTATACCTCGACTAGGATGTATAGGTATCCAAAATACGGAGGAAAAGGGCCCATGAAGTCAATACGCTAACAATCAAAAATCTCAATGATGAGAATCGGGGTTAATGGCATCATGGCTCGTCGGGTAATTGCTCCCATCCGTTGACACTTGTCGTAAGATTTGCAACAATTGTTAACATCCCGGAACATTGTGGGCCAGTACAAACCGCTTTGGAGAATTTTTAGCGGTTTTCTTTTTCACAAAAAGTGGCCTCCACATGCTTCCGAATGACAAAATTGGATGACTTTTGGATTTTTGTCATTCAGTACGCATCGTCGGATGATTTGATCAGCGCAATATTTAAAAAGGAATGGATCATCATAGAACATGCGCGACCAAGTAATGAACCTCTTCTTATCTTGTGGTGTCCAATCGGGAGGGACGGTTCCCCTAACAAGATAGTTCACTATATCTGCAAACTAAGGTAAATAAGAGGTGGCAAAGAGTTGCTCATCCAAAAAATATTCATCTATAGGTGTGGGATCACTAGGTATGTCCGACGAAATCTATGATAAGTGATCGGTAACGACGTTTTATACTCCTTTTTTTTCTTTAATGGAGAGATTAAACTTTTGTAGGAGTAGGATCCACCTTATGAGGTGCGTCTTTGCGTATTTCTTCGCAAGTAGATATTTTAAAATCGCGTGGTCGATGAAACAAATGATGGGGGAACTGATAAGATAGGACCGAAATTTGTCGAAAGCGAATACTACCGCTAATAATTCCTTCTCCGTGGTGGAGTAATTGAGTTGTTGTTCGGTAAGAGTTCGGCTAGCATAGTAGATGACATGAGCCTTTTTATCTTTTCTTTGGCCCAAAATAACCCCTATCACATAATCGCTAGCATCACACATAATCTCGAATGGTAAGGATCAATCCGAAGCTTGCATGATGGGAGAGGATACAAGCATGTTTTTCAGTGTTTCAAAATCACTTTGGCATGCTTTCGTCCACTCGAATGGGGTGTCCTTCATAAGAATATTGATTAAGGGTCTAGCGAGGGCGCTAAAGTGCTTAATGAACCTTATATAAAACCCCGCATGGTCTAAGAAGGAGCGCACATCTTTCAGCGATTTAGGTGGGGGTAGGTCAGCTATGACATCTATTTTTTCTCGTTCAACTTCGATCCCTTTCGATGACACGATGTGGCTGAGAACTATACCATCGGTTACCATGAAATCGGATTTTTCCCAATTCAGCACTAAGTTCTTTTCCACTCATTGGGCTAGTACTTTCTCAAGATTGGCTAAACATAGGTCTAAGGAGGTGCCAAAAACACTAAAGTTGTCCATAAACACATGTAACCCGCTCTCAACCATGTCACTGAATAAGCTCAACATGCACCTTTGAAAGGTCACTGGAGCATTACACAAGCCAAACGGCATACGTTTGTAGGCAAGCGTTCCAAAGGGGCGAGTGAAGGTCGTCTTCTCTTGATTATGTACATCTACCTCAGTTTTGTGAGATCTGTAATAACCATCTAGGAAGCAATAATAAGGTAGACCCTCTACTCTTTCAAGCATTTGATCAATAAATGGCAAGGAAAAATGGTCTTTTCGAGTTCTCGCATTGAGTTTCCAACAATTAATGCAAACGCGCTACCCAGTGGTGGTACGTTGGGAAACTAACTCTACCCTGTCATTTTCAATCACAGTCATGCCCCACTTCTTCGGGACGACTTTAACGTGGATCACCCACTTTCTATCCGAGATTGGGTAGATAATCCCGGCATCCAACAGCTTTATAATTTCAGTCCTCACCACATCTTTCGTCGTGGGGTTTAGCTGTCTTTGCATTTCTCTCGAGGGCTTAACGTCTTCCTCGAGGTGAATCTTATGGGTGAAAAGTAGAGGGCTTATCCCCTTTAAATAAGCTATACGCCAACCAAAATCACCTTGGTGCTTCCTCAAAATCTTTAACATATTACCCTCCTGCTCTTCATCTAAGTTAGGGGAGACAATAACAAGAAATGTCAAACGTTTTCCTAGGAAAGCATATTTAACATTGGAGGGTAGTTTCTTCAACTCAAGATTCGGGGATGTGTCACTAGAGGTCACTGTGTGTGCTTATCTTGGCGGTAACTCTTCGAATTGGGAAACCCAATTAACATATCTCGCATCCTCGTCTGATGCTCTCTTATAGAGTAAACCTCTCAACTCCTCTATCTCCATATCAAACTCAATGTAGGCTCCCTCACTCTCATGACTAGAACCTAGGAAAGCATTTAAGGCATCTCCACAGTAATTTTCCTCAAAGTGTTCTTCCATAATATCCTCAATTAGTCTTATCGCGTGAAGATCATCTTCTTCCCCTGCTTGTTGGGCTATGTTAAAGATGTTTATTTCTAAAGTCATATTCCCAAAAGTGAGTTGCATTTGTCCATTTCTAGCATTGATAACTGCATTAGCCGTAGCTAAGAATTGGCATCCAAGGCTGATGGGAACATAATTTTTTGAGGTGAAGGAGGGATCCGTGTCCCAAATGATAAAATCTACCGAGAAGTAGAAAGTGTCCACTTGGACTATCACGTCCTCAATTATACCCCGTGGTATCTTCACGATTCGATCCGCTAACTGTAGAGTGATCCTTGTGGGCTTGAGATATCCCAGATCAAGTTTCCTATAAATCGAATAGGGGAGGATATTAACACTTGCCCCCAAATCGAGTAAGGCTTTTCGAATTTGTTCTCTCCAATGGTGTAGGAAATGGTGGGGGCACTGGGATCTTTATATTTAAATGGGAGATCATTAAGAAGGATTGAGCTCACATTTTGTGCTAGAACCACGTTCTTTTTTACCTTCATCCTCCTCTTGACTGTCAATAAGTCTTTTATGACTTTTGCATAGGATGGAATTTGCCTTATCTCATCGAGGAAAGGTAAATTCAACTTTACGTTCTTAAGCACTTCTAGCACTTCTTCACTTATGGTTCCTTTATGGGGAGGAACAAATCTTTGAGAAAATGGCACAGCGGATGGTGGTTTCACTACTACATTGGGCTCACTAGTGTTTTCCTTTTCACTCTCGTTCAAGGAGATATCTTTGTCCTCTTTAGTGCCGGGAAAATTATCCATGTCTTTTGAAATTTCGAGTGGGGGAAGTGATAAATCAACAACTTGCCCACTGCGAAGAGTGATTATCGCTTGGCAATGCTCCTGATGTTCTGTAGATGTGGAACTTACGATATGTTGACCTTGGGGAGGTCTTTGGCCTTGGGCAGGAAACTTGCCCTTCTCTTGAATGCTCAATGAGGGTTTCATCTTGGAGATGTTTGCATTTATTTCGAGGAACAAGTGTTCATATCAATCATTGTTTGCACCTTGAGAATTTATTAATTGATTCATTGTATCCTCTAGGCTCCTCCATAGTGGAGCTACATATGGGAGTGGAGGTGGTAGTGCTTGTGGGTATTGAAGAGGTGGTGGAGGTGGGACAACCTATGAATGTGGGTTCATTGCAGCTTGTGGTTGCCCATAGTTTAATCAAAGATGGTTCCTCCATGAAGGGTTCTAAGAATTCCCATGCGGGGCATTAAAATTCCCTTTGAATCCTCCTATAGCATCCACCTTCTTGGTGTTTATGGCCTTGTAGGCATGCCTTTGTGGAGTGGCCCACCTCACAGATAGCACACACTTTTTCTTTCGAACCATGCATGGATTCGAAGATATTTCGCAACCGACCATCAAACCACTCTTTCATATATCTCTGAAACTGATCGAATCGGTTGTCTATTAAGGTATTGCTATCCAAATGGTATAGACCGGATGTAGTTTGATTGAGAGATGGTTGTCTAGGTCTATCTTGGTTGGGATCAGATGTGTCCCTTGCTTGAATAGTCTCTACGACATACTTAAGATGGGCCTCAGCGTCGCATGAGTTTAAATCCCAAAAGGGTCTTTCACACATTATTTGCACAAGTTGTTTAGAATCTATTGTCAACCCATTATGGAAGAAAAATATCACTAGGTGTTTGTCAAAATTATGATGGGGGAATGCGCTTACTAACTCTTGGAACAATTCCCAATATTTGTCAAAAGACTCATTATCGTGTTGTCTGAAAGCTTGAATTTGAGTCTTGGAAGAGTTGGTCTTGTGATGCAGATAGAATTTTGAGACAAACTTAGACTACATATCTCTCCAGTAAGTGATGGAGTTCGAGGGTAGAGACCATAGCTAGGTCTTGGCTTTATCCTTTAAGGAAAAGGGAAAAAGCATTAGGCGAACGACATCTTGCGTGCAACTTTGATCACCAAATGTGTCACATGCCTCCTCGAACTCACGAATATGAAATTATGGTTTTTCTGAATCCATTCCATGAAACGTAGGGAGAATATGTATCATCCCATTGTGAAAGTGGAACTGACCAGCAGTATACGAAAGTAAAATGCAACCAAGGGTGACAGTCCACTTAGGAAGGAGTAAGTCTTTCATGGGACGATATAGGAGATCTCCCTCTCCAGTACCGAAACTCGATGGGTCAGACATCGCACTCGCACTCTCTTTAAATGACTTTGTGTACTCACTCGATGTCCTAGATGTGTGACTCAAAGTTTGACTCGGGGTGTAGCTATTGATAGAGTGCTCGAGAGTAGGAATTGGAAACCAGAATTGTAGAACTCGAGGTGTGTGGTGGCTTTCAGATTTGTACTCAAAAATTGAATTTTTGTGGATTCTTATTGGACTATTGTGAGGAGTCTAAGTGTGTTTAGGATTTTGCATTTAAGGATTTTGAGAGATGATAAAAAAAATTCATTTTTTTTTAATTTTTTTTATGTTTTTGGATTTTCTTGGTCAAAGTTTTAGATTGACTTAATCTACCTAAGTCTACCTAAATCCCCGGTAACGGCTCCAAAAACTTGACGCGACCACAAATTTGTCTAGTGTGCGTACTATGTAGGCTCAAGTGCAAGCCTGTCGCTCAAGTAATAATTCGATAAGTCGGGTATCGATCCTCAGGGAAACATGACGAACGAAGTCGTAATGATATTGGAAAGACGAAGGTAACCTAACTTTGACTCTTAAAAATAACGAAAAGGTGATTTTGAATTGTGAAATGACTACAACTAAATGCAATTATGAAAAGATTAAATGCAATTATTCTAATTAACTAAGGACTGATGATGATTTAACTAAAACTTTAACTATAATATGAGAAAGATAGGTCGGGTTACAATCCCCCACACCCTAGTAATTCACTTCGTTGGATACTTGATTCAGAATTAAAACTTCAAATGAATCCGACTTTTTAATACTCCTAAGTATTACATATATGAGGGATCACAACCTGCACAGTACATAAGCAAAGGTTAAATTAAAGTTCGGTCTTTATTTCTCCTAAGTATTACATATATGAGGGATCATAGCCCTCACAGTATGTAAGCAAAGGTTGAATTAAAGTAGTATCATAGTAACTATGATACAATTCACCTAACATTTTATTTCCAACTTCTATTTCCACTAACATGAATTACATCGGGTGGGGCTCATACACCCCAACCTTTTAAAACTTAGCCAGACATATTGAAACTAGAAGAAAATATGTTTTGGAGGAAAGAAAACATTTTTTACTAACTATTGAAGAGGAAGAATAATGAAATTACTACTAAAGAAAGTAACTACTACAAATATGAAAGCAAGGATTGGAGTAAATTTACTTGGATTGCAAATTTGGAATCAAACTAGGGTTTTTATTATTTCTCCTCTAAACTAATTACAAAGCTTCTCTAAAAACGAATTAGCAGTCTCCTTCCTTCTGGGAGTTCTTTTAAATTAATATCCTACGTAATTTACAAGAGTTGGATTAATGCAAAACTCTAAGAAGAAGAAGATCATATCAAATATCGAGCACCGGATTGATCCATTAAGGTCATACCGGACTGGTCCGATAGACAATCGGGTTGATCCGTGTTTCAAATAAACCGGACTGGTCCGCTAAACATAACTCTTTATAGTTATTTTGAGGTCCGAACCAATCCATTTTTTTTGGGAAACTGGATCAAACTGCTAAACGTCTTCTTATTCAGTGATTTTGGACCCCAAACTAGTCCGTTTTTCTAGTAAATCGGATTGGTCTGGATAGTCTTCTCAACTTCTCTTCAAGTTCTCATCAAAATCTCGCATATTTGGGTCTTTATAACTTCTAATCCATAAATCAGATTGGGATGTCGTTTCTTCCAACGTGTTCATAAATGTGAGATCTTCGACTTTTATTTTGGGTCCTCAATCGCATTCCTGGTATAAATAATGCTTTTGCCCTTTTGATTCGTCTTCTTTCTTTTCTCTTGCTTCTTTCGGTTTCTTTCTTTCTTTCATGTGTTAAATACCTGCAAAATTAACAAGAAATACACGAAACTCAGGGTACTTGTTAGACGAAACTATTAGCCAAGATATGTGATAAACTAATTCATTTTACATTGTCCGAGGTAATAAAAGCGTCTAAATTAAGGGGTAATTTTGGAAGAATTTTTATGCCTAATCAAACCCCCCTAACTTAGAACTTTGATCGTCTCGAGCAACGTAAAAGAATCATCTTTATTTTTTCGTATTTGAGGATCATCTCGGACATCCATCTATATGATTTGGGAATCTTCAATTTGGTGTCCCTTTACGCTTCTTTGGATTTCTTCAGTCGGTGCTTCTAACAAACGTTCACAAGGCCCGTGTATCTCTTGGAGGTAATCTTTAAGTTCAATTTCCTCTTTATTTTATTGTAGTCCTTTTTATTTATTTTTCCTGATTCATGGTGTTTCACTCTGCAGACCTAGTTTTATGAGTTGATAGAGCACAATATGGGGTTGGTGTCCTTAAAGGCGTGCGAGATGGGAGTCTTTGCTAGAATGTATACGTGGAGGAATATGAACAGGCGTTCAAACCAATCCCTCTCTTTGAAGGATGTGCGGGTGTTGTTGAACACCCTAATGAGCAGCCATGTTAGGTTTTCGATCTTTGTCTCTTTATGAGTTTTTTAGAGTTTCTTCTTTTTTGTAGATTTTTTACTCTTTGTTGGGACACGGTGACCTTCTACTATTGGAGTATACCTTTAAGGGCCACAGGGGCTACGACCATGCACATGAAGATGAGGTAGTTATCGACATACGTGTTTGGGTATATCTGGTACTTTGGGGAAAGGGTGATACGAAAAATCATGGAGAGAGAGGTGTAGGTCCTACCATCAGCACCTCCAGAGTACATGAGGTGGGTGAGGGAGATGACTAATGAGGCAAGGGTAGCAGCAATGGAGGGAGATCCATATAAGTATTACACTGATATGATGATGGGCTACGACAATCTGAATTTCTTAGCTAGTTGGTTAATGTCATCATGCATATATGATGTGGTGAATATGCCTCCACCTGCAACTGGATTAGGGAGAGGTACCAGCGTACCGATGGCGTCAGCTCATAGTACCAGAGGAGACACGACTGTGGCAGTGGGGGAGGTTCTGCTTCTTTAAATTTCCACTCCCTCTTATCATTTTTGCTAAAGTAGCAGGGATGTGGGGTCAGTGCCTCATCACCCTCATATTACAATGGATGGGTCAATGGGTATTTTCGAGGATGCTCTTCGGAGTGAGATATAATCCTTTCTTCTTCTTTATTATTTTTCGTTCCCTGCTTCATTTTTTTCTTTACTAACTCCCTCGTTCTTAAAGTTTATCCGTGTGTCGACCACCTGGATTAGAGATATTAAAGATTGGATGGCGTCGATATTATCTTATCTGAGGAAGTCATACGGATCCTACTTGGTGCCGTTAGCCACATCTGATGAGAGTTCTGGCTCTAGGAGTGGAGAGTCTACTGCTTGTCGCATGGGAAAGTGTGTCCATTGCCGAGGTTAAAGGTTGGATTTTGAGGGATTCAGACTATGCCTCTATGTATCTTTTCTTTTTATTTCTTTTCTTTTTTGTACCTGCAAGGAAATGTAATGATTCTAGAAAGATATATATAAGAAATGCATTTTATTTTTGGTGTTATCTTGGTTGAACGACTTACTCTATATGCACTTTAATTTGTTGTTCTAGTTTTTCATTATTCGTAAAGATGGAGATAAAAAAAGAAAAAAAGGACTCAAAGTAAAAGGAAAATATTTATTTCAGGAATTATGTACAATGGAGAAAATATTTATTTCTAGGAGTGGAGAGTCAACTGCTTGTCGCATGGGAAAGTGTGTCCATTGTCGAGGTTAAAGGTTGGATTTTGAGGGATTCAGACTATGCCTCTATGTATCTTTTCTTTTTATTTCTTTTCTTTTTTGTACCTGCAAGGAAATGTAATGATTCTAGAAAGATATATATAAGAAATGCATTTTATTTTTGGTGTTATCTTGGTTGAACGACTTACTCTATATGAACATTAATTTGTTGTTCTAGTTTTTCATTTAATCGTAAAGATGGAGATAAAAAAAAGAAAAAAAAGACTCAAAGTAAAAGGAAAATATTTATTTCAGGAATTATGTACAATGGAGAAAATAAGGATTTTTCAAAGAGGAACAACCTGGAGTTTGCCTATTTCAACACAAATGTTTATTTTGGAAATTAATATGTGTAAAGGTGGAAATAAGGAATTTTACCAAAAATGCGAGGTTGTCGATCGGCATACACCTTAGCTTGCATATCGGCATCAGGGTCATGCCCAAATCACTCCCTTAACATTGATTTCACATTCTGCGTACTTTTAATACTTTGGGAGCAGGGAAACCGGTGTCTCTTCGAATGACTTGTTTTCTCTTGGAACATTTTTTTATAAAAGGGGGGCTTTGGAGGTGTTTTCATCACAATATTCATTTTTCTCTCTTTTATTGGTTTCTTCTTCTCTACTATGCAAATGGATCTTCTAGTGTCCGAGGCCTTTCTCGCCTATCTCGAGGATTTAAAGCCTTTGGTTTGCGCTAGATATTTTTGTGGCATAATCGTCCCATAGACTGCAACCTTCTATAAGCAGTGGTATAGTTATGATACCCTGAAGAACATGTTTTCTGATTCGACTTAGATGAGGTGTGTCCCTCCTATGAGGAGTTCTCTACTATGTTGGGTTTCAACCCCAATGTGGTGATAGATATGCCAAATTTATCATGTTCTCCCTAGGTGTCTTTGGTGGAGTTTTTTCCTATCTCCTATGCAACTGGTTCATAGAGGAAATATTGTCGTCGCGGCAGTCATAAAATTACATATGTCGGAGGTATTTTTCTGACAATGGCTTTCCCGAAGCTGTAGCCCAGGTTTTGACTACTAGGATTTTGTTAATGATGTGTGACCTTCAAGTAGACATGATAGCGTTGTGGTTGTCCCACCACTATAGCCCTATGGTAATGGTGTTATAGGAGACTTTGAATATTTTGAATTCCTGAAAGGAAGGCCGGGCTTGCTTTTTTCAGGGGATCCCTGTCACATTGTTCATATGGCTTTCTGAGAGATTATGCCTGGAGGCCCCTCTTGAGTACCCTCTGTCGGGTGTTCCCAATTCTTTTACTAGTTCCTTCTTCAGCATTGTCCCGTCGACAGAGAACTACGGTAACAGGCTTATAGAGCACGGGGCCTAATACCTTCACTTGTATATACCATGGTGGGGGAACTTGTACCCAGTTTTGTAGTTAGGGGAGTACCAATATGATATGTTAGTTGGTCTTACGAGACTTCCATCTACTTCCCTTGGAAGCTTTTGCGTTAATTAGGATGGGATAAGATTGTACCTCCCTTCATAACCAATTACCTCCTTGCAGAGCACTTGACTGAGTCCTTGATCAGGATACCGGGGCCTCTATGGCCATGTTTGTGATCTTCTACTCGTCCATCACAATCTGTTCCAAAGGCTAGGTATGTATTCGAGGATTATGTAAAGTGGTTATACAACATGTGGTTGGATATTTTGGTGGAGATGAGTAAGAAAATATGGCTCTTCACGTTTGATACCATGGAAGAAGGTGTTGCGATTTTTTCAAAGCTCATTAACGCATATCATTGCATGGAGCGTGTCCGGAACACTAATCATGAGTGGGAAACCTGAGGCTATCTAGGAGAAAATAATGATAATGAGGTGAGGCCATCTGGTAGCTGAGAATAAGGTTTTGAGAAGCTGGTTTTGTGTTTGTGGAAAATTTGTGTTTGGGTAGGTGTTTTGTTATGTTTTTTGTATTTTTTTTGTGAAGCTTGTTTAATAGACGGGAAATGTAATTTATATGATGGTTATAAGGGGAGTGGTTTGATTTATTCCTATTGCTTATATTTCATGTAACAACTATATTCCTGATTCAATAAAAGAGAAGTAATTTTGACATATTTTACTGTGAAATTTCGTATTTGAAATGTCTATACCAATCACTAAGGCATACATAATCATTTTGTTCGTTTAAATAATGAGATGGACATAAATTCTCGAGGAAATAAAATAATAGTATTTTGTGAGAAAGAAAGAATCGTGCCCATGTGTGCTTTATAGGTTGTCTACGTACCTTTATAGGTTTTGAAAATTCATGAGCTTCATTTTGAAAAAGGTGTCTTAAGAGCATCAGATCCCACGAAATCCTAATTAGGGGAAATGAAGAGATTTTTTCAAGAATAAAAAAGGGATGCGAAGAGTCATAGAACAATGAGATTTCATATTACGGGTAGAACTTTTTGACACAATCCAGGTTAACTGGACACGCCATTTCTTCTCCGTCGAGATCTGTGAGCATAGCGACACTGTCTGATTGGATTTTATTTTCCAATGAGGTTTAATTTTTACCTATGATCCAAGATGGATTCTACGATTTCTTTGAGGGAAAGATCTCCTTCTTGGACATCGCGATCCTTGATTTTCCAGTTAAATGATCGTGCGATCCAACGATGGTACCAGTGTATGTGGTAAGGATATTTTACTCTCTTTTCTTCCTCATATAGGATCTGATGCTAGTCTTACTCACTGACCTTCCTTTGGAGCATGAGACGTAGAGAAGGCATTTCTAGTTCGATGGGGAGAACTGCCTCCATGCTATATACTAGAGAATAGGGGGTAGCCCCCTGTGTGTGTCCTGATAAAGATGCATTATCTCCTGAGGGCATATGGTATCCGGTCGGCCCAGTCTCTATAGCTTTCATTCATCTTGTTGATGATGGTTTTGAGGCTCTTAATGGTAGCTTCGACAACGCCATTGTTTTGTGGTTGGTTGGGATAGCACTTATGTCTTTGGATTCCATACTCATCAACTAATTATGTGACCTCAGCTTTGAATTGGAGTTCAATGTCTAATATTAACTCATGGAGAATTCCATAGTTGCAAATGATATTCTTTCTCATAAATTTAGTCACTTTTTTACATTAAGTACTGTCTGTGACTCGTTTTAGACCCATTTTCTGAATTAGTCAATGGCAACTAAGATGAACTTATACAACACCCCACGTAAAACACGAGGTGATACTATGATTAAAAGCAAACAAAATCCTCAACAATTAGTATAGAGCATCTATATTCCACAAAAATAAAAATAATGAATCAAACAATTTACACATCCAAAATAATTACAATTAAATTCCTTGCAAAAATAAACTAAAGTCTCCAAAAATTACACTACTAAGATACATCAAAAATAATAAAAATCATATTATTTTCATGCGCTAAAATACTCCAAACAATCCATAGCGTCCAAAACCAGACTAACATGCCACTAAAAGAAAAATATAGGAAAGTACACAATATTACAAGAGTAAATGCTCAAAAATAATAATGGTGAATAAAGCGCAACAATACGAATCCGCATATACGAATCAAATGCCATACTCAATCATTATACCAATTTTAATTTTTCAATAACACATCAATGGGAACCAGGCCTCACCTCGCCCAAGCTTCATAAAGCCTCATCATGGCTATTGGACTTTTGAACTATTGGTCGGTGCCCATTTTTCGTTCCATATAAAAATCTCATGAGAGGATGCTCTTTAACAAATACAATATCTCAGCAAATCAATAGTTTAGACTCCAAAAATATCTCATAGTATTCCAATGAATACCATAATTCAACATTAGTGCAAATAATAAATGACACAAACGGAATACTCTCGAGAGAATTTAGGAGCGTATTGTGTAAGTCCCGCACCTAAAATCATCATATGAAAGCCATAAAGATTATACCCAAAATTTTGATCACACTATTTCATTCCTCTCATGAAAACAATCAAAACTCACACTTGAACAATATTGAGAAAACTCAATTGATCTTGACAAATATTGAGTTAAAAACTTGAAGGAAATTGGGGAAAATATTTCTAGATGATAGGGAAATATTTTGGAGAAGTCTTCTGGAGGAATAGTTGTAAAAAAAGCTATATGAAGAACCCAACCACGGATTCATTTTAATTCATAATGATTAGGAGTTCTAATGCTAATTGAATTTTATTTAAACTAAAAAAAATCCCCATTAGTCATGGCCCAGAACCGTGACAACCGTTTTTTTTTAATTCCCATTTTGACTCTGATTTTAGTTTCGATTAAAATCCTACTTTTCAATAGTAAAACTCAACATTTTTAATTAATAAAAATTAATAAATTCCAAAATTTTATTTTACTCAAAAATTTTGAATTAATTTAAAAATTATGGATTGTTACAATTTGTGCCCATTAGAAGATTTTGGGAGTGACCTTTCTAATGATGTCTATACCATAGGTAGAGAAGGGTTAGGGATAGATCATATAGTACCATTCTTAGGGAGGCAAGTGTTGTACGTTAGCAAACTGTTGGCATTTGAGTGATTTCCAAACATAGGTAGTACAGTCTTAGATCATGGTGGTACAATAGTACCCTCGACGAATGATTTTCTTGGAAAGCATGTGGTCGTTCATATAGGGCCTGTATGCCTCGTCATGGATTTTCTACATCATTTCTTTAATTTCAACCCCTGTTATGAAATGCAAATGAGTTCCATCAAAATTTCTATTGAAAAGTTCTTTATCGTAGATGATGTACTGGGCAATCATTTTGCGAAGGGTGCACAGTCTTTCTTGTCTGGATCTTGGGGATACCTACCATGTTTGAGTAGGTGTTAAATGTCGTAGTATCATGATACTACCATATTAGAATATTATTTGGTGACGAGTTTGATGTGACAACAGCAGGTGGGTGTAGCTTGTTTTTAAATTAGAAAGAGGGTTCATTGTTATTCCTATAGGCATTTCGACCATATAGGCCAAAGTTACTAGTGAGTCATATAGGTTATTCTTCGTGCAATGGAGGTAATAGAAGGAAACATCATTGAAGTGGGAGGAAATCTATTTTATATTGGCGTTGAAGGGTATGAGCTTCACGTCTTTAACTTTCCTTTTCCTGAGAATTTATCTGATAATGAGGGTAGAGTCCCAATAAACGTCCATGTGCTTGATTCTTTTCTCGAGGGATATATTAATATCTACATTGTATGCCTCAGATTCTATCATATTGTTGGTGCAAGGTAATTCCATCTTAATGTCAATGGGGGTGTGAGAGTCGTCAGGAGAAATTAGGAGTATCCTAATACCATATCCTTTCTTGTTGGAAGCTTCGTCGAAGAACAGCTACCACCTAAGGTCCACTTAAGAGATGGAGAGGATGTATTTGAATGGAAATTAGGATACCCAAACTTCAGTTCCTTCCATTGTATGATCGAAAAGGTAATTGTAGATGGCCCTCCCCTTCAAGGATTTATGCGTGACATACACAGTGTCGAACTCTGATAATAATATTAGCCAGCGAGACATTTGGCTTAATAGAGAGGATTACTTTAGCAAGTATATTGTAGGATTCATTTAGTATACCAGTCTGATGGGAAATGCAATTATGTAGGGACATAGTTTTTTTGACCCAGACTAAGTCGAAAAACCCCTTCTCTAAGGTAGTGTAGTTAACATCATACTCGACTAGATTTACTAGTATAGTATATCTTTCTCTTCTTGTGAGATTACTTAATGTAGTAGGCTAGACAATCCCCTATTATATTATTAGTGACTGTGGCCATCCCCGATCCTCGCGGCGGGCGAGAGCTTAAGGATCCTAGGTCCTGCGCGTCCCTCTTGGGAGCGCTTCGGCCGGCGTCATTGATGAGGTGAAAAATGTAGAGAGATGGAGTCACCAGTCTATTTTACTCAAAACAGGCAAAAAAAAGGGAGCCATCCCGAAGGAAAACATCTAAAGACATATTGATGCATACGAAACTAAAATTATTCGAAAAGGGTCAGAAGGCTAAGTTACGAAATGGGAAGGTGTTAGGCACCCATTTCGCCCTTACGGTCTCTCTCATGGGTTTTTCTATTTTTCCTATGATATGTGTGCATGTGTATATGTAGTGAATATAGGACTCATCGACTTGTACCATGGAAGAGATAAAGCGAGTCATCCGTAGGAATGTAAAGATAATATTAGAAAATAAGATTTGTGGGATCATCCATGCGTTGATCGTTATAATGGAACGATAATGTATGTGGAATAATACGTCACCGAGAACATATATATATATATATATATATATATATATATATATATATATATATATATATATATATATATATATATATATATATATATATATATATATATATATATATATGTAATCTAAGAGAATTGAATGTACAGAAAATATAAAATGGGACAAAGAGTAAAAAATAGGACTCGAGTCTCGGGTTTTACCCCGAGACGCCTCATAGCCTATAGAGGCATCAAAGTCCACCTAGTTCGTACGCAAAATGAGGGGTGGGTTTATCCCATAAATCCAATCGGCTGATTCTCTTATTTGTATATGTGTGTGTGTGGAAAAAGTGTTTTAGTTGTGAGAGAAGTGTAAGAAAAATGTGAGAATTCCCGTTTGGAATTTATGAGCAAACCCTATTTTCTTATTTTTTTGGGTTTTTTATTTATATGAAAATAAGAGATATGCAATAATACTAAATAAAAATTATATTAGGATATGTGAGATGGGAGAATAAAAGTGCTAAGTAATAAAACAAGTTAATATGAATTTATGGGAATTTATGGAGAGAATTGAGAAAATTGTACCTTCTTTAAGATCTTGAGCTTGAGCTTGATCTTGAATGTTGGAGAGCATCCCTTTCACTTGGATGATGATGGAGGGTAGTGAATTAACCAACTTTGATGAAAAGGATTATAAGAATTGAAAGTTGGAAAGGGTTTTGGATGTGGAAATCACGCTGACTTCGAGAGAGGTTTTCTGGATTTGCTGAGAGTCATATGTTTAAGATCTGGGATCTCCTTTGCAATGAGTACATGGCCTCCTTTTTATAGGACCAAGTCATTTTTGATTGGCATATCCCTAGTCTTGCCAATCGGCAAGTGTGTTTAGGCACACTGCCGATAGGTAGGGTCTAGGACCTGCTATTTGGCAGTGTTTTTCTGGCCTTTTTGAAAAATCGATTGCAGAGTGCAAACCATTGATCTGAATTGTCTATGGGGCATACCATTGGAAAGGTAATTTAGAGACCTTCAAAAGTCCTTTAGATCACTCCCGGGTTTGGAAGCGCTCGTCGATCCATTGGATGGGGAATCATCGGATGCAAACAGATCGTTCATCCGCATGGTAAGTCTGAATTATGCATGGGGAAGATCATTGGAAATTTTAGGAGATGTAATTCGACATTCCAAAGAGCTTGACCCAGTTCAAGGAGTTGACTTTGGCCAATCGGGCCCTAGAAGCATTTGGTGACCTCTTGGAGTAAAATAGATCATTCGTTCGTACTGTAAGTCAGAATCACGCATGGAATGGACCATTGGAAAGGGGTTTTAGTGCCTTTTGAAGATTCATTCAGTCTCGATCGATCTGAAGAGCTGACTTAGGTCCAACGGAGCCCAGGAGCATCCGGTGGCCTCTAGATTTGGTTTCGGGGGATACGGGTCATTTGTCCGCATGGTAAGTAGGAATCACGAACGGGACGAACCATTGAAAATGAGATTAAGTTTCCTTTTAAGATTCATTCAGTATTGGTCAAGCTAAAGAGTTTGACCTTTTGGTCAAACGGAGCCTAGGAGCACCCGATGGCTTCTAGGTTAGTTCTCGGGTTATGACCTAGGTTTATCGTGATGAAGGGAGGTGCTAGGGACCTAAGGAGAGTTTAAGGGTTAATAGAATGGGGTATCTATAGAGCAATACTACGGGTGAGTTTGGAACAAACAATATCCATCGAATAGACACTGCATAATGCTTTTGAAAATAGGATGACCAATTTAGAGGGTCAAGGCCGATTCTGAGGACCTGGGGGTAAGGATGACCAATTCATAGGTTCAAGGCTTATTCTAAGGACCTAAGGGGAGAGTACTAGGGATGGAAAGGTTTAGCTAAATTCCTAAAGAGATGCTGGGGATGATCGATTCTGTGGGTCGAAGCTAATTCTGAGGGCTTGAAGATGAGGGTGACCAATTCTGTGGGTCAAAGCCAATTCTGAGGGCTTGAAGATGAGGGTGATCGATTCTGCAGGTCGAAGCCAATTTTGATGGCTTGAAGATGAGGTGACCAATTCTGCGGGTGGAAGCCAATTCTACGGGCTTAAAGATGAGGTGACCGATTCTACGGGTCGAAGCCAATTCTGCGGGCTTAAGGAAACAAGGATGACTAATTCTGTGGGTCAAAATGAATTCTACGGGCTTAAATTGAGATGAACAATTCTTCGGGTCAAAGCCAATTCTGTGGGCTTAGGTTGAGATGACTAATTCTGTGGGTCGAAGCCAATTCTACAGTTCTGCAGGCTTAAGTTGAGATAACCAATTATATGGGTCGAAGCCAATTCTGTGAGCTTAGGTTGAGATGACCAATTTTGCGGGTCGAAGCCAATTCTGTGGGTTTAGGTTGCGATGACTAATTCTGCGGGTCGAAGCCAATTCTGTGGGCTTAAGTTGAGATGACCAATTCTGCGGGTCATATCCAATTCTGCAGGCTTAGGTTGAGCTGACCAATTCTACGGGTCGAAACCAATTCTATGGGCTTAGGTTGAAATGACCAATTATGTGGGTCGGAGCTAATTCTGCGGGCTTAGGTTGGGATGACCAATTCTACAGGTCGAAGCCAATTTTGTGGGCTTAGGTTGCGATGACCAATTCTGTGAATCGAAACCAATTCTGCGGGCTTAGGTTGAGATATCCATTTATGCGGGTCGAAGCCAATTCTGCGAGCTTAAGTTGAGATAACTAATTCTAAGGGTGAATGCCAATTCTACGGTATTAAGTTGAGATGTTCTCGGGGAACTCTATCGGGGAAGTTACCTTATGAATTTTATTTGAGCTGGGGAGCCGATGGCTGGGGAAATCCTTGTGATTTTGGAGATTTTACAGAGGGATAGACAAAATTCCACTAGGGAAGTGATTAAGTGGTCCAGTTTTTGGACGTATTACTCGGGGAGGTCTGAGACCCTTGGGGAATAGGAGGTGATCCTTAGAGATCCTTTGGGGGTTTTGCTGAGAGGAGATTCACTTGGCTTTTGAGAGTTCCACCGGGGAACTAGGGGTTTCTCTTGGGGGAATGCAAAATTTTCTTGGCAAAAATGTTCTAAATCTTTTCGGGGATTTTTAGGAATTTTCTGAGGATTTTTTGGGAATTTCTGGGAATTTTTATATGAAATTTTAAGGGGGTGTCGGTCATCATGGTGCAGAGGGTGTCATTCGATAGTGGCACGGACTTTTGGACTACCTCGGGAAGGTAAAGGGGTAGTGTCGATCAGTGGTTGGGGGGTCAATGCCGATCGGCATGACCCTTGGCATCCTATATAAAGGGGGAGAATTCCATTCATTTTCACTGCTTCTTGCTTTCTTTATGCGATTTTACTCTGTAAATTGTTCTAGCATTCCGATCTCTAACAAATGGCCGCCTTTGTGAGCACTGCAGTACATAGGGAATGGTTGACTATTGATGACTGGGAGGACGTGGCGTGGAGGGCCAGGGCGCCTCTTGCTTTAGGGAGAAAGAATTCCTTTGATGAATTCGTACCGGTAATGGATGAGCGGACCTTGCTATGAGAGCCGTCGCATTATTTCTCTTCGAGGGCGGTGAGCCCCTGCGGTTATGTAAGTAACCTGACTTTTGGCATTATTCTCTTTTTTCTTGGTGATTTTTCCGTCCTTCTTGAATTTTTGACAAAGTTTCTGCTTTTAACAGTCTGATATCTCTTTGAAGAACATGTGTGCCCATAGGACGACGGGGCTTAAGGGTGTCTGGGAGCATCTTCCACATGTGGTGCATTGGGTGGTATCATTGCGAGTTTTGGGAGGTTGGCATCTACGCTGGATGAGATGCCCCATTCGATAGCGGTCTTATGCGCTCTGGGGGAGAGATTGTGGGATACTACCCATACTTTCCATTTCAACTTTGGGGAGATGACCGTGACTCGCATAGACATGCAGTAGCTGCTGGGGCTGGATTGTGATGGACAACAGATAAAGGTGGATCGCTCCCTGCAGGTCAGGTCAGAGGCAGGGGCGACGATTGGTGACGTAGGGAGGATAGTTTCTGGGGATTCCATCTCACTATCCTTACTGATGACGTTTTGTTGAGTAGGGTGGTTGATGTGGAGGACGAGTTGTGGGTGAGCCAGATGGCCCGATTGTTCATATTGTTGGTGCTGGGAGGTTTCATGGTGTCATCGAGCAACGACGTCGTCCATTTGTGCTTATTTCCATACTTGAGGATGTTTTTGAACATCCTTCTCTATGATTAGGGGAGCCTGACTTTGGTTACCCTCTATTTTTCTTTGGATGCATTCAGTCGGTGCTACCGACAAACTTTTACTGGAGCCACGTATCTTCTTAAGGTATTTTTTAGTTTGCGCATTCTCCTTTCATGCATTCACATTTTCCTTATGCATCTCTTTTTTATTGTGAATTCTTATCTTTAGAAGATGTGGTTCTATGAGGTGATTGGGTGCAATACCCAGATGATTGCCCTAAAGGACGAGACTATTGGGGACTTATGCCGATTGTATCGATGGCGGAAGGCCAATCGACAGTCGAAGGGATCTCTTTCTTTGGAGGCGGTGCGTCAAATCTTGAATGGCCTGACTAGTGGTAGGATAAGACTCTTTCCTATTCAATCTTGGTTTTTGCATGTTCTGATTATGTATTGACTTATGCCTACTGGGGATTTTCAGGTGACTTTTTACCCTTAGGGGATATCCATTCAGGATACGGGGGCGACTGGGGTGAACGCGTAGATGAGGCATTTGCTGGTGCATGAGTTTGGCCATTCTTAGTATCTTGGGTAAAGGGTGGTTCGGTAGATTTCCAAGGAGGAGGTTATGGTTCCACCTGCATAGCCTCCTACGTCCATGAGGCAGGAGCGGCTGTTACCGGAGGATAAGAGAATTGCGATGATAATCAGCAAATCCTACCTGTTGTATACTGATACGGCTGCACCGTATGACTATATGGACTTTTTGACGATCTATTTGATGGCGCCCGACATATATGATGCCTTGACTTTCCCTCCTGCGAGTTTGAGTCAAGCGGTGGGGTCTTACCATAGCGGCGGTGATTCATCGATGTTGGCGGTGGTGGTGACTTCAGATGTTCCCTTCGTTCGATTGCATACTCCTTCATACAATATTTTCCGGATTGATAGAGGGATGGTCCCCATGTTTCACCGTCCTCGTGCGATGGATCCAGGGGAACTGGATTTGACAGAGGAGGTTCTTCATCCTATGGTATACCTTTATGCTCTTTTCCTCTTTTTGATTTATTTTTTGTTTTGATCTTTTGTGCTTTGATACTCATTTTGCCTTTTACTTGTAGCAAGTTCGGGTGTCGACCACTTGGATGAGGGACATTAGGGACTTGATATCTTCAGAGACTACCCATATTCGGGATGCGGTCCCGGTTCCTTCTTGCTTGGTGTCGTCTACTTCATTCGGGGAGGACTCTGGCTCGAATAGCGGTGGTGCGTCATCTCGCCATAGGGTAAAGAGAGCGCATCGCAGGGGTGGAAGCTCTTAGAGAGAGGGAGAGAGAGAGAATGTGGGTTCGGGCTGAGTCCCCTTTCTTTTGATTTTCTTTTGCCTCCTGCAAAATTTGATGTAACACAGAAGAATATATATATGCAATGCAATGGGTTTTTTTATTATCTTTTGTTAATGGTGAATGCATGCACATGCGCTTTTACTTTGCTGCTGAGACCGTAAAAAGAGATATTTTTGGTATTTGGAGGAAAGTATTTAAAAAAGAGAAATTATATAGGGGTGGAAGAGGAGTTTTGAAATTCTGTTTGAGAATATCAATTTATTTTTTATTGAGCTTCTGATTTTGACAAAAGAGGAAAAAGGAAAATTTCCAAAAATAGGGGGTTGCCGATCGGCAAGACCCTTGTCCTACCTATTGGCAGTCAAGTCCAGTCCCATCAATTCAAAGCTTTGACTAGTGCCCTCTTCGGCCTCTTGTACTTTGTGGGGTAGGATTTCCTCCAAATTTCTGCAGGGGTCATGTTTTTTGTAAGGGTTTTCAAGTATAAAAAGGGGTAAGGGCGAAGTGTTTTCATCACACCTTCACGTTCTTACATACTTTCCTACTATTTCTTACTCTTGCAAGATGGCTCTCCCTATGAGCATTGAGTTTGATAACTACCTCGAAGCCTTGGAAGCAATGTACTCTTATAATGTCGACTATAATGCTTTCAATATGCGTCGAGTTTCTCTGTGGTGCAATCGTTCCATTGAGTGGAACGTGTTGATGGCGGGGGTACAATTTTGGTACCCCAAAGACCATGTATTCCTCTTGGGGTTGGATGATGTTTGTCCTACCTACAAGGAATTTTTTGCCATGTTGGGGATAAATCACAGTGTTCCTGTAGCTCTTCCTGAATTTTTCTGTTATCCCAGGGATTTGTTGGTCAAGTTTTTTCATATTTTGCCTTCGGAGTCTAGACCACTGGTTGCTGGGGGAATGATCTCCCTTTCGGTGGTGTTACAGTTCGTGTATTTGCAGGAGGTTGGCAATGTTGGATACGCCGGAGCAATTGTTCTAGGATTAGTATCAAAATTGCTGCTGGCGACCGGGGAACTGCTCGTGAACACATAACTTGCAACCATTACTTCATGGATGTCATACCATCACAATCCTGCGGTAGTGATATTGGCGGAAACTTTGAATGGTCTGGATGCCTAGCGAGAAGGTCGTTCTAACTTCTTGAGGGGAAGCCCCGTGATGCTGTTCATGTGATTGTCTAAGAGACACCGCCTGGTGACTCCTCCGGAATACCCTTTGTCGGTTGTACCCACCATCTTTTGGCACTATTTCATCAGCGTTGGCCTGGACATCGAGTTTGGAGAATTGGTTTATGGAGCACGGGGATCTAAATCTGTGCTGGTCAATACCATGGTGGGGATAGTCACTGCCTATTATGGAGGTCGGAGAATACCCATATATCCGGTTGGTTGGTCTCAGACAGACCTCTTTCTATTTACCTTAGCGGCTTCTACGTCAATTTGGCTGGGAACAGGTCGTGCCACCTTGGACACTAGACTTCTTTCCGATAGAATATTTAACTGAGTGTCTGCGCATGCAGCTTGGCTTTATGTGGGAGAATCGGAGTCCGTCGACTTTCCTTCTCAGTCTGTTGGGAGATTTTGGCATATCCCTAGGGATTATATGAAGTGGTTATGGAGGAGAGTGGACAGCAAGATGTTGGCAGTGGAGACTGTACAAAGGTGGCTTGTCTTATCTGATACCATGGAAGAAGGTGTGGTAGTTTTTTCGGAGCTGGTTCGGGCTTATCGGTCCATAGAGAGTCTGTGGCACTCTGTTCAGGCAGAGTAATCTTGGGGACCCCAGGATGCAGATGATGATGACAGAGCGAGCTCCTCTGGTAGCTGTGGATAGGACTCTTGGAGAGTTTATTTTGTAATGGGTTATAAATGTGGGGATTTTATTTTGGCTTTTTTAGGAAGGTAGGGGGAAGGGAGTTATATGTTCCCTTTCTCATGTAATTTGTACTGTAATTTCTTATTAGTGAAATAAAAAAGTTTTTGATCATCCAGTTGTGCCTTTTGATGAGTTTTGTGTTTTTAAATTATCTATACCGATAGCTAAGGCATACATAATCCTTTTGTTCAAGTATATGTTAGAATGGACTGTTGTTCTCGGAGATAAGAAAAGAATAGTATTTTGTGAAAAAGACAGGGTCGTTCCCATGTAAGGTGAATGAGCTACCTACGTACCTCTGGGGTTTTGAATATTTCTAAATTGTTTGAAAATGTTTTTGCATAGGATCAGGCCCACCTAGTTTTGGGTATAGGGAAATGAATATTTTTTTTAATAGAATGGAGATGAGAAAAGTTGTAGCGCGCCGAGATTTCGAACTAGGGGTGGAATTTCTTGAGATGGTCCGGTTGGCTGGGCGATCCATCTCCTCCCCATCTAAGTCGGTGAGCATAGAAGCACTACCGGACAGGATCTTCTTTACAAGGTATGGACCGCTCCAATTGGGCTTGAATTTCCCTTTGGGGTCCTATATGGGTTCTATTATCTCTTTGAGGGATAGGTCCCCTTCTAGGACACCACGGTCCTGGACTCTCTTATTGAATGATAGTGTTATTCGATGATGGTACCCTTGTATATGGTATAGCGCTTTTAATCTCCCTTCGTCTAGGAGGGTCAACTCGTCAAGACGGCTTTGGAACCAGTCTTCTTCACTAACCTTGTTTAAAGCATGATGCACAGTGAGGGTATTTCCAGATCCACGAGTAGGACTGCTTCCATGCCGTAAACTAGAGAGTAAGGGGTAGCCCCAGTAGAGGATCAAATTGAGGTTCGATATCCCCATAGGGCGTACGGGATACAATCGGCCTAGTCTCGACAGCTTTCGATCATCTTATTGATGATGGCCTTGAGGTTCTTGTTGGCAGCTTCGACTGCACCCTTGGTTTAAGGCCGGTAGGGAGAAGATTTGTGTCGCTGAATCCCATACTCGTTGACCACTTATGTGACTTATGCCTCAAAATGCAACCCGTTATCTAATACTAGCTTGTGCGGGACCCCATATCAGTAGATGATGTTTTTCTTGATGAATTTGGCCACTTTCTTGGAGTTCAAAACTGCATATCACTCGGCTTCGACCCATTTGGTGAAGTAATCAATGGAAACTAGGATGAACTCATTCCCGTTGGAATCCTTTGGTGTAACTTTCCCAATGATGTTGATACCCCAGGTGGAGAACGGCCAGGGAAAAGTCATATTGTATAATTCACGCAGAGGTAGATGCTGAAGGTTGGAGAATTATTGGCATTTGAGGCATCTTCGGACATAGGCGGTGCAATCCTGGGTTATGGTGGTCCAGTATTAGCCCTGTCGGATGATCTTTTTAGCAAGCATGTGACTGTTCATGTGGGGTCCGCATTCCCTGCTGTGGATCTTGTGCATTATATTTTCAATGTCAGCCCGTGCGATACAGTAAAGATGAGTTCCATCGAAGTTCCTTTTGAGCAGTGCTTTGTGACAGATGATGTACTGGGTAGCTAATCTTTAAAGGGCTTCTCGATATTTCTTGTTGGAACCCTCGGGATACCTACCATACTTGAGGAGGTGCCAGATATCATAGTACTAGCAATTGTCTAACTCAGGATCTTCTGTGGTGACGAGATCAATGTGGTAGAAGTGGGTTGGTTTGTCTTGATTTTAAATAAGGAAGGGGGATATTGTGATTCCTTTGGGCATGTCGACCATGAAGGTTAAGGTAGCAAGGGCGTCGGATAGGTTATTCTTTACTCGAGGTAGGTAATGGAAGGTGATGTTTTGGAATTAGGAGCCTAGTTCTTCTAAGTGGTCATGGAAGGGTTGGAGCTTCTCGTATTTAACTATCCATTTTCTAAGCACTTAATCGATGATGAGGGAGGAATCCCCGTGGACGTTTATGCATTGAATACCTTTCTTGAGAGAAACTTTGAAGCCTATCGTGCATGCCTCGTATTTAGTCATGTTATTGGTACAAGGGAAATCCATCATGATGGCGATGGGAGTGTGGGAGTCATCTGGGGAGATCAGAAGTATCCCAATGCCATATCCCTTTTTATTGGCAGTGCCATCAGAGATTATTCTGGGCAGTGGAGAGAATGTTTTCATCTGGTAATTCGGAGATCTAGACATCGATTTCATCCATGGGGTAATCAGCGAGGTAGTCAAATATGTCTCTTCCTTTCATGGATTTTTGTGTGACGTACACGATATCAAGCTCGGCTAGGAGCATCAACCATTCGGCCATTCAGCTGGACAAGGCGGGTTTCTCAAGAAGGTATTTGATGGGGTCCACTCGGGATACAGATTTGATGGGGAAGGCGATCATGTAGTGCTTCAACTTTTGGGTGACCCAGATAAGTGCAACACATGGATTTTCCAAAGCAGTGTAGTTGACCTCTTATCTGGTCAATTTGTGACTGGAATAATAAATGACTTTTTCTTTGCGAGAATCTTCAAGGTATTGGGCTAGCAAAGCCCCAACTGTAGTGTCAGTTATGGTTAGGTATATGATCAAGGGGAGACCAGGCTATGGTGGCATGAGTACCATGGGTTGGGTCAAAAATTATTTGATTTGGTCAAAATCTTCTTGGCAGGCAATTCCAAACCTTAGTTGAATCCTTTCAGAGGAGTTTGAAGATAGGTTCGCAGAAGGAGGTTAGCTGGCTGATGAACCGATTGATGTACTGTAATTTCCCAAGGAAACGTTAGACTTCTTTCTCTATTCGTGGATCTGGAATCTCAAGAATGGATTTCAGCTTGGCAGGATCTTCTTCTATCCCCTTCTCACTGACCATAAATCCCAAGAGTTTTCCCTTTGTAATGTCGAAGACGCATTTCTGTGAGTTGAGTCTCATTTGATATTATCGCAGTCGTTCGAAGAACTTTCGGAGAGTGGGAACATGACCTTATCTAGTCTTGGATTTGATAATCATATCATCCATATAGACCTCAACTTCATTGTGAATCAGATCGTGCAGGATGGTTGTGGTAGCCCTCTGGTAGGTAGCCCCAGCGTTCTTGAGACCAAATGGCATAACATTGTAACAAAAGGTTACCCATGGGGTGATGAATGCATTATTTTCTTGTTGGTCTGGGTGCATTTTGATTTGGTTGTATCCAGCAAACCCGTCGACGAATGACTTGATAGCATGCCTGGCTGTGTTGTCCACGATCATGTCGATATTGGGTAACGAATAATCATCCTTTGGAGAGGCTTTGTTCAAGTCCCTGTAGTCTACACACATATGAACCTTCCCTCCTGATTTTGGCCCACACACTATGTTGGCTAGCCACATGGGATATTCGATCACACGAATGAAGCCCACGTTCAACTGTTTGACCACCTCTTCTCTAACCTTAAGAGACCATTCGGTGCAGAGCTTTCTCAACTTTTGTTTAACCGACTTGTAATCCGGGAGAGTGGGAATCTCATGCTGAGCTATTTAAGGATCAATGTCGGGCATATCATCATAGGACCATGCGAAGACATCCAAGAACTCCTTTAGCAATTCTTCGAGTTGTGCACGCTTATGCTCATTAAGGGTAGCCCCTATCCTAATCTCACGCAATTGGCTACTAGAACCGAGGTTACAACAGTCTCTTCTTCATTAACTTGAACACGATTATGTTTCTTATTATTAACCTTATTTAAATAAGTTAATAATTGTTCATTTGCAAAATCATCATCATCAAAAGTTTGATTAGAATCCAAACACTTAATGTAAGGCACAATAAGATACTCAAAATCTTCGTTTCTTTCATTAATAGGAAAAATAGCATTGAGAACCTCATCACAGGAGGACTCGATTACATTTGAACAAGGATAGACAACGGAAGAAAAATTAGGTTAAACATTAAGATTAAGGGGGACTTCAACAGGTAGAACTGGCGCAGCATGCCAGTTGAGGGGAGGTGTATCAGCAGATTTAATCAATTGGGATGGATCCGATGATGTAGTGCCTGAGTGAACCATTCAAAGTGTTAGCCCTAGTGTCTGTAAGTTGAAGGAATCTTTGGAGTCACTTTCCTCAGTCTCTTCGGTATCTTTGATGAGCAGTTATACATGGTGTTGGGAACTTTCGTCCCATGGGTAGCTGTCTTGAAAAAAGATCTCCATTATGGGCTTCATCTTCTTATTTGTATGGTCATACCATGGTTCTAAAAAGCCGCAAAAGGGGAAGTCTTCGTCCTCTTTGATGAATCATCCATTCAAGGAGTCACATGGGATAGTCTGGATGTAGTCTAGTCCTTTCTTTGGTCGAGACTGGCGAATCATTCTAAGCTCTTGTTTTGACAGTTAATACCCCAAACCACAAGAATGGAAAGCTTTCTTCAGTTCAATCGGCTCAAGTATACCTTGTTGTCTTTGTCCTAGCCCCGGTCCGGGCATGAAGTGCATGTTTCTGAACATCTGAATCACATTGATGTTTCCCCGAGTGTTGTATTATGGACAAATCCTTTCTTTGAAGTCATCCCCTGCCGGGAGTAGAGGTGGTTTAACTTAAAATTCTGATAGGGTCATCTCATTTGACCCATGTTGTATCTCGAGAATTGGACTGGTGGTACTTGCACCCTCGGCATTGTCATTATCGCCCAAAATGGTGATGACCAGTCTGTTGGTGAAGAACTTTAATTTCTGATGGAGTGAGGAAGACACATCCTTGATATTGTGGAGCCAATGTCGTCCCAGCAACAGATTGAAACAAGCGGGGATGTCAATAACTTGGAATTTGAAGACGGGGTTTATAGGTCCAGCCCCTATTATAAGCTTTATGGATCCCATCACCTCCTGATGGGTATTATCGTAGGCACGTACAGCAGCGGAGGTTGGGACGAGGTCTCTTTCTTTTATTCCTAAACATTTGAAGGTTCTTAGTGGTCAGACACTCAAGGCAGATCCATTATCGATAAGAGAAAGTGGTGCAACCTTCCCCATAACTTCGATGGAGATGTTGAGTGCATGATTGTGGTTTGGACCAATCTTTGGGATTTCTTCTTCGAAAAAGGATAGCATTAGAGTAGATGTCAAGGATTCGACCAAATTTACCGCTTCTTCTGGTGTGGTAAAAGGAGGAACTATGGGTCGAGTGAGCAACTTGATCAAAGCATTTATGTGCAACTGAGAAGACATGAAAAGCCCCCATATAGTGATGTTATCTTTAGTTTTCTTTAGTTGATCGATGATCTTGCTTTCCTCGATGGTCATTTCTGGAATAGGAAGTTTTTCAACTCCATTCCCTTTGTCATTGGCTAGTAGTGAGCTTGGGATATAGTAATGCCTCCTTGATCTGGTCATGTGATTTACTGAAGAAGGGAAGAACATGAATCTCATTTTTTCATCAACATCGGGTTTTTCTTCCACCTTGTTTATTTCTCTGAGAAGTTCTTCAAATGATATCATCCCACACATGTCGACTACCGGGCCAGTTTTCTCTGATGCTTGCTCTTCATTTGAATCTTCGAATTCTTCCCCCCATCTGGTGGCAACAATTCTGTCTTTCCATGTAAAGTCAATGCATTCCATAACTTCAACGACTTCTTCATACAGGTCTTCCCATTCTGTGGGGATATGTAATGGTTAAGGGACCAGGCGCCCTTGTAGCTTCAGAGTATCATGTAACTCAGTCATATCGCAAATATCGTTGGTTCGCCTAAATATCTCTGCTATAACCTGGAAAACATTATCTAACTGTAATACCCCGTATTTTCTGTGAAATTTATTTTTGGGATTAATTGAATTAAATGTGTATTAATTTGGAAATTAATCCGGATAAAAATATTAACGAGATGTGAGTTAGTATTTGATTATAATGTGTATATATGGCAATATATGAATATTGGAAATATTGAAATTGTCGTGAGATTTAAATACGACAATTTGGGAATTTTGTTGAGACGCGTGTGACCGCCGCGTCATGGTATATATTATTATATTTAAAAAGTGAATTTTAGTTCCATCACCCGTATGGTCATTTTGAGTGTGCCAACGCACCCGGAAGGGTCGAAATAGTCTGAAAACACTAGCCGGGGGTTAAGTTTGGGTTCTGGGGCATTATTGGGCCATACCGGTAACTTATAGGGGCATTTGGGTAATTTTGTATTTTTGGGAATTAAAAGTGATGAAAATTGGAAATACAAATCTGACTTCTTCTTTAACCCACTTAACCCACTAACTACACTAAGAGACTTAATGGGCTACGGGAGAAGTTGACATATAGTTCAACTTACCAAAAACCAAACACACCTCCATCACCTCCATTGTCATCAACCTTGGGAAGAACTTGTAGAGAGAGAGAGAGAAGGAAGAGAATTCTGCAGAAAGAGAGAAGGAGAACAACTTAGCTTTCAAGATTCAACACAAAATTCAGAGAAAGATTAAGGCAAGTGGTTTAAATTCATTTGATTCAAGCTATGCTTTTCCATGTTTAGGAATTTTCGAAATTAATCTTGGGAGATGATTTAGACCCATAAATTGGAAGTTAAAAGCTTGGAATTATGTTAGGGATTGCATGTAGTAATATTCTGGACGAAATTTATGTTTCTAAACAGAACCATTGATGATCTAAAAATGGAATTTAGAAGTAGTTTATTGATGTTCTTGAATGAGGAAGAAATCTGGAAATCTTTATGTAGTTTTGATCGAAAACAAAGCCTTCAAATGATGAATTATGGGATTTAGAATGTTAATACTGTTGTAGGATGATAGTATGATGATATTATAACCTTGTCTTAGAGTTTCATGCTTAAAAATGGTGTTTTGGGACGAATTAGTTACTGCAAAACGAAGCAGTCCGTAACCAGACCTGGTGCGTTCGATCGATCGATGTTCTTCAGTCGATCGATCGACCACCATCGATCGATCGAAGGTAAAGGTCGATCGATCGACCTTCCCAGAATGAGTAAATTTTTTCCCTAATTAAATTTTAATGGTGTTAATCCTTTAATGATATTATTGGAGACCTTGTGAATACCCTTAACCTTAAGGAAGACCAGTAGGCATGATTATGAGATTGGACCTTAATTGGAATTCAATTTGAGGAATTATTTTAAATTAATGAAATTCGTTATGTGAGATAATATTTGGGTTAATAGTGCAATTTGAATAAATTGATGAAATAAGGTTTGGGGCAGAAGTAAAGACCTTAGGTGTAAAGGTGTTATATGTGAGAATAATGGGAACTTAATAGTCTATTTGAGATAGGTTTTAAGTTTAAGGAAACTACGACGTGAGACGTGTCGACAATTTAATTTCTATATTATCGGGATACTTGAAATATATGAATTTGGAATAATGGTATAATGATGTAGAGTATACCTTTATTAATATTGAGATATCTAAGATGTGTGAATGCTTAGTATATAATTTTATGTGTATGACATACCTACCATACTTGCTATCATGGGAGGTTTACATTCGCTTAGGGCCTTCTTATCCTTGTGTTGCCCGGATTTAGATTGGTTACCTCGATGAACATAGGTCATTGAAGGACTTATTGGGATGTTAATAAGTTTGCTGATCATGGGAGCGTAGGTATGTGCGTAACCCATGTGATGGTGACTGTGTTCGCCTCCACTATTTGTGATGTTGTTATCTGAACTATTCCTGAGAGATTCGGAATCCGTGATCCTTATGTACGTGATGTACCGGGATGGATAGCAGAGTATGTGTGCACCGCAGCTTAGCCTTTGTGTGCTTGTATTGTATATTTATGATGTGAAAATATACGGTTAAATGAGAAGGAATTTACTACGTTAATTGTGAGTATAGTTATGGTAATGTTATGAAAAGATAAAAAGGGAACTTTTATCAATAAATGGTTTTGTTAATAATTGGGAATCCGAGAATTAAAGTAGAACTCTCTATTTAATTGTTAAGATTGGAAATTGAACGTGAACCGAGTAGAAGTGTTAGAAACTCTTTAGAAGTACTTAGTTATGAGTTAACACATTAATGGGTACAGGAACGTTAGGAGTGCACAGTTAGACGAGAGGTGAGTATCTCATGTGAGAGCACGTCCTAACATGTATTTTGCATACTGTTTTAAATGTTTTTAAAGCACTTGCAGGTTTTTAAAATATCTCCACATTCGGGCTCTGACCCGTTTGCTTTCAAATCTATTTTTTTGTAAAACCATTTTAGGTGCCCAGCCACAAGGACACCATGCATAGGATTCTCACTCAGATGACGAGCTGTAGCTTCTTGTGGAAGCTACAGGGATTTGCTTTTAGACGCTTATATCATTTGGATTCCATACTCAGTATTCCTCAGTTGTAGGGCATGTTTCCCAAATTCTATTATAGACATTTCCATTTCAGTTTTTTTTTCAGACTCTGGCATGTATTAATTCAATATTTAGTATTTCCTTACTTATTTCAGTTGTGGGATTTGTTGTGAGGAGTCTTTCCTCCAGATTTATTCATAGCATGTGTTGGTTATTCTATTTACTTCATTATGGTGAATGGTGTTATTATTCTTCATTACACTTATTGCATGTTAATCAGACTTAGATTAAAATTTGACAACTTACTTTTTAAATACTAGGTGGTTAGAAATAAAAAAAAAATGTTTTCGACAGTGATGCTATTAACTGAGCCAACTTGGCATTTTGAATTAATTTAATAAAGGAGTAGCTACCCGGTATTTAATTAGTCGGGGTGTCACAGGATTAGGGAAAAACTTTACTCATTCTGGGAAGGTCGATCGATCGACCTTTACCTTCGATCGATCGATGGTGGTCGATCGATCGACTGAAGAACATCGATCGATCGAACGCACCAGGTCTGGTTACGGACTGCTTCGTTTTGCAGTTACCAATTCGTCCATAAACACCATTTTTAAGCATGAAACTCTAAGACAAGGTTACAATATCATCATACTATCATCCTACAACAGTATTAACATTCTAAATCCCATAATTTATCATTTAAAGGCTTTGTTTTAGATCAAAACTACATAAAGATTTCCAGATTTCTTCCTCATTCAAGAACATCAATAAACTACTTCTAAATTCCATTTTTAGATCATCAATGGTTCTATTTAGAACATAAATTTCGTCCAGAATATTACTACATGCAATCCCTAACATAATTCCAAGCTTTTAACTTCCAATTTATGGGTCTAAATCATCTCCCAAGATTAATTTCGAAAATTCCTAAACATGGAAAAGCATAGCTTGAATCAAATGAATTTAAACCACTTGCCTTAATCTTTCTCTGAATTTGGTGTTGAATCTTCAAAGCTAAGTTGTTCTCCTTCTCTCTTTCTGCAGAATTCTCTTCCTTCTCTCTCTCTCTTCAAGTTCTTCCCAAGGTTGATGACAATGGAGGTGATGGAGGTGTGTTTGGTTTTTGGTAAGTTGGAACTATATTTCAACTTCTCCCGTAGCCCATTAAGTCTCTTAGTGTAGTTAGTGGGTTAAGTGGGTTAAAGAAGAAGTCAGATTTGTATTTCCAATTTTCGTCACTTTTAATTCCCAAAAATACAAAATTACCAAAATGCCCCTATAAGTTACCGATATGGCCCAATAATGCCCCGGAACCCAAACTTAACCCCCGGCTAGTGTTTTCAGACTATTTCGATCCTTCCGGACGCGTTGGCGCACTCAAAATGACCATACGGGTGATGGAACTAAAATTCACTTTTT
This sequence comes from Sambucus nigra, assembly GCA_949130495.1. Lineage (NCBI taxonomy): Eukaryota > Viridiplantae > Streptophyta > Magnoliopsida > Dipsacales > Adoxaceae > Sambucus > Sambucus nigra. The sequence continues at coordinate 396,443,155 of OX422219.1, read as the reverse complement.
AAATATAATAATATATACCATGACGCGGCGGTCACACGCGTCTCAACAAAATTCCCAAATTGTCGTATTTAAATCTCACGACAATTTCAATATTTCCAATATTCATATATTGCCATATATACACATTATAATCAAATACTAACTCACATCTCGTTAATATTTTTATCCGGATTAATTTCCAAATTAATACACATTTAATTCAATTAATCCCAAAAATAAATATCACAAAAAATACGGGGTATTACACTAACTTGACTTCATCAGTTGGTACCACCCAACTGTCTGACTCTCAAGCCCATTCTTTTGCTTCCAAGAACAGCGTACTGAATCTTTGGCAATCAATGATCATCTGTGTGGGAAATTTCAGCCCGAACTCTAGGATTTAGTTTAAGACTTCTGATAATTCCATGCTTCTATTTTCATAATGGGTACGGACAAAAATGCATGCTCTGGTAAGGAGTGACAGTGCCTGGTCAGTGAGGCTAGCAGGGTGTAGGAGGAAATGTGGGCAGGTTTGGGAGAGTGTATGGGTGTGATTTGATTTGAGGGCTCAAATCTTCGGTTCATTTCTAGGAAGATAGCATTGGTATGATTTGGGAGTGGATTGTGAGTAGTGTTTCTCTTAGGATTAGCTGGCGGGGTAATGGCACCCCGGTCAATTAGACCTTGGATTACGTTTCGGAGGTGAAAGCACTGGTCGGTGGTATGGCCAGCTGTTTGGTGAAAGGCTCAATGTGCATCTGCCTTGAAGTTTATTAGGAGAGAATTCGGCAAACAATGGGGATCCAAGGGTTTGATAAGGTTTAGCCTCAACAAGGCTTGATAAACTTTGGAGAGGGGAGCATGGGGCTCGGTGTATTCTTTTCGGACAGGGATAGGATTTCTTTCTGGTGCCCACGAGCACTACACCAAATCTGTCAAATTGTCATGGTCATTGACCTTGATAAGTTAAACTTGTCAAGGTCAATGACCGTGACAACTCTAGGCGAGATAACTTTTTTTATCATGATCATGGACCGTGAAAAGTTCGTTAGAATTATCACGGTCATGTCACGCTCCCTGACTGTGACAAGTTTTGTCATGGTTTATAACATTGACAAGCCCATGACAGTTTATAAAAATATTGTCTCGGTCATTGACCGTGATAATTCTGGGCAGAATTGAAAAAAAATCTGTTGAGCAGTATGACCACTGCCACTGCCCAGCAGTATATTTGTATGTGTTCAAGCATCATATATTCAAATAAACTAGAGATAATGCAAATATACATTCAAAATAGAAACAATATGAAAACGGGACAACTTCGCATCGTGGTATATTTTTGTCGACCCCAGTACCGTAATTTCGATTGTCTTTAGGTGTGATCTCAAATAATCAGGTACATACCATTCCAACCACGATGTCCCAATTTTTTCACAACAAAATGAAAAATCGTAATGTAAGAAGAAACAAAATCAACATCAATTATCTCAAATCTACAAACTATTTAGCTAGAATTGATGTTATGAACCCTTAACGTACCTCGAAGATAAGAACCTCTAGAAGAGGACAACTTTTAAGAAAATCCAGCACCAATTTCCAGTTCCAGTTCCATCTCCACTATAAGAATCAGCCACTACAAGACTCTGCACAAGTGAGATTTTATAAATGAATTGAAAAGTAATAAATCTAAAAAATATAGTCATTTATGCAAGAAATAATAGCAGATATATTATAGCTTACCAACATCGTAGAACATGATAATGAAAGAGACTTTACGTTGGAAATCCTTCGAAAAAGCTTAAATAAACATGTGGCATGACCAACGCGGAGCCAGGATTATCATAACGGGTGGGATAACAACAAGCAAATATTCATAATAATAGAATTAAGCTAAAACAAGAAAAAAAATGACAAAGCATAGTTTAATATTATAAGTCATTCACAATAAAAAAATAAAATGTATCGAAATTGTTTGCATGACTAATCTTAAAAGAATTCAAATTCATCGAGTGCAAAAAAATTCTACCAAAATTGTGCAGACGAGTCTTTAACAATTCATATCCATCGATTACAGAATCTAAATCCATAGTCAAAGTAAGTTACCGTTAAAGAAAGAGATATAAGAATTCGGCAAGAAATTCACTTCACATTGAGTTGCGATTCGATTTAATAAATCCCTAACCAAACATAATCATAAATAAAAATTAATAAATGAAATTGAAATCAGAATAATATAATGTAAATATAAAATGAAATCGAAATCGAAATCAAAATTGAAATTGAAATTGAAATGTTCATATAAATATAAATATAAATACATTACCTGTAGTGCCACCCAAACAGCTAACTTGAGCTCATATGGCACCTCCTTACAACTAATGTACTCCGGGCAATCGTTCCAAATATAATTCCCTTCATATCTGAACACTAAGAAATGCCATAATCCTATGGAGTTATGCTCTGCAAATTCCTTCCAACCGTTGTGTAGACAAACATCACCAATTGAAGTTATCAATTCCACTTTCTATATTTTCCCATGTTTTGCTAGAGGTTCCAAGTGGTGGGGCATGGAAAGTGGAATTGACAACTTCAACTGGTGGTATTTGGCTACACAACGGCTGGAAGGAATATGCAGAGCATCACTCTATAGGATTATGGCATTTCTTAGTGTTCGGATATGAAGGGAATTATCGCTTCTTTTTTTGAGCTAAAGGATAGACGAAGAGATTTAGTCTCCTCTCCACAAATAGGACACCCCAAATAACTATGTACTAATCACCTATTAGAGGTAAGAAGCCTATATTCATGGATTAGTACAAACAAAACTTAAATTTTAAATTCAAATTCAATTTATAATAGAAAGTTCCTGCAAAAGTAACAACTTTAAGCCACTAAGAACATTATACATAAATTATGCAGTCCCAAACTGTCCAAATGGGACAATTCGAGGGATCTCATTACAGTGGTAATGACTCTCAAACGGGTCTAAGGGTTATTGAATGCGTACGCATAAGAACTAGAAGGCTAGTATCTATGCGCACTATATGTAATTTCAAGTATATTTCATTTAATTACCATATTATATATATATTGTTCGATATACAAAGTAATTTTCGAAAAAAAGTTGAAAAATCCCACCCCCATATGGGCAATAATCCAATGGTCAGGCCACTTTTAAAATTAACCAACCCAACATCGATCCAATATAATCCAACAACAAATGTGTATCCCGTAACTCAATTAATTATTTTCATCAATTAAACTAACAATTAAAGTATATAATTATTAATTTACTAATTTACAATGACGGGCAATCCTACTTTCATAATTAATCATATATTAATTTACTAATTTACAATGAGGGTCAATCATATATTAATTTACAAAAAACTTTAATAATCAATCAATTCGTTTACAAGGGACACTAAGCACATACACGCACACTACACACACATATACACACACGCGTACATACACACACACGTAGCCCCCCCACCCTACCACCCACCCACCCATCCCTGTCCCCTCCCCCCCCCCCCCCACACACACACGCTGCCCCACACCCTTCCCCCACCACACACACACACAAACAGCCTCACCCCCTCCCCACACCCCACACCACACACACACATCCAGCCCCCCCTTCCCCCACCACACACACACACATCCTGCCCCCTTCCCCCCCCCCCCCCCCACACAGACCCACCCCTCTCATCCCCACCCACACCCCCACCCACCACACACGCACATATATACATACACACATACACACACACACACACACACACACACACACACATATATATATATATATATATATAAATGGAGGAGAGAGAGAGAGAGAGAGAGAGACTAACCTAAAAGAGAGAGGGAGAGTAGTGTAGATAGAGAGAGAGAAAGGAGGGAATAAATCGGTGGGGAAAAAAAGGAGGGGCAGGGGTTTTTTTTTTGAGAAATTTTTCACGGTCATTGACCGTGACAATATTGTCATGGTCAATAACCGTGACAAGTCCGTGAACGGTCATTGACCGTGACAAGTCTATGTCACGGACTTGTCACAGTCAATAACCGTGATAAAAAATGCATGTTTTTTTGTCACGGTCATTGACCATGACAAAGCTAGCCACTATAAGGGTGCCAATTTACCCATTTTGGTGTAGTGGAGGTGGTTGGTTGAGAGATGTTGTTGATGGTTGAGACTGTAGAACTGGCAGGCTTATCATATTTCTTGGGGGTGAACTGTCCGGACAACTTCTTTGGTTCGACATCTTTTTTAGCAAGACCTTCCTCGATTTCTACTCCTGCTTCTCTGAGAGCTCGAAAGTGGGGATAGTATTGTCCTCCCACAGTTGCTCGGACAAGGCGTAAGAAATTCTTCTTCACTATGATGACTTGTTCTTCCTCAGAAGATCGATTGGTCATGGTTGCTACTTTTTCCCTCCATTGGCCTATGAAGTTACTGATTGATTCCCTAGAGTTTAGTTTGAGCATCACTAAATCACGGCGGGTGACCTCAAGATCTTCATTGTATTTGTACTATGACATGAAATCTCAGGCTACATCCTCCCAACTACAAATTCTGGACTCTTCAAGAGACAAAAACATTCGGAGGGCGCTATCCTTTAGAGTTTTATGAAACAATTGGGCCATCATTTCTTCATAATCCCCTACTAGAGTCATGGAATGGTGATAGCTGCAGAGATGAACAATTGGGGGGGTACTTTCTCTGAATTTCTCGATATTTGGCATCTTGAACTTCTCGGGTAACCTCGCCTTAGGATAAGGAGACATGTGGGTGTAGTCCATGTAATTCTCAGAGATTCTGAATTGGTTAAACTTCATAGTGAGCATCTTGACGTCTTCTTTGATCTTACTCAACTCCTCCTCTTTCGAATCAATAATCATAGGAAAGTCGGTCCCAAGTTGGTCAAGGTTTGGCATCTAATGTAATGACCCAATTTTCTTATGCCAATATATAATTGTCTTCTTTCAATTTCATCACACTTACTATCTAATAATAATATATTATTACATATATGATATTTCGAGTTCTTAATATGACAGATCCCATTTTTAAGATTGAATAATCAACAGTAAAATGGGTCGGATTGAGATTTTATGGCGCATCTTAAGCTAAGTGATAAGTTTTGGGGTAGAAATTGTAATTTTATGAAGCTTTAGGGACTTGGTTTTAATAAAGAAAGTTTCAGGGACCAAAATGAAAAATAAAAAAGGGGCCTTTTCGTAAATAAAATATTTTCAAGGACCTATAAGAAATATTGAAAATATATGGTGTGAAATAACCAAAATGCCCTTCAGGTTTGAAATGACTCTTATACCCTTAATACCTATCCACCTTGTGCTTTCCACCTCGTGCTTTCTTTTGAACATATCCACTGCACACATGTCACCTCTATAGGAAAGGATAAAACTTATGTAAATCCTCTAGAAAAAGGAAAAACACGTGTCGCTGTTTGGTAAACCAAGACTGCAAGGCTGATCCGTTGCACGACACGTGAACGACGACTCACCAAAGTGAAACCTTATCACCCAGACACGTGTCAACACCTAAATATCTATGGAAAACAATAAATAGGGCCTTTGAGGATCATTTGAAACTCACACCAATTCCTTGAAAATTATAGAAAGAAATAGTGAGAGAAAGTGTGAGAAAGGTTAAGAAGAAGTTCTTAGCGATATTCATCTTAAGGTAATCTTAATGTTATAATGCATCTTTATAGTTTTAATTTATTATTTTATAGCTTTACTTAGTAATTATGCTGGTAAAATACAATAAAGAATTCACTAATCAAAACTTAAAATTTAGAACAAATCCAAGTTGATTTTATAAACTTGTTTGAAATTATACGCTTTTAAAAATTGATTCTTAAAGAAATTGCTCGTTATTATGGAATCCAATTTAAGTAATTCCAAAGTCAGGCCCGGTGAAGTTCTGTCTAGATGAGATGGTATTTAAGTGGTGCCCCTGTGACCCTCCATCTCTACTGGGAATGAATCCGAAAATGTTCAGTCTAGATGAGATGGTATTTAAGTGGTGCCCCTGTGACCCTCCATCTCTACTGGGAACCGACTGATTAGGAAGAACTATGAATTGAATTCTTCAATTACGATCAATGAGTTTTAAAAATTGAGAAAATGAGTTTCAACAATCCTTTAAAAGAAGAAGTTGTTATTAAAATATAGTATAAACTGGACCTTAGAACGTGTACTTAAATCTTTATCAGATTAACGTGTGATCGAAGACTTAATACCAGTAAATTCGACCTCTATTTTGGGTGAGTACTCTGACATTCCTTGTGTATTTTGATTATATGATATTATACAAACTATATTTTGTGAACTGCTTTTATGCTCAAAATTCATGTGATACCGATGATTGATTCATTTATGATATGTTTATATTTGTCCAATAAAACATACCGATTAAAATGATTATTGAAAATGATATTGATTATTGAAAATGTGATTCGGCCTAAGGTACCTCTTTACTGACTGACCTTCCCAACTGGGTTATCGCTGGTGTGCCCTAAATAAGGCGTTGTGACGAACTAGTTCGATTGACCCTCAACTACCGGGGTATAATACGGTAGAAGAATACGGTATTAGAGTGTACTTGGCCATTAAAATGAGATGATTGAAAGAAAAAGATATCACATTTGATTTGTTGCATTATTCTTATTCTGAGCTATCCAATTGTGATATATATAATTTCATTTCAAAATTATATCTATGTACTGCAAGTTCCTCTCCATATATGTATATGCCTTCTCTTTTGACTTGAATAGGTATCTATTTTCTGAAAACCCTGGAATGTCTGGAGATTGAACCTCACTCGGCTTTTAGCTGATGTTGTATAAATAACCATTTTTCAGGAAACGTTTAGTCTCACGGGCGGAATGAAAAAGGACTATATTGAAGATTTAGCTTTTAGAGCTCTTTTTATAAAATGTTTATTTAGAGCATGTCTGGTTCTCTTGTAATAAGTTTTTTCTCTTAAGTTGTAACTCATTGTTACTTTTAATATATATGAAGTTTCCTTTAGAAAGCTCTGATGACGTAATTCCTTTACTTTCAGTATTTTACGATTCATAACCATGTGATTTTACATCCGTTGCATTTATTTAAGGAAATAAATCGGAATATTTGTTGCCTTGGTGGCATGTCAAGACACTCGTGCCCTAATACTATTTTGGGTCGGGGTCGTGACAGAGGTGGTATCAGAGCATAGGTTATGAACCTGTAGACTACTGAACATATGTTTCGAACGTTATCGATTTTAAGTCTCCATACATAGGTTATAGGATTAAATATCCGACTTATGTGATAACCCTCCATATTTCTTATAGTCTATATATAATTATTTATATATCATTGTTCTTCTAAAATGCAATCTTGGGCTATTATAATACATCTTACGTTTGGCCATGACTGTAGAAAATGACCAAGGCAAGATCAACTCCAAGGACTAGTGGTTCGAGTATGGAAGGGATGGAAGGTGCATACAAGGCAATTGAAAGTCTAGCAAGAATTGTGGAGCATCAGGTGAATAATGGATCACCAAGGAATCTTGAACTAAGTAGTTGTACTATTAAACAGTTCAAGAAGTTGAATCCTCCGTCTTTTAAAGGGACTCTTAACCCCACTGAAGCAGAAAATTGGGTGATGCAAATGGAAAAGATGTTCGATGTTCTTAAGTGTACAGATGAACAACGGGTTTTAGTTGGAACATTCATGTTAGAAGGTGAAGCCGAACATTGGTGGAGAATGACTAAGAGAATGCATGGGGAAAGGAATAATCCCATAGGTTGGAATGACTTCTAAGTGACCTTCTACGAGAAATACTTTCCCGAAACGGTGCAAGACCAAAAAGCAGCTGACTTCATGGGTCTAGTTCAAGGAAATATGACAGTTAGTCAATATGAGGCAAAGTTTACTGAGTTATCCCGTTTTGCACCTCATGTTGTGATAACCGATGTTTTAAGAGGCAAGAAGTTTGAACGGGGGTTAAGGTTGAATATTAGTATCCGAATTTCCATCCTAAAGTTGACAGCATATAATGACGTGGTGGCTAAGGCAACAATAGTTGAGAAGGATAATGAAGAATATAATCAGGTTAGAGAGGGGAAGAGGAAGTTTGGAAAATAAAGAGGAAGGAACCCCAATAACAAACCCTTTAGGACTATACCTAATATAGGGCAACCTTTAGTAAACAAAACCTCTAATGTTGATAAATGCCAACGTTGTGGTAATATTCATAGAGGGCGTCCGTGTTACCTGGAGACGGGGAGTTGCTTTGGGTGTGGCCAAAAGGGGCATAAAATGCGAGATTGTCCTAACAAAGGGAAGGTGGAAACAAAGACTTCTAATGACAATAAGGATCAGGGCAGATAAGGTAGAGTCTTTAATCTTTCCGATGCAAAGGCTTCTAATGCAGTAGTGTCAGGTACACTTTCTATATGTGCACAACCTTTTCAAGTTTTAATTGATCCTGGTTCTACCCATTCATTTGTGTCTGTGCATTTTGTTAATCGCTTTCCTAATATTCCTGAATCCTTGAATCATATCATACACGTTTCTTCTCCTTCGGGTGAGCTATTGACGGGAACATTAGTATATAAGTCTTGCCCTATAAATGTCAGTAGTCATAAACTATTCATTGATTTGATAGTTTTAGACATAAGAGATTTTGAAGTAATTTTGGGGATGGATTGGTTAGCATCATATCATGCTAGGGTGGACTGTTTTGAGAAGAGAGTTATTTTCCAAATTCCTAACCAACCAGAATTCAGTTTTGAAGGAACTAGCATCTTATCTCCCATGCGTATTATCTCTGCAATGCAAGCTTGTAATTTTCTTAAGAAGGGATGTCAAGGATTCCTTGCCAGTGTTATTGATTTGCAAACAAAAGAGCCTAGTTTAGAAGATATTCCTATAGCTAAGCTTTTTCCAGATGTTTTTCCAGATGATTTTCCCAGTCTACCTCCTAGTAGAGAAGTAGAATTTACCATTGACCTTGTTCTTGGAACCACACCAATCTGAAAACCACCTTATCGCATGGCACCTTTAGAATTAAGGGAATTAAAAGTTCAATTACAAGATCTGTTAGACAAGGGTTTTATTAGACCTAGTATATCCCCTTGGGGTGCTCCAGTATTATTTGTTAAAAAGAAGGATGGAACGATGAGCTTATGTATAGACTATCGTGAACTAAATACGGTGACCATTAAGAATAAATACCCCTTACCTCGTATAGATGATTTGTTTGACCAACTTCAAGGTGAGCAAGTATTTTCGAAGATTGACCTTAGGTCAGGCTACCACCAATTGAAGATTAAGGAAGAGGATATTTCGAAATCAGCTTTTCGTACTAGATATGGTCACTATGAATTTCTAGTGATGCCATTTGGATTAACTAATGCACCAGCCTCTTTTATGGATATGATGAATAGAGTGTTTAGGAAATATCTCGATCAGTGTGTGGTTGTTTTCATTGATGACATCCTTATTTATTCCAAAGGTATTGAAGAACACGAGAAGCATTTGGAGATAGTATTACAAATCCTATGGAAAGAGAAATTATATGCGAAATTAAAGAAGTGTGAATTTTGGTTGCCTAGTGTTTCTTTTCTAGGACATGTCATATCCAAGGAAGGAGTGTCGGTTGATCCTCAAAAGATCGAGGCTATACTATATTGGCCAAGACCAACTAATGTAACAGAGATTCGTAGTTTCCTAGGGTTAGCAGGTTATTATCGAAGATTTGTTGAAGGATTTTCTAGTATTTCCAAACCTCTCTCTAGGTTAACACAAAATATGGTGAAATATGAATGGTCTGAGGAAGTTGAGAATAGTTTTCGAGAACTTAAGAACCGACTAGTAACTGCCCCAATTTTGACTATTCCTTCCGGTACAGGAGGATTTGTGATTTATAGTGATGCTTCTAAAAATGGTTTGGGATGTGTGCTCATGCAAAATGGAAAAGTAGTAGCTTATGCTTCGAGAGAGTTAAAACTCCATGAGCAAAATTATCCAACCCATGACTTAGAATTAGCAGTGGTAATTTTTGCTCTTAAGATTTGGAGACATTATTTGTATGGTGAGACTTGTGAGATTTATACCGATCATAAGAGTTTGAAATATATCTTTACTCAGAAGGAATTGAACATGAGACAAAGGAGGTGGTTAGAATTGATGAAGGATTACGATGTTAATATTCACTATCACCCGGGGAAAGCTAATGTAGTTGCCGACGCGTTGAGTAGAAAGTCTACACCAAATTTAGCATGTCTTATTACCAGCCAAGAAGCTTTATTAAAAGATATGAGAAGTATGGAAATAAATGTACGTATTTATGGCGAAGGAGGAATAATCGCAAACTTACAAATACAACCCACGTTGATGGAAAGAATTAAAGTTGCACAAGTAAATGACCCACAACTGAGGAAGATTAAAGAAGAGGTTATTGAAGGGAAGAAAATTGAATTTGTGATACGAGATGATATATTAAGGTTTGGAAATAGAGTGTATACCTGGTGATGCCCAACTAAAGAGGCAGATTTTGGACGAAGGTCATTACTCGAGATTCACAGTTCATCCCAGAAATACCAAGATGTACAGAGATCTCCGAGAAGTGTTTTGGTTGAATAACATGAAAAGGGAGATAGCAGATTTTGTATCTCAGTGTTTGATCTGTCAACAAGTAAAAGCTGAACATCAGAAACTATTAGGATTATTACAACCTTTACCAATCACTGAGTGGCAGTGGGAACATATTACTATGGATTTTGTGACAGGGCTACCAAGGAGTTCCAATGGTAATGATTCCATTTGGGTAATTATTGATAGGTTAACTAAATCTGCTCATTTTCTTTCCATTAAGATTACCCATTCCTTAGAAAAGCTAGCTAAATTGTATATACGAGAAATTATTAAGCTTCACGGAACCCCAATTTCAATTATTTCTGATCGTGACCCTAGATTCGTGTCTCGCTTTTGGAAAAGCCTACAAGTAGCCATGGGAACAAAATTGAATTTCAGCACCGCTTTTCATCCTCAAACAGATGGACAATCGGAGAGAACCATCCAAACCTTAGAGGATATGCTCAAGGCATGTGTACTTGAATTGAAGGGGAATTGGGACGATCATTTACCGTTAGTAGAATTTTCATATAATAATACCTATCAAGCAAGTATTCAAATGGCTCCGTATGAGGCACTCTATGGTAGAAGGTGTCGTTCACCTGCATGTTGGGTAGAAGTTGGAAAAAGAAAATTATTGGGACCAGAATTGATTCAGGTCACAACAGAGAAAGTGAAATTGATACAAGACCGACTTCAAATCGCTCAAATCCGTCAAAAGAGTTATGCTGACAATCGACGCCGACTGTTAGAATTCCAAATAGGAGACTATGTTTTCTTACGAGTATCACCGACAAAGGGAGTAATCCGATTTGGGAAGAAAGGAAAGTTGATTCCAAGATACATAGGACCTTTTGAAATCCTTGAAAGGATAGGTGTTGTTGCGTATCGAATAGACTTACCCCCTGAACTCTCGAGTGTGCATAATGTGTTTCATGTTTCAATGATGAAGAAATACATCCCTGATCCAGCACATATCTTAAGTCATGAGCCTCTTCAAGTTAGAGAAGATTTGACATACATTGAGCATCCAGTGGAAATCTTGGACCATAAAGATCAAATATTACGAACAAAGGTTATTCCACTAGTCAAAGTATTATGGAAGAATCATTCTATTGAAGAAGCAACATGGGAGCGGGAAGATGAAATAATAGAGCGATATCCACACCTTTGGGAAATTAATGTAAGTAAAGTTTGGGGACCAAACTTTTTATAAGGAGGGTAGGATGTAATGACCCAATTTTCTTATGCCAATATATAATTGTCTTCTTTCAATTTCGTCACACTTACTATCTAATAATGATATATTATTACATATATGATATTTCAAGTTCTTAATATGACAGATCCCATTTTTAAGATTGAAGAATCAACAGTAAAATGGGTCGGATTGAGATTTTATGGCGCATCTTAAGCTAAGTGATAAGTTTTGGGGTAGAAAATGTAATTTTATGAAGCTTTAGGGACTTGGTTTTAATAAAGAAAGTTTCAGGGACCAAAATGAAAAATAAAAAAGGGGCCTTTTCATAAATAAAATATTTTCAAGGACCTATAAGAAATATTAAAAATATATGGTGTGAAATTACCAAAATGCCCTTCAGGTCCGAAATGACCCTTATACCCTTAATACCTATCCACCTTGTGCTTTCCACCTCGTGCTTTCTTTTGAACATATCCACTGCACACATGTCACCTCTATAGGAAAGGATAAAACTTATGTAAATCCTCTAGAAAAAGGAAAAACACGTGTCGCTGTTTGGTAAACCAAGACTGCAAGGCTGATCCGTTGCACGACACGTGAACGACGACTCACCAAAGTGAAACCTTATCACCCAGACACGTGTCAACACCTAAATATCTTTGGAAAACTATAAATAGGTCCTTTGAGGATCATTTGAAACTCACACCAATTCCTTGATAATTATAGAAAGAAATAGTGAGAGAAAGTGTGAGAAAGGTTAAGAAGAAGTTCTTAGGGATATTCATCTTAAGGTAATCTTAATGCTATAATGCATCTTTATAGTTTTAATTTATTATTTTATAGCTTTACTTAGTAGTTATGCTGGTAAAATACAATAAAGAATTGACTAATCAAAACTTAAAATTTAGAACAAATCCAAGTTGATTTTATAAACTTGTTTGAAATTATACGCTTTTAAAAATTGATTCTTAAAGAAATTGCTCGTTATTATGGAATCCAATTTAAGTAATTCTAAAGTCAGGCCCGGTGAAGTTCTGTCTAGATGAGATGGTATTTAAGTGGTGCCCCTGTGACCCTCCATCTCTACTGGGAATGAATCCGAAAATGTTCTGTCTAGATGAGATGGTATTTAAGTGGTGCCCCTGTGACCCTCCATCTCTACTGGGAACCGACTGATTAGGAAGAACTATGAATTGAATTCTTCAATTACGATCAATGAGTTTTAAAAATTGAGAAAATGAGTTTCAACAATCCTTTAAAAGAAGAAGTTGTTATTAAAATATAGTATAAACTGGACCTTAGAACGTGTACTTAAATCTTTATCAGATTAACGTGTGATCGAAGACTTGATACCAGTAAATTCAACCTCTATTTTGGGTGAGTACTCTAACATTCCTTGTGTATTTTGATTATATTATATTATGCAAACTATATTTTGTGAACTGCTTTTATGCTCAAAATTCATGTGATACCGATGATTGATTCATTTATGATATGTTTATATTTGTCCATATAAACATACCGATTAAAATGACTATTGAAAATGATATTGAATATTGAAAATGTGATTCGGCCTAAGGGACCTCTTTACTGACTGACCTTCCCAGCTGGGTTATCGCTGGTGTGCCCTAAATAAGGCATTGTGACGAACTAGTTCGATTGACCCTCAACTACCGGAGTATAATAAGGTAGAAGAATACGGTATTAGAGTGTACTTGGCCATTAAAATGATATGATTGAAAGAAAAATATATCACATTTGATTTGTTGCATTATTCTTATTCTGAGCTATCCAATTGTGATATATATAATTTCATTTCAAAATTATATCTATTTACTGCAATTTCCTCTGCATATATGTATATGGCTTCTCTTTTGACTTGAATTGGTATCTATTTTCTGAAAAACCTGGAATGTCTGGAGATTGAACCTCACTCGGCTTTTAGCTGATGTTGTATAAATAACCATTTTCAGGAAACGTTTAGGCTCACGGGCGGAATGAAAAAGGACTATATTGAAGATTTAGCTTTTAGAGCTCTTTTTGTAAAATGTTTATTTAGAGCATGTCTGGCTCTCTTGTAATAAGTTTTAAATTTTCTCTTAAGTTGTAACTCTTTGTTACTTTTAATATATATGAAGTTTCCTTTAGAAAGCTCTGATGACGTAATTCCTTTACTTTCAGTATTTTACGATTCATAACCATGTGATAATACATGCGTTGCATTTATTTAAGGAAACAATTAAATCGGAATATTTGTTGCCTTGGTGGCATGTCAAGACACTCGATCCCTAATACTATTTTGGGTCGGGGTCGTGACATCTGAAGTTGGGCAGGCGGCGGCCCATTAGCAGTAGGGGCACGTGGAGCGTGATGATACTCTTCGGGAACCTAGATAGGCTCGAGTGGATCCATAGCACTAGGTAATAGGGCCTCGAGCTCTTGTGGAATAGGAACCTGGTTTCTTTGCATCTCTCGGACCTCAGTCTAGAGGTTGTCAATCTTGGACACAAGCTGAGCTAGGACTGCCGTCAAATCCGGGTGCACAATAGTACTTGATCAGTGTTCTCCATGGAAAGAGGATGAATTCCAAACTCGGAATAAGAAGTAGGGTAACAAACGGAACTTCGGGGTAAATTGACTGAAGATCGAAGCCAATAAGGAGCCAGCCCAAGGGCTTGCGATTCACCTGAGAAGGAGCAAAATGGGATTTATTTTTTTGAGAAAAAGGATGAAAATATTTTTGACATTTTTTTTTAGATTGGAAGACAAATGTTTTTTGGCTTTTTGATAAAGAGAGTAGAAATGTTTTTGGAGTTTTTATAAATAGGGGAGAAATGTTTTTGGAATTTTGATAAAGAAAAGGAAAGAAAAAAAATTTGGGGGGAGACGGTCTCAGCATGATTATTATAATTATTATGCTCTCACTTGTATTAAATCTTCCTAAATGCAAAATGAAATGTCGGACGGGTCCCGAGCCTGGAAAAATTGGATTTGTAATATATGCAAAGCTATTGCTGGACTTGTGACCCGGCTCACGGATAGGGTCCTATTTTAAAAATGCGCAAAAATTCGGGTTGTAGGTCGACTCAAAATTTCGGTAGAGTTTCGGGTTAAAATTGACAATCTTATATGTGTGTCCTAGTCTTGACACCTATATGCAGGTATGCAGTTGGTTGGGAGAATCATAAAGGGTTCCCCCCTTTGGCGTGACTTCCACGATATACGTCTTACTCTTGCGGGCAATCGGTACATGTGGACAAGCCATTTGGTATACCTGGGTGTACATGAATTGCCTCACCATATAACTCATGGGGACGGTACGCATGAGAGATAATAATATAAACTCGGCACACGTGAACGAGTTCCCTACGATATACCTCCGGTCATGACTTCGGTCAATCGGTACGATGCGGGGGAACCGTTAGATATACGTCAAAGCTACTTGGGCAATGGAAGCTGAGAGTCATATCGCTTAGGCTAACTGCGCCCTGTTAGACCAGCGCCCATCACGAAGTGACCCTCCAGTTACTGGACAAAATTTGGTCAATCACAATGCTATTTCGGTGATGTCGTGTGAATCATACATGATTCTTTTATTAGTATTTTATGAGAATGTCTTTCTTGATCATGCCAAACAAGGAGCAAAGTACAAGTTGTAATACCCCATATTTCTGAGGATATTTAATTAAATTAAATTGGTGATCTAGAATTTAATTAAATCAACGATTTGGAATTTATTTGATTTGGTGATGTGGAATTTATTTAATTTAGAGAAATTATTTTATTCGGTGATTGAGAGTAAATCAGTTCAATTTAAGTTTAATTTCACGCGTGTCGTATTTTTAGGTGGAATTAAGATGATTTTTTTTAAAGTGACTCAGATGGTGATTTTGAGGTTACGGTTGGTTCCGAAAGGGTCAAAATAGTCAAAAAAGTGTACTAGGGTGTACAGTTTGGGTCCCGGATAATTTTGGACCAACCCGGAATCGTTTAAGGGTATTTCGGTCATTTGGGAGTTGGAGGTTTAGAGAACTCCGAAAATATTAAGTGTATATCTGCCATTAGAGAGAAAGTACTAGGGTTAACAAAATCATAATAGAACAGAGGCCATTGGAGAGGGAGAGGAAGAGGAAGAGAAAGCCAAAGCTTCCTACAGAGTTTTTCACCCCGAACACAACGGAATCAAGATAGAAGCAAGGGGAGAACAATCACACCATCATATTAATGAAATTCAGACCTTCTATTGAGAGACAAGTATTTAAATGGTAATTTATATTAAGCATGTTATAATACCCATGTATATTAGGGTTTGATTTCATGATTTTGGAAGTCTTATATGAATTTGGGAGGATTTAATTCATAAAGTAAAGTAGGAATTCATATAGAGATGTTCCTTAATGATGATAATATGAAATCAATGGGTTTGGGTTTATTAATAGGATAGAAATCTGAGTTCTTGATTAATAAAGATGATGAACAAGAGAAAACTAGGTTCTATGTTTATCAAAGGAGAATTTGATTCTTGGATTGAATCTTTGATGTTTTTGTGTAAAATTTTCATTGGAAATTATCCTTGTATCAAGATAAAAGGATATTAGAATATATTTAATTATTAATATTGAATCTTGATGGGTTCTTGGTTGAAGAATATGAATCTTGAATGACTTAGGGTTTAATTAATGAACACAAGATGTCAATATGCCAGAATTTTTAACGTCACTTTAAACGTATGCCATTTCAATCGTACTTAGAATTAGAGTGATATCCTTACATTTATAGAAACGTCTATCTCTAATATTTCTAATTAGCTTTGAATCAGGGAAATCGGAGTTCTGTAGAGGGAGTAATAGACGTTTTACTATAGGGTGTTTAATCTGTCAGCATAGTAATCTGCCAGAATTTTTGACGTAACTTTAAACGTATGCCATTTCAATTGTGCTTCGAATTAGCGTGAGATCCTTACATTACTGGAAAGGCCTATCCCTTAGATTTCTAATGAGCTTGAAATCAGGTCAATTGGAGTTCTGTAGAGTGAGAAATTGACATTTTAACACAGAGTGTTTAATCTGCCAGAAAATTTAGGACTCAATTTGGTTTGCTAGATTTTGGCAAATTCCCATGTTTAAGCCCGGACCTTGCAAATAAACTATCGGGGGAATTTTTGGGACATCCTTAGAATATTATAATCGATATATTGGAAGGAATTAGTCCTTGATAGGTTTTAGACTTAGTCATGTATGCGAGAGTTAAGGCTAACGTTAGTTGGGCTTAATTGTTAAAATGAGATTTTTGGCACTTCTAACGAGATCCTAAAAAATTGAAATATTCTCCGAATGATTAGAATTTTTACAAAATTAACCCGAGAGAGAGGATAGTCATAATGGTCCAATGTACCTTGAGTAGTAGAGAGGACTATACTACATAGTTAACTAAAAGAATTGGGTTGGGTGAACACCTAAGCTTTATATTGGCTTTCGTGAATAACTAAGGTTTATTATGGGTTGCGTGAATGCCTAAGATTTATTATGGGTTGTGTGAATACCTAATATTTTTTATGTGTTGTGTGAATACCTAAAAAAAATGATGATGGGTTGTGTGAATACCTAAGACTATTATAGGCTGCGTGTATACCTATGGATTGATTGATTATCTGTATGACATACCTATGCTACTTGCTATCGGGTGGAGGTTGCGCGCTTGGGTGGTCTTATCTTGATGAGCCTTCGGGGGGATTTTTAGACTCGTACCATAGAACATAGAACCTTGGAAGCGTGCTATCCGAGATATGATAGTTCGACGGTCAAATGGGAGCGTAGGTATGTGCGTGACCCATCGGGTTGGGGCTATGTTCACCTCCGATATGTTTGATTTGTATTTTTATGGTTCGTGGGAAATTATTCGAACCCTTTATCCCTATTCAGTGCGAGATGTACCAGGATACAATAGCAGAGTATGCATTACGCCAAGAGGTCTTAACCTAAGGGAGCAAGATTTGTATATATACCTGTGAATAATTCTACTATGTGGAATTAGTAGATATGGGAATAGTGTTAAGTAAAATAATCTTAATGAGTAAAAGATTAATTATACGAATAGCGAACTTGAAATTTGTCTTACTAGTATAAATTATTTTGTTAACGTATTATAGTGAGATGAGATAATGTGTATCTAAAGAACGATAAATCTACTAAAGAGTAAATAGTAGGGAGATTAGATAGCGTACATCTAATAAATGACGGATCTACTAATGTGTAAATAGTAGGAAGATGGATAATGAATATCAAAGATAAATTTTAAGTAGATAAACTTAATGGAAAGGCTGAATAATAACATATATGAAATGTTAACGTTGGGTAGAGAGATGTTAATTATTAATTAATTTGATAGAGTATTGTATGGGTGGTACGAGTAAGTTAAGGGGAAGCTTAATTAAGGACTTAAAGATGATTAAGGGTATTCAGTAGCGTGTTGTATGGGAGGTATGGGTGAACTAGATTAATTTGAAGTTTATGAGATACTTGAGACCTAGTTAGTTTGGGTAGAATGACTAGGTGAGATTGAGTAGGAAACGTTAGGTGCGCACTATAGGGGAGAGGCGAGGAAATCAAGGGAGTGTTCGCAACCTAACATGTGTATCTAATAACTATTTATTTAAATTACAATTTAAATGCTTGCTAAATATTTTTAAATTATTTCCACTTGGGCTCTGACCCGTACTTGCAAAAAAAATCCAAAACCTTTTAGGTGTCCAACCACAGGTACACCAAGTAGGATGATCCATTCCAGGTATGCATAGCTGCAGCACTTGTGGATGCTTGCACGATTTGAACTTAGACGCTTCAGTTACTTCATTCCTAGTGTAGGGTGCAGTTTGGTATTTCATTCGGGCATGTCTCCCTCAATTATTTTCTTTTATATCAGTTAGACTTTGTACTTAGAGAGTTTTATTCATATTGTATTTTATATTTCTTTTTATCCGATGGTTTATTCGGTATCATTTTTATATCAGTCATTTATTTTGTGGATGGATTTATATTACTATTGCATGGAATGTTGATTATCGTAATAATGTTTCGCATGTTGTTGTTATTATTAAAATAAAAGATAAAATTTGACATCGACTTTTTGAATACTAGGTGGTTAGTTAAACTTTAAAATATTTTCGACAGTGATGCTAAGAATGAGCCAAATGGGAATCCTGTTTTAATTTAATAAAGTCCTGATCACCCGGTATTTAATTAGGCGGGTTGTCACAGATGGTATCAGAGCATCAGGTTCTAGTGTCCTTAGGATCTGTGCGGCTTTTCACGTTTCAGTGTAACATTCTTTGATGTAGAGCCTTGTGATAGGATTTTTGTATTCCTTTACGTATGGGCATTTTTTTCCTCCTGCTATTAAGTATAGTTGATGTGATTCATATACGAGTTTGGTTGGGCTTCGTACATCGAACACCATGGAATGACCAACGAGGGACGTTAGAAGGATTGTAGGAGGAGAAGTTCAGCAGAAGACGTGGAGTATTCTAGAAATGGTGATCGTGATAGGAGTCACCATGATTATTGTTCAGGGAGGTGACAATAGGATAATATCTCAGGAACGGTATCTTCCCAAACACCATAGTAGATAATGGTGGTGTAATTTCAGACTCACCCCGTAAAGTCGACAAAAATGGGGAAAGTCAGAGTGACTATTTTGAAGAGCTATTGTAGAGATTTGAGGAAGAGAGGAAGTGTTATGAGCCAATGGAAGGATAAAATCCAAAGGAAATTGTACAGGATGGAGTGTAGCGACACCCAGGATTAAATTTTTGAGCCGAAATTTTTGAGCTCTTAGGTGAAGCATAAAGTGACGAGAGTTAGTCACCACATATAAGGAGTATATGGGATTAAACAAGAAATTTGAGTGAAATTTGATTGATAGATATTCCATTTGTTGTTCGAACATTGATGCGAATTAAGTTTTAAAACTTATCATAAGTGAACGAGTTATAGGCCGATTGTGAGAAAGGAGTAGACTTGTTGAGGGAACTCCGTACTCGATGAAGGGGAAATATGAAGAAAATAAAGATTCTTTATGTTGATAATGGAATAATGAGTAGAATACAAACGCATGGATGAGAAATCCGGCTGGGATGAATAATACTGAGGTCATTAAAAGTCGTATATTTATGAGTTTGCATTAACGCTTCCATGAGAAGGGAGCCAAGAGGGTTAGAGAATCTACACGAAGAGTAAGATTGGATTTAACGGTGATATTGTAACACCACATGAGGGTATACCCATTAGGGGACCCATTTATATGATTCGGATCTGCTGAATTCCTGCCGAGTGACGGTGGATTCCATTAGGCACTTCGAGGCCAGTAATGAGTTTATAGGGCCAGCGGAGCTAAAGGGAATACGGGGGTAGCAAATAAGGCTAAGATTACCAAGTTCGAGAGAAGGACACACCGTCAAGGTCAGTGGCGCTAGAGATAGGGTATGGTATAGAAAAGTGTCCTATGTGTGAAGAGTAGGGCCACCAGCATTGAACTTGTTCACAGTAAGAAAGTGAGACCCGTCAGGCTAGGAAGTAGATGGGAACGGTGCTAGTGGGGCACAATAAAAGAAGGAGCGAGATTTCCGGTAAGGGAATCGGGCTAAGATATTTAGGCCCAGTATTTAATAACTCGAGAGTGGTGGGTTCAAGTATGACTAAAAAGGTCCTCAATAGCAATAGTAGCATATCAGTTCTCTTAGGACCGTGATAAGAGGCAGAGAAATTTCCAGGACGATGCTTTCATTATTGGGTTATAGGCCATGAAAGGAGAAGTATTACCCTAAGGAGAGGTAAGGGAAGCTACAGGATGGTATCCTAGATGTACCACCATTACAACAAATCTTAGGTCAGTGCGGATGCGAGAGTTGCGTTTAGGAACAGATGGATCTAACGAGACTGATAACGAATGGGAGTAACATTTTTGCTCATCATTAGGGATATGGGATTGATTCAGGTGACACGAGCGCATCCCAAGTAATATTATGATCATTTTAATTCACGACTGAGTTAAATTTAGTGGGGGCATTGGCCGTAATATCCTTATTATGTATTTTTATAATTAGTTATTGTGGGGTAGTGGAGATTTTGGTGTCACCTAAGTGAGAGCAGGTGTGTTCACTAAAGGGATGTTTACATTACATGTTAGTTTACTTCTTTCAAGAGTTATGAGAATAGAGTAGACTAATTTTTGAAATTTCATTGATTAGTGATGGGTTCAGAGATCGTAGATTATGATAGTGAAATCTCGTGTTCGCCGTCCCGGGGTATGATTTTTTTTTGCTAGGTATCACCAGAAAGAAGGTAGAGCCTATATATAAATATGTGTATATATGCTATGATATATTGTGTAGTTGACTTCTGTGTGTATGTTGTATAGTTATAGTTAATCCCGGTGCATAGGAACTTGTTATTGATGTGATTCAAGGTAAATTGGCTTATTATCCAGCGGAGAGATATAACTCGTGATTTATTCCCTCTAAAAAGTAGTGATAGTAAGAGCGTCGTAATATATTATCTTTTGTAGCATGAGAGTGGACGAGTATACTTTTATGTCAAAAGATTAGGATTTTGGGGGTAAATGCCATGGACTGAGGACTTAACGAATCTTGACGACCGACAATGTTAGGTTGTAGTGTATTGGGAGGGTTCCTTGTTTGGATATCGCTTTGCGAGACATCCCACGCATGAAAATTAGCACAACGTTAGAAGTGGGCAGATGTTGGGTTATTAGGACATGGGTTGGATACCTTGGTTATTATACATATATGTAGTTATACCTCCGAGTGGTAGTTATAATACGATTTGAGGCTAGTGGAGTCGGCCAGCATTTGTGCATCTATGCATTCGTATAGGGTGTATGGGCTCCCTAGGAAGATGATTTTTTTATTATCCGCGATCATAGGGTAGTAGAAATATATGTAGTGATCTTTAGAGTCTCTGTTTAAGGTAGTGTCGAAACCTAGTATTACTAGACCTGTTCGAATTTCGAGGATGAAATTCCTTTACAAGGGGGAAGTATGTAATATCCCATATTTCTGAGGATATTTAATTAAATTAAATTAAATTGGTGATCTAGGATTTAATTAAATCGATGATTTGGAATTTATTTCATTCAATGATGTGGAATTTATTTAATTTAGAGAAATTATTTAATTCGGTGATTGTGAGTAAATCAGTTCAATTTAAGTTTAATTTCACGCGTGTCGTATTTTGAGGTGTAATTAAGATGATTTTTTTTTAAAGTGACTCGGATGGTGATACGCATGTAGATTAGGCATGTTTTAATACCCATGTAGATTAGGGTTTGATTTCATGCTTTTGGAAGTCTTATATGAATTTGGGAGGATTTAATTCATAAACTAAAGTAGGAATGCATGTAGAGATGTTCCTTAATGATGATAATATGAAATAATTGGGTTTGGATTTATTAATAGGATAGAAATCTGAGTTCTTGATTAATAAAGATGATGAACAAGAGAAAACTAGGTTCTATGTTTATCAAAGGAGAATTTGATTCTTGGATTGAATCTTTGATGTTTTTGTGTAAAATTTTCATTGGAAATTATCCTTGTATCAAGATAAAAGGATATTAGAATATATTTAATTATTAATATTGAATCTTGATGGGTTCTTGGTTGAAGAATATGAATCTTGAATGACTTATGGTTTAATTAATTAATACAAGATGTCAATATGCCAGAATTTTTAACGTAACTTTAAACGTATGCCATTTCAATTGTACTTAGAATCAGAGTTCTGTAGAGGGAGTAATAGATGTTTTACTATAGGGTGTTTAATCTGTCAGCATAGTAATCTGCTAGAATTTTTTACGTAACTTTAAACGTATGCCATTTCAATTGTGCTTCGAATTAGCGTGAGATACTTACATTACTGGAAAGTTCTATCTCTTAAATTTCTAATGATCTTGGAATCAGGTCAATTGGAGTTCTGTAGAGTGAGTAATTGACTCAGTTTGGTTTGCTAGATTTTGGCAAATTCCCATATTTAAGCTCGAAACTTGCGGATAAACTATCGGGGGAATTTTTGGGACATCCTTAGAATATTATAATAGATATATTGGATGGAATTAGTCCTTGATAGGTATGAGACTTAGTCATGTATGCGAGAGTTAAGGCTAAGGTTAGTTGGGCTTAATTGTTAAAACGAGATTTTTGGCACTTCTAACGAGATCCTAGAAAATTGAAATATTCTCCGAATGATTAGAATTTTTACGAAATTAACCCAAGAGAGAGAATAGTCATAATGGTCCAATGTACCTTGAGTAGTAGAGAGAATTATACTACATAGTTAACTAAAAGAATTGGGTTGGGTGAATACCTAAGCTTTATATTGGATTGCGTGAATAACTAAGGTTTATTATGGGTTGCGTGAATGCCTGAGATTTTTATGGGTTATGTGAATACCTAAGATTTATTATGTGTTGTGTGAATACCTAAAAGAAAATGATGATAGGTTGTGTGAATACCTAAGACTATTATAGGTTGCGTGTATACCTATGGATTGATTGATTATGTGTATGACATACCTACGCTACTTGCTATCGGGTGGAGGTTGTGTGCTTGGCCGGTCTTATCCTGATGAGCCTTGGGGGGGATTTTTAGACTCATACCATAGAATATAAAACCTTAGAAATGTGTTATCTGAGATATGATAGTTCTACGGTCAAATGGGAGCGTAGGTATGTGCGTGACCCATTGGGCTGGGGGCTATGTTCACCTATAATTTGTTTGATTTGTATTTTTATGGTTCGTGCGAAATTATCCGAACCCTTTATCCGTATTCAGTGCGAGATGTACCGGGATACGATAGCAGAGTATGCATTGCGCCAAGAGGTCTTAACCTAGGGGTGCAGGATTTGTGTGTGTATATATATATATATATATTTATAATGATGATATTGGATATATATATACCTGTGAATAATTCTACTATGTGGAATTAGTAGATATGGGAATAGTGTTAAGTAAAATAATCTTAGTGAGTAAAAGATTAATTATATGAATGACGAACTTGCAATTTGTCTTACTGGTATAAATTATTTTGTTAGCATATTGTAGTGAGATGAGATAATGTGTATCTAAAGAACGATTAATCTACTAAAGAGTAAATAGTAGGGAGATTAGATAGCGTACATATAATAAATGACGGATCTACTAATGTGTAAATAGTAGGAAGATAGATAATAAATATCTAAGATAAAGTTTAATTAGATAAACTTAATGGAAAGGTTTAATAATAACATATATGAAATGTTAAAGTTGGGTAGATAATAACATGAGATAGATGTTAATTATTAATTAATGTGATAGAGTATTGTATGGGTGGTACGAGTAAGTAAAGGGGAAACTTAATTAAGGACTTAATGATAATTAAGGGTATACTAGACTAACTTGGAGTTTATTAGATACTTGAGACCTAGTTAGTTTGGGTAGAATGACTAGGTGAGATTGAGTAGGAAACGTTAGGTGCGCACTATAGAGGAGTGGCAAGGAACTCAAGGGAGTGTTCGCAACCTAACATGTGTATCAAATAATTGTTCATTTAAATTACTATTTAAATGCTTGCTCAATATTTTTAAATGATATCTACTTGGTCTATGACCCGTTCTTGGAAAAAAAATCCAAAACCTTTTAGGTGTCCAACAACACGGATGCCAAGAAGGATGATCCATTCCAGGTATGCATAGCTGTAGCACTTGTGGATGCTTGCAGGATTTGAACTTAGACGCTTCAATTACTTCATTCCTAGTGTAGGGTGCAGTTTGGTATTTCATTTGGGCATGTCGCCCTCAATTATTTTCTATTATATCAGTTAGACTTTGTACTTAGAGAGTTTTATTCATATTGTATTTTATATTTCTTTTTAGTCGATGGTTTATTCGGTATCATTTTTATATCAGTCATTTAGCTTATGGATGGATTTATATTACTATTGCATGGAATGTTGATTATCGTAATAATGTTCCGCATGTTGTTGTTATTATTTAAATAAAAGATAAAATTTGACACCGACTTTTTAAATACTAGGTTGTTAGTTAAACTTTAAAATATTTTCGACAGTGATGCTAAGAATGAGCCAAATGGGAATCCTATTTTAATTTAATAAAGGCCTGATCATCGAGTATTTAATTAGGCGGGTTGTCACACATGTACAAATAGTACATAAAGTATGGATGACTGATGCGTGAAACACATGGATATATGTGATCCTAGGTGCACGTGGTGAGAAGTGTACATGGAGAATTATCTACAAGTGTGTGAATAGAATCATAAGCATGGGATACGCATGAAAAAGGGGAACATGCAAAACTGGGGGAAAATATAAACAAACATAACACCCATGTAAGTAGATTCTAGCCCTCAAAATAATATCCCCAGCGAAGTCTCCATTGTGGCCATCCCCGATCCTCTTCGTGGGCGGGAGCGTGAGGATCCTAGGTCTCGCGCGTCCCTCTCGGGAGAGCTTCGACCGACATCATTGATGAGGTGAAAAATGTAAAGAGATGGAGTCGCCAGTCTATTTTACTCAAAACAGATAAAAGAAGGTGATCCATCCCGAAGGACAGCATTTAAAGACATATTGATGCATACGAAATCAAAATGATTCGAAAAGGGTCCGGAGGCTAACTTACGAAATGGGAAGGTCTTAGGCACCCATTCTGCCCTTACGGTCTCTCATGGGTTTTTGCTATTTTCCTTTATTTTCCCGTGATAAATGTGCATGTGTATATGTAGCGGAGATAGGATTCATCGACTTGTACCATGGAAGAGATAAAGCGAGTCATCCGTAGGAATGTAAAGATAATATTAGAAATTAGGATTTGCGCGATCATCCATGCGTTGATTGTTATAATGGAACGATAACGTATGTGGAATAATATGCCACTATATATATATATATATATATATATATATATATATATCTGTGTGTGTGTGTGTGTATGTTTGTTTGTGTTTGTGTTTGTGGGTGTGTGTAATCTAAGAGAATTGAATTTAGAGAAAATAAAAAATGGGAAGAAGAGTAAAAAATAGGACTCGAGTCCCGGGTTTTACCCCGAGAAGCCTACTTAGTGTAACACCCCGCCTAATTAAATACCGGGTGGCCAGTCCCATACCAAATTAAAACAGATTATACAGTTTGCTCATTCATAGCATCACCGTCGAAAACATTTACATCTCACCCAATACCCAATTAAGATGGTGTTAAAAAGTTCCCAAATTTTAATTTCAACAAAATCCATTT
This sequence comes from Sambucus nigra, assembly GCA_949130495.1. NCBI lineage: Eukaryota > Viridiplantae > Streptophyta > Magnoliopsida > Dipsacales > Adoxaceae > Sambucus > Sambucus nigra. The sequence goes on along the minus strand of OX422219.1, from coordinate 396,417,013 downwards.
TTTTAGTTTACAAATAACACAACACATATTATTCTACAACATTGATAACCAAATAGATAACACAAAAGAATTTAAATGCAATTGGAATAAACATTCCCACATAATAATCCAATACAATAATCCCAACAATATGAAATGTATTAAAATGACACGACTACAAGAGTATTTGACTCATATAGAAGAGATAACTGAATTCCTTTGGGAGACATGCCCCAACTTTAAAAATACTGTGAATCAAATGAAGATAGGCGTCTAAGAAATACTCCATAGCTCCTTAGCTCGTCATAATCCGCTAAGGTTGGCGTCCCTATTGCTGGACACCTGATATAGAAGGTACAATGGAAAAGAAAATATGTAAGGAAACGGGTCAGAGCCCGATGTGAAAATAATTTTGAAAACAGCAAGTATTTAACAAGTGCAATAAAGCATTCACTATTTACATGTTAGTATCCAGACTCTCACTTGCTATTCTCACCTCTCACCTAGAGTACCCACTTAACGTTTCCTATTAACCTCCTAGTTAATGGTTCCTCTTCACTAGTTCCCATAATATGATTCCATCCAATATCATAACCCCGTATGTCCCATACCATACATAGTATAATCATTCATATACGTTTCCCATTAACATGAATCGTTTCTCAATAATATGAATTAAGCTCTTCAATAAATATTCATTAACTTATTTCAATTCTATTCTCAATTCATCGTTATCTACAATTATCACACAGTAGATTAATCAAACCACTATATACAAATTTAATTCATTATATATATATATATATATATAAAATACGGCACCCCGAGTCATAGCTGCGATGAAATGCATTACTCTGCTATCATGTCCCAATATTGTTGGTCGCCGAATAAGGGACAAAAGGTTCGGTAAGGATTTCTCGAACCATAAACATCAACATAAAAATTGGAGGCAAACATAGTTCTCTTATCCACGGGTCAAGCACATACCTACGTGGCCACAGTCAGCGGACTTATCAACTTCTCGATAAGTCTTTCATATACCTATGCTCTTGAGCGAAAAATCAAAGATCCCATGGATTCATCAGGATATGACTGCCCTCACGCACAAACCTCCCCATTGATAGCAAGTAAGCTAGGTATGGCATACACATAAACTATCAATCAAATCAAATAGGCATTATCATCTACCTATAATACAATATCAACAAGGTACTCACACTACCATAAGATGATTCCCATACGTAGCATTATATTTGTTTAAATTTAATCATCCCCGAGCCTCACTCATTACTCAAGGTTCAAATAGGTTTTTCCTCAACATTTATTCAATAAGAAATCACTAATATCCTAGTGTTCCATCTCATCTTATCTCCCGAATTACCATGAATTAAACTCTCTTTTAATTAGGGTTAAAATCGATTGTTTCTAATCTCATATAAACACATCTTCTATCAACTAGGATTGAATACCATCATCACATGGCTCATAGTCTATAGTGTTTCATTCACACTATATGACTTATCAACAAAATCAACATCCTCGCATCCTATAACATCTCTTCACTCTCGACGTCGTTAAGGTTCATGCGCGGAGCGTCTCGCAAAGAGAAATCCAAACAAGGAACCCCTCCAATACACTACTACTTAACTTTATCGATCGTGGAGGTCCGTTAACTTCAAATATGCAACCGGGATAACCTCATCCCCTATTTTAACCAAATTTGGTCTGAACTCCCATCTCTATCTAGGAGTCCTACCACTAAGCGCTTGTACTACACTCAGTCCTTGCGCAATTAATAATGAGCTTAAACTCAGTCCTTGATGTTCAAATTGTAACCCTAAGGCTACCCAGGTGTTATATTCAATCTCCCCTATTGGACCTATCCTTAATCCTCATGCATACAAATTAGAATCCAACACATGAATATAGCAATCGAAATTTCTTTCAATTTAATTATCATAATTCTAATCAATTAAATCCCAATCACATTAATTTGATTCTCATCTAGAGTTTACTGATCTTACCTATGTCCCATAATATCCAATTAATAATCACCAAAGATCTACAAAAGTTTCGGGATAATAACAAGCATTAAAAAGAAATTACTTCAAGGATTCTTGGGAGGTCGATCAATCGAAAGCAGGGGTCGATCGATCGATCCCCCAGATAACAACCCAATTTTTCTGTATTTTTTTTACTACGGTTTAACCATTTTTTATCAATCAAACCTTCATATTAACAACCCAAATGACTTATAATCCTTACTACATGATATGTCAACATATATAAATGATTTCTAATGATCTAAACATCCTAGATTCATCAAGAGATTGAATTAAAAGCATGTTTTTATCCTCTTTTTCCAGAAAATTATCAACATAAGATCTTCAAGAACACATCAATGGTTTTCAGAATTTCTTCAACAGAAGTATGATTATTTTGTGGATTACTAACTACCTACAACATGAGTTTGATTCCTATATATGTTCATATTTCCAGAAATCCATTACAACTCCATCTTTATCTGCCAAACATGAAAAATCATCTTTTTTTTATAATTATTCTAACATGGAAAATATAGGAACTTAGATTGCAAATATCAAACACTTTCCTCTAATGAAGATCTGATCCTTTGGAGTTGAATAACTCAGGTGGTTCCTCCATTTCTCCGGTTATTTCCGGTGGTGGTTGGTGGTGGTGACTTTTGGTCTTTGGTTCATCTCCTTTCCAAGCAAGCTTCTCTCTTCCCAAGCAACCTTTCACTCTCTCTAAGAAGATAACCTTTCAATTTGTGTAGAAGAGATGAATAACCCACGTACACTTAATCTCTAAATACTTATAATAGGACAAAATCTGAAATCACTATTCATCCCCTATAAAAATTACCAAAATGCCCTTTTGGGCTGTCTTTCCAATTCCAAATGACCCGAGACCCAAATCCAACATCCAAATAGACTTTTCTGACTATTTCAACCCTTCCGGACGCAACAACGCAGTCGAAATGTCTATAAGGTCGATAGAAAATAAACTCCCTTTTTAATCTAACAAATTAGTCCCCACACGTCCCATACTGCGTTCAACTAAAAATTCAAATTACTGAATTAACAACTCAGAGCAATATCAATACCATCACATGAATATATTACCTAAATATATTTAAGTATTATAAACACCCTTATTGATTTAAAATTCAATTAATCCATTAATTTAAAATATAACCCATTTTAAAAGTCATTAAAAATCACAGGGGAATTACATACTTCCCCCCTTGTAAAAGAATTTCGAATCGAAATTCAGAAAGATAATTCATACGAGTAAGGTCAACTCGGATTATAAATCTCACATTGCAGGAAATCTTTGTAATACCGCCCATACAGTACATTATCGAAAATCCCCATTGATGTTATACACCCCACCTCACCATATAGTTTCAACTGAATCGAAATTAATTTTTTTTTTTCGCAATCTTCCATATACCATCCTCGTGACAAAGTTTGGGAAAAATGAGCCTCACGTATTTAAACAAACAATTCCCGAAGTCACAAATACTTAGAGTTTCACAATTATGAAAACTTCTACAATCCAACCATCCAGGGCGCCCATACACCCTATCATATCACTTTAATAAAAAAAATGGATATAGTTACATGCATAATACTTGGATATATCGCAATGGTTATAAACTCATATCCTAAAGACCTAACTTATTTCGACTCCCAACGGTTATTAGTTTCATGCGTGGGGTGTCTCGCAAGTGAAATCCAAACAAGGAACCCCCCGTTACACTACTACCTAAAGTAGTCATTCATCAAAACTCCTCAGGTCCTTAGTCAATAGTAGATAACCTCTCTACAGGTTTTATCGATCATAATTAAAAAAAAGTCTACTCATTTACTCTCTTATTAAAGACAAGATGTCGGCTAGTAGTAGTGCATACGCTCTCATATGCCACAAGTAAACCCATGCCGATAGTCACATCATGCTCGGACATGCCCAAAGTAAGTAATCCCATGATAAAAATCAAACCCACGTGATAACATGTACAATATAGGTGTCCCACACCCCTCGGTGAGTCTACATAAATAACAGTGCTATAGGCTAAGTTTAGCAACCCTTTTTCCCACACAATATTAATCGCTACAAAAATCAATATATGCCTCATAACTCCTTATATAGAAACCATACCCTCATTCGCGGGTGGTGGTTGTTGACTCCGACTATTATAACTTTTCTCCAATAAGATAAGAAAAATTTTACCCCAAATTTTCAGTTCTAGTTCACCACACTCCACTTTATGCCCAAGCCTTTGAATATATTGCCTTCGTTAGGTAACACACATAATTCCCGCATTTCAAGAACTTCTACTGATGTCTCTCCTCAATTTTCCATAATAGGGGAGACCTCGACTACGGTCATCATACTCGAAAATACTTCATAACCTCCTAAGTACGATCTCTGTTATCCGTCTAATGGCCCTCATCTGCCATACTTCTTGTATGAACTTGTCCGAACGCAAATAATATTCACTAATATATCTGGAATCTTACCAAAGAAATCAACAATCCTAAACATAGGGCTCTACATCAAAGAACGCTAAGCTAAAAACACAATAAGCCGACAGACCCTAAAGCACACTAGAACTTGATGCTCTGATACCACCTATAACACCCTGCCTAATTAAATACCAGGTGGCGAGTACCATACAAAATTAAAACAGAATATACAGTTGGCTCATTCTTAGCTTCACTGTCGAAAATATTTACAACTCACCCAATACCCAATTAAGCTGATTTTAAAAAGTTCCCAAATTTTAATTTCAACAAAATCCATTTTTTTAGTTTACAAATAACACAACACATATTATTCTACAACATGGATAACCGAACAGATAACACAAAAGAATTTAAATGCAATTGGAATAAACATTCCCATATAATAATCCAATACAATAATCCCAAAAATATGAAATGTATTAAAATGACATGACTACAAGAATATTTGACTCATATAGAAGAGATAATTGAATTCCATTGGGCGACATGCCCTAACTTTAAAAATACTGTGAATCAAATGAAGATAGGCGTCTAAGAAATACTCCATAGCTCCTTAGCTCGTCATAATCCGCTAAGGTTGGCGTCCCTATTGCTGGACACCTGATATAGAAGGTACAATGGAAAAGAAAATATGTAAGGAAACGGGTCAGAGCCCGATGTGAAAATAATTTTGAAAACAGCAAGTATTTAACAAGTGCAATAAAGCATTCACTATTTACATGTTAGTATCCAGACTCTCACTTGCTATTCTCACCTCTCACCTAGAGTACCCACTTAACGTTTCCTATTAACCTCCTAGTTAATGGTTCCTCTTCACTAGTTCCCATAATATGATTCCATCCAATATCATAACCCCGTATGTCCCATACCATACATAGTATAATCATTCATATACGTTTCCCATTAACATGAATCGTTTCTCAATAATATGAATTAAGCTCTTCAATAAATATTCATTAACTTATTTCAATTCTATTCTCAATTCATCGTTATCTACAATTATCACACAGTAGATTAATCAAACCACTATATACAAATTTAATTCATTATATATATATATATATACATATAAAATACGGCACCCCGAGTCATAGCTGCGATGAAATGCATTACTCTGCTATCATGTCCCAATATTGTTGGTCGCCGAATAAGGGACAAAAGGTTCGGTAAGGATTTCTCGAACCATAAACATCAACATAAAAATTGGAGGCAAACATAGTTCTCTTATCCACGGGTCAAGCACATACCTACGTGGCCACAGTCAGCGGACTTATCAACTTCTCGATAAGTCTTTCATATACCTATGCTCTTGAGCGACAAATCAAAGATCCCATGGATTCATCAGGATATGACTGCCCTCACGCACAAACCTCCCCATTGATAGCAAGTAAGCTAGGTATGGCATACACATAAACTATCAATCAAATCAAATAGGCATTATCATCTACCTATAATACAATATCAACAAGGTACTCACACTACCATAAGATGATTCCCATACGTAGCATTATATTTGTTTAAATTTAATCATCCCCGAGCCTCACTCATTACTCAAGGTTCAAATAGGTTTTTCCTCAACATTTATTCAATAAGAAATCACTAATATCCTAGTGTTCCATCTCATCTTATCTCCCGAATTACCATGAATTAAACTCTCTTTTAATTAGGGTTAAAATCGATTGTTTCTAATCTCATATAAACACATCTTCTATCAACTAGGATTGAATACCATCATCACATGGCTCATAGTCTATAGTGTTTCATTCACACTATATGACTTATCAACAAAATCAACATCCTCGCATCCTATAACATCTCTTCACTCTCGACGTCGTTAAGGTTCATGCGCGGAGCGTCTCGCAAAGAGAAATCCAAACAAGGAACCCCTCCAATACACTACTACTTAACTTTATCGATCGTGGAGGTCCGTTAACTTCAAATATGCAACCGGGATAACCTCATCCCCTATTTTAACCAAATTTGGTCTGAACTCCCATCTCTATCTAGGAGTCCTACCACTAAGCGCTTGTACTACACTCAGTCCTTGCGCAATTAATAATGAGCTTAAACTCAGTCCTTGATGTTCAAATTGTAACCCTAAGGCTACCCAGGTGTTATATTCAATCTCCCCTATTGGACCTATCCTTAATCCTCATGCATACAAATTAGAATCCAACACATGAATATAGCAATCGAAATTTCTTTCAATTTAATTATCATAATTCTAATCAATTAAATCCCAATCACATTAATTTGATTCTCATCTAGAGTTTACTGATCTTACCTATGTCCCATAATATCCAATTAATAATCACCAAAGATCTACAAAAGTTTCGGGATAATAACAAGCATTAAAAAGAAATTACTTCAAGGATTCTTGGGAGGTCGATCAATCGAAAGCAGGGGTCGATCGATCGATCCCCCAGATAACAACCCAATTTTTCTGTATTTTTTTTACTACGGTTTAACCATTTTTTATCAATCAAACCTTCATATTAACAACCCAAATGACTTATAATCCTTACTACATGATATGTCAACATATATAAATGATTTCTAATGATCTAAACATCCTAGATTCATCAAGAGATTGAATTAAAAGCATGTTTTTATCCTCTTTTTCCAGAAAATTATCAACATAAGATCTTCAAGAACACATCAATGGTTTTCAGAATTTCTTCAACAGAAGTATGATTATTTTGTGGATTACTAACTACCTACAACATGAGTTTGATTCCTATATATGTTCATATTTCCAGAAATCCATTACAACTCCATCTTTATCTGCCAAACATGAAAAATCATCTTTTTTTTATAATTATTCTAACATGGAAAATATAGGAACTTAGATTGCAAATATCAAACACTTTCCTCTAATGAAGATCTGATCCTTTGGAGTTGAATAACTCAGGTGGTTCCTCCATTTCTCCGGTTATTTCCGGTGGTGGTTGGTGGTGGTGACCTTTGGTCTTTGGTTCATCTCCTTTCCAAGCAAGCTTCTCTCTTCCCAAGCAACCTTTCACTCTCTCTAAGAAGATAACCTTTCAATTTGTGTAGAAGAGATGAATAACCCACGTACACTTAATCTCTAAATACTTATAATAGGACAAAATCTGAAATCACTATTCATCCCTTATAAAAATTACCAAAATGCCCTTTTGGGCTGTCTTTCCAATTCCAAATGACCCGAGACCCAAATCCAACATCCAAATAGACTTTTCTGACTATTTCAACCCTTCCGGACGCAACAACGCAGTCGAAATGTCTATAAGGTCGATAGAAAATAAACTCCCTTTTTAATCTAACAAATTAGTCCCCACACGTCCCATACTGCGTTGAACTAAAAATTCAAATTACTGAATTAACAACTCAGAGCAATATCAATACCATCACATGAATATATTACCTAAATATATTTAAGTATTATAAACACCCTTATTGATTTAAAATTCAATTAATCCATTAATTTAAAATATAACCCATTTTAAAAGTCATTAAAAATCACAGGGGAATTACATACTTCCCCCCTTGTAAAAGAATTTCGTCCCGAAATTCAGAAAGATAATTCATACGAGTAAGGTCAACTCGGATTATAAATCTCACATTGCAGGAAATCTTTGTAATACCGCCCATACAGTACATTATCGAAAATCCCCATTGATGTTATACACCCCACCTCACCATATAGTTTCAACTGAATCGAAATTAATTTTTTTTTCGCAATCTTCCATATACCATCCTCGTGACAAAGTTTGGGAAAAATGAGCCTCACGTATTTAAACAAACAATTCCCGAAGTCACAAATACTTAGAGTTTCACAATTATGAAAACTTCTACAATCCAACCATCCAGGGCGCCCATACACCCTATCATATCACTTTAATAAAAAAAATGGATATAGTTACATGCATAATACTTGGATATATCGCAATGGTTATAAACTCATATCCTAAAGACCTAACTTATTTCGACTCCCAACGGTTATTAGTTTCATGCGTGGGGTGTCTCGCAAGTGAAATCCAAACAAGGAACCCCCCCGTTACACTACTACCTAAAGTAGTCATTCATCAAAACTCCTCAGGTCCTTAGTCAATAGTAGATAACCTCTCTACAGGTTTTATCGATCATAATTAAAAAAAAGTCTACTCATTTACTCTCTTATTAAAGACAAGATGTCGGCTAGTAGTATTGCATACGCTCTCATATGCCACAAGTAAACCCATGCCGATAGTCACATCATGCTCGGACATGCCCAAAGTAAGTAATCCCATGATAAAAATCAAACCCACGTGATAACATGTACAATATAGGTGTCCCACACCCCTCGGTGAGTCTACATAAATAACAGTGCTATAGGCTAAGTTTAGCAACCCTTTTTCCCACACAATATTAATCGCTACAAAAATCAATATATGCCTCATAACTCCTTATATAGAAACCATACCCTCATTCGTGGGTGGTGGTTGTTGACTCCGACTATTATAACTTTTCCCCAATAAGATAAGAAAAATTTTACCCCAAATTTTCTGTTCTAGTTCACCACACTCCACTTTATGCCCAAGCCTTTGAATATATTGCCTTCGTTAGGTAACACACATAATTCCCGCATTTCAAGAACTTCTACTGATGTCTCTCCTCAATTTTCCATAATAGGGGAGACCTCGACTACGGTCATCATACTCAAAAATACTTCATAACCTCCTAAGTACGATCTCTGTTATCCGTCTAATGGCCCTCATCTGCCATACTTCTTGTATGAACTTGTCCGAACGCAAATAATATTCACTAATATATCTGGAATCTTACCAAAGAAATCAACAATCCTAAACATAGGGCTCTACATCAAAGAACGCTAAGCTAAAAACACAATAAGCCGACAGACCCTAAAGCACACTAGAACTTGATGCTCTGATACCACCTATAACACCCTGCCTAATTAAATACCAGGTGGCGAGTACCATACAAAATTAAAACAGAATATACAGTTGGCTCATTCTTAGCTTCACTGTCGAAAATATTTACAACTCACCCAATACCCAATTAAGCTGGTTTTAAAAAGTTCCCAAATTTTAATTTCAACAAAATCCATTTTTTTAGTTTACAAATAACACAACACATATTATTCTACAACATGGATAACCGAACAGATAACACAAAAGAATTTAAATGCAATTGGAATAAACATTCCCATATAATAATCCAATACAATAATCCCAAAAATATGAAATGTATTAAAATGACATGACTACAAGAATATTTGACTCATATAGAAGAGATAATTGAATTCCATTGGGCGACATGCCCTAACTTTAAAAATACTGTGAATCAAATGAAGATAGGCGTCTAAGAAATACTCCATAGCTTGTCATAATCCACTAAGGTTGGCGTCCCTGTTGTTGGACACCTGATATAGAAGGTACAATGGAAAAGAAAATATGTAAGGAAATGGGTCAGAGCCCGATGTGAAAATGATTTTGAAAATAGCAAGTAATTAACAAGTGCAATAAAGCATTTATTATGTACATGTTAGTATCCAGACTCTCACTTGCTATTCTCACCTCTCATCTAGAGTGCACATTTAACATTTCCTATTAACCTCTTAGTTAATGGTTCCTCTTCACTAGATCCCATAATATGATTCCATCCCATATCATAACTCCGTATGTCCCATACCATACGTAGTATAATCATTCATATAATTTTTCCCTTAACATGAATCGTTTCTCATTAATATGAATTAAGCTCTTCAATAAATATTCATTAACTTATTTCAATTATTTTCTCAATTCACTGTTATCTACAATTATCACACAGTAGATTAATCAAACCACTATATACACATTTAATTCATTACATATATATATATATATACACACACATATATAATACGACACCCCGAGTCACAACTGCGGTGCAATGCATTAATCTGCTATCATGTCACAATATCGCTACTCGCCGAATAGGGGACAAAAGGTTCGGTAAGGATTTATCGAAACACAAACATCAACGTACAAATTAGAGGCGAACATAGTTCTCGTATCCACGGGTCACGTACATTCCTACGTACCCATAGTCAGCGGACTTATCAACTTCTCGATAAGTCTTTCATAAACCTATGTTCTTGAGCGACAAATCAAAGATCCCATAGATTCATCAGAATATGACTTCCCTCACGCACAAACCTCCCCATCGATAGAATGTAAGCTAGGTATGTCATACATATAAATTATTAATCAAATCAAATAGGCATTATCATCTACCTATAATATAATATTAACAAGGTACTCACACTACCATAAGATAATTCCCATACGTAGCATTATATCTGTTTAAATTTAATCATCCCCGAGCCTCACTCATTACTCAAGGTTCAAATAGGTTTTTCCTCGACATTTATTCAGTAAGAAATCACTAATATCCTACTGGTCCATCTCATATTATCTCTCGAATTACCACAAATTAAATTCTCTTTTAATTAGGGTTATAACCGATTATTTCTAATCTCTTATAAACAAATCTTTTATCAACTAGGATTGAATACCATCATCACATGGCTCATAGTCTATAATGTTTCATTCACACTATATGACTTATCAACAAAATCAACATCCTCGCATCCTATAACATCTCTCCACTCCCGACGTCGTTAAGGTTCATGCACGGAGCGTAGCGCAAAGCGAAATCCAAACAAGGATCCCCTCCAATACACTACTACTTAACTTTATCGATCATGGAGGTCTGTCAACTTCAAATACGTAACCGAGATAACCTCATCCCCTCTTTCAACCAAATTTGGTCTGAAACCTCATCTCTATCTAGTAGTCCTACTACTAAGTGCTTGTACTACACTCAGTCCTTGCGCAATCAATAATGAGCTTAAACTCAGTCCTTGATGTTTAAATTGTAACCCTAAGTCTACCCAGGTGTTATATTGAATCTCCCCTAACGGACCTATCCTTAATCCTCATGCATAAAAATTAGAATCCAACACAAGAATCTAGCAATCGAAATTTCTTTCAATTTAATTATCATAATTCTAATCAATTAAATCCCAATCAAATTAATTCGATTCTCATCTAGAGCTTACTGATCTTCCCTATGTCCCATAATATCCAATTAATAATCACCAAAGATCTACAAAAGGTTCGGGATAATAACAACCATTAAAAATAAACAACTTCAATGATTCTTGGGAGGTCGTTCAATCGAAAGCAAGGGGTCGATCGATCGATCGCCCAGATAACAGTCCAATTTTTTTGCATTTTTTCTACAACGGTTTAACCATTTTTGATCAATCAAACCTCCATATTAACAACCCAAATGACTTATAATCCTTACTACATGATATGTCAACATATATAAATTATTTCTAATGATCTAAACATCCTAGAATTATCAAGAGATTGAATTAAAAGCATGTTTTTATCCTCTTTTTCTAGAAAATTATCAACATAATATCTTCAAGAACACATCAATGGTTTTCAAAATTTCTTCAACAGATGTATGATTATTTCGTGGATTACTAACTACCTACAACATGAGTTTGATTCCTATATATGTTCATATTTCCAGAAACCCATTACAACTCCATCTTTATCTTCCAAACTTGAAAAATCATCTTTTTTTACAACTATTCTAACATGGACAATATACAAACTTAGATTGCAAATATCAAACACTTGCCTCTAATGAAGATCTGATCCTTTGGAGTTGAATAACTCAGGTAGTTCTTCCATTTCTCCGGTCACTTCTGGTGGTGGTTGGTGGTGGTGACCTTTGGTCTTTGGTTCTTCTCCTTCCCAAGCAAGCTTCTCTCTTCCCAAGCAACCTTTCACTCTCTCTAAGAAGATGGCCTTTCAATTTGTGTAGAAGAGATGAATAACCTATGTACACTTAATATCTAAATACTTATAATAGGACAAAATTTGAAATCACTATTCATCCCCTATAAAAATGACCAAAATGCCCTTTTCGGCTGTCTTTCTATTTCCAAATGATCCGAGACCCAAATCCAACATCCAAATAGAATTTTCTGACTATTTTAACCCTTCCGGATGCAAGGACGCTGTCAAAATGACGATAAGGTTGATACAAAATAAACTCCCTTTTTAATTTAACAAATTAGTCCCGACACGTCCCATACTGCCTCCGACTAAAAATTCAAATTACTGAATTACCAGCTCACAGCAATATCAATACCATCACATTAATATATTACATAAATATATTTAAGTAATATAAACTCCCTTTTTAATTTAAAATCCAATTAATGCATTAATTTAAAATATAACCAATTTTAAAAGTCATTAAAAATCACGGGGTATTACATACTTCCCCCCCCCCCTTATAACAGAATTTCGTCCCGAAATTCGGACAGATAATTCATACGAGTAAGGTCAACTCTGATTATAAATCTCACATCGCAGGAAATCTATGTAGTACCACCCATACAGTACATTATCGAAAATCCCCATTGATGTTATATGCCCAACCTCACCATATAGTTTCAACTTAATGGAATTTAAATTTTTTTTCGCAATCTTCCATATGCCATCCTCGTGACAAAGTTTGGGAAAAATGCGCCTCACGTATTTAAACAAATAGTTCCTGAAGTCACAACTACTTACAGTTTCACAATTATGAAAACTTCTACAATCCAACCATCCAGGGCAAACATACACCCTATCATACCACTTTCATTAAAAAATGGATATAGTTACATGCATAATTCTCGAATCTATCGCAAAGGTTATAAACTCATACCCTAAAGGCCTAACTTATTTCGACTCCCAACGGTTATTAGTTTAATGCGTGGGGTGTCTCGCAAGTGAAATCCAAACAAGGAACCCCCCGGATACACTACTACCTAAAGTATTCAGTCATCAAAACTCCTCAAGTCCTTAGTCAATAGTAGATAACCTCTCTACAGGTTTTATCGATCACAATTAAAAAAAAGTCTACTCATCTACTCTCTTATTAAAGACAAGATGTTTGCTAGTGGTAGTGCATACGCTCTCATATGCCACAAGTAAACCCATGTTGATAGTCACATCATGCTCGGACATGCCCAAAGTAAGTAATCCCATGATAAAAATCAAACCCACGTGATAACATATAGAATATAGGTGTCCCACACCCCTCGGTGAGTCTACATAAATAACAGTGCTATAGGCTAAGTTCAGCAACCCTTTTGCCCACACAATATTAATCGCTACAAAAATTAATATGCGCCTCATAACTCCTTCTATAGAAAACATACCCTCATTCACGGGTGGTGGTTGTTGACTCCGACTATTATAACTTTGCTCCAATGAGTCAAGAAAAATTTTACCCCAAATTTTATGTTCTAGTTCACCACACTCCACTATATGCCCAAGCCTTTGAATATATTGCCTTCATTAGGTAACACACATAATTCCCGCATTTCAAGAACTTCTACGGATGTCTCTCCTCAATTTTCCATAATAGGGGTGACCTCGACTATGGTCATCATACTCAAACATACTTCGTAACCTCCTAAGTACTATCTCTGCTATCCGTCTAATGACACTCATCTGCCATACTTCTTGTAAGAACACGTCCGAACACAAATAATATTCACTAATATATCTGGAATCTTACCAAAGAAATCAACAATCCTAAACATGGGGCTCTACATCAAAGAACGCTAAGCTGATAACACAATAAGCCGTACAGACCCTAAAGAACACTAGAACTTGATGCTCTGATACCACCTGTAACACTCCGCCTAATTAAATACCAGGTGGCCAGTACCATCTCAAATTAAAATAGAATATATAGTTGGCTCATTCTTAGCTTCACTGTCGAAAAATATTTACAACTCACCCAATACCCAATTAAGCTGGTTTTAAAAAGTTCCCAAATTTTAATTTCAACAAAATCCATTTTTTTAGTTTACAAATAACACAACACATATTATTCTACAACATTGATAATGGAAAATTTAACACAAAAGAATTTAAATGCAATTGGAATAAACATTCCCTTGGGCGACATGCCCTAACTTTAAAAATACTGTGAATCAAATGAAGATAGGCGTCTAACAAATACTCCATAGCTTGTCATAATCCGCTAAGGTTGGCGTCCCTGTTGTTGTACACCTGATATAGAAGGTACAATGGAAAAGAAAATATGTAAGGAAACGGGTCAGAGCCCGATGTGAAAATGATTTTGAAAACAGCAAGTAATTAACAAGTGCAATAAAGCATTTATTATATACATGTTAGTATCCAGACTCTCACTTGTTATTCTCACCTCTCATCCAGAATGCACACTTAACGTTTTCTATTAACCTCCTAGTTAATGGTTCCTCTTCACTAGATCCCATAATATGATTCCATCCCATATCATAACCCCGTATGTCCCTTACCATACGTAGTATAATCATTCATATGCGTTTCCCATTAACATGAATCGTTTCTCATTAATATGAATTAAGCTCTTCAATAAATATTCATTAACTTATTACAATTCTTTTCTCAATTCACTATTATCTACAATTACCACACAGTAGATTAATCAAACCATTATATACACATTTAATTCATTAATATGAATTATGTGACAACCCGCCTACTAAAATAATAGGTGGCCATCCCAATACTCTAATAATCACAGGAATCATAGATGGTCCATTCTCATCATCACTGTCGATTGAAATAATAGTACGAGATAACCACCAATCATTTTAGAAAACAGACTGTCAATAAAAGAAAATTTTGTAAATAAATGAAAACACTTAGACAATCCCATTTGCGAAAACGGTGGATATCAAAAATCGTTAATGAAGAATGACAATATCATAAATAATCACCGAATAAGGATTCGGTGCACAGACTAATACAAATAGTTACACCGAGTATTGTATTTTAATATTTACAAATAGTAAATAAGTGCAACACTTGGACAAACACGTCCGAATAAACAACTGAGCACAACTAGAGTACAAGGGAAAGAAGCGTCTAAAAAAGTAACCTACAACATCCGCAATATGCCGTAGGTCCATGACAATCGGAATGGAAATGTAAATACGGGTGTCCATGCGGTAGAGCACCTGTAACGACAAAGAGTATATGCAGAAACAAAGAAATATAGATATGGGTCAGGGCCCGGTTTGATATGATTCCCATGTGAATAAAATGCATGATAGTTAAGTGCAACCTAGCTTAAAGTAAATGATGGCTCAGGTTAAATCAAGAATATAAGGCTAACTTCTCCCCAGTCTCAACACTATGCCCTTATTCGTGCGAGGGGTGTCTCGCAAACCAAAATCCAAATAAGGAACCCCCCCGATACACTACTACTAGGCAAGGTTGATCGTCGAGATACATTAGACCCTGTCCTAATTAATCTAAGTACTAAAGGCTAACTTCTCCCCAGTCACAACATTATGCCCTTATTCGTGCGTGGGGTGTTTTGCAAAGCGAAAATCAAAACAAGGAACCCCCCCCCCCCCCCGATTAACTACTACTAGTCAAGGCTGATCGTCGAGATACATTAGACCCTGTCCTAATTAATCTAAGTAGTAAAGGCTAACTTCTCTCCAGTCACAACACTATGCCCTTATTCGTGCGATGGGTGTCTCGCAAAGCAAAATCCAAACCAGGAACCCCCCGATACACTACTACTAGGCAAGGCTGATCGTCGAGATACATTAGACCCTAGCACAATATATATATATATATATATATATATGTATAAATGAGAGGTCTCATCGACTGCCACTCAAGGATATATAATTATATTCATTCACCATCAAAACATAATTCCCATTTCTTTCTTTAGGAATATATATAAAGGGTACAACAATTTATCAAATATTTACCAATCAATTTCATCGTATACTAATTCATTTCAAAATTCCATTCCTTATCAGGAAATATAATCATAGTTTTTATGCTATTTATGGCATTTTCTTTCAATTATACATTTGTAAAAATCTCATCCTTATCAGGAATATAATCGTCATCATATGCTCTTTGTGGCATTTTCATCGTGATCTTTATGGCACTTCCTCATGCTCTTTATGGCATTTCATTGTGCTCTTTATGGCACCCATCATACATCAAGTCCAACTTGATTTAGAATAGTTATACTCATATATATATATATATATATATATATATATATATATATATATATATATATATATATATATATAATGGTTCTAAGACCGTCCGTCCATGTTGCCTCATTGTGCACGCCCCTAGATGGCTATCATCTTCCAGGGACTATCATTTATACAACCTAGGATCCTACCGAAACGTCGGGAAGCGGCCCTGTGCCTGTGGGAAAGTCAAGACCACACCCGGAATCTCCTACCCATCGCAGAAAAATATACAATCACAAACGCTCAGATGTCTTAGGGACTATATACACCCTACATTTTTAGTCAAGGGGCTTCACCATAACGCGCGAACTTCCCTTAAGATAGCGATTTAGAGAGGGTGTGTATCCATAACTTTTTAACATTTATGAAAATCATCTTCCTTTTCATTTGAAACATCCATTTTTACATTCTCAAAATCATTTGTACTTTTTTTTTAATACAACATTAAATAATATTCATTTCTTATTTTTAGAGTCATGTTTTATTAATGACTTAAGACTCGAAGTGCCATTTACCTCAACTAGTCCCCAAGACTTCAATAGAATAACATAAACTATTAAAATGAATCTCCCTCAAGGAGTGTCTCCCAAATGTCTCAACATTAATATTTTATCCTCAATTTATCTTTCGGTTAATCTCCCATTTCATTCGGACAACAACCTATACACTTTACCCCTAGGGGTAAGCCCAATCATCCCGTTAATCTTTGGACATTAGTCTACCCAAAAACCACCCTCTTGGACTCCCCATACTTCCCAAAGGAAGGCCCCTAAACCTTGAACCTAAAAGAAAAAGGGCAAAAAAATCAAACTAAGAAAATCTCACAAAAATAGGGGAACCGAATCGATTCGCCCTTGCGAATCAATTCGCCAAACAGCCGAATCGATTCGGTGAGCAAAACTGACTTTCTGCAATTGTGCGAATTGATTCGGTCTTAACCCGAATCGATTCGGTCTACCAGACCTGTAGCCTACCCCTTACCCGAATCGATTCGGTCCTGAAATTTTGCCCAATTTGGGCTACGGGTTGTATGAACCCTAAAATCCCAAAACCTCAAATCTTTGATTTTATCCAACACCAACAACATCTAATTCTCCTAAATAATTTATATACCATTAATAACTAATAGTTTATCCTCAAATCAAATTAAAACTAAGATTTAAGGCTTAAATCTTCAAAATCAACAAAGAACCCATTTAGGGTTTAAACCTACAAAACTTAACTGCACATGCAATTTATCACATTAAATCACATCTAGAAAGTAAGAAACTTTCCTCTAGGTTTGTAGTCTCTGATCCACTTCCGGTAGCAACGGAAGTCGGGCCCAAATCTCCATTTTCTCTCTTTTCTCTCCATTTCTCCCAAGTTCTCTCTTTTCTCTCTCTCTCTCTCTCTCTCTCTCTCTCCTTTGGCTTCTAACACAAATGAAGAAAGAAAAGGGGTGGGGGAACTTAAATGGGTCTTAAAACATAAATGCTCTCTTTTAATTGCTAATACACCATTAAAATGACCCGTATCCAACTATTGAGTCATAACGCGTTAAAAGTGCCCGAAACTCCTAAATATAACTTGGCACTTATTTCGACTATCTCGACTATTCTAAAAACAACCGCACCCCTATTTTGGCATTCGGGAAAGTGTGAACAAATTTTATGTTCCAATTTTATTTTATTTCATTATTTATACCTCAATTTAATTATGAGTCATAACCGTCGTCTTACATATAACGACGCAATATATCACAATATAATGCCATTTACCTTCTCATACGGTAAATAGACAAATCATAGTAAATATTATCCCTTAATATCAAGGGAAACAATATTTACTCCAACTTCCCCTATTTTATAGAATTAGCCCATCGGGAAAAATAATATAAAATAGCCGCTTAAAAGCCTCGATTGTTACATACTCCCCCCTTGAAGGGAATTTTGCCCTCAAAATTCAGGCATATATTATAACCATATAAATGTATACTATACTGAACTATCATTTTATCATTGCTAGTAAACCCCTTAGTAAAAAACAATGGCGTCCCTATTGGGCTCGGACTAAAGTCATCATCATTCGATCTTAGCCTACCTTCTTCTTACTCTAACACAGCACCTAATCGTTCCTCTAGAACTATAAATCCTACCTTTCTACTACAGAAGGAGATACTTAAACATCCCGGTACCCTACTTACAAGAAATGATCCGAATAATTGTACGGAGGTTTCGATCCCTAGAAACTACTACTCCCATCCTTCCTCGTCCCACCACTAGTCTCTGCACACTAGTAGATGATTCGATCAATCATGGACATGAACGCCCTTACTATAACGTCCCCTCGGTGAAGCTCGTTCTACTTGGCACCCTAATCTCTCCGAAGGTTCCCTACTCGGCGCATCTACTAACCCATCCACATTTCCTTAGTAGAAGGGGATATTCAATGGATAGTACCTCACGAACTCCAACTTCTTGCTCGTGAAAAGACAAATTTCCTGCCCAGGAAGTAGTGCCTCTATCCCTTAAGGTGAATACTACCACTACGAATTCTAAATCGGGCGAGGTAATACTTCTCACAGAATTTAAATTTGTGAAATGCATAAACAATGGGTTCATGCGCTAGCATTAATACTTCTCATTCGTGGCAAAGACTCATTCATTAAATCCACTCTTGATCATAACAACATGAGTGCAGGAGTAGAAGTCAGCTCATACTTCAACTCCTCTGAAGATAGGTTACCAACATAACGCTCTATCTAAGAAAGGCCCCTCCATCAATGGCGTAACATTCTGAATCACTCAACCTCCTAAACTTCCTCGTTCTAGGGACTAAATCCCACTTAGAGTTAACCCACAAACCTATTGTGGTCAACTCCACACCGCCTCCCTAAAACCATGCTACATGCCCTAAGGGCCTTACGTCCTAAAAATCCTAACATCAATCTATCTATCCTAATCGAGTCATATAAGTATAATCCTAACTAGATCCCTAGTGTCCAAGACATGTCCCAACTTTCAACAGTCGCTCGGTTTCATGCGGGGGACGTCTCGCCGAGGCGAAATCCAAACAAGGAACCCTCCCATTACACTACTACCTCGCATCGTCGGTCATCGAGAAGTAACAGTCGAAGACACATGATCGGGATCGCTAAAATCCTAACTCTAAGTCTTACCACAACAACAGAAAAATAAAAAAATTTAACTGATCGAGCGCTTACTTTCTGTAAGGCACTACAAATACTTTATCCCAATATATATACATACATCTTTTATAGATGGCCTTCTCATTAAGGCATGAACATAAATCTCTATTCGACTTTCATATCTTAGTCTTCCCCACATCGATCATAGGAAAACTGTCATAGTGCTCATATATCGCACATCAACTTAGCCCTTTAATCACTCATTTACGTGATTCTTGGCCAAACCTTTCCAACCCAGCATGTAACTAACAGAAAGAAGGAAAAGAAAGAACGGAAAATAAAATGCAACATCTCTCCACTCCTAATGTCGTTAAGGTTCATGCGTGGAGTGTCTCGCCAAACGAAATCCAAACAAGGAACCCCTCCAACACAATCCCCTTAACTTGTTGGTCGTGGAGATCAGTCAACATCATACACAAGCGAAGCAAACAAAGCAAGCAAACAATCAAGAAAACAAATAAAGCAAGACACATAAAAAAATGAAAAATACCTACATACCATAAACCATCTCTATAAAGTCTCAATCCTATATATAGGTGAGAGATTATAGAGCAACCAGTTCCTCTCTAGAACTAGAATATGGTAGCCTCGTGCTTTATTCGCTTGATATCACACCAACCAATTCAAGAACATCTCTACTCGTATATTATATGTAATACAAGTAGCACACGCCACACATATCATCACTCGCCCCATAACGAGTGAAAGAAAATATAGAACTTCCCTATCATAGAAGTCATGCAAATATACTACCACAAGCTTAATATACACACCCGAATCTAGGGTAAATACAATACTATTCTGTCTTATCATAAGGAACGCTCCACCCTCATCTATGGTGGAAATTTCTGCCAACATTCATGCCAATCTTTGGCCACTACCAAAGGTTCCTAGACACATCATTTTAGTCTTAACCGAACCAAACTACTTTCATCCAAAGATACCCTAGAGATTTCCCGCCTAGTTCCCTTAATTTCTTCAATAAAGGGAACATTCTACTAGCCTCCCCTGCCTTAGTTCAATGAGCCTTCCTCGGGTGGATGTCCACCGATGAGGTCTCATAAACATTAACTTTCCTGAAGTGTTAACAACACTTACTTGTGAGCCTATCATTCTATTGAAGGGATCTCTCTCTTTGGGCAAAAACTTCCTACACCACCCTACTATGGCGACTACCATTTCTGCCACTTCAAAATTACTCCAATGGTGAAAGATTTTCCTCTAATCTTCGCACCGGGGCACTTCTATACCCCTCTCTAAGCCAGAACTCCCGGGCCTAATACTTCCACCAAATGAGGCTACACTATCTCCAATCCGTTCGAACTTCAACATGTGGTCGTCATTAAGGACTTCTCAATCTTTAGATTTACTTCGCATGGAATCCCAAGCTTAGTACCACTCTCTGCTGGCAGCGGAACATGGAAAATCATCTCTACTATACTTAGTAGTCACGGTAGCAATGTAAGACAATGCTACAAAGGGAGAGACCTCTAAAGCGGCCCTCATCCCCGACTACCACTTACAGCTCTTAGTAATCCCATATCGTTACGTCTTCACGATAACCTCCCTTGATGCCCCTCATCTAACGACTTACTAGTCTCACACGAATGCAAAAGATCTTCGGGGTTCTCATAACATAACAGGAGAACGAGATCTCTCAAAAGAAAATCAACGATCTTAATCTTAAGGCTCTATATCAAATCAAAAGTAACGATGAAAGCAAAATTCATCCGCATAGATTCTTAAGGACTCTCGAACCTAATGCTCTGATACAATCTGTGACAACCCGCCTACTAAAATAATAGGTGGCCAGCCCAATACTCTAATAAACACAGGAATCATAGATGGTCCATTCTCAGCATCACTGTCGATTAAAATAATAGTACGAGATAACCACCAATCATTTTAGAAAATGGACTGTCAATAAAAGAAAATTTTGTAAATAAATGAAAACACTTAGACAATCCCATTTGCGAAAATGGTGGATATCAAAAATCGATAAATGAAGAATGACAATATCATAAATAATCACCGAATAAGTTGTCGGTGCACAGACTAATACAAATAGTTACACCGAGTATTGCATTTCAATATTTACAATATAATAAATAAGTGCAACGCTTGTACAAACACGTCTGAATAAACAACTGAGCACTACTAGAGTACAAGGGAAAGAAGCGTTTAAACAAGTAACCTACAACATCCACAATATGCCGTAGCTCCATGACAACCGGAATGGAAATGTAAATATGGGTGTCCATACTATAAAGCACCTGTAATGGCAAAGAGTATATGCAGAAACAAAGAAATATAGATACGGTTCAGGGCCCGATTTGATATGATTCCCATGTGAATAAAATGCATGATAGTTAAGTGTGTAATTCTCTCGTAGTTAACAATAATACTTCTCACCTCTCAATCTAAAAGCAACCTAGCGTAACGTAAATGATGCTCAGGTTAAATCAAGAACAGAAGGCTAACTTCTCCCCAGTCTCAACACTATGCCCTTATTCGTGCGTGGGGTGTCTCACAAAGAGAAATCCAAATAAGGAACCCCCCCCCCCCCCCCGATACACTACTACGATGCAACGTTGATCGTCGAGATACATTAGACCCTGTCCTAATTAATCTAAGTGCTAAAGACTAACTTCTCCCCACTCACAACACTATGCCCTTATTCGTGCGTGGCGTGTCTCGCAAAGCGAAATCCAAACAAGGAACCCCCCGATACACTACTACTAGGCAAGGCTGGTAGTCGAGTTACATTAGACCCTATCCTAATTAATCTAAGTACTAAAGGCTAATTTCTCCCCAGTCACAACACTATGCCCTTATTCGTGCGTGGGGTGTTTCACAAAGCAAAATCCAAACAAGGAACCCCCCCCCCCCCGATACACTACTAGGCAAGGCTGATCGTCGAGATACATTAGACCCTTAGCACAATATTTTATATATATATATATATGAGAGGTCTCATCTACTGCCACTCAAAGATATATAATTATATCCATTCACCATCAAAACATAATTCCCATTTCTTTCTTTAGGAATATATATAAAGGGTACAACATTTTATCAAATGTTTACTAATCAATTTCATCGTATACTAATTCATTTCAAAATCCTATTCCTTCTCAAGAAATATAATCATAGTTTTTATGCTCTTTATGGCATTTTCTTTCAATTATACATTTGTAAAAATCTCTTCCTTATCAGGAATATAATCATCATCATATGCTCTTTGTGGCATTTTCATCGTGCTCTTTATGGCACTTCCTCATGCTCTTTATGGCATTTCATTATGCTCTTTATGGCACCCATCATACATTAAGTCCAACTATATTTAGAATAGTTATATATATATAATGATTCTAAGACTGCCCGTCCGGGTATCCCCACTGTGCGCGTCACTAAATGGCTATCATCTTCCAGGGACTATCATTTAGACAACCTGGGATCCTACCGAAACGTCGGGAAGCGGCAATGTGCCTGCGGGATAGTCAAGACCACACTTGGAATCTCCTACCCATCCGAGAAAAATATACAATCACAAATGCTCACACAGCCTAAGGACTATATACACCCTACATTTTTAGTCAGGGGGCTTCACCACAATGCGCGAACTTCCATTAAGATAACGATTTAGAGAGGGTGTGTATCCATACCTTTTTAACATTTATGAAAATCATCTTCCTTTTCATTTGAAAACATCCATTTTTACATTCTCAAAATCATTTGTACCTTTTTTTTAGTACAACATTAAATAATATTCATTTCTTATTCTTAGAGTCATATTTTATTAATGACTTAAGACCCGAAGTGCCATTTACCTCAACTAGTCCCCAAGACTTCAATAGAATAACATAAACTATTAAAATGAATCTCCCTCAAGGAGTGTCTCCCAAATGTCTCAACATTAATATTTTATCCTCAATTTATCTTTCGGTTAATCTCCCATTTCATTCGGACAACAACCTATACACTTTAGCTCTCGGGGTAAGCCCAATCATCCCGTTAATCTTAGGACATTAGTCTACCCAAAAACCACCCTCTTGGACTCCCCATATTTCCCAACGGAAGGCCCCTAAACCTTGAACCTAAAAGAAAAAGGGCAAAAAAAATCAAACTAAGAAAATCTCACAAAAATAGGGGAACCGAATCGATTCGCCCCTTGGGCCGAATCGATTCGCCCTTGCGAATCGATTCGCTAAACAGCCGAATCGATTCGGTGAGCAAAACTGACTTTTGGTAATTGTCCGAATCGATTCGGTCTTAACCCGAATCGATTCGGTCTGCCAGACCTGTAGCCTACCCCTTACCAGAATCGATTTGCCCCCAGGGCCGAATCGATTCGGTTCTGATATTTTGCCCAATTTGGGCTACGGGTTGTATGAACCCTAAAATCCCAAAACCTCAAATCTTTGATTTTATCCAACACAAACAACATCTAATTCTCCCATATCATTTCTACCCCATTAATAACTAATAGTTTATCCTCAAATCAAATTAAAACTAAGATTTAAGGCTTAAATCTTCAAAATCAACAAAGAACCCATTTAGGGTTTAAACCTCCAAAACTTAACTACACATGCAATTTATCACATTAAATCACATCTAGCAAGTAAGAAACTTGCCTCGAGGTTCGTAGTCTCTGATCCACTTCCGGTAGCAACGAAAATCCGGCCCAAATCTCCATTTTCTCTCTTTTCTCTCCATTTCTCCTAAGTTCTCTCTTCTCTCTCTCTCTCTCTCTCCTTTGGCTTCTAACACAAATGAAGAAAGAAAAGGGGTGGGGGAACTTAAATGGGTCTTAAAACATAAATGCCCGCTTTTAATTGCTAATACACCATTAAAATAACTCGTATCCAACTATTGAGTCATAACGCGTTAAAAGTGCCCGAAACTCCAAAATATAACTTGGCACTTATTTCGACTAACTCGACTATTCTAAAAACAACCGCACCCCCTATTTTGGCATTCGGGAAAGTGTGAACAAATTTTATGTTCCAATTTTATTTATTTCATTATTTATACCTCAATTTAAATATGAGTCATAACCGTCATCTTACATATAACGACGCAATATATCACAATATAATGCCATTTACCTTCTCATACGGTAAATAGACAAATCATAGTAAATATTATCCCTTAATATCAAGGGAAAAAATATTTACTCCAAATTCCCCTATTTTATAGAATTAGCCCATCGGGCAAAATAATATAAAATAGCCGCTCAAAAGCCGGGGTTGTTACAAATTAATCTCTTCAATCCTTATGAAGTAACTTGTGGAGAAGACGTTTTCTTCTTCATTGTTGACCATCTGGAGTTCTTTCGCGAGATTCCAGTTGACGACATCGAAACCGATACCTGCGGGTATTTCGTATGTCACCTTATTTCATTGTAATATATGTAAGTTGTGTTTTACAAATTATAGTGAAATAAAAAGGTTTGCCCTTCGGGGATTTTATCCTGAAATTGTTTCTTTTACCACATGCTTTATTCTTAGAATGGGTTTAACCACTTAGATTCATGTTTAGGGTTTAAGAAGTTAAAATTGGGTTTAACTAAAACTTGGAACAAAGTTGGTTTTACATAAAGTACACACTAAAGGGCCTTTTAAAATTGGTACCAGAGCTTGTTGCACTATCTTATTGTGTTTGTGATCCCATGTCTTTAGGTATGCCTTTTGGTGGTTTTGATGATTTTAGAATTCACTTGTTTGAATCATCTAATTGGAAAACACACATGAAAACTTCTCTTTAAAAATTGGTTAATAAGAGTGATTGTGAAAAGTATCTTTGCTGTGAAGGGTTTGGTCACAGGATAGATGAATGTCCCACTAAACTTACGGAGAATTTTCATAAACCTATAAATCATGTTTCTACCCTTAGTGATAGTGACCGAGAAGAAGAAAACTTTTATTCTAGTAAGCATGAACTTCCCACCTTTATGGCTAGTCATCTAAGTGATAAAGACTTACCTTTGCATGACTCTTTCGCAGCCACCGAAGTTGATACACCTAAGAGTGAGGGTGAGGTGAGTGAGGATGAGAGCGAAGATGAGAGAGATCTATAGACTACTTTCAAAGAATTGTATAAAGAAACTTTAAAAGAAAAGAAAGCAAACATGAGATTAGGAGCTATGTTGAAAGAACGTGCATAGAAGTAAACAATTCCAATGCTTTAATTAAGGATCTTAGGGCACGTGAAAAGAAAATTCGAGAGAAGCTAGAATATGTCAAGGGTGAGAGAGATAGTCTTCGGGGGTTGATGGAGACTATTAAAAAGGAACTTATTGAGTTTGAGAATTCTACGCATTTACTTGAGTCAAGGATAGGTGAGCTTGGGGAGAAACTGAGAGATTCGAGAAAAGTTAAGTTTTATTTGTAGGCTAAGTCTGAAAAGTTAGACAAAATCTTAGTCACAATCAAAATCAAAGATAATCAGCATGGTATTGTCTTCGATAATCATGTCGCACCTATTCCCAAAGCCAAAATCGTACAAACAACAGAGCCACCCAGGAACGTAAGGTATAATCGGCCTATAGGACACGATCCTCACCATATCTACACTTGCACTAATTTCGATAGGAGAGGTAAACTTAGATGTTTTTGATATGATCTTAAGAATACTCCTAGAAAGTCTAAAGCCATTCCGGTTCCCAATGCCCCCACTCATCCGTTCACACCTACTTAGGTTCATAAGTCGTATTTAGAAGCGTTAGGTATTAGGCTTGATGATTCTCGCATCATTGGTCGTGGTTCTCCTCATGTTTCGTCTTTCAATTGAGGTTGTTCGTTGGTTTGTCATACACTAGTATTTACATCATGCATTATATTTTTCTAGTGTTATGGCATATTTCTATTTTTTGTTATGTATTTGAGTCTTATCAAAAATACAAAAAAAAAAAATCTTTTTATAAAAACTTTTGAAAATACAAAAAGATTTTTCTTTTTAAAAAAACTTTTGAAAATACAAAAAGATTTTTGGTTTTTGAGTTGTGAGGTTACATGGTTGATATAATATATTAGTGTTCTTGACCCCCCCGCCCCCCTTTCCTTTCATTTTTCATGTGTCTAGGACCTTTGGTCATTATTATTGATTCTTAGAATGTCTTAACCATTATATTATGGGGATGTTTCGAAGTTGATATGCTTTTTTAATCGACTTTGCTTATGTTCCATCCTTGCACGCATGCATGAGTTTATATGAATGTTTGACTTCTCTTGCATATTTGAGTTTGGTGAGACGTTCTTATCTCAATTTTGTCATCTATGCGTAAGTAAGCTTAAGGAGGAAGTGTTCTTGTAAGAACCTTTTTCCGTGAGAATTGATATTGAAAAAATGATGAGTGTTCACGAGAAAGGGCTACGAGAGTATAAAATTGACTTTTCGTGAAAGCCACCGTTTGAAAGAGCCCAAAAGAAAATCAAGGAAATAAAAAATTCATATGCCAATAATTGGGGCCAATAGAACTTTCTCTAAGTTGAGATTGATAGATATTTCTAAAGATCTTGATAAATTCATATATATGAGGGAGTTTGGTTGGAGATAAATTTAAATTGGTTTGCACCACGAATCCTACGTTGAAATATCGTATCATGATTCTATTGTTCATATAATCGTTAATAATCTGAAATTGTATGCATATTGATTAAGTTTAGTTCAGTAAACTCACACTCATTTTGTCACAAATGGCTTTGATAAAGTTTGATGATTTCTTGATATCAATTAGAACTTTTTGATCGATTCGATGTATTGAAATGATGTCTCATTTGTTGTAGTTCACGCCCATACAATCCACATTCATGATTCAGCACATTGGTACCATGTTAACATGTAATTCTCGTTGGTCATTTTACACTGTTTTCTGTTTTGAGTCTGTTTGTTGTCTGTTTCTGATTTCCAGGTACTGCTTTGGGATAATTTTTTCACTGGGCCTATCCTTACTGGTTTTGGGGTATTTCTAGAAATTTTATTTTTTCGTTCGAGAGACATCCTATGTCATGCGAACATGTCGTTCAAGCGACATCTAAAATCTTTCAAGCGACATAACCAAGTCGTTCGAGCGACTTCAAGCGAGATCAGGGTTTCACTTAACAAATCTCGTTCGCATTTTCAACCTTTTCATTCTCTTATATCTCTTTCTCTGCACTCAAGCGGCAACACCAGCTTTTTAAAAACCCGCCATTGATTAGCTTTTTAAGCTTTGTTTTTTTCTTCTCTCATTCACGTGGAATTTCCATCCCTTATCTAGCTTGGATTTCGCGAGGACTCAAGCCACTGTGTTCCAGCCATTGTTGCTCCTGAGCTCTCCGACGACAGAACTAGTTCAAAAAGGATCGTCGACGGCCATTTTTTTGGTTTGCTACTCCGACGTTCTCAATATTAGTTCTCCGGCGTGTATTTGTCCAGATTTAGTTCCTTCGGCCTCATTTTTTCACTGTGTGCCTCCGACGAGTTTTCACCTTCTTTAAGACGGTTCCCCATTTCTGACAATTTCGAGGTATTTCTATATTCTGATCATGAATTTTTTTAAATCATTTGTTGAGAGGAATTGGTTGCTTATTTTAGTATATTATATCTGATTTGTGTTGTGGTTGTGGTCAGTGTTCACGGTGGTTCGGTTGGATGTTTTGTACGGTGATAGGTTCTTAGTTGTGTGTTCCTCCTGACCGTACACTTTCAGACATTACACTTTACACACTTTTGTCATGCCACCTAGACGTCATGGTGCCCCTTCAGGCTAGCTCAATGCACCACCACCCTCTGCTCTAGCTCAAAGATCTCAGGACAGTAGTCCCCCGTACTCCCCAGTGAGATGGACCACCCGTTTTGAGTATGATCATTACTGCTTATTGGGTCTCCACATTCGATCTGTTATTCAGGGGAGGGTGTTTCGTTATTCTGAGTTTTAGGGGTTAAGCATTTAACACTGGTTGTCTGGTAAGGGTTGGGATTATCTTGTTGAGGCTCGTGGGGTTGTCTATCCGAACATTATCCGAGAGTTCTTCTTTCGTGTTGTCGCCCATGTTGAGGGGATCTTTTTTACTATATGTGGCGTTCCTGTTCTCGTCACAGCAAATCTCATAACTGCTTTTTTACACCTTCCCCGTGTCCCTGATGCTATGTTTCCTCGTTATTCCAACGATGGACCTACATATGATGATATTTTGCGTCATTGCTTCTGGGAGATTCCCCAGGTAGGTACTACTATGTATCATTGTCAGTTTTTCCCTGCCTTTCGTGTCCCTGTTAGGTTTGTGTCAGTATCCATTTATCCTCGAATAAATCACACTCAGATCGGGTCTGACATTATCGATTTTATGTATCATGTCTCTCAGAGGTTGGACATCGATTTACCGGTTGTCATGTTATGTGTTATATCATCTGTCACCGTCAGTGGTACCACCCCTCTCCACCTTCTCTTCATTATGGGATTGTCATTTCCATCATTTGCACTGCTGCTGGGGTTCCTATTTTAGAGGGTGATCATCGTCTCCCTTCGCCTGCTATTATTGATCATAATACTTTCACTCGTTCCGAGAGTCATTCTCCACAAGCGGTGAGAGCTAGTGCTCCACCCACTGAGGGAGCATTCCCAATGCCTGCTAATCACACCATTCTGAGCACCTCTGAGTTTTATTAGCCACACCCCTCCACACCTGCACCCACACGTACTATTGAGGAGGAGGTCTCTACTTTACAGGAACAGGTAGCTTCCCAGACCATGATGTATGACTCTATCATTTCCAGATTTGATGCTGAGGCTGAAGCATGTGTTGGTGTTGAATCCAGGATGATAAAATTTTTTGATGAGATGCGGCAGAAAGAGCAGCTGAGAGGCGCAAAATCTTCTGGACTCAGTCATATTCCATCTACATACACTGATGATCCTGCTGATAATGATGATACTCCTACTGATGTCTAGTTGTATTTTTTATTGTATCTGAGACATTGAGATTCCTGATGTATTTATTTATTCTCAGATATGATTTACTCTTATGGATAGTTGTATAACAATTGACTTTATTTTATGGCATGGATGTACAATTTCTTTTGCAGTTTTAGTGATTCCCTCATTATGATTCAGTTACTGCTATTTTTTATTATTCATTGTCATACTGATATTGTTTATCTATCCATGTTGTTCATTCTCATATATTCATGCTAGATTTGGTGTGTCTGTCCCACCTTTTTTATATTCCAAGCAAAAAGGGGGAGAGATATGTGATGTAGGCGGAGTATTTATTATGATATTGTACTTGTTTTTATTCATCTATACTTCACTTGGGTATTTTTATGTGTCTCGTGTGTGTAGGTATATTGTTCAGAAATTTAGATATTTATTGATACATCACATTCAGAGACAAAATCAGATTCAGATGCTTGCCATTCAGAGACAGAATCAGATTCAGATGCTTGTCATTTATTCAGTTTCAATATGTCCTGTATTTTTATATTCTTGAGTTTTGGGATAGGACATATATTTTTTACGGCATATAGCATTTTTTTTAGTTTTATCCCAGAATAGATAAAGTGGGAGATTTGTAAAAACATAATTCTTATCATGTCCATTTGTTTTAATTGGCTTATTTCCGGACAAAATAAATTAGTCTAGTCTAGTTTTAATTATGGAATTTAATTGGAGCCTACGACAAAGTTTAAGTCGAAGAATGTGCAATTTAAAGCTTTGAAGAAGACTTCAAGTCAAAACGTGTTACCTGTGTTTAAGATCACTCAAGTATGAATACTTGTGAGCAATTGAGTAATTTTGTATGTTCATTAAATGCTGGGTGATTTAAATATTTGGAAATTAAATCATTTTCTGATTTAAAAAATATTTGTGAGTAAAAATAGTTTAGAGAAAATTCGAGGAATTATTTAAAAGAAAAATAATTTTTAAATCATTGTCGCTCAGCAAGACAGTGGGTCATTCAAACGACATTCACATGTCGCGCGAATGAGTTCCACATCTCGCTCGAACGAGCTTGTCGCCTCGATTTTTGTGTTTTAAGTTTCTTGGACTCTATCAAAGGGTGGATAGGGCATGCCCTTAGTGCAAGTTTTATTGAACCCATTACTTTATGACGTGTTTTATCATAGGCATGCTTGGCACGGACATGGGAGTGAGATAATTGACTTCTAATACCAAGCAGTTGAAAGTATAAATTCTAATAGGACTGTTTTCCCCAAATGTTGAGAGCATTATTATGATTAGGGCCAATTTTTTGGATTTCTTCTTCGGAGAAGGAGAGGAGAGTTGTAGAGGTTAGGGATCCGACCATATTTACTGTTTCTTTGGGAGTATTAGAGGGAGGAACTATCAGTCCTAAGGAGCTTTATTAGTTCATTTCGGTGAAATTGGGAGGACATGAAGAGTCCCCATAAGGTGATGTTGTCCTGGATTTTTTTTGGCTGGTAGAGAACTTTATTTTCTTTAACAATTATTTTTGGCAATGGGAGATCCTCAGAAACTCCCTTTCCTTTATAAATTTGGATGAATGGGGAGTTTGATCTTTTTAATATCGCTCGGATCAGTTCATGTGGTTAACAGAGGGTGTGGAAAATAATAACATCTTGGCCTCATCTACTTCAGGCTGAATGGACACTATGTTAACTTCCCACAATAATTCTTCAAAAGGGACCATTCCTCATAAAGTGGTAACTGAAATGGACTCTCCACAGTTCGATTCATCATTTGAGATACTGAAGTCATCCCTCCATCTAATATCCACGATATCCTTCGAGAAAGAGTAGTCTATGAATTTAGCAATCTCTATGAATTTATCATATATGTCTTCTCACTCAGTGAGGAAGTGAAGGAGTGAGGGGACAAGACTCCCCTAGATTTTCAAAGCTGTGAGCAGCTCGAGGATGATACATATATCTCCTTTCTGGCAAAACATCTTAGACATGGTTTGTATAACGTCATCCAAACTAATTTTTTCTACGGGTACCACCCATTCGTCTGATTGTTGAGCCCTCTTTCGTTCGTCTTATTGTCTAGACCAATTTTTGGATTCCATAAATAGGGCACTGAACCTTTCATAGTCAATGGTCATCTCTATGGAAAGTTTCAGCCTAAACCTTCGAAGTTGATCCAGTATGGCATGTAGTTCCATGAACGAGTTCCTTATTATATACCTCCCATTGTGAGTTGAGTCAAGAGGTATGATACGGGCAGAACCGCATGATATACATCAAAAGTACGGGGCTAATGGAAGGTGAGAATTATATCACTTGGGTTAACCGTGCCCCATATGATCGGCATGCATCATGAAGTGACCCCACACTACAGGACAAAATTTTGGTCAATATTTCCATGCTCAGGTAATGTAGTGTGTAGAAATACATGAGTCTTCATTAGTATCTTATGGAGTTTTTTTTGTATGATATGTAAAGGGATTACTACTACTATGAGGGAAAATATTCAAATACCATGAGATAAGAGGGACAATCATGGAATGTAAATATAGCAAGTATATTCATGGAGCATGGAGACTATACAAAGCATGGTGGTAAAGTGTGAAGCATGTGAATATATAAGTGAGTGAGATATGTTTAAGGTGAAAGAGTGACATAGGAATAGTGTGAGGGAAAAAGCATGGGAATATATTCAAGTCAAAGTGTGTGCTAGTCATACTAAGCATGGATAATCTACAAGTGGTGTATGAGATGTGTAAGTGAACATGGACATATATACAAGTGAGAGAAAATGAGGGTGTGTGTTAGTGAAGCTAAGAATAAATAATCAACAAGTGGTGTGTGGAGCATGTAGGTAAAGGTGAGACTATATACGAGTCAGCGTATGAAGTGAGCATGGAGAATACATACAAACGAGCATAGGGTGCAACATGGTGAATATGTACGAGTGAGTAAAAAGCCATATATACATGAGAAGAGAGCATTGTAGAGATTAACATGAGATAAAAATACAAGATGTAAGCATAGGAGTAAGGAAAAGATACGAGTGGAGACATATGTACACGTTTAGAAAAGAAGGAGAGTAAAGAAGTAACACCTATGTGAAAATAGATTTTACTCCTCTAGAAAGTCCCAAGCTGAGTCGCCACTATGGCCATCCGGGTTGGATTACTATTGTGAAAGACGTCCCCAAAATCAGGACGGAATGGAAAAGTCCCCCTCTTCCCTGCCATTCGCGTGCAGGTGATTCGAGGATATGGAGGACCTTTTTCCACCACTCGTGTTGGCGTCTTCGTGGGCTGCCTCGAACATAAAATTAATCATCGTCAAAAAGGGGATAACATGAAGGAATGGACTTGTCGGTCTATTTTGATCAAAATAGTCATAACAATGTAGACATCTCGAGAGAATGACATCGAGCTCATAATGATGCATACAAAATCAAGTGATTCGAGGGTCTGAATACTAAGTTAGGGAATGGAAAGGTGTTAGGTATCCATTCTGCCCTTTCGGTATCTCATGTGCTATGTTGAGTTTCTCTTTTTATCAAAAGCGTGATGTGTGTGCACATGTGTGTAATATGAATAACAGGAGAAAGGAACTATTCGACTCACGTCATGGAAGAGATGGAGCAGATTCATTCTTAAGAGTGCACCTGAATATAATTATAAACATATGATCTAAGTGATCACCGAATCATGAATCACTATGGTAAAGTGAATGTGCACGTTGAATGAGATACAAATATATAGAAGTTCAAGACTCATAAAGTGATACAGTAGAATACAAAAGGTGTAAAATGGAAATAAAGGACTCAAATCCCAGGATTGGCTTGGGGTGCCTACGTAGACATAGGGGAATCAAAGTCCTCGTAGTTTAAAAATAGATTAGTGGTGGGGTTTAACTGATAAGCACAAATTTAAGACTCCTTTTTGAGTGATTTTGAGAACAATGTGTTTAAGTGTGAAAGTGTGAAAAAATGAGGAAGTCTTACTTTTGGGATTTACAAGTAAACCTTATTTTTGTCTTTTTTAGGTTTTTATGAAAATAAGTTGGTTAAAATTCTAATAATAAAAGTGGATATAACTTGGTGTGAGATAATGAAAAAACTAAAAGATATTACAAGATGAGAATAGAGTGAATAATAACACTAAATGAATAAACTAGAAAAGAGTTAGGAATGAACCTCCTAGGAGAGTTTTATTGCTAAATTTGGGAGGTATATAAGTTGATTTTTCATAGTGGTATAATAGGAGGATGTAGGAGACTAAATATGGTTGGAAATTGAAGTGGGAGAATATTTGAAAATAGTTTTTTTGGTAATCGCAACGCTCTAATTTTGAGGGAATGTTTGTTGATTGCTGAAAGGGACAACCTTTCAGGAGTGAAGTCATGGACTCTTTATATAGTGAACTTTAGGGTTAAGGGGGTCAATCAGCATGGACCCTAGCCTACCTATCGACATAGTTCCTGCCTTGCTAGGCAAGAAAAGTACACCCTCGCGATAGGCAGGGGGTCTGGGGTGCCTATAGGCAGTCCAAAACGGACTTTTTTGGAATAAAGGGTGTAAAATGCAGATTGCAAGTTCGAATCATGCACGTCCTGGACCATTGAAAAGGTAATTAAGATCCTTTCAAGAATCCATTAAGCCACTATCAGTTTCAGGAGTTGACCAAAGTCAAATGGGCCTCGGAAGCGATCGATGGTCTCTAGACAGGAATTTTAAAGTAAAATGGGTTATTCTTGCAAATCGTGATGCCTATTCCTACACGGTATGGAGAGTTGAAAGTGGAATTTATATCCCTTCTATATATCATTAAGCTATGCTTAGTTTGGATAGTTGACTAAGGCCAAACAGCGTATGAAAGTGCCAAGTTACTTTTTGAAGCAAAATGGGTCGTTCTTGCAAATCATGGGGTTGATTTACACGCGACATGGATCGATAGAAGGGGGATTAAGATATTTTTAAGGTTTCATTAAGATTCACTTATGTTGGATAGTTGACTAGAGTCAAATGGGAGCATCATGTGCCTCTAGATCAGTACAAGGAGTAGAAATGGTCACTCCTGGGAATCGTGAGGGAGATTCGTGTACTGAACGAACCACTGAAAAGGGGATTCAGATCCCTTTGAGATTTCATTGATATTTTCTCGTGTTAGAGTGTTGAACAATGTCAAATAGGGCCTGAGAGTGCCTAGTGTCCTCGAGATCAGTACTTATAGTATAACCTAAGGTTTTTGGAGAGAGGAGGAGTGTTAGGGATCTGAGAAGGAATTTAGGGGGATACTATAATGGGGTGTCTATAATAGATATGCGAGGTTGGCTTGACTCTATCTTCTAAACATTTGAAAATAAGTTTAGACGTAGACATATTTTGAAAATGAGGTTTATCTGTAACATTTTTCTAGTGTTTTGCCCAAATTCTAATGGGGGCGGACATACGTTACTTTATTACCAGGCTCTATATCAAGACGACATATAATCTTAGTGTCCAGTGAGACTAGTTATTTCAAAATAATTTCTAATATTTTTCAAACTCTTGGCCTAGTGTGTTTGGTAAAGTCCCAAAAGAAACAAAGGCAATTTTTTAAACATTTTGATTAGAAGCCTTTTCTACTTTAGGTTTTTTGTCAAATCCAATGCCAGTTTTGTTGTTTGAGTTTATTTTGATAAAACATATTATGTTATCATATTCTTTCGCATTAGTCTCAAACTGAAGACATTTCTTGAAAATAATTGTGACTTTGTCATTTAGATTTGTCCTGTTCTACTAAAGTAGACTTGTATTTTTCTTCTAAAATTGAATTTTTCTCTGAAGGTTCAATTATTTTGAAAATAAAATTCTAGTTTCACTCTCATAAGCCACTCACTGACACATAACAGTCTTACTTAAACTCTCAATATGTTCAGTTAAGTGTTTTACCATTTTTTAACTTTAGAACAATTCTTTAGAGTTAAGAAACGGTTCTTGAATATCAGGTAAATCGTCATCATTAGAATTACTAAGTGAAGTGTATGGTTTGTTCCCTAACGATTCAATTTCAGTTTTGTGACACACACGTTTAATTCGTCATAATGATTTTCACTTTGACTCACGCACTTGATAGACTTATCAAAAGTATTA
This sequence comes from Sambucus nigra, assembly GCA_949130495.1. Classification (NCBI taxonomy): domain Eukaryota; kingdom Viridiplantae; phylum Streptophyta; class Magnoliopsida; order Dipsacales; family Adoxaceae; genus Sambucus; species Sambucus nigra. Next base: position 396,381,107 of record OX422219.1, on the reverse strand, counting down.
ACAATAGAATCATTTGACATTTCATTCACACAAATAGCAAGTTTAGGATCACTAGCATCATCAAGAGGTAAACTTGCTTTATCATCATAATACATAATTTTAGCATAAAAGGACATGCATGATTCATGTATTTTGGATGACCCAAACCCATCATTATTTGAGTCACTAGTACCATCCCAAGTATTATACATATGGGACTTACGTGTAGTCATAATATTAGAATTTTGTGTATTGACATAAGAACCCATATTACCACATTTGAAGCACTCAATGTTGCTTAAGTCCGTCTTCGGTCTCTCGTAGGATTTAGGAAATTGAAATTTTGATAGAAAGACTTCCCATGTTTAGTTTCCTAAACTTTATGGTATTTTCAAAATGTTTAGTCATGAGGGATATCTAGTTATGAATATTCTCAAGGTCACAGTCATCTCCTAACTCTAATTCATGGTCAAGAACATTTAACTTAGGAACAGTCATTTGAGAAGAAAATAACAGATTAAATCCAGAAGATATTTTAACAATAGAAGTCATATGTTTCTTATACTCTAATTCCATCTCTACAGTTCATAATTTTCTATTTAATAGTTCTGGAGTTAGATTTAGATTATCCATTTCCTTTATAGCATAACGCTTGTTATCAAACTTATCAAGTAAACATCTAAGTATATTTTATACAGTTTCCCTTCTATCATAGATAATACCATTAGCATGAATTTTAGTTATAATATTTATGAGCTAAATATAGATGTCGTCAAATGTCTCTGTGTCATTTATCATAAGGGTGTTATACTCTTACACGAGCATTTGGGATTTCCCAGCCTTAGCACTCTCATCACTCTTACAGCCTACAACAAAGGTGTCCTATCCTTTTTTGGATGTGGTGAAAATGGAAATTCTCTTAAATTAATGTTCATTTACAAACATAAATATATAATTTTTACCTTTATTATTGCATAAAAATAATCGTTTCTTCACCTTTGTAAACTCACTAAGTTGTTTCTTAACCCTTAGGGTGCTACCTTCAGTTAAAGGTTTAGTAAGGTGTGAATATCCATTTTCAATAGTCTCCCAGACTTCATCACCTAAGGTTCCTTGAGTCAACACTATTATCCTTACTTTCCAGTAACGGAATTTATGTCCATCAAACACAAGAGGTCGGGAAAGGTTACCAATTTTCTCAATTTTCTCGTCCATTTAAAAAAAATCAAGAGTTCCAGGATCAAAAACTTTTGAAAATTTGCTCTGATTCCACTTGAAATAACTTAATTTTCCCCAATATCCCCTCTAGGGTCATCAGAAATGTGGTTAAGCCACTAAGCATATACTTCATCGGGTCTTTATGGGTGATCACATAATGTATTCTTGTCATGGTAAGATTTGGATTAACCTAAAAAAATGGATTGGATTGGAATGACTTTCATGTCAAATCGATTATTTGCTATCTCAAAGGTACCCTTTGGTTCATTTTCACTTTTCCAGCCCAGTCTTTGACTCATCTTATTGCATTTGCAGATGCTTACTGGGTTGGTAACCCTGATGACCTATGATAGATCTAGATAGGTTCCTATTTTCTACCTAATAAGAGATTTACTCTTTGTTTGCTTGTTACCCAAATCTTACATGAAACTCTGCAACCAGATCTTTACATGCTTTTGTTACTACCACATATTCTTCTATAGTGGTATAGTTTTCAGTTGAATTTCCATAGTGAGTTCGAATCCGACGGTTCCTTTTTAGTGAATATGAATATGTTGAGTAATAAAGAAATGCATACTAAACTAAGATCTATATCATTTCCTCTAATCTTTAGTAATCTAAGCTACTCTAGTGATGGAACCGTGAAATTTATAGCATGTTTACCCCTACAACTTTCAACAGGGCATTTGTCATCACATAAGGAACGAAGTATCTTGATCGAAGATATAGGAGAGAGAAATTGGGTCCGATCCCTCCTAATTTAATAAAGTGGTCATGTAAGATACATAAACGATGATGGAGAATTTTGATATGATATCCTTTTGAATAGGATAATAGAATTTTACTATTACTATTCTCTTTCTTTATCTAAATTTAAGAAAAAAATTCAAAAGAAAATAGTTATTTCAGCTCTTCATATATAGGGTAAGAACTCTTAACAGAGAGTGGTACGATTCAATTCTACATTCAAGATATATAACACAGCTAAAGGGATGATTGATAATGCGAATAAAGTCTTTGGAGAAACTTTTATTTATTAAAAATTGATTTCACACAAGATACGTTAAATTATAAATATTATTGTAGAAAGGTTATTTAAGATACTTGGTAACAAGATATAAAGAGTTTTAGAAACCATAATTAACCTTAGTTAGTAGTAAATTGCATCCAAGAATTAATAATCATCCAGAGAAAGTTTACACACAAAAATTCAATGTGGTAAAACCCCCATGGCTAGGTAAGCATACACGATGACCTCTACGCCAAAAAACCAAATCTACTAAAATGGAATTAAGGTAACATATTACATGCGAGGAAAATAGGATCAGAAATTCAAAAGAAAATATACTTAAACATTATATCCCCTCCTCATGGTGCTCTTTATGATCCAGCTGCTTATGAACCTCCAATCCTTAGTGGTCTTTAGGTCAACTAAATTATCAGTCTCTCTAAAAAATAACCACACTTTTCTATCAATGATGTTTGTGATAGGGACAGTGGTGAATTATATAACTATATAAACATGCAAGAATGCACACACACTTAGTACAAATTGTCCTGCAAATTAGACAAATTCTATCAAATGCTCAGATCTTAAACGAATGAAATCAGGGGTGATAATACCAGATCTGGTGAGATGCTTTTAAAAACAGATCAAAAGAGTATTTACACAAAAACAAATTTCATAAATTCTAAAATCAGTTTTAAAACAATCCAGATCTTAAAGTTTAAATAATTTTTAGATATTTAACTAAAAAGTTTGTGAATCTAAAAGTTTTTTGAAATATGCATAGAAGTCTAAAAAAATAAGCTTTAAAAAATATATTTGTGAAACAAAGTATAAATGATAACATACAGATCTAACGGATATGTGTGTGAAATGAATCATGGATGTTAAATTATTAATTTTATAGGAGAATCAATCCTCTAACAAATGTGAAGATTGTTTGAAGGAGAACCTCACTATGAGGATTTAATAAAACTAAACTCAAACTCTCAAAAAACTCAACTCTCATGTCTTGGAAAACCTAAAAGCTTTGAAAGAAATGAACGTTCTAATTTTCAAAAATGTTTATATGAAAAACATTTTTGTAAATAGATTTTCTCTTTAGTTTTATCAAAAAAAGATTTTCTCCCTAATCTCTCTCTAATTTGTCTTGTCTCAAACCAATTATCTCTATCTCTCTCCCAGTTCTCTTAAAATGAACTAAAGTCTAAAAATGTTGAGACGAAGAAGGCTTATATAGTACGATTGGAAGTTTTTGAAATCGACCTTCAATTGGATGGCTGAGATGAGTTAAACTAGTTTGACCTAGATTTAACGACTATGAAATGAGCATAGAAGATAAGATAAATCGGTTATAACCAGTTGTAGGCATCCCCATGTCACTGGTTATAAGGGTTAGCACAGGGATCATTTTAAAATGACAACAATCTTAGATTGAAATAGATCCAACGGTATGTGTAGTGTATCATAATTCCTAGTGAGAAGAAACACAAAAGCAACCAATGACATGATGATAGGTAGCATACACGTGTTGTGCCCACATGCCAAAATCAAGTAGTTGCAACTTCTAATGATATAATTTTTCTTCCCAAAGGTTCTAAAACACCCATTTTAAAAGTGTTTATCTAAATGATATAAATTGATTTTAAATCCTAAGTAATTACAAAATTTTATTTCCAAATTTTAAAAAATACAAAAAATTATTTTAAACATATGTCATGCATGTGGTGAAATGATTCCTAAGGTGTCGATTTTTTCTACCTTTGGAGCCCAATATGGACTTGGAAGAATTTATTTTAGAGATATCAGTTGAAGTAGTCACCAATATTGAAGTGTGGAGTACCATTTGGAGTATCTCAATACTACTAAAATTATTTTGTCTTAGTATCCAAGATAGATGAAAGACCTATGTGGTACAAACTCCAAATAACTCATCCATAGAGAGTGTTCCAAGAACATCATTAATAACAATCAAGATCCTAAGAATGACCATAGTGACATTCAGTGTCACAAATGTGGGAATATGGATCAATATGTTAGTGTCTATGCAACTAATGCTTTACCTACTAGTAATAATGTGACTAATTGTGTATCCAATAGTGTTACTATTAGTAATGCCAATGAGCCAAGTACATGCATGAGTAAAAGTGCAATCTAACAAAATAAACTGTTGTATGAGTCTAAAATTTCAAAATCAATCGTTAGGAAGAAATTCACATACTATATTAGTGAGTCTGATGATTATGATTTACCTGAATTTCAAGACTTATATACTAAAACTCTAAAGAAATGTTGTTGTCCTAAAAAATGGTAAAGAACCTGAATGAATGTGGAAAGAATAAATAGAACCATTAGGCAGAATAATGAGGACTACACTTCCTAAGCTCTAGAAAAATCAATGCTGAAGATAAAGGTGGTCTTGGTTTTGAAAAAAAAAACAAAGGAATTAAAGTTAATGGTAAAAAATGAATCTGAAACTGTGTTTCTATCCTCGGAGAATTTTCTAAACACACTAATCTAGACTTTTCAAAACTCTAAAAAAACTATTATAAAGTGTCCAAATCATTTTTTGGTGTTTGTATGCACTCAAATGATGGTACATCAATTATCTCTTAAAGTCAAATCATTTTTTGGTGGGACATCAAAAAATTTTAACTTCGAGTATATAGTTAGTTAGAGGTTAAAATTCTAGGTTGTATATATTAGGTTAATTATTTTTCATTTTACTTATCGTCTAATGTAATTATTTAAACTTTTCATTATTCGTTTTGTTTTGTTTGGTGCTAACATGTTTTGTAGAATCTTTAGACTTGTGTTATTCGAGGATTGCTCCATTTTGAGTAATATCGATATATTCATCTCTTTAACTTGGTTCTTAATTCATGTTGAGGACAATTCAAGGTTTAAGTTAGGGGTGTGGAATATTCTTCCCAATTCTTTCATTTGATCACATGTTCTTACCAACTATGCAGTTTTGTTGAAAATTGTAAATTTTCTTGGCCCTTTTTCCTTTATTTAAGACGATAAATTTAAATAAATGCCCAATCTAATATATAATTCAATTATGCCTGTTATTGATTTCAGAAGTTATTAGCATTTAGTCCTCGAATCATTAATATTATGAAAAACAACATGTTTTAAAATTTAAACCCAGAATCACATGCGCTTCTCTTGTTTAAATAATTTGGTTTAAGGCCTTTATAATTAGGTAATCTTTTGTTTCATTGTATATACTTACACCAAGTGACTAAGTGAGCTTTGGAATTTTCTTCATTTCTTAGTTATATACATTTCTCTTTCCACCTTGAAATGTCAAATATGTTGGTAATCTCGATATTATTTTATTGATTATTCAATACTTGAGTTCATCTTGAAATGTGTTACTTGATCATGATTTTCAAAGTTGTTTTTACTTGAAAATTGCGTAAGCTTTAGGAGAGGATCATAGGCCCTCTTTTTATTTATACCCATATTAACCTCAACCTCAACCTCACCTTAAATGTTTCCCCTCGTTATTCACTTTGAGCCTAAATATAGCCTTTTTCTTAACCCAAAATCCCATAATAAACTCTAAATTGGAGTTTTAAACCATACATCAACTTCCATACCTTTTTTGGAATGATAGTTGTTATTGAACAATGTTCTTGTTATGTGGTTACAAATAAGCATGAAAGAAAAGAAAATCTGAAAAAAATAAAAGAAAAGACAAAAGACAAAAAATAAAAGAAAAATAAGAGAAAAGGAAGAAAAGAAAATAAAGAGAAATTATTTCATTGATGTCAATAGAGTTAAATAATATTTGTTACCCTCCATTGTTATATCCAAAGCTTGATATGGAAATCATATTCCATTTTTCAAATTGCCCATAATTTTCCATTATCCCAAGTTTTTCATCCCCAAACAACTTTGAATCCTCACATATTCCCTTCAATTCATAACATTAACCCCGGACCTACATTATAACCCTTAAAAGTCCTATGTGATCCTAGGGTGAATGTAATTCAAAAATATAATAGTTACAATAATCATTGAAAATGCATTTCTCCTCCCTTAATGAATGGTATCCTTTCATTGAGGTTACATATTTTTCATTTTATATATAGAGTTATTCATTGATGACTTTGTGGGGCCTAATTTCCATTTACAATTACTCATTATGCCCACATTTTTCGTGTGTATTAGACCCCATTCATAATGATTTTATTTGATTAGTGTAAACATTTGTGAGGCTTGAATAGCATTGTAATGCCCTAGCCCGGATTTACAGGCTACCCGTGGCCAACCTGGTATGTGAAGTGAAATGAAACAATCTATATAATTTTGTTAGTTCAGTTTTAATGTAATTAACATTTTTCTATTTTAGCATGCGATTCCAATTTCAAATTACACTATGTGACGGGCCCATGAGGAGCACCCCGGAGTCCAGGCATAAAGAGCTACTAAGGTCATATAAAAGAAGGTACTTACCTGTATGACACTCTTAAATTATGAAACTGCTCCCAACATGTCGTAACAAAGCGAAGGAGTGAGCCAAATGCTCAGTGAGAAAAATACAAATGCAGTATAGAATTCAACGACAAAAAGAAGACTCTAACACTTTATACCTACATGCACATGTAGCCTTGTTTACATATATAAACAGACACATACTAATACTTGATGCATGAAACGGTTTACTTTCGAAAATCTTATTTATCCATATTAATTCACTGTAATCTTATAAAAGGCTTCATTTATACCATCTTGACATTTCTCACTTTATCTAACACACCGTTAAATACTTCAAACAACTACATTTGGTTTGATAAAAAGCCATTTTTTTAGAGAAATTACCCTTTCCGTTTTAACCAATCCACACTAGTATTTTCATTGGAAGTCACCCTCTCAACACACGCCTTCGCCGTGTTAGAAAATGCTTATTTAGTCTTTGAAAACTTTTTACAACACACTCTTGTGTTAATTATGTGTTTAACCACTTAGGTTGCTTAACCACACATTTACCCACTAACTATACCTTTTTCTTTACATTATGAACATTAATAGATTTTCACATTTACTTGCCCATTTCACCATTCCCACGATATTTATTAATTCATTCAAGTTAGGTTGTATTAAAACATTTGACCACACAACCCATTTCTTGACATGTTCCTTACTCCTCTATCTTTTCTCGAAATCTTCTAATAACTATGTACTTCAACAGGCTCCACAGCGGTGGCTATGCGCACCATATGCTCTAGATGATTAGTTTGGGTCTTTCACCCCAGGGCTCTGAGACCTCCTTAATTATCCTAGTGTCATTCGAGTTCCTTTGCATGTGTTTTAAAATTTTACAAATGTCCACATATTTCCACCTTTCCTTTTACCCTGCCGAAGCTAAAACCTGGGTATCACCCCAACTTGTGTTACACTTTGAAATTCACCATTTCATGTCCCGTACACTTTAACCTTGATTTTATTCCAAAAATCATATTCATTTAGGACCAATTCGTGTACACCTTTTTCAACATTTTTATTTTATAAAAATTTTCTACTTTAAGTAAAATTACCATTTTACCCATTTATCCCATACTCATCTTTTACGCCATTTCCACGAGTGTTAATTTTCTCAAAACACTATTAAGTTACCCATACTAACTTCATAAGTGTTTTAACACTTTGTTTACCTTGGATTTATATTCTTCTTAATTGGAAACAACTTTGTATTATTATTTTCTTTTTAATTTCATAAGTGTTAATCTATTACAACATTCTTAAGTTATATACACCAACCTTCTAATGTTTAACTATTAACACTTATTCAACACATTTATTACCCATTTTTACAAATTAGACATTTCTTTACTTCCTTTATTTAAGAATCTAATTACACTTAAAGACTATTTTTATAAGAAAATACCATTTCCTTTCTATTATCACAGTGTCATATAACTTTGTAATTATCACACTTTTAACCCATTTTTTCACTCACTTCGAAGACTGAAATTTTTACCTATTTTATTTCTTGTATAGTCGCATCAAAACTTATTTTAAACATGTTCACATATTTAATATCAAAATACTACAAGTTTATATGCATGAGAAGATGGATTTTAAATCCTAAAATCTTATTAATAGGTTAAACATATATTTACTTTGAGAAATTCATCATACTTGCAAAAATATACTTTCAAGGCATAAAATACATTTTATTTCTTCAAACTCAACAAATAATATACTTGAAAAAATATTTATTATTTACTACACATTATTTTAATCCTTTAATTAAATGCACCCTACTCATGCAATCTAACTACAAGACTACAAATAATGCAAAATAGAGTCCTAATACTAAGAGTAAGATTTTTTCACCTTTAAAGACTCCAAATGGTGGTAGAAATATTGGTGTAGGAAGAGCAACCCCCACCTCCAAAGTTGGCCTCAAGGGGTTATCAAATACATCCTCCAAAATGCTTCATTTGTGCTCCCAAGCTAATAGCCCCTTCATACTCCAGGAAAGCTCCCATCATCTTTTCCAAAAATCTCATAACATTTCACTAAAATTCGTAGCTCTACTTCAATAATGGTGGAAATGGGAGTATTATGTTCAAATATGATGAATACCCAAAGAAAATAGTGGATTATAATTGATGTATGGTGGAGGAGTGATGGTTTATGGTTGGGAGAGATAGAAGAACAACCCCACATGGTGGAAGAACACCATTATACCTCTCTCTATTTTTGCATTTCTCTCCCAACAAATTGCCCAAACAAGCCTTATAAAAAAAATGAAAGAACAACAATCTCATTTTTCCCAATATGGGATAATCTGGGATTGACAACACACCAAATCAAGGGCCAGAAATGTGACAGCACAAAAGGGAAATTTGATTCTAACATTTTCGAGACATGTCGTTCGAACGACATGCCTATCTCGTTATAGAGACATGTCCACCTCATTCAATGGGTGGATTTGTACGACCTTCACGCGACCTAGGACTATAATGCAGTGTGATCTTATTCAAAGACCTGCTTCACGCAACCTTCATATGATAACATCATACCGCTTCTAACTACATCCCTTTGTCATGAAAACGACCCATTTTTCTTTTATTTTATTTCCTTCACTCTTAGCCCACAATTTTCATATAATTGTCATCAAACCACTTTAGTATAATTTACATAAATATTTAAATGAAATATTAGAGCAGGATATTCCAAACTTCCCTCCATTTGAAATTTCATCCCCAAAATTCTCGATTTGTAATCATTAGGCTTATAGGGTTCACCAACTTCTATTTTAAGCCATATAAATCTTCCAAGACAATCCCTCAAAGTTCTCAATACTAAGGTCACCCTACATGCCCCCACATGGGTTTTTTCACCAAATTATCAACATGCAACATGCTCTAATGTTCCCCATTCCATTAACCATGAATGTCATATAATCAACTCCGATTCTCCACTCACTTTATGATCAAGTCAAATAATTTATAGCACCACCTATGCGAGTACCCAAGGCATATCGATGCCTCCACGGAAAATCCTCTCTATCGATCGACACTCACCCAATGTGAATCGTAATACAACCAATCATCGTATTCATCATAAAAATCAATTCTATCTTAGTACTTCACATCTATGTCCCATAAATTTTTAGGCGATCCTGACTACACCACTTGCATGAGCTTATAAATAATGGTAGTATGTTATTTTCTCACTCCAAGGAGTATTATTCATACCAAGACATCAACGTGCGCTCGGATTACACCTTCTGTCGCGTCACTCTCATGACCCTAGTACTACGCTAGGTGTATCACCTTAGAGCACTCACTAGAGCCTACCTCTAATTCACTCGTCGTGGCAAGCAATGTCATATACTAAGTTTTTTCAAATCTAACCTTATACCATATCCTTAAGTCATCATCCTGGTCTTTATATCAGAGCCAATGACTTCCATGTCGGCTAGTCGAAAGGCCACTAATCCTAATAAAGATCAATACTGCGAGTAAACTGTGTGGCCGAAAATGCAGTTATCCCTACACATAACTTTATGAAATAGCAAGGATATCTCAGATGGGTTACACCCAATTACTGAGGTGCATTGACCATACCTGGCCCACCACGCTCTACCAGGATCAATCGCACCATACCATGACATAGAACTAATTCAATTCAACACATATATGAGAATACCGATCCCCAATTACCAAAATCGAAAGGGACACATGAGAGTCTGAAGGAACACATAACTACCCTAAGAAACTTCCCAAAAGAATCCAATTATGATTTACGAAAGTGAACCTACGCCATATTCTTGAAGTCATTCTACTCATTCCCAAAGTTCTCACCAGAACTAAATCCTAGCCATATACCCTGGCTCGAGTTACTAGTCGTGAAGAGTTGAACCACAACCACTCATTCTCACAACACGAAAGCAATTTATGAATTGGTAGTCCTCTAGGAAGTCAATGACTGACCTCCCTCCTTAGGAGAAAGGCCCAACCCGTCACACCCTTGGAGTACATGAACCATTGCTATTGGAAGATGGACCATACCCTTATATACATTGACCTTGTCCATTTACTGGTGATGATGTCACTAACCTATTGTAGTTAGGTTATCGTCTACCTTGTCATATCGTGATCGAAATCCCAAACTCATATAGGAATTACTTAGTTCAAGTGGGTCATTCACCTTACCATGTCCTTTGACCACATAGGATTTCCACCTAACTTACTTTCGTGTTCTACCCACACAGAATTTATGTGGCAACCACACTCGCCTCAATTTGCATTCTAAGGTTAGTAAACGTCACACAGGGCTGTATCTTTTAATTTGTAACATCTTGGCAAGACATTTCAAGAACTAGTCCTTACATTGCTAAGGCTACCCTAGCATATATCTTTACCACACGCTGACATTATAATCATGTTACCATGTTACCCAACCATGCTTGTTATTTTTAAGTCTTCACATGGCGTCATCACTCTAAGTCTCGAATATATTTCCTAGTATATCCCTAAACCGAGTATTACCACACCCATACTACTCATTCCATGACATCCGAGCAACAGTCCTATCACGACAGAAGCTATCACCCTACCTTAGGGATTACACTACCAATTTATGTCAATTTGGGAAGCCACACCCGGCGCTCACACTACATGACCAGAAATCTGGGACCATTACCTGATTCTCAATACAATCATTACTAGGCTACTAATGCTCTTTCATACCAAATTAACTGGTCTCCTAAGGGAACTAAACACATTTTATGTAACCATCCTTAAAACCTGACAAGATTTCACCATTTGTACCTTTATCACTGTATATGCGCTCTATAAAAATTTTTAATACCCACATCGCAATTACTCAATGCTCGTAAAGACACTAGTCTACGAGCTTCTACCTATAGTGCACCTTAACCATAAAACACCTGAAGGCATCACAATATTCAGTTTGTATCCCCAATAATGCCACACACAATTTGACCAATGGGCACCCTAAAATGCCCATAAACTACTCTCACACGAGGATTACCTCACACCTAGCCATTACTTCAGTGGCTAAAATGAATATTTACACTTATATAATAATCTTATCTTTCTTACAAATAGTTTGTGACCATATTCCACATACAAACCACAACCGACATTACTAAGGCTTATGGTGGGGTACAAGACATCACCTACAAACTATAAACCTCAAGGTTTGCCTAATCCGATCCCCAATGAATGATCAGCCATGGAAACTAAATTTCCTTGCTATATAAACATCGTAACATGTGCTAACTTGTTACTCAACACGACTATATATATCTTGAAGGATATGGGACGACGGGTATTTCTTATAAATACCAAGGTCTACACCATAGATGCCATGCGGGATCCTATTCCTCAATAACACGTTATAATCAAGATACATGAAACCCAAGTCCTCAACCAAGGAACCCAATACATTCTCACCATAGAATCAATACTTATGAATGCCACTTAGTCATCTAACCTCCATGTATGAAATGTACAATATTTATAGCTAGGTCGCAATGAACACTACTCACTATTGCCATTACGAAGGCTAATTTCATAATCAAAGTTATCACATAATACATATCACCCAAAGGATCACTGTGTTGCCACTATTATCCTACACAACATTGTATGTGCACCGAGCTACCATCAAGTGCAATATCACCCCAAGGATCAATACTTTTTAATTACATGATCGGCGTTAACTATCGATAAGTGCGGCACATAAGGTCTATATACTTTTTAATAACTAATCATCAGTTCTTAGTCACCCTAACCAATAACCTATATTATTGACCACGTGCAATTTGTGCCACCTGCCCAATGGTCGTCATCTCACTCTATTAACATCTCAGAATGCTCTACTTCATCAAGGATTAGAACATAAGCACCTCACACTAACAACTATGGTGTCGCCATTATTGGCTTGTATGGACATAAGCACGTAAGTGATTAATAACTATCAACTTGGTCAAGTGCCACTTTGCATTAACTTACTTGTCGTGCTAACCTCTTTGACCATACCATTGAGGACACGAACTAAACTGACACCAAACTAGCATGACCGGACCAAAGAAAAACTGAAATCGAAATATCCAACACCAACCTAACCACGTCAATCTCGAAAGAAACCTTGAACCTAGAGCTCTGATACCATTTGCGATGCCCAAGCTTAAATTTATGGATTACCTGTGGTCCACCCAGTCCGACCTGACCGTTAGGTGTAAAGTGCAATGAAATAACCTATATAATGTTACTAGTCCAGTTTTATTTTAAATAACATTTGTCTTGTTTAGCATGCGATTACAATTTCAAAATTAAACTATGTGAGAGACCCATGGGGAGCACCCCCAAAAAAATCCAAGCATACGGAGCTACGAACGTAATATAAAAGAAGGTACTTACCTGTATAACGCTCTCAAATTATGAAAACGCTCCCAACCTTCCATAACAAAGTGTGGGAGTGAGCCAAATGCTCAGTGGCAAATATACAAATATAGTATAGAATCGAACGACAGAAAGAAGACTCTAACACGTTATACCTATGTGCACATGAAACTACCTTGTCTACATATATAGGCATACATATACATATACTTACTGCATGAAAGATTTTACTTTCAAAAAACTTATTTATCCAAATTAATCAACTTTAATATTATAAAAGACTTCATTTATTCCATTTTGATATTTCTCACTTTATTTAACACACACGATTAAATATTTGAAACAACTACCCCTAGTTTAACAAAAACCCATTTCTTTACCGAAATTACCCGTTCCATTTTAATCAATTCACATTAGTATTTTCATTGAAAATCACCCTTTCAACATACCCGTTCATTGTGTTAGAAAATACGTATTTTATCTTTGATAACCTTTTATAACACACTCTTATGTTAATTATGGATTTAACCACTTAGGTTACTTAAGTACACATTTACCAACTTACTTTACGTTTTTCCTTACCTTATGGACTTTAATTGATTTACACATTTACTTCTCCATTTCACCTTTACTAGAACATTTATTAATTTGTTCAAGTTAGGTTGTATTAAAACATTTCACCACAAAACCATTTCTTGACATGTTTCATATTCCTTTATCTTTTCTTCGAAGCTTGTGATAACTGCATACTTCAACGGGCTTTACACCGCTGGCTATACGCATTATATGCTCTGGCGAGTTATTTTGGGTCTTTCACCCCATGCTCCGGGATATCCTTAATTATCTTGGTGACATTAGAGTTCTTTTACATGTGTTTTAACATATTACAAATGTCCAAAAAATTTCCCCTTTCATTTTACCTGGTCGAAGCCAAAACTCAAGGTTTCACCCCAATTTGTGGTATACTTGTAAATTTACCATTTCATATCTTTTTCACTTTAACCTTGATTTTATTCCAAAAATCATATTCATTTAGGATCAATTCGTGTAGCCCCTTTACCAATATTTTTATTTCATAAAAATGTTCCACTTTAAGTAAAATTACCATTTTACCCATTTGTTTCCAAACTCATCTTTTACTCCATTTTCACAATTGTAAATTTTTCCAAAACACTATTAAGTTAGCGAAACTAACTTCTTAAGTATTTTAACACCTTAACACCTTTTTAATCTTGGATTAATATTCTTCTTAATTGAAAACAACTTTGTTTCATTATTTACTGCTCAACTTCATAAGTGTTAATGTTTTACAACATTATTAAGCTATACACACAAACGTTCCAATGTTTAACCATTAACACTTATTTAACACCATTAGCTATTTTTCAAATTAGACATTTCTTTACTTCCTTTATTCAAGAAATCTAGTTACACTTAAAGTCTACTTTTATAAAAAAATATCATTTCCTTTTTATTACCACATGTAGTCCTACAACTTTGTACTTGTCCCACATTTAGCCCTTTTTTTACACACTTTGAAGACTAGAATTTCTACTTCTCTTATTTCTTATTTAAACCCACAAAACTTCTTATAAACTTGTCCACATATTTAATATCAAAGTACTACAAGTTTATATGCATGAAAAGATGGATTTTAAATCCTCAAATCTTATTAATGGGATAAACATATATTTACTTTGAGAAATTCATCATACTTGCAAAAATATATTTTCAATGCATAAAGGACATTTTATTTCTTCAAACTCAACAAATGTCCATTTTCATAAACTTTAAATTTTTTCAAGAAACTTTGAAACATTATTTCACCAATGTTAAATAAAATAAATCATTATCTTATAACATTTTATTTCATAAAATGTTTAACATCAATCTTTCTAGAAGATATACTATTTTCACAAAATACCAACTTTTAAGATTTCAAGACATTGAAATAATTATCCATTCCTTATTTCCAATAAAATAATTTTTACCAACATTTTTATTTGATAAAAATATTTATTATTTACTACACACGATTTTCATCATTTAATCAAATGCACCATACTCGTGTAATCTAACTAAAAGACTAAAAATAATACAAAATATAGTTTTAGTACTAGGAGTGAGATTTTTACTCCTCTAAAGACTCCAAATGGTGGTAGAAAAGTTAATGTAGGAGGAGCAACCCCTATCTCCAAAAGTGGACTCGAGTGATTACCAAATGCAGCCTCCAAAATGCTCCATTGGTGTTCCCAAGCTAAGAACCCCTTCAAACTCCATTAAAGATCCCATCATCTTCTTCAAAAATGTAACACCCCGACCCGAATTAACGAGTTACTCCTATTCAACCCAGTCAACCCGAGCGTTAGGTGTGAAGTAAAATAAAATAACCTATATAATATTGCTAGTCTATTTTTATTTTAATTAACGTTTCACTTGTTCAGCATGTGATTCCAGTTTCAAAATAAATTACATGTGGGACCCATGGGGAGCACCCCGAAGTACAAGCATACAGAGGTACTAACATAAAATAAAGAAGGTACTTACATGTATAACACTCTCAAAATACGAGATCGCTCCCAACCTGCCGTAGCAAAGCAAGGGTGTGAGCCCATGCTCAGTGGGAGTTATAAAAATGAAATATAGAATCGAAGGACTAAAAGAAGAATAACACGTTATTCTTGAGTTTACATGCAAGTACCTTGTATACATACATATACATACACATACATATACTTAATGCATGAATAGTTTTACTTCTGAAAAACCTTAATTATCGACATAAATTTACCTTAATCTTTTAAAAGACTTCATTTATCCTCGCAATTTTGAATACTTGAACGATCGATTCTTTTTTTTTTCTTCTTAACTTCCACCTTTACGAATGAAAGCCGAGGAATGTCTGATTAGTTATAACTAATCATACCAATAAAATATGAAAAAATTGTATTTTTCATATTTTTACGATTAAACAAAAGGATTCGCAAATAAAAGTGCTAATGCTACAACCAGGCCATAAATTGTTAAAGCTTCCATAAAGGCTAGACTAAGCAATAAAGTACCTCGTATTTTGCCATCATTTCTCGCTTTATTTAACACCCATTATTCAATACGTGAAACCACTGCACCTGACTTAACTGAAAACCATTTCCTTACCAAAATACCCATTTTATTTGATCTAATGCACATTAGTATTTTCATTGAAAATAACCCTTTAAACACGTGTTTTCACCATGTTAGAAAATACTTATTTATCCTTTGAAAAACTTTTTTCAACACATTCTTGTGTTAATTATTGGTTTACTCATTTAGGTTGATTAACCACCCATTTAACCACTAACCCATTATTTTTTCTTACTTTATGGACACTAATCAATTATATATTTACTTGTCAAGTTTAACCTTTACCGGAACATTTATTAATTCATTCAAGTTAGGTTGTATTAACAAATTTAACCACACAAACCTTTTCTTGACATGTTCCTTAATCCTTTATCTTTTCTCGAAATCTTCCAAATAGCGCATACTTCAATGGGCTCCACACCGCCAGCTATGCGCACCATATGCTCTGGCCAAGTTTTTTAGGCCTTTTACTCCATGGCTCCGGGTCGGGGCCCTCCTTAATTATTCCAGTGTCATATGATTTACCTTTAATGTATTTTAATATTTTGCAGATGTCCTCACTATTACACTTTTTCCTTTTTACCCTGCAGATGCCAAAAGTCTGGACTTAAACGTTTGTTTTTCTATTAACACTTGGAAAATTATTTTTGTCTCCTTTAAGTCATTTATACACACACCCGTTGATTTTATACAAAAATCATTCTCGCTTTAGGACTTAATTAATTTCACCCATACTAGTGTAAGAACACTCTTTGAGATTTTTGTTCTATAAAAATGTTCCACTTTAAGTAAAATTACCAATTTACCCTTTATTTGCCAAACTTTACATTTTAATCCTTTATCAAATATTATTTTTCCAAAAATGGTTATGAAGTTACCAACTTAACTTTTAAACACTTTTAACCATTTTAACACTTCCTATATATCACAATTAACCCAACATTCTTACTTGCTACTTTAACATCTTTAACATATAAAATAACATCTTTTTACATATTAAAGTACTATTTTTTAGACATTTGAAATACACACTTTATTTATGGGATTTTTCATCTTAACACCCACTTTGATACTATTCACACATTTAAACCCTTAACTTCCATTATTAACTTTCATACCAAAATTCATGTCGAGCTCTACTCTTTATACATTTAAACATTTATACCCACTTTACTCCCTAAATGAGTTCCATACACTTTTAAATACCTATTAAAGTTAAATTTTCTCCTTTTCATATTTACCTTCATTATTCATGTATCACCTTTTGATCTCGTGAAATGGTTTAAACAAGCCTAATGGATTTTGTTCCATAAAATCACATTATTTACCTTTTAAACTCCATTCTAACACATTTTATTTCATAAAATATTCAAGACATATATTCTGAAAATTTTTATGTTTCAAACCCTATTTGAAATCATCCTTTTGAAGCCCATTTTTCATACAAATGATAAGATGATCACTAATAAACATATGGATGCAAACTAACATCTATCCTACATATATTGAGTATAATATATGTTAATAAACATGCACAAGTTATACTACACTTTAAATTAATATCAAAGTTAGTGTTTCCCACCTTAAATGGCCTCAAAATGCTGGAGATGTTGAAGAAGATGGAGGACCCACTACCTCCAACGGTGGACTCAAGGGGGTCTATAAAAGTCCTCCCAAAATTTACTTTATTGTTGTTCTAAGGGTGCTCCAAATTAACCCTTCAAAATCAATTGCTATAACTTTTCCATTCTCCATATAACTTCTAAGAAAACTCCGTTAACACCTCCTTTTATAAACCAATAAATCTTGCTAGGGTTTTACATGGTGTTATTAGGTGAATTGAGGTTCTTTAATTGTGGTTTCATCGTGGAAATGGTGTATGGGATTTCCCATAAGATCTGGGGAAGAAGGGTCTAGTGTTTGATAGTTTAGAGAGACGGAAAGAGTGTTTAAAATTTGATGGAGTTTCATTTTCCAAAACCCACACATTTTTTTCTAATAACCTAACTCAAAAGAGTTACTACATAAATAGGAACCTTATCACCACAAAAAAATTCCCATATCAAGTATGATTAGTTCTTATATTGACAACAAATACAATCCAAGGGTTACCATTTAGACAATGCAAAAATAGGCAAATTTGTTCGAGATCTACTAGGCTCGGTTGACCACGGCCAGGGGGGCGATCGACCGAGGTCGGTGTATAAAACCATTTTTTTGTAATTTCTTCCCCAAAGAATTTTCATATATATTTTTAGGACCCTATATAAGTGTTCAAAATAGTTTTACTCTCGCCCAATAGTTCTACAAAAATCGCGCAAGGTTCTTTATCACGTACCGCCATAAATCGCATTATATTAACCATGTTTGTTTCATACCCATTCCTCGACTAATTTGTTTTGTACCTCACCAATATGCTAACTGTAAAAATTTGAACTCAAATGTCCACCCATGCAAACCATGTAAAATGGAATTTCCTTTTTAATCATTACACGCAACACGTCACTTTATGTAAAATTTTAGCTCAATACTTATGCACCTATTTTCTTCAAATAATTCTTACAAAATCTAATTTATTAAAAAAGTATATATTTCTAGGTCGGGTTATTACAAATAAATTCCCTAAAATTTCTCTAAAATTCGCATATCAACTTCAACAATGGTGGAAATGGGTGTATTTGGTTTAAATATGGTGGAATACACTAAGAAAATGGTGGAGGAGTGGTGGTTTATGATGAGGAAAGGCAGAAGAACAACCCACCATGGTGGAAGAACACCATTCTCCCTCTTCTCCCTGTACCTCTCTTCTTGCATTTTTCTCTCAAAAATGGCCCAAACAAGCCTTATAAAAAAACCTCATAGACCAACAATTCCGTTTTGCCCAATCTGGGATAATCTGGGATTGACAGCACACCAAATCAAGGGTAAGAAATGTGATAGAACCAAAGGAAAATATTATTATAACATTTTTAAGACATGTCATTTGAACGACATACCTATCTCATTCGAGTGACATGTCCACCTCGTTCGATGGGTGGATTCATGCAACCTTCGCACGACCTGTGACTGGGGCTATAATGTGATGTGATCTCATTTATCTCTCTTCTAACGACGTCCCTTTGTCATTAGAATGACCCTTTTTCTTTCAATTTATTTCCCTCACTTTTGGCCCATAATTTTCTTATAATTATCATCAACCCTGCTTCAGTATAATTTACATAAAGATTCAAATGAAATATTAGAGTAGGATATTACAAGCATGCTATGCTTTAATGCTTATTCGATTTACAAACGTTTTTCCAAATCAAAATATTTTCGTGTGTTCGCTTTTTCTCCCATGCTTAAGGTTTCAATTATATGAAGTTCAGTCTATAATGTTGAGCTAAATAACTTTTTAAAATCTTTTTCCTTATTGTTGGGCTAGTCGCATTGGATGTTGAGAATACTTTTTGAGGAAAATCGATATTTATGGGTCTTATCCCTGAAAATTCATGGGAGACCACTCGTCCACTAAAGTGACTTAGGGGTTTAACAGCTTGTTGCATAGGCAATGCAATCGTTTGCCTACAAAAGTGGCATTTCTATCTTTTATGCTATCTTATTTTAGTTATCTCATTTTTCGTTGGCTTACTTTTATTTCGTCACTAGGGACTAGAAATTTCTAAGTTAGAGGTATGATATGCCATCAATATTATATATTAGCATATGTTAATCTTGTAAATTCTAGCATATTTATCTTCATTAATTCCTACTCGTATGCTTATATATTGGTTAGCCATTGTTTTCAATATATATATATATATATATATACATGAGATTTTATAGGTATTGAAATGCTAAGCAGAGCATTTGGTTGTGTTTTGAAAAAAGTTTAATCATTGGATGTAGCTTCGAAGTCATTTTTATAATTTTGGACAACGGAACTACTTGGAAGCGTATTTCATTGAGTTAGTTTTGCATGGCCAGATGATCAAGTTATTGTCGTTTTCATTTTGTGAAACTTTTTTCCTTTTTGAAGTAAAGGGATCCTAGAAAACAAAGTCCCAATCGACCGGTGAAAAAGGACCGATAGATCAGTCAATCGGTTTTTACCTACAAAGGAAGATAGTTCACATTTTCAAGACCACCGATCAACCAACAAAAGTAACGATCGATCGATAACCACCAATATTTGATCATTTTTCTCATTGCTTTCTATTCCATTTTCTTTTAATCCGACTTCATATGTGTGTGTGTGTGTGTGTGTGTGTGTGTGTGTGTGTGTGTGTGTTGGATATTTAGAGAGACATGTTTTCATTTTTTATTAGTTTACGTTAGGGTTTAGTTGGTGTTGGGAGGTTTCCTCCATTATCTCTCCAAGAGTTTGTGTGTAAGGTTACTATTAATCATCTTCTCCATATATATAAGTTTATTTCTTATTTTCAAGCTTTGATGATTATTTTTACTTTCTTATTTATTTCTTTTCTTTAATTATGTGTTATTTAATATGTTTTCTAGATAATTTAATTTAGGTTTAGATTATTTAACTCACCTTGGATTTAATGGTTTATTTTCTTTGGTGATGGATTATACTAGTTTAAATGGGTTAAGATGTTCTTGATTTTATTCCTAGAGATTTAATAGTGTGTATCATGTACCTGTTGTATTTATGACCTTGTATATGTAATCTCTAGAATATTTTTTGATGCCAAAGTTATAGTAAGCTTTTGTGGAAATTAATGGGATGACAACTGTAGGTTTGATTCATTGACAAAATGAGAATTAATCTTGCAAAACGTTTCTTCCCATGTAACCATATATACTAATTAATCCGAGGTGAGGGATATTATTTTCAATCTATATTTTTTCCTGTGTGTTTAATTAATTCAAATACATTCCTACTTGCAATTTATAATCATCTTTTAGACTATTATTTAGAAGTAATAAATCAACTAAAGTTTAGCAGCATTCCATGTGGATTCGATACCCGAACTAGCCTCTATATTCTCATAAGAGTGTAGTTAAAGTTTAAATTTTTGCATAGTGGTGGGACCCGAAACCATGGACGGGTATCCTAACATGACATCTGGTTTACAACTTCCATGAATATATCAAGCACAAAGCTTGAATGCTGAAATGACTAAAATGCCCTCGAAGTTGCATATTGCATTAAAACTTTTTCGCAAAGCACCAGTTGCACCGTTAAGCATTACACTACCTATAAAATTACAAATAAATCTTGCACATCATATATATAATGAAAAAAGGTTATATAGGTATACGAGCTTAAATACAAGAATTAACAGACACAATTGTGCTTGAATGCATAACTATAATGGGTGATAATATACAATATTTATGACCTATCACACCCCATAACTTAGACATTTCTAGTCCCTATAGATGAAATAAAATAAGTTCCAAAAAACAAAGAGATAAAAATAAACTAAATGTGTACGAACGATAAATGCCACTTTTGCAGGCACATTGTTGCATTTAGCGAATGCAACAAGTCGTTAAACCCCCAAATTAACATAGTGGACGAGTGTTTTCTCGTGAGGGTTATTAGAGATAAAACCCACAGACATCAAATTTCCATAAAACGTTCCAAAACCTCCATCAACTGCCAAAAATTTCAATTTAGTGAGGGTTCTTTCCCCTGCCCAAACCATATGTTCCCTTGTTCGAATGAAATTCTTATTTTCCATAAGGCATAAACTGAAATGAGTAACACCTAATTATTCCTGAAAGTCAAATCATTGTTTCGTTCGACCCTAAAAAATTTGAACTTTTTTTGTAGTTAAGTTAGTAGTTGAATTGTAGATGTAAATATTAACTTCTTCATTTTTATTTCATTTTTTATTGTTTAGTGTAATTAGTCAATTTTTTAGTTATTTGTTTTCTGTTATGCTTTGTTTTTACATTTTTGTAGGTTCAATTAACTTGAAGTAAAGAAGATTGATAATCCTAAAAATGCATTTTTTTTAAAGTTGAAAAATTATAAAAATATTTTTCCCCTTATTCTCCCTCCCATGAACTTCGCATTGGGTGCCACTTTGGTCCATCTTAGATCATTCCATTTTTGGATTGCCCAATTGTCAATTGTTGGCAATCAAAACTTTTTCACGCACTCATAAATACTTTTTGTATATATTTGTCATTTGAGTGTGCATTTGCGTTTATTTAGTCCCGCCCTATGTTAATATCACCCTAATATATTTTTTATTTTTATTTTTATTTTGGTTTATCTTTATTTGTTTGTTGTATATACCATAAGTTATATCTATTTTGGTTTTTACCATCCTTTTTATTAACTTTACTTCCCTCCATCCATCTCCTCCCACCTCAAAAGAAGAAAATGGCCAAAATTTGTAGATCATCAATTGATCAATGATTTTTTATCGATCGATCGACCAATCAGGTTTTGCCTTTATTTGAAACCCATACACAATTTTTAGTTTCATTGATCGATCGATTTGATCAATACAACCGATCACTAATTTATTCCCCCCTTTAAATCATGTAAAACTCCTCATTTTTGTCTCATTCCTTATTTCCCCCACACCCCAAATCCCTCATTTTCAAGCCTTAGTGAACCATCTTCTTCTCTCAGAGAAAATATATCATTGTATCCATTCTTCTAACATCCAAGGTGTGATTCCTAAACTCATTTGTGTATTTTTTTAGAGATTTTGGTGGCTATCTATAATTTAAGTCTTGTTACTAGTGTTCAGTTGAACTTGTTCTATGCGCGATTTTTCCCATAAATGAGTGTTTGTTTATCCTTGTTATCAACATATACACATGTATTTTATTGTTTATCATTTCTTTTGTGTATCCTTGGCTGACTAACATCATTCTTGGGTTGAATTTTGGCATTTAGATTGTTTTGGGAGTTTGTAATGGTGTTCTTGCCACAAATATTAATATGTTCTTTCAAATCAAATTATTTTCTCATCAACTAGAACAATTTCATACGCTTATTATGTTGTTTGATGATTGGAAGTCAATGGAATTACTATACACTATTTTATCAAAATTTTGGATTGAATTTGTTCACATTGTGGGATATTTTTCAACTAAACACTTTGAATTTGTCCAGCATGTTTTTATATTATTAATCATATATTCTTGTAATAACTCACTCATGAACACATATTTTTTCACATTATTCTAATGATCATGAATGAGGGGCCTTTATTGGTTCAAATTCCACCCCCACCCCCAATTGTTCGTTAAAATGCCTAAACCATTTTGATTCCTCATATTTAGCATACACTCAAGTTTTTATGTAGGGCAAAATGGTCAAAACCAAAAAGTATGATTTAACTAAGTGTGCGCTCTAAAGGGGATTTGAAGGTTTTCATTGTGAATAGGAAAAGAATCAGTTCGAAGCATATTTTTAGAACACCCAGAGGTTGTTGGCCTATAATTGTGCTCGAAACCTGGATAAAATGCATGTTGAAATCCATTTTCTCCTTCATTTCCATAACTGGGAGCCCTTTTACGCAACCAACGGGCCAAAAAATGAATAATGGGTAAGGATATTCTATGCATTCTTGGTTTGGGTTAAGGGTAAAACAGTTTCACATGGGGCCATGGTGAGGGAATCAAAATTTCATTCAAAAAGGTGGTTTTTACTTGATATATAGGATGTAACCCCGATTATAATGTCAAGTTTGGAGATTTAACTCTCACTCATTTGTTCAATCTTTAGAACTAGGCAAAGTTCTGAGATACAATAAGGCATTCAACATACAGGAATTGCATTAACTCTTACACTATATCAATTTCCACTCATCCATGGTCACATTGAACAGATCTAAGGTTTTTGAGAAACATGTCGTATTCATCTACGCAATGATCAATCACTAGGCAATATCATCTTGCCGTAATATTTTTTGATATTATGTATTTGATGTCAAAAGATAAGGCCAACCTCTACTCCTTTCCATTTCCTTCACTTATCATGATAATTTCTCATGAGCATGGTTGCAGTCATCTCTTGGATGGAAAAAATATCGAGAGGATGTCGAGACACCCATGAGGCCATTCAGGTGACAATAGAGCTCGAATGTAGGTTTATGTTGATTCATATTTTGAGGAAACTGAGATGAGAGGGGCATAGTAGGTGCCTGGGTAGCAAGAGGCACCATTATGGCACTAGCAATATGCGGTGATAATTGGGCACGACTTAACCACGACACGTGTCGAGTAATGTAGGGATTTTATTATGATTCACACTATGATGTGGGACCTCTATTCTTTTCAGCGAGGCCAGTATGTACAGATGTCGTCATACTTTCACGACCCATATATGTCGATCCTGATGTTACGGTACTCACTAGTGGTTTTGGTTTCTGCAATTTTCTTCTATTGTTATTTGGTATTTCTATGTTTATTTTTGTTTTATTAAATATTTAAGATGGTTTTAAATTTTAACAATTTCTTTAAGTTATTTTGATGGAATTATGAAACTCAAAATAGTGATGCAATTTGGGTTGTTTTATTTGATATGTATGCACGTGAATGCACATATTTATAAAATAACAAGTCCAACATCAATTTATCTAGTATTTGGACTTTAGCACCTTTATATTACTGTGAATTATGAAATACTTTCTTTAACTTAATTATATTGTATATATTCTTCATTTTTCTTATGTTTTTACAGGGCTCACAATGACTATCTCGGGGATCACTCCAAATTGGGGTGATTTATTTCTATGCCTCTCATTTTTATAATGTCTTTATTTAAATTAAGGATAGTTTGTCAAGAATAATAATGAATATCTTACTCCATTATTACATCGATTGCTTATTATGATAATTATATTCTAATTTTGAAATTGCACTCGAATTTTTCATTATTCCAAATTTCCTCCCCAAACACTTGGAATCCGAGAATATTACATTCCTTTCATAACCTGAACCCTAAACCAATATCATAGCCCTTAAAAATCCTATGTGATCTTAAGATAAATTTGATTCATAAGTCATAATAGTTGTGATAATATGTTAAAGAATGTGTCATCTCCCTTAATGAGTGGTATCCTTTCATAAGGGATAGAAATCTGATGTCTCTGAAATATCAAACTTTTTTATGTCTTGGAATCTGATTGGTAAATACCGCTGGCGCGGACCCATTTCCATAAGTGATGTGAGTCCCCACCAGCAGTATTGACCAATCACAATTGAAGATATCAAAAAACTTTGATGTCTCAGAGGCATCAATTTTTTTTCCTTTCATAAGATTGTAATTTCACAATATATATATATATATATATATATATAAACTTATGGTTGAGATTAAATTTAGCAGACCATTCAAGATGATGTACAGGGAAAAACTTAACGTTTGAGAAGGTTCGTAGATCGCTTACTTGAACAATTAATAAAGCTAACTGTGTAGAATCTCTGCTCACATTTTCATATGGACGGAGCACAAGGCTCGAGGTGTCATGTCATTTGAAGATTTCTTTCTCTATCACCTTTCTCAAAAAGTCAAAAGTCCTACACTCAAGACGCTCCCCAGCCTCAGTTAGTACTCTATTCACCATCTTCAAGCCTCTTTCCATGTATGAATGTAAAATCTACTTTTTTCTCCTTTTTCTTTTGTAGATGCAGGTTTATTCTCTTCTAACCGTATTTTTTGTTTCAAAATAGGGTTTGGGTTATATAACCTTGCAATCAAATTTTTTTCCCATCAATATATGAATTTTACTTAGGCTGACACACTTTTCTTTAATATTTTTGCATATTAAATCCTTAAACAGGTATTTGGTTTCTCTATAATTTTTTATTTTGGGCCTCTTTTGTCTAACTAATTTAATTCGTTTTTACATATAATTTATTTGTAGATTATGATATACACACAAAAACTCATATAAATGAGTATCTATTCGTGTAGTTCCGAAATTGACCGCAGTTGAAAATAAAGAAGACTCTGAGTATTGACCCCTCTGCTAATCAAAAGGCTATGCATCATTCATTCTCTCTCATCACCACTCCTCAACAACAAAAATGAGGAGGAGATGAAAACTGCCAAAATTAAATAGTTAAGAGTGGGTAATGTGGTTAGTTTATGTGAACTATTATTATCTAAAATCTTAAAGGAGCGCGGTTGCTGGTTTTTTGCCCAGGTTATGAGGTTGGTTCTCGGGGTTGAAATCAGAGAAGGTCGGGTTTGTATAACTGGGTTTTTGGGTTGAGTTAGTGTGACACCCCATCTAATAAAATACCGGGTGATCAGTCCTATACCAAATTAAGACAGGAATCACAGTTGGATCATCCTTAGCATCACTGTCGAAAAATATTTTAAAACGTACTAACCACCTAGTATTCCAAAAGCTGGTGCCAAAATTTTAACTTTTTAATTAAACCAAACAATACATGCGAAAATAAATATAATCCATTCACACAACTGAATTAAAGTAACTAAATAAGTAATTAAACAATTTGCCGAATAAACCATCGGCCACCAAAGTGGAATAGTCCAATACAAATATTCAACACCTGAATCAAAATCTGAAAACTGAACTGATAAATGATTCCTACTATAGGAATGAAAGAACGATGCGTATAATCCAATCTCCTGCTAGCATCCACATATGCCGCAGCTCCGTGTTCCTGGAATAGAATATCAATCCCGGCGTCCCTGTGGCTGGACACCTAAAAGGTTTTGAAAATAGTTTTATAGCAAGGGTTAGAACCCAAAATAATTTGAAAATATTTAGCAAGTGAATTAACTGCAGTAATTTAAAATGCATGAATGCGCTCCATATTTATGTTAGTGTCGCACTCCCTTATGGACAATCTCACCCCTCCACTATTGTGCACACCTAACGGTTACCTTGACCCCCACCTAGTTGCACTACCCCGTCCAACTAGTCCTGGTATAACCTCCCCTTGCCATACTACTCTAACCCGAGTATAATGATTCTTGAATTATAAGTTATCCCACATTTAACTTAATTAGTCCCTTCTTAAATAGTAGCATATAACCGTGTCACAAGTTATATAAAGTAAATACATCACACATTGTATTATTACCCGCATATAATATTGAATACCATTATATACGTACCATTACTAAAACATCCACACATATAACATACGTATATCCATCCCTCCGAGTATACCCTCGTCGGATGATTCCCTCTAAAGTGTTATCTCACTAGGTGTGCTCATATAACCTAGTTACCCAAGTTGGAATCGCTCACCAACCCGGCCCAAAACATAAACGAAGTGGTGGCGGTCATATTCTTTCCCTGAAAGTGAGATAATCCCCTCACCCATATACCGGACGCTATGACACATCGCACAACCTCCCTTGATAGCACTAGAGTATATAAATTAAGTAAATATCTAATCACTAATACTTAATATCACACATAATATATACACACATCTATATATATACAATCACTACACCGTATATATATAATATAAACCCCGATTTTACCGTGTACTCAAAGATCTGTAACACTAGCCTGAAATTTTCTGAGTCTATGTCCCGACTCTCCTAATTAATTTTCTCATTTAATAATTTATCATCTTCCCAGTCTGTGGTCCGACTCTAAATAATAATACTCTACACAATAATTTGTATAAATTTTCCCGAGTTAATGATTCGACTCTTATTTAATTAATTTATACATTTATTAATTAACACAACTCCGAGTCTGTGGTCCGACCCTCATTTAATTAATTTACACATTAATTAATTAATACATATCCGATTCTGTAGTTCGACCCTCATTTAATTAATTTACACATTAATTAATTAACACAAATCCGATTATGTGGTCCGACTCTAATATAATTAATTAACACACCTATTAATTTAATACCTTCCCGAGTCTATCACCCGACTCTAATTAAATTAATTAACACACCTATTAATTTAATATCGATTCGAGTCTGTGGTACGACTCTCATTTAATTAATTTACACATTAATTAATTTATACCCTTCCCGAGTCTACAATGCGACTCTAAATTAATTAATCACAACATCAATAAATTTAATACTTTTCCGAGTCTACCTTCCGACTCTACCTTCATTAATGAACACATCCATTAATTTAATAACTCGGTGTCACCCAACCATTATACCCGGACTCGCTCACTTGGCCCATAACTTAATATTTCCCGAGTCTATATTTCTATCACAAGGAAACGCACAATAGTCATTCACAACCCAAGTAATCCTATTAAACCAAAGGTATTTACACAACCCAATTATTCATACTTGTACATAATATATCTCTCTCTAATATTCACCGCACTTGTTTGCTTTACGAATTTATTTCACTTTCGTATTAATTCAAGTATTCACACAACTCTAAGGGTCCTAGTTACACCTTGTTATACCAATTCAGCAGTTACCCTTGTTAACCCACTGACCTAACGAATTTAAGCTCGCTCACGCTTTTTCTTAATTATATTCTTATCATCTCGAATTAGAGTACGTCACAATCAAGCCTATGAATCTCCACTTTAACTCTCTCATAAAATTAAAGTCCAACACTCAATCATAGACCTACTTACATGTCATTATTCCATCAATATATTTCATCAAGGTCCCAAACACTTCCCCAATAAAATTTTAGACATTTGAGGCTTAAAAAGAAAAATCTCAAATTTTCTGGCAAATTAAACACCCTCTAGTAAAATTTCGATTTCTCCCTCTACAGAACTCCGATTGACCTGATTCCAAGTTCATTGGATAGATAAGAGAAATACCTTTCCAGTAATGTATGTTCACACTCTAATTCGAAGTAAAATTCAAATCGCACACGTTTAAAGTCACGTCAAAATTCTGGCAGATTACTATGTTGATAGATCAAACACCCCCGTAGAAAAATGTCGATTACTCCCTCTACAGAACTCCAATTGACTCGATTCCAAGTTCATTGGATAGATAAGAGAAATACATGTCCAATAATGTATGTTTCACACTCTAAGTTGAATCACAACTCAAATGGCATACATTTAAAGTTGTGTCAAAAATTCTGGTAGATTGACCTCTTGCGTTCATCAAATAAACCCTAAGTCATTCAAGATTCATGTTCTTCATCCAAGAAATCATAAAGATTCCATGTTAATTATCAAATATATTCAAATTTCATTTTATCTTTACTTAGGGATATATAATACACCTATTTCTTACTTTGAATCTCAGCCAAGTATTCCATTAACAAAACCCCATTTTGTACCCATTTATCCCCCAAAAAAATTTTAGTTTACACGTCACTAAAATATGAATTGGATATCACCCTTTACACATTACAACAAGTTAACCACTTACCTGGAATTATTCGTAGGGTCTTATCCATTGGTGTAGTCCCTTAATTCGGCTCCAATAATCCCCAATTGGCTCTTGATTTGCTTTCCCCCAATTTCCCTCTCAAGCCCTAGGCTTAGAATTTGTGTTTACTGTCGTTTAACACTTCTCCATGTAGGTTAAAAACCCCTAATCCCGTTTTTTGGCATTTTTGGGCCTAATTAAAATGGCCCAACTCACCCCGTGTAGACTCGGTTATGCCCAAAAATACCCCGAGACCCAATTACCACCCCCGAGTACTCTTTTCTGACTATCTTGACCCATCCGAACGCAATCATGCACTTGGAATTGCCATCTGAAATACTTTTTAACATTTCCAAATTCGACCTCAAAATGCGACACACATTAATTCGGACAATTAAACTTAAAGTCGCCAATTATAAATAATTCGGCTCACTCAAATAAATTCTCCAACTCATGAATTTAAGTTTCTCCAATTTAAATATTTTTATAACTCCCAAAAATAAATAAATATTAAATCCTCAAAATTACGGGGTGTTACAGTTAGCTTCTGGGTTTGCTGTCTGGGTAGGGCCCTAGTTTCGGGTTATTTATTTAATTGGGAAGAGGGTTTATGGGTTTTTAGATCTGGACGGGTAAGAGATTATGTTGGATAGAGGTTTCGGTTTAGACCCGGATATGGGTTTTATGAAATGGGGTTTGGGGTATGGGGCGGAGCAAGTTAATGGGGCATTGGACCGAAAATGGATAGTGTCGGTTAAGGCTATTTCGTGTGGAGGAATAAGGCAGCGGGTGGGTGGTTTGGGTCGCTGAAATGGGTATATAGTTAGCTATGGAAGGTTCAAGGTGGTTTTTCTGGTATGATAAGAGAAGAAGATAAGGTGTCTAAGTGAGAGAGAGGATAGGGTGTAGGTGAGGTATAGGGTACTAAGGTGCGTATGTGTTAGTTTTGCACCTATTAAAACTAAAAAATACTTAAAAACTCAACTACAATTTTAAAAATAATTTATTACGAACAAAAACAATAATAATAAAATCAGATATGTGTTGAGAGTGGGTAAAAATGACTTTAGAAGTAACGCGTAAAGGTAAAGAGGAGGAGATGAGAAACAGTAGAGTGATTTTAGAGTGGAACTTTTGACTAAAAATTGGGCGATTGAAATAGGTGTCAATATATGCACAACACGAGGATTTATACTAGGTAAAACCTTCACGGAGGAAATATACTAGTATGGTATCTACACCAAATAACAAAAAAATCCACTACAACTGAACAAAAAGTACAAGTTACATAAGTAAATGACAAGAAAATAAAATACCTAATTAAGAGTCATACTCTTGCTATGAACATTTCTTGAACAAACTTGACAGTGGGTGTTTGTTGTGTAAAGTGTTTGTGTAAGTGAGTGAACTAATAAATAATTAGGACATACTTAAGCACAGTTATTAGACAAAATCGGTCCTATAAATTCCAAAGGATCTAAATGATTAACTAGTGAAAAACTAAATTTTATAGGATTTTATAACTAATTATAGTTTATCCTTATATAAACTTAGACTTTTCAAGATATCACATTAATATTTGAGAAATTAGTTTATACGAAGCCATGATCTAAAATATGTATAGTTTTTAAAAATTGTTTATATATCTAAGCTCTATAGCCAAGGATCTAATAAAATTCAAACAATATAAAAGTTCGTAACTACAAATGTTCATATCTAAAAATTATAGTGTCAAATATTAGTTTGACACCAAGGGTAAGAGAAAATACTTGATTTATACAAATAGACAATTATTAATCTATATCCAGTATGAGAGACTAATAATTCATACATGAATGGAGTCTAAAATGAGTTTTAAGTCAAAGCATGTATAAACCCACTGTTCTAAAAGACCCGCCTAGGCATGCCTAGGCTTAAGGCTTGTGAGAAATGCCTCGCCTTACGCTTTTCACTCCTTATTCTTGGAAAAAACCCTTAAGGCGCACTTTTTTCTAAAAACAACAATGCTTTAGTGAAACGATGTCGTCTTTTAAAGAACTTCTTTACAAACCGGACCATTATCTCATCCAAAATAATCAAACAGTATTTTAATTTGCATATATTCAGACATATTTTTTATGATATGTGCAATTTTTGTATTTTAATAGCCTTGTTATGGTTAAAAAAATATTAAAATATATTAAGAAGGCCTAAACGCCTTTTCACTCCTTTTCACTCCTAGGCCTGCCTAGGCTTATAAGACTTAAGGCTTGGCCTCCACGCCTCAATCACACCTCGTGTCTTTTAGAACCTTGAATAAACCCTAACTACGTAGTGAAAATTATGAAGTGAGTAGTAATAATGTTTGATAGGTTTGTCACAAAGATTAGACTGTCATATATCTTTTATAAACTAGATCTTTTTATTTAAACTAAAGACAAAACTTTAACTAGGAGATTAGGTTGAGGAATGCTCACACTACACCAAAAATTGGAAATGGTCAAAGTAAATAGGTCATGACTTTGGACCATAACTCCTTGGTCACGGTTAAACGCCGTGACATCAAACTACCTACCATAACCAAATAAGTGACCAAGGTTTAGGGTGGCATCACTTCAGGTTGGTCGCGGTCAGGAGATGTGACTAAAGGAGTCACAATACCAAGGAGTGACTCCCCGGTAACCCATTGCGGCACCAAATTTCCCTCTTTTTTTGTCACACTAGTTGTCATGGTTAACAACTGCGACCCACTCGTGACCATATATAGTGACTAGTATTAAGGGTCAAGGTCGGGAGCTGCAAACATGGGGTCACGTCCCAAAATCATGACTCCTCGTGGCCCATTATGGTGGTGAAATCTAGTCACGGTTTACAACTATGACCCCCAAATCCATTTCAAGATGGTCACTATACATGGGCCACGGTCCAAAACCAGGGCCATGTTTAAATCAATAATGAGTCACAGATTGGGTCATGATTTTGGACCGTAACCCCAATTTGGGTATAAATTAAAATAGAACCCTAGATTTCCTCACACCATTTGTTCAAAAATCATCTCTCTCTCTCTCTCTCTATATATATATATATATATATATATATATATATATATATCCCTCTCCAACCAATGGCGATAGTCGCTCTCTCTCCAACCTCCATTTCTGACCATTTCCACCCTTCAACAAAGGTGTATCTCCAACCCCTTATTTATGGTGTTTGTGTGTTGTGTGTGTGTTTTAATATGTGCACATATATTTATTGCATGTGTGTGTATGAGAGAGGGTTTTAGTGTGTTCGTGCGTGTATGATTCAATGGGGTGTTTCAGTTGTGTGTGTGTGTGTGTGTGTGTGTGTGATAGTGTGTATGTTACAGTGTGTGTGTGTGTGTGTGTGTGTGTGTGTGTGTGAGAGAGAGAGAGAGAGAGAGAGAGAGAGAGAGAGAGAGTGTGTGACAGTATGTGTTTTGAATTTAATATGCTCCAAACATTCATAATTAAAATATGTAAATTTTTTACAAGACATTAAATATAAATTTATTTTTGTTTATCATTAAAAAAGTATTATACATAGTGTTGTGATGTGTTTATTTTAGTAATATATATATATATATATATATATATATATATATATATATATATATATATGTGCGTGTGTGTGTGTGTGTGTGTGTGTTTATGTCCACAATCGGCCTTTGGTGATGGGTGAAGCTCAAATTTTGGTCGATAAAATATACTTTGGTTATGGATATGATCTTGCTTACATTAACAATGGGGAAAGACCATTGTTCTCAAATATGCTAATTATTTTATTACTTGGCCAATTAAATTGGTGATCAAGCCTACACATTGAACAATATTTTCTTTTTGAAGAAATTTGTAATATTTTAATGAATTTGTTTGTGATAGCAATTTCGTTTGAATGAATTTTCATGTGATATTTCTTGTTTATCAATTTTAATGATTTTTCTTTAAATTTGTTTTGAATTTTGAAGACTACTAAATGACTTTCCTAAAATACAAAGAGTGGATGGGAGAGAGTAAAAAAGTATATGATAATCATGTGAAGAATATACCGGAATATATTAAATAATGCAAATATAAACCTTAATAGTGATAAGATTCCTTGTCCATGCAACCGTTGCATAAATAAAAATTTAAGTCTTTGGAAGATATTTAATTGCATTTACTAAGGTGGGGAATAATACAAGACTAAGATATGGACATTCCACGGAGAAAAGAATGTACGATATGCTCGGAAATTATTACTGATACATGGCCATATGACAGAGCCCCATCAGTTGGAAATGGCAAAAGATTCTATAGAACATCATCCTTTGACCAACCTAACTGATTATGCTGAGTCCACCACAATCAAAACTACCATCCTATAGATACAAACAATGTGCATTATGACCAAGCCAATGAACAAGTTGGTGCTGAATTATTCGAAGATCGAGAATACATACGATTAAAAGATGATGCAGCTAGACCTTTTTATAAAAATTTCAAAGAAGGTCGCTTAGTATTTCATGCAGTGATCGATTCGCATAGTTTGAAAATTAATTTTGGTTTGTTGGGCAACAGTGTAACCGAAATTCTTAAATGGGTTATAGACATTCTCACAAAATAGAACACATCACCAGAAAATTACCCTTACAGGAAGAAGATAAGCATGAGTGCCATGTATGAAGTGAGTCAAAAAATGTGCCTTGTGATATTTAAAAGTTCAATTTTATGACATATCACAAGTTCTATCAAGTTCCATAAATGGTTTTGAAGTATTTTCCCTTAGGTTACAACTAAAATGGTTTTTCATTGTACTGTGGATAGCAGAGGCCATGACATGGCACGCTCGATGCGAGATGGGTGGGAATCTGATGCATCATCTTGTATATTCAATTATTTAGAAAATTTCAAATGCACAACAACATGAATTTTAAAAGGAAGCATACAATGTCCGTCTTGCATTAGAAAGAAAAGGATTTAACCTTTTCAACAATTTATGTACTAATGAGAGTTATTGCCAAGTTCCTATGGTGCTTTTAAGCCTCCCTCTGAGATTGTTCATGAGAAAGGAGTTAACATTATTATCTTTATTGATACTCAAGACGAAGGCTCCCCACGATTATATTGATATATTATTATCCCCGTTATTCAAAGAACTTAAAGAGTTGTTGGATAAAGGTGTGATGGCGTTTGACTCTCATAAGGGTGAAGAGTTCACACTTAAATAAATGGTGATGTGGGAAATCCACGACCTTCGTGCTTATAGGACGTTGTCCGATTGTAATTTTCATGGTTATTATGGATATCTCATATGTGGGGAGAAAACTAATGTCGGATGTCTAACTCGTAGTGGTAACATGAGTTATATAAGTCATTATAGATTTCTATTAACCAGTCACCCTTTTGGGAATGATAAGTCTAACTTCTTATCTTTCGGTCATGAGTGTAGGACAGAACCTTCTTGGCATTCTGGTTAGCAGATTGAGGAGTAGGCGAAGGCTGCGACTATGGAAAATAGGTACATAGGCAAACACCCTCGGTTTGTAAACCTCAAGAGATAATGTCATGCATACAAAAACGAATATTGCGAACATCTGATAGGAACATATCTGGGTGGATCACATTCAAAACATGGAGAACGATCACGTCGCGATCTAAAAGATACAAAAATAAATAAGAAAATGTTGTTTAAAAATGATTACATAATAGGAAGAACATTTATCCCCTCCGGATGCTTTCACTTTAACTACTAGTGAGAAAAAGATCCTCTTAAACACATTTGTCAATTTAAAGGCTCCACCTAGTTATGCAGGTAATTTGCACAGGATATTAAGCTAATAAACAAATGACTTGAAACAATGCAAGACTCGGAACTGGCACGTCATCATTAAATTAGTCCCTATGCTTTTGAAGAATTACTTCTTTGAACACAATGATCTTTTTTGAGCAATTATGGAAGTCAGTTTGTGCTTTACCATACTTTGTGAAAAAGTGGTAAATAGGAAGGACATTACAGCCGCAAAATAAACTTTGGACGAAGCAATTTTGATATTATAGAAATATTTTCCTTCATCGTTCTTCGATATCGACATCCACCTTCTTGTGAATTTATGCAATGAGGCTTTTTTGTGTGATCCCATTAGATATTGTTGAATGTATCCTTTCAAGTGCTTGATGAAAACCTTCTATGATTACGTAAAGAATACACGGTATATTGGAGGGTCAATTATTTAAGAATACATAACTTTCGAATCATCCCTATACGCTAGAGAACATATGCTAGAATAAGTGCTGAAGAGGTTCAATACTCGAGGATAACGAGTGCTTAGGAACCTGACAACTTAGAAGAACCTCACAAGTTTTAGTAACCCTCGCATGGGAGTAACATAATAGTAGTTACTAATTGCATAGTCACGGGACTCTCGATCTGAGAATATAACTAAAACAAGAAAATAGCCAGACTTAGGCTTAAAAATATGTCATTGAAGGGTGAAAAACAACACCTAAATGGCCTCACAAGAGGCACGAACACCTCGCAATGGACAAACATAAAATGTAGCAACAGACCAAAACTTACAAATAGTTAGAGTTACGCTTAAAAACATATTATTGAAGGGAGAAAATGAAAAATAGCCTCAAACAACCATCCAAGAGGCACGAGAACCTTGTATGGGACCAACGTAACACGTAGCAACTGATCGCATAGTCACGGGAGTCCCGATTTGTGAATATGACAAGAACTTACAAATAGTAAGACTTAGACTTGAAAACATGTTATTGAAGGGAAATAATGTGAAACACTGCCCAAATGGCCCCGCAAGAGGCACGAACATCTTGCAAAAGACCAACATAACACGTAGAAATTAATTGTGTAGTCATGGGACTCTTAGTTCGAGAATATGACCAAAACATAGAACCTATGACCAGTAATTTATTTCAGTTTAAAGAAATATATTTCATCACAATTTTGGACTGTGACCCACATTATCCCCTTTGGGTCACAGGTATGGATCGTGACCCCCTAATATGGTGGTCACGAATTTATACCATGACCAAAATTCTCCCCTTTTGTTCACAGCTATGAACCATGATCCCCATAGTATTATGATCGTGGGCTTGGGCTATGACCCAAGTTCTCCCCTATAGGTCACCGTTTTGGACCGTGACCCCTAGTTTTATCACGCTTAATAATATCATGGCTTGAGACCATAACCTATAGGGTGTTCTCTGGTCAAAACTGTGATAATTTCCAATATATGGTGTAGTGTCAGGAACTCTTTCTCTCTTTCTTTAAATATAATTTCTCCTCTCTTTTTTCTATCATATGATTTTCTCATTATTCTATCTCTATTTTCTTTATGTTTTCTCTTTAGATTTTCAAAAAAATTATGTCTAAGAGACAACGGGGGTAATGATAGAAGATTCTAGAGAAATGGTAAAAGGTTATAGAAATGAACGATCAAGATTAACTAGGTAACATGATCCATCAGTTAAGATATGAAGCGAAGATAAAACACTCATAGATAATTGTAAGTTAACCGATTATAGTATTTTAATTAGATCACAGTGCTGTCACTTGGATCTCACTCATGGCCAAATGGTCAGAATAAATTATCAAATTCTGAGAGAAAACAAACAAAATATGTGACTAAATGATCCAATAATTATTAACAGGTGCCATTCTCTACTAACAGAAAGAGGGTGGTTGTAAAGTAGTTATGGATGGTTTTGAGTGGTTATGGAACTTATTATAGTTTTAAAAATACATGGGGGTGGAGTTTCACAAATCTTTTAAGATGGGACTAAGCCTGAAAAACTTTTATTTAATGTTTTTAAAAATCGTATAAATTATTAAATCTAGAAAAAGGAAATATTCTTTGAACTAATTTTTTTTCTTGAATATTTAACATGTAATTTTATGTGATTGTGTGATTATACTATCCTTGATATATGTTGCAAAATGTGTAGAACTATTATGCTTTGATCCACTTGTTTCCTTTTAACCTTTTTTACCCTTGATTCTCGATTGGCTGGCCTTAAGATATTGTTGAGTAACTTGAGGATACTTGATTGGACTAAGATAAAAGCATTATCTCAAAAGGTAGAAAATTTTTAAAGAAAATATCTAAACTAAAATGCATAAATTAGTATGAACTTCCTAACCTAATGAAGTCCTCAATAGTTCAAGTACTTCAATTCATCTTACCATTTGCATGAGATATTAAGTTAGGGGGGTTGGTGAAGTTTTTATTAAAATTCATTTGCACGACTTGATTTTTTTCCGAAATGCATGACTGTGAAAACTTGTATTGCCCTTGGTTTCGATTGATTTTTGTTTGTAGGGGTCTATTTTGAGTCATTTCGCATGCCAATTGCTTGAAAACTATTTTAGAAGTATTATGTCTCAATCCATTCACAAGGATTTTGTCAATTCGAATAACCATTGAGTTTGTCTTTAAGATTACTTTCTAATGTTATTCGTTCGTACAAATACTCTTTACCACTGTGGGTACACAGATTAAGAATAACGGGCCTAGATGAGTAACCCAATTGAATCAGGCCCAAAGTTCAGACCCTCCAAACCATAACATTAATTCAGTTATGACTTGGTCTTTTCCCATGCTCTTGTAAAGAGGTGTTCCAGGAGAAGATGGAGAACGTGGGGGAGTCCAACACCCCCACTCCCTGAAAATAACATGTATATAATAAACGCTAGGTCTGGGGCATAAGACACGCACTGTATTCTCTGTAATTGCTCTCCGGAGTATATAGAAATAATATTGACTGCACCACTATGGACGTAAGCATTTTTACTGAACCACATACATCTCCTGTTGTGTGATTGGCATTTTATATTTCTTACTTTACTTGGTGATTGCGCTTCTTTTATCTGTTTGTGTTGAATAATAATTATCACCACAATTGGCGCCGTCTGTGGTAACGTTTATCTTCCCTAAGAAAGCTCACACCAACAAAGAAGTCTGAAATGTCGGGTCAGAGTAGTAATGCTCCTTAGGCAGGAGATATCCATGAACAACCTGCCCCTCGTAGGATCAGATCTGAAGTTCGGCGCTCAGATCAGAGGGCTCGCCTAGAAAGGTCAGCCTCAGAAGAAAGCCAAGGACTAGCGAGGTCCACATAAATATCCAATTTGATTGATGCTTATGAGGCGAGGCTCTGAGAGCAAAGGGAGTCTTCTCACAAGCACGGAGCTGAGAATGCTCACCTCAAGAGAAGGTTATAAGGAATGGAGATAGAGCTTCATCACCAGGAGACGTCCATTACTCACTCCTAGCCCTCAGGCGAGAAAGTCTCGCAGTCGAGGAAGGAGCCCTAGATGCGAGTCCCAGAAAGTTGACGAAAATGAGTTAGAGGATGACCTACTCGAGCAACTGCGACTAGCTCGCAATCGTAGGAGCCCAGCTCGTAGCAACGAAAACATACAGAGTCTGGTCTGAAGGGAGATGGACCAACACCTTGCACATCACGGTACCAGATCGACCCGAGAACTCGCTCGGTGAGCTCTCAAAACTCAGATGAAATCACCTTTCTCAAGGGAAATAGAAGAAGAGGAATCCTCCAAGAAGTTTTTTATTCCAAGGTTCAAGATCTATGATGGTAAGACTGATCCCATTGATCACGTCAGGCAGTACAGGCAGGCCATGACCCTCTGGAACCATCGAGACGCACTGATGTGCCGAATTTTTCCCTCAAGCTTGCATGACATGGCCCAAAAATGGTTCGAAAGGCTCCCCCACGGGTCTATTCGAAGCTTTGAGTCCCTGGCTGAGCTCTTTAATGCCCGTTTCATTACTAGTAGCTCCCATCCCAAAAGGATGGATGCCTTACACACAATAAAAAGGACACCTCAAGAGACCCTCTGAGACTATGCGAAGAGGTACTGGGAATTATTCAACGAAGTCGAGGACTGCTCGAAGTAGGTAGCAGTGGCCTTTTTCAAAATTAGGCTACCCAGCTCTTCATTCCTGTACCAGTCCTTGACGAATAAAGAGGCCATAACCATCGACGACCTGATGGCTCGCATCGAGAAATACGCCAAGGTAGAAGATGTTACTCGCCTCAGCACTGGAGAAAACGATCGAACCAAGCTCACTGCCAAAAGCAGCGACAAAGATGAGAACCAAAAAAAGGAAGAAAGAATGGGGGCAAGAGTGGAACCAACAAAGGAGGCAAGCATGATGTATCAAAAACATTTCATGCAGACAATACTATCTTCAAAGAA
This sequence comes from Sambucus nigra, assembly GCA_949130495.1. Classification (NCBI taxonomy): domain Eukaryota; kingdom Viridiplantae; phylum Streptophyta; class Magnoliopsida; order Dipsacales; family Adoxaceae; genus Sambucus; species Sambucus nigra. The sequence continues at coordinate 396,341,369 of OX422219.1, read as the reverse complement.
CCAATCTACAAGATTCTCGCAAAGATCAAGAATGAGCCATTTATTAAGTGGCCCAGAAAGATGGGAGGAGATCCCTCAAAGAGAAACAACGCGTTGAGATGCGCTTTTCATAAAGAGGGGGGACATAAGATCGAGCATTACAAGGCTCTTAAGTCCCACCTCGAGGAGTTGGCCCAATCTGGGCCTCTGAACGAATTTATGGACAAGAAGGCATAGAAAGTTGCTGCCAATGGAGAGTTGAGGCCTGACAACGTGCTCAAAGATGATGATGGACATGAGTTTGCATTAGTTCATGGGGCGTCTGATGTCAAACAGATTCAAGGAAATTCAACTCGAATGGAGGTAAAAAAGATTATATCGGTAATGCAAGCTTTTCATATCGACCCAGCAAAAACACAGTCAGGAAAGCGTCGACGAGAAGATGACGTCGACTATAGTAAGCATATCGTGTTCACAGATGAAGATCTGGTGGGAGTGAGAACCCCACATCATGATGCTTTGATCATTACCCTCGGGATAGATAATTATGACGTCGATAAATTGCTCGTCGACCAAGGAATCTCATCCGAGGTAATGTATCTCGACCTATTCAGGAAATTGAAATTAAGCATCGCCGACCTAAGGGAAGCTACTGTCCCTTTAGTTGGCTTCGCTGGAAAAGTAACTATGCCCTTGGGAAAGATCGTGATGCCAGTACGAGCATGAAATGTCTCCAAGATGATTGAGTTTTTGGTAGTTGACATCGACTCGCCATAACAAGCCATCCTCGGCAGAGGATGGCTACATGCGATGAAGGCAGTCTCCTCGACCTACCATCAGAAACTCAAGTATGTGACTGAGCGAGGAGTAATATATATCCATGGCGATCAAGCAATGGCAAGACGGTGCTTCATAACGGCCATCCGTCCAAGGCCATAGAAGAAGGTCGACAATCCCAAAGAGAAAGTCAAGGAGGAATAAGAAGGTCTGACACCTTCAAGATAGCAGTTAAAGTATGGAAGACCCGGAGTAGAGGAGACCAGGCTCCTCCCCTCTGAATGAGTCATTAAAGACCTGACGGAAGTTACGGCCGGAGATGGCAACAATGACAGGATTTTCTTAATTGGAGCTTCTCTTACAGATCAAGAGAAGAAGGAATTGACAATTCTATTAAGAAGCAACATAGATGTTTTTATGTGGGAACCATACGAACTACCGAGAATCGATCCCAGTGTGGCTTGTCAACGGTTGCATGTCGACCCCTGTTTTAAACCTATCACGCAAAAGGCACGGCGAACCGCCCCCGAGAAGACCAAAGCCGTAGAAAAAGAAGTTGAAAAACTACTGGATGCAGGATCCATACGGGAAGTTTAATTCCCTAAATGGTTGTCCAACCCAGTAGTAGTTCCAAAAAGCAATGGGAAATGGAGAGTTTGCATCTTATTCACTCACCTTAATAGAGCATGCCCTAAAGATAGTTTCCCCTCCCAAAAATTGATCAACTGGTGGACGCCACAGCAGCTCATGAGAGAATGAGTTTTCTGGATGCATACTCAGGGTATCATAAGATCCCTATGTATACCCCAGAACAGGACAAGACAGCATTTATCACCACAGTTGGGTTATACTGCTACAAGGTCATGCCCTTCGGTCTTAAGAACGCAGGGGCAACCTACCAGCTATTGGTTACCAAGATGTTCAAAGACCATATGGGGGAAACCATGGAGGTCTACATCGACAATATGCTCGTTAAAAGATAGAAGAAAGAATACCACCTCTCAGACCTATGAAGGACCTTCAAAATCCTCAGGAAGTACCGAATGAAACTTAACGCAAGCAAGTGTTCCTTTGGTGTCCAGTCAGGAAAATTTCTTGGGTACTTGGTCAGTAAGAGGGGTATCGAGGTTAATACAGACCAGATCGATGCCATAAATAGGGTACAACCTCCTCGCACAATCCAAGATGTAAAAAAGCTCACCGGTATGCTCGCTGCCTTAAACTATTTTATCTCAACATCCTCCGAAAAGTGCAAACCATTCTTCCAGCTCCTAAAGGGAAACAAAGCAGTAGAATGGAATCAAGATTGCTCGCGAGCATTGGACGATATCAAGGCTTACCTTAGCTCACCACCACTGCTCGTCAGACCCCAAGAAACAGATTCCTTATACTTATACCTCGCAGTTTCCATCCACGCCGTCAATTCTGCATTAATGTGCGAGAAAGTGGGAACCCTACGCCCCATTTACTACGCAAGCAAGACCTTACTAGACGCCGAGCAGCGGTACCTACCACTGGAGAAGCTCACTTTTACACTAGTATTGGCTATAAGAAAGCTGAAGCACTACTTTAAAGCCCACACTATCATCGTCCTTACATCGTACCCCCTTAAAGCAATCCTGAGGAAGGAGGATTTAACGGGAAGACTGTCTAAATGGTCAATCGAGCTCGGACGATTTGATATCCAATTTCAACCAAGGAACGCAATCAAGGGGTAGGTCCTTACTGATTTCATAACCGAAATCACAGGCGAGGAGCCTTGCAACAAATCTCAACCAGCAAAGGAAAGAGGGAACCACGCAATGGAGGGAGCCTGGAAATTATTCGTTGATGGAGCCTCCAACTCAAAGGGGGCAGTAATAGGCATTGTCCTCATCACTCCAGAGGATACAATCCTTGAGCAAGGAATCAGGCTTGGATTTGTAGCCTCCAATAATGAAACAGAATATGAGGCATTGATAGCCGGCCTCCAGAAGGCACACACTTTGGGAGCAAAGCATTTACAGGTGTTCGGAGATTCTCAATTAGTCTCCAATCAGATAATTGGAGACTACAATGCAAAAGATGAAAGAATGGCATCCTACCTCGCCTTAGCAAAAAGGCTAATGGATAACTTCGAGGAAGTCAGTGTCCACCAGCTTCCCAGAGGGCAGAATAGCCATGTTGACGCCCTAGGAGCCCTGAGTTCGGCAATTGATTCCAATTTAAAATGAACAATCCCCATCAACTTCCTCACTCGTTCAAGTATTAACCGTGATTATGAACCATCAACCATGGAACATGCGCTCCAAATTGAATCAGCACCCAGTTGGATGGACCCTTTAAGGGATTATTTGAAGGATGGTGCACTTACAACTGATAAGAAGACCGCTCACCAGATAAGAGTCAAAGATTCTCACTTTCACTTATCTCCTGAGGGAAAGCTATATAAGAGATCACTTTTCGGTCCCTGCCTTCAATGTGTTCACCCGAGGGATGTCGAGCAAGTTCTACACGAACTTCACAAGGGAATCTATGGAACCCATATTGAAGGAAGGTCTCTGGCTTTTCAAGCAATGAAGGAAGGCTATCGGTGGCCATATATGCAGAAGGATTCTGCGGTATATATTCGTAAGTGTGAGAAATGCCAACTTCATGCCCCTATGGTTCATCAACCTACTAGCGATCTAAAATCACTTTCCATCCCATGGTCATTCGCCTAATGGGGAATGGACATTATAGGACCACTTCCTACCATTGTCGGCAATCACAAGTATCTATTGGTCGCAACTGACTACTTCACCAAATGGATCGAGGCGGAACCCCTAGTGAACATTCGAGATGCAGACATGATAAGATTCATATGGAAAAATATAATCCCCATTTTGGCATCCCTAGAACCATCATCACTGACAATGGAACGTAGTTTGAGAGCGGATCCTTTCAGAGTTTCTGCGATGAGCATGGAATCAGACACCATTTTAGCTCGGTGGCCTATCCTCAGAGCCATGGACAAGCCAAGGCTTCCAACAAAATAGTAATCAACGAATTAAGGAAACGATTAGAGTGAGCCAAAGGCGCATGGGTAAATAAACTACTACATAATCTATGGGCCTACCGTACCACTCCACGACGAGCAATGGGGGAAACCCCATTTTCATTGACGTATAGAATGGAAGCAGTCATCCCATTAGAAGCAGGCTTACCAACAATGAGGTCCAGCCTTATCGACCAGGGCCAAAATGATGCAGCATTGCTCCCTGAGCTCGACCTAGCCGATGAGCATCAAGATCTAGCCTTAGTAAAACTAGCGAGCTATCAGCAACAGCTCGCAAGGCACTATAACAAGAAGGTCAACCCGAGGGCATTACGAGTTAGGGACTACATCCTAAGGAAAGTCCTGGGCAGCGCAGTAAAACCATCAGACATCAAGCTAGGGCCAAACTGGGAAGGACCATTTAATATAATAAGAGATAATCTGCAAGGCGCCTATCACTTAGAAATGCTGGAAGGCAGAGAGATACCCCGAACATGGAATGCAACCAATCTCAAGAAATTCTATTTTTAGATTCTTCTTTTGATTAGTTATGAAGCTGGAAGTTTATTTAAGACTCTTCTTTTGTTCTTTAATTATGAAACTGGAAGTTCATTTTCCATGTCATTAATAAAAGTTGTTTGACAATTGCATTATACGAAGTATCAGTTAACCAATGTATAAACTTTATAATCCCACACACCTTTTCCAAGTAACAGTCACATTGATCATTACACTGTAGCAGGGAAATGGCCCTCCTCAGGTTTTCATTATGAAACACGAAAGACCTCTTAGCATTGGCCCTGGAAATATATGATGCCCTACAGGAGACCCTTAGGCAATATGGTCAAGTTAAAATTGGTCACCAAACTATGTTTGGTTGAATAAAATCCTGATCGGATAGAGCATCCAACACCAGGTGTGTCCTCGCCAATTGTCACACTTAGGCCTAAGGGAGTGTGATGACACAACCTAAAAGGTAAAGAGGGGCAGAATGGTATCTCGTTAGCATATTGGACTGGAGGGACACTTATTGATAATGAAAATTTATAAATCTAGTCAGCTAAGAGAGGCTCAAGATTATTGAATAAAGATATGGAAAATATAAGACAATTGTTTAGTCGGCAAATTTGCCCAAAACATAAATTTTATATTTATTCATCACATTTACAACAAATACAATATATGTTTAGTCGGAGAGCTCGCCCAAGTCATCGAAATTACATCGCTTCATTACATTTATACACTAGATTACTACTGGAAAAAATATTAATGAGGCCGAGGCCTCCGAACAAGATAATCAGCCACTTAAGCTCTTCGACCGTCATCAGGATGAGGGGCCAGCTCCTCCTCGACTTCATTCGCATCCGACTCTCATAGCTGTCGAGGGATGGCATCAATGGGGATCCACTGATCATCTCTTCGGAAGGGGTTAGGCATCAAGGAAGAAGGAGATATCTCATGTCGATACTAGAGCATCGAGTTCATTGGAACTTGCAGCTCCCTCAAGGCACTCAACCACCCCCTAATAAAGGCGAGCTCTTCAAACTCTGTCAGCCTTGTTGGTGCATCTAGCCAACCCTGGTCATAACCATCGGCCCATACATACTGAGGTCCTTTCTTAAACATATGCCTCAATCGGGTGACATCCCTCTAAAGCCCAGCAGCAATCATGTATGCTCGTTAAACATCCCCTTGGAGCTCTTCCATTTCCCTAGCTGAACCCCGTGCATTTCTACTGGCTCGCGAAACAGTCGGTGGGGCATAACCTCGCAGCACCGAAGGAACATCGCTTGGTCCAGCCCCAGCTCGCGATGAGGAGGAGCCTCGCAACACTGCAGGAGCGATGTTCGGCGCATGCTCCCTGAGTTGTGAGACTTCCCTCCTCAAAGCCTCATTCTCTTGCAGAAGAATTTCTCCAACCTGATTGATCTCAGAAGCATCTAGAAGCCTTTCTCTTAAAGTATTCACCTCTTTCTGGACTGAGGCTCCTACCTCTTCCATCTCTTGGAGCCTGTATTTTAGTTTCACGATGAGCTCGGTCTGCTCTATGAAATGCTTGTTCCTCAATCACAGTGATTTACAAATCCTCACAAAGGTATGACGAACCTCAGAGCTTACATTAGGACTGAGAATTCTTCCCAATTGTGAAGTGGCTAGTATATATTCATCCACATCAACCAACTACAAGTCATAAATAAGCTATAGAGAAAAAATAATCAGTGAACTGGGGAAAGAAAACCTTTTCATTTCATTAATAAGGATCAGAGTACATCAAGCAGCAGAAAGGAAAATTACAAGAAAAAATACAAAAGCAACCCTAAGGGTAAAATCAACTAGAAACCTCAGGCTGCTCAGAAGATGATGGCTTATTCCCCTTGTCAAGAGTAGTAGAAGCATCTCCCTCAGCAGGGATAACCTCTGTCGCCTGAGTAGGAGGAGCATCAACAAGAACTCTCTGGGAGGCAGGATCAACTCCTTCAGTAACTGGGGCAGGGACTTCATCCACTATTGGCTTTGGACCTGGGTCGTGATCGTCAAACAAAGGAAATGCAACATCGACACCAGCAGCTATGAGGGCTTTGTTCCAGCCTTTTTTGAAGTTCAAATGGCTGATGTAGCCTATCTGAACCTCGGCATCTTCATATGCAGCATACCACCCAGAGTTATATGAGTCTTCCTTGATGGTGACCACCTGTGACACCCCGCCTAATTAAACATCGGGCAGGTTTCTCAAATGGTTCATTCTTAGCATCACTGTCGAAAACTTTTTAATTACTAATCCCCTAAGTAAAATTAGACCGGTGCCAAATTTTATCTTTCTTAAAATATATAAATCAACCATGAGGAACAAAGTACAAATAATCATGTACTATAATTCAAACAACAAAGTAAAAGTACAACAGAACAAAAGTATTACCGAATAAACCATCGGCTAAAAATCCCAAACAACAATAGAATAACCACTAGTCTGAAACTAACATCTGAGACTAATACCGGACCACAAGTCCATACATAGAAGAGTGTGAGATCCTGTACTAGATCTGAATGAGAGATATCGTCTAGTCAAAATTCTGTAAGCATCCACTGTGCTACAGCTCCGAGTCTCTGGAATGGAATCATCATACATGGCGTCCCTCTGACCGGACACCTAAAAGGTTTTGAAAATATTTTATAGCAAGAGTTAGTACTCAAAACATTTTGAAAATATTTAACAAGCGTTTATCACAATATAAAATGCGGTTATTGATTACACATGTTAGGTTCTCGTACACTCTCTTGAGTTAACTCACCCGTCATCTTTTGTGCACACCTAACGTTCTACACTTAGTTTATCTAGCCATACATCCCAAGCTAACTAAAACCAAAGTAGTCAACTGAACTTATATGTACCCAAGTTCCAGTACCGCCCATACAGTACAACCGTTTCACTAACATCTCGCGTATGTTAATTAATTCTCAAGTAACATTTCATCTATGTTATTTTTCAAGACTTCTCATTTAGTTTCACTACTAAAATTACTACAATTCTCACAATTGTTGATTTCCCACTTGTGTAATTAAGTTTCGCTACTTGAATTACTAAATAGATTTTCTCTATCTAAAGGTGCATTTCGTAATTAAGTTTCACTACTTAACTTACCAATTCAGTGTGTATCTTTAAATACATAATGTATATCAATCTACTAATACACAGAAGTAGAATATCATCAAGTGTATATATTTCACACACAATATATACTAAATATCAGTCATTACTATTTTGCCCTTTTTATACACGTAAAGGACTCTTGGTTCGGAATGATGCATCGACCCCAAGTAAGAATTGGTTCGGAATGATACATCGACCCCAATTATTTATATACACACGTAAATGATTCTTGGTTCGAAATGATACATCGACCCTAAGTGAGAGTTGGCTCGGAATTATCCATCGACCCCAACTATTTTTAAAAATATATATAGACACATATTCTGGCTCAGGACTCTTTCATCGCGACACCAGTACAAGGTTTGGTCCGTCATTTCTCTTCGACCCCAAACTTATAATAACTTTATGTTAGTTCGAAATGTCTCATCGACCCTAACATAATTAATTTAGGTACAAATCTCTCGACCTAAAAGATCACATAATTCAGTAGGTACACGCACGACCAATTAATTATATACATACGTAATATTTTAATCTCATATATCTACCGTACAATATTCGCTTTACGATTTATCTCATTAATCGCATTTATTTGAGTATTCACACAACTCTAAGGGTCCTAGTTACCCCTTACATATAATTTCAGTAGTTATTGCTTACTCTACTGGTCTATTACTTAAATTGAATTTACTTCGCCTCGTAACTCAATTTTCGAAGTCCCCGATACCCTACTAAATCGAATTTATTCTCATCGGTCCGTAATCCAAGCCCTACACCCAATGGCCTTATCGGACCTCAACAATATACCTACTAGTCTTATTCTCACTCCCATATAAGTATAATGTAAATCCTAGGATACTCATTCATTCCCGAAAATCAACGAAGAATTAAACACAAAAAATTTTGGGAAACAGCTTGCGTCGATCGATCGACTGCTGGGTTCGATCGATCGACATAGTCGATCGATCGATAGTTCGAGATCGATCCATCGATCGAACAGGGACAGACGTAGTTCGTCATCTTCGTTAAGATTTTCCTCCATTAACAAATATTCACTCTCCATTATAGTCCACCAAACTTCGACCCAATGATCCTAATATGTTTCCACATATATTAGGACAATTTCTAACGTGTCAAATACCTCAAAACTCCAATTTCTTTAAAGAAATAGTGAATTAAACCCAGAATTTCTTGAAACCCTAGTTATGGTGTTCTTCCCATATTTTCATTCAAAATCCAGATAAAATCATCAAGTCTAATCTGAATATTAATCCTCTACATAAGTTAAATCATTCTACATGCGATTCCTATCCCAACATGTATAAATATCATCATTCTCTTATCCAGATATTGATTTAAACAAGACTTTTGAAAACCCTACACATGGGTATTATAACTTCATAATTTTTGCAACAAACAACTTGCCTTATGATCAGTAGGGTCTGTTTTTCGTAGTTGTTGTTGATGATTGATGATCTTCATCCTTCAATCCTTCTTCCTCAACAAGTTGATAGTGGAAATCTCCTTTGAATCCTTCCCAATTCTTCCTTTTGCCTTGAGAATGGTTTCTCTCTTATCTCTAATGGCTATGGTGTGTTTTCATGGGTTTTCTAACCCTAACCCCTCTATCATACGGCTGATATAAAGCTCTCAATTTCGTAGGTCTCCATACCCTCTCATGTTAAAAGACCAAAATGCCCCCGAACGGTCTCGATTTAGTCCAAAATTACCCCGAGACTCAACTAGTACCCTCGGGTATACTATTTTGACTAATTTGACCCTTCCGGACTCATCGGTGACCTCTAAATTATCATTTGAGTCACTTAAAAATATTACTCATTCTCACCCCAATACGGTCTACACGCGTTAAGTAACTATTTACCACTCGTACTAAGTAAATATAATGAGGCAATATAAATCGGTAACTATCTCCCGATGGATATTCCAAAATTATAATTTTTAATAAATCCCATTAAATTACTCCTCTTACGTAATTTATATTAAGCTGTATGTTCTCATTTAATTCTCCAATTTAATTAAATAAAATATTCAGAAATACGGGGTATTACACCACCTAAGACTCTTTCTCCTCCAGCTTCTTGGTCATCACCTTGTTCTCCTCTACAACAGCCAACTTGCTCAAGCAGACCAGGTCGTAGGCTTGCCTCAGCTCATTCATCTCTTTAACTGCGACATCCCTCTCTCGATTGGAATTGGCAAGGGCCTGGTCAGAAGAAGCCCGGGCAGCATCAGCAGTCTTCAGACTGGCTTCCAATTATGTGCCCCTCACTTTTAGGGCAGCATTTTTCTGCTCCATCTCGCCGCTCCTATTCAACGGCTCATCTCCAGAGCGATAAAGTACAGCGAAGTCGGTCACAAACTATAAATAAAAGAAGATGTCAGAAGAAGGAAGCAGCTAAAATTCATCAAAACATGAGAGAAAGGAAAAGAAAAGGTCATACCAAGGCTAGCCTCTTACTAGCTTGCAGAGCCAATTGATCAGATCCCATCGCCCTTTGGCGATCCGCAGGAAGGACTGCCCTCTCGAGCAGTGTTAGGGATAGTTGAGGAGAAATGGCAACTGAGTCCCCCTCAGGCAATGCGGACACAGGGACTAAGGCCTGCCCAGCCTTAGTCATCGATTCCATTTTTCTCCTCTCTTCCTCCCTCTCCTTCTCCTTCTCCATTCTCTTCTTCTTTTCCTCCATCTTTTTCTTCTTTTCTATCTTCTTTCTTTCCTCTTCCTTCTTCCTCTCTCTCTCTCTCTCTCTCTCTCTCATATGTTCTTTTTCTTTCCTCCTCTCCTTCTCCTGAGCAGTAATCTGAGAACCAGTGGCAACAGCCCCAGTACTAGACTTCTACTTCTTCAACCTCTGAGCGATGAATATATGATCATCATCATCATCATCTCGGATCAAATTCTTCCTTGGTGGCACCATCTCCTCACTGGAGCTGCTGAACGAGCTCGAAGATTCTCGAACTTCAAAAACCTCTTCCAAATCAGAACTATCACCACTAGAGCTCTCGTCACAAACTCCACCTGTAACACCTCCTCTAGTATCATTCCCATAACTTCTCTCCTCCTCGTCCAACTGGATGGGATCAGTAGCAGTTTCCTCGATAGGGTCAAACTCAGGAATACTGTCCACGGGCCTCGCTATAAAGCTGGATCCAATATTCTTGTACTTGAAAAGAAAAGCGGCAGATCGGGGATGTTCACCATCAGCCAAAAGCTCCCTAATATTCCAAGCCTTGAGCAACTCTGAAAGTCGGACCTCATTGAGGGCAGGTTCTAGGTTCTTCGACCTCGCTGAAGAAAAAACAAGAAATAATCAGAAAGATCACAAATCAGTAAATCAATTGAAAGAATAGAGTAAAGACTACCTATATACTCTTCCTCATAAAAGGGAACAGAGAACCTATCAGACCTCGACCCCTCAGTCTGGGGGGAAAACTGCCAATTTCTAGCAAGGAAGCCATCTTGCCAATAGTCCTTGTGGGAATCAGGTAGGTTTACTACCAATACCCTGTCAGGACTCCTGGCTTTGAGATAGAGGACACCAGAACTAGTTCGAGAAAAGGAATCGCAAAAGCAGACCTCGGCGAGCACTAATTTGGTACAATATAACGGATTAATTCTATGGACGCCATTGATTATCTTTCAAACATTGGGAGAACACTGTGCATGAACAATGTTCAAATAACCAAAGAAGTGCAAGAATAGGTTATTTGGAGGAAAAGTAAGCCCCCCTTGGGAAATCAACAAGACGTGAATCCAATGGGCACCTTCTATCTCTCTAACATTTCTAGGGGAGAGGCACACTCAATCTCTACCCCCTCCGGGATATTATAAAACTTCCTAAACTCAGACACTGATCTATTACCAATCATTGCCATTTGGGAACCCTAAAACTGTAAATTCAAAGAGAAAAAATAAAGAGGAAGCATAGGAGACTTACAAAATGGAAGTTTGACTTGAACGATGAGGAATCACAAGCCCAAGTGACGAAGAAGATCGAAAGCGAAAAGAATGAAGACTGGGAGAAGAGAACGTGAATCGCTAGAGCTCGTAGAAAATTGAAGAATACTGAGAAGCTTGAATCGGCGATTGTGAAATGACTGCTCTGAATAACTTTTGAATGTCACTAATCATAGTGCGCAGAACACGAAGCAAGTGCCACCTAATTCAGTCTTCAAACTTTGGGAAGAGTTGCATGATGTACAAAGAAGCCATTATAACAAATCATTTAAATTTATTGAGCCCAAAATTGTGGCCCAACAAACTTAGGGGCAATTGTGGGTACACGGATTAAGAATAACAGGCCTGGACGAGTAGCCCAATTGAAGCAGGCCCACAGTCTAGACCCTCCATACCATTAACATTAATTCGGTTATGACTTGGTATTTTCCCATGCTCTCGTAAAGAGGTGTTCCAGGAGAAGATGGGGAACGTGGGGGTGTCCAACACCCCCACTCCTTGAAAATAACATGTATATAATAAATCATAGGTCTGGGGCATAAGACACGCATTGTATTCTCTGAAATCGCTCTCCGGAGTATATAGAAATAATACTGACTGCACCACCGTGGACATAGGCATTTTTGTTGAACCATGTACATCTCCTGTTGTGTGATTGGCATTTTATATTTCTTACTTTACTTGGTGATCGCGCTTCTCTTATCCATTTATGTTGAATAATAATTGTCACCACAACCACCATTTTCACAATATTTTCAACTATGTTACTTATATTTTGCAGTTTACTTTGGTTACATATTTTATTTTTTTATTTTTTCATATGTTATACCTATTACATATTTATTTTTTAAATAAAATATTTTTTGGGGGTTATCCCATTAATTAATTCTGATATATATTGTTTACATCCTAAATTCATATTGACACACTCCATGAGATATTTTTTTCACAAAATCTTAAAGCGGCATTATATCAAGGGGAATAATCATGTTTCGTGGGTGACAATATGAGTTTAAGGGGGGAGATAAGGATGGTTTTTTTATTTATTATATTGATAATGAAGTGCTTTGTTATACATTATGTTCTGCATTGATTCACGTCATTATTATTCATCTTCCACACAAGCATAGGGGCATGCCTGTATAATTCTTTAGTATTGTTTGTGATTTTGCACATTGTGATTTGGATTTTGACTCATCCTGTTTGTAACTTCATGATCATATCATTTAGTAGCTTTAATTTCGTCATAATTGATTACCACTAGTACTTATGGGATGTGTGTGACTGAATAAGGCATTAAGTCATTAAGTATTTTGGGTTTGGATTTGATTAATGAAAACTGAGTGATGATGCAAGGACACTTTCATTATTTCATTTACCTCGTGAGTGTAAAAACTTGAACTTTAACTATACTTTATGGTATTGTAGTGGCTAGTTCGGGTATAGAATCTACAAAGAATATTCTTATAATTCAATTTATTTATTACTTCTTAAGGAAAGATGTAAAAGACGATTTTGGTTTGAAATTATTTTATATTAGAATTGTGACAAGACAAATATTTAAACTGAATTAAACAACGAGAATGAAACTATAGAATGGTAATCATTTCCCCCCACCATGGACTACTGAGCCTAGATGAATACATGGAAAGGGCATGTTTTCGTTGGTTAAAATTGAATAAACTGATTTGGAATTTAACCTAAAAGTGTAACTCTTGGTTTATTTCAAAACTAAGTTTATATCTGAAAACCTTTTCGAGTAACCTCTTTTGATTAAAAATGAATGACGAATATAATTATAGGATGAAACACTTTTAAAAATTAAGTATAATAAGTTAAATCTCTTTTAATTTGTAAATATCTAATTAAGATTTGCCAAACTTAATTAATTATTAGTTTATACACAAATCTTAAACAGTTAGGAAATAATGAACACAACACCATGGTTTAGACTAGGTAAAACCTCAGTGGAGGAAACATCCTATTTGTGGTTACTAAACCACGAAAATAAATCCACTAAAATAATCAAGAAATTACAAGTATAACAAATTGAAGAAAACTTTAAGGAAATTATAAAATATACGTAACACTTTAACAAAAACTTTGGCATGTAGGCTTTATCCTTCATTTCATGTTTTAGATGCTTATACTTTTCTTATCATCAGGTTGGCTGGAAAAATCTCTCCCAAAAATAGCAACCACGGATTTACATGCTTGTGCTTGTGTCCATGCGTACTGGTGAGTGAAATAATGCATTAAAACTACATGTAACTCACACACACACCTATTATTATAGGCGACTCCTAACAAATTAGGGAAAATCCAAATAAATAAATTATTTACAAATGATTCCTAACCGATACAAAAGATCTAAAGTATGATATGAAAAAATATAATCTTAAATAGTTTATGCTCTCATAAACTATGTCTACTTTCGTATCTTATCCCAACACTAGTACACCACACATATATTTTTTAGATCTGAATAAAAATAAATAATCTATACTAAAACATTTAAAATAAATCAACCACGACTTCTTAAAAAAGATTTAAAAATATTAAGGGTCCGTAATATCATATATAAAAATATATGTAAACATATTAAGATTTATGATCTAAAACTAATACTAAAACTGGATTTGTGAATTTTTTAAGATGAAGTGTAGATCTAGTTAAAAACCTAAGTAAAACCTAAACATGTAAGGTTAAAAATAATTTAAAATACAAGGCATGTTTGGGATTTTACTTTAGGAGAGATAAAATAATATGAATGTGATTTGTTTTATGAGAAATGATGCAGGATTTAGGGTTCCTATTAACATTTATCAAATTAAAGGTTAAGATTAACATATCAAGACTTCTTATCTTTGTAGGAGATAACCATGAGGTCGAAGAATGCATCAAACACTAATTAACTCTCTATTTTTCTCCTTTTTTCTCACTATCTCTCCTATTTTAGAATGAAACCCCAATCCCTTTGTTTTTATCTATCTACAACTTCATCTCTTATCTATTTTTTTCTTTTTATGAACGAAATTCAATGGACATTATTCATTCTAATCTCCACCTTCTAAATCAACAGTCCATTATCTGATTAAGATAAATGTTAACCGTTTTAAGAGATCTAGCCGATAAACAAATTTCATTGGCCAATCAAACCTCTACCCGGATCACTAAAGTACCATGGCATAAGACCATTTATCAATGGTTTGAAACACTCGTCAAGATTGTGAGAGTAAGAAAACAAAAGTGTTTTATTTAACCCTTTTTGTGAGATTCAATTTTATTAATTAAAAAAATAAAAATTAATTTTAAAATCCAAAAAATTATTATTTTAAAATTATCAACCTAATTTTCATTTAAGGTTATTTTAGAACTTGAAATAAATTTTATCCTAATTATGCAAAGGCACCTAAATTGTAATGAATTTGTAAAATATGCAAATGTGTGTGTGAATCCACTGGTTGCGACATTTACCTTCATACCATTTCTTTGAAGCTTGCTTGAGTGTGAATAAGTTTAAATTTGATTAGTGATGCCATGAATGTATTCTTACAAAAAATTTAAAAAAAATATCAAAGATAAACAATTTTGAAGTACCAAATCACTATGGACTCATAATAACGTAGGAAGTCTTCCTAATTTCAGTATGAGAAACTCATTCGGGCAATCACTCAAACACCTAGAGTGCCCGTCCCTAAATTTTCATAAAGGATTAAATTTGAGTTTCGTGTCAAAAATATGATTGAAATTATTCACAAATATTTCAAACATTAAAGATATACTTCCATTAAGGTTCCAAGGTGCAATTTCAACACACAACCAGCCCATCAAAACCACCCAAACATCATATCATCGCAAAGAAACCAAATAACCCATCGTGGGCTCAACAATATTAACCTAAACAAATAGGTACAAAAAATTTAATGAGAGAGAAATAAAATAATGAAAACAACTAATTAATTTTATTGAATTGAGACTAGGTTATAAATCTTTTAAACTAAGCTACAACACCTAAAAATGGTGGAAGAGAGAGAGAGAGAGAGAGAGAGAGAGAGAGAGAGAGCTTCTCCATTTTATTTCACCTATAAAATATTTCATATCTATGTAAAAATTTTACCTTATATATATTGGTAGCAAAAAACGAATTTAAAAACCAAACAAAAATGAAAAATAAAAATTTGTCAACACCATCGATCAATCAATGGTTTTTCCCAATCGATTCGTCGATCAACAATTGAAAAAAAACATTTATTAGGAACAAATAATGATGGATCGATCGACCCTTTTGTCCAATCGATTGATGGTCTCGGGCTTCCTCAATTCCTCTCATTTTTGGATCATTTCACGAAAATGGCCATAACTTAATCGTTCAGACTCTAATTGATTCACTGTCGGCGGCCACGTGAAGCTCACTCAATTAACTACACAACAATGAAAAACTAAGGTTCAAATTCACAAGTATAAAATTATAAAAATGCCCCTAAATTTACATCTTGCAATAAAACTTTGTCAAAATAGTTCCAACACTCACACTATGTATTGGAAGCATATAAACATTAAGAACAGAGGTTATCCATTATACTATAATAATTATTGGGGAAAGGAGAATGGTAATTATAGAATACATAAATATAAGGGGAATTTTAAGCAGTATTCAAAACTAGTAAGTTATTTCCCATAATAAACCAAAAGGTAGATTAGAAATCTAATTTTTTATATAATTAGAAGTTGTATTATACCATGTCAAACCATCAGTCTTGCATAGGTTAAATAAATAATCATGTCGATGATACGATGTGATAGGTCACTCGACTCTCAAACGATAAATTTGAGCACCATTTATAAGTTGAAGACTTTTTTTCAAAATGAGAGCTACAACAATACTACGAAGTATATCCTTTTTGTAGTTCAAATAATTTTGTATGAAGGTTCACACACTTGCACATTTTAAAATCGAAGAGAATATGTTTTTTAGATTTGTGTTGAAATAATTTTTCTGTGTAATTTAGTATAATGGTGTTTCATACTGGTAATATTAGTTCTCTCTAAAGTTATGTGTGCACAATTGATGATAGTTTCCCAATTGAATTTCATATGACTCATGGAATATCTTTATCAAATAAAATTTTCGTAAGTGTGCAAGGATTGGATTTCCCCTATGCTCAGAGTTGTTGTCTATCAAAAATGTATTAAAAAAAAAATTGCTCCACTTTTAAAATAATATGATCATTTAGTCTAAATCGCATAAATGATTGTCTGAGATTTTTTATCCTTTTTAAGAGATTTACTTTATTTATATTATTTTAAGATATTCAAACCTTAGATCCTACTTAATTCTAAAGAATTTTCATGAGATCTTTGTGACATACAATTCATTCACTCACCTTCATCATTAAACCAAACTAATCAAAGTGATATGAGATTTTGAATTCTAATTTTTAGATCTAATTCAAGGCTTGAAGAGTAATAGGAGAGTTTCTCGAATGGATACTTATGTAGGTTGAAGAATGGACTTACGCCCATTCATGATGGAGCTTTGCATTTTATACTCACATAATGGGAGAGAGTTGTAATGTTCAAAAGAGTAGCCTTTAAATACTAGTATTAGGTCTTGCTTCCTACATTGTGCAAATTTTCTTTTTAAGTTAAGCGAGAAGTACAAGCATTTTGAGATTTTTTTTTACTTATGCAGTCCTTTTCCTCGGAGATATTGAGTTTTGGTTGGATTTGCATCACACTAAGTCTTCACGCACTTTCACGATCAAATTATTTGATTAAATGTGCATGGTTGTTGAGCTAGATCTCAATCTTTGCATACTAAAACCAAGTTTTATAAACTTTCACCTAATGAGCCTAATTGATCCAATTGGGAATTTAATCATGTTTGTGTGATTTATATGTGTCTTAATGAAATTGGATATGAAGAATTTGAGTTTTATTTCAAAATTGGGTTAATTAATTGAAAATTTAGTATTTGGGCAGATATTATATATAATTGGAAACTGATTTCATTTAGACCTATCCACCCCTATAAATCTTAGCACACTCTTAGCATACCACTTTATTATTCGATAACTTTAGCTATGGTTATTCTTAATCGGGTGAATTATTATGGATAATTAAATAATGTCATTTCCATGTACTTTAGCTTGTCGGTCTGGATGACCCAATACTCCTTAAATTGCTCTCGTGATTAGGTTGCATCCTGATTAGGATTATACTTATCTTAATTTGGCAGATAAAGGAGACATGTTTTGTCATGTCTTCTTAGGGAACTAACATGTGTCCAACTAAAACATACTGGGAATTCAATAACGAGGATATGCATGTAATCCTTTGACCATGAAAGATAGATACACCCTTATTACACATCCTTATGGTGTATAAAATCCCTTTAAACAACTTAGCTCTAATAGATTCTCCTCAAAGGACCTTACAATAGTCATTGAGAAGGTGTGTTAAGGTGAAAGATAATGATTTAAAGTTCTTAAGAACCTTAAGTGAGGATCCTACGTCCATTATGAATGGTGTTACTCTTTGTATTGAATCGTAAATAAGATTATTATAAGTTAGAATATTCATAGGATTTAAACAAATAAATATTCAATTTATAAGGTCTTTATCACTATTAAAAGAATCTCCCAGTAGCTCCTTAAGGGATTACTTATCTTAGTTTAGGACTCAATAAATTATACAAGTATAAGAGGTTGAAAGTGGTGCAATCCTTCTCAAATGTATAAATAACAATGAATTAAGTAAAAATAAATTATAAACAACTAGGAGATAATGGTTCTCTTGTTGCTCTTGGTATTTCTCGATGTTTTTTGAATGGCCTTTAATAATTCACGAGCCTATAATATATAGGAACTACCTTCGACAGAGAATGGGTGAATTATATCACTTTGAGGTTGGATGGCTATAATATCATGGTGGAGTGTTAGCAAAAGACTCATGGGTTATGTAAGGTAATTGATGTCGGCATTAAATGTGTATTCTATCATTCAATCTTGTGGAAGGAAGTGGTGGTGGTAGATAGAATAATGTTTGTACCAACTACCTACTCACCAGAGAGATGTAGAAGCTTTTCGAGATGTGTGAGGTGTCCTTAGATGACTACGGTCATATTTAAATAGTTTAAGCTTATTCATTTTACATAAAAGGAAATCGTCATCAAATAAGAGGCTAGGAATAAAATAAAGGTTAGTTTTCAATAAATCTAAGGTCTATTAGACACCTATGGTGCTTGATGTTATTCATCCTAAGGTCTCTAAGCTTGGTCTTCAATGGCACTAAGAGTGTTCTTATGGTCTTCAACTCATTTGTGGAACCTTCATTAGGGTGGTCATGACCACAAAGGACATAAAACAACTTAATGCAGGTCTTTGGTAGTACTTGGGATCTGATCAGCTACATAAGGGGGAGTAAAAGACTAAAAATCAATGGAATGATCAAGAAACTAAATGTGGTATGATTTGAATATAAAAATAACTGGCCTAGACCTAGTCATTAGGCATGCTTCCATCTCTGAGGTATCTCTTGATGGGAATTATCCAGATTGATCTTTGGTTTTCTTTTTCCAAGTTTACCTCGATCTGGGTAATGCTTAGTTGATCCATGAGAACTATAAAAATGCTTGGATCTATATAATATGACGAGGCCACTCATGAAAGATGATTATCTTGTAAACTATATGCTCTTGAGACCCTTTAATGTGGAATATGGTGGTTTTATGGATCAATTTCTTGACAATCACCAAATACTTTACCATGAGAGCACATTTGGCCTCATAGACCTCAGTAACCTGATTAACAACAACTAGCAATCTCTAAAACTTCAATATGTTCTTTTTTCAAATTGATATCCAAGCCTAGACTAGCTACCAGAGATTAATACTCTTCGTCATTGTTAGAGGCTTTGAATTTAAAATGGATATCAAGAGTAATTATAACTCTTTTTCATAATTATAAGGTGAAATCTAGTGCTCCTTCTTGAGATATTGGAAGATTCGTTCATGTGTAATTCCCCTGTTGGGAAGTTTAGTTCTATCTCTTGTAACAAAGTAAGCTTAGGATCCTAGGGAATTATCGCTTCTTTCTCTGATATTTAGGGTCCTTTCTTTATCTCCCCCATGTTGTTGAACTCTACAATGAAATTGGTTAGTACTGCAAAGGTATGGACTCTGATGGCGTTCCTTGGATAGTAGTTGAGGTTTAATTCCCCCAACTCAACACACCATTTGACAAGTCTTACTACAATGTTGGGCTTGTGTAGGGTTTGGTAGAGTGTTTAATCGATCACGATCACTATGTTTTGAGACTCAAAATAGGGCCTGAAATGCTTGGCTGGGGTTTATTAATGTAATACACTAAGTATATAACCTCATATTTGGTTACTTATTTTCATCCCTCGAGAGAGATTTGTTAATATAGTACACTAAGTATTAAACCTCATATTACTCTCCCACAACTGTATTAGAGGAGGCAGCAGGATATAGTTAAAACTCTTCTCTTATAATGATCAAGGACAAAAGGAGAGAAGACAGTTGATATAGGTTCTAGAAGAATTATTCCTCCTCTTTAGTCCATTAAAAATATTTCTATAAGATCCTTAATAAGGATAGACAATTTTATGTGGCTTTGGAGACAAGAAAATTGAGGGCAATAACTTTTTTGGCCAATCTTTAGACTTCTATCACTCTCTAGGGAGATCTCAGAAGTGCATGGATGCTCTATGTGTCTGCCTTTATGCAACATATGGTGACCATAAAGAATAAAAGAATCCCCTACTACTGCAAAAGGAAAATTTCTTCGAATTCGGGATCATTTGGTTCCTCTTGATAATATTGAAGGTCTCTTTGAGGTTTTAGATATGATCATGATCCTTTAGACTCTTGACTACCATGTTATCAATATAGATATCCATAGACTTTTCAATAAAATTTAATAATGGTGTCTACTACCATCTAATATGTTGCACTTGTGTTTTTAATCCAAAAGTCATTAATTTGTAATATTAGGTGATGATTCCAAATATAAAATCTCCACAAGATTAAAAAGATTTTACCCCTCGGCCTAAATCAGTCAGCTTCATAGGGTCGGCCTTAGCAGGGTTGGTGAAAATTATACAAATAGCTATGAACATTTATAATTACCCAAAAAGCTTATTTTCTTCATTCCAAGACTATGAAAATTGATACATGTGATGACATAACACGGGGGAGGAATAATCACACTTTCCATTAGCTTTTAGAAGGAGAGGTGTCTCATATTAAGAGGACCAGATTAGGCAGCATTCTCCATATGTCTTAGGATTCACATTACACCCCAAGCCACCTATAAATACATTACACCATATGTTTCCTATTATCACTATTTTGATGTGTGACCACCCCTATGGGTCATGGTCCCTACTCATGACAATATTAAGCGTGAAAAATCTAGGGTTCATGGTCCAAACTCGGGACCTAGAGGGGAGAACAGGGGACATGGTACAAAGTTGTGACCATCATACCACGGGTTTCATGGTCTAAAATCATGATCCACAGGGGAGAATGTAACACCCTGTGTTTTTAGTAAGACTTAAATTACACGTGTCATAGTAATTTAATTAAATTGAAAAACGAAGAGAATTAAAATAAATATTAATTAGAAACAAAAATATTAATATTTATGTGTTTTTATATTTACTTTGTTATAAGTATATGAAATTGCATCAATTTATATTATGTCATAAGTGAGTAAGAACAACGGGTTGATAGTATTTTATTCAGGGCATGCGTGTTGGGTCGCGTTGGGAATAAGATGGTAAATTGATGATGGGTGACTCGAATGATGATTTTAAGTGTGCGGTTGATATCAAATACATTAAAATAGTCAAAATTAAGTACCCATGGGCAATCATTAGGTTTTGGGGGGATTTTTAGACTAATCGAGACTCGTGTAGGAATATTTTAGTCATTTTAAAGAATGTTAAAAGGAAAATTTGGGATCAATCTTATATAATGAAGGATTATGGTAAGATAATTAGTCATTTTACAATACCAAAGGTTTTACTTGATTTATATGAGAAAATGAAGATAAAATAGGAGAAAGCACTCATAAGTTTCAAGAGGAAGGCTAAAGGAAATTCAAGGAGGAATCCAATTGAAAGAGTGGTGAAGGAATTCTTGGATTATAATCATCATATTCAACCAAATTCATACCCTACGAATATCAAGTCAAGTAATTCCCTTGCTAAATGGTTGTGTGTAGTTTTCAATTCATATCATGATTGGGTATTATTTTTGGGTGGGATTTCCTATATAATTGAGGTTTTCACAAATGATTTCAAAAAAAAATATGTGTGATTATTTACGATTAAAAAACCCACGATTAGGGTGTCCATATTTACCTTTTTTTCTCTTTTATGGATTTGTACCTATCTCGTACGAGTTAACGGCTTCAACCTTGGGTAGGGCCTTAGCCTCGGCCACATGTGCCTTACAGTCATCCACATCTTCTCCACCCCCGCTAATCCTCCACAGATCATCTTCACATCAAATGAGATCATATGGAGTCAACCTTTTGGATTATCGTCCTTTGACGGAAGGTCTGGGTCGTCATCATCATCGTCATTTTAGGCATCGTCCCTCTTCCCTGGCACATATTCCCTGCATTTATTAGACCTTCTCGTTCTAGGTTCATCTCGTCCCCTCTTAGGGCCCTCGTCGCTCACATACTTCCTTAGTTTTCTAGCCTTGAGGATCTTCTCAATCTCGTTTTTCAGGGAAAAACACTTGTCCGTTAAGTTCCCATGGTCTTGGTTACATTCACACTATAAGCTCTTATTCCTTTTTTGAGGAGGAGCTTTTATCTATTCCAGTAATCTTAGGGTCCTATCATTCTTGATATCATTCAGAATGTGCTCACAGCTGACCATGAGAGGTGTATATCCAACAAACTTATCATCGACCGACCTTTTCTTTCCGTCTTAATTCTTCTGAAACTTGCTCCCACTGTTGGCCCTTTTCTCATCTTCATATTTGGCTGCCATAGCCTCCTCGGTATTCATGACCTTTCTAGTTATTTCCAATAGCTCGGCCATAGACCTTGGTGGGTCTTGAACAAGTCTCCAAAGAATCTTTCCTTTCTGCAAGCCTCCTATTAATGCGGTCATTGCAATACTTTTCTCATAGTCTTCCACTTCTATTTTCTCCTTATTAAACCTCGCGACATATTCCCTAAGAGTCTCATTTTTCCCCTGATTAACGTACAACAAGTGGTTTTCTTCTTCTGGAGTCTTAACCCAAAATAAAAGTTATGGATGAATTGTTCTGCAAGTTGCTTGAAATTTTTAATGGAGCTCTTTGGGAGTGAGGTTAACCAGATATGGGCAGCTCCGGTCAAACTGCTCGAGAATACACGGCATTTCATCTCATCTGAGATGGAGTAGATATCTGCAGTCGACTGGTACATTTCTACATGGTGCACCGGGTTTTTACTCCCATCATACTTTGGGGTAACCAGTAGTGACTTAAATTTGGCAGGGGTTGAAAAGTTGACTATTTTTTCCACGAAAGGAGAATCTTCTGAGTATCCCCTCCGCAAGGGGTCACGGCCCTTGAGGATGTCTCTAACATTATTTTTTAACCTTTGGATGGAGTCGTTCCAAGGCCTCCTGATCGAGTCGACAGCATTGGCATGGCCAATATTCTCCCCTTCTACCTCTATTAGACGAACCGAGGGCTTTCTCGCCACTAATCTGCATCGACTATTCACCTCATATTTACCCCTCATCATGGCCATGAGGTGGTCGGCCATTTATCCCCTCTCTCCTTGAGCCAACATTGCTCTTTGACAGCCTCTCTCTCAAATATCCAACTGGTCTAAGACTTTTAAAGGCCGACCCTCTACTTAATCGGTCAAAATATGAGCCTCTGGGTTGGATATCTTAACTCGGCCTCCTATCTCGACCTCTGCTTCCCTGTATAGGGCGTACCGTATTCCTTGATACTTTATATGGCTCCCAGCAATCAATCTAAGCATCTTCAGCCTCATAATCATCATACCAGTCCTTCGGGCAGGGTTGGCCTTGCCTCCCCAGGAATAAATGCCTAGGGTCAACAACGTCTCTTCGCCATTGAGGAGGAGGTAAATCCTTACGGGGTGCTGGGGGTGGTCCCCTAGCCCCCTAGGGAGGTTCATTAGCTGTCAAAGTAATCCTCTTTGGTGGGACTCTCCCTGGCCTGAGTACTACATTCTGGATGAAGGCAACCAGTTGTTCTTTTATTGCCTATTGTCTTGCTACCAAGGATTTCAAGTCGGCCGCCACTTCAGCCATTTCTGACTAAGGACGTGCATTGTTGGAACTTAGGCCTCTAGTTAATGGTGGAGGTGGTGGAAATTCTGATGCCCTACTAAAGACTGTGGATGATCTTAGAATTAAAGAGTGAAAGCCTTGCAGCTTAGCAGGAACTCTTTTAATGGCAAAACATCTCCATAGAAGGGGAGGACTGGTTCACCACCAGAGACTCTGGTGAGGATAAACTAAGAAAAGGAAGAAATGATGCTTCTCATTCCCACAAACGGCGCCAATCTGATGATACCAAAAATGGTATCACCAGATCAAGTTGTATGTAAGCTCAAACCATACAGCAATGGTGTATAGAAGATATAAATGTATAGACAGAAGGATATTAGGCAAAGAAGAAGATGATACCAAATATAAGTGGTTCGGTCAGAGCCTACGTCCACTGTGTAGTTTGAATGGTGGTCTTCACTTTAAGTATGGCACTAATGGCCTATAAATATAACACTCAATATTTTCTCTCTCTTTTGTATATTTTAACAGAGTTTTGTTAGGGTTATGAATAATGCGATCCTTTCTCATGGACAACCTCAAGAGTGTGTACAAGACTTGGGGGCTATAGTTTACCACCAAGTAGGTGTGGAATGTTCTTAGCCACTGAGGTTGTGCCATCTGTCACTGTCACATGTAGAGGATGATGAAATATTCCCTCACATGAGGGAACAATTTGTTTGCAACGTTTATATCCACGTAGGATATGCATCCCACGTGCATTGTTCCATGCGTCTCCCAAACTATGCTCGGCCAGCTGTCGATATCGGTTATACAGTCCAAGCTGAGGACTCCGGTCGACCCTGATGGCTGAGGGTGAATCTGTGGGACCTTAACCCTCGTGAATAGATACCTATCTCTTCCGCTAGTATCGGCTGCTAGTCTCATCTTCTAGTCTCGTCTTAGACTCATTGGCACTATGGCAGTCGAGTCCGAGGATACATAATCCTTCAGGAACAGTGCA
The DNA here is from genome assembly GCA_949130495.1 of Sambucus nigra. Classification (NCBI taxonomy): domain Eukaryota; kingdom Viridiplantae; phylum Streptophyta; class Magnoliopsida; order Dipsacales; family Adoxaceae; genus Sambucus; species Sambucus nigra. The sequence continues at coordinate 396,316,666 of OX422219.1, read as the reverse complement.
AACCCCCATTGTAGAAGACTGACGAGGGTCGCGGCTGAGTCATCTTCCCCAAGACGAGTGGCAATTTTCTCTTTCTTGGTGACCTAGTAGGGTTGGCTAAGGCCGAGATTAATGGTCCTGGATGAGGTGATACTTGGCACATCAGTTCCCTTGGACACTCGTCACGATTGCGATACGAGGCTGAAAGTAAATCCATTTCCAAGAGAGTCTGTGCCAAGCTTTTCTGTGTCGAGTTCTTCTTCACTGGACTCATTGAAGCTTTTTAAGCGGCTAACATAGCCTAACTTAAGGCATGCCCGTCCTTGATTATTCCCTCGGCGTTGAGGTCAAAGGATGCTATGTTTGGAGTCCCCTTACAGGGAGATTACGAATTCATGGGGAAGATGCACCCCCTGAAGACTTATGACTTCGGTCTCCATCACTTAGCACAGGTATCTTCTTCATCTTTGATTTAAAACACGTCTCATTTAAATTTTTACTTTATCTTACTCTAACATCTGTACATGTTTATTTTTTTACAGTCTGTGTGCGCCTTCACCTTGGCTACCAAATGGTAACTGAGAAATTCCACAAAATTCAAGAGTTCGAGAAAGCTATCCATATCGAGGTATACATTAAGAAAAAGCTTAGGGACCGTAAGGCCGGACATAAAAAATCCCTTGATGCACTGAAGATGGAGCACGATAATACTTTAAAGGCGAAAAATGATGCTTTGAAATAGAAAGATGACACTTTCAACGCCTTATTCGCCAAATATGCTAGTGATATTGCTTCTGTCATCCAAAAATCCAAGGACGATGCCCACTCTATAAAGGTTATAAAAAAGATACAGGATGAGGTCATTGAGGCTTATAAGGCATCAGATGAGTTTGGCAGCTTCGACTGTGAATACCTTAAAAGAGGTATTAAGACGGCTTGTCAGTGGGTTGTCTTAAAATTTTCGGATGTCGTCTCATTAATTTGTCCAAAGTTGGAGGCTCTTGACATGGAGGATCCTCTTTTCCCCAAGACTTGGTCGATATCGAATCAGTTTTCACAACCGAGGGAGAAGAAGTCGCAGCCGAGGTCCCAATTGAAACTATTAATATCGATACCACTGCTACTGATGAGGAGGTGTCGTCTGGGATGAATGCCAATGATGGGTCGGTACTAGTGGAGACTGAGGGAAATCTAGCAACTTGAATCCTCCTATTCTGTTATGCCGTCCGTCTGTGACCTGATGCCCATTTCTGAAGTAATATTTGAACAATAAATTTCTAATTTTTGAATTCTAATGATTTAACTTATATATGTAACCTCATCTCAATTACTCTTCTCCTTTAAGCTTTGACAACATTTGAATATATTTGTATCTCTTGTTTCTCCTAACTCTTCATATTATGACATGTCTACTTGTCTTGGATTTTCACAATTTGTTAATAAACTTTGCAACTTTTGTATTGTGGGTGTATTCTCATCCTTAGCGGAGAAGTAATTCAACCAACATAATGATATTTTTCAAATTTGGACAACCAAATTTATCATGTTTAAATGAACCACAATTAAATTATTTTCAAACTTGGACCACCAAATTAATGGTGTTTAGCTAGAAGTACCCTCTTGTCGTTTTGAGAGTGTATGGATGAAATTCCTCTCGTCTGACACTATTGTCTCGCCGACAGAGTTTGACTCTGATCCCACCATATTGTGATGTTTAAATAAATCATAATTAAATGATTTTTAAATTTGAACCACCAAATAAATGGTGTTTAATTACAAGTCCCCTTCATCATTTTGAGAGTGTATAGGAGAGAGTCATCTCGTCCTACACGGTCGTCTCGTCGAGAGAGTTTGACTATGATACCTCCAAATTAATGATGTTTAAATAAACCATAATTACGTGATTTTCTGTGACACCCCACCTAATTAAATACCGGGTGATCAGTCCTTTATTAAATTAACTCAAAGTGTCTGATTGGCTCATTCTTAGCATCACTGTCGAAAGACAATTTTCATTATTAATCACCTAATAAATAATTAAGCTAAGTGTCAAAACATTTTATTTTATAAATTGATTTCGATTGTTACTATCAACTATGAAACCATTCTCACGAATAAAAATGATCATATTAAAACCAAACCATCCGAATGAAAGAACATGCTAGATAACTCACTCCAAATAAAATATCCCAACTCGCAGGACAATGTAATAATCAAAAGAAATCCCAACCAATACAGAATACTGAAATAAATTAAGAGCACAAATCTCTCTGAACTAGATAAAATTGGAAATGGGCGACACATGCACTATCTAATGAGAACTAAATGAAAGACTGAGAAGACAAGGTTGAAGTCGTCTATTGTAAAGACCTGCAGATCCCACACTAGTTATACCACGTCAACGGTCTAAAGACCCAAGCCTGATGCCCCTGTGGCTGGGAACCTGTAATATATATATATATATATATAAGATAGAGAGAGAAAAGATGATAGGAAACGGGTCAGAGTCCGAGTGTAAAACAATTTTAAAATAGTTTATCAAGTATTAAAAATGCTTACCAGCTAATATGACAATTATATTAGTACGCGGCACTCTCTTGAGAATTCTCATCTCTCATCTAGTTTGCACGCCTACCGTACTACTAAAATGCCTCATAAGTCTATCTAATTCGTCTCCCATAAAGTCTATTTTGAGAGGTTACAAGCCTATAATTTTAGTTTAGAGATCAGTCTCTTAATGATTACTTACGTCGATTATGTATTTCTCAATACTGTTGTAAAGCTCCCGAACACTTACTACAATTTTGGAGAGTTTATTCAATATCTATCTACTTATACACACAGTACAAGAATTCCATATATACGTATGTATATTAATCACTCATATAATATATATACTATCGGCACCCCACATAAAATCTATGGTTCTGGCATACTCCGCTATTAAGTCCCCGTATCTCTAATACTAAGGGAAATACTAGTTCGGAATCACTCTCGAATTGTATTAACACAATACACACAAAATGGAGGCGAAGCATAGTTCCATGTCAATAAGAGGTCAGCACATACCTCTCACGTCTCTTAGGACCGTCTGACTATCATTATTAGATAGACTATACCAAGGAATCCTATGTTCTAAGGTATAAGTCAAGATCCCCCATAAAGGTCCCATCGAGATAAGACTGTCCCGGCACGGCAACCTCCGTGATATCAAATAGCGTGGGTATGATTATACACAAATATATACATTCAATATATGTATGCAAGCACTTGGTCATATATATAAATATTCACATTTTCCAATTAGGTTCGCCCACGACCCATAATAATATTTTTAACTGTACGTAGTACAATTTTACCTAATTCTTACGTATAAAGAACTCATCCCTTTTTATTCTCAATTATAATCATTTCCTAATTACTCCTCGTGCTGCAAAGTATTCTCTCTTCCTAAAGGTAAATTCAGTAGGTACACCCTCACTAACATACTGGTCTAAGTCCTTCATAAATCTCTCAATTCCTTGGCTAACGTACGCACAATTTCCAATATGTGACATACCCCCGTTATCCCACAATTACTTCCCATATAAAATTATATTAAGTGGAACTTACTTAGACCCTACTGGTCTTCTACATGACCCATTATGCTCTTTGAATAATATTCAAGGGCTCCTACGCATTTTATCTGAATTAAACAAAAAGAGGAAAAACATTTAGTTTCCAAGAGGGGTCGATCGATCGATGAAAGGGGGTCGATCGATCGATCGATATTTTGTGTCTCGATCGATCGAGAAGTTCTTGCCTAGAATCTGCTAATCCAACCTACGGGTTTCATCCATGAAATTTTTCCAAAACCCAATTAATGATTCCTAATCTCCCAGACAATTAAACCACTGATTATATACACCTATCTACATGATTTCCTACGGAAGTCATGTACGAATTCATTAAAGACATCGAATTAAAAAGGGCCAATTCAGCAGAATTATCAAGAACCCTAGTTTTGAATAGATTTTCAAAATTCTCATTCTTCTTACAGATTTCTTTCTATTAAACCATTACAAATCATAGGTAATCCTCTACTTGTGACAAGACTTCCATATTTCATGAATTTCTCCTAAAACATGCGATTTAAATCTTCTAAATTATAAAATTCTTCCATAAAAACATGTATTCTCAATCCTATTCTAACATGAGTGAAATATAAACTAGGAAAGAGCAAGATAGATACTTGCCTGGGAATCAAAGGTCTGATTTGTTGGTGATGAAGGTATATCTGCATTCCTCATCTTACGATCTATGCCCGGTGGTGTTATTCTCGAAAATGGTATTACGGATTGTGATCTAGTCTTGAAGAGCTCTCTTCATTTGTTCTCTAATGGCGGTTATATGTTTCTGTGATTGATAACCCTAAAAGACTAACTCTAATAGCTTATATAACTTTGGGAAATTCGTGAATTTAATCACTCAAAAAAAATGAATGACAACAATACCCTTCTGGGATGCCATTTAGGCCTAAAATAGTCCCGGGACCCAAACTAAACCCCCGGGTACACTTTTCTGACTAACTCGATCATTCCGAACACAATGTCCCACTCAAAACGACTATACGAGTGATATAAAATTAATTCACTTTTATTTCATTAATTTAGTCTCGACACGACACATGCGCGTCCCGACTCAATTTCGGTAATTATCGTATTTATTCCCTTGCGATAATTTTAATAAATTCAATCTCATATATTACTTTTACTCATCTAGTAATATTCAAAATAATTCTTACCAATAATTATTAACTCTCTTCACGCTAGTAACTATTTATTTTAAAATCCAAATTAACATTAAATCAATATATTCCAATTTAATTTAATTAATCCATAATCTAAAAGCCAAAAAAATACAGGGTATTACATACTTCCCCCCAATAACGGAATTTCGTCCCGAAATTTAGAAAAGTAAGGCATACCTGATAAAAACAGGTTTACTCTAGTACTCAAAACCAATTTCAAGGTAAGGCTCAATCACTATAGCCCTCGTTTCATAACAAGCTTGTTTAACACTCTCGACACTTTATCAGTGATAGGGTCACACCTCAATAACGGAACCTCAATTATGCTACTACCAAACAACATTCGAATAAGACTAGCATATACACCATTGGCCCCATTGTCTCAATATTATTGGGAGGCCTCACCTCACCTCGTATCAACTCTTGTATTTATCTAAACACAAAACTCCCACCCTAGGAGAAACCATATGACCATTTGACTTCTCTTGTCAGTTCTTCAAATATTAATTCCTGGCGACGTAACCCTTACGATAGTTAAAAGGTTACCTAGAATAGTATGTGGTTATTCCACTTAAGTCATCGGATTCTAACTCTCGATCAATCCAAAATTCGGATTATTCGTCCACCTCTTAACATCCAGAGTGAGAAAAGTTAAGGTTTTTCCACACCAAAACCTCAATAAGCACCTTGTTCACAATAAAGAGGTACGAATTCTTCCAAGGAACCCTACCATTAGGTAATATCCTCTCCCAATTATGATAATATACTTCACTTTCTAGCTATATCCGTTTTGGAAATGAAATGATCACAATGAATCCAAAATTACTTGCACAAGGCTCCACTAATCATTAATCACCGTTCGCCTACTCCCCGAGCTATGGGTGATACAACCTGCTCAAAATGAAACGTTATCCATGCTGCTTCCTGAAATTCCATATTGAAGGTGGCATTTAAAAATCTCATCCTAATTCAAAATAATACCGTGTAGGGCCACGATAGGCACGATTCTTCTTTTCAAAGGAAGGCTAGGGCACACTAGTGAATATTGTAAATCACCCCAAAGGAATATCAATCACTTCCTTCTTGGGAAACTGGTTCCACACGTTCAAAGGAATCCTTGATCTTACCCTGAGGTTAGCAACCCATCAAAGAAACATTACCCACTTGACTGCCCTCTTCCACTAACGGAATTGTCGGCTTGATGCAAAATTTTCTAGTTGATCATCGTACTCCAATCGATTTCTACCTATGAGTGGTGCATATGGTGACTATTCACTATGACCCTCTCAACACCTACTTCCACTTATAACTCCTCCCAATAAGTGTTAGTTAATAATCATCTTCTTCCCTTTGCGTATACCAAAAGTTCCAACCCGTGCACTCTTTGCCACGATGTGCACTTCTGGTCTACTTATACTGTATTGACATCATCTTTCCACTTTCGTGCAAGTCACTCTCAACATTTGACTGGGTAGAATGCCGCTCCAAATTATCCACAATAGTTAATTTTTTGTCTTCTTAAGGGATACCCCTTTTTAAATGGCTTCCCATAGACTTTCCACTGAGTTAGGGTGTGCTACTCTGATCGCACATGTGTATATGGATTATTGTCCCTCTCACATGACGGTTATTCCTCTATACCATTTCCACTTCGTTATATTAGTCCCACGGACTTATATTTCACACATTTATCCCCACGTCTATTCAGGGTGTCCACACATCCTATAAGCCTTTCATACGGGCGTAAGCATCACATAAGCTTCCCACATAACACCCAATCCTTTATTTCCCCTATATTCACAACGTGTCTATAACACTTGGGCATTCTCAATCACCCCAAAATTTGAAATTTGTAAATCCCCCTTAACATCGCTCCACCCTTCAACTCTTGGTGATAAGATAATTTTTTTATCCATCCTCACCGCACAACCGGCTCCACTGGCCTTATATCGGAATTTAACTTTTAACTTACAGTTATAACTACATGCTAACGACCGAGGTATCAGAATTATGGACGAATGGACAAACATCTCCCTACTTCTAACCTTATGCTAAGTTTTATGTATGGGATGTCTCGCAAAGAGAAATCCAAATAAGGAACCCCCTGATACACTACTACATAGCATTGTTAGTCATCAAAAGCTGTTAGGTCCTCAGTCATAACATGTACCCCTATATTCCCATCTTTTTACATAAAGGCTATATCCCCTTCTGTAATTACATTTAAAAGACAAACTTTCCTTCCCAGAGTCACTATCACTCAACATTGTTGGTAATCATATTCCATAAACCTCATACACGTATAATCGGGGCTCTCGAAATCCTATCCTCAAACATATATCTTCAAGTATTAACTCCCATTCCTCTAAAGGAGTGATATAACAATGCGCTCTCCTATTACTAAGTCCTAAGTGTTAAACATAATAACGAGTTATGTTTTTTCTGCTCAATGGTAAACCCAATACACTCTGAATCATATCAATGAATTCCCTACACACACCGGGGTCGAATGTATCGAGACCAATATACCCTCCAAAGTCTCTATAATATATAATATAAGTGCGATCCCGACCCTCTCCCAGGTGAGGTCTCGCCAAAACAAAACATGTTGCACTAGAGCAACCACCCCAATAGCCTTGCAATAACTGCCCGCTATCATTCTAACCATTACCATAAATCCATAACCAGGATAATATCATATTCGTATATCACATCACCAAAATGAGTAGTCTCAATAAAGTATATACCACTAACAATGCACCCATTTATCCTCCACGGATAACACTAAAGATAACCCCGTTATACCTAACGTTGTCGATATATGCCCTAAACTCATCTCACATGCAAATCTCTCAATAATCAAGATGTAGTGACTCTCTCATGTCTCACAAAATACGCCTCATCCTTTGAGGATAAAACTCATACTTCTACCTTGCCAATCTCCATGGATGCTCAAATGGTCTCCCGAACATAACACTCATGTCCGAACCAAATCAAAAACTACATTAACCATTAGCCTTTCAAGCACCATACCCTTGTCCCTTTACTCGCTTCAGGGAAAAATTAACACATGTGGTTTTACTCACTACAAAATACCTCAACACACAATCCACTTATCTCTGGTCATACTGACCATGTTAGGGGTGTACTTCTCTTGAACTTTGGTAGTCTCGATCCTGATGGCTACCCCCATTGTTCCTTAGCTTTGTTAGCCCTAAGGAACATGCTACTTTCTTCAGTAGACCTTACTAAATTCACCATCGCTTAGTGAGAATTCATCTATCCGGATTATTTAAATGGTTCTCCTGATGGGTCTCCCCTTGTGCTGTTTTACTAACACCGTTTTGCCTAGTCTTATTCTCTGACTAAATTATTTGATTATTTTAGCTTCCCCCACAAAGAAACCTTAACATCTCCATTGACCAAACGCGACATTATCTCCATCTAGATCGACCGTCCCGCAGAATTACCTTTAAGTGTTGTTTATTTTTCTTACGAGTCGATCTCCCACTTGAAATCATCTCCTCCATTTGTATCTACATCCTCCGATACAAGATTCGCTAATAGTTTATATTCATATTCATAAATGGACCTCTGTTCATCCCTCGTGTGATGAACTCAGAACAATGTTCACATCTTATCCTGAACATCTGATGAAGGAACCTGCGGTCAAACTGTACCTAAGATCCGTCTATAGACATAGCATTCAACTTTTAAAAGTGGTCCCACCATTATAACTTCGTTTCAACGAGCCAAGAAATATTTTACCCCAAATTTTCACTTTTAGTTACCCACACTCCGTCATATGCCCAAGCCTTTGGATATTTTACCTCCTTTGGCTAACACACACAACCCCATCGTTTCTAGAATTTTCCCCGACGGTTCTCTTAAATGCTTCATCTGACTCTTTTGCAGTCATACCACATTGGCTGAGTCTACTTTTTCACCACTTTCGATTATAGTAGCGCTTGGTAATCATAGGTTGTGCCCTATCCGTCTTTACAGTCCTGGTTTCTCGCGCCATAATAGGTGACCTTAACTATGGTCATCATTCTTGATTATACCCTCTAACCTCAACTAAGCTCTGTCTCCTGCTATCTGCCCAACGGACCTCGCCTGTCATACTTCATCGTTCAGCACACGAACACATCCGAATGCAAATAAGATTAACTGATATATATGTTATAGCAGGAGAACTAAATCTCACCAAAGAATTCAACAATTAAAAACATAGGGCTCTATATCAAAGAAAGCTACGCTAGAAGCTTAATAATCCGCACAGATCCTAAAAGACACTAGAACCTGATGCTCTAATACCACTTGTGACACCCCGCCAAATTAAATGCCAGGTGATCAGTACTTTATTAAATTAACTCAAAGTGCCTGATTGGCACATTCTTAGCTTCACGGTTGAAAAATAATTTTCTTTATTAATCACCTAATAAATAATTAAGCTAAGTGTCAAAACATTTAATTGTACAAATTAAGTCCGATTGTTATTATAAACTATGAAACCATTCCAATGAATGCAAATTATCGTATTAAAACCAAACCATCTGAATGAAAGAACATGCTAGATAACTCAATCAAAATAAAATATCCCAAATCGCAGGACAATGTAAAAATCAAAAGAAATCCCAACTAATATAGAATACTGAAATAAATCAAGAGTACAAATCTCTATGAATTATGTAAAACTGGAAATGGTCGACACATGCCCTATCTAATGAGAACTAATTGAAAGACTGAGAAGACAAGGTTGAAGTCGTCTACTGCAAAGACCCGCAACTCCCACACTAGCTTTACCACGTCAACAGTCCAAAGATCCAAGCCTGGGCCCCTGTGGCTGGGAACCTGTAATATATATATATATATATAAGAGAGAGAAAATATGACAGGAAACGGGTCAGAGCCCTAGTGTAAAACAATTTTAAAATAGTTTAACAAGTATTTAAAATGCTTACCAGCTAATATGACAACCATATTAGTACGCGACACTCTCTTGAGAATTCTCACCTCTCATCTAGTGTGCACGCCTACCGTACTACTAAAATGCCTCATAAGTCTATCTAATTCATCTCCCATAAAGTCTATTTCGAGAAGTTATAAGCCTACAATTTTAGTTTAGAGATCAGTCTCTTAATGATTACTTATGTCGACTATGTATTTCTCAATACTGTTGTAAACTTCCTGAACACTTACTACAATTTTGGAGAGTTTATTCAATATCTATCTACTTATACACATAGTAGAAGAATTTCATATATACATATATATATATTAATCACACATATAATATATATACTATCGGCAGCCTACATAAAATTTATAGTTCTGGCATACTCTGCTATTAAGTCCCTGTATCTCGAATACTAAGGGAAATACTAGTTCGGAATCACTCTCGAATTGTATTAACACAATACACACAAAATGGACGCGAAGCATAGTTCCATGTCACTAAGAGGTCAGCACATACCCCTCACGTCTCTTAGGACCGTCTGACTATCATTCTCAGATAGACTGTACCAAGGAATCCTATGTTCTAGGTTACAAGTCAATATCTTCCATAAAGGTCCCATCGAGATAAGACTATCCCAACACGGCAACCTCCGTGATAGCAAGTAGCGCGGGTATGATTATACACAAATATATACATTCAATATATGTACAAAAGAACTCGGTCATATATATAAATATTCGCTTTTTCTAATTAGGTTCGCCCACGACCCATAATAATATTTTTATCTATACGTAGTAAAATTTTACCCAATTCTTACGTATAAAGAACTCATCTCTTTTTATTCTCAATTATAATCATTTCATAATTACTCCTCGTGCCTCGAAGTATTCTCTCCTCCTAAAGGTAAATTCAGTAGGTACACCCTCACTAACACACTCGTCTAAGTCCTTCATAAATCTCTAAATTCCTTGGCTAATGTACGCATAATTTATAATATGTGACATACCCCCGTTATCCCATAGTTACTTCCCGTATAAAATTATATTAAGCGGAACCTACTTAGACCCTACTAGTCCTCTTTATGACCCATTATGGTCTTTGAATAATATTCAAGGGCTCCTACGCATTTTATCCTAATTAAACAAAAAGAGGAAAAACATTCAGGTTCCAGGAAGGGTCGATCGATCGATGAAAGGAGGTCGATCGATCGATATTCTTGAGCTGATCGATTGATCAAGCAGTTCTTGCCCAGAATCTGCTAATCCAACCTACGGGTTTCATCCATGAATTTTCTCCAAAACACAATCAATGATTCCCAATCTCCCAAACAATTAAACAACTAATTATATACAACTATCTACATGATTTCCTAAGTAAAGCATGTACGAATTCATCAAAGACATCGAATTAAAAGGGCCAATTCAGCAGAATTATCAAGAACCCTAGTTTTGAATAGATTTTGAAAATTCTCATTCTTCTTCCATATTTCTTTCTATTAAACCATTAGAATTCATAGGTAATCCTCTACATGTGACAAGACTTCCATATTTCATGAATCTCTCCTAAGACATGCGAATTAAATCTTCTAAATTATAAAATTCTTCCATAAAAATATGTATTCTCAATCCTATTCTACCATGGGTGAAATATCAACTAGTAAATAACAAGATAGATACTTGCCTGGGAATTGAAGGTCTGATCTATTGGTGATGAAGGTATGGTTGCATTCCTCGTCTTACGATCTATACCCCGGTGGTGTGATTCTTGAAAAAGGTGTTATGGATTGTGATCTAGAGTTGAAGAGCTCTCTTCCTTTCTTCTCTAATGGCCGTTCTATGTTTCTGTGATTAACAACCCTAAAAGACTAACTCTAATAGCTGATATAACTTAGGAAAATTCGTGGGTTTAATCACTTAAAAATACAGAATGACCACAATACCCTTTTGGGATGCCAGTTAGGCTTAAAATAGTCCCGGGACCCAAACTAAACCCCTGGATAAACTTTACTGACTAACTCGAAACTTCCAGACACAATGGCGAACTCGAAATGAATATACGAGCCACATAAAATTAATTCATTTTTATTTCATTAATTTAGTCTCGACACGACACATGCGCGTCCCGACTCAATTTTGGTAATTATCATATTTATTCCCTCGCGATAATTTTAATAAATTCAATCACATATATTACTTTTACTCATCTAGTAATATTCAAAACAATTATTACCAATAATTACTAACTCTCATCACACTAGTAAATATTTATTTTAAAATTCGGATTAATATTAAATCAATATATCCCAATTTAATTTAATTAATCCCATAATTTAAAAGCCATAAAATTACGGGGTATTACATTTTCAAATTTGGACCACCAAATTAATGGTGTTTAATTACAAGTCCCCTCTCATCGTTTTGAGACTATATGGGTGAGAGTCATATCGTCCTTCATTTTCATCTCGCCAAGTGTATTTGACGCTAATCCCACCACATTATGATTTTTAAATAAACCATAATTAAATGATTTTCACATTTGGACCACCAAATTAATGATGTTTAATTGCACGTACCCTCTCGTCGTTTTGAGAGTGTATGGGCGAGAGTCATCTCGTCCTTCACTGTCGTCTCGCCGAGAGAGTTTGACTATGCGCGTCCCGACTCAATTTCGGTAATTGTCATATTTATTCCCTCGCGACAATTTTAATAAATTCAATCACATATATTACTTTTACTCATCTAGTACTATTCAACACAATTCTTACCAATAATTACTAACTCTCATCACGCTAGTAAATATTTATTTTAAAATCCGGATTAATATTAAATCAATATATCCCAATTTAATTTAATTAATCCCATAATTGAAAAGCCATAAAATTACGGGGTATTACATTTTCAAATTTTGACCACCAAATCAATGATGTTTAAATGAAACATAATTAAATGATTTTTAAATTTTGACCACCAAATCAATGGTATTTAATTACAAGTCCACTCTCATCATTTTGAGAGTGTGTGGGTGAGATTCGTCTTATCCTGCACTGTCATCTTGACGAGGGAGTTTGACTCTAATCCCACCACATTGTGATGTTTCAATAAACTATAATTAAATTATTTTCAAATTTGGAACACCAAATTAATGGTATTTAATTACAAGTACCCTCTTGTCGTTTTGAGAGTGTATGCGCGAGAGTCGTCTCATCCTGCGTTGTCATCTCACTGAGAGAGTTTGACTATGATACCACCAAATTAATTATGTTTAAATGAACCATAATTAAATGATTTTCAAATTTGGACCAACAAATTAATGGTGTTTAATTACTAGTCGCCTCTCGTTGTTATAAGTGTGTATGGGCGAGAGTCATCTCGTACTGCACTGTTGTCTCACCGAGGGAGTTTAAATCATATCCCATCACATTGTGATGTTTAAATAAACCATAATTAAATTATTTTTAAATTTGGACCACCAAATTAATGGGGTTTAATTACACGTCCCCTCTGATTATTTTGAGAGTGTATGGGCGAGAGTCGTCTCGTCTTGCACTATCCTCTCGCCGAGAGAGTTTGAATATGATACCACCAAATTAATGATGTTTAAATGAACCATAATTAAATGATTTTCAAGGATTTAGTGCTTTTCACCACTTTAGTGATGTTATCACACTATTCACCAATAGAATGAGTTGAAGCTTCTTCACCATATGAATGATGTTTTTTATCTTAGGACAACTTAAACTATACACTTGAACACTTAATATAAGAAAAATATGAGGGAACACTTGAAGTAATTTTTCACTTCATTCATTACTATGGAATATTTCTCATGCAAGGGTAAAAAAACTTATACAGAACTCTAGTGATAGTATTTCTTCAAATGATCGGAGTTCCATGGGTTTGAGAATGGTTGTCCCTCTAAATTCTCAAGTCTATTGGTGCCAGGAATGACTTCTTCGGTAACTCTATTCGGGCCATGCCAATTTTCATGAAGCTTATTCGGCTTCTGCTGGTCTTCTTCCGAACTAGATCTCCAACAGTTATCGGCCTAACCTTAACCCTTTTATTATAAAACTTCGCAGTCCTCTGCAAATAAGAAGTCTGTTTGACCTTTGCATCTTCTCATCTCTCTTTGATGAGGTCCAGGTCTAATCTGCGCTCCTCTGCATTTGCCTTCGAGATATATGTTTGGACCCTATGACGTAGAAGGCCGATCTTAATGGGTATCACGACCTCTGAACTTTAGGCAAGCATAAAAGGGGTCTCCTGGTTGTCCTATATGCCCATGGGACAACATGTACATCTTATGTCCAAAGAACCTTAGCATTCTCCAATTTCTTTTTGATCTCGTCTAAGATAGTTATATTGGTCACCTCAGTTTGTCCATTTGCTTGAGGTCGATCGGGCGCTGAATAAAATTATTTGATGCCGACCTTATTATAATAGGCCTTCATGGATGAGTTCTTAAATTGTTTACTGTTGTCAAAAATCAAAGTGTTAGGTAGACCATACCTATAGATAATATTCCTCCAAAAAATTTTGAAAGTCTTCATCTCGGTTATAGTGATCATGGCCTCAGCCTCTACCCACTTTGAGAAATAGTCAATCACCACTATTAGGTATCTATATTTTCTTGTATCCCTAGGTAGGGGTCCTACCAAGTTAATCCCCCAGACTATAAATAGATTAGGGGAATTAATAAATGATAGGAGTTAATGAGGTTGGTGAGGGATGCGGGCATATCGTTGACACTTATTGCACCTCTTCACATAATCAGTTGGATCTTTGGCTAAGGTTGGCCACCAGTAACCATCCTCTTCGCAAAAGACCTTCCTCCTATGTGGCTTGAAGAGGAACCCTCATGCACATCTTTTAACACATACTCCACCTCTATGGGATGAACACATCGTAATAAATGGGGGAGGAAACCTTTTTTGTACAAGACATCTCTTATTATCGAGAACTTTGTTGCCTTGTATATCAACTTCTTCCTTTTAACCTTTGACTCTAGACATTCACCGTCTCTTATGTATCAGATGAGGGGGTTCATCCATGATGCTCCCAGGTTTAGTTTAAAAAAAACTCAACTGCCTTATCGTCTTCCTAAATGGTCAGTCAATGTAGAATCTCCATCTATCTCAGTTCTTGTTACAGATGCTAACCTTACCTATTCACTTCTTTATCATGCTCTCTTTTAGCAGTTATAGCCTCCTTCACATTCATGACTCTCCTGATCGTGGCCAGGAGTTCTACTATGGTTTTTGGAGGATCTTAGGCAACTTCTATAGGAGTTTTCCCTTCTGCAATCCTCCTATAAGGGCAGTCATAGCGATGCTTTCCTCGTAGTCTTCTACGTACATCTTTTCTTTATTAATGCGAGATATATAGTCTCTCAGAGACTCATGTTTATGCTTCTTAAGATGCAACATATGTGTGGTCTTGTTTCGAGGTTTTACTCCCAAATATAAATTATGGATGAACCTATCAGCCAACTGCTTAAAATCCACAATGGATTTCTTGGGAGGGAGAGGTGTATCATACATGTGCGGCACCTGTAAGGGTGCTTCAGAAAGATCGACATTTTATCTAATCGGAGACCAAATACATGTCGGTTGTCGACTGGTACATTTCCACATAATGAATAGGATTTGTGCTTCCATCGTGCTTTGGAGTCACAATGGGGGCTTGAACTTGGTCGGGGTTGGATATTCACTATTCTTGCAATATACGGTAATCCTTCGATCACTACACCAAAAATAGCAATTTGGCACACCCTGGTATTAAAAATTTGGCACAGTTTTAAACTGTGCCAAATTCTGGCACAGTTTAATGAAAATCTGGCGCACTTTAAAATAGTGCCAAAATTGAGTACACTTCCCCCTAAAGAAAATTCACCCCTAACACTTTGGATCCCGCTCATCCATCTCTTCTTTTTGTGTGCCTCCATCATCCGCATACACACTATCATCCACCAACCACCATCATTGCCTCATCTATGAACCACCATCATCGTTGCCTCACACTATCATCCATCACCACTCACTCATCCATTAACCACCATCATCCACGAATCTCCATCATTGAAATTCCACCATCTACTCCAACTCCAAAATCGAACAAAACAGGTGATGAGGAGGTGATCTTGAATTGGGTTTTGTTTGATTTGAAGTGGTTTTTGTTTGATTTGAACAAAATAATTTTATTTTCGAAAACAAATTGATGTAAGAATATATCATTGTCTGTTATGTTTATTTATAAGGTTTTACCTCTGCTATGTTGTAATTTTTTAGGTGCCGTTTTGGGTAAAAATGGAATCATTGTATGTATGTATTGTCTTTTATGCTTTTTTATAGATCCAAGATATATGGGTTTGGATGTATGTGTTTTGGATGTATGGGTTTGGATGTATTCACGAACCCCGTTGATTTTGGTATCTCAAGTTGCGATGTTGATTTAAAAATGGAATCAACTGTGTTCGTGAATAGTCTAGGCTTGTGTGTGAATCAATCTCTGATATTACTTCAGCAAGGCTTGACTACTTTTTCTAATGGTTTTTTAACCAAGAAATCAGTCGGTTGTACAAAATCAAACCTAATGGAGATTGGTTCACACATAAAAGCAAGAGAGCCTTGATGATTTTATTGGGCAGGTGTATGGAGGTTTTAGCACAGGGGGCTGGTTTGGGGTATGGAGGTGGTGTACGCGAGTTGGGTCAGAGGTTTAGGTTCGACAATTTTAGTGGTTAATGGCTAGAGGGATATGGGGCGTATCAGCAGCGGTATGGGTTTGGGTCGCACATGGCTTATGGGCCTATTGGTAAGTAGACTGGGTTCAGGTAGGATCACATATAGGGTAGGGGTAATGGGGCTATTAATATTGGGTATGAGGTTTATAACAATGGGGGTGAGTTGGGTTTTGGGTTATGGGTTATAGGTTCATATATACTTATTCAAATACATAATTTAAATAGGATTGAACTTTAACATGTTACCTGTGAAATTTTCATTTGATTTTGCAGTTTCCTCAGGAAGTCATATTGGATTAGACTTGCAGTTTCTTCCTTTGCTTTTGCACTTTGTCTTATTTCCATTATTATATTTGGCATTGCTTGGTTTAATAATGTTACGGTACAAATTTATTAATCAATCTATCTCACCTAGTCAATCTTTGGTAATCTAGATTATGTCTGTTGTTTGGTTTTAATTTATGCCTACACCATGTGTTTGAAAAAATGCCTTTATTGTTTTTTTATATTGAGTATATCCTTGAATGTTGGATGTTTTAATGATGGTGTGCTACTGTTGCATCCAAAGTTCCTTTGGGGTTAGATTTCCTCGATTAAAACTTTATTTTTTAGGGATTGCTATCATTTACATAGGATACTTTAATATTAATAGGATACTTCAAAGGCAATGTTGGTGTATAAACTCAACAAGTCTAAAATCCAATCAAATGAGATCATTTGCTTGGATTTTAGACTTGTTGAGTTTATACACCAACATTGGATTTGAGTTAGATTTGCATTGATTCCATTCTTTACCTTATTTTAGTTTTACACTTTTGTGTTTACAGTCATTAACGTTGGTTACACTTGGTGATAGACAAATGGCACAAAGAATAGACAACCTTATGGGTGTAGAAGACACAAAGAGATTCTATTTTCAGGTGCGTCCATGTGTTATCTTTCTACTTAAGACATCATTGTGTAACTTATTCTTTTGACATCCATGTGTAATATAAAACTACATTTATTGGAGCTCTGATTAAGATTTTCAATTAAATTGATTATAATTATAATTATAATAAGAGATGTGAAAAGGGAGGTTGCAAAAGCAGGAGGTAAAGTCCATGGATCTCATTTTGCCAAGTCCCTTGCTTCAAGTTCAGAGACATGCAGAAGCTGTTCATTCCACTTGTGAGCTTCTTGTTAGGCTAAGATAATAAGAGGGAGATGTTGTAGTTGTCGAGGTAATTATATACATATATCACCACGTAACTGTTTTATTCGTGTTCTACTTTCTCATCATTTTTTTCAAATAATGAACACAATTTTTTTTCCTCAACGATGATCCAAATCAAAAGGACCCTTAATTATATTGCACATATTTATATGAGAAGACTTATATTAATCATTGCATAAAATGGGTTTTTGAGTAATTAAGGATCAAACAATCCAAAGTTTTGAATTCTAAAATTTTCAACTCGAATTCCATTTTTTTGTTATTATCATATCATATTAAAATCTTCTAACTTCATCTGGAAGTTCTTACCCTCATAGATACTAGCGTATCCATGTAATGATTGTTGGGCCATATTAACTTCCTCCCTAAGATTTTATGTATTATAACCCCAAAGCATTAGTAATTCTATCTAAGTGGCCTTGTATTACATTATGTGAGCTTTAGCGATGCTTTTGTGAGTGTATCTCAAATTATTATATAAGTGAGGGTGTAATACAAAAGTTCAAATAACAACGAGGGTGAAAGTAAAAAAAAATATTCATATGTTTAACTATGTTTTCCTTATGTAGATTGTATCGGAGATACGCAAGATGATGAAATTTGTAGGCTTTCTTGAAATTCACATACCGGCTCCGCAGGTTTGTAAAATTCTTTATGTTCATGTTCGATTGATTCATCTTGTGGTCATAGTTGTCTGATTAAATGAGTTAGAATGATTAGAAAACATACACATTTAATAAAAAACAATTTCCTTTTAGACAAGAGAATACTTAAACCAACCCCAAAACGGCCCCGTACCAGGCACTAACACCTCGCATGGGGCAAATTTAACTCGTAGGAACTGATTTCATAGTCATGGGACATATGGTTTGAGAATATGATGATAATTTGAAAATATCTAGACTTTATCTTAAAAACAAGTCGTTAAAGGGTGAAAACCCAAACCAATCCCAAAACGACCCCGTGAGAGGCACGAACACCTCGTACGTGATGAATGTAACTCGTAGGAATTTATCGCGTAGTCGCGGGTCTCTCGATTTGAGAATCTGGCCAGAATTTGAAAATATCTAAATTAGGTTTAAAAATAAGTCATTAAAGGGTAAAAACCCAAACCAGCTCCCAAACGTCCCCGTAAGAGCACAAACACCTCGCATGGGACCAATGTAACTTGTACGAGCTAATTGTGTAGTCACGGTTCTCCTGGTTTAAGAATATGATGATAATTTGAAAATATCAAGATTAGGCTTAAAAATAAGGCATCAAAGGGTGAAAACCCAAACCAGCCCCCAAACGGTCCCGTAATACGCACGAACACCTCGCACGGGACCAATGCAACTTGTAGGAACTATCCATGTAGTCAGGGGTGTCCTAATTTGAGATTATGATGATAATTTAAAAATATTTAGATTATTCTTAAAAACTTGTCGTTTGAAGGTGAAAAACTCAAACCAGCCCCCAAACGATCTTGTAAGAGGCAATAACAACTCGCACGGGTTGAATGTAACTCATAAGAACTGACCGCGTAGTCACGGGACATATAGTTTGAGAGTATGATAATAATTTGAAAATATCTAAACTTTGGTAAGCTGTTAAATGGTGAAACCCCAAATGGCCCCGTAAAAGGCACAAACACCTCGCACGTGGCCAATGTAACTCGTAGGAATTTATCATGTACTCGCGAGTCTCTCAGTTTGAGAATATGATGATAATAATTTGGCTTAAAAACAAGTTGTTAAAGGGTGAAAACCCAAACCATCTCTCAAACGGCCCCTTAAGAGGCACAAACACTTTGCACGGGACCAATGTAACTTGTACAAACTGACCATGTAGTCACGGTTCTCCCGATTTGAAAATATTATGATAATTTGAAAATATCTAGATTAGGCTTAAAATTAAGTCGTTAAAGGGTGAAAACCCAAACCAGCCCCCAAACAGCCCCGTAAGACGCACGAACACCTTGCACGGGACCAATATAACTTGTAGGAACTGACCATATAGTCACGGGTGTCTCGATTTGATAATATGATGATAATTTAAAAATATTTATATTATTCTTAAAAGTATGTCGTTTGAGGGCGAAAACTCAAACCAACCCCCAAACGGCTCCATAAAATGCACTAACACCTCGCGTGGGGCCAACGTAACTCGTAGGAACTGATCGTGTAGTCATGGAACATATGGTTTGAGAATATGATGATAATTTTAAAATATCTAGACTTTAGATTAAAAACATGCATTAGTGGGTGGAAACTCAAACCAACCCCCAAACGGACCCATAAGAGGCACTAATACATCGCACAGGGTCAATGTAACTTTTAGGAACTGACCCTGTAGTCACGAGACATATTGTTTGAGAATATGATGATAGTTTAAAAATATCTAGACTTTGGTTTCAAAACAAATTGTTAAATGGTGAAAACCCAAACCAACTCCCAAACGGCCCCGTAAGAGGCACAGACACCTCGTATGTGACCAATGTAACTCGTAGGAATTGATCACGTAGTCGCGGGTCTCTTGATTTGATAATATGATGATAATTTGAAAATATCTAAATTCGGCTTAAAAATAAGCCGTTAAAGGATGAAAACCCAAACCATCTCCCAAACGGCCCCGTAAGAGGCACAAACACCTCGTACGGGATCAATGTAACTTATACGAACTGACCGTGTAGTCATAGTTCTTCCGATTTGAGAAAATGATGATAATTTGAAAATATCTAGATTAGGCTTAAATATAAGCCGTTAAAGGGTGAAAACCCAAACCGGTCCCCAAAAGGTCCCATAAGACGCACGAACACCTCGCATGGGACCAATGCAACTTGTAGGAACTGACAGTGTAGTCACGGGTCTCCTAATTTAAGATTATGATGATAATTTAAAAATATTTAGATTATTCTTAAAAACATGCCATTTAAAGGTGTAAACTCAAACCAGCCCCCAAACGATCCAGTAAGAGGCACTAACACCTCGCACGGGATGAATGTAACTGGTAGGAACTGACTGCGTAGTCACGGGACATTTGATTTGAAAATACTATGATAATTAGAAAATATCTAGACTTTGACTTAAAAATATGTCGTTAGTGGGTGAAAATCCAAACTTGACACGAACACTTCGCATGGGGCTAATGTAACTCAAGGGAATTGAGCGCGTAGTCGCGGGTCTCACGATTTGAGAATATGATGATAATTTGAAACTATCTTGATTAGGCTTAAAAATAAGCCGTTAAAGCGTGAAAACCCAAACCAGCCCCCAAACGGCCCCGTAAGAGGCACGGACACCTCGCACGGGACAAATGTAACTTGTAGGAACTATCCGTGTAGTCACGGGTCTCCTAGTTTGAGAATATGAAGATAATTTAAAAATATTTAGATTATTCTTAAAAACATGCCATTTGAGGGTGAAAACTCAAACCAGCCCCAAAACGGCCCCGTAAAAGGCACTAACACCTCACACGGGACCAATGTAACTCGTAGAAACTGATCGTGTCGTCACGGGACATATGGTTTGAGAATTCGATGGTAATTTGAAAATATGTAGACTTTTGCTTAAAAACATGTCGTTAGTGGGTGAAAACCTAAACTATACCCCAAATGGCCCCGTAAGAGGCACGAACACCTCGTACGGGACCAATGTAACTCGTAAGAATTGATCGCGCAGTCACGGGTCTCTCATTTTGATAATATGATGATAATTTAAAAATATCTAGATTAGGCTTAAAAATAAGCCATTGAAGGGTGAAAACCCAAATCAGCCCCGTAAGAGGCATAAACACCTTGCACGTGATTAATGTAACTCGTAGGAATTATCGCGTAATAACGGGTCTCTCAGTTTGAGAATATGATGATAATTTGAAAATATTTAGATTAGGCTCAAAAACAAGACGTTAAAGGGTGAAAACTCAAACCAGTCCTCAAACGGTCCCGTAAGAGGCACTAACACCTCGCATGGGACTAATGTAACTCGTAGGAGCTGACCACGTAGTCACAAGAAGTCGTACCCATTTTCTGAGAATACTAGGGTGAAATTATGGTTAAAAAAAGGCCAAAAAAGAGTTTGCAAAAGAATGATGTGTGAAAAAAAAATGTGAGCCGAAAAGAAAAAGGAAAGAGCGAAGAAAAATGGGGGTGAGAAAAAGTGCCAAAAATTCAATATACCAAAAAAATCTCTATATTCTCAAAAAAAATAAATTCCAAAAAATAAACATTCTTTCTAGCCAAACCCGAGCCTATAATACAACCAAAGAAAGTCTTAATCGATCTCAAGTGAAGTTAGTTATAGTGTGGAGAGAAGATGAATAGGATTTATTGTGCGATTCAACGTTTTCAATAAGTAATCGATTTTTCATTCATGAGATCATAGTCATCCATTATAAAAATTCCGTTTTTGATCATGTATATGTGAAAGTTGTTCACCTAAATTTACTCTTTTACTTACATATACCGAGAGAAAATAACCGATTTTCGAGTTTTCGATTGTGAGTACATCCCGTGATATTTTAAAATCAAAACGAACTTTCGAATGAGAAATGTAACGATCAAATCTTTTTCAATGGATGGTTATATTGGCAATGCACACACCCACGATAAGTTGAGATTGAAAAGTGAAGTTCTACTATATTTATGACGTTTGCATTCAAACTTGGTTATATTACTTTTGAGTCAATTGTATTAAGTCAAGTTTTTAAATTTTGTGAGTATATTCACTGCAAACCCTCATGAGAGAAAACTCGTCCGCTAGAGTAACCTGGGGGGTTAACGGCTTATTGCACATGCTAAGTGAAATCGTGATTCCTACGAAACTGAATTAGATTTTAAAATTTTAGTTTTGCTCGTGGACAATAAAAGTTTAGGTTTTGGGGTAGTTGATGAGTTCATTATTTTGTATGAATTATGCCAAAATTTAGACATTGTTAGACCCATTGTATCATATATAATGAGTTTTTAGAGTCATTTTCGTAAAATAAAAGAAAAATAGAAGTTTGAATAAAATTTGAGTTAAAAATACAATTTTAGTATTCTAGGGGGTGAAATTATAATTTTCCAAACTTTATGGACCTGAAAATAATTTTTAAATATTTATCTAGACAAAATAAAATTTTCTCTAAAATTTGGTTGAATTCTGGATTAAAACGAGTAATTTATGAACTTCGGGGGTTAAAATGCAAAGAGGGGTAATTTTGTAATTTTTAAATATTAGTGACCTTAAATTTGAATTAATTATTTTTATTTTATATTTTTATAGGTACCCCAGAAATTTGGACAACAAATGAGTCGTTGTGCAAAAATTGTCAGGATATGTCGCGACATGACACGACCCGGTTGACACAGCTGTACTGAATATTTTTTATAAAATCGTTCGAGTGTCCGTTGAGGCCGTGCCATAGCTTTTCGGGAAGGTATTGACAAGACTCGCAACTTTAAAGTTAGACGAAAATGAGATTTTGAAGTTTTGGAGGTCAAAAATACAATTAAAGATAGTACTATGAATAGTGCCAAAATTGGGGATAATTATTTTAAAAAAAACTTCTCAATTATCTCCAACGCTTCTAAAGACTCCATGGGATAATTATTAGATAAAATACAACCAATCAAAGAGAGTTTCAATCCAACTCCAACACCTCATTCATAACCCTATAAATAAGACCATCTGGCTCATTATTTTAGGGAGAATTTTAGAGAGTAATTTTTCAGGGATTGTATTCAATTTGAGGGCAGGTCTTTATCATTTTTTTTTTAGGATTGAAGATTATTTTGAGAGAACTATTTGTAACTTTGATTTATTAATGAAAATATCTACTCATTCTTTCAATTTCTCTTTCATTATGATAGCTTGGTTATTCTATTAGGATTAGGGTGAAGTTTATAATAGTTAGCTAATATTGTCACGTTAATTTGATTATTATTTATTCTCTACCTGTTTTAATTGTTATCATAGATTCGGTATTCATTTTAAAATGGCACGAGAGTGTGTTTTAAAACCTTCAAAATTGTTTTGTCAAATCAAGTTTTGATATTTAAAAGTAGTATTTTTTTTATAGATTATGCTTGCACTTTGATTTTTTTTATAGTCCATGCTTAAATACATTTGCGAACTTTAAAACTTGTATTTTCTAAGGGAATAGAGATTTTAGTCGTCTATTAGAGACGTTAAAAATATTTTGAACTTAACCGTCATATTTTCCGAATTAAACGCGATGAGAGTCGGTTTAATTTGAGTTATAAAAAGGGAATGACAACATTAAATTAGTGTGCAATATTAGTTACGTAATAAATGGACCCCAAATCCTAATTATTTACAAATCTCATGTGTTACTCTCATTTATCGCAGTTGTTTTTATTTACTGTAGTTCATAATTATTTTATATCCTATTTATTCTAGTTGGACAGTTACAGTTCTTTTAAAAGTAAAATTGACAAATCTCTGTGGGTTCGATCTTTACTTACACCCGCTATTCTATAATAGCTCGCGCACTTGCGGTATTTTATAAATTGACAAACACTTCTCCTTATCCATATCCAACTCAGTTCTTAGGTATTCTATGAGTTTCATCTTAGTTTACTTGTAATTATGGTTTTAAACAACACAATTCACCAACATGTTTTTTATATTTTAATCTAAAAGTTATCATCACTTCATCCCAAATCTTGTTTGTCTGATAGATCTATAAACTCTAAGTATAAACATTAACCTAAATTTGCAAAATTTGTGTTTATTGTTCACTCTCTTCTGTAAAATTTTATGGGTTGAGTTATTTTCCAAAAACATTAATTTGATTATTAAAAAAAATTATTGGACATACCACCATCATATCCTGGTGGGTTCATGCTTAAGCATTGCACCACCATCAAAAATGGTAGAGCTCACTGGAGCATGAAAATGATGATAGCAATCCAAAAATGCAATGTCAGATGATGGCTCTTACTCATACATTGGTGGGAAGACCATTAAAGCAGTTATAAACCTTATATTCTAGTGGTTTGGAGTAGCCAACCCCCCCCCCCCCCCCCCCCCACCCCAAGAGTTTCTCTGTGCTCGAAGAAAATATGGTCCATCAGGGATAAGATATAGAAACATAGATGTGACAGCCCGACTAATTAAATACCGGGTAGCTACTCCTTTATTAAATTAATGCAAAATGCCAAGTTGGTTCAGTTAATAGCATCACTGTCGAAAATGTTTTAATAATTTCTAACCACCTAGTATTTAAAAAGTGAGTTGTCAAATTTTAACTTAAATCTGATTAACATGCAATAAGTGAAAAATCAAGGATTACATAACCATACACAATAAAGTCCCAATAGTGTAATCAACAAGTAATAAAGAGTCTGGAGGAACTACTCCTCACAACAATCCCACAACTGAAATAATAAAACAAGTCTGAATCCTGAATTAATTACATGCCAAAGATCTGAATAACTAAAATAAGAAATGACTCTGATAGAAATGGACGACATGCCCTACAAATGATGAAACTGAATATGGAGTCAAGACAAAAGAAGCGTCTACTATCAAGGCCCTATAACTTCCACAACAGCTACATCTCCTCACGTGAATGGAAATCCTATGCATGGTGTCCTTGTGGCTGGGCACCTAAAAGGTTTTTACAAAAAATAGATTTGAAAGAAAATGGGTCAGAGCCCGAAAGTGGAGAGTATTTTAAAAAATAGCAAGTGTTTTAATGACAGTAAAACAATGAATGCAAAATACATGTTAGGACGTGCACTCACATGAAATCCTCACCTCTCGACTGTAATACCCCGTATTTTTGACTATATTTATTTTTGGGATTAATTAATTAATTAGCGTATTAATTGGAAATTAATCCGGGTTAAAAATACTAATGTGATGCGAATTGGTATTTGATTATGTGCACATATGATTATGTATGTATCTGGTACTATAAAATTTGTCGTGAGATTTATATACGGCATTTTAGAAATTTTGTTGAGACGCGTGGGACCGCCGCGTCACGGTATAATATTTTGATAATAAAAGTGAATTTAAAATCTATAATCCGTATGGTCGTTTTGAGTACGCCAACGGGTCCGGAAGGGTCGAGATAGTCAGAAAACACTAACCGGGGGTATAGTTTGGGTCCCGGGGTATTTTTAGACCATACCGGCAACTTAAAGGGTATTTTAGTAATTTGGTATTTTTGGGTAATTAAAAGTGACGAAAATTGAGAGTTGTAATCTGATAAGGAATTGACCCAACCAACCCTTTATTAACCCCATAAGCTACGTAGGTTATCATTTAGTCTTCCAACTCTCCCAGAGCAAACCCTAGCCACCATAGCCATCTTTGGAAGAAGAAAGCTTAGAGAGGAAGGGAAAGAGGAGGAATTCTGCAGAAAATCTGCAGAAAGAGATTACAAATCCAACACCAGATTCAGAAACAATCAAGGCAAGTGATTTATTCCATTTAAATTTCAGAGAATGCTTCTTCCATGTTAGATTATTCATAAACTTTGTATGTTCTTGGAAGATAATGAAAAAACCCATAAGATTGGAGTTATTAGTTTGAATTTTGGGATATAGGTTGCATGTAGAATGTTACTGGACGATCATATTATGTGAATTACTGCCTTTTGTAATACCAAAAACGGATTTAAGATGAGGTTCATGACTGTTCTTGAGAAAAATCAGAAAAACTAGGTTTTTGATGAAGATTGATCCATATGTAGCCTATAGTTGTTGAAATATTGATTTATGAACGTTAGTACTATTGTAGGATTGTTATATGACATTACTATAACGTTATATTTGAGAATCACACGTTAGAAATAAGTTTTGGGACGTTTTTACAATCTGCAGAACGAAGCAGTCCGTAGCCATACCTGTTCGATCGATCGATCGACATTCATCAGTCGATCGATCGACTAGATCGATCGATCGATATTCATAGGTCGATCGATCGACCTTCCCAGAATGAGTAAAATTTTCCTTAATTTGATTTTAATGGTGGAAACCCTCGGAGAATATGTTTGGAGACTTTGTGAATACCCTTAGCTTTAAGGAAGACCTGTAGGCATGATTATGATGTGGGACTTTAATCAGAATGTAATTTGAGGAATTATTCTAAATAAATGAAATTCGTTATGTGAGTTAATATTTGGGTTAATAGTACAAATTTGAATAAGTTGATGAAATAAGGTTTGGGGCAGAAGTAAAGACCTTAGGCATAAAGATATCATATGTGAGAATTATGGAAACTTAGTAGTCTATTCGAGATAGGTTTTAAGTTTAAGGAATTACGACGTGAGACGTGTCGACTATTTAAATTATATATTATCGGATTACTTGAAATATATAAGTTTGGGATAATGGTATAATGATGTAGAAAATACCTTATTAAAATGGTGATATCTAAGATGTGTGAATGCTTAGTATATAGTTTATGTGTATGACATACCTACCATACTTGCTATCACGGGAGGTTACGTTCGCTTAGGACCCTCTAATCCTTGTGTGCCTACGGGGGGGATATAGACTGGTACCTTGATGAACATAGGTCATTGAAAGACTTATTGTGATATTAATAAGTCCGCGGATCGTGGGAGCGTAGGTATGTGCGTGACCCATGTGAAGGTGACTATGTTCGCCTCCATTATTTGTGATGTTGTTATTTGAGAACTATTCCTGAGAGATTCGGAATATGTGATCCTTGTGTACGTGATGTACCGGGATGGATAGCAGAGTATGTGTGCACCGGAGCTTAGTTCTCGGGGTGCTTATATTGTATATTTATGATGTGAATAATATACATTTAATTTAATGAGAACTTTCATGTTAATGTAGTGAACATATATATATCACGGTATTATTTTGAGAAACAAAATGGGTTAGCTAGTAGTATAATATATTGCATATTGAGCATCTGAGTATGTTAAATCCCTATTTAATTACGAGCGTTATAATAGAACCAAGTAATAATGGCAGGTCCTATGATAAGTCTAGCTAGATTCGATGTCACTTAGCTAGTGGTTTGTGTCGTTATAGATGGGTACTTACGTTAGGAGTGCACAGTTAGTCGAGAGGTGAGAATTTAATGTGAGTGCACGTCCTAACATGTACTTTGCATTTAATGTTTTAAATGTTTTTAAAGCACTTGCAGGTTTTTAAAATGATTTCCACTTTCGGGCTCTGACCCATTTGCTTTCAAATATTTTCTTGTAAAACCATTTTAGGTGCCCAGCCACAAGGACACCAAGCATAGGATTCTCATTCAGGTGACGAGCTGTAGCTGTTTGTGGAAGCTACAGGGACTTGCTTTTAGACGCCTCTCTCATTTGGATTCCAGTCTCAGCATCTATCAGTTGTAGGGCATGTTGCCCAATTCTATTAGACATTTTTACATTTCAGTTTTCAGACTCTAGCATGTATTGCTCAGTATTCAGTTTTAGTTATTTATTTCAGTTTACTTATCAGTTGTGGGATTTGTATTGAGGAGTTTTTCCTCCAGAGTTTATTTACATTTTGTGATGGTTATTCGTTTTACTTCAGTATGGTGAATGGTGTTATTTAGTTATTCATTACTCTTGTTGCATGTTAATCAGATTTAATAAAATTTGGCACTTACTTTTTAAATACTAGGTGGTTAGTAATAATAAAACGTTTTCGACAGTGATGCTATTAACTGAACCAACTTGGCATTTTGAATTAATTTTATAAAGGAGTAGCTACCCGGTGTTTAATTAGTCGGGGTGTCACATCGACTAATTGTGCACTCCTAACGTACCGTACCCATCTAAGTGACATTCATATCTAACTAAACTGTCATAAGCTCTACCCCTTTCTACTCGATTCCCATTATACATTCTAACGTTATCAATTAAATAGAGGTTTTACTTAAACTCGAATTCTCAATTATTAGCAATACAATTCACTACAGGTTATCCATTTTTATTTTCTCAAAGCGTTTTCATAATTATACTCACAATATCGACATGAAAGTTCTCATTATTTAAGCGTATATTATTCACGCCATGAATATACAATATGATCACCCGATACTAAGTTGCGGTACACACATACTCTGCTATCCATCCCGGTACATCACGTACATAAGGATTACGCATTCCGAATCTCTCTGGAATCGTTCTCAGATAACAACAATCACAAACAATGGAGGCGAACACAGTCACATCACATGGGTCACGCACATACCTACGCTCCCACGATCAGCAGTCTTATTAACTTCCCAATAAGTCCTTCTCTGACCTATGTTCTCGAGGTACCAATCTAAATCCCCCCGTAGGCACACCAAGAGTAGATGGCCCTAAGCGAACGCAAACCTCCCGTGATAGCAAGTATGGTAGGTATGTCATACACATAAAATCATATACATATACTAAGCATGCACACATCTTAGTAATTACCATAATTTATTAGTGGTATACTTCTCATTCTTATATCAACTTATAATGTACGCAACTCACATATCCCCGGTTAATACTAACATTTAAATCGTCAATTATTCTCACATCGTAATTAGTCACTCACGTCCTAATCCACAATTTTCATTTGGTTCCAATCACACTTCTATGTTATACTCCTCAATATATCCCAAATATCCCAACTATATTAATTAGTCATCAAGGGAATGTTATCTCTACAATTAAACCAGGTTACGGGACATTAAAAATCAAATCAGGCCAAAAAGGACAATCTGTCAACTCGTTAGAAGTCTCGTTCGAACGAAAGGGGCATCTAACGTGATCTCATTCGAACGAAAGGTATCGAACGAGCATCCAACTCGTTAGAAGGCAAACTGTCAGCTCGTTAGAAGCTCGTTCGAACGAGCTTGTTCGAACGACCTGGGCAGGTCTTCTAACGAGGTGACAGTTTCGAGCCCAGAATTTTCCTATCTCGTTTTTATCAATTTTCTTCACCTCTATTCTCATCTAAAAGTCACCGCAACAGTATTTTAAGGTTTGTAATCATCACTAAACATTCATAGGTCATAACACAACATTTATATAGGGCCAAATCTTCCTATACATCATCTAATTATCATAACTCCCCAATTTTTCCCAAACCTTATGAACTCGAGCCCTAGAAATTTAAAGTCATCAATTTCCATAAATAAATCCCTTTTTGTAACATAAAAATAGTAATTCTTTTAGTCTAATCACCCAATAACAATTCTACATGAAAACCTATATCCAAATCTGAATTTATAACTCCAACTTCATGGGTTTTCATAAATCTCCCAACACAATGAAAATATATCAATTTTCTAATCATGGAAGAAGAATTCGCTTGAAATTAACGAAATTAAACCACTTGCCTCGGATTGTTCTCTGAATTTGGTGTTGAATGTTGAAGGTTGCCCTATCTCTTTCTCTCCCAAGGTTGAAGGTTGAAGATGGAGGTTAAGGTTTTCTCTTTGGAAAATTTTCTAACTTCCTCCTCTAACTCTCGTTGCCCTCTAATCAGTTAATTGCTGGTAATGGCTTAGTGGGTCATTAATATCCTAATATTTAATTCCCAAAATTGTTAGTCATAAATCCTCAAATTCCAAAATTACCAAAATACCCTTTTACGTTGCCGGTATGGCCTAAAAATGCCCCGGGACCCAAACTAAACCCCCGGCTAGTGTTTTCTGACTATTTCGACCCTTCCGGACACGTTGGCGCACTCAAAATGACCATATGGTTAATAAAAATAAAATTTACTTGTTAATTATAATAATTATATTCCTGACGCGCGACTGTCACACGCGTCCCAACAAAATCTCCCAAATTGTCGTATTTCAATCTCGCGATAATTTCAATAGTTTCAATATTTTTATATTGCCATATATACGCATTATAATCAAATACTAACTCACATCTAGTTAGTATTTTATCCGAATTAATTCTCAATTAATACACATTTAATTTAATTAATCCCATAAATAGATATCGATAAAAATGCGGGGTATTACATACTTCCCCCCTAATAACAGAATTTCGTCCCGAAATTCGGAACTAAAAAGTACCTAGTAAAAACAACTTTGGATAACGTTTGCACATCTCATCCTCACGCTCCCATGTGGACTCCTCGGCATTATGATGCTGCCACTGAACACGTACTAACGGAACTATCTTTGACCGCAGTTTCCGCTCACTTCAGTCCAAAATAGCAATCGGCCCCTCCTCGTTGGAGCTATCGGGCTGGAGATCGATGTCCTCCAAAGCAATGTGAGAATGAGCCAAATCATCTCTAAGCTATTTCCTCAGCGAGGAAATATGAAACACATCATGAATCCTGTGTAAATGCTCCGGTAGTCCAAGTCTATACGCAACAGACCCAATCCGCTCGATGATAGGAAATTGTCCCACGTATCTCGGTGCCAACTTCCCCTTCTTCCCAAATCGCATAATCCCCTTCATAGGAGATACTCTGAGTAAAACCTGGTCCCCCACATGGAACTCCCTGAAGAACCTCTTCGCATCAGCATAGCTCTTCTGCCGATCTTGAGCTACCCGAATACAACTCCGTATCAATTATATCCTCGCTGAAGTATCCTGAATCACTTCCGGCCCAAGTAGTTTGTTGTCCTGGGGAACGACAAGGTCTACCGTACAACGCCTCAAATGGAGCCATGCCAATGGTGAACTGGTAGGAGTTGTTGTAAGAAAACTCCACCAGTGGAAGATACTGCTCCCATCCACCCCCGAAATCAATGATGCACATACGCAACATGTCCTCCAACATCTGATTTGTACGCTCGGTTTTCCCATCGGTCTGCGAATGATAAGCCGTACTCAACCGCAATTCTGTGCCCATGGCTTCCTGAAAACTCTCCCAAAACCGTGAAACGAATATCTTGTCTCTATCAGATACGATATTTAGGGGCACACCGTGAAGTCTCACTATTTCTACAATAAAGAGTTGGGCATACTGTCCCGTAGTGTAGTCTGTCCTTACGGGTAGAAAATGAGCGACTTTGGTCAACCTGTCCACAATTACCCAAATGGAGTCGTGACCTCTCTGTGACGTAGGCAACCCCGTGATAAAGTCCATGGATATGCTCTCCCACATCCACATCGGGACCTCTAATGGCTGTAGAAGTCCTGCCGGTCTCTGATGATCCACTTTTACCAGCTGACAAGTGGCACATTTAGAATTAAACACGGCAATATCCTTCTTCATCCCGCTCCACCAATACTGTCGTCTCATGTCTTGCTACATTTTATCCCCACCGGGATGTACCGCGAACCGTGAGCCGTGCGACTCTGCCATCACCTCATGTCGTAATTCTTTCCCTTTCGGAACTACCAATCTCCCATTGAAGCGTAATCCCCTGTCTGAAGTAACGGTATAGGACTCGGCTCCCTCTGCTAGTAATCGAACTATCTGTTCTGGACAGAACGAGTCATTTGCCTGTGCCTTTACCACCTTCGTGACAATCTGCCGTGTAACAGTCATCACAGACATGAACGATCGGGCCACTGCGTCCTGGTGTCCCAACTCCTTCCACTTTGCCTTCCACACCCCTGCCACCTCATCTACTGGTCTACGGCTCAACGCGTCTGCCACCACGTTAGCCTTCCCCGGGTGATATTGGATATCAAACTGATAGTCCTTCACAAACTCAAGCCACCTCCTTTGCCGCATATTCAACTCCTTCTGCGTGAATAGGTACTGTAGGGACTTGTGGTCCGTGAACAATCGAAACTTCTCCCCCAAAAGGTAATGTCTCCAAATCTGAAGGGCAAATAAAACTTCTGCTAACTCCAAATCATAAGTGGGGTAATTCTTCTCGTGAGGCTTAAGCTTACGGGAAGCATAAGCTATGGCCTGACTCTCCTGCTGCAATACACCTCCAAGTCCTTGTAAGGATGCATCGGTGTAAACTAGATACTCAACTACCAGTCTCGACAATGCTAACACAGGTGCTGAGGTCAACTTATCCTTCAACTCATACAATGCCAACTGACAGGCATCACTTCAGATGAATGGCACACCCTT
Organism: Sambucus nigra; assembly: GCA_949130495.1. NCBI lineage: Eukaryota > Viridiplantae > Streptophyta > Magnoliopsida > Dipsacales > Adoxaceae > Sambucus > Sambucus nigra. The sequence continues at coordinate 396,284,022 of OX422219.1, read as the reverse complement.
ACGAGTCAGATGTGTTAAAGGACCCACTATCTTGGAGAAACCCCGAATAAACCTCCAGTAGTATCCTGCTAGGCCTAAGAAACTACAGATCTCAGTCGATGTCGTGGGCTGTCCCCACTCCCTTATCGCGAATACCTTCCCCGGATCAACAGATATCCCCCGATCAGAAATAATATGCCCCAAAAATTGAACCTCCTTCAGCCAAAACCCGCACTTCTCATACTTTGCATACAGCTCGTTCTGACGTAGCGTCTGCAAAACCTGCCTCAAATGCTCGGCGTGCTCCTCCTCTGTCTGGGAGTAAACCAGAACGTCATCAATGAAAACAATGACGAACTGGTTTAGGAACTCTCTGAACACCCTATTCATCAAGTCCATAAACACGGCTGGAGCATTGGTCAAACCAAAAGGCATAACCCTAAACTCGTAGGAACCATATCTCGATAAGAAAGCAGTCTTCAAGACGTCCTCCTCCCTGATACGCAACTGATGGTATCCCGATCGCAAATCAATCTTTGAGAAGAAAGAAGCTCACCTCAGCTGGTCGAATAAGTCATCGATTCGGGGCAACGGATATTTATTCCGTATCGTGACCTTATTCAACTCCCGATAATCCACACACAACCTCAACGATCCATCCCTCTTCTTAACGAACAATACAGGGGCACCCCACGACGAAGTACTCCTCCGTATAAACCCCTGACCCAACAACTGTTCAATCTGATCTCGTAACTCTCTCATCTCAGCTGGAGCCATACGGTAAGGTGCGCGGGCAATAGGCCTAGTGCCCGGCGTCAAGCCGATCACAAAATCTATCTCTATACTCGGAGCTAATCCAGGTATCCTGAAATACATCGGCAAACTCTCGAACAACCAAAATCGAATCAAGTGGTATCACCACTTCCTTAGAGGTCTCCTCCTCTATATAGTACAAGTGGGTGGAAGATCCTCCCTCGGGACGAGGCATCGTCACCAAAAACATCTCCTACCCGGGAATGGCAAAGATAATACTCCTACTAAAACAGTCAATCATGGCTCGGTACGCAACTAGCCAATCCATACCAATAATGGCATCATACTCGGTCATCTCTAACACTAACATATCAGCAGGTAAAGTAAACCTCCTCATCTCTACACCCACACCTCTACACATAAGCAAAATCATGGAACCCCTACTCAATGGTGAGTCTACACAAGTAGCGGTGCTCTCTGCGGTGTCTAATAACCCAATAGTGCGTGCAAATATCATGGCAATGAAACAATGTGTGGCCCCCGTGTCAAACAAAATACGCCCCATAGTCCCTTGAATAGAGAACATACCCTCAATGGCTGGTGGATCCTGTGGGGCTGCGGCCTGCGGGAGCTGATATACTCTCCCATACTGCAGCTGTCCCTGCTGAACTGGGACTGCTGGAATGTGTGGTAATGTTGCCATCTGTAGTGGTGCTGGGAGGGCGGCGGGAAACATAGGCCTCTACGGCTCCTGTCGGGCACCCTGTTGCTGCTGCTGCGGGGCCTTGCCCCTATCAGGACAATCCTGGCCTTTATGGCCAGTCTTGCCACAAACGTAACACTTCCCTGGGAAGTTTCCCCCCCCCCCCCCGATGTCCCTGCTGCCCTCGGCCCTGGTGGCCGTGTCCATTCCTCCCCTGGCCCTGCTAGCCCTGCTGAAACTGCTGTTGGCCGTTCTGACCCTGATGGCCGTTCGGACCCTGATGTCCCTGCCTAAAACATCCCTGTCCGTGCCTGAAACTCCCCGATCTGAACCTCTTATGATCCCCCTGCTGGGAACCCTGGTCACCCTGCCTCTGCCCCTGAGTAGATTGTGCCCCACTGGCACCATTTCCCCCCGTCCTGCCCTGATCGCTAGACTCTCCTAATCTCTTGCTCTCAACCATGTGAAAGCTGTGATCCTGGAAGTGTAACAGTGCAGCGTTAACCACATTAGAATAAGTGGCCAACGAGAGGTTCCTCAACAAATGCTGACGGATCCTCCATGTCAATCCATTGGTAAACTTCTGAATCTTCTTCTCTTCTGTCGGTATCTCATCCGGGACAATATTTAACAAATTTGTGAATTCGGCCTCATACTCGGCCACAGTCTTACACTCCTGCCTGAGATTCATTAACTTCCTCCTCATTTCCGTGTGAACGGCTGACAAAAAATACTTGCGGTCGAACCGCACCCAAAACTCCTGTATCGTGAGAGTATCTCTCTCCTCCACGGTGGTAATAGACTCCCACCATTGCAGTGCAGATCCCACTAGCTTGAAAGTAGCTAGTACCTGCTTCTGAACATCTCTGCACTCATACATCCTCAAGTGCCTCTGAATGTCTTTTCTCCACTGACTTGAAACCACAACATCGGAGCTACATGTGAACTCCGGCAGGTGCGCTTTCTGAAAAGCATCTCGTACACATTCCCAAGCAGACGGGAATGCATGTGCCTGAACTGGCGCGGCTACTGGCACTTGAGGTGGTGCCTGCTATACAACGGCAAGAGCGGCGTTTACCGCTTGGGCTACAATGGCTGCAACCTCAACGGCATTCATGGTGCCCTGTACTGGTGCTGGATGTGGCTCTGGCTGTGCATCCCTAGGAACTCATGGTGAATGTCGTGGAGGCATCTGAAATAAGAGTAAGGTCTATAAGTTCGCAGTTATAAACCCAAAATAGCTGAGGAGCGAATCATACATAAAAGAATACAACAGTCCTAAAATATAGGGCTCTACATCAAAGAAAGCTCACGGAAACATAATAAGTCGTACAGATCCTAAAGGACACTAGAACCTGATGCTCTGATACCACCTGTGACACCCCGACTAATTAAATACTGGGCAGCTACTCCTTTATTAAATTAATGCAAAATGCCAAGTTGGTTCAGTTAATAGCATCACTGTCAAAAACGTTTTAATAATTTCTAACCACCTAGTATTTAAAAAGTGAGTTGTCAAATTTTAACTTAAATCTGATTAACATGCAATAAGTGAAAAATCAAGGATAACATAACCATACACAATAAAGTCCCAATAGTGTAATCAATAAGTAATAAAGAGTCTGGAGGAACTACTCCTCACAACAATCCCACAACTGAAATAATAAAACAAGTCTAAATCCTGAATTAATTACATGCCAAAGATCTGAATAACTGAAATAAGAAATGTCTCTGATAGAAATGGGCGACATGCCCTACAAATGATGAAACTGAATATGGAGTCAAGACAAAAGAAGCGTCTACTATTAAGGCCCTATAACTTCCACAACAGCTACAGCTCGTCACCTGAATGGAAATCCTATGCATGGTGTCCTTATGGCTGGGCACCTAAAAGGTTTTTACAAAAAATAGATTTGAAAGCAAACCGGTCAGAGCCCGAAAGGAGAGAGTATTTTAAAAAATATTAAGTGTTTTAATTACATTAAAATAATGAATGCAAAATACATGTTAGGACGTGCACTCACATGAAATCCTCACCTCTCGACTAATTGTGCACTCCTAACGTACCGTACCCATCTAAGTGACATTCATATCTAACTAAACTGTCATAAGCTCTACCCGTTTCTACTCGATTCCCATTATACATTCCAACGTTATCAATTAAATAGAGGTTTTACTTAAACTCGAATTCTCAATTATTAGCAATACAAATCACTACAGGTTATCCCTTTTTATTTTCTCAAAGCGTTTCCATAATTATACTCACAATATCGACATGAAAGTTCTCATTATTTAAGCGTATATTATTCACGTCATGAATATACAATATGAGCACCCGATACTAAGCTGCGGTGCACACATACTCTGCTATCCATCCCGGTACATCACGTACATAAGGATTACGCATTCCGAATCTCTCAGGAATCGTTCTCAGATAACAACAATCACAAACAATGGAGGCGAACATAGTCACATCACATGGGTCACGCACATACCTACGCTCCCACGATCAGCAGTCTTATTAACTTCCCAATAAGTCCTTCTCTGACCTATGTTCTCGAGGTACCAATCTAAATCCCCCCGTAGGCACACCAAGAGTAGATGGCTCTAAGCGAACGCAAACCTCCCGTGATAGCAAGTATGGTAGGTATGTCATACACATAAAATCATATACATATACTAAGCATGCACACATCTTAGTAATTACCATAATTTATTAGTGGTATACTTCTCATTCTTATACCAACTTATAATGTATGCAACTCACGTATCCCCGGTTAATACTAACATTTAAATCGTCAATTATTCTCACATCGTAATTAGTCACTCACGTCCTAATCCAAAATTTTCATTTGGTTCCAATCACACTTCTATGTTATACTCCTTAATATATCCCAAATATCCCAACTATATTAATTAGTCATCAAAGGAATGTTATCTCTACAATTAAACCAGGTTACGGGACATTAGAAATCAAATCACGCCAAAAAGGACAATCTGTCAACTCGTTAGAAGTCTCGTTCGAACGAGGTCGTTCGAACGAGAGTTCGTTCGAACGAAAGGGGCATCTAATGAGATCTCGTTCGAACGAAAGGCATCAAATGAGCATCCAACTCGTTAGAAGGTAAACTGTCAGCTCGTTCGAACGAGCTCGTTAGAACGACCTAGGCAGGTCTTCTAACGAGGTGACAGTTTCGAGCCCAGAATTTTCCTATCTCGTTTTTCTCAATTTTCTTCACCACTATTCTCATCTAAAAGTCACCCCAACAGTATTTTAAGGTTTCTAATCATCACTAAACATTCATAGGTCATAACACAACATTTATATAGGGCCAAATCTTCATATACATCGTCTAATTATCATAACACCCCAATTTTTCCCAAACCTTATGAACATGAATCCTAGAAATTTAAAGTCATCAATTTCCATAAATAAATCCATTTTTGTGACATAAAAATAGTAATTCTTTTAGTCTAATCACCCAATAACAATTCTACATGAAAACCTATATCCAAATCTGAATTTATAACTCCAATTTCATGGGTTTTTATAAATCTCCCAACACAATGCAAATATATCAATTTTCTAATCATGGAAGAAGCATTCGCTTGAAATTAACGAAATTAAACCACTTGCCTCAGATTGTTCTCTGAATTTGGTGTTGAATGTTGAAGGTTGCCCTATCTCTTTCTCTCCCAAGGTTGAAGGTTGAAGATGGAGGTTAAGGTTTTCTCTTTGGGAACTTTTCTAACTTCCTCCTCTAACTCCCGTTGCCCTCTAATCAGTTAATTACTGGTAATGGCTTAGTGGGTCATTAATATCCTAATATTTAATTCCCAAAATTCGTTAGTCATAAATCCTCAAATTCCAAAATACCCTTTTACGTGGTCGGTATGGCCTAAAAATGCCCCGGGACCCAAACTAAACCCCCGGCTAGTGTTTTCTGACTATTTCGACCTTTACGGACACGTTGGCACACTCAAAATGACCATATGGTTAATAAAAATAAAATTTACTTTTTAATTATAATAATTATATTCCTGACGCGCGAGTGTCACACGCGTCCCAACAAAATTTCCCAAATTGCCGTATTTCAATCTCGCGACAGTTTCAATAGTTTCAATATTCATATATTTCCATATATACGCATTATAATCAAATACCAACTCACATCTCGTTAGTATTTTATCCGGATTAATTCTCAATTAATACACATTTAATTTAATTAATCCCATAAATAGATATCTATAAAAATGCGGGGTATTACAATAGAAAGATCCTGTCATCTCGAGTTGGGAAGTGGTGAAAAGGTGTTGAATGAATGTGTTACAGAGGATGAGGAAGAGACTAGGATGAATCCCATTCAAGAATCGAGACTATTTCAATAAATTAGGCAAAACATACACTATCCTAAGAATGATATCTACAACTTGGTTGAATCCTCCGTCGCATTAGAGGGATAGTGCCTTCACTAGGCTCACGAAGAAATTAACCATTGATAATCTAGTACCCAGGCGTTATGCTCCATCTGATGCTCACAATTAATGTAATATGAGAAAATTCTCTCAGGGGAATATGTGAACATCAACCTTGAGGGGTCGACATATATTGAACCTAGGGATCTATCTCATACATTGACTAATAAGAGCCGAGGGGGATCAAAGAGATAAGGGTATGGGACAACCACCCTGAAAGTGAAAAACCTAATAAAAATTCCATGCAAAGGCTTGAAAAGAAAATTGGTTGCTTGATAAAGATTAGGGGGTAAGATGTCGGATCAAAAGTTCATTAATTGCACACCCTTTACCACATAAGTGCATCATATCTTGAATGAAATTATGGATGATGATAAGTTCAAATGGCACGAATAACTGAAATCCCTATCGAGAGAAATAAAAACAAATTGTGTGAATTTCACAATAACCATCTGATACTGATGGTGGTTATACTCTCAATGATAAGATTATAAAGCTCACCAAGAAAGGTAGGGTGAATTTGTGGATCAAAACAACTGTCATTGAGATAAAAGAAAGAGATAGGGATATCATGCATGAGATAAAGAAAATAAAAATGAAGGGAAAAATCTAATGTATGAGGAATCACATGATGACTTAGGCGAGGAAAATAAATTATGTAAATAGGAGCTCCTTACATGATGTAAATTTTCCCCATGTGGATGAATAAAAATATAAGTTTTCATCTTATCCTAGCAGATTTATATGTTATATATACTTCTTGTGATAAACCTTGTCTATGACATAAAAAGGCAAATACTTAGGCATATGAACTCATAATCATTTCTCAAACTATGACATGGATAAGGGTCATCTCCTGGAAACGCTGACCCGACAAATGTTAGGCTCATCTTTAGGAAAAAAACTATGAGGTCAAATAAGACTACTCTAAAAATATCAATGTAAAAAGCCACAAAGACTATATATGACCTGATAAGTGTTAGTCGGCTTCATTAATCGTAAAAAACTTTTACAATACAAAGGTTGGCATAAATGCCCCTAGTAAAAGTTAGAAATTATAACTTAAAAGTGATGATCTAGAGCTCAAGAAAAATGTCATTCTCATTCAAAGTCATTTGTAATACCCCGTATTTTTTAGTATTTATAATTTAATTAATTCGACAATTAATTGAGAAAATACGCTTTATTTAAATTACGTGAGTGAAGTAATTTAATGTGATTAAATAATAAATGGGATTATTAAATATTAATCGAGAGATAGATAATGATAAATATTGTGATATAATATTTACTAAGAGTGAATAGTAAATAAGTGATGATTAGTGTTATACGGCATAACGAGTGATATGTGAGTATCTTATATTATCTTACTGAGAGTCACGTGTAGACTATTTGAGGTGGAAAATGAGAAATATATTTTTAGTGACTCGAATGATCATTTAGAGGTCATGGATGATTCTAAAATGGTCAAAATAGTCAGAATAGTGTATCCGGGGATATAATTTGGGTCTCGGGTCAATTTTAGACCAGAGTGGCACCAATTGGGGGCATTTTAATTGTTTGGCAAACAGAGGTTAAGAGACCCACGAAATTTTCAAGTTTATATCAGATGTTAAGGGCCTTAATTTAGGGTTAAGAGCATACAAAACACAGAGAGACCAATTGAGAGAAAATAGAGACAATTCTCAAGACTTAAGGAGGATTTGGTGAGGGATTTAGAGGATTCTTGCACATCAATCAATTTGGGAAGGGAAATTGGAGGATAAGACAACCCAACACCTTCATCAAATTCTAAATCAGATCATCCTCACTGAGGCAAGTTGTTTGTTGTTTATTGCAAATTCATGAAGTTATAATATTCATGATTTAAGAGGGTTTCATTATTTAATAATTTAATACATGATCTTGGAAGAAAAGGTTAATTTTGATGCATGTTATGGGTAGGGTTTGCACGTAGAGAAATTTCATATTTAGAGGATTGATAATCAGTAGATGTGTAATGCTAAATACAAATTTTAATCTGGGTTTGATGTCAAAACTTCAGGAAGAACATGAAAATCTAGGGTTCTGATTATTTTATGGCTTGATTCGTTCTTGATGAGTTATGATGATGATTTGGTGTAAAATCACGTTTAAATTAATCATAATACATGTAGTAATGGTTAGGAATGATTAGCTTAAAGTTTGGTGAAGTTTCATGAACCTTAAAGGTGTGTTAATGGTGGAAAAACGTGACTGCTACGCGAAGAAGACGAATCAGGGGAGACCGAATCGACTCGGTAGATGGAAAATCAATTCGGCCCTGGCAGTTTTGCCCATTTTTGCTTATGTAATTCTGGAACTTCGTTTAATTAGCTAGATGACCATTGGGATCTATTTATATCATCATGGGCGACTTTGGGTTTACAGTAGGGCCATGATAAGGGTATATGGTAGTCTTATGGAGAGAGTTAAGACTAGATTATTTCGGGATAAAACCGTGACACAATTAAATTCAAGAGAATCTAAACATAATTGCGAGAAAGCATGAGTAAGATTAATTGAATAAACCAGAATGGGTAAGTTAGTCTTGACTACTGAAAATAATAAAGAGGTAACTAGAACCCTAAGAGTTGGGTGAATACTCGAATTAATACGACAGTGAGATAAATCGTAAAGTAAATAGTACGGTGAGTATAAGAGGGAAATATACTATGTACTAATATATATGATCAAGTTGCGTGAACACCTATCGATGTATAGTAATACATAGGTTGTGTGAATACCTAAAGTATACCAAATAAATATTGGAGATCGAGGTAGGATTTTGAGCCAATGTAGAGGACTAGTTTTGGTGATCGAGGTGCGATTCTGAGCCAAGATAAATACATCCCTATTGATGATCGAGGTAGGATTCCGATCCAATAAACCCTGATGCATGATATAGGGATGTGATAGTAAAGTATGCACTTATAGTATATATTATGTGTGAAATATATACCTTATGATTATTCTACTTACGGGTGGATGTAGACTGGCAAATGTTAGATATAGATATATATCTCTGAAAAACAAATTAAGTGGAGAGACTTAATTAACGGATTAAGGATAGATAATGAATATCTAAGATAATAAATTAATTAGTGAGACTTAATTATAAAGGTTGAAACATAACATATGTGATATGTTACATGAAATAATTAATATATGAGAGATGTTAATAAATTAATGTACTGTCTGGGCGGTGCGTGAACTTAGACGTGTAGATAAGTTTTGTTGGATACTTTAGTCTAGTTAGCTTAGGTAGTATAGCTAGGTGGGCTAAGTATAGAACATTAGGCATGCACTATAGATGAGAGGTGAGGGAAAACTCAAGATAGAGTGTACGTGAACATGTGTAATTAATAACCGACTTTATATTGTGATAAACTCTTGCTAAATATTTTCAAAACGTTTTGAGTACTAGCTCTTACTGTTAAAATATTTTCAAAAACATTTTAGGTGTCCAGCCACAGGGACGCTAGGCTTGAAGACTCCATTCTAGGGACTCGAAGATGTAGCACTTTGGATGCTGTCAGGATTTGAATAGACGATTCTTCCTTCAGATCTAGTGTAGGATCTCAGTTTATATTCCATGTATGGACATGTCGTCCGTTGACAGTTTTCAGTCATTTTTTTATTTTATTATTTTGGCGTGTTTGGTTTTGGATTTTAGCCGATGGTTTATTCGGCAATCCTTTATTCATTTATATATTTTGATGGTTGGACTCTAGTATATTGTTAACGGTTAATATAGTTTTCTGCATTTCCTCAGTTATCTATTTTTAAAAATGATAAAATTTGACACCAGTCTAATCTCACTTAGGTGGTTAGTAATTAAAAGGTTCTCGATATGTATGCTAAGAATGATCCATATGAGAAACCTATTTTAATTTAATAAAGGACTGATCAACCTATGTTTAATTAGGCGGGGTGTCACAGAAAGTATCAGAGCATCAGGCTCTGGTGTTCATATGATTTGTACAACTTACAACGGTTTTAACGCAACATTATTTTGATATAGAGCCATATTGTTAGGACTGTTGCTTTATCTTTGCATGCTTAAGATACCATGCTTCTGCTATTAGATTTTTTGTGTAAACTATTTACTTAGACAATTTAATTCTATTTTAGTATGCCACTGAGGAGAGAGCGAGCCGAGAGCATAGAAACCAGAGACGAGGTTAGGGAGGACCCTTAGGAGCATCATGTACCACCTCCACCACCACCACCAAAGATTATTTCTACAACTCAGGTGGCAGTGATAGTGGCTCAGGCAGTAGAGACAGTTATGAGGTTCCATGGAATCTCACTTCCCTCAGCCTCGGGCACAATAGCTAGTGGCACTAGCGATCCAGGCCGAGACAGGACCATCTTCTTGGCAGCGAGCAGGGAGACTTTCCAAAAGGGCCACTTTCCTGGGTTTCAGGGCAGTATGATGTAGTGGCAGCATACCAATGGAAGAAGAACATTCAGCGTCATCTATGCATGCTTAAGTGTAGCGAAGTCCAAAAACAAATGTTAGATACGTTCAGACTTTCGGGAGCAGCTCTATAATGGTGGGAGTCGGTGACCACCACTGAGGAGAGGGACTTGATGATGATTTCTGAGTTCTAGTGCGTTTTGGCCGTAAGTACTTCTCACCTCCAATCGAGTCAGAGATGAGGAAGAGGTTTGGGGAGGTAAAATAGGGTGATCGTTCAGTTGCGGACAATGAGGAGGAGTCTACCCATCGGGCAAATTTTATGCCAGATGAGGTGAGCAACGAAGAGAGGAAGAAAGTTAAGTTTATGGATGGGTTGGACACGAGGATCAGGAAACATTTGATTGGTAACCCTGCGTTGATGACTTAAACTAACGTCGTCAATGTCGCACTAGTGCATTGTCAGGATCATCACTTCCATGCGAAGGGGGGTAAGAGAGGTAATCCTAGCCAATAGGGTCCCCAGCAGCAACAGGTTCCTTAGGGCCAAGGGAACTAGGGGAGGCTGGCAAGGCCAAGTCCATCAGGGCCAACGTCAGCACCATCAGGTCCATGGATAGAGACAGTTCCAAGGCCAGTGTTTCACTTGCGGCCAGCAGCGTCACAAGAGTAGAGTTTGTCCACAACGAGACAGGGCACAGTAATAGGGTGCCCAACAGGGGCAGAAGGATCTGATAGCTCCAGCACCAGCACTGACTCCACAGTAGCAGTAAGGTCAGATGCACTATGGTCGTGTATACAATGTTCGGGATGTACAGATGCCTCCAGCACCACAGGTGATGCCTATAGTAGAGTGTATGTTTCCTATTCATGAGCTTGAGGGTACGATTATTTTTTATACTAGGGCATCAAATTCTCTTATTAAAACTAGATTTTCACGAGTCACTGGTTTATTAGAGACAACCGACAGTCTTCTTATGAGTGTCGAGTCATCGATGGGTAGTGGTTCGCTAATACATTCAGTCTGTAGAGGAGTCAATAATTTGATTGGAAACTGAGTCTAGTGGTAGAACTTCTAGTGTTAGACATGGAGGGGTCTGACATAATTCTAGGCATGGATTGGTTGGCGAGTTATCGAGCGATAGTAGATTATTATGAGAGGACTATAGTGTTCTCCATCCCAGGGTAGGAGATGTTCCTAGGGGTGATGCCTCTACCCGAGGGAGGATCCCTCACTCACCTACACTGTATTGAGGAGGAGACCTCACAGGATATAGTGATACTTTTATACTCAATTCCAGTAGTGAGGGAGTTTGAGGACGTATTTCAGGATATACCTGGGATGCCACTGAGCCGAGAAATAGAGTTTGTCATCGACTGAGCACTGAGGATGAGATTGATTGCTAGGGCACCATATCGCATGGCGCCTTCAGAGATACGGCAGCTTAGGGAGAAGATTTAGCATCTCTTGGATCAGAGTGTTATTCGGCAGAGTACATCGCCTTGGGGTGCCCAGTGTTATTTATGAAGAAAAGGGATGGTTCACTTCCCTTGTGCGTGGATTAAAAGGAGATGAATAAGGTAACGATACGAAACAAGTATCCATTACCTAGGATCGATGACTTATTTGATCATTTGAGAGGGTCTGCGTACGTTTCCAAGATTGATTTAAGGTCAGGCTATCACCAGTTGCATATTCGAGAGGAGGATGTTCCTATGGCCAATTTTCTATAGCGGTATGGATCCTATGAGTTTAGGGTGATGCCATTTAGGCTCACCAATGCATCTGCAGTGTTCATGAACCTCGTGAATAGGGTATTTTGAGAATTGTTAGATCAGTTTGTGATAGTATTCATCGATGATATTCTTGTTTACTCATGGACAAAGGAGGAGCATGCCGAGCATTTATGTATGGTTTAATAGACATTACGGGACCATCGGTTGTATGCCAAATTCAGTAGGTGTGGATTTTGACTTTGGGAGGTATAGTTTCTAGGCCACATTGTGTCCAACAGTGGCATAGTTATTGATCCGAGTAAGGTAGTGGCGGTGAGGGAGTGGGGGAAGCCCACGACACCGATCGAGATTCGCATATTCTTGGGGTTGGTCGGATATTATCGTCGCTTCATCAAGGGGTTATCAAATATTACTGGGCCTTTGATGAATATGACTCGTAAGGGAGTACCATTTGTGTGGATCGACCAGTGTCAGTTGTCTTTCGACGAGCTGAAGAATAGATCAACCTCAGCACCCGTGCTTCCATTGCCTAGGAGTGGGGTGGAGTATCGGGTCTACAGAGATGCATCCTTATAGGGACTTGGGGGTGTGTTGCAGCAGGAGGAGAGGGTGATAGCTTATGCATCTCGAAAGCTAAATCCCTATGAGAAAAATTACCGTACCCACAACCTCGAGTTGGCAGCGATTATTTTTGCATTGAGGATATGGAGATATTATCTATTAGGGGAGCAATTCACATTGTTCACGGATTATAAGGAACTTAAGTCTCTCTTCACATAGAAGGATCTAAATATAAGGCAGAGGCGATGGCTAGAATACGTGAAGAACTACCAGTTTGATATATTATATCATCATGGTAAGGCTAACTTGGTTGCAGACGTGTTGAGCCAATGACCTACTAGAGATGTAGCGGAGGTGTGGAAAGCAAAGTGGAGTGAGCTTTGACTGGAAGATGAGGGTGCTAGAGCGTACGTGGCATTTATGACTATCACTCTTGTGATCATTATCTGCGTAAAGAATGCATAGGCAGAGGATTAGTTCTATAAAGATGGGGTACAATAATTATTAGCTGAGGGTACAGAGTGTTACTCAGCCAACTCAGAGGGAGGCCTGCGCTTTAATAAGAGATTGGTATTTCTCGAGAATGAGGCTTTGAGACATGAAGTTATGACTGAGTCCCACGGTTCAAGATTTGCAGTACATCCCGGTGGGAATAAGATGTACCAGGATATTAGGAGACAGTACTGGTGGGTTGACATGAAGAAAGATATAGCAGAGTTTGTCTCAAAGTGTGTTACTTGCCAGTTTATGAAAGTTGACCATCAGAAGCCTTCGGGGATGTTATAGCCACTTGAGATTCCCATGTAGAAGTGGGAGAGCATCTTGATGGATTTTACTACTGGGCTACTTACGTCGCAGCGGGGTCATAATTCTATATGGGTGCTAGTGGATCGGCTGACTAAGGTGGATCACTTCTTGCCAGTTTGCACAGACTACGAGATGATGAAGTGCGCACAGCTATTCATTTAAAAAATTCTTAAGATGAATGGGGTCCCGATTAGTATTGTGTCTAATAGGGACAAAATTTTTGTGCACACTTCTGGAAGAGCTTTTAGGAGGCCATGGGCATAGATTTATGATTAAGTACGACGTACCACCCGCAGGCATATGGGCAGACTGAGAGGGTGAATCTAATGCTTGAGGATATGCTGAGGATGTGCATCCTAGATTTTGGGGGAGGGTGGGCGAGATACCTTCCATTGGTAAAGTTTGCGTATGACAACTCTTACCAATTTTCTATCGGTATGGCAGCGTTCAAGGTATTATATGGGAGGCCTTTTTCGTTTTCCTGCATTCTGATTAGAGGTGGGGGACAACAAGTTATTGGAACTCGAGATGATTCAAGAGACAACAGCCAAGATTGAGTTGATTCGAGGGCATATTCGGATAGCTGAAGATAGGCAGAAGAGTCATGCCGACGCTGATAGGAAACATGTGGAGTTAGAGGTTGGCGACCAGGTGTTGGTTCAGGTGTCTCCTATGAAGGGAATTATGAGATTTGGCAAGAGCGGGAAGTTAGCACCAAGATATGTGGGACCATTTCCCATTATAGAGAAGGTGGGACCGGTAGCATATCGACGAGCCTTCTGGCACGTTCCACTGGACGAGATAGATTTACAGTCAGACATCTCGTATGAGGAGAGGCCCATGGCTATCCTAGATCATAGTGAGCATAAACTGCGATCCAAGGTGGTGACACTATTGCAAGTTCAGTGGGGACACCACAATACTGATGAGCCAATAAGGGAGAGTGAGGATGACATACGAGAGCAATATCAAGAGATATTCACCGCAGGTATGTCCAAATTTTGGGGGCGATATTCCTTTGTAAGGGGGGAAGCATGTAATGCCCCGTATTTCTGCGTATTAATAATTTAATTAATTCGACAATTAATTGAGAAAATACGCTTTATTTAAATTACGTGAGTGAAGTAATTTAATGTGATTAAATAATAAATGGGATTATTAAATATTAATCGAGAGATAGATAATGATAAATATTGTGATATAATATTTACTAAGAGTGAATAGTAAATAAGTGATGATTAGTGTTATACGGCATAACGAGTGATATATGAGTATCTTATATTATCTTACTGAGAGTCACGTGTAGACTATTTGAGGTGGAAAATGAGAAATATATTTTTAGTGACTCGAATGATCATTTAGAGGTCATGGATGATTCTAAAATGGTCAAAATAGTCAGAATAGTGTATCCGGGGATATAATTTGGGTCTCGGGTCAATTTTAGACCAGAGTGGCACCAATTGGGGGCATTTTAATTGTTTGGCAAACAGAGGTTAAGAGACCCACGAAATTTTCAAGTTTATATCAGATGTTAAGGGACTTAATTTAGGGTTAAGAGCATACAAAACACAGAGAGACCAATTGAGAGAAAATAGAGACAATTCTCAAGACTTAAGGAGGATTTGGTGAGGGATTTAGAGGACTCTTGCACATCAATCAATTTGGGAAGGGAAATTGGAGGATAAGACAACCCAACACCTTCATCAAATTCTAAATCAGATCATCCTCACTGAGGCAAGTTGTTTGTTGTTTATTGCAAATTCATGAAGTTATAATATTCATGATTTAAGAGGGTTTCATTATTTAATAATTTAATACATGATCTTGGAAGAAAAGGTTAATTTTGATGCATGTTATGGGTAGGGTTTGCACGTAGAGAAATTTCATATTTAGAGGATTGATAATCAGTAGATGTGTAATGCTAAATACAAATTTTAATCTGGGTTTGATGTCAAAACTTCAGGAAGAACATGAAAATCTAGGGTTCTGATAATTTTATGGCTTGATTCGTTCTTGATGAGTTATGATGATGATTTGGTGTAAAATCACGTTTAAATTAATCATAATACATGTAGTAATGGTTAGGAATGATTAGCTTAAAGTTTGGTGAAGTTTCATGAACCTTAAAGGTGTGTTAATAGTGGAAAAATGTGACTGCTACGCGAAGAAGACGAATCAGGGGAGACCGAATCGACTCGGTAGATGGAAAATCAATTCAGTACTAGGTGTATCGATTCGGACCTGGCATTTTTGCCCAGTTTTGCTTATGTAATTCTGAAACTTTGTTTAATTACCTAGATGACCGTTGGGATCTAATTAAATCATCATGGGAGACTTTCAGTTTACAGTAGCACCATGATAAGGGTATCTGGTAGTCTTATTGAGAGAGTTAAGGCTAGGGTTATTTCGGGATAAAATCGTGACGCAATTTAATTCGAGAGAATCTAAACATAATTGCGAAAAATCATGTGTAAGCTTATTGAATAGACCAACAAGGGTAAGTTAGGCTTGACTATTGAAATTAATAAAGGGGTAACTTGGACCCTTAGAGTTGGGTGAATACTCGAAATAATACGATAGTGATATAAATCTTAAAGTAAATAGTACAGTGAGTATGAGAGGGAAATATACAACATAATAACATGTATGATCAGGTTGCGTGAACACTTATCGACGGACAGTAATACATAGGTTTTGTGAATACCTAAAGTATACTAAATAAATAATGGCGATCGAGGTAGGATTCCGAGCCAATATAGAGGACTAGTTTTGGTGATCGAGGTGTGATTCTGAGACAATCTAAATATGATTAATATTTGCGAGGAGGTGTCATTCCGATCCAATATAATCAATAACTACTGGTTATCGAGGTGTGATTCCGATCTAAGATATATACATCACTATTGGTGATCGAGGTAGGATTTCGAGCCAATAACCCCTAATGCGTTATACAAGTATGTGATAGAAAAGTATTCACTTATAGTATATATTGTGTGTGAAATATATACCTTATGATTATTATACTTACGGGTGACGGTAGACTGGCAAATGTTAGATATAAATATATATCTCCAAAAAAGAAATTAAATGGAGAGACTTAATTAATGGATTCTGGATAGATAGTGAATATCTAAGATAATAAATTAAGTAGTGAGACTTAATTATAAAGGTTGAAACATAACATATGTTATATGTTACATGAAATAATTAATCTATGAGAGATGTTATTAAATTAATGTACTGTATGGGCGGTACGGGAACTTAGATGTGTAGATAAGTTCAGTTGGATACTTTAGTCTAGTTAGCTTGGGTAGTATAGCTAGGTGGATAAGTATAGAACGTTAGGCGTGCACTATAGATGAGAGGTGAGGGAAAACTCAAGATGGAGTGTACGTGAACATGTGTAATTAATAACCGACTTTATATTGTGATAAACTCTTGCTAAATATTTTCAAAACGTTTTGAGTACTAGCTCTTACTGTTAAAATATTTTCAAAAGCCTTTTAGGTGTCCAGACATAGGGACGTCAGGCTTAAAGACTGTATGCCAGGGACTTGGAGATATAACACTTTGGATGCTGACACGATTTGAATAGATGATTCTTCCTTTAAGATCTAGCGTAGGATCTCAATTTATATTCCATGTATGGACATGTCATCCGTTGACATTTTTCATTCATTTAGTTATTTTTTTATTTTGGTGTATTTCATTTTGGATTTTGACCGATGGTTTATTAGGCAAACCTTTATTCATTTATATATTGTTATGGTTGGACTCTAGTATATTGTGAATGGTTAATATAGTTTTCCGCATTTCGTCAGTTATCTGTTTTAAAAGAAGATAAAATTTAACACCAATATAAATTCACTTGGTGGTTAGTAATTAAAAAGTTCTCAACAGTGATGCTAAGAATTATCCATATGGGAAACCTGTTTTAATTTAATAAAGGCTTGATCAACCGATGTTTAATTAGGTGGGGTATCACATCATCGTCATCTTAAATGTAAAACTTGGATACAATATAGGATAAAGAGAGCGAAAACTTTAATTAGTTCAATCAATTTTATAAAAAATTAGTTCGAGGATGAGTATGGATTAATAGTCATTTTTGGTTTTACCTAATTTAAGAAAAACTAGTTTGAGGACTAAATTGTTATTGCATTGATAAACACTATCACCATCATCGTAAATGTAGAATTTGGGATCGTATCCAGGATTAATATAAATGGGTAAACTTTAATTGGTTTGGCTGATTTTATAAAAGTTAGTTTAAGGAAAACGATGGATTGGTATTAATTGTATATTCATTTAATTTAAGAAAAAATGGATTTAAAACAAGGTAATTGGTGCATTGATAACAACGTCACCCTCACCCTAATTCAAAATTTAGGAATGATCTAGAACAAGCATAAAAAGGGAGTGACATAATCCGAGTTTTACTTAGAAGAAATTAACAATTGGTTTAACAAATCTCAATAAAAGTTGGTTTAAGGACAAAATAACATCTCATTAATTTATCGGGTAATTTAAGATAAGTTGGTTGGGAGATAAATTAATTAAGGTGTGGCGTCAAATTCATAAGTGAAATTGAGTAATAAGTCAGGCATATGGGGGAACCAATAAGGAATTATACAAAAATAACATGCTTAACCAAAATACTCATGACTCTTACTTTCATTTCGCCATTTCCTCGGCGTACATAATATAGGAAAATATCTTAAAATTAAACATAATTCCAAACTAAAAGTCATCCTTGTCCTAATAATCTCATCTTCCTCGATACAACAGCCTCCATACGATCCTAGGCCTCAATAAACTCAGTGTCAATAATTGACAACACCAACATAAGACGAGGCCAAACTGCCTTGGCCCTAAATCTCAACAATCATAGTAGAAGACTTGAATGGAATTATACTCGACGAAAACTGATAAACGCAGCAATGCAAAATCGTGATTCAATTATTTAAGGGAGATATAAAAGGTTCAACAAGCTATTATTTCCTAATTGTAATATGTTCAGTTGATATTAGGTCTATTATAAACTTTGGGTCATCCTAAAATATTATGAGGTCATCTTTGACCCTCGGATAACGTGGTCGAGACAGTCCTAAGGCTACAAGCCAACCTCGGTTCATATATAATTTGACCTAAAAACTATCGAATCATATTTGCTCCTAGTCTCATAAGACTCTGCACATGCATTATAATTTTACCCTCTACTTAAGGAATGCATCTGATGAAGCTGGCCTCTGCAACACTCATCTATGAAATTTTACAGACCTAATAAGGATTAGGTATGGTGTTGTGGATTTGAGACTCGTTTATATAATTTCAAAAGCATCAATTGGGTTCAAGTAGAGTAATTTTAAAAGCAACTAAAACCCTCAATTGCATAAGTTTGGTTGATTCATGTTTGGGACAAAATACTTCTCTCGGTCAAATCTCATTTATGTGTCGGCTAACGACTCTCAGCATGAGAAAATATGATTATGGAACTGATCTACAGCTTGAATGATTAAAATGGTAGATCTAACCACCAACTTAAGTGGGTCTAACGATGAAGCCGAACACAAACAGTGAGGGTTGATCAAGAAAAAACCCAGTCTCCATGTAAATATGCTCATTATTGTTATCGATTTTCAACCGCAATGTAAAAAACCTAAACTTTAACTGCACTCTTAAGGAGTATAGCGCCTACTCCGTGTATTGAAAATCCAAAAGGAATGCTTGATAGAAGTTAATTAGTTTATTACTTTTTAAATAAAGGTGTAAAATATGATAGTGGTTTTAAAGGTGAAATAAAAAAGTTAACTACCAATTAAAGTAAACAAGCAAAAACAAGATTAGTATCACATCCCCCACCATGAGCAAACAACGCGTATTGAGGAATTTGGTCTGAACACGCAATTAACCAAGAATATTCAAGTGATTATAAAACCACACATGAAGAGAACTAACCTAAAAATGTAAGATTAAAATTTCAATTGAAAATGCTCATAAATGGATTAAAGTCACAATATCTCTATAAATAATACGGTTGCAGGACAAAGCAAGTTAGATGCTTAATTTTCTGACTTTAATACCTGAGGTTTCAGTTAAAAATATTTCGAACCAAAACTTAGATTTCAAAGCTCAATACCCTTTAATGGCGAAAATATTGTCCCAGCCTTTGAACTAGTTGCTAAACATGATTAAAACTATAAATATAACTAATTAACAAATTAAAATAAGTAATTAACTAACAAAAACTAAATTTCAAAGGAAAAAAACTAATTAACAAAGCTTAAAATAAGAAAAGATAGCTTATATAGATATATAAGAAGATGGATAATAGGAATTACATGGAAAAAGGGATGAAACCCTAGGAGAGAAGGTAGAGCTCCCATACTAAACAAAACCTAATCTAAACTAAAATATTTTATCCCTATTTGATGAATGAGATGAAAATCTATTTAAACAAAACCCTAGGGGCAAACTTATAAAGTAAAAAATCAAAATATGTAGGGTTCGAATCGATTATATATAGGGAAAATTCGATTCTTACAAGTTCCGAATCAATTCTGCCTCAGACACGAATTGATTCCCCCAGATTACAAAATAGATTATCCCCTTCAAGTCTATATTCTTCTTCTTAGATCAATATACGGACAATGTCATAACTTCTTTGTTATAGATCGGAATCAGGCGCGATCGGAGGCTATTTAAATCTCGCTCAGAGGGATAAAATTCCATAGAGACTTCGGGCCATAAACTCAAACGATAAAATGACTAAAATTCCCTTGAATTGCACTTTCTGATGGAACTTTCTTGGAATGTGACCAAACTTCACGCTTAACACTTTAATACCTACAAAAGCTCAATTATACATCGTAAAGAATATAAACATATATAAAAGAGGTTTTTTGGTTAACGAGCATAAAAATAGGTAAAAAGGTACCTTGAGGGGGACAAAATATTTAAGTATAAATGGTGTATAAATGAAATGTTCAAGATGAATGACACACCTAATGTAGACATTGCTAGTCCCTATCAATGAAATCCAAAGAAAGAAGAACGCAAATAGCATCAAAAGAAAGAAAATGTGTAAAAATGAATAAATTCCACTTTCGTGGGAAAACAATTGCATTTAGCATATGCAATAATCGTTAAATCCCCAAGTTACCCTAGTGGATGAGTGTTGTCTCATAGGGGTTTTCAGGGATGAAACCCACAAATATCAAAGTTTACTCAAAAGGGTATGCCTAATATATAATACAAGACATGCTCAATGACAAAGAAAAGGATTTTAACATGTTACTAGCGAAGTGAGTGAATTCACACAAAAGTCCATAGTCATTTACATTAGATTAACTTCAGTCACAATTGAAGCCTTAAAAGTGGGAGGAAGAGTGAGCACATGAAAAACATTTTGGTTTGGCAAAACTTTTATAAATCGAATAATAAGTAATAAAACATGCATGATATTCAATCTTCACTAGTATTTACACTCAGCATATAAATCACTATAAATGATGTATAACACACATATGACATGCACGTATCAAGAGAAAATGTAAATGGAAACTAGGCATCGCACATGACATCAATGAAGAATGATATATATAAAATAAAAGCTTTGCAATCTCAATAAAAGGCTTCGTTCATTAAGGGATGAGAAATGAATGTTTACAGATTATCGCAATTATTGTGACTTTCGAATCACACTCACTTTATGATCGCATATGAGTTTTATGGGGTTGTAATGTAGCTTTGGAGTTGAGGTTATGAAAGAAGGGAATATGTATAGATTCAAAGGTGTTTGGGGGTAAAACATTTGGGATAATGGAAAATGGTGGGAATGTCAAAATTGGAATATAATTAACGCAAAAAGCAATAGATATAAAATAAGAGAGTGGCAAAGCTTATTGAACACTATAAACAATATGGAAATATTTCTCTTTCTTTTGTCTTCTTTTCTTATCATCTTTTTCTTTTGTTTTCTTTTTTGTTTTGTTTTATTTTTAAATTTTTCTTTCTTTCACTTATATATTTTCTCTCAAACTCTTACATATTCTTAATTGCAACCATATAACTACAATATCATTCAATCCTAAGTATTATTCCAAACAAAGGTATAGAATGTAATATGTATGGTTTATAACTCCAATTTGGAATTGGCTATGGGATTGTGGATTGGAAACGAAAGGCTATATTTAGGATCAAAGGGGTTGATGAGGAAAAATATTTAAGGTGTAGTCAAGGTCAATATAGTATAAATAATAAATATGGCCTATGATCCTTTCCTAATATTTACGCAATTCTCAAGTCAAAACAATTTTGAAAATCATGCTCAAGTAACACATTTCAAAATATAAACTCAACTACTGAACGATCAATGAAAGAATAGTGAAATTACCAATGAATTTAACATTTTCAAAGAGGAAAGAGTAATGTATAAACAATCACAAACAAAGAAAAGTACAATGCTCACTTGGCATAAGTATATACAATGCAACGAAAGGTTTTCAATCTATAAAAATCTTAAACAACTCATTTAAATAAGAAACGTGCATATGCTCAGGTGCTTGATGTTTAATTCATGAAATTTTTCATAATATCAATGATTTGAGGACTAAAGTCTAATAACTTCTAAAATTCAGAACATACATCACTGAATTATCTATTGAATCGAGAATTCATTAAAATTTATTATCGAAAACAAAGGCAAAACGCCCAACAAAATAGAAAAAAGAAAGAAAATATTTTTCAAATTTTAATTTTTTAATAAAAAATGAATACTCTGTAAGAACATATGATCAAATCATGAAACTCAAAAGACAATGGGAATAATATCCGATACCCCTAACTATGTTTGCATTGTCCTCAATGCAAATCAAGAACACAACATAAAGAGAAGAAAAGAAAGATATCACCCAAAATGGCACAATCCTCGATAAGTACAGCTCCAAATATTCCATAAAACATGTTAGATACAATCATAACAATAAAGAAAATGAAACTTTAACTAATTACACTAGATTATAATTAAAATAAAAAAATAATATTATTTATAACCTGTAATTTTAACCTTTAACTAACTATACACTAGAAGTTGAAATTTTTGAGGGTCCACCCAAAAAAATATTTGACTTTGATGGGTAATTAGTATACCCTCTTTTAAGTGAATGCCTTCCAAAAAATAGGAATTCTATTTTGAACAGTGGAAGGCATGTATAACGCGTAGAAAATGAACCATCGCCAACTAAAAGGTTTAGGAGGGTGACGGGGGAATTTGGATGCTAAAGGGGACAAGTACAATTGGCATCCAAGAAAAATAAAATTTTATTCCGAAGATTTTTTAAGTGAAATGGGAGGTGGGGCACATGAGAGGGAAGAACCCATCATAGAAAACAATTTAAGCAAAAAGTCCTTGTTAGTAAATGGATTAAAAGTTTCAAAGTTTGAAACCGACTCCTAGGAATCTTGTAGTACTTGTAAAGTTTCAATAATGGTGAACAAAAATAGGGATGAAATAAATTCAATCTCGAGTGATTCATCATCGATTGGAGATTGAACTTCAAATGAGAAAGATTTACTTTTAATGAAATATTCTTCTAAAAAAAATTTAGGTGAAACGCAAGTCTCAGCCTACTCTTTTTTTCTAAGGGAAGAAATAATGTCATTGCAAAGTGCATAAATTTCCAAAGTATCACCATTATTGTTATCCATTACGCTTTGGGCGAAAAGAAGTATGGTTCATTCCAAGTAGGCCTCCTTAACTCTAGAACCTTAGATTCCTCATTTGGTTGAAAACATTCTTCAACTTCAAAAGTAACGAATAAAAAATCATCGTTGGATTTGAATAATGCATCCAACTCTCGTTCCCAGCAATGATTTTCTTCCTGATATATGTTTTCAAGATTTTCATTCTCAAGAATGCGAAAGCCTTCATGCACAGTAATAGGTGCAGGGTTCGAATTCTTCAAAATGAAAAGTTTGAGAACTATTCCAGTATAAACATGAACCGCTATAATTACCAAAATCACTATAAAAAGACATGATGATCAAAGAGTTTGTAGATGGGAAATCTACTAGAGAGGTGTGCGGATGAGAATTCAACGTTTCTTGGTGCTTAAATGTGTAAGTGCATAAACAAGGTTAAAACAAAGAACACAAATATAAAGGAAAATATATTACAAAATAGTAGATCAATTATAATATACAACAAAATAGTCCTCGGTAACGGCGTTATTTGGATCAAGAAAAAAATCAAGCATTTGTGTAGATACCCTTTAATGGAGAAAATATGATCCCAACCGTTGAACTAGTTACTAAACATGAATAAAACTCGGGAGGCAGTGACCATAGTTTACAGGGTGGGATTTATAGTTCCAATAGCGGAGGAATTAAAACTATTGGCGGTCGCGATACGAAGTGTTTAGGCTAATGGTACTACTAGTCAACAACACTCGTTGACTATTTATGCACTGACTGAACTTGCTACAGTTAACTAAAAAATGAAAACTAGTAATTAAATAACAAAAACTAATTATCAAAGAAAATAAAGTAATTAACAAAGATTATAACACAAAAAAAAGAGCTTATATAGATGGAGAAGAAGATAAATAATACACTCACAAGCAAAAAGGGATAAACCTTATGAGAGAAGGTAGAGCTCCCATACTAAACAAAATCTAATCTAAAATAAAATATTTGATCCCCATTTAATGAATGAGATGAAAATTTGTTTAAACAAAACCTTAGTGGCAAACTTGTAAATCAAAAGATCAAAATCTGTAGGGGCCGAATCAATTTTGGTCAAGGGTAGAATCGATTTTTTTCTAGGGGAAATTTGGTTATGCTAAGTTTCAAATAGATTCTTCCTCAAACCCAAATCAATTCTTGTCTGACCCGAATTGATTCCCCCATATTCTCGAATTGATTCTCCCATTTAGGCCTGGATTCTTTTTCTTAGATCAATATACGATAAATGTTGTAGCTTCTTAATTATAGATAAAAATTAGGCACGATCGGAGGCTAACGAAGCTAGATCAGAGGGCTACACGTCCATAAAGAATTTAGACCAGAAACCCAAATGATGAAATGACTAAAATTCCCTTGAGTTCACGCTTTATAATAGAATTTTTTTGGCATGCGATCAAACTTCACGCTTAGCACTTTAATACCTACAAAAACTCAATTATACCTTGTAAAACACATAAACATATATAAAAGAGGTTGTCTGGTTAGCAAGCATAGAAAAAGGTATTAAGAAACCTGAGGTGGCTAAAATGTATAATTATAAAAGGTAAATAAATGCAATATTCGAAATGAATCAAAGGTCCACACAACTGATGAACATCGTCCAAATTTATTTGCATGTCATATAATACCAGATGAATAAAGAAATTAAGTTTGGAATCATAAAATATAAAGATATGCATGAGTGAATTATTAAGTGCAAATCAACCAACTCGGATAACCCTTTGAGGAAATACAAAATTGACGATAATTTTAAAGATCGACATTGGTTGATTCGTATCTTGGGAACGGCTATATAATAAGAGGGGGTTAAAAGTCTCAAACTACACAAATATCAACTATTAAGAAAAACTAGTATGCAAACCCCACGATGCGGGGTCTTTTTTTTAACAAAATTATTAAAATATACACTAAAAATATATAAGGAAAAATGTTTTTGAAATTTTAAAATAAAAAAATTTACTCAATTATAGAGTATAAAATAGATCGAAATCGTCTTTACATTTGTCCCGCATATGAAAAAGGTTGTTAGGAGAATATAAGAAACCAAAATGAAAAGAGTAAAATTGAAGCTATATTAGAAACATAAAATAAAGAAAGTGAAAGTTATCCAGAAAATACACTGTTCAACCATTTCAACAAACATCGTAATATAATGACAGTCATATATCTATAATCAACAATTAACTCGCAAGTTTCGCACGCAAATACATGTGTGTGTGTGTGTGTGTGTGTGTGTGTGTGTGAGAGAGAGAGAGAGAGAGAGAGAGAGAGAGAGAACCCAGAGCGCAAAAATATTTTTTATTAAAAATTTTCAGCTGAATCAAAATGAAATACATACCCTTTTACAACCACAGATTGGATAATGAACCATTCATTGTCCAACCAATGGAAAAAGTGTCTTTGGAATATTCAATGACAAAATGGCCGAAACCGAGTTCCTGAATAACAAAATCGACTTTGAAGCATAATTTTAGATAAAAAAAAATCATGATTTAGGTTACTTTAGATCATTGTATACAAATAAAAATAGGATTGTAGACTAATGTACATTGAAGAATATGTAGAGCTTTTGGAAGGTGCATCTAAACTTGTAAACGAAAAAAATTTACACACATAATTACACAACCTAGAAATGATAAAATGCATATTACAACCATAAATCAAATCCTTTTGAGAGCAGTCATAAATAAGTTTCACTTATATATCATCTTGTATATACACCTAAAAAATTTATTGATTCAATTGCTCAAAAATTTGTTCGTTCTATAAATATATAAATAAAGATTGTGGAAATCTCTAAATAGATATGCTCCATACCTGAAATTAGGGGTGGCCATAGGCCCGAGGCCCGCCAAGCCCGCCCAGCCCGCCCAATAAAAAAATAGGGCTTGGATAAGGTGAATAGGCCCGCAAAGCGGGCTTGGCAAAATTTTATAGGCCCGATTTTTTTTCGGGCGGGCTTGGGCATGACTTCTTAAGCCCGATGAGGCCCGGCCCGGCCCGAGGCCCGAAAAAAAATATATATATATATATATATATATATATATATATGGGGGGGGGGGAAACTTTTATTAATATAAAAATCTATACCAAGTCTTTTCATGTAGAGTGAGAAACTTTATATATGGACTTTGTAATATATGGAGTTTAAAACAGATTTTTAATTTAAAAAATTAGTCTTTAAATAAAAAAATATGTATTTTAATTTTTAAAAAAATCTTTTAATTAATATAATAAGGCCCGATCGGGGGGCCTGGGTAAAGAGCTTTCAAATTTGGGTGGGCTTGGAATTACATAATAAGGCCCGATCTGAGCCCGAGTGAACTTGGAATAGCACTTAATTATTCAAGTCCGGCCCACGGCCACCCCTACCTGAAATTAAAAATTGTTGAAGGAATCAAAGGGAGAAAAAAGAGAAAAAGTGGAGAATATGGTTTGGGTGTTGAGGTTGAGTGATGAAACGTTAATATGGAAAGATGAAAGGTTAATGAGTAAAGGCCAGGATAATAAAAGGTTAAAGAGGGAACAACATAATCATGTGATGAATAGAGAAATAAACAGATGGTTCTACAACTTTATTAATGGGAGGAAGATGGAGGGAACACTTAAGTTTTTTATGGATCCTTGCTCGCTATTGTCATCCTTCAAAGGCACTGTGGAATAGCAACAAATCTTTCAGCTTCTAATTTTTCTACCAAGTAGAAGACGAAGTAGGAATGGAAAGGAGGGATTACTTTGGGCACTGAAAAAGCTGCCAAAGCATTGAGGACTCGAGGGTGAACTTACGTATGGAGTATTATGTCAATCTTGGCTTTTGGCTTTCCAAGATAACACGGATAATTAAACCATTTATAAAGTGTACATGTGTTGTCGCGTGATCACGAAAAATTTCGATGATGTGTTTCGCTGTCAGTTTTAGTTATCTATATTATAGTTTTAATATAATAGTATTAATGATTTTAATATCATTTAATGAACTTAAGTCACCAAATTACCTATCTATATCTATCTATTATTTTTTACAATACGTAGGCCAACATTAAATTTTAAAACCCATTTAAACTATAACGTGACAATTTTAAAACCCGCTATTTTCTTTTCTCCCTCTCTCTCTCATGGACCTCTCCATTTTCCATATAAGCCATTATCTCTATTCCATTCTTTCGTTTTCCTCTTATGTTATTATTCATTTAGGGTCCGTTTGATAGTATTATTTGTCATGATAAATGACAAATAAGTTGGCAAATATGACATTTGCCTACAATTTGGTGTGTTTGATAGCAAAATTTGCCTAGAAGCTATTTGCTAATGTACAACACCTCTTATGCATAACATGTTGACAAATTTTGCTTTATTATATGGGTGAGAAATATTTGCCAACAAATTTGCTAACTTCTTAAACACTTTTAATATTTTAAAAACAATTTAAAAACTACTTTAAATAATTAAAAAAAAACTGTTATGAATATTTTAAAAATTATTATGAATATTTTAAAAATTGTTTTAAATAGTTAAAAAAAACTGTTTTAAATTAAAATCTGTTTAAAAACTATTTTTTCGTAAAAACCGTTTTAATGTAAAAAACTGTTTTAATGTAAAAATTGTTTTAATGTAAAAAATTAAAAATTGTTTTGATGTGAAAACTGTTTTAATATAAAAAATTATTTTAATGTAAAAACTGTTTTAATGTAAAAAATTATTTTAATGTAAAAACTGTTTTTTCGTAAAAACTGTTTTAATGTAAAAAATTGTTTTAATGTAAAAATTGTTTTAATGTAAAAAATTTAAAAATGTTTTAATGTAAAAACTGTTTTAATGCAAAAAATTATTTTAATATAAAAACTGTTTTAATGTAAAAAAAATTAAAAACTGTTTTAACGTAAAAACTGTTTTAATGTAAAAATTATAAATAGTTTTAATGTAAAAACTGTTTTTAGTAAGTAATTTTGGCGTAAAAAACTTTTTTTTTTATATATATAGTTTGTTACTTTTTTAATAAATAAAAACGGGAAGTAAAAAAGAAAAGAAAAAACTGTCTTTTATATTAAATAAGACTTGGGACGAAAATTAAAAAAAAAACATATTTTTTATTATTATATATGTTAATATGGACGAAAAATGTGTTATTAAAATATTGGACTAAAAAACTTGTTTTACCTTATTTGGTATTTGATAGTCTAATATGAAAAAAAAATATTTGTATAAATAAAATTTGCTTAGGCAAAATTTATCTTTGACAAATTTATCTTTGACAAATTTTATCATGCCAATACTTTTACCCAATATATATAGCATATATTAGGGATTATCTGCCCAACCACTACCACCCTTTCATCTCTCTTTCTTTCATAATGCCCCTTATCAACTTTTTCTATCATAAATCCCACAACCGATTGGACTTCTGTCTCTCTCTCTCCTCCTTTAATTAATACCAACAGTTGAGTATATTCCCAATGAAACTGTGGTTTTCAAAATAAAACCCACCAAAGCATGGAAATCAAAGAGTGAGAGAAAATGTAGGTGGCGATCACTCCAAAACTCCTCAAGAACAGCAAACAACTAACTAATTCTTCTCTTTAATAATAGAACAAACCAAGATAATTTGATTGAGTGCACCAAATTCTCACACTGCTTAGCCATTTGGGCCGAAAGTGCGTATCAAATCAAAGGTTCGAGCTTTGAAGAATTTACATCTCACTCCCCCTCCATTTAACGACGTCGTCACAATCTCTCTTCATCACTATGCCTTTGCCTTTGCCTTTGCCTTTGCCTTCTCATTCAATCTAGCTCTATTAAAAGTCGAACGAAGCTTCTTCATCTGGCTTCAGTTTGGAAGGCCTCAATGATGTACATGATTTTGTATGGGTCAGTGTTAAAAAAAACTTTAGTATTCGGGTTCACTGGCAGGGCATTTTCAGGTAGGGCAAAGGCAACTGAATCAATAGTTCTCTTGATTAGAGAAAATTGTTGAATGTGAGCCAAAAATATTAATACCATCAGATTCACATCTTTTCTCACTGTCACCTCTTCATATTGATGTGGAACTACGCGTGGATGATAGATATTTCATTCACAATCAAGATTTCTTCTGGTAACACAACACTTTTTTTTTGTAGTCAAAGCAATGTAACTCTATATTTATTAATTACACTTGACAGTTAAATAATTCGATTTATGGTAACACAACACTTCTTTTTATGGTTTTACTTAGACTAAAACAATCAAACTTTTCTTTGATTTTTTTTTTTCAGATGGTGGGTTGGTGTAGGTAAGAGATTTCAAAATTGTTTTTATATAAATAAATAAAAAATTGATTATAAAAACATTTTAATGTTGTATTTATAGAAAAAAACTTTAGGCTTTTATTTATAAATGATATAAAGTTTTTTAAACTAAAAACAAATAAACATATGTGTAATTTTTTTATATAAAATTCGTACAATTTTTTTGAAGTTTTTATTTATAAAAAAATAGTTTTTAAATTTAAAAAGTTTTCCAAATTTCCAAATTATTTTTAATATAAATAAAAAAGTATTGGATTATAAAAATATTTTTAACGTTTTATTTATAGAAAAAACTTTAAGTTTGTATCTATAAATTCATTAATGTCGATTGAAAGAATTATAGTGTAAATTCATTGTCTCTACATTCGGCAGGCTCTTGCCGACTCTAACTCGCATCACATAACACCTACAAAGTCTTAATATACTTATAATATATGATAGTGGTAATAATTGTTAATTCTCCCTCTGAATTTTTCTGTTAAGAGGTATATTTAGTCAGCTCTTATAGTTTTAGAAGGCACCATAACCATTTGATAAAATAACTCACATATAACTAGTTACCTTTTATAGTATTTTTTAAATCCCAAATCATAAACATATCATTTATGGTATTTTTATACTATTTTTTATCATTCATATATGGTTTACCAATCTTACAGTATTAACCGTTAACAATCTTAAAGTATTGACCAATAACAATTTAGTGTTGTAGAACAATTGCTTATATTCCATAGGATTGTGATAAATAAGTAGCACACAAGGCAACCATTTAACAACCCCCCATGAACTCTAAATCTAATTCATGGTGATTGTAATTGGCAACACTCACCATATCCAATAAGTATCACCAGCATGAAGAAAATAAATAGATTAATAACTCACATCTTCTTCCCATATATATGTTAGTATGATTTAAGTCTTTGTCTATGTCTCCTGTTTGTTTTCTAATTTGTTTTCCATTAAGGCCACCATGTAGCTCTCGAGTTTCTGCAGATTCAATAATCTAGATCCAATTATTTCGATTGGGTTACCTTAAATGGATTTAGATACACTTAATAAAAATGAAAATAAAATATTTTTATGCGATGCGGTTTTCACTTGAGGTAGAGCATGCACCTCCGCGAATTTTGAGATGATGGAAGACCCTCTCATGCGACTAATTAGGTTTCTCACCAAGAACGAAGATCCAATTAGTGATTTTGTTTTAGCACAAAATAATCGGAGGTGCATGAGAGGTTAACCGATAACCGCGAATTTTGGTTATCGGTAGTGTTGGGCTCAAACATGGTGGTCGGGATAATGTTAAAGGTTCTGGTAGAGGTTAAGATTTTGGTTTCTTTCAAGATTCTGTAGATTTATGGTTACTATATATTTTCACATATATACCGATTGTTTACATGTATGCACCATATGTTATTGTATTACTTCCAAGTGGTTTGGTGGCCCTCGGTTGGTTATCGGTAGTGTCGAAGTTGTCCCCTATCGATAAATTAGGAGTTGGTGAGGAGGAGAGGCTCAGCTAATGAGTTGTTTTTTGCTAAATCAACGACTGGATATGCATAGTAAAAAGATACAGCAAGTCTGCATCATTTTAAACCACCGATACTATAAGTTTGCATCTTTATAAAAAGTTCGAGATAATATACTATAGTTCCTGATATATTTGGTTTTGGAAGAAAGAATATAAGTTGTAAATTTATATTGCACATGTGGTGTTTGACAAAATGGCTCCAATGAGTTTAAAATAAGATTTTGAATAGTAAACTTTATTTAGATATCTTTTATGATGTTGAAATAACGTAATTATTTCATAATGCTATTTTTGAAAGATTTGTAGTTGCTCCAATTTAAGGTGTGTAGTGATATATGTAGGGTTTGTTGATGTTGTTACTCCATAAATTAAGTACAAAAAAAAGCATAGATGGTTGATAAATTGAAAATATTAAAACGGTTATTTTTCTATTATTTTATTTTTTTAGTTTGATCTTTAATATGTGAAAGTCATTACGCTAAACTATAGTAAAGGTTCATACTCGTAGAATTTTTATATGCAGAAATTTTTATTTTTAAATTGTGATTATTCTAATACTTATTTGTTGGTTGTTTTGTTGAAGCCTATGAAAATATTACGTTAAAATTAGGATGATATATGTGTAGTTTTCCACATTTATGTATCAAAATAAGGTTGAAATACTATTTGCGCCCGTTCATCGCGTGGGTTACATGCTAGTATACTATAATTTATTTAGTTTGGCATCATTAATTACTTACTATTAACGAGACTCGTTGGATTACCTTGGCCCAATCAGTTCTTAGTTCGCTTAGCTCAAAGATTGTCTTAAACCAATAAGAGAAATCCAACCCTTGGCATGAGTCAACCCAGCACAGTACCAATAATCACCAAAACATAATTGATGAACCTTGGTAGGATTTATGGATAATCAGCCCAGCTTTGAAATGTCAATTTCAATTTGAATAATTGTTGGTAACTATCAAGATAAAGGTTGTAAATGTAATATCTTAGAAATATTTTGAACAAATAAAATATAAGATCAAATGAGGAAAGAGAAAGGTCTGGTATGATAATTAGGTCAATAAGATGGTCCGACTTTTTCTCCAAAGACTCAATAGTCTCTCAGTTTATCACTCATCCTCATTTCCTCAAAATCTAGCCTCCGTATTTTCATCACACTATAACACTGACAATGAGATGAAGATGATTAATATACCACCTCATTACCTTTTGTGTAACATCACTTATGGTCATAACGTAGGGAGACAAAGATGATTAATCCATCTGATAATCTGCACATTGGCGCTTTCAGAAACCAACGTGGCTCATCATAGGCAAACTAGGTTGATTACCCTCAACCATTTCAACCTCCGATCTCCATAATTTTTAAGAGCCAAATGCGACTTTGTGTAATAGATGTAATCCTACGTGATTAAGGACAACATAAACCATGAATAATTCTTATATAATAGGATTTTATTTTTTATGTAATCACTACTTTAATTGACTAAAAAATAAATGATGAACACACCTTTATCCATTGATATTAAATTTAATTGTTGTTCTTGAATAAGCCTTCTTGATAGCTCCAGAATTTTCAGGAATATAGGTGGTTTTTGAAATTTCAAAATTTTCTCTCCCTAGCCCAATATGGTGGTGAATAGGTCATTATATATAGGGTAGAAAAGGACCCGAAATTCCCCTTTAAATTCATTAATAACTACTCTCCACAAAAGTAGATCCAAGGGAATGTTTAGCACGTGTAATAAAGAACAAGTCTTTAAGTATATCTAAAGACTAGATTCAATTAATTCAAATCTTCCACCTTATGTGGGCCAAACTTAAAAGGATCATTCATTTAATTAATTCACAATTACGAAATTTGGCCTAATTTTGTAATTAGCAATAATTACATTAAATAAATCCAAAAGTCTCCCACTTGGTCCTAATATGGTTATACGTAATGATTTGATTAAACATAAGCTATGCAAGTATCTTAGGAACAATCATCAAATACCTTAACTAAATACTTCATTAGTGCGAATCACGGTATTTCCATACTAATTCAAGAGCATGGATCATTCCATGTATCACACCAATAATGTCATACGTAATAAGGTCTATAATGTGAATTGTCACAATGGTCTCGTAATATCTTTATAAAATACTATTTATATCACAATTATTCATTCGCATGCATGTATACAATAAAGATATAAATATAAAATTCGAAAACACTTTAGTGATATCATATTCTATTATAAAAAATAAGCTCTAGCAATCCACAATATTATAATTTTATTGGATACACTTAAGACTCATACCTTAAGAATGCTTCGTTAATGTCTGTTGTGATAGCCATTTATATGGATTTGATATGTTATACTTATACTAATGTGTTCAAGTGACAATCTTTTTTTTTTCAGAATTTCTTATTCAATTAAAAGTTATTTACATTCAATGTGCTTAGTTACTCTTAGAATATCTAACATTTCTTCATTAAAAAGATTGCAGTGACATTATCATAATATTTCAACGTCTTGATAATAGTGTCAATAATTTCAAGTCCCGAAATAAAGCGACATTGCCATAATACACAAGTTATAGCGTCAAAGCATGCTACAAACTCAGTTTTCACAATAGTTAATGAGTGGGTTGTGTTACGCTCCTTCATTATAATGGTCGTTAAACCAAAGCAAACATACTTAAGTAAGAGTGGACTTTATATTATCCATCCAACTAGTAAATTTGAGTCATAATAACCGTTAATATTTAAATCAATAGATATCCTAAATTTGAGCACATAGTCTTTTAAATATCTCATTACTTCATGTATACTCTTAAAACCCACATAAAATAATTTGGTTTTTGTACTTTCTAAATCCATGATTGTATATAGAGAAAATATATAAATTTACTCCCACTGATCTTAAGGTCTATACAATGATTAAAAACATAATGGTATTGTTTCTTAAAATATGGCATGCGAGAAATGTATGTTTCTACAATGATCTCTTATACATATACACATGGTTTATTAAACTCCAAAAAGTAGTTTTCACATCCACTTATTATAACTCTCAATTATAATGAGTTATTAATGTCATAAGAATTCCATGTCCTTAAATATAATTGAGAAGTTTAATTTTTAACCTTTTTCTCATTAATGGTGAAATGTTTTACTAAAATTTAGATTCATATCATTTAATTACCGTAAGCATCACGTTTGGTCTTGATGACCCAATCATATCTTATTTTAGTGCATCAATTATGTAATTCAATGAGATCCTGAAAATAGTTATAGTCTATTAGTTTCTGTTCTTGTGATTTGTGAAAATAAAACCAAATCACTGTATATCCCTATGCCAAATTCATCTTCATATTGATAACCCCATAATCATTTAGGATAGTAGACTCCTTTAAGATCTTCTTAATACTATTCCTTGTGATTTTATTTACATATCTCTCACGGTGATAATACTGTAATACCTCGCACTTTTAAAGGTATTTAAATTACACTGTGAATTTAATTTGGTAATTTGAGGAATTATTATGAATAGTAATTCTGGGATTAATGACTCAAATTAAATAAATTCAATATTATAAAGTGAATAGTAAATATAAGTTTTCGAGTGACAGATTAATATTTATGTGGATTATATTTCGAGACTAAGTATATGAGTAGATTATTTTTATTTCATGTCGCAGTTGGGTAAAGCGACAAAGGAAAATATTTTAAATTGGAAAACACGCGTATTGAACGTGTTGGGTCAAAATAGCGAATTTTAGTTAGGTGACTCGGATGGAGATTTTGACTCCGTCATTGGGTTCGGTATTGCCGAGATAGTCAAAATATAGTACTCGGGGGTAGTATTTGAGTTCCGGGCATTTTTGGACTAGTAGGGACTCGTAAATGAGTACACGAGTCAATTAACAATTGGGTATATACCCAATTTCGGATTTAAAGAGGTGGAAGCCCTCATTTCTCCCAAATATCATACCTAAGAGAGAGAGAGAGATAAGAGAGAAACAAGAGAAGAAAGAAGAAGAAAGAAAAGAGAAGAAAAGAAGAGATTTTCGGCCAAAATTCGCGGGATTCAACTTGTGGTCGTCGGATTTAATCCACGAGGCAAGTGTTTAACTTGCTTTATGATTTAGTGTGTTAATTTCTCATATGGTAGTTGGTATAAAATTAAAGATTTTTTATTTGAAATTTCGTGGATCAAACTGGTTTTCGAAAGATTAAAACGGATATAACTCGATTTATACCCAATTTGAGAAACTTAAAATTAATTGAAATTAATTGTTGGATTTGGGTTCTAGGATGATTAGAACCCTTTGAATGTGTGTATTTATGGTTGTTTAAGGTTGAATGATGATGAGAGAGGAGATAAAAATCTTGGAGGTGTTTTAATGGAGGTTTGGATTTTTGGAGAAGAAGGTGAATAGTGATTAGCGTCACTTCTGGACTGTTTCGGATAGGAAGACAGTCGATTCAACTTTCAGTTAAAACACAAAAGTTGTATATCTTTTCGATATGTCGCGCGGACACCGACCCCGTATTTTTCTGATTTTTCTTCGAATTGTTATGATTTTTATAAGATGACAGTTCCGGGCTGAAATCGCCAACTCGGAAATGCACTCGAAAATTGAAAAAATAAAAGGATAAATTATTTGGAGATAAATATTTGGGGTTCCTAAAAATAGTGTCGGGACTTCTAAATATTTTTTTTAGTAAGGCGTGATTTTGGATTAGTTGAAAGTAAAATCCAAGATTTACCCAAATAGGGGTGTTCGTGAGGAATAATACTTAAAGAGATATTTAGGTGTGACTTGAATATTAAATAAGGAAATAGGTATTGGGGTATTTTAATTGTGTGACGGCTTATATTATTACGAATGAGAATATTCGAGGCTATTGGCTATCTCTATAAGAGTTTGGAGATTATAGCCATAAAAGATTGAGAAGAGATAAATAATATATATCGATGTTGTTGATATAATCATTGAAAATTGAAAATTGATAAATTGATAAAATTGATAAATGTGTAGGATATCCAAGATATAAATATACGATGTATGGGATGTATTGTATGGGCTATGAGTATGCCCTTATATTATATATGTGTAAAAATCATGCCCGCGCTACTTGCTATCATGGAGGTTACCGCGCCGGGATAGTCTTATCTCGATGGGACCTTTATGGGGGATATCGACTTGTACCCTAGAAGATAGGACTCCTTGGTACAGGCTATATGATTGATAGTCAGACGTTCCTAAGAGATGTGAGGG
This sequence comes from Sambucus nigra, assembly GCA_949130495.1. Taxonomy (NCBI): domain Eukaryota; kingdom Viridiplantae; phylum Streptophyta; class Magnoliopsida; order Dipsacales; family Adoxaceae; genus Sambucus; species Sambucus nigra. The sequence continues at coordinate 396,247,732 of OX422219.1, read as the reverse complement.
TACGTGCTGACCTCTTAGTGACTTGGAACTATACTTCGCCTCCATTTGTATGTGTTTTGTGTTAATACAGTTCCAGAGTGATTCCAAACTAGTATTTCCCTTAGTTTGTGTGATACGGGAACTTGATAGTAGAGTATGCCAGCACCATAGATCTTATGTGGGGTGCCGTTAGTATATATATATTATATGTGTGACTAATATATATACCTATATTTATATGGGAACTTTCTACCGTGCGTATAAGTAGATAAGTAAGGAATAAATGCTTCAACTTTATAACGATACAAGGGATTTCTTAACCAGGGTGCAAAAGTGCGATATATTGTTATATAAATTTATGTGTATGCATAAAGAGAATAATGTGCGTATACCGAAATCTTGTTTGGTGTCCTATATGGATAACTAATATACTTGTTGCGAAAATTATATTGTATATATATGAGATGAGATATCATATAACCTAACCCTGTATAAAAAGGAGAAGAATGAATAAAGTGATATACTCCTTCCGGTAGATTTATATCCGGATTTATATGAATATGGATCATAGGTTCTAATGAGAACTATCAATAAATACGGGATGGTATAAATATGTTATGTACTGAAGGCCTAATGGATCCCTATGATCAACATTGTCACGTAGTAGTGTATCGGGGGGTTCCTTGTTTGGATTTAGCTTCGCGAGACACCCCACGCACGAACGTAACGTAATGTTGGGAATGGGGAGAAGTTTAGTCCTTAAACCCGAATTGATGAGGTTTATTCGAAGATGGGTAATTGCATTAGTTAGGAAGGGTAGCTTAACTAGGTTATTTAAAATGTTATACGCTAGTTATGCATTGTTAGAAGAGGGATGAGGTGTATCTCATGTGAGAGCGATACTAGTTTAAATATGAGAAATAACATATTTTAAAATATGAATTTTAAGCACTTGCTAAAATGTTTTCAAAAATCGGGCTCTGACCCGTTTATCTATTTTCCCTCTTGCTATATCTATATATATATATAGGTGTCCAGACACAAGGACGCCTGGATGATGATTCTTTCGAGTCAGACGTTTGCTGCAGCAGCTGTGGATGCAAGCAGGTTTATATTAGATGCTTCCATAATTGAGATCTAGATAGGAGGTATTGTAGAAACATTCGGGCTTAAGGCCTAACTGTACTCATTTATTCTTTTATCGCCTTTTAGTGCGGCATTCGATTTGGTTGTATTATTGTACCGAGTGTTCGGTTATTTTATTTTATTTCATTTCAGCTGGTGCATGTAAACTGTTGTAATTGTTTTATTTGAATGGTTTGGTTAAAAAGATTTGTTAATTTGAAATTTTGACGCCGGCCTAATAGGATATTAGTAATTAAATTGGTTTTCGACGGTAATGCTAAGAATGAACCATATGAGACTCTTATTTTAATGTTATATAGGAGTGATCGCCCTGTATTTTATTAGGCGGGGTGTCACATGTGGTATCAGAGCATCAGGTTCTAGTGTCCTTAAGAATCTGTGCAGACGTACTACGCTTACAGCGTTGCTTTTGATTTGATATAGAGCCTTATGATTAGGATTGTTGATATCTTCTTGTGAGATTTCGTTCTCCTGCTATTATGTAAGATTATAGTAAATCTTTTGCGTGCTCGTTCGGGATTCGTCTGCTGATCGACGAAGGGAGACCATGGAAGTCCGTTGTGAGGGCAGCTAGAGGCGGGGCTTAGTTAGAGCTATAAGTTGATGTTGGAAATGAGGACCGCGGTAATGGTCAAATTTTCCTTGTGGCATTGTCTTGGATTGCTGCAATGACTACTATAGAATAGTAATTATAATTATATATGCACCGCTATAGTAGAGAATGGTGCTAAACTTTAATTACCTAGTGAAGTTAGATGGGGAAAAATCTTAAGAGGTCTTTGATGAGGACCGTGCGTTGAAGTTGAGCTAGGTGGAAATAGTGTAATTTCACTTCTAGGAAGTTGAAGGCTCAGAAGATTTGGCTTAGAGTTGGGTATGGAAATACCCATATGTGAAAATTTGAGGAATTTTTTTTCACTTGTTGGAGCAATGTGAAATTGTGGGAACGAAGGTCATCATATTTAGAGGAGCATGATATTTTGCTCATAAATTAAGCTTACAGATGGTTTTAAACTGCAAATTCCCTTGATTTAGAAAGAATAAACTGAATGCAGTTTCTAGGTTATTCACATAAGAATCGGTCAGAGGCCGACGATGAATAAAGTGTGACATGGTTAAGTGAACGTAGTACCAGAGTAAGGTAGGTACAATGGAGACAGAGGCTTATCCAATGGAATGATAGACTCACTAGTAATTGGACTTATGTAGAGTGAGTTATAGTTGTTTTAGTGCAAGATGTGAAATCTGTAATAATAAAAATTAATGTTGTGAGGCTTCGTGATTTTTAAGAGTCTAATGGGATAAAGACTCTTGGGATTTGAATTGGAATGTCAGATGTAATTGGGATACGAGCTAGTTGTGATAAGCTTAATATTTATTTATATTATAAGTAAGTGAATACTTATGGGATTAAATCGAATATGTATATTTGGGAAATATGGGCTAATGTTACGAGAGATATACACGATTAGTCGAATTGTACTGTATATATATACTAGCATATTGAGACATATATATATATATATGATATGTTTAAATATATATGTATGTGATTGGTATATTTGTATGAAACATACCCCTCGAGTGCTATCATGGGAAGTTATGCATTTTGGGTGAGGCCCCTGGCTTGAAGAGCAGGGAGCGTATAGTCCCCAGGTCACAGTGTCCATTTTATATTGTGTGATTTTTATCAGGAATGAGACGTGATGGATATGTTTCGTTCTCATTTCCTCGGAGGAACTATGATTTCTTCCCATTCATTGTGATTTGATTTTTACCAAGTCAGTGTGATAGTCCGACTGCTGGTACCCAGGATGATGTGTGAGTAATTCCCTGGAAGATGATAGCGTTGAGAGACTACATCCATTGAGTTATAGCTCTGAAGGATGGTTATTATACTTATATAGTGTGTAATATATAAGTATGGATATACTTTATGTGTATAGTATAATGTATATATATTTATATAAGATGTGAAATATATATATATATATATATATATATATATATATATACACGGATATACTAAAGAATGGAATGCAAGATAAATTCTGGATGAGCCCGTCTTTATCATATGCTTAGATGGAACTTTGATGAGGACCTGTTTCATTACCATGATTTTAGTGCATGGAGACCTTATAGATATAATTGAAGGTATGCATGATTTATTGTTGAGCTGTGAGTTTAAGCTCATTGTTGAGCTGTGAGGACTTAGCAATGATTGTTGGGGGGTTTTAAGATGGAACTGGGAGCTTAATGGATGTTCTAGCTTGGATGCTTAATAGAGCATACTTTTAGAGGTGGGGAAAGCTCCTTGAGGCCACCTTAGGAGGTTGAAGGTTTTCATCTTCTATGAAATTGCATGCCTACCATTATTGAACTCCATTTGAGGTGGAAATTATTCTACTCTTATATTTATAACTCTATTTTAGCATTTGTCTTGTCGTAGAAATTGAGAGTATAATGGATATGAGATATAAGATTGATATCCTTATAAAATATAAGAAAGTGGGTTTTCAAGGAAAAATTAGTGATAAATAAAAAATTTGGAAAAATGTCATTTGGTTGAGAATAAATAAAGAAGTTATATTTCAAAGCTTCTTGAAATAAAGGTTGGAATTTTTATGAAAATGGTGAATTTTCTAGAACGATTGATGTTAGAAATTATGTGAACTAAAATGTTTGAAAATAATTATTTAATTGGTAAAGATTGGTGAAATAATATTTTTTGAAGTTTCTTGCAAAAAATGAAGATTTTATGAAAAATGGGCTTTTTGTAAGTTTGAAGAAATTAGATATCCTTTATGCCTAAAAATTATATTTTTGCAAGCATGATGAATTAATGGAATGAAAAATATGTTTAAACAAGTTAGTAGGATTTTAAGGGTTAAAATCCATCTTCTCATGCATGTAAACTTGTAGTAAATAGGCACTAAGTGTATGAGCAAGTTTAAAGAAGAATTAGTTGGGTTTAAACATGGAATGATAAAAAGAGAAAATTTTATTTTTCAAGTTTGTGAAACAAGGGTTAATAATATAATAAAAATATAGCATAAGACTACATGTAAAATGAAAGAAATGATACTTTCTTATAAAAGTAGTCTTAAGTGTAAATGGATTTTCTTGAATAAAGAAAGTAAAGAAATGTGTGGTTTGGGAAAATTGTTGATAATGGTATTCATTAAGTGTTAATAGGTAAACATGTAAAAGTTGGTGCGTATAACTTAGTGGTGTTGTAAAAGATTAACACTTATGAAATTGAATGGAATTAAAGAGGTAAAGGCGTTTTCTATTAAGAAGAATATACTTCAAAGTAAAAAGGGTGCTAATGTGTTAAAGCACTTAAAAGGTTAGTGTGGATGACCTAATAGTGTTTTGGGAAATTAACACTTGTGGAAATGGTGTAAAATATGATCTTGAAAATAAATGGATAAAATGGTAATTTTACTTAAAGTGGAACATTTTTATGAAATAAAAATATTGGAAAGGTGTTACACAAAATGGTCCTAACTGAGGAATAAAAAAAGGTTAACGTATAAAGGATATGAAATGGTAAAATTTCAAAGTGTAACACAAGTTGGGGTGTAACACCGGGTTTTGGTTTCGATCGAAAAAAATGGAAAATTGGGTAATGTGGACAATTGTAAAATGTTAAAACACGTTAAAATTAACTCGGATGACACCGGGATAAGTAATAAGGACCGGATCCCTATCTTTAAAATATTAAAACCACTGGCCAGAGCATATGGTGCACATAGCCAGTGGTGTAGAGCCCAGTAAAGTATGTAATATTACAAGATTCATAGAAAAGATAAAACAAATATGGAACATATCAAGAAATGGGTTTTGTGGTGAAATGTGCTAATTCAACCTCAATTGAATGAAGTAATAAATTTTTAGGTAAAGGTTACAAAGGCCAATTAAATTTGTAATTGATTAACGTCTTTAAATTAAGAAAAAAGGTAATGTAAGTGGGTAAATGCGTGATTAAGCAACCAAAGTGGTTAAGCCCATAATTCACACAAGAATGTGTTGTAAAAAGGTTTTAAAGATTAAATAAGTATTTTCTAACACGGTGTTCGCGTGTATTGAAAGGGTGAGTTTCAACGAAAATATTAAAGTGTGTTGGATAAAATAAAAAGGGTGATTTCGATAAAGAAATCTTTCAAGTAAGCCAAATGTAGTGGTTTCAAGTGTTGAACTTGGTGTGTTAAATAAAGTGAGAAATACTGAAATGAGTAAAAAGGAAGTCTTTATAAGATTAAGGTAAAGTAATCTGGATAAATAAGGTTTTCGAAAAAAAAAAACGTTTCATGCAGTAAGAATAAGCACATGTATGTATATATATGTATACAATGTAGTTGTATGTGCACGTAAGCAAAACATGTTTAGTCTCTTTTCTTCCGTTCAATTTTATACTTCATTTGTATATTTCCCATCTAACATAGGCTCACACGCTCATTTTGTTATAGCAGGTTCGGAGCAGTTTCAAGAACCCTAATTTTTCATGTAACTTCCATTCTTCTAATTCTTTTCCAGATTTCTTGCACCTAAATCCATAAAATTTCGTGATTAATCCTCTACATACGATTGAGATGTCCAGAATATATCTATTTCCTCTAAAACATGTGATTAAGATTCTCTAAGTTATCAAATTCTTCCATGAAACATGTTTTTAACAATCCTAATCTAACATGGGTGAAACATTAACTAAAAATAAAGCAAGATAGATACTTTCCTGGAATTCAAGGGTATGATTTTTTGATGAAAAAGATATGATTGCTTTCTTCGTCATGCGATCTACGTTTTGGTGGTGGTGGCGGTGCAATCGAATGAGTTCTTGGCCTTGGATTTCTTGGAAAGCTTCCTACCTTCCTCTCTAACGGTCGTTCCTATGTTCTGTGATTGATAACCCTAAAAACCTAACTCTAATGGTTGATATAACTTAGGGAATTTCATGGGTTTAATTACCCCAAAATACAAAATGTCTATAATACTCTCCCAGGATGTCAATTAGGCCTAAAAATGCCCCGAGGCCTAAACTAAACCCCCGGGTACACTTTTCTAACTATATCGACCCTTCCGGACACTTTGGCTCACTCAAAAGCACCATATGGGAGGCTTATAATTTATTCACTTTTATAATAATAATTTAGTCCCAACACGACACAGGCGCATCCCGACTTAAATTTTCATAATTACCATTTTATTCACTCGTGACAATTTTAATAAAAACAATCTTATATATTACTTTACTTATCTAGTAATATTCAATAATTTCCCAATAATTACTAACTCTCGTCACACTAGTAAATATTAAAAATAAATTTTCGGATTAATATTAAATTAATATCTGAAATTAAATTTAATAAATCCTCAAATTTAAAAGCCATAAAAATACGGGGTATTACATACTACCCCCCTAATAGCTGAATTTCGTCCCAAAATTCCAAAAAATAAGACATACCTAGTAAAAATAGATCTGGATATTTTTCGTGCATCTGTCTCGCCCTCCTAAGTGGATTCCTCCACATTATGATGCTCCCACTGGACCCATACAAGTGGAACTACCTTCGACCTCAATTTCCTCTCGCTATGTTCTAGGATAGCCACTGGTCTATCCTCATAAGAAATGTCGGGCTATAAGTCAATCTACTCTATCACGATGTGAGTGTGGGCTATATCATCCCGAAGATATCGTCTCAACAATGAGATGTGGAATACATCATGAATACGGTGTAAGTGCTCTGGCAACTCCAATTTGTATGCCACCGGTCCAATCCTCTCAATAATGGGAAATGGGACCACGTACCTCGGAGCCAACTTCCCTTCTTACCGAACCTTTTACTCCTTTCATAGGAGATATATGCAGTAATACTTGGTCCCCCATGCTAAACTCTCGAAAGGACCGCTTCGCATCGGCATAGCTCTTATGTCGATCCTGGGCTACCCGAATGTGACTCCTGATAAGCTCAATCCTAGCTGAAGTCTCCTGAATCACCTCTGGTCCGAGCAACTTGTTATCCCCCATCTCTAGCCAATAAGTGGGAGAACGACAAGGCCTGCCATACAATGCCTCAAATGGGGCAATGCCGGTTGTGAACTGATAGGAGTTATTATAAACGAACTCCACTAGTGGAAGAGAAGGCTCCCAACTTCCTCCAAAATCAAGGACACGCGTGCATAACATATCCTCTAGCATCTGATTGGTATGCTATATTTGTCCATCTGTCTGTGGGTGGTAAGCTGAACTCAATCTCAACTTTGTACCCATGGCCTCCTGAAAGCTCTCCCAAAAGCGCGACACAAAAATCTTCTCTCTATCAGACATAATATTCAGGGGCACCCCATGTGGCATAACGATGTCGGCAATGAATAACTGAGCATGTTGGCCCGTGGTGTAGTCTGTCCGTACTGGTAGAAAATGAGCTACCTTGGTCAACCAATCCACTGTAACCCATATAAAATCGTGACCCCGCTGTGATATAGGCAACCCAGTAATGAAGTCCATGGAAATACTTTTCCACTTACACTTAGTTTTCTCCAACGGCTGAAGTAACCCTGGAGGTCTCTGGTGGTCCACCTTTACCATCTGGCAGGTAGAACATTTGGACACTAACTCTGCAATGCCCTTCTTTATCCCACTCCACCAGTACTTCCGCCTCATATCCTGGTACATCTTTTCCCCTCGGGGATGTACCCCAAATCTGAATCCATGCGATTGTGTCATAACAGCATGACGTAAGTCTTCTCCCCCCGGGACCACTAATCTCCCATTAAATCTCAAACCCACATCAGAACTCAAGGAATAGGACTCAGTACCCTTAGCTAAGAGTCGTATAATCTTCTCCTGGAAAAAAGCATCCGTTGCTTGTGCCTGTATTACCCTCGCAACAATCTCGGGTGTAACTAACATAACAGACATAAAGGAATAGGATATCGCATCCTGGTGTCCCAATTATTTCCACTTTTCTCTCCACACTTCTTCTTTGTCACCTACTAGTCTACGACTTAATGCATCAGTAACCACATTAGCCTTCCACGGATGGTACTGTATCTCGAACTGATAATCCTTCACAAACTCCAGCTACCTGCGTTGACGCATGTTCAACTCTCGCTGAGTGAACAAGTATTGCAGTGACTTGTGGTCCGTGAACAAGTGAAACTTTTCCCCCAACAAGTAATGTCTCCAAATCCGCAATGAAAATACGATCGCTGCTATCTCCAGGTCGTGGGTGGGGTCATTCTTTTCGTGTGGCTTAAGCTTGCGGGAGGCAAAAGCTATAGCCTGCTCCTTCTACTAAAGTACTCCTCCGAGTCCCCGTAAATGGGCATCAGTGTACACCAGATACTTTACTCTCGGCTTGGGCTAAGCAAGAGTTGGAGTCGAAGTTAACTTATCTTTCATCTCATCAAAAGCCAATTGACAAGCATCATCCCACACATACGCTACTCCCTTGAGAGTCAGATCCGTCAACGGACCCGCTATCTTTGAAAAGCCTCGAATGAACCTCCTATAGTACCCGGCTAGCCCCAAGAAACTATGCACCTCTGCTGATATCGTGGGTTATCCCCACTCCCTCACTGTTGACACTTTGCTCGGGTCAATCGATATGCCCATTTTCGATACAACATGCCCCAAAAACTGTACTTCCCATATCAAGAATTCACACTTCTCATACTTAGTATACAACTGATGCTCTCGTAGAGTCTGAAGAACCTGTCTCAAGTGCTTGGCATGCTCCTCCTCAGTCTGTTAGTAAATCAGGATGTCATCTATGAAGACTATGACAGACTGATCCAAGAACTTTCTGAACACTTGGTTCATCAAGTCCATGAATACAGCTAGAGCATTTGTCAGCCCAAACGGTATGACTTTGAACTCATAAGATTCATATTTCATTAAGAAAGTAGTCTTTGATATATCATGCTTCCTAATCCGTAGTTGATGGTATCCCAATCTCAAATCTATCTTCGAAAAGAAGGCTGCTCCTCTCAGCTGGTCGAACAGGTCATCGATTCGAGGCAATGGATATTTATTCCGTATCGTGACCTTATTCAACTCTCGGTAATCCACGCATAACCTCAGTGAACCATCTCTCTTCTTTACAAATAACACCGGAGCGCCCCAAGGCGAGGTGCTCCTACAAATGAAGCTCTGGCCTAACAGCTACTCTATCTGATCCCGTAACTCCTTCATCTCCGTTGAAGCCATACCGTATGGTGCACGTGCTATTGGCCAAGTTCTCGGTATCAAGTCTATGACGAAATCTATTTCTCAGTTGGGGGGTAGGCCTAGTATCTCCTGAAATACATACGAAAACTCACGAACGATTGGAATCGAATACAGGGGAATCACAATCTCCTTAAAGGTATCCCCCTCTATGCAATACAAGTCGGTGGAAGATCCTCCCTTTGGGCGCGAGGAATCGCTACCAAAAATATCTCCTGCTCCGAAACGGTAAAGATAATACATCTACCAAAACAATCTATCATGGCTCTGTACACGGCGAGCCAGTCCTTGCCAATAATGACATCGTTCTCATGCATATCTAAAACTAGCATGTCTGCAGGTAAAATAAAGCTACCAATCTTTATACCTACACCCCGAAATATAAAGAAAATCAAGGACCCATTACCCAGTGGTGAGTTTACGCATGTCACTGTACCCTCTGCAGTGTCTAATAATCCTAACGCCCGTGCAAAGTGAGTAGCTATAAAATAGTGTGACGCCCCATTATTTAATAAAATGTGTCCCATAGTACTAGGAAGAAGAAACGTACCCTCAATAGACGATAGTGGCTGCTGAATTTCAGTATACTAGATGTTGTACACACAACCGTACTGTTTATGTCCCTACTGCTCGGGTATCTTACCCTTATCTGGGCAATCTTGTCTCCTATGAACCATCCTACCACAATTAAAGCATCTACATGTAAACGACGTCATTTTACGACTCTATTGTCCAGTTTAACCTTTTCCTTGGCCTTGTTTGCCTTGCTGAGCATCTTGATGAAAACCGATATCAGGTTGAGGACAGTCCCTCCACATGTGACCCGGTTGCACACACTTATAGCAGAGTCCTGAAAGTTCTCGATGGTCGGGTCGGAGTTTCTCTCCAGTCTCATCTGGACAAATTTGACATTCATGGGCATCCATTCCACATTTAAAACACCTTTTTATGACTTCATTCTGACCCCGGCTTTGTTAGCCCTAACGCTTTTGGCTCTCCATGCATATTTTGTTACCTTTGGGGCTTTTACGCTCTTGAGGAGCTTGTTGTTGCGATTTTGGTGTCTTCGTACAATTATTAACTCTAGTCATGTCAGATTAACTAATCTCTCTAGGTCTTTTCCCTCCTATAAGCTGCATGCTACGATCTTGGTACTGTAAAACTGCAGTGGTAACTGTCTGTGCCACAATACCTACTAATTCGACCACTGATACCCTCTCCGAAGACACCTGAGGTGTGAGCTGACCTTGCTCATTAACTCCCCCAACGGCATTAGCTTGTTCTTCTTAATGAGTCATCTGAAAGTTTAAACTATCTGGATAAGTTCAACATTCACATAAACAAATCACAGAATCACGAATTTCCAACATTCCTAATATTAGGGCTCCAAATCAAAGGATGCTAAGCTGGAAGCGAAATAAGCCGTACATATCCTAAAGGACACTAGAATTGATGCTCTGATACCACCTGTGACACCCCGCCTAATTAATATCGGGTGATCAGTCCTTTATTAAATTAAAATCAAGGTAAACGGTTGGTTCATTCTTAGCATCACTGTCGCAAAATAATTATTTCCAATTTAAACACCCTAAATAATTAAGCTGTGTCAAAACAATTTAAAGTCTTATTTATTTATTTTTTATTAAATTCCAATATGAAAACCTATTTAATAACCAACAGTTTAAGAATCACATAAATGCTAAGGATGGCAATTAACACACAAAAATTTATACCATCTAAATAAACCAAATCAAGTTTAAGAACCATAAATGAAATCATCCTGACAATAGTTAACTCTCAAAGAGTACTGAATACTGGAAACATAAATAAACATAAATCTCTAACAAATCCAAACGGAATAGGAAATCGGGCGACACATGCCCTAACTATGAAGAACTAAAGTAGGAACTAAGTCAATGAAGAGATCGTCTAAAACAAGGGCCCGCAACTTCCACATAAGCTGCAGCACGTCCAGTCCAAAGAACCTATGCATGACGCCCCTATGGCTGGGCACCAGTAAAACATACATATATATACAAGAGAGAGAAATGACAGAAAATGGGTCAGATCCCAAGTGTAAAACAGTTTTAAAAATAGTTTAACAAGTATTTAAAATGCTTACTGGCTAATGAGACAACCATGTTAGTATGCGACACTCTCTTGAGAATTCTCACCTCTCATCTAGTGTGCACACCTACCGTACTACTAATCTCATAAGTCTATTTAACTTATTTTCAATAAAGTTTTATCCCCAGAAGTACTAAGGCTATGATATTGAGTTTTTCGAAAATTAATCTCTTCCATTTTCTTACGTTACTTAGAACCACTCAGTACCGCTACAAAATTCACGAACACTTGTTATAAAGCTGGAGCATTTAGTCATTACTTAACTACTTATGCACACAGTACAAGGTTTCTATATATATAAGTTTATATATTAGTCAATCATATAATATATATACTATCGAGATCCCACATAAAATCTATGGTGCTAGCATACTCTGCTATCAAGTCCCCGTATCTCTCGTACTAAGGAAAATACTAGTTCGGAATCACTCTCGAACTGTATTAACACAATACACATACAAATGGAGGTGAAGCATAGTTCCAAATCACTAAAAGGTCAGCATATACCCTCACGTCTCTTAGGACCATCTGATTATCATTCTCAGATAGCCTGTATTGAGGATATTATCTTCTAGGGTACGAGTCAATATCCCCTATAAAGGTACAATCGAGATAAGACTATCCCGGCGCGGAAACCTATGTGATAGCAAGTAGCTCGGGTATGATTATACACAGATACATAATAATATATATATGTACATACACATGTATATATATACTTTCATATATTTTAATTAGGTTCGAACATGACCCAAATAGTAATATTTAAACCGTACTTAGTACAATTTTACCCAATTATCTCGCATAATGGATTCATCTCTTTTACTCTCAATTATACACATTTCACATTTACTTCTCATCTCTCGAAGTACTCTCTCTTACTAAATATAATTTCAGTAGGTACACCATCTCTAACCTTCTGGTCTAAGTCTTTCACGAGTCTCTCAATTCTTTAGCGAACGTACGCACAATTTCCAATGTGTGACTAACTCCCCGTTAACCCATAATTTCATTCCATATTAAATTTTACTCAACGGAGTCTACTTAGACCCTACTGGTCCTCTTCATAACCCATTATAATCTATAAATAATAATCAAGGGTTCCTACGTATTTTAACCGGATTAAATAAAAAGGGGAAAATATGCAGTTATCCAGGAGGGATCGATCGATCGAGGAATGGGGTCGGTCGATCGATCGATGCTCTTGGTCGATCGATCGATTAAGCAGTTCTTGCCTAGAAACTGTAAATTCGACCAACGGTTTTCATCCACCAGTTTACTCCAAAACGCCATTAATAATTCCCAAACTCCCAAATAAGATTAGTACCAGTCATATACACATATATACATGATTTCCTACGTGAAACATGTACAAATTCATCAAAGGTATTGAATTAATGGGGTAAATTAACATAATTATCAAGAACCCTAATTTTTCATGAAATTTCCATTCTTCTAATTCTTTTCCAGATTTCTTGTTCCTAAATCCATAAAATTTCATGGGTAATCATCTACATATGATTGAGATGTCGAGAATATATCTATTTCCTCTAAAACATGTGATTAAGATTCTCTAAGTTATCAAATTCTTCCATGAAACATGTTTTTAACAATACTAATCTAACATGGGTAAAACATTAACTAAAAACAAAGCAAGATAGATACTTGCCTGGAATTCAAGGGTCTGATTTGTTAATGAAAAAGATATGGTTGCATCCATCATCATGCGATCCATCGTCAGTGCAATCGAGTGGGTTTTTTGCCTTGAATTTCTTGGAAAGCTTCCTACCTTCCTCTCTAATGGATGTTCTTATGTTCTGTGATTGATAACCCTAAAAACCTAACTCTAATGGCTGATATAACTTAGGGAATTTCATGGATTTAATTACCCAAAATACAAAATGTCTATAATACCCTCCCGGGATGACAATTAGGCCTAAAAACACCCCGAGGCCCAAACTACATCCCCGGGTACACTTTTCTGACTATCTCCACCCTTTCGGACACTTTGGCACACTTGAAACGATCATACGGGTGACTTATAATTTATTCACTTTTATAATAATAATTTAGTCCCGACACGACACAGACGCGTCCCAACTTAAATTTTCATAATTGTCACTTTATTCACTCGTGACAATTTTATTAAAATCAATCTTATATATTACTTTTCTTATCTAGTAATATTCAAAAATTTCCCAATAATTACTAACTCTCATCACGCTAGTAAATATTAAAAATAAATTTTTGAATTAATATTAAATTGATATCTCAAATTAAATTTAATAAATCCTCAAATTTAAAAGCCATAAAAATACAGGGTATTACAAAATCTATCTATGAATCAAATTGGTTTTTGTCCTGAATAATTCCAATACATACAAATTAACACTATTTGGAAATTTGTCCTTACAAATCCCCCCCTTTGGCTATTTCAAAACAAAACCAAAATAATGAAATGCATATGTTGGACCATCAAGCCAAATGACTTAAATCACATCCCATAAACCCTAAAAACATACATGACACGATCTAGTTAAACAAATATCGGACCAGTAGTATGAACTGTATCCATGTGGTGTAGTCGCAAAATCTCGAATCTTTGTATAATCACTACACACACGAAACAAACAAATACCAAATGAAGTATGGAGGTACAAATGATATGTAATCAATATAATACTAATATAAAAATACTAACAAACATCTCCCCCTCCATCGCATATGTATCTCTCTCCCTTTTGTCTCGAATAGACAACTAGTGAGAAAAATAAACACATAAAATCGAATATCTAGCATGAAATAATCATATGAAGCATATCTAGATAAGCATGGTGTAGCCAGCTAATACAAATAAGAACATCTCAAATCACAGCTAGCAAACAGTCACAAATATGAATCATCAATATCAAGAATGATGTGACTAAACTAATCAATGTAGTGTATGAATCAAGACATGAATAATCAATATAGACTGCATACAAACTGTCCAAAACAATCTATAAGCACCAAAACAATGTAAATTCAGCATATATACGAAGCAGGTACTAAAATAAAAAGAATAGCAAAAATCCTCTTTGGGTCGTTCGAATGACTATGCCATGTCATTTGAACAACATATGCATCTAGTTCTAACCAATCAAGAAAAAACCTAAAATACTGTAACATCGTGCGAAGCACCTATGAAACCACCTATCTCACGACCCTCCTAACGACAATATCTAACACTTTTACTAGCTCATTACTTAGGTCATTTGATTCGGTCTTCGAACGACTGGGACTTGTCATTTGAACGACATAGAAAAGTCGTTTGAACGACTTGACAAACATGATATTCCATCTCAAAAAATGTTCATATTTTGCCTAGCAAAAAAATTTCCAAAAAACAACAACTAGAAATACGAAACAGTAGCAAAAACTGACTCAAAATAGAAAATAAAAAATATGAGTTATATGCTAACATAGTATTAATGTGACTAAACATGGAAATGGAATGAATGGGCGTGAACTACAATAAGTGAATCACAACTCGAACACGTCAAAATGATCAAAAAGCTCTAATTGATAGCTAAATATCATTAAACTAAGTTTTAGCAATATGTAACAATTAATATATTGATCTTAATTAACTAAACAAACATCATGCACACAAATCAAGAATTTTGATGATTTTACCAAATAAATGACATCATGACACAATTTTTCAACATTACGATTCGTGGTGCTAACCCGTTGATATTTTAATCCAAACTCCTTCAAAATATAATCATATTCCTTTTTTAATGAACATATCAAACAAATTTTATTGGCCCCTTTTTTTCATATTCATGATCTTTTTAAATGCCTTAATTTTTTCTCGGGCTCTTTTAAATGGTGGCTTTCATGACAAGTTTATTATCCTCTCATAGCCCTTTCTCGTGCACACTCATTTTTTTTTAATTTAAGCAAAATCTATCCTCACGAGCAATGGTTCTTATATGCACACCTCTGCCTAAGTCTAATTATGCATAGATGACAAAATTGAGAGGAGAACGTCTCACTGAACTCAAATATGCATGAGAGATCAAACATCCATGTAAGCTCGTGCATGTGTGTACGATGGCATATATACAAGTCAAATCCAAATGCAAATCAACTTCGAAATAACCCCATTAATTAATGGTTATGATCATTCTAAGCATCTACAGTTATGACCAAATGTCCTAGCCACATGAATAATGAAACGATGGGGGTCCAAGCGCACCAATATGCCACATTAAATATGTAAACTCATGACATACAAAAATAAATCGAAAATCTTTTTGTGTTTTTCACAAATATTTTTTACTCAAAAATAAAATATTTTTGTATTTTCTCAAAAATATAAGAAACCAAAAATCTTTTTTTTATTTTTTTCAATAAGACTCAAATAAATAAAAAATATAATACAAAGTGATAAACATTCCATAACACTATCTAGATATACAGCATGAAGTAAAGACTAGAGTATGACAAATAAACCATGCAAGCAATCAACGATATGAAATAGCATGTGACGCACCATGCGAAAGCCTGTGCGAATCAACCAACCTAACATTTAGCGTCTCCAAAAAATATTTCCTAACCCAAAGAGGTGTATACCTAACTCGACGAGTTTGGGTAACCGACAAGACACAACACTTAAACTTCCTAGGTTCTTTTCTAAGATCATAGGGAAAACTCCTAAGGTGACCTTTCCTACCACAATGCGAACATGTGTAAACATAACAAGGAACGGGACCTTTAGATTGACCTTTTCTAATACCATGGGATGTGGTTGATGCTTTCAAACTAACTATGGTTTTGGCTTTATCATTTGAATCACTAGAACGAGATAATCCACTACCATCACTACTCAATCTACTCGAGTCTTTTAAAATATTTTTCAACTTTAAAATCTTAGACTCAAGTAAAGAATTAGACTCCTCAATTTTTAAAGACTCCTTCTTTAAATTTTCAATTACCCCTAGATGGTTATCTCGCTCCCCCTTAATGTGAGCAGACATATCCCTAAGATTCTTCTCACGTATCTTAAATTCATTAATCAAAACATTTTCTTCAATGGCACAAACCCTTGTATTTTTAAAGTCCTGGAACTCTTTCTCCAGAACAATGACTCTATTCTAACTCTTTTCCTTCGCCAATTTTAATGATTTAAAGTCATCATACAAAGCAAAAAACTTCTCACAAATGATATATCTTTGAGTTTGAAACGTTTGCAAATATTCAATCATATGTTTAAAATGAGAATTTTCTTCTTTAGGAATTTCAATTAGTTTTGCAAACTTCAAATTCAAAAGATTTAATTCATCAAATCTAGGAGAATCCATCGAGAGAAAAACAAACACAATAGTGAGAAGCAAATAATCACCTAAAAAAACACAAAAACAAGGATCTACATAATAAATGAGTGCAACTCGCTTTGATAACAATTTGTAGAGGACCTTTTATATGTGTCCTTTAGGTGAAAATATTTTTTTCAAAAACTTCTTCCAACTTTAATATGCACCAATTATGTGAACGACTTTTAATTAATCCAATTTTATCTTAATCCTAAACATGCGTCTAGGTGAGATTAAGCAAGATAAGGTAAATCAAGTCCACAAAGCACACCAATGTACGAGGAAACCACCAAGAAAAAAAATCTCTTATGGCCCAAGCCAGACAATCTATATGATATAGTTTTATAAAGTATATCTAGTAGACATACTCAACGACTTGATCCCCCAAAGCCTTGACGCTTTTCTATTCTTCGATCGCTCCTCCACCGTGCAACGTAGTAGTCCACCTATGCTAGGTCCACAACACACGACTCCACATGTACCTCGGTATCCACCGATACAGCTTTGGCAACCATCTACGATTCAAAACACAGAGTCCATCGCTTCTTCACCGGAATTAGCACATACGGAGTCCACCGCATGAAAACGGGTTCTTCAATGATGGAAGAGTAAACCCTAGTGAAAACACAAGATCTCTAAACACAATGTTTATAAAATCTCATATCTTGTAAACACAAAGGATTTTTTAACTTTGAAAACCTTTGTAAACAAGTGCAGAAAGACATATAGGTTATGTTAAGTATTTTATGTTCTGCAGTCCACAAAATTCTGAGTGAGAGAATCCTTAAAGAAAAAACTTTAAGTCGGTAGGTCGTTTGAACTATATCAGCATATTGTTAGAACGACTTACACATCTCGTTAGAATGATATATGCATGTCATTAGAACGACAGTACGATGTCGTTTGAACGACAGAGAATGTCATTTGATCCTTCAAAACTTAAAGGAAATATCCATACGACTTTAAAATGGATTTATCTCAGAATAAATGAATTAAAAATCATTTTAAAAATCATTTTAAATAAAATAATATCCTTAGAAAATATTTACCGAGTCCCATAAACATTGTGCATCCATGCCTGAGAGATACTCAGAACATGATATGATGTGATATGATATGATATGAAGACGTGAAACGTTCCCCAATATACACGAAATAATTTTTCTTTTAAGCTTGGCCTTTACGTCTTCAAATCAACACCATAGACTTAATGGGAATCGTGACAAGTAAAAATCTATCTATGACTCAAATTGGTTTTTGTCTGGAATAATTCCAATACATACAAATTGACACTATTTGGAAATATTTTCTTACACCTTGCATCGATTTTAAACATTTTTTGTAGCACCCTAAGTTTAATTTGAAACATATGCAGGTTAAATATGTAAAATTATTTTTGAACTATACATTATGCTTCACACACTCTACCTTAATGTGCTTGAATATATAACATAATAGGTACCTACTAGTGTGAAAATGATGTCTCACACATTTAATCTCTAGGATTATTAGTCTGAGTGTGCAATATCATTTGCATTAAAATAACACTTAATTTGTTTAATATCTTCAAACTTTATATGGAGCATTCCATGCATTGTATATTATGTTTCATGATTAAAAGTTACTTATAAAGATCTGATACAATAATTGAAACTAACTTTTTAATGCATTTTAAGAATTTAGTCTCGAGAGAATTAAACAAATGAGAAATGAAATTTTAGATAATTAAAATGAGATACAATAATGTGATAAAATAATTAGATAGATTGATCACTTTATTAATGATTTTATTTATCAACACACACATCGATAACATAATAATACATAGAGTGCACAACCGTGATTTTTCTTCACTAGTTATCGTGAAATATTGATTATCTGATGCTTGAAGGTTACTTTATTAGGTATAATGTTATTTCATTAGAAGTACACGATATTTGTGGAGAACTTATTTTCACATATTATGATAGTATATGTGATCTTTGATGTTCATTCAATCATTCAAAATTAATTCCCTGTAAGGAATAACCTTTCTTAAAAAATAAACTCAATATACCCAAATAATATCTTTACAATTATAAGGATCATGAGTTACTGCTACCATCATCTTTACATTTAATATCCATTGCCATTATAGTTGGGTCACTGTGGTGATTGCCAAATATTTCATAATATGAATATTATAATAAGTAAAGACTTACGTACACAAGTCACTAAATTTTCTACTTATGTTCATTACATATTGCATAAGCAATTAACTAAATTTATGTTTTTTTATAAACTTAATTAGCGATATCATAATGAAAGAAAGTATGACATTTGTGTTTGATTATAATTATTGCCTTCACAAAATTTATATCACTACTTAATTTTTACTCAATTATTGTAATTGGACCTGTAAGCTACTGAATCACAATTATAGAATAAACAATAATATGTATGTAACATCATAAAGTATCAACATCCTAGCATTCAATATAATACATGGACCCGTAGAAAACCAAAATAAGCTTGATATGAATGCATTAGTCCAATATTTATCTCTTCTAGAATGGATCACTTTAGCGAACACTAAACCTTACATTATATAAATATTAGAGATATGCATACATGTACAAAATACCCATAATACATAAATAAATTATAATATTGTCTATAGCTTAATTTAAAAGTCATGAAATATTTTAATTTGGGATAATGTAAAATCAAATAGACAGGGACTTGCATGAGATAATAATAATAATAATAATAATAATAATAATAATAATAATAATAATAATAATAATAATAATAATAATAATAATAATAATAATAATAATAATAATAATAATAATAATAATAATAATAATAATTGTGGTGACAATTATATTCAACACACATAAATAAGAAAACACAATCACCAGAGGAAATAAAGAAGATAAAATGCCAGTCACACAACACAGTATGTACATGGTTCAGCAAGAATGCCTACGTCCACGGTGGAGCAGTCAATATTATTTTTATATACTCCGAGGAGCATTTTACAGAGAATACAGTCTATGCCTTTTGCCCCAGGCTTAGAGTTTTTTATATACATGTTTATCTTCGGGGAGTGGGGGTGTTGGACTCCCCCACATCCATCTTTCTCTCCTGGAATATCTCCCTATGAGATTTCAGGAGAGGACTAAGTCATCACTTATTTTAATTCAGGTGCGAGGGGTCCGAACTTTGGGTCGTTTTTATTAAGCTACTCGTCTGGGCCCATGATGGCAAATCCGGGTACCCACAATTTCCCCTAAAGTTGTTGGGCCACAATTTGGGCTCAATAAATTTAAATAATTTGTCATAATGTCTCTTTTGTAAATTGTGTAACTCTTTCCAATGTTGGAGCTTTTTACTTTGATTTTGGCGGCAGCCTGCTTCGTGTTCTGTGCATCATGATTGAGAACTTTTAAGGAGTCATCTGGAGTGGTATTTCTATATTGTCGTTTCAAGCTTCTTAGCATTTCCTCATCTTCTGCGAATTTTAACCGTTGTGCCCTCCTCTCCAGGTCTTCATTTTCTTTGCTTTCAATCTCCCTCGTCATCTGGGCTTGTGATCTCGCGTTGTCCAAGCCAAACTTTCATCTCGTAAGTCCCCTTTTCTCTTTCATTGTGCTTTCTCTGTTGATTTTTATTCGAATTTGTAATTTAGGGTTTACGAATGACGAAGATAGGTAATAGATCAGTGCCTAAGTTTAGGAAGTTTTATAATATCTCTGAATGGGTAGAGATTGAATACGTCTATGTCCCTAAGAATGTTAAAGAGACATAGGGCGCTCATTGGATTCATGTCATGTTGCTTTCCCAATGAGGTCTTACTTTTCCTCCAAACAATTTGTTTCTGCATTTCTTTGGTTATTTCAACATCGTCCCTGCACAGTGCTCACCCAACGTCTAGAAAATAGTCAATGGTGTCCATAGGATAAATTAACTTTATGGCACTAAATTAGGGCTTGCTGAAATTTATTTTTGTTATTCCTTCTCTCTAACTATCTCTGGTCTTCTCTACCTTAAGGCCAGCAGTCCTGACAGAGTATTGGTAGTATATTT
This sequence comes from Sambucus nigra, assembly GCA_949130495.1. Taxonomy (NCBI): domain Eukaryota; kingdom Viridiplantae; phylum Streptophyta; class Magnoliopsida; order Dipsacales; family Adoxaceae; genus Sambucus; species Sambucus nigra. The sequence goes on along the minus strand of OX422219.1, from coordinate 396,226,816 downwards.
ACCTGATTTCCACAAGGAATACTGGCAAGAGGGCTTTCTTGCTAGGAATTAGCAGCTCTCCCTCCAGACTGAGGGGGCGAGGTCTGATAGATTCACTGTTCCCTTTTATGGGGAAGAGTACATAGGTAATATCCACTATGCTCTTTCGATCTTCTTGTTAATGTATGTTATTTCTGATATTCTTCTCTCTTTTTTTCAGCGAGGACAAAGAATTTGGAACCTGCTCTTAGTGAGGTTTGAGCTGCTGAGATGATTAAGGCTTGGAACATCAGAGAGCCTTTGGCTGAAGGTGAACATCCTCGGTCAGCCGCTTTTCTTCTAGACTACAAGAACATCGGGTCCAGTTTTATTTCGCGACCTGTAGACATCATTCATGTCCTAGATATTACTGAAGAAGTTGTTGTTAACCCCATCTAGTTGGATGAGGAAGTGAGCAGTTCTGAAAGTGATATTAGAGAAGGTGTTGAAGGTGGTTCTGGTGAGGCGAGCTCCAGTAGTGAAATTTCTTCTAGTTCAGAAGAGGTTTCTGAGGCTCAAGATTTTTCAAGTACATCTAGCAGTTCTAGCGAGGAAATGGTTCCCCCTAGGAGGAACTTGATCCGTGATGATGATGATGATGATGTGCTTCTCGCTCAGCGGTCGAAGAAGCAAAAATCTAGCAATGGGGCTATTGCCACTGGTTCTCAATCTGCTACTCAGGAGCAGGAGAAGAAGAGAAAAGAAGAAGAGTCGTTGAGAGAGAAAGAGAGAAGAGGAGAGGAAGAAGACTGAAGAGAAAAAGAAGATGGAGGAGAGGAAGAGGGAAGAGAAGAAGAAGGAGAGAGGGGAGGAGAGGAGAAGAGTGGAAGCGAGGACGAAGGTTGGGCAAGCTCTAGTGCCCATGTCTGCATTGCCAGAGGGGACCTCGGTTGCCATTTCTCCCCAGTTGGCTCCTGCGCTGCTTAAGAGAGTAGTCCTTCCTGCTGATCACCAAAGGGCAATAGGGACTGACCAGTTAGCCTTGCAAGCGAGTTAGAGGCTAGCCTTGGTAAGTCTATTTCTTTTCTCCAACACTTGTAAATATTTTTTTCGCTGCTCTCTTTTAATGCTTTCTTTTTATTTACAGTTTGTGACTGACTTTGTCGTGCTCTATCGCTCTCGTGACAAGCTGGTGAATAAGAATGCTTAGTTGGAGAAGCAGAACGCTGCTCTAAAGGGGAAGAGTATTGAGCTTAAGGCGAGCTTGAAGGTTGCCGATACTGCTCAGATGTCCTCTGATCTTGCCCTTATTGAATCCAATCAGGCGAGGGAGGCAGCGGTCAAGGGTCTGAACGAGCTGTAACAGGCCTATAATTTAGTCTGCTCGAGCAAGCTAGCGGTGGTGGAGGAGATTAAGGTGCTGGTGGAGAAGCTGAAGGATAAGGAGTATGAGATAGCTGCTCTGAAGGAGAGTTCTTACAATGATGGTTGGGCCGCGACATATGAAGATTCTGATGTTCAAATTGGCTACATCAGCCGACTAAACTTCAAGAAGGGCTAGAGTAAGGCTCTTCTGGCTATTGGGGTGGATACTGACTCACCCTTATTTGACGAGCATGATCCAGGCCCAAAGCATGTTTTAGATGAAGCCCCTGTCCCAATCATTGAAGGTGTTTCCCCTGCCTCACAAATTGTTCCTGTTGGTGTTCTTCCTTCTCATCGAAAAGTAGTTGTTCCCTTTGAGGGTGAAGCTCCTACTGCTTCTGATAAGGGAAAGAAATAAGCTGAGATTGCTATTTAGACCGCTCTTAGGATTGCTTTTGTATTTTTGACCTTTTTGGAATGTTCCTTTCTGATTCTCAATGTACTTTGATCCTTTATGTATGAATGAAATGAGAAGACTTTTTCCCTTAGTGTACTAATTCATTTTATCCTTTACTGCTGTTTTATGGCCTATAGTCGATTGATGTAGATGCATATATACCAGCGACTTCTCAACTGGGAAGAATGCTTGGTCCTGATGTGAGTGCTCAAGTTCGCCAGACCTTCATAAGAATTTGCAAATTACTGCGATCGAGGAATAAGAGTTTCATGGATCAATCGAAGTTTGTTACTAAACTGAAGAACAAGCTTCAGGAAATGGAAGAAGTTAAAGCTTATGTTCAAGAAAAAATGAACACTCTGAGATCAAGACACCTCGATGCTACTGAGATTAACCAAGTCAGAGAAGTTCTAAAATAAAGGGAAGTGTTGCGCCTCAGGGAGCATGCGACGAGCACCGTGCCTCGCGTTTTAAGGGGTTCCTCTTCATCACGAGCTGGCACAGGACCAAGCGATGCTCCTCCGATTCTGTGAGGTTCTACCCCATTGACTATTCCGTGAGCTGGTACAAATATAAGAAGCCCAACTAAGGAAATGGACGAGCTTTGTGAAGATGTCCGTCGAGCATACTTGATTGCTGCTGGGCTCCAAAGGGATATCACAAGGCTAAGGCATATGTTTAAGAAAGGACCTCGGTGAGTGTGGCTTGATGATTATGACCAAGGTTGGGAAGATGCTTCGATGTGGCTGACAGAGTTTGAAGAGCTCACATTTATCAGGGGATGGTTGAGTTCCCTCAGGGAGCTGCAAGTTCTAAGGAACTCAGTACTTTGGTACCATCACGAGATATCTCCTTCAACTTTACGGCCTAACCCTTTCAGGAGGGATGACTAATGGATCCCTATCGATGCTATCCCTAGACATCTGTTAGAGCTAACCACAAGTGAGGTCGAGCAGGGACTGGCTCCTTATTCGAACGATGAATGAAGAGCACAAGTGGCTGGCTATCTTATTCAGAGGCCTCTGCCTCATTAGGATTTTACCAGTCGTAACTTTTTGTATATATGTAATGAAGTAATGTAATATTGATGTTTTGGGTGATCTCGCCGACTGAACACGGGTTGTACATTCTTGTTATAAATATGATGAAGTAATACAATATCTATGTTTTGGGCTATCTCGCTGACTAAATATGTGTTCATCATTTATCTCTTACCTAATTATCTTGGGCCCTTGATGGCCGACTAGATTGGTAGGGTTGCAATGTTGAGTTAGTGTCCTCCCAGTCTAGTATGCTTATGAGATACCATTCTGCCTCACTTTACCTTTTAGGTCATGTTATCACACTTCCTTAGGCCTAAGTGTGGCAATGGAGAGGACACACCTGATGCTGGATGTTCTATCCGAGCAGGTTTTTTTATCCAAACATAGTCTGGTGACCAATTCATTTTTTGTCTAATTGCCTAACGATCCCCTGTAGGGCTTCACATATTACCGGGGTAATGCTAGGAGGTTATTCGTGTTTCATAACGAATACCTGAGGAGGGAGATACCCTGCTTTTATGCTCTGACTAAGGTGTCTGTTATTTGGAAAGGTTGTACAAGTTATAAAGTTCTCAATACTTAATAGAATGCAACTTCCAAACATCTTTCATTAATTCACAAGTAAATAAAAAATGAGTTGACAATTCCAAAGATTTGATAGGAGAGCCGAGAAAAAGAAAAAACTAGAAATATAATTTCTTTAGGTTGGTTGTGTTCCATGCTCGGGGTATCTCTCGTGCTCCAGCGTTTCTAAGTGATAGGCTCCTTGTAGATCGTTTCTTGTTATCTTAAATGGTCCTTCCCAGTTCGGCCCTAGCTTGTCCCCAATTCTAGGTTGGGACTTTTCTTAGGACGTAGTCCCCAACCTAGAATTCCCTCGAATTGACCTCCTTGTTATATTGTTACGCGAGTTGTTATTGATAGCTCGCTAGCCTTACTAGGGCTAGGTCTCTGTGTTCGTTAGCTAGATCAAGTTCAGCAAGTAATGTTGCATCATTCTGGCCTTAGTAGACAAGGGTGGTTCTCATCGTTGGTAGACCAGCTTCTAAGGGGATGATTGCTTCCATTCCGTATGTTAGTGAGAATGGGGTTTCCCCAGTTGCTCATCATAGGGTAGTGTGGTAAGCCCACAAAATATGAGGTAACTCACTCACCCATACACTTTTGGCTCGTTCTAGTCATTTCTTCAGCCCACCAATCACTATTTTATTAAAAGCTTCGGCTTGACCGTTTCTTTGGGGGTATGCTACCGAGCTAAAATAGTGCTTGATCCCATGTTCATTACAGAAGTTTTGGAAAGGTCCACTCTCAAATTGTGTTCCGTTATCAGTGATGATGGTTCAGGGGATTCCAAAATGGGTAATTATGTTTTTCCATATGAATCTCATCATATCTGCATCTCGAATGTTTGCCAGTGGCTCTGCCTCGATCCATTTGGTGAAGTAATCTGTTGCTACCAACAGATACTTGTAGTTGCCGACGACAGTAGAAAGTGGGCCTACGATGTCCATTCCCCATTGGGTGAAAGGCCAGGGGCTGGTGAGTGATCTTAGGTCGTTGGCAGGTTGGTGAACCATAGGAGCATGTAGTTGACATTTTTTTGTATTTGCGAGCGTATACTACCGAATCTTTTTGCATATATGGCCACCAGTAGCCTTTCTTCATAGCTCGAAAAGCTAGTGATCTTCCTCTAATATGGCTTCCACAGATTCCTTTTTGGAGCTCGTATAGAATTTTCTCAACATCCTTCGGGTGAACACATTGAAGGTAAGGGTCGGAAAATGATCTCTTATACAGCTTGCCCTCAGGAGATAAATTAAAGTGACCAGCTTTGACTCTTATTTGGTGAGCGGTCTTCCTATCATTTGGAAGTGCGCCATCTTTCAAATAGTCCCTTAAAGGGTCCATCCAACTGGGTGCTGACTCAATATGTAGCACATGCTCCACGCTTGGCAGCTCATCGCTCTGGTTGATGCTCGGATGGGCGAGGAAGTCGATGGGGATTGTTCTTTTTAAGTCGGATTGATTATCGAACTCAGGGCTGCCAGGGCGTCAGCATGGTTGTCAGCATGGTTGTTCTGACCTCTGAGAAACTACTGGACACTAACTTCCTCAAAGCTGGACATTAGCCTTTTCGTCAAGGCGAGGTATGTAGCCATTCTTTCATCTTTTGTATTGTAGTCCCCATTTATCTGATTAGAGACCAATTTTGAGTCACCGAACACCCGTAACTGCTTCACCCCCAACCACTTTGCCTTCTGGAGGCCGGCTATTAAATCCTCATACTCTGCCTCATTGTTGGAGGCTTTAAATCCAAGCCTGATTCCTTATTGGAGGAAGGTATCTTCTGGAGTAACAAGCATAATACCTACTCCTGCCCCCTTTGAGTTGGAGGCTCCATCAATAAATAATCACCAAACTCCATCTGTTGTGTGATTCTCTCCTTGCTTCATGGGTTGAAGTTGGTCGAGAGGCTGCTCTCCTATGAACACGGCTATAAAATCAGCAAGGACTTGCCCTGTGATTGCATTCCTTGGTTGAAATTGGATGTCAAATCGTCCGAGCTCGGCCGACCATTTAGTTAGTCTGCCCGACAAATCCTCTTTCCACAGGACTTCTTTAAGGGTGTGTGATGTAAGGACGATGATAGTGTGAGATTCAAAGTAGTGCTTTAACTTCCTCGAAGCTACTATGAGTGCAAAGGATATCTTATCTAGTGGTAGGTACCGCTACTCAGCGTCTAATAAGGTCTTGCTTGCGTAATAAATAGGGTGTTGGATTCCTGCTTTCTCACACACCAGTGCAGAACTGACGGCGTGGCTGGAAACGGTGAGGTATAAGTACAAGTAATCTCTTTCTTGAGGTATGACGAGCAGGGGTGGTGATCTAAGGTAAGCCTTGAGCTCGTCCAATGCTTGAGAGCAATCTTGATTCCATTTTACTGTCTTGTTTCCCTTCAAGAGCTGGAAGAATGGTTTGCACTTCTCAGAGGACTTCAAGATGAAACGGTTCAAGGCAGCGAGCATGCCGGTGAGCTTTTATACGTCATGTATTGTGCGAGGGGACTGTACCCTATTGATTGCATTGATCTGGTCCGGATTAGCCTCGATGCCTCTCTTACTGACCAAATATCCAAGAAACTTTCCTGACTGGACATCGAAAGAACATTTTCTCGCGTTGAGCTTCATTCAGTATTTCGTGAGGATTTCGATGGTTCTTGATAGGTCTGAGAGGTGGTATTCATTGTTCCTGCTCTTGACGAGCATATCATCGATGTAGACTTCCATGGTGTCTTCCATTTGGTCTTTGAACATCTTGGTGACCATCCGCTGGTAGGTTGCCCCTGCATTTTTTAGCCCGAAGGGCATGACTTTGTAACAGTATAATCCAACGATGGTTATGAATATTGTCTTATCCTGGTCTGGTGCATACAGAGGGATTTTATGATACCCCGAATATGCATCCAGAAAACTCATTCTTTCGTGAGCTGCTGTGGCGTCCACCAATTAGTCAATTATTGGGAGAAGGAAACTATCCTTAGGGCATGCCCTGTAAAGGTCAGTGAAATCAATGCAGACTCTCCATTTCCCATTACTCTTCGAAACTACTACTGGGTTGGATAACCATTTAGGGAATTTAACCTCCTATATGGATCCTGCAACCAGTAATTTTTCAACTTATTTTTCTACGGCTTTTTCCTTCTCGGGCACAGTTCATCGTGCCTTCTGCCTGATAGGTTTGAAAGTGGGGTCGACGTGCAACTGATGACAAACCACACTGGGATCAATTCCAGGCAACTCGTATGGCTCCTATGTGAAAACGTCTATGTTGCTTCTCAACAAAATCGCCAATTCCTTCTTTTCTTGATCTTTGAGAGAAGCTCCAATCAAGAATATCCTGTCTTTCTCGCTACTACCAGCTGTAATTTCCTATAGGTTTTCAACGACCCGCTCAGAGGGGAGGAGCCTAGTCTCTTCCACTCCGGGTCTTTCGTACCTTAACTGCTATTTTGAAGGTATCAAACCTTCCAGTTACTCGACCTTCCCTTTGGGCTTTTCGGCCTTCTTCTCTAGTTTTGGGTGGATGGCCGTAATGAAGCACCTTATTTCCATCGCTTGATCATCATGGATCTCCATTACTCATCGCTTAGTCACATATTTGAGTTTCTGATGGTAGGTCGAGGGGACTGCCTTCATCGCATGTAGCCACCCTCTGCCGAGGATAGCTTGGTATGGCGAGTCAATGTCGACTACCAGAAACTCAATCATCTTGGAGATACTTCCTTCCCTCACTGGTAGGATAATCTTTCCCAATAGAATAGTCACTTTTCCAGTGAAGCCAACTAGAGGGACAGTGGCTTCCTTTAGGTCGGCGATGCTCAACTTTAATTTTTTGAACATGTCGAGATACATTACCTCGGATGAGCTTCCCTGGTCGACGATCAACTTATCAACGTCATAGTTGGCTATCCTGGGCATAATGATCAAGGCTTCATGATATGGGGTTCACACTCCCACCAGATCTTCATCTGTGAACACGATATGTTTGCTATAGTCGACGTCATCTGCTCGTCGGCGTTTTCCTGATTGTGTCTTTGCTGGATCGATCTGAAAAGCTTGCATCACAGCTATAAGTTGTTTTACTTCCATACAAGTCAAATTTCCTTGAATCTGCTTCACATTAGATGCCCCCATGAATTACTATGAATTCATGGATAGCATCGTCCTCGAGCACGTTGTCAGGTCTTGCTTCTCCTTTGGCAGTGACTTTCTCTGCCTTCTTCTCCACAGACTCATTCAGGTTCCCGGACTGGGCCAGTTCTTTGAGGTGGGACTTAAGAGCTTTGCAGTGCTCAGTCTTATATCCTCCCTCTATATGAAAAGCGCATCTCAGTGCGTTGTTTCTCTTGGAGGGATCTCCTCCCATCTTTTTGGGCCACTTAATAAATGGCTCGTCTTTGATCTTTGCCAAAATCTTATAAATTGGTTCTTTAAAGACAGTGTTGACTGCCTGAAATTCTTTCGGAATATTGTTCCTGCCTCCGTTCTTGGAGCCATTCTTGCCCCCGTTCTTTCCTCCTTTCTTCTGGTTCTCAACTTTATCGTTGCCTTTAGCAGCGAGCTTAGTTCGACCATTTTCCCCTGCGCAAAGGCGGGTCACATCCTCCACTTTGGCGTACTTCTCGATGCGAGCCATCAGGTCGTCGATAGTCGTGGCCTCTTTCTTCGTTAGGGATTGGTGCAGAAGGCAAGAGATGGGTAGCCTAATTTTAAAAGAGTCCACTGCTACCTGCTCCGAGCAGTCCTCGATCTTGTTGAACAACTCCCAGTACCTCTTTGCGTAGTCCCGGAGGCTCTCTTGAGGCGTCTTTTTCATTGTTAGTAAAGCATCCATCCTTTTGGTATGGGAGCTACTAGTAATGAAGTGGGTCATAAAGAGCTCGGCCAGGGACTCAAAACTTCTGATAGACCTGTGACGGAGCCTCTCGAACCATTTTTGTGCCACATCATGCAGACTCGAGGGGAAAATTCGGCACATCAGTGCATCCCGGTGGTTCCAGAGAGTCATGGTTTGCCTGTACTGCCTAACGTGATCAATAGGATCAGTTTTTCCGTCATAGATCTTGAATCTTGGAATCGCAAATTTCTTGGGGGCTTCCTCTTCTTCTATCTCCCTCGAGAAAGGGGATTTCATCTGGGTCTTGAGAGCTCGTCTAGCAAGCTCCCTGGTCGATCTTGCGCCGCGATGTGCTGGGTGTTGGTCCATCTCCCTTCAGACCAAATTTCATATGTTCTCATCGTTATGAGCTGGGCTCCTGTAATGGCGAGCCAGTCTCTGGTGCCCTAGTGAGTCGTCGCTTGACTCGTGCTTCTCACTCTTCTGAGATCCACGTCTAGGGCTCCTTCCTCGGCTGTGAGACTTGCTCGCCTGAGGGCTAGGAGTGCGGCATGGACGTCGCCTAGTGCTGCGATGGATCTCTTTCTCCATCCTTTCTAGTTTCCTTTTGAGGCGAGCATTCTCAGTCTCTTACTTGCGATCGGACTCCCTCTGCTCTTGGAGCCTCGCCTCATAGGCATCAATCAATCTGGAGATTTGTGTAGATTTTGCTGGTCCTTGGCTCTCCTCGGAGGCTGGCCTCTCTGGGTGAGACCTCTGATCTGAACGTCGAACTTCAGATCTGATCATGCGAGGAGCAGGTTATTCTTGGATAGCTCCTGCCTGAAGGGCATTACGTTGTGACCAGACATTTCAAATTTCTTTGTTGGTGAGGGCTTTCTCAGGGAAGACAAACGTTCCCCCAGACGGCGGCAATTGTGGTGACAATTATATTCAACACAAATAAATAAGAAAAATGTAATCACCAGAGGAAATAAAGAAGGTAAAATGTCAGTCACACAACACAGTATGTACGTAGTTCAGCAAGAATGCCTACATCCACGGTGGTGCAGTCAATATTATTTCTATATACTCCGGGGAGCGTTTTATAGAGAATACAGTCCGTGCCTTTTGCCCCAGACTTAGGGTTTTTTATATACATGTTTATCTTCGGGGAGTGGGGGTTTTGTACTCCCCCATGTCCATCTTTCTCTCCTGGAATATCTCCCTACGAGATTTCAGGAGAGGACTAAGTCATCACTTATTTTAATTCAGGTGCGAGGGGTCCGGACTTTGGGCCGTTTTTATTAAGCTACTCGTCTGGGGCCATGATGAAAAATTCGGGTACCCACAATAATAATAATAATAATAATAATAATAATAATAATAATAATAATAATAATAATAATAATAATAATAATAATAATAATAATAATAATAATAATAATAATAATAATAATAATAATAATAAGTGAGACATAAATCATTTACCCTTACTTCATCATGCATAATGTCAAAACTTATGTATGAGCACCAAAATTATAAAAATTTGATCCAAAACCCCTTCATGGTTATATTAGTGCACAATATTATTAAATCGAAGAGAACTTTAAGTTAAAAATGTTTTTAGGATACTTAAGTTGGTAACGTGCTAATTAATTTCATAAATCATGGCATATGTATTAAATGGCCAATAATGTATTAATAAAAAGTTTTGTTACCCATTAATATTCAGTTAATCATAGCTACCATACTTATGGCATCTGTGTTTGATGTTCAACATTATTAATTATAATTAATATAATGAACATAATACACCAATAATTTAACATTCCCATAGATAAGTTTAATATTTACAATTTTATATTATATTTTGTGTTTGACATCTAAACTAATTCAAATATAAACGTTAGAGTTAAAACCTTGTCGTACATCTAATATCCACACATATGAATTATAGCCTGCCTTTGGCATCTAATCCAACTTAAACATGAATACTATTATCCGAATAAAATCATCAATATAATATCCACACATATAAATTATAGATTGTGTTTGTCATAATTCAACATAAACATGAATAATAGAATCAGCATGAACAAAGAAAACAACCCCTGTGCGGGAAAAATAAATAATATTTCGGAAAATCATATTTTTTGCCAAAGATTGAAAATTTGAGTTAGCACCACGGGGATGTAGAGAATTAATTTAGGATCTCAAAACAAATTACAGAATTCAAAATTTATTTTTTTGAAGCGAGATATTGACGTTAACTTAATTACCAAAAATGTAATTTTAAGGGCCTATAAACGAGGTGAAAACACAAAAGTAAGGTGTTGTCCACTGTATACAATCGATTTTGTTTATTTCGAAATTTTCAGTTGACCATGTGAGTTTCATAAATTATGAGTAACTTTTGACCTTTCATTCCAACTAAGTAAGTGTTAGCGATAGAATAAAAACATCGCAAAAAGTCTCAAGGATAATTTAATAGCAAATTTAGTGATAGAAAAACAAAATGTCATAAAAACTCCCAATACAACAATATTATGATATGAAATATATTATATACTATACAATGTTATACAAGGAGATAAATGCCCACTTTGTTTAGAGTGTCCACGTGAACACTCTAATAATCTATTCTTTCACTCTCTACGTCTTCACAACTTAATTCATTAATCCCCCTAGGTCTTTCCATTTCTCAATCATTTCATTTCGTCTCTTGGTTTCATTTCGCTTCATTTCTTTCATATTTCAACTTCCATTTTATTCTCACTAAAAACCATTTACAGATGCTCTAGAGATTGGTCTTTATATTTGGTTTTAGTGAAGATAAGCCCTCTTTCTCATGCGATCAAAACCCCGACTTTGGCCTCTCCTCCCTCTCTCGAATTTCTCCCTCTCAAGGCCTTCTCCCCTCTCGGTTGTGACTCCACCTCTCGGCTTCCTCCCCCGTCAAAGAAATCAGGTATTCATTTACAATTTTGTATTTATATGATGATAATTTATTTCTTCATTTAAAAACTGAAAAAACAAAGGTGGTGAAGGAATAATCGTGTTTGGGTTTTAGGATATGGATGAGAAGAGATACAAAAATGGGTATGTGTATTGTGTAGGAGATAAGAGAGGTGAGAGAAGGTATTGTAACTCCACCTTCCTCTGAAGTTTGGGGTGGGGAGAAGTAGAGCAACAATTGATGAGATTCTTGGCTCTCCATCCAAACATGGACATCATTGCAAATCTGGGCATCATTGATGTGAAAAATGATGTTATCAATTACTAACGGGACAATTCCTTCAGTCATCATTGGTGTGAAAAATGATGTTTTCAATGGAATTTCTCGGAGGATAACCGGTCATGGTGGGTTGTTCTTGTACAAAACTTTGTCATCCAAAAAGACGTTCATACCCCTTATGACACCACTGAAAATAAAATTCATAATAATAATAATAATAAAAGTGAGAGTGATGTGCAATGGGCTTTGGGGAAAGAGGGGGAGGATCGGGTGAATGTGGTTGTATCGGAAGAACGTGGCTAACTTTTTGTTAGGAATTAGGATGGCTTTAATGTCCCAGATGCTACTGAGTTTTTAATAGGTAATTTATACAGAACTCGAGGGTTTGTTTGGGGATTCTGACGAAGTGCATGCCAATATCAATACAAACACAGAATAAATTGGTAACCTTAATGAAGGGTCTGTGAAAAAAGTGACATTTCAACCGGAACATATCTAGATTAGACGGAGGCGTTTGTGGGAGTTTTTAGCCGAGGGTCACCCAAGACACCATCTTGATTTATCGAAAGAAGTTGCTAAACACATACATATAGATATCATTTCTATTTTGAGATCTGGTGTTTTATTTTGCTTTTTGCAGTTTTATTTCTATTTATGGGGATCATTCTATTAAAAATATCTTTACATTTTATTAATTATTATTTGGCTAAAAAAATTTTTGTTCTAAAAAGTCACTCACAAAATAAAACACTCGCATAAACTATTTTATATATTATCCTAAATTCTTTGAAAATTTTGTCAAAAAAATTGACAAGGTGTAAATGTGTTTAGATCCTAGGAACTAAACATAAATTTTTTCTTTTCTTTGTTAGTTGTAAACATTTAATTTTATTGTTAAGAATCAATATTTGAAATATAGCAGTTGAAAAATTCTTATGCTATTGTTATTTTGAATCTTAAATACGTAGTATAATATTTTTGGTTATTCAATGAAATACTTTTTTATGCCGTCTATGCCAATATTCCTCAACTTTAGTGACCATTTTTTTTAATTTACGGTCTTAACTTTCATATTGAGTATGCATCCATTTATATATATGAATAACCCACGATGATCCCGCGCATCGCGCGGGTTTTTACCTAGTAATGACATAATATGAAAAATAGTGTGGAATCGTCAACTGGTACTAGGCATATTAGCATCGATATTTAATCAGTCATGTTTGAAAATGAATAGTATGAGATTATAAACTCTAAGTTCTAATACCACATGTAGTCATATATGATTAAGAAAAACATACAACATGAATAGTTCTTATAAAATAGGATATTTATTCTTCATCCAATCACTACTTTAAATGACTAGAAAAATAATGAAATTATCTTTGTCCATTGATATTTGATGTAGTTGTTGTTCTTGAATAAGCCTCCTTGATAGCTCTGAAAATTCTGAGAATATAGGTGGTTTTTAGAATTTTGAAATTTTCTCTAGCTACACTACACCAAAAATAGCAATTTGGCACACCTTGATATTAAAAATCAGACACAGTTTAAAACTGTGCCAAATTCTGGCATGGTTTAATGACAATCTGGCACACTTTAAAATTGTGCTAAAATTTGGCAATGTTTAAAAGTGAGCCAAAATTGAGCACACTTTACTAAAATATAAGATGCCCTAAAAATACCAATTTTTTTGGTCTTCCTCTCTCTCATCTCTCATTCGTAGGTCTCCCGCTCCCTCTCCCTCTCCCTCTCGTCTCTCCTTCCTCTCTCACTGCTGCCCTGCCCATCGTCTCCCACCTCCACCCTGTTAGTGCCACTCTTCTCCATCCCGTTTTCATTTCTCAAATGTGTAGAGATTTTATATCAAATGGTTGAGACATCATGACTTTTAGATCTTGGAGTTGGTGTATAAAGCTAGATTATTTGCAGTTCTGCTTATATATCTACTGTCTAGTTAGTAAGTATATAATAGTATCTAAAATGTTATTTTATTTGTGACTAAATGTTTATTATTTTTAGAATTATTCATTTATTATTTTTCTTGTTGTTCTTGTAGCTGTAAGATTCATAAAATTCAAACTATTAGTTTTTAGTTTACCATGAACAAAAAATGAATCGTGGTTACAATAGGTGTTGTTGATTAGCTCTAGGCTGAATAAAATTGAAATTATTAGGTTTCATTTGTCCTTTTGTTGTAGTTGTAAATGATATCGACAATTAGGTTTTGTCATGTATCTTTATTAAAGAAGAATTGGGGTTTAATTTTAAGTTTATTTTGTTGAGTTTCTTTATATTAATGCGGAATGTTCTTTTGATTGTCTTGGTGATTGGATAAATATATAAACTAATTGTTGAAGTTTTAAACACTGGATTGTAATTGACTCAAGAACTCAAATGAATGGCAAGGTACTCCCCCCCCCCCCCCCCCCCCCCCTCCCCTCCCCTTCTTGATCATAATTTTTTTTGAGTTGATTAAATTTTTATTCGTACTAGTTTGATTGTTCATTTTCAAGATAAAAACATTTAGGTTTTTTAACCTAAATATTAAAATTTAGGTCTATGTTTTGCTCAAAAAATAAAAAATAACCTTAAAAATCATCGCAAGGACTCTAATCCACAAGCCCCGAAATTAACAAAGATTACCCCTATCTAAATTACTGGATGAGATAATATTTGTAGTCTTACTAATATAATCCCATACTTACATCGAAAATAGATAGATGATTGGTGTGCTACAACAATGAAACCGTGGATAAAGGGGTGAATTTCTCCAACTATTTATGCAACTTTTCCTTTTTCTAATCAATAGAAGGATATTCTTTCTAATCCTTTTTGCATGGACACCTGCTTCGACTCCATTTTCAAGAACAAATCTTAATTCTTAAACAAGGTACTATTACTGCTTTCACTATTATTATACGCCATGTTTCCTTTGACATATCAATGCTATTATACTCAATGTTTCATGTAGTTCTCTCTTACAATCAATGAGTATATGACACATTTGCAGCTTCTTTCATAAAAGGTGTTATATTGAGATTTCTTTTATAAAAATTTTGGGGATATAAAAATTTTATTATAGTGATGATTTCATGTAGTCTAGTTTTTCAATTCTATGATAATAGGATTTTTAGATTCTATACAAGATTAATTTTAAAAAAAATTAAGCAATACTGTTTTTCGAAAAGAAAAGACAAACTAATATGCTCTTAGTAAAATTTCTCAAGTCAAAATCTCTCCAAGTCTACCCCGTTCTAAAGTAAAAGTTTCTCAATGATCCTACTTTTAACTTCACCGAGGAATCCGCGAGATCATTTAAGCCCGAAGCATTATGTGGCGAACCTGGTCTTCCTTAATCAATGGCAAGTTTACTGAAATTTATCATTTTATTTTTTCAAAGTATACAGACATACACATGTAATAAGATATCATATATTTTATATCTGTATAGTGTTTTTTATATAGGGTTCCCTGTAATTTTTCTATAAATTCTTATATCTCCCTGTTTCTATTATTAATTCTATATGTATACTATTGGACCAGTTGCAACAAGTTTTGGTACATAGAGTATTATGACAAAAACTACTTGGTATTGCAATGATTTAGAATCATGTTTCAGATTACTTTTAACCTTCGTCAATGACATAATTAATATATATGTATGAAATCTTGATGGAACGTCTCTCACATGTTCTTCTTTAGCATAATCATTTATTAGCCCTCCAATGTTTTTCCAGAATAGACCTTCCACCAAAACTCCTTCCTTGGTGAACCATTTAGTAACACTTTTGATAAATTCCACCATTGGCTTTGTAGATATTGATTAGGGATCTGCACTTGCTACATTAAGTGTATACATATCGGAGAATCTTGTCAACTTGGAAGAAACACCACCAAGCTAGTGTTGTTGAAGGATCCCGCAGGAGGATAGGTAAACAAAATTGCATTCTTTTCCTTAGTTAATACGATGAGCTGCAATATTCTACTGAATAAACAATACAATATGACGCATCCGATGAGAAACATCTTATTATCGGGAAACTTGCAGTAAAACAGAGAAAATAAGGCAATGATGATTGTGATGAGTCTAATAAACAATCTAACGTAATATAAAGAAATATTTCCCCTGTGTGGATTTCTTTCCCCCAATTACTAATCTACTTCTTTGTAAAATCCTCTCTCTAACCTAATTCCCAAATGGTAGGTTCTCCTCTCAAACTTGATGCTTCAAAAATGTATATCACTCATCCAAGAAGTATAAATTGTAGCCTTCAAGAAGTATAAATGTAGTCGTCCAATAAGTATAAATGTAGCCATCAAGAAGTATCATAATAGTTATATAACGAGTTTATAAGACTGTTATATAAACTGTTATATAACATTTTATATAACTGTTATATAATTGTTATACAGCTCCATTGTCTATCATTGATTTCCAATTTTTGTTGTTATGGTCATTTGGTCTTGTGACATAAATAAGAAATGACCACTACAACACATATGCATTAACTTTAAACTTACATAAATATATTTGAGTTGTATATAGTAAGACAACGTATAAAACTTGCTAGTAACATACTACATTATTCCCCCATACCGGTCCCAAATTAAGAGTTCTCATTTGAAAGTCAATTAGTATCTTCCTCTAATTAGGATTCGCCTGGATAGTAGCGTAAATAAGGTACATGGCATCAAATTGTAATAAAGACTTTTGTAAGCATATGTTTCTGCACCAACATCTTGATTCACATCACTATCATGATTAATATATTGAAGCATCGCATGTGACACACCTAACTTGTCCATTTCTGCAGGTGCATTCCCTAGAAGCGTGGAAACAAGAATTCAACTATTTAAGGGAAATAAGAATTTTAACTGCTTTGAAGAGTTCATGCATAGTAGAAATTTTTGGTCATCGGATATATTCTAAGTATTTTCCATCATTAAATGGAAATTCAGAACGTTGTATTATACATTCTGCTATCTTCATGGAGTACATAAAAAGGGGGTTTCGTAAAGGTGCTTTTTCTTTTGGCCATACAAACTCTTTCTTTAGTTTCTTGTTTTACTCATCTTGTATTTTTAGTGCTTTAGTTATAGTCACGCCCATGTTGTGTAACAGAATTATGTATAACGCAAAGTTTATGGTGTGTTTCGGTCAATGCATGAAAGCAAAGTTTATGGGCTGGTAAGTTATTTCTCTAGTCAGTTTATTGATTGTTTCTCAAATTATACTGGTAAATTATTTAATATTCCAATAGAACTTACCACTCTCGTAGCAGCATGTCTATTAGTTTTTAGGTAAGGATGTTGCACTACATATGACTAGATCTTTTGTGTCTCCATCTATAACATAAATTTTTGTTCACTAAATTTTGCATGTTTCATCAGTTATCAATTTCATCCTTTAAAATTTATATTACATGTTATCATGATAAGAAAAAAAAAGACACAATCAGATGTCTCAAACATGTTTTTATCTAAGGAGTTGTTTGTCTCAAACATGTTCTTATCAATATTCAATCAGTATAAACTTACTTATTCTTTAAGACTTCAGCACGTTACAGTCTTCATAAAATTCTCTAGCAAAATTAATTGTTATGATCCTTCATTTTACATCGTTGTACGTTTTTGTTTTAAAAACTGCAGTCACTCTGAGCATGTGTCTCATATAGCATAGTTTATTTGATGCGCTTGCAAGTCCTTGGTGTGTTCTTAATCGGATATTTGTGCAACATGTTTATATGTTACACACAGCACTCACTATATAGGATGTTTACAGGGATCTTGTCTAACTCAAGATTACATGGTTCTTGTTGTGTTTTTTTCCTATTCAGTTATGTTTTATGCCATTTTCCCCTTTTCATCTATGAGTTGGAATGTATTAGAAACCAGAATGCAACAATTGTGTTATGGTGCAAGTTCATTTTATCTTAGTAGTGTTATAGTTTTATTGTTAGTTCATTTATTTATTTTCCTGGTTCTAAAAACGTCTTGCTTTGTTTATACGTTTTATGATATCACTCTTTGTTGTCTTTCCAGGGAGTTTCAGAAGCAAATAGAATCGACTCTGCTGGACACCCTACTCACCGCCCTTTTTTTGTGTTCATAAATAAATTTGGACTTCTTGCACAAGAGGCATTGGATAGAAAGTAAATATCTTATTAAGATTAAATCATAACAATAGAAGAAACTATTGTAACCCGTTTACCTTTTTAGTCATTGGCCAATCGACCATTCGTTGTTTGACTGTTCTGAATTTCTTCTGAAGATTATGCATTTGTATGCAACTATAAGGAAAACATTTCATACAAAAACATGCTGAAAAAGAAGGGACTGAAATGCTTCCAGGTAATACTAGGGAGCTTCTTTTCTTTATGATGATAAATGTTGGGTAAACACAAAGTCGATCATATTTCACACAACTTTAATCATATTTAGTAACCTTGGATTAATTCAAAGTTGTTTGGATCTTCACCTTAGATTAATTCAATTTTCAAGACCATAAAAATTGTAAATAATTAACATCCTTCAAAAGAACCAAATCGAACACCATATGGTGTTAAAATTGGATTAATATTGGCAGCCTTGAAAATTCAGCAATCTTTAAACTTCTTCTAATTTTTATGGTTTGAACTTTGGCTACAAATAAATAAACTCTATACAAATTTCAAAATCTTTCATTTCTTATTTTAGAGTATTTATTGTATAAACCTCTTATATTCCATACGAATAAATTGACCATTGAGATGGTTTATAGGTGTGCGCCCTTAAAACCTTCAAAGCTAACTTGGTGAATCTTCTAACCTTGGGATAGATTGGTTTGCTAGTTTCCACTTTAAGTGCCATCTTATCATTTTCTACCTTCATCATCCGATTAAAGATATTTTCTCATTGAAGTGTTCATTTACATATACAATATCAAATTTTCTACAACTAGGACTTATTGAAGTTTTGAGGGAAAAGAAAAAATGATCGGTGGACTCTAAATCACTGATATATCAGGTAATTACTTAAACTTTTTATTATCAGTTTGTAGAGAATGACTCGACTTCCTCAGTGTTTTTATGTCTCTGAAATGTTCCTATTTTGTGTGCTTAGTGTACTTGAATAATAATGCTATTTGGTTATGAAAACTAATAAATGTTTAGTTTACTAGACAACGCATTAATTTTATTTATTGCACATTGAAATCAATTGATTAGACAACACAAATTTGTAATCTATCAATGTACAAAATAATTTCTTTTTTCAATGTGTTAATGTCTACGTGAAGAGGACCACTTTTATTGATGCTACGTTGTTATTCTTGACGATATGTTTTATTTGAGTCTCAATCGTTGTCCAAAATTAGCGTCCTTTCCTGAGATGGGTGGTTGGCCCAACTTAGACATTTTATAATATATGGTTGCGAGGCACTGGAGTTCCTGCCAAATAAGGTGGGGGAAATGAGCATGCCTCATCTTGAAGAGTTGAGCATAAGCCTATGCCCATTTTTGAAGTCCTTGCCATCGGATATATTACCCATAACCCTTAATATACTTTCCATTAGCGATTGCATAGGTTTAGGGTCCATGCCTCTTATTGACGTCATCTCTGAGGTCAATGGGAAAGTTACCCTTGACCCTTAAGAAACTTTCCATTGAGAGTTACATGAGCACAACCACCTCAATAGCATGCCTTCTTTGCCTGAGAAGTCAAAATCTGGCTAACTATGGGTTTGGTGATTCCATAGACTTTTATATTGGCATTGGTAGATGTATACTCTGTCCTAGTCAAATTCCCTATTCGTGAGCTCAAAGAAAATCACACAAGATTATGAGTATAAAGAGAAACAAGTTAAATATGACGATAATTTAAAACATCCAGATTAAGCTTAAAAACAAGCCATTAAAAGGGTGAAAATCCAAACCAGTCCCCAAACGACCCCGTAAGAGGCATGAACACCTTCCACGGGACCAATATAAATTGTAGAAATTAACCGCGTAGTCACGGGTCTCCCGATTTGAGAATATGACGATAAGTTGAAAATATCTAGATTAGTCTTAAAAACATGCCGATAGAGGGTGACAATCCAAACCAGCGCCCAAATGACCCCGTAAGGGGCATGACACCTCTCACGAGACCAATGTAACTTTTAAGAACTTATCACATACTCACGGGTCTCTCGGTTTGAGAATATGACGATATCTCAAAAATATCTAGAGTAGGCTTAAAAACAAGTCGCTAAAAGGGTGATAACCCAAACTAGTCTCGAACGGCCCCGTAAGAGGCATGAACACCTCGCACGAGACCAATGTAACTTGTAGGATCTGACCAGAGAGTCACATGGCTCTTGATTTGTGAATATGATGATAATTTGAAAATATCTAAATTAGGCTTAAAAACATGTCGTTAGGGTGTGAAAACATAAACCAACCCTCAAACGGCCCTGTAAGAGGCTCTAACACCTCGCACGTGACCAATGTAACTCGTAGGAACTGAACGCGTAGTCACGGGTCTCCCAATTTGAGAATATGATGATGATTTGAAAATATCTAGATTAGTCTTAAAAATAAGTCGTTAAAGGGTGAAAACCCAAACTATCCCCCCAAATGGCCCCGTAAGAGGTATGAACACCTCGCACGAGACCAATGTAACTTATAGGAACTGACTGCGTAGTCACGGGTCTCCCAGTTTAAGAATATGATCATAATTTCAAAATATTTAGGCTAATCTTAAAAACATGTCTTTTGAGGGTGAAAACTCAAATCATTCCTCAAACGGCCTCGTAAGTGGCTTTAACACCTTGTATGGGACTAATGTAGCTCGTAGAAGCTGATCACATAGTCATAAGACTTTCGCTTTGAGAATATAATAATAATTGTAAGTCACATATGCAATTTTCCAGCTTGAATAAGATTTTTTTTAAAATTACTTGGTTACTAATATCATCTCTTTTCTCTATCCTATTTTTTTGCAGGATAACATTTTATCGTTAGCTTTCATCCACGTGGAACACACGAAGAAGTCAATGGTTTACAACAAGGGGATTATTTATTTAATGTCACTAATATTCAAGATTCTATTTTTTGTGTTAAGGTCGTGCGGGCTTTTGTAATTTCATCGTTATATTTTTTGGTCGTCCGGGCTTTTGTAATTTCATCGTTATATTTTTTGGTCGTCCGGACTTTACACTATGCAGGTTTTATATTAGCAGGTTTTAAAATGTCCAGAAAATAGAGAAAACTCTGCCCAATTTTTTTGTCTTGTGAATTACTAAGACTTGTAATATTTTGAAGTTTGTATGTATATTAGTTTATCAACAACGTGTAAGATTCACAATTTGTGAATTTTTCTTTTTTCAAATAATTATTTTTTTTCTTTGATCCAAATATTTCGCATAGTTCAAAATTGTGCCAAAAGTGTATAAAAATTTTGCATGGTTTTGAATTATGTCAAAAGTGTTCCAAAATGTATTCAATCTGGCACAATTATAAACTGTGCCAAAATGTATTCATGTTTGGTCAGATCTGGCACACTTTTAAACCGTGTTAAGAATGGTCAATTTGGAACACCTGATTCTGACACAGTTCACATTTGATCTAGCACCGTTTTAAATCGTGCTAGATTTATGTTTTTGGTGTAGTGCTAGCCAAGTATATTGTGTGTTTAGATTGAATTATTTTGTGAAGAATAAGCCATTATATATAGGGTTGAAGAGGACCCAAAATTCTCCTTTAAATTCATTAATAACTACTCTCCACAAAAGTAACTCCATGGGGAATGTATCTCAAGTGGATCAAAGAACAAGTCTTTGAGTATATCTAAAGACTAAAATTAATTAATTTAAATCTCACCTTATGTGGACCACACTTAAAAGGAGCATTGATTTAATTGATTCAAAGTTTGGACTAATTTCATAATTAGTAATAATTAAGGGGTCTTTACACATAGGTCCCATTACACTTTTTTGAAACCTCTTAAGTCCCACCGTTTTTTACCCTTACTATTAAGTCCCGTTTTAACCAATTTGGGGAAACCGTCTAAATCTCTTTACCATAATACCCCTGTGTATTTGGGCGGCAAGAGAGGTTCCAACCGTCGAAATCGTTGCCCGATTTTGGTGAGATTCTGATCCCGTCTATATCTCCGTCAATCGCGGTTCAGGCGAGATGCCATAACAGTGTATATCATTTCGCAAATCAGTTATACATCATATAATGGGGAACGAAGAAACAGGGGAGACGGAATGGGTATAATGGTTGAAGAAATTTGTGGTTTCTGCTAATTTTTTGCGGTGTTAGATCAGATTTTCCGGTCGTTCTGGGGTTGATGTAAGTCACCTTCAAAGAAGTTGATTGTTTTAGTAAGTTAGGGTTTTTTTTCCCTCTTTTTAGTAAACATTATTGTTGTTGTATGTTGTTCTTTTGTTACCCAAACATTTTTTTTTAACGTAAATGTTCTTCTTTGGTTTGGATTTCAAGTTTTTGCTAGCATTATGTGTTGTTGGTTAACGTTGCATTTTGGGTTGAAGTACAGACAGTATATTTGATTGTATGAAGTAATTTTTTTTTTATTTGTACATAATTTTTGCATGTCGATTAAATCTTAGCGTAGAACCTTAAAGAAGTTGGATTTTTCTGTTGTAATTTACTGTTGGTGGAAATTTTTTTGAATGGAAACATATGGGTCGTTTTGGCGAACAGTTATATAACACCAGCAGTAAATTTTACTGTTTGAGTACTATAGTTAAATGGGGTTCAATATTTTTTCGTGTTCACTTTTTTCTTCTCTTGACACGTATTCAATCTGATGAATAAATAGCTGTCTACATTGATGGAAAATGCGGTTTTGTGTGAAGCTGAATTGTTGTTTCCTGAAAGTACGACACATTATTGTTTGTATATAGTTTGGGTCGAAATGTTTTTGGATGGAAACGTGTGTCGAATTGGGTAAGTATCGTAACAGAAACAGTAAATGTTAATTTGTTAGTAATGTTGTTTATTGTTGTTCAATAAGTTTTATTGTTAACTATTTATTCTGTTAATCAGTACGTTCATACAGTGAACTTTGTTATTTTTTATGTGATAATGTTCATTTTACTTGTAGATAGTTTGTCTACATAATTCATATCTACTGTTTTGTATAGACAGAAATATTCTTAGATTTTATTAACCAATTTATCAGTATATCGTATCTCCTTCAGTTGGTGGGGTGCTCATCGTTGTGGGTAGTGCTGTAGTGGGTAGGTATACCGCTGGCACGGTGCCTAATTAATTAAGACAATACTGTAGTATTAGAGTGTATAAGGTTACAAAACGTTTGATGCATAACCGCAAAAGAGTAGTAAAGTTTAACGTCCCCATTGTAATAAGCGTAAAAAATACGCTAAAGTTGTTCTTTTACATTTTTTTTATTTTGCTGTCCTTGCATATTACCAAATGTACTCCATCTCTTTATCAATTAAATGGTTGATTAAAATTTAAGACAACTTTTTTCATTGATTATGTGTTATTGCTTCATGTTAATTTTCGTGCAAACTACACATGAAACTTTACTTTCTGAGCTATCAAATTTATTTACGAAGGAAGTTGTGGATGTTAATTATGTTATAGCGTACTATTGAAAATAACAATGCTGTTGTATGGTTATTTCTGATGCGGTTTTTGTTCATTTTCTGTAACGATTGTCTTGTATAAAGTATAGTGGACACAGTAAATTATACTGTTAGAATGTAGATGTTGGTAGTCATTTTTTTTTAAGTGGTGTTGGTTTATTTCTCACAAAGACAATCTGTAGTTAACTGCATATATATAGTGAATGTTATTTTATACATGGTGCGAAACAGTTGATGTTCATAGTAATTTGTAATGACTATAACAGAATTAGTATTGTTGTATGCGTACATGATTTCTTTGAATACATACTGTACTTGTTCCCGTCAACATAATATATAACTTTTACCTTCTTGTCTATGGTTTTGCAGGTATAAAAATAAAAGGCCGCAAGTGTAAAACCATCACTGAAACATGGGCGAAGGTGCTAAACAATACCGTTCTAACTTGGTTGCATTACGTGATTTGCTGTCAGATATGGAGATACGAGATGGGATGAAAGAACGACTAAGAAAAACTCCATTATGGGCACTCTTTAACACATTAATAACAACGAAGTTCGATAGGTCATTTATTAGTAAATACGAAAAAAATGTCGAACTGCTGATCCGTGCTTACACCGGTGCGGACGGAGTTTTCAGAATTGGCGGTAAGGAATTACAATTTACCGCTAGAGACATATCATTGATATTCGGTATACCGTTCGGGTTTAGTTCATACAAAATACCGTCATACGGTAGAAAACCGGATAGCCCTTTTGTACGTAAGTGGTTTCGAAATGTGGATGGGATGGTTCAAGCGTCCAACATTAGGAATGCAGCGATAGAGGCGTCGATGTTAAGAACAAATTCTGGGTACGTCGACGCTGCAAAGCTAGTATGCCTTTACACGTTTTGTACATTATTTTTCCCGACTTCTGGAGTATTCGTCAAATGGAGTTTTATGGATTGTATATCTAGAATGGATGAAATTGGGAATTACAATTGGTCGGTGTTGATTTACGACTACTTGATAGCGTCACTTGATAAAAATCACACCAGCCCCTACAAATGCTACGGATGTGTCATTAGCTTGTTGGTAATAACCTCTAAACTTGTATATATATTAGATTTTATAATAAATATTATATTAATTGCAACACATTGGTATTGTTTACTTGAATTCAGTACTGGTTTTGCGAGAGAACAAATGTTATTGAACCAGTTGATATGAACTTGTACCCCCGATTCATGAAGTGGGATCTTGCAAAATTGAGCTCGGTACTAGCAGATGACATCGTTCTACGCGAACATGTGGAACTACAAGTATTGTGATTGTGTACATATTACATGGAATTTCAGTTCATCATCTGCGCATGACAAATTAATATATTGAATGTTTTGTGTGATACAGTTTAGTTATGCTTCATATAAATATTTGTAAACTATATAGTTATTGTAAACAGGGGAATACTTATTTTGTGATCACGTGTGTGTAAATTGATATCAATATCCCACACATTTTATACGATGACATGCATGTTTACTGTTTCGTTCTACCAAAAAGTAAAGTTTACTGCTACATTGGTGAGCATGTGATTGTAAAGAGAAAAGTTTACTGATACATTACTGTTTAGGTACACTAACATGGTGACCATAATTCTTCATTCTTATGACATTTATCTTCAGATAAGAAATATGTTTTTTGACGCAGAGTTAGTACAGTAAAGTTAACTGTTAACAAACGTTTGTTCTGTAACGCGGCTTATAATATTACATACTTTATATGGCTATGTTTATGTCCTAATGTATTAACAACTTTTCCTGATAACTATATTGTATGTGAACAGATTAAGCTCGGAAGGATTCACAAAACGGAGATCGAGGAAGAGGTTTTGGGCGAAGACATTGACTCTGATCCGGAGGACTATATGTTGATTGACAATTTGTACGACGCGGGTTACACATATGAAGACATCCCATCCAGTAGCACTAATGCGGATGGTGATGGTACTCTGGAAGAATCACCCAATAAGCAAGACGATCACGTGTTGAAAAAATTAAA
This sequence comes from Sambucus nigra, assembly GCA_949130495.1. NCBI lineage: Eukaryota > Viridiplantae > Streptophyta > Magnoliopsida > Dipsacales > Adoxaceae > Sambucus > Sambucus nigra. The sequence goes on along the minus strand of OX422219.1, from coordinate 396,201,736 downwards.
AGAAATGGAAGTTGAAGTTCAACATTTGCAAAGGTTGTGCAGTGATAAAGATGTTTTGTGCAAGAAATTATCCGACGAACTTTCAGATATGAAGAAGGATATGGAGGAAATAGAAGTGGCTAAGCAAGAGACCTTTGAGAAATTGAAAATCGAAATTGAATTACTTGAAAAGAAAGTTACGTTAATGGAAGAGAAGGAGAACAATGAGGTTAGGAGATTGAAGGAGGAGTTGGCAAGGGCAACGGAGCAAATTGAAGAACTAGTTGCTCAGAAGGTTGAGGCAGAGATATTCCGAGAGCAAAGCCATAAGACGACTACTTCTCCTTATAATGTTCGTGACAGCAAACAAAAATCTAATGAGGAAATTGCAAATATGCACGATGTGACACCAAGTCATATTCAACAACTCGTGAGTTCAATGGTTCGACGATTAAAGAACAAAAACGATAGGAAGGAAAAGAAGTCTGATGTGTTTGTCTACCTACCACAAGTTAGGGGTAGGTTGAAGAGAAGAGCTTCCAAACCTTCCAAACAAAGCCCAACAAAGAAGAAAGCGAAGAATGAGGATGTCATAGATGTCGAAATTGAGGAGAAGAGGTTGACACCCAAAATAAAAGTTACGAAGTTGAAGCGAAACGTTTTGACAAGGAGAGGGGTTGTTGCTAAGTATCTTTCTGAGTCGACACTTCAAACGATAAAGTCATGGAAGAACGACGAATACGGGTATTAGTTAGTTTATATAATCATACGCATTTAAAGTTTTGTATGCATATATTAGATGTAAAATGTTATACAGTAAATGTTACTGTATGCAATGTAACATTTAATATATGTTGAATACAAAATGAAATAGTTTTCTAAATATTGACAACTATTTACGTATAAATTCAAATTTACAACCGACGTAACGGTTTCCAGTGTTTGTGATTAATTTAAGTTTGTAAGTTAATTACGGATATTAACCTATGAACGCAAATTGCCAACCGAAGTAATGTTATATCCAGTACACTGTTTAACGTGTTTTTTGTTGTGTTATTGAAGGGAAATTGTTTGCTTCGGTGGGGACCTCGGATATTCTATTTTTCGTAAAGATATCTTTGAAGTAATAACCGAAAAGTGTATCGGAACAAATGTGGGTAATCGAATAGCTTTCATTTATTCAATTACGTCATTCCGCAACATATGGTGACATTTACGCATGTAACAAAAATAATATGAAGGTATATACTATATAATGTGGATAATATGTTTTTATAGGTGGTTGATGCATACACGGATATTTTGGATAAGGAGCTCGTTGCCTATGCATCAACACTTCCAGATGATAATTTATTCGATCGTTCTGTGTTCTTCTCTAGCATGTGTTGGGTGAGTTTTTATTTGCAAATTTGTATGTATTGATGTCTATAATATAATTATTGAAATAGGTCATACAATAAACGTTACTGTTTAGTAGAGTTACATATATAAATGAGTAACATATAAAAAATAGGATGGGTCACAGTAATGTTTACTGTATGACCTATTTCAGTATTGTTATGCATAGTTGACTTGCAACTCTAAAAGTCTGATATGCATTTGTAACTTTAACATATCTCATACAGTAAAGTTTACTACTTTAGCTGTTACAGCCTATGGTGCTGTACATGAGTAATTTACTTGCATACTAAACGTGAGATATGGCATTTATAATTTTTACATATCGCAAGCAGTGAAGTTTACTGTATAAGATGTTTTGTTTTTGTACATGCATAAGTTAATTGCCTATCTCATACACTAAACTTTATTGTGTAGTTGACCTACATAGATAAATGACGTACATATCTCATATTATCACACCTGCTTTTCTTTAATGTGCAGCCCATGATTCGTGACAAAATGGATGGGTTGCGTAAGTTCTTTATCGATATGAAACTTGAGATAGCTCCAAGGGCGACGCGGTGGTATTTCTTTCCCATAATTTCGGCCTCGTCACGGAAAAGCAGAGAGGGGTACCACTTCCATCTTATGGTTCTCGACACACACGAGGGATGTTGGAAGCACTACAATCCCCTCATATCTAGGGATGGGATGGAGGACTTGTACCTATCCGATGCCCATATATTAGTAAGTACTATTAACGCATTTCAATTTTCAATACATAAGATAACATACCTAACATATCATACATTTCAGTTTACTGTTAAACATTGCATCATTGTAACGTTATTTTTTTAGTACGAACTGTCGATTGTAACATTAATAAGCTGCTTGTTTTTTTCATACACAATCACATGCATCCTAGTAAGGTTGTATTGACATACAAATTTTGTTTATGATGATAATATTACACAGTAAATTTTTATGTCACGCGCAATTTTATTTTATGACATTTATAAAACTTATTCGTCAAATAAGTTTGTATTATTGCGTTGATTATACGTACAGAAGTTAGTGTCAAATCGTATTCATAATCTTATATCTATCATAATCGCATTACATTCGTGCAGAAAGAACATGTGGAAATGAAACTTGTACAAATTAAAAACAAAGATAAAGAAGATGTCGACAATCAAGGGATATCACATCCGTATCCGGCGACACAAGATTTTTTGCATCCAGTGTATCAAATTTGTGATTGTCCGCAACAAAGCCAGGGAACGTAATACTTCTTCGTAATATTCCAAATCTTTATAATGGTTTTCCCGCAAGATCATTGTATTAATTATTCAATATATTTTTTCAGGGTTGATTGCGGAGTTGCAATTTGCTATTACATGTCAAAGCTCTCAAAATCATGTGACATTCCTCCGGAAATGAGCAGAGAGACTATGCGAGAATACAGGGCGCATTTGGTCGAGCGTATTTTGAACCATATTCCACCAAAAACAGACTGATAGAGACCAGGAATCATTCACATTTGGAATTGCAAACTCATAATATGTGTTAATTCGTTGATGTCCATAAAATGTGGTGCTGGGATGTTTTTTTTGGGTTTTAATTAGGTTCTAAGTTGATTTTGTGAATGACCACGCAACATTGTAGTTTTGGTATATAGACAGGCCGTGCATGCACGATGTGCGTCAGGTCTACATAGTAAAGTTTACTGTATGAAATGTTTCAACCTTTCCATGGCTAATTGACTTACGTATGTCATACAGTAAACTTTACTGTTAGACTTGCTGGACATGGTGCATGCACGTCTTGACTAGATATGCACTCATTATATTGTAGTGCTGCACGATGTGTATCCAACGTTCATTGCGTATTTACGATTATGTGAAGTTGAATTGTAAATTTTGTTTACATTCAATAATTGTTGAGATGTACATGAATGGGCATGCGTGACTCGTGAAAATTCAAGTTTATTTGAAGAAGGGAATCATGTAACCATTTTGTGATTGGGAGGTGACGAGCATCACGTACAAAATAATTAAAGCACTAAGATACAATCAAGACATACGTTTGTTGAACGTTACGTCGTCACGTGTGTATGCTAAAGTACGAATAATTCAATGATTTTCTCCACTCAATTTGATATGCATCCCAGATAACTTGCCACACAAATTACATTTCATGTGTTGCAAACAATATATATGATGTGATTCGGGTAAAAATTATGGAACCGTCTACAGCAACCCACTTTTATGATCCGAAAAACACGGGTAAACCATTTAGCTATCAAGTGCACATTCGAAAAACGCATCATGAACCATTTCCTTTTATCATCATTTTGCAGAATCAACAACAATTAATGTTATACGAAACATTGCCTATAAAATAAGACAATCATTAAACCGTATAAATAATTAAAATAATTTCCTTGAGTTTTGTAGAAACAAATATTTCTACTTAGCATAGCATAAGTTTATTTTCTGAATGACCACACAACATTGTAGTGTCGGTATCTAGACATGTCGTGCATGCACGATGTGCATCAGGTCAAACAGTAAAGTTTACTGTATGACCTGTTTGAACTTTTCCATGGCTAATTGACTTACGTATGTCATACAGCAAACGTTACTGTTAGACTTGCTGGACATGGTGCATGCACGACTTGACTAGATATGGACTCATTATAGTGTAGTGCTGCACAATGTGTATCCAACGGTCATTGCGTATTTACGACTATGTGAATTTGAATTGTTAATTTTGTTTACATTCAATAATTGTTGAGAAGTAGACGAATGGGCATGCGTGACTCGTGAAAATTCAAGTTTATTTGAAGAAGGGAATCATGTAACCATTTTGTGATTGGGAGGTGACGAGCATCACGTACAAAATAATTAAAGCACTAAGATACAATCAAGACATACGTTTGTTGAACGTTACGTCGTCACGTGTGTATGCTAAAGTACGAATAATTCAATGATTTTCTCCACTCAATTTGATATGCATCCCAGATAACTTGCCACACAAATTACATTTCATGTGTTGCAAACAATATATATGATGTGATTCGGGTAAAACTTATGGAACCGTCTACAGCAACCCACTTTTATGATCCGAAAAACACGGGTAAACCATTTAGGTATCAAGTGCACATTCGAAAAGCGCATCATGAACCATTTCCTTTTATCATCATTCTGTAGAATCAACAACAAATAATGTGATACCAAACATTGCCTATAAAATAAGACAATCGTTAAACCGTACAAATAATTAACATAATTTCTTTGAGTTTTGTAGAAACAAATATTTCTACTTAGCATAGCATAAGTTTATTTTCTGAATGACCACGCAACATTGTAGTGTCGGTATCTAGACATGTCGTGCATGCACGATGTGCATCAGGTCTAACAGTAAAGTTTACTGTATGACCTGTTTGAACTTTTCCATGGCTAATTGACTTACCTATGTCATACAGCAAACGTTACTGTTAGACTTGCTGGACATGTTGCATGCACGACTTGACTAGATAACTGACTCGTTATATTGTAGTGATGCACGATGTGTATCCAACGGTCAGTATATTGAAGTCGATTTGTTAATTTCTTCTTTAATAATTATTGGTTTAGATGTCGAACAATGGACTTGCGTGACTCATCAAAATTCAAGTTTATTGGAAAAAGGGAATCATTTACCCATTTTGTGATCTGAGTCAAATTCACATTTGTGTTGAACTGTAGGGGGCTTCGAAACCCCAAAAAAAAATTATTCTATCAATGACCAAATAACAATGATGTGCCATTTTTTAGTGATGTCGTGCATGAACGCTGTGCAGCAGTCCTAACAGTGAAGTTTAGCAGATGTGCTGTTTCGCCTTACACATGACTAATTGACTTACGTATGTCACAAAGTAAACTTTACTGATTGACCTACTGCAAAAAATGCATATACTACATGAATAGAAAACTCAAGAAGTATATTTTGCTTCTGAACGACGTGTATCCAACGGTCATTGAATACTGTCAATTATGATAAGTTGATCTGGTAAATTTTACTACATTCATTAATGGTTGAGATGTTGACACATTAACATTAATGTTGAAATATCGTACTACAATTACTCATTTGTAATATGGGAACATTGTATACAGTAACATTTACTGTGCAGTTGAAAACTAATAAAACTTCATCAAATTATATATTGTAATGAAATAATCATTTAAAAACAAACTAGAATAAAAAATGCAAATACATCATAACTCCTTCAACGGTTCTACACACGTCTTCCTGTTGTGATTCCCAATTTTTTTGCACCTGCTACATGTTATAGACTTTACTTCCTCGCCCCTCGAATTAATACGTTTGGTCTTCGGTCTACCCGGAGGACGTTTAACATCTGGTGGTTTGATTATCGCATCAGCAGAAGATAAGTTTACTCTATTACATGAAGGAATTGGTAATATTGCAAACCCATACGTTTTCAAGAACATATCGACTGAGAAAATCTCATCAATGTAATCCTTCAACTCGTACCCGCATCTCTGAATTACGATAGATGCATGATCACACGGAAAACCATTCAGCTTCCATTTACAACATGAGCACATCCTGTACTGCATATTAACATTATAAACTTCATCCGACCGAACCTCGAATATGAATTCAGTTGCCTTGTTCACAACCCAAGTATGACCTATCTCCAACGACTCTCTGAAACGGCGATTCATACGTGGACAAAGGTAACCGGTCCATGCTTTCGCTTCGTCTCGCCTAATAGTGTTCAACTTCATAATCTTACATCTAATTGTATCTACTAAGTCTGTGATTGGGAGCTGACGAGCGTCACGTATCCAAGAGTTAAAGGACTCGGCCACATTTGAATACATTTCACCATAACGTTGACCACCAAAATGTGCATTGCTCCAATGTTCATTCGATATCGTGGACAAAAATTCACGAATTCTTTGTCCTCCTTCAGCCAACAACCAAGCCATACGTTTGTTGAAAGTTTCTTCATCAGGTGCATAAGCGCAAAGTACAAATATTTCAATGATTTTTTCCTTCACTTTTCTATGAATCCCAGTTAACTTGTCCCTCAAATTACATTTCAAGTGTTGCAAATAATATCCATGATGTGAATCGGGGAATACCTTTGAAATCGACTTCAGCAACCCATTGTTACGATCCGAAATAAACGTGTAAACCATTGAGGTGTCAATGATCTTCGAAAACTGAATCATGAACCATTCCCAGTTATCATCATTCTCCGAGTCAACAATGGCGAAAGCTATAGGAAACATGCCTATGACATAAGGCAACAAGAAATTTTTTTTCAATGAGATAAAATATACTGCGTGATTGATCTAGTCATGTAGTCCATGCACGCTGTGCAGCATGTCTAACAGGAAAGTTCACTGTATGCTATATGTAGGTCAATTAGTCATGTAAAAGATGTTACAGGTCATACAATAAACTTTACTGTTATACCTGCTGCCTAGCGTGTATGAACAAAATAACTACATTTCTCACCCATTAAATCGAATTGTTTACAACGTAAAGTACTACGCAACACCCAAACAATTACTACACGTACATAGTTTGTTGACTGTAATCATCAATAGAAGTACATAATGTACCATGATTTCAACATATTTGACACATTATCTACAATATGTCAAATTCAGCAAACATATTATTATCAAATCATTTGACAACTAAACATGTAGTCGATAAATCAACAATTGGAAGAATGCTAATGTAAATACCTTCATTTGCATTTTTTCCCGTCGCCGCCAATAGAATTCCTTTGTACCTGCTTTTCAAAAACGTGCCATCCAAGAATATCAAGGGTCGACAATACTTGAAACCCTCTATACATGCATGAAATGCTACGAACATCCTTTCGAATCGACCACTATCAGAATTGTATTCGATCGACAAATGACTACCGGGGTTTGAATCCATAGCCGCGTCAACATACCATCTTAACTTGTCAAATGAAAGTGATTCATCGCCGAACACACATCTCTTCGCTTTTTCTACAGCTCGCCACGCCGTGCTATATTCAAGATCATATCCATACTCATCTGAAATATATGCGACAATGTCAATGGGGCGAGTCGTATTATTTTTTCTTATGCAATTTGTTATTTCGTTAGCAATTACGCCCGAAGACAAACGGCCATGTTTACGAATTCTATACGCAACTCCACACGTGTGCTCATCATAAAATTTCTTAACAGAAAAAAATCCGTTAATCGTGTCAACCCTTCCATGAACATACCAACCACATCCTGTCGATATTCTGTACTTACACACAGCGGTAACTCGATTCAAATCATTCTTTATGTAGTTGAATTCAAATCCTACTTCTGCTGCATACTTACAAAGCACATCACGGAACTCAGCCACCCCACCTCTATATCGTTGACCAACCTTAGAAATACCGTCCGACCAACCAAATGACAACAAACGTTTAGTTGTATTACGACTTTCTTCACGCAATTCCACATCCAAACGCTCTAAATCTGCATCTTCGAGTAAAATTTCATCATTACAATCATCGGAAATCCCTTCTCCATCACTTAGAACCACCTCCCGAGTCATTATATTGACATCCACAATTTCAATGCCGTGTTTATGACAATACGATAAAATTGTTGAAATATCCTCATCAAAATCAAGTGCACATTGAGGGTGCCCTACTAAATTATAAGACAATGCAATTTTGGCATCAGCTAAATCAATCCACCTGCTACGAATACATTCAACCAACTCCGTAACAGTCGTTCGATCTTGTAACATCTTGACAAATGTCCTATCGATATACTTGCAGAACAATGTGACAAACACTTCCATGATCACTACAACAAAAAATGAAAAGTAAGCCAAAACCTATGTAAGGTCACCTCACCATACTATGTGCTTATGTTAAGAACCTGATGTTAGTATATTCATATGAATTTGAATGTCGCATGAATATAAACAACGATCGAAACGTTTAAAATGTTTTATATTAATTTATTGTGTGCTGAACTCTCAACCTACTTCATAGTATATATCATTCAGTAAATGTATTTGTTTGAGGTATATAAGTCAATTATTCATGTACAACCTCAAACAGGTCATACAGTAAACCTTACTGTTATAACTGCTACACAACATGTACGCAGAAAACACTGTATAAAACAGTAATAAAACACAAAACAGAGATTAAACGATGATGGGGCAAATCGTATTCAATCAAATCTAAAATTATCAACAAACACACCATACCCTCAAATCAAAAAACATATGTGACGTACTTAGAATTATGTGTTTGTGTGGAACAAACTGTACAAACCCAAAAAATAATGTTACTAACAACACTGTAAAATCTAAGAATATCTGGTCAACAAATTAAATTACTTTGTTTTCCTAATGTATGTTGCAACAATGTTCCCCAACATCGTAAATTTGTAAAAACCATAACAGAACGAGTAACAAATAATAAATTCCGTATATACAACATTGTAAATACACCATACCCACTGCAAATGCAAGAAAACCATGTAAACACCAAAACAGAGTTGTGTAGAAGTAAGCAGTGTTTGAAAGAAACACATCAAAATTGAGATAAAGAAGACTCTTTCAAAATCAAAAACAAAACCGAAGAAAAATGTTTCAAAAAACAAAATAAAATTGCTCTTTCATTGTAGCAGGGGATCTTAGCGAAATTGTACTAACTACCACACCACGGACAACAGCAAACAAATCCGAGTTTTATGAACCTTCATCCATAGTTTAACTAAAAATGGTAAGGGTTTTGAAACTGGACGCTTGAATGGTGGTAAGGAAAGCATTACGTGATGAGTTTGCAATTTGAAAGTTGAAATTTGAAAACTCCCATAGAAATCGGAAGGAAGGAGGAAACCGTTGGTTACGAGTTCTTCGATTTTGGAATTGATGGGTATTTCAGTCATTTACTTGTATTTTAACCGCACGTTTATGTTGGTTAGGACTTTAAAGGTTATAAGAAAGTCAATGGGACTTAAATGTATGTTGACCTCCTAAATGGGACTTAAATATAATTTGCTCAATAATTAAACTAAATAAAGATAATAATTAATAGAAAACTATCCATGCTTATGAATGAGGGATATGGGAGATAATACGACTCTGTCATAGCAAGCCTTGAAATTATCCAAATTGTAATGATCGCATCTTGGTCGAAACGATTCCTGGCATGAAAATCAATGGGCCCAAAAATTAGATCAGCTTGCCAGCGGGAGGTGCTTCAAGTGATGAATTTCAATCTGCTAAATACTTCAATAACCTCACAATTTGATGGAGCATCAAACCTGGTTATGGGGGATTTAAAAGTGATTCTTGGTTGCATAATTCCCATTGACTACATAATAAAGAGTGTAAAGATTTACAAAATCATATGCAAATCAATTATCAATGAGATCCTGTATTTTTTTCATATCAAAGAAATTCGACCCTCAGCGAGAAAAGGTCGGCCAACAATTTTATGAATTGTGAATATTTTGTCCCTCGACCTAAATAGATCGGACTCATGAGGGTCAAAAACAATTAGGGTCCGTTTGGTTGGCATAATTTGTCTAGGCAAATGCCAAAAAGTTGGCAAATATGAAAATTTGTCCACATTTTGGCTGTTTGGTTGCATAATTTGCCTAGTCATTATTTGCCAATGTACAACACCTCCTATGCACAATCTGTGGGCAAATTTTGCTTACATATTTGAGTGGGAAATATTTGCCCACAAATTTGCCAACTTCTTAAACGATTTTAATGTTTTAAAAAATAATTTAAAAACTGTTTTAAATAATTAAAAAACTGTTATGAATATTTAAAAATTGTTTTGTAATGTTTCAAAAACTGTTTTTAATATTATAAAAAAATGTTAAGAAAATGTTTACAATTTTTTTAAAAAACCGTATTAACAAAATATTGTAAAAAAAACTGTTTTTAAAAAACCGTATTAACAAAATATTGCAAAAACTGTTTTTAACATTTTTAAAAACTGTTGTGAATATGTTATAAAAACAGTTTTAAAGTTTTAAAAAATAATTTTAAAGAGTGTTTTAAATATTTAAAAAAACTGTTATAAATATTTAAAAACTGTTTTGTAATGTTTTGAAAACTGCTTTTAATATTATAAAAAATTGTTAAGAGAATGTTTTACAAATTTTTTGAAAAACCGTAATATAAAAATATTGTAAAACAGTTTTTAACATTTTTAAAAACTGTTTTGGATATATTATAAAAACTATTTTAAAGTTTTAAAAAACATTTTTTAAAACTATTTTAAGGAGTTTAAAAAAACTGTTGTGAATGTTTAAAAACTGTTTTGTAATGTTTTGAAAACTGCTTTTAATATTATAAAAAATTGTTAATAGAATGTTTTACAAATTTTTTGAAAAATCGTAATATAAAAATATTGTAAAACAGTTTTTAACATTTTTAAAAACTGTTTTGGATATATTATAAAAACTGTTTTAAAGTTTTAAAAAACATTTTTTAAAACTGTTTTAAAGAGTTAAAAAAAACTGTTGCGAATGTTTAAAATTTGTTTTGTAATATTTTAAAAACTGTTTTTGATATTATAAAAAATTGTTAAGAGAATGTTTTACAATTTTTTTTAACATTTTTGAATATAATATAAAAACTGTAATATAAAAATATTGCAAAAACTATTTTTAACATTTTTGAATATAATATAAAAATTATTTTTAAATAAATTAATTAGATTGACTTTAATTTCGCCTAATGTTGTTTGATAGCGTCATCTGAATTTGCCTGAAAAATTTTGTCATGCCCACGCTTTTCCCCACTAACAACCAAACGGACCCTTAGACAAACATCTATGAATGTGCAGAACTCACCAGAAATGTTATTTTTGTCATTCCCATACTATGCAAATAGGTATACGTGGTGACATAACACGTGGGAGGAACAATCACACTATTCATCAGCCTTTAGAAGGACTGTTGTCACAAATCAAATGGACCAGATCAAGAACCATTCTCTATGTGACTTGGGGTGCATATTACACCCCAATACACCTATAAATAGAATCGTACCTTTTATCTTATGGATCAAGTTCTCATTATAACTAATATTGAAACTCTATTAAGTTAGAGAGAGAAAATACATGTAACCTATAAAATAATATACAAATAGTGAAAAATAAGTAACTAACAAAGGACATAGGTTCAGTTGGGTTGAACCGCTTTAAACCTTGTGTTGATCTTTCTTTTGATGTACTTTACTGCATATTTACTGTTCATAGTTACTGTCTAACACTGATTCACTGAGCTCTCTTTTTCAACTCAGTTTTTAAAATTTTGTGCAATATCAGTAGGTACCTTTATCCGTGACGAATGGATATTTTCTCATCTATTGTAGCCATTATGATATATTTGTGACTAGACTAATTATCCATAAAGGAGAGGAGCTCGTGATGAGTAGTAAATTCCACCAAAGTGTCAATGTGAGGCAATGGATAATAAACCTTAGGTAAGGATTTATTGGGGTCTCTAAAGTATAGACACATCATCCACTTCTTATTGGACTGGATACTTATACCAAATAAGAGATCCATTAGGGGTATTGCACCTCTCGAATAAAGTATGCTTCGAAGAGCTTGTTGAGATCTTCATCTGCAGTAGCATTTTTTCACAGCTAAATAACCTTTTCTTCTAGAGCATTGTCTTATGGTTTGGGTCCACACTGAGGTGGTGAACCATGACCTCGGGATCTATACAAATTATATTTGAGTGTCCCCATGCAAACGCGTCTTTATTTTCTTTAAAGAACAGGGTTAGCTCCTTTCTAAAGGAGGATCTGAGACCAGTGCCAATCTAGATAACCATAGTCAGATTCGCTTCATCAATGCACATACTGATGATGGACTCAATAGGTTTGCCTCTCTATGATTTTAGTTTAGGTGGGGGAGGCAAGACCTATGTAGGGACCTTAGCACTTCTATATGGGATTTTTCGTACTTTAGCCAACATTTGGGATGCCTCCAATGGTCTTTTATTCTCTCTAATAGAAGTACTGTTACACTCCCTAGCCTTTTTCTTATCTCCATACACTTCTCCCACACCCATGGGGGTTAGGAACCTCACCACCATCCTCCGAGTAGACACAACAGCATCCAACTTGTTGATCGAGCGTCCGCATGGGATGACATTATAAGATGAGGCCAACTACAAAACGGGAGTGATATATCCTATTTAGTAGGTTCATTCCCCATTGAAGGAAATAAGTGGAGTTGTTATGGGTAACATGTTCTTAGTTGTGAGGCCCATAAAGTTGAAAATGTCTAGGATAGGATGTGAGCTAAGATCCAAATGTCAACTAGTAATATTCTCACATTTGCATTTCCAATTATGACTGTGATGACCAAGGGGTCATCATGTGGAAGGGTAATCCTTCTGAGTTCAGTTCCACGGAAGATCATCATAGGAGCCTCTCTTTGTGACTTGTTTTGGTAGTAGACAATATTGATCTGAGCCCCGTCTGACTATATGTTCCTGAGGTGTGATTTTTAGGAAGTGGAGGAAGTCCCGCCACCTCTGAATCCTCATGAAATGGTGTTGAAGTCGATCAGTGGTACGTTATCTTTATTCTTTTTATTTTTCGGAGCTTTACCAGCATTTTTGGCCATAAATTCATTAACATACCCCCATTTGATTACAGTTTTGAGGGACTCTTTGAGATGGAACACTACACCATATGTCACTAGTGGTCATGGTTTTGATCCGTGGACCCATCACAGTCTATACCCGTGACAATCTTAAGTGTAAAAAAATTGGGGGTCACGATCAGTAATATGGGTCATGGTCCAAAGTTGTGACCACATTACCACAAGGGGTCACAGGTGGTCACGGTTGACTACATATATTTTTTCAAATTAAAATAAATTTGGGGTAATAGTTTTGGACCGTGACCAAAAATTATTTTAATTTTAAAAATATGTATATGGTCATGGTTTTGGACTATGACCGAATAAAAAAAAATTAAAAAAAGAATATTTTTCTGCATCCCAAAAAAATTTTAAAATTTTTAAACATTTTTACATTTCCATAAATAAATATTTCACCAATGTGTTTAAATTTCCATAAATAAATATTTTACCAATATGTAATATAAGTTAACTAACGCATGCTTGCGTGAATATGTAATCATAAAACACAAGTTAACTAATGCATGTTGATACGACGCAAATATTACGTATTTCACCCAATAACCTATGCCTTATTAGCCCCTTGGGTATCTTAATCCCTATATTTATGCTCATTAACCAGATAACCTCGGATATATATATATATATATATATATATATGCTTTGCAAGGGTTAATTGAGCTTTTGTAGGTATTTCAGTGCTTAGTATGAAGTTTGGATGTATTCCGGGATAGTTTCGTACAAATTCGCACACGCAAGGGAAATTTAGTCATTTCATAGTTTGGGCATCTGGCCCAAAATCTGCACAGAAGTTGTATCCCTCTGAGCTTCGCTTGGCCACAAACGGTGCATGAATCTAATCCCTAACAAAAAAGTTAGGAGACTATTCGCAGAAAAGATCAACCAACTAACCAAAGCAGGGGAGAAAGCAGGGAACTCATACCTGATTAGTCGATCGATCGACTACAAGGATCGATCGATCGACCCCTCAGATTTTGTCTCCGAACTAAGGTAGTATGGCTTAACTCTGATCGATCGATCAATCGGCTATAAGGATCGATCAATCGACCCTTCCGTTTTGGCCGACTTTTGTTCTGCATTTTCTTTTTCCTTTTCTTTTCTATTTCTTTTCCCAACTTACTACTTAAGATATTTTTGTTGTAATAAACTATATATATCATTTTTAGATATTTTTTTAGGGTTTGTAAGAGAGGGGGATATGGGTGGAGCTTCTCTCTCCTAGGGTTTGTTCCATTTGGATTGTTGTAAGCCACTATTCATCTTCTCCTTCATTAATATAGTTGTATTTCTTGATTTATTGCTTTGTTAATTAGATTTACATGTTTTGTTAATTAGTTTGTTGTGTTTATTTCTTGCTTTCTTATTTTAATTAGAGTAAATTAGTTTTATTTATGTCATGCCCTTAGATAAATAGGGTCAGGTTGTGTTCCGCCATTAACGGGCCTCGAGCTCCGAAAGTTGATTTTGGGGCAAAATTGCGTTTAATTGAAATCTCATGTATTAAAAGAGGATTTTATGCGTTTATCTTTCTTTATCACACAGCGTTAGAGTTTAAAGCAACAATCCGAATATAATCCGCGAGTGACCATTTTCGATTAAATATTTTATCAAGTATATTTGGGTTTAAATCCCTTCATGCGTGATGTTTATGCTAAATCAAAATGGTCGCTTAAATAGCTTTCGAGCCTTGATTCTAATTATTGGTAGTTCGACCTGTGTGATGCAATGCAATCCCGATCCTCGCTTTACTTTCACGTAGCGTAATCTCTCTTTTTCGTTTTTCACCATAACAACCTATCACCTTTTCCATTTTTATTCTTGAAATAATAAATCAATTAAAATCTATCCAACTTTCCCTGTGGATTCTCGATACCCAACTTACCGCTATACTTGTATCGCAAGTGCAGTCATAATTTAGGTTTTGTATTGAGTAGGTGAAACGAAAACAACGATTAGCATTTTAACGCGATACTATCTTGCGCACTTAATCACGTGTTTATGTGAATATGTAATAAAATGCAATGCATGCTTGCATCAATATATACAACACCAAAAAAATACAATGCATGTTTGCGTGAATATGTATAACAGAAATAAGGATACAATGAATGACTGCGTGAATATGTTTCAAATGCTCTTTCTCCATTGAATCCTATAAACAAACTTCAAAATGTACCAAGTGGTATGTAACAAAGGATTTGAATCCCAAAAATAACTTTGGAACGTCGACGTGGCCAAAAATGGAATCAAAGTCCACGTAGTTTATAAAATGAATAAGGTTGGGGACTAATCCATAATTCGAATCTATGGTGTGTTTTTTATTTATGAAAATTTATGTCAAGTGTATTGAAGGATTAGAAAATTGTGAGAATGTTCAAAAATGGAAATTATGGTATTGGCCCTATTTTTCAGTTTTTATTTATGAAAATTATACCCCCTTTTGTGGGCAGATTTTTATTTACATTTATAAGAGCAATATTTTTATAATTGCTCATAGCTTTGACTTTTTGATATTTTGGCGTATCCCATTACAAATCGAGATTATAAACCGAACACTACATCCTCATTTCCTCCACGATCATTCAAAGATATGTTAGTAACCAAGCACTGTTTCTGGATTTGTCACCTACACTTTATGGAGGTATTCAATGTGTGGTTTTCATTTCTCATATAAATTATATTCTACTGTGTTTTATTTAAAAATTGAAGCTTTTATAAAATAGATTTTAAGAGGAAAATTTTTATAATCTCGTTCGAGTGAGATTAAGATCTCTCTTGAATAAAAGATGGTTCTCATTAGAACGAGCTTCAAACGACCATCGAACGAAAAACCATTGTTTAACAATACACTCTCGTTGGAAGGTCATTAATACTCTGGTCGAACAAAATCTGGTTTTCGTTAAAATGAGCTTCAAATGACCATCAAATGAGAGTCTAGTGTTTAAACAGTACACCCTCATTGGAAGCTCGTTAGAAGGCTAGCCAAATATAAATAAGGTGTCATTTGAAAGAGACCAATTCTCATTAAACGAAAATGCTATTTCATTCAAACGAGATACTGTTTTATTCAAACAATCCCGTCGCCTTAAAATTCATGTTTTTGCTATAAAAAACTATTTTTTTCAGAAATTCAAAAGACTTTTGGTAAAAATAATTTTTCAATACCTGTTCCAAAAGTATTCATCTTTTGTTTTTCAAAATATCTTTTTGTTTTCCAAATCATACATCCTCTATATGATTTGTTGAGTTTATGAAACTCTAGTTTCCATATATACATCAAAACCTTGTAAAGATCTTCTCTACGGATGACTTTTGTTGAGTTACAATTCTACGATTAAAGAAGATAGGAATCGGGAATCCTAAGGCTGATCGGTGTATACTGAGATAAGATCGATTTATGTGGGTGGTATTAGACTGCATCACATTCTGTAAAATATTTAGGGACCTAGCGCATAATACTTAATGGAGTTGAGTAGTGTGTAAGTCATATAGAGTCTGTCAAACTCTTTAAAGTGATAAATAATATGTTTTTCTCGAAAGGGATTTTTCCTTATCTTATTTGCTTATTTGGTTTGCTTGTGTGATTGGAGAATTAATTAGGATAATTTATTGCATGCACACCTAATAACTTACCAATTTGAATTTGTGTGGGAAGAACTAATATATGGATTATCCATATGAACTCACATTGTCAAATTGGTATGAGAGCTGGTTATACTGAGCTTTTGTGTGATCTTTTAAAAATATGGGTTTTATGGAAAAAATTTATAATAGGCTACTGATTTTTATTGGGTCTAATTATGTGTATTGGAAATCTCAAATGAGGTCAACTTTGAAAGAGATTTATGAGCGTGTCTTTCTTGTATGTGAAAAAGGGTGGACACCACCCACAATGACAAATGGCGATCTCGTAGGTCCTAAACCTGTCATTAGGGGTAACAAATTGTCCCACGACCCGATAGCATGACATAACCTACATGACTTTTTTACGGGTTTGGGTTAAACCTTGATGAATATAGATGTTTAACGGGAAGACCCTTTAAACATGACAACTTAATAAATTGGCTTTGGGTTTAGCCATTTGGTGTAAAGACCCGACACGACTTATTAAGGCACGACTTAAACACGATCCAAACACGACATGAACCCGATAAGACATGACATGGTACACACGAAAGGCTTAATAGGTTTAGTTTGGGTAGAGGTCATTTTGACACGAACCTGATTATATCTAGTAGGAAATCAACACGACACGAGCCATTGTCATTCCCACCTGTCACTACCTGGATAGAAGATGAATTTAAATGGAGTGTGTACAACTCTCGTTATTTAAGCGTTATTTTTTAATACATCACTCTTGACGACTTTCGTCTCATCATGACATGCACCATGTCTGAGGAAGCGTGGTATATCCTCAAACTTGCTCACGAGGGTACTAATGTCGTGAAAGCGTCCAAGCTTCAAACCCTTGCCACCCATCTTGAGACTTTCACTATGAATGAGTTTGACGCTTTTGATAAGTTTCATGTACGTTTATCGGACATAGTCAATTCTAGTTTTAATTTGGGTGAGAAAATTTCTGAGCTGAGAGTTGTCAAAAAGATTTTGAGATCCTTCCCAACCCAATTTATCCCTAAAGTAACTGTCTTGAATTCGGTAGGAATATTAGATACTCTTCGATTAGAAAAATTGGTACGAGACGTTTAAACTTATGAGATCGGAATGTTTACCAAAAATTTTAAGAAAAAAGAAATAGGGATTACTTAAAAGGATTAGTCCAATAAGAAGAAGGAAAAAGTTTTTGATTTTGAGTCTAAATTTGATTTTTCCCTGTTTGCAAAATCATTCTCAAACTTAATAAAGAAAATTCTTCCAAAGAATTTATTTTTGAGGAAATAAAAATGGGAATTAGGGCAAAAATGTTTGTGACAAAGAATAGGTGATATGTTATGAGTGTGAAGCCAAGGGACACAAAGCCCACGAGTGTGCCACTAGGCTAAAACGACATGGCAAAAGGAAAGTTGCACATAAAATGACTCAAAACGATAGTGACATCGAGTCGGTGGATTTCGGGGAAGGATAACTTGATGAAACTAATTTATGTGCATTCATGGCAAGTAACGTGTTTGCTTCTAGTTTATCCTATGCTAATGAGGACAATTCTAAATGTGAGAGCCTCGACAATGCTTCGAATCATTCTAGAGATAGTGAGAGTGAGGTAGAGAATTTGAGTGAGGGAGAAGGTGAACTCCAAAAACCCTTTCGTGATGTTTACAACGAGACTCTAAAAAAGAAAAGGCATAATACATACTTGTCTCTTAGGGTTTTTGATTTAGAGAATGAGGTGAATGTTTTGAGGGACTATGAGGCATCGATGAGTCAACTCAAGAAAGTGATAGTTTCTTTATATGAGAATTTGATTGTTATTGGTTGGGAGAAGATCAATTTTTTTGACACCGTGGCTAGTCTTATAAGAGATCTTCAAGCTTCATTAAAGACTTGTGAGAAACTTGAAGCCATTGTATCCTAACTCGAGATTGATCTTGAACGTGCTCGGGAGGTCAAGGTCACTTTAGAGTACACATCTAAGAAGGATAGAAAAATGATCCTCGATTGTGTTAGGTAACATTGAGAGGCTAGGAATAGGTTATGATGGTGCTTCAACTTCGAAAGTTGAACCTGAACCGATTTCCAAGTTTGTGGTGGATCCTTATGGGCCTTGACCTAACCCACCTAGAAGAATTAACCTACCAAGGAAAGCTCGTCCTATGCATTTTTAGCAAGGTAGACCCAAGCCCATTTATGTTTGTTCCCATTGCAAACAAACAGGTCACCTTATAGTGTTTTGTTTTAAGATAGGGAGAGTTTCTCACACGCGTGTTCCCCAGTATGATCCCTCACGAGTTTCTACACATGTTACCACACGCACTCCCACACATGTTTCTCCACAAGCATCCACACATCAAAATCAATATTTTGAAAGTTTTAGATAGTAAGTAGAGTATTTAGTCAAGACTTCACAACATTTGATTGAGGAATTACATGGGATGTCTTCTACTTTTGAAAACTCCTTTGAGCATAATGATTGAGGTCAAGGCTTGTTTCTAGAATAAGGTGTTTATCATGTCCATATCTTATCCCTATTGCTAGACTGCATTTCTATTTTTTTCATATATATTTTGAAAAAAAAAAGATTTTTGATTTTAAGAAAAAATTTAAAAATTGAAAAAGATTTTATTTTAATATATTTTTGAAAAAGACAACAAAATTTTTTTATGTTCATTTTTTCACCATATATGGATGAACATTTAAGATATTTAGATTACCCCTTCATTTTATTCGTTCAAATGACTTTTTCATAGTATTTTGAGACATGGTTTTATTTTGTTAGTGTGCGTAATAATTTGTGAATTACATTTCGTTGGTTATTGATTATTACTTTCTAAATTCTAGACTCTTTATCACCTTTATTGCACATGTGCACGGACTTTTTGAACATTGTACTTACTTATCATGTGTCGAATACGATGTTCTCATCTCAATCTTACTTAATAACAAAGCAAATGTAAAAAGAGATAAGTTGTGCTTATGAGAACCATTGGCCGAATTTATTTTTCAGAAAATATTAATGCATGTTAAGCAATGGAAAGGGGTTGTGAAAGAGCAAAATATTCTTTGCATTAAAAGCCACCATTTGCAAAAGGAGCCTAAAAAGATTAACGGCACATAAAAATAGAAGTGCCAAGGCCATTTACTTTATATTCATTGATGTTTCTCTACAAGATTAACGGCGTTATTGTTTTGAGAATCATTTATATTCATGGCAATTACATAAGTTGAGTCAACTTCATTTGAGGCCAACATTTTACACCTATGGTGGAAATTGATCTCTTTCTTTAGAAGTATCTCATGACATTCTGCACCTATGTTATGAATGCTTATATGGATTTGCCAATGGAAAATATTCATTCCAATTTCATGATTCGGGTATTTTAGTGTTATTCCATGGTGACTATGTGTTTTAGTACATATTTGTACTTTTATAGCTTATAGTTCAAAAATAAAAATAAAAATTAATAAAAAAATTTGAAAAGGCATACTGATAGAAAGAACTTTTCAGTGTTTTTGTCTTTATTGTACAATCTCCTTCTAATCAAAATCTTAAAATACCTAAAAATATAACAATCTCAAGTGTAGACGTAAGTAAGGGTATCAATCAACTTCCAATGGGATAAGCTAGAGACAAATTCACAAGTAATTCAATTTATTTTCTTTTTATGTATTTTCATTTTTCTAATTTTTTTAGCTTTTTTTATATTAAAACAATTGGGTGAGGTGAGATGAAATAACACTTAACTAGAATGTTAGATAAAAACAACTAACTAGAAAGTGACTAAAAGTGAAAAATAAAGTCTAAACTAAGATAAGAGATAAAGTGAGGTAAATAATTGTGAGAACAATCAAGAAATAGGATTACACCACAAATTTTAGTTATTCTAATTAATTAATTTAATTATTTTAATTCTCCCAAATTAATATCAAAATTACAAACCACCTCTCGTTGCAAGTGTAATTATAATAGTAATCTTTTAGAAAATTAAGTTTAACCCCCCACAACTCTCGAAAAATATATCTACACTCCTTTTAATTAATCACCCGCTAGGATCGATCAATTAAAATTTATGTAAATTTTAGAAAATAAATTTAGAGTTGAAATTCAAGTTATAATACCCCACTTAAGAAACCCCTATCTCTAGTTCGACTCTAAAATGGGTATTATAACTAGAATTTCGATTTTCTCTCGAAAATCATTTACCCTCTCTCGAGGCCTAAATTTAAGGGTGAGGGATCAAAATTAACATTCAAAGGAAAATTTCAAGTAATCAAACTAATTAAACTAAAATAACATAAAATAAGGATTTTCCCCCACCCCTTGAAAGGGAATTTAGCCTAACATGGTATTAAACATGATGAACAAATAATCAAAGGCATTTAATATAATAAAAGAGTAGAGAAAGAGAACATATCTTCAACAAGTCTCCTTGAAATTGGCAATTTGAACTCTATCCTTGAAATTGAAGCATACAACCCTCCAAGTGAGTGATCAACAAAGATATAAATGAAAAATTTACTCAACTTGAATCTCACACAATTATTTCACTCAATTTAAATCTAAAAAAAATAAAATAAAATAAATTTCTAAACTAAAAAAAATATAAAAATATTATTTCTAACTTTCTCTCTAAGCTAAATGTAGGGTTTCTCTCCTCTTTATTCCATCCTCCTCAAAATGGTCTTCAACTCTCTTTAAATAGTAGGTGACATGGAGTAAGGGGTAAATTGGGTAGACAAAGGTGCAAGAGGGTGTGTAAGGTATTTGGGTGAGGGTTAATTAGGAATTTTAATGGAGGGTGCATGTGGGAGAGGTGTGAGGATATGTTTGAGGGTATTTTTGGGCTTTGGGGTTAAGTTGGTTAGTTGGGGTTATAATAGGAAAAAAGGGTAAAATGGGTTTAAATGGGAATAAAACATGTGGCTATTTGTTTTATTTGGTTTTGTTTGGTCTTGGTATTGGCTTTTGGCATGTGGTTTTAAAATCGTGGCTTTGAAAATGACATGGGCCTTGAAATGGGTATGGATTGGTATGGAAATGAGTTGGTTTTTGGTTTGACACGGTTTGAGGTTTGACAGGGGGTGCGCCGACCGGAGGTTGGGAGACTTCGACAGGTATGGGAAGGTGTTTGGCCGGATTCGGGGGTGAGGTTCGCCGGGTGTGGGGTGTCGCGACGGGGACGTGCCAGATGTGGCTGGCCGCCGGTGGTCACGGGTTTAGGCTTCCAGGTAAGGGGGTCGAATGGAGTTGGAGGTGTGGTGGTGGTTTGAGTTAAAGGGTTAATGGAGGTGAGTTTGTGTTTTGGTTATGGATAGATGAGAGAGAGTGAGAAGGTGGGAGGTAGATGATGATGAACAGTAGAAAGGGGGGAATGGTTTTGTGTATGTGGGTGTATGTTAGTAGGAAGTGGATGACGGTTTTGTTGTGTGTAGTTTAGGTGTAGGTTAGATTGGTGTGTGTGTGTGTGTTAATGTGTGTGTTTAATTTGTACCCAACTAAAATAATAAAGACTCAACTAAAATAAAACTAAAACTAAAAATTAAATCTAACTAAGAATAAAACAACTAAAACAATAAAAATAAAAATATTAAAACTTAAGAAAATAAAATCCTAAGCTATAAAAAACTAAAATAATAAAACAAAAGAAATAAAAAAAATGAAAAATGTAACAAAATATGAAAACAAAAATTCTAAAATATAAAATCTAATAAACTAAAAATAAACTCCTAAAACTAATCCTAATAAAACAGAAAACTAATAAAAATCAAAATTAAATAAAATTATACTGAATAAAAAGAAATATAAAAAATAGAAAATAAATTCTAGAAATTTCAAATAAATATAAAATAAATCCTAAAAATAAAAATGACTCAAACTAAAAATCTAAAAAATAATAAAAAGGGACAAACAAAACACATACATGGTTCGGGGTAGGTTTAGGCTCGGGTAAGATTACAGGATAAGGTATTTGGCTCCATAAAATGCGCATTTGCCTCGATATATAGCTTTTGACATCGCAAACGGACGTTTGATCTACAAGATAGACATTTAAGCATATAAGACCCATATTGCTGAGAATTATCAACTAAGTACGTCTATTCGGGGTATAAAATATACATTTTTGGGTGCTTATCACACCACCCCCAAACAGAGCGTTGTTAGTCCTTCAGCAATAAGATAGAGAGAAAGATAAGAAACCAAAAGTTTCACGAGCACTTGCGATTGCACTTAGCATGTGCAAAAAGCCTTTAAACCTATAGGTTGCCCTACAGAACGAGTTGTGTCTCGTGAGGATTTGCAGGGAATATACCCACAAAATTCTTATTTGCAAAAAATTATTGAAAGGCAGTCAATCTCTTATTAGACGTAGAATAATCGCACAATCCATCACATGAGAAAATGATTTCAGAAATACAAGCTAGAAGCATAAAAATTTTAGCTAAGTAAATACTCAAGGCACATCCTTCCTAGAACTCAACGTGTGTAGTGTGAATCAGTCAAAACGGGTCGAGTATCATCAAAGTAATTCATAGATTGCCTTTTCGGAATCAATACTTCAACTTCAAATCTCACGGATATATTTCTCTCAAACGAACTCTAGAGATTTGGGTAAGTGTATCGCTCTTGTGTGTGAGGAGGGGAGTAAATGTAAGCAAGTTCAAATGTCTCACACACACATAAGAAAGAACGAACAATTAGAAAGAAAATAATCTCATGAAAGAGATGCTAATCACTATAGTGAGAACGTCGAGTTATTCACCACGTCGACTTTCATTTGCCCGAACACCTAGGAAAAATATGGATGATAATAGGTGAGGGAAAAATGAAATGAGAAGGATGGGATATGAGGTTTGATGGTGATGTATGGATGAATAAAGAGTGATGGATGTGTGATGGATAAAATATGGATGCGATAAGATTGAGAAGAGTGTACACACTTTAGGCACAAATGTCTTTATTACTAACTACAAACTCTCTTTCTTTTCTTTTCTTTTCTTTTCTTTTTTTTCGATTTTTCTTTTCTATTTCTCTATTTTTTCTTTTCTTTTTTTTCTATATTTTCTATTTTGCTTTTTTTTTTCTTTTTTTTTTCAGACCAACAATGAAGACATTAAACATTTGAAATCACTCTCCTTTATTTGCAATGATGGAAGATATATGAATGTGGTGGGGTATGTATATGGATGGGGAGAATATGGAAAGATAATGGGAACGTAATGGGAATATGATGGGGATGATATATGGAAAAGTGGAAAGTGTATGGATGAAAATCTAGTATTCGGGACAAATTTGAAGACACATGTTTCTTACAACTCGAAAGTGATGTCGTTCTCAGTGATCAAGCCAAAAATGAAGAATAATGAGATCATACAACAATTAAATGTGGACCCAAAAGAAGTTGAATCAACTTGTGACTCGGAGATTGCGTAAAACACTCTAAAAGGATGAAAGGCACAAATCTCACGGGCTAAAGTCTCTACTAGTGATCCTTAAGGTTCTCTTTATAATTGTAGTACTCCTCAACTCTAAATCGTATTGACGTAATAAGTGCGCAAATTTTATTGAGTCTAGAAATTCATGGTGCAAAATACCTTGATACGTATTACATAAGCTATTAGAAAAAATATTCTTTAGCTTGATTACTAAACTTTGAAAGATTGATGATTGAAAATTCACATCAATAAATGAGAGGAAAGAAACTGCACGAAATTTTAAAAATCAGGTTCAAAAATCATAATTTTTCAAAAGAGGTACGATTTTGATAAAATTCCCCACCCCCAAACAAAAAGGAGCATCGTCCTCGAGGTTAAGTAAAATGATTTTTAAAATTGAGAGCATAAGGTAGGAAAGAGATTACCAGAATGAACCGCAATTGAAGTGGACAGATATCACCAATAATAAACCTGAATAAATGATAAGAGAAAAAAATGTGTACAAGTCTATAACATGATAAAGCATAGGATGATGGGAAACACCACCCCCAAACAGGATGAGACTAGTACAAGAAACGCGGGATGCCTCCCGGTAGCGCTAAGTTTAATGTCTTCAGCCAGGCCGAACGATTCTCACCCTACAGATAGGAACTAGGAAAGTACAGGGTGGCAGAAATATTGGGGTGATGAGAATCACCCCCAAACAAGACTGAAGCGTCAGTCTTGTTGAATAGACGCTAAAACAGGTCAATGCACTTGTATGGAAAAGTGCATCACGCGATGCAAAGCATCGGTGGACTATAGGTGGGTGGGTATTAGGGTAAAGGTGAGGGTGGAAAGGTATTGGTCACGAGCCTTGTTGAGCTTAAAGGTGAGGGCAACTAGGACCCTATAAGCATGGTGCTCTGATTGGTGAGGGAGGAAAAATGGTGTGGAAATAGGAATTGGATGGGCCTCAGAAAAATCACACGATAGTTCTATGAATGGGCGATGATATTGGTCGTGCCGTGACACGCCAGGGAGCTGTCGAGACAAAAAATCAACACCACAAGAGAGTGGTATGCATGGAGGAACAAGCTCGGTGTCACGGAAGTGGAGAATATCACCATAACTCTCGTGGAAGGTGGAGGATGGTTTTAGGTGAGGATCTAAAAATGTAGATGGAAACTTGAAATGTGTAAAGTCAAGATCCAAACCAAGTGGTGGGGTGGAAAGGACAATGGGTGGGGTAAAGGGTGGGATAAATGGTGGATCGGGTGGGATAAATGGTGGAGGAAGATGATCCAACTCAAGCGTGGGAGACACACACTCATTGGGAGGAGTAAAGGAATACTCACAAGGGAGTGTGGTTTCTAAAGATGGAGTTGTCAACTTCTCAAAAATGTATCATTGGTGAATGTGGTGGGTGAGTAAAACGAGGCACCAAGATCAGAGATAGAGGAATCACTAAAAATATCGGGCTCAACAGGAGCCATGCATGGTGGGACATCATCCAAATCCGGATAGTTAGGAACTATCACGAATTCTATCTCGGGAGAATGGTGAACACTCGTAGCCGGAGCTAACCTAGAATGAAGTGGGTCCTCGGGAACACAAGCGGTGGGCTCAATAGGTGCAGACTCGGGCATATTTTTGGATATGACGGGAGTGGGAATGTGAACCTCAAGGTGGGGTTCAGATGGACATGTTGAGATCAGATCAGGCTAACTAATGAAAGGTAAGTCAACACAATTGTCAACTTGGGACCCGGACCATGGAATGGTCTCAACTTCAAGATTCTCGGGGTGGTAGGGTTGGTCACACTCAAAATTCGTGTCAGAAGAGGACACAACATCATCACACTCGGGTGCAACGATGGGTGGATCCATGGAAATACCCAACTCTCTCGCACACTCCAATTCATTTAACCTTTGTTCAAGCCTTTGGAGAGCTTGAGTTTGAATGTGAGTGGCTTTCTCTTGCTCAAGTATGAACTTTTGCAAGAGGCTTTCGAGAGCGGGGGTGGATGATAATGGAGTGACGGGTGGTGGATGGATGGGTGCTGGCGATGGGTGAGGTGGACACAACTCACTATGGTCATGACTATATGGAGAATACTCAAATGAAGTGCGTGGAGTGGGGCCAAGTTCATCATACACGAAAGGATCGCTTTCGTGATGGAAAAATGGTTGATACTAATGGGGTGCGTAGTGAGGGAATCATGAACGGGTGCACAAGGTTGCCATGACAACTGTTGGAACATGTGAGGATCCACAACATCGGGTTGGGATTCGTATTGCGTGGAAGGGTGATCAAGCCACCATGAATAACTTGGGTACTCACACAACTCGGGATCGGGTGCATCGGGATAGTGGGCCGAGGTGGGTTCCAGGACAGTGTCATATGGATACACATGGTCCGTGGTGGGTTTGTATGGATATGACAAGTATGGACACTCATGGGACATGTGATCGGCATAATAACAGTGGGTGCACAACAAAGGATGAGACACGTCGACACTTGACACCGAGGGTGATGGAATAGTAGGTGCATGCATGGACGGGTCAAGAGTATCAACGGGACTAGTGAGAGGGGTGAAATTATTAAAAATATCATAAAGAGACAGCTCGGGATCACCCTCACACGTGTCGCGTGTCAATGGAAAATGACCAGAGTAGTCCAGTAAAGGACGTTCGTCGGCCGTGTGGAGAGAAATATTTTTTTTTATTTTTAAATTTTTTTCAAAAGGAAAGAAAATATTTTTGGATTTTTCTAAAAATGAGAAAAAGAAAATATTTTTGGATTTTTTTCTAAAAATGAAATAAAGAAAATATTTTTGGATTTTTTTACAAAAATAATAGGAAAAAATATTTTTGGATTTTTTTATAAAAATAGTAGAAGAAAATATTTTTGGATTTTTCTAAAATGAATGAAATAAATATTTTTGGATTTGTTTTTTGTTGGAAGAAAAGGTGGGGAAAAATATGGACTCTTTGAATTTGCATGAACAAACTAAAATCGACCATCGAAAAATGGAATTGGACACACACACAAGTCAAGAAAATTCCTAACTAGCACATAGCCAATTTTTATCTTTAAATTTAGTGAAAGGGTAGTCAAATTTTAATTAAGTCCGTGGGCGATAAAAAACACGGAGATTTCTTTTTGATCGCCTTTGCAAAATATTCTCCTATTGGTCTACCTGGTTGATTGATTTTAAATTTAATGATGGATAGGGTAGCACACGATGATAAGTGAATGAGTCGGGTGATGAAATCCCTTCTCGTGAGTGACCGAGTGTAGGTCTTAGTCAATTAATTCATCACACCATTCGAAAATAAATGCGAGAATAAAATCATATAAGAGCACACAAAACACACACAATAATTGACTCGCTAACAGGAGAGGCGTGAGGGTGGGTGGAAGAAATATACCTCTCACGGTTTTTAGGCCGTGGAGTATCGAAAAATTTGAGTCGACCGGGGAGAGATCACGCCTATATCAGTCATCCCCGGGAGTCCTACCGACCCAAGGTAAAGAGGCTTCTAAATCCTCGCCTTTGGACGCCCTCTCTCTACCTTGTCCGATTTTCCTATCACGCTTGTCTTCGATTATTACAATTTTTAAAATAAAAAAATAAGGTGTCTCTAAGCACCGCAATACAAGCCAATGATAAAAATCCTAATACAAGCCTTCTAAAAATATAAAAATGGTACAAAAAAAAGTGCAAAAAATAAATGAACAACAATATGAAATCCGCTCCAAGTCCTTCACGCTCCCAAGAATGGCAACGGCGCCATTTGATAACTGGAACTTTTCGTTTCATCTCCACGGCAACGGCGCCATTTGATAGAAAGAACTTTTCGGTGTTTTTGTCGTTGTTATGCAAGCTCCTTCTAATCAAAACCTTAAAATACCTACAAATATAACAATCTCAAGTGTAGAGGTAAGTAAGGGTATCAATCCACTTCCAAGGGGGTAAGCTAGAGACAAATTCACATGTAATTCACTTTTTATTTTCTTTTTGTGCTTTTTCACTTTTCTAATTTTTTTAGCTTTTTTTATATTAAAATAATTGGGTGAGGTGAGATGAAATAACACTTAACTAAAATGTTAGATAAAAACAACTAACTAGAAAGTGACTAAAAGTGAAAAATAAAGTCTAAACTAAAATAAGAGATAAAGTGAGGTAAATAATTGTGAGAACAATCAAGGAATGGGATTACACCACAAATTTTAGTTATTCTGATTAATTAATTTAATTATTTGAATTATCCCAAATTAATATCAAAATTACAAACAAACTCTCGTTGCAAGTGTAATTATAATAGTAATCTTTTAGAAAATTAAGTTTAACATCCCACAACTCTAGAAAAATAGATCTACACTCCTTTTAATTAATCACCCGCTAGGATTGATCAATTAAAATTTATGTAAATTTTAGAAAATAAATTTAGAGTTGAAATTCAAGTTATAATACCCCACTTAAGAAACCATTATCTCTAGTTCGAATCTAAAATGGGTATTATAACTAGAATTTCGATTTTCTCTCGAAAATCATGTACCCTCTCTCGAGGCATAAATTTAAGGGTGAGCGATCAAAATTAGCATTCAAATGGAAATTTCAAGTAATCAAACTAATTAAACTAAAATAACATCAAATGTGGGTTCCCCCCTCCCCCCCCCCCCCCCCCCCCCCACACACACACACCTTGAAAGGGGATATAGCCTAACATGGTATTAAACATGATGAACAAATAATCAAAGGCATTTAATATAATAAAAGAGTAGAGAAAGAGAACAAATCTTCAACAAGTCTCCTTGAAATTGGCAATTTGAACTCTATCCTTGAAATTGAAGCATACAACCCTCCAAGTGAGTGATCAATAAAGATATAAATGAAAAATTTACTCAACTTGAATCTCACACAATTATTTCACTCAATTTAAATCTAAAAAATAAAATAAAATAAATTTCTAAACTAAAAAAAATATAAAAATATTATTTCTAGCTTTGTCTCTAAGCTAACTCTAGGGTTTCTCTCCTCTTTATTCCATCCTCCTTAAAATGGTCTTCAACTCTCTTTAAATAGTAAGTGCCATGGAGTAAGGGGTAAATTGGGTAGGCAAAGGTGCAAGAGGGTGTGTAAGGTATTTGGGTGAGGGATAATTAGGAGTTTTAATGGAGGGTGCATGTGGGAGAGGAGTGAGGATATGTTTGAGGGTATTTTTGGGCTTTGTTGTTAAGTTGGTTAGTTTGGGGTATAATAGGAAAAAGGGTAAAATGGGTTTAAATGGGAATAAAACATGTGGCTATTTGTTTTATTTGGTTTTGTTTGGTCTTGGTATTGTCTTTTGGCAGGTGGTTTTAAAATCGTGGCTTTGGAAATGACATGGGTCTTGAAATGGGTATGGATTGGTATGGAAATGAGTTGGTTTTTGGTTTGACACGGTTTGAGGTTTGACAGGGGGTGCGCCGACCGGAGGTTGGGAGACTTCGGCAGGTATGGGAAGGTGTTTGGCCGGATTCGGGGGTGAGGGTCGCCGGGTGTGGGGTGTCGCGGTGGGGACGCGCCGGATGTGGCTGGCCTCCGGCGGTCACGAGTTTAGGCTGCCGGGTAAGGGGGTCAAATGGAGTTGGAGATGTGGTGGTGGTTTGAGTTAAAGGCTTAATGGAGGTGATTTTGTGTTTTGGTTATGGATAGATGAGAGAGAGTGAGAAGGTGGGAGGTAGATGATGATGAACAGTAGAAAGGGGGGAATGGTTTTGTGTTTGTGGGTGTATGTTAGTAGGATGTGGATGAGGGTTGTGTTGTGTGTAGTTTAGGTGTAGGTTAGATTGGTGTGTGTGTGTGTTAATGTGTGTGTTTAATTTGTACCCAACTAAAATAATAAAGACTCAACTAAAATAAAACTAAAACTAAAAATTAAATCTAACTAAGAATAAAACAACTAAAACAATAAAAATAAAAATAAAAATATTAAAACTTAAGAAAATAAAATCCTAAGCTATAAAAAACTAAAATAATAAAAAAAATGAAATAAAAAATGAAAAATGTAATAAAATATGAAAACAAAAATCCTAAAATATAAAATCTAATAAACATAAAATAAACTCCTAAAACTAATCCTAATAAAACTAAAAACTAATAAAAATTAAAATAAAATAAAATTATACTAAATAAAAATAAATATAAAAAATAGAAAATAAATTCTAGAAATTCCAAATAAATATAAAATAAATCCTAAAAATAAAAATGGCGCAAACTAAAAGTCTAAAAAATAATAAAAAGGGACAAACAAAACACACACATGGTTCGGGGTAGGTTTAGGCTAGGTTTAGGCTCGGGTAAGATTACGGGATAAGGTATTTGGCTCCATAAAACGCGCATTTGCCTCGATATATAGCTTTTGACACCGCAAACGGACGTTTGACCTACAAGATAGACATTTAAGCATATAAGACCCATATTGCTGAGAATTAGAAACTAAAGTACATCTATTCGGGGTATAAAATATACAGTTTTGGGTGCTTATCTCATACTAACTATGTGTTCCTTCTTTTAGCCTCTTGGGTTATCATTGCATGTATTTTCTCGATTATATTTGTGATGATATCTTTACTTATTCATATGATGCTTATTATTAATGCATAGTTTCTAACCCATTGTCTATTACACACAAAAGGAGGAAGAACAAATTGAGGGGTAGTTTTTTTTATTTAAAACTCATACGTGTCACAGTATTTATGGTTTCATGTGTGTAGGTATCTTACACTTTGAAGATGATTTCATGGATAACACAAGATAAAGACAAAGTTCTCCTAAGGGAGAGCAATCTAAGTTGAAGAAAAAATTTCAAATGCATCATTCCATTTTTGGGTATGGAAGGACATTAGGATGCATTGTCTTACGGGTTTTATTGTAATTTGATTTTCGATTTCTTTTACTAGAATAGCCAAACGGTGATATTTGTAAAATCAAGGTGTTTATAATTGCTCATAGCTAAAGGTTTTTGATATTTTGGTGTTCACCATTACAAATCAGAGTTATAAACAAAACACTACATCCTGATTGCCTCCACGATAATTTGAAGATATGTTATCGACCAAGTACCATTTATGGATTTACTATATGGAGGTATTCAACTTGTGATTTTCATGTCTCATATAAATTAGATTCTAGGATGTCTAATTTTAATAAAGCATAATTTAAAAGAAATTTTTTTGTAATCTCGTTCAAAAGATATTCGGATTTTATTGGAACGAAAGATGGTTCCTATTAGAACGAACTTCAAACGGCCATCGAATGAGAGTCCACTGTTTAATAATACGCTCTCTTTGCAAGGTCGTTAGTACTTTGTTCGAATTAAATCTAGTTCTCGTTAGAACGAGCTTTGAACAACCATCAAATGAGAGTCCACTATTTAAATAGTACACCCTCTTTGGAAGGTCATTAGAAGGTTGTTCAAACGAAAGTAAGGTGTCATTTAAATGACACCAATTCTCGCTAAAAACGAGATAATGTTTTCATTAAAACGAACCCGTCACCTCGAAATTCATGTTTTTTCTATAAAACCCCATTTTGTTCAGAAATTAAGAAGACTTTTGGGTAAAATGATTTTCCAATACCTATTCCAAAAGTAGTCATCTTTTTTTTCAAAACACATTTTGTTTTTTAAATCATACATCCCTCTATATGATTTATTGTGTTTATAAAACCCTAGTTTCCTTAATACATCAAACCCTTTTAGAGATCTGCTCCACCATTGACTTTTGTAAAATTGCGACTTTATGGCTCAAGAAGATAGGATTCTGCAATCCTGAGGCTAATCGGTGAATACCAATGGAAGATCTCTTCTTGTGGGTGGTGTTAGACTGCATCACATTCTGTACAAGATTTGAAGACCTTGTGCATCATACTTAGTGGATTTGAGTAGTCTTTAAGTCATATAGAGTTTGTCATACTCTTTATAGTGTTGAATATATGGTTTTTCCCAAGGGATTTTTCCTTACCTTCTTTTCTTGTTTGGTTTTCTTGTGTCTTTGGAGAATTGATTTGGAAAATTTATTGCATGCACACCTAATAAGTTATCAAGATAAAATTTGGGTAAAATATGAATTTGTGTTTAAGAAATTTAATATATGGACTATCTATTCGAACCCGCATTATCTTTGTTGGTCCGGTGTGAGGTGTTCGTGCCACTTGCACATTTGGGGGGTTACTTTTTATTTTTTTCCCTTTAACGGTATGGTTTTAACCCTAATTCTAACTATTTATAAGTTTTGTTCATGTTCTCGAACCAAGAGTCCCGCGACTATGCAGTCAGTTTCTACATGATATGTTAGTCTTCTATGAGGTGTTTGTGTCTCTTGCTGAGCCGTTTGGGAAATGTCTTGCATCTTCGCCCTACAATGGCATATTTTTAAGCCTAAGTCTAACTATTTATAAGTTTTGGTTATGTTGTCGAATTGGGAGTCCTCTGATTACATATTCGATTGTTATGTGTTACGTTTGTCCTGTGTGAGGTGTTCGTGCCTCTTGTGGGGACGTTTGGTGGCTGTTTTGTAGTTTTTTCCCTCAAACAGCATATTTTTAAGCCTAAGTCTAACTATTTGTAAGATTTGGTCATATTCTCTAACATGGAGTGTTCTGACTATGTGATCAATTGATATGTGTTACGTTGGTCTCGTGTGAGGTGTTCGTACCTCTAGCGAGGATGTTTGGGGGTTATTTAAAATTTTTGCCCTTCAACGGTATGATTTCAAGCCTAAGTCTAACTATTTATAAGTTTTGGTCATGTTCTTAAACAGGGAGTCTTGTGATAACGTGGTCAGTTGCTACATGTTACGTTGATCCCGTGCAAGGTGCTTATTCCTCTTGCGGATCCTTATGGATGTAGTTTTGCATTTTTTTCCTTTTACGACACGTTTTCAAGCCTAAGTCTAACTATTTACAAGTTTTTGTCATGTTTGCAAATCGAGAGTCCTATGACTATACGATCAGTTTGTACATGTTACATTGGTCCCGTGCGAGGTGTTTGTTCCTCTTGCAGGGCCATCTTGGGGAATATTATTCATTTTCACCCTGCAATGGCATATTTTCCAGCTTAAGTCTAACTATATGCAAGTTTTAGTCATATTCTCGAACCAAGCATCTCGTGACTATGCGATTAGTTGTTATATGTTAAGTTGGTCCCATACAAGGTGTTCGTAGCTCTAACGGGGCCGTTTGGGGGTTGTCCTACATCTTCTCCCTATAAGGGCATGATTTTAAGCATAAATCTAACCATATGCAAGTTTTGGTCATGCTCTCGAACCAGGAGTTCCATGATTATGCGATCAATTGCTACGTATTAGTTGGATCCGTATGAGGTGTTTGTACCTCTTGCACGGCTATTTTGATGTTGTTTTTCATTTTTTCCCTCTAGCGACATGTTTTTAATCCTAAGTCTATTTGCAAGTGTTAGTCATGTTCTTGAATCGGGAGTCCCATGACTATGCGTTCAGTTGCTATGTGTTACGTTGGTCTCGTGCGAGGTGTTTGTGCCTCTAGCGAGGCCGTTTGGGGGTTATTTTGTTTTTTCTCCCTTTAATGGAATATTTGCAAGCTTAAGTATAACTATTTGTATGTTTTGGTCATGTTTTGGAATGAATAAAACATTAAAAAAACTATGTATATCAAGTAAGTAAAAAATATGTGTTAAAGAAAAGAATAATTGGCTCCTGAGATAGTTTTGGAATGATTTAAGTGCACAATACTGTCTTTCTCTAGTAGCCTATTGTATTTCTCTTGAGTCCTATTTTCTCGAACGAGCTACAATTTAAAGTCCTCGTTAATGCGAGTGAGTTTATCTCTAAGGTGTTAGACCTCGAACGTGCATATTTTCAAATCAACTTCCACTGCGAGTTGTTCTAATTAAATTTTCCCCTGCTCCTTTTCCATGGTATCGTATTTGGTTTTGCATGATTAATTCTCTATTCATTAGATTCTTTTTACATTGTCAAACTCGGACACGCAAAAGGCTTATCAGACTGGAGAAATGAGCTCCAGAATATTGCTCATTGAGGTGGCTATCCGATCATCCTTTCGCATGTCCGAGTTCGACAATGTCAAAAAAATTCCGATAAATCAAGAATCAATCATGAAAACCAATATGACTCCATGGAAAAGAAACATGGGGAAATTGTGCTTGAAAATATCAAGATGGAAGTTGATTTTAAAAGGTACAATTTAGAGGATGAACACCTTAGAGAGAAACTAACACGCATTAACATGGACAACCAACTGGACCTCGTAAGAGAAAATAGGGCTTAAGATAAATACATTCACAAATCAAAACGAGCATCCCGTGCGAGGTGTCTGTTCCCCTAAATATTCATAATTCAAATCAAACATTCATAATTCAAACTAAACATTCATAAATAAAACTAAACATTCATAAATCAAAATAAATATTCATTAACCAAACTAATATGATACAACTTGGATACATATAGGATTACCAAAGGGTAAAATAATGATTTAATACTCAATCTTCATCTAAATCAACTAAAAGTAACTTCAAATTGGGGTTGTCATAACGAGCAGACTGGAACACTTTAGGGTCCTTTAATGCATCTCCTTCAGTAGTCATACCCATTGGTGCACGCAAAACAATAAACCAATGACCATTATTTATTCACTTCGAGTAGAATACATTCTTTATGTTCTGAAATGCGTAGATAAAAGGTGCATCAACTATGCGATCTTTATTCTTCATCTTTGATAAATCTTCCATGCTAAGTTTGGAGTCAGGATCAACATTACAAGCATTCGCAGTGTCTTCCACCTTCGCCCAGTTATAATAGAATACAGTTTTTGTGAAATCTAAATAATTGAGTTTAAGATTTGTTGGACAATCCCATAATATGCTAGCATCGTATCTTTTGGATTTTTATCGCTTTTTCTAGCAACACAAGTGGTCAAGGTAGAAATTGATATTCTGTTACTTTGTATCAAAAAAAATTCCTCAAATGGATATGTAACGAAATCGAAACCGTTGGTGCAAAAATTTTTAAACTCTTTCTCTTGAAATTTGGGGTCTTTTGCTAGGCGTGCAAGTCTTGAGGAGACATCAATTCTTTTTAGAAGTTTTTTTTACTAATAAATTTGTTTTACGATATGTTCTTACCACACGATTAAATAACCGCACACATAAGAGGTAAAAATTACCTCTTTTGATATCCATGACCTAAAATCATTTGTTATGTAACTAATCCTTTCATTTTGGGAAATTTGCTTCTCCTACTTCGTAAAGAAAAATTGTAGAGTTTAGATCATAATATATTGAATCCATGAAATCAAACAAGAGTGGTTCGGTTAATTAGGTAGCTACTTACTCTCTCCGATCTTCAACTCCATCTTACGATTCGAAGACATAACGAGCTGCTTTATCGTATTGTATATTAGTGAGTCTCGCCTTTTTAAGGTTCCCAAAAGGCAATTCATCCTTAAACACGTCAGGTTCCTCGATCATTAATACTCCATGAGAATTGAACCTCCTCACCTCTTGTTCTTCCATATGTTCCTGAGCGTATACGGATGATTCCACAATAACGTATTTTTCAGCAATTGACCCTCCAATATGCCCTATATTATTTATGTAATTGTCATACCTCATACTTTTGAGAACATTTTTATTCCATGTGTGAATTAAATTATCAATTGAATTGGTTTTGATAAATATTAATTAGTGGTTTTTGGATTAATATTTATGATAAAAAAATATTTACTTGTGTGTAACAAGAAAATATTGATTAGTAATTATTATATTATGTCATTTAGAGAGTGTAAGTGACTGATTAAATGGTTTAAGGGCGACAAGTATGTGCACACGTGTCGAGCCCTATTAATGTAATAGTTGAGAGTTTTAGTTCGTAGCTCGGATGGCCTTCGTCGATGATCCAAAATGGGTCGAAATAGTTCAAAATAGGTACTCATGATTATAGTTGGGTATCGGGGGCTTTTTAGACATAGAATATCTCGTATAAGGGCATAGTCATCTTTTAACTTTATGGATTAACCCTAATCTGATAATTAGAGTTTGAAAAGGGTGTATTAGTCGGTTAGTGGGGTAGATAGCATCTTCCATTAACTTCTTATTAGTGGGATCAAAGGAGAAAATAAGAGCAAAGCGAAAAAGAAAAGGAAGAAGGCTTGGAGAAAAAGGAGAAGTCATTTTCGAAAAAAAAATCAACAAGAACGAGTAGAGCTCCGAATATTCATCCATCAAGGCAAGTGTTTAATTTTTTACTTCTACATATTAAAATTAATTATGTTCATAGTTAACAAAAACTGAGTCTATAATTGATAATGAATCATGGAGACAACTTGGAGTATTGATTTGTGATTTAATAATATTAATTTGATTGGGGGTTAATATAAACAAATTTAGTGATTAAATCTGTATGTATTCAATGAAAGGGATGAACTTCGATGGGTGTTTCAACAATGGGTTAAAACACCTGATTGGTTTCAAAATAGGTGAATTGAACCAATAAAAAAGAATATTTGGTTGAATAAATGTTGGATTCAGGTTTAGATCATGTTTATGATGAACCTGGGATAATATATATATACTTGTTTGGGATTATGATTGGGTTTTAGGGAGCTTTGGCACCTGCAGTTATGGACCTTGAAGGTGTAAAACCATAGTTGAATACGAAGGGCAACCCAGCAAACTGGACCGTTTCGCTGGGAAGGTGAATCGATTTTTTTGATCAAGCGATTCGGTCTGCCAAGTGAATAAGTTTGGTTTGCTAGCTGGACCCACTTTTAATTCACATTGATATTTAACCGTTAACGTTGGACAAGTGGGTGTATAAATTTTCGGAATAGGTTTGGGTTACCTTGGAACATTTTTTTAAGTTTAGCGCATGTTTTAGGCTAACTATTAGTTGGATTCAAGTTAGAGGAATTGGTTACCAAGTGAGTGAACATTTAATTTGAATCGAGAAGCCAATTCGAACTTCAGAATTGGTAGGCTAGTATGATGTGGAATTTCTCGTAGGTAGTATATATATATATATATATGTGTGTGTGTGTGTGTGATTGTTGTTTGTCTATTTGAAACATACCTAACTCGATAGTGTTATCGTTAGGAGGTTGCACGTAGTGGGTAGCTCACCATGGCGTTGATTAGCAGGTGTTTGAATGTTTCCCTAATCCATGAATGAGGATAGGTATTGGTTTGGAGATCGGTTGGGAATGATGTGGTATGGTTACGACCCCCAAACGTATGTTTATAATCGCCTTAATTTTTTATGTTTACGTTTTTTGGTTCGGTGGTGAGATTGTGACTCGTGGCCCAGTTGTGGTACGTGGTGTGCCTAAATCCTGATATCACATGAGGTATTCATCCATGATTCCCTACTCTGCGGATGTTGTATATATGTATTTAGTGAGTGATGTATATATATATATATATATATATGTATATAGTGAGAGATGTATATATATATATATATATATGTGTGTGTGTGTGTGTGTGTGTGTGTGTGTGTGTGTGTGTATGTGTGTGTGTGTGTGTGTATGAGATAGTGATATGAATATCTAATTATAAAATGTGTGTAGTTGTACAATATTATGAAGATATACCAGTTAAGATAGTTGATATTTGTCTATGCTAGCGGTTATTATCCTAGTTAGGTTGGGTAGCATGATTAGGATAGTAAAATTATTGCATTAAGTGTGCACTGTAGATGAGG
Organism: Sambucus nigra; assembly: GCA_949130495.1. Lineage (NCBI taxonomy): Eukaryota > Viridiplantae > Streptophyta > Magnoliopsida > Dipsacales > Adoxaceae > Sambucus > Sambucus nigra. The sequence continues at coordinate 396,163,881 of OX422219.1, read as the reverse complement.
GGTGAGGAAAAATCACACATGAGTGCGAATGAAAGTTAAATATGAAGGTAATACACTGCACATTTACATTTAAAGCATTCAAATACTTGCAACTACTTTTCAAATTTTTTGGTCTTTGACCTGTTGTCAAATATTTTCAAAACCCCAAGTGCTCAGCGACAAGGACCACGGGGATAGTCATTCCATCATGTCATTGCGTGCAGTGGTTATGGATTCTGCGAGTTTTTATTATAGCCTCCTCAGTTCCTTTTATCTTGATAGGACTCACTATTTCAGTATTTCCATTTGCACATGTTGTCCGTAGATTGCTAGGACATCTCTTTTGAGAAAAATACATCATATTATTATTTTATTACTCATTTATATTTGTTTGTTGGTGGGTATCGATGGTTTATTCAGTTTTATATTATTAACTAATATTCTCCTTGATGCTTTGTTGTTCTTTTAGTTAATGCGTTTATGATGGTTGTGTTTAATTGATAAAACAATTAATGGTGGAAATGAAATCGAACTTAATAGGTTATTTATATAATTAATTTATGTTAGGACAGTGATGCTAAGAATGAAACTGCACTTAATTCCCATTTAATTTTAACAAAGTTATGATCAAGGGGTATTACAATAGGCGAGGTGTCATAGTTAGTGACAGAACATCAGGTTCTATTGTCCTTCAGGATCTGTGCGAACTTAATACATTTACAGTATTGCATTCCTTTGATGTAGAGCACTATGTTTAGGACTAATATTTCCATATTGCACATTTTTATTCTTCTGCTATTCTAATATAATTTTAATCGAATCTCACATAATTTAGGTTTGGTTTCATATGCCAAACACTAGGCAAGGGAAACTAGAAAGGCAGTGATAAGGGCCACAGATAGGGAGGCTCAGCCAGAGCCGAGGCTGCCCTAGGGAATATGACCATAGTAGAGGTCGTAGCCATCATAGAACATGTAGCTAACACTTCTATGACGTCCATAGTGCAGCACCTGCCTCTGGCACAGCCACATCCACTAGTGGGAGTACCAGTTCAGACTCATACGTTGTTATCAATGTGGGAATGAGTTATGGAGACCATACAGAAAGGTTATCCACCAGAGTTTTAGTGGAGTGAAAATTTGGTTGCCATAATTAAATGGAAAAAAGATATTCAGAAGCATCTTTGGATGGTTGAGTGCATTGAAACTCAGAATCTAGTACTAACTACTATTAAGCTAGTTGGGGAAGCTTTACAATGGTAGGAGTCGATCACCACTTTAGAGGAGAGGGACACAATGCACATTCAGGAGTTTTAGGTGCAGTTCGATCGTTAGTGTTTCCCATTAGATGTGTAGACTAAGATGAGCGGGAGATTTCTAGACATCACACAGGAAGGATGGATAGTGGCAGGTTATGAGGAGGAGATCACTCATCTGGTGAGTTTTGTGCCATATGAAGTAAACACATATGAGAAGAGAATCATGAAGTTCATGGACAAGCTCACATGGAGGATCCAGCGGCATCTGTTGGGTAACCAAGCATTAAATACTTACACTGATGTTGTTAACACTACATTGTTACACTGCCAGGATCATCTCTTCCATCTAAGGAGAGCAAAGATATCTGGAGAGTCAAGCCGATAGGGTTAGACTAGGGGCAGTGGTACCAACAAGGCATCGTAATAATAGGGCAGGCAGTAGGAACGGGGTTCCGAATAGGGGGATTAAGCTAAGAGTTCAGACCGGGTGATAATGTGTACAAGTAGGGCACCAAAACCAATAGCATTCTCCTCAACACTAGTAGGGCTAAGGGAACTAGGGTGGAAGTCACTAGGGACATCAGGGTAGACTCATCAAGGCCAGTAGGGCCAAAGACCATCATACTTTACCGTGAGATGTTTCGTATATGGGGAGACGGACTATATGCGATGTTCTTACCCAAATAAGTCCAAGGGTCAACATCAGGACGCCCAGTAGAGGCAGCATCAACCACAGCTATCGGCCCCACCAGCAGCACCACCTTAGTAAAGTCAGCTTTAGTATGGGCATGTCTACAACATTTGTGAAGCAGTTCTGCCATAGTCACCGCCAGCAGTTAAGGGTATTTTTCCTATTCATGAGCACATAGGATGAGTAATATTTAACACAAGTGTCATATTCCTTTACTAGCACTATATTCGTATGGGAGTCGGGTTTAGTGTACATGATGTCTAATATTGTGAGGTGCATAGATTCACCATTGGCTAGAAGGTCTCACATATGTTCCATTTGGAGGGGAGTGGATGTGGACATTGGAAGGCTATGTATGGCACCAGACTTGCTCATTTTGGGCATGTTCGAGTATGATGTTATGCTAGGGATTGACTGGTGAGCAATGTGTAGAGCGATGGTATCATGTTCACTATTCTAGGGTAGGATATATTTCTTATGGAAATGCCTCGTCCCGACGGAGGGTCGAACACTCATTTATTTTACATTAAGGAGAATACTTTAGAGGGTACCGTCATCTCGTTAGATTCGATCCCTGTGGTTAGAGACATTATTGATGTATTTCAGGAGATATCGGGTTTATCACTAAGTTGGGAGATTGAGTTTGTGATAGACTTAGTTAAGGACTAGACCGATAGTATGTGCGTTGTATCGTATATCTCCATTAAAGATGCGAGTATTAAGAGATTAGATTTGACATCTCCGAGGGTAGGGATTCATCCATAGGATTACCTTAGCTTAAGGTGCTCTGGTACTATTTTTAAGGAACAAAGACGGGTTATTGAGGTTGTGTGTTGACTATGGGGAGTTAAACAAGGTTACGATTCAGAATAAGTATATGTTTTCACGGATCGATGATTGTTCGATCAGCTGAGAGGAGAATGTTACTTCTCAAAGATTGATTTGAGGTCAGGATACCATCAGTTGTGAATTAGCGAGTAGGATGTCCTTAAGAATTCATTTTTTATGAGATACGGGTCTTATGAGTTTAGGGTTATTTCGTTTAGGCTAACTAACACATAGGCAGTTTTCATGGATCTTATAAATCGAGTGTTCAGAGATTCTTAGATCAGTTTGTCATTGTCTTTATAGATGTCATCCGAGTTTATTCTTAGACAGAGGGAGAGCACGCAGAGAATTTATGATGGTTTTTTAGACTTTGGAATACCATCAGATGTATGCCAAGTTCGAGAAGTTTGGGTTCTAGTTACGGGAAGTACAGTTCATGGGTCATATAGTCTACAATAGTAGAATTTCAATGGATCCGAGTAAAGGTTCAGTGGTGAATGAGTGATTCCGGTTCACAACACTGATAGAGGTTCATAATTTTTTAGGGTTAGCAGGTTAATACTGATGACTTATCAAAGGTTTTTTTTTAAGATTGCAGGTCCCTTGACGAATTTAACTCGTAAAGGCATACTCTTTATGTGGGATGATTACTAGTAATTAGATTTTGATGAGCAATAGGATAAGTTGACTTTAGCACCAATGCTCGTAAGTGCCTAGGGGAGGAGTGGAGTACCTCATTTTTTATCAATGCATCCCTACAGGGACTTGGGGGAGTTCTATAATAATATGAGTATGCTATAGCTTTTGTATCTTGCAAGTTTAAGCCCTACAAGAAGAATTATCCTACATAAGACTTGGCATTAGCAACTATTGTTTTTGCCTCAAGGATATGGAGGTATTATTTATTGGGGGAGAAGTTTTGTTTGTTCACGGAGCATAAGTCATTACAATATCTTTTTATGTAAAACGAGTTGAATATGAGGCCGTATGGGTGGCTTAAATTCGTGAAAGACTACCAGTTTGATATTGAGTGCCATTTGGAAAGGATAATGTGGTAGCAGATGCATTGAGCGTAAGCCTACGAGTCAATTGGCGATAGTTTGGAAGGCGAAGTGGGATGATCTTTGTTAAGAGGAGGAGGTTGTTAGGTTTTATATGTCAATGATGGTCATCACACTTGAGATCATTTTGAGGTGCAAAATCTGTTGGCAGACGGAGCGGAGTCCTACTCAATCAGTTTTGATGGTGTCTTATGTTTCAATAGGAGGTTGATTATCTCAGATAACTAGGACCTATATCACACAGTTATGGAGGAGTCGCATGGGTCACAATTCTTTATCCCTCCAGGAAGGGAGAATATGTACCAAGATATGAGGAGGCAGTATTATTGGATCGATATGAAGCAGGACATCGTGAAGTTTGTCTCCAGGTTCACCACTTGCCATGTGGCGAAGGTTGATTATCAGAGACCAATCAAGGTTTTAGAGTCAATGAAAGTTTCGATAAGGAATTAGAAAACTATATCAATGTATTTCATTATGAGGTTGTCGATGTCGCAGAGGGTTCATGATTCCATCTGGGGTATTATTGTAAGGATAAGAACAGCTAAATGCACTGATACCAATTTGAGAGTGCGCTATCGCGATATTAATGGAATGTTTATATAATAAAATATCCACCAAATATAAACACAAATTTTATATTTTTAACCCGAAGACAATCACCTAGGTGATAAAATAGATGACGTAAATCATCCAATCAACAAAGGCAAAGTTTGAGGAAAAATCCCTTATGGGCAAAACCTTTATTCAGCAGTTTAGAAATATTACAAGACAATCAACTTACAAACTACTTGATAACATCCAAAAGTATAAGGGGCTAGTCTTCGCAAATATTTAAAGAATACCACTTGTCTCCAAGAAGTCCACAGGAAGCCTTTCACCACCCTCGGTATCCACCGATCAGTTTTTGCCTTTTGTAATGATCCCCTCTAGAATCATAATGGTAAGCAGTGAATATGATATCTCCATAAGAGTAGTGTATGAAAGGATACAAACTATATAGGGTTTAAACTAATTCACAGAAATATATTTTGGGGATTTGTTGTGTTAATCAAAAGAGTTTTTTAAACTCAAAAGGATGAAAACTTTTGCAAAGTGTATATAGAAATCGTTCTGGCAAAAGTCTTAACAAAAATAAAGATGAAACGGATATTTATAAGGAAAACATAAATTTCGAGGATGCGCTATTCGTTAGAACAAAAATGAAGCTCGTTCGAATGAGAATAGCAGCTCATTGTAATAAAAATAGATCTCGTTCGAACGAGTTTTTCATCTCGTTTGAACAGGCTTCAAACAACCTTTAAACAATGCCAAATAGTACGCAGGTACACCCTCGTTAGATGCTCGTTAGATAAGGATATCAAATGACTTTGAACGACTTAAATATCTCATTCAAACGAGAAAGCCTTCTCGTTTCAACGAGGCATGCGAATTTTGAAAAAAAATTAACATAAAAAAGGACTCAATTTTTAAGGAAAAAAATCATGTTTTGGCTTTATTAAAAATAAAATATCCCAAAACAAATTTAATGAATAAATTTAAATTCCTAAAAAGCTTTATACCTTCATAAATTGGAGAACTATTGAACTTTAAGATGTTGGAGATTTAGTTCTTTATGACAGATAGAGTCGAAGTGGAATGGGATACGCCAAAATATATGTAAGCCTAAGCTACGGGCAAATGAACAAAATTATGCTCATATAAATCTCCCCCTTTTGGCTATTCTGATACAAACATATAATCCAAATCCAAATTATATTGAAATCCCATAAGACAAAAAAAATATCCTAATACCCTCCCAAACTCAAGAAAATAGATAGGTACAAGACAATGATATCTTCAAATCCCCACTTCTTCTTATTGTTTCCTTAGGTACTGTGTCTTCATTGAGTGTAATGTGAATATGATCTTCCAAAAGTACCTACACACATGAAGCAAGCAAATACCCGTGATGTATAGAGTTTAACATATAAAATAGAAACCCCCCTTAATTTTTTCTCTGACTTTTTGTCCGTAATAGACAAAGGAGTAAAACATAATCATGAAATACGAAGCATCACGTAGAAGATATCATTACGAAAGATATAAACAATGCACGTGTAATGTGTAATACCCCGTATTTTTTAGGGATTTTATTTTAATTATGGAATTAGGAATAATTAATTGAAATGGAGGAAATTTATTTATAATTAATCCGGATTTAAATATAATAATTACTAGCATGACGAGAGTTAGTATTTACTGATGATAATTATGTTGAATATTACTTAGCAAGTAAAGTAATATATGATTAAGAAAATATTATTATCGCCGGGAGTGAAAAAAAGACGGCAGTTACAATACACTTAGTTAGGACGATCATGTGAGTCGTTTCGGTATTATTTTATTAGGTTAAAAAGATAATTTATTTTTCAGTAACTTGTATGACCATTTCGAGTGTACAATAATCAGAAAACTATACTCGGGTGTTTTATTTGGGTTTCGGGGCAATTTAGGCCAAATCAACAACTCGGAGGGGTATTTTAGTCTTTTGAGATTTTAGGAAATTAAAATGGACGAAAATAAAAAATTAAAAAGGAAGAGTACGTGGGGAATAGGCTATCTGTGAGTTTCCAAACCTACGTGAGAGAGAAAGAGAGACCCAAAGAGGAAGAAGAACTCCATAAGAGCCCGGGGATAAAGACTCAAGCTCTCACCAAAAATTACACCAACGCGTAGATCGTGAAGAGAGGATCATCCCTATATCAATTTCATCCAGCAAATCAGAAGTTCACAAAAAGGCAAGTGTTTATCTTGCTGAATTTTTAGAGCATATATGATTCATGTTAATTTAGTTGATGGAATAACTATGATATTATGAATTTGGGATTGAAATTGGGTATTAATATTTAATTGGGAGTATAGGTTTGCATGTAGTTGAATAACCATGTTCTGGGTATGATAAATCAACTTTTTATATTTTGATTTCACGAAATTAAATCTGGGATTAAATTGTTGTTAATGGAGGTTATGGGATATTAGGGCTTGTTGACGATTTGAGAAATTAATTGAAATTCATGTTATAATTTTAGGGATATGATGTTAAAAACGTATGGGGAAGTATTCTAATACTAGGGGATATAGATTAGAGTTGTTGAATGTGAATTAGGATGGGTTTGAAGCAATTTTGTTGTTGAATGAATTGGGAAAAAATAAAAATTTTGGAAGACAAAAAGCTCTCGAAATTCTCGTTCGAACGAGAATTCCAACAAGATTACTAACGATATTTTAGAGTTCGTTCGAAGTGAATCTCGTTCGAACGAGGATCCCCAGTTTCTAACAAGATTTTAGAAACTCCAATCTTTTCCCAAATGAGTTAAAAATCCTTCTAGGTTCCTTTAAGTGAGAGAATAGGGCCTACGCTATTTTAGAGTAGCTTCTTTTCATAATTTAGTAGTGAGAGGAATTGTGTAACTACTAAGGGAATGGGTTGGAATGAGAGAACCTTAAAAAGAGTATACGATAGAGGGTAAATCGTACAATTAAAGTATTGTGGGTAGTAGGGACGAATATACTACATATAAATTCGAAAACTTAGGTTGCGTGAATACCTAATGAATATAATAAGTTGTGTGTATACTTATTGATTGAACTATTATGTGTACGACATACCTATGTTGCTTGCTATCGAGCGGAGGTTACGCGTTGTGGACAATCATGCCTTGACGAGCCTTCGGGTGGGATTTTGATTTGTACCACTAGAGTATAGAACCTAGGTGCGGGCTATCTGTGAGAATGATTTTGATCACGGTCATATGGGTGCGCAGGTATGTGCGTAACCCATCGTCTTGGAACTATGTTCGCCTCCAATATGTGTGTTTGTTTCGATGGTTAGCGAGGGATTGAACCTTTATTCCTTTATGCAATGAGCGATGCACCAGGACATGATAGCAGAGTATACATGCACCGCAACTGTGTCTTGGGGTGCCGTATTGTGTGTGTATATATATATATATATATATATATATATATATAGAGAGAGAGAGAGAGAGAGAGGGAGAGTATGTATATATATACGTGTGACACTATCTACATGAATAATAATGAAATATGAAATGAACTAAGTTGGTGAACACTTTACATATATTATATTGAATGGGAGCTTATACATGTTAAAGCGAAGTTGATTATAGGTATTATGTATATTGCGAGGGAAATACATGGGAACGATATTGGGCTACTATTAGATGTTAGACGGGAAAGAACTAGTTAACATAGGAATAGAAACTAGTAGGGTTTGATAGAACGTTAGGCGTGCACATTAGATGAGAGGTAATCATCTCAAGTGAGTACGATAATCTAACATGATTAATATATGTGTTATAAACTCGTTTTAAGCACTTTCTGATTTTTAAATTGTTTTCAACTCAGGCTCTGGCCCATTTTCTACAAAAAAAATGTCAAATTATTTAGGTGCCTAGCCACAGGGACACAAAGCATAGGAGTTCCCTTCACTCAGCGAGCTGTAGCTGCTGTGAAAGTTACAGGACCTTGGTAGTAGACGCTTCTATGTCTATCATTTCTTCCTTTTGAGTTATTTCATCAGTTAGGGCATATTGCCCCTCTACTAATTAGATATTCAGAGATTTTGGATTTACTGACTTACTTTATTCAGTTATTGGGTTTATTTATGTTGGATTATTGTATTTGGAACTTAGACAGGAAATGTTTTCTCCAGTTTTATTTATTATTGCAGTTATTTCCTATCATATGAGATTGATGTAAATGGTGAACGTTTCATTATTTGTAACCTAGTTTATATAAATTAAAAGATAAAATGTTGGCATTAACCTTTTTAAATATTAGGTGGTTAGTATTTAATAATAAATTTTCCGACAGTGGCGCATAATCTGAGCCAACTAAATATTCTGATTTAATTTAATAAATGACTGATCACCTGATATTTAATTAGGCGGGGTGTCACATAATGATAATATCAAAGGCCATCAAAACCAACTATTTTTGTAATTTTTCTTTTTTTATCAAAGAAAACATAAAATGTACAAATTACATAGTACAACACACAATATGTCCATCTAGTCACAAATAATTAATAGATTCAAGCATTTTTCACACATGGACTAAATGAAACAAAAACTCAAAATACCATATATAATATATGCAAAATATACTAAAGAAAATCCGACACACATATATAGGTATAAACTACCAGAAAACATGACAAAAACACATAAGCCTTACACATTATTTTAGTATCAATTTGCCTAAACGTGTGGAATGGAATGAATGAGTGTGGACTAGATACAAAAGATTTATGACCAAAACACTCAAATACTTTCAAGAAGTTCTCAATTGACCACAAAACTTTATCAAACTAAGCTTTAGCCTCAAGTGACGAATAAATTTGAACTTAATGAACAAAATAATCACAATGCACACAAGCCTGGAACATTGATGATTCTTCAAATCAATGAAATCATGACAAAATATATATGAATAGGATTCATTGTGCAAACCCGTTGGTCTTAAACTAAATCTCCCTCAAATGATAAATAAATACAATCTTTTAAGCATATATCTTTTGAAAGATCTAGCAAACAAATAAACTAAGTTGGCCCCTTATTTTGCAATTTTTCTATTTTTATTGCCTATATTTTTTCTTTAGGCTCTTGTCGATGGTGGCTTTCACGCAAAGACTTTGTCTTTCGCAATTGTTTCCCGTGCACACTCATTTTTTTAAACTAAATAAAATAGCTCATGGGAAATGGTTCCTATATGCACAAATCTCCCATGGTCTCAAAATGTGTAGATGGTAGGATTTATGGGAAAACATCTCAACAAGCTCAAATATACATATTAAAATTAAAATCCAACAAGCTCGTGCATGTGTGTGCGGAGGCATATACAAAGTCGAATCCATAATGAAAATCAATCTCGATACAACTCCATGCAAACATGGTTAAGATCAATCTAAATGTATATAATCATAATCAAATCTCCTAGTCACGTGGAAATTATGAAGTGAATTTGATTCAAACACACCAATATGCCACACCAAATGTGTAAAACTAAAATACGCAAAAACCAAAAATCTTTTTATATTTTTAAAAAAAATTATCAAAATAAAAAAAATTGTATTTTTCAATATAACTTATAAAAGAAAAATATAATACAAAAGATACGTATGTCATAACCCTAGCAAACATATATCAAGAAATGCAACAATAGAATGACAATCAAAATCATGCAAGAAATCCTCCATAAGATATAGCATGTGAAGAATCATGTACAAGCATACGAGAATCAAATAGTATAACATCTAGTGCCTCTAAAAAAGATTTCAAAACCCAAATAGATGTATACCTAACGTGTCGGGTTTCGGGAACCAAGGGAACACTAGACTTCAACTTCCTAGGACCTCTTGCAAGATCATAACAAAAATGCCTAAGGTGACTTTTTCTATCACAATGCGAACATGCGTAAACCCGAGGAATGTTACCTATGGGTTGAACTTTTCTAATATCCTTGGATATGGTTGACCCTCTAAACACACAATGGTCTTGTCTTTCACACTGGAAGAACGAGAAACATGAGAGCCAATACCATTACTACCAACACTACTAGTGTCTTTTAACTCATCTTTTAGCTTCAAAATTTTAGACTCAAGAAAAGAATTAGACTCTTCAAGTTTTAGGGACTCCTTTAAATTGTCAATCATTCGTAGAAGGTTATATTGCTCCCCCTAAATTCAAGCAAACTTATCCCTAAGATTCTTCTCACATGCTTTAAAATCATTAATTAAATTATCATTATCCTCAAAGAAACAAATAGAAACCCTAGAAAAATTTTAGTCTTCTAATTCTTTCTCTAAAATTCAGACTCTATCATCACTCTCTTCCTTAAACAATTCTAAATTTTTAAAATCACGATCCATGTCCATAAGTTTCTTATGAAAAAAATCTTTATGAGTTTAAACAGTTTATAAAAGATCCAAAGCACCTCCAAAATGAAAAAAAAATTAAGAATTTCAAATCTTTTCGAAAACTTCAAATTCAAACGATTTAGGTCGTCGCCACTATGGGAATCCACTGAGAAAAAAATCAAGCTCAAGAGAGAAAAATAAATAACGACTCTAAAACAGCACTGAACAAGGATCTAACACAGTAACTTAGCATACCAATTTGACAGTGCGCTATCGCGTTCTTAATGGTATATTTATATAGTTAAATGTCCAAAAAATGCAAATTCAAATTTTACCTTTTTGACCCTAAGACATGCATCTGGGTGATAAAACCGATAACGTAAATCATGAAATCAACAAAGGCAAAGTTATAGGAAAAATTCTTTGTGGGGAAACTTATATTCAGGACTTTAGAAATATTACAAGACAGTCGGCTTAAGAACTACTTTATATCAACCACAAGTATAATGCACTAGTCTTCGTAAGTCTCTAAAGAATACCACTTGTCTCTAAGAAGTCCACAGGTGCCCCCTCGGTATCCACCGATTAGGTTTTATCTTCAGCAATGATCCCCTCAAGAATCATAATGGTCAACATTGAAGATGATTTCTCCACAAGAGTAATGTATGCAAGGATACAAACTATCTAGGGTTTAAACTGATTCACCTAGATATATTTTGGGAATGTGTTTTTTGAATCAAAAGAGTTTTCTAAACTCAAAAGGTTGAAAACTTTTACAAAGTGTATGCAAAAATTATTTTGGCAAAAGTCTTAACAAAAATAAACCCGAAATTGGTATTTATAAGGAGAACACAAATTTTGAGGCGACATAATTCATACGAATAAAAATAACGCTTGTTCGAATGAAAATAGCAGTTCGTACGAAGGAAAATAGATCTCGTTTGAATGACTTTGCTATCTTGTTTGAACATGCTTCAAACGACCTTCAAATGACGCCAAACAGTACGCCAGTTCGCCCTTGTTAAATGCTCATCAGATAAGGATATCGAACGACTTAGACATCTTATTCAAATGAGAATGCCTTCTCGTTTGAATGAGGCACCTAAATTTTGAAAAAAAAATTAAACATAAAAATGCCTCAATTTTTAAAGGAAAAATCTTGTTTCAGTTTTAATAAAAATAAAACATCCCAAAATAAATTTAATGAATAAATTTAAATTCCTAAAAAGCTTTATACCTTCATAAATTGGACAACCATTAAACTTAGAGATGCTGGAGATTTGGTTCTTCGTGATGGCTCAAGTCGAAGTGGAACAGGATACGTTAAAATCTATGTAAGCCTAAGCTATGAGTAAATGACAGAAATTATGTTTTTATAATTATGGACCATTTGACTAAGGAATCTCATTTCTTACTTCTTCGGGTCTACTACGCCCAACTCTTCGTTGTTGATATAGTGAGACTACACAGAGTACTGCTAACATTATTTCTCACCGGGACAATATCTTCATAACCCACTTGTGATAAAGCTGTCAAGATGCGTTAGGGATGGAACTGTGTTTGAGTATGGCATATCACTCATAGAACGATAGGCAGATGGAGAGGGTGAATCAACTACTAGAGGATATGTTGAGGATGTGTATTCTAGACTTTAAGGGTAGCTGGGAGCAGCACCTACCTTTGGTGTAGTTTACATACAATAACTCGTACCAATTTACTATTGGAAAAACACCTTTTAAGGCCTTTCATGACATAACTTGTCGTTATCCCTCGTGTTAGTTAGAGGTGGAGGACAACAAGCTTCTCGGGCCAGATGTGATTCAAGATACTTCGACGGATATTAAGTTGATCAGGAGTCATATAAACATCAATACACAAATCAAACGCACGTGAGCTAGAACGGAATTTATGTATGCAAAAATGAAAACTCCATTTAACCTCGTGTATGCATTCATGAATTAAATAAAACTGGAAAAATTTAAATATAACCTCATATATGCGAATGAAAACTCCATTCAGATCTTGCATCTTACAAAACCGTACTAATTCATTTTTTGCGAACTCTATTTACTACGAGAGAAAAATGCTTACAATCTTTCTTTGACAGTATCAAGGTGATGTCATTTGGCATAATTAAATTAAACCATATATTTATTCCAATAGTCCGGTTTATAATATTTAATAGATTAGGATGGGATATAGATTAAACTTGCCAATTTGGTCCTTTAAGATTTACACAAACTTGTTAATATGATATTTATATATGATTCTTATACATCCCTTATGATGTGGGATCGTGATCTATCTTGAACCGTATGTATTCCAAATAATCATTTCACAAAATCATAGTTGTCAATACACCAACAAGTTCAAAATTATCTCACATTTCTTATGATCAAGTCTATCATTGTTATGCATTGTTTATCTAGGACCATTATTCCACTGCACGTGGATTCTTTCAATTCGTAAAAATTCTGAAGTAATCATTCACTTCAACACATTTGCTTGATTTCTTTCAAAATTAAATATCTACTTGTTTACAAAACATTTGAGTGGCGGTGGTCACAAATTTGATAATGATTCAATTCATCTCCTATGTACACTAAAAGATATTCACCATAAATGATCATCACCATCAGCCATTAAAATATAAATTATAAAATGTAGAGTAAATATAAATAACTCTTTAAAAATCATATAACAAAAATACAACTAACACTCTAATTTATTTTTTATTATGAATCCAAATGCCCTTACAATCTACACGTGCAGACGAATCTTCAATTTCATTAATCAACTCAAGGTTTGGCAATCCGTTGGTGGCGACATGATTTTCGGTACATCCAACAGCGTAGTCATCATCATCACAATCATAGTAATAAACTCTTTGTGGAGTCACATGAACGATTAACCATTTAGGAGCTGGTCTTGAATATAAAAAAACCGGTTTGGCTTAAGAAGTTAATATGAAGGGCTCATTATTATGGCCAACTTTACAAAGATCAATAGATTTAAAGCTAAGATCGTCTACTTTAATACCATTATTGTAGTCGACCCAATCACACTTGAAAAATGGAATTTTGAAAGTGAAATAATCAAGTATCCATATTTCACTGACACACCATAGAAACTCAAATTTGAAACCACGGGATGATTATCCTTTGCACTAGCAACTTGCATTATTGTGGTCTTGATTCTAATTTTACTATTTTGGTTAACTCGTTTAGCATCATGTTCTTTCGTATGGTAACGATAAACATTAACGATATATGGTGAGCTGGGGTGAAAGACCCAAAATCATTATCCAGAGCATATGGTGCATATAGCCGGAAGTGTGGAGCCTATTAAAGTATGCGATTATTGGAAGATTTAGAGAAAAATATAATGAGAATGGAACATGTCAAGAAATGGATTGTGTGGTGAATATGTGAAAATACAACCTATCTTGAATGAATTAATAAATGTTTCGATAAAAAATAATTTGGACAAGTAATGTGAAAATTGATTAATGTCCATAAGGTAAAGAAATGGTAAGGTGAAGTAATTAAATGTGTGGTTAAACAACCTAAAGAGGTTTAACCTATAAGTAACACAAGAGTGTGTTCATGAAAGGTTTTCGAAGGAAAAATAAGTATTTTCTAACACGACATTTGCGTGCGTTGAAAGGGTAATTTTCAAAGAAAATACTAATGTGGAATGGCACAAATAAAGTGAGCAATTTTGATGAAATATATGATTTTCCTTAAAAGTATTTAACCGAGTGTGTTAAATCAAGGAGTAAATGTCAATACAAGTAAAAGGGAATGTCTTTTTTACGGAATAAGGTGAATTAATCGGGGTAAATAACGTTTTTGAAATAAAAACGATTTCATGCATGTATATATATATATATATATATATATATGGTAATTGCATGTGCATGTAGATATACATGTTAGAGTCTTCTTTTTTTTTCGTTCGATTCTATACTGCATTTTATATATTTTCCACAGAGTATTCGACTCACACCCTCCTCTTTGTTACAACATGTTGGATGCGATTTCGTGTTTTGAGAGCGGTATATAGGTAATTACTAACTTTTTCTTTACGTTAGTAGCTCTGTATGCTTGGACTCCGGGGACGCTTCCCACGGGTACCTCACGTAGCTTGATTTTAAATGGGAATCGCATGCTAAACAAGCGAAATGTTACTTAAATAAAACTGGACTAACAACATTATGTAGGTTATTTCATTGCACTTCACACCTAACGCTTGGTTCAGACCCGGTTGACCACAGGTGACCCATAAATCCGGGCAGAGGCGTTACATAGGATCCACCATAAATTCGACATTTACCGTCTCAAACATCTCTACCATATAATCAACATCTTCTTTATTTTCAACCAAATTATCATGATGGATGGGGTTACCCATGTTGATATGTGAGAAAGTTAAATTAGGAGCAACTTTCTCGTGCCATATCCATGTACGATACCTTTGGTCAATACCGTTCGTATATAAATTACCTTTAATTTCTTTTAAACTCCATTTAAAGTGATTTTCGCATGATGTACATGGACACCATACAACTTTACTATTTACAGCATTCCTTTCAGCAACTTTAAGAAAATATTCAACATCCTGTAAGTACTTATTTGATAATCTATGCATAAACATCCATGACTTGTCTATTCCTATTTCTTAAATTGTACTTATATTAAGATTCTAAATATTAGTTGTACAAATGTGATTTCTGTATAAAATAACACAATCCTCAAATCATATTAATTTTTCATTTTCTAATTCGAAAAGTATGCATGTGTTAAGATGATTCATCTTAGTTTAAGTCATAAACAATATTATTAATGATATAATACTAACACCAGAGACACACATTAACTTTATTACCAAAGATAAATGACATAATGGATGCATTTTAAGCCGAGCTCCTGAGGTGCATAATCACATGTACACATAAAAATAAGTAGGATTTTTTATGCAAAACATTCCAACTCAAACAAAAGGCTATGCAGAGATGAAATTCTTTTACACGACGATACGTTTTACAAAAAAATCCGATAATGTTTTATACAACCCTATTATGACACGACGGTGGACACAATTCATTAATTAAGCTTGTTTAAGATTTATTACTACTAAAAACTAGTACGTGAATCCAAAACAACACAACTCAATTATCATCCCTAATGCCTAATAATGTCGAATGATCATCCTATATGAGGTAATTAAGATCATTGCCATGAATTTTAAGACTAAGATCAACGAAATAATTCTTTTAACCTGGGTTAAAGTGAAAAGTATTGATCTCATTGGTCTAGGAAATAAAAAAATTGTTAACTTCTAAGTTTACTACCACATTTCATCACTAATCAAATACAATGAAAAATAATTAAACCCTAGTAGCATTCTTGTGGATGAATATCTGTAAACAACTAACGACAAGAACAAAAATAGAATGACAGTAACTTAATGCAAGATTAAATAAATAATCAAGAAGAGTTGAAACGTGAAGAAGTTAATGGATGCTTCAAACCATGGTAAGTGAAATAAAATATGTCTTCAATCCTCCATAAACTGTTTGTAAATCTAAAAAAATATTATGAAATATAAATGTCTTCACAGAAAGAGAAATAAAATGTTTATCGTTTAATATTATTTGTCAATTAATATTTCATAGACCGATTCAAATGAAGACTGAACTAAATCAACCATCACAATATCATAGATGATGAATATTTCATATCTCATTAATACTTCATAAAATATGAAAATGAAAAGGCGTTACTGTTTTAAATAAACTGTCACAATATTAAATCCCAAAAGGATCCCGAAAATGAAATCAAGATCTTGTAAACCAAATTGGAAGAATCTAATAGGCTCTTGCCTCAAAAAAGGAGAAGGAGAATTCTGAGGTGCTATCCAAGTTCAAAAAATAATGGGTGTGTATTCAATCAAAATTCGTAAACGAAACATGTGTCATTGATCTTCTCCTTTTCCCTCCTTTTATAGGTGTGTTCATTTGTGTTCGATTATTTTTATACTTTTAATCTTTTTCTTAATATAAAAAATCTTTGCAGATTTTCACCAGCTAGAGTTTCCCTAAAATATAATGTCTAGATTTGCAATTACCACTAGAGGCAAGTTCGAAAAACCCAAACTAAATGGGGAGAAAGAAATTGTTGCATCATTTTATTCCAGAATGAGAATGAGAAATTGATTTGCAGCTTAAAATCCAATGCGGACGTAAAAATATCATACAATAACTCTAAAAATAAGCTATTTGGAATCACAAATTGGAAAACCAAAGGGCATAGCATAAATATTCATCCTACTTCAATAATACAGACTATGAGAACTAAAATGAGACATAAAAATCATCATGCAATGACCCTTGAAAGAATAAATGAGGCTATATTAATAAAGCATGACATTTACATCTCTAATGTCATTTATAAGGCCCACACCTTAGTTTTAAGCTACAGTAAAATCTACAAGGATGTTTCTCCTAGTCCTAGTAGTTGTCTCTAATTGCTTCTTAGTAGTGCAACCTAATGGTCGCCCCTTCCCCCTACATTGTTAAATATTAACTGTGATGGATCTTTTTATCTTTAACCAAAAAAGTTTCTTATGGTTTTATTTGTAGGAATTATATAAGTAGTCATATTAGTGGCAAGATGGTCCCTACTCCTAAGGTTAAATCTGCTTTAGCATTCGTAACTCAAGACATTGTCTCAACAGCATATTTCATTAGCAGCAATGACTTGAATAAGGTCATCTTACAATCGAATTCCTAGATTTTGATAAATTGCATTCACCAAAATCAAAAATAAAATTAAAAAATTAATATATGAGTGGAGGATATTAAAGAAATTATTATAAACTCGCAAAAGTTTTTTCAGAAGCTTTTGATAGTACAACAGAGCTCAGACCCAACTTGTTCACCTTGTTACATCTTCTTTTCATACAATCAAATTCATTACCTACTAAACCTGAACTTAAATCAATCAAAATCTTTAAAAACACACAAATCACTCTACCGAATCAATAATGGCATAATCAATATGTCATAAAATCTTAAGTTGCTATCTCTTTTGCATCAATTTTTCTAGCAAAAAAAATTTATCAGCGTCTTTCGTATTTGTTTCTTATATAAAATAATTTGATTCAAAGCCTAAACTCAATCAATCAAAATTATTTTCAGTATTTTTTGAAGAATCTTTGATAAATACCAATGTGTAAAATTCAACTGTTTTTCATACAAATTAAGATCATGAGATTCAAAACCCAAACTCAGAAACTCAAAATATTTCTTTAAAATCACGTTAATAAATGATAGTGTGTTATCAGTACATCTAAAGAATCCTAAACTATCAGTATAGAGTCAGGATACCGTAACCTCATCTGATGTGCTCGCATCGATATAATACAAGTGTGTGATAGACCCTCTCTCGAGCCTAGGCATGGCTATAAGAAACATCTCCTGTCTCTAAATGACAAATATAATAGCCTCCCCACTATAGTTGATATATGTGTGATACTGATCTAACCAATCCACGCCCAAGATGATATCGTATGACTTCACGTTTAAAATTAATAAATAAGCAAAAAAATATAGCCGACTGATCTCCACTACACATCTCTGTAAACATGAAGTAAAACATCACCCCTACCCACTGGTGTATGTACATGTAAAGAAACCTTAGTGTCCATATCTCTAAGTCTGGAATTCACTATTGATGTAAAAAACTAGATTGGGTCAAATTAGTTAATCACAGATAATATTTGTAAGTAAACAAAATAAACAAAAAGGTTTTTAAAGTTGTTCGTCTTATAAAGAAAAGTGTACGTCCACTGTACTTATTATTTCCTTGTGTTTGTCTTTCAATCACTTGCCCTTGACGAAGGGATTACAACGTGTTTATAGCCCAGTAGGAAGATCAAGAGATGGAATGTTAAAGGATGGAATGCCTTTATAAATTAGGCATTTACATCAGTACAGAAGGTTCATAATGTTTTTTGTTGTCGGCGTTTTACTAACAGTGTTGGTCGGCCTCCCTATTGTTGGTCGGGCTTCCTGGCATTAGTCGGCATCCCAGTACGATGGTCAGCATTCTAGGCCTTGGTTGGTGATTATTCCTTGTTGATTAGTATTATTTCCACAGTGGATGACACGTGTCTGTTTATGATTGGTCCATATAAGTGGGTAATTTTAGGTATCAATAGAAGCCCCCGATGTTCCATACCTGATGCTCCTAGAAAGTATGGAGCATTTAATTCTGATAGTAGCTCAGGCTACATTTCTGATGTCGGGTTGGTTGTCGTCTTCCCACACTTGTAAAATTATTAGATTTATTGATGGCTTGTACTGCCGATGGCATTTCTGTAAATATCTAAACTTGTAACGAATCATTTTGGGGAAAATACGTCTTTTTCTACTTGGTCGCCAAAATTTCAGTCGTCGTTTTGCTTTGATCATTATGTTCGTCGATTTATGAGGTAATCTATAAAAGGAGGTAAAATCTCGATCATCTCTCACCTCCAACCCTCTGAGTTTCTGTTGTAATTTTTTGAACTTTCGTGCGATTGTTCTTCCTGTCTTCTAGTTCTTGTTGAATCCTTAAGTATTTGTAATAATTCTTTCTCTTTCTTCTTCTCTTCGCATCGAATCATGGTTTGTGCTATTATTTCTCTAGATGAGTTTAGAAAAGAATGGATCATACCATATTGGGTAGAATTAGAGTTTCCTAAATGTTTTTTCTTTGTCTGGGGGTCATTGGATCCCTTCCTTATTCATTATTAAATGCGATTTTACCTTTCCCCCAAATCGTTTTTGTTTGGAATTTTATTAATATTTTGACATTGTACCTACTAGAGTATCCCCCAATACTTGGAGGGTTATCAATGGTGTTCATATTCTTAATCAAATCCATAGGACCCACATAGGTATTCTCGAAATCATTTTGGGTTATAAATGGGTCACTAGTGATAGTACTTACTATTTAAAAACTAGGGTTGTAAATAGATCTTTTGTTATTAACCTTCTTGATTCCAATAGGGATTACTTTGACCATAGGGTGATTGATAAAAAAATTCTATATGCCCCTTTAACAAGGGATGAAGTGTACAGTGGGCCAAAATGCCCTCATGAAGGCCATGGTATAGGTTGTTTTAAATTCTTATGTGACTTTGTTAACAATTTTTCTACTGAAATGTTAAATAATCAGTAGTTTTTTGTTTACTTGCAGTTGATAGGAAGAGGAAGTGTCCCAAATAAGGTGACATTAAGCTTAACAAGCTCAAGTTTCTCTAGAGCCTTCATCAGAAAATTGGCAAGGAATATAATAGGCTAGCATCGTACTTACTGAAATACAGGAGTTTTATCACCTCCTTTGTTGCCCGACCTTCTACTGTTGCTCCTACCATTGTGCTTGACTTGGACCAGGACCCAATGTCCACATCATCAAGAAGTAGTGAACTTGCTATTGGTCCTTCTTCATCCTTGGACTCTGACCTTCCTCTTACTGTTGTTATGGGAAAGAGGAAATTTCCCAATATCATGGGAGATATTATTGCCCCTAGCTCCACCAAATCTGATACTGGTGGGGACACTAATAATAAAGATGCTAGGAAGAAAGCCCCAGGTAATAAGGGTGAAGATTCCCTTCTTAAACGTATAAGAAAACGTCTTCCTTCCAAACTTACAGAAGGAACTGTTATTTCTATCGACCAACAGAACTTGGTTTATTTAACTGTTGTTGACACAAGTTCTCTTATGGACATATGTCCTGGGTTACCCAAATAATTAATAAAATCTGGTACTTTACGAGATCATAGGGGTGCTGCCTCTGCCTTGTCCCTTTTAAAAATTTCTGAAAGGGCTGCTCAAAGCCTTGCCTTGGTAAGAATTCTTGCTTCTTCATACTTATACTTTTTTTACTATTTTCTTGTACTAATTTGGCTTCTCTTTTTGCATTTCCTTATTGATTTAAACCAAATGTTGAAGGAGGATGATGCACTTCGTTCTTTTTCAAATGATTTAGAATAGGATTTTGAAGGCCTGAAGGAGTCCTTGCTTGACTCCCAATAAGCATTGGAAATGGAGAAGAAATTATGGGAGAACAAAATAAAAACTGGTGAGGAAGCTCGAAAGAAAGATGAAGGTGAGGTTGTTGCAGCTCGGGGACAAGTCTCTGAGTTGAAGAAGAACTTGGTTGCTGATAAGGCCAATGGGGTGAAGGATAAGGAAGCCTATTTTAATAAGGGATGGGAGAAATCCATCACATCTGCTTCTGTCTAAATTGAATATGTGAAGAAGAAATGTTACAAGGACGGTTGGTCGACAACACTTTCTAAAGTTGGTACTCCTTAAGAGTCTGAGCTCTTCCTCAGACATGACCCTAGTTCCCCACCAAACTTAGATGAGGAAGTTAAAGATGACGGGGGATCAGGGGATTCCACCCTAGTTCTGGAACCTGTAGCCGAACAATTGTAGACAGTTGTTGAGTCTTCTCTCCCAAAAATTTAAGAGAAAGTCACTCCACGTATTACTGTCTCCAATAAAGTTAAAACTTCTACTGATAGGGAGAAGGTGCAAACTTGCTCCACAATCAGACTTTTTTCTTTTTTGTCTTCATTTCTTTTTTATTTCCTTTCAATGTATTTGTAATCTGACGTTTATCAATGAAAATGACTATTTCTTGTCTCTATGCTTGTTTTCTTTCGATTACTGCTTCAAACTCTTTATTTTGTTGTTGATTGGAGACTTTTTTACTCTTTATAGTTCATAGCCAAAATGGATCAAATTTCCTCTACTGAATCCGAACTACTCAAAATATGCAATGATCTTTTTAAGGCTGGTCACATGACTTTGTCCGAGGAAGATCTGTCAAAGTTTCTCGGGGCTAATGTTTCAAATCAATCCAATGAAGATTACGTGTACCTGAAGTGTCTTCTTAATCGGGCAGTATCTAATAATGTAACTTACTTTGAAATAATTGAAGAGCTTCAATAATATCATAAAGAAGCCAAGGCTCTCTTACATGCTGATTATGAGAAGAAGTACAAAGCTCTAAGTGAATCTTGAGGTTTTTAGGGAAAAATAAAGAAATGTGCCTCTTCTTTTAGGAAGAAAGAATTCTTGCTCAAGTTTGAAGCAGATGAAGCTAGGACCATTTCCAAGCCATTGGAGTAAGAAAATAATAGTTTTAGAGAGGAGTTGAACTCTTTGAAGGTTCCTTCAACTACTACTGCTGATGGTGAGGGAGCCTTATTTTTCTAGACTGAAAATGCTAATCTGAGGGAAGAACTGGAGGATTTGAAAAAATCCAAACCTTCTACTTCCTCCCGATCAAGAGCAAGACCTGGCCAAGCTACAACTGATGAAAGAAGAACTCAGTAGACACTTGTTAATCAGGCTGCACAAATAAAGGGAAATAATTTAGCCATTGCTGAGATGTCCCAAAAGATCCAAACTCGGGGAGAGTAACTTGCCACCCAGTCTTCTCGTCTGCAAATCAATGATGGAGTGCTGAAGAAACTGCAACACTAGGTTAAAAGGTTAACTTTATAGTATCACAAGCAACCAAGAGAAGTTTGGATGAAGGGGTATAATGAGGTTCTTTATCATTTTGATGAAAGCTTTAGTCAAGCTACACGCGAAGGATATAAACGGGGTTGGACCAATTTCCTAATAGTTATGAAGGTTGATCAGGACAGTAGACTATGGTATTGGGATGATCCGGGGCTTTTGGAATGTTAAGGTCCTCCTTTTAAATTGAATATCAGTTGAATCCCTGTCAAATCCATTCCTCAATGTCTGATCTCCAAATACTTAGGGAATTATCGTCTGCATAACGAGCTAGAAATAGTTCGACCTCCTTAACTGTTAGATGCTTCGAGCAGCAGCAATAGGACAATACTTCACGATTTTAACTTCACTAACTCCCCATACACATTAGATGATCCTCCAGTGGGCATGGAACCAGCACCAAGCTCCTCTAAGGTTGAAGGAAAGCGTCAGGTAGAGTAGTTTGCTACTATAATTCAACAATGAACAATATTTGCATGTAATGATCATTTATATAAATAAAAAGATATTTGATTAACTTATCTTGTTAATTTCTGGATTTGAATGACTTCTTTATTTTATCACACTTAGGTATTTGCCCAAGTTTAGTACCAATTATCAATGATATTATCATAGGTTCTACTAATATACTTAGATTTCTAAGTTTGGTATCAGTTACCTTTGATGTGATCATAGGTTCTACTAGCACACTTAGATTTAAATCCAAGTTTAGTACTAGTTAACCATTGTATTTTCGTAGGTTCTACTAATGCATCTAAATTTTTAGATTTAGCATTAGTTACCAGTGGTGACCAGGCATATGTGAAATATGTGTCTAAATTCTTATTTTGGAATCTTCACACCGTTCTTTCGCCATTTTGCAGTTTGGATAAAACTTGTTGATTTTTATACAAAGTTATATCCCTGATTGTGTTGACTAAGTATTAAGGACTTAAAGTCCTATCTTAACTTGGGTTTTCGTTTGTTTTCGATCAACTTTTTCTTATTCCAACCAACTATTGAGGGATCACCAATCAACTATTTGGTTGTTGTTCCAAGCTCCGACCAATTATGTGGTTGTCGTTCTTGTGTCGACCAACCATTGAGTGCACTAATCAACTATGTGGTTGTTGTTTCGGTCAACTTTTGCATGTTTACCGACCAAGTATGTGGTGATGTATATCATAAAAAAAAAATGGAGGAAATCATCATTTTATTGATACTGAAGTGACATGATTACAAATATTTGTCTCATTACATTAGTGGTAATATTTCCTAAGATGCTCGGCATGCTAAAGATTTTTTAACTCTTCTCCTTCCATAGTCTCAATTCTGTAAGAACTTGGTAGGACAACTGTTGCGGTACGATATGGCCCATGATAATTGGCTTCAAGTTTTTCCGTCTTCTGAATCACCTTCTTGAGCACATAATCCCCTTCCTTCAAGCTGGTCGGCTTCATCCTTTTATCATAAAAGCATGTTGTTCTTTGGTTGTAAGTAGCATTTCTCAAGGCTGCATCCTCGCGCACTTCCTCCAGCATATCCAGGTCTAGTCTTCTTATCAAATCACTAATAGGAGAATTAAAAATTTAACACTCTATGGGTTCTCAAACCTAGTTCAGCTGGTACCACTGCTTCAGATCCAAACGGCAGCATGTATAGTGTTTCTCCAGTAGCAGTTCTTGGAGTTGTTCGGTATGCCCATAAAACGGAGTGTAGTTCATTAATCCAATTTCCTTTATCCTCATCAATTCTTTTCTTTAACCCATTGAGCGGAGTCATGTTCATCACTTCAGTTTTCCCGTTGCTTTAAGGATGACCTGGAGCAGAGTGCAGCTTTTGAATGTTTAATTGGGCACAGTAGGTGAAAAATTCTTCTGTAATACCCCTTATTTATGACTAATTATTTTTTATATTAATTGCCATGTGGGTAAATTATATAAAATAATAGAAGTTGAAGTAAATATTACTTTAAGTGATTCAAGAGATAATATTTACTGAGTTTTGGCATATTCACCATTAAGCGAATGTAAATAGTGTAACATTATATTTATTGTGTCGTTGTGCTTTAAACGGCGGTTATGATTTATATTTCAATCATATTATTATTAAAGATTTAATATGACGTTGGAACATGAAATAATGTATGATATTTCGTAAGCCAATTTAGAAGGCACGGTTAGTCTGAAAATGATTGAGATAGTCAAAATAAGTGCCAGGTGTGTTTTTGGGTCCCGGGGTACTTTTGACTAGTTATAACTTAATTATGATGTTATGAGTTATTTTTAGTGTTTAGTAACATTTAATGTTAGACTTAATGTATTTTGGATGAGTTGGGTATCTTAGTCTTACAAGATCATTTAAGCTCATTTATGTTTAAACCTAGAAAGAGAGTTAGAGATAAGCTAGAGCTTGGGAGAAAGAGGAGATTTACCATTTCAAGCTTGAAATCGTTTCAGTGAGGAAGAATCTGAGACTACAATCTTGAGATAAGTTTCTAACTTGCAAATATGTATGATTGAGTGTGAATAATTTGTATTTATAGTTGTGTTCTTGAGATTGAACCATTATGGAATTTGAGGATTTTGTTGGTTAAATCCAATGTTATAGGATCTAGACTTGTTTTAAATGGTCTTTTATAGCTAGTAGAACTTGGATAGATGATTTGGAGATGATATGAGTTGATGATGTTGGGATTAGATAGAAGAAATGGATTTGGAGAATTTAGGGTTTATATTAACCCGTAGCCATTACTGGGCTTCTCGTCCAGGGTGAATCGACTCGCCCTCCTCAGTGAATCAATTCAATAAAAATGGTGGCTACAGGCCTGAGGAATCGAATTGATTCGGGTTAAGGCCGAATCGATTCGAGCTTAGACAGAAGGTTGGTTTTCCCAGCCAAAACAATTCGCTTTTGGAGCGAATCGATTCCCTTTCAGGGGCGAATCGATTCAGCCCCCTAGGAGAATCGATTCGGAATCTTGATGTTTTATAAGAATTTTCCAACTTGGTTTCTAGTCTTTTTCTTTTAGATTCGAGGCTTAGCAACCTTCTCATATGAAGTAATAAAGAGTATTAGAGTCTTATATAAGGGTAACTAATACCCTAGGTTAGCAAGGGGGTATTCGGGCTTATCTCGGGGACTATTTAGTGGGACTAAATGTCTTATTTCATCTAATAAGCGAGTCTAGGACTAGGGGAGAGTTGAGTAGTATCATTTTGGACTTTTGGGGGCTAGTATGAGGGTAATTATACTTGATGACATATATTGTTAAACACATATAGTGTCGTGAATTTAAAAAGTGGATGTTTTAAATGGGCATATCCTGAAATTATGGCATGCATATACATACCTCTCTAAATGCTATCGTAAGGGAAGTTACGCGAATGAGGTAAATCCCCTGGCTAGTGAATGCAGGGAGAATACAGTCCTCGGCCATAGGAACGGTGGTAACATTGTGTGGTTGTTTTATTCGAAGTGAGGTAATTCCGAGTATGGTTATGACTCACTGTCGAAGGTATATGGCACCTTCCTACGCGACGCGATTTAGGGTGTTCGGGTGGTCTTAATTATAGGCCCTGGAAGATGATAGCATTTAGGGGTGCATCCAGTGGGGTGACTCCCGGAAGGATGGTCTTAGAACCGTTATATTATGATTGCAATTGTTCTCACGGTTGTGGCATTTCATGTAAATGAGTTAATGAGTCTATAAATTAACTTT
The DNA here is from genome assembly GCA_949130495.1 of Sambucus nigra. Lineage (NCBI taxonomy): Eukaryota > Viridiplantae > Streptophyta > Magnoliopsida > Dipsacales > Adoxaceae > Sambucus > Sambucus nigra. Next base: position 396,137,855 of record OX422219.1, on the reverse strand, counting down.
ATAGCATATGATCCCTCAAATGATAAATGGACTTGTGAAGTTATATTTTATTAATTTTTCAAATTAAGCATGTTAAATGAAATTAGACTATTTCTCTTAATTAGATGGGTAGTGAAACTTATAATGATCTAGTATGGCGCTAGGATGTGCATTTATATGAGAGGTGAGGATGATTCTGATATTGAAGAGCGAAATTAACTTGTTTATGATGTTAGTATTCATAATTGTTATGCATTTTATTCAGATGTATATCATATCAATACGGGACCTGACCCGTTTATATTTCCCTTTCTTGTGTGGTCCTTATTTATGCTCAGGTGCTCCGCCGCTAGGGCGCCCGTTATGATCTTTCCTTCCCAGTGTCAAGGAGCTACAGCATTTTGCGGATGTTGTAGGACTTTTGTAATAGACGCATCAAACTTTTGGATAATCTAGTTATGATACGTCTGTATATTCGGGAGTGTTTCCCCAGTTATTATTTATACTTGCTGTAATACTTGGTGTAACCTTTTGTATTAGTCTGTTAACCGACAGCTTATTCGGTTATATTTTGTAGAATTGTTATATAATTGCTACATGTCTTTATTTATATCCACCTTCTGCTACAAATTGGATTGTCTAAATTATTTTTATTAAACTTGCAAACTTATTTGACATCCGTTTTCAAAAAAATATTTTGTGGTTGTTTCGTACTATTATTATGCGACACTGATGCTGAGAATGAACCATTTATGATTCCTATTTTTATTGGAGTAACGGGTTGGCCACCTCTTATTTTAATAAGCGGGGTGTCACAAATGGTATTAGAGCATCAGGTTCTAGAGTCCTTTAGATCTATGCGGACTTATCGCGTTCTATCGTAGCGTTCTTTGATATGGAGACCTATTATTAGGATTGTTTTGTTTATGGTGTTTGCGATTTTCTGCAAGGATAAATTATTTTAGCTGTATCATGATTCAGTTACTTTTTATCTCAGATGCCTCCTAGATAAGGTCTCCCAGCAAAGGTAAGTCGAGTTGCAGAGGACGTAGAGCCCCCACCACCGCAGGGAATGATGAATGCGACGGAGGTCGCTAATATTGTTGCCCAGGCAGTCAACGCTTCAATAACCGCTATGGCATAACAAATTCCACAAGACCAACAACCGGACTCATCGGTGGTTCAAGCCCATACGTGACCCTTCGCATGGGAAAGAGTTAGAGAATCCTTCCTGAAAGGTCACCCTCCAAAATTCCATGTTGGCGTTGATGTGATTGTGTAAAATCAATGGAAGAAAGATAATCAATGCCATTTTTGAATGGTGGAATGCAACGGGGAACGAAAACTGATTCTCGCCACTTTTAAACTCGTAGGAGCAGCCCTACAATGGTGGGAGTCACTGACAACTCCGGAACAAATGGATACCATGACTATCTCAGAATTATGGGTTTTGTTTGATCGAAAGTGTTTTCCTCCAGCAATCCAGAAGAAGATGAGGAGGAAGCTACAAGATGTTGTTCAAGGGGAGCGATCAGTGGCGAAATATGATGAGGAATTACTCGTTTAGCAAACTTTGTGCTAGATGAAGTAATTTCAAAAGAAATGAGGATTTTAAATTTATCGGGGGTTTGAATTGGAGGATAAGGAAGCACTTGCTGGGGAACCCAGCTTTGCAAACATTTGGCGATGTGATGAATGCAGCTTTACTCCATCGCCAGTATTACCGCCTTCACTTGATAGGGAATAAGAAGATTGGATATTCGGGTCAATCTAGCAAACAATGAGGAAATGGTGCTGGTGGAGCACTACCACCACCACAACATCTCGAGCGTTCTCCAATCTTGGAATTCTTCTCACCCGAACAATTGGAAATTTGGCTATGACTTCCACCGCCTTGGCTAAGTATCTTATCATTAGATCTCCTTTGGCTTTATACAAACTCAGAACTTGATTCAATACCAATTGAGAATCACTATGTGCCAAAACTTGCTCAGCATTCAGTGATTGAGTTAAACTTAAGCCCACAATGAGATCTTCATACTCTGCTTTATTATTTGAGGCCTGAAACTAGAACCGAAGAGCATATTCAATATATATCCCATCAGGAGTGTCAAGTTTTATACCTGCGCCACTTTCGATTACAAACGACTATCCATCTATATAGAAGTTCCATGTGGGGATGTCGCCATCAAACGCTTAGTCTGATAATATCCCATGATGGAATACTTTACTCCATGCTTCCTCATATCTTTTGACCATCTCCTGTGCTATGGTGGATGTCTCTGGTAAGTCGGCAGCAACTTCTTCTGAGCTTCCCCCTAATGGTGTCATCTTGGGGTATTGGTCGTTGATGGCACTAGTTGGTTTATCCGTCATTTGGGTTTGCTCTACTTGAGTTCTTCGTTGCTCAGGAACCTCTGAATAAGTGACTTCAGCAATGAAATCTGCTACAGCTTGGCCTTTTAATGATGACTTTGTCTCATACACTATATCATATTCCCCCAGTTCTACTGCGCAACACATTAATCTCCCAGACTTCTTCGATTTATGCAAGGCTTGTCGAAGAGGCATGTCAGTGTACACTATAATAGTATGGGCTTGAAAATAAGGTTTTATCTGTATGGATGCCTCAATTAATGCCAACGCTAGTTTCTCCAGGCGTGGATATCTAATTTTTGCTCCTCTGAAGGCTTTGCTCGTGTAGTAGAGAGGCTTTTGAACTCCATTATTTTCTCATATCAAGGTAGAACTCACAGCTGACTCAGAGATGGCCAAGTATAAGTATAATTTTTTCCCCAAAATTGGTCGGGAGAGCAATGGGGGTGATCCCAAATACTTATTCAACTCCAAAAAAGGTTTCTTGCATTTGTCATTCCATTCAAAACTCTTCCTCAGCACTTTAAAGAATGGTAGACACTTGTAAGTAGCTCGATACATAAATATGTATAAGGCTTCTACTCGCCCAGTTAGCCTTTGCACCTCCTTCTTACAAGTAGGGGACTAGATTTCAATCAATGCCTTGATATTATCTGGGTTTGCTTCAATTCCCCTATAGTTTACTATGTAGCCGAGAAACATTCCTTCGTGAACACCAAATACGCACTTGGTCATATTCAAGTTCATTTGGTGCTTCTCCAGCTGATCAAAGGTTTGGCTGAGGTTGGTAATGTGGTTGGATTATTTTTTGTTCTTTATTAGCATGTCATCTACGTATACTTCCATATTTTTTCCTATTTGCTCCTCAAAGACTTTATTCACTAATCTCTGGTAAGTAGCACCTGCATTTTTCAAACCAAATGGCATAACATTATAGCAATATATTCCTCGGAGAGTAATGAAAAAAGTTCTTTCCTTATCTTCGGGCTTCATCTTAGTCTGGTTATAACCAGAATAAGCATCCATGAAATTCAATATTTCATGACCTGCGGTAGAATCAACGAGTTGATCCATTCGTGGCAAGGGAAAATGATCCTTTGGGCATGCCTTGTTTAAATCTGTGAAGTCCACACACATTCTCCACTTATTGTTATTCTTTTTTACCATAACAATGTTAGCCAACCAATCTAAATATTTCAAATCTTCAATGAATGAGGCCTTTTGAAGCTTCTCAACTTCCTCCTGAATATCCTGGTTCTTTTTGGGGCTAAATAATCTATGCCTTTGCTTTATAGGCTTGGCATCCTTGTTGATATTGAGTTCATGGTAAAGAAAATTAGGGTTAATTCGAGGCATATCTTCGTGGCTCCATGCGAACACATGTTTTCTCTGTCACAGGAACGTCACTAGCGTTTATTTAAGAACAGGATCCAGTGTTATTCCTATTTGAGTAGTTCCCTCTGGCTTATCATCATCTAGAATAATGATCTCCATTGCTTCTACTATCTGACCTTTCACCAACTCTATTTCCTCTCTTGGATCTAAAGTTTCTACCTCAGATTCACTATTGGACTCAGGAATATCCACTTGGTAAGTGGTGGTATTCTTCTTTATTTCTTCCAAATTCTCTTGCTTGACAGAGGAGTAATAGCATTCCCGAGCAACTTTCTAGTCGCCTTTTACCATGCCTACTCTGAAATTGGTCAGGAACTTCAAACATTGATGGACTGTAGATGGCACAGCTTCAAATTTCTTCAATCCTACTCTTCCCATGATCATATTATTGGAAAAATTAACATTTTTATCCATTACAAAGAAATGTATCTTCTCTGTCCTACTTATTGGCCATGTGCCAATCAACAATTCCAGTTTAATTATGCCTAATGGAAATACTTTTTCTACAGAAAATCCTATTAAAGGCATGTGATAAGGTTCCAATTGGCTTAGCTTCAAGTCCAAATTATCAAATCAAGGGTAGAGCATGATGTTCGCCGAGCTGCCTTTATCAAGCAATACCCTGGAAATAATTATATCTTGCCTTCTGACTTTGATTACTAAGGGGTCATCATGGGGATATAGTACCCCTGAAAGGTCGTTTTAAGAAAACCCAATCACCAATTTTTCTCTTTTAACTTTCTTCGGTCGATCTTCCTCAGCCACATTAATTATCTGGATATAGGAGCAAGCTTGAGCCTCATTGAGGTAAGCTTTTCTTTCAAGAGTATGATTTCCTCCTCCTGCATCTCCACCTGTAATCATCTGACAATCAAAATATCTAAAACTAAGCATGAATACCTCACGTTTTGGTTGCCTGGGCCTTTTAGATAGTTCGGGATCATCTTCTTAATAGTCTTCATGAGTTCTCTTTTTCTCATCTCCGGTCTTTTATGGAGACTTTGACCTTCGATGAGCTACATTATTGTCCTATCGATCAATAAATATGTCTAGCTTTCCTCTCCGAATAAGTGCTTTAATTTCATTCTGAAAAGTAACGCAGCAATCTGTCGTATGCCCGTGATCTCTTCGAAATTTGCAGTATTTGGACATATCCCTCTTTCCAACAGGTGCTCTCAGCTTTTCAGGCCAACGTACCTCCTTGCTATGCTTTATTTCCTCCAAGACATGGTGGGTGCCCATTGTTAATGGAGTGTAATTGTTGTATTTCTTGAGTCTATCAGTATTCAACTTTTTATTTGATTCCATATGCTCCTTATGCTCTTTCTGTTCCTTTTTCTCGATTTTAGCTTCAGTTTTTACTCTTAATTTTTATTTAGTTACCATGGATTCCTCGGCGTTCATTATACTGGCTACTTTGGCTATCAATTTTGTGATCATTTTTGGAGGATCCTCGGCAAGTGTATAGTAGAGCTTCTCGGGGAGAAATCCACTCATTAGGGTTGTAATAGTTATTTTTCTCATAATCAATGACTTCCAGCTTCTCATTATTGAAGAGAGTAATATAATATCTAGTACTTTCTCCCACCCTTTGTCTTACACTGAGCAAGTGAGCTACTCTTTTCACATGTTTAGCTCCAAAGTAGAAGTTACCAATGAATTACTCGGTGAGATGGTTGAAACTAGAGATTTGTCCCCGAGGAAGGCTATTATACCAAATATGTGCAGGACCTGTAATTATTCCTGAGAATGCCTTGCATCGCATTTCATTGAGGACGGCATAAATGTCAGCTACTGCTTTATATTGTTCTATGTGAAGAACAGGATCAGTCTTCCTACTATAATTGGGCGTAACCATAAGAGCCTTAAACTTTGAAGGAGTGAGAAAGTCCATAATACTTTGCACAAAAGTAGATCCCTTTACAAAATTTCTCTGCAAAGGGTTCTTCGTCTTCGCCATATCTCCTAACCTATCTTCCAATCATTAAATAGAGCCCTTCCAGGCATTATTACCAGCATCAGATTTATGCATTGCAGCTCGACTATTCTGACCAATTATTTGTGTTGAACTCTCCTCTTGTGAAGTCTACTCGGCACAAGAAGTTCGTCGAGCATCTGATCTAGATTGAGATAAGACTTTATGTTTATCGATTAGTTGTCGATTATTTCTTGACAATGCCCTGGGAACATTTTTATTCCCCTTGGGTCCCAAACGATCAAAGGGAGATGCTCTACTCAACCTTTCTAAAGCATTCAATCTTCCAGGAGTTAAAGATAGTTCATTATATGGTTTCGAAGTTCTAAGTGAAGAACTTACTCCTAGACGATAAAAAGTATCACCAGAAGTCCTGGATTGGCTATGTTTGTTATTTCTTGGAGGCGGCGGTGGCATATTTCCATGAGTAGACAAGGCAGGAGATCCAGACTGTAGTGTTTGGGCTAATTGACTAATGGTATCTTGCATAGCCTCTTATCCTCTAGCAAGGATAGTCAGGATTGCCATCAAATCATTGTTTGTTGGTGAAGTAGATGGAACGGGAGTAATGCCATCATTCCTGGTGCTTGATTCAGGAACATCAGTCATGTTGGGTGAATAAATGAGTGAAAAACGTTTAGCAATACATTTTCCACAGACGGCGCCAATCTATTGATGTAAAAAACTAGACTGGGTCTAATTAGTTAATCAAAGATAATATTTGTAAGTAAAAGAAAGAAACAAAAAGGGTTTTTAAGTGGTTCGGCTTATAGAGAAAAGCGTACGTCCACTGTACTTATTATTGCCTTGTGTTTGCTTTTCAATCACTTGCCCTTGACTAAGGGATTACAATGTATTTATAGACTAGTAGGATGACAAAGATATGGAATGTTAAAGGATGGAATGATTTTATCAATTATGTATTTACATCAGTAGAGAAGGTTCATAATGTTTCTGGCTCTTGGCATTTTACTGACAGTGTTGGTCGGCCTCCCTACGGTTGGTCGGGCTTCCTGGCGTTGGTCGGCATCACAGTACGATGGTCAGCATTCCTTGCCTTGGTCGGTGGTTATTTCTTAATGGTTTGGATTATTAACAGAGTATATGACACGTGTCTATTTATGATTGGTCCACGTAAGTGGGTAATTTTTTGTATCAACAGTCAGCAAAAGCGTACAACTAACGAAAGAATGTGACACCTTAGTGTTAAATAAAACTCGTGCATATGACCTATAAAAGTAAAAAAAACCTTTGATGGCATGCTAATTGTCATAATGATCCTGCATGTAGACATTAAACACATGTTCGTAGGGTAGTTAAGGGTGACCTCGATCTGGGTCTCTAGTTAGTGGTGGTGATACCATTGGATATTGTGGTGACACTAGCAAATACTAGTGCTAAGGTGGGACTAACAACACTTAACGTTGTTATGATGGAGTTGGCCCTAATCGTTTGGGTTTCCCATAGGTCATCTCCTAAACAAGTGGCCCTACTCGTCACAAGTATTACAATTCCCTCAAAAGGGACCATCAAAACATTGACCCTGATGCGGCCCTAAGATCCATGTCTTTCATATGAAATTTTATTAAAATAAAAGGATTATCTTATTCATTTTGAAAAGTCATCATTTTTATGAGAATAATTTATATTTATGTTTGTTTAATATGTCGGTCAATCATACTTAGTAGTAATTTCAATGAGTTGGGTTCGGCTTGATAATAGGAGATCAAAATTCTGGTTTAATCATTATTGAATGATTCATAACTTAGACATGGGGTTGACATCCTCTTTAAACGATTGCAATACAATCCTAGGGTTTTATCTCAGACTATAAGAACTTGTTCAATGGTTTGATAACTTATATTATAGTTTGAAAGAGGATTGTGATTGGTACATCCAGTAATGTATTGAACAGGGCCACCCATGAGATTTAAGTATAAGGGATGTCTTAATTAGACTTAGGTATTATCACACCATTTTGCAAAGGGTAAATAGATTATTAACCCCAATAATTATGAGGGTTTTAATGCTTTCACAAATATTTCTTTGATTGTTATGGGTACGATGTGATTTTATATCGGGTCAATAGAACCCTGCATATTAGGTAATAGTTATGTTAGTAGGTCTGAGATAATAATTCAGAGGAATTCGCATCTCGGGGATACCTTTGTGACAACCCGTGATCCAAAATAGGGGTGGCCAACTCGTTACTCCAATATAACAGGAATCATGGATGGAATCATTCTCAGCATCACAATAATATACAAAGTATACGGGATAACCACTCCATATTTCAAAAAAACGGGTTGACAAAAAAAATGGTTTTAAAGTTAAAGAAAGCATTTAAACAACCCAATTTAAAAAAAAAGTGGAAACCCCAAGAATATATATTACAATAATGACAAGTAAACAATAAGAGGACCGAATATGCTATCGATCAACAGGTACATACCCCGTGATACAACATTTTAATGTAAATTACATAATACATTACATTAAGCAAATACAAATGTTTGGGTCACGCGCCCGAGTAAAAGACCCGATCTTGACTAGAGAATAAGGACGAGGGCGTCTATTTCAATATGCCCCATAATACCCGCAAAGCATCATGGCTCGCCAAAAATTCACCGGGTTTGGAAAGTCAGAACAGGCGTCCTTGCGGCGGAGCACCTGAGCGGAAACAAGATGCATGCACAACAAGAAATATGAACGGGTCAGGGCCCGATTTTATATGATCACCAGATGAATAAAAAGTATGACAGTTATGAATAAAAATCATGCTAGAAAAGATAAAACCTACCTACATAGTTTTAAAACATGAACTAAGGGAATCAGATGATCATAAAATTTAAAATTTAATTATGCATAAAAATATGATTAACATTAATTAAAAACCTCCATCATTTTATACTATTCCATTTCATTGTTATGTTCCTTATCAGGAACTCATAATTACAATTTTTATGCTCTTTCTAGAATTCCATTCCTTATCAGGAATATAATCATCATCAAATGCTCTTTGTGGCATTTCATTGTGCTCTTTATGGCACTACATCATGCCATTTATGGCATATCACATACATCAAGTCCCACTTGATTATGAATTGTTATATTTATATACATATAACGATTCTAAGACCGCCCCTCCGAGTTTCCCCACTGGGCACGCCCCTAAATGACCATCATCTTCCATAATGTCATTTATTTCAAGTTCCGGTCTCATTGAAACCATAATGTCATTTAAAACACATGACACTATAAAACATGCAACATGATGATATTTACTTAAACGTACAGTAAATACGCGACAACCCAGTAAATATTAATATTCAACTAATTCAATTAATATTTAGTCCAGTTCCATCATTTTATATAATTACCGTATGCGGTAAATTAATATAAAATTAGCCTCCAAAAAGCGAGGGTTGTTATAACCTTGGGTTGCAAAACTCCGTTGATTGACTTAAAAGATTTGTTTCCACTCGTTAAAGTTTATAGTGGATTATTTATAATTCGGTGGAGTAGCAAAATAACTTTAAGTCTGGGAATTAAGGAATTAATTAAAAATTGGTTAAAGTCAATTAGCAAAAAAATGATTTGACCAAGCGGGTACCGAAAGCTTAATGTAGGGAATCACATTATGTATCATAACCAAATTAGAAAATAAGACCTCATTATATTCCAGTTATTTTTTAGATAATTAAACTAGAGTGAAGTCATAATTATTTAGTAAAATTAGTTGTGATTAAATATAGAAATGAAATACTTTACGGGATTTATAATTTGGGATTTTTTAGTAATTATTTAAAAGATTAATTATTTATCTTAGGTCCCTAGTATAATCCACATACCCAAGTATTTAGGCTTAGATTATTAAAAAACACGGTATGGACCAAGCCCACTATGACACCGCGCCTATTTTAATCTCAGCGGATCAATCATTTATCAAAATAAAACAGGATTCTCATATGGATCATTCTCAACATCACTGTCGAAAACCAAATTAATTACTTGTGGTGACAATTAAACTCAACACAAAATAATAAGCAAAGGCAATAACCAGAATAAGTAAAGAACTTGAAATAATAGTAATCACACACAACACAAGATATACGTGGTTAGGCATGAAGGACTACGTCCACGGTGGTGTTCTCAATATTTTATTTCTCTTTACTCCAGGGGAGTGTTTTCAATTGCATGCCCTTTGCCCCGGGCTGAGGGTTTAATATATACATGTTGTTTCTCGGAGAGTGGGGGTGTTGGACTCCACCACGTTAGCCCATCACTCCTAGAATATCTCGTGAGAGATTTTAGGGGTTGAATGGGTCATAACTGAATTAGTTATGTATGTGGCCTACACACTTAAGGCCGGGCTGAAGCGGGCTACTTATCTGGGCCGGAATGTTTAATCGAGGTAGCCACATTACTAATAACCTATTAGGCCCAGTGTCAAATTTTAAACTTTCTAATATTGTTAACTTAAATGCACAATTAATCCATACACACAATTAATATACATATTAATTGAATTAAAATCAAACAATAACCTATAACTCTCGGTGAAACATTAATACAACCATATCGAAAAGGTGCAAACGAAAATGCGGAAAATAAAATAAAATAAATGACAACAGTTGGGAAACATGCCTGAATACAACTCACAATACCTCCTATTTAGATCACGGGGATAAAAGTGCCTAAACAATCCACGCTAGCATCCACAACTGCTGCAGCATCGTCTGACTTGAAGGAATAATATCATCCAGACGTCCCTGTAACTGGACACCTAAAAGGTTTTTGAAAATATTTGCAAGTGGGTCAGAGCCCAAGACGTTTTGAAAATATTTAGAATATTTTAACATATAAAATATGATATTCTCCATATTTAAACTGGTGTCGCACTCACATTAAATATCCCTCACCTCTCATCTAATAGTGCGCACCTAACGCATGTATTTTAAACACCCTAGTTACATTAACCCACCTAACTATCATCTCTCAGCCTCTAAATCATATACGCTAATCTCATACCCTACGTATATAATATCCTAAGCTTTCACACGAGCTTGTGCATTATAATTTCTCACTTATAATTTGAATAACTTTCATTAGTTATAATACACTATTTACGTTTTTGTTTTATTAGTCTCATATATAATATTCCCATCTTTATATACGTATCCCACATTTTATTCCAGATTTTATTTCTCCCGGATGAACCAGAAATAATTTCGCATCTCATTCTTTATTTTGTCCGTATATATACATATATATATACACACATCAAGTATGTCCATACTTATATATCACACGTTATATAAGTATAATAATCATCCCTCGGAGCTATAACTCAATGGATGCAGTCTCTATAATGCTATCATCTTCCAGGGAACACACATCATCCTGGGTACCACCGGTCGGAATTTCACACCGACCTGATAAAAACATAACATAAACGTAGGGGAAGCGATCATAGTTCCTCACCTGAAAGTGAGACCGAATCATACCCAAGTTGTCTCACCCATGATAAAGAGCCAAACTACACAAATAATCGGATTCTATGACATGGGGAATATACTCACCCGCTCCTCAAGCCAAGGGATTCACCCACATCGCACAACTTTCCATGATAGCACTAGAGGGGTATGCTCACACAAATATATCATTCACATACAGATATAATTATAATCATATCATATCATATCATATCATATCATATATATATATATATATATATATCAAATTCGGCTATTCATTCCTATCTCCGGTGGCATTAGCCTATAATCCCGAATATACCAATTGATAGGCCGGGTTTTGCCCCGGCATCGCGCCATCGAAGTCGATCGTATGTTATATTCGGCTCACCAACTCTATACAAAAACCAAAACAATGACTACACTCTTTTAAGGGAGTATAGCGACCAGTCCGGGTATCGAATCCACAAAGACAAGTTGCTAGAATTTAATTGGTTTAATACTTCTAAAATAAAAGTGTAAAAGATAGTTTCTAACAAAAAGGGAAAGATTAACTAGGTGTGTGTAAATTAAACTAAATGAACAAAGAGAATAAAAACTATAGGTTGCGTCGGATATCCCACACCTAGAGTTAAGGAGTTTAAAATGGTTACATGGGTTCGCGAGTTATTAAGACTGCATCTCGTTTTGACAGTTAGTTAAATCAAGAGTTGTCACACCCCTAAATTTGCATAAAAGTCTAATAAGATTTTGGCGTCAATAAATACCCCGAAAATTACGCACACAGGGTCGTAAATGCGGAGCATACATGATATACCTCGTTAAATCTCCTAGTCGTAATAACTAGGACAACCCACTCTAAATAGACCCGTGAGACTCCATCACCAAAGCAAAGCAATCCATCAACCCATAGGTGAGTTAAATCCAACATAACCTAGACTAAATTATCTAGAAAGCCTAGTAAATGACATGAATTAAAACCAAGAATGTAAACCTAATGATCAAAGCAATAAACAATAAGAAATGAATATTAATTAGGCATGGAAATGGAAGGAAGCAAGTAATTAAAGCAATAAACAAATGAAAGAAACAATGAAAAGTAAACTTACATACATAAAAATGGGCAAATCCCAAAGGAAAATGGAGAAGGTACAAATATCCTTACAAACCCTAAACCTAATGTAAAATGTAATATTTTACAAAAGAGAACAACGGTTATCTTATATAATAAGTTGGGAATAGAAATAACAAAAGAAAAGGAGAAAGAAAAGAAAAAGAATCGAGGGGCAAAATATCTGATACTACCGGTCGACCGTGGCCATGGGGCCAGTCGACCGGTCCCTTAAGTTGAAGCCCAATGTCTCCCTCGCAAGGAAAAATCCCAAGACGCAGTCAATCGGCCCCCTGGGCACGGTCGACCGGTACACTATTTTCTGGTGCTCTTTGGTCTTCACATGGGAGGAAAACTTCATAATGGAAATGGCCATAACTTCTTCGTTCGAACTCGAAATGATGCGCCGTTTATGGCCACGCGATGCTAACTCAATGAACGATGCACCCGTTGAAATTACATGAGTTGGAGATGAAGTGTGAATTGACTAAAATTCCCTTGAAGTAGCATCCGGTGACTAAACTTCTCTGAAATGCAACCGATCCTCACTTTTAGCGTTCCGATGCCTACAAAAGCACAATTAACCCCTGCAAAATATATATATGTCCAAATCCGAGGTTATTTGGTTAACGATCATAAATATAGGAATTAAGAATGTAAAAGTGGTAGAATGCACAAAGATAAAGGGCGCAAATATGCAATATTCATGGCGTATCACACCCCCTAACTAAGACATTCCTAGTCCCTACTGATGAAACGAACAAAATCAGTCTACAGAAGGCGATACAAAACGTATATATGCATCGAAATATAAAATTCACTTTCACAGGGAACACGTTACATTTAGCATATGCAATAAGTCGTTAAAGCCCCAGGTTATCCTAGTGGACGAGTGTCGTCTCGTGAGGGTTTTCAGGGATGAAACCCACAAACATCATATGGTTTCCTCAAAATATGCCCAAACCAACATGCGACAAGCCCAACAATATCGAAAAGGATTTCATACACATTATTAGCAAAGTGAACTAATTCACACAAAAGTTCGTATTATCAACATTATAGAATAAATCTCGTGGAATTGAAACCTGAAAATGTGGGAGGGGAGTGAGCATATGCAAAGTATGATTTGGCAAAAACTTAAATAAACCGGATAAAAATTAAAGCAAGCATATATTAAATCCTTATGGGCATTACACTCATCAAGTGAATTCACTCGAAATAAGGAGTTAACACACGAAACATGCGAGCATAAAGAGTAAATGGAATTGGAAACTAGGCCGCGCACATGTCACAAATGAAGAACGCTATATATAAAATAAAAACTTGTAATCTCAATGAAATATACCGCTCATTAAAGGAGGCGATATGCATTTTCATAGATTATTAAAACTATTTCAACTTTTAAATTAAATGCTCCCTAAGATCTCATAGGACTTGATAGGGTTGTAATGTAGGCTAGGTTAGGGTACGAAATGAAGGATATATATGTACGGATTCAAAGTGTTCGGAGATGAAAACTCGGGATAATGGAAAAATGCGGGCAATATAAAAAATAGAAAATAACTTTCATAAAAGGTGTTGAATATAACAATGGGGAGAGTAATCAAAGCTTATTGAACACTATACACAACATATACAACTTTCTCTTTCTTTTCTTTTCTACTTTTTCTTTTGTTTTCTTTTGCTTTCTTTTTTTTCACATCTCCCTTTTCTTTACTTTTCTCACTCTCACATGACTGAATTGCAACCACATGACAACATCATTCAATCCCAAGCAACATTCCAAACAAAGGCATGGAAGGTGTATGTATGGTATATAACTCCAATTTGGAGTTGGTTTTGGGATTTGGGTTATGAAACGAAAGGCTATATTTAGGTTCAAAGGGGTTGACGAGGGAAAACATATAAGGTGAGATCAAGGTCAATATGGGTGATATAACAAAGATGGCCTATGAACATTTCATAAAGTTTACGCAATTCTCAAGTTAAAACAATATAAGAAACTCATGCTCAAGTGACAAATTTCAAGATATAAACTCAATTAATGAACGATCAAATGAAAGAATAGTGAGATTACCAACCATTGTAACATTTCCGAAGAGGAAATAATAGTGTATACACTCACAAAAGAAGAAAGGTACGAAGCTTACTCGGTGTAAGTATATAAAATGCAACAAAAGATTACCAAGTTATAAAAATCTTAAACAAAATCAATATAACAAGAAAAAACGCATGTGCTCATGGGATTAAAGTTTAATTCATGAAGCTATTCATAATATCAATAATTAGGACTAAAGTCTAATAACTTCTAAAATAGAGAACATGCATCATTGAGTTCTCAATTGGATCGGGAAATTATTAAAATTTATCATTGGAAACAAAAGCAAAATGCCCAAAAAAGGAGATAAAAAAAAAGAAAATCTTTTCTGATAATTTTTATTTTTTTACAAGAAAAGCATGATTGGAAATAACATGTAATAAAATCAAAGAAACTACCAATCAATGGATAGAATATCCCACACCCCCTAACTTAAAACCTGACATTGTCCTCAATGTGAATTAAGAACTAAGTTAAAGAGCGAAAAAGAGTGATATTACCCAAAAAGGAGCGATATGGTGAAATTACGAGTCCAATGATTTTAAAAAACATGTTGGTAACAAAGAATAACAAAAAACTTAACTAATTACACTAGACTATAAGTAAGAATAAAGAAAAAATAAGAAAAATAAAAACTAACTATCTACCACCTACAATTTTAACTTCTAACTAACTATACACTAAAAGTTAAAATTTTTGAGGGTCCACAAAAAATACGATTTGGCTTTGAAAGATCCATGGAGGACCCCCCCCCCCCCCCTCTTATGCATGCCTCCCCAAAAATAAGAATTTCGTTTGAACAACGGAAGGCATGTGTAAGTTGTAAGAAAGCAATCATCGCCAATTAAAAGTTTTGGGGGGCGATGGGGGATTTGGATAAAATGGGTGACAAATACACATGGGGACCAAGAAAAAATGAATCATCTCCCAAGTATTTTTCAATTGGAATGGGAGGTGGCACACATGGAGGCAAAGATGCCTTCATGGAAGGCGACTAGAGCATGTACTCCTCATCGGTGAAAAGGTTTAACACTTTAAAATTTAAAATTGAATCATCGGGTACTTGTGACGGTGTGATAATAGAGAATGAAAATGGGGAGGAAAGAAATTCAAACTCAAGAGATGAGTCATCATCGCTTGAAGATTGAATTTCAAAGAAAATAAGATCATTTTCAATGAAATGTTCTTCTTTGGGGGCCAAAGAAGAAATCATTTCATTGCAAATGGATATTACGTCCATTTCATCCTCACTTCCATGCTCTATTATACCATAGGCCTAGTCAAAAATGGTTTATTCCAAAGTAGTCACAAAGTCCTCATTTGGTTCAAGACATTCCTCGACTTCAAAGTCTCGGAAGAAAAATTGTCGTCAGATTCAAAAAATAAATCCAACTCATGCTCCCAACAATGATTTTCTTCCCGATAACGATTTCAATTTTCTCATTTTCAAGCATGCGCAAACCCTCGTCGAAAGTCATAGGTCAAGGCGCAGATTCTTGAAATGAGAACTTTGAAAATTATTGTCGGGACTATACTCAAACTCATTATTATAAAAATTTTGAAAGCTATTGCAATTTGTTTCAAAATTCCTATTGTAAGGAATTAGAGGCCCAAAATCGTTATCATCCTCCTCAAAATACTCTCACTCCAAAGCTTGACTTTTGTAATACTCGCCCAAAGTCATTTTTGAATTTGCAAATTTTTGCGACTCTAGGTATTGACCAAAAGTCAAAGGTGAACGAGGATTTTAAGAATTATCATAATGATTACCAAAAGGATTGGAACAAGACATGCTTACCCCAAAGATGGATCGAAGTGACGAATTCAACAAAGTGATGTGCACGCGAAAAATTCAAGCGGTTCTTGGCGCTCAAATGTTGAATTCCTACAAAAATGTTAAGCAAAAATTACAAATAGAAAAAAAATACAAAGAAATACTAAATTATATAAATTCCAAAACAACAAGTCCCTGACAACGGCGCCATTTGATAGGTCGGGTTTCACCGCGGCGTCACATCACCGACGTCGGTAGTATGTTATAATAGGCTCACCAACTCTATACAAAAACCTAAACTATGACTACACTCTTTTAAGGAAGTATAGCGGTCAGTCCGGGTATCGAATCCACAAAGACAAGTTGCTAGAATTTAATTGGTTTAATACTTCTAAAATAAAAGTGTAAAAGATCATTTCTAACAAAAAGGAAAATATGCAAAGAGGGAAAGATTAAACTAGGCGAGTGTAAATTAAACTAAATTAAAAAAAAAAGAATAAAAACTATAGGTTGCGTCAGAAATCCCTCACCTAGAGTTAATTAGTATAAAATGGTTACATGTTCGCGAGTTATTAAGTTTGCGTCTCGTTTCGACAATTAGTTAAATCAAGAGTTGTCACACCCCTAAATTCGCATAAAAGTCTACTAAAACTTTGGCATCAATAAATACCCAAAAATTACGCACGCGAGGTCGTAAATACGGAGCATACATGATATACCCCGTTAAATCTCGTAGGCGTAATAACCAGGACAACCCAATCTAAATAGACCAATGAGACTCCATCACCAAAGCAAAGCAACCCGTCAACCCATAGGTGAGTTCAATCCAACACAACCTAGACTAAATTAGCTAAAAAGCATGGTAAATGACATGAATTAAAAAAAAAAATCAACCTAATGAGAAAAGTAATAAACAGCAAGAAATGAATATTAACTAGGAATGGAAATGGATGGAAGGGTGTAAAGAAAGAAATAAACAAATGAAAGAGACAATGAAAAGTAAACTTACATACATAAAAATGGGCAAATCCGAAAGGAAAATGGAGAAGGGTCAAATATCCTTACAAACCCTAGACCTAATGTAAAATGTAATATCTTTGCAGAAGATAACAAAGATTCTCTTATATAGTAAGTTGGGAATAGAAATAAGAAAAGAAAAGGAGAATGGAATGAAAAAGAATCGAGGGACAAAATATCTGATATTACCGGTCGACCACGACCATGGGTCCAGTTGGCCGATCACTTAAGTTGAAGCCCACTGTCTCCCTCGTAAGGCAAAATCCCAAGATGCGGTCGACCGGCCCCTGGGCACGGTCGACCAGTACACATTTTTCTAGTGCTTTTTGGTCTTCATATGGGAGGAAAGCTTCATAACGGAAATGGCCATAAATTCTTTGTTCGAACTTGAAATGACGTGCCGTTTGCGGCCACGCGTTGCTAACTCAACGAACTATGCACCAGTTGAAATTCCATGAGTTATAGATGAAGTGTGAATTGACTAAAATTCCCTTGAAGTAGCATCTGGTGACTAAACTTCTCCAAAATGCAACCGATGCTCACTTTTAGCGTTCCAATACCTACAAAAGCACAATTAATCCTGCAAAACATATATATGTCCAAATTTGAGGTTGTTTGGTTAACGAGCATAGATATAGGAATTAAGAACGTAAAAGTGGTAGAATGCACAAAGATAAAGGGGGCAAATATGCAATATTCGTGACGTATCACCAATACGTATTAATTCATAAGTATACACACACTTATGTTAATCCCATAAGTATTTACTCACTTATAATACAATTATAACATTGATTTCTTCTAAATATAAGCTTATCACGTCTATTTAGTATTCTAGTTTCATCATACTCGCACAATCGGATTTCACTCACATATTATCGGCACATACTTCTACACGCATAAATGTATAAATACCCGTTAAAATGATTTTCCCGAGTGTCGTTCATCCCAAACACTCCTGAATTTTATAATCGGGATCTTATTCCCGCTAACCGAGGTTTATATATCACTCACTACATCTTTTAGAGGCACTCACACTCTATTTATTTCCCCTATTATATATCTCCAAAAAGGAATTCTTCTCCAATCCTTTTAGTCCAAGAATTTTTTTTCGAACTTAACTATCATAAACGAATCGAACCGAGGGCCAAAAAAATGAACTGGTCGAGTGACCAATAAACGAACCGAATCGATGGACCCAAAAAGGAACTGGTCCGGTGACCAAACCGAACCGCATTTCACCGATTCGATGTGTTCAGTTTGGGAGGTTATCATCTTATCCAACTCCAAAATTTATGGTTTCTAACATCACCAACCATCACTCTAAACAGCTACACACTTATTTTTACCCAACGCAATAATTTATTCATGGGATTCATTAATTTAACTGAGATTTTAAACCCTAACTTAGTTAAACTCACTATTTCTCATCTTTCCAAATTTATCACCAAAATTTACACCAATAACATGGATTTGAGCTCAGATTACATATGGAGTTATTATCACATCAATTTATATGAAAACACTTCCAAAAAAACATTTTGATTCAATAATCCCAACACAAAATTCATATAGTGTTGACCAACTATAATATGAATTATAAACACACATAAATAGTTAAATCAATTTAAACACTTGCCTCGTTGGATAAATCTGATGACCTCGTGTCGGGATCCACTGGAGCTTGGCCGTAGTTCTCCTCTTTTCTCCATTTCTCTCTTCCTTTCTTTTATAAATAAGGGTTCTCCCGTTATTAAACCCAAAATTGACTCATATACTCAATTGCGAGTCCCTACTAGTCCAAAAAGTTCTCGGAACCCGAACACTACCCCTGGGTACTCTATTATTACTATTATGGCCCATTCGATACCAACCGTGCACTCAAAATCCCCATCCGAGTCACCTATCAAAAATTTACGTTTTTAAATCTAATGCAACTCCGCATGTATTTTCCAAATAAAATACTATTACTTGTCGCTTTTTCGACCGCGGCATGATATAAAATAATCCAACTTCATTTACTTATTCTCATAAGTAAAAATAGCACATATCGATAATAATTCAAAACTCATCAATTAATATTTATCCCACACTTCAAATTCTCTTTCACTTAAAATTCTCAAATCATTTCTCCGAGTATTAAATTCCATCCAGTCAAGTAATTTAAATACGCATAAAAGTACAGGATATTACACCCACCATGTAAACTAATATATATTGGTTTAAGTTAAGGGTTTAGGTTGAATAATTCATTAATAGGGTTTAGGAATAGGGAGAGAAAATACTATTCACATTTTTTTGAAGAGGCCAAGAGAGAGAGGACTATATCTTACTCAAAATAAAGAGTTTTATTCTTTAAAAATGCCCACACGCTTACCTATATTTAGGAAGATCATATGCTCGAAGAGCAAAGCATTTCAGATCATCCAAACAATATTTTGGACATTCAAAAGAAGGCGACCCCTAATCTTCATCAAATATGTTTCTCCATATCGAATTGCAACCGAATTCGCAAAGGTATTGTATTCAAAACTCTAGGCTTGGTTTTCAAATCTAGTTTTGCATTTATACTTTTTATTGTATGATTAATCGACGATACCTAACATGAAATGCACCCCTAACTAGATTCAAACTAGCTAACATTTTCTTCTGCACATCTGGTCACTCTACCGAGCATTAGTGCCTCTCGATATCCCTCCTCTACTACTAACAAATAACAGGATCCGTTGATCTAATGAATTCGGGTGGATTTCCTCTGCTAAAGGCACTCCTCGCATTCTCCCAAGTCGATGTCATATGAGGAACTGGTGCAATGACGGTTGGTAGAGGTGATGGTTAATCCTGCATCATGGCAGCCATGGTAGCAGCTGCGGTCTATGAAATAATAGTGTCCAAGTCTGTCGACGCATGTGTTGGAGCTTGCCCCTTGTGTTCTAGCTGGGGTTGGCATGCCTCTAGCTCGATGGAAATTATTTTCCTACCTCGTACTCCTACTCTCCTCATATTTGACATTTGAAAGGCAAGAACAAAATCATATTAGTAATCGTATGAGAATAAGAATACAAAATCTAAAAATTTATCTCTAAAGTAGTCAAAGAATGTAATACAGAGAAGAGATTGACACACTAAATAACCTAGGACACTGGAATCTATAATGCTCTAATACCAATTGTGACACCCTGTAAAATTCAAAATCAGATTGATGAGTTTTAAACATAAATAATAGGATATTCAGAACAATTAGTAACATTATAACCATGACCAAGATAAATAAATAACAATATAAGTAATGATAATGCTAAATAATAAAGTGTTGAATAATTAAAACATTTATGATGCCCTCCAACCACAATGTACTAAAATCCTTCAACCCGAATAACATGATAACTTACAATGAAATATTATCTAACTCCAATATAAATAATACTGGCACAAGTATAAATAACTCCCAATACAATTTTTGTCTCATAAAACTGAATACATAATATAAAGTCTGAATAACGGAAATAAAATTAATATTTTAACAAAAATGAGCTACACGCTCGAGACCTACATCATAGGAAAGATGAATGGAATTTTATGATGTAGAAGTCCTCCAACTGAGAATTCTCAAGTCTAAGGAGATGTGTGCTCCTAGGATCTGTAAAAATATTTCAAAAAGATAATTAAACCTAACAAGTCTACAATGTGGACAAAAATCACTACAACTGGGCCAAAATAATAAAAATATCTCTTCCTCCAATATTAAGTTTATTTAAGTTATCCCAACCCAAATAACCTATAAAAGTGCACGACCTTAATTCTAATCCTGAATGATTATCTATATTACATATATAGGGGTCTTGAAGGTAAACTCTGAATTAAAGAGAGCTTCCTCAATTAATAGAAGAGACTTGAGATAAGGAAGTAGCATGAAGGCAGCGAGGCAACTCAGTGATGAAGCTCAACGGGAAAACTTGTCGAGAGAGCTCTTCTTTATCTTCTATTTTTACTTAGTTAAATTGGATCTTTTTAATTACATTGATTATAATGTTGTAATGATTATAATATTGAGTGTGAGGTCAAACAATACTCGCGAGAGACCAGGCTTGGCCGGGCTTGGGAGAGTTTACCTGCTTTATCGAATAACCTCACCGTGGGAACTTTAGAGGGACTTGTTTTGGAGGATTGAGAAGTGAGACAGTGTTAAGGCTTGTCTTGACTATCTTAGATACACCTGGTAAAACACCGAGAGACCTTTTGCCCTGGAAGCTTATGCAGAATAACCTTGAGTTCCATCATATATTGAGTTTTGAGCCAAACAACCCTCTACTAAATTTCACATCTACTTTAGGTGATTTCATTAGCCACCTACCTATTTTCCAATACAAACTTGAGTAAAACCACTATGGTGTTTGGGCTATCAAACGGTCTGTGATCCACCGATTTGTAACAGTCCTCTGATGTATAGTTGGTAGGCAAAAGGCATATATTGGAATTTAATAATTATGACGTAGGGTGTGCTAACCCATCAGGCATTTAACGCTTGTGACGTAAAGTGTAAGAGGAATGTCTTTTGAACTATGGAGTTATAAGACATATCGAGAAAGGTGTGAGCCTATTTATCGGACTCAACCACTTCTAAGAAGAGAGAGTTCTTTCTAGAGAGAAAAGGACCTTAAGAGTAAGAGAGTTATTGCAAATTAGTGTTTTATCCACTTACCATTGACATTTATTGTGAAGATTTTAATAGCTAACTAAAGAGATATCAGAGGTTTTTGGTGTGTTAACTGCCTTCCCAGATGTATCTAGGGTGCTTACTTCTCTCTCCCTTTGATTGAGTTATTTTTGGAGTTCTTTTATTATTATTTGAGTTATACACGAGAGATATGTGAGTCCAATATGCATGTTTATTATATACAATACAGTGGCCATCCACCGATCCCCGTCCACAGAGGGAAGAAGGGATCCTTCGGGTCCCGCGCGTCCCCTCTCTCGGGAGAGCGCTTCGGTCGGCGTCGATTTTGTGAGGTGTAAAAAATGTAGAGAGATTCAGAGTCGCCATTCTATTTTACTCAAAGCAGATAAAATAAAAAGGGGAAGCCACCCCGAAGGATGGCTTCCAAATAAATACTGGTGCGTGCGAAACCAAAATGATTCGGAAAGGGTTCGGAGGCTTAGTTACGAAATGGGAAGGTGTTAGGCACCCATTCCGCCCTTTCGGTCTCTCATGAATATTTGCTATTTTCCTTTAAGTTTCCCCCCGTGATATGTGTGCATGTGTATATATAAAATGTAGGTAGGAATCCTCGACTTGTATCATGGAAAAAACAAAGCGAGTCATCCGTAGGAATGTGAGATTAGTGTAGAAAATAAGATTTACTTACCCCTACGTTGACCGTTATAAGGGAACGATAACGCATATGGAATAATACGTTACTAAGAACAAGTATATAGAATATAATGGAAAATGAGATAAAGAGAAGATAGAAAATAAGAAAAAAAGTGAGAGAAAGGACTCGAGGCTCGGGTTTTACCCCGAGACGCCTACGTAGCCTATAAAGGCATCAAAGTCCACGTAGTTTGCATAAAAAACGAGGGTGGGGTTTAACCCATAAATCCAAATGGAGAAATCTCTTATTTGTGAGTGTGTGTGTGTGTGTGTAAAAAAGTGTTTTAGTTGTGAGAAGAGTGTGAAAAAAGTGTGAGAATCCCTACTTGGAATTTATGAGCAAACCCTCTTTTTCTTATTTTTTTGGGTTTTTTATTTATATAAAAATAGGAGATGTGCAATAATACTAGATAAAAAGTATATTTATGATGTGTGAGATGAGATAATAAAAATGATAAGTAAGAAAATAAGTTATTGGGAATTCAAGAGAATTTAAGAGAGAGTTTGAGAAAGTTGGACCTTCTTGAAGATCTTGAGCTTGATCTTGAACGTTGGGGAGCAGCCCTTGAGCTTGGGTGGTGATGGAGAGTGGTTAATTCCTCAAGTTTGATGAAAGGGATGATGAAAAGTGGAAGTGAAAAAGGGATTTGGAAGTTGAAATCACATTGCCTTCGAGAGAGGTTTCTGGGATTCGTTAGGAGAGATTTCTATCAGATCTAGGCTCTCCTTGCAAATGAGGCTAAGGCATCCTTTTATAGGCCTAGGGGTCTGTCAATCGACATAGAGACCTTCCTGTCCATCGGCAGGAAGGTGCCGATAGGCAGGTTCTGGAACCTGCCGTTTCGCAGTGTGTTTCAGGCTTTTTTGGAAAATTGGCCGCCGAGGGCAAACCGTTGGTCAAAATCGTGCTCGGGGCATACCATTGGAAAGATAATTCAGAGACCTTTGAAAGTCCTTCGGACCGGTCCCGATTTTGGGAGATGACTTTGGGTCAAATGTGGCTCGGAAGCGTTTGTCGGTCCGCTGGATGGGGAATCGTGAGGACGCAAATGGATCGTTCGTCCGCATGGTAAGTTCGAATTGCGCATGGGGCATACCATTGGAAAGGTTAGGAGATGTAATTCGACATTTCAAAGAGTTTGACTTGGTTTGGAGAGTTTACTTTGGTCAACCGGGCTCGGGAAGTGCTCGTTGGCTTCCCGGAGTCAAACGGATCGTTCGTCCGCATGGAAAGTCGAAATTGCGCACGGGATGAACCATTGGAAAGGGTATTCAGTTCCCTTCGAAGATTAATTCAGCCTTGGTCGAGCTGAAGAGTTGACTTAGGTCAAACAGAGCCCGGGAGCACCCAGTGGCCTCTAGGTCAAGTTTCGGACGCAAACGGCGTGTTCGTCCTCATGGTAACTCGGAATCGTGCATGGGGTGGACCGTTGGAAAGGGTATTCAGTGCCCTTAGAAGATTCATTGAGTCTCGATCAAGATGAGGAGTTTGACTTTTGGGTCAAACTGAGCCGAGGGGGTGCCCGATGGCTTCCAGGTCAGTACTCGGGACGTGACCTGGGTTTGCGATGATGAGTGGAGGTACTAGGGACCTAAGGAGAGTTAGGGAGTAACAGAGTGAGGTGTCTACAGAGCCCCTCAATGGGTGAGTTTGGAACAAATGATAGCCGTCAATTAGACACCGCATGATGCCTTTGAGGGAGTATCACCGATTCAGAGGGTCGAGGTCGATTTCGAGGACCTAAGAAGTAAGCTGGGGATAATTAATTCCGTAGATCAAAGACGAATCTACGGGCCTAAGGAAGCGAGGGTGACCAATTCAGTGGGTCAAGGTCAGTTTTGAGGACCTAAGGAAATGAGGATGACCAATTCAGAGGGTCGAGGTCAGTTCTCACCTAAGAGTGGTGACGATCGAGGATCGAGGTCGATTTCAACCTGATTTAGGTGACGATCCAAGACCGGGGTCAATTCTGGCCCAAGAGTGGTGACGACTGAGGGCCGAGGTCAATTCTGACCTAACTAAGGTGACGATCCAAGAACGAGGTCAATTCTGACCCAAGAGTGGTGACGACCAAGGACCGAGGTCAATTCTGACCTAACTAAGGTGACGAACCAAGACCAGGGCCAATTCTGACCCAAGAGTGGTGACGATCGAGGATCGAGGTCAATTCTGACCTAACTAAGGTGACGATCCAAGACCGGGGTCAATTCTGACCCAAGAGTGGTGACGACCGAGGATCGAGGTCAATTATGACCTAACTAAGGTGACGATCCAAGATCGGGGGTAATTTTGACCCAAGAGTGGTGACGACCGAGGAGCGATGTCAATTTTGACCTAGCTAAGGTGAAGATCCAAGACCAGGGCCAATTTTGACCCAAGAGTGGTGACGACCGAGGACCGAGGTCAATTCTAACCTAGCTAAGGTGACGATCCAAGACCGGGGCCAATTCTGATCCAAGAGTGGTGACAACCGAGGAACGAGGTCAATTCTGACCTAATTAAGGTGACGATCCAAGATCGGGGCCAATTCTTACCCAAGAGTGGTGACGACCGAGGAACGAGGTCAATTCTGACCTAGCTAAGGTGACGATCCAATACCGGGTCTAATTCTGACCTAAGAGTGGTGATGACCGAGGACCGAGGTCAATTCTGACCTAGCTAAGGTGACGATCCAAGACCGGGGCTAATTCTGACCCAAGAGTGGTGAAAACCGAGGACTGAGGTCAATTCTGACCTAACTAAGGTGACGATCCAAGACCGGGGCCAATTCTGACCCAAGAGTGGATAAAGATTGTATTCTGATTCTACTGGAGGAATAGCTTTCTGATTCCGTTTTGAGCTGGGGAGCTGATAGCTGGGGGAAGCTTTATAGGAGACCTCGCAGGGGGGAACAACCAATTTTGGATGTTGTGAGAGAATTCCGCTGGGGAATTGATCATGTGATCCTTTAGGGATTTTTCGGAGCCTTGCCGAGAGGAGTTTTCACTTAACTTTTGAGGATTCTGATGGGGAAAAGGGGTTCCGTTTGGGGGATAAGCATTGGATTTAAGGTTCCGCTGGGGAACGATGAATGAGCTGGGGGAAATTTGGATTGCCCCTTGGGAGAGATCGCTCGGGGCGAGTGGTTCTTCTGATTTCTTCTGGGAAAAATACCATGTGATAATGTATCGCATCGGGTAGCCGACGGCCGGGGAGGCCTTTTATAAAATCTGTTGAGGAGGTGATTAGGTGGTCCGGGCGCCTTGCCCGATAGGTCATTCGCTTGGATTTTGAGGGCTCCGTTGGGGAAAAAGGTGTGTCGCCTGAAGGAGTGCGAAATTTTCTTGATGAAAACGTTCTAAATTCCTCCTGGGATTTTTAGGAATTTTTCGAGGATTTTTCTAGGCTTCCTGGTATTTTTTGGGAATTTCTGTACGAAATTTTAAGGGGGGTGTCGGTCGGCATGGTATGAGGGGTGCCATTCGGCAGTGGCACGGACTTTTGGGTTGCCTCAGGAAGGTGAGGAGACAGTGCCGATCGGTATTGCAGGTGTCAGTGCCGATCGGCATGGCTCTTGGCCTCCTATATAAAGGGGGCGAATCCCCTTCATTTTTCACAGCTTCTTGCATTCTCTCTTTTTGCGATTTCTTTCTGCGAATTGTTCTAACGTTTCGATCTTCAAGAAATGGTCGCCTTTGTGAGTACCGCTGTCCATCGGGAATGGTTGGCCGTTGATGATTGGGCGAATGTGGATTGGAGGGACAGGGTGCCCCTTGCTTTGGGGAATGAGAATGTCTTTTATGCATTCGAGCCGGTTGCGGATGAGCGGACCTTGCTGCGGGAGTCGTCGCGTCATCGCTCTTCGAGAGTGATTCCCGGCGGTTATGTAAGTAACCTGACCTTTGGCATTTTTTCCTTTTTGGGTGATTTTTCTCTTTTTCTTGACCTTTGACTGAATTTTTCCTTTTGCTAGTCGGATATTTCCTTAAAGAACATGCATGCCCACGGGACGACGGGGCTTAGGGATGTTTGGGAGCATCTTCCACCCGTGGTGTGCTGGATGGTATCGTCAGCGGGTTTTGGGAGGTTAGTGGCTGCGCTTGATGAGACGCCTCGTTCGACAGCAGTCTTGTGTTCCTAGGGGGAGAGGTGGTGGGACACTACCCACACTTTTCATTTTGGTTTCGGGGAGATGACGGTGACTCCCATAGATGTGCAGTAACTGCTGGGGCTGGATTGTGATGGGGAGAAGATAGAGGTGGATCGCTCCTTGCGGGTGAGGCTAGAAGCGGTGTATGCGGCACTTGGTGATGTGAGGAAGATAGTCTCTGGGGATTCTATCCGGCTATCCTTGCTGAAGGATGTTTTGCTGAGCAGGCTGGTTGATGTGGAGGACGGACTGCAAGTGAGGCAGATGGCCCGGTTGTTCATCTTGTTGGTGTTGGGAGGTTTCATGGTGGCGTCGAGCGGCGACGTCGTCCATTTGTGGTTTCTGCCGTACTTAAGGATATTTTCGAACATCCCTTTTTATGATTGGGGGAGTCTGACCTTGGCGACCCTTTACTCTTCTTTGGATGCATTCGACTGGTGCTGCCGGCAGACTTTTACTGGAGCCACGTATCTCCTGGAGGTATTTTTTACTTTGCACATTTTTATTTCATGCATTCGCCTTTTCCTTATGCGTCCCTTTTTTGTGAATTCAGACGTGGTTCTATGAGGTGATTGGGTGCAACACCCCACTGATTGCTTTGAAGGACGACACTGTTGGGGACTTCTGTCGACTGTACCGATGGCGTAAGGCCAATCGGCAGTCGAAGGGATCTCTTTCCCTTGAGGCGGTGCGTCAGGTCTTGAATGACCTGACCAGTGGTCGGGTAAGACTTTTTCCATTTTGTTCTTGGTTTTTGCACTTTCTGATCTTGTATCGACTCACGCTTGTCTTGTGGATTTTCAGGTGACCTTTTATCCTTGGGGGACCGTTATTCAGGATTAGGGGGTGACTGGGGTGAACGCGCAGATGAGGCATTTGTTGGCGCATGAGTTCGGCCATTCCTGGTACCTCGGGGAGAGGGTGATCCATCAGATTACTGAGGAGGAGGTGGTGGTGCCTCCCGCACAGCCTCCTATGTCTATGAGTCGGGAGTGACAGTTGTTGGAGGATGAGAGGATCGCGGCGATGATCGGTGATTCCTATGCTTTATACACTAATACGGCCGCGCCGTATGATTATATGGATTTTGTGACGAGCTGGTTAATGGCGCCCATCATTCATGATGCCTTGCCTTTCCCTCCTGCTGGTTCGAGTCGGGTGGTGGGGTCTTCCCACAGTGGTGGTGGTCCGTCGGCACTTACGGTGGTGGCAACATCGGAGGTCCCTTTTGTTCGGCTGCACACTCCTTCATATAACATCCGGCAGGATGATGGAGGGATAGTGTCGATGTTGCACCGTCCCCTTACGATGGATCCGGAGGAGCTAGGTTTGACAGAGGAGGTCCTTCGTCCTGCGGTAAAGCTTTTGGTCATTTTCCTCTTTTTTGATTTCTTTTGCTTAATACTGATTCTGCCTTTTCCTTGCAGCAAATCCGGGTGTCGACTACTTGGCTCAGGGACATTAGAGCCTGGATATCTTCGGCGACTGCCCATATTCGGGATGCGGTTCCCGTTCCTTCTTTCTTGGTGCCGTCTGCATCGTCTGGAGAGGACTCTAGCCCGGGTAGTGGTGGTGCGTCGTCTCGCCGTAGGGGGAAGAGAGCGCGTCGCAGGGGTGGAAGCTCTTGAGAGAGAGAGAGAGGGAGTGAAATGTGGGTTCGGGTTGAGTCCCGTTATTTTTGGCTTTTTCTTTATTTCCTGCAAAATGATGTAACACATAAAACAGATATATGTAATGCAATGCAGTTTTTTGGCTATCTTTTGTTTTAATGATGAATGAATGCATGTACATGTGCTTTTTAACTTTGCTGCTGAGACCATAAAAACGAATATTTCTGGAATTTTTTGAAGGAAAGTTGTTTTATTAAAAAGGGAAATCCTGTAAGGAGAAAACAGGATTCTTGAAATTCTTTTGAGAATATCAATTTATTTTTATGGAGTTTTCTGATTTGACAAAAGAGGAAAGGAGGAACTTTCCAGAAATGGGGGGTTGCCGATCGGCAAGCACCCTAGCCTGCCTATCGGCAATTCAGTCCAGTCCTTTTGTACCTTTGTGGGTAGGATTCCTTCCGATTTCTGCAGGGATTATGTCTTTTGTGATAGTTCTCAAGTATATAAAAGGGGGTGAGGGTGGAGTGTTTTCATCACACCTTTATATCCTTATCCACTTGCCCACTATTTCTTTGCCCTACAAGATGGCTCTCCCTGGTAGCACCGAGTTTGTCAACTACCTCGAAGTCTTGGAAGATATGTGCTCTTATAATGTCGACTATGATGCTTTCAACATGCGTCGAGTTTCCTTGTGGCGCAATCGGCCTTTTGAGTGGAATATGCTGACAACGGCGGTACAATTCTGGTACCCCGAAGATCATGTATTCTGCTTTGGGTTGGAAGAAGTTTGTCCTACCTACGAGGAATTTTTCGCCATACTAGGTTTGAATCCTAGTGTTGCTGTGGCTTTTCCCGAATTTTACTGCTCTCCTAGGGATTTTTTGGCCGGGCTTCTTCATATTTCTCCTTCGGCGGCCAGATCATTGGTTGTCGGAGGAATTATCTCCCTCGCGACGGTGTTGCGGTCCGTGCGTTCGCGGGAAGTAAGTGATGTTGGCTATGCTGGAGCCGTTGTTCTGGGCCTGATTTTAAAATTGATGTTGGTGACTGGGGAGGTGCGAGTGGACTCATAGCTTGCAGCCATTACTTCATGGATGTCATATCATCGCAATCCTGCGGCGGTGATATTGGCGGAGACTTTGAATGGCTTGGATGACTGGAGAGAAGGTCATTCTGACTTTTTAAGGGGTAGCCCTGTGATGTTGTTCATATGGTTGTCTGAAAGATTCCGCTTGTCGACTCCTCCAAAATATCCTTTGTCGGATGTACCCAACTTTTTTTTGCGCTACTTCATCCGCATAGGCCTGTATGTTGAGAATTAGGAGAATTGGTTTGTGGAGCATGGGACTCGTGGGCTGTATTAGTCAGTGCCTTGGTGGGGACAGTTGCAACCTGTTCTGGAGCTAGGAGATTATTCATATGTCCGGCTGGTTGGTCTCAGGCAGACCTCTTTTTATTTCCCTTGGCGACTTTTTTGCCAATTTGGTTAGGCGCAGGTTGTGCCCCTTCGGACCTCAAATTTATTTTCGGTAGAAGATTTGACTGAGCGCCTGCGTCTGTTGCTTGCATCTCTGTGGGAAAATCGGCGTCCGTCGATCCGTCCCTCTCAGTCTGTCGGGAAGGTTTGGCATGTCCCTAAAGATTATATGAGGTGGTTGTAGAGGAAAGTAGTATGCAAGATGTTGGCAGTAGAGACTGGTCAAAGGTGGTTTATTTTATCTGACTCCATGGAAAGGGGTGTTGTGGTCTTTTCGAAGATGGTTAAGGATCATCGGTCTATGGAGTGTTTGAGGCATTCCATTCAGGCAGGAGAAACTTGGGGTCCTTAGGACGTAGATGATGAGGGTGAAGGCTCTTCTAGTAGGTGTGGGTAGGACTCCTGGGGAGTTTATTTGTGTAACAGATGTGGGGGATTTTATCTGGTTTTTATGGTAATAGGGGGAATGGAGTTATCCGTTACTTTTTCTTATGTAATCTGTACTGTAGTTTCTTATTAATGAAATAAACAAGTTTCTGATCATCCAGCTATGCCTTTCGATGAATTTTGCGTTTTGAATTATCTATACCGATTGCTAAGGCATACATAATCCTTTTGTTCAAGTAGATGTTTAGAAATGAACTGTCGTTCTCGGAGATAAGAAAAGAATAGTACTTTGTGAAAAAGAAAAAGGCCGTGCTCATGTGAGATGTATGACCCGCCTACGTACCTCTGGGGTTTTTTGAAAAGTTTTAAAAATGGTTTTTTTTTGTAGAGGATCAGGCCCACGTAGTTCTGGGTAGAGGGAATGAAGAGTTTTTTTTTTTTAGAATTGATAGAGGATGAGAAGAGTCGTAGCGCGCCGAGATTTCGGACTAGGGGTAGAATTTCTTGAGACGGTCCAGATTGACTGGACGGGCCATCTCTTCCCCATCCAGGTCAGTGAGCATGGCGGCACCGCCAGACAATATCTTCTTCATAATGTAAGGGCCGCTCCAATTGGGCTTGAATTTTCCTCTGGGGTCCCAGATGGGTTCTATCATCTCCTTGAGGACTAAATCCCCCTCCCAGACACCGCGGTCCTTGACTCTCTTGTTGAACGATCGCGCTATTCGGCGATGGTATCGATGTATGTGATAAAGAGCTTTTAATTTTCTTTCCTCTAGGAGTGCTAGCTCATCAAGACGGCCTTGGTACCAGTCTTCTTCACTAACCTTGCCTTCGAGCATGACACGTAGCGAGGGTATTTCCAGCTCCACGGGTAGTACTGCTTCCATGTCGTAGACCAGGGAGTAAGGGGTATCCCCAGTAGAGGTTCGGATTGAGGTTCGATAGCCCCAGAGGGCGTACGGGATCTGGTCGGCCCAATCCCTACAACTTTCATTCATCTTGCTGATGATGGCTTTGAGGTTTTCGTTGGCGACTTCAAATGCACCATTAGTCTGAGGTCGGTAGGGAGAAGATTTGTGTCTCTGAATCCCATACTCGTTGACAATTTCTGTGACTTCTCCCTCAAAGTGTAACCCGTTATCTGATACTATCTCGTGTGGGACCCCATATCGGCAGATGATATTTTTCTTGATAAATTTTGCCACCTTCTTGGCATTTAATACTGCGCATGACTCGACTTCAACCCATTTGGTGAAGTAATCAATGGAACCCAGGATGAACTCATGCCCATTTGACGCCTTTGGTGTAACCTTCCCTATGACGTCGATACCCCAAGTGGAGAACGGCCAGGGAGAGGTCATGTTGTATAATTCCCGCGGAGGTAGGTGTTCAAGATTGGAGAACTGTTGGCATTTGAGGCATCTCCGGACATAGATGGTGAAATCCTGGGCCATGGTGGTCCAGTAGTAGCCTTGTCGGATGATCTTCTTGGCAAGCATGTCACCGTTCATGTGGGGCCCGCATTCCCCGCTGTGGATTTTCTGCATTATCTTTTTAATGTCATCCCCTGTGATACAGTGCAAATGAGTTCCATCGAAATTCCTCTTGAGTATTTTTTTATAACAGATGATGTATTGGGCGACCAGCCTTCAGAGGGTAGCTCGGTCGTTCTTGTTAGAACCCTCTGGATACCTACCGTACCGTAGGAGGCACCAAATATCATAGTACCAGTAGTTGACTAACTCAGGATCTTCTGTGGTGACGAGCTCAATGTGGTAGCAATGGGTTGGTTTGTCTTGCTTTTGAACTAGGAAGGGGGTTATTGTTATTCCCTCGGGCATGTCGATCATGGAGGCCAAAGTGGCGAGAGCATCGGCTAGGTTGTTCTTTGCTCGGGGTAGGTAATGGAAGGTGATATCTCAGACTTGGGAGGCCAACTCTTCTAATTGGGCATGAAAGGGTTGGAGATTTTCGTCCTTGACTTTCCACTTTCTGAGCACTTGACTGATGATGAGGGAAGAATACCCATATACATTAAGGAATTGAATACCTTTCTTGAGAGCGACCTTGAGGCCCACTGTGCATGCCTCGTATTCTTTCATGTTGTTGGTGCAAGAGAAATCCAATTTTGTGGCGATAGGAGTGTGGGAGTCATCCGGGGAGACCAGGAGTATCCCAATGCCATATCTCTTTTTATTGGCAGCGCCATCGAAGAACATTTTCCATCGTAGGCAGTCTGGAGTGGTGCAGAGGGCATTTTCATTTGGGAATTCGTAGATTCAGACATCTTTTTCTTCTACAGGGTAGTCAGCGAGGTAGTCAGAGATGGCTCTTCCTTTAACGGCTTTCTGTGTGACTTACACGATATCGAACTCGGTTAGGAGCATCAACCATCGGGCCATTCGACGGGATAAGGCGAGTTTTTCGAGCAGGTATTTGATGGGATCCATTCGGGATAAAAGTAATGGGTAAGGCGAGCATGTAGTGTCGTAACTTTTGGGTGACCCAGACAAGCAGGACGCATGCTTTTTCTAAAGCAGCGTAGTTGACTTCGTACCCGGCCAATTTGCGATTGGAAAAATAGACGGCTTTTTCTTTGCGAGAGTCTTCAAGGTACTGGGCTAGCAAAGCCCCGGCTGCAGTGTCGGTTATGGTTAGGTATAAAAGCAAAGGGAGACTAGGCTGTGGTGGCATGAGAACTGGAGGTTGGGTCAGATATTGTTTGATTCGGTCAAAGGCTTCTTAGCAAGCCTCGTTCCAAACCTTGGTTGAATCCTTTCGAAGGAGCTTAAATATTGGTTCGCAGATGGAGGTTAGTTGGCTGATGAACCGGCTGATATATTGTAATTTCCCAAGGAACCCTTGGACTTCTTTCTTTTTCCGGGGAGGTGGCATCTCAAGTATGGCTTTCAGCTTGGCGGGATCTGCTTCTATCCCCTTCTCACTGACCATGAATCCTAAGAGTTTTCCCTTTTTAATGCCAAAGACGCACTTCTGTGGATTAAGTCGCATCTGATACCGTCGCAGTCGTTCGAAGAACTTCCGGAGAGAGGGAACATGACCCTCTCTAGTTTTGGACTTGTAAACCTCGACCTCTTTGTGAATTAAATCGTGCAGGATGGTTGTGGCAGCCCTTTGGTAAGTAGCCCCAGCATTCTTGAGGCTGAATGGCATAACGGTGTAGAAAAAGGTTCCCCATGGGGTGATGAATGCGGTTTTCTCTTGATGGTCGGGGTGCATCTTAATTTGGTTGTATCCGGCAAACCCATCGACGAATGACTTGAGAGCATGACTGGCTGTGTTATCCACGATCATGTCGATGTTGGGTAGTGGATAATCATCCTTCGGAGAGGCTTTGTTTAAATCTCGGTAATCCACACACATTCTAACCTTTCCTCCTGCTTTTGGTACAGGTACAATATTGGCTAGCCATGTGGGATATTCGATCACTCGAATGAAACCCACGTTTAACTGTTTGACCACCTCTTCTTTGACCTTGAGCGACCATTCGGTGCGGAGTTTTCTCAACTTTTGTTTAACCGGCTTGTAATCTGGGAGAGTGGGGATCTCATGCTGGGCTATTTCAGGATCAATACCAGGCATATCGTCGTAGGACCATGCGAAGACATCCACGAACTTCTTTAGCAATTCTTCGAGTTGTGCGATCTCACGCTCATCAAGGGTGGCCCCTATCCTAATCTCGCGCAGTTGGCTACTAGAATCGAGATTGATAACAACAGTCTCTTCTTCATTAACTTGAACGCGGTTATGTTATTTGTTATTAACCTTATTTAAATCAGTTAAGAATTGTTCATTTGCAAAATCATCATCATCAAAAGCTTGATTAGAATCTAAACAATTAATGTAAGGCACAGCAAGATACTCAAAATCTTCGTTTATTTCATTGATAGGAAAAATAGCATTGAGAACCTCATCAAAAGAGGTCTCGATTACATTTTAGCAAGGATAGACAACAGTAGAAGAAACAGGGTAAACATTGGGGTTAAGGGAGATTTCAAGAGGTAGAACTGGCGCAGAATGCCAGTTGAGGATAGGTGTATCAGCAGCTTTAATCAGACGGGATGGGTCCCTTGATGTAGTGCCTGAATGAACCATGCAGAGTGCCAGCCCCAGTGTCTGCAGGTTGAAAGAATCTTCGGAGTTACTTTCTTCATTCTCTTCAGTATCTTTGATAAGCGGTAGTACGCGGTGTGGGAAACTCTCGTCCCATGGGTAGCTATCTTGGAAAAAGATCTCCATTCCAGTCTTCATCTTCTTATCTGTATGGTCATACCACGGTTCTAGAAAGCCGCAAAAGGGGAAGTCTTAGCCCTCTTTGATAAATTGTCCATTTAAGGAGTCTCCTGAGATAGTTCGAACGCAGTCTAACCTTCTCTTTGATCGAGTTTTGCGGATCATTCTGAGATCTGGTTCTGATGGTTTATATCCCAAGCCGCAAGGAGGAAAAGCTTTCTTCAGTTCGATGGGCTCAAGTATCCCCTGCTGCCTTTGTCCTAGCCCCAGTTCGGGCATGAAGTGCATATT
Organism: Sambucus nigra; assembly: GCA_949130495.1. NCBI lineage: Eukaryota > Viridiplantae > Streptophyta > Magnoliopsida > Dipsacales > Adoxaceae > Sambucus > Sambucus nigra. The sequence continues at coordinate 396,103,133 of OX422219.1, read as the reverse complement.
TCTGAACATCTGAATCATATTGGCATTGCCATGAGGGTCATATTTTAGACAAACCCTTTCTTTGAAACCGTCCCCTGTCGGGAGTTGGGATGGCTCAACTCGGAATCCTGATAGGAGCATATCATTTGACCCATGCTATATCTCGAGAATTGGACTGCTGGTGCTTGCACCCTTGGCGCTATCGTCGTCACCCAAGATGGTGATGACTCGCCCATCGGCGAAGAACTTAAATCTCTGATGGAATGAGGAAGAGACACCCTTTATACGGTGGAGCCAGGGTCGTCCGAGCAACAGGTTGAAACAGGTCGGGATATCGATGACTTGGAATTCGACGATAGGGTTTATAGGGCCAGCCCCTATTACAAGTTTTATGGATCCCATCACCTCCCGACGGGTATTATCGTAAGCACGCAAAGCAGCGGAGGTTGGAGCGAGGTCACTTTCTTTTAGGCCTAAACATTTGAAGGTTCTCAGTGGGCAGACATTCAAAGCGGATCTGTTATCAACGAGAGAAAGCGGTACAACCTTCCCCATAACTTCGACGGAGATGTTGAGTGCATGATTGTGATTTGGCCCAATTTTGGGGGTTTCTTCTTCAGAAAAGGACAGCATTCGAGTGGAGGTCAAGGACCCGACCAAATTTACCGCTTCTTTTGGTGTGGTAGAAGGAGGAACTATAGGTCCAGTGAGCAACTTGATTAAAGCATTTCTGTGCAGCTGGGAAGACATGAAAAGCCCCCATAGGGTGATGTTAGCTTGATTTTTCTTCAGTTGATCGAGGATCTTGCTCTCCTCGAGGGTCATTTCTGGCATAGGAAGGTCTTCAACTCCCTTCCCCTTATCATTTACTGGTAGTGAGTTGGGAACTTAGTAATTTCTCCCAGATCTGGTCATGTGATTTACTGAAGAAGGGAAAAACTTAAATCCAGTTTCCTCATCGATCTCAGGTTGTTCTGGCACCTTATTTATTTCTCCGAGGAGTTCTTCAAATGATATCATCCCACATAAGTCAACTATTGGGCCATCTCTTTCTGAAACTTGCTATTTGCTTGAATCTTCGAATTCTTCCCCCCATCCGGTGGCAACAATTCTGTTTTCCCTTGTGAAGTCAATGCATTCCACAACTTCAACGGCTTCTTCATATCGGTCTTCCCATTCTGTGGGGATGTGTAAGGGTAAAGGTACCAGGTGCCCTTGTAGCTTTAAAGCATCAAATAACTCGGTGATACTGCAAATGCTGTTGGTTTGCCTGAATGCTTCCGCCATGATCTGGACAACATCATCTAAGCTGACTTCGTTGGTTGGTACCATCCACCTATCTGATTCTCGGGCCCATTTTCGTGCTTCAAAAACAACGTACTGAACCTCTGGCAGTCAATAATCATCGGTGAGGGCAATTTCAGCCCAAACTCTAGGAGTTGATTCAATACCTCTGACAATTCCATACATCCATTTTCAGAACAGGTCCGGACAGTGATGCACGCTCTGGTAAGGAGTGACAGTGCCTGATCAGCGAGGCTAGTAGGGTGTAGGAGGAAATATGGGCAAATTTGAAGAGGTTTAGGAGGGTATAGGGGTGTGATTTGAGTTGATGGATCGAAATTCAGGTTTTCTTCCAAGAAGATGGCATTGGTGTGATTTGGGAGTGGGTTATGAGTAGTGTTTGGTTTAGGATTGGCTTGTGGGGTGATGGTACCTTGGTCAATGAGATCTTGGATTATGTTTCGAAGGTGAAAGCAGTTTGGTGAAAGGCGAAATGAGCATCGGTCTTGAAATTTCTGGGTAGTGGATTGGGTAATGGACGAGGATCCAAGGGTTTTATAAGGTTTGGGCTTAATAGGGTTTGGCAAACTTTGGAGAGGGGGGCATGGAGCTCAGTGTATTCCCTTCGGACGGGAGCAGGGTGGCTTTCTGGTGCCCATGATGCGGTTGGTTGAGAGATGTTGTTGATGGTTGAGACCGTAGCATTAGCAGGCTTGTCATATTTTCTGGGGGTAAACTGTCCGGATACCTTCTTCGGTTCAACTTCTATTTTGGCAAGACTTTCCTCGATTTCTACCCCTGCCTCTCTGAGAGCTCAAAAGTGGGGGTAGTACTGTCCTCCCATGGTTGTTCGAACATGGGGTAAGAAATTCTTCTTCACTATGTTGACCTGTTCTTCTTCAGATGGACGATTGGTCATGGTAGCTGCTTTTTCCCTCCATTGGGCTATAAAGTTACTGACTGATTCTCCAGAGTTTTGTTTGAGCAGCTCTAAATCACGATGGGTGACCTCGAGCTCCTCATTGACCGGGATGGACCATTGGAAAGGGTATTCAGTGCCCTTTGAAGATTCATTCAGCCTTGGTCGAGATGAAGAGTTGACTTAGGTCAAACAGAGCCCGGTAGCGCCCGATGGCCTCTAGGTCAGGTTTCGGACGCAAACGGAGCGTTCGTCCTCATGGTAAGTCGGAATCGCGCACAGGGTGGACCATTGGAAAGGGTATCCAGTTCCCTTCGAAGATTCATTGAGTCTCGATCGAGACGAGGAGTTTGAATTTTGGGCCAAACTGAGTCGGGGGGTGCCCGATGGCTTCCAGGTCAGTACTCGGGACGTGACCTGGGTTTGTGATGATGAGTGGAGGTACTAAGGACCTAAGGAGAGTTAGAGTGAGGTGTCTACAAATACTTTATATTCATTTGTCATTATTAAGAGTATCTGGGTAATCATTTATCACCATATCTATAGGGGTTATGCCTATGTTTGTATTAATATACTCCCAGGCTTCAAGGGGACCACCCTCTTACATTTAGTGACTCCGCTGGGGAGGCATTCTTATAAAAAGTATGGCGTAAGATAACGTTAACTTTACCCAGTGAAATAAGGAACATCTCGCGAGGGAGATTGAAGCTTCAAGGGATGGGGTACCTCGGGTGAAGGTCCCTCAAGTTCAAACGGCAACAGGAATCCCAACGATCTCACGGGCTTCCACTAGCGATGTGATGGGACTAAGATAGGTGGCCCTTCTGATGGGTAAATTTTTTGAGTTTTTGTAGACTCTTGTAGCTGCAATGGATTTTAGGAGAGGAATAGACCCCAGCTCTTTCATCACTCTAATGGCGGCTCTGATAGCCCCATTAAGTGCAGCTCCAACGAGCCCAGCCCCCACGAACACGGTCCCTACCCCTGTCCCAGCGGTGGAAGCCCCAGGTGTGACTAGTATTCTACTTGAGGTCCCTCAGCCCATTGCTCCAATCGCTGAAAAAACTCCTGCATCTTCCTTAGAACAAATAAGGAAGGAGATGCAAAAAAATGTTGAAGATGATAGCAGCTTCCTCGCAGTCAGCAAGCGAGGTAGCATCAGTATATGATGATTTTCATACCCCCTACCTAGAGGCGTATAACAAGGAACCTTACTCGAAGGATTACATACCTCCTGTCTTTGAAAAATATACAAGGAAGGAAGGAAGCCCGAAGGAGCACATCAAGAGGTTCATTAATAAGGGTGGTAAATGAATGGATACGTATCGAAAACCATATTTTTCATATCCGTATCTGCTATCTGGATGCACTATTCCTATCTGTATCCTTATCCGTATCCATATCCATATTCGTATCATCCCGGATAGTTAAAAAAACTATCCATATCCGTATCCACTCAGGTACCTCAGATTTGGATAATATCCGTATCTTTTTACACTATTTAGCCATCGCAAAAAATAACTATTAAAATATTCAATCCAATGAAATCCAATCCAATCCAAATAAATATATAACAAAATTAGTACCTTCTAACATCAACAATTAGAGCTTCCATAATAATAGTAGCATTCCATAGTTATAATATGGCTTAAATCCATCTATTACAACCATATAAGATTAAAGCCATCTAAAAAAAATAACAGTAACATTCCATAACAGTGGATATAAATAAGCGCCTTTTAGATTAAATCAAATTAATTGAGAATGATAACCTCATGGACATTTTAGTCTTCAAAACATACTGGTATTTTTATTTTAATAAGTATACATTTTTATTTTGTATATAATATACCTGTTGTTAACTTCAGTTCTCATCACAATCAAAACCATCTCTTTACTTTTTTGCTTCTCTCATAAATTTATTTAAAATTAAGGAAACTAATGAACAACCACATGAATAATATATAAATACAATTATATATTTGTATTTTTATTTTGTACATATCTGTTGTTGCTAACTTTCTGTTGCGGGAGGAGGGGATGCGCAGCGACAGAATTGATGCGCAGAGGGGGGTTGATGAGCAGTGGTGGGCTGATGCGACGGAGGGGGAGGTGGCTAAATGAGGGTTTTTTGTGGAGTGAAATGAGGGTTTCTTTTCTCTTGTTTTGTACAAAAGAGAAATGAATTGAAATTAGGGTTTTTTGGTTTTGAGTGGTGTATATATTCTTTAGTGGGTTTATGTTGTGTGTGATAGGGTGTATTGTAACTTTAGTGTAACTCCATGATAATATACCCAATTAACTAATAATTTTAGGGTATTTTTGTTTTGAGTGGAGTATGTGTTTGTTTTGTTTTAGGGAATAAACGATTAAGGTTTTTTTAATATTATTTTATTAGTAATACTAATACTAATATTATTAGTAATATTTTAAACATATGTTTGACGGATACGGATATCCAGTGAAACGGATATCCAGTAAAATGGATACTCCGCATCCGATATGGGTTATTCGTGTCGGATACTAGTATTATCTGTATTGATATTCATTTTCTCATATATTTTTATAGAGTATCCATATTCGTATCCATTTCCATTTTTTTTAATAAATATCCGCAAATTTAGATTCGGATATCAGACGGATGCAGATTTTCGAATATCCATTTATGGCTCTATTCATTGAGCATTTGGGGGATCATTGAAACTATAAGAAGTTAAGATCGGGGGAGTTTTCTAAATCCCTCGTCGATAAAGCATACACTCGGTACTCTAACTTGGCGCCAAAGAGTGTCTCAACGTGGGAGGAGATGCACGTTCTTTTGTCCAGATATTTTTTCAAGCAAAAGATGAATTTATATTGACACAACTGGATAGGAAGAAGCAACGACCAGGAGAGGAGGTCATGGCATACATCCGAAGATTCGAAAAAGGGTCCCTCGACATAAGGGATGAGGCCAAGGATTCCAAGATATTTCAGATTTATGGCGAAGGCTTGATCCTAGAGTACATCTGTCATCTTATAAACAAGACGCGCGAATGAACTTTTTCGACATTCCTAAAAGCTGGGAGAAACATCTCGTTGGTGGTAAACCCAAGCTCAATCGTTTTGCATATGATGTTCAGGCAACCAGTACAGTCCGTTGTAGGATGTGGCCAACCCCTACGAGTGGGTTATGAATATAGGGGAGAAGGAGAGGGTAAGCAGGCGAAGAAGGATAATAAGAGGAAATTTGGCAAAGACGGTGAGGATCCACCACCATTGCCTTATACCGTTGAGGAGTAAGTTAGCTACTACAACACCATATTAAAAGGGGAACAGTGTATGTACTAAATAAAAGCGCCGGCAACGGATCCAGAAGCAAAGTGAGGGCTAGCCCCAAGTATTGCCAAATCCATTAGAAGATTGGTCATCCAACGGCATCATGTTTCATGCTGAGGAAGATCATCAACAAGAATGTGAAGGCAAGGACTTTGAAGATCCCTCAAGGGAACGTCAATAATGATCCATTATCAGCACACGTAGCAAACCTGCTAGTGGATTATGACGAAGAAGTTGAGAGGGAAGAAACAGAGTTGGAGTTTGAGCATAAGGAGTTTCAGGAAGCCCTAGAATATTACACGGGGGGGATGGCTAACGTCGTAATATCTTATGATGAAGCAAGTGAGAGGGATGTATAGGAAGTGTACAACCTTGACAATTAGAAGGTAGATCAAGGACTGGAGTATCAGGTTGTGTCGCAATCACCCAAGTTCACATGGTTCTTCGACTAAGTGGGAATGCCTAAGGAGAGTAGATTGGAGATAACTCAGGCAATTTTGGACAATGCATGGAAGAATGAAGTTCCATCACTAGGGTGGAAGGAGCCCATGGTGAGGCTGGTGAGGAAATTTTTATCCAAAGTGACTTTCTTTGATGCCGATAGAGCTGTGAGACTCTCTCACAATGAACCCCTATACGTAACAACATAAACATCATGCATATTAGTTTATTTTATGCATCCAACATCTGTGAGGTAAGTTTAATACCAATGCCTTTTGTGATCTCTGATTATGATAACCAGTCTTCCAAATCAATTGGGTATGTGAACGTAGGGATATTGATGGGTAATATCACTTCACATATCAAATTCCATATGATTGAGAGTGATATTTCCTACCATCAGTTGATAGGAAGGGTGTGGATGCACAACCATGGTCTAGTTCCTTCTACATATCACCTATGTGCCAAGGCGAATGTGAAATGAACTAATATCATTATACGAGCAACCAAGAAGCCATTTACAACTGAAGAGGCTCACTTGGTGGATGTTGAATTTTACACAGAGCTGGAGGAAGATGCAAGAGTTCTAATGACACGGATGGATGGGGTAAGAGTACCCTCTATCAGAGAAGAATGGGGATTGTGAATGGTAAAAGTAATGAAAGAGCAAGCAGTATTGAAGGAGCTGAGTAGGTCCACAGTGCAAGTCCCAAACCTCAAAGTATCTCCAAGCAATTAAGAGTTAGGATGAGGCCTATGATTGATCCAATAGAGTACGAGGTCAAATGACAAAGTGTGCTGAGAAAGTTTTTAGGAGAAATGCTGGTAGAATCTTCGAAGGAAATAAAATGGAACGCAACTGCATCGATTAATCGTTAATACAAGAAGGTGATAACGGAGTATGGAAGGGTGATCTATCTCATTCGAAGGCGTGAGCGGGTAGTCGAATGAGCTGGTGAAGAGGCATATAAGGAGGCTAACCTAGAGTATGAGTGTTTTTTGGTGGACAATCAAGGGCAATGCATGGTCATAAACAGCTCCAACATCCAGGAATTTGTAGAGGAAGTGGAGAATGAGACAGAATACATGATAAATCTCCCAAATCCATAGGTTCAAGAGTTAAAGCAGATTGATCTAGCTAAGGAATTAGGAGATCCAAGTCCCCACTTCATATCAAAGGATTTGAGTTTAGAGAAAATTAGGGCCTTAATTGAGCTAATTCAGGAATACATAGACGTCTTTGCGTTGAAGTACACAGATATGGAAGGGTTGGATAAGGAGGTAAGTTACCATAAGCTGAACGTTATGCCTTCAGCCACACCAGTGAAGCAAGCTATAAGAACTTACAAGACAGAGTTAGATCTGAAAATTAAGGAAGAGGTCCAACGATTGTTAATAGCAGGGTTTATCAAATCGATCCAGCACCCACTTTAGTTGTCTAGCATTATCCCAGTGAGTAAGAAAGACAATAACTAAATACGAATCTGTATGGACTTTAGAGACCTGATTAGAGCTTACCCAAAGGATGAGGTCCCTCTTCCCTCAATTAATAGCTCGACCGATGCAACTGATGGGCATGAAATGTATAGCTTCATGGATGGGTACATGGGATACAACCAAATCAATATGGATCCAATTGATGCGGAGAAAACATCCTTTAGAACTCCGTTAGGCAATTTTATATACAAAATGATGTTTTTTTATTTGAAGAATGCTGGACTGGCATACCAGAGAACGATGATGGACTTTTCCATAACTTTTTTCATAAATTCTTAGAATTTTATGTGGATGATTTAGTCATCAAGTAGAAAAAGGAGGAGTCCTATCCGGATGACTTGATAAAGGTGTTCTTTCGATGCAAGAAGTAAAAATTGAATATGAATCCACTAAAATGTGCTTTCGGGGTTACAAGTGAGAAGTTTGGGCTTTGTGGTGGATCGACAAGGACTATAGATGGACGAGGACAAATAACAAGCGATCCTAGAAATGCCATATCCAAGAACGGTGAAGGAGCTCAAGAGTTTTCTAGGCAAAGTCTCCCATCTCAGGAGATTTGTTCCAGGACTAGTCGAGATAACTCATCCACTAATGTATCTACTACGAAATGGTGGAAAGTTTAAATGAGATAAATCTCATCAAGAATCCCTCAACAAACTGAGGAAGCTGCTCACTTCCCTATAAACGATGATTCCTCCCAGGGCAGCTATACCATTGCAGCTATATCTCACCTCTACCACAAGGTCTGTTGAAGCTCTCTTAGGGTAGGAAATTAATGGGCCAGAAAGGTCAGTCTACTACCTGAGTAGGATCATACATGGACCTGAGGCAAGGTACACTAGTGTAGAAAGGTATTGTTAATACAAAATCTTAGACATTACATGATATCTTTCACAATTCATATTGTGACAAGATGTGATCCTATTAAGTCTTTGTTGGCAAGAATTATTTTAATTGGAATAGCATCTAGGTGGTCCCTTACCCTTTAAGAGTATGACTTGAAGTGTCTGGTCTCTCGAGCAATCAAGAGCCAAGTGTAAGCATATTTATTAGGAATCTTTATTTCAGGAGTATTTGAGCCACCTTGTGAGATTATTCTAGGAGATGATTTGCAGGCCAATTTCTTGGATGTAAACTTTAAGGAATGGACTATGGAATATGATGGTTCTTCGACAAAGAAGAAGGGGGAGCAGGTGTTATTCTTTCAAAAGGGAAGGAAGAGATTTGACTTTCCTACAAGTTAGATTTTCCTTGCTCTAATAATGAAATGAAGCAGAGTATGAGGCATTAGTGCTAGGATTGATAGAGGCCTTTCGAAGGGGCATCTATTCATTGTGCATCAAAGGTGATTCAAACTTGGTGGTCCAACAAGTGAATGGGAAATATATATTGAAGTATCTCAGTATGGCGCCTTACAGAACAATCATCCAATGACAAATTAACCAGTTCCATCCGGTCAAAAGAAGGAGGCATACTATAATGATGAATAGGCATGTTGATACTTATGCCACCATCGCTCAGAAAGTGTCCATGAAAAGCGATAAAACTATGGTTGTGATACAATGAAGAACAGCTCTCTCGATAGTACATTTGATCTTTCCAATTAAAGACGATTCAGATTGGAGAGGTGAGATGAGGAAGAAGTTAGAGTCTGTAGAAGGAAATATGAAACTCAGAGAGTTGGCATAATACCTTGCAAGCCAAGGAAGTCATTACTTCAGCAACGTGGGAGGTTGGTTATTAAGCTATATCGGTCCAGAGGAAGCAGAACAAAAGTTAATAAAGACACATGACGAACACTGTAAGACAACTGAGATCCCTCTGTACAGAATAATCTAGAGAGATGGATTCTTCTAGACAACGATAAACCAGGATGCAGCAGAGTTACTACAAAGGTGCGATAAATGTCAACTTTTTTTAAGCAGTTGAATGTCACTTCGTTGAGGCTCAGGTAGATTAGAGGTAGCCTTATATTTATCTCATCAAAGATGGAGTTATTACTTTGGAGAAAATAGAATATATGGGACTCAAGCAAAGGGATCCACGGTTCTATGTTTAAGAAGAATAGCTTTATCACAGATGATACTTCAATAGACCTTTACGATGCATCATAAGAGAGGAAGCAGTAGAAGTCTTGAAGCAAGCTCACGAACCAGCTCACATTTGAGGGGAAAAGTTATATGACTAATTAATGACCTTGGGTTATTAATGGCTAACTATATAGAAAGATTCAGTTGAGTTCGTTCGCAAGTGCAAGGCTTGCCAACTACATGGAAACATAATACATGCTCCCTCGGTGGACTTATACTCTTTGGAGGCTCTTTATCCTTTCCACACTTAGGAGTTTGACTTGGTAGGGGCAATACATCCATCTTTGACGGGAAACATCTGGATACTGGTGGCAATAGAGTGTTTCACCAAATGGGTTAAGGTTATTCCTTTGAAGAGAGAACCAGCAGGTGTAATGGAAAACGTCACCAGGGAATACATCATTTATCGATTCGGCACAACGGAACCTCATTTGTCAACGAAAAAGTAACTATGCTAACAGATAAATACTCCATCGTTCACCACGCCTCAATGGTGGCATACCCAAAGGCAATCGCCAGGCCGAAGCAATAAATAAGACCTTGTCAATATTTTGGCCAAGACGATGGAAGACTTCCCAGGATCGTGGTACGATAAGATCTCGACAGTTCTGTGGGACTATCAAATAACTAAGAGGAAGTCAATAAGGTATACACCGTTTTCACTAGTCTTTGGAGCTAAAGAAATTTTTCTAGTTAAGCTAAAAGTTCCTTCAGCACGATATGCCTTACGAAGCAACATGCTCCCTCGGAGTAGACATGTCCAATTGGAAGGTCATGATGAGCACAGGGATAATGCGATGCAATACTTCCAAATGTACATGAAACAACTATTTAGGTCATATAAAAACTTAATAAAGCCAAGAAAGTTTATGGAGGGAGATTTAGTTTTAAAAGTGATAGTGAAGGACATTAGAGGACTCTCGTTACCTAAGTTTACTGCAAATTAGGAGGGACCTTTCATTGTAAGGCTCACGATTCAGGTTACTGCTTAATCTCAAATATAGAAGAGGATAGACCTTTCAAGATCAATAACAAGTGGTCAAAGGTATATCATGTTTAGATATTAAGTTGCTTTTAGTTGTTGAAGTTTAAGTTTTATTTCATCATGGATTATGTCTTTTGTTGTGTTTCTTCTTATGAATTAAAGAGATAAAGTTTGATTATTCCAAGAGTTTATCCTTTGTGATGAATAGAACAAAATTGTAATAAATAACTGAGCATGATATACCAAAATAAATTTTTCTTTCATTCATATACTCATAAAAGCTACAAGTATGGTAACTATCGCCCAATAATTACATATGAGAAATAAAAAAAATCCAAAACATCTCAATCTAAGAGAAACCAAATATCATGATAGGAAAATAAATCCCCAGGCAAGCCTGAAGAAGCTTCCAAGCAGGTTCATTGGGCTGCGATAGATCCCTCAAGTCTAGTTTGGACTTGGGCTTGATGAACGATTAGAGCTTCAAGTTTTTGCATAGCCTTCGCCAAAGCTTCTTCGAATGCCTTAACCTTTTGGTCAGTCCCTTCCATCAAAGGCACCAATTCCACTAACATAGCCTCCTCATCCCGTTGGGCCTCAACATGCTTCTGATAGAGTTACCTATGGCTCACCAACTGAATGGTCTTCAAAATCTTCAAGTGATTGATCAGTCAGCTGAACTGGAAGCCATCTTTGCCTAACTCCCTCAAGTTGACCGAGTATTGATTAAAAAGGGGCCTAGAGAGACTTAAAGTTTGATTATTGAAGATCTCATCAATAACGGTTACTATACCCTGGAGCCTATAACCCATCATCATCATGTTTGATCAAAGGCAATCAGGGGTAAAAGTCTGTGGGTAATGGGTAGCCAATTATTCGATGATAAATCGGTAGCATGCAAAGAATTGAGTAGACTGTCGAAGAACTTAAAGGCAGAATTTAGGAGGAGCTATGTCAGGTAGAGGAACCTCACAATTGGATTCACTATCAACTTGAAGGTTGGTGGTTGAACCATGATCATTGTGACTTGACTCAACCAAAGAAGTTATTTCCCGATGGGGCGAGACAACAGGTGAAGGAGGACGTTGGGTTTGCCCTTCGACCGGAGTGGGATCCTTCACAACCTGAAACGTAATACAGAAGAATGAGTTTATGAAAAACCTTAGAAAGTTTGTTTTCATTGTAAAGTCACCTCGTAGTGTGAGTTTGCGAAAAACCTTAGCAAGTGGGTTTTCATTGCTAAGTCACCTCGTAGGTGTGAGTTTGCGAAAAAATCTTAACAAGTTTGTTTTCATTGTTAAGTCACCTCATAGGAGTGAGTTTGAGAAAAAATCTTAACGAATGTGTTTGCAGTGTTAAGTCACCTCAAAGGTGTGAGTTTGAGAAAAAATCTTAACGAGTGTGTTTGCAGTGTTAAGTCACCTCAAAGGTGTGAGTTTGCAAAAAATCTTAACAAGTGTGTTTTCATTATTAAGTCACCTCATAATTGGAAGTTTTTATAAAAAAACCTTACAAGTAATGAAAAGGTAGAAGTTACCTCAATAAGAGGAATATCTAATAAAGGAGAAATAACTTTAGTGCCCCTAAGGGCTCCAGATGAATCTCTAGACGGAGGAACCTCGGCCCTTTGGGAAGTAGCTTCCCCACGAAAAGGCACAAGTGACAAAATGGGGGAAGGCTCCACTGAAGTATCTTGGGCCTCATAGGTATCAACCAACGATGCTGAAGGAACCTCAGGAAAGGCAGATGGCACAACTTTAGTTTTAGCAAACCCTGGAACCTCAGAGGAGGAAGACGAAGAAACTGCAGCTTTAGACCTTCGAGGATCCTCTGGTATAAAAGAAGGACGAACACCCAGAGAAAGCTAAAAATAACACTAAAGTGTTAAATGATAGAAGAACCACATAAAAGAGGGACAAAAGCAAAAGAATGATCTTACCTCGGTAATTACAGAGAAAGGTACAAATCCAGTGGTAGACCTCGCCATAGGGAAGTGAAGCAAGGAGCCAGTAAGATTTGTGTCTAAAGAAGAAACAACGACCTGAAATACAATTAAACACTTAGTATTTAACAACTTAAGTTGGAAAGATAAGTTTAAAGTAGAAAGAAATCATTACCTCTAGAGGTCTTAAAGGGACTGGAACTACATTCAAAGGAAGCATAGGTAGGGGGTTCCCTAGAAAAAGCCAAAAGAATCTCCTCTACTTGAAAGGAGGCTCCAAAGGTCTCAAAAGATGTAAGAACTCTTCGATTATCCTCCTCTACACATTAAGAGGCAGAACGCCTTGAGTATGTAATCCCCGTCATAGGATAACGGGGAGGAGGGTTAACGGTCTCAAAAATACCAAACTGTCCTCCCACGAAACGGCTTATAGGAGGAGAGGGGAAGGAAAAATTCCACCCAAGTGACATTCATGTAAAGACAAAGACTATTTCTTTTCTTACTAAGTGTTGAAATACTTGCATAGAAATTATAAAGAAGAAAGTTGCCTCTGGATCTGGAGATGACTGGGGAGAAAAATAACTGGAGAAGAAAGGGAATGGGGTACTATAGAAGAATCTCTAACAGGTTCAGAGGAATCTTTAGGACTATCCTCAATCTCAATAGTACTGATGCTTGATGGAGGTGTAGAGGTCATGGGGCTTGAAGGACAAGCTGTGGGCTCAATAACATAAGCCTATGTCTTTTGGGGCTTGGTGCCTAATGTTTTCTTCCTCCTAGAAGGAGCACCAACACCATCCATTATCTATGAGACCTTATTTCGTATGGTGACTTCCTTCATAGGAACCACTGGAACTGATGGAAAAAATAGCCAAAGGGGGAATAGTAGGGGTATGTCATTGAAACTCGCGTTGAATCCGTTAAAACTCAGCACAAACCTTTTGTCAAATTTCCTCATGTATTTATATAGATGCTTCAAGGGAACGAAAGCAATGGGAAAAGTATTAAATAGAACTTGAGACTTTGACTTATATGAAGTCCCACTCTTGGTAGATTTTGCCTTTCTAGAGGGGGTTTGAGAAGGCCCCCTGCCAGGAGCACCTTTGGCAGAAGAACCTTCGATAGCAGAAGGTTATTTTAGCGTGGGAGCTTTATTGGCCTTCGAAGAAGTAGTAATAGTCAAAGGGAAATACGAAGGTAACTTAGTGGGAGGATACTTAGGGTTTTGTCTTAGAGGAAACTCAACTCCCAAAATCGATTTACCTTTGAGACCCAAATCAAAAGGCGGAAAGTCAAGAACAAGGGGTAAACAAGAGGATTTTGGATAAATTAACGAACCTTGGCTAGCTTCATCGGCCAATATTTCATCATGAAGACAGTTGTCACATCACATTTATTGGTAATTCTAGGATTCAATCAGCAATTACTGAGCAAACTGAGGAAGCAACAGTGGTAGTATAGAGAGAGAAGGCTTCAGAAAAATTTGTCTTAGGTTAAGACTCCTGAAAAGTAGGACAAGGAGACCATTGATCAAAGCCAAACTGGCGAGAACAATGATTGGGGTTGTAGTGCTCCGAAGTGTATCCCCACTTGGTATAAGAAAGCAAATAACTCGAAGCTAGGAGGAGCACAATCACAAATGAGGGATCTTCATTGATAAGCTCTGCAGATGTGCGTTCAATCGTTATATCTTCATGAGTGAAGAATGACCAAGTCTGTGCAAAGGAATCCTCACCATATGGCCTCATAACGAAGAAACTGGGCTTATCAAAGATAAAAAGAAGGTCCTTTCGGCTCTTCTTCTTATGAAAGTGAAATAATCTATGAGGCTTGAGGGCTTCACAAACTAAATAAGGTTTTCCATTGCCTATTATTTTGAGAAAATGCTAATAAAGAAAACCAGTAAGGATTATGGTGTTGGAAAAATTGGCCAAGTTATAATGGATAATAGAGCGTTCCATGTCCAAACGGGTCCTATCCAACTAGATATAGAGGGACCCCAAAGCCATGGCTGCCAGAAGGAGCTTGAAACCCATGGCCAGCCGAATTAAGATATTAATGAGAACCCGACGAGCCTGGTCATTAGTCTTACCAGTCAGCACAAAACGAGAAAGGATAACAAGTATATAAGAAGGAAACTCTAAGGGTGTACCTTTGCCCTTGCCCAAACCACAAGAACCACCATTTTCAAAGGGAGGTCAAAAGAAATAGCTAATATAGGGGGTGAATGTTGCTATGTTAAAAGACCCTGTGCAACTTCAACAAATCTGATCCAACTCCGTATGGGTTTCACCTTCTTAAATGTTTAAGGTATTATTAAAGTAAGTCTAGGTACTTGTGGGATCAAGCCTAAGCACCTCACAGATATCCTCCAACGTAATGGTGAATTCCCACTTCGCAGTTATGAAGGTGTGAGTTGTAACGCTCCAGCATGACACCAACACTTGGAGGGCATCATTGTGCTTAGACAGAGTGAACGCATCGAACTAAGTGGCCCAATAAAGCCCAAACTTGGTAAGAGAATTTGTGTAAGTTGACTACATATAACTATTCCAGGCAGCAAAATAGGTCGAGGAACTTCATAGTCGTTTGAATTCAATCAAGACGAAAGCGCATTATCCCCTTTAGGGGAAAGAAACCCTAGGCATCAACCGAGTCATCCTCATCACCAAGTGTTAAAAGGCCACACTTGGCATTAACAGATAATGATTGGCACGCAAGAAAAAAATCATCACCCTCACCAAAAAAAAGAGCGGCGGTAGAAATGCAATTGCTCTTAGTGGGCCGCCACTAGGGCGGTGGCGTCCAAGGCCGTAGTAAGAGAAGCAGTGGCGGTGGAGGTAACAGTGGTAGCTAGAGAAACTGGAGCATTATACGAAGAAGCCATTGAAGCTTGAGTTGAAGTGGTGGTGGTAGAGGGAAGGAGTAGGTTGAAAGTGACTGAGTAATGGCGGTTGAGGGTGACAAAAAGAAGAGAAAGAAGGAGAAATCTCAATCGAGATCTTAACAATGGTAAAATAAGTTCTTTTTTCTCTCTCTAAAACTTTAGAGACGATGAATACAAGTGAATGGTAAAGAAGAAAAATGGCTAAGTGTTTGAGATATTAGACATTTAAAATTCAAACAGGCAGTTTAGTTTCCCCTAGAGCACCCTCCTAGCCATCCATAATGATTACAAATGGATACGTGGTGCTTCGAGGAGGGCTCTAACAATTGAAAATACGGTTTCACGTCATTAATGAGGCGACACTTAGGGAAGAGAGAGGGTTGCTTTTTAAAAAAGTAATGATTTGGCGCCAAGGTTTTTAAAATTTAATTGAATCCCAAAGCCTAAATGAAAGACTGTTCCCTCTCTACAATCTCGGATGATGGGAGAATGGATTAAGGTACATCAAGGAGATTTTTTCCAGTAATGGTGTGAAGATATATGGAACAAAGGTCAATCGTAAAAAATAGGCGCAAGCCTTTACTCAAAGTTCAAAAAGGGCCACGATGTCCCCTTATTATAAGCTCATTTGGGATAGCTTTGGCATAGGTTCATCGAAGAGAATTTTTCCTTTTTTTGTTGAGCAGTCAAAACGATGACGACCTGGATTTACAAATATTTTGAGATATTTTAAAAAAAGATGGACAAGATAGAATGTTTGGAGTCTACTCATAGAAAAAAGTTCATGATGTCCCCTCGTCATACGCCCAAATATTGAAAAGCTTTTGCTCAGGTACATCAAGGAGAATTTAACTTTTTTATAATAGTAATAATGGTTGTAGTCACAACAGAGGCGAATCAGGGAGAATTTTTCCCCGTAAAAAAAGGTGGTCCATCGAATTGAGGAGTTTTCTTGCAGAGATTTCTTGTGCTCACAACAAATCTCTACATTAAGGGACAAATGTAGGGGGATTAAAGGTAATATTTGAATTAGATAGAGCTTTCCTAATTAACAGGAGAGACTCAAGAGAAGAAAGTAGCATGAAGGCAGTATGGCAGCAAGTCGAGGCAACTCAGTTAGGCAGCTCAGTGGGGAAACTTATGGAGAGAGATCTATTTATCGTCCATTTTTACTTAGTCAAATTGTATCTTTTTAATTACATTTATTGTAATGTTATAATGATTGTAATATTGAGTGTGAGGTCAAACGGTACTCATGAAAGACCAGGCATGGGAGAGCTTAAATGATCTATCGAATGACCTCACAGTGGGAACTTCAGAGGGACTTGGTTTGGAGGATTGAGAAGTGAGACATAATTAAGGCTTGTCTTGACCATCTTAGATACACCTGGTAAAACACCGAGGGACCTTTTAGCATGGAAGCTTGTGCAAAATAACCTTGAGTTCCATCGTATATTGAGCTTTGAGCTAAACATCCCTCTACCAAATGCCACATCTACTTCAGGTGATATCATTAGCCACCTACCCACTGTCCAACTCAAACTTATGTAAAACCACTGTGGTGTTGGGGTTGTCTGGCGGTTTGGTGAGCCACCGTTGTTGTGACAGTCCTCTGACGCACAGCTAGTAGGCAAAAGGCATGTACTGGAATTTAATGATTATGATGTAGGGTGTATTGACCCATCAGGCATTTAATGCTTGTAACTTAAAGTGCGAAAGGAATATTGTGAAACGTAAGATTGCTTAAAAAGCTCTGATACCAATTTGTGAAAGCACTAAATGCTGTGTGATATCGATTTAAACAAATTTTCAAATTCCAATTTTGAACTTATTTAATTGGAGTCATTTTTTAAACCAATTTTGATTGAACCCTAAAATATGCATTTATGTCGATTAAATAAATCATGCAAATCCAACATACAGAAATAAAGATTCAGGAAAAAAAACTTTCGGGTAAAACCTTTTATTTAACTATGATCAGTAAATCGCAACTTACATATACACAATAAAATTAGTAAAGAATCTCACGCAGTATATCCACATAGACACGTAGCCTAGATGAGCAATGGATTGACCGTAGCAAACCCACAAGAACCATAATTCTATCTTCATTAAGATACACCCGCAAGCACTCCCAATGACCTCAGTCGTAGTCAGCCGTAGGATATCTTCCTTACAAGAGAAACTGCAATAAAATTGTATTTAAGGTTCCAAAATTATTCACTAAAGCTATTGGGATTATTTGTTAATCAAAACAAAGTTAAAACACTTTAAAAAGTGAGAAGACAAAAATTCTGCAAAAGCAGTTTTCGTAAAATCAAAGTCTCAGGTCTTCTGAAGCAAAAAGGACTCAAAAATGCCTATTTATAAAAATCTTGAGTCGGCGCAATCGCTTGAATGATATGTGAGCAGTAGCATGTCGTTTGATAAAAAGCTTTAAGCGATCTTTACACGAGGTATCACATGAGATACATTCTCGCTTAAAGAAGTTGTTTGAACGACTTTGTGATGTCGTTTGAATGACATCAGCGAAACATAAATTTTATTAAAACTCCGCCTCAGGATTTGGAAAAAATTATTTTGACGAAAAAAGACGCCTCAAATGTTTAAAAATATTTTAGAAAAATATCCCAACACTTTAAATGAAATATTAGGGGACTTAAACACAACCTTACTTAAATCTATCTCACAGAGGCTTGTTTGTTGAAGAATGTTGATATTCGAATCCGTCTTGATTCATGATTGAACTTGAACTTTTCTTCGACGGTTGTAGCGGTATATGAATTAATCAAATGTAAACGAACTATGTAAAATATATCCTTACAAATCTCCCCTTATGTCTATGGCGGTACAAACTAAAAACATATGAATTATAAATTCAAATGCCCTATACAAATTTGATACCCTCCCATGAACCAAAAACTGAAAAGGTACTAAAAATGCAAGTTTTTAAACTTTCTTCAAAAATCTTCAACTTGAAATCTTCAAATCTCTCTTTGATTTTTTTTATCATTATCGAGGTGTGCAAAACATAAATCTCAAATTTCGTACCTACACACATGACACAAGAAACAAATACCTTCATGACGTATCGAGTTTGAAATGAGATAAACATGAATAAAAAAACTAAGATAAAATCTCAATTTCCCCCCATAATTTAAACTCCCCCATTAAATCATAATTCGTTGTCCCCCGTTTTATTTGTCCAAAATAGATAAGGAAAAGAATAAATGAAAATAACCATGGAGTGTCACCATAAGCATAGCAAATAAACTACGATCAGCTGAGGATAAACTTGAAAGTATTCCACCAACTATTTTTTATTTTTCAATTTTTTCAAACAAAAATGCAAAAATAATTTACAAACCCACACACCATGAATTTACACTAAGATAACCAAATCATGGAAATGGAATGAATGGGTGTGAATAAATTCGATAAGAAAATAAATGCAATCCAACATAACATATGTGCACGATGAATATGGATACTCCTAACGAATGATCTCAAAATCGTCCTTAAGTGTCAAAATATGAATTTATATGACATCGACTTAATCTAATCGACACATCAAAGTTTAAAATGATTTTCGCACCAATAACATCTAAAACTATGTAATGCTTTTTCAAGACTTTGTTAGGATGTGCAAACCCGTTGTTTAAATTTCTAACTAAACCCCCTCGAATATATTTCTTTTTCAAGCTTTTTTGAGGTTTCTATTTTTCTCAACTTAGAGAAATCCTATTGGCCCCTTTTGGCATATGATTATTTACCTTAATTTTTATTGAGCTCTTTTAAATGGTGGATTTCATGACGTGATTATTATTCACTCGCATCCCTTTCCTGTGCTCACTCATCATTTTTTTATATTTAACAAATTCCTCCCGAGCAACGATTTTTACATGCACAACTTTCATTGTCAAGTTTTATCGCATTTGGTTCATTTTAAAGGCATGATTGAGATAGAAACACTTCGACCAACATGTCATAGACAAATACAATTGAGAGTTCGCCAGCAATCCATGGTTAACTTGCTTAATTAAATTCTAAATTTTAATTCCGAACATCCTAACTCTTGCAAACAAATTGTGACAGACTAAATAATCAAACTAAGCATACAAAGTCAATCACAATATGAGGAAAAATCCCCCTAGGGGACAAAACCATTTATTTCACTATAATATGTAATGACTTAAAATCACAGCAAAATACAATTTTGATGCACGAATACCAGCAGGCGTCGGTTCGTCGGCGTTTGTCAGCAAGAGGTCCCGTGAGAACTCCAATTTCTGTAGTGGATAAAAACCCTTCTTCTCAACAAGATTACTCCAAGATGATTAGAACAATTGTATTTAGGGTTTAAAGATTCACACAAATATTTAGGAAGGTTTTGTGAATCAAAAAGGCATTAGACCTTGAAAAAATGAAGTCTGTTTCTGCTCAAAATTATTGCAGAAACACCAGTGCCAAAAGACTTGAAATTGTGTAGAATGGGCACTGCTTTAAATACAAAACTCAAGGTGGTGCGTCGCTCGAACGAAGTACAGGTGTCGCTCAAACATCAGGCCACATCGCTCGAATGACTTCAAGCGAGATGGTTGTGTCGAGCGAATGACCATCCAATCTCTCCCGAATGACGTCAGTGAGATTTTTCCCTTCGCCTTTACACTTAGAAAAATTTATTATTTCAAAGGAAAAACGTTTCAGCCCCTTCAAAATATTTTATAAAAAAATCCCAAATATTTATGTAAATAATAAACACTCCAAATAAATTATTTTACCATAAACATGAGTGGAGTAGTGGGAACGATTGAAGAGTACGTTGCATGATGCAAGTATGAAGATGATGGATGGGTGGATTCGGATCAAGGTCATTGTGGATGATCTTGTAGATGTGTCGAATGTAGCGGTATTAGGCATACTAAGTGTGATCTAGGACTAACAGAACATTTCCTAGATTCCAACTCGGACATTTATAAAATCATGTCCTTACAAATCTACCCCTATGTCTATGTTGGTACATACATAAAAAATTCGAATTATGCTACCCAAATGAAAACCAAATGACATATAATTTATTATCCCCATTAAACCCAAAAATTGGAAATACTAAATGACGTGTCTTCAAACAAACTTCAACATCTTTAAATCTCCAACTCTTCAATCTTTCTTTGTCATCATCAAGGTGTGCAAAAAAATCCTCCATTAAGTACCTACACACGAGACAAGAAATAATACCCGTGACACGCAACAATTTAAAATATAATGATAAGCAAAAGTAAGTATCAATTTATGCTCGAGCAAATCATTATAAAATCAAACAAAATTCTCTCCCCCATAATTCGCTCTCCACCTTTTTATGATGTCCCCAAATAGATAAATATGAAGAACATAGAGCAAATACAAATGGAGAATGTCATAAGGTAATCAAACTTTCTCTATTGAATTCTTCTCACAAAATATACAACAAATAATCACACCATGAAAGAACACAAAAACAACCAAGTCGGTGAAAGCGAAAATGTAGGGATGTGTACAAATTCGATAGGAAAATCAATACATTCAACCATAACATATGTGCACAATGAATGTTGGATATTCCTAACGAATGAACTCAACATCTTCCTTAGGTGTAAAAATTATGAAATTGAAACAAATTAACTTAATCAAATCAAAGCTCAAAGTGATTTCCACACCAATAACGTCCAAAATGTTGTAACGCTTTTTTATGACTTTCAAGGACGTGCAACCCCATTTTTCATTTCTTTCCATCCAAACTCCCTCATAAATAATTATACATTATATTTTTCTTTTGTGGTGATGAAACTAAAACTTATTGGCCCATTTGATTTGGCATATTTTTATTTTCATTGCTATTTAATTTTTTCGGGCTCTTTTCAAACTGTGGCTTTCACGACGAGTTAATTTTGGACTCTAACAGCCCTTTTCCGTGCCTCACTCATCATATTTTATTGCAATTAAATCCTCGCGATAAACGGTTTTTACATGGACTACTATCTTGTCAAGGTTTATCGCATTTTGGTCGTTGTATAGACATAATTGAGATGGAAATACTCAAGTCAATATGCGATAGACAAGTACAATACTCAAATAATACCGTGCATATGTGAAATAAAGGAGATAAGGAGTCAAACATGCAGAAGATATCACTAATCACGTCCCAAATACTCCAAATAATGTAAAGCACATGGATGAAATGATGTAGCATCTTAAATCACTATCAAACGGTCACATGGAATATGAAAAGAAGTTGTGACTATGGCTATCTTAAATGTTCATCCATAAACGGTGTACACAAAATACAAAACACTTTTTGTGTTTTTTAAAAAAAATTATAAAACGAAAATCTGTTTGAATTTTTCTTAAAAAAATCAAAAAATTAAAATCTTTTTGGATTTTTCAAATTTTCAAAATAATGAAAAAATTAAATAAAACAAACAAATAATAATACATATGATACAATCTAGAGATAGGAATCAGATGATATGAACATGAAAAATGCATCCTACTATAGACATGGTGACCACCCCTCAATCAACTTTGCAAGTTCCTAAAGACTTCCTAAGACTCTCGAATCTAAGGGCATCTAAAGGTTTCGTGAAAATATCGGCTAACTAGAGGTTGGCAGATACAAAACTCAAGGATATGAGCTTTTCTTCTACAAGTTCATCGATAAAGTGTTCGCGTAACCTAATGTGCTTTCTGCACGAATGCTGGACTGGATTACGGGATATGTGTATCGCGCTCCTATTATCATAGGAAATAGTCATGGTGTCCTATGATATCCCATAATCCTCCAACATTTGATTCATCCATAGAAGTTGCATGCAATAACTCCCCGCGGCTATGTACTCAGCCTCCGCAATGGACAAATAGATGGAGTTTTGCTTCTTGCTCAACTAAAAGACAAGAGCATAACCAAAATAGAAACATCCACCAGAAGTGCTCCTACAACCATCTACATCCCCGGCCCAATCGGCATCCGAATAGGCAGACAAACGATCATCGGTATCAAAGGAATACCAAATACCGTATGAGAGAGTCCCACTCACGTATTTGATAATACGTTTTAGAGCGAGTAAGTGTAACTCTTTCGGGGACGCCTAATATCGCGCACAGACTTCAACACTAAAGGCTATGTCGGGACGACTGGCAGTCGAGTAGAGAAGACTACCTATCATACTCTGATACAAGGTTTGCTCTAAGTCCTTGCTTGAAGTGTCCTTACTAATCTTGATAAAAATACACATAGGTGTACGTGCATGATTAGTGGAGTCTAAACCAAATTTTTTCACTAGGTCTATAGCATACTTGGATTGGGAGATGAACATCCCATCCTCTAGCTGACGAACCTGGAGACCTAGGAAGAAAGTAATCTCACCTAACATGCTGATCTCAAACTCACTCTTCATCTCCTCCTCAAAGTGGTGAGCATGCTGGGATCATGTGGAGCTAAAGACTATGTCGTCCACATATAACTGTGCAACCAAAATAGCATCGTCATTTCTTATGACGAACAACGTCATATCAACTCCCACTCTCTTGAAGTCAGGGTTAAAATATAGGAAGTAAGCCTCTCGTACCAAGCACGGGGTGCTTGTTTTAAACCATACAAGGTTTTCCTCATATAGTAGATGTGATCAGGGTGCTTAGGGTCTTTAAACGCTTTTGGTTGTTTCACATAAACCTCCTCCTGTAGAATGCCATTCAGAAAGGCACTCTTGACATCCATCTGATATAACTTGAAGCGCAGATGACATATGATGGTGAGTAATAAGCGGACGGACTCAAGCCTCGCAATAGGAGCAAATTTCTCATCAAAGTATACACCCTCAATCTGTGTGTAGCCTTGAGCGACCAACCTAGCCTTATTTTGAATATAGTATCAGACCCATCCATCTTATTCTTGAAAATCTACTTCGTACCTATCACATTTGTCTCACTAGGTCGGGGAACCAGTTCGCAGACATCATTCTTTTTAAACTGAAGTAACTCATCCTACATAGCATATATCTAATATTCATATTTGAGTGCTTCCTTATAATTATTGGGCTAGACTTTGGACATGTAGCAAACATGGCTAACAATGTTCTCTAACTGAGCACGAGTCTTGACCCCTAGTGTGGGATCTCCTATAATAGCAGTAGGATCATGACCCTTGCGAACCCAAGAAGGAGTATCCCCTAATTCAGGAATAGGGTCCATTCTGGGTGTGGGAGGCACAATGGGATCATCAGTAGAAAGTGCATCATCCTAACACAAAAGGTTAGAATCAACAAACGTTATTGGTTCGTCATCCTGCACGGTGATATTTATTGACTCTATAACCTTAGAGCTACTCGAGTTAAAGACTCAATATGCTCTACTAGTCGATGAATATCCAAATAATATTCCCTCATCGCTCTGGGAGTCAAACTTTTCTAATTGATCTCTATCCCGTAGGATGTAGCATTTACTCCTAAAGACATGAAAATATGAAAGGTTGGGCATCTTTCCATTCCACAATTCATAGGGAATCTTAAGTGTGTGTGGAATAAGGTAAAACCTATTCACTATGTGGCATGTGGTAGACACTCCTTCTGCCTAAAATCTCCTATCAACTCTACGACCTAGAAGCATAGATCTAGTCATCTCCTGAATCATCCGATTCTTCCTCCTAATAATACCATTTTGCTGAGCAGTCTTCACAGTCAAAAATTCATGTTTGATCCCAAGGCTATTACAGTAAAGATCTACTTTAGCTTCCTTACATTTAGCGTCATTGTCACTACGTATTTTATTGATAGTGACTCCGTGTTGATTTTGCAGGACACGACACTTGGTCGTAACAAATTCCATGGCATCGGATTTCTCTCTCAAAAAACCTACAATCGAGTAATGAGATAAATCATCTACCATCACGAGAATATACCTATTACCACCTAAACTCTCAATACGAGTAGGACCCATAAGATCCATGTGTATCAACTTAAGCATTAGTGAAGTGGTAATGGAATTTCACTTCCTGTAGGGACTACGGACTTGCTTTCCCAACTGACAGGGTCCACAAACCACGAAAGTCAGCTTTCTAAGTGATGGCAAGCCACGTACTAGGTTCTTTTTAGCTAATTTCTCTAAATATCTAAAGTTCACATGACCTAGACATTGATGCCACAGATCCATAGGAGTGATCGTGGAGTTGTAACAGATAAATGAGGACTTGGGCACAATCCCATATCAATTATCTTTAGTCCTCACCCCTTGCAATAGAAGTTTATCAGCTTGATCATAAATATTGCATTCGTTCCGGTCAAACTTTACTGCAAAGTCAGCGTCGCACAGCTGGCTAATGTTGAGATGGTTTGCTTTCAAACCTTTGGCATATAAAACATCCTCTAGCTTAGGAAATCCTAGTATCTCTATTGTACCTCGTCCTACCATGCTAGATTTTCTCCCGTCTCCAAAGGTGACTTTACATTCATTGCGATACTCTATGTAGGTAAAAAATGAGACATCACCTATCATGTGCCTGGAGCACCCACTATCGAAATACCACTAAGAACTGTTATGTGCTTTAAGAGAAACATGAAGAACAAGGGCTTTTGCGTCGAGTTTAGGCAACCAAAACGAGGTAACTTTATGTTTTCCCTTGTCATTATTGACTCTAGTAGGGATCTTAGAAGTATCCGCTGACGGCATAGAAATCTGTTGGAACTCTTCCATTAGACTCTGAGAAGTGGTGACTAAAAACTCAACCTGCTCTCTAAGACTCAAAAAATCACTAGTGGTACGTGGTGGAGCCAGTGTATGTTGTGCCCGACACAAACTATAGCAAAACTCCCTAAGGTGGCCCTTTCTTTTGTTATAAGTACATAAGTACACAGTATTTGGCCGACCTTGGTTTGCTTTTCTTGGTCGAACACTTCTTCAGGGTTTTTGGTGATGGCCATATGAATTCTTAGTAAACTCAAGAACTTATTTCGATGTCACATGGGGTGTGGAGCAGAGGCAAGGAGCATCTTTTCAGATCTATCCTCTATATTTACCTTGACCTCCCTGGATATCTCAAGGTCATGAGTATATTGGGCTTCAAGTTTCTTTTGAGTGTCCATGGAGGTATGGAGCTCACTCGTAAGACTTTCCACTTGCTTAGTCAAATCCCTTTTCTCTTTCTCTAAATATCTCTCTCTCTAACCAAACTGACTCTCTCTCTCTCTACACAAACTCTCTCTCTCTCTCTCTTTCTCTCAACAAAAACATTATGTCTTTCTCTTAAGGCAGTGGTAATGAAAGACTCTTTGTCTCTCTCGTCGCTCGTAAATATTTCTCTAAGGCAACTATCCTAAATGCTACCACTTTGTTACGATTTTTAGTTTTAAAAGAATCAGCATATAAATCAGCGTGCGCGCTTCATAACTCACTCTCGCTCTCACTTGCACCATCCTCTCCCTCACTCACATTGCTTCCACTGTCGAGGTATCCCTGTGAAGTAGCATCCTCATCATTGTGAGGTGCACTATCAGTACTCACATGACTATCCATGAATGTGGTGAAGTTACATTCATGCGGTGACTCGTATCCAGAATCCACCGACTCGACCTCACTGTCGTCACTAAGGGAGGCATTAATAGCAACTTTGCCTTTGCCTTGACGTCGCAACCTAGTAGGACACTCAAATGCCTTATGACCTCTATTGTCACACTCATAACATCTCTCCTCGTCTTTCTTAGGCGCGTATTTTTTATCCTTTTCATTTTTCTTTTCAAACTTATTTTTCTCAAAATTCTTTTTATTTTTAAAATTGCCATTTTTCTTTAACTTGAGAAATTTCTTGAATTTTTTTGCAAATAAGGTCAAATCATCTAAGTCAAAATCAAACTCAGAATCAAACAACTCTTCCTCTATTTTCCTAGATGACTGGCCTCTCTTTCTTGCTGACCCCTCACTCTTTCTAGCCTGGGCTTTAAGTGCTATCCCTTTATCTTTTGATTTTATCGTATTAGGAAACATGTCAATTTCATAAGTCTGGAGGTCACCTACCAATTCTTCTAATTTCAGACTACTCAAATTTCCTAATGAATTTAGCACAGTGACTTAAGGGATAAAATAATTAGGCAGTGATCCCAAAATCTTTTTAACTACTCTAGCATCAGGAATGTGTTCACCCAAATTGAAACTAGTGTTAACAATATCAGATAAGCAAGCATAGAATTCATCAAAACACTCATATTCAAGCATGGTGATTGTCACATATTGTGTAGTTAAATTTTGCAATTTTGATGCTTCGACTGTATTAGTGCCTTCATGGGTAAGTTGAAGCACATACCATGCATCTTTAGACGTGGTACACATCATGATGCATCAAAACTCGTCGGGGGTGATGTTTTTAAAAATTGCACTATGCCCACGTGAGTTAAATGTGCTCCATTTAAATTCTTCTTCGGTCCATGCAGACACAGATTTTAAAGTAGTTATGTTATCTAAAGTGGCAGTAGGAGGCGTCCACCCTCTTTCACACATAACCCAACAACGTTCATCAATGGCTTTTAAGTGAGATCTCATACGGGGTTTCCAATATGCTTAATTTGACCCGTCAAAAATTGGCACTCGATTATACAAGTTTTCCATTGAAATTGTACTTTTTCAAAAATTAATTTTTTAAACCAAAACTGATATCTAGAAAAAATTTGCGAAAAAGATTACACGGTATAATTGTGTAATAGGCTTTGATACCAATATGAGAGTGCGCCAGCAATCAATGATTAACTTGTTTAATTAAATTCTAATTTTTAATTCTAAAAATCCTAACTCTTGCAAATAAATTGTGACAAACTATATAAATCAAACCAAGCATGCAAAGTCAATCACAATATGAGTGAAAATCCCCCAAAAGGGCAAAACCATTTATTTCACTATAATATGTAACGAATTACAATCACAACAAAATACAATTTTGACGCTCGAATATCGACAGTCGTCAGTTTGTCGGTGGCGGCATTTGTGAGCAAGAGGTCCCGCAAGAACTCCAATTTCAGTAGTGGATAAAGGCCTTTTTCTCCACAAGATTACTCCAAGATGAGTATAACAATTGCATTTAGGGTTTAAAGATTCACACAAATGTTTGGGGAAGGTTTTGTGAATCAAAAAGGCATTAAACCAGGAAAAAACAAAGTCTGTTTCTGGGTAGAATAATTATAGAAACGTCAGTGCCAAAAGATTTGAAAAAAGTGTATAATGGACACTGCTTTAAATACAAAAATTGAGGCAGTACGTCGCTCGAATGAAGTACAGGTGTCGCTCGAACGTCAGGCCACGTCGCTCGAACGACTTCACGCGAGATAGCTATGTCGCGGGAACGTTAAACCAATCTCGCTCGAACGACGTCAGTAAGATTTTTAACTTTGTCTCTACACTTAGAAAAATTTCTTATTGCGAAGAAAAAACGTTTCAACCACTTAAAAATATTTTATAAAAAAATTCTAAATATTTATGTAAATAATAAACGCTCCAAATAAATTATTTTATAATAATCGTGAGTGGAGTGGTGGGGATGGTTGAAGATTACGCTGCATGTTGCATGATGCACGTATGAAGATGATGGATGCGTGGATTCGAATCAAGGTCGTCATGGATGATCGTGTAGACATGTCGAATGTAGCGGTATCAGTTATACTAAGTCTGATATAGTACAAATAGAAAATTTCCAAAATTCTAACTCGAACATTTATAACTTCATGTCCTTACAAAAATTATCAAACAAATTTGTGCAACTGTGCATTAAAGGAGACTAAGAGTCAAACATGTAGAAAGTAATCTCAAATTACATCTTAAATAACCCTTACTGAATTCACCATCGCTTGGTAAGAATTCAGTTATTCGACTCATTTAAATGAGCCCACTGATGGATTTCCCCCTTGAGGTGTTTTACTAACTACTTTTCATCTAGACTCACTCTTCAATAAATCTTCCGATTACTTTAGCTCCCTTCATAAGAGCGTTAACATCTCTACGAATAATGCGTGACACTGTCATCATATGGATCGATTGTCCAACAGATATCTCTTTAAGTGTTGTCAATATTTCCTCATGAGTTTATTTCCCACTCGAAATCTTCTCTACCATTGGTATCCACTCCCACTGATACAAAATTTGCTAAAAGTCTAAATCCATTTACAAATGGACCCCTGTCCGGCCCTTCCGTAATGGGTTCAGAACAACGTTCATATCTTATTCTGAACAACTGATGAAAGAACGTGCGGTTAAACTGTACCTAAGGTCCTTCCATTGACGCAATATTTCACCATCAACGGTGGTGGTTGACTCCCACTATTGTAACTTTGCTCCACTGAGTCAAGAAAATTTTTACCCCAAATTTTCATTTTTAGTTAACCACACTCCTCCATATGCCCAAGCCTTTTGAATATATTACCTTCGTTGGGTAACACACACAATTCCCTCATTTTTAGAATTTTCGTTGATGACTTTCCTCAAAAAAAAAAAATCTTTTGACCCTCTCCAAAGCGTACTACGTTGGGTGAGTCTGATTCGGCTTCTCTTTTGACTGTAGAAGCATTGGGAATCGTAGGCGGTGTCCTAGCCGTCTTTACAGTCCTCGTCTCTCGTGCCATAATAGGGGTGACCTCGACTACGGTCATAATCCTCGAATATAATTTACAACCTCAACTAAGCCTTGCCTCCTGATGTCCGCCTAACAACCCTCGTCTGACATCCTTCATCACTCGGTACATGCACACATCCGAACGCAATTATAATTCACTAATATACATACGTTATAGCAGGAGAATGGAATCTCACCGTAGAAATCAACAATCCTAAATATAGTGCTCTATATCAAACAAAGCAACGCTGAAAGCATAATAAGCTGAACAGATCCTAAAGAACACTAGAACCTGATGCTCTGATACCCCCTTGTGACACCCCGCCTATTTCGGAACCACTCTCGAACTGTATTAACACAACACAAACAAATGGAGGCGAAGCATAGTTCCAGGTCCTAAGAGGTCAGCACATACCCTCACGTCTCTTAGAACATCTGACTATCATTCTCAGATAGCCTGTATTGAGGATACTATCTTCTAGGATACGAGCCAATATCCCTTATAAAGGTCCAATCGAGATAAGACTGTCCCGACGCGAAAACCTCCGTGATAGCAAGTAGCCCGAGTATGATTTTTACATAAATACATAATATATGCCCAGTCACACAGTCATATATATAAATATTCACATTTTCTAAAATAGGTGTGCCCACGACCCATAATTATAATTATCCGTTCTTAGCACAAATTACTCAATTATCTCGCATAACAGATTTGTCTCTTTTATTCCCATTTATAATTTATTTCATACATACTTCTCATCTCTCGAAGTATTCTCTTGCTAAATACAATATCAGTAGGTATACCCTCTCTAACCTTCTGGTCTAAGACTTTCATGAGTCCCTCAATTGATTAACGTACATACGCACAATCTCTAATGTGTAACGAAATTCTCCGTTAACCCACAATTTCATCCCATATTAAATTTCTTAGACCCTGCTGGTCCTCCGCACAACCCATTATACTCTATAAATAATAATTAAGGGTTCCCACGTATTTAAACTGGATTAAACAAAAAGGGGACAAATATGCAGTTTTACAAGAGGGGTCGATCAATCGAGGAAAGGCAGTCGATCGATCGATGTTCTTGGGTCGATCGATCGATCAAGCAGTTCTTGCCCAGAAACTGAAGTTTCAACCTACGGGTTTCATCTTACAAATTACTCTAAAATGCCATTATCGATTCCCAAACTCCCAAATGACATTTATAATAGTTACATATACCTATATACATGATTTCCTACGTGCAACATGTCCAAATTCATCAAAGGCATTGAATTTATGGGATAATTTAACATAATTATCAAGAACTGTAATTTTATATGAAACATTCATTCTTCTAATTCCTTTCCAGATTTCTTGCCTCTAGATCCATACTAGTTCGTGGATAATCCTCTACATATGATGGGTATGTCCAGAATATATTTAGTTTCTCTAACACATGCGATTTTAAGTCTCTAAATTATCAATTTCTTTCATAAAATATGCTCTTAACTGTCCTAAACGAACATGCGTGAGACATTAACTAAAAACAAATCAAGATAGATACTTGCCTGGAATTCAAGGTTCTGATTTGTGTATGAAAAAGGTATGGTTGCATTCCTCGTCGTGCGATCTACGTTTTGGTGGTGGTGGCGGTGCAAATGGATGAGTTCTTGGCCTTGGATTGCTTGGAAAGCTTCCTACCTTCTTCTTTAATGGCAGTTCTTAGGTTCTGTGATTGTTAACCCTAAAAGCCTAACTCAAATGGCTGATATATCTTACAGAAATTCGTGGGTTTAATTATCCAAAAATACAAAATGACTATTATACCCTCCCGGGATGCCAATTAGGCCTAAAAATGCCCCGAGATCCAAACTAAACCCCCGAGTACACTTTTCAAACTATCTCAACCCTTCTGAACATGTTGGCGCACTCGAAATGACCATACGGGTGATTTATAATTTATTCACTTATAATAATAATAATAATTTAGTCCCGACACGACATAGGCGCGTCCTGACTTAATTTCCATAATTATCATATTATTCCCTCGTGACAATTTTAATAAATTCAATTCTACATATTACTCTACTCAATAAGTAATATTTAACAAATCAATAATTTTCTAATAATTACTAACTCTCGTCACGCTAGTAAGTATTTAAAATAAATTTTCGTACTAATATTAAATTAATCTATCTCAATTAAATTTAATAAATCCCTAAATTTAAAAGACATAAAAATACGGGGTATTACATAATTCTCCCCTACTAACGGAATTTCGTCCCGAAATTCAAAAAATAATGCCTGACTGGTAAAACAATTCTGGATACCTTATCAGTGCGCAAACTATTTACATAGTAAGACGCTCAATCACATAGCCCCCGCCTCACAGCAAGCTTGTTTAACACTCTCATTAAAGACACTTCACATTGTTCTCCTATCCGACAACATTCGCATAAGACACGCCTATACATTATTAATTCCCATTATTTCAATATCATTGGGAGGCCGCACCTCACTACCTGACAACTACTCGGATTTATCTAAACATAAAACTCCCATTCTGAGAGAAACCATACGAACATCTGACCACTCTTGTTCGCCTAAAACATTCATGGAATTCCACCATGGTCATCAGACTCTAACTCAACCAATCCAAAATTCTGATTATTCGCCCATCTCTTAACATTCAGAGTGAGAAAAGTTAAGGTTTTTCCACACCAAAACCTCAATAAGCATCTTGTTCACAAAAAACAGGTACGAGTGCTCCCACAGAACCCTACCATTAGGTAATATCCTCCCCCAATTATCGTACTATACTCCACTTTCTAGATATATCCGTTGCCGAAAAGAAATGATCACAATGAATCCAAAATTACTTTCACACTGCTCCACTAATGGTTAATCACCGCTCGCTTATTCCCCGAATTATGGGTGATACAACCTGCTTAAAATGAAATGATATCCCCGCTACTAACTAATATCCCATATTGAAGGTGGGATCTCAACCTAATTTAGAAAAATACCGTGTAGGACCACGTACCGGCGCGATCCTTCATTTCAAAGGAAGACTGGAGCACACTAGCTAATATTGTAAATCACCCCAAAGGAATGTTAATCACTTCCTTCTTGGGCATCTTGTTCCACACGTTCGAAGGACCTCTTGATCTTACCTTGAGGTTGTCAACTCATCCAAGAAACTTTATCGACTTTACCGGCCTCTTCCATTATAGGAATTGTCGATAGCCACAAAATTCTCTAGTTTCTCCTCTTGTTCCAATCGATTTCTATTTATGAGTAGTGCCCGCGGAGACTACTCACTATGTCCCGCTCGACATAGACTTATACTTGTAATGTCTCACATTAAGTGACACTTAATACTCCCCTTTTTTCCTTTGCATATACTGAAAGTTCCGACCCATGCACTTTTCTCCACGATGTGCACTTCCGAACCTTTTTATACCATACTAACACCTTCACGCTTTGTACGCGTTAGTCTCTCTCAACATTTGACTAATTACAACTCCGCTCCGAGTGTTCTCCATAATAATTAAATTTTACCCTTCTCAAGGAATACCCTTTTTTAAATGGCTTCCCACGGCCTTCCAACCAAATTCGGGTGTGTTACTCTAATTACACACGTATATATGGATTATCGTTCTTCACGCGACGCTTAATCCACTCTGCCATTTCCACATCATTATGTTAGTCCCACAAACATATATTCCACACATCTATTCCCACATCCTACAACTCGGACGATTCTAACATCAGCTAACCAGGATGCCCACACACCCTATAAACCGTGCATACTAGCGTAAGCATTACTTACGCTTCACACATAACACCCAATTCTTTCTTTTCATTGTGCTCACAATGTGGTTACAACACTTGGGTACTCTCAATTACCCTAAGAATTGAAATTTTAAATCCTCCTTATCATCGTTCCACCCCTCAACTTGTGGTGATAAGATAAAACTTTCAATGCTTTCTTACCACACAACCGGCTCCACTGGCCTTAATACATAATTCAACTTCCAATTTACAAATATAATTACCTGCTCCTACTACGACCGAGGTACCAAACTCATATACTAATGACCAAACATCTTCCTACTTCCAATCTTACGCTAAGTTTCATGTATAGGATGTCTCGTAAAGTGAAATCCAAATAAGGAACCCCCCCGATACACTACTACCTAACATTGTCGATTATCGAAATCCGTTAGGACCTTCGTCCATAACATGTACCCCTTTTTTTCGTCTCTTAACAGAAAAGTTACATTTCCTCCGTAATTACACTTAACAAAGAACATTTCGCCAATTGTACAATCGTTCAGTATTTGTGGTAATCCCATTCCATAAACCTCGAATACATACTATTGAGGTTCTCGAAATCCTGTCCCCAAACATATGGGTATAACTCTTAACTCTCACATCTCTAAAGGATAGATATATCAATGCGCTCTTCCTATCACCAAGTCCTGAGTGCTAAACGTAATAATGAGTTAAATATTTTCGCTCAACAGTAAACCCAATACATACTGAATCATAACAACAAAGTCCCTACACACACCGAGATCGAACATCTCGAGCCCACTATCCCCTCAAAAGTCTCTGGAATAGATAATATAAGTGCGAGTCCGACCCTCTTGCATGTGAGGCCTCGCCAGAACAAAACATGTTTCACTAATACAACCATTTCTATAGCCTTGCAATAACTGCCTACTATCATACTAATCATTACTATAAAGTTGTAACCAAGATAATGTCATACTCGTATATCACATCACTAAAATGAGTAATCTCAATAAAGTATATAACACTATTAATACACCCATTCATCCTTCACGGATAGCACTAAGGATAATCCCGTTACACTAGGGAAAATATTCACATAATAATAATATTTATAGTTATACACATTAAACTCATCCGACATGTTAATCTAGCAATGAACAAAATATAGTGACTCGCTCGTATCACATAAAACACGCCTCATTCTCCGAGGATAAAACTCATACTTCTACCTTACCAATCGTCTTGACTGCATAAATGGTCCCTGGACGTAACACGTTTGTCCAAACCAAAACAAAAACTACTTTAATCGTTGTCCTTTACTAGGCATCCTACTCTTGTCCCTTTACTCACTTCGAGAAAATATTAACGCATGTGATTTCACTCTCCACAAAATACCTCTACACATAATCCACTTATCACCTGTCATACTAACCATATTAGGACTGTCCCTCTCTCGGGCTTTGGTAGGCTCGATTCCTGATGGCTACCCCCATTATTCCTTTATTTTTGTTGGCCCTAAGGAACGTGATACTGGTTTCAATAACCCTTACTGAATTCACCATCGCTTGGTAAGAATTCAGCTATTCGACTCATTTAAATGAGCCCCCTGATGGTTCTCCCCCTTGAGGTGTTTTACTAACTACTTTTCATCTAGACTCACTGTCTAATAAATCTTTCCATTACTTTATCTCCCTTCATAAGACCGTTAACATCTCTACGGACAATGCGTGACATTGTCACCATATGGATCAACTATCCAACAGAACTCCCTTTAAGTGTTGCCAATCTTTCCTCATGAGTTGATTTCCCACTTGAAATCTTCTCTACCATTGGTATCCACTCCCGCTGATACAAAATTTGCTAAAAGTCTAAATCCATTTACAAATGGACCCCTGTCCGGCCCTTCCGTAATGGGTTCAGAACAACGTTCATATCTTATTCTGAACAACTAATGAAAGAATGTGCGGTTAAACTGTACCTAAGGTCCTTCCATTGACGCAATATTTCACCATTAACGGTGGTGGTTGACTCCCACTATTGTAACTTTGTTCCTCTGAGTCAAGAAAATTTTTACCCCAAATTTTCATTTTTAGTTAACCACACTCCTCCATATGCCCAAGCCTTTTGAATATATTACCTTCGTTGGGTAACACACACAATTCCCTCATTTTTAGAATTTCCGTTGATGACTCTCCTCAAATTTTTTTTTCTTTTGACCCTCTCCCAAGCGTACTACGTTGGGTGAGTCTGATTCGGCTTCTCTTTTGACTGTAGCAGCATTTGGAAATCGTAGGCGGTGTCCTAGCCGTCTTTACAGTCCTGGTCTCTCGTGCCATAATAGGGGTGACCTCGACTACGGTCATAATCCTCGAATATAATTTACAACCTCAACTAAGCCTTGCCTCCGGATATCCGCCTAATAACCCTCGTCTGACATCCTTCATCGCTCGGCACATGCACACATCCGAACGCAATTAGAATTCACTAATATACATACGTTATAGCAGGAGAACGAAATCTCACCGTAGAAATCAACAATCCTAAACATAGGGCTCTATATCAAACAAAGCAGCGCTGGAAGCATAATAAGCTGCACAGATCCTAAAGAACACTAGAACCTGATGCTCTGATACCCCCTGTGACACCCCGCCTAATTAAATATCGGGTGATCAGTCCTTTATTAAATTAAAAATCAAGGTTAACGGTTGGTTCATTCTTAGCATCACTGTCACAAAATAAAATTTTCAAATTAAACACCCTAAATAATTAAGTTAAGTGTCAAAATAATTTAAAGTCTTATTTCCCTTTTTAAATTTCAACTTGAAAACCTTTTTAAATAATCAACAGTCTAAGAATCACATAAGTGCTACGGATAGCAATCAACACAAAAGAATTAATCCATCTAGATTAACCAAACCAAGTCAAGTAACCATACATGAAATCATACTGACAAAAGTTAACTCCCAAGGAATACTGAATACTGGAAATATAAACAAACGTAAATCTCTGACAAATCCAAACTGAATAGGGAAACGGGCGACACATGCCCTAACTAAGCAGAACTAAAACAAGAATAGAATCAATGAAGAGGTCGTCTAAAGTAATGGCCTGCGACTCCCACATCAGCTGCAGCGCGTCCAATCCAATGAACCTATGCATAACGCCCCTGTGGCTGGGCACCTGTAATACATACATATATATATATACAAGAGAGAAAAAAGATAGGAAACGGTTCAGAGTCCGAGTGTAAAACAGTTTTAAAAATAGTTTAGCAAGTATTTAAAATGCTTACCGGCTAATGCAACAACCATGTTAGTATACGACACTCTCTTGAGAATTCTCACCTCTCATCTAATGTGCACACCTACCGTACTAATAAATCTCCTAAGTTTCTCTAACTTATACTCCATAAGATTTTATCACGTTAAAAGCAAGGTTATGATATTTACTTTAAGAAATCATTCTCTTCAAGATTTATTACGTTATTTAGAACAACTCATTACTGTTATAAAGTTCCCGAACACTTATAATAATGTTGAAGCATTTATTCATTACTTATCTACTTATACGCACAGTAGAAAGTTCAATATATTAGTCACACATATAATATATATACTGACGGCACCCCACATAAAATCTATGGTGCTAGCATACTCTGCTATCAAGTCCCCATATCACTTAAACTAAGGGAAATACTAGTTCGGAATCACTCTCGAACTGTATTAACACAACACACAAACAAATGGAGGTGAAGCATAGTTCCAGGTCCTAAGAGGTCAGCACATACCCTCGTGTATTTTAGAACATCTGACTATCATTCTCAGATAGCCTGTATCGAGGATACTATCTTCTAGGGTACGAGTTAATATCCCCCATAAAGGTCCAATCGAGATAAGACTGCCCCGATGCGAAAACTTCCGTGATAGCAAGTGGCCCGGGTATGATTTTTACACAAATACATAATTTATGCACAGTTACACAGTCATATATATAAATATTCACATTTTCTAAATTAGGTTTGCCCACGACCCATAATTATAATTATCCGTTCTTAGGACAAATTACTCAATTATCTCGCATAACGGATTTGCCTCTTTTACTCCCATTTATAATTTATTTCATACATACTTCTCATATCTCGAAGTATTCTCTTGCTAAATACAATATCAGTAGGTATACCCTCTCTAACCTTCTGGTCTAAGGCTTTCACGAGTCCCTCAATTTATTAACGAACATGCGCACAATCTCTAATGTGTAATGAAATTCCCCGTTAACCCACAATTTCATCCCATATTAAATTTCATTCAACGGAGTCTATTTAAACCCTACTGGTCCTCCTCATAACCCATTATACTCTATAAATAATAATCAAGGGTTCTCACGTATTTAAATCGGATTAAACAAAAAGGGGACAAATATGCAGTTTTCCAGGAGGGGTCGATCGATCGAGGAAAGGGGGACGATCGATCGATGTTCTTGGGTTGATCGATCGATCAAGCAGTTCTTACCCAAAAACTGCAGTTTCAACCTACGGGTTTCATCTTCCAAATTACTCCAAAACGAATTATCTATTCCCAAACTCCCAAATAACATTTATAATAGTTACATATAGCCATATACATGTTTTCCTACATGCAACATGTCCAAATTCATCAAAGGCATTGAATTTATGGGATAATTTAACATCATTTTCAAGAACCCTAATTTTACATGAAACATTCATTCTTCTAATTATTTTCCAGATTTCTTGCCTCTAAATCCATACTAGTTCGTGGGTAATCCTCTATATATGATGGTATGTCCAGAAGACATTTAGTTTCTCTAACACACGCGATTTTAAGTCTCTAAATTATCAATTCCTTTCATAAAATATGTTCTTAACAATCCTAAACTAACATGGGTGAGACATTAACTAAAAACAAAGCAAGATAGATACTTGCTTGGAATTCAAGGTTCTCATTTGTGTATGAAAAAGGTATGGTTGCGTTCCTCGTCGTGTGATCTACGTTTTGGTGGTGGTGGCGGTGCAAATGGATGAGTTCTTGGCCTTGGATTACTTGGAAAGCTTCCTACCTTCTTCTTTAATGGTCGTTCTTAGGTTATGTGATTGTTAACCCTAAAAGCCTAACTCAAATGGCTGATATATCTTAGGGAAATTCGTGGGTTTAATTACCCAAAAATACAAAATGACTATTATACCCTCCTGGGATGTCAATTAGGACTAAAAATGCCCCGAGACCCAAACTAAACCCCCGGGTATACTTTTCTGACTATCTCGATCCTTCTGGATATGTTGGCGCACTCGAAATGACCATACAGGCGATTGATAATTTATTCACTTATAATAATAATAATAATAATTTAGTCCCGACACGACACAGGCGCATCCTGACTTAATTTCCATAATTGTCTTATTATTCCCTCATGACAATTTTAATAAATTCAATTCTACATATTACTCTACTCAATAAGTAATATTTAACAAATCAACAATTTTCTAATAATTACTAACTCTCGTCACGCTAGTATATATTTAAAACAAATTTCCAAATTAATATTAAATTAATCTATCTCAATTAAATTTAATAAATCCCTAAATTTAAAAGCCATAAAAATACGGTGTATTACATAATTCCCCCTACTAACAGAATTTCGTCCCGAAATTCGAAAAATAAGTCCTACCTGGTAAAACAATTATGGACACCTTATCAGTGCGCAAACTATTTACATAGTAAGACGCTCAATCACATAGCCCCCGCCTCACAGCAAGCTTGTTTAACACTCTCATTAAAGACACTTAACATTGTGCTCCTATCCGACAACATTCGCATAAGACACGCCTATACATTATTAATTCCCATTATTTCAATATCATTGGGAGGCCGCACCTCACTACCTGACAACTACTCGGATTTATCTAAACACAAAACTCCCTTTCTGAGAGAAATCATATGAACATCTGACCAATCTTGTTCGCCTAAAACAGTCGTGGAATGACACCATAGTCATCAGACTCTAACTCAACCAATCCAAAATTTTAATTATTCGCCCCTCTCTTAACATTCAGAGTGAGAAAAGTAAAGGTTTTTCCACACTAAAAAATCAATAAGCATCTTGTTCACAAAAAACAGGTACGAGTGCTCCCACGGAACCCTACCATTAGGTAATATCCTCCCCCAATTACCATACTATACTCCAGTTGCCAGATATAACCGTTGTGGATAAGAAATGATCACAATGAATCCAAAATTACTTTCACACTGCTCCACTAATGGTTAATCACCACTCGCTTACTCCCCGAATTATGGGTGATACAACCTGCTTAAAACGAAAGGATATCCCCGCTGCTTCCTAAAATCCCATATTGACTGGTACAAATCATCATGGGGGTATTACATGCACAAGTATCCTCATCGTTATGGTACAAACTAGGCGTGCTCACATGACTGGATAAAAAGGCAACACACATCCCATATGAAGATTCATTCCTGTAATCCTAAACCTCTTCCTCACTATCACTAAGAGTGGATGGCATGGCAACTTTCTTGCCCTTTCTCCTTAGCCTAGTGGGACACTCAAATTCTTTATGCCTCGTACCCTCACATTTAAAACATATCTATTCTTCCTTATTCTCTCTATCTTTCTCTTTATCAACGCTATCCTTGGCCTCATCTTTCTTTTTATTTTTCTCAAAAAATCTTTTATTGGAAGAATTTGATAAACTTTTTGAAATTTTTATAAAGCATGGCCATATCATCAAAATCAAACCCGCCCTCAGACTCAGACTCAAAAACTTTCACTTTCGTTTTCTTCTCTCTCTTGAACCTTTCCTCAATATTCCTATATTGGGATCTAAGTGCTATCCCTTTATCCTTAGGCTTGACAGTGTCAAGAAACATGTCAATTTCATAGGTCTGAAGGTCTTATACCAGTTCTTCTAACTTAAGATTAATCATATTTCCTAAGGAATTCAACACGGTGACTTTTAGGATAAAACGTTTAGGCAACGATCTCAAAATCTTTTTAACTACTCGTGCATCAAGAATGTTCTCACCAAGATTGAAACTAGTGTTGATAATATCAGACAAATGTGCATAAAAATCATCAAAACACTCAGATTCAAACATGGTAATTGTTTCAAATTGAGTAGTTAAAATTTAAAATTTAGACTCTTTTACTACAGTCGTGCCTTCATGGGTAAGTTGTAAAACATCCCAAGCTTATTTTGACGTAGTGAACGTCATGTCATGTCGAAACTCGCTAGGGATAACGGCTCCAGAAATGGCACTTAGCCCACGAGAATTAAAATGCTCCATTTAAACTTATCTTTAGTCAAAGGCTTAAGATTAGTGACATTATTAGCGGTGACAGTGGGAGGAGTCCACCCTCTTTCACAAATAACCCAAACTCGTTCATCAATAGCCTTTAAATGAGATTTCATACGGGCTTTACAATAGGCATAATTAGACCCGTCAAAAACTGGCAACCGATTATATAAGTTTTCATTCGAAAACATTTTTAGAATCATATTTTCAAAAAAAATCAATATCACAAAAATTTGTGGAAAAATGATCTCCCGGTAATTTGGTGAAATCCGCTCCGATACCAATTTGACAACGTGAGTAGTCAAAAGGTATTAGACGGAAAAAAAATGGGACACTCGATAATTTTGAGCAACCTGCTTGATCGAGGGTGAAAGGTGTGTCCGTGAAAGGACACAGTCGTTGTTTTCTGTTTACCGCCTCAATACAAAAACCTAAATTACGACTACACTTGCGATACAAGTATAGCGGTAAGTCGGGTATCGAAAGATCCACAGAGACGAGTTGCTAGAATTTATAGGATTTAATACTCCTAAATAAAAGTGTAAAAGATAAAGTACAAACTAAAAAGGAAAAGATACATGAAAGGGAAATATTAATCTAGGAAAGGGAAAATAAATCTAGATTAAGAAAGCGAGTAAAAACTATAGGTTGTGTCGAATATCCCTTACCCGAGTTAATTAGTATAAAATGGATACATGGGTCGACGAGTTATTACGAATGCGTCTCGTTTTGACAATTAATTGAACCAAGGGTTGTCACGCCCCTAAATCCGCATAAAAGCCTAATAAGATTTTGGCGTCAATAAATACCCCGGAAATTACGCACGAAAGGTCATAAGTATGGGACATACATGATATGCCCCATCAAATCTCCTAGGCGTAATAACTAGGACAATGCACCCGAAATAGACCCGTAAACACCATCACCAAAGCAAAGCAACGCATCAACTCGAGTGAGTTCCATTCAAACACAACCTAGACTAATTTAGCTAGAAAGCATGTTAAAAACGCGGTAAATAAACACGATAAAGTTACACTAGAAAGCAAGGAAATAAACCATGTAAATATAATTATAAAAGCTTGTAAACCTAATAAACAAAGCAAGAAATAAGTAAATACAACTATATAAATGGAGATGGAAGATGATAGCACAAATTACAAGCCCAAATGGGTGTCAATCCAAGAAGAAATAAAGAAATGAGCTCTCAAACCTCCAAAACCCTAAGCTAAACTACCTAAAATCGATTATATAACTTAATTACAACAAAATTGGTATTTATAGTAAGTTGAATTAAAATAGAAAAGATAAGAGAAAAGAAAAGAAAAGCCAAAAAATCGACAGAAAATAGGGGATCGATCGATCCCTTGTGATCGATCGATCGATGGCAAATATATCAGCCCACTGTCTCCCCACGATGGCCAAATTCTGAAGGATCGATCGATTGATCAAGCAGGGTTGCTACTCCTTTCCTCCAGTTTTGATGTGTTTGGTTTTCTTCTCCGCTAAAATCGTCGTAACTTCTTCATTCTGAATCGGAATCACGTACCGTTCACGGCCACGCGAAGCTTGCGAGGAGGGATACAACTTTCGTGAGATGTTGGGCCAGGTTCCCAAGCTATGAAAAGACTAAAATGCCCTTGAACGTGCGATCGCGTATGGAAATTAAGCAAAATGCATCCGAACTCCATACTTAGTACCTAAATAGCTATAAAAGCTCAATTAACCCCTGTAACACATGTTATCATAGAAATTCGAGGTTCTCTGGTTAACGAGCATAAATATAGGGAATAAGATACCAGAGGGGGATAAAATGTGTCGGTTCGGAGGATGAAATACGCAATATTTGCGTATTATCACTGCTCTGATACTAATTTGTGAAAGCTGAGATCGCTTAAAAAGCTCTGATACCAATTTGTGAAAGCACTAGATGATGTGTGATATCGATTTAAACCAATTCACAAATTTCAATTTTAAACTTGTTTAATTGGAGTCAATTTTTAAACCAATTTTAATTGAAACCTAAAACATGCATCTATGTAGATTTAATAAATCATGCAAATCCAATATACACGAATAAAGATTTGGGAAAAAAACCTTTCGGGTAAAACCTTTTATTTCACTATGACCAGTAATCGCAACTTACATATACACAATGAAATCAGCAATGAATCTCACACAATAGATCCACATAGGCACGCAGCCTAGATAAGTGTGGAGACAATTATTGTGCAACACAAATAAATATGAGAGAAGTAATGACCAAGAAAGAACAAAGAAAATAAAACGCCAATCACACAACAACGGATGTACGTGGTTCAGCAAAGATGTGCCTACGTCCACGGTGGTGCAGTCAGTATTATTTCTCAATGTTCTGGAGAATGAGTACAGAGAATACAACTTGTCCTTTGCCCCGGACCTAGGGTTTAATTTATATATGTACATGTTAGATAGTTGAGATGATGGGTTCCTCCATATTAGCCACCTTCCCTATAACTTCCCTTCATGGGATCGTGCTCCCCTATAACTTCCCTTCATGGGATCGTGGGGAGATTGGATCAATACAAAAGATGAGGGGCCTGGACTTTGGGCCGCTAGGGATGGGCTACTCGTCCAGACCTATAGCACTAAATTTTGGGTACCCACAATTGCCCCTAAATTTGTTGTGCCATGCATGTGGGCCCAACATATTTAAATAATTAGCCATAATAACCGTGTTGTAATTCTTCGGGAGCTGTAGAGTCGATTTCTGGCAGCAGCTGCTTCGCTTACTGTGAGATATGATTAGATTTTGAAGGTTTGTTGGAATGAGGCTCATTTTTTTTCGTCGTTTCAGCTTTTCCAGCACTCTTCTATCTTCTGAGAACTCTTGCGCTTCGTACCTTCTACTTTCGATCTCCGTTCTCGTTGCTTCTTCGTCATTTGACCTGATCTTCTGTCTTGTAAGTCTCTCGTGCCCTTTGCATTTTCTCTTTGGTTTGTAGCTTTTCTTGTATTTTCCAATGGCGAAGATTGGAAATAGGTCAATCTCGGAATTTAGAAAATTCTACAACATTCCTGAGTGGGTGGAGATAGAGTGTTGTGCCTCGCCTCCTAGGAACGTTAGGGATATAGAGGATGCCCACTGGATTCATGCTTTGTTGCTTTCTCAGGGGGGACTTACTTTTCCCCCTAATGATCTATTTTTGCATTTTTTTAGCTATTTTAGTATTGTACCTGCACAATGTTCGCCCAATGTATGGAAAATAGTGAACGATGTGCATAGGATAAATCAATTGTATGGCATAAGATTAGGGCTTGTCGAGGTCTGCTTTTGTTACTCCTTCTCTGGAACTAGTTCTGGTGTCCTGTACCTCAAAGCTAGGAGCCCTGATAAGGTATTGGTAGTAAATCTACCTGATTCCCATAAGGACTACTGGCAGGAAGGTTTTCTTGTTAGGAATTGGCAGTTCTCTCCCCA
This sequence comes from Sambucus nigra, assembly GCA_949130495.1. NCBI lineage: Eukaryota > Viridiplantae > Streptophyta > Magnoliopsida > Dipsacales > Adoxaceae > Sambucus > Sambucus nigra. The sequence goes on along the minus strand of OX422219.1, from coordinate 396,059,604 downwards.
ATCTAAAGGGACAAGGTGTGAAAGATTCACTGTTCCCTTTTATGGGGAAGAATATATAGGTAGATATTTATACTATTGCTTCTATCTCTGCTGACTAATGACTTTTCTAACTCCTTTCTGTGTTTTCTTTTACAGCGAGGTCAAGGAACGTGGAGCCTGCTCTTAGCGAGGTCCGAATTTTTGAGTTAGTTAAAGCTTGGAACATCAGAGAGCCTTTGGGTGACGGCGAGCATCCCAGATCTGCCGTTTTCTTGTTAGAGTATAAAAACGTAGGCTCCAGCTTCATAGCACGACCTGTGGACAGTGTTCCAGAGTTTGCTTCCCTCGAAGAGACTACTGCCGAGCAACTGGAGGCGGAGAAAGCCCAGGCAGCCACCCTTAAGGAGGACTCGTACAACTCTGGCTGGGCTGCTGCGTATGAGGACGCTGAAGTTCAGATAGGCTATATCAGCCGTATGAACTTTAAAAAAGGGTGGAATAAGGCTCTCGTGGCTGCTGGGGTGGACGTTGCATCCCCACTCTTTGACGAGCACGATCCAGGGCCGAAGCCAGTCATAGATGAGGACCCTGCCCCAACTGCTGAAGGCACTGATCCTGTCTCCCAGATGACTCCTGTTGACGCTCCTTTGGTTGAAAGGACAGAGGACACCCCTGCAGAGGGTAATGCCCCTGCTAATGCTGATAAGGACAAGAGACTATCCACCTCTGGGCCACCCGAGGTTGCTAATTGATAGGGCTGCTTTGTAATTTTTTCTCTTTCAATCTGATGTAACCTCGTTCCTTATCAATGAAAAGACTTCATTTTTGTTTATGCTGATCTCTTTATCTTCTCTTTCTCTTACTTGTAGTTGGTTGATGTTGATGACTATATTCCTGTTACCTCCCAACTGGGTAGGACTCTTGGTCCTAATGCAAGCCCTGAAATTCGCCAGGCCTTTGCTAGGCTTTGCAGGTTTGCTAAGTCAAGGAACTAAAAATATAAGGATCAGTCCGAGCTGGTGGTCAGGCTGAAGGACAGGCTCCGGGAGATGGAAGAAATCGGTGCCTCGGTACAAGAAGAAGTCATAGCACTGAGAGCAAGGTTACTGGAGGCCACCGAGATTAACCAGGTTGGGAAGTTCCTGTAGCAAGAGAATGAAGACTTGAGGAGGGAGGTCCTAAAGCTTAAGGAGCATTCGTCGAGCACCGTTTCGGCAGTCCTGCAAGGCTCTTCTTCGTCGCGAGCTGCTCGGCCTCCCCTCCCGCGTGCTGGCAGGAGTGCCAGGGGTAGGAACAGGGAAGCCGTCGAACAGCGTGATAGGGAGATTGGGGAGCTGCGCAATGATGTTCGGCGAGCTTATGTAATTGCTGCTGGGCTCCAGAGGGACGTTTCCCGATTGCGGCATCTATTCAAGAAGGGGCCTCGCCAAGTGTGGTCTGATGGCTACGATCAGGGCTGGTTGGATGCTCCCACGAGACTATCAGAGTTTGAAGAACTTTCTTTCATCAGAGGGTGGTTGAGTGCCCTGAGAGAGCTGCATGTCCCGAGGAACTCGGTGTTATGGTATCAACACGAGATGTCCTCCTCCACTCTGATGCCCAATCCATTCAGGAGGGATGATCGATGGATTCCCATTGATGCTATTCCCCGGCAACTATTGGAGTTGGACGCAAATGAGGTCGTAGAAGAGCTAGCCCCCGCTCCTGATGATGGAAGGAGAGCTAAAGTTGCTGATTATCTTGCTCGGAGGCTTCCACCTCCTTGAGATTTTGTTATTCTTTTTCTTTTTGATAATGTAAATGCTTTGGGCGAGCTTCGCCGACTAAACATATATTATCATTGTTTGTAAATATAAAGGATTAATGAAAAGTTCGCGTTTTGGGCAATTTTGCCTACTAAACGTGTTCATCCAATCTTTTAATATTTTTGCTGCTTCATACTCCTTTTTATTTTGTCATGCGAGTGTCCTCCCAGTCCAGTATAATGCAAGAATACCATTATGCCCTCACTTTACCTTTTAGGTTGTGTCGTCACACTCCCTTAGGCCAAAGTAGGGCAATTGGCGAGGACACACCTGGTATTGGATGTCTTCATCCGATCAGGATTTTGTTTAACTAAAGTAGGTTTGATGCCTAAGAATACTCTGTAGGGATTCATATATTGCCAGGGGCAATGCTAAGAGGTCTGTCGTTCTTCATGACGATGACCTGAGGAGGGGTGTTCCCCTGCTATGTCGACCATTATGCCCGTGATTTGGAAGGGATGTGTAATAAAATATAACTGTTACTAATTAGAGAGTGATCAACTGAGAGATTTTTATTAGTGAAATGGGAAATGAACTGTCCTTTCACATAACGAATACAATAAAAGATTTTAATAATAGAATTCCTAAAAATAGAATTTCTTGAGATTAGCTGCGTTCCAAGCTCGTGGTATCTCCCTGCCCTCCATCGTTTCCAAATGATAGGCACCTCGCAGGTCGTCTCTAATTATCTTATAAGGTCCTTCCCAGTTTGGGCCCAGCTTACCGTCTGATGGCTTCACTGTGTTGCCCAGGACCTTTCTTAGAACATAGTCCCCAACTTTGAATCTCCTCGGGTTGACCCTTTTGATGTAGTGCTTCGCGAGTTGTTGCTGATAGCTCGTTAGTTTCACTAGGGCAAGTTCCCTGCGCTCGTCGGCTAGGTCGAGTTCAGCGAGCAAAGCCTCATCGTTCTGGCCTTGTTCGACAAGGTCGGATCTCATTATTGGCAATCCCGCCTCTAGTGGGATGATTGCCTCCATACCATATGTTAGTGAGAATGGCGTTTCTCCTGTTGCTCGCCTAGGAGTTGTTCTGTATGCCCATAGGATATGCGGTAGCTCGGTTGCCCATGCACCTTTGGCTCACTCTAACCGCTTCTTCAATCCAGCGATCACGGTTTTGTTGGAAGCTTCAGCTTGTCCGTTGCTTTGAGGGTAAGCCACCGAGCTGAAGTGGTGCCTGATCCCGTGTTCGTTGCAGAAGTCCTGAAAAGGGCCACTCTCGAACTGTGTTCCGTTGTTAGTGATGATGGTTCTGGGGATTCCAAATCGAGTGATTATATTCCTCCATACGAACCTTATCATGTCAGCATCTCGGATGTTCGCCGGTGGTTCTGCCTCGATCCACTTGGTAAAGTAGTCAGTTGCAACCAACAGGTACTTGCAATTGCCGGCAGCGGTGGGCAGTGGTCCCACGATGTCCATTCCCCATTGGGCGAAAGGCCAGGGGCTGGTCAGGGATTTTAATTCGCTGGCGGGCTGGTGGACCATAGGAGCGTGAAGTTGTCATTTCAGGCATTTGCGGACATATACTGCGGAGTCCTTTTGCATATATGGCCACCAATAGCCTTCCTTCATTGCTCGGAAGGCTAGAGACCTTCCTCTGACTTGACTTCCACAGATTCCTTCGTGAAGCTCGTGAAGCACTGCCTTGACATCGCCTGGGTGGACGCATCTAAGGTAGGGACCGGAGAAAGATCTTTTATACAAATCGCCTCATGTGGATAAGTGAAAGCGAGCAGCTTTGACCCTTATCTGGTGGGCAGTTCTCTTGTCCTCTGGAAGCGTTCCGTCCTTTAAATAGGCCTTCAAGGGATCCATCTAGCTGGGGGCTGATTCCAACTGGAGTATTGATTCCGCGTTTGGTAGCTCGCAGTTGGGGTATATGCTTGGGCAACTGAGGAAATCGATAGGGATAACCCTTTTAAGGCTAGAATCAACTGCCAAACTCAGGGCTGCTAATGCATCAGCGTGGCTGTTTTGACCCCTGGGAAACTGCTGGATGTCGATCTCTTCAAAGCTCGTCATTAAGTTTTTCACCAAGGAGAGGTAGGCTGCCATTCTTTCATCCTTTGCGTTATAGTCTCCACTTATCTGGTTGGAAACTAGTTGCGAGTCGCCGAATACCTGCAAACGCTTTGCTCCCAGAGTTTGCGCTTTTTGGAAACCTGCTATTAGGGCTTCGTATTCTGCTTCGTTGTTGGAGGCTGCAAATCCCAGCCTGATTCCTTGTTCGAGGACTGTGTTTTCTAGAGTGATGAGAACAATTCCTACCCTGCCCCATTTGAATTGGAGGCTCCATCAACGAATAGTTTCCAGCTTTCCATTGTAGCTTAGTTGTTTTGCTCTGTTGGCTTAGGCTGGTCGGAGGGTTCTTCGTCTGTGAATTCAGCTATGAAATCAGTGAGGATTGGACCCTTGATAGCTATCCTTGGTTGAAATTGGATGTCAAACCGACCAAGCTTGACTGACCATTTAGACAGTTTGCCTGACAAATCCGCCTTCCTTAGGACAGCCTTGAGGGGGTGTGATGTAAGGACGATGATCGTATGAGCCTCTAAGTAATGCTTCATCTTTCTCGAGGCTATTACTAGGGCGAATGCGAGCTTTTCCAATGGTAGGTAGCGCTGCTCGACATCTAATAGGGTTTTGCTCGCGTAATAGACGGGATGTTGGATTCCTGTAACTTCGCACATTAGCGCTGAGCTGACAGTATGACTGGATACAGAGAGGTAGAGGTACAAAGAGTCCATTTGCTGTGGTATGACAAGCAGGGGTGGAGTGCTTAGGTAGGACTTGAGCTCGTCCAATGCTCGCGAGCAATCTGGGCTCCACTCTACTATTTTGCTGCCCTTTAAGAGTTGGAAGAAAGGCTTGCATCTCTCGTAGGATTTATAAATGAAACGATTTAGAGCAGCGAGCATTCCAGTGAGCTTCTGTACATCCCGGATTGTGCGAGGAGGTTGCACTCTGTTGATTGCATCAATCTGGTCCGGATTAGCCTCTATGCCTCGCTTGCTGACCAAATACCCAAGAAACTTCCCTGACTGGACACCGAAGGAACACTTGCTTGCATTAAGTTTCATTCGGTACTTCCTGAGGATTTCGAAGGTACTTGACAGGTCCGAGAGGTAATTCTCCTTCTCCTTGCTCTTGATGAGCATGTCGTCGATGTAGACCTCCATTGTGTCTCCCATTTGATTCTTGAACATTTTAGTAACTAGTCGCTGATAGGTTGCCCCTGCATTTTTGAGCCCAAAAGGCATGACCTTGTAACAATATAAACCAACCGTCGTGATAAACGTCGTTTTGTCCTGATCTGGGCATACAAGGGAATTTGGTGATACCCTGAGTATGCGTCCAGGAAACTCATTCGTTCGTGAGCTGCGGTGGCGTCTACTAGTTGGTCTATTTTTGAAAGAGGGAAGTTATCCTTGGGGCAGGCTTTTTTGAGGTCAGTGAAGTCTATGCAAACTCTCCACTTTCCGTTGCTTTTTAGGACTACCACTGGGTTGGATAACCATTTGGGAAATTGCACTCCCCGTATGGATCCTGCATCCAGCAGTTTTTTAACTTCTTTTTCTATTGCTCTGGCCTTCTCGGGAGCAGTTCGCCGTGCCTTCTGCGTTATCGGCTTAAATGTGGGGTCGACGTGAAACTGGTGGCAGACCATATTGGGATCGATTCCTGGCAGCTCATAAGGTTCCCAAGCGAAAACATCTATGTTTCTTCTGAGTAAGGTTGACAACTCTTTTTGCTCTTGGTCGGTGAGTGACGCTCCGATCAGGAAGACTCTGCTATTGTCGCCTTCCCTAGCCGCCACTTCTACCAGGTCCTCGACGACACGCTCGGAGGGGAGGAGCCTGGTCTCTTCTACTCCAGGCCTTCCGTATTTTAATTGCTATTTGGAAGGAATTGCACCTTCCTCCACTTTCTCACTGGGTTGATCAGCTTTTTTCTCTGACTTTGGTCGGATGGCCGCTATGAAGCACTTCCTTGCCACCGCCTGGTCGCCGTGTATCTCCATTACTCCTCGCTCGGTAACATATTTAAGCTTCTGATGGTAGGTCGAGGAGACTGCCTTCATCGCATGAAGCCATCCCCTGCCGAGGATGGCCTGATACGGTGAATCAATGTCGACCACCAAAAACTCGATCATCTTGGAAACATTTCCAGCGCGCACTGGCAGTACTATTTTGCCCAGGGGCATGGTCATTTTTCCAGCGAAGCCGACCAGAGGGACAGTAGCTCCCTTTAGGTCGGCGACGCTCAAATTTAATTTCCTGAACAGGTCGAGGTACAATACTTCGGATGATCTTCCTTGATCGATGAGCAGCCTGTCGATGTCAAAGTTGGCTATCCTGAGTGTAATGACCAAGGCATCATGATGTGGGGTCCTTACTCCCACTAGGCCTTCATCCGTGAAAACAATATGCTTGTTGTAGTTGATGTCCTCTGCTCGCCGACATTTTCCTGACTGTGATTTTGCTGGATCAAACTGAAAAGCTTGCATTACCGCTGTCAGTTTCTTTACCTCCATTCGAGCTGAGTTCCCTTGTATTTGCTTGATGTCAGATACTCCGTGGATTACTACGAATTCATGTCCGGCATCATCCTCCAGCACGTTGTCGGGTTTCGCCTCTTTGTGGGCAGCCACTTTCTCTACCTTCTTCTCCACAAAGTCATTCAAATGCCCAAACTGGGCCAACTCCTCGAGGTGGGACTTAAGAGCCTTGCAGTGCTCGGTCTTATGCCCTACCTCTTTGTGGAAAGCGCATCTTAATGCATTGTTTCTTTTCGAAGGGTCTCCTCCCATTTTTCGGGGCCATTTGACGAACGGCTCATCCTTGATCTTCGCGAGAATTTTGTAAATTGGCTCTTTGAAGACGGTGTTGACCGCCTGGAACGATTTTATTACGTCAGGGTTCCCTCCGTTTCGGGAGCCATTCTTGCCCCCACTCTTTCCTCCTTTCTTCTGGTTCTCAACTTTCTCACTTCCCTTGGTAGTGAGCTTGGCTCGACCGTTTTCTCCTATATTAAGGCGGGTGACATCTTCCACCTTTGCGTATTTCTCAATCCGGGACATCAGGTCGTCAATGGTCATAGCTTCCTTCTTCGTCAAGGACTGGTAAAGGAGGGAAGATCTAGGTAACCCAATTTTGAAGGAAGCCACTGCCACCTCTTCCGCGCAGTCCTCGATCTAGTTGAATAACTCCCAGTACCTTTTCGCATAGTCTCGGAGCGTTTCTTGAGGCGTTTTCTTCATGATTAATAGAGTATCCATCCTTTTGGGATGGGAGCTGCTGGTGATGAACCGGGCCGTAAAGAGCTCGGCCAGGGATTTGAAATTTCTGATGGATCGGTGAGGGAGTTTTTCGAACCATTTTTGGGCCACGTCATGGAGGCTCGAGAGGAAAATACGGCACATCAGTGCATCCCGGTGATTCCAGAGGGTCATGGCCTGCCGGTACTGCCTGACATGATCAATGGGATCAGTCTTCCCGTCGTAAATATTGAACCTTGGAATGGCAAATTTCTTGGGAGCCTCTTCCTCTTCAATTTCCCTCGTGAAGGGTGACTTCATCTGGGTCTTGAGGGCTTTCCTGGCGAGTTCTCTGGTCGACCTGATGCCGCGGTGAGCTGGATGTTGGTCCATTTCTCTGCGGACCAGGTTCCGTATGTTTTCGTCGTTGCGAGCAGGGCTCTGGTAACGGCGAGCTCTTCTTAGTTGTTCGCGGAGGTCGTCGTCTGAGTTGCCACCTTCGACCCCTTGATATTCCCGCCTAGGGCTCCTTCCTCGGCTGTGAGATTTGCTCGCCTGAGGGCTAGGAGTGCGATAGGGGTGTCTCCTGGTATCAGGACGTAGTTCCTTCTCCAGTCTTTCCAGTCTTCTTTTCAAGCGAGCATTCTCAACCTCGTATCTGCGAGAAGACTCCCTCTGCTCGTGGAGCCTTGCCTCGTATGCATCAATCAATCTGGATATCTGCGTGGACCTTGCTGGTCCTTGACTTTCTTCTGAGGCTGGCCTTTCCAAGTGAGCCCCATGATCTGAACGTCGGACTTCAGACCTAATCCTGCGAGGAGCAGGTGGCTCTTGAATATCTCCTGCTTGAGGAGCGTTGCTGCTGTGACCAGACATCTTAGATTCTTCTCTTGGCCTGGGCTCTTCTCAGGAAAAGATGAACGTTTCCCACAGACGGCGCCAATTATGGAGACAATTATTGTGCAACACAAATAAATATGAGAGAAGTAATGACCAAGAAAGAACAAAGAAAATAAAACGCCAATCACACAACAACGGATGTACGTGGTTCAGCAAAGATGTGCCTACATCCACGGTGGTGCAGTCAGTATTATTTCTCAATGTTCTGGAGAATGAGTACAGATAATACAACTTGTCCTTTGACCCGGACCTAGGGTTTAATTTATATATGTGCATGTTAGTTAGTTGAGATGATGGGTTCCTCCATATTAGCCACCTTCCCTATAACTTCCCTTCATGGGATCGTGCTCCCCTATAACTTCCATTCATGGGATCGTGGGGAGATTGGATCAATACAAAAGATGAGGGGCCTGGACTTTGGGCCGCTAGGGCTGGGCTACTCGTCCAGGCCTATAGCACTAAATTCCGGGTACCCACAATAAGCAATGGATTGACCGTAGTAAACCCACAAGAACTATAATTCTATCTTCAGCAAGAAATGCCCGCAAACACTCCCAATGACCTCAATCGTAGTCAGTCGTAGAGATATCTTCCCTATAAGAGAAACTCCAGTAAAGTTGTATCTAGGGTTACAAAATGATTCACTAAATCTATTAAGATGATTTGTGAATGAAAACACAGTTAAAACACTTCAAAAAGTGAGAAGACAAAATTCTGCAAATGTAGTTTTCGTTGAATGACAGTCTTAGGTCTTCTGAAGCAAAAAGGACTCAAAAATACACTATTTATAAAAATCTTGAGTCGGTGCAGTCGCTCAAGTGAGAACTGCATATCACTCAAACGACATGTGATGTTGCTTAAAGGGACTTCGCGCGACATATCAAATGAGGTAATAAAATTGAAACAGTAGCATGTCGTTTGATAAAATGCTTCAAGCGAGCTTTACACGAGGTATCACACGAGATACATTATCATTTGAATGACATTGACATTTCATTTGAACGATATCAACGAAAAATAAATTTTATTAAAATTCCATCTCAGGACTTAGAAAAATTTATTTTTACGAAAAAAGATGCCTCAGCTGTTTAAAAATATTTTAGAAAAATATCCCAACACTTTAAATGAAACATTAAGGTAATTAAACACAATCTTACCAAAAATCTATCTCGTAGAGGCTTATTTGTTGTAGAATGTTGATATTCGGATCCGTCTTGATGCATGATTGAACTTAAACTTTTCTTCGACGGTTGTAGAGGTAAATGACATACTCAAATGTAAACGGACTATGAAAAATATGTCCTTACAAATGTCTTTCACACTAAGAAGGATTGAGCCATCTTGAGAAAGGTGTGGGATATTTATTGGCCTCAACCACTTCTAAGAAGAGAGAGTTCTTACTAGAGAGAAAATAACCTCGAGAGTAAGAGAGTTATTGCAAACTAGAGTTTTATCCACCCACCATTGACATTTATTGCGAAGATTTTATTAGCTAACCAGAGAGATATCAGAGGTTATTGGTGTGTTAACTGACTGCCAAGGTGTATCTAGGGTGCTTACTTCTCTCTCCCTTTGAATGAGTTGTTTCTGGAGTTCTTTTGTTATTATTTGAGTTATATACGAGAGATATATGAGTACAATATGAGTGTTTATTATATAGAATACTTTGTGTTCATTTTTCATTGTTAAGAGTATTTGGATTATCGTTTATCACCATATCTATAGGGGTTACGCCTATGTCTGTATTAATATACTCACAGACTTCAAGGGGACCACCCTCTTATAATATAATTTCCTCTTTTACTTAATAATTCTTTACTCTTATAATTTCCAACTTATAATTACATGTATACGTCACTAAGATAATCACAATGTATAATAAAATGGGAATTACACGATCCAATATGTAGTGAGTATATACCAATCATATCCAAATCATACAAGGTTATACACACACCGACATCCAAAATACTAAGGCCTCACTATTTCCTCCCTGGATCACTCATGATACTACTAGCTATATCTGTATAGCATCCCAACCCTACAGCTTGAAAACAACATAAAATGGAAATCATTATGCCATCACACCAAACGTAGGACCCCATACCCAAGGATTGGGCTGTAAATTGGGTTGGGTGAGTCAGGCTTGGGGTTTCTCAGCTCAAACTACCTTACAAATGCATAAGCCCAAGCTCGACTCGAACTAATTTTTCCCACCTAAGCCTGAACTTGACTCATAAATATTACGGACCGCAGGCCTGATTTCGGGCAGGTCCGATTTCTATTTTTTGATAAAATAGTTTGAATTATGGTTTTTTTCTTGTATTTCCATTATGGAGAAAATGTACACATTAAAATCTAATTGATATTTCATCAAAATAAAATATATAATTATGAAATGTATTAAATTGAAACAAGAGAAGTAAAAGTGAAAACCTACAAAAGTCAATTAAGTTTCATACATATAGAATTAGTTAACATAAATATGTTATATTATATAAAATTATTTATTTATTTATATATTCAAAGTTCAGGCTTCGGGCCCAATTCGAGCTTGGCAAAGTTTGGCTCAATCTCGGCCCAAATTTCATTCAGACTTGAAATTTTGCTAGTTCTCGGCTCGGTTCAAACTCAAATAAAGCTTGGCCTAAAAATAGCAGGCCGAACGGGCGAGCTTCGGGATTCCTGACTCAATTTACAGGCCTACCCAAGGATATATGAGAAGATTTAACCCCATTGTCCCAAATTAGGAGATAAGTGCCTCTGCATGTAGGATCGATGTAATAAGATCGAGGTAGATCCTGTACGCTCACCACAATACCATGCGATGTCGCCTCGTATACGCCTTATAAAATCCTTACTAATAGATTACCCACGAGCATACACACACCATTGGTATGATTCACACAATCCAACAATTAATATCAAACCCTTCATAATGGGTTATAAAGATAATATATTTTATTACATGTCATCACGCACCTTTAATATTAACCGTTTATATAAAATTAGCTCAACCCCCAAGCTTCCCAAAAACAGGTATCGTTCTCAAAATTTACTGTCCGTAGACTTACCCTAGGATTAACATAATTTAAACCTAAGCAAAACATCCTTAAATAACCAACAATGGTCCAACGTATAGAGCCAAATCGATTCGACCGGCCCAGTGTTGGGTGATTCTTCTTGTTTTGATCCATAACGCCAATAACCAAAAATCCCAATACTTTACTGTCTCTATTCATTAATAATAGTCCATCATCCTTAAGTATATTCAATATATAATGTAGGAAATAAGTTTATATAAGTTTTTAGATGATTATAACCAAGTTAAAGTTTGAATTTTAAAAATTATTAAACTAACTTTAACTTTATTTTCTTCATGAGAATGGGTTCAATTAGCATACAATTTCTAATCAATATACACAATAAACATAGGGATTTTAAATATTACATGTATAATTTAAATCTAATGATTTCGATAATTGATTATCTTAACTTGTTCATTCAATAACCAATACCATGTGTTCATCAATAATATAACTAGGGCTCTTAATTTAATTGATTCTAATTATGAAATTGTGTTTGATTATTAACTAAAATGATATTATATGACTGTATTTACAGATTCCAACATATAATTACTATTATAACATAAATTTAATCATATTTTTGTATAATGTAAATTTTCTGTAGGATGATTTTATGAAATAATTCCCCAAATCCCTAAATCTCCAAATGTAGGGTTCCTTCATCTTCTTTCTTAGAAGCTAGGGGTCTTCCAAAGTATGTTATGTGTTTTATAGTATGTTAATTAGTCTATTATGTTAACCAAAATCATAATTAGGTTTACGCCCCCAAATTAGCCTCAACTTAAGGCTCAAAACAACCCCTAGATGGTCTAAAACTTGGTCCAACCCATATGTTATCGTCTAAAAATGGATTTGGGGGTAATGTGTAATTTAGTCAGGTATTTTATGATAACAAATAATAAAAAGATTAAATAAAAATATAATGGGGATGAGAGATGTAATTTACGTGGTTCGGTCCAAAAATGGTACCTGCGTCTATAGGTGCAGTGTTTTCTTAATTTGTGAACGTAAGAGTACAAAATTAAGGTTTCTATTGTGAGGGGGAAGGTTTAGTTATCCCTTTCCACACGGGTTTATGTGCCATTTATAGCTGGTTATATGGGATTATTATGGGATAGGTAGATTGCCTTTATAGGTCAGGTAGTTACACCGTTACATATATGATAACATATTGATGCGAGTAATTTAAAGCCCATGCATACTGGGTGGAAGTTGTCAACAACCACTTTTTAAAGATTCTTCACATGATCATTGGGAGTCATTCCTTTGTATGCACTGATACTTGTGTGTGGTTTGAGCGAGATATTATGCTAGACGAGGGTAGTTATCAAGTGAAGATGGTCGAGCAGATTAGAACTTGAGTCGACCTCAGACAAATGTCGAGGCTGACCCTATAAAAGGAATCATTGTGGGGGGGTATTATGCTACATTTTCTCTACGCAGACTTCTTTACAGAGGGTATAATAGAAAGTCCTCAAGACATCATGCACGAGCTTGAGATTTCGGTGACTGGTCTTGAAGTGATGAGATTCTTGAGCATTTGCTACTTTGGAGTGAGGGGATGAAGTGTTTATTTTTCTTGTCTATAGATTTTATTGGTCAGCTTGGGCTGAGAAGATTAGCTTTGGTGTTTACTGAAGCATTGAGGATATGTGTTAAGCAACTGAATCGTCCTAGTAATAATGACTGAGAGGCGCGTGTGCAGGTTTGTTGTACTTCCAATTTTGCAGACTTTGTGTCTTCCCATGACGTGATCTTTCTATTACCCTTCAGAAACTATAAATACCCACCGTATTATTTGCCCTAACTTATAAATTCAAATATTTTAAGCTGTGGAGAGAGAAAGAGAAGCGTTCCTCCACTCTTCCAAAGGGTATTTCGCTTGCAGTAATAGAGTTGCTTGTTCCTCTGCTTATGCGTTTAGGAAGATTTTCTAGTGATATTCCTTATTTTTAATCTTCATATTTTGTTTTGTCTATTAGGTACACCCCTTATGGTTCCTTTAGGGTTTTACTGTTATTCATAGTTTAGGATTTGCATTTCTGGATAGTGTGTTGGCTGTTGTGGAAGTTTCTGATGGGAGTTTGCTGATTTAGACGACCATTAAGTTAGTTGGCCTAGGATTAGGGTGACGTTAGAGATTTTCATGTTAATTTGTTGTGATAATGACTCATTGTTCAGCCCCCAATCCTTTTCTTATGCTTTATTGAGATTAAGTTGCCATATTTATGAGTTTCTCACTCCATGGTTAGCGTATCTACGAATTTGTGCATGAGCTTGAGTCTGAATGCCCAAGAATTACTACTAGAAGGCTCCCTCACCCTCTGCAGGTAATTAGACCATAGGAAGAACCAGGAAACCCTAAATATACCCCCAAAACTTCTTCAAGTAACGGCTCTAAATCTTACCCAAACAAGTCTTTTGTTAATTCCCCCATTTTAGACGATTCTGAAGTAAGTTGTTCTCTACCCCTCCCAAGGATATTAATATAGAAAGTAAGGAATATGTGTTTGCCATAAATTTAAAATCCCCTTCCAAGTATATTGTTGTGGATAAAGCTTAGTATGTTAAGCATGAAAGTATGGGTCCCTTCCTATCTACTTCCCCAGTGGACGAATCTTTGCCTAACGTGGCAGATGAGGAATAATTGGGTTCTTTTGAGTCTTCGGATGCCTATAATCCTGCTCAAACTAAAGCTCAGTGGTATCCCAATACTATAACCGAGGATGATCTTGATAATCAAAGAGATAAGTATAGCATCCCCATTGGCATTTAGACGTGGATTCCTTTACCTGAGGAGAGGGTATACGATGTAGATTATGCCGATGAGATTTCCTTCCCCTTTTGGGCTCTCCAGGTAGAACTCGGGCTGCCTCTTCATCCTGTAATTCGATCTATTTTGAGAGTTTATGGGGTGACTCCGACTCAATTCCTCCCTAATTCATATACAACCATCCTAGAGGCCATGATGTTTTGGAAGTCTAAACCAGGGTTTAATTTGATCAGAGATATTTTTAGATATGTACACAGACTAAAGGATAATGCCAATCCCCCTGGCTATTACTACTTCTCACCTAGAAAATCTCTGTATGGGATTGTCATGGTAGTTTAGACCGACAACTATAGCTAGAAGGTTCAATATGTATTTGCAAAGGGGAGTAGATTTTAGGCACCACGAGCGTGATAGATTGTGTAGGGTTCCTAGATAATGGAATCGGCCTAACCAGATAGGTGAAACTTTTTTCTCTTTTGTGATCTACTTATTTATTTTTTCTCATCCTTTTATATTAATTTCTCGTGTTGAACCTTTTTCAGTGAAGAAAGCCCACAGGTTACCTACTTCGTTGGTAGATCTGATCGAGGCTTATTGTGAGACGAAGCCCCCAACATTAAAAGAGATTTTTTCTGTTGAGAATTTTATTATTGCTAGTTATCATACTCTGTGAGGTGGCACTCCCCCTGTTAAAGTAGAGGTTTCTTTGGATGGGTACGTCTTATTTTATACGACCTTAGTAGATGCTAATCAGCCGACAGAAGGAGGAGCAGGCTTTAAGACAGGTACTAAAAATGCCTTTTATTTTTGGTTTATTATCATCATTCACATGCCTGTCTTCCTCAGATACTGTGGAAAACCCATGTGAATAAACTTACGGTATGGATCCTCATCATATCGACTGTAGAGCCATGGAGTTAATTCATAATAGGAAGACAAAAGTTGAGATAACTAAGCTAGAGACCGAGAAAACTGCTTGAAAGAAGAATGATGAAACTGCTGTCAGTGTGACTAAATCTAAGGGGAAAGCCTATGTGCTCTCCGAAGACCCCATTGTAGGGGAGAAGTTCCCTTTAGAGCCTCCAATTAGTCAGAACATCCCTAAAGGGCCCAGAATATAGGAGACAAGGTCCTTTAGCAGGTTAGTGAGGGAACATCATTCGACGTCCAGGTATGGTGAAGTTGAAGAGTCCAAATTTGACCATGCTCATAGGATTTCTTCTAAGGAGCTACGAGTTAACCCTGACTCTATCTTTCACCATGTCAATAATGCCACTGACCTACTTGGTTGTCACGGATATACTAAAGATTTTGAGTTTCTAATAGAGTATGATTCGAGCTCCCTGTGGCGACTAGTGCAACATAGGTTATTAGTGGTAATTTTTTTGCCCCTTTCATTATTTTGCATATACTATATTTTTTTCATCTGTTAATGTGTGCGTTCTTATTTGCAGGCTGTCATTACCTCCACAGTATTGTAGGAGAAGGTCGTGGTCAACCATATTGCGTGTGAGAAGATAAATAACGAGAATAAGAACATGATGGTTGAACTAGAATAGGTGTCTGGAGATTTAAAGAAGATGACTAAAGAGCTAAGGGAGCGGGATGGGCAGCAGATGACCAGGACAACAGAGTTGAGTTCTGTCGAGGAAGAGAACATCATGTTGAAGGACAAATCAACGATTGATGATGCCACCATAAAAAGTTTGAAGGAGGCTTTAGCTGCGGTGAAAAAATCTCTGAAGAAAGCCGAGTAAGACAATGTCACCATATCTATTGACTTAAAGAATGCCTAAGATGCTCTAGCTACCATCGAGTAGGACAGGATGCAAATATATAAATCTTTAGTAGGCCACAATAGGGATTGTGTTGGCTTCTTCATGGATGGGTATGAGGAGCTAAAAAACCTGAACATTGCCGAGGTGGTTAGTACATAGCAGGGACATGATGATAAGGCTACTGCCTTAACATGGGAATGGAATGATGGTGAGTCACGGTTAATGATCGAATGTCGACCTTAGATGCTCTTGGTCTTTCTAGCAATGACGATCCTACAGTTTGATTTGTTTGTAAAACTTTTTACTTTTTACTTTTAGTTATTATTTTTTGGGATGTAATCACCAAACTTGGATGTCGATTCTTTTATAATTAAGCATATTTGTTGTCATATACTGATAAGTTGTATATCCTTATATGATATGCTTCTTCTTTATAGTCTTATAGATGGTAAGTGTGAATTTTACCATGATAGCCATGATATTATAGATGGGCGTCCTTGTACTTATAAGTACAAAGTTGAATTCTGCTTTATTTTAATTGAGGTATTCCTTGGCAAGAATTTTCCATATAGTAAGTAGTTTAACTTATGTTCGCAGCCTGTTGTGTCATACAAAAGCTTTGTTCATAAAATTCTTATTCTCGATTTGTGTTAGGACAAAATCGTACATGAAGTTAGTTTATGTTCATGACCTATTTTGTTTAACGAGGTCATAGAGGTTTTGTTTGTGACTTGCTTGTTCAACGAAGTCATACGAATTTTCTGTTCGTGACTTGTTTGCTCAACGAAGTCGAACAAAAAAATATGTTCGTGACCAGCGGGTTCATATAGTTTTTTCGTCAAACCTTGTTTGCAACCTCATACAATGAGACTGTACAGGAGCTCGCATTTTGGGTTTAGATAAGTGTATGCATATATCTCATGTTCGAAAAAAATCAAATAAATAAACTAGGTGCAACAATGCTATGAAAATTGGGGAAACTGAACTTTTATTTATAGAAAATTTTCAAGTACACAATAAGCAGGGTGAATGGTCATCTAGTACCCTACGAATAATACTTTCTCAAGTACACGGAATTTCATGGATTCTTAAACTGCTCGCCATCAATTATTTTATTGCGATAAGTTCCTCGCCTTATCACATTTGTCACCCGATACGGTCCATGCTAATTAGGCACAAGCTTGTTATTTTTCTAGATCACCTTTTTAGGACATAGTCTCCCTCTTTCAAAACTTCTCAGACGTACACAACGATTATACAAGTATGCATATCTCTACTGATAAGTAGCCACTCGCAGCTTCACCAGTGACCTTCCAGTGGAGTATTCCTTACAGCATCCCTCATGGACTTTTTTCATCAGTTTGTTGACTTCGGTGGAGTGTACACATCTCAACAATGAGATGATGTATCATATTCTATATAATAATCCAACCTCTATCAAGTAATAAATGACCTTGTAGCGCAGCTTTCTTGCATTTCTTAAATCACAAGGGAGTTCGCATGTTTCAATATATGCTCGTATAGGATCCATCTGGGATGGACCTAGGCTTACTTCTATGATTACTAAGCTCTCCTCGTTGATGTTATGCTGGGATAGAATTTAGATTGGCATCGTTCTTCTAAGCTCGATTCATTTGGCTGATGTTAATCTTTCTAAGGTGTCTGCTCGAACATTTTCTAACTGGGGTACCCTTAAAAGCTTGACCTTCATAAATTTTCCCAACCACTTTGTACTCTGGATAAATACTTTATCATGGATTCCTCTCTCGTTTCATAGATTTTAAGCAGCTGATTGACCACTAGTTGAGAGTCACTGTGTGTCATGATGTGATCGACCCCAAGGGACAAGGACAGTTTGAATCCGGCTATTAAGGCCTCATATTTTGCCTCATTATTGGAAGATTCAAATTGGAAATGAAAGGCGTACTCCACTTCTATCTCGTCTAGTGTGGTGACAATGATACCTGCACCACTATCGAATACGTAAGATGATCCGTCGACGAACAGTTTCCAAATATCACTTTCTTAGAAAAAATTTGCTTCCATAAATTCCCCAAATATGAACAGTTTCCTTTAGAATTCCTCATCTTGGGTTTTCACTTCTTTAGACAGTGATCTCTCTCTCAAGGGAGTTTATTTGGTGTCATCTGTTAGGGAGCTCTTATCCGAAGAAGTCTGTTTATCTCCGATGGTTGAGCTATTTCCCAGAGGAGTCTACTCGGATGGTTTTTCACTATACGTGAACTTGTCTATGAAATTCGCTATAGCTTGCCCTTTAGTAGCCATTTTGGTATCATATTGGATATCATATTCAATGAGCTCTATTTCCCAGGCTATCAGTCGCCCATATTTTTCTGACTTATGCAAGACCTGTTGTAAGGGTATATCGGTATAGACTACGATGGTATGAGCCTAGAAGTATGGCTTCATTCTCCTAGAAGACTCCCTCGGTATTAAGGATAACTTCTCCATCCTCGGGTATTGAATTTCAGCTCCTCGGTATGCCTTACTGGCATAGTAAGCTGGTCTTTGAATACCTCCATCCTGCTGTACTAATGTCGAACTGACAGTCAATTCAGACATGGCCAGGTATAAATAAAGTTTTTCTCCTGGAATGGGTTTGGACAAGAGTGAAGATAACTCCAAGTAATGTTTTAATTCCAAATAGGCGGTATCACACTCCTTGTTCCACTCAAAAGATTTTCTGAACGCTTTAAAAGAAGGCAGGCATTTATTAGGGGCTCTAAAAATGAACCTGTTGAGGTCGGCGATACGCCCTGTTAGTCGGTACACATCCTTCTTTTTGTAAGGGATTACATATTTATCAATGCTTGTATCTTCTCGAGAATTGCTTCAATACCCTATTGGTTGATGATAAAACGCAAGAACATTCCTTCCCTCACTCTGAACACACACTTTATCGAATTAAGCTTCATCTGGTGCTTCTTTAGCTGGTCAAATTTCTGCCCAATATCCTTGATATGGTCAGCCAAGGTCTTGCTCTTCGTTAGTATGTCGTTCATATAAACTTTCATGTTCTTACCAATCTGATCTTCGAACACCTTATTCATCGGTCTTTGATATGTGTCCCCCATATTCTTGAGATCGAATGGCATGACATTATAATAATAAGTGCCCCTAATGGTGATGAAATACATTTTTTCCCTATCTGAGGGCTTCATTCTAGTCCATTGTACCCGGAGTACACATCCATGAAGCTAAGGAGCTCGTGACCATAAGTTGCATCGATCAGTTGATCAATTCTGGGTAGAGGATAATGATATTTAGTACATGCCTTATTTATATCAACGAAGTTAATGTATATCCTCCACTTGTTATTCTTTTTACGGATCATCACCACATTAGATAGCCATTCAGTATCAATGACATCCTCGATGAAGTTGGACTTCTAGAGCTTTAGCACCTCTTTGTGTACAAAAAGATTCATTTTGGCATCAAAAACCTTTTGTTTTTGCTTAACTAGCTTAGAGTTCTCCATTATACTAAGTTCATGGCATATGAAATTTAGGTTAATCCTGAGTATGTCTTTCGGGTTCCATGCGAATACATTCCTGCGTTGCCATAGGAAATTTTTCAACTCTTCCTTCATATGGGAATTTATAGACGACCCTATATAAATATTCTTATCAGGGTGATCGAAATTGAGGAGAATAGGTACAATTTCCTCAATGGCCTACCCTTTGACTAGCTTATATTCATCCTAAGGATCAATAACCTTTATCTGGTAGGTTGTCGTAAACTTCTTATGTTCTTCCTGGTCAACTAACATATAGTAACACTCCCATGATTTCACTTGATTGTCTTTAACAATGCCCATTCCATAATGGGTCGGGAACTTTAGACATTGGTGAATTATATGTGGAACGACCTCAACTTCATTAAACTAACTCTTCTTAATATCACGTTGTAAGGGAAGAGAATATTTTTATCTAGAATAAATAAGCACACCATTTTAATCTGGTAAGTGGGCCAGGTGCCTACTTTAACTTCCAGATCCATCGTACCTAATAGGTACACCTTTTCTCCAGAAAATACGATTAAGGGGAAATAATATGGTGTCAGCTTACTGGCTCGATGTTTTTGCCTTCTGAAATAGTTATAAAATATGACATTAACAGAGCTTCCTTCATGGATCATCATAGTGATGACTACTAGGCCGTTATGAGTGTAAAAGGACTTCGAATAAATTATCTTTAGAGAATCTAAAAATTAGTCAGTCTTTGTTTACCATTTGAGGATGTGTGTCCACCTTCGCCATTAAATTTACTTGCCAATATGAGCACAAGCCTTAGCTTCATTCAGGTAGGTCTTCCTTTTGTCCAGGTCCTCTCCTCCTCCAACATCTCGTCCATTAATGAAATTACATCCAAAGGATATCATGTCAACATCGTCACTGGTTCCTTACACTTTTTAGGGAGGTCTGGGTCATAATCTGATTACTTATTTTGTCCTCTTTTTCGAGCATCTGTCTTTTGATAGGGTGATTCAAATCACCTTATGGCTTATGTTCTTCTGTTTCAGCTCGATCGTCCTTGTCGTCGTACCTAGAAATCTTGCCTAATTTAATTAGGCCTTCGATTTTATTCTTCAAGGCAATGCAACTGTCTATATTTTGGTCATGGTTCTTGTGAAACTCTCAATACTTTCTCTTATCACGCCTATTAGTATGTGTCTTAAGCTTGTCGAGCCACCTGAGATCTTTGCCTCATCGAATATCTTCAAGGATGTGATTTATGCCTATTATCAGGGGAGTATACTCGTCATACTTCTTTGGCTTGTCAACTTTTTTATCTTTCTGGTATTTCTTGTCGTTACCCTTACTGTTCGATGATTTAGGATGATCGGACTCCTTTACAGTTATAGCTTATTTGGTATTCATGATCTTGTTGGCTTTGGCCAATAACTCTATCATCCTTCTAGGCGATTCTTTAGCCATTGCCCAAAATAGCTTTTCTGGTTGTAGACCACTGAATAACGCAGTTATGGCAGTCTGCTCATTATAATTGCCTACCTTGAGATTTTCGGTGTTAAAGTGGGTATCGATACCAAAAATTATCCATCTACATGGACCAATTAGAAATTGACACTAATCTCCTTATGTGGCAACAATCCTAGTCAACAGCAACTTAATTAGCCCCAAAGATAGTTGCTCGACAGGCAGGCCGACCAAGATGAAGAATAAAGATCATCAAAGTTGATATATAGTCACCAATTGGGGAAACTACCAAGGGTCCTCCCACACGTGGTCTAGACTATCAACCAATACAATTATTATGTACGGGTTTACATGCTTGAATATATAAAGACATTCCAACCCTTGATCTCTGGGTCACTGTAAATATAATGTATTCCTTTCAAAAAAGGCAATATGGAATGGATTCTAGGTTATTATTCTTGTAGCAAGAGTACCTAAATTTCTATAATCATTGAAATCAATATAATAACAGTGGACGTAGGCTTTTCTTCACAGTTGAACCACATTAAAAATTCTATCTCTTGTGTGATTATTTCATTGCACATTATATTTTTTTTGTGATTAGAAAATTCGATCTAGTCTATTTCTTGACATCAACAGATTGGAGTCGTCCGTAGGAATGTGTGTTTATTACCGTTCTCTATCTTATACGTCTTTGTCCAAGGGAAAATAAATGACCCTGAGAGTAGTACCAGAAATTAAGGCAACACTACCTCCCCATCCGCTCCGTTTATAGCAACCGACTTGAATGGAATTCCTGCCAGTATTGCTAGGGGTTAAGATGTCATGTAGAAAAACCATGAGGCAATTAGCTCAATTATTACAAGCCAGGTCTTCAGCTTTTTCCAGGCAGAATACGGTTCCTTCCCTGAGGAGAGAAATGCCACCTCCTCCTCCTAGGCATAGCCGATATAGCTATTTTGGGTCTTCACGTGATAGGTCTTACCGTTCGGGAGTAAGTTCATCACTCAGATCCACAGAATTTTATGATGGCCATTCTCTTTCTCCTGAAAGACCAATCATTTTGGAAAGATTAAGTTGAGCTTCCCATTCAATCGCTTGGGACCCCGAGCAAACATGAATCATCCCAAAGAGTTATCCAAAACTAATAAACATCCAGCCAAACATCGTGAAGTCTCAATAAGATCTAGATCAAGCTTCCGACGAATTATTCATGCCGAGCAGACTTCTTTGGAAGAGAGCTCAGCACAAACACATGGTTGGGATGGATGAGCTGCTTCAAACATATCTAATATAGGCACTCCTTCATAAAAAGGATCAATTTAGTGATTACATTATCGGTTGGGAGAACTGGCCAAGGTAAATAATCTATTGCAGCGAAATTTTCTCAAGGGGTTTCCTTTTATCTAGGAAATTATTGATTTTCGAACTCCATCCAAGTTTAAAACCCCAATGATTACCCCCAATTATGATGGTAAAACTGAAGTTGTTTTACACATTGAGAAGTATCAGGCTACAACTGACATATATTTTATTCCTGATGAAATGATATGTAGATCTTTTTCAAGAACCATTAGTGGTTCAGTCCCAATATGGTACCACAACTTGCCTCGAGGATAATTTTCCAACTTTAATTAGCTTACCGAGCTGTTCATCAGCAAGCCAGTTAAGAGAGTATCCCATCTCCTAAGTGTCAGGCAGTAGGGAAAATCACCAGAGAATACATCACACGTTTTAACAACGAGAAACTAGAAGTGGTTAATTACGAAGAGAAAATAATTACCACTTCTTTAATGAGTGGATTGCTTCCAGAAAAGCTATATTGTGATTCGGTAAAAGATCCTCCGAAAACCATGACTGAGCTCATGGATAAGGCAGGAAAAATCATGAATGTCTGCAAAGCAAAGTCCCGCCACTAAGCCTGAGAAGAATGAGCAGAAACAGAAGAAATATGGTAAGCTTAAAAAGTATGGAGCATATACTCCGTTAACAGTCAGTATTCACTATATCGTGGAGGAAATCAAGTACAATAAAGATTTGAGATGGCTCGAAAAATAGAGGGCACCACCTAACAGGAGGGACAAATGTAAATATTGTGAGTCTCATAAGGATTATGGCCACATGGCCGATAATTGTATTGATTTGAAGAACAAAGTTGAGTCCCTCATTAGCCGATGAAATCTGAACAAATTTGTGGATCGATGAGAAAGAAAAGAAACAGGAAGAAGTTCAAATTCTCCTTGTAAACCTAGAGATAATAGCAAGCGAAACCATGAAGATGGTTATGAAGATATGCCCAACCTGGCGAAGAAGTCGAAGCAACCAAAACTTGAGGTAGCTATGATAAGTTTCAGTTCTTTTGATTGTCATGTCATTACAGGTGGAGATATAGGAGGAGGATATCAAACTGCAGAAAGGAAAGTCTACCTAAATGAAGCACAAGCATGCTCCAATATACAACGAATCAATCTGAATAATGACGAGCAACCCAGTAAAGTCAACAAAGACAAACTGGTTATTGGCTTTTCCAAAAATGATTTCCCTGGGGTACCTTACCCTCATGATGACCCATTGGTTGTTAAGTTTAGAATTCAATAAGACATCAACCCTATGGTTCTGATTAATAAAGGAAGTTCAGCCGATATCATTTCTACCCCTACTTTCAGAGTTTAGGACTGAAACTTAGTCAACTGGAACCACACCACAGGCCCTTGATAGTTTTTTTAAGAAAAAGTATATCCCCTTGGGATAATCAAGCTATAAGTGTTGTTCGGCACTTGGCTAGCATGCCGCACTAAAAAGATACGCTTCTTTGTTATGGATAAAAATGTTCAATCTGCTTACAATATTATCTTTGACAGGACAAGAGTAAAGAAATTTGAAGTTGTACCATCCACAGTCCATCAATATTTGAAGTTCCTTACTCACTTTGGGGTTGGTGTCGTGAAAGTTGATAAAAAGGTGGCTAGAGAATGCTATTACTCCTCAGTTGATCAAGAAGATTTGGTTAATTTAAATAAGACCACCACTTACCAAGTAGACACTATGGAGCCCAATAGTGAATCAAAAGTTAATACTCTAGATCCCCGAGATGAAATGGAGCTAGTCAAAGAGAAGATTATAAAAGCCACCGTAAGCATAATCTTGGATGATGGAAAATTATAGAGAACCACCTAGATTGGCTCCACATTGGATCCACTCCTCAAAGAAGAATTGATTGCGTTCTTAAGAGAACGAAGGAATGTGTTCGCTTGGAGTCATGAGGATATGACTGGGATTGATCCCAATTTCCCTTGTCATGAGCTCAATATTAACAAGGATACCAAGCCGATCAAATAGAGGCGCATGGTGTTTGTGACACCCCGCCTAATCAAATACCGGGTGATCAGTCATTTATTAAATTAAATCGAAGTGACCGGTTGGTTCATTCTTAGCATCACTGTCGAAAAATAATTTTATTTTATTTATCACCTCATAAATAATTAAGCTAAGTGTCAACACATTTAATTTTAATTACACCCAAATAATTCGTTAATAAATTTCCATTCTTAATAACATAAGCTATATGCATTCCACATGAACATAATAAATACTGGACATAAATCAAATATTGAAATAAATAAGACTGGATAAAACATTCCAGTTCAAAGTCTCAAACCAATAGATCATAATAATACTCAATTCAACTGAAAAGATCTATAAAAGTAAACTCAGTACAACCTCTAAGATAAAACGACTGAGAATGGGCAACACATGCCCTAAATGAAATGTCTGAATAGGAGTGAAGGAAATGATAGATGCGTCTAAAATGCAAGGACCTGCAACTCCCACAACCGTTGCAGCTCGCTAAACGATCCACGCGTCTAAGCTTGGTAACCCTGGGGCTGAGCACCTGATATATAATATACATATAGCAAAAGAGAGGAGAATAGCAAGAAACGGGTCAGAGCCCGAGTTGTAAAAATATTTGTTTTAGCAAGTATTTAAAACTGCAATGAAGTAAGTACTATTTTCATGTTAGTTTCGAATTCTCACATGAGATTCTCACCTCTCATCTATTGTGCACGCCTAAGGTACATCTACCCCTATTAGTTATGCTACCCAGCCTAACTAGTTCAAAGTCACCATACCATCATCTACGTCACTAGTAGTATATCCGTATTACCCATACAATACGTTATTGAAATAGTTTATTCCACATAACTAAATATCATTATTCACCGTCCGATTGGTTAATCTTTTACCCACTAAGATTATTTTATTTCTCATCATTACTATATCTACTAATTTCACATAGTAGAATTTTCCCAAGTTTATTCATATATATAGTCAAATCATCCCTATATATGTATACTACACCTGCACCTCTTGGTTAATACCACTTGGCGCAAAGCAATTATTATTATTACCATATCTACTAGTTATACAGAGTATGCATAATCACAAGCAAATAAATATATATATACATATAGTCACATCATCCTTATATATATATATATATATATATACTAATCTTGTACCCCTTAATTAAGACCACTTGGCGCAATGCATACTCTGTTATCATGTCCCGATACATCGCTCACTGCATAAAGGACAATTGGCTCGGCGTCTCTCACGAACCATAAATCTCATAACACAAATATTGGAGGCGAGTATACTCACCAGCCAAATGGGTCACGCACATACCTACGCTCCCATTCAACCGTCGAAACTATCCTACGTCTCAGATAGCACGTATTCAAGTTCATATGCTCTGGGTACAAGTCAAGTATTCCCCCATTAGGTCACCCAGGATAAGACTGCCCATTGCGCGAAACCTCATCCCTATAGCAAGAAGTGTAGGTATGTTATACACGCATTAATAATATTCATATAATAGGCATATACACATCCTATTTAGAATCAATATGTATTCACCCAACCACAACATATACTTTCCATACGTATTATTCTATCATTACTATTTATAATATAAATATTTCGATTAGTCTCTCTCAAAATTTCCAAGGTGAACTTACCGTTCCAATATTTAAAGCATTGTTTCCCAAATACCTCCCAATAATTCTGCACAGGTCAAAATTCATCAAATAACAATCTTCCTCACTCAAATTAACTGTGTAATTCAAATTGGGTAAAAAATAGAAATTTTTAGATTTTTGAACTTGTCGTTCGAACAGAAGCTATCTCGTTCGAACGAGATAGCATGTCGTTAGAACGACTTCTCACAAGATCCCATCTCATTCGAACGAAGCTCAATCTCGTCCAAACGAGATTGAACAGTTCTCTTCCTTACCAGACCTGTAACGTTCTTCAACCTTAACAGTTTCATTTTCCACCATTTTTAAGCCTAAAACCTCTAAAATACTCAGCCCAAACACCAATCATTCAATTCTAATCAACTACCTAACATCTATATATGATTTCCAACAATATAACATCATTAAATCATCATTAATCATCAATTAAATTTGAAATCCCCAAGTTAATTATCAAGAACCCTAGTTCTCAAATTATGTGCATAAATTAAAACTCAGATTCTTTTCTCAATTTCAACATATAATTCCAGGATTTCTATTCTACATGCAAAGGGATTCAATTCTTCATCAAAATAACTCTCGATCCATGATTTAAATTCTTTAAATTCACCCAAATCAATTCTACATCATGTATTTGATTGATGTGCTAACATGAGCACAATTATTGCTAATAGAAAGCAAGTAATAAACACTTGCCTCGATTATGATGTTCTGATCCGTTGATAAAATTGGCATAGACTCGTTCCTCGTCTTCCGATCTACGCTTTAGTGGGATTTGTGATGTGAGTCCTTGAGTTTTGCACCAAGAACACCTATTGACTCCTTCTTCCTTCCTCTGTGTCTCTCTCTTTTCTCTCTCGTAGGTTTGGAACTGACCAACCCTGTCTCCCCCACGTTTACCTTATTTATTTTCTTTAATTTTCATCCATAATGTTTCCCCAAAAATTCAAAGGGCAAAAATACCCCTACGGGGTGCCGTTTAGGCCTAAAATTATTCTGGAGTCTAAATAGAATACCCGAGTAGAGTTTTCTAACTATCTTGACCCTTCCGGGCTCAATGGTGCACTCGAAATAATCATACAAGTTACTTAAAAATAAATTATCTTTTTATTCCATTATATTAGTCCCGACACGACTCACATGAGCGTCCTAACTTAAAATACCAAAATATCATATTTCACCCTTCGACAATTTATAAAATTTCATAATTCCATATTATGTATTCACACAGTAATATTCAATAATTCTCATCAATAAGTATTAACTCTTGGCACGCTAATTAATATATATTTTTAATCTGGATTAATTAACAATGAATTTCTCACATTTTTAATTAATTAATCCAACAATAATAATTAATCCCATAATTATTTAAATCATCAAAAATATGGGTGTTACAGTGTTCAGTTCGGAGAAAAACCAAGCCATACAAGAAGAGATGGATAAACTACAAAAGGCCCAATTCATTAAGGATGTCAAATATCCAACATGGTTGGTCAATGTCGTGATGGTCAAAAAGAAAAATGATAAGTGTCAAATGTGTATAGATTTTACTGATCTTAATAAAGCTTTCCCAAAGGACCACTTTCTTCTGCCCATAATTGATCAGTTAGTAGATGCCATAGCTAGACATGAGTTGTTGAGTTTCATGGATGCTTATTCCGTCTATAACCAAATCAAAATGAAACCAGAGGACAGAGAAAACACCTATTTCATTACCAACTGAGGTCCTTATTGTTACGATGTAATGCCCTTTGGTCTTAAAAACGCTGGAGCAAAGATAATATGTTGACTAAAATCAAGAAAGCTTCAGGTCATATCAAGGACCTCAGTCAGACTTTCGACCAGCTAGAAAAGCATTAAATGAAGTTAAATTCGGCCAAGTGTGTGTTCAGTGTGCAAGAGGGAATGTTCATCGAATTTATAGTAAACTAAAGAGGAATTAAAGATAATCCTGCCAAAATCAAAGCTCTGATAGAGATGTAGTCGCCGACTTGTAAAAAAGATGTTCAAAAACTTATAGGCAGAGTAGTTGTTTTAAATCGGTTTGTTTCTCAAGCAACTGATAGGTGTTTACCATTATTTAAGGTACTTAGAAAGACCTTTAAGTGGAATGCAGAGTGTGAAGAAGGATTTCAAGAGTTGAAAAGTAGCTGGGATCTCCGCCATTATTGTCCCAACCAGTCTTGAGAGAGAAATTGTACTTGTATTTAGCAATTTCTGAGTCCGTAGTTAGCTCAGCATTAGTTTGGCTAGATAACGGGATTTAAAAACCAGTCTACTATACCAGCAAGGCATCCAGGGGTGTAGAAATTAGGTATCCACGCTTGGAAAAACTGGTTTTATCACTCATTGAAGCATCCAGGCGAATGAAGCCTTATTTTCAAGCACACATCATAGTAGTGTACACTGATCTACTTCTTCGGCAAGCACTTCACAAACCTGAAAAGTCGGGCAGGTTGATGTATTGGGTTGTAAAGCTGGGAGAATATACCATCATTTACGAGCCAAGGTCATCGTTGAAAGGACAATATTTGGCAAATTTCATTACAGAGTTCACCTATTTAGAGGTTACCGACCAACAAAGATTGCTTGCCGAGCAGACTTCTTAGGGATAAAGCTCAGCTCAAAAGCAAGCCAAAGTCATAGCCGACCTACCTGAATCATCCAGCACTCAAGAGATGTCTCAAAAGTATGCAGAGTAAAGCAACAAAAAATTCCACTACGGAGGTCTATCTGCAGAAAGCTTTAGTAGTGATATGTCATTATGGATCTTTATGTGCAACTGGTAGTGGAGCAGGTATCATACTTAGTACTCCTGATATTATTGATATTGAATATGCCCTTAGGTTTCAATTCAAGGCATCAAATAATGAAGCCGAGTATAAGGATTTGATAGTCGGACTAGAATTAGCTTAGTCATTAGGCACCAAGCAAGTGGTGGCGCACTGTGATTCATAATTGGTTGTCAACTAAGTGATTCATTTATATGGGGTCAAGGGAGAATTGGTGACTAAATACTTGACCAAGGCAATGGAAGTCAATTCTAAATGTCCATGCGTATAAATGAATAGGATACCAAGGATAGCTAATGCCCGAGCTGACGCATTTGCTTGGCTAGCTTCAGCAACAAGAATAAAACTGAGGAGAAATATTCTAATTGAGATCTTGGCAAGCAGGATCATAGATGAGGATCCAATGATCGATTTTATTACTATAAATTTGGTACCTTCTTGGATGGATCTGATCAGAGCTTACATCTAAGAACGAATCCTACCAACTGATCCAAAAGAAGCAGAAGCTCCGGTATAAAGCAGTCAAATATGTGTTGGATAAATAAGTCTTATATAAAAGGGGATTTACTGTTTCCTTACTACGTTGTGTCCATCCGTTGGAAGTTGATGATTTGATCAAGGAGGTGCATGAAGTTTCTTGTGGAGCTCATTCAGTTGCTCGGTCATTACTCTAAAAAATCAACATATCAGGATACTATTGGCCAACTGTGAGGGAAAATTGTACGACCTTCATGAGAAAATATGATAAGTGCCAGAAGTATGTTGTAATTCATAAAGGACCCAGCTAATTTAGCACCAATCACTTCTCCTTGGCCATCTACTATTTGGGTAAATGACTTGGTCGGCCCACTACCGACCACCAAAGGCCGGTTCAAATATCTTGTAGTTGTTGTTGACCATTTTACAAAATGGGTGGAAGCGGAGCCATTGATAGAGATGCCTTATGAGAAGGTATACCAACTCATCTGAAATAACATCATATGTAGGTATGGAATGCCTTATGCCCTCATTACAGACCATGGAACTCAGTTCGATAATGATGAATTCTAAGCATACTGTGTTCAATCCAAGATCCAAAAACTCCACTCCATACCAAGCCATCCAGAAAGCAATGGTCAAACAGAAGTGACAAATAAAACATTGCTTAATGGACTAAAGAAGAGACTTGACGATGCTAGGGGAAACTCTATTGATGAAGTGCACTATGTTCTTTGGGCTTATAGAAAAACGTCGAGGATAGTAACTGCATAAACACCTTATATGCTTACGTTTGGGATACAAGTCATGGTACCAGTCGAGATAGGCCTACCAACTCACAGAGTGTTGAACTCTGATTCTCCCAAGAGTTACTTGATGAGAAGATTGGACTTGGACATAATGGAAGAAGTTTGAGAAGATGCCACCTTAAAAATATTACATACCAACAAAGAACTCGTCGCCTTTATAATATAAAGGTCAAGTTGACCAACCTAAAAGAAGAAGACTACGTGCTCAAGAAAGTCATCCAGAAGGTCAACAAACTTAAAGCCAATTGGCATGGCCCATATCGTATTTCAACGGTAATTCGACCAGGGACTTTTCGACTAGAAACACTTGATGGGGAGGAATTCAAGAAACCTTGAAATGTCGAGCACCTTCATAAATATTATCAGTAAATAAAGGCATTGGCATATTATATTTCTTTTTTACTTTATGTTCAACACAACTATCTTTTGAGTTCAATAAAAATTTTGATTTTAGTTCCCTCAATTTTTTTAATTTTTTTCGGAGTTTGACGATATACATCCCCCAAAAATAATAACCAAATAATGTCTCTTGGTCTTCATATCTTGCCAATCAACAACACATACTTAATCAGGTTGAACTTATCAAATTTGAGATGCACTAACGGCTTAATGCATAGTCATGTCTCGCCCGACTAAATTATTACTTCATGCACGACTTCATATTAACAAGTAACGAATAAGAAGTCTTACTCGACCAAGTTAAATACTGGAATATATGCATATATTCTTAACACACTTGGCTGCCACTAGTAATTTACTTCATATATGACTTCGTCTTTGACAGGTCAAGAATAAGAAGTCTGTAAAACTTCGTATACAACTCAGACAGTTAAAAATAAGTTTTACCCGACTAAGTTAAATGCAGGAAGACATGTATATATTCCTAAACACTATAATACACACATATAGTCCTCGTACCCTTGGTCTCCACTGTTAACTGATACTAAACCTGGATCAACAAAACTATTTGTAGTTTCATCTAAGTGCATTCGTCGAATCTATGGCTCTACGATCACAATTTAATAATTTATCATCAAACGATAACTTAATTGACTAATTGATTAACTAATCATAAGTTAATAACACAAAGGCATGTATTCTATTCAAATACTAACGAAATTACATTCAAGATCAAATAAGTACAAAACACAAAAGAATTATTCAGCAGGACATTTTTCTTCTGCTTTGGTTATATCAGAAGATGTTTGTGGCGCCCTTTCTTGTTGCACTCTCACCATCCCAGTAGGAGGGTCATCCAGGGTATAAGGGGAATTGATGAAGTTAAAATCCCTCAGCATTTGCCTGTTACTACTGCTCGGCCTATTGATCAAATCAGGAGGACGAATAATTTCATGCACATCATGAAGACCGTAATATCCCAAGTATTTAGTGATTAAACATTGGGGAATAGCATCGGGAGGAATCCATGATATGTCTAACTTAAATGGGGGCTTATCAAAATCTAACAAACCAGGTTCATTCCAGTACCATAGCTCACTATTTTGGTCATATTTCGACAAGGTCAGCAAGTTAGTTCATCCCCATCTGTATCCTTCACGATGACTCTGGGTAAGATAATCATCAACATGGATAAGGGCCTCATTATAGCCTTCCATACAGACCTCCCTGGGTTCTTGTGAAAATGAAAGGTTAACCGTTCAACCTAATGTTTAAGTTTATTCAGGACATCACTCTTTACTTTCAACTGGACGAATTGATCGGCGATGGCTTTATCCTTAGCTTCTAGCTTGATGGACAAGTCAACAATGACCTGACTCTTTGTTTTCAACGGAGCATCTTGGTCGACTAGCATTTTGATATTTCTTGCCTCATCTACAGTTGGTCGGATATCCCTTTGTTACCTACAAGTTTGCCTAGGTTTGGCTTTCTACAGTGCTTCAAGTTCTTCTACTAATCTGGTATTCTCAATTTCCAAAAAAGAAGCACCCTCCTCAGCACCACTGGCAAATAAGTTTCTTCAGGCTGTCTAACTCATTTTTTAGCTAATTATTTTCCTCTTCAAGTAGTTTGGCTTCTTCCCGAGCTTCATCCACTTCTCAGTTCAATAAGAATTATTTCCTTATGTACATGAAGGCATACTCTTCAAGATTCTTCTCAAAGCCCCATCCTTCACTCAATGCTTTATACTTAGCTTCATAGTCTGTATGGAATGAAGCCAAAGAAAACTCGTGGTCTTCTTATAAATCTTCAACCATCTCCTAATATGTAGCATTATTTGCCACTGCCTTATCCAGTAAGTAATGGATATGAATGTAT
Organism: Sambucus nigra; assembly: GCA_949130495.1. NCBI lineage: Eukaryota > Viridiplantae > Streptophyta > Magnoliopsida > Dipsacales > Adoxaceae > Sambucus > Sambucus nigra. The sequence continues at coordinate 396,027,667 of OX422219.1, read as the reverse complement.
GATTCCCTAACTTGGTCGGACACATCAAAACCAAGCAATCCGACTAAGTCTTTTTCAGATAAAGGAATATGTCCAGTCTCTAAAAGATTTCTACTCCACCTGAGCATGTCAGATTCAGTAAAAAATTATGACCTTTTTCCTAGCATCAAACTGAAAATTGCAAATGTAAGAACACAAGTTTGATTACTGAGCAAACATAATACAAGGTGTGTGACTTCATGAAGATAACTTAACCAAGAAAGAAGACATAAGTATGGTAAATGCAACATATTTATCCAAAAGGAAATTTTTTCATTAATAAACCAAATGGTGTTACATAATAACGATCATATTACAAGGCAGAAGAACAAAAGGAAAAATAAATGAGTTAAACCTTCTCCTTATCCTTAATATTAATCCTAAAGGAATCTCGGTAGAAGGGATGGCATCATCAATTGGATTTAAGACAGACTCAACAGGATGAATGGAATATTCTTCAGATCCTTCCTCATCATCAAAGTCTTCCTTTTAATTTTGGAGGATTATCTCGATTATGCCTCTGAAATAGCTCAAAGTCTTCAGCGGTGCCGACCTCCTTTAGGGCCTTTGACCAGCCATCCTTGAATGACTTCTTCCTGACGTACTCAATTTGTGTCAAAGTAGCCAGAAATGCTTTTTCCTAACCTTTATTAAAGGAATATTTCTTAATATTCATATTTTTTGCCTTCTATGCAACAAAATCAATAATTATACTAACTGTCTTCTCTTCGACAGACTTGAGAAGGACTTAATTTTCCTCCAACTTCTGCCAGGCCATCTTGGCCCTATTTTCAGTAGCTGTTAGACTGGTCTCAGCAGTCGTTAATTTCCCCTCAGTAGTAGAGGCTCTATCATTGTCTTTCTGTAACTCTCCTTCCCAAAATTTCTGCTTGGACTCCAACACTTGTCTTGAAGTCTCCAAAGATTACCTTAAACCTTCAAAGGCCTCTTCCACATCTCCTCCCAAAGAACTCAGTTGATTGTCCTTCTCCATCAACTAGTTGAAGTTGGCCAAAAACTACACAAAGTAAAAATATCTGATTATAAAAAGAAAAATAAGACAGTAAAGACATGTAACAATGGGGAAAGAGTTATCGAAGCCAAACTGTCGTAAGCATTTTCTGCCAACTTTAATCTTGGTAAGGTGAAAATAGTTGCTCTATCAGCAGAGCGAGTACTAACTTGTATCAATTTCCTGTCCGGACCATGATTAATAACTACAAAGGATGACCCTGCAGTAGCCATATCTTTTTGAATTTTCTCGACCAACTCCCGGTTGATAGAACTCTTCTCAACTTGTTTCTCAAAAAGACCTTTTCTTAACCTCTTGAGTTGAGGTGCAGCAATATCAATTTCCTCAATAGTGATGACTTGAGGTACTTTTTTAGTAATTTTGGATATCTTCTCCGTCACAGTAGATTTTTTGGCATCAGTAGCTTTGGCAGTTTTATCTGCCACCCTCTAGTCAGTAGGAGACAAAGCTCCAATCATCAAATTAGGAACTTTCCTCATTACCCATAATTTCCACATGTGAAGTAGGGATAGTCAAGATGTCCAACGATTCAAAAGATAAAGAATTTCCTAAATCATTTTCAAATCCTATAGACTACTCAACCGAAGAAGTGGGAACTGGTTCCTCTTCAAGATTAATAGGGGCTAAAGCTGCAGTAGTGGTGGGCCTAGCAACAAAGGAAATAATCGAGCTCCTATATTGAAATAAGTAGGAGGCTTCTCTGGGGTGTTCCTCGTCAATCATTTGATTAATACTCCACAAAAATTTTAACTCTCGAACATTGATGTCCCCTTCTTTAGGACACTTTTTCTTGCTCTCTACTGTGCAAAACGGGACAAGAAACATTTGTCAACATATTATCAAACAGTTGGTTAGCTAAAAAGAAAAATACAGTAATCAAAATCAATAACCTATGCCATGTCCTACTTGAGCGCATCTGGGGCCATCATACACTTCTCTTCTTTGAAAATGAGCATGTTGCCAATTTTTTGCTATTACCCTATAATCAAAATAGTCTTTATTGGAGTCTGATAAATTGATGATTAAGGCTATACTAGCAAACCTAGTTTTGATATAATAGGTACTGTCACTAGTAACCCATTTGTAACAAAACACCAACTCAGGGATGCCAATGTGGGTTTCGTATATTTATTTAAGCCTATGTATCCTATTCACTACTCTCCAAGTATTGGGGGCTACTCTAGCAGGCATGACGTCAAAATAAAGACAGAACTCTAGAAAGAAAAGATTAGGAGGAAAAGTTATACCACACTCAGCTAAGGATAGTGAGGGAAACCAGTGACCCTCTGGTAGTGATAAAACCTTAACTGATGGTACAGGCATTTTTAAATCTACCCAATCAGGAATGTTTCTTTCCCACCTAAATTCTTCCAAATAATCCCCATGAACTATGTAAACCATGATTACAGCAAATAAAGAAATCGAAAGAAAGGGAAGAAGAAAGCTTACATAGAAAATAGTGGCGCAAGCAAGGGTAATACGCAAAGGAAAGCTCAAAGACAGAAAGTTTGGAGAAGTAAGAGCGTTCGAAAGCTTGAAAAGTTATGGTCAAAAAAATTGACAAAACTCTCATCTCTTATAGCTTACCTAGAAAACAGTTCAGGTGATGATTACTTGTATGGACGATTAACGTTCTGATAGCTACACAACTCTAAAAGCATGAATAAACCAATATATCCTTTGGCGATTTGTTAACATTCAAATTATTCACAAAATTGCCACAACATAATCAAGGCATGGAAAATTTTCACAAGTCCCATAAGTCAACTTACGCCGACCAACTTTGAAGAAATCATACTCTATCCTTTCAATCAAAACATTAAGAATAAAGTATTGGGGGCTTCTGTTGATACCAAAAATTACCCATCTACGTGGACCAATCAGAAATGGGCACTTATCTCCTTACGTGGAAATAATCCTAGTCAGCATCCACTTAATTAGCCCCAAAGATATCATCTCGGTAGGCAGGCCGACTAACATGAAGAATGCATATGATCAAAGTAGATAAATAGTCACCACTTGGGGAAACATCCAAGGGTCCTCTCACACGTGGTCTAGATTATCAACCATCACATTCATTATGTACGGTTGTAAATGCTTGAATATATAAAGGCATTCCAACCCTTGATCTCCAAGTCACTATAAATACACTTTATTCCTTTCACAAAAGGCAAGATGGAATGGATTCTAGGTTATTCTTCTTGTATCAAGAGTGCCTAGTTTTCTATAATCACTCAAATTAATACAATAATAGTGGACTAGGTTTTTCTTCACAATCGAACCACTCTAAAAACTCCTTGTCTCTTGTGTGATTATTTCATTGCACGTTACATATTATACGTGGTTAAAAAATTGGATCTAGTTCATTTTTTAACATCAACAACCAGTGATATAATCATGATTTATTTCATTAGACTTCTATCGTACACTGAGGAGGTGGGAAACTCTATTGCCTGGCTTAGCACTAATGTAGAAATTACTAATGAATAGGTTAGACAGTTTCTAGAAGTTAGATATTTATCCTTGTGACAAGTTGTTGTACCAAACTTGGGACGAGCCACTTATGGTGCTAAAGAAGGCTCTACACCACATCTCATGAGGAACTGAATAAATATCAGTAGTGACTTAATACTGCTCGACGTCTAGGACTGGATCAGCCTTTCCATCGTACTTTAGTGTGATCACAGGAAGCTTAAATTTGACCAGAGTGGGGTAAGCCACTATCGAGGAGACAAATGGTGACCCTTTTACAAAGTCTCCATGAAGAGGATTCTTGGATATAGCCATCTCGTCGAGTCAATCCTTTAAGCACTTAATGGACTTCTTTATGGTTGATTGTCCTAAACTTTCACTATATTGGACTTAACGTGTGACAACCCGAATATAATTATGATAAATTATATTTAAATCATGTTTATCTTATGTGATATGAATAATGTGATATTAGTATATCTAATGTTAAGTGATTATGTTTATTATAATCCTACTTGCTTAAATCATGAAAGGTCGAATTATTTACAAACACAAATTTTGTTGTTTTCGGTGGAAAGGTTCCTGTTAGAGACTACTTTTGACCCTTATCACATTATAAATGACTTGAGGTGAAAACTAAATAGTTGTAGACATGTGATCTAGGGTTGTAATACAATAAACGTATCATCAAATGGATGCCCGAGTAAAGAGTTATACCGAATTTATGAACAAAGGGCAAAGTTGTCCATTCCCTTTAAGTGGTATTTTGTCTTTTATTAAACCAAATGGTTTAATTTGATTGGTTGGCTTGGGAGGTAGCCTTGCCCGCCTTATACCCTTGAAATAGACTTATCCTTCATCTAAAAATCATCCATGAAAGGGTTTTAAGCTTATGGAAAGAGAAGGTAGAAGTTTAGGAAGAAAAGTGAGGAGAAAAAGTGTAGAAAAATTCGTAGAAATTACGTAAAAAGCCCTGAAGGTAATCCTAATTACAATTCTAGTTATTTATCTTATATTACTGATTTATATGATATAAATCATCATAGGTTTACGAAATTTTCAGTCCTTTATATATATTTATGGTTAGATGCAAGTTTATGTTAAGTTGAGTGTAGAAGCCCTTAAAATTGCTTTGTATTGAAACCCCTTGTATTCAAACTTGCATATCTCTTTGTGTGCTTACTTGAATTGAGAAATTACAATTGTATATGAAAGTAGACTCATATATTCATATCATATCCGAAAATTAGAATTTATGTCCTTGTGGTTAGGCCGTAATGATGATTTAAAGCTAGTGCATAGTTGCTATTTGTATACTTGATTTCGGTGTGCCCTAAGTTTAGTCAGGCTTTTGAGATAGCAAATGAAGTCAAAAAATTATGAAACTTTAATTATGTACTATTCAGTATGTTTACTGAACATGGGTGTAAAATAATGGAAAGTTATGCAGGAGAAAAATTATGAAAATTCTTGGAAGTTGAAGGAACAATAGAAGAGCTTGTAGGGCAGATTTCTTGTGTTGTAAAGAAATGGCCATAACTTGCTCTAGGAAGTTTGAAAAATTATACCGTAACTTGTATCGGAAAGTATATTCATATATGTTTTCATATTGATAAGGTTGGACCCCTGTATTTATACAATTTAGGAATATAGGACGGTTAAGTATGTAAGATAATAATTTCAAGCCATACTGGGTACCCCTTGAATGAATGTTTGTATTTCGTCCTTACAAAGAGTACTTTGAGTACATGTTTCATGTGTATATACATTTAGAAGTATAATTTCATCTTTACGTGACTTTGGTTATAAATTCCTTATCAGGTATTTCCTACGGTTGAATGTCCGTAACTTTATCAACATGTATATCATTGTTTTGCCTTTACCTATGTTTTATGGAATGTGACTTAATTGGAATTATATTGTTGATGTATAGTCATGGAAAGTTACATAATTATGTTTGGATAATATTTATGATTGAGGTTCAGTACTGATTTAGTTGGATTGACAGGTGTAAGGTCTAATCAACCCAGTTCAGCTCCACCAGAAGGAAACGTGAATACATAGTTGTCAACCAAGGTGAGTGTACTCACTGGAAAGAGATATTTGTATCGTGTTATTGATATGATCATAATATAATGAATATGAAATTGTTCATTTCGGTTTACCGAAATGAGGGGTTAATCCTCGACCAGGAATGGGTGAGATTTGTCTATTAATGACAAGGGGTTACTCCTCGACCAGGAATGGGAGAGAATTGTCTATTTAGACAGGATATGTGAATCATGATTCGGAAAAGTTGGTCATTCATTATGAATGAGCCAGATAAGTTAATACATAAGTATATGGACATGATTTATTGCATTTAAATTCATGCAGTAGTTTAGTAGTGATGCATTCACTGGGCTATTTTTGCTCATGGTTCCTATGTTCACATTTTTCAGGTAATGCGATGTCACTGCCAAATCTAGGAAGTCGAGCTGGGTTAGCCAGGAATGGGAGAAACAAAGATTTTGTTTAAATGAACATGATGTAATTAAGTTAAATTATCCTTCAAGCAAGTTTGTATAAGTATGACTACTCTGATGTTGTAAAAAGGTTTTCAGTTATATGGATTTACAATGATGACTCTGAAATTAAAACTTTTGTTTATGGTTTGGTTAAATTAATCATGGTTTGACTCACTTTCACTTTCAAACTTAATTATAAGTAACTGGGTTGGGGTGTATCATAACGATTCATCCTTGGCTTTCAGCTGAGCTTTCTTATTGGGAAGTCTGCTCGGGCTTAGTCGATGCCCTGGCTGGTCGGTGTGACCCTTTGGTGGCTCATCGGTTCCGCTCATCCCTTTGCATGTCATTTTCCCACCATCTGCCCTCAAGTGCAATGGGGGCAGTCAATCAAAATTCGAGCCCTTGCTCAGCCTCTTTGATGCGCCGGGGCATTCCTTAGAGAAGGAATGCTCATTATAGTAACTTGGGGGTTAAATGGAGGATGTGGCACTGGGGAGGTATGGCTGGTACCGCTATGGTCCCGTATGCTGGAAGGATCACTTATTCTCACGTGACCCTAGGCTCAATTATCTGGGGTTCTTAAGGGTGCCCCTATTCCAAGGGTTATGGGGTCCACAGCAGGCCTGGACTGAAGAGTTTTATAACTCCCCCCACATTCTCGCGTCGACCTCCACCAAATGACGTAGGGTATCACTAAATAAAATATCGTTCTTAGCATGTGATAGGAATATGAGACATTTAAATAATTTAATTCCACAAGATATAATTCAAATTTATCCAAAAAATGTAAACATTAGTGCAATTTAAAATCCATCACCATGCTATCTCCAAAATAAATCCAACTCCAAATTATTAAAACTCAATTGAAATAATCCAACTATAAATATCTAACTGAAACCAGAAACGATTGTGGAACTGATTATCCCACTAAATCCATAAATGAAAGTCTCATAATAAAAAAAATGATGGAATGGAAAAATAAGCTAAACTACTAAAGCAAATAAAATAAACTCCAACTGCAACCCAAAGATATACAATCCACCTATGCAGCTACTCCAGCACTATACCTAAAATGTTAGTCAACGTAATGGGTTAAAGCCCATCGCATGAATACTAATTACTCCTCCCAATTAGGGTCTGTAAACCCAGACAGTGGAATTATACATAATAAATATTACGATAGAGTAATTTAACATAGACGAGATATATTAAAAATACGAATAAAATAAAATCACGATCTACCCACGTAACTAGGCCACCCCAAGATTCATGTCCAATTATGATGTTTCAACACAAATTCAGAATTTTCAATTTAACTAAATTAATTCAATCCATTTTATTTATGCGACACCAGTATAGCCAGTTCACCCTATTATGGGTCCTGCACATACTCCTCGCTCGCTTAAGTTCTACACCACACACATTCCCCTCACTATAATCAGTTCCCTCAATTTCGTTATCACTGCACATACTCATGAGATTCCACGCACGACCAGTCACTATAACCAGTTCACCCAATTTCGTTAGCCCTGCACATATTCGTGACTCTAACACACACCCACGTCGCTATAGCCAATTTGGCCCTTATTGTTAGCCCTGCACATACTCAAGACGTAAATTCATTTTAATAATCATTTATTATCTTAGGTATTATTTCTTAATTTCCTTAAGTTCTCATTCTTTTCTATTAGTCTCAGCCTTTTATAGATTATAAATACTCAAACCACCCCTATGTGACACCCCGACTAATTAAATACCGGGTAGCTTCTCCTTTATGAAATTAATACAGAATATCAAGTTGGTTCAATCTTAGCATCACTGTCGAAAATATTTAATTTATTACTAACCACCTAATATTTAAATAGTGAGTTGCCAAAATTTATTAAATTAAATGAACATGTAACCAATTAAATTAAACTAACCAAACAACATCCACATCGTAACCACATAAGTAAAAATGGAATACATAAAATGAGTCTGGAGTAACACTCCCCCGAATAAACCAAATACTGAATAAATCCCAATACAAAAGTCTGAATAAGTAAATAAATCCAAAACTGAGATAAAACTGAAAGTCTGAGAATGCTATCTCTAAATGGAAATGGTCGGCATGCCCTAACATATGAGTAACCCTGAATAGAATCAAGTGCAGAATGTGAAGGCGTCTAATACCGAGATCCTGTAACTTCCACAGCAGCTACAACACGTCAATGTAATGGAATCTCCTATGCTTGGCATCCCTGTGGCTGGGCACCTAAAAGGTTTTTGCAAAAATAGATTTGGAAGCAAACGAGTCAGAGCCCGAGGTGAAAATAGTTTAAAAATATAGCAAGTGTTTAATTGCAATATACAGTAAATATTATATACATGTTAGTTGCGTACTCTTGCATGAGCTTCTCACCCCTCAGCTAATGTGCACGCCTAATGTAAACTCTTAACCCATCCTAGTTATGTCACTATCTAACTAGTCAGTACTAACTCCTGCTTTCACATTCTAATATAGGGTGCATACTCATATTACTCAAGCAAGTCATATATATAACTCACATTCACTTTAATCAAATTACTTATCTCAAGTGCTATTATAAATTTTCAAATTTTTAACCCATTTAAATATCTAAGTCATTCACATCTACTAAGCAACTGTGAACCAGTCACAAGTACATATACAAATCACTCTCAGTATATATATGCCTATAAGGTACCCCTAGGCTAAGCTGCGTGATAATACGCAAACATTGCGTATTTCATCTCTCGAACCTACGCATTTTAGCCCCCTCGGGTGCCTTAATCTCTATATTTAAGCCCGTTAACCAGACAACCTTGATTTATATTGTTAACATGCTATATGAGGTATAATTGGGCTTTTGTAGGTATTTAGGTACTAAGTATGGAGTTCGGACGCATTCCGCTCAAGTTTCATACGCAATCAAACGTTCAAGGGTATTTTAGTCATTTCACAGGTTAGTCACCTAGCTCGATATCTCACGGAAGTTGTATCCTTCCTCGCTATCTTCGTGTGGCCATGAACGGTGCGCGATTCGGATCCCTAACGAAGAAGTTACGGTGATTTCAGCGGAAGGAAAAAAATGAAATCAAAAAAGGAGGAGAAAAGGGAAGAAAAGAATGCAGTGTGCTGCTTGGCTCACCCCTGCTTGATCAATCGATCAACCCTTTTGGTCGATCGATTGATCCTTCTGAACAGTCAAAATTTTGCCTTGATCGATCGATCGACCCTTTTGGTCGATCGATCGATTCCCTATTTTCAGGAGATATTTTGGCATTTCTTTTCTTTTCTCTTTTCTTTTCTAATTTAATTCCAACTTACTATATAAAGCAATTTTGATGTAATAAACATATATACATGGTTTTAGGGTAGAATAGCTTAGGGTTTGGGTGATTTGGTTAGTTCTTCTTCATTTGTTCTTGGATTGACACCCCATTTGGGTTGAATGTTGACTATACATCATCCTCTCCATTAATATAGTTTGTATTTCTTCATTTCTTGCTTTCTAAATAGATTTACATGCTTTTTAATTAAGGTTTACATGCTTTATTTCCTTGCTTTCTAGTATAGCTTTATCGCGTTTCTTTATCGCTTTATTTACCGCATTTTTACGATGCTTTCTAGGTACTTTAAATTAGGTTGTGTTTGAATGGAACTCACTCGAGTTAACGCGTTACTTTGCTTGGTGATAGTGTTTATGAATTTATTTCGGGTGTGTTGTCCTAGTTATTGCGCCTAGGAGATTTGACGGGGCATATCATGTATGTCCCGTACTTACAACCTTTCGTGCGCAATTTTCGGGATATTTGTTGACGCCAAAATCATATTAGGCTTTTATGTGGATTTAGGGGGTGACAACCCTTGGTTCAATTAACTGTCGAAACGAAACGCATTCTAAATAACTCGTCGACCCATATAACCATTTTATACAAATTAGCCCGGGTGAGGGATATTCGACGCAACCTATAGTTTTACTCCCTTGATAATCTAGTTTCCATACCCTTGCCCAGAATAATCATTTACCTTTCATGCATCTTTTCTTTTAGTTTGTAATCACTACACTTCTATTTCGGAACACTAAATCACTTAAATTCTAACAACTTGTCCCTGTGGATTTTCGATACCTGACTTACCTTTGTGCTTGCCCCGCAAGTGTAGTAGTAATATAGGTTTGTTTGTATTGAGTAGGCAAAACAAAAACAACAACTAGGGTCTTTACACGCGTTACTTTTCGCACTCGGTCAAAATGGCTCTGTTGCCGGGGATGAGTTTATTTTAGACTTTATTTGATTTAGTATTTTTTCTATTTGTATTATTTGCTAACCTTTTTGCAGGACTTCCACATTTGAGCACTTAGAAATGCTCGAATTTTTCCCGCGCGCACCTACTATGTGGAATTCGCCACTTCGAGCCATTTTTGGGGTAAGCATGTCTTATTCCAATTCTTTCGGTAATCATTGTTATAATTCTCAAAATTCCCGCAAACCTATGACTTTCGGTGAATACTTAGAATCCCAAAATATAACAAATTCAAATATCACTTTGGGCGAGTATAACGAAAGTCAAAACTTAGGTTATTGGAATTTCCATGATGATGATAATGATTTTGGGGCTTTACCTCCTTATAATAGGAATTTTGAAACGAATTCGAATTGTTTTCAAAATTCCAATAATAATGAGTTTTCGTTTATGTTCGGTGGTAATTTTCAAAGTTCCCATTTTCATGCATCTGCACCTCGACCTATGACTTTCGATGAGGGTTTGCGTATGCATGAAAATGAGAAAATTGTAACTCGTTATCGGGAAGAAAATCGTTCGTGGGAACATGAATTGGATTTATATTTTGAGTTCGACAACGATTTTGCTTTCGAGACTTTCGAGGTCGAGGAATGTTTTGAACCAAATGAGGTACTTGTGCCTACTTTGGAACAAACCATTCTTGACTTTGCCCATCGCGTAATAGATATTGAAAGTGAGGATGATAATGACGTAATATCTATTTGCAATGAAATGATTTGTTCATTGACCCCCAAAGAATAACATTTCATTGAAAATGATATTATTTCATTCGAAACTCAAACTTCATGCAATGATGATTCACCTCATGAGTTTGAATTTCTTTCATCCCCATTTTCATTCTCTATTATCACACCGTCTCAAGTACCCGATGAGTCGGTTTCAAACTTTAATGTTTTAAACCTTTTCGCCGATGAGGAGTACTTGCTCGAGTCGCCCTCCACAATCGCATATTTGCCTTTGTGTGCGCCGCCTTCCATTCCAATTTTAAAATCATTGGGAGGATATTCGGCTTTTCTCGATCCCCACTTGTTTTTGTCACCCGTTCAATCCAAACCCACCATCGTCCCTCCAAAAGTTTTCATTGGCGATGGTTCCTTTCTTACGCCTTACACATGCCTTCCGTTGTTAAAACGAAATTCATATTTTTCGAAAGGCATGCTTATATGTGAGGGTACACCGGTTATCCTCCAAAGTCAAATCGTTCTTATAGTGGACCCTCAGCTATTTAGACTTCTTGTGTACAGTTAGTGTAAGGCCTAAATAGTAGGTTGTATATAGTTAGTTTTTTATTCTTTCTTTCTTTTTATTTTAGTCTAGTGTAATTAGTTAACTTTTTATTATTTGTTTTTGCAATTCTCGGTAGTAACTTGTTTTGTAGATTCTTTGGACTTGTTCTTATGGGGATCGCTCCAATTTTGGGTAATATCGCTCTTTTCCTCTCTTAACTTGGTTCTTAATTCACATTGAGGACAATGTCAAGTTTTAAGTTAGGGGGTGTGGGATATTCTATCCATTTCTTTATTTAGTTCATGATTTTGCTCACATGTTAGTTACTTAGTAGGCTTTTCTTAGAAAAATTGAAAATTTCAAAAAGATTTTCTTTCTTTTTTCTCCTTGTTTTGGCTTTTTGCCTTTGTTTCCCATGATAAATTTCAATAATTTCCCGATCCAATAGGTAACCCAACGATGCATGTTCTCGATTTTAGAATTTGTTAGACTTTTGTCCTCGATTATTGATATTATGAATAACTTCATGGATTAAACTTTAATCCCACGAGCACATGCACTTTTATCATTTTATTAATTTGGTTTAAGATTTTTATAACTCGGTAATCTTTTGTTGCATTGTATATACTTACACCGAGTAAGCCTTGTACCTTTCGTCGTTTGTGAGTATATACACTATTCTTTTCTCATTGAAAACGTTGAATTCGTCGGTAATCTCTCTATTCTTTCATTTGACCGTTCATTAATTGAGTTCATACTTGAAATGTGTTACTTGAGCATGATTTTCATATATTGTTTTGATTAGAGAATTGCGTAAACTTTGTGAAATGATCATAGGCCCTCTTTGATATATCACCCATATTAGCCTTGACCTCACCCTTATATGTTTACCCTCGTTAACCCCTTTGAGCCTAAATATAGCCTTTCGTTTCATAACCCCAAACCAACTCTAAATTGGAGTTTTAGCCCATATATACACTTTCCATACCTTTGTTTGGAATGTTTCTTAGAATTGAATGATGTTGTTATGATGTCGGTTGCAATTTAGGCATATGAGAGTTTGATAAGTAAAGAAAAGAAGTAGTGAAAAAAATGATGAATAAGAGAAAGCAAAAAGCAAAAGAAAACAAAAGAAAAAATGAGGAAAAGAAGAAAAGAAAAGAAAGAGAAAGTTGTAAATGTTGCATATAGTTCAATAAGCTTTGATTACTCTCCAATTGTTATATTTAATGTTTTTTGTCTGCATTATCTCATTATCCCGAGTTTTCATTCTGAACACTTTGAATCCGTACATACATTTCTTCGTTTCGTACCCTAGCCTAACCTACATTACAACCCTATTAAAGTCCTATGTAATCTTAGGTTGATGTAATTTAAAAGTCATAATAGTTTTGATAATCTGTGAAAATGCATTTCGCCTCTTTTAATGAGCGGTATCTTTCATTGAGATTACATTTTTCATTTTATATATAGCGTTCTTCATTTGTGACATGTGTGCGGCCTAGTTTCCATTTACATTTACTCTTTAGATCGCATGTTCCGTGTGTTACTTCCCTGTTTCGAGTGAATTCGCTTGATGAACGTAATGCCCGTGAGGATTGAATATATGCTTGCTTTAATGTTTATCCGGTTTATATAAGTTTTTGCCAAATCACACTTTGCATGTGCTCGCTCCCCCTCCCACATTTTAAGGTTTCAATTTTATGAGGTGCATTCTATAATGTTAATGATTTGGACTTTCGTTTGAATTCATTCGATGTGCTAATAATGCGTATGAAATCTTTTTCGCCATTGTTGGGCTTGTCGCATGGTGGTTTGGGCATATTTTGAGGAAACCATGTGATGTTTGTGGGTATCATCCCTGAAAACTCTTACGAAACGACACTCGTCCACTAGGGTAACCTAGAGGTTTAACGGCTTATTGCATACGCCAAATACAATCGAATCGCCCGCGAAAGTGGCCTTTTACTTTTATAACATACTTTTGTACTATCTCCTGCTTTTGGTTTGCTTGTAGTTCTTGTTGCATCCTATTTCATTGCTAGGGAGTAGCAATGTGTAAGTTAGGGGGTGTGATAATACACAAATATTGCGTATTTCATCTCTCGAACCTACGCATTTTAGCCCCCTCGGGTGCCTTAATCTCTATATTTAATCCCGTTAACCAGAAAACCTTGGTTTATATTGTTAACATGCTATATGAGGTATAATTGGGCTTTTGTAGGTATTTAGGCACTAAGTATGGAGTTCGGAAGCATTCCGATCGATCGATCCCCAGTTTTCAGGAGATATTTTGGCATTTCTTTTCTTTTCTAATTTAATTCCAACTTACTATATAAAGCAATTTTGATGTAATAAACAGATATACACGATTTTAGGGTAGAATGGCTTAGGGTTTGGGTGATTTGGTTAGTTCTTCTTCAATTGTTCTTGGATTGACACCCCATTTGGGTTGAATGTTGACTATTCATCATCCTCTCCATTAATATAGTTTGTATTTATTCATTTCTTGATTTCTAATTAGATTTACATGCTTTCTAATTTAGGTTTACATGCTTTATTTCCTTGCTTTCCAGTATAGCTTTATCGCGTTACTTTACCGCTTTATTTACCACGTTTTATGATGTTTTCTAGGTAATTTAAATTAGGTTGTATTTGAATGGAACTCACTCGGGTTAACGCGTTGCTTTGCTTGGTGATAGTGTTTACGGGTTTATTTAAGGTGCGTTATCCTAGTTATTGCGCCTAGGAGATTTGGCGGGGAATATCATGTGTGTCCCGTGCTTACGACCTTTCGTGCGCAATTTTCGGGATATTTGTTGACGCCAAAATCATATTAGGCTTTTATGCGGATTTAGGGGCGTGACAACCCTTGGTTCAATTAACTGTCGAAACGAAACGCATTCAAATAACTCGTCGATCCATGTAACCATTTTATACAAATAATCCCGGGTGAAGGATATTTGGCGCAACCTATAGTTTTACTCGCTTTGATAATCTAGTTTCAATACCCTTGCCTAGAATAATCATTTCCCTTTCATGTATCTTTTCTTTTAGTTTGTAATCACCTTTTTACACTTTTATTTCGGAACACTAAATCACTTAAATTCTAACAACTTGTCCCTGTGGATTTTCGATACCCGACTTGCCGTTGTGCTTGCCCCGCAAGTGTAGTAGTAATTTAGGTTTGTTTGTATTAAGTAGGAGAAGCGAAAACAACGATTAGCATCTTTACACGTGCTACTTTTCGCACTCGATCACTGCGGTGCACGCATACTCTGCTATTAAATCCCAGTACATCACGTACATAAGGACTACGTATTTCGAATCGCTCAGGAACCGTTGCAATAAACAAAATCACATATATTGGAGGCGAACATAGTTCATATACCCATGGATCATGCACATACATACGCTCCCATGTTCAACTGACTTATCAACTCACAAATAAGCCATTCACAGCCCTATGTCCTTAAGGTACCAATCGAAATCCCCCCGTAAGCACACAAAGATCAGATGGTCCTATTTCGAAAGCCAACCTCCCGTGATAGCAAGTATGGTAGGTATGTCATACACATAAGAAATCCATACACTAAGCATTCACACAACCCAAGTAATCATATATCAACATAGTTATTCACACGCTCCATCTTATAAGTCTCATACGTAGTAAGTTTATCCAGAACATTCTACGTAGTATATATATTTAGCTTGATAATTCTCTCGACGTATCAATTTGAGTGCCTAAACTTATCCCAAAAGGTTACTAGGTCTCCTACTAGTTTATAAGGTTATGTAAGTAACTTAAAGTCCCTCCATTACTGTTCCTATCCTTATAACATCATTCATTACCATTACAGTCTCAAATCGTACGATTTCTAACCGTACTTAACTCAGTAGGCTCTCGTAAGTAAGAACATTAAATTCTATAAGGTAAACCATTTTTTCGGGCATCAACTAAAACCCTACTGACCTTAACTAAGTCCCACAATACTATATTAATTACACTAAGAATAATTATAGGCTTGGTATTTACATTAAACCTTTAAGGGAAAAACTTTCAAAAATCAGGACGGGTCGATCGATCGAAGGCAAAGGGTCGACTGATCGAAACAGTCGATCGATCAACATTCTTGAGTCGATCGATCGACATTCTTGAGTCGATCGATCGATCGAGTAGTTATTTTCCCATAAATTCTTTAAACAGTTACAGGTTCTCCAAATTTACACCCCAAATCCTCCATTACAACGTCCCAAACTCCCAACCAAGTATACTACTCATTACACTAACATGTTTCCACAATCCCTATCGTTTTAGAATCATTAAACCACCATAAATTAAGAGTTTCTTGGATCAAAAGTCATAAATATTCCCCTAAACCTAGTTCTTAAAAATTTCTTCAAGAATATCAAATTTATCTCAGTAACTTAAAATCGCTCCATTACTGTTCCTATCCTTATAACATCATTCATTCCCATTATAGTCTCAAATCGAACGATTTCTAACTGTACTTCACTTGGTAGGCTCTCGTAAGTAAGAACATTAAATTCCATAAGGTAAACCATTTTTTCGGGCATCAACTAAAACCCTACTGACCTTAACTAAGTCCCACAATACTATATTGATCACACTAAGAATAATTATAGGCTTGGGATTTGCATTAAACCTTAAAGGGAAAAACTTTCAAAATCAGGAGGGGTCGATCGATCGAAGGCAAAGGGTCAATCAATCGATCAAGCAGGTATTTGCCCATAAATTCTTTAAACAGTTACGGGTTCTCCAAATTTACACCCCAAATCCTCCATTATAGCGTCCCAAACTCCCAACCAAGTATACTACTCATTACACTAACATGTTTCCACAATCCCTAACGTTTTAGAATCATTAAACCACCATGAATTAAGAGTTTCTTGGATCAAAAGTCATAAATATTCTCCTAAACCTAGTTCTTCAAAATTTCTTCAAGAACATCAAATTTCTCAACATTAATTCGTGAATTTGTACACATGGATTTTGATTTCATTGCCTCTACATACCAGAAGTTCATCTATATGCACAACCTACCCATATTTAATGTTTAATTCTCCTAATTTATAAAATTCTCAATTTTTCAAGTTTAGTCTCCAATTCTAAACTACATAGATAATATATATTTACTGAATCATAACAAGTTAAATCACTTGCTTGGGAAATGAAGATTCTGATCCTTTGAAGACGATAAAGGTTGGTTCTCTTTCTTTTTTCGGTCACAAATCTGGTGATAGTGGTGGTGTGTGGTGGTTATGGCCATGGAAACCCTTGGAACTTCTCCTCTCTATTCACGTTGCCCACTCTTTGGTTTTGATAGATAATGGCCCTAGTGATCCCAAGGTTGGCTGCTAAATAACACCTAATTTTCGTACATGACTATTCATTAAAAATTAAAATGACTAAAATACCCTCTCGGGTTGCCGGTTAGGCCTAAAAATATCCCGGGACCCAAACTAAACCCCCGGATAGTATTTTCTGACTATTTCTACCCATTCAGATGCGTTGGCACACTCAAAATGACCATACGGATGATACAAATATAATTTACTTTTAAGTCAATTAAATTGATTCCTGACGCGTCTGACACGCGTGTCCTAACTTAATTTCTGAATTGTTGTATTTATAACTCACGACAATATTAATAAATTCAATCATCACATATTATCATAATCACTCAGTAATATTCAACATTATTATCATAATCATATACCAACTCTCGTCTCGCTAGTATTTAAATCCAGATTAATTTTCAATTAATTATCTCAAATTAATTTAATTAATCCCATAATTAAAAGCAATTTTATTTAATTAATCTTTTAATTAAAAGCCATAAAAATAAAAGCCATGAAAACACGGGGTATCACATATTTCCCCCCTAGTAACGGAATTTCGTCCCGAAATTAGGAAAAGTAAGGCATACCTGGAAAATTAGGTATCCTCTAGTACTTAAAATAAAGTTCAAAGTGAGGCTTAATCGCTACAGCCCCTGCTTCACAACAAGCTTGTTAAACACTCTCAACACTTTATCTGTTATAGGGTCACACCTTACTAAATGCACGTCACCTCGTGTTCTTACTAAACAACATTCGAATAAGAATATCCTATACATCATTGGCCGCATTATCTCAATATTATTGGGAGGCCGCACCTCACTTCGTATTAACTTTCGCGTTTATCTAAACACAAAACTCCCATCCTGGGAGAAATCATAGAACATATGACTACTCTTGTTCGTTCTTTGAATCTCTGTTCTCGACGATGTCACTTTTACAAAAGGAAAAAGCCACCTAAGACTGTTTGTAGTTATCCCATTATAGTCATCGGACTCTAACTTCAGACTGATCCCAAAACTCTGATAATTCGCTCACCTCTAAGCATACAAAGGAAGGATAGTAAGGTTTATCCACACAAAACCTCAGTAAGCACCTTGTCCACTATAATTAGGTACGGGTGCTTTCACACAACTCTATCATTAGGTAATATCCTCTCTTCACTTACTAGCTATTCCCGTTGTGGAAATGAAATGATCGCAATGAGTCCAAAATAACTTTCGTACAGCTCCACCAGTCATCAATCACCTTGCTCCTACTCCTCGGGCTATAGGTGAGACACCCTTCTCAAAACAAAACGTTATCCCCACCACTCCCTGATACCCCATGTTGAAGGTGGATTTAAGGGATCTCATCCTAGTTCAGAATAGGGAGTGGTGGTAAACAAAACGTTATAAAATAATGAGCCCTTCCTATTACCAAACAAAACGTTATCCCCACCACTCCCTGATACACTTAAACAAGGAACTTCTTCCGAAGGACACTGTCACTTAACATTGGTGGTAAACACATTCCATAAACATCATGCAAATATAATCGAGGATCTCAAAATCCTGTCCCCAGACATATAACTATGAGTCTTAACTCCCATATCTTTAAAGTGTGATAAAATAATGAGCCCTTCCTATTACTAAGTCCTGAGCATTAAACATAATAACAAGCTAAATATTTCCGTTGAACAATAAACTAAATGCACTCTGAATCATATCAATAAAGTCCCTACACATACCGGGATCAAATATATGAGACCATTATACCTTTCGAAGTCTCGATAATATGTATACATATATATATATACATAAATGCGAGTCCAGCCCTCTCGCAGATGAGGTCTCGTTAGAACAAAACATTATACTCTAAGGTAGTAACCCCGATAGACTTGCGACATGCACCCACTATCGGTCTATGCATCATTATAAAAATCATAATCAAGATAATATCATACTCATATAACACATCACTAAAACGAGTAATCTCAATAAAGTATATACCACTATCGATACACTCATTCACCCTCCGTGGATACACTAAAGGTAACTCGATATACCAGGGAAAATATTCACTTAAATAATAACATTGTCGATATACGCACTAAACTCGTCTCTCATACAAATACAGCAATAATAAAAATGTAGTAACTCGTTCCTGTCACATACAACATGCATCAACATCTGAGGACATAACTCATACTTCTACCTTGGCAATCGCCCTGGCTGCTCAAATGGTTCCTGGACTTAACACGCTTGTCCGTACCAAATTGAAAATTTCAATAACTACTGCCCTTACTAGGCACCATACCCTTATCCCTTTACTTGCTTCAAAAAATTTTAACGCACGGGTTTCACTCCTCACAAAATACCTCTACACGTACTCCACTTATTTTCGGTCACATTGACCATGGTAGGGTTGTCCTTCTCTCAGACTTTGGTAGTCTCGACTATGATGTCTACCTCCATTGTTCCCTTAACTCGGATGGGCCTAAGGAACACGCTACTGGATTCAACAACTCTTACTAAAATCACCATCGCTCGGTAAAATGTTTGCTATCCGAATCATTTAAATGGGTCCCATGATGGGTCTATCCTTGGGGTGCTTCACCAATAATGTCTCACCCAGTCTTGCTTCCTGATCAAATTCTTCGATTCTCGTAATTCCCCGCACAATGAAGCGTTAACATCCTACATGACAAAATGCGACATTGTCACCATTTGCATTGATCGTCCAAGTAAAATTCCCCATAAGTGCTAGTAATTCTTCTTATGAGTTAATTTCGCTTTAAAATCATCTTCTTCATTGTACCTACTTTATCCGATACAAGGTTTTCTTAATTAATTAAATTCCTCTTTACAAGGGACCTCTGTCTGGTCCTCTGGTGTGAGTTCAGAACAACGTCTGGATCTTGTGTTGAACATCTGATGAAGGAACTTGAGGTTAAACAGTACCTAGTATCCTTTCGTCGACACAACATTCCACTAATAAATGTGGTAATTGACTCCTACCATAATAACTTTTCTCCGACAAGCCAATAAATTCTTACCCCAAATTTCACTTTCGGTTAGCCACACTCCGACATATGCCCAAGCCTTTGGATATTTTACCTTCGTTGGCTAACACGCACGATTTTTGCACTCCTAGAATTTCCACTACCGATTTTCTTTGATGTTTCGTCTGACTTTATCCCAATCCAACCTTGTTGGGTGAGTCTAATTCTACTCCACTTTCTACTATAGCGGTACCAAAAAGTTGTATGTTATGTCTAAGCCGCCTTTATCGTCCTGGCTTTCTGTACCATAATATGGGTGACCTCAAATACGGTATTCTTTCTTGAATATACCTAACAACCTTAACTGAGCCTTGCCTCCTGATGTCCGCCCAACTGTCCTCGCCTAACATACTTCATTGTTCGGCATATGAACACACCCGAATGAAAATAAGATTCACTATCATATACATTATAGCAAGACAACGGAATCTCATTAAAGAAATCAATAATCCTAAATATAGGTCTCTATATCAAAGAAAGCAACGCTAAAAGCATAATAAGCTGCACAGATCCTAAAGGAAACTAGAACCTAATGCTCTGATACAACCTGTGACACCCCGACTAATTAAATATCGGGTAGCTACTCCTTTATGAAATAAATATAGAATATCAAGTTGGTTCAGTCTTAGCATCACTGTCGAAAACATTTAATTTATTACTAGCCACCTAATATTTAAAAAGTGAGTTGCCAAATTTTATTAAATTAAATGAACATGCAACCAATTAAATTAAACTAACCATACAACATCCACATCATAACCACAACAGTAAAAATGGAATACATAAAATGAGTCTGGAGTAACACTCCTCCGAATAAATCAAATACTGAGTAAATCCCAACACAAAAGTCTGAACAAGTAAATAAATCCAAAATTGAGATAAAATTGAAAGTCTGAGAATGCTATCTCTAAATGGAAATGGGCGACATGCCCTAACAAATGAGTAACCCTTAATGGAAACAAGTGCAGAATGTGAAGGCGTCTAATACCGAGATCCTATAACTTCCACAGCAGCTACAACACGTCAATGTAATGGAATCTCCTATGCTTGGCGTCCCTGTGGCTGGGCACCTAAAAGGTTTTTACAAAAATAGATTTGGAAGCAAACGGGTCAGAGCCCAAGGTGAAAACAGTTTAAAAATATAGCAAGTGTTTAATTGGAATATACAGTAAATATTATATACATGTTAGTTGCGTACTCTCGCATGAGTTTCTCACCCCTCAACTAATGTGCACGCCTAACGTAAACTCTTAACCCATCCTAGTTATGCCACTATCTAACTAGTCCGTACTAACTCCTGCTTTCACATTCTAATATAGGGTGCGTACTCGTATTGCTCAAGCAAGTCATATATATAACTCACATTCACTTTAATCAAATTACTTATCTCAAGTGCTATTATAAATTTTCACATTTTTAACCCATTTAAATATCTTAGTCATTCACATATACTAAGCAACTGTGAACCAGTCATAAGTACATATACAAATCACTCTCAGTACATATATGCATATAAGTCACCCCTAGGCTAAGCTGCGGTGCACGCATATTCTGCTATCGAATCCCGGTACATCACGTACATAAGGACTACATATTCCAAATTGCTCAGGAACCGTTTCAATAAACAAAATCACACATATTGGAGGCGAACATAGCTCACATACCCATGGATAACGCACATACCTATGCCCCCATGGTCAGCTGACTTATCAACTCATAAATAAGCCATTCACATCCCTATATCCTTAAGGTACCAATCTAAATCCCCCCGTAGGCACACAAAGATCAAATGGTCCTATTTCGAAAGTCGACCTGCCGTAATGGCAAGTATGGTAGGTATGATACATACACTAGGCATTCACACAACCCAAGTAATCATATATCAATATAGGTATTCACACGTTCCATCTTATAAGTCTCATACGTAGTAAGTTTATCCAGAACATTCTACGTAATATATATGTTTGGCTTGATAACTCTCTCGACGTATCAATTTGTGTACCTAAACTTATCCCAAAAGGTTACTAGGTCTCTTACTAGTTTCTAAGGTTATCTCAGTAACTTAAAGTCCCTCCATTACTGTTCCTATCCTTATAATATCATTCATTCCCATTATAGTCTCAAATCGAACGATTTCTAACTGTACTTCACTCGGTAGGCTCTCGTAAGTAAGAACATTAAATTCTATAAGGTAAACCATTTTTTCGGGAATCAACTAAAACCCTACTGACCTTAACTAAGTCCCACAATACTATATTAATTACACTAAGAATAATTATAGGCTTGGGATTTACATTAAACCTTAAAGGAAAAAAATTTCAAAAATCAGGAGGGATCGATCGATCGAAGGCAAAGGGTCGATCGATTGATCAAGCAGGTATTTGCCCATAAATTCTTTAAACAGTTACGGGTTATCCAAATTTACACCCCAAATACTCCATTACAATGTCCCAAACTCCCAACCAAATATAATACTCATTACACTAACATGTTTCCACAATCCATAACATTTTAGAATCATTAAACCACCATAAATTAAGAGTTTCTTGGATCAAAAGTCATAAATATTCCCCTAAACCTAGTTCTTCAAAATTTCTTCAAGAACATCAAATTTCTCACCATTAATTCGTGAATTCGTGAGTTTCTACACATGGATTATGATTTCATTGCCTCTACATACCAGAAGTTCATCTACATTCACAACCTACCCATATTCAATGTTTAATTCTCCTTATTTATAAAATTATCAATTTTCCAAGTCTAGTCTCCAATTCTAAACTACATAGATAATATATATTTGTTGAATCATAACAAGTTAAATCGCTTGCCTGGGAAATGAAGCATCTGATTCTTTGAAGACGATAAAGGTTGGTTCTCTTTCTTTTTCCGGTCACAAATCCGGCGATAGTGGTGGTGTTTGGTGGTCATGGCCATGGAAACCCTTGGAACTTCTCCTCTCCATTCACGTTGCCCACTCTTTGGTTTTGACAGATAATGACCCTAGTGGTCCCAAGGTTGGCTGCCAAATAACACCTAATTTTCGTAGGTCACTATTCATTAAAAATTAAAATGACTAAAATACCCTCCCAGGTAGCCGGTTAGACCTAAAAAATTCCCGGGACCCAAACTAAACCCCTGGGCAGTGTTTGCTGACTATTTCGACCCTTTCAGATGCGTTGGCGCACTCAAAATGACCATACAGATGATACAAATATAATTTACTTTTAAATCTATTAAATTAATTCCTGACGCGTCTGACACGCGCGTCCTAACTTAATTTCTGAATTGCCGTATTTATAACTCACGAGAATATTAATAAATCCAATCATCACATATTACCATAATCACTCAGTAATATTCAATATTATTATCATAATCAAATACCAACTCTCGTCTCGCTAGTATTTAAATTCGGGTTAATTTCTAATTAATTATCTCAAATTAATTTAATTCATCCCATAATTAAAGGCAATTTTATTTAATTAATCTCATAATTAAAAGCCATAAAAATAAAAGCCATAAAAATACGGGGTATTACACCCTAGTCCCATACCTAGAGGTCTCCAAAATACAAGTATATCATAACCTATCATTTAGGAATAATACCTGCCAATAGCTACTACCTAGTCTCGCACCTAAGCTAACGAACCAACAGAACGACGTACAATTCAGCCCCACTCCAGAATTACCCATCAGTAAAACTTACACTAACTAGTCCCATACTTGAAAAGTGATAACAACAACCAAGGCCAACCTACTAGTACTGATAAGCACCCAAAAGTGTCTATTTTATACCCCGAATAGATACATTTTAGTCGTTCGTTTTAATTAAAATTGGCCTTATGCGCGTATTTTATCATTTTGCAGATCAATACGCAGTTGCGGTACAAATAATGCTAAATCAGTACAATTGCAACTCAATAGCGGTCAAAAGCTTGCAACGAAAAAATCAAGGAGATCGCGAAGTCTGAGTCCCTATTGGAGCTTGCCCGATGTGAACCGTATCCCGAAATCCAAATCTAAGCCCAGTCCATACCCCAAGCCCGGTGTGTGTTGAGTTTGTACTTTTATTATTTTTCTAGATTTTTATTTTTAGTCATTTTATTTTTAGGATTTATTTAGATTTGTTTAGAATTTTTTAGGATTTATTTTCTAATTCTTTATTTTTATTTTACTTTGATTAGTTTTTAATTTATAATCTTTAGTTAATTTTATTTTTTTTTAGGATTAGTTTTAGGAGTTTATTTTTAGTTTATTATATTTTATATTTTTTAGGATTTTAATTTTCATTTTGATTTTAAATTTTTATTTCTTTTGTTTTATTTTAGTTTTTATATAAGCTTAGGATTTTATTTTTAGTTATTTTATTTTTTAGTTAGATTTTACTTTTAGGTTTATTATTTTTTAGTTTAATTTATTTATTTATTTTTTTTAGAATCTTATTATTATTTAGTTTTTACATTTTTTTTTACAAACTTAAACACTACACCACTATTCATCGTCTTCATCACTTCAACCAACCAAAAGCCATTCCCACCATCTCTCACTCTCTCATCAAACCTCCTTGACCCTTGTAGCAACCTAGAAACCAGAACCCGAAATCCAACCCGAGACCAACGACGGATTCAACCCCCTTCGGCCCAACTCGCGTCCAATCCGGAGCCCATCGCAAACCCGAACCCGAGTTTGTTCAACCCTTACCCACTTCGAAGCCTTCCACCGTCAACCCCAAATCCCTTAAAAATCGGTCAAAATCCAAGTCAAGAAAATCCCAAATATCTCTCCAAACAAGAAGATCGTGGCTTTTAAGAAGAAAGAAAGGCATCTCATTAAGGGGGGTCTCTCAACAGCAAATAGAGATATACACAGATAGAGAGAGACGGTGACACAGAAAAAGAAAAAAAGAGGGTAGTAAAAAGTACTCAGAAAAATACAAAAAAATTAGTTTTAGGTTTAGAAAAATTTGTAGGTTTTTGTTTCTTCTTTTAGTTTTGTAATCCAGTCCAGTTTTTGTGACAATTTTGGGACGCGTGTTCATGCCACAATCGATTCAAAGAATTATTCGTATCGTATTTCTTTCTCTCCTTTTTAATTTCTTGTTTCTTGATTGAGTTGTGCTAAAATCTTAATCATGTCTGGCTAAACACCTCATTCAAGGGGTGGGATGAAACACGTATGTTAAATTAATTAATTAAACAATTGTTCAATTGATGTGTTCTAGGCAAATTAAATTGGAAAAAAATCACACATTAGTTTATTTAACGAGAGTTAATAAATTAATGTTAAAAATTGATATTTGATTTTTGGATTTAACTTAGAGATAGGTTTCATTCTTAAATTCAAATATTAATCATGTGTATGCAATTCAAAGATAAGTATATTTTTTTATGAATTGATCCTAGCGGGTAGTTTGTAAAAAAGGGTATGAATCTATTTTTATTTATTGTGACGCTTTCTGATTTAATTGCTAAAAAAAATAATTTTGGATTTAGGATTGTAACGAGAGTTAAATCTTAAATTTCATTATTATTTCGAACGTATCAGATGAATAATTGGAAAAATTAAATTAAAGTAATTGCGTGGAGTAATCCCATCTCTTGTCTCTTTTCATAAATTCTACACTCGGTTACTTTTCAAAATTTCGTAGTTACTTTAGTTGCGTAAAATTTCATTTCCTCCATTAAAATTTGTTTAAAAAATAAAAATAAAAACACAAAAAGATTTTTAATAAAAATTGAAATTGCAAGTTTTCACAATAACGGTTTTGATGCTTGAAATTGGATTGATACCCGAATTTACCGCGATACTGAATTTTTAACAAGTTTTGTAGGTAATTCCAGGAATTTTGATACTCGAAGTTTGACCGCAGCGACATTCCAAATCATACCCGGAGGAAAACAAATTTAGAGATATCAAGTACCATACCTAGCAAGCAACCTAAAAGTAAGGTGAAAGCATGACTACCCTCAAAATCCCGTCGTCCCCGCGGTATTGAGTATTAACACAAATAATGATCACATAAGGCGCATTTTCAACCTATCACAATAATTCTTCCAAATAGTCACAAGATTACTATTTATCCAAATTATGTCCATTTGATTATAATTATAATATTAATTTAACAATTTCTTTCTTTTTCAACAACTTATATAACTTCCATTGACATGCATATGTTCGGGGCATAGAATAATAAATATCTATTCTACAAGCTACGCATAAATAACATGATTTTACGAGTCGAATTCAATTTATAAAATTCAAACGATTTATTTTAACATGCGAAAGTTCATATATTCTAATGGAATCCCAACCTCTAATCTAAGCATGAGAGAGTTTTGAGTCGTAATTCGTATTAAGGATTTGAATAAAAACGGTCCTAAATTTAGTTTCACTTTCTCTAATTAGCATATCTAATTTATTTAAAAAAACAATGATTATTAGTGTTTAGGCAATATTTAAAACACATAATATTAAAGGAGAATAATAGAAGATTCATACCTGTAAAAGAGTCATCATGAAAATCTAATTGCTTGATTGCATTTCTCTTGAGAAAATAATAAAGACGCATTCTTGGATAATCTTGAGAAAACTTGGCGTAGTTCTTCAAAACTTGAGTTGAAAGTTGATTTAAATGGGGTTTAGGTTTTGTAGATAATGGGAGATAAAAATACGGGAGACTATTGCTTTTTGGGAAGGTTAAAATCTTTCTCAAAAACCCTAAATCCATGCCTTTATATTTTAAGAAAAGAAAAGAGTTTGAGTCCCACATAAACACTACAAAAATAAACCAGATTTTTGGCCTGCCATTGGAGCGAACCAGTTTGCCCCCGGGTTGGACCGGTTCAGATCCCCTGTCAAACCGAGATTCCCCCATTTTTATATTAAAAATTATAATTTTTCGAATTAAATCCCGATTTCAATTCTGATTAAAATCTAATTTTACTTAAATCAAAACCCAAATTTTTAAGTATAAAAATGAATTAATTCCAAATTTTTTATTTTTTTCTAAATTTTAATTTATAAAAGATGTTACGGTTTAAAAGCACGGGGTGTCACGTTGAGTCAGCTATCTGACACTCTCCTACATCGCTTCCTGCCCTTTAGCTAAGCTCATCAATATGCCTTGAATATCACCCATCCCTCATGGGAGTGGGCGGAATCTGGACTTCTGCCATACGACTGCTCTCAAGATTGTCTGCCATTCTCAGTGGTCGAAAGTGGATTGGGAAATGAAATGAAATGGGGTAGGAACTACAATGGCTTGTCGAGTTCCCATATACGATGCCAAATTTTTATCGTCTAAAAATGGATTTGGGGGTAATTTGTATCTTAGTCAGGTATTTTATGATACAAAATATAAAATGATTAAAGAAAAAGAGAATGGGGTTGAGAGACAATGATGAGAGATGCGATTTACGTAGTTCGATCCAAAAATGGTACCTACGTCCGCGGGTATAGTGTTTTCTTAATTAGTAAACGTAATAATACATAATTAGGGCTCTCTGGTGAGGGAGGAGGTTTAGTTGTCCCTTTCCACATGGTTTTTTGTGTCATTTATAACTAGTTAGATGGGAATATTATAGGGCATGTGAACTGACTTTATAGGTTAAGCATTTACACCGTTACATATATGATAACAGATTACTATGAGTCAGTTATAGGCTATGCACAATGGGCGAAAGTTATCAACAACCACGTTTCTCACGATTCTCCACGTGACCGTTGGCAGTCCTTCCTATGTATGCGCTGATACTGGTGTGTGGTATGAGCGAGATATTGTACTAGACGAGCTGTCACGCGAAGATGAATGAGCATATTGGAACCTAAGGTGACCTCAGACAAGTGCCGAGACCGACCTTCAACAAGGAATTATTGTAATCCCCCTATTATGCTACCTAGGCTCCACATAGACTGGTTGGGGCATAATATACTAACCGAATGGACCAATATTTCACTATTTTTAGCCCAATTAGGACCTTCTAACATCGCACGGACCAACACCAAAGTTAAAATATTCTGCAAGTCAATTGTTTAATTAAGTTTGTTAATTAGCCGCTAAATGTAGCTTAAGTTTTAATTATTAATTAATTAACTTTGACTCGATATTATAAGAACATACTTCATGATCGATGGGAAACATGCAATGAAATAATCCAAATAAGGAAAATCCTAACACTTAGCCCCATGACCGTTCCATAGCCTCCCATAAGTCACTTAAATATTTAACTTAATAAATTAGCGCGAGTTCGACAATTTTTATAATGATGTATATCCAAGCGCCACACAAGTGAATCATGTAACTATACAAAAGCAACATGTAAATCTACTAAATGATAAGCCGAATGTCATACAAAAGATATAATTAATAAGTGATTACTGATTAATTTATAAATTATATAAATGCAATAAAAATACAAGATAGTGCAAAACGTGGTATTAAATTTTGTTTTCATAATAGTAGGTCGTCAAGGTTATTTTGGTTAATGAATTTGTCTAGGGAAGGCCTAATTAGGGATTCCGTTATTTCTTCTAGCCCATGCTTTTTTGGATGTCAATTTTGTGGCAAGTTCAGCCAATTGAATGGACACATGTAAATTACTGCAGAATAGCAGAAGTATTAAGAATCGTTCGTCACTATACGCATCCCGATGAGTATAGAGTCAAATTTGAGCTAAAATGGAAACAAGACACACTTTTTTTTATATGTTAATGTGTATGTCTTATCCCTGTCAGCTTGAAAATAATAAACTATTGCATATGAATTATCATGCCCCTTTTTATAAAGTGCAAAGTCATCCCACCACGCAGCACCCATTTGTTTCCCATTAACGAAACCATTATGTTGTGACACACCGCCTAATTAAATACCGGGCGATCACTCCTTTATTAAATTAAATCAAGGTAAACAGTTGGTTCATTCTCAGCATCACTGTCGATAAAAATAAATTTTCCAATTTAACACCCTAAATAATTAAGCTAAGTGTCAAAACCATTTTCATATATAACTTTCCAAATTTTATTTAAAGAAAAATTATTTATTTATTTTATTTAACCACATTCAATAAGTAAGAATCACACCACATATAAATTCTGCAACATAGTCCAATTAATTTAATACATTCGTCAATCGAATGTCAACATATGAAATCTAAAGTCACACATCCAAACTGAATAAATACCATAGTAACAATACTGGAAATAACTGAAATACAAATGTCCAATAACAATGGAATAATGGAAAGAGCAACACATGCCCAACTAGATGAAAGTACTAAGAGTGGATCCGAATGAACGAAGTCGTCTAATCAAGAGACCTGCAACTCCCACCTAAGCTACAGCGCGTTCCTTCCAAGAGATCCTAAGCAAGACGCCCCTGTGGTTGGGCACCTGTAATACATACATATATATACAAGAGAGAGAGAGAGAGAAAAAAAGAAACGGGTCAGAGCCCGATAGTGTGTATGATTTAAAATTTGTTTAGCAAGTATTTAAATTGATACAGGCCAATGCAACAACATATTAGTACGACACTCTCTTGAGAAATTATCACCTCTCTTCTAATGGGCACACCTATCGCACTAACATTCCCAACAGTTTATCCTATCATTTTATCACACTAACCTTCCCAACAATTTAGTTTATCTCAAATTACTCATAAGATTTCAAAATCAAATAATATGATTGTTTAAAAAGATACTTCCAATTAATAGCACAACTCCCGTTTTAGCTTCATTAATTTATAAAGTTTCCCTATGTCATATTATACTTTTCAAACAAGTATTTCCGATTTATAATCCAGAATTATTTCTCACTTACCATATCACAGCAACAGTTTAAATTTCCCAAATTTCAGATATATATATTAAGCACTCGTATAATATATACATTCTAACGGCACCAACATACAAACTATGGTGCAGGCATACTCTGCTATCCAATCCCCGCATCGCTCACACTAAGGGATATACAAGTTCGGAATCACTCTCGAACTGTATCAACATATATACACAAACAAGATTGAGGCGAAGCATAGATTCCAAGTCTCTAAGAGGTCAGTACATACCCTCACGTCTCTTAGGACCGTCTGAACTATCGGTCTGATATCCTGTACCAAGGATATCTATCTTCTAGGGTACAAGTCAATATCCCCCATAAAGGTCCCATCGAGATAAGACTGTCCGAGTGCGGTAACCTCGGGGATAGCAAATAGCGCGGGTATATTTTTCACACGTATATAATATATGCATACACAACCATATAAATATACCACTTATTATTATATCAATATAGGTTTCTCTCATCACCCATAATTACAATATTTATCCTTAATTTTCACATTAAGTATTCTTATAAGGGTTCGTCACTAACCTTAACTAGAAGGGTTTCTCCAACTCAATTCGCGACACTCGTGAACTCTATCCTCACATGTATAAAATTCAGTAGGTGTCCTTATTATGTTCCAACGTAACTCTCTTACGCACCTTACCCTTCAATACATAAATTAATCGATTTATAAGTAATTATCCCAAAATGTAATTCTTAGTCCACATTAAGTATCTCCAAAATTCATTCGTATAACCTACTGGTCTCCCCTATCTCCCAAAAAATTATATTAAGGATGCCCAAGAATTATTTCATGATAAATTAAATTTAACTCATTTAATAGGGGAAATAGGAGTCTGCCAGGAGGGGTCGATCGATCGAGGTTTGGGGCTCGATCGATCGAAGCTCTAGGCTCGATCGATCGATCAAGCAGGTATTTCAATTTTCTGCAGAATTGCAGTTACGGATTCTACCACTTTTCTTCATCCAAATCCATATTTTCCAAACCCAAACGTCCCAAAAATTCTACTACTAACATTATATCAATATACCAGACATTTTTAACGTAAGGTATGTGTATTTCTATCATTTAAACATGGATTATCAACCCAAAATTTTATCTAATTATCAAGAACCCTAAAATTTTCTTAAACAGGTTTCTAACAAATTTTCTCCAGAATTTCCTTCTTATAATCATCAAAATTTCGTGGTTAAAGTCCTCTACATGGCAAGGTTTCCAGAATCATCATATAAACCAATACTACATGGATTTTCCTATCACAAATTGAGTTTTCTTCCATATATCTCATCCCTAATCATTCCTAAACTAATATGAAAATTGTACCAACGAAATAAGCAAGATAAACACTTGCCTGAGATTTTCAAAAGTCTGGATTGCGGCTAATTTTGGTGTGGTTGCGTTCCCCTTCTCGCGATCTACGCGTTGGTGGTGGCGGCGGTGCAAACCGTTGAGTTTTGAGCCTTGGAATTGCTTGAGAGCTCTCTCCTCTCTTCTCCAATGGCCGTTCTAAGTTTTTGGGTATTCTAACCCTAGGTGACAACCTCAAAATCAGATATAGCCTCTCTAATTTTCGTGGGTTTAATTACCCAAAAATGTAAAATGACCAAATTGCCCTCCCGGGTTACTAATTAGGCCTAAAAACGCTCTGAGACCCAAACTACACCCCCGGGTACACTTTCTGACTATCTCGACCCTTCCAGACGCGTTGGCGCACTCAAAACGACCATACGGGCAACTTATAAAATATTCACTTTTTATTTATCAAAATTTAGTCCCGACGCGACACGAGCACGTCTCGACTTAAATTTCCGAAATTGTCATTTAACTCACTTATGACATTCAATATAACCAATATAATATATTACTTTGCTCATTAGTACTATTCAACAAATTTCTCATAATTACTAACTCTCGTCACGTTAATAATTATAACATAATTAATTTTTGGATTTTTATTAAATAATTCATTCACATTAACTTTAATAAATTCCCAAATTAATATAGCATAAAAATACGGGGTATTACATACTTCCCCCCTAATAACGGAATTTCGTCCCGAAATTCGGAAAATAAGGCATACCTGGTAAAAACAACTGTGGATATCTCTCGCGCATATCTGCCTCGCGCTCCCAAGTGGATTCCTCCATATTATGATGCTCCCACTGGACCGGCACAAGTGGAACTATCTTCGACCTCAATCTCCTCTCACTATAGTCTAGGATAGCCACCGGTCTCTCCTCGTAAGAGCTATCAGGCTGTAAGTCGATCTCATCTATCGTAATGTGAGTATGGGCCACATCATCCCGAAGATATCGTCTCAACGACGAGATGTGGAATACATCGTGGATGCGATGTAAATGTTCTGGCAGTCCCAACCTGTATGCAACCGGCCCAATCCTCTCGATGATGGGAAATGATCCCACGTACCTCGGAGCCAACTTCCCCTTCTTCCTGAACCTCATCACTCCCTTCATAGGAGATACACGCAATAACACTTGGTCCCCCACACTAAACTCCCGGAAGAACCGTTTCGCATCGGCGTAGCTCTTCTGCCTGTCCTGGGCTATCCGAATGCGACTCCTGATCATCTCAATCCTCGCGGAGGTCTCCTGAATCACCTATGGTCCTAGCAACTTGTTATCCCCCACTTCGTGCCAACAAGCTGGGAAACGACAAGGCCTGCCATACAAAGCCTCAAATGGAGCCATACCAATCGTAAACTGATAAGAGTTATTATAAGCAAACTCTACCAGTGGAAGATGTGGCTCCCAACCTCCTCCAAAATCAAGAACACACATGCGTAGCATATCCTCTAACATCTGATTAGTACGCTCTATCTGTCCATCTGTCTGTGGGTTATAAGCTGAACTCAACCTCAACTCAGTACCCATAGCCTCCTGAAAGCTTTCCCAAAAATGTGACATGAAAATCTTGTCTCTATCTGACACAATATTCAGGGGCACCCCATGTAATCTGACAACCTCAGCAATGAACAACTGAGCATACTTACCCGTGGTATAGTCTGTCCGCACCGGCAGAAAATGAGCTACCTTGGTCAAATGATCTACTATCACCCAGATAGAATCGTGGCCCCGCTGTGATGTAGGCAACCCTGTAATAAAATCCATGGAAATAATCTCCCACATCCACGCGGGTACTTCCAATGGCTGAAGCAATCCTGACGGTTTCTGATGGTCCATCTTCACCAGCTGGCAGGTAGAACACTTGGACACGAACTCAGCAATGTCCTTCTTCATCCCACTCCACCAGTATTGCCTCCTCATATCTTGGTGCATCTTATCTCCTCCAAGATGTACTGCAAATCGGGACCCGTGAGACTGTGTCATCACTGCATGACGTAATTCTACTCCTTCTGGAACCACCAATCTCCCATTAAACCTCAAACCCCCATCAGAACTAACAGAATAAGACTCAGCACCCTCGGCTAAAAGTCGTACAATCTGCTCCTGGAAAAACGGGTCTGTGGTCTGGGCCTGTATTATCTTCATAACAATCTCGGGTGTGATTGTCATGACAGATATGAAGGAACGGGCTACTGCGTCCTGGTGGCCTAACTTCTTCCACTTTGCTTTCCAGACATCCGCTACCTCGTCTACCGGTCTACGACTCAACGCATCAGCAACTACGTTGGCCTTTCCCGGATGATACTGTATATCGAACTGGTAGTCCTTCACAAACTCTAGCCATCTGTGCTGACGCATATTCAGCTCTCGCTGAGTGAATAGGTATTGCAATGACTTGTGGTCTGTGAACAAACGGAATTTCTCCCCCAATAAATAGTGCCTCTATATCCTCAATGTAAAGACGACCCTTGCTAACTCCAGGTCATGGGTGGGGTAATTCTTCTCATGCGGCTTAAGCTTGCGGGAGGCAAAAGCTATAGCCTTCTCCTCCTGCTGAAGTACTCCCCCAAGTCCCCGTAAAGAGGCATCGGTGTAAATCAGGTACTCCGCACCCGGCTTCAGTAAAGCAAGGACTGGCGCTGAAGTAAGCTTGTCTTTCAGCTCGTCGAAAGCCAACTGACAAGCGTCATCCCAAACATATGGTACCCCATTGTGAGTCAGATTGGTTAATGGACCCGCTATTTTGGAGAATCTCCGAATGAATCTCCTATAGTATCCGGCTAATCCCAAGAAACTACGCACTTCCGTCGGTGTCGTGGGCTGTCCCCACTCCCTCACCGCTGATACTTTACTCGGGTTAACTGCTATCCCCTGCTCAGAAACAACATGCCCCAAGAACTGTACCTCTCGCAACCAGAATCCACACTTTTCGTACTTAGCATACAACTGATGCTCTCGTAGAGTCTGAAGAACCTGCCTCAAGTGCTCGGCATGCTCCTCATCGGAGTGTGAATATATCAAGATGTCATCTATGAAGACGATGACAAACTGATCCAAGAACTCTCTGAATACTCGGTTCATCAAGTCCATGAAAACGGCTGGAGCATTTGTGAGTCCGAATGGCATCACTCTGAACTCATAGGACCCATATCTCGTCAAGAAGGTAGTCTTTGAGACATCCTGCTCTCTAATACGTAATTGATGGTACCCCGACCTCAGATCTATCTTCGAAAAGAAAGTTACTCCCCTCAACTGGTCGAACAGATCATCGATTCGAGGCAACGGATACTTATTCCGTATCGTGACCTTGTTCAGCTCCCGGTAGTCCACACACAATCTCAGTGAACCATCTTTCTTCTTCACAAATAAGACTGGAGCGCCCCAAGGTTAGGTACTCCTACAAATGAAGCCCTGACCTAACAGCTGCTCTATCTGATCTCGTAGCTCTCGTATCTCTGCCGGAGCCATACGGTACGGTGCGCGTGCTATAGGTCTCGTATATGGCAATAAATCTATGACAAAGTCTATCTCTCGACGGGGGGTAGGCCTGCTATCTCCTGAAACACATCGGAATACTCCCTGACAACTGGGATCGAATCCAAGGGAATCACAACCTCCTTAGAGGTATCCTCCTCTATGTAATACAAATGAGCGGTCGAACCTCCCTCTGGGCGAGGCATCGCCACTACAAACATCTCTTACCCCGGAATGGCAAAAATAATGCTCCCACCGAAGAAATTAATCATGGTTCTATAAGCTGCGAGCCAATCCATACCAATAATCACATCATGCTCGTGCACGTCTAAGACTAACATGTCCGCAGGTAATACCAAGCTACCAATCTCTACCCCCACTACCCGGCATATAAAGAAAATAAGGGACCCACTCCCCACTGGTGAGTCTACACACGTCACTGTGCTCTCTGCTGTGGCTAATAACCCTAAGGCCTTGGCAAAATGCGTAGCTATAAAATAATGTGTTGCCCCCGTATCAAACAAAACTCGACCCATAGTACCATGGATAGGAAACATACCCTCAATCGCGGGTGGTGCATGTGGAGCTGCTGCCTGGTGGACGTTATAGACACGTCCATACTATAATTGCCCCTGCTACACTGGAGCTGCTGGAACGGCTGGCACCTGGGCTGGAGCTGGGAGGGCATGTGGAAAAAGTGGTCTCTGTGGCTCATTACGGGCACCCTGCTGCTGTGGGTCCCTCTCTCCCTCTGGACAATCCTAGTGCCTATGGCCGTGCTTACCACACCCAAAACATCGGCCTCTGAAATTACCTCCCCTCTGTCCCTGCTGACCACGGCCCTGATGGTCGTTGCCTCCCCGCCACTGGCCCTGTTGGCCCTGATTAGCACGCTACTGTCCCTGCTGTCGGTGTTGGCCCTGCTGATTAGGCTGGCCCTGCTGTCCCTGCCTATAGCCCTCATATCCCTGCCTAGAATCACCTGAACGGAATCGCTTAGCAGGGTCCCCCTGATGGGAACTCTGCTCGTGCTGACGAGTCTGTCCATGAGATGGTGCCCCACTGGCACTAGTACCCCCGGCCCTGGCCTGATGGCTGGACTCTCCTGCTCTCTTGCTTCCCTGAAGATGGAAGCGGTGATCCTGACAATGTAGCAACGCGGCATTGAGTACATCAGTGAAAGTACTCGGGGATAAATTCCCAATAAGGTGCTGACGGATCCTCCAAGCTAACCCGTCGACAAACAACATAATCTTCTTGCTCTCAGTAGGTGCCTCATCTGGCACAATGGTGAGAAGTCTCGTGAACTCCTCCTCATACTCCGCTAAGGTAAGACTCTCCTGCTTCAGATTCAGTAATCTCCACCTCATCTCAGTCTACACGACGGGTGGAAAATACTTGTGGTCAAACCACTCCCAAAATTACTGAATAGGGATCGTGTCCCTCTCCTCCAATGTGGTAGTGGACTCCCACCACTGCAAAGCGGCTCCCACCAGCTTAAAGGAAGCCAATAACTGCTTTTGCACGTCAGTGCACTCATACATACGGAGATGCCGCTGGATGTCTTTCTTCCATTGGCTAATTGTGACAATATTGGAGCTACCAGAGAACTCAGGGGGATGCGCTTTCTGAAAAGCATCCCGAACCCTCTCCCATGCAGATGAAAGTTGTGCTGGTACTGGCGCCACTGCCTGAACCTGAGGTGGAGCCTGCTGAACCACCGCTAGTGCGGCATTCACCGCCTGAGCAATAATGGCGGCTACTTCATTTGCATTCATTGTGCCTTGTGCCGGAACTGCTGGTTGCTCGGCCTGGGCACGCCTATCCTTCGGAGCACATCTCGGAGGCATCTGAAACGTGAAGAAGTTTATTAGTCTACAGTCATTATCAAGTCTCAAATAGCTGAAGACATAAACTTCAAAGCAAGAATACAACCATCCTATAATAGGGCTCTATAGCAATAACGTTAAGCTGAAAGCGAAATAAGCCGTACAGATCCTATGGACACTAGAACCTGATGCTCTGATACCACCTATGACACCCCGCCTAATTAAATACCAGGCGATCACTCCTTTATTAAATTAAATCAAGGTAAACAGTTGGTTCATTCTCAGCATCACTGTCGATAAAAATAAATTTTTCAATTTAACACCCTA
The DNA here is from genome assembly GCA_949130495.1 of Sambucus nigra. Lineage (NCBI taxonomy): Eukaryota > Viridiplantae > Streptophyta > Magnoliopsida > Dipsacales > Adoxaceae > Sambucus > Sambucus nigra. The sequence goes on along the minus strand of OX422219.1, from coordinate 395,990,859 downwards.
AATAATTAAGCTAAGTGTCAAAACCATTTTCATATATAACTTTCCAAATTTTATTTAAAGAAAAATTATTTATTTATTTTATTTAACCACATTCAATAAGTAAGAATCACACCACATATAAATTCTGCAACATAGTCCAATTAATTTAATACATTCGTCAAACGAATGTCAACATACGAAATCTAAAGTCACACATCCAAACTGAATAAATCCCATAGTAACAATACTGGAAATAACTGAAATACAAATGTCCAATAACAACGGAATAATGTAAAGAGCTACACATGCCCAACTAGATGAAAGTACTAAGAGTGGATCCGAATGAACGAAGTCGTCTAATCAAGAGACCTGCAACTCCCACCTAAGCTGCAGCGCGTTCCTTCCAAGAGATCCTAAGCAAGACGCCCCTGTGGCTGGGCACCTGTAATACATACATATATATACAAGAGAGAGAGAGAGAGAGAAAGAAACGGGTCAGAGCCAGATAGTGTGTATGATTTAAAATTCGTTTAGCAAGTATTTAAATTGATACAGGCCAATGCAACAACATATTAGTACGACACTCTCTTGAGAAATTCTCACCTCTCTTCTAATGGGCACACCTATCGCACTAACACTCCCAACGGTTTATCCTATCATTTTATCACACTAACCTTCCCAACAATTTAGTTTATCTCAAATTACTCATAAGATTTCAAAACAAAATAATATCATTGTTTAAAAAGATACTTCCAATTAGTAGCACAACTCCCGTTTTAGCTTCACTAATTTATAAAGTTTCCGTGTGTCATATTATACTTTTCAAACAAGTATTTCCAATTTATAATCCAGAATTATTTCTCACTTACCATATCACAGCAACAGTTTAAATTTCCCAAATTTCAGATATATATATTAAGCACTCGTATAATATATACATTCTAACGGCACCAACATACAAACTATGGTGCAGGCATACTCTGCTATCCAATCCCCGCATCGCTCACACTAAGGGATATACAAGTTCGGAATCACTCTCGAACTGTATCAACATATATACACAAACAAGATTGAGGCGAAGCATAGATTCCAAGTCTCTAAGAGGTCAGTACATACCCTCACGTCTCTTAGGACCGTCTGAACTATCGGTCCGATAGCCTGTACCAAGGATATCTATCTTCTAGGGTACAAGTCAATATCCCCCATAAAGGTCCCATCGAGATAAGACTGTCCCAGCGCGGTAACCTCAGGGATAGCAAGTAGCGCGGGTACGTTTTTCACACGTATATAATATATGCATACACAACCATATAAATATACCACTTATTATTATATCAATATAGGTTTCTCTCATCACCCATAATTACAATATTTATCCTTAATTTTCACAATAAGTATTCTTATAAGGGTTCGTCACTAACCCTATAATATATGCATACACAACCATATAAATATACCACTTATTATTATATCAATATAGGTTTCTCTCATCACCCATAATTACAATATTTATCCTTAATTTTCACATTAACTCGAAGGGTTTCTCCAACTCAATTCGCGACACTCGTGAACTCTATCCTCCCATGTATAAAATTCAGTAGGTGTCCTTATTATGTTCCAACGTAACTCTCTTACGCACCTTACCTTTCAATACATAAATTAATCGATTTATAAGTAATTATCCCAAAATGTAATTCTTAGTCCACATTAAGTATCTCCAAAATTCATTCGTATAACCTACTGGTCTCCCCTATCTCCCAAAACATTATATTAAGGATGCCCAAGAATTATTTCATGATAAATTAAATTTAACTCATTTAATAGGGAAAATAGGAGTCTGCCAGGAGGGGTCGATCGATCGAGGTTTGGGGCTAGATCGATCGAAGCTCTAGGCTCGATCGATCGATCAAGCAGGTATTCCGATTTTCTGCAGAATTGCAGTTACGGGTTCTACCACTTTTCTTCATCCAAATCCATATTTTTCAAACCCAAACGTCCCAAAAATTCTACTACTAACATTATATCAATATACCAGACATTTTTAACGTAAGGCATGTGTATTTCTATCATTTAAACATGGATTATCAACCCAAAATTTTATCTAATTATCAAGAACCCTAAAATTTTCTTAAACAGGTTTCTAACAAATTTTCTCCAGAATTTCCTTCTTATAATCATCAAAATTTCGTGGTTAAAGTCCTCTACATGGCAAGGTTTCCAGAATCATCATATAAACCAATACTACATGGATTTTCCTATCACAAATTGAGTTTTCTTCCATATATCTCATCCCTAATCATTCCTAAACTAATATGAAAATTGCACCAACGAAATAAGCAAGATAAACACTTACCTGGGATTTTCAGAAGTCTGGATTGCGGCTGATTTTGGTGTGGTTGCGTTCCCCTTCTCGCGATCTACGCGTTGGTGGTGGCGGCGGTGCAAATCGTTGAGTTTTGAGCCTTGGAATTGCTTGAGAGCTCTCTCCTCTCTTCTCCAATGGACGTTCTAAGTTTTTGGGTATTCTAACCCTAGGTGACAACCTCAATATCAGATATAGCCTCTCTAATTTTCGTGGGTTTAATTACCCAAAAATGTAAAATGACCAAATTGCCCTCCCGGGTTACTAATTAGGCCTAAAAACGCCCCGAGACCCAAACTACACCCCCGGGTACACTTTTCTGACTATCTCGACCCTTCCGGACGCGTTGGTGCACTCAAAACGACCATACAGGAAACTTATAAAATATTCACTTTTTATTTATCAAAATTTAGTCCCGACGCGACACGAGCACGTCTCGACTTAAATTTCCGAAATTGTCATTTAACTCACTCATGACATTCAATATAACCAATATAATATATTACTTTTATCATTAGTAATATTCAACAAATTTCCCATAATTACTAACTCTCGTCACGTTAATAATTATAACATAATTAATTTCTGGATTTTTATTAAATAATTCATTCACATTAACTTTAATAAATCCCCAAATTAATATAGCATAAAAATACGGGGTATTACATATGTGTTGAGTATCTTCTTCGTTTTGAAAACACGTTTTCGAAATTAATCACCTACTAAACAATTACATTGCGTTTATTTGTCAGGAAAGGATAGGAGAAGTGAAGAAAAATAACTTTATTGCATTTTTTGTTGTGTTTGATTAGCAGAAAAGATGTGAAAAAATTATCCTAAAATTTTTCTATAGGAATTTTTTTCCCACAAAACACATCCTACCAAAACCTAAGATTTTATAGGAAAGTTAAAAAAAGTTGGTATATTACCATGTAGCTTTTTATTATTACTATTATATTTACTTTTATTATTATTATTATTATTATTATTATTATTATTATTATTATTATTATTATTGTTGTTGTTGTTGTTGTTACAACTAGTAAAAAAATATCTACCAATACATATTCACAATAATACGCAATATATTGATATTTTTACTGATTAAATGTTCATAATTTTTTATTCATATCGACTAATGGTCGAGTTAAATGGATGTTTATTATATAAATCATATTTCCTAGTGATTGAAATAAGAAATATACAATATTTATGTTTACTGTAAAAATTATAACTATATATGTATGTATATATATATATATGTATGTATATATGTATATATGTATATATATATATATATATATATATATATATATATATATATATATATATATATATATATATATATATATATATATATATATATGCTCTCCAACATATCTCTTAGCAACATATATATTAACACACCCATTTTTAAAAAATAGTAAAAAATGTAATTTTCAACCAAATTTGGTATACATGATGATGAGATCGTCTACAAAAAAAATCAAAAAATCGAATCTGAAAGTGGGTGAAATGAAAAGTGGGTATATATGTGTATTTTCAACCATTCAAATTTTTTCCATCATCTCACCCACTTTCGAGTTCAATTTTTTTATTATTTTTTTGTAGATGGTCTCATCATTATGTAGATCACGTGTACCGAATTTGGTTGAAATATACATTTTTTTTTACTATTTTTACAAAATATGTATGTTCATAGGTATATTAAGTGAGGTATGTTGGAAAGACCGGCTGTGTGTATATATATATAATTTTTTATAATTTTCTTGCATTTTTCCTTCTGTCAACCAAACACATACAATTTTTTTTTTCTTTACTTCGCTTCACTTCACCTTTTTCAGAAATTATTTTTGGAGCCTTAAGGGTTACGTTTAAGACGTTATCCAATTGAAAGTGTGCCAAATTATGAATTAAAAAGTTAAAAAGTAAAAGTTATCGAATAGTTGTTTGTCTGTCTGATTTCTTCCCTCCTCTCATTATTTCTTCTCAAACCCTTTCCCGTTTATTTTCTTCTTCTCATCTACAAGGGGGGATGCAAGGGGGTAGGCCTTTTAATGGGTCGGGTATGAACCCGGACCCAACCTGGACCCGATCCATATAATAGGGTTTAAGCGTATTTTTTTACACCCGAGACACAAAGACTCGAAGACCCGTTTATTACACGGGTAGGGTCTTAATCATATATAAAATTCGGACCCGAAGACCCGACCCGCCATGTACATTATTATTTTTAAATATATAAATACACACACACTATAAATTAATATATATTTATGAATATATCTTATCAATATAACATGTAAGTATTATATATAAAATATATATTTATGTATATAATAAATATATGTTTTATTTATGCTAGTCATATACTATAATACATTACAAAATATTTTAATCTAAGATTAAAAATAAAGAAAGGGGATAAAATAAAAATAAATGTATATATTTCGTCGACCCGGACCCAAATCCGAAGACCCGTTTTCGGATCCGGATTTGGATCCAATATTGTAGACCTGATGAAGACCCAAATCCGGACCCGGGCCCAATTTGGTTCCTATTAAACGGGTCTGGATTTCCCTAGATCCGACACGGATTCGACCCGTTGACATGCTTACAGGGGGGGGAGCAAACCTGGGTTAGCCCAGGTAAATTTTGTTGTTGTTTATAAAGTTGTGTAGTCATTCCAGTCTAGGATAAAAAAAATACTTTAGCCAAGTTTCTAATCCTATCTTAATAGTTACCCACTTCCCCCACGACCATTACTTCTCTCATTTTTTAAAATGGTTTCCTTTTTCTTTGTCATCTCTATCCTGGTGGAGCACACCTCTTTTGTTTCATTTACACTTATTTTTTTTCTTCTCGTAAATAGGATGTTGCACTGAGGTAAACATTCTTAAAATATATTATATCCATATTTCTTTTTTTCTTTTGTTATTTTTGGGTTGTTAAAATCATAGATAATATATACTTGTTTTACCAATTTTATGAATGTCTTATATTTACTAATTTCATAAATTAATATTATACTAGTTTTAGGAATGCAATATTATACGAATTCACACATATATAAAAAATTCCTAGGTTGAAATAATATAAAATTAAGTATAACTTGCTACTCAATTAAAATTTAATTTTGTATTATTAGGGTTTAATTTTGAGGATTTTCATTTTTTAGTTTATTGAATATTAGATCATTGTATATTTGTGCATATATGATATAGTCAATTTCTATGAAGGATATCATTAGATGAGATTACAATTTTATATCCTACACTAGGTGGAAACCCGCGCGATGCGCGGTTAAAATGTAAATTAATCCATAATAAAGGCATCGAAGTATGAAATTATAATTAGAAATAAAAGAACAGAAATACAGTGAAATTAATGAATATTAGTGTTCGGTAAACTCCAAGTAGAAATGTATAAAAAGATTGCCAATGTTTTACATTGTGATAGGAAATAACAAATAAATTGGATGAAGTAGAAGAAGTTTTAATAAGTTCATGAAGAATGAGATATTAGAAATGAAGCTAAATCATCCTTTTTTCCTTGCGTCCATGTTCCTACAAAGAAATAAAAATATATGTTAAAAAACATTATGAAAGTATTGTACAATAAATGTGAATAGAATTTAAATGGCAAATAAAATGAAAATATCTTGAAGGAAGCTTCCTTTTTGGGTTAATTTCTCTTTTGACATCATTTCCGTGAGAGGAACTGTCATTGTCTGTGATAATAATTGGATCTTGTGTTGCTGAGACTGGATTTGTTTCCTTTTATGTAAATGAGATATGATTAGAGTAAGAAAAGAAATTAGAATATAAAATTATTAGTCAGTATCTAAAAAATACCTTTTGAATATTGTGGTTACTCATTGAAGTATTTCTGTATGAAGAATCTTTAAAAATGGTTGACACATTGAAGTTTTCATAGCCACGTATTAAGTTGTAGTTATTGAGCTTGAGGCGGAATTTGTGAGAGGTGCCGATGATCCTTGTGATTTCTAGTGGAAGTGGATCTTTTGGTACCTGTGGAAAATAGTAAATATATTATGCTTAAAAAAGGAATGCGTAAAATGAATGTAGTGATAAAATAGTAAAAATTATTAGGAACAACGAACGCAAACGTCATGATCAATTTTTACAAGCTCGGAACATTGGACATTGATTAAAGATTCAGCTTCTTTGTTGAAGAGTACGAATGTGGTGGTAGCTATTTGGTCATTGACTGAGATTTGAAGTGTGTACCTATTTATGGAGAGGTATATAATTGTAAAAATTGATGGGTAGAACAGTAAATGAAAATAACTTGTAAGAATATAATACCTCGGAGAAGGAATCAGTTTGTTTGTGTTGCATGTTTCACAAAAAAAGAAGTCAAATAATGTTTAAGTTTCTTGTTGCAATAATTACATGCTGCATAATACCAACCACCATGTTCGTCTACACTTGTGATTCTTACATTCCAAGTGACATATATAACTTGTGAAATATATAATATTTATATTATAAGTAGATAATGAAGGAGAGAAACGAAATGTATATTTGAAAGGTGATACCTCATTTGGAGATTCGGAACGAAGGGATAAGATATCTTCAATGGATTTAGATTCTCCTTTAATCTGAATTTGTGAATTGTTGCCTCTGGTTGGATCAGTTGCCAAGATGAAAGAACGATTTTCGTTATGAAGTCTGTATATATATCATAAATATACACCGCTAATATGTCAGATGTCAACAAAGGCAATGCGAATTTAAAAAAATGTAAACATAATTATAAACCAGATGTAAAATTAGGTGTGGAAAAAAGGCATGCTAAGTCACCTCAATGGGGACATAAGGTATGAACATGGGCAGTCAATGGTATCAAGAAAGAGAAAACAGTAATCGGGGTAAAAAATTAAACAGAATGTTGATTGGAAATCTACTTCCTCGCCTGGTTCAACCACTCCGATAAACTGTTCATTAGACTCGATGATGTAGGACGCGAAAGGACTACCTCGAATGAAAAATTAATATTCAAATCGGAACTGTGGGGTTCATCTCTGGAGAAATTTGAAACAGTTTTATGGTGTTTTAAACATCTGTACTAAGAATATGGAATTAAAAAGTCATGTCCATGTTTAAGATGTATTTGATATACACATCAATTGAAGATAAATAATAAACATGAGCATCGTAAAGAGATTATGATTCCATCAAAGACAGTGGTAATATACTAATCAGATAATTGGATTTCATCTAAACACTGAAATAACATGTCATGTGAGAAAGTGCTATGACAAACAGCATGTAGACACCAAACATAAATGAGTAATATATACAATACGTTGAGAAAATGATCAAATCATTGAATTTCCCAAAAAAAACTAACAGTAAATAATCAAATATGAAAGTTGTTATACATAGATATCAGTTAAAAACTGAATAAAAGATACTCAAGTTATTATAGTTACGCAACAATAGAATAAGTAGTGTATGTGAACAATGGATAGGTCATAGTAAGACAGAGTTACATTAATTTACAGTGTAGAAAACCAAATGATAGATAATTAGAGGAACAAACGGGGCATACATGATGATGCTCTGTTTTATATCAAAGGGTCAATGGATGTATGTTTATTAAAGCGGTTATTTATGACAAATGTTTAACAGGATCACTAATTTAGGTGAAAAAGGTAAGCCGAGAATGCATACGAAAAAAAATCGTAAAGAAAGAATAATATGTTAATCGGGACTGAACAATGATGGAAATCAATACATTGAAAACGCTAAAAAGTTTAGTATAGAGAGGATTGTAATGGAGTAATTAATGTTTTGAAGTCGAAGACTGACCCGGTTGTCGTTACTAAATTTATAGTGGGCCACACTTGCCTATTTGTTAAGCAGTAAATTAATGAATGCAATTGTTATACATCTGTATAATATATGTATACAGTTTTACCAATTTTACACATTAATTAAATTTTAAAACTTTGATCTACTGATCAAAGCATTATTTTTTATAACACTATTGTTAATGTTCTGCTAAGCTGAATCATCTATTTATAATGATTGACAAAGTGACACTCCTGATATAAGTGAAATCAAACATGTGGGCTGCTCTATGAATCCTATGTCTGGTCCTAATGGTTTTGGAGTAATTTTCTTGTCATCGCAAACTGAATATGGGCAGAGGCATCAACCAGATTTGCAAGCTCGTCTCAACGTTTTTATATCAGTTTGATTTGAAGGGCAACGGTGTTGGAGAACAAAAGAAATTATAAACTTGTTGTATCTTAAAAAATGTGTATGGATATTATTTAAATAAGGAGAATTTTATTTTGATAGAGGAAATTCGATATATAATCTGATAGATGAACGCATTTTAGAAGACGTCGCAGTGTTGAAGCTTTTGTATTTTATTGTGATTAGAGGGCTAGTGTAAGCGTTTTGGGAGTTTTCCAATTTTAGACAGTGTTACATATGATCCTCAGGTGTTTCTAATAAACAGCCCGAGGTTATAAGAATCAGAGCTCTTTTCATTTCTGCGTTATCCTCTTCTTGTTTACAGAGATTAGCAATGGCAACCAAAATTCGCTTGCAAGGACTTCATTTCGTGCTCTTTCGAGGATTGTATCATCGGGTGCTAATAGTGTTGCTTCTGTTGGTTCGACGATTTTAGAAATGGGCAATGATGGTAAGTCTGATGATCAGGCGTGACTTTGATAGATTGTTCATATGTGTTAATAACTGTAATCTCGATATATAGGTATAGTTTTTAATGTTTAGATGATAATTGTCTAGTTACAAAAGGAATGATATTGTACTTAACAGTGGTTAGATTAGAAAACTGGTTTAATAATAAAATGAGGTCACCAGTTCTTATAATTATTGTACGAAACTGCATGCATCTATTTAATATTTAATTAGTTATACCGTATTGAAATGTCGATCTTGAGAAAACTGTTGCTGGACATATTTGAGCAGGTGATGTACATGCAATATTTGTGTATTTGGTGACATTGCAAAGTTATTTTATTTCTTCAAATAATTCGACATGAGGGGAATTGACCTTAGTATAGAGGTGCATACAACAACGAATAATAAATGATGTGAACCTATGTATTGGATAGTGCAATAGAGAGAAAAAATGTACTGACTGAATGTAAAATTATTAACTAATGAAAACATAACTGGTAGTGATAAAATACATATGTTATTGTTAATAAAGTCTTACTTGGTCATAAAGTCTTGAATGCATTGAACATCAGGATTTATATAGACTCTGGATGCATTTGTTGATGATAAAGAGAAATCACCTATGGAATAAAAGTGGTATGAATATGAAAATGTATCGTATGAAATCGTGAATATATATAAAGATGATATTATTAAAAATAAATTAGAATTACCTCTAATTGTTTCACCGTAGTTGACGTAACGGCTACAATCAAATGGTCAGTGAAATTCTTGCATATCTCTTCAATTATTAGTGTCGTTTCTTCTGCGCACAGAGTCACGAAAATCCTTTCCCCACTGTATAATATGGTATGTGGTTAAGGGAAAATGCATATTATATATTGAAAATGAATGAAGTTAATAATGGAAAAGTAAGAAGGATGGACCTTTGATTTTCAAGCTTCAAAACCCTTTTCTTTACTATGGATCCCCTAGCGGGGTGATCCTCAAGAGGTGATATAAAAGTCAAAAGGCCGAACACATCTAATGAAATAAAAATTGAATAGATATATATGAATAGAATTCAACGATTATTGTTAATTATATAAGGAGTAATGAATATAAAATACCCGTGAGATATGTGTCATTGCCCAATTTAGATCTCAAATCATCAAATTCCAAAAATTGGAAGTGATATTTTGGAAGAATGAAATTGTCACCTTCAGAATGTATAAATCTTGAAGATGGAACGAATTCAATCATTAGATTATGGGAGGAGACCCTATAACTATGCTTCGTATCCATGACTCTGAAATTAGTTATTGTGTAAACTTTTCCAACGTCCAATGAATTGACGAATTTCGCAAATAAGTATTTGCGCAATACTGCATGTATCGAATCACCCTATGCAAGTAAAAAAAATATATAAAGAAACGATAAATAGTAATTAAAATGAGGATATTTTGAGCGACAAAACAATAATAAAAACTTTAATGTCTAAATGATGTACCTGGTCATCAACTAAGAGAAAGTCATCAGATATTTTTGGGTTATCACTAGTTCGAGTCTTGGATTCCCATTTTCGAACGACACGTACGAAGATGGTTCAAGCATCCCTTCCTAGTGAAAGATCTTCAAGTCTTGTCACTTATTTCATGGTCCTGAATTATTTTATTAGAAAATCCATATTGGTTAAATGAATTAAGGGAGTGGAATCATAAGTAAAAGGATTAACAATATTAAAAATTTTGTGAATTATGCAAATATACCTATAGATATAGATGATAGAACCTCATCGTACACAACATTTTTTGTCAAATGTCGATCAATTTGACAATTATTATTTATGAATAATTTTAGACCACTTCTTGAAGTTACTCTAGATATAGCGACATATAGTTGACCGTGACTGAAAACAGGCTTTGGTAAGTATATTGAGACTTGATCGAGAGTTTGCCCTTGGATTTTGTTGATTGTCATATAGAAAGGAAGCCGAACTGGAAATTGGCGTCTTCTTAGAAGAAACAACCATTTGGAGTCCATTGCAGACATAATTATTCGTGGAATGAATACTTTTGCGCCTATATTAGATCTTGTGATAATTATAGCCTCTATGACCAATGGAGATAATTGTGTAATGATCAATCTTGTGCCATTGCAAAGGCCGGCACTTTGGTTTATGTTTCTCATTAGCATAATAGGTGAACCTATCTTTAGCTCCAAGATATGGCCTGGGAGTCCATCAAACTTCAAGCTATTTAAAAATTCAACAGGAAAAAGCACATCTTGGTCACGAATGTCCCCAGCAGCCTTAGATATTAAGTCTGAGCTGAAATAAGTTGTCGCATCTCCGGGAATGACATTTAGTACGTAAGCATTGATGGTGTCAACCATATAGTTTGTTGGAGTTAAAATAGCTCGACCCTCAATGTAATTTGGATCACTGTATCTCCTGACTAAATTGGGGTATGCACTTGAAATAATATCATTAGCTGAGTTATCAGAATGGGGTATAAGGTTGAAATTTGGGATTTTTACCCACGACGGATATTCGTCATCTCCAAATGATTCTGTGTGTAGTTTCCCGTCACCTAGTGCTAGGACCCAATCTCTAAATGAAGTTGAATCTTGTATCCGCATGTTCTTCGATAGGTTGAATACATGGCATAAACTCCAAAGCTTTGATTTGTTAATTGATGCATTTATAATTTCTTCTCTGCTTCCCTTATGAACAACAGGTAGGGTTTGACAAAAATCTTCGCCCGAAAGAATTGTAATTCCGCCAAAAGGCTTTTCAAAAGATTTTTCGTTATTGAATCGCATTATGTCTCTTAATGACCTGTCAACAGATTCAAAACAATGACGGTGGTTCATAGAAGCCTCATCCCAAATAATTAGGCTTGTTTTCCTAATGAGTTTTGCAAGATAAGTCCGTTGATGAATATCGCATGTTGAATCGGCGTGAATATCAATGGGAATCTTAAATCTTGAATGAGCAGTTCTTCTACCGGGTAGCAATAATGATGCGATTCCTGAAGATGCAATAGCGAGAATAACTTTTCCCTCTGAATGTAAGCATTCAAGAATTATTTTGTATAAAAATGTTTTACTCGTGCCACCTGTCCCATTTACGAAGTAAAAGACTCCTTTATTTTCGTTGACGGATCGTATAACATGATTATAGACATCCAATTGTTCATCATTAAATGAGTTGAACATGTTAGTATGATCTCGTGCCAAAGAATCTGCATCGTACGAAAGTTCCTTTCTTAAGAACCTATTATCCTTTTCTCGAATCATTGTAGCATCGGGAAGTGGCATCGACGAGAAATCTTTCAGGCTTTTTCCATTTTTGTTTAAAATATGCTCAATTTCATGAAGGGTATAATTCTTATATTTTTTTCACTAAGAATAAGATCAGGTAGGCATAAGATTTTTCTCTATCGATGAGGCAAATCTTCTGATAGAATCTCCCAGTTGTCATCCCAAAGTCTTTTTGGATCAGCAACTTCGCAAAAAAGAAGCATTACAGCAAATAGGTCACGCAATTGATTACCCGTAGCCCATTGTGAAGCCTGGTTTAGAGCATCGTGCCATTCTTTGTCATCTTCTAACAAGCCAAGAGCATAACATGCTTATTTGCATGTTGAATAAACAATACCATTAACCGTCTTCACCTTATCGTAATTTCTTGCTCCGCGGACAACGTTTAGGAGCATACGAAGGTAAAATCTCTCACCAGATGCTAGATGAGCATATACTATACGACCTAGGCATGTGCCTAAATTTTTCCTTCTAAACCATTCCTTTGCTGCTGAGTCCCAAACCCATTTTGAAGGAAATCCAGCATAGGTTAACTCCCTTGAATCCTCGTGGATGCAATTTATGGCCATTCATTATGTAAACATGTCTTCTCAACATTTATCCTGTCAATCACAGTATTCAGATTGTCAGAATCTTTAAAAGTGACAACCTGCTCATCCGACAAATGGAAACTCAATCCCTCAACGCCAATGCTTTTATATTGTACATGAAACTGATTAATTCTCCAGCAAGCTTCACATGCAGATAAGTAACGACAATCGAGGAATGTTTTAATTTCATCAACCTCTAAGATTTCGTTGTTACAATCATCATAATTACGGACAATTGATTGTGTGAGATCCATTGTGGTTCTGTTTGGTCCTTTATTTATGTACTCGAAAATATACTTAATTGCCCTTGATTTATTACACCATTCCATATTTATGTGAGCTTGGTATTTGACGACCAAGTCAATATTGTGGGGAACAACGAAACTGTTATCAAGTTTGATTCCCATCTTTTCTACAAATCTCCCGTCATCTCTCCGTCTATAAATTGGGAATCCATTATCATCAAATTTGGTCATGGTTATGAATTTTTTAGAGCAACATCCATCTGCCATACAAGGATAACGGGGATTTACGTGGTCGTAAGTCCCATGCATCATGAATTGGGAAACAAATGCGTAGCCAACTGGGTCGCTAATACCAATCAGGTAACTCAGCTAAAATAATCTTATCCATATCATCTGATGTTGGTTGTTTTGCATCTGCATATAGGAATATAAGTATATGGGCGTGTGGCAATCCCCTTTTTGGAATTCAATTGTGTAGATAGCTGTCATAAAATATAAACGTTGTTATAACTATTGACATATTATAGAAGGTTAGAAAATCAAATAATATGATTTGTAATTTCGAATCATTAATTATTAAATATGAGATACATACCTGTCATTACTTTTCCAAAGTGTTTTCCTTTAACTAAATCTTGCATTAGAGCATCAAGTTTTATTTTAAAAACTCGTTTGATAATATCTAGCCTATCCTCAGTCTTTTGTCCAGGAATCATTTCAAGAAACTTTGTGATTTCAGGCTATTTAGGATTAGCTGTGAAGGTGATAAACAAATCTGGATTACCAAAAAATCTACAAATAGCCATTGTGTATTGGAAATTTTGAGCCATATAACGTGGACCCCCAGTGAAACTTGATGGAAGAATAATACGTTTTCCTACAGACGAAGGCGTTGAATCTCCTTCAAGAACAACATCTTTCAATCCTTTATATAGCTTAGCCCTTAGTTTTGGTTAGTTGGTTCTAATCCACCTCAACCTTTCTTGTTCAATGCATGTATATGCATCGACAACATATTATTGAAAAAGTTTTCCAGAGCGCAAAACGGTGGGAGCTTCATTTGTTCTTTGATGCAGACGGTATCCGTAATATTCTCTCATAGTCAAGCAATTTCGTTTAGTCTTATGTTTTCCATTATTTGTTCTATAAGTTATACCCAGTTGATAACCATATTCACCATATGGGAATAACAATGGGTATTGCATAGCCATAAAGGATAGATGAAGATCGCTAATTCTTTGTAATCTATTTGACTTATGGTCAATAATAATATCTCTCATAACATTTTTCTCAGTAAAATCACCAACAATGAGTGCTGCTATTTCGGAAGCGGTAGGCAAATTGTAAACCGATGGGTCTTTCGAATGATTTTTAATCAACCTTATTCTCACAGGCATGACATTTAAATTCTTAAAACGCTCACGTGCCATTCGAAAAACTTTTGCAATCTCATTGTGCTCATCAAGCATCGATACTAATTTCGAAATAACTTCTGCATCCAACTTCGATGTCGGCTTATCTCCTCCTAAATATTTCATTCTATTGCTCAATTCATTCTCCGTGTCATAAATATAAAGTTGCGCAAATTTTGGGCTTTGACCTTCAACTGGAAGCAAAGAACCAAGCAAATGATGGTTTTGTCCACTAATGCAATAGACATAGGGACCGAATCCATTATTTATTTGATTATCAACTTTAGCGCCAGTAGAGGTAAACGCAAACATGGAATTGTATGCTCTAATGTTGTCCTTGAATTTAGATGAACCACCATCATTTTCAGAATTCAGTAGATCGTTCAAAATCTGTGATGCTCCTTTTATAATGGGTAAGATGATCTTTCCTTCTTGGTAACACAATGAGAATTTAGGACACGCAAGAGTACGGTTCTTATCAATTCTCTCCTCGTACCATATAATTGCACTACAATTGTCACAAACGGTGCTTGGACCACCAAAATCCCATGCTTCTTTAAACTTTCCTATAAATTCATACAATTTTCGCATTTGTTAAACCATAATAGTAGTACCACCAAAATTCCATGCTTTTTTAAACTTTCCTATAAATTCGTAAAATTTTCGCATTTGTTAAACCATAATAGAAGTAAATCAATAATTTTTATGAGTTTTTTCAATGAAAGCTTACTAATACCGTACTTACTTTTCAGAATGCTATTCAAATGACCCTTACTTCTATTCGTACACTTGGTTGGTGTTGTATCACCTATATTTCCTACATTACATATAATTGTTATTAATTATATTACAAAAAATATATATTTCTTTCTAATATAGATACGTGTTACTATTATGTACAGTTAATAAATGACTAACCTGATCCAGTTACAGCATGGAGTGATTCCAAATCATGGTTTACAAAGGTAATTCTATATCCACAATAGTTACCGGGATGGTTAATCACATTTGATGAGTCAATCGTTGTTGTTATGACATCTCCATTTTCTAGTACTTTGTTCAAGACATAATTGTCTTTCGTTTCTTTGTGGTAGCACTGCCTCGGTTCCTTACATTATCAACAGTACAACTAAGATGCCGAATGAAAGACATGTCTTGAATCGAGGGATGAAGATTATACGACATATTATTTAAAGCAATAGTTGGCGTTGACGTACGACGTACGTTACTTGATCGCTTACAAAACATAATCAACCTACGACGGGATCTAGCAATGTGAGATTGGTATGGAGGATCCATCTAATTTGAACAAAAATAATAATTATGTTTTATTGGTTGAATAATATCATGATATATATATATAACATGGCATAGAGACATCATTTTATATCATTGTTTCTCTATCTATTTGTGTAATATTTCCACATAAGAAGATAAAGTCATTGCTTTTTTATTTTGATTGAGAAAACCAAAGTTTTATTGATTTTAACCTAAAGAGTATTGGATGGGTTGCGTGCTGTCAATTGAAGACGGTCATGGATTCTCTGTCCATTTAAGAATACAATCATTGCTTGTTGTTATTTGAAAGAAATATATGGCTATGTTAATAGTTGTCACTATTAGCACTCTAGTAGTTGGTAACATCTCCATCACACCCAGCCACATCCCAATAAGCATCACCTCGTCGTGCGACCCCTGCACCCGGACCCACCCAACTTCTCCCTTCGACATCTACCAAACAACCATGAGAAATACAACCTCATCCTTAACCTCGCAACCAACAGCAAATGACTGCCCTATACCAAAAAATATTCTCAAGCCACTATACAAACTTAACCTCCACACTCACCTTAACCCCACCTTGACCTCGAACATATAATTGTGACCTAAGCACTAAAAGTTCCTAATTGGCTTTGTGCCTTTAGAGACAATTCAAATAATGTTCTAAAAGGAATGTGGTTGTCTAAAGCCTAGGCAAAAAGTTTTATTCATTTGAACCTAAAGAGTAATAGATGGGTGCTTACTGTCAATTGAAGACAGTCACAAATACAAACACACACACACACATACACACACATAAATACAAGTATATGTGTTCCTGCAGATATAAATCACCAGCAGTGTCTACACCCTAGCACAACAACAGGCAAACTTATTATGACTTTCGTGTATATGTATTACATCTGATATCTATGTGTAAGATGATTATGAAAACTGTCTACATAAGAAATAACATAAATGAAAGGGGTAGTAACAATAAGTATCATGTTCATCGTTAGGTTCTGAATATATAATATTTTTTTGGGAAAAAGTTATTAATCCTAAAGAACATTTGTGATAAAATGGATCATCAAATTGGGAAATATCAAAACATTTCATTAGATGAAAAAAACTCAATCTCTTAAAGTTGATTCTCTTACAGTCTACTTCCCAACAAATTCGGTCAAATCAAATTTAAATCAATTATGATAAAGAGGATGACCCAGTTCAAATGGATGAGGATTCGCCATTTTTTATTAGAGATATGCTAGGAAATATTAGGAACCATATATATACCATTGCATTAAGCTGCTACTAACGTGTCACCTCTAGATAAGGAAACACCAAATACCACACGTCAAAATCATCCCCGTGTGGACGATTTTTCTTCACAGTCGGTTGATTGTTCCAATCTGAATTAAGAATATATATTGTAAAGGGCTTTAAAGATTTCAATTGTTTGTGATTTTGATTGGTTTTGCAGAAAAAATGTAGATGAGACTGTCAAAAAGCTCAAGGCTTGAGGAATCAAAGTGTCGGGATTAACATGTCCCGTGTCAAATGCTCAATAAGGAAATAATCTCATATCCATGACCATACAGGTAATATTTGAAGATAGCTTTGTATGTTTCTTGGGTGATCCAATGCTTAGAATCTGAAGTTAAGGTTTTGATTAGGCTTTTTTTTATATGTTTCCTTCTTTATCTTGCATTCCTTTTACTAACTCAGTGATGATTTGAGAAGGATTATACCATTTGGGCTAGATATTGATTGTCTATTCTAGTGCTGGCCATTGATTGTTTATTACACTGCCCTCCTACACAACCCTTAAAATAACTGGTGGCTTATCTCAGAGATTGAATGCTTATATTAGATTCTATATTTAATCGAGAGGAATGATGCTCAAGTTAATGGTTTTTAACTTCAATTGCCTAGATTTTTTCCCATCTGAACTTTGCTGAATTGGATGTTTGTACATTATTATTACTTGATAATGTTTTAGATATCTTCATCGTTTGAGGTATGGTTGTCTTTTCAGGTTTCAGATGCAAATATACTACATTGTATCTTCCCTAATTTATCTAGCAAAGATTTATAGTAGAGAAATTAGTAGAATTTTGGTCAGTGGACTGATTAAATCTGTCATAGTTCTCAAACGGTCTCTTAAGTGGAGGAATATATGGATGCCAATCTGGTAGTTGTACTCGTTGTCTGATTTACCATGGAAATAGAATCTTGGCTTTTGTTATAAAAATGAATCTTATAAGGTACTATTGGATGTGCACTGTATATGCCCTGACTTGCTGTTATTTATTGGAATTATTTAGAAATATTTTCTTAATATCTTTAGTAAATGATGTTCACAGTTACTGATAAATCAGATGAAATAACGAATTTTCTTTGTACATACATTATAGTTAATTCAATGGTTGGGAATGGATTATCCAAAATAAAAAGCAGGCATGTAGCTGAAACATAAAATGTATTATGCAACCTACTGTATATATGATAGATGAATAAATTATAAAATGTATGTGTATAATGTACTTACGTTAGCATCAACCATTTTAGTATACGTAATCTGCGTTTTCGAGTCATATGCTCATGTTTTTGGTTAAAACATGAAAAAATGAAGTTCTAAATATTTAAAACAGATATTTATGATCATAAAATTCGAATAATATTTTTTGTATTGAATCAATTTCGAAATTCAGCAAGTTTGTATAGCAATTCATTAATTCAAAAACTTTCTTTTTTGTTTTTGCATTTTTTGGTTTGAAATTGCATTAGAAAATAATTGTTTGTAATGAATTCAACACTTAACAATTATTCATCAGTGATGTTTATAAAGCTTAAATATTTTTTAGTATGTGTTCAATTGGTTAGAAATGTAATTCCACATTTGAAACATGCATGTCAGCTTAAATCATGAAAATATATGCACCGAGTAAGTTTAATTCCCAACTGTTTTGAGTAATTTAAATCCCAAGCAATCAAAGTCATAGAGTATTATAAAAGACACGTCCCAAAGTAGTTCGAAAGATGAACTGTTGATTTCTCGATCCTACCAAACGTATCAGAAAAATATTCATTAATTGAATACCGTTGTAAAGAGGGCCATTCGCGTGACATAGCTATGTATGTAGTTATACTAACTATTCACAGCTGGAATAAGTAAAAAAAAGAACATAAATATATAAGTAACTGACAAATGAGATGGCCGGTAAAGCTACCCCCGTTAAGAAAAGAGGATAAATAAATACTGCCATGTAGTTATCATTTCCCTTTAGTTCTTTAAAACAAACATTTTCAACATGTGACTTATAACCATAAATTTCTAACAGAAATCTATGGGTGACGAAAGGCTAGACTCCCAAATTCAAAACAAAAAGTAATACGATTGGCAAACAGAATCATAAATATTATAAGCCTTAGTGAAGTAGTTTAAGTGAGAGGAAGGGGTAGTAATAAAGAACACATGGTAGAGTATTGTGGTGTGGACTCAGCAATGATTAACGTACATTTCCCAATGTTAGGAGAATTTTGTTGCCTAATCAAGGGAAGTAAGACCCTATAAAGATGTCAATAACGAATTAGTTAATATAATTTTTCAAAAAATAAGAAGAATATCAATCACCAACACATCATAGGACATCGTAACACAACAATTGTAATTGATGATACCTTTATCGAAACAAAATGTATATTGTAAGAGTATGCCTAAAGGTCCTATATTAAGTCAATAATTATGGTATAACAACCACTGTTCATGAAACATGTAGGAGTTGTCAAGTACCAATAGACATGACTTACTACCATTTTTTTTTATTATGGTCACTATCTGTAATCAAATTTTCACATTGATTCATTTCGTATCTTATGTTTTGATAATTTTCCTAAAATAATGTAATATTTTAAAATAGCTCTAAAAAAATTAACCACGCATTTTGATTGTTAGCAAATAACCTAACAATTGAATGTTTAGTTAGACATCAATGCTTGTATAGTGTAAGAGTATGCCTAAAGTGCCCTGCTTAAAGGTTTGTAATGGGCATAGGTGCATTCGAGTATCCCAATCAATAGGATGACGAAAAATAATAGGTGTCATCAGAGAGATAGTGCTTTATGAAAACATTACATATACAATTCGAATGTGAATTTCGATGTGAGGTTGGTATACGATCGCACTTAACGCTAAAGCCGAATTAATCATACTATGCAGAGTAGTATTCTTTTAGGTTTGGATGAGTAAGCCATTTGAGCATAATCATTAGTATGGATGAATGTAGTAATTTTGTCATAACATATGTGAGTTATTGATGTTATATATGTACTACGTAGGAAGAAGAATACAATAATTTCTAAAATTTGGCTCATATTGTACAGTTATGCAGCATGAACCAAAAACCTTATACTGAGTTCCTATTTCCTACTCAGTGTAATATGCATTTTTATTTTTCTAAGATAAAAAAATGTAAGTATGATAAAGAATTCAATAATATATAAATGATTAGTACATATGCTTAAGAGTGTAAAAAATTTGATAACTTGATCACATATGCTTAAGTATATGGTTGTCTAGAGTCTAGGCAAAAATATTTTTATTTCTAAGTAGTCAAATCAATGTATCAATATTTGTAAATACACCAAAATATTAGCTAACACACACACACACACGCGCGCACATATATTTATATATATATAGAGAGAAATATATGTGTTCCTGCAGATATAAATCAACAATAGCGTCTACACCCTAGCACAACAATAGAGCAAGTAAAGCAGTAGATATTTTGGTTCAAGATTTTGTGTTTTCAAAGTATTTCAGATGGATTAATTCATATGTAAAGTTTTAGATTTTATTAACATGATTAACATCATGTTCATACTATCCACCTCAGATATTTTTGTTTCACATCATGTCCAACTTTTATAATTTGTTTTCCTTACACATCACTATATACTCATTTATCCCATGGAAGTATAAATGAGCATTTCAGGTTGATATCCGACACCAAGCTGCAAATCAATGCGCATTTCGTCGGCCTTAGGCCTGCAGGCAGAACCCGAGACTACACATGGATCCAAACCTTAGGTGGTAAAATTTTGATTTCTGAGTACACATTATTGAAACAATTGTTAATGAATTGAAAATATTACAAAAATAAAAAATATATTTATTTCCTTCAAATAACAAAATGGCCAAATAATTACAAAGTGGGAACCAAATATTACAGGGGGAAATTTGGTGTTTAGAAAAAATACATCCAATTCTTTTTCTTTCAATCATTTTATCAAACATCTATTGGGCATTTTTTTAATATGCAAGTGTCTTATGCCCTTAGGTGATAAAAATTTGATTTCCGAGTACACATTATTGAGACAATTGTTAATGAATTGAAAATATTACAAAAATAAAATATATATTTATTTCCTTCAAATAACAAAATGGCCAAATAGTTACAAAGTGGGAACCAAATATTACAAGGGGAAATTTGGTGTTTACAAAAAATACATCCAATTCTTTCTCTTTCAATCATTTTATCAAACGTCTATTGGGCATTTTTTAATATGCAAGTGTCTTATGACTTATCATATACACAACAAATTATAACCACTAAAAGTTAATACATTGAAATAGATATTAGAGATTGTAGACTTACTTGATCAGATGCAAGAATATAGGTTTCCGTAACAAAATGTAAGAAACTCTCCAACTGCTGATTCCGACTTTGATCAGTCCGACGTTCATTTCTATCGGATTTAATAGATTTCTCATATGCTTTTACATATACCATTATTAATTCTGCAGCTGTAATCTCTTAACTGGTAGACATAGCTGTATACGGTAAGGATGAGTTATTTTTGAATTATAATCGACATTTACAGATTAATGTTGGTGGAGATAGGAAAGATTTGGGTTTATGCTTACTGAGATGGAAGACGAACTATCGCATCTGACGTGGAAAGATTTGGGTTTATGCTTACTCGGATGGAAGACGAAATCTTGCAAACGTGGATAGGCTGCAAACGTGGACAGGCTCATTGTAAGGAATCATAAATGCCTTATTTTGCATTTTATAGTAGTAAGAGATTATGTATTGCCCATTTAAGTTATGTGAGCATTTATGATTGAAATTTAAATTAAAGAGTAAGACTAGGGAGACCCCTTAATTGTACCCAATTTTGGGACCCATGAATAAGACAAAAATAAGTACAAGTTATTAATGCATTCGTTGATGCCCTGACGGGACAAAAAATAATAAGGTATAAGTTTTTAATGCAGATAGTCTACGAAATGAGTAATATTTGGGGGTCTCCCTAAATTTATCCTAAATTAAATGTCAAAAATTGTGAATATTATGATTGTAGAAACGTTAAATCGGTAAAAAAAATTTGAAATAGTTACTAATTAAAACATTTTGATGGTTAAAATAGTTAACTTATAGGATAATTATTTATTTTAAATTGAAGTGTTTATTAAATGTAAAATTTTGAATAATCCTTTGTTACGAAACTAAAAAAGAACTTGGAAAGATTTGGTAAACTGTCTCCACTGTAAAAAAATCTTATCCCATCCGTACAAAAATCCGCCCTTGTCCATCACTTGACTCGATCGTTCCTCACCCAAATCACAAACCCAATTCCATTTTTTCAAGTGAGAAACCCAAATAAATATTTTCAAAATCGAGTTTTGGAAATCACAAGTGTGAAAGATGAATGAGGAAGTAGTGGTGGATAGAAAATCGGTGGATGAGAGGCCCGGAATTTTCTTCATCGGTTCCTCCAACGTCGGCAAACGTACCCTCCTCTCCCGTAAGTACCCTCCTCTCTATCTCTATAATATGATTCATTTGGGAATATAAGTGGGTTTTGTGGAGACACGGGATTACGTTTACTTGCTTTGATTTGGGTATTGGGTATTCTTTTAATTGTGATTAGGTTATTAATATCAATGTCTAATGATGTATAGTTGCTAATTAGCTAAGAAGCACGGGCACATACGTGGGGGTTGCCGGCATGGATTCAAAAACATTAATTCTAGCTGTCTAAAAAATATTACCTAGACACGAGTCGAATTTGTATGTCCGCGTAGAAGGACTCATCCAAAAAAATTAGGATGTATATATATTATACCCATTTAGTTTGTTGGGGGCAACCTCCAATCAACCACGACCCCAGAACACTAAGATATAAATCGAGAGAGACAACGACAACAATATTAAGATATACGTGATTCACCAATTTGGTTATATCCACGGAAATGCATGATTTCACTATATTTGAAGAAATTACTAGTATAATAGAGGATAATATTTAATACCAATGTTAAATCACATACACTTTACTCTCTTACCCAAATCCTGAATAGTCATTGCACACCAACTCTCAACCCACGTGAATCCAAGTTCTAAGACAAGAGCGCTCTCAATCTCATGCCCTCAAGTATTCTCAAGTGTTTCTCATGTACCCGATCCAGTGTATCCTCATATAGTATGTCCAGAGTACACCTACCATACAACAAACACTCACACTCATACCCTACATGAAACACACTCAAACCCTTCTTCCACCTTTTAGCAATGCCGATGGGTTAGAGGGAAAATCCCTCACCTCTCACCCAAACCCTTACTTTTAAAGAAGCATTGCTCATGTTTCTCTAGCTCTAAGAAACAACCAAAGCTTAAGGTTTAAACCCTAATAAGGTTATAGATGAACACATTTGTGACAAAACCTCCAAAATACCCCTACTAAAAACCCTTTTCACGCAAATCTGGCCCGTTAGATGCAGCAACCAAACTATTCGTTGGTTGCAACTATCAACCCACGCAACCCTGCCCAAATCCGCTAACTGGATGGAGCGAAGATAGGCTGCATAACCGTTTGGAAAGTGAATTTTACAAAAAAGATGATGCAAAGTGCCGAAACTGCATTTTTGCATGATCGTCGGAGATGGTCTGGACCAGTGAATTGTACATCTACTAAAGTCAATCAAATAAAAGAAAGCAGCCAAAATATGAGCCATAGAATCTTTGTTCAAAACTATAGATTTGAAAGTCCAGTGTACTTTTAGTAAATCCTTTTGATGACTGAACATTGAATTGGTTATTATATACTTGCATGAGTAGTTGTTTAAACAGATGTTAAGTTTGCATTCTACGTTGTTTGGGCTGGCAAGTACCTTGGCATTTATAGCACGTGTTTTAGACTGGGCTGTGGACAAAGGGAGTGATATTGTCATTTTACACGAACATTTCTCACAACATTGGTCACCGTGGATGGATGTAAGCCTCAAGTACAAATGGGAATGAAGAAATTGAAACGAGCTCAAGATATGGAGATGGAAGACACATGAAACTAAATGCAAAAGAGAAAGGCAGGAGGGTTACCACTGAAGGACGTGTTAAAGACGATTCTCTAGTGGTCAATTAATCCAACGGTATGATTTTGTGTTTCGTCAAGCAAAATATGCTTGTAGATATGTGATCCTCTGACATTGTTAATTAATGTGATGTGTTATGATTTGTTAACAACCAGAGATAAAGCAAAAATATTAGATTACCCTGCACTTGTATAATATTATAATTAAATACAAAAATAAATTCACAACGATAACATAAGGGGTACAATATAATCTAAGAGAGGTCATAAACCAATATAGCTTAGAACTCAAACTAAGCAATCTAAAGAGAGTGCATAACCCAATATATCTTCAAAATAATTTATTGAGTATTGCCACGAAGTTATAATAGTAAAAATTATGCTTGTTGCTAACTTCTCCAATTGTTATGCTGAAGTCACTGTTTTCCAAGTATGCATAAGGTTTATATAGTGCCACATGACTTTTATCCCATGTCCTTGACATATTCGGAGGCTGTTTTCTGACATGTAATTAGGGATGACAATATGAGTTGGCGAGGACAAAATTGCCCATCACCCACCTAAAACGGTTTGTTTGGGTAAAGAGAAAAATTGTTGGCGGGTTGAAATGGATTCAATGGCCCACTGAGTCGATTCAATGGTCCGAAGATAAACCGGTCAAGTGAAGTTCAACAAATCCATTTCAGCAAACCTTCTCTGGATTTTATAATTACACCAATTGATCCCTCACGGTAAGTAATTATCCCTTAATGTTGGTGATCTGGATTTTGCTCAAGGCTCGGTGGTTTCTTTGTTGAATTGGATTTGCGATTTTTATGATCGATTGTCTTTTCAAGGCTCTGTGGTTTCAAGAGCACTGTGCGGTTCATCCAATCTGACCCATCTTGGTTACCCAAATTGAACCAAATCCATTTTTGAACCGCCCATATCTGTCGTTTTCCGGGCTACATGTGAGTGAGTAACCTTTCAATTGATAAATATTCTAAACAAAAGAACCATCCATGACAATTGAATCTTTGTAGTAAGATCATGGCTAACGGGTCCAAAAAAAGGTGATTTTTATTTTACCCATTTTTTTAAAACAGCAAAAAAGTGCTTTTTGAGTTATTTTTTTCACAAGTTCCCTGAGATGTTTAAACGCCGCACAAAAAAATAAAAAACACATTTTTTTTTACTTTTTTTAAAAAATCACGCTTATTTTGGACCCGTTAAAACGGGTTTGTCGGAGATCCCCTCCATGTATATATATATATCTATAGAATCAAGCTCCAGTAAAGGACACTATTTATGGGGGCAGTTTACGGGATTATTTTTAAAAACTAGTAAAAAATATTTTTTGAGTTGTTTTTTTATATGATGTTTAAATGTTTCAGGATCCCCTCTCCCCCCCCCCCCCCCCCATTTAAAATCAACTAAAAATAATTTTTTTGTTATTTTAACAAAATTGGGTGAAAATTCCCGTTTTCATAGTTTGATTGAAAATTCATTTTCAGTTGAATTTTTTTTGGGAGTATCTGAAATGTTTAAAAACCATATAAAAAAATCAGTTCAAAAAGTTATTTATGAGCATAGGTCCATAAATTACACTTAAGGATTGTCCCTTATCGGAGCCTGCCTCTCTCTCTCTCTCTCTCTCTCTATATATATATATATATATATTCACACGCACAAAATTGCTCGTGTGGACTTCCTGCACAAGAGCAAATGCATTTGAGTGGCTTGGATTTTTTGATATGCCATGAATTAAGGAAGAAAGAAGGAGAAACTCCTAAACTCATGCACATGGTTCAAAGTCTCGGTATCGGTCCCGGTATCGGACACTCGATTTTCAACTCGGTCGCGGTATCGGTCGCGGTATCGGGCGATACGCAAAGATACGCTATTTAGAGAGCGCAAAAAATTTCGGAAAAAATATAGAAAATTTAAAAAAAATAAGATTAACAATGTGGACCAATGAGATACATTCAAACCCATCATTCAATATGCATTGCATTGTAGAATTGGTTATACTGAAGCGCGGCAGAGTTGTCAAATTCAATATTGCATAGTAAACCAATAATAATATTGAAAAACAAAAATATACATTTTGTTTTAACAACAATGTATATTTTTTTACATTTTTACAAAAACGTACAAAAGAACATTGTTACAAAAATGTACATTTTTTAACAACAATGTAAATTTTTTTACATTTTTACAAAAACGTACAAAAGAACATTTTTACAAAAATGTACATTTTTACAAACATGTACATTTTTTTAACAAATATGTATATTGTTTTTTACATTTTTATAAAAACGTACAAAAGAACATTTTTTACAAAAATTTTCAAAAATGTACATTTTTACAAAAATGTACAAAAGGACATTTTTACAAAAATGTACATTTTTTTTAACAAAAATATATATTTTTTTACAAATATGTATGTACAAATATATATTTTTTTACAAATATGTACATTTTTTTTAACAAAAATGTACATTTTTTTACATTTTTACAAAAAAACGTACAAAATAATATTTGTACAGAAATGTACATTTTTTACAAACATAAATGTACATTATATATTTTTTGTAAAAGATTTGAATATTTTTTGTAAAAAAATAACATTTCTTTGAAAAAAGAGTTTTAGTAGTCATTTTTTTTTTTAAAAAGAGTACTATTTTTTAAAAGATTTATATATTTTTTTTAGTAGAGTCATATAAAAAAAAAAGAGTTTTATGTTTTAAAAAATTAATGTTAATACTTTTGAAAAAGTAATACCATTTTGTAAATGTTACAATATATTTTCAACAACGAAGAAATATGGTAAAAGATAAAAGTTCTATCAAAAAATAAAACAAAATATGACAATATCGTTTGAATCGGTTGTCTCGGCCGATATCGCGGCTGTCTCGGCCGATATCGCGGCGAGGCGTCTCGGAATCGGTTGTCTCGGGCGATATCGCGGCTGTCTCGGCCGATTCAGTATTTTTTTTGAAACGTCTCTCGGTATCGGATCGGTGCCCTCCGATTCCGAGTTGACTCGGCCGATACCGAGTCAACTCGGCCGATACTTTGAACCATGCTCATGCACCTTTAACCATTAAAACTCATTCACCTCCTCTTTGCATTTGATCCCTAAAAACTAGCCACCTTCCCTTAAAAATAGCTGAACATTGACACTGAAATCTATAGCAAAAATCTGTAGCTTTGTTTGGTACGTATTTTACTCCTGTACGGTCTTCCTATATAGGAGCATTATTTTGTGTGCGTGTTTATATATATATATATATATATATATATATCTTCGACGGGTGCCCGTGACGGAACACTTTTTAAAAATACCAAAAACTATTTTTTTAATTTGATTTTTTTGTGTGTTGTTTAAACATTTTAGGGGACTTGTAAAAAAATAATCAACTCAAAATGCATTTTTTTGCTATTTGTAAAAAGAATTGGTCGAAATATGTCAGTTTTTATGTTTTTAAAAACTGACATATATTTGACCCTTTTTTTATAATAGCAAAAAAAATGTACTTTGAGTTGATTTGTTTTTGTAAGCCCCCACACAAAAAAACACCTAGCACCCGTCGGAAACTCTCTCTCTCTCTCTCTCTCTCTCTCTCTATCTATCTATATATATCACTGTTCTAAAAAACCCGCCTAGGCTCCGCCTAGGCACGCCTAGGCTTGAGGCTTGGGAGAAACGCCCCGCCTTAAGATTTTCACGCCTTATTCTTGGTAAAAACCTTAAGGCGCACTTTTTTCTAAAAACAACAATGCTTTAGTGAAATTATATCACTTTTTAAAGAGTTTTTTACAAACCAGATCAATATCTCATCCAAAATAATCAAATAGTATTTTAATTTGAAAATATTCAGACATATTTTTATGATATGTACAGTTTTAATTTTTTAATACCCTTGTTATGGTTAAAAAATATTAAAATATATTAAGAAGGCCTAAACGCCTTTTGACGCCTTTTTACGCCAAGGCCCGCCTAGGCTTCTAAGGCTTAAGGCTTGGCCTCCACGCCTTGATCACGCCCCGCGTTTTTTAGAACCTTGATATATATATATATATATATATATATATATTGCCAAAGATGGACCCGGGCTATAGCCTTGTCCACCCTAAATTATCGCGAGGAATAAAGGGCTATAAAACTATCATAGCAAATAGTTTTTAATTATATAGTCATGCGCTATATACACATACGGTATGCCCGTGCCAATGGCACGGTGTGATAATTTTGTTACTGGTGTACTTGCACTTGTAGTATGCTTAGTACTCACTGTATTGGCAATGCACTCAACCAGTGACGGTGAATTGTACATCATCAATGGTTGTAACTTCTAAACACAACCTCCTATTATGGAGGGCATATGAAAATCACTATTTCTTACAACTTTAAAAATCCCATCGTAGCATTCAACCAACCAACAATTTTTTTATAGGAAATATAATAGATACCCACCATGAATTCACCTAAAATATATCGCACACAAATATAATAGAGCCCAGTATATGCATGAACCAAAGAACAACAAAGAAATATCTCCCACAAATTCGTGAACCAACAAATAGACACATATGTACACATTGTTTTATGTAGAAAAACGTGAGCGTACACACAGAAAATGGTCTTCCAATACTTGACAACAAAGAAAAATGAAGGACAATAACCAGCAATTGATGTGTTGTCTGTTCACCAATCTGAATCAAGAAACCAAATATTAAAAAAATTCAGACTACAAAGCTCCTGGGATGGTGAGGTTAGGGCAGTCAAAGAAAAACTTCCCCATGAACACCAACATCACCTACTTCCCCATGAAAATAAACCACATAACATATTTAAATCTGAAAACCCAATTTGAAACAACAACTGAATCATACAAGAAGGCAAATAATACTCTTGGTATCATATTTGTAGGTCATGTATATCAATGGAAATATCAAAACTAAATCAATTGAAATATCATTCTGTGAGTCACAAAATGAGATAACCTTGGTACCATATTTGTAGGTCTCTCCTCAATTATGTTCTTTGATTCCTCATTTTGAAGGAAAGTAGATGGAAGTGTGAACATGGTTCCTGATTCCAAATTCTAACATATATATCGAAGTTCATAAATGTTCAAAACGTTGTAACAAAAAACATCAAGATGCATATAAGCATGGTTCTAGTGGGAGCTTTATAAAGCCAGGTCAACTAAGCTTTGATTATAATAACAAAAGGGAGCACATGATTACATGATGTGACAACGAAATCGTCTACAGGATTATTGTATTAGCAATATTTAAAAAGGCGAGGCGAGGCGAAAGCCTCACCGAAAAGAAAAAAAAGCGCAAAATAATATTTAAATAATACTAATAAAATCATAAAAATAAAATAACGAAGAAATATAAAATAAAACTAAAAAAAAAAACATCCTTGAGGGTTTTCTCACATAGTTTGACATTTTTTTGTTCCCCCCGAGATAACTTTTTAGAAAAAGAAAATCAATTTTAACATATTGGTTATTTTGCGATATGACAATAAATTAATCAATGCAAAATCGTACTGGCAAAATCATTTTTTTAGCTTCATTCTCATATTGGTTATTTTATAATATGACAATAAATTAATCAATGCAACTTAACAAACAAATTTATTAAAAAAACATTGATTTTCAAGCTAAGTTTAAAAAAATAGTAACTTTATTAAAAAAATAATAAAACATATCAACCTAAGTTTATTAAAAAAAAACCACCTTTAAAATATATTAGTATAAGTTAAAGAAAACATATTAATCTAAGTTGAAAATAAAAAAACAGAAACCTTTTAAAAAAAAGTCATATTGAAGTTAATTTAGTACATTTATTTCAAACAAACTATATATTTATAACAAAATATAGTTTCAAACAAATTTATACTCTTATTTCAAACAAATTAGTAAAGAAAAACAAAATTAAGTGCAATTTTAAAACTAAACTAAACTAAAAAAATAATAAGAGTTAGTAGATTAAAACAACATTTTTTTTTTAAGTTAAGTGCAATTTTAGAAAAATGAAGAATTTTAACCTTTAAAAAAACTGACTTTGTGATGAAAGAAGAAAAATAGTTTTTTTTTTTTTTTTTTTTTTTTTTTTTTTTTTTTTTTTTTGTTTTTTCGCGCCTCAGCAAAATGGCGTGAGGCGCATTGAGGCGTAAGCCTCAAATTCAGCCTTGAGGCTTAAACCTCGAGGCTTTTTTTCAGCGCCTCGAGCGCCTTTTTAAACATTGTGTATTAGTTCCAGAAAAAGACCCAATTGGACAAACAATGTATGCGTGCCTAAACTTTAATACATTATCTGATCTTCGTTTTCCAGGCATATTTTCAAACCAATAGGACTGAGGAAAAGAAAATTGATGAAATGCAAAAACTGTAGATTGTACAAATGAAAACAAAATTGATGAAATGCCAAAATTTCTCACAAAACAAAATGGCATACTTACCTTATTGCCACACTGAAGTAAAATCTCATAAAACCATCGACGCCAATTTTGTTTAGACGTTGGCAACCAGTTTCACTCTTAGCGACACTGAATATCAAAATAAGAGTTGCAAAACTCAACAATCCAACCCTAAAAAAATCTATAGGGTTCATATGGAGTGGTAAAACTAAATGAAAAATAAAAAATAAAACCTATAGGATTTTAACCAAAGCAACATAATTTGTATCAGTTTTGTACTCTGATAACTAAATATATCATTTTTAAGTTCCACTAATGGTTTCAAGCTCCAAAGACCTACAATTCCAAACGCAAAATAGAGATAAAACTACCCGTGTATGAGCAAATAAATAACCCGGGGCAAGTAATCAGCCCAAACCACTATCAATATGATTGTACAAATAACTATTTTTTGAAGTCACAAAGAAGGTGTTTGTCAAAACTTTTCAAAATTTAACACTTAGTAACATATCACTAACTAAAAGTGTGAATTCTATGTGTAATTACTCTTTTGCACTCACCATGACCCACACGAATATTATAAACAATTGCAACTGAATAAAAAAAATCACTATACCAAAAGTATAAATGTTATTACAATTAAAATTGCTGCAAACCAAAATTATCAATTTACCAAATATCATCGTCGTTACTTCTGTTAGTGTCATTCCTACAAAAACTTAGCATGTCAAGAGCACCATCGTAAAGTTAATTAAGAATTGTGAATACAATAATTTAACTAAAAGTAAATAACAAAGCCAAAATATTGCAAAACCCCAAATAATCCAAAACAAATACTATTTAACCCTCAAATCCATAAGACCTAAAAACCCAAAAGAAGTTAACCCATAAGTTTAATTAAAGACTGATTTCAACTATCACTGTAAATCTTGCAACACAACCACTATAGTGGGTAGGTGAATCCACAAAAGATTCAATCTAATACAAACCCTAATAAATATTAAATTTTCAGATCTAACAACTTTTATTAATAATTAAATAAACCTGTATCATGGAACCACTTTGCTGATAAAACAAAGTTAAATGTTAACAAATAAAGAGAAATTTTCAAATTAGTTAAATTTATACTCGAGTGGAGGATAAAAACCTATTTGCCGAACAAAAAATGAAGGGAAAGATATAAAACTAAAACTTGAAGCCCATAATTTTGATTCAAACTTTGAATAAAACTTGAAGCCCGTAATTTTGATTCGAACTTGGAATAAAACTTGAACAACTCACTGCGAATCCCGTAAACGGTGAATGAAGAGAGAACATAGAGGATTCCTGCAAAATAAAACAAATTATTACAGAAAAAAATACATTTTCAACCCAGCTCCAACACCAACTTCTACTAATTAGAACATCCACTATATAGAATACAACCAACAGTTACAATAGTAGAAGAGAGAATGAGTAATAGTTACAGTTTTGAGGGTGTCTTGATCAACCTTATGGCAACGACACCATCGTAACAACACAGTTGATTCCAATGACCCCACATATTATAGCAATGGCAATATCCTAAATGCAAACATATCATAAGCTACCTACCACAGAACAAAACACATAGGAATACAAACCCAAAGTGAAAACCGTAGTGCGAACATACACTAATTAAAAAAAATAAAAGGTTAAAAACTAAATAAAATCCTTATTCGTAATAGCGAATTACGAAATCCCACAAACTTTGTGCCAAAACTCGAGAATAAGACTAAAATCATAAACAAAAAATAAGCGATGCAAAAAAATCCCCTTAAATTAGTAAGCTCTAAAATAGCATATGAAACTCCCTAAAACCAATAATGGAAATAATGGAAAAAATTACCAATCCTAACCAAAAAATCTTTAAATAGACGCAAAATAGAAATGGAAAAAAAAATCAGATTGAAGAAGAAATCGCACATTCATAGTCGTTTAATGGCTGAGTGGAGGCGAAGGGAGAGAGAGAGAGAGACGAGGCTTGGTGTGTGTTTGAGAAATGATAGAGAGAGTGTACGAATTGATTAAAGTGGATTTTTCAGAATGGAGAGAGGGTGCATGGGAGAGAGAGAGAGTGCACGAAAATACCCCAGTTTTTGAATTATAGTGAAAGTTTGATGAGGAAAAGAGGGGAAAACTAAATAATAGAGGGGTAGATATGTAAAGGAAAAGAGATGGTAACATCTGTTCGGGGGCCTTTACCATTGTTTTGAATGAATCTCAGCAATTAGATTATGCATTGCTGTCAAAATCCTAACCCCTAATTGATGTGAATCAAGAAGCTTGAGGCCATTTTCGCCATTTTTTTGGTTATTTTCTTATTTCGTTGTATTTTTTTTGGCCAAGTATTTAGAGGTGAGAGTAGTAAAGGCTCTTAGGGGTATATTTGTAATTAGATCTTTGCTTCTAGCCTAACATACCTTCCTCTTATAAATACCCCTCTTATAGCCTCATTTGAAGCATTCGATCATTTGAGATTTTAAAGAGAGAGAGAGTTGAGACGAGAGTTATCTTCATCTTATTTCCCATTTGACGCTCATTGACGTCAATTGGTATCAGAGTCTCGTTGGCTCCATCCGTTGTTGTTGCTGTAAAAAAACATAAGAAAAATTGTAGACGACGACAAATTGGTTTAAGAGCAGATATGCTCCCGTGGAACCTCGCACTGATTGATTCGAGGGTTTTTTTACCACCTCTTAGCGCGACTTGACGCTCTTGAGTCTCGCCTTCTACCACCGGACTCCACCACGATCCGTCCTCACACCGCTCCCTCCACCACCCAAAACCCTAACCCTAACCCTACAACCACCAACCCAGTGGTGTCCAGAGGAGAAACCCGCGACAACCGCTTGTCGGAAATTGCGCCGCTGTGGTGTCCAGAGGAGAAACCCGCGACAGTCGCTTGTCGGAAATTGCGCCGCTCCTTCATTTAGTCGCGATCAGAGACCCAAACTGCCAGAAGGTGTCGGAAGCCGACCCACTGAATAGACCCCAACACCACTTGGATATGATCGGAATCACCATGTCTTGGTCGGGAAAGCCCTGCTTTCCTCCAGATCTGATGTGGGCCCTTCAAGCTGCCCGTTGCCTCGCTCCAGCCACTTGGTTTTGGTCGGAACCCTATTGGGTTCACTCGACACTCTCCAACAGCCTCAACAACATGACGATATTGGGTTTGGCAGCCCTAAGCTGGTATTTGACCCGGATGAGGCTTTTTACGGTTGGCCCGAGAGAGCAAAGAGAGATGGAGAAGATCGAAGAGAAAAACAAAGGTATGGACTCAACTCAACTCAACTCAACAAAGCCTTTTCCCAATTATTTGGGGTCGGCTACATGAATCCTATTTTTCCATTCCATTCTATCCAGTGCAATATCTTCGGTTACACCACATGATATCATATCCTTTTTTATAATATCCCACCAAGTTAATTTAGGCCTACCTCTACCCCTTGGGTTACCATCAATACTAACTAAATCACTCTTCCTTACAGGAGCATCCATTGGTCTACGCTTGACGTGTCCAAACCATCGAAGTCGATTTTCTCTCAATTTATCTTCTATAGGAGCTACTTTCACCGTTTTACGAATTTGTTCATTTTTAATTTTATCCTTTCGAGTTTTACCACAAATCCATCTTAGCATTCGCATCTCCGCCACACTCATTTTCTGCACATTTTGTTTCTTGGTTGCCCAACACTCTGTCCCATATAACATGGCGGGTCTAATGGCCGTCCTATAAAATTTTCCTTTTAACTTCAAAGGTATACGCCTATCACACAGAACGCCGGTCGCACTTCTCCACTTAACCCAGCCTGCTCTAATCCTATGCGTAACATCATCACTAATATCTCCATCTTTTTGTATAATCGATCCTAAATAACGAAAATGATCATTTCTAGGTATTTCTTGACCATCCAATTTCACCACATCTCCATTTGTCCTCCTATTACTACTAAAATTACACTCCACATATTCTGTTTTAGTTCTGCTTATTTTAAATCCTCTTGTTTCTAAAGTTTCTCTCCACAATTCCAACCTAGCGTTTATCCCCATCTTAGTCTCATCGACTAAAACAATATCATCTGCA
This sequence comes from Sambucus nigra, assembly GCA_949130495.1. Taxonomy (NCBI): domain Eukaryota; kingdom Viridiplantae; phylum Streptophyta; class Magnoliopsida; order Dipsacales; family Adoxaceae; genus Sambucus; species Sambucus nigra. The sequence continues at coordinate 395,956,117 of OX422219.1, read as the reverse complement.
AATAGCATACACCATGGCACCTCATCTTGTATTTGTCCAGTCAACTCATCCATAACAAGAGCAAAGAGATAAGGACTTAATGCTGAACCTTGGTGTAGCCCTACCGTAATTGAAAATTCACTACTTTCTCCAACTGATGTTCTTACTGTAGTCATCGCACCATCATACATATCCTTGATCACGTCAATATATCTGCGAGTCACTCCTCTTTTATGTAGAACCCACCATATTATATCTCTGGGTATCCTATCATACGCCTTCTCCAAATCTATAAAAATCATATGAAGATCCTTCTTTTTCTCTCTATACCTCCCCATTAATCTCCTCAATAAATAGATTGCTTCCATTGTTGACCTCCCAGGCATAAACCCAAATTGATTCTCAGATACTGTTGTCTTCAATCTCAATCTATATTCAATCACTCTCTCCCAAAGTTTCATTGTATGACTCATTAACTTAATACCACGATAATTTGAACAACTTTGTATGTCCCCTTTATTTTTATAAATAGGTACTAAAATACTTTTTCTCCATTCATCGGGCATCCTATTAGTCATTAAAATTCTATTAAATAATTTGGTAAGCCATGATACTCCATCCTCCCCTAAGCACTTCCAAACCTCAATAGGGATACCATCTAGTCCTAAAGCCTTCCCTGTTTTCATCTTTTTTAGGGCAATCCTGACCTCTGTTGTCCTAATTCTACGAAAAAATATATCTTCTCGAGTCTCCCTAAATTCCAGTGGTGAGATGTGGTGGTCACGTGCTAAGGTTGCCCTAGCAAGATGAACATTAACAGTAGGTACTGAAAGGTTTGCCACATACCTAATACACAGTTCGGCTCATCCATGATCCCAAATGGGGTAATGTCAAACGGGGAACCAATTGTTGACGGCGACCACACCGACCTGAGTTTGGTGTTTTACCCTAAGATTTTGTTTGGCTAATTAAAGGGCTTAAGGACTGATCAATGTTTAAAAAGGCGCTCGAGGGCCTTAGGGCTGAATTTGAGGCTTACGCCTCGATGCGGCTCACGCCTTTTTGCTGGGGCGCGGGAAAAAAAAAATACTATTTTTCTTCTTTCATCACAAAGCGTGCTTTTTTAAAGGTTAAAGTTCTTCATTTTTCTAAAATTTCCCTTAACTTAAAAAAATGTTGTTTTAATCTACTAACTCTTATTCTTTTTTTATTTTAGTTTAGTTTTAAAATTGCACTTAATTTTGTTTTTCTTTACTAATTTGTTTGAAATAAGTGTATAAATTTGTTTGAAACTATATTTTGTTATAAATATATATTTTGTTTGAAATAAATGTACTAAATTAACTTCAATATGACTTTTTTTAAAAAGGTTTCTGTTTTTTTATTTTCAACTTAGATTAATATGTTTTTCTTTAACTTATACTAATATATTTTAATTTTTTTTTTTTAATAAACTTAGGCTGATATGTTTTATTATTTTTTTTAATAAAGTTACTATTTTTTTTAATCTTAGCTTGAAAATCAATGTTTTTTTAATAAATTTGCTTGTTAAGTTGCATTGATTAATTTATTGTCATATTATAAAATAACCAATATGAGAATGAAGCTAAAAAAATGATTTTGCCAGTACGATTTTGCATTGATTAATTTATCGTCATATTGTAAAATAACCAATATGTTAAAATTGATTTTCTTTTTCTAAAAAGTTATCTCGGGGGGAACAAAAAAATGTCAAACTATGTGAGAAAACCCTCAAGGATGTTTTTTTTGTAGTTTTATTTTATATTTCTTTGTTATTTTATTTTTATGGTTTTATTAGAATTTTTTAAATATTATTTTGCTCTTTTTTTTTTTCTTTTCGGTGAGGCTTACGCCTCAAACGCCTCGCCTCGCCGCAACTAAAACGCCTCGCCTCGCCTTTTTAAACATTGGGACTGATTGGTAACAGAGGTTATATTGAGGATTCAAACACAATGTACAGGGGTAGTTCTCAAAATAGGTGACAAGCAATGTTTAAAAAGGCGCGAGGCGAGGCGTTTTGGCTCCAACGAGGCGAGGCGTAAGCCTCACCCCCCAAAAAAACTAAAAAGAGCAAAATAATATTAAAAATATACTAATAAGACCATAAAAAATAAGGTAACAAAGAAATATAAAATAAAATTGCAAAAAGAAAAACATATTTGAGGACTTTCTCACATAGTTGCATCTTTTTCTTTCCTTAAATAATTTGATAAAATCAATTTTAACATATTGATTATTTTACAATATGACAATAAATCAATAAATGCAAAATCATTTTTTTTTTATTCATTCACATATTGGTTATTTTATAATATGACATATTGGTTATAATTTAAAAATTTCTTTGAAGTTAAAATAGTAAATAGAATAAGTTAAGTGCAATTTTAAAACAAACAAAGGAAAAAGGAATAAGAGTTAGTAGATTAAAATAACAAATTTTTTAAGTTAAATGCAGCTTTAGAAAAATGATGAGCTCGTTAATCTTAAAAAAATAGTGAATTTGAAAAGAAACAAAACCCACAGATCATTAGTGAATTTGAAAAGAAACAAAACCCACAGATCATTAGTATGTATATATAATTAATTGATTAATATGTATATATAATCAAAATATATGTATATATATGTGTGTGTCTGTGTGTGTCATTGTTGTTAAAGGCGCGCCTAGGCTCCAGGCTCACCTAGGCTCAGCATCAGCGCCTTGCCACACTCGGGCTCGGCTCCTTCAATAAGGCGCGCGCCTCGTGCGCTTAGGCTCCAGGCTCAAAGCGCAGCTCAGGCGCGCCTTGTGGAATTTTTTTGGATAACGCCCCCAATACAATAATGGATCAATTGATATGCTTATTTTACATATTTTCCAATGGAATAAAGAAGATTAGATGATTCCCCACCCCAAAACTAAGCAAAGTAAGTCCTTGAGGATCCTAGGGAAACTAATCTTTCTCAAAAGCACTGTTCTAAAAAACCTTGGCACGCCTAGGCTTGAGGCTTGGGAGAAATGCCTCGCCTTAAGCTTTTTACGCCTTATTCTTGGTAAAACCCTTAAGGCGCACTTTTTTCTAAAAACAACAATGCTTTAGTGAAACGATATCGCCTTTTGAAGATTTTTTTTACAAACCGGACCATTATCTCATCCAAAATAATCAAATAGTATTTTAATTTGCAAATATTCAGTCATATTTTTATGATATGTACAATTTTAGTATTTTAATAGCCTTGTTATGGTTAAAAAATATTAAAAATATATTAAGAAGGCCTAAACACCTTTTTACGCCTAAGGCTTAAGGCTTGCCTCCACGCCTTGATCACGCCCCGCGTTTTTAAGAACCTTGTTCAAAAGAAACAAACAAAATTTAACTCCAATAATGTTGCATCTTTGAATAATTTATATGTTGATTTTGATTTCTTCTTTTCACACACGAGTATTTATTATATGAATATGTCAATATATTTTCTTTTGTTGATTATTGGATAGTCAAATTGTTACATAAATTTGATATTTAAATATATATTTTTTTCATATTGGTATAAGCTCTATCACCTTTTGACTTGCCTCTTCATTAGCGTGTATAATAATAATTTATGATATATATTTCTAATTTTAGATCACTAATGATATTATTTATAAATATACGACTTTTGCACGTTCTATAAACTTTGCGCCTCACTTCGATCAGGCGCGCGCCTCGCCTTGCGCCTTGCGCCTAGGCTCCACAAGGACCTTGGCGCCTTGGTGCGCCTTTCGCCTCTGACAACTATGGTGTGTGTGTGTGTGTATAATAAAATAAATATAATTAATTGTTGTACTATATTCAAAGTATGTATATATATACCAATTGTCGACATATATTAAAATAACAAAGAAAAAAGAGTTCGTGATGGAAGAAGAACAACATTTTTTTTTTTCTTTTTACCTAGACAAAAAAGCGAGGCGTAAGCCTCAAGGCGATTTTTTTGTGATTCGCCTCGAGACATAAGCTTGGAGTGATTTTTAAAACATTGGTGCCAAGGGTATAATAGAGTAAACTTTGGTTAACATTTTGTCAACGCTGCCACCTAATTGTATTATAGTTACCTTTTGCTTGTTCCTCTCCACCTGACATTTTATAAGTAGTATTGTTGGATTTAGTGTGGATTCTAGGTGAGTTGCTGTTTTTTTTCCTTCTTTTATTTCTCTTTTGTCCTGGATACATCATGTACATGGGTTGCACCCACATTTTGGCTTATTTCGAATAGACAAAAAGGAAAAAAAAGGCCTGTTGATGGTTGATGTGATCTCAATAGAATAATGAATTTAAGTATCTGGTTGTTGTAGGATTACTCTCGATAGATTTTGAAGACGCGTCAGATTCATCATCCGACCCCGATGTACTTTCCTATGGGTATGTTGATCAAAGATATTCTTTTTCCGGAAATTGAATTGTGATAAACTATACCTCAATGCTAGAATAAAATATTGCAAGTGTTTTGACTTTCTCAGTATGTATTTATGGTGAATTTGTGATTCATTTATCAGGTGGACCATCAACACAAAGTATTACATAGCTGATGTTTCTGCGTGGGTGGCTCATCTACATGATGACTTTTCAATTTCGGCCCTCCCAATGTTTAACCAGTTGGCTGCCTTGGTGATGGTTTTTGACTTGAGTGATGTTAGTTTGGCCTTCCTTCCTCTTTGTATGCTTATTCGTTAAACTTTTAATTTTAATTTGGGCTGAAGTGCAAAACTCTCCTGAATTATGCACGTTTTGCAAGAATTCCCTGAACTATTTTTAGTGTGACCCCCTAACTATGCATTTGGTTACAATAACCCAATGTATCGCTAAAATGTTTGCCAAAAAGTCCCTCCAGAAGGCTTCTCCATCAGTGTTTATACTTCAGGTTGTTTTTTGCATTAAAAAATTCAAGGGAGTTTCTTGCAAAGACTGCATAACCGAGCTTTTTTTTTTGGCACTTTTTTCTTTAATTTGCACCGACTTCTCTGAACTGCAAGATTACAATCTCTGTTGCAGCTTGATGAGTTGATTTTCTCTCTCTCTCTTTCTCTCTCTCTCTCTCTCTCTCTCTCTGCGCGTGTGTATGCAGCTGTCAACCCTTGTTGCACTTAAGGACTGGGTTTCTCGTACTGATATTCAGAAGTTTGACATATTGTTATGCATTGGGAACAAAGTGGATCTTCTTGCGGGTCATTCGGCCCATGTTGAATATAGAAGGCGTCTGCAGAAATTTGATAAATCGTGGGGTAGTCCTTGTCCAGAGTTCTCAGAGTATGGAATTTCTGAAACTGAAGGATGTAGCTTACTGGGCGATGACGAATCTTCATGGGAGATTAAGAGATCCTGTCTGGAATGGTGCTGTGAACACAACATTGAATACATGGAAGCTTGTGGATCGAATGCTGAGTTTGATAAATGTAAGGCCTATGTTTTCTATCTCAAGTCCTTGTTTCCAATTTTTTTTAAATGTAAGACCTATGTCTTCTATCTCAAGTCCTTGTTTCCAAAGTTTTTGCAATTTTGTCTGTTTATTTATCTGTCTGTCAATTTTAAACCAAACATGCTATTTTCTCAATTGTACACCCGAGAAGAAGAAAATAAAACAAGAGAATATATCCAATGACTGGAATTTAAAGAAAGAAGAGAAAAGGAAACAACAAAAATAGTACATTGGAGACGCGTGTCTCTAGGTGTCAGATTCGTCTTTCCCCGACCCCGCTTAAGATTTTCCATTGTTTTGAAGTGTCTGGTAAGCATGACAATACCCGTGTTTGTTCATGTTACTATTCAAATTCCAATCAAGACACAGGATTGGGGGTACCCAAATTCACTCATTAGAAACTATAGGGAAATTGATGTAAATAAGTGGGCTTGTTTGTATATTTAAGTGCTGTAGGTACTCCCTCCCATTTTTATGTCCTTTTAGTCTTTTAGTACTAGGGATACTTGATCCAAGTATACCATGCCTTTAAATTACATTGCGATCCTCATTTGGTGAATTGTTGAATGTTATTTAGAGTTTTTCTCTTTGGTTGATTGTGAGTTCTATTTTGGCATATTTCTACTGCGTTTGCATCGCCTCAAATTGGTATTGTTTGCTCTTTATTGGCAGTATTTTTTGTTTAATCATTTTTCTTTGCATTTCATCATGTGCCATAATCATTGCTCCTAGAGCTCACAAACAAAGGCAGAAGATTCACTTGATGAAATTAAACACCTGATGGATGTACGATTCGAATGAATGATGGAGATCGTGCTAATGAAATTCGCAAGGATCAACACGAACCACTGTAGCTTCAATCTTTCATGGAGCTGCTTCCCACACGGCCGCACTGAAATTGACCCCCCTCCACTTAACCCCCACTTCTGCCTGAAGAGAGGAGGGTTGTGAGCTAGGGGTTTTATTCCTCATTTTGAAGGCCAGGGGTCGAAGGCAACTCATCATGGTCGATGTGAATGGGAACTGAGCTAGACTCTCATGGACAAAATCACAAGAGAGTGGTCGGCGATGGCTCTAGAATTTTCCATGAGGGATAGATGGTGTTGGATGTTAGTGGTGATGCCAGTGAAGGTCTCCTAATGGCCATGAACAAGTAGAAGGAGTTCGTGAGCCCTAGCGTGCTGTTTGGTCCACCAGTTATAGTCATTAATAACACACACAACTACACTTGACAGCCATTGACCAAAATGAACCCATCCCCCTTCCCACTTCACCTAATTACAACAATGACCCCTTACACTTTCAATACCTTACAAACCCAACCCCATTCTTTTTTGAAAATCTCAATTCAGCTCCCGAGGTTATTTTGATTGAAAGTTTATCCCTTTTAAATTTATACCAACAATCCGAAGCGATTTTCATAACATGAATCAAGACCGGGGGAGGCGAGTTCCGGAGTGGGGGAACCAAACCAAGCTCTCTTTGTCAATGGTGGATGATTCGAGTGGGTCTGAGGAGTATGAGAACTCGTTTGCACTTGAGTCTACTAGGGGGAAGATTTTGAGCCCTTCAGCACGTGGCGATATTCGACAGCCCATTTGAGAGGATTGGCGCTGTGACAAGAGGTATACACATTATTCTCTTTATGTTCCGCTTAAAAATCGTGTGTGCTTCTTGTTAAAAAATGCTAGACGTATGGCTAGAAAATGTCCGTATTGGCCTCCCGTTAAGAAGCATCACCAAACATTCCCTCTTTAAGCCCTTAGGCAGTAGGCCCTCCCCTGCCACCATATCGTCCTCGTTAGCTGTGCGCCCTAGGTGGGTCGACATGCCCCACGGTAACAATGATTTTGATGAACATATTCATGGCGGCGCGAACCGCATGGGCTATCTTTTGAGGATTCTTCACTAGAACCTCCATGTAGACATGCGCATTGAAATGTTCACTTTTGATGGACACATGGAGCCTGACACAATTATTGATTGGCTCGATGCTTCGGAGAAAGTTTTTAGAGTACATGAGGGTCTTGAGAATCAATTGTTCGTTTGGTGGCTACAAAGTCGCAAGGGTTTGCGCGTTTGGTAGAAGGAGCATGTTTGTCGTCGAGAGCTTGAGATACTTGACTAGATTCGTACTTTGTTTGAAATGCAGGAGGTTATTTATGCCACCTTCCTTCCACGACATTATGAGAGACATCTATTCATGTGGGTTGAAGCACGTTATAGGCTATACCGAGCAGTTTCATCTCTTGTGCACACATTAAAAGAGCAGAGGATTAACCATCATATCAACGGTCTTTAGAAGTGACTTCGTCAGGATTTACTTGTGATAGAGGTGCACTCTCTTGAGATAACATTTGAGAATACTTGCCGTATGGAAAATTTCCTGTGTCCATTTGGGGCCTTGTGAGTGGGAGCACCGTATCTGGGATAGCGACGTCCACCGAGTATGCTCCCTTAGCAACAATGTTTTAAATCACGGTTGCGCAAGGAGTCGTGTTTTGGTCTCGGATGTGCGTCGCGTAAATCGCGCTGCGCATCGCGCAAGCAATTCAAGCATTTCAATTTTATAATTAAAAATACAAATAAATAAGTTCAAAAATGCATTCCAAATCAAATACTACATCACTTGAAAGTCATAGGTTCATAAAGTACTACATAATTCTAGACCATATCATCACATTGTCTCGAATAAAGTAAACAAAGCCATACGACCAACACATGAAATCCTAAAAATAAACCGACAAACAAATGATAAGTCAAACGTAAATCATCCAACATAATAGCACTATCATTTTTGTCAATGGTATCTATTTTGGGGAAGTGGCTACTATCAAAGTTCCCCAGAGAAATTCCTTCAAACTCCTCAATCTCCACACCTTCATCAATGGCGGTCAATCAAACTTATTTTCCTTTACCTCCACCTATTGAAATTTAATAAGAATTATAGTTTAATTCAACAAAAAATTGATAATCACATATATTAAAGTTCAGCATTGTTCTCACTTGAACTTTCACCAACTTTACGTTTCTTTGAAACCTGAGAAGAATCAATATCAACAATTGGTACTTGACTCTCTAATTCATTATCAATCATCGCCGGTGTCAAACTAATAATGGGATTACCGGAGAACAACTCTTTGTCATCAAGTCAAGAAGTATCCTTTGAAAGGATGAGATCATCTTTATCCGTGATCCATTCGTCATCGGAATCAATTTCATCAACCATGATAGGATCAATATTGTCTCTCCTCCTAATACTCCACTCCTTTAGTTTGAGGTTATATTTCACAAAAACGAAAGCATTAAAAATCTCTTGTGTTCAAGCCTATTCCTTTTTTTGTATGTAGCCAACGTAAAAAAATTGAAACAAATGTATAAGCATTAAAGTTAACAAATGTATAAGCATAAGAACTTAGCACTCAAATATATTATATAATTACCGCCGCAAAAATGCTCCAGTTCCTTTCACATCCCGAAACACTACAAGTAAGACTTAGCGCTCAAATTGCAAATCTCATAAGCTCGGGTGTCTTACTCCCAAAATGTGCCCACCACAAGGCTATAAACAAAAAGAACAATTATACAACCATGAAAATTAAAAATATTAAAGTAAAGAGTAATAAGCAATACCTAGTACCCAATACATTCTTGATTTTTTAGCCATAGGGCACCAAAAATCTCCCTTTTGATTGTCATACAAGTCCAATTAAGTATCGGTTTTGAGACGATCATGAGAGTCTAACATTCTATCCATGCACGCATAAAGCCCATCTCTAACTTCATCACAACACCCCCACAATTAAATTTGACAAGGAGCAGGACGAAACAAAAATAAAGAATTAAAGACCGAGTAAAAAAAATTATACTGTGAAAGCGCGAGAATATGAATCTAACTAAAACTTACGGAGAAAAACGACTATAGGTAGGTTTTTTCTGCGCTGGGGTGTTTTTTTCTCCAGTCGGAGTGGGTATTTTCCAGTCGGTGAGGGTTTTTCTTTGAGTCGGGGTGGGTTTTTCTTTGAGGAGTAGAGATAGGTTTTGTTCATTTATGTTTTAAGTGGGGTGGGTTTGTCTTTTGATGACTTAGCTTCTCAAGTTTAAAAAAAAAGGAAAAACAGTGAAGAAAATATCAAAACTACGTAGTTTTGATGATTTTACGGTAAGTAAACTTAGAACACAAACAACGTTTAAATCGCGCCCAATAGCGCAAATTGCGCCCAAATAGCGTGTCACGTCATCAATGCAAATCTGGAAGAGCAACATCGCGTTTTCGCCCTAAATTGCGCAATCGCACGTCGTGCGCATTTTAAAACATTGCTTAGCAGTGAAGTGTTTAGCGCAACAAGTTAGGATACTGAGCCGTTGATTGCTCGTTGGCAAAGGGGAATCTAGTTTATGATAGATGGAGAGTAACCTTCGCCTCGGAGATGAGGCCCGCCACGACACCCTCATCATCCATTTTGATTTAGACATCATTGGGGAGCCGCTTTAAGTTTGGGTTGAAGTCTTTTCAAGGGGATGAGAGATGTAAATAAGTGGGCTTATTTGTATATTTGAATGCTATAGGTACCCCTTCCCTTTTTATTTCTTTTTTAATCGTTTAGTATTAGAGATACTTGATCCTCAAGTATCCCATGCCTTTAAATATCATTGTAATCCGCATTTGCTGTCTTGAATGAGATTGAGAGTTTTTCCTCGTTGATTAATTGTGAGTTTTAATTTTGGTATTTTTCCGCTGCGTTTTGCGTTGCATCATTAATAATCCCTCGTAAGTCTAGGGGTGTAAACGAATCGGTTTTAGATCGGATTAGGGGTGATCCTAATCCGATCTGTTAGGATTTAATCGGATTAGGATCAAATCCGAGAATGCGACTTACATAATAATAATTAATTGGATCCTTGTCGGAGCGAATTATCATCAATCCATATCCGGTCCATTTAATTAACGAATAAACGTGTTATCGGATAATCGGATTTCAAATTTGATTCTGGATCCAGTTAAACGGATTGGATTCGAGTTGGATTCTTCTCCTACTCTTCTCCTTCTCCTTCATATCATTCTCACTCTCCTTCTCCATCTCGTACTTAAATGACTCCTCTCTCTCTCTCTCTCTCTCTCTCACACACACACACACACACACACACACATGTATTAGCCACTAAGCATGATTCGGGAGCTTAGTTCAAACTTTTATGAGAATTCATAGGATTTCTCCTTATAGGGAGCATGCACATATCTTCCTTCTAGAGGTGCTGAATTTTTTGGAAGAGGGATAACTCTCTCCCTAAATCTTAAAAAAGTCTTCCTAATTGCAAACGTTTCCTTAGTCAATGGATCCTTTTTCTCCCTAGAAGGGTCTGTCATGAAATATACTTAAAACTTCAGAAGCTCTATCTTTTGGATTCTTTGTTGGCGATTATTAAACTTTATAATAAAATATCTCTTATCACAATGTACACAATCAGTAGAGAGTGCGAACCATTACTTGTTTTCCGCTGAATACCATCCTCACTAGCATATAGATACCTTCCTTTTCCTTATCGACGATATATATATGTATATATATATATATATATGTGTGTGTGTGTGTGCAATTTTATTAAGAATTATATAACACTGAATGTGAATTTTGGTTAAATTGATGTTTATTCAATTTTAGTGAAATATCATATATATATATATATATATATATGTGTGTGTGTGTGTGTGTGTGTGTGTTTCCTCTTACTGACGTGCAATTTTATTAGGAATCATATATCACTGAATGTGAATTTTGGTTAAATTGATGGTAATTCAATTTTAGTGAAATACTGGTAGTTTTGGGGTTTGAATTGGTGGATCTGCAAATTCATCTGCTGGAATAAGGTGTGATGTTGTGTTGAACTGCTGGTCTAACCATGGTTCAAAGTTGCGGTATTGGTCCATGACTCGGCCCCCCAATTTTTAACTCGGTATCGGTAACTGTATCGGGCAATACTCAAAGATATGTTGTTTAGGGACCCCACTATCTTTTGAAAATTACATAGAAAATTTTATAAAAATAACTATATTAACATGGATGGATAAATCATCATTAACTATGCATTCCATGGGCTAACTGATTATATTGGGGCATTGTGCACTTGTCAATTTCATTGTTTCTGATTTACTTATAAAAAAAATAACATTGTTTCAAAAGATCCAAGCACAGGAACTCCAAATACTTCATTTTTTTTAATAAAAGAATTACAAAATATAAACTTATATGTTTAGGTATATATGTTGATAACTTAGTAGTTAAAACGCCTATTACCAAACCAGGGCAATCACATAAGAAACAAATGAGTGAATTGTGAGTGGAAGCCGATATTTAGGCTGAGTTCTCCTATGTTTTGCCGTTGCCGATCTTTAGGCGAGTCAGACCTAGTTAGTTCTGTTTCGTCTACTTTATGACTCGAACTCGGTTCGCTGCCTTGCGATACCTAGTAAATTTGGCTAAGTTGTCTAAGCTTCAGCCAATACGTTTGAACCATGGGAAGAAGGAATTTTGGCTTATTTTGTTGCTGAATTGGTGTTAATTTGCAGTCGTATTGTTTATTTAGGTGAAATTTATCAACCATAATGATGTAAATGCTACGGAATCATACTTACTAACCCACCCACCAGCACACAAAATAATCATTGCAGAGAAAAGTTAGAGCAATCTCTAGATATATCTCAAAAGTAAATAATGTGAAAAATGGCAAAATAAGCAGCAAAATCTTTTATAGGTTAAGGGAAGTTGACTAAAGACATAAAGCCCCTAGCTACAAGATAAAGGTTATAATATTAATGAAATTAATAAAATAAATGAGAAGATGCTATTGCATCACTTCATATCCTTGCTGGAGAGTGGCGTTAGAAATTCAAGTATCAAGGTTAGGAGATCAATCCAACAACTATACACTCTGATGATACCAAGTACAATCCCTGACCCCAAACCTCGCAATAGGTGCACCTACCTCAAGCCGTGGTCTGGAATGGAAATCAGGGACCTCAGCCGTCTTGCACAAACCTCCGGCAACACACTAAGCCTCACAATCCAGATGGAAAAACCCTCAGGGGATCCCCGAAGATCATGTCAAAGCACAATGCACGTACCGGACCTCCGCTCCTAATTTCAACGTTAACATTGTGCAACAAGGACCTTTGCTTCCCCTCGTAGCACTTATCCAAGATCCAAGAAAGGCCAACGAGGACTTAGGAGCCATCACAGAGAAGTATCAGCAGAGGCTCAGCAACGAGGACTTAATTATGATGTGTATCTTTACACAATGCATGTTCATATTTAGTTATGATGTAAGAAGCATTGATACTTCTTCAAATGAGATGTATTCTGTGTCAGATGTATATTAAATATTGATATATTTCGATTTTTGTCTGATACTTCTTTGACTTAGCCATAACGTATAATTCTAGACAGTATCTAGAGTTCTAGAGTGTCACCATAATATGAACACCACATGCTGAATATTGGAGTAGTTCTCTTTACTAGTCAAAGAACTATAATTGATCAAAGAAAACATTTGGTAGATTATATTGGAATGAAGATGAGGTTATTTGGCCAATGCCCCTCATTTCGTATGCATATTGTGACTGTAGCAGTTGAAGTTTTACAGAATAATTTTGGCACCCAAAAGTGTCATAAATAATAAAGAAAATGTCATAAAAGATCTTCAAAAAACTTCATGAGAATATTTAAAGCACTTTTGAGTGCCAAAGGCCAAATATTACAACTTGTAAGATTCACATTATTGTTATTATTATTATTGTTGTTGTTGTTGTTGTTGTTGTTATTATTATTATTATTATTATTTCAACATTTGTTCATGCGTATTAATTAATTATTATCTCAATGTTTTTTATTGTTGAAATATTTAAAACTGAATAACTGATAATTTGTGGAATTCTTTTTTCCTAATTTGGGTGAAATAATTATATGATCGTACTATATTTTTATATCTATATCTATATGATATTAAAGCAAACCTTAAAATTAATTTTCAACATAATAAGACGAATTTTCTTGACAGGTTTGTCAGTTAATGGCGATTCGCAAGGTGTTGAACGACTTTATGGAGCTCTCTCTGCTCATATGTGGCCTGGGATGATCTTGAAATCTGGCAATAAGATAAACGAGCCTTCTTTACCCGAAAGACAAGGTTCTACAATCTTTACCGATTTACAACTTTTAACATTTATAATTAACAAACTGCTGAATTTTTTCATCTGCCCAGAGTTGTCAGAAGAAGAGTCCGATTACGAATTCGAGTATGAAATGTTATCTGCGGGTTCAGTAGAACCGTGGGATGATAATGGAGGGTGGGTTTCTGCAGATGGGATCGTTGAATCCTCAGATGCAGCGGGACCTGCTGCTCAGAATCTTGGAAAATCAGTTGGAGAGGAATCTCAGGCGTCCACATCAGCATCTCAATTGCAGGAAGGGATTGAAAAAGTCAAAACACCCAAGGCACAAGAGCCTGATGATGCCTCGGAAACTGAGGAGGGACCTTACGAATTAGAGGATTTGGAACAGTTGATGTCTGAAATTGGGAGCATGCGTGACGGCTTGAGGTTGATGCCTGATTTTCAGAGGAGAGAGATGGCTGCAAAGCTGGCCTTGAAAATGGCTACCATGTTTGGGGACAGTAGTGGTGATGAAGGGGCGGTTTGATTCATAACTGGAGATCTTACCGTGTGTGCACAAACTGAAAATTGGAACATTTGGCTTCTGGCCTCCAAGGTTTAGATCAAAACTGACTTAGTCCCTAAGTGTATAATTCTTGGACTTTTGACCCCATTCTTAGAAGTTTTGTCAGTTCACTGATGACCAAATGTGCCGATATCTTGTTCTGTTATTATATTTTGTGAAAGTCAACTTTCGGAGCAGTAAACAATGGGGGACAAAGTTCAACAGCTTAATATATTGGGGCCTAGTCAGTTTTAGCCTAAACTTTGAGTCCAAAAGCAAAATGATCCACGAAGATAAAATTTTAAGGCCTGTATCTAAATCTAATTTGGCATTGTCCGCCTCATGGGAAAGAGATGAGTGGCCTGATTTTATTCCCAGTTTCTCAACTTGAGAAGATTGTTCACGAGACAGATTGATGGTCATGGAGTTGGGCTCAATCATTTTCAGCCTATGCATGAGGTCAGTTCAGGTTCTAGGAAAATTTAATATATTACTGAATTTCTGAGGAGTGAGTTTATGAGTTTGCTAGTGTCTTGCGAAATATATAAGAGGTGGAATTAAAAAATCATTATATATTTGTTGATTTTTGTTTTCCTAGTGAAATGATGTGATGATGATGATCTGACCTTTCAATACACCTAAAACCTCTCTGAAAACCAACTACCTCAATTAACATTCTAAAGTCAGATAGGCACAAGATGTTCACACATTTGCTGCAATGGGCACAGGATTAATGGCTATACATTTTGCTATGTACTGCTAATAGTTTGTCTATGATTTCTGTTGTTCTTCTGGTAAAAGATAATCATCCTTAAAAAATAGGCAGGGTGATAATTAAAAAAAATATCATGTAAGATCAATTAATTTGTTCTGTTATATAATGCGAGATTAATTAATTATTGATTTCTTAACCATCAACAATCAAATTAAAATCAATTTGTTATGCCAATCCCCAAAAGTCAGAAATTTGTATCTTCTCTGATCAAGTATATCCACACATTTTTCATTTTTTTTATATTCATCCCAATCCCTATAAACATCAACATCATCATCATTAGGCAACACACCTTCACTTCTTTGATCTCCTTCTACTTCCACAACTTATTGCATCTCACGATCTTCATCCCCATTCTTCCTTAACCACTTGCTTTCCTTCAGTGTTTTTGTTGTAGGAACAATCTGTCGTTATATATTGAGGCAATATTGGTATAGAATGTTATGTATACAACCTAGGAAGCACGGACTCGACACGCAATACGGGATATGACTCGATTCGGGACACGAGATACGCTATGAAGCACGGATACTCTCGGGAGGTCGCAAATTTTTTTTGGACACGTATAGGATACGGGATACACGCAAGGATACGCGAATCCTAGAGTATCCCATTTTTTTTATTTTTAAATGTTTAGGATACGCTGGGACATGTTAGGATTCGTTTTAGGATACATGGGGGTCTTTATGACATTTTAAAACATAAGTTTTGTGGACAAAAACATAAAAATGAAAAGTTTTTAAGTTCTTAAGTTTATAACATAACTCAAAACCCATTTAGTTTTTTTATTTTCTCTCCCCCTACTTGCTGTAGAAGAACTCAAATCGATTTAGGGTTTCCCAACAACAATTCCGGCTAGGGTTGTCATCTCGGACCTCAATCCGACCTCAATCCAACCCTTCTGAAATTTCGGCAAGGGTTTAAACCCATCTGGTACGTTTTTTTCACTTCTGACCTTATTTTTCTGCGTTCTTCCTTTTTTTCTGTGTTCTTCCTTTCGGCAAGGGTTTCAACCCCTTGTTTTGTTCCTTTTTTTCTATGTTGTTCTTTTTTTTCCTTGACCGCTCTAGGTATTTTTTTTTCAATGTTGTTCTTTGTTTCCTCATTTGGGGCTTTTTTTTCTGAAGTGTGTTGTATTTTTTTCTGTGTTGTTTTGTTATCTTCTCCCAGAAATTCCAACTAAAATTTGTCCTTAACTTTGTTATTTTTTTGTTTATGATTTTTTCTCTCAACTGTTTTTTTGATGCAGAAGCATAGGGATATCGTTGTCTTTTAGCGATTTTCTTTATTTTCTTTTTCTTTTTCTTTTAGCTCCTTAGTATAAATAGCTAAGGAGACCCTCATTGTATCACTTTTTGCCCATTTGATATTGAGAAACTAGAGAGAGAAATAAAAGAACTCCCTATATTTTCATGTTGCTGTTGTTGTTGTGTAGTTAATTCCTTTATTTTACGCTTTCGCACCCTAATCTACCTCAAATTGGTATCAGGCCCGATTTGTTCTTGGATCAGCCATGCTTATCGAGGATTGGGACTCCAATTGGGATCATCCAGATGATTTTCGACTTGACCCTAACCCAAAGACCCATCTTCCTACCATGATCGAAATTGGTGACCTGAACCCCCGTTACAAATCCGAACAGACATGTAACCCATCGGAAAACCCTATTACACCAACCGTAAGCCATAATTCCACCCGTGTTGCCCCGACGATGCCCAGACCCACTGGCAGTCCAACCCCGACAACCGATTGCACCCTAACAGAATCGGAACAGCCGCAACAAGCCAGAAACCCTAGATCAGCCCCTGGTGGTTACCTACAAACCCATCCAGCTCAGATCAAGGGGTTGACTATGCCGACCAAGGGTTTGGATAAAAAAAATTGCTCGGTTCTAAAAGGCGCGACGCGTGGTCGAGGCGTAGAGGTCAAGCCTCAAGCCTTCGGAGCCTAGGCGTAAAAAGACATTTTTCCGTTTTTTATTATTTTAATTATTCCAAGGCTAGTATTATAATAAAATAGTACATACCTTGAATTTTGAAAATATATCCATATGTTTGGTAGCCATCTTTCTCATATTCATGCTCCATAACCAATATTTGTCAACTAATCCTTTGCTTTAAAAAAAAAAGTGTCTTGAGCGTTTTACCAAGAATAAGGTGTAATAAGGCGTAGGCGATGCGTTTCTCTCAAGCCTCAAGCCTAGGCGGGCCTAAGCGGAGCCTAGGCGGGCCTTTTAGAACATAGCTGACACTAATACTCACATGGATCAACCCAAACATGATCCTAAAACATAAATTTTCATTCAATTACAAACCCTAACCCATTTCCACGACAGAAAACAACCCTAAACCCTATTTTCACCAATCCCAAGAACCCCTAACATTCACACCTCCGAAAAAAACCAATTCCGTATACAAGGGTTGTCCGTCCTTGGGTATTCTTCCCATTCCTACCTTTGTCTCACTACCCATTGCCCAGCCCTTTTGCCGCCAACGCGATTCCTTTTGCCGAAATCAAGCAAAGCTTGCGGATATATCTACTACTTGCACGCATACCGTGATGATTACAACATCCGTCGATCCTCAATGAACCCCCCTAACAATGACTCGTGGATTCGAACGAGCATTTTTTTTTACTCTTTGTACCGAGAAGTGTAGGTTGTGCACGGTAATCGCATGTCCCCTACTGAGCATGCGGAGCTACAGAGGCATGTTCCCTATTTTTGTTTTTGTGTTTGTTTTCATTCTTTTTTTGTCTGCGTTGTTTTTTTAACTGTTTTCATTCTATTTTTAAGTTAACACAGTTAAGAATTTATTTGAACTTGAAATCCTACTGTTTTCATTCTATGTTTTATTGTAATGGTATTTATTTAGTGACAACAATCATCATATTTGAGCACTTTAATATAATGGTGTTTGATGCTTTACTTTCATTTTATTCAAGTTTATCATTAATACATATAAATTAAAATAATAAATATTTAACGTATCCTAGCGTATCCGTATCCTACATTCTGAAAAAATCCTGTATCCCGTATTACGTGTCGAGTTCGTGCTTCTCAGGGGATACGGGACTTTTCCAGAATGTAAGATACGGATACGCAAGTATACTTTAAATATTTTTTATTTTATTTTAGATATATTAATGATAAAATTAAATAAAATGAAAGTAGATAACATCAAAGCGTCAAACACCATTGCATTAAAATGGTCAAATATGACAATTTTCACCAAACACCATTACAATAAAATATTATTAACATAAAAGGTTGTTCCAATAATAACATAAAACAAATATAAAGTTTAGAATACTAAAAAAAATAAAATACAAAAATCAAAAGCTTAGAATGAAGCATGAAAAGAAAATATAAATCAAATAAAAAAAGCTCACCATATAAATCAAATAAAAAAAAAGCTCAGAACGAAAAAACTTACCAAAGTTGCCGGAATGGAGTGGAATGGGGAAACCCTAGCTGGAAGTGAGCCGCAAGGTGGAAGTTGGAGGTCGGGATGTGGAAACCCTAGGTGCAAATTGGGATATGATTTTCGAAATTAGCCGGGACCTTTTCCTTTTTGTTTAAAGTGTTTTTTATCTGATTCATATTTTCAATTTTTATTATTATTAGAGATTTGACCACAAAATTTATGTTGAAAAATATCACAATGGCCCCCGCGTATCCTAAAACGAGTCCAAAAACGTATATGGGATTCCAGCGTATCCGGTGTATTAAAAGAAAAAGTGGGATACTCTCAGATTCACGTATCCTAACTAATCTGAACATATCCGAATCCGATATGAGTCTAAAAAAAATACGTGACCTCTCGAGAGTATACGTGCTTCATAGTATACAATGGATCAGTTGATAATTAAAACTTTAAAAGATTAAAATAAATATTTATTCACGTTAATATACATCTCTTCCTATTTATTTTAGCTTAAAACATTATAAATTATATGCAGATTTCTAGGCGAGATCAAAAGCTAAAATGGGTCTTCTTTCTGTGTTATTAATGCATTTTGGTTTCCAATGGATTGTTCGTGATGTAAATCTTCAAATGCGGAAGTGTTATTGCTGCACTACACAAATTATTACCTACACCACAACAACAACAACAAAAACAAGGTGATGGTGGAGGAATTTTGTAGGGTTGGAGGTTAGGGTTTGTAAATTGTGGATTGAATTGTAAAATGGTAGGTGAAACCCCAGAAGTGGGTTCTCTTGGATCTTGAATGGAGGGTTTATGGAATGGATTTGGGGAAATTAGGGTTCAAGATTTGGGTTTTCGGGGTGGTGGGTTTTATGGTGATGAGGCGGAAGTGAGAGTTAACGTTCTTGATGAGATCTTGAATATTTTTTCTCCATTCTTAATCGCCTTTCTTCAATTTTTGAATCCCCCACTGTTGTTTTGATTTCTTTAGAGTTATCAAGAAGGGAGTAGCACACGATTGTGATAATCTACACACACCGATACACACTAACACCAATGTTTGGAGTGACACTCGCTCTGATACCAATTTTGACGTAAACTACACGTCAATGGCTAAAAAGAAGTATCAAACCCTAACTTTAGAGAGAGAATCAAAAGTTGTCTTATATTTCAAGAATGGAAAAAAGTAAGTACAAATGAGATTACATGGGGTATTTATATGGGAAAGATTACTTGCAAATCAAGTAATTAATTAATTAATTAAAATGACTAAAATGACCAATTAAAAACAAAAGAATGCCTAATTAGTCCCAAACGTGCATGGATGCTAATTAAGGAGAGAAAATACCTAGAAAGAACTAAAAATAGAAATAAAATGAATAATAAAAGGAAAATAACAACGGATTCCCATTAGTTCGACTCATTGAGATTTGATACGACCAAATTATTGCCAAGACTAACAACCCTTAATCTTGATTTCTCACAATTTCTCACTCTAATTGTTGACAAGTAAATCATATAAAAATTTGATGTACAAGACGATCAGAGAACCTTAGTAAATTCTCTTATTTTCTTATTGTCCTTTTCCCAATTATATGTATTGCATTGTTTCATATGTATTGTATGTATCGTGTGTTTTATAAAATATAATGGGGCTTATATTGTATCATGTTGTATGTATCTTTGACGTGGATCAGGGGATATTTGTCATTTTTGGGTGTTTAGCAGTTTTATTTTTCTTTTATTTTGTTGAGTCACTGTTTTTCTTTTTGTTTAGTATTTAGAGGTGAGAGTAGTAAAGGCTCTTAGGAGTATATTTGTAATTAGGTCTTTTGCTTAGAGCCTAAGCTACCTCCCCCTTATAAATACTCACATTGTAGGCTCATTTGAGGCATTCGATATTTTGGAGAGTTTATTGAAAGAGAGTTGAGACGCGAGTTATCTTCTTTTTGATTCCCATTTGACGTTATTTGCGTCAATTGATATCAGAGCCTCGTTGGCTTCACAGTTGTTGTTGTTGTGTAAGCACATAAAATCGCAGACAACAACAAATGGGTTTCAAGAGCAGATATGCCCCCGTGGATGGTCGCACCGATCGCTTTGAGGAGGTTTTGAACCATCTAGTGGCCCGAATGGATGCAATTGATGCCGACCTTCCACCACCGGAGTCCATCACGAGCCGCCCTCACGCTGCCCTCACCCGTCAAAACCCTAACCCTAATACATCCACTAATACCCATTCTACACCCTTACCCCCGAAAAAGTTAGATACCCCACCCGCCACCCATCCAAAGGTGGACGAAGGCGGCAGAGGTGGTGGCTGACCACCACTCAACCTCCTTGGCCCAGATCCGGCGCCGAACAGCCACGCCACCACTGGAGAACACCTCTGCCCGACCCATTTCTCCTCCCACCTGGGTCGGACCACACCTCAGGTGGCCGACCAACCCTCCACCCACAGCAGCCTCAACTAGCTAGGGTTTTTCCCTAGAGGTGGTTGGCAGCCACCGTGGACAAACCTAGTGCCGACGGCCCTCTTCCCCCTGCCGGTCGAGTCCATACCCATCCCCATCCACCGATCGACCCCCCATTACCCCCGATCTGACCTGACCCCCCCTAAAACCACCGAACACCACTCTGGTAGCCCCCTTCTAGGGTTTGCCCTCCTAACCCTTGTTATCCCCCAAATGTCAAACCCTAGCCTCCACCCATATACAACCCCTCCCCCCCCACCCGATCCGCATTTATGTGACCATCAACCGCCATCTCCCTGCCTACCACCACCCCGAGTCCTCCTTCCCTCCCATTTATCCCAATAAACCCTAGATCCCATTTTTGTTACCTCCCACTATGATCCGCACCTCCACCACATCTCTACATACCCTCGTTACCACCCCCATAGGCACCATGAGCCTTACCCATCCCATTATTTCCCCTCCATTCCCCCGGTCCTGCCCACCTCCATTGACCCACACCACTACCTCCATACCTCCTTTACCACGCTTTTGCCCTAACCCCAATTGCATACTATCCTTCCCCCTCCTGGGTATTAGAGGCACGTTCCCCACCTTCATTCAGTTTGGGACACCCGTTCAACACACTCCGCTCTCGTGGATACCTTCGAGCGAGTGCAGGATTCACTGGGTCATCCATGGTGGACCTCCCTCCCCTTGATCCCAGTCCCTTCCTGACTTCGAGCCTCCTCTCTCGATAGATTAGCGCACAGAGAGTCCGAAGGTCACACCTTATGTGCCTATTACGGAGCGACACTGCTTTCCGTGTTACCACATGAGCCATCAGATGGATCAGTGCCGCTTGAGTTAGCCCTTGGTTTCAGCACCACCACCACCACCTCCTTCTGTGACGGCGATACTGCCGTATGTTCCACCACCAGCACCACTAGAGGCTCCACCTCTCGCTTCAGTTCCTATTCATCCACCGCTTCAGAGGCAGCACCACAGGGCCCCGATTGAGGATCCTCCGCCAGGCGATGACGGGATTAACGCTGGTGATTTAGCCTTTCAGGGAGGTGATTCCATTGCCCGCCTAGCCTTACAGATGTTATCTCGGAGTGTGCAAGGGGATATCCGAGTCGATGTACCAATGTTTGATGGTGAATCTTTGAGTACAAGAAGTTGAGCAGTCGCTGTTGTGTTCTTTTAGCGGCGATCAAATTTCAGGGTTATGCTATTGTATGGTAGCACGACTTGGAACAGTGCTGGGCCATTGAGATCTCTTCCTCCCTGTCCAAACCCTCAAACAGGACACCTTTGTTTTGGACTACACGGAGTGATTTCAGATTTTATGTACTCGCGCTTGACTAGGAGAGACTGAGGAGCAGAGGATTAGCGGCTACATCCATGGCCTTCAGAGCTACATTCAGAGGGACCTTACTCTGCGCGACATCACCACTTTTGCGAAAGCGGTTGAGTAAGCCACCAAGGTGGAATCCTTCCATCAGACCGCTCCACCCGCTTGTGCATGCCATGCTGCCACTCCTGCCCCATCGGCCATCTCTAGTGCTCCTGCCACCACTTTAACGATACCGGCCACTGCTGACCGCTTCATTCATCCTCCCACCCGGTCACCAGTATTTTCTTTTTGTTTAGTATTTAGATGTGGGAGTAGTAAAAGCTCTTAGGGGTATATTTATAATTAGATCTTTTGCTTAGAGCCTAAGCTATATCTCCCTTATAAATACTCACCTTGTAGCCTCATCTGATGCATTCTATATTTTGGAGAGTTTATTGAAAGAGAGTTAAGACGCGAGTTATCTTCTTCTTGATTCCCATTTGATGTTATTTACGTCAATCTTACCTTATTTAGTAATATGTTTACAAACATGAAACTTCCATTCCCTCCCACACGTGACAGGCTTGATAAAAACGACCCATTATAAGAAGTCCTATACGATTCCTATACAACTGCTAGTGGTTGGTTAAGGTTCTCTATAATTTGCTAGGCATAATTACATCGACCACCCATCTTGGTTTAAAATATTTGTACACTCTTTTATCTCTTAAAAGTGTCAGATGAAGTGAAAATGGACCCCATAGTGCAAATATGCAAAACCGTGGACTCCACACACGACTGTTGGTCCCCAAAATGCATATAACCCAAAAATATTATATTTGCTCCCCATCTTGGTTTATTTTTGTCGCTCAAGCATGGTAATATTTAAAAACAAAGATGGAATTTGTAGTTTTGCCTAATGAGAGGAGGTTTGTGTAATATGCCTAAATATTTATTGTGCCGCCCGAACTAGTTTTGGTAATCCTATCCTAGATCTATTGTAGATGATAGTTACGTTGTTTCACTCACTAATGGAGTATATGGTGCATTTCTTAGTTTTCAAATAGAGCATCTCCAACTTGGAGGGGCAATAAGAAAAGCTTAATTTAGTGAGATAAGTGGAGGATTAAGAGGGATATTAGGGCATTGTAGTATTGTCTTCCTTGGTATCTACTCTTGGTAACTGAGTCCTCACTTTGTTACAAGAACACACTGCCATGACACTAAGCTAGATAATAATCATTGGAGGACGAAGCTTAATTTCTCAACAATGAAGGATTGATCTTCTTAGGACAAAACGACAAAAGGGCCTTTTTGAGCTCAAAGACATAATAGTAGTCCAATTAAGCCCAACAGTTTATTTTGCACACTCCCAAATGTTCATAGCTTTGTCCGTTCCATATAGTGATTGTTAATGTGAATGAAACTAACGTGGTTATATGCTTATGAAGATAGAGTAATACTAATGCTACTTAATATTTTGGTTGTAAAATAACATTTTCTCCCAAAACTTACAAATTCAAGAGCGAAATGCTCCTGAATTTGTTAGCTCAGCTCGATTCTCTCACATACGTGTAGTAAATCAATGGTTGTGGGGAGGTATATCGTGGCGGTTAAAAGTGTCGCACGACTCGGCCTATTAATCCCCAAACCATTTTTAACCACCAAACAAGTATTAACCAATTTAAACTTGACATCTTAGATAATGAGTGAATCAGGTTTTTACATCCTTCTCAAAAGCATTCGTCTCGAAATTTATGATAACGTTCGCGACACTATTTGACAGGCAAATGGGCACTCCAATTGATGCATCCGAAAATTTAACATGTGTGACTAGGCATACGTGAGATTCGTCGTGGAAGCATCTCGTGGTTGAGTTGAACCCTGATTTGTATTATTGTGTGGACGAGGAGGATAAGCCCTCGCCGTGACACCTCCATCTGCATGAGCCGAACCAGTAACAGAGCTGAAGATGATTTTGAAGTCAGAGCAAGTGTTGGAGCCGAAGTCGGAGCCAAAGCCGGCTCCGAAACTCAAAGCTCCATTGGACAATACCTTTTGTCCCTGTTCAGGGCAATTACCCACTACAATCCCAAGAAGCCTTCGAAGTGAGAAAAGTATTTGGAGGGTGTTTATTTTTTATTTTCCTTAAGTCGTTTTATTAAATGTATTGTAGACTTGTGAATTAAATGCATTAGAAGGAAATGCATTATGGTTAAATCCTTTACATAAATTTAATTTAGTTATGCAAATGATTAATAATAACTTTTAATAATCATAACATAAACAAATACTTCAGCATTTTTTCAAAAATACATTATTCGCTCGGGAACTCGAAATCCCGTTCTTGTGTCCGTTTGCTAACCCGGTTGTCATCTTAACCTCCCACATGTTGATGATGAATTGTTTTTTCGCCTCACAATACGCGTGCGTGTATGGGAGTACAAGTTGGAGTAGTCGCATTTCACTATTTCTTCTTCCTCGTTTCATTCCATTCTTTCCATTGCCTTTTTTTTCCAGTTCAATTCTTAGTTTTGACTCCAATAAGGCGTGTTTAGTTTGAGCCTCCACTCAATATTTTTGATCGAGGGAATTCGAGCACGCTTTTAAGTCCGCGACGAACTCGGGCAAAGTAATGGTGGAGGAGCTACTGTTGATTTTTCTCCCCTCCTTTACGACGCTTTGTCGATTAGCTCTCGTTTTGCGGATGATTGAATTTCAAGAGGGTGTTCTCATCCAATAACACATCATACATAGAATACGCATAATATTCCTTGACTAGTGCTGAGGATAAGTTAGACTTAGAGTTATTGGGCAAACTTCGACCCGATGTCGACGCTGTCGCAGCTTTTTTTTTTGCGGCTTGTATCGTGTTTAGAGTTCGGAGTTCGGAGTTTTTGACGTAAAATACACGTCAAAAGGCCCAAAACTAAACAAACAACAAATTTGGAGACATAATCTAGAATGTCTTGAATTCAAAATGTAGAAGTGCCCGCAAATGAGGAGTACATGTGGGTATTTATAGGGGAAATTATTTGCTAATTAAGTAATGACCCAAATGACAAAAAAGGACAAGTAATAACAAAAAATACCTAATTAGTCCCAACCGTGCCTGGAGAAAAGAAATAAAAGGAAATAAAAGAACTAAAGTAAAAGAAAACTAATAAGATCCATTCCCATCACTCTCCCCCCCTCAAAAAGAGTTCGTCCACGAGCTCAGAGAGGAATGCTCACTGAGTCAAGCTCCAAAATGGTGATCAACGCATGGCAAGGGGGCTCCGCTGACTCATCGAGATAATTTGGAGGGTGCTCCATCGCTAAGAGGGCACGACAACATGTAAGAGACCAGTCTAAAGCTCGATGTCCAACGGTGCCAAAATTGTAGCATTCGAATGTGGGAAGGCCCGAAGGTGGCACCACGAAGGTAGTAAAGGTGATCGGGGAAATAGTAATGGGAGCCGATATTAGAGAAGAGCAGTAGTAGGAACCGATGGTGGTGGAGCTTCGAAAGAGGGTAGAGCTGCTGGTGCCAGGTGGTAAGCCTCTACCTTAGTAGCATACTCAACCGCCTTCAGAAATGTTGGTATCTCTCACAATCCCAGATCGCGCTGAATATAAGGCTGGAGGCCCAAAATATAACTGCCGATCCACTGATCCTCTATCTCGAAAAGACGAGCCTTAGTGTAAAGGAGCTAAAACTGCTCGGTGTACTCCACCACAGTAGACGTCTCCTGTCGGAGAGACTATATGTGATCAAAAAGCTCTCGCTCGTATGTCGACGGGATGAATGAAACCTGAAGAGTGGCCTTTAGCTCTGAGCCATGTCTAGATAGGGGGTAGTCCGATTTTTGTTCGATGATAACACAGATCATTTTGCTAAATTCAGGCGAATCCTTGAAATTTGGTGGCAGCAAGAACACAAGAGCGGCCCTGGATCCTCTTGTAATCAAAGACTGTCTCCATAGTAGCTAACTAATCAATCATGGCATCGAGGGAGAATCGTCCGTCGAACATCGGAACATCAATGCGTATATCGTCGCGGAGACCCCGAGAAAGTAATTGGAGCGCCATGGATGAAGGGTCTCCATCTTGATGGGCATCAAAGTTCATCACATCACTTGGCACAGGTGCAACATAATCATCAGGCAAGGGCGACATCTGAACAGGTGGTGGATGAAAAGGTACATGTTGGGCCACTAGAGGTGCAGGAGGGCCACGGGGGTGATGTGGATGCATGCCAATCAACTGGCCGCGCTCACCACAATAGGAACATTGGAGGTCCCGTAATGGTACAAGGCGAGGAACATCGGGCAGATGAGGGGGTATCCAATCCGTGATGTTGCGATGGCTGTCTCTCGTGTTGGAGGATGAAGAGGAATCGGTATAAAGTAGGGATAGGACGTGGTGGGAAGGGGTGTGGGATGGTGGCGGCGGCATATATGGTGGTGGATGAGGGTACAATGTGGATTAGGCAGTTGGAGGTCGGAGGAGTTTCTGTCGAGGGTCATGGGACTGGCGAGGCCGAAGGGTGCGGACAGGTTGCTGGGGTTCTTGGAATTCCCGAGTAGCCTAGGAATTTCGTCGAGACTGGTGTGCGATCGAGTCTTTCGGAATTTTCGCCATCGCCTAGGGATTCAGGCGGTCTGCCGAGGAGGGTAGAGTTTTTGACGTGTCCGAGGTGTGAATTTTGGCCAGCGTCCTCGGAATTGCGAAGAGGTTCATGGAGTTTGCCGAGGTGCTCGGAAATCTTGTTAGGAGCTGAAGGGTTCAGGGTTTCCGAGGGAGGCAGGACGAGTGTGGTAGGGGGATTGGCCGAGAGGTTCATAGGTTTTTTCGGGGGCTTCAAGAGATTCGCCTCAGAGGTACCCTGGTAGGCTCGGAATTTTCGAGATACGAATGTCCGACGGGCTCAAGAATTCGGCCAAGTACCTCGGGATTTCTTGACTTTTCGAAGGCGGGGTTGTTGGTAGGGCCTAGTGGGTCGGCAGTTCTTTCGGAACCGAGGAGCTCGACAATCTGTTCAGGTCTGACGGGTACTTGGTAAGGAAAATCGAGAATTCCGACGGGTTCTTTTTTGGGTCTTCGGGATGATGAATGCGGTGGATCGATCCCAGAGGTAGATGGCGGAAATGGGGTAAAGAGGAGGAAGAGGATTTTAAACTTTTGGTTGAGTTATAGGGTTTGTTGTGTAGCTAGCTGCTGTTGTTGTGCTATGTCATCAATCTTGTGTCTTAATTCTTGGCTCTCTTCTTGATGTTGCTTTGATTTCTTTGGGGCCATTGGAAGTGTAATGTACGATTTTGTTGATAATCTAACCATCGATACACCAATAGTGGAGCGATACCCGCTCTGATATCAATTTGACGTAAACTACACGTCAAAAGGCCCAAAACTAAACAAACAACAAATTTAGAGAAAGAATCTAGAATGTCTTGCATTCAAAATGTAGAAGTATCCTCAAATGAGGAGTATATGTGGGTATTTATAGGGGGAAATTACTTGCTAATCAAGTAATGACCTAAATGACAAAAAACGACAAGTAATAACTAAAAATACCTAATTAATCTCAAACATGCTTGGACACCAATTGAAAGAAATAAAAGGAAATAAAAGAACTGAAATAAAGAAAAACTAATAAGACCCATTCCCACCAGTTTCATTCTGAAGTGTCTTTCAAAGCAAAAGCAGTGCGACACTTCATGAACTTAAAATGCTCTCATATCCACCTTATAGGTCTGGCGAGTGGCTGCGCTTGTCTGCTCACCCCATTTGACCATGCCGACACAGAATTCGCTCAGGGCCCTCATAACGGTGCTAAACTGCAACCGAGTGAGCCAACGCTCCGACACTCGCACCATTGGTTCTCTTTGTTGAATTCCTGGGCTACACTCCCACATGCCTATCTTTTTTTGATTCGCTCCATGAATTGAATCCTCCTATGTATTTGCCCTTGTGGAACAAATCAATGCGTCTTCATCCTTCGAGAAGTTTCCATTCCGGAGGTTCCCCTTTTATGTTTGTCCTTTTGGGGCTTCTTGAAATTGGGTTTCTTCGAATTGCTTGTGCTGGTATTCGAAGTAGGTTTCCATTGAGAGTTTTTTTTGAGTGAGTGAGTGTAAATTTAAAAATAAAAATATTGAATTTGAGGATGAAATGGGTGCTAAATAATGTTAAAATTATGGAATATTTATACAATTTGGTAAAAGTAGCCGTTGGAAACTGGATTTGTCCCCACGACATTCCAACTGGGGCGGGGGACAGGTCAGCACGACAAATGAAATGCCGCAAAAGGGTGGTATATAGCTAATGCCTTGGAGTTGGTTGCCTTTTGGTGGAGCAAAATGTCATTACGACATTTTGGTGGGAAAAAATACTCCAATACCTTGGAAATGGTCTTACCGTCATTTCTTATGGTTTTCTTACTGAGTTGCTTGTTAAAGCAACCCAGTAAAAAAATTGGTAAAAAATGCCTGGAAGAATATTATTTTGGTCGAAGTAAATAGGACTGACATGAATATATAAATTGCAATTTAATACAAAAGAAAAAAAAATAGTGTTCAATGAAACTTGAGGATGAATAGATATTTAAAATTGATTTTTTGATCATCTCTAGTGATGATGATATTAGAGATGACTTATAAGATTAAATCATGTTGGGGGTCAAGGAGAGAGAGAAGTGCCTAACATATTAGGTGACAAAATAAACTATAAATTTGAAGTGGAGATTTTGGTGGGTTACTATTAGATCAACCAATCTGTATGGAGGAGAGTGTTGGAGCATAGGACAATGTGTAAAAACACGAGTGTTGGATTAGCAGAGGACAATTGTGTAAGAAGATGAGTGTTGCATAAACGGGCATGT
Source organism: Sambucus nigra (assembly GCA_949130495.1). Classification (NCBI taxonomy): domain Eukaryota; kingdom Viridiplantae; phylum Streptophyta; class Magnoliopsida; order Dipsacales; family Adoxaceae; genus Sambucus; species Sambucus nigra. Next base: position 395,927,110 of record OX422219.1, on the reverse strand, counting down.
TAAAATGGATGTACTTTTGAAATGATTATGTTAGAAACTGATGTATAGAAAATAAGAAAAGTAGCACTTAGTCCCATTCTTTTATCATAATGGCCCCAGCTAAAATTAGTTGAGTTATATTTTTCAAATGTAATGCCACCTGACAGTTATAGCAATTTTCCTCACTCTCTTTTTCTCTCTCTCACGCGCATGTACATTCAGAATTTAAAGCACATCTTAGGAAATCTCTCATTCCCTCTCCCAAAGATCAAGAACATAATCTCTCTCTCTCTCTCTCACGCGGCACCTTCCTCCGGCTCTCCCAACAACCATTTCGCCATCTCAGCCAATTAAATTGTCACCGGAGTTCGCTTTCGAAACAATGCCATTGTAGAGTCGTATAACAGTTGACATGGATGTGTTTTTGGTCTGATTTTTTCAGGCATTGTAAATTTTTGAACCATATTCTTTACTGATTAAAGCTTTCTTCATAGATGTAATATATTATCTATTTTTAAAAGGATCAAATACCAAAAAGTCCTTCAAATATTTTTTAATACACACTTAGTTCAAGCCTTTTATTTTGTACCCAAAAGTCCCTTATTCTCTTATCTTTAAAGGTCCGCGTCAGTGACATGGTAAAACCTTTTTGGCATGGTGAATGACTTTTTGGTGCAAAATAAAAAGACTTGGATTAAATGTGTATTAAAAAAAGTTCGAGGGACTATTTGGTATATGCCCCTTTTTAAAATGTTGGTAGTGTTTTGTTTTGCATAGTAATTTAGTTAAAATGACTTGTGTTAAATCACTCAGTATTCTTTTTATAAATCGACTCTTCACTTTATGTTAAAACGACTGTCGAATTTGTGTTAAAATAACTCCGCAAACTGGTAAGACAACTCTACATCTTTTTAAAAAAAAATTCGTTGTAGTATTGTGTTAAAATAGCACTTATTTTACTTAAATTGGACCAGTAATTTTTTAGAAACTGACTGCAATTCTGTTTATATATCTTATTTCCTGAAAATAACTGCAATATTATGCTAAAATGACCTACATATTGTTAAATTTACCATGCATTTTGTTTTAAAGTGATTCTAATTTTTGTTAACTGACAATGTTTTTATTTATATATAACTATGACTTTGCTTTTATGTTAAAACGACTAGACAATCTTTTTACTATAACTCCCATAGATTGTCAACATAACTCTACAATTTGTTTGAAATGACTGTAGTATCGTGTTAAAATGACTTCAATTTTTGTTCATACGTCTCTTGTTAATTGCCAGCTTTGTTTTTCTTCTAACTGTTGGGAATTGTAGGTTGAGAGTGACGCGGTGACATTTTTGTAACTGTAGAGAGTTGTCATCATTTGAAATATTAACTTAAAAAATGGGACTGAACCTTAAGAGAAAAATTGAGCGGATCGACTGCCAATTAAATGCTAAAGAAGGGACTAAAAGTTGGACGCCCATGAATATATTCGTTGAAGAGTAGATAATTTCAGCGAAAAAAGTTTTAATAGTTTGGACACATCAAGTGTAAACCACTAAGTGACCTCGGTGGTTTGGTTAATAATATAGACTGTAATGTTAGGGGAAGAGGTCTAGCATGCGGTTTTACTGAAGATATATTATGTTAAAATTTCAGTAACTACTAACGCCTTCATTTGGTTGTTCCAAAATTATAAATTGACTCATTAATAAATTAATTCATTTACAAATTGGCTTAGTAATTGTGTTTAGTTTCATTAATGAAATGATTCATTAAGGGGTCGTTTGGTTGCTCCAAAATTGTAAATTAGATCATTAATAAATTGATCAATTTACAAATTGACCCATTAATTGTGTTTGGTTTCATTAATGAAATGATTCATTAATTGTCCCATTTAGCTCATGTGCAAAATCTGAAATTTGATTATTTCACAAAAAAACATGAAATGAATCCATTTGAAATAGGAGTCACATAAAAGTGCATGGCCCATCTCCCGCTTCTCTCTCTATTTTCTCTCCCCCCCTCTCTCTCTCTCTCGATATGTTTTTACCTTTGTTTCATAGAATCTTAACATCAATTTCAAATTACCAAACATCGTGTAAAATTGGATTTAACTCATTCAAATTCATTAATTCACAATGAATCGATTTACATAATCAAACAATTTGCGCAACGAAAATGGGCCTAACTTTTTTATTTTAGTTCGTGTAAAATTTGAAATTTGATCATTTCACAAAAAATATGAAATGCATTCATTTGAAATAGAAGTAAAATAAAGTATGTGTTCCTTCCCTCCTCTTCCTCTCTCTTAATTTATTTTTATTATTTTCTTTCATGGAACCTTAATATCAATTTTATATACCAAATATTGCATAAAATTAGATTTAACTTATTTTAAATTTACTCATTTACAATTCACTAATTCGCAATGAATTAATTTATATAATTAAATAATTTGTGCAATCAATTAAGGTCTAAATAATTGTGATTTTTTTGTTGTTGAATTATGTCATGTATCATACGAGGACATAGGATAACTTTATGCTACTATTCTGCGACTCATCCATTGTGGGTGCTTGTGTGGCCCCAAATATCTTGGACCTGTGCTAAAGATTCTTTTAATTGTGGGAAATGAGAATACGTGAGATAAATGTTGAAAAATATACCTTGTTCCCACCAAGGAAAACCAAATTCTGGCACGACATTATTTGGTAGGATGAATGGATAAGTGGATGGGTAAGACAGAGCATGGACTTTTCCATAAGAAAGGAATTTGTTTTTCCATACTTTAAACTAATTCATATGATTATACCATAGCGAAGTGACAAACATATCATTTTAGTTCTCTCGCTTTCAAACTCTTCTTTTTATAAGATAATATATCGGGTACTCTTTAAGTAACATTATGGCGTTCTTAAGTAATGAAAATAGTAAGGCACACCACATATTTTCTCCTCTTTTTTTCTTTTTCTTTTTTCCACTCCTTTTGGGAGTTGTGAAAAATGATGAAAAATTCAGCGTCCCACTTTACCTTCATAATGCTCTCTCCTCTCCCTTTTCCCATCGTCTCTTTTCTTTTCCTTTCCTTTTCCATCCTAGCGAACATGGTATATATAAAGTGGAACCAGCACGAAACTTGACAGGTGTGGATTTTCCTGCAAATGTAGGTCACAATCTGGAGTTTATCTTCGTGATTCTGATTCTTCAGGCCTTTAATTAGATCACAATCTGGCTAAATATCTACTAAAGAGGGTAGAATGAGTACAAACATCAATTATTTAAGTATGAGTAACTAGCTATATATGAGGACCAAACCGTAAGGACCTCGAGTGTAGAATAATTATTTAAAACAATATTTTTCTTTCCTTCTTTTCTTTATATATTTTTAATAATTTTGGGCTGATTTTTTGTTTGTTTGTGTGCATGTCTGAAATTCTATGGATCTCACTCCCCTTCCCCCCAAAAAATAAATAATAAAAGATAAAGAAAATTAAATTCAGTCAATATTTTTTAAAAAATCGGTTAAAATATTTAAGTTTTTTAAGCTGCTTAAAAATTAACGTGTTTTGACCAATTTTTTTTAAATAGTAAAAAATATATTTTGGGTTGATTTTTTGAGGGTTCCAGAAAATGTTTAAATACTCTGTAACAACTCAAAATAATTTTTTTGACCTATTCTAAAAAATTGGTCTGCATATAAGGTCCGCGCCTGATTCTTGTTATATAATTTTTTTTCTACATTTCCTGAGATAATGTTGTATTTAGCCCATCATGTGCATTATTGTTTGTAACTTTTGCACCAATTCGCTTGCCTGCTTGTACCTTATACATGAGCGAGGGGTGGGGGGATGGAGGTAAAGCTTGAATAACATTTTGGAGGATAAAATAGTATCATACTTGCAAAGCATCACGTGTCTCTACTTAACACAAATTAAATCTTAATATTGGTGCAACATTTAATCTTTTATCTTTATAATTGCCCACATGTGGAATTCACTATTTATTAAAAGAAAGAAGATGAGCCTCATGGATGCTCGCTTGGTAAGACACTATGTTTATATGGTTAAATTTTGTTGAAAGATTAAATCAATAGCTAGGATTTACTTTTCTTTTTTTCTCACCTTTTATGGTATTTGAACAATTTAGGGGGCTCATAAAAAAATCAGTTCAAAATGATTTTTTTTTTCTACTTGAAAAAAAATCAAAAACTATGTGAGTCAAAATTTCACTTAGTTTGATCCTTTTTTTTTTCATGTGGATTTTTTTTTTCATTTTGAATTGATTTTTTTCACGAGCCCCGCAAATGTTTAAATATCATAAAAAAAATCACTCAGGGCCTATTTGGTTCTCTATTCTGAAAACTCGATTTAAACGATGTTTTTAAATACAGTTTTAAAATTCAGTTTTTTGTGTTTATAATTATTGGTGTGCGTTTGGTAAACTTATTTTTAAATAAAGTTTTTTGAAAATTTGACAAAATTGGAAAACATGTATATTTATATTACACATATATGTGTATATATATAAACACATACATAAAACATTCATACATACATGAATGTATACATACATACATACATACGTACGTACATACATACATACATACATACATCATAAATTGTATACATGTACAATTAATATTATGTATTTTTATGTATATTTAATGAGGTATCTTGGGGAGTTTAACTACACACACACACACACACACACACTGTGTGTGTGTGTGTGTGCTCGTGTGTTTGTGTCTATATAATGATATTGCATGTATACTTCACAAAAAAATTATATACATAAATGAATTGATAATATTTTTTAATACATATGTAGTATATGTATATTTTATATTATTCAATACATTAATAATACATGTATAAAACTATATATTCATATTATTATTTAATATATGGATCTTAGTATATTATATAATTTAATAATATAAATATATGTAATTTTGCATACGTGTACATATATATTTTTTATTTATAAGAATTGTACATATATTAATGTATTATGTATGTATATTATATATTAGGGGTGGTCATAGGCCCGAGGCCCGCCAAGCCCGCCCAATAAAAAAATAGGGCTTGGGTAAGGTGAATAGGCCCGCAAAGCGGGCCTGGCAAAATTTTATAGGCCCGATTTTTTTCGGGCGGGCTTGGGCATGACTTCTTAAGCCCGATGAGGCCCGGCCCGGTCCGAGGCCCGAAAATATATATATATATATATATATATATATATATATATATATATATATATATATATATATATATATATATATATGTGTGGGGGTGGGGGGGAACTTTTATAAATATAAAAACGTATACCAAGTCTTTTCATGTAGAGTGGGAAACTTTATATATCGACTTTGTAATATATGGAGTTTAAAACAGATTTTAAATTAAAAAATTGGTCTTTAAATAAAAAAATAGGTATTTTAATTAAAAAAAAAATCTTTTAATTAATATAATATGGCCCGATCGGGCGGGCCTGGGTAAAGAGCTTTCAAATCTGGGCGGGCTTGGGATTACATAATAAGGCCCGATCTGGGCCCGAGCGGGCTTGGGATAGCCGTTAATTTTTCAAGCCCGGCCCGAGCCCGAACGGGCCTGCCCAGGCCCGGCCCACGGCCACCCCTATTATATATTAATGTATAAATGCATTGAAATATTAAGAATGAATAGTTCTAAGTTGAAAAATAAAAAACAAAAGTTATAAAACACTATTTGGCTGTCTTCTGAAAAATTTAATTATAACACAGGGATATTATAATTCAGTTTTTAAAAACAGGTTATCAAACATAAATTTTTATCATAATTGTATTTAAATACAAAAAATAGAATTATAGTTACAAACTAAATACTCTCAGGGCCTGTTTGGTTTGCAACTATAATTCTATTTTCTGTGTTTAAATACAATTCTGATAAAAATATGCATTTCACAACCTGTTTTTTAAACACTGATGAATTATAATATTTCTGTGTTATAGTCAAGTTTTTCAGAAAACTGGTTGAGGGTGTTTTATAACTTCTGTTTTTTTTTTTTTAACTCAGAATTATTCATTCTTAATATATTAATGCATTTATACACGAATGTATAATACACATACATGATACATTAATATGTGTGTAATCCTTATAAATAAAAAATATATATGTATATGTACATGTACACAAAATTATGTATGGAATAATATAAAAATTAAATAATATTATCAATAGATACATGATACTTATATATAGTTTTATACATGTATTATTAATATATGGAATAATATAAAATATACATATATATTAAAAAATATTATCAAGTCATGTATGTATATAATTTTATAGTGAATTATACATGCAATATCATTATATAGACATATATATATGTATGTAGGTTTACATTTGTATTATGTATTCATATATATAAATATATATATATATATTCCTCTTCAAATCTCAAAGTACTAAACTACCCTCATTAAATTAACATTTCCTATCATACCCTTAATATTAGTCTCACACATTCATTAAATTAAAATCATTCCATATATCTTAACTTGATACGTTCTCTCTCATAATACATTCATCTAACAAAACTTTCAAATACATTCATCTTGAAATCAAAAGTCAGCTGCCCAAATTTCTTCATCTTCCCATCAGATTCATATTTGCCATCAAAAGTATGCATTTGTTAATTTCAAAACAAATACATAATTTTTGTAATTATATCTATCTCATTCGTGAATGTTGTCTCTCTTTTGTGCTCAAATTTTGTATTTTCATTTTTATTATTGTTCTATTCATGTTTTATAATAATTCTAAATTCAATTTTAATTTCAAAAAAATTATATATATTTTTTAAGTTAAGGAATTACCAAGTTCACAACTTATTAGATTACTGTTTTTTATGCATTCATATGTATTTGTCAGATGAACATGTTTGTATTCATGTTTATTTCTTAAAGATTCTAAAAATTCTTAAAACACTCCATTTACTTTTTAAAACACAAACTTGCCCTTTGCTCTAACGATCAAACAAATATTTTTTTATTTGTTAATTTAAAAAAAAATATTTTAAACTGTTTTTTAAAACATTTTTTTATTTTTTTAAATTAAAAAATAACTGTTTATTATAAAAACTGTTATGATAGTTTTAAAAACCCTTTTTTATTTAAAAAATTGTTATGATACTTTTATATAAGTTTTTTTTTTAAGAAAGATTTAAAAACTGTTTTTTTTTTCAAAAAAAATGGTTTTTTTACATAAAATTGGGAAAAAAATGACCAAATAAAAAGCTGTTTTTTAAATTGAAAATTGTTTTTATAACCGAACACGACACGACAAATTTTTTTTTTTAACCAAACATGAACACGTTCCTAATAAAAGTGACACGACACAACATGAAATATTATTTTTTTACAAAACACTAACAAGACCCAACTAAAAGTGCCACGCCACAATATATGTTATTTTTTTAACCTAACACGAACCCAACCAAAATAAAATGACACGACACGCCTCAAAATCTTATTTTCACCTATAAAGGTAATATACACAACACGAAATCTCATTTTTTACCAAATATTAACATAATCCACTTAAAATGCAACACGCAAGTGAACCGTGTTCCCATTTCGTAAAAAATGGATTTTGTGTCGTGCCATGTCACTTTCATATGTGTCATATTCATTTTACGTAAAATTAAGATTTTGAGGTGTGTCGTGCCATGTCGTATTTATTTTATTTTGGTCGCGTATAATAAAATATTTTAAATAAAATGTACAAAAAAAACTGTTTTAAATAAACAGTTTTAAATAATTTTTTAAGTGCCTAAAGATTTTATTTAAAAACAATTAAGATTCTAATAGTTAATATTTTGGAACTACTGACTTTTTATTTTTATAAAACAATTTTTGTAACTATTACAATTTTTGTAACTATTAGAATTTTTGTAACAATTTTCTTAAAACACTCCCATGCTTGGATTTTACTTGAAACAATTTTTTTTAAATAAAATCTTTAGGCACTTAAAAAATTGTTTAAAACTGTTTTTTTTGTATATTTTATTTAAAATGTTTTATAATACCGCCTGTACATACCGTTGACGCGTACTAACATACTTAAAAAATGGTAACAACTTTTTAAATAAAAAAGGCTTTTAAAACTATCATAACAATTTTGATAAAAAAACAGTTATTCTTTAATTTAAAAAAAAAAAATTAAAAACAGTTTAAAATACTATTCTTTATTGAAAAATAATTAACAAATAAAAAAGTATTAGCCGAATATATGTTTTTTTAACCTAAAATTTTCAAACTATTTTCATTATGTCATAATTATTGGATTCATAAATATGGGAGACTAGATGGATACGTATATAGAGAGAATGAGGATGGGTTTGACATTGGTTTTATAGGTTGCGACCTAAATTGTTGAGTATAATGAAGATGGTGGCACATATTGTCCCATTTATTTAGTCCTGAAAATTTAGCACTTGGCATAATACTATCGTATTTCGGCTACATCGGAGAGAAGATTTTTTTTCCACGTGATTAGTGTAGGGTACATCTGATTGGTAAGTTATAAAAATGGTGAATAACATTTTAATTTTTTATGATAGTAAGAAAAAAAGACAAGTGGTTAAGTACCCAATTAATAAGGTCAATGATGAGAATCCTATTTCTTTGGTACGGTAGAAAAGTAGACCAATATCAAGTCGAAAGCGTTAGAAAATAATCCACCAACTTAATGGAAAATAATGCGACCGGTGGTTTCGACTGTAAAATTTTCCTAGACATGGTTCAAGACCCTGTAACTACCTCTATTGTTGCTCTTGTATTTACAAATGGATTCATTACCCAAGTGTGTCTGCTGAAATCCAAGATCACCAACAGCCTCAATGCCTAGCGTGCAAGACTGAAATTACAGAATAAACCTTAGTACCACTTTACGGCCACAGTCAAACAGAAAAAGCATCCGAAGACAAAGTCTCACACGCGGATTTAGTCATACCACAAAGCCCTTCGAGTCGTAAATAGGATTTAGTCATCAGTCGATATCCCCTACATACATGACATGCAGGCAACAGCAGCAGCTGCTGCTGTTGCTTACAAATACATGTCAGTTGGCTGCCACAGATGAGTAAGCACGAATGAATGAATAAGCAAGAATAGAAATATCTTGTATAGTTTACAGTTGAATGGAGGTTGTTTTTTAGGGAAATGATTGATGCTTCGTACTAGGTACTTTATGTTATATTCTAACAAAATAGATTCTACATAATATGTTGCAAGTATTTTTATTACTTTGTCCTTCACAGATTTACAGTGAAAGATTAATATCTGAAAATCGCTAGACAAGCAACGCACGTGAGCACAACTAGTATATATAAATTCCCCTACGTATCTCATTAAATATACATAAAAATATATGATATTAAATCTACACGCATGTAATTTATGATGTATGTATGTATGTATGTATGCAAACTCCCCAACATATCTCATTAAATATACCTAAAAATACATGATATTAAATATACACGCATGTAATTTATGATGTATGTATGTATATATGTATACATTCATGTATCATGTATATATGAAAGTTTTATGTATGTATTTGTATATATATATATACACACACACACACACACACACACACACACACACACACATGTATAATATAAATATTAAGGTTGTGTTTCTTTTTCGAACATTTCGATTTTTTCGATATCCGATCCGATATTTTTCAATTTTGGAACGTATATAAGGTTTTCGATTTTCGATTTTTCCAGAAAAAATCGAATAAAAAATTGAAAATAATTCTGAATTTTCGATTTTCCGAAACTATGCCGATCCGATTTTTTCCGAATTATTTTCGATTTTTTCCGAAATATTTTTCAATTTCTAATTTTTCTAATTATTTTAAACATTCTCATGTGTCCCACATCGGCTAGGAGAGGAAGAGAGGCAAAAAAAAGTCCTCTATAAAAGGAGAATATCCTTCTATCCTCTACACAAATGAAAAAAAATGGTTAAATCCTTACATATTTACATGTTGGGTTAAATATTTTTTTTCGATTTCTTTAAAATGAGAATGAGTAATCGAAAATCCTATATTAATTTTTTTGAAATTTTGGAATTTCCAAAATTTCTGAATTTTTAGTATATTTTTTGAAGTTCCGAATTTTTTCGATTTTCTGATTTTTCCGAATTCGGAAACTTTTTTGATTTTCTAAAAAAATTGGATAGGAAATTGGAACAAATATTTTATTTTCGAAAAAATTGGAATTTTTTCCGAAAGGTCATTTTTCGATCCTATCTGGCCGAAACACAGCCTTAATAAATATATATATTTACCAATTTTGTTAAATTTAAAAAAAATTGTATTTAAAAACAAGTTTACCAAATGCACACCAATAATTATAAACACAAAAAACTGAATTTTAAAATTGTATTTAAAAATAACGTTTAAATTGAATTTTCTTAATAGAGAACCAAATACGTCGTCAATTTTTTTTATTATTTTAAAAATATAGTTCGAATTTTGAGATTGGTATGTATGACAGTATGATATATTTTTTAGATTATGTATTTTTAGGACTTAAAAGAATATTGATTATGGATATAAGACAACATATATTTCGTTTCCATTTTTAGTCCCTATTTTCAAATTAAAGAGACACGTGGCATGTTGTGATTGGTTGACGTCTTATGAAAATGGGTCCGCGCCAACGGCTTTATTCAAAAATAGGGACCAAAATTATAAATAAAATATTTATTATCCTATTTTCAAAATACATATTACAATATGTCCTAAATTTACAACCCCCTATATTAGAGAGAGAGAGTGTTATCCCATATGTCTGTGGCATGTGAGGGTTGGCATGTGAGGTACAACCCTCTGCCAGCAAGATTTTTCTGTGCCTTTTCATTTTTTCAAACTTGTCTTCCATAGTCAAATGTTAAATAACGGGAAAGTGATATTATATGCTTAAAAGATGTAGCATTCTGATTGGTTAAGGATTTAGGTTCCAAGTACATTCAATATATTGGGTACGGCTATTTTCATTCCAACAAATTCTATTAGGGCGATTGATACATATTGAGCAAAAGTATTGGCATGGCAAAATTTATAAATTTTGCTTAGACAAATATTTTTTTTTCACATTAAAGTATTAAACACCAAATAAGATAAAACAAGTTTTTTAGGCAAAACATTTTAATAACACATTTTTCGTCCATATTAACATATATAATAATACAAAATATATATATTTTTTAATTTTCGTCCCAAGTCTTATTTAATAAAAAAACAGTTTTTTCTTTTCTTTTTTACTTCCCGTTTTTATTTATTAAAAAAGTAACAAACTATATATAAAAAAAAAAAGGTTTTTACGTCAAAACTACTTACTAAAAACAGTTTTTAATTTTTACATTAAAACGGTTTTTACGTTAAAACAGTTTTTAATTTTTTTACATTAAAACAATTTTTATATTAAAATAATTTTTTGCATTAAAACAGTTTTTACATTAAAACATTTTTAAATTTTTTACATTAAAACAATTTTTACATTAAAACAATTTTTTACATTAAAACAGTTTTTACGAAAAAACAGTTTTTACATTAAAATAATTTTTTACATTAAAACATTTTTTACATTAAAACAATTTTTTATATTAAAACAGTTTTCACATCAAAACAATTTTTAATTTTTTACATTAAAACATTTTTTACATTAAAACAAATTTTACATTAAAACAGTTTTTTACATTAAAACGGTTTTTATGAAAAAACAGTTTTTAAACAGATTTTAATTTAAAACAGTTTTTTTAACTATTTAAAACAATTTTTAAAATATTCATAACAATTTTTAAAATATTCATAACAGTTTTTTTAATTATTTAAAATAGTTTTTAAATTATTTTTTAAAATATTAAAAGCGTTTAAGAAGTTAGCAAATTTGTTGGCAAATATTTCTCACCCATATAGCAAAGCAAAATTTGCCAACATGTTATGCATAAGAGGTGTTGTACATTGGCAAATAGCTTGTAGGCAAATTTTGCTATCAAACACACCAAACTGTAGGCAAATGTCATATATACCAACTTATTTGCCATTTGCCATGCAAATAATGCTATCAAATGGAACCTTAATTTTCTTTTCAAAAGACTCACGTGCCTTTATGTCAATTTTTCCATACTTTTACCTTACTTATGAACATAAATAAAAGATAAATTCTACTATTAACTTAAGGCACCAAAAAAATATTTATTATAAATTGTTTTTTTATAAAAAGAAATAATTTTATTAAAAAAAAATGTTTTTTATAAATGTTTTGTTAAAAAAACTGCTTTCCTATAATAAAAAAGGTTTACAAAATTTGTTTAAAAAAAAGTCAAAATGTATATTTTATTCGAAAACAATATTAACTTTTCATTATACATTTAAAAAAATAAAATTTAAATCCTTATGTTTATATTTATTTTCAATTAAAAAATATATTTTGTGGCGTATAGTTCTCTTCAAAATCATGACTCGCGTTGTTCCATGCTCGTGCTATAATTAAGACTCGTGTTATTTCTGCACTAGTTAAAACTATGATTCTTGTCATGTCGTGTTTGCTTGTGTTGAAATATATTTTTTGCTAAAAACTATTTTTCATTAAAAAAAGGTTTTATTTTGGATCAATTATAAAAAATTCCCTCAAACATTTTTTAATACACATTAAGTCCAACCTTTTTATTTTATTCCCAAAATTCTTGGATTAAACGTGTATTAAAAAAATGTTAGAATGACTATTTGGTATATGCTCGTTTTAAAGATTCTTGATTGGTTAGCTCACTGGCGCGGACGATGTGGGTCCACGCCAGCGACACTGTCCAATCGCGAATCTTAAAAAACTAGGTTTGACAAAAACAAAACAGTTTTTAACGAAAAATTATTTTTTAGCAAAATATATATATATATTTAAAAACTAGTTTTCATACAAGAGTAGTTTTTGGCCAAAAAAACATTTTTAACAAAAAATAAAGAAAATATTAAAAAAAAAACAGTTTTGATGAAAAATATATATATATATATATATATATATATATATATATATATATATATAAAGCGATTTTTATTAATGTTTTGATGCCACAAATGATTATGTGGGAAGGAGTTAAAAAACCTTTTTATTTTTATTTTTAGCAAAAATCGTTTTTTTTAAACAAAACTAGTTCTTTTTATAAAAGAATGCCTCAAGTTAATAGTAGACTTTATTTTTTATTTATATGTATAAGTGAGATAGAAGGATGGAGGAATTGATATAAGGGTATATGAGTCTTTTAAAAAGAAAATGGAATGTTAGAGATTTTAAGGAGTGGAAATAGCCCTGCCAATATATTTCTGAAAATGATTCATCGACACCGATCATGGCCTGTAATGAAAATAACATTAGTGCTCTATCTTATCTTACACCTTTTTCTCATTGTTTAAAATTTTTAAGTGTAGTAGACTTTCAGTTATAAGTTGAAGGTGGCTTTCAAATCTCTAATGATATGCCTTTTTAATTTGAAAAGTGGAAAAAAAAAATCTTTGGCTCTTTTTCACTTTTGGATGGTGAGATATTTTCCCATCTTTATCACTTTGTGAAAGGATAACCTCGTTTTAGGCTTTCAAGTGGATTCCTGCCTGAATTATCAATACAATACCAAGATTTTTTTTTAATGTCAACTTGAGTTTTTTTTATCGCTTGAGTTAGATATGTTGATTTCTTAGCTGGCAATATAATAAAATTTAGTAATCTTTAACCAATAATTTAGGAAGAACCAAGCCACAGATGCAACACAATAAAACGCAAATTTTTTATCATGAATGAGCAATATATGTAAACAATAACACCACAAAACAATAGGGTGTTTTCATGTAATAATTTATTTATATTTGGGTTGGATGTAAAGTTTTTCATAGTTTGATGTTTCACAAAAGTGTCATAAATACTTTGTTATGACGTTTTTCAAGTCTTTTACGGCCTTTTTCTCGTCATGCAAACAATACACATTGAAAATAATTAAAGAAAAACTATAAATTATTGGATAAAAGAATTCAAAGGTCTTTTGATTTTCACTGTTTATTTTTGAGAGATTTAGAAGCATAATTGAACGAAAATGAACTTTTCGTAATGACAATAGACATTTAACGTAATGTGCCATTTAACGTAAAATGAACAAAAATTTTATAAAAAATGTTCCTGTTAATGAATGGTAAAACTTTGTGAATGATAATTTTCATTCGGAAAACTAAGATGGCAAATAAAAAAAATCACATTATTACATAATAACAGTAGACATCACTTTAACCAGTAACTAACTGTGAATCGGACAAAGGAAGTTAACATACCAAGTTTACTTCAAAATAAACCAGCAAATATGGACAATAAATTAAGGAATTTTTAGGATTTAGTCTCACATGGGACGATTTAGTTATATTCGATCTCATATTTTTTTTTATTTTTAATTGTTGGTCCTATGGAGTTGTTTAACAAGTTCGTGAGACTTGTCACAATTATAAAAATACATGAGGTGCTAGACAATTAAAATTTTGAAAGTGAGATTAAAACCTAAAAAAATTAATAAACAAATGATTATATTCATCTATTTAATCTCTCACTAGAAATTACTGTGACAATTTTTCTGTTGAAGCCAAAATAACGAAGATGCTTAGCACGTGGATAAACGAAGACCGACTTTTGGTGAGATGCTCGGATCTTATCATATATGATATTTTTTTCCCACTTTCGTTCATCCTCTTACAAAGGATTTCAGTGGCATCCAGTTTAAAAAACAAATGATAGCAATGCCACCAACTTGCCGATTGAGACCGAGTCAAACCCAATATTATCGAGCAAGTGAAAAATGGTCAGTTACCTTATTTAATATCAGTTGATAATTAGGGCTTATTTTTTTTTTATATTAACACATAAAGAATTTTATTTATAGTTATTGCACCTATTCTTCTTCAAGTGACTCTAGATAGGACCACTTATAGAAGTCCTAATTTCAAGATCGATGTAGAAATATTTTGATTTTCTCGATCAATTTGGAAAATTTATTTAAAGGTAAATTTTTTTTGAAAATTTTAATAGAACACCATGATATTGTAACTTTCTATTATAAATGGCCGGCCTTCTATTAGTTTTGTGTTGTGATGATGATAGTATTGATTCTATTTATACTATATCCAGTGGCGGATCCAGGATTTTTTGTCAGGAGGGGCGAAAGTTTTGAGTGGTGCCGGGGGTTCGGGGGCGGGAGCCCCCGAGGCAAATTTTTTTTGGGTTAATTCAAGTTTTATACAAATTTTTTATCAAAAGACAGTGTAGATAAGATTTCAGGAGGGGTGTTCCTTAAAAATTGCACCCCTAAAAAAAAAATTACACATTTTATACCCCTAAATTTTTTTTTTTTTTAGATCTCAGGGGGGGCCACCGCCCCTCCTGGCACCCCTCCAGATCCGCCCCTGACTATATCTATTTATTGTGCATAGTTTGTTTCATTTATAGTTTTAGCATTTTCATATTATACTAGTTGAAAATTCGTGCGATGCGCAAATTATACATTGAGTGTACGATAAACATTTATGGAATTGTCAATACATGAAGGGATGCTAAGTAAAAATAAAAAATTTATTAAAAACTTGAGAGTATCTGTGTTCACAAGTTATCTAAAAAAATATAACTACAAAATAACCTGCAAAAATAGAGCAAAGTTTTTATTTTTATTTAAAAAATAATTTTTTTTTACAAAATAGTTACAACATTTTTTATATAAAAAGAACAGTTTTTAAAAAACAAAAAAAAAACTATTTTTATATAAGATATATTGTATTTATTTTATTAAAAAGGAACAGTAAAATAATTTTTATATTAATTTATTTTTCTTATATTAAACAGTTAAATATTTTTCTTTAACTTTGAAAGAGTTTCTTAATTTCATAAAACAATTAGAAAAAGGTAAAAATAGTTATTTTAAAACATTTTTTTAGTTCAAAAGTTAAAAAATCATTAAAACCATTTCTTTTATGTATTAAAAAAATCTTTAAAAAATAATTTCTTTATAAAAAAAAATAGTTTTTGAACAGTTAAAAACATTTTTTAACAGCGTAAAACAATTTATTTTCATTAGGGGCGACAATTTTAGAAACGACACGAAAACACGACACGTAACGAAACGAAATTGACACAATATATCATGTTTTTTTGACCCGAAGTCGTGTCATGTCAAAATTATGAGTCGTGTTATCGTGTCTTGTTATGTTAATCGTGTTTTTATTCGGGTTATCGTGTCTATTTATGTTTAATTTAGCGTGAAATTTTAAAAAATCGAGTTATTCGTGCCATGTCGTGTTATGCCGTTTTTATTTGGATCGTGTTGGTGTCCAAAAAATCCTTGTCGTGTCATGTCGTGTCGGTCCGAAACATGACCCAAATACACGAATTTTCACATATAATTTTCATGGTTAACAGTTTTTATTTTTGTTAAAAAATAACTTTTTTTATAAAACACTTAAAATGATTTTTTTAAAAAATTTAAAAGGTTGTTTTTTATTTTAAAAAATATTTTACGTAATTTATAAAAACAATAAAACAAATATGTATATGTTGTTAAAAATACTGTGCGTAATTTAAAAAATAGTGTACGTGAGTTATTTAAAAAAAATATTGAACGTAATTTATTAAAAATTGAAGAGGAAATAAACGGGTGAAGAAATAGAAGGAGCAGGAAAGAATGAGAAAAGCCTCCCAAGAAGATTTATAAGTGATGGATATGATGAAAGTGAATTAAGATGCCACTAAAGAAATTCAAATAGAATGAAAACTGTTGCTATATTAAATATTCCCAGTAAGAATACAAGTGCTGTAGC
Organism: Sambucus nigra; assembly: GCA_949130495.1. NCBI lineage: Eukaryota > Viridiplantae > Streptophyta > Magnoliopsida > Dipsacales > Adoxaceae > Sambucus > Sambucus nigra. Next base: position 395,910,237 of record OX422219.1, on the reverse strand, counting down.
AGGTAATTTATAGCATAAAATATATAACAAACAACCAAGGGGGTTTGGTAGAGCGGAAGGTGCTCTTCCAACCTTAACCAAGGTCGGGGGTTCGATTCCCGCCTTGGGCATGGAGAAGCTTTAAATCTCTTGGCCAGCTGTCCCACCCATCGAGGTGCCTACAAATCAGCGAGGGGATTAGTCACTAAGTCGCTAGTGGACACCCCGGTTAATAACCAAAAAAAAAAAATATAACAAACCAACCTATTCTTAAGGAGCAACGTTAATAACAAAATTACCTAGTCTAATGGAGCACAACTTGTAGCCCCTGATTTATTGCTGATTACTTGGACTTCTTTGTTGAATGAGTAAAGCTCATGACTTTGGTCAATGGGTTTATCAGCCACGTGGCATAATATGATCGTGACAATTTTATAAACGACACGAAAACACAACACGTAACGAAATGAAATTGACCCAAAATTGATCCAAAATTGACACAATATGTCGTATTCGTGTCGTGTTTTTTTGACACAAAGTCGTGTCGTGTGTGTTGGTGTCAAAATTATGAGTCGTGTTATCGTGTCTTGTCATCTTAATCGTGTTTTTATTAGAGTTATCGTGTCTATTTATGTTTAATTTAGCGTGAAATTTTAAAGAATCGGGTTATTCGTGCCGTGTCGCGTTATGTCATTTTTATTTGGGTCGTGTTCGTGTCCAAAAAATTCTTGTCGTGTTGCCCGAAACATGACCCAAATACACGAATTTTCACCCCTAATTTTCATGGCTAACAGTTTTTATTTTTGTTAAAAAAACAACTTTTTTTTATAAAACACTTAAAATGATTTTTTTTAATTAAGAGAATTCTTTTTTTTTAAATTAAAAAGTTGTTTTTTATTTTAAAAAATATTTTACGTAATTTATAAAAATAATAAAAATTTATGTATATGTTGTTAAAAATACTGTGCGTAATTTAAAAAATACTGTACGTGAGTTATTTAAAAAAATATTGAACGTAATTTATAAAAAACAACAATTTTGAAGAGGAAATAAACGAGTGGAGAAATCGTAGGAGCGGGAAAGAATGAGAAAAGCCTCCCAAGAAGGTTTATAAGTGATAGATATGATGAATGTAAATTAAAATGCCACGTGACATAATATGGTGAAAGTGCATTAAAGCTCACTGTAGAGCATTTTATAGTATATAAAGAATATAAAGATTTGCATTCAGAGTGCGTGCACTAAGTTTTCAAAAAAATAATTTATTTATTTAAAAATTAATTATCAGGAAAATTGCTAATATTTAATCTCAGTAATAAAAATCAATAAATTATGGATATCAAGTTAGTATCAATCCTTTAAAACAGAGAGGAGCTATTGTAATATCCCACATTTTTGATAATCAGATTAATTAATTAAATGATTTAATTAATTAAAAATATTATTTTAGTTGAAATCTGAATTAAATGAAAAAAGATTTAATTTAAATGAATTTGATGAATTTTGGTTAAGTAAATTATCATTTTGTGCATTTAATTAATAACTTGGTAATTTAGTATTTTGGTTAAAGCCCGAAGGTTATATGAGTCTTTTTATAAATTCTTGGACTCCAAGTTTGTATATGTAAAATTGAAACAAGAGTAGGTTTGGTTTAGAGTTTTAACTTAGTTGGACTTTTAATTTATTTTAGTTTCCTAATTTAACTAGAGAAACATGAGAGGATTGAGGCTCAGACTTTCAGGTGAGTCGCGATCGCGGGCTCTTTTGGTGTGTTTGCAGTCTGCCCGCGTGGGAGGGTTTGGCTACCAATTTGGGTTCGGAATTGTTGGTTGGTTATAAATTTAAAAGATTAGGCAAAGAACCCTTTTCACCTCTCAGATTTATTTTCGAAAATAGACGCTTTAGATTTATTTTTTCTTCCTCTTTTCAACCTTACACCTCCATTAAAACAAAACTTCAACCTTATTTTGGAGAGCTTTGTTGTTCTGAATATTTATTTAAAAAAATAAAATAAACTGTTTTTTAATAATTTAAAACAAAATAATATAAATAAATTGAGAGTGAGCACGATCTTAATGAGATAACTTATTTAATTAAATGAGTTATCTCATTAAGATCACGCACACTCTCAAAACTGGTATTAAAGAAGGTTGCATTAATCTATCGATGACATCCTAATTTTTTAAAGAGTTTTTTTACCGATACCAATACTCTCAAATTGGTATCAGAACCGGTTACACAAAAATTCTATATGATCTTTTTCCGCAAATTTTATCTTAGATAATAATTTTTGTGAAAAATTGTTGATCTTGAAAAAAACAGGATTTTAATGGATAATCTGTATAATTAAATGCCCATCTTTGATGGTACTAATTATGTATATTGGAAAGCTAGAATGAGGTTTACTCTTAAGTCAATTGATGAACGAGTCTGGTTGCTCTGTGAAACAGAGTGGACACCATCCACTGTTACTGTTGATAATGTCGTTGGCCCTAAATTTGTCTCTCAATGGACAGATGAGGACTTTAAATGGTGCAACTTTTTTCCCAGGGTTTGAGTGCCATCTCGAGAGTCGTCACCCTTGATGATTTCCACCGCATCATGACGCGCACCACGTCTAAAGAAGCTTGGGATACCCTCTAGCTCACTCACGAGGGTACCAACGCTGTTGAAACTTCTATGCTGCAGAATCTCACAACACAATTTTAAACAACCACAATGCTTGGATCTGAATCCTTTTGATGAGTTTTATGTACGACTGTATGACATAGTTAACTCGATTTTCAATTTATGTGAGAAAATACCTGAGACGTGTGTTGCTAAGAAAATTTTGAGATCGCTTGCCACCCACTTTATTCCTAAGGTTACCGTACTTAATTCTTTAGGGATCATAGATACTCTTAGGTTACAAGAACTTATAGGATATCTTCAAACATACGAGATAGATATGTTCCCTAAAATAGTAAAATCTAAGGATAAGGGAATCACACATAAAGTTCAATCTAAAAAGAGAGAAGAAGTGTCTAAAAGAGAGAGGAAGCGTCGTCCGATTATGAGTACGACTTTGATTTAGATGATTTGACCCCTTTTGCTAAAAATTTCAAGTTATTTTTCAAACTTAAAAAAAAAATATTTCCAAAGATAAGAAAAGTTTTGAGAAAAGGCAAGAAAAATTTTAAAAAAGAAAAGAAAGATTTCCCGAAGAAAGCCGAGAAAAGATGTAATGAGTGTGAGGGAAAAGGTCACAAAGCTCACGAGTGTCTGACTAGGTTGAAGCGTCAAGGGAAAAGCTGACTTAAATATCACGCTTAGCGATAGAGAGGTTCAGTTGATGAGTCTGGCGGAAGAATCACTCATGGATGTAACTTCATCACATTCATAGCTAGTTATGTTAGTACATCGAGTGCACCTAATGACGATGAGGAAGCTACTAAACATGAACACCTCGACAACGAGTCTAGTTGTTCTGAGAAGAGTAACCTTCAGTGTGCTTATGCCGATCTTTATGTTGAGTGCTTTAAAACTAAGAAATAAAACAAAAGGGTTAACTATGAGAGTTTTAGTGTTAGAGAAATAGTTGAGATAGGCAAGAGATAGTGAGTCCTCGGTGAGAGAAGCTTTGGGAGAGAGAGTTTGTTTAGTTGAGAGAGAGAAAGGTTGTTAGTCTTACGAGACATCTTGAAGCATCCATGGAGACTTGTGAGAAACTTTAAGCCCTTGTATCCCAACTTGAGAAAGATCTCGAATGTGCCGGGGAGGTTAATGTAACTATCGAGGATATATCGAAGAAGGTAGGTAAGATGCTTCTCGACCCCGCTTTAGGTTTTGGTGAGAGGCATGTAATAGGTTTTGACGGCGCATCCATTTTCCATACCGCACCGGAACCAGTTGCTGAATTTGTGGTTAATCCTTATGACCCTCAACCTAAACCACAAAAGAGAGTTCAACCTTGAAAATCAAACCAAAGTAGACCCAAACCTGTCTATGTTTACAGTTTTTACCAAAGAAGAGGTCACATTTGAGAGTTTGCTACAAATTAGGTAGAACTACGCATACACATACTCTCGTACACCACTTTAACGACTTTGCTAGTCTGAGAGAGCAAGTTGAATTTCTATTCACGACTTTGCATAGCTAGATGGAAGAATTTCAACGAATATCTTTGCCGTTTGAGAATGCTTCCAACATTATGACTAGAGTCAACAACAATAAGGGCAAACAAAAGGTTACCGCCATTTGGGTACCTAAGCGAGAAGGCAAAGAAATTATATGTTTATGTTGCTCTCAAGGCTCAAAATACTTCCCAATGATATTTTGATAGTGGGTGTTCTAGGCACATGACCGGTGACGTCTCATTTTTTACCCACCTTGAGGATCGCAAGAAAGGTAAAGTCACATTTGGAGATGGGAGTAAATCTAGAATTTTACGACGTGGAAGTTACCCGAATTTCCTAAGCTAGATGATGTGTTGAACATAAAAGGGTTTAAAGAAAACTTGATTAGCATAAGCCAACTGTGCGACGTAAACTTTGCGATAAAGTTTAACCGATCCGGATGCAATATTTATGATTAATCTAGTAAACTTTTACTACAAGGTGTGAGAACGGAAGATAAATATTATGGGATTATGCCCAATTCCTCCTTTGTGTGCAACAGTGCCACAATCTTCACTATGGACCTTTGGCATCAATGGCTAGGTCACGTGAACTTTAGAGATATTGAAAGATTAGAGAAAAAGGACCTAGTTCATGACTTACCATCGCTTAGGAAACCACCTTCCTCGGTTTGTGGACCTTGCCAGCAAGGTAAACACATTCGAAGTCCTCATCAAAAGTTAAATACCAGAACCACCCCCCGTGTAGACTTTGAGGAGACATTCGCTCCTGTTACTAGACTTGAGTCCGTCCGCGTACTACTCGCCATAGTTTGTCATCTGCTCTTCAAGTTATATCAGATGGATGTCAAGATTGACTTTCTGAATTGCATTCTAAAGGAGGAGTTTTACATGGAACAACCAAAATCCTAAGCACCCGGGACATGTCTGCTATTTTCGAAAAGCCTTGTATGGTTTAAAGTAAGCACCCCATGCTTGGTACGAGAGGCTTACTTCCTATCTCTTAGCTCGCGACTTCAAGATAGGGAAAGTAGATAAGATGTTATTTGTGAGTAGAGAGAGTGGTGCCATTTTAGTTGCCCAAGTCTATGTATCTGACATAGTCTTTGGATCCACATGCTCCTTCCATGATCACACATTTGAGGAGGAGATGAAGAGTGAGTTTGAGATTATCATGATAGGTGAGCTTACATTCTTCCTAGGTCTCCAAGTTCATTAGATTGAGTATGGGATATTCACATCTCAATCCAAATATGCAGGAGACCATATGAAGAAACACTACACCAAATCTGCCCAATTGTCACAGTCATTGTTGTCACGAACTTATCACGGTCATTGATCGTGACAAGTTCGTTAGACTTATCACGATCATGTCACGGTCCTTGACCTTGACAAGTTTTATCATGGTTAAGGATCGTGACAAACCCATGACATTTAATAAAAATTATTACGGTCACTGATCGTGACAAGTTCGTGACAATTATCCTTTGTCACGGACTTGTCACGGTCAATGACCGTGACAATTCTAGGCAGAATTGAAAAAAAATCTGCTGGGCAGTTTGGTCACTGCCACTGCCCAGCAGTATATTTGTACATATTATAGCAATGTTGTACCTGTTCAATCATCATATATCCAAATAAAATAGAGATAATGCAAATATACATTCAAAATAGAGACAATATGCATCACGATATAAACCAAATATAATTCAAACGTACTAACTTAAAAACAATTCAATTCAAATAATGTCACTACATGTCTTGGGTAAGGTTAAATCTGAGGAGGTGAGTAGGCCACACGATATACAAATTGACACACCCACTGATATACATCGTGCCGCATCGTTCGTGCAACCATAATGGGGAGTTCTCCTTCCCGGGTATCACATGCATGATGAGCACCTTGAACTCGATGTCTTGAAGCTCATGTCCATGAACTAGTCCACCCTGGACGATATTCGGGTCCCTCAACCACCGCCCTATCCGATGGCCATAAAATATGTACAGTATAAACACCTTGGCCAACCAAGTGTCGACATCGGTCGGTCGAAGGGAGCCAAATAGGGAAGTGGATCATCAAAGTCCACACGTGTCGGCGATGAAGCCGCGAGGTACACATCCTCGTCATCCCTCACCTCGTCCTCCCGTACCTCATCCTCCACAACCTTCTCCTTCCCTTTCCCCTTGCATTTTCTGCCCAACGAACGTTTCATGAATGAGAACATATCTTGGATCGTCGCCTCCAAATGGGATAACTTCGCGTCATGTGAGTCCACCGTTCGAGCTAACCCGGTGTCGCTCGTCTCTAATACGATGATCCTAGATTGGGCCACCCGTGAGCTCACCCCCTTGTCCTCCCCTTGCGATCAGAGACAAGCACTTGGCTGAGTGCGTCTGTGGACAAAGATGCTTTGTCGGCATCAGACTGCGACTCATGCACTTCCTTAAGCTTTGCCTGAAATGACAAAAAGCACATGATTAGTAAAATAAGTAAATTAAAAATTATAACGTAATTAACAAAAAGTAAACTGTCGAATTACTTATAATCGTGGCCGCGACGCTCGGGGATACCTCCTTGTCCTTCCCTTTCTTCGTCCGAAGAGCCACATAAGTATCGAGCCTACCCCCAGGGCCACTCTCTGTCCCCTGAAATAAAATAAAGTAAAATTAGTATCGGCCCCACAAAGCAAAATAATGATGAATAATATATTTCTGTAGTTATAGAAAAATTAAATCTTACCATCATCCTATGCTCCACCTCGGCGTAAGACGTCCGTCCGGAGTAGCGCACGTCCGTCTTTTTTGCCCGATTTTCCCTCCTCGATTGGTGAGATGCCAATTGTCGCTCCCCGATCTCATTGTTAACGAACTGTTGCCATTTTGCCAATGAGATCGACTCCTTCGGCGGGACGGATTCACGCATTCGGATAACGGACTCTCGTGTCTTCCCAAAGTACCGGGTTCGCATATTTTTCTTTCACGTCTTGTGTTGCCCCCTCAACTGCTCCAAGACGAAATCGCGTAGCTTTGGATCCAGGCTGAATTGTTCATGTCCAATAAATACAATGTTAGTTGCGAATAAATATAATCAAATATAAAATGAAATTGAAATCGAAATTTAAATTAAAATATTCATATAAATACATTACCTGTAGTGCCACCCAAATAGCTAACTTGAGCTCATATGGCACCTCCTTCCAACTAATGTACCCCGGGCCGATGATCGTCTTTACCAGCTCGAGGGATCTCGCTAATAGCTCTGACTTGTTCTCGATGGCCATCCCCAATTTGCCATATTTGGGGAGCCTAGGGTCCGAGGAGCCCTCGTCGCCTCCACTACCACCGAGCCCAGACGACATCATCATAACCAGCATCATCATCCTCGCCTTAATAGCTAAAGGAGACATTTACTGTAAAAAAATGTTATTAGTACAAATCAAAATGAATTAGAAGAAGACATGTAAGTATGTACAATTACTACAAATAGAAATAAATTGTTACTATTAAACACCTCAATTCTGAATTCCAAAACAACAACATCTAGCCCATAATATGTTTGCATGTCTTAAGGAGAGACATTATAAAGTGAAAATCAATTAAAAGCATTAAAAATGGATGTTTGGGTACAAATTGGAATATTTATTACAAATTGGAAAATTCTTTAAAATTCGGGTTATCATAAAAAATGGATTGATATTCGGTAGGAGCAGCCAAGTCATCCACACTACTATTTAGACGCTTTGGTGCGTGTTGGACAATTGACCACGACTTGTTGTTGATATACTCTGAGTAAAACACTTGGTTAACCTTTTGAAATGCACAAACAAACGGCTCATCGCTCACGTGGTCGTTGCTCTTCAACTTGGACAAGTCAACCATGATCAAATTGGTGACATGATCAACTTTACAAGCATTTTTATCCTCAACTCTTACCCACTCACAGTAAAATACAACCTCTTTTAAGCTTATATAATCCAATTCAAGTATATTTCGGATTACACCATAGTAAGTCATTTCAGCTTCGATGAGGTTTTTATCTTTTGCGCTCGCTCGAAAGAAAGTAAGCGCCTTGTATGAAATGCCCGAGTTCTGTACATTTGTACTTTCATCGTACACTTTAGTGCTGAAAACATAACCATTCAATCGATACTTTTTGTACTCTTGTGCCACGAACAAGGGTCCAGTGGCTAGAGGAGCAAGCCTTGATGTCGCATCACCCGTCTTTAAGAGCTGGGAATATAGATAAATTAATTATATTAGTTATAAAATTTGAGTGTAATGTAACGTTATATAACGTCCATTTTCATTATAATTACCTCTTGTGTCAACCACAGCCTAAATTCGCTGTCTGATTGTACCATTATTTTTCGTCTTTTATTGTTATCACAGGCTTCATATTTTCTGCATATTACAAAATTAATCATGTATAAAATAATCTAAAATAATGTTAAACATTATAATAATCGAAACTTACTTTTTCCATTATTCGACATCTTCATGTGTGTCAAATAGATAACGAGCTACTTGTTCATGTTGCAAACTCGTTAATTTCACTCATTTTCCCATCACATGACCACCATCATCGATGAACTCATTAGTGTCATCAATGCTGGTCGAGTCAGGCATATATTCTCGAGTATATATTGATGACTCCATGGTGATGTATTCCTCTGCAATTGATCCTGCAATGTATCGCGTATTCTTGACGTAATCTTTAAAAACTTTCATCAATCTTTCAAATGGATACATCCACCGATATCTAACTGGACCACAAAGAAGTGCCTCATCGCATAGGTGTACCAACAAGTGAACACTTATGTCAAAGAATGCTGGAGGAAAGTACTTCTCCAACACACAAATCGATTCGGTCACCGCCAATTTTGCGGCCACTATGTGTTCTCGATTGACTATCTTCTCACACAAGAGTGAGAAGGTAATACTAATTTGCATAATAGCCCTTCGTAAATCCTTGTTCTTAGAGAAGCAGTGCTTAAACAATAAAGGAACCAATTGCATGATCACATGCCAATCGTGGGACTTACACTTATATAAATCATGAGTAGCATAATTCACAATCCTTTGTAAGTTAGACGCAAAATTAGATGGGCCCTTCAAATTATATATTATGTCTAAAAGAACCTTCCTTTCCCCACTCATCAAAGTAAACGCACCAGGGAGAATTATTGTCCTTCCCCTACTATCTTATTTCAACCATAGTTGTGGCTTAAGTTTCAACGATTTAAGGTCTTTTCGTGCATTTTCTCCATCCTTCGAATGACTCCCCCCAAGGCAAGTGCCCACAATATGTTCAACGAAGTTCTTCTCTGCCTGCATCACATCCAATACATGGCGCACCGGGTTATTTTTCTAATAAGGCGAGTCAAATAAAATTTACCTCCTAGACCATGCCTTTCTTGTCTCAATTTCATTCCCAGTTGGGGTCTTCTTATACTTGACATTCTTAAATTTGGGATTCTTACCTGGCATATTAGGGCCACATTCAGAAGATTTACTTTCAATTTTTGAACCCGAACGTTGTCTCGGCGGTAGCCTATATTCAACCCCGCCCAATAAAAAATTGCAACCTTTCTCAAATCTGAAACTATGAGCCGGGGGTAAAAACCTCCTGTAGTAATGGTATATATTTTTGAGCTAAAGGATAGATGAAGAGATTCAGTCTCCTCTCCATAAATAGGACACCCCAAATAACCATGTATTACACAACCGGATAATGTCTCATAAGCTGGAAAATCATGAATTTCCCACATCAACATAGCTTTCAGCGTAAACTCTTCTTTTTTAAAAGAGTCAAATGATTGTACACCCTCTTTCCACAAATCATTTAATTCTTCTACCAAAGGAGCCAGGTAGACGTCGATGTCATCACTTGGTGCCTTTGGCCCAGGTATCAACAAAGCCATCATCGAAAATTCAGGTCTCATACACTGTGAAGGAGGGAGGTTGAGTGGGGCTAGGATCACTGGCCATACACTCTGATTGGTGCTTAGATTTCCAAATGGATTGAAACCATCTGTTGATATAGCCAAACGAATGTTGTGTTGTTCTCGAGAAAAATTGGGATACTCATAATTCATCCTCCTCCAGGCTGTAGAATCAATAGGATGACACATGATATTACCCCTACTTCTCCCTTAGCATGGCAAGTCATTGTCTCCGCTATCCATGGTACTGTGAAAAATCGCTTTAATATATGCCCAATGGGAAAGTATTTCCATACTTTTTGACGCACTTTTGAGCTTGTGCCTTCCTTACTAACAGATTGGACATATCTAGGTTCATCGCATACCGAACAACGATCGAGATTTTCATACTCCTTTCGGTATAGTATGCAGTCATACACACAAGCATGAATCGATTTATACTTCATTCCCAAATATTTCAAACTGTTCCTCATAACACGATAGCAATTTGGAAGTGTATTCTCCTTGGGTAATAAGCCTTTCACCCATTTCAGAATTCTTGTCACGCTATTGCCAGACAAACCGTACTGCGTCTTCAAACTGTGCAAACCAACCATGGCATGTAAAGTTGCTTGATCTTTCTCATAGCTAGAGTATAATGGTTGGGTCGCCTTAAATTTTAAACTTTGGTAGTCATCGTCAAGTTTTATCGTGATATCTTCATGAGCATTTTAACCTTCTACATCATCAATAACCTTATTCTCCTCTGCTTCATAAACTTCGTACACATCATCAACTAAATCCTCTAACATATTATGATCTACGTTGTCCCCTTCTACATCTATCCTACTTGTTGAAGGTTGTTGTGAAGGTTGGTCCGGGACAAAAGGAACTTTCAATTCATCGTGAAAACTCCAAAATCGATAACTATCTTGCATACCCGATCTTAACAAATGTTGTTAAACTGTTTTCCACTCAAACACCTTACCATTCTTACACCTAGCACACAAAAACGAAAACTCTTCATCATTACGATATCTCTTTGCGTATTTCACAAATTCGTTAGCACCTCTACGAAGCACATCCCCCATTCTATTTGTCTCACCCATCCACTCTTTGTATTTCAGATATCCCATCACAGCTACCACAACTAATCACCTATTAAAGGTAAACCAAACTTAGATTTATAGTATGTTTCATTTAATTATGTCTTATTTATATTCGATTTTTAAATTTCAAATTCAAATTCAATTTATAATAGAAATTTCTATTTCCTCCATCTCCTCTAAAGGGTGAGTGGTCCTATCCCATTCAAGATCGTATTTTTCTGTAATATACTTAACAGCTCATGCACAGTGTTACGATTTGAGAAAAATTCGGAAGGATATCCCCGTAGTTCTCCAAGTACACAATGTAGATTGGCAAGTGTGAGTGTTATTAAATCGTAATAACTTTAAGCCACTAAGAATATTATACAGAAATTATACAGTCCTAAACTGTCCAAACGGGACAATTCGAGAGATCTCATTACAGGGGTAATGACTCTCGAACGGGTCTAAGGTCTATTGAATGCGTACACATAAAAACTAGAAGGCTAGTATCTATGCGCACTATATGTAATTTCAATTATTTTCATTTAGTTATCATACTATATATATATTGTTCGATATACAAAGTAATTTTCAAAAAAAGTTAAAAAATCCCACCCCCATATGGACAATAATCCCGTGGTCATATAACTTTTAAAATTAACCAACCCAACATCGATCCACTATAATCCAACAGCAACGTCAACAACAAATGTGTATCCCGTACTCCTTCTAATTCATCTACTTAATTATTTATTTTCACCAATTAAACTAACAGTTAAAGTATACAATTATTAATTTACTAATTTACAATGAGGGGAAAACCTACTTTCATAATTAATCAAATATTAATTTACTAATTTACAATGAGGGGAAATTATATATTAATTTACTAAAAAAATTAATAATCAATCAATTCGTTTACAAGGGATACTACGCACAAACACACACACTACACACACATATATACACACACGCGCACATACACACACACACGCAGACCCCTCCCCCCCATCCCTGCCCCCTCCCCCCACCCTGCACCACCCCCTTCCTCCACCACACGCACACGCACCACACACACACGCACACCCCCCCTTCCCCCACCACACACATACCCACCCACCCCCCACCCCCACCCACCAGACACACGCACACACACACATACACACACATGCACATATATATACACACACACACACATATATATATATACACACACATATATATATATATATAAATGGAAGAGAGAGAGAGAGATAAACTAACCTGAAAGTAGAGAGAGAGAGGGAGAGCAGCGTAGAGAGAGAGAGAGAGAAAAAAGGAGGGAAGAAATCGGTGGGGGAAAAAAGGAGGGAAAAGGGTTTTTTGCTGGGAAATTTATCATGGACGTGTCACGGTCCTTGACCGTGACAAGTTCGTGACAAGTACTGTTGTCACGGACATTGACCGTGACAAGACTTTGTCACGGCCTTGTCACGGTCAATAACTGTGACACAAAATGCGTATTTTTTGTCATGGTCATTGACCATGACAAGGCTAACCGCTGGAAGGGTGCCAATTTACCCATTTTGGTGTAGTGAAATTTGGTCTAGACTTCGCTGGGAACTCACGCACCCCTAGGAGTACATTGACAAAGCTTATCAAAGGCGCCTTAGGTAAGTACATAGAGAAAACCTTGTATCAGAGTATGGTACCGCTAGTCATCCCTATATCGCCTTTAGGGTTGGAGTCTGTGCGTAATACTAGGCATCCCCAAAAGAGTCACATTTGCACGCTCTTAAATGTATTATCAAATACGTGAGTGGTACTCTTTCTTACAGTATTTGGTATTCCTTTGATACCGATGATCGTTTGTCAGCCTATTCGGATGTTGACTAGGTCAGGGATGTAGATGGTTGCAGGAGCACTTATAGTGGGGTTGGAGTGCTCTGGTCTCTTGAATGAGAAAGAAGAAAAACTCTATATCTAAAAAATGTGAGGCTGTTGAGAGAGACATTACAACAACGAGGAATATAAAATCTAACACTCAAATTTTTTTGAAAAATATTTTCACAGAGTTTCCTTACAATTTTTTTTCTCTCTTCTCTCTCTTCTTTCTCTCTTTTCCCCTGAAATCTCAGACTCTCCAAAATCTTCGAAATGTAAATACTAAGGATCCTTTTATAGGCTCAAGGAAGGATCTGGAAGGTCGATTCAAAATCCAGGGCTGGGATTTATTTGGATTTAAACCGTTTAAATCTAAAGTTTGATAAACGATCGCACAATAACTTAAGTTGATTTGTTAAAAGGAATGCACAAGGATTAACTCTCTCATAGCATGCACACTATTGATTATTTAGACTGAACGGTTCAGATTTGGTGCGTAGAATGTGACTGTAAACGAACACAACTTAAGCCAATCAGGAGACAACACGTGTAGGCATATTAATGAATAAAAAATGCATGTTTTAAATTTCTTAAAAATCCCATTTTCTACCACATATGTTCATGCCGGTTTTGGATTCTACCTAAGCCAATTTTTAGGAAATTCTAAAATTCAAATTTCAACCCCAAAATAATTTAAACCCTATTTTAGTTATTTCAAAAATAGATTTTAATTGTTTTAAAATTCCCAAAATTTTTAGAAAATTCATTTTAATTCTAATTAACACACACCAATAGATTATGAAATGCAATCCTATGTATTGCGAGTGTGTTGGAATACTACCTTTGTGACTGATCTGTGTTGATGTTGAAGTAGCACATGAAGGGGCTATGATGCACTTGAAGGAGGGACTCAAATTTTATCAATATTACGAACTAGTTGAGGCTCCTATATAGTGCAGACTCAAGTGAGTCAACTATATAGCGTGCTTCAGCCATTCCTATAGAAGATTTGAATAATTACACGTTATACTTAGTGAGCTAAGTAGTTTGTAAGTCGTATCATGTATGTCGAATCTTGTACAGTGCTGAATTAATTTTTTTTTTGAAAGGGATTTTTTCCTACTTCTTCGTGTATTTGACTGTTTGGTTTGCTTTATTTAATATGTATCATATCTTTGCAAGCACACTAAATTAATTCAAAGATAAAATTTATTAATTTTGAATTTGTGTGTGGTTATCCCAAGATACGAAGCATTCCATGGAATCCTCACTTTCTCATGAAAATTTACACTGTAAAGCAATATACAATATTTTACCGGCATCTAGGCGGTCCCTAAATTAGTGCCTCATTATCCTCAATAGGAGCAACCTTAACATTCCCCCATAAAAATCACTCAGGGTCAAGTGTTATAGACTCTCGTATCTCCATAATTGTTAATAAATATCAACAAAATATAATTTAGGATAATGAAATGATTGGATACTATTAAAAACAAAGCAATTGTAATGTAAATTTAACTTGGAGCAAACCAATCACACTGTACAACTCGTGGTACAATGTCGCGAGAGCTGCACTTCTTCGGTTATACTTTCTAGTCCTCTCCAAATCATGGAGGAATCGGAGGTAGCGGAGTGTCATGTCTGTACCGGAATTATCCAATAACAATCTTCCTTCAATCATATGAAAAATATATGCACGTGCCTATATAGTCAGTGTGTCTGCATATGGAGCCTTAGGTACCTCCCCAAATATGTCAACTAGCCAGTTCACCCTCATCTATGCACCGAAAACAAACTCAGAAAGGCCTGGCTTAATTTTAAATTACTCATGGCACATATCTCGTAGACTCTTGCGTCATGATGGCATGTCAGTACTGGTAATGGCAAAACTATCAATAGGTAATCCCAATAGGACCTCAACGTTCCCCAACTGCCACATTTATCATTGCATTCATGATGTCGTGTATAATGTGTTCATTATTGGAGGTCAATTCAGAATCAAGGGATAGTGAACTCATTATTGGATGCCAATTCAGCTGCAAGGGATACATGCACTGGTGCAACACTAGAAGGATTGGGAAATTCAGCTATAAAATAATCATCCTCGTGAAAGGAGTTCCTTGTTTCCATATTTATCTGATTGATGCTTAGAACATTAAAATCATGCTCCCATGTTTGATTAGATTATTGGGAGAACATTTAATGTGTCAGCGGGGTGGGGGTGGGGGAGAGTATTATGGTTGTAGTCTTGCGATGACTGGTAAAGGTCTTCATGTTGAGTAAAAAATATAGGGTTTAATTCTAAGTATAAATCGAGATTTCTGATTGTGTTTCTAATCAAAACTAGATCGACCACGCTCTACATAATTTCGTCTTTGTCTATGACCAATGCAATGTATTTCATTTCACCGAGAATTAATTACGTAGACCAATGACAAGTGATCTTAATGTTGCCCGTGGCATTTTCTAGGGCCATTGCACATTGTGCAACAGCTTTGTATGCCCAATGTTGACAAAACAATATTGATATTCCCTGCTTGGGCATACTTGATTAATCAAAATTGATAGAGGGACGTCGGTCATTAGTGAAAATTTGAACTGTAAAAAATATTCTTGAGACTTGATCCATATGATTGTCTGCACATAGTTAGAAATTCATTCAACTCCAAACTCTGTACTCGTTGTTTTGCCTCTCATTTTTATTCAAAAAGATCTCTAATCCTCTCATTTTCATTTGCTTGCTTATCTTATTTCCCTACCTTCATAGTTTTGTCCTGCTATAAATTTTTTGTTGTTCCTCTATCGTTATAAAAAATGGTGCATGTTCTTTATGAAAAGTAGTCGGATATCTTTATTAAGGAATATTTTATCCCTTCTCGGGTCACTATTGAGTGCATCCCCTTGGCCAGAAACCCTATTGTGGTTGATGGGGTCCACTGGATCCACACGCTTGCTGTGGTTTCGGGGGATCAACTTTTCTTAGAATTTTGTGAATACTTTGAGGTTGTCCCAGCTCAATGTGCCCCCAATATTTGGTGTATTGTTAATGGGTCCATTAGATCAACGAATTATATGAATACTGTTACTCCTGGTCCCATACTACTGATGGGGTTTTACACCTGAAGGCAAGGAATGACGATAAGGTTCTTATAATGAACCTTTTTGATTATAACAAGGGATATTGGGACCAGGGTTTCATTTCCCTCTATTGGAAACATCTGCCTCTCCTAGAGGGAAAACAATACTCTGGGTTTTTGTGCCAAAAATGTGGGAGTGATATAGGTTAACACTTCCACTTTTATGCATTTTTGTGAGCTTCCTTCTGAATTTTGTTGACGGATGATTTTTTTTTTATTTGAATAACTTAATCAAAGAAGAAGGATCCCTACCTTTCTCACGTCAATAGAGCTGAACTATTAAAGGTTTGGAAGATGAGGGAACCTTTAACTGGTGGTGATCATCCTCTCTCAGCCTCCTTCCTTCTTGAGAATAAAAGTTTTACTGGAAGCTTCACTGCTCGTCTAGTAGATAGCATCCCTGACCTCTCTCTACCAGATAGGGAAGATTTTGTCTCCTCCTCTTTTAAATCCCTAGACGTTGGGTCCATACTTGTTGAAGAGGAGGACTTAATGGCTATAAGGAAGATGATTTCGCTGATCGAAGACAATGCTGTTGAGTTCGGTGCCTCCTCTCCCAAGACCACATCCTTGAAGAGGACTAAACAAGAAGGTCCCAAGGCCACTAACTCAAACTTGTTCGTTCGAGAGAAGAATAAGAAAGATAAGCCCCCCATGGCCCCTCAACCCTCTAAGAAGGGTGATTTACCTCCACCTATGAGGTTTTCACAGGTGATGTCTGTGTCCAAGAATTCCTCCTTGGCTTTTAATTATTTAAAGGGAGTTGTGCTTGCTATTAATGGCGAGTAGGTAATGAAGCTTCCCTATGCGCAGTTTACATTCCTGTCCTTAATCATTGTTATTGGTAAGTCAAGAATCCTTTTTTTTATTTTGTCTTGAGATGGATGCCTTTTTCATGTTACTATTATTTTCCTTGTTTGCTTGTCTGCAGTTTGTGGCTGATTTTATTACTATTTTGGAGGGTCACATGAACCCGTCCAAAGTTAGTGATGAGCGCTCTTCAAAATTCAAAGGAAGCCTTGGCCTTTTCTAAGAAGGACTATGAGGTGGAAAAGAAATCAACTAGTGAAGACATGAGCACACTGATGATCGAACGCGGCCAGTTGAAGGTTGAAAATGACCAGTTGTGGTCCGATCACGACCGATTAGTAAAGGAAGCTTAAGACCCCTTTTTGGCTAAAGAGGAAATCTATAATAAAATATATGCCAAAGCCTTTGAGGATGCAAAGTTCTAATTAGCTTTCATCCGAAAGTCAAACTTCAAGAAAGGTTGGGATGCATGCTTGGTGAGGACGAATGTCCCAGAGAAATCAAAACTCTTTGGCGAGCACAAGCCATGCTCTCCACTAAGAGTTGGGGAAGAAGTCACCACCAGTGCCCCATTCGATTAAAGTGGGGATGCGACGTTCAAGGGTAAGGCCCTAGAGAGTAAGGAGAAGGTGAAGAATAAAAGAACTTAGTATATGACTATTTCTTCATGTTCTTGTATCTTTTTCTCTTTCTCTGTTTGTAAGGGCTTTATCCATTTTGGAGTTATTAATGAAAAGCTTCATTTTTGATAATTAAAATATTATCCAGACACTTTGTTAAATGTTTTTATTTTCTTTTTACTTTATTTAGTCTGTTGCCATGGACGTTCCATCATTTGCTAGCAACTTGGATGTCCTTCTTGGTCGGGATGCAAGTTCGCAGGCTCATCGATCATTTGTGTCTGTTCAAAAGGCTTTTAAAAAGATGATTGGTGTCTATAAGGACTAGTTAACCTTGGTGGCCAAGCTAAAGGAATACGTGAAGGACCTAAGGGACGTAGGAACCATGATGCAAGAGGAATTGAACCACTTGAAGTCTCAACTTACTGGGGCAAAAGACATCGGGGATATTGGTGCCCTCTTTTAATCGAGCTTAAGAAAAATATCGTTGATGACGAGGAAAACATATAAGGATCTAATGTCATGGTTATGGGACTTAGTCGTGATGTTATTAAACTTTTCTACTTGTTCAGGATGGTCCCCGATCTACATGGTCAACGGGCTATGATGAAGGTTAGGCGCACGATCTTGTCAGATTGGAGGAGGAAAAGAGTGTGGCCTACATACACAGTATTATAAATGCCTTGGGGATTTTAAAAGTCTCTAAGGACTCTCAACTCTGGTATATATACCAAGTTGATTATCTGGCTTACATGCATCCTACTTTTGGCAGTGAAGAGAAGTAAGTTCCCTTGGATGTCGTTCCTCTTCAGTTGGCCCAAAGATATTTGACGTTTCATGATAGTGACGATGGTTTTGACCAAAACCCAATGATAACCGATGAAGACCAATTGCTAAATTTCTTTCCTATCAATAATAGCGTGTTTATCTTTTTCATGTTTGTACTTTATTATAGATGATATTTCTGTAACTTGTAACTTTATGGTGTAACAAGTTGTTAACTTAATACCAATATTGTTCAATTTTCCATTACTTTATGCCGAGCATATGTTTTATTATCTTATCTTACCTTTTAGGTTATGCCATCACATTACCTTAGGCCTCGAACAGACTATGTAAAAAATTCACTTGGTTTAAGGGCAATCCACTCGTTCAAGATTTTATCCGACTAAGTCGGGTTCATTCGGTGCCTAGGAATCCCCTGTAGGGATTTTGCTTGCCTGAGAAAATCATAAGTCCTTTTTTTTCATGATGAAGACTTGAAAAGCATATGTTTAATTGTAATTAACAAACTCATAACTGTAATTAAGCTAAGGTGACTCTGATTGTTATTCGATCGTTAATGCAAAATGTGAGCCTGTCATTTTAGAACAATGTAAAGTAATTGAATAGCTAAGTAATTGATCGAATCACTTGGATATTCATTAATAACTTTAAATTAAACTACGAGCATAATTAGTTTGGAAATGAAAGTTTGTAAAAACTTAAGCATGCTAGAAATAAATAAAATCTAAAGTAAATTTCTTGAGATTATCTGCATTCTAAGATCTGGGTATCTCTTTGCTCTCCATTGTTTCCAAGTGATAGGCTCCTTGCAGATCATCTCTGATTACTTTGAATGGTCCTTCCCAATTAGGCCCTAACTTGCCATTCGAAGGCTTTTTATTTTCTGAGGACATAATCCCCGACTTGGAATTTTCTCGAATTGACCCCATTGTTGTATAGCTTGGACAACTCCTGTTGGTAGGAGGTTAGTTTGATCATGGTTTGTTCCATCCATTCTTCTACTAGGTCAAGTTGTGAGCTTATGGCTTCGTCTTTCAAACCTTACCTGGAAATGTTTTACCTAGTGGTTGGCAGAGCATCTTCCAAGGGAATCACAACTTCCACTCTATAAGTTAGAGCAAAGGTCATTTCCCCAGTGGGTCTCCTCGGCGTAGTGCAATACGCCAAGAGGACATGGGGAAGCTCATACACCCAAGCTCCTTTTGATCTTTCCAACCTGTTTTCAATCCATCGAGCATCGTTTTTTTAGGAGCCTCTACTTGGACATTTTTTTAGGGGTAGGCTCCAAAACTGAAATGATGTTTGATTCCATAGTCATCACATAAACCTTGGAAAGGACCACTTTCAAACTGTGTGCCGTTGTTCGTTATGACTAATCTGGGTACCCCAAAGTGAGTTATGATGTTCCTATAAAAAAATCTTATCATAACATCATCACTAATGTTCTCCAGTTGTTTAGCCCAGATTCATTTTATGAAATAATTCATGGTGACCAACAAATACTTGCAATTTCCTGGTGCAGTTGGGAGTGGCCCTATAATATCCAACCCCCACTACGTGAACGACCTTGGACTGGTTAGGGACTTCAGGTCACTGACTGGTTGATGAAGTATAGGTAAGAATTTTGGGCACTTTTAACACTTTAGAGTGTACACGTTTGTGTCAATCTGCATATATGGCCACCAGTAGCGTTCTTTGATTGCTTGGATGACGAGATATCTTCCTCTTGCACGGGTCCCACAAATCCCATCGTTTAGCACATACAGAACTTAATCGATGTCTTTTGGGTGTACACATTGGTGGTAAGGGCCTACAAAGGATTATCTGTAGAGTTTTTCCCCAGGTCCAAGGTAGAAATATGCAACTTTAAAACTGATTTGATGAGCTTGTTTTTTTATCAATCGGCAACGTATCGTTCTGTAGGTAAGTGATGATCAGATCCATCAAACTGTGACTTCTTTCAATGGAGAGAACGTGCTCGGAGGCCTCCATTTTAGTAATGCTATTCTTGGCGAGGAACTATACTTCAATTGTTCTCTTGAGATTAGAATCCACTGCTGAACTTAGGGCTGCTAAAGCATCAGCATAATGTGACACCCCGCCTAATTAATCCCGGGTGGTCAGTCCTAAATCAAGTTAGAAAAGGTTTCTCAGTTGGTCCATTCTTAGCATCACTGTCGTCTTTTTAAATTACTAACCACCTAAGTGAGAAAAGTAGACTGGTGCCAATTTTTATCTTTCAATTAATTAAACTAAAAACTCATGCGGAAGATACAACAATACACAATCACAGTTAATTAAAATAACCATACACAAATAAAATACCTAACCGAATAAACCATCGGTCCAAATATCCAATAGAAGTAAATATCAGGAAAACATCTCAACAAGTCTACTACTGATAAATGAACTGTGAGCGACAAGCTCAGATAACTACTAGAGAGTCTCTACAAGAATGGAAGAAGGAGGCGTCTATCAAAACCCCGCAACATCCACATGTGTTGCAGCAAGGATACCTGGAATAGAGTCAAGCTTGGCGCCCTTGTGGTTGGACATCTAAAAGGTTTTTAAAAGAATTTTATAGCAAGGGTTAGTACCCAAAACATTTGAAAACATTTAACAAATGATTAACTTGCAGTAATAAATAAATATGCATGCTCTTCATATTTTAGTTAGTGCCGCACTCTCTTGAGGACTTCCTCACCCCTCCCCTAATGTGCACTACTAACGCTTCCAATTAATTTACTAGGTCCTACGCTCCTGACCCATTGCTTATTTTAACCCTTGAACTTTACCTACTCTAAACGAGTATGCCTTAAATCATGATTTTTAAGTTATTATAAACGTCAACTTATTTGAATCATTACTCCTTTTAATTTCATATAACATTCACACCAGTTATACACCTAATACATTTTTTCACTATGTATTAATTATCCCCTATATAATTATTTACCTAATTATATTTAATCATATTACAGTATTCACAACACATACTGAAATAGCAATTAATACAAACTTTCGGCAGAGTAAGAATACTCACAAAATATAAGTTTTTCCCAAGTGCTATCTCACTAGGTGTATTCACGTAACCTAGTTATCCAAGTTAGATTCGCTCACTAACTTAGTTTAACATACGAATTGGAGGCGGTCATATTCCTTTCCTGAAAGTGAGATGCCCCTCACCCAAATAATGGACGCTATGACCTGGGATTATACTCGCCCTACTCCTCAAGCTAGGGGATTCATCTACTACGTGCAACCTCCCCCTATAGCACTAGAGTATATAATAGTAATATTCAATCTCTGATATTAATGCACACACACTATATATATATATACTATCACACACCGTATATATATATAAATATAAAATGTCCCGGCTACACCATGTACTAAATCCGTAACACAAGCCTATTTAATTTATTAAGAGTTTATGGTCCAACCCTAATTATTAATTAATTTGCACATTAATTAATTTAGTCACCTTTGGTGTCACCCCCACCATAAATTTGGACTTACTCTCGTAGCCCGAAATAACCTCACTCAAGTCTAAATTCCCGACTCTCGAATTTATAATCATGACGTGTCACCCAAAACTTCCTCAAATCCTAATTAACTTTACTTACGATTAATTAGGTTTAAACCCAAGTATTAATTTCTCCATAATTAATTACCTAAGGATTTTTTTATATAAATTTCTTTTATATACATAACTAGGAAGAATTGCCGAAATCTGCCGACCTTCGATCGATCGACCCCAGACCTTCGATCGATCGATCGAGCATGTCTTCGTCTTCTTCGCGAAGACAGAAATCAGCCATGGACGAAAATTCTCAAACCCTAATTCCTTCTACCAGTAACCTCGAGTCCTCATAGCATTTATACATGTTAGAAACCTTATTAGGGACCTCCAGAATATCCACCAACATCATCAATTCGTCCATTAACTACAATTTCTGAATTTGGGAAAAAATTCATCTTTAACCCTTAACCCATTTACATCCCAAATCACTACACCAAATTCGTTTCTAATTATCCAGATATCATCCTACTAGATATGTATCAGTTTATAATATCAGATTTCTACCAGAATTCTCATTCAAATTCGTAAATCAGATTGTTACTTTTCAAAACCTCATGTTTATGCCATGAACACCCAAAACGAATTTTTGATCAAACACATCACATGAATATGAATTTCAAACAGATTTAATACTATTGCAAGTTATCCACTTGCCTTAGGTTTCGTAGTGTCTGATTCGGAGATGAATTCCAAGGTTGAAGACGATCCTTGTTGGCTCTCTAGTGATCCCAAAATTGCCTTTAACTGTTATTAGGGTTCCTTAATCCACTTAGACTTTTTCTAAAACTCTATCAGCCGTTATATCATTCCTCCAAATTCCTTAATTTACCTAATCCCGTTTTTTGCCTAATGGGCCAAGCCCAAGTGACCCAAATGCCCCCGTGTGGGCCCAACTATGTCTAAAAATACCCCGTGACCCGTTTACTACCCCCGGGTACACTTTTCCGACTATCTCGGCCCATCCGGACTCAATCGTACACTCAGAATTGGCATCCGAATTAATTTATAAAAGTGTTTATCCCCTCACCCCTTTAGTCTATACCGACTCCCGGTTGAGATAAGTGCCTACCCTGTCATTAATACTCGAAATGACTTAAATAAATAATTACTATTCACTTAGTAAATAAATTCCCGTAAATATTAACCATTTATTCCTCGATTAATATTTAAATAAGATTTTCCTAATTCATTCAATTAAATTACGACTCACAAGTAATTTTAAATTTCCGAATTAATTAAATATTTAATGCATGAAAATGCGGGGTGTTACACATAACTGTTGTCCCTCGGGTGAACTTTTGAATGCGAACTTCCTCAAATTTTGATATTATCTTGTGAACAACCTATAGGTATACTGCCATCGTTTCATCCATGATGTTGAAGTCTCCACTGACTTAGTTGGATACCAGCATTGAATCATAATACACTTCAAGGTGGCTTGCCCCTAACCAGTGAGCCTTGCGCGATCTAGCTATAAGTTCTTCGTACTCGGCTTCATTATTGGAGGCTTCAAAGCCCATCCCGATTCCTTCCTCGATCATGAATTTTTCTGATGTTACGAGAATAATCCTTGCTCTCTCCCCTTTAGAATTAGAGGAATCATCCAAATATAATATCTACTTATCGGATTGAACCATCTCGTAATCTTTCAACTAGTCAGCTACTTGTTGATCGGTAAGGCCCCTTTCTCCTGTAAATTACGTTATAAAGTCAGCCAACACCTTCCCCTTGATTGTTGTTCTTGGTTGATAGTGTATATCAAATATCCTGAGTTCAATTGACCATTTGGACATGCGTCTATATAGGTCGGCTTTGCAAAGAACACCTTTAAGAGGGAGGGTGACCTTGATGAAATAGTCCTTAAAGTATTGCTTTAATTTTCAAGATGAGATGGCCAGCGAGTAAGCCAATTTCTCTAATGGTAAGTAGCTCTGCACGTTATCCTGGAGCATCTTTCTAATGTAGTAAATGGGGAACTATCTTCCCTCTTTATTGCATGCCAATGTTGAACTAACTGTGTGGCTTGAAACCACAAGGTATAGGTAGAGAGGATACCTTAGGTCTGGAATTGCTAGTAGTGGAGGTTTACTCAGATAAGACTTAATTTCCTCAAGTGCTTTTGATCATTCATCATTTCGGGTGACACCCCTTTCCTTCTTAAGAAACTAAAAAAATGGTCTGCAATGCTCGAATGACTTAAAGATGAAACATTTTAAGAATGTGAGTATCCCAGTTAGCCTTTGGATCTTTTGTAGCATCTTCGAAAGAAAAAATTTGTTGATCTCTACTATCTGGTTGATGTTTGTTTCGATCCCCCTCCTGCTGACCAAACAGTTGACAAATTTTCCTGATTGGACCCCGAATGAGCATTTGCTCGCATTGAGCTTCATCCGGTAATGCCTGAGCATTTTAATCATTTTGTTAAGTTCTTGAGGTGGTCATCTTTACACTTTCTTTTGACGAGTATATCATCAATGTATACTTCCATCGTCTCTCCCATTTGTTGCTTGAACATCTTGGTGACCAATCTATGATATGTGGCTCCAACATTCTTAAGTCTAAAAGACATGACCTTCTGATAGTGCAAGCCCATTGGGGTAATGAATGAGGTTTTGAAATGGTCGGGGTTGAACAGGTAAATATGATGGTACTCCGAGTAAACATTTATAAAACTCATTCACTCGTAGGCTTTCGTGGGGTCGACCAGCTGGTCTATCTTTGGGAGAGGGAAGTTATCTTTAGGGCAAGCCGTGTTGAGGTTGGTGAAGTCCACACTGACTCTTCAGCTGCCATTTCTCTTTTGAACTACCATCGAATTTGAGAGCCATTCTTGGAAGTGAACTTCTTTGATGGACCTTACCTCTAAAAGTTTCCTTCCTCCGTTTCCACTGCTTTTGCCTTTTTTGGGGCAATGCGATGAGCCTTCTGTATAATTGGCTAAAATGCTGGGTCCAAGTGAAGGTGATGTCAAGTGACTATAGGATCAATCCTTAGCATATCGTATGGCTCCCATGTCACTACACCCAACTGGGCGATTGGTCACGAATTTTATTTGTGACCTGAGGATGTGGGTCGCGAATTTAGTCCCTGACCAAATCAGGTGTGACCATATTCAGTGGTCATGGACCATATCCCTAACCAGATCATTGGTCATGGACTTCAGGGGTAATGGAATATAGTCACAAACACCAGCCGTGATCTCACACCTAGTCACGGCCTTGGGCTGTGACCTACCCTTTAATTTATGCGAATGTTCATGAAGTGGGTCATAACTCAAAGCCGTGACCAACCCTTCAGCGTATGAAAATGGTAACAGATATTGTCACGGTCCTGGACCATGACCCATACCCTGATGTACTGGAAATAGTCACGACCCTAGGATATGACCCCATTTATGCAAGATAAAAAAATAGGGCTAGTCATGGACAATGTTCGTGACCATTTTTAAATATATTTTAAATAATTTTGGTAGAATTTTATCTATTTTCTGGACATTCTAAAACATGCGTAATGTAAACCCTGCACGACCATAATGCTAAACAATAAATTATAAAAGCCCATGTGGTTAAGGACCCCCGATTTGAGAGCACGATGTTATTATAAAATTTAGGCCGTGCTCTCAAATCGGGGGTCCTGTGGACATGCAGTCGATTCCTATGAGATACGTTGGTCCCGTGGGAGGTATTGGCACCGCTCACGGGGCTGTTTGGGGGGTGCTTCGGGGTTTCGCCCTCTAACGACATGTTTTCAGGCCTAAGTGTAGATATTTTAAAATTTGGGTCGTACTCTCAAACCGTGAGACCTGTGTCCACGCGATCATGTCCTACGAGATACTTTGGTCCCGTGGGAGGTGTTGCCACTGCTCACAGGACGTTTGGGTGGTGGTTTGGGGTTCTCCCTCTAACAGCATGTTTTCAAGCTTAAGTGTAGATATTTTGAAATTTGGGTCGGGCTCTCAAATCGTGGATCCCGTGGCCATGTGGTCGGTTCTTACGAGCTACGTTGGTCCCGTGGGAGGTGTTGGCATTGCTCAAGGGGCCGTTTGGGGGGTACTTCGAGGTTTCGGCCTCTAACGACATGTTTTCAGGCCTAGGTATAGATATTATGAAATTTGGGCCGTGCTATCAAATCGTGGGTTGCGTGGCCATGTGGTTGGTTCCTACGAGATACGTTGGTCACGTGGGAGGTGTTGGCGCCACTCACGGGGCCATTTGGGGGGGGGTGCATGATTCCACCCTCTAACGACATGTTTTTAGGCCTTAGTGTAGATATTCTGAAATTTGGGCCATGCTTTTAAACTATGGGACCCGTGGCCACGTAGTCAGTTACTATGGGATATGTTGGTCTCGTGGAAGGCTTTGTCGCACTCACTGGGCCGTTTGGGGGGTGGTTTCGGATTTCGCCCTCTAACGACATGTTTCCAAGCCTAAGTGTAGATATTCTGAAATTTGGATCGTGCTCTCAAACCGTGGGTCCTGTGGTCATGCGATTAGTTCCTACGAGGTACATTTGTCCTGTGAAAGGTGTTGGCTCTGCTCACAGGGCCATTTGGGGGTGCTTCGGGGTTTTTACCTTTAACGGCATATTTTTAGGCCTAAGTGTCGATATTCTGAAATTTGGGCCAGGCTCTGAAACCGTGGGTCCTGTGGCCACGCGGTTAGTTCCTATGAGATATGTTGGTCCAACGGGAGGTATTGGTGCCTCTCATGGGGCCATTTGGGAGGTGGTTTGGGGTTTCTCCCTCTAACGGCATGTTTTCAGGCTTAGGTGTAGATATACTAAAATTTAAGCCGTGCTCTCAAGTCGTGGGTCCCACGGCCACACAATCAGTTTCGATGAGCTAAGTTTGTTCCGTGGGAGGTATTGGCGCCACTCACGTGGCCATTTGGGGGGTGGTTTGGGGTTTCGCCCTCTAACGGCATGTTTTAGGCCTAAGTGTAAGCATTTTTGAAATTTGGGTCGTGCTCTTGAACCGTTGGTCTTGTGGCCATGCGGTCAATTCTTATGAGCTACGTTGGTCCCTTAGGAGGTGTTGGAACGGCTCACGGGGCCGTTTGAGGGGTGGTTTGGGGTTTCGCCCTCTAACGCATATTTTGAGGCCTAAGTGAAGATATTCTGAAATTTGGATCGTTCTCTCAAACCGTGGGTCTCGTGGCCATGCAGTCAGTTCCTATAAGCTATATTAGTCCCTTGGGAGGTGTTGGCATCGCTCACGGGGACTGTTTGGAGGGTGCTTTGGGGGTTTGCCCTCTAACGGCATGTTTTCAGGCCTGAGTGTAGATATTATAAAATTTTGGTCGTGCTCTGAAACTGTGGGTCCCATGGCCACACGGTCGATTCCTACGAGATATGTTGGTCCCGTGGGAGGTGTTGGCATCATTCACGTGGCCGTTTGGGTGGTGGTTCGGGGTTTCGCCCTCTAACGACATATTTTCAGGCCTAAGTGTAAATATTCTGAAATTTGGGCCGTGCTCTCAAACCGTGGGTCCCATGGCCATGCAGTCTGTTCCTATGAGCTAAGTTGGTCCCGTGGGAGTTGTTGGCGCCACTCACAGGGCCGTTTGGGGGCATGCTTCGGGGTTTCACCATCTAACGACACGTTTTTAGTCCTAAGTGTAGATATTCTAAAATTTGGGTCGTGCTCTCAATTCGGGGGTCCCGTGGTCATACAGTTGGTTTCTACGAGCTACCTTGGTCCCATGAGAGGTGTTAGCGCAGCTCACAGGGTTGTTTGGGGGGTGCTTTGGGGTTTCGTCCTCTAACGGCATGTTTTCCATTCAAAGTGTAGATATTCTAAAATTTGGACCGTGCTCTCAAATCGCGGGTCTCGTGGCCATGCAGTCGGTTCCTATGGGATACCTTGGTCCTATGGGGGGTGTTGGCATTGCTCATAAGGTCGTTTGCAGAGTTGTTTGGGGTTTCACCCTCTAATGGCATGTTTTCAGGCCTAAGTGTAAATATTCTGAAATTTGGGTCGTGCTCTCAAACCATGGATCCCATGGCCCCGCGGTCGATTCCTACGAGCTAAGTTGGTGTCGTGGGCGGTGTTGGCACTGATCACGAGGCCATTGGGGGGGGGGGGGGTACTTCGTATTTTCTCTCTCTAACGACATGTTTTCAGGCATAAGTGTAGATATTCTAAAATTTGGGCCGTGCTGTGAAACCGTGGGTCCCGTGGCAGTGTTATAATTTGGGCCGTGCTCTAAAATTGTGATCATACTCCTTAATAAACTTCCACATGTGTTATAAGAATCGAGAGTAACCCCAAAGCGCAAGCAATAAAATGCATATGAACTCCCAAAACATAACCCATAGAAAAACAAAAGATACAAAAATGTTGAGCATGGACAATAACCGTAAGAATTCTTCTTTTCTTGTAGTTATCCTTGAAGCAAGCTTGCCTAAGCTTCCTAGTTCTTTCAGTGTGACCCAATTCTGACACCGACTCCATCAGCTTCTTATTTCTTAAAGTAAGTTCCTCATAGTCGCCGCCTCCGCCTTCTCCTCGATCTACTGACCAGAAATTCGAGCAGGTGCCATCTGGCACTCTTGAACAATAGGATAAAAGTTAGACTTGTCATTCCTGAAAGGGTCACTGGTTGGCAGAAATCTACGATGACCCGTGTAACTCATCTTACTACCATGTTGTATCCAAGTGGCTTCAGTTGCCTCCCCACATATGGGACATCCATAATAACCATGAACATTACAACCGGACAAGGTCCCATAAGCAGGAAGGTTGTGTTTTGTCCACATTATCATTGCTTTAAGTTTGAACTCTTCACCCTTGTGAGAATCGAATGCCGTCATGCCTTTCTCCCACAACCCTTTAAGTTCTTCGATCAATGGGGCTAAGAATATATGATTATCATCACTTGGAACCTTCGGCACTGGTATAAACAAAGATAACAATGTGAATTTATTTCTTATGCACAATGTTGGAGGGAGACTTAAAGGCGTCATGAGAACGGGTCAATAACTTTGAGTAATACTTAAATTATCAATAGGGTTAAACCCATCGGTTAAGATTGCAAGACGAATGTTGTGCAGTTCCTTTACAAATTCTTGGTGTTATGCATTTGAAATTTGCCAGACATGTGAATCAACCGGATGACGCATCAAATTCGTACCCACCTCGCATCGAGCATGCCATGTCATGGCCTCTGCTATCCACGGTATAGTAAAAAATCATTGTAACCATGGCCCAAGTGGGAAATGCTTCAAAACCTTTTATGGGACTTGCGAGCTCTTTTGATATTTTGGAGGCTTGTTATTTATCTTCTCACAAATGACATATTTAGGCTCACCGCGTACTGGACTTTCATCCTTCTCTCCGTGCTCGTTGCGGCACAATATGCAATCCTACTTACAGGCATAAATAGAGTTGTATTTCAATCTTAAACCCTTCAAGCTCTTCTTCATGGTAGGATAATTGTCTTGTAACGTGTTCTCTTTTGGGAGAATTTATTTAAACCATTTAAGAATTTCGGTTACGCTGTTCCCAGATAAACCAAAATGACTCTTCAAATTATGAAAATCGATCATTGCATATGATACCGAGTGATCTTTATCGCAATCTTTATACAATAGTCTAGCCGCATCGGCTTTCAACCGTATATATTCTCGATCTCCTCGTAGTTCAGTATCATATTGTTCATTATTCGCATTATTTGTCTCCATAGGTTGTGAATTTGGTCGTGGTGGACTCCGTAATCATCATCAATTATGTCGGTCAATGGACGATGTGTTGGCGAATCATTTAGCACTTCCACTCGTTGGTGGTTTGTTACGCGATAGGTTACCGGTAATTCTTTGGGAACATAAAGTACATATTTTTCACCATGGTATGTCAATTTGTTATAATCTTGGCAAATTCCCCACTTTATTAAATGTAACTCAACATCTTTTAAAGATTTATATTTTTCGTTAATACAATGGGTGCACGGACACAAAATCTTTTGAC
Organism: Sambucus nigra; assembly: GCA_949130495.1. Taxonomy (NCBI): domain Eukaryota; kingdom Viridiplantae; phylum Streptophyta; class Magnoliopsida; order Dipsacales; family Adoxaceae; genus Sambucus; species Sambucus nigra. Next base: position 395,880,367 of record OX422219.1, on the reverse strand, counting down.
TTTTAAGGTTCTTAAAAGCGTAGCTAATAAATTCTAAAACGCCTTTAACATTACTATTAGCTGTTCGGCCAGTCTCCCCCATCCACTCTTTGTATTATGAAAAATCCCTTTAATAATCTTTAAATTGCAGTCCTATGCTAAAATGATAAAATAAATATCATTGTTGATGTAAAAAATTAGAGTATCTCTAATTTATTTAATCACAGATAAAAATAAATAAGACAAGAGATTTTAAAGTGGTTCAGCCTTGAACGAATGGCCTACGTCCACTGTTTGTGTTATTATTGACTGTTTAGGAATTCTCGAAGTAGGATTATTCTCAAGAAATTCCGGTCTCCTTGCAAATTAGACTATCTCTAATTTATTTAATCACAGATAAAAATAAATAAGACAAGAGATTTTAAAGTGGTTCAGCCTTGAACAAATGACCTACGTCCATTGTTTGTGTTATTATTGACTGTTTAGAAATTCTCGAAGTAGGATTATTCTCAAGAAATTCCGGTCTCCTTGCAATGAGGATGACACAATGTATTTATAGCCATGAGGCTGTACATGTGAATGGGTAATACATAGATGTTCAATAAGCGTATACATTCGTATGATAATAATCAGCATTTAATGCGCATTTAATCCTCTTAATTGCCTGAGAATAAATGCTCTGATCGAGGTGCAGCTCGGACCGCCTAAGCTGCTCGGACCGCCTAAGTATCTCGGTATCCATGAGTTTCTCGGTGCAATAAAGTTCCTCGGTGAGCACCTACTGTTCGGAGTATCTGAGTTGGTCGGGGAAATTGAGTTCCTCGAAGTCAAAATATTGTTCAGAAATATTTGTTAGTGCCATGTAGATTGACATGTGTCTCCACTTGATTAAGCCATGTCAGCAGACTAAATTTGGTATCAACAGAAGCCCCCAATGTTTCACAGTTCGAGACTGAGGAGTGTGGAACATTCTTCTCGAAATATGGCGGGATTAAATGGTCATCCTGAATTTTAGGAGCGTCTTCTTTGCATTTATTTTGCTTTTCGAATTCATAGAATCAGACTTTTCAAAATTTTCTAACTGCTTCGATCTCCGCGCCCTTTTTGTCCTTTTAGCCGCCGGTAGCGTAAACGTCTCCCTTTGTAATCATTATTTTTACCTTTTCCCAAGGTAAGGTATTTAAGCGTTGCAGAAAATCATTTCGTCTTTTACTTTTTCAAATCTGTATCTTTGAGTTTTCCATTTTCTTTCTCTCTTGTGCGTTCATCCTTTTCAACATTCGTTGTCAACAGATCCATCCTTTTTCTGTAAGAACTTCTTCCTTCTCTTTTATTTCCTTTATTCATCATGGTTTACCTTGTTGAGTCGCTTGATAAGTTTCGTTCCGATTTCTCTATTCCTTCATGGGTTATTTTGGAAGAACTTTCTGAACCTTGTGACTATTTTCGTTTGGCTGAGGGATATTGGTTCCCCAGTCTCTTTATAGCTGAATGTGGCTTTTCTTTTCCCCCAAACCCTTTGTGTCTGGAATTCTGTCAATATATTGACGTGGTCCCTGCAAAAATAGCCCCCAACCCATGGAGAATAGTTAATGGAGTTCATAGATCAAATCAGATTCATGGAACCCGTATAGGAATTCTAGAAATTATGTTTTGATATAGATGGGATGTTGGTGACAATACTTTTTATTTAAAAACTAGGTTTTTAAATAGGGCTTTAGTGGTCAATCTCCCAGATGCCAATAGGGATTACTTCGAGCACGGTGTTGTTATAAAAATTGGCAACACCAATGATGTGTACCAGGGTCCTAGATGCCCTCCCTATGGCAATGGGATAGGTTATTTTTATTTTATTTTTGAAATTATGCTTCCTTTGTGTTTGATAAAATGTGTCATTGATATTTTAATTTTGATTTATTTGCAGTTGACAGTAAGAGAAAGTCTCCAAAAGAGACAGAAGTTAACTTAAAACATCTGAAACTTATCTGGGATTTGCATCAGACTGTTGTCGACGACCATATCTGATCAGCTTCATATTTGCTGTAGTATAAGAGTTACACCTCATCTTTTACTGCTCGTCCGGTGATAAGTGACGTAGAACCAGTACCAGCTTCTGCATGTTCTTCATCTGAGTCACATATTCCTCTGAGTGAAAGAATGAAGAAAAGAAGAGCTCCTGCCTTCTTTGAGAAATCTGTCTCTATTGCAGGAGAGGCAAAGAAAATTAAGCATGATGTCCCAGAAGAAGGGACAAGAAAAATAGATGCACCTCCTCCGGCTGCTACTGTGAAGATTGCCGAGAAGCCCCTAGTGGCTCCGAGCAAGGTCGCTGCTCCAAGCGAGGCTATAGTCATATCCCCGACTAAGACTACATCCTTGGTCGAGACCATTGATGCTCCTCTGAGAAGGTTGAAGAAGAGATCCTCGGTCAATTTGGCAGAATCCATCTCCCAGCCTCCAACTACTGGAAGTGGTGTTCCTACTTTCATTGCTCTGAGCTCTGCTATGAACTCGGTGAAATCTTGGATCATCCCCGAGATCCAAGGTATGGAAGAAAATATTTCTCGGGATATGGTTACCACATTAGCTGCTCGTCATATTGATTCTGTAAGTATTATTATCCTAAACTTTCATTTTTCCACTGTTATATCTTTGCGCTCACTTGCAATTGTTTTCTTTTCCCAGTTGGTGACCTGTTTCAATACAATTTTGAAGAAAGATGAAGCTATTAAAGCTTCAAGTTTCTCGTCAGGTGTAGAGGAAGCTTTGGTGGGTCTGACGCAGTCTCTGAAGGATTCTCGTTAGAAGTATGTGGATGATAAAGCTGCCTGGGAGAAGCAACTCAATTCGACCGAGCAGGAGAGGGATCAGGCTGTTGAGGTCTCCAAGGGATTGGAGAAGAAAATAAAAGAATTGGAAAGTAAGAATAAAGATCTCAAGGGGAAGCTCCAAAATACTGGGGAGCTTGAAGGTAAGCTCAAGGCTGCTGAGGAAGAGTTGGGCAAACTTCGTGAGGTGGATCGCCAGAAGGACGAGGCAGAAAAGAAATTGAAAGCTGTCGAGGAACTCATGACTGAAAAGATTTCCTCAGAGAAAGTGAAAAGGAAAATGGCTATTAAGAAGTCCTTCAGCGCTGGCTGGGATAAAGGATGGAATAAGGGTCTAGCTGCCATGATATCGCAGGTGGAATATGGTAGCCTTAAGTACTTTAGGGATGGCTGGGTCGCTGCTCTGAAAGAGATGAATGTTGATGAAAATTCCGACCTATTTCAACGACACATCCCTGGCCCCCCTCCAACTCCTGAAGAGGAAGAAGAGGACGAAGCTGCCTCTGAGTAATCCTCTATGGTGATGGGAGATTAAATTTCTCATCCCCCAGTTGTTCAGTCCTCCTGTGAGCAACTTTAACCATCCATTATTTCAACCGAGCAGCTCCCAGCATCCGCCGAGAAGCCATCTGTGCCATCCGTGCAACCTACCTCATCGTCCCAGCCTCCCGAGAAAGTTTTGGGAGACAAGGAGAAGGTGTAGAGTTGTTCGGATTTTTCTCTCTATTTATTTTTTCCAATTATATCTTCGAACTATGTACTTCTCTTTTACGATAAAATAAAATTTGAAGTTTACACTATTCATACTGTTGATTCTCTTCTTCTTTCTTCTTATTGATTCTTGCTATCTCTTCTTTTCACTAGTTTATGGCCAGGATGGAATTGTTATCTGCTCATGATACAAAATTATTGAGACAATGCAATGAGTACTTCAAAGCTGGTCATACAGATATGACTGATGCTCAGATTATTGAAATCCTCGATCCAAATGCTTCAGAGCAAGCAATTAAAGCCTACCAATACTTAAAGTGTCTGCTCGACCGAGCAGTGGCTAATAATGTGGCATATTATGACATGATTGAAGACCTACATGGTACTCTCGAGGAGCTTCAACAACAATACAAGGAATCTTCAGCCCTCTGGCACCAAAGATATGAGAAGAAGTATCAACAACTGAATGCTGATAAGGGATACGATAAATTGTTTGCTGCTTATGAAGTGAGGGAGAGAACTTTGAAAACCGAGGTCGAGGAGCACAGGCAGATAGCCAAGTTGCTGGAGCAGGAAAATAATAAATTGCGAGGAGAAGTATCCCAACTGAGATCTGCTGCCTCTACCTCAAACACTTTGGTCCCTGTAAACGATGAGGGATTCTCTTTCTTGGAGGTCGAAAATGCCAATCTGAGAGATGAATTAGAAACCTTGAAGAGGATTGGTCCTTCTACCTCTGCTCGGGGACGAACAAGAGCTTCTCGGATTACTGTCGAGGAATAAAGAACTCAATCGTCTCTGGAGAACCAAGCCTTCCAATTGATGACAAATAACCAGGCATTGGCCGAGATGTCTAAGAAAATCATGAATTTAGACGAGCAGCTCTCTGCTCAAAAGTCTGCTTTGGAGAATAAAACGAATTTGGTGAAGAATCTCCATGAGCAGTTAGAAAGATTAACCTACCAGTTCCACAAACAGCTTAGGGAGTTCTGGATGGCTGGTTATAATAAAGCCCTCTACCATCTAGATGATCGGATCCAGAATACAAATAATGAGGGTTATAAGCAAGGATGGTTAAATGCTTTGGGCGTGCTGAAATTGGAACAAGGTCATTACTTGTAGGATTACCACAATCCTGGGTTGCTGGACCTACCAGTGCCTCCTTTCAAACTTGACATGAGCTGGATTCCTGCTCGAGCCATTCCACAATGCCTAATTTCCAAGTATCTCGGCGACTACAGTCTTTACTCCAACTTTGAGATATCTCGCCCAGAGCACCTTCTTGATCGTCCATCAGTTATGAACATCAGGATGCTTAAAGATTTGAAGTTCATAAACTCCCCCTATGCCTTAGACGATCCTCCTGCTGGTGAAGAACCTGTTTCAAAGGCAGAAGGGAAAAAACCTATAGAATAGGATTCCTGATGTAATAATTTTTTATGTATTTTATTCTTAATGTACTTTGTTTTGGATTTAATGAAAAACTTATATTTTTCTTTGCAATCTTGATTGTCATTGTCTTGTAGGTATTTTGTAAAACACTTTACCTATTTACTAATGAATGTGCATGTATATCTGTTAAAAAGATAACAACATTGTGTTATTTGTCGATCAACTAAAGTCGGTGAAACTTATTGATGATATTTTTATTTCTCGACCAACTTGGTGAAATGTTTCAAGTATTAAAATTTTGCTTGATCACTTTTTAATTCTAAGCAATTATTTATTTAACCAACTATTTCCGGCCAAAGAGAGTTGGTGTTTTTAATTTTTGACCAACCTTAGTTGATAAAAAAAAAAATTATTCCTGACCAACTATAGTGGGTGAATCTTCTTCCCAACCAACCAGAGTTGGTATTTTTGGGAAATATTTTTCTTCCCAACCAACCGGAGTTGGTGGATTTTCTTCCCAACCAACTGGAGTTGGTATTTCTGGAAAATATTTTTCTTTCCGACCAACCGGAGTTGGTGGATCTTCTTCCCAACCAACCAGAGTTGGTGGATCTTATTCCCAACCAACCAGAGTTGGTATTTATGGGAAATATTTTTCTTCCCGACCAACCGGAGTTGGTGGATTTTCTTCCCAACCAACCGGAGTTGGTATTTCTGGGAAATATTTTTCTTCCCGACCAACCGCAGTTGGTGGATTTTCTTCCCAACCAACCGAAGTTGGTATTTCTGGGAAATATTTTTTATTCCCGACCAACCGAAGTTGGTGGATTTTCTTCCCAACCAACCGGAGTTGGTATATCTTGGAAATATTTTTTATTCTCGACTAACCGGAGTTGGTGGATTTTGCTGAGTAGTGTGTAAAACTAGTATTCCGCGAAAAAAAAATTTCGACAAAAGGAGAGAATTTGATAGAATATTCACATTTTATTCATACTGATGAAACTTCATTACATGATGGTTTACATTACTGATAATATTTGCGCAGGTGCTCCGCATTCCATGCATTCTTAAATTCCTCCCCTTCTAAAGTTTCTATTCTGTAGGTTCCTGGTCGAACAACTTCTGTAACTCGGTAAGGTCCATGCCAGTTCGCTTCCAGTTTGTTGTGCTTTTGAATCACTTTCTTTAGCACATAGTCTCATTCTTTCAGGTCGCACTTCTTCACCCTCTTGTTGTAGAACAAAGTTGTTCGTTGCTGGTAAGCAGCATTTATGATGGCTGCTTCTTCTCTAACTTTCTCGAGCATGTCCAAATCTAACCTTCTCATTAAATCGCTGACAGGGGAGTTGAAATTCAGTACTCTGTGTGTTGGGAGACCCAACTCGACAGGTATAACAACTTCACTTCCATATGCCAGCATATATGGAGATTCTCCAGTTGCTGCTCGGGGTGTAGTACGATAAGCCCATAGTACTGAATGTAGCTCGTTGATCCAGTTTGCTTTTGCGTCATTTAGTCTTTTCTTCAAGCCATTTAGCAGCGTTCTATTTGTCACTTCAGTTTGTCCATTGCTTTGGGGATGGCCTGGTGCCGTGTGGGTTTTCAGGATATTTGACTGATGACAATAGGCATCGAACTCCTCGTTGTCAAATTGTGTTCTATGGTTGGTGATGAATGCATAGGGAAGACCATATCTACAAATGATATTTTTCCAAATAAATTGGTACACCTTTTCATACGTCATGTCGACAAGAGGCTCGGCTTCAACCCACTTAGTATAGTAATCCACTGCGACGACAAGATATTTAAATCTTCCTCTGGTCGGTTGAAGTGGCCCGACCAAGTCAATACCCTACATGGCAAATGGCCAAGGGGAAGTAATGGGTGTCAACAATGCTTGGGGAGTTCTTCGGATAGTGGAGAAGCGTTGACACTTGTCACATTTCTTATCATAGGCTATACAATCAGCCCTCATAGTTGGCCAGTAGTATCCTTGCGTCATCACTCTTTGCAGAAGCGTCCGACCTGTTACATGGGCTCCACAGGACCTTTCATGGACCTCTTCAATCAAGTCTTTTACCTCGGAGGGATGTACACATCTTTGCAAACCTGCTATAATTCCTCGTCTGTATAGAATACCATTAGTTAATACATAACGAGCATCTTTAAACTTCAATTTCTTGGCTGCGAGTTTGTCAATCGGTAATTCTCCCCCCTCAATATATGCCCTGATGGGATTCATCCAAGATGGCCCCGAATCAAGGGCAATAAAATTCATCGTCAGATCTTCATCTATGCTCCGACCAGCTAGAATTTCAATTGGGATTGTTCATCGTAGCTCAGTACGAGTAGCTGATGCTAATCGAGCTAAAGCGTCTGCTCTTGCATTTTCCATTATTGGTATTCTGACCAGTTGAACAGTAACAAATTCCGATACCAATTCCATTACCTTTGCATGGTACTTAATCATTAACTCTCCTTTTGCTGTATATACACCAAACATTTGGTTTACAATCAACTGTGAGTCACTGCATACGATTACCTGCTCTGCTTTAATGGTTTTTGCCAGACTAAGACCTACAATTATCGCTTCATATTTAGCCTCATTATTAGAAGCTTGAAATTAAAAGCGCAGAGCATATTCTATATCGACCTCGTCTGAACTTTTCAATACAATCCCAGCTCCACTACCTGAGGTGCATGATGAGACATCCACATATAGGTTCCATACAAGTATTTCGTCCTCAAACTTCTTATTGGAGAAAGTTCCTCGATGGAATATTTGTTGCTCCTTTATCTCCATTTCTACCACACCTCGCTGCTCGTCGATCTTCTCCTCTAGCTCTCCGACCAACTTAAGTTGATCGGGGTTTAAATTTGATGATCCTGTAACATCCACAGGTTGGTCGGTGTTAAGCTTTTGCTCCTCGGGGGTATCAAGATAAGTGAACTCTGCTATAAAATCCGCTACTGCTTGCCCTTTTAGTGACAATCTAGGCTCATAAATTATATCATATTCACGAGTTCTATTACCCAATACATCAATCTCCCTGATTTTTTCGTTTATGATGAGCTTGCCTCAATGGCATATCGGTATATACGACTATGGTATGAGCCTGGAATATGGCTTCATTCTTCTACTCGCTTCGATCAGCGCCAATGCTAACTTTTCCAATTTTAGATATCTGACCTCTGCTCCTCGGAAGGCCTTACTGGTGTAATAAATTGGTTTTTGTACTCCATCCTCTACTCTTATTAACGCCGAGCTAACTGTATTTTCTGAAACTGCCAGATACAAGTACAACCTTTCTCCCATCACTGGCCTGGATAACAGTGGAGGTGCTCCCAAATATTTCTTCAATTCTTGAAAAGCTTTCTCGCATTCTTCATTCCATTCAAAAGTCTTTCGGAGCGTTTTGAAGAATGGGAGGCATCTATCAGTTGCTCGCGATACAAATCTGTTAAGTGCTGCTACTCGCCCTGTAAGACTTTGCACTTCTTTCTTCATCGTTGGAGATCGTAGTCCCAATAGAGATTTGATTTTTTCAGGGTTTGCTTCAATGCCTCGTTGATTGACAATATACCCGAGAAACATGCCTTCTCGTACTCCAGATATGCACTTGGTCGGGTTCAACTTCATTTGATATTTATCTAATTGATCAAAGGTCTGGCCTAAGTCAACTAGATGGTCAGCAGCTCTCTTGCTCTTTGTCAGCATATCATCAACATAAACTTCCATATTGCAACTGATCTGCTCTGCAAACACCTTGTTCATCAGCCACTGATATGTTGCACCTGTATTTTTCAAACCAAAAGGCATAACATTATAACAATAAGTTCCCCTAGGGGTAATGAAAGAGATACTCTCTCTATCTTCAGGTTTCATTTTAATCTGGTTATATCCATAATAAGCATCCATGAAGCTCAGCATCTCGTGTCCTGATGTAGCATCCACTAATTGATCAATTCGGGGCAAGGGAAAATGATCCTTTGGACATGCCTTGTTGAGGTCGGTAAAGTCTACACACATCCTCCATTTGTTGTTCTTCTTTTTAACCATCACTACATTTGCTAGCCAGTCTGGATATTTAACATCTTCAATAAAGCTAGCTTTTTGGAGCTTCTCGACCTCCTCCTGTATAGCTTGGTTCTTCTCAGGGCTGAACACTCTTCTTCTTTGCTTCACTCTCTTGATTTCCTTATTCACATTGAGCTCTTGACGTAAAAAATTTGGATCTATTCCGGGCATATCCTCATGACTCCAAGCAAAAGTTTGTTTTCTGCTTTTTAAGAAACTTATCAATTCCTGTTTTAGTGAGGCCTCTAACGACAAACCTATCTGAGTTGTTCGTTCAGGGTGCTCGTCGTCCAGAATGATGTTTTCAGTAGCTTCCACCACCTGACCTTTCACGAGTTACGACTCATCTCTAGGATCCAATGTTTCAATTTCTGCACCCTCATCCACCTGATAGGTAGTAGTCTTTTTCCTAGATTCCTCCAGTTCCTCCTGCTCGGCAGATGAATAGTAGCATTCCTGAGCTACTTTTTGATCACCCTTCACAACTCCTACTCCAAAATTGGTTGGAAATTTTAGGCATTGATGTACCGTAAATGGTACTGCTTCGAATTTCTTCAATCCTGCTCTTCCCATGATGATATTGTAGGCTGACTGGACATTCTTATCCATCACGAAGAAGCGTACTCTTTCTGTTCTACAAGCAGGCCATGTACCAATGAACATATCCAACTTGATCGTCCCAAGTGGAAAAACTTTCTCGCCAGCAAAACCGAGGAGGGGCCTATGATAAGGCTCCAACTGAGACAACTTTAGATTTAAACTGTCGAAGCACGAGTAGAACATAATATCAGACGAGCTACCATTATCAACCAGTACTATCGAGATCATCACTTCCTTCATTCTCATTTTGATCACCAATGGGTCATCATGAGGATACAGCACACCTGAGAGGTCGTTCTTTGAGAAACCGATGACCAGTTTTTCTTTGTTGACCTTCCTCGGGCGGTCATCTTTAGCTAAATTTATTCGTTGAATATATGAACAGGCTTGAGCCTCATTGAGGTAAGATTTTCTTTCTGCAGTAAGGTCTCCACCTCCTGCATCTCCACCTGTAATAACATTACAATCAAATGATCCAAAATGTATTGTAAATACCTCACGTTCTGGATGCCTTGGTCTTTTGGGAAGATCGGGGTCGTCTTCTGGATCATCTTCATGATCTCTTTTCTTGTTCTCCTCTGCTCGACGAGGATATCTAGACCTCTCTCTTGCTCGGTCGCTGTTTCTTCTTTCATTTCTACAATCAACATACTTTGCCAGTTTTCCTCGTCTAATGAGTGATTCGATCTCGTTCTGAAGAGCTATGCAATTTTTGGTCGTGTGGCCATGATCCTTGTGGAACTCGCAATATTTGGCCTTATTACTCTTGTCAGGATCTGACTTCATTTTCTCTGGCCAGTTTAACTCCTCGCTGTTCTTGATTTCTTCTAGAACATGGTTGATATCTACCTTCAAAGGAGTATAATTTTCAAATTTCTTTAATACCTCCCATGATGGCTTTGTCTTTGAGTTCTTGTCGCCACCATTGTTCTTATGCTCTTTCTTTTTGGCCTTATCAACCTCCACCTTGGTCTCTTTGGTATCCATATTCTTCTTTGTAGCCATTGCCTCCTCGGCGTTCATGATCTTGGCCACTTTTGCCATCAGTTCTGACATGGTTCTGGATGGATCTTTAGCCAAAGTGTAGTACAACTTGTTGGGCAACATCCCACTCATCAAAGCAGTACTCGCTGTTTTTTCCTCATAATCAATAACTTCGAGTTTCTTGTTATTGAAACGAGTTATATAATCCCTGGTGCTCTCACCTGCCTTTTGTCTAACACTTAACAAGTGTGCTACTCGTTTAATAGGTTTTGCTCCAAAATAGAAGTTTCCAATGAAGAGCTCGGCCAGTTGAAAGAAAGTGGAAATCTTACCCCGAGGAAGATTATTGTACCATATTTAAGCAGATCCTGTAAGAGTTCCCGAGAATGCCCTGTATCTCATCTCATCTGGCACAGCATAGATGTCGGCAGCATCTTGATATTGGACTATATGAAGGACGGGGTCGGTTTTTCCATCGTATTTAGGAGTCACAACAGGTGCTTTGAACTTTGATGGTGTGGGAAAGTCCACAATTGCTTGGACAAAAGGTGTCCCTTGGACAAAAGTTCTTTGTAGAGGATTCTTGGCCTTAGCCATTTCCCCTAATCTATCTTCTAACCTCTTAATAGGGCCTTTCCATGCATCATTTCCCTCCTCAGGCCTATTGGTTCGAGCAATTGATCGTGTTGAAGTCGCTTCCTGGGATCTATCTTGTCGATCAACTGGTTGTGATTGGGCAGAACCCTCTCTTAGATCAAATGGTCGTCGAAAGTTTCTCGACACAGCCTTAGGAGGAATTTTATTCTTCCTAGGGCCCAATCGATCAAAAGGAGAGACCCTACTTAATCTTTCCAGTACACTGGTCCTGTCTGGAGAGAGAGTGACGTGTTGTTCAGTATTTGTGGCTCGTACTGACGAAGTTCGACCCGGTTGATAAGAAAAATCTTCAGATTTCTCAGTGCGGTATGAATCGCTTTATCTAATGCGTGAAGAAAGTAAATGAGTATTTCTTTGAACACTTCGTTGTCCTGAATAGGTTGATGCTCCACCCTGGATAGTTTGCATGAGTTGTCGCATTGTTTCTTGCATGGCTGTCTGACCTTGAGCCAAACTGGCCATGATTCCAGCCAGATCTTGGATATTTGGAGGAGCGGATGGATTTAGGGGGTTTCCAGCGTTTTGATTGCTGGATTCAGGATTGTCAGCCATTAGTGATGAATTGTTTTTGGTGAAAAATGAAAATTACAGTCGTTTCCCACAGACGGCGCCAATCTGTTGATGTAAAAAATTAGACTATCTTTAATTTATTTAATCACAGATAAAAATAAATAAGACAAGAGATTTTAAAGTGGTTCAGCCTTGAACGAATGGCCTACGTCCACTGTTTGTGTTATTATTGACTGTTTAGGAATTCTCGAAGTAGGATTATTCTCAAGAAATTCCGTTCTCCTTGCAATGAGGATGATACAATGTATTTATAGTCAGGAGGCTGTACATATGAATGGGTAATACATAGCTGTTCAATAAGCGTATAGATCCGTATGATAATAATCAACATTTAATGCACATTTAATCCTCTTAATTGCCTGAGAATAAATGCTCTGATCGAGGTGCAGCTCGGACCGCTTAAGTATCTCGGTATTCATGAGTTGTTCGGTGCAATAAAGTTCCTCGGTGAACACCTACTGTTCGGAGTATCTGAGTGGGTCGGGGAAATTGAGTTCCTCGAAGTCAAGATATTGTTCAGAAATGTTTGTTAGTGCCATGTAGATTGACACGTGTCTCCACTTAATTGAGCCATGTCAGCAGAATAAATTTGGTATCAACAATCATGTTGCATAAATATCATTTTGCTTAGTAAAACATAAATATCTATAATTCACCAATTAATCAAACTATGCAATAACTTAAATATAAGAACGCACCGATTAATGATACTACACAACCACTTAAACTCAAATTAAATAAATTTGTCTAGTGATATTATTACATCATAATAAAAATATTACATCTTCATCAAACGATAAACTAGCCAAGTGGTAAAAGGGTTTAAATATTTTTTCAATACATTCCCTTCTCCGCTGGCGATGTGCGCTAGAGCATCTTCGCAACCGACATATACTTCATCAATCAGGATTTGGCATTCACCTTATCACAAAGGACGATTATTTACTAAAGTTCCTACTTGAGTGGAGATGAGCGTGCACACCCCAATGACAACTTTACCGCTCACCATAGTCAGCGTGGGTTGTTGACGATGATCCAAGACCTGTGGCATGCTGAGGCGCTGAGAAGGGGAATGTTGAAGGAGGAACTGACATCTGTGAGGGAAATGGAGAAGGAGGAAAATTTTGAGGAGGTAAGGGGAAACCATGATGCATTGGGGGTTGCAGGGGCATACGATCGGTTAAAAGGGACACAATTTGTGAAAGTTTATCATTCACGCCTCCCTATTAATTTAAAAGCCCCATGACATCCCCTTCAGTTCTAGAATGACATTCATCGCTAGACGAGAAATGCTTATTTAGAGAAGAAAGCTCGTCTACATGAGGTGAGGCATGTTTGATACTTATTTTTGACATATGCGACTCCAAACCTCTCGTCCTCCCTCTATGGTCCTTCCCCAAGGTTCGTGCGAGGGCATCATTGTCAATGTCGTCAAACGGGTTTGAAGTTGACTGACTACTGAGAGACTTTATTGATTTTAGAGTCTTGTCCAAGTGAGGAGGGAATTTATTATCTTTGTTTGATCTTGCATGCATGTATAAGTTGGCCCTATTCGGTGTATTTCCTTCATATGGGTGCCTTTTGTCTTGCTCAAACACTCGTTCTTTAAATCTTCATAAGATTTTGAGCCCAGCCGGTGGACATCAGTTTTTTTGGCCCTATTCCATTTGTTTTTATCCCTTTGTAGCATTTGCGAGTCCTTCGCCTTATTTTTCAGAAAATCATTCCATTGACTGAATAGCATCTCAATGTTCGAAGGTACTTTGTCTTTGAGTGCCAAAATGTTGGAGCTCGATGATCCCTTAGGGAAATGCTTCTGCCTGAGGTTTCTCCGATATGTTCGGAGTTGTTCAGTAACTCGAGAAAGAACCTTATTTTATAAGTTTGTAGAAAATTCAAAACGTTTGTTTAGTTGCTCATAGATGTCACCTTTAATAGCTTTATCTACGAGGTTCCAATTATCAGCTCCTTCCACTCTCACATTCATTTTTGACAAGGACAAACACTCATCTTTAAATTATATAACGTGATTCTTATCTCATGTGGGGTTATTTCTTAATAGAGAGAACCCAATGGGCTTCTTCTCAACTGACCCGACAGTTTTAGGAGCAGTGTGCGTGTCTGTTGGATTAATGGGAGTACCTTGCCTGCTGCAATTCATAGTAGGGGACTGAACCACTAGTGGAGTTGAGTATTTCTCACCAATTGGTGATGATAATTCTCCCTATTCTGGTGTCATGTCCTCGGTTGGAGCGTTGTTTCCATTACCTCCCGATATTATCTACAAAAATAATAAAAGTTCAATGTGTATCCATAATAATAGATGCATAATTTCAAAGTTCAATATGAAATTATAACAAACAAAATAAATTTTTGACCACATATTATAATCTACCTTTTCATGGTAAGACTTTAATAAACATTCAATGTGTCTGATCTCCAACCAGTCGGGATGTATTTTTAAGAACCTATGGATTTTTGCACGTGGCCAATTAGCAGGAAGCGTATCTATAATGGATGCATAAATGTCAGTGATATGAACTCGAAATATCATCCTCTTCAACCTACTGACAAGATTGAGTTTGATGTGGATGCGTACGGGACGTCGCAATCTTCGGCAATGCTCATTGTATGTAATTCTATCCATAACGGGTGAATTTTTTTTCTTCCTTCTCTAACAGCGTAAGCAAGGTCAGTGTTGTGCTGTATCAGGACTATGTACATGAAATATATATTGTACAGGTTCATCTCAGCATTCTGGTAGGGAAAACATAATACGATTGAACAAGTACTCTTGCTCAAGATGAACTCCACAGTTTACAAGGTAGTTAAATTGTTCGATCTTCCTATTCACATACCAATAAATCAGTGTACCCACTGAATGAGTCTCATCAATGAAAGAGGTATGAGTGCGGGCTAATTTCAACCTTTCACATTCTTGTTGCCATTTATTATCATCGTAACTCATTTTTCCTGTGAAAAATGAACGATGGCATGAATATTATTCCTATAAATAATGGCTCTAATGAATCATTAACTAGGTATTATATATGAGGGCATGGATCCCGTGCACACATACACACAGAAATACACACATACACACAGAGACCGGGGGTCCCGTGACTATGCGGTCAGTTCCTGCGGGTTACGTTGGCTATTTTATGGTTGTTTTACATAAAGATATATGAATGCGATTGTGGAGTCACTTCGGGTTAGATGCTCTCAAAATAAACCTCACTTTTTTGCGATCGTTACGACCTTACTTCACACAATAGTTGTGAAAATCTTTGTGATATGACCTTTGATTTCCTTCACACAACGGTTACTTTCTCACTCACATTAAGTCTTCGCTTTACAATGGAAATTACCACCAATAATATGGAATTTTAGAAGGAGAGCGTGGAATCAAAATATAGTTGCATAACAAGCCTTACTTCCCCTCACTCAACAAAATTGAACTCCACCATCTAAAATCAGTAATGGGAATACTTGCTATAGTTGTAAAAAGCCAGGGATCATTGGTCCAAATACTGTCCAAACAAAACTCCAAAGAGACCAGCGGAACCACGTAGTCTCTCACGAGTGAATCTCGTGTATGTGTGTGTATCTCACTGTTATTTTATTAGGTTTTGAATACCTACTTTTGTCATTTAAGCCAACAATCCCTAAAATCAATCCTAACATAGAACCTAAAATTAACCCTTAGAAACATTAGTCTTATATTTAACCCTTGCAAACATTAGTCATAAAATTAATCCCTTACAAAATTACCCTTAAAATTAATCCCGAATTTATCATCGATATTAAAGGACACACATTTTTTAATATTTTTTTTTCATATTTCAGCCCCAAACTTAAACCAACATTAGTCATATATTTTTTCTAGAATACACATACACATACATAATACAGACACACACACACACACACACACACACACACACATATATATATATATATATATATATATATATATATATATATATATATATATATATATATATATATATATATATAATATACATACACAAATACATAATACACACATATATACACACACGTACACACATATATACACACAAAAATACACACATAGAAATACACACACACAAAAATACACACATACATACACATACAGAAATACACATTAAAATACACACTCAGAAATACAAATGCACAAAATATTACCTTTGAGATTGAGAGCCGAAATCGTCGGAGAGAGGGAAACTTTAGAGGGTTTAGAAAATTTTGAGGGAAATAAAAAGTTCGTCGGGGAATTAAGTATAAAGACACTGGTCACGACCATGATCCATTTAATTTTTAACATGTCAGCGTTTAAATAATACACTGATCATGGACCAAAGTCGTGAATTGATTCCCAGTATGGTCACGGTCTAAATCCGTGATCATCTCAGTGTGGCTATGGGCTATGGTCACAACCTTACACCGTTACCCCATCCGAGACCACATTTGGAGGGAAAGTTGGTGCCATAATGGTTACAGATGGATCACCGCTCATATTCGTAATGCACACAAGTAACGACTGTGGTCCATAACCATATGAAAGACGATCCATGAGTAAACTGAGTCATGGACTTTGTCACACCCATTTTGGATATGGTCACGTTTATGGGCCGTGACCCCAATACCGTGACTATTCGTAGGATTTGGTGTAGTGTGTGAAAATGTCTAGGCTTTGTTTTAGAAAAGTGAGCAATACCTTCCTTTCCTGGTCGGACAAAGTGGTGTCGATTAGAAACTCCCCTCTTTGGTCGACTTGCGTTAAAAACTACTTCCTCCAGCTTCTCCACAACTCAGTTTGTAGGGTGGATTCTTATTTCCTCAATCCATAGCCTTCCATTCTTTAGTTTCAATTTGGATGGAGTGGCTACGTCCTGAGATGGTTCGGGGATGTCTTCCTTCCCTTTCTTATTCTCTTGTTTGGTCCAGATGGCAGTGATGTAGCATTTTAAAGCAATAGCTTGATCTTCATTATGCCCCGACATGTGATACACTTAAGCTTATGATTGTAGATTAAGGGGACTGCCCTCATGGTGTGTGGTCACCCTCTACCAAGGATAGCGTGTTAGGGTGAGTCAATATTTTCCACTAGAAACTTGAGGTGTTTCGAATTATACCCTTCCCTAACTGGCAGGACTACCATACCTAATGGCATGGTCATCTTTTTGGCAAAGTCGACCCGCAGAATAGTTGTTTACTTTAAATCTGACATCTTTAATTTGAGCTTATGAAAAAACTCCAGGTATATTACTTTCGAAGAACTTCCTTTATCCACTAGTAGCTTGTCCATATCCTAGTTTATAATCATGAGAGTGATTACTAGTGCATCGTGGTGTGGAGTTCTTACCCCGATTAAATCATCCTTTGTAAACACTATATATTTGTTGTAATCCACATCTTTTGGTCGCCTGTATTTTCCATCTTAGCTTTTAGAAGGATCTATCTGCAAGGCCTCCATTACTGTAGTGACCTTTTTGAGTTCCATCCAAACTTCATTTCCTTGAATCTGCTTGAGGTCGTACACCCTGTATATATCGATAAACCCGTGTCCTGCTTCATCGTCCAACACATTATCTAATTTTTGGTCACTGTTAGTGACGACCTGCTCATCTTTCTTCTATATGAACTCGTTCAGATGCCCTGCCTGGGCCATCTCCTCCAGATGAGCTTTAAGGTCTTTAAAATTCTCTGTCTTGTTTCTATTTTCCTTGTGGAAGGCACACCGAAGTGTGATGTTCCTCTTGGTCGGATCTCCTCCCATCTTCTTTGGCCACTTGAGAAACTGCTGGTCCTTAATCTTCCCCATGATTTTGTAAATTAATTCCTTAAAAATCGTATTAATGGATTAAAACATTTTGGATGAATCTACTCTGCCCCCATTCTTAGCTCCTCCGTTCTATATTTTCTCCTTTTTAGGCGTATTCTCTTTGTCGTTGCCTTTGTTCACCTTAGCGCGACCAGTTTTTGCTTGGAAACACATATTCCACTTTAGCGTACTTTTTAATGCATGACATAAGGTAATCAATGGTGTTCGTGTCCTTCTTAGTAAAGGACTGGTGCAACATAGAGGTAGGGGTCAAGTCGATCTTGAAAGATGCTACGACTACCTGCTCCGAGCAATCTTTCACTTCGTTGAAAGTTTTCTAATAGCGCTTAGTATACTATTGTAAAGTCTTCCGTGTCTTCTTCCTCATTGTTAGTAGATAATTCTACCCTTTGGATGTGAGTTGCTAGTTATGAAGAGAGTTTTTAAGGCCTCAGTGAGGGATTTAAAGTTCTTAATCGATATGTGGGGCATCCTATCAAACCATTTCTAAGCAACATCTTCTAAGCTGGATGGGAATATTTGAGACATAAGAGCGTCATTGTGATTCTACCGAGTAATCTCTTGCATATATTGGCAAACGTGATTTATGGGATTAGTCTTCCCATCATATATTTTGAACCTTAGGGCGGTGAATTTCTTCGGGGGTTCATCTTTCTCAATTTCCCTTGAGAAAGGGAACTTCATCTGCGTGATAAGTCCTTTCTTGCAATCTCCTTTGTTGATCTGGATCATCAGTATGCTATACGTTGGTCCATCTCTTTTCGGACTAAACTCCTTATATCATTCTCATGGATCTCTTCATCCCGATTTCGTTTCACTAGGTGACTTCCACCGTCCGAGCGGTCCTGGTTGCACCCAATATTCCCTCCTTGGCTGCGGGTTTTGCTTGCCCAAGGGTTAGGAGTCCAACCGCGGAGTTTTCAGTTCTCCTGACGGAGTTATTTCTACATCTTCACCAATACTCACTGGAGGCGTGCATGTTCCTCCATTTAGAGGCGAGTTTTCTCCTCTTACTATTGGAATCTTGCTTCATAAGCGTTGACCAATTATGAGATCAATGTTAATCTAATCTTCTCATTGCTTTGCTCGGAGAGCTTATCCTCGAGATAAAATGTTGGATTTCTATCTTGGCGAACCTCAGATCTGATCCCTAGTGTCAGCTCGCACGTCGCCAGCTCAGGGTGCACTATTTGGGTGATGAGACATTTGTGTTTACTCTATTGTTTTGGGTTGCCTTTATAGAAAATAAGATCGATTCCCACAGACGACGCCAATTGTGAGTACATACATTCATAATTAAATATTTCTATAGAGTAAAGGTAATAAAAGAAAAAGCAAATGATCACAACACAAAGATTTATGTAGTTCGGCAACTGCCTACGTCCACGGAGAGGGTCCTCAGTTCTTTATTAATATATCAGAGCCTACAAGTCCCGGTGTCAAGGTTGTATTTATAAAAGTGAAAAGTAGTTTGTTGAAATAAAGAACTCTCCTAGCTCCGTATTTGCTCGTGTGGTGATTCCTGTTTATCTCGTCCGAGAATGTAAGTAACTAGTTAGGTATGTGAATATCCACATGATAAGCATTTGTAATTATCCATGTGACACTAAATTTGACTGGTGCAACGTGTTGGACCTGATCGGGTCGCCAGAAAATGGGCCTTTATAATTTGGTCTCCATAGTATCTTATTCCAACTTTTTAGTCAACGCAAATTCTACCACCCTAATAACACATGATCATCGCAAACCTGCTTTCCTTCTGCTATATTAAGGGTGGAGGTTAAAATGTTGAGGAAGAGTATACACTTGAACTATGTAATGTTAGAAAATTATAAAATCTCAAAGTATAATATTATAGGTTAATGCATTTTCGATATGGGATGTTGGGGTACTCATGGATATAGATGTTGGATTACAAAACATGCTTTTCGCGCTAAATCTTATCTACTAAATCGTTGACCGTAAATTAAATAGTTGATTTAAAATTATTATCGACAAGAGTTGTGGTGTGAGAATTTTATGAAAATTATTTCGGGTACACATATTAAAATGTTCATAGTAATTTATATCTTGGAAGATGCATGCTTTAATTATACAATTTTCAAACAAAAGATTATGCTTTAACGTTTGCGTTAATGAGTTAATGGGTATCGGTTTTAGATTATAAACATATCTTTTCCAACAAATTTCTACTAAATCACTGCCCCTAAATTAAATGGTTGGCTTACACTTGTTATTGTTTGTACGTTTTCTCCTACTATTTAAAATTGTATATTGGTTTGATTAATTAAAAATTAAAGTGTAAAACATGTTCATATGCTAGTAAAAAAAGTGGGCTATAACAAATTGCGTGAGAAATTAATAATGGGCCACATCAATACGTTACAAAAAAATGGCTAGTTAATTTAAATTCATGTCCATAACAACTAATTTAATTTAAGTGATAGCCCTAAATCATTATCAAATGACTATCATATTATAACTAGTTTCGTACAATATTACAAAAATTAAATAAATAATAGCAAAATAACTCCACATTAAATAACATATTATACCCGCTTTCGTACAATATATCATTTACAAAAATAAATTAACATTATCCATTTACATAAATTAATGTTACAAAAATATACATAAAAATATACAACCACAATAATTCCAAAAAATAAAGAAATATACACCCGCAATAACCATTTTTTGCGTACATATACATGGTAACATTACATAGCCATAGTTAAACATAAAAATAAATCAAACCATTTACAAAATGTATTTAAAAATTTAAACATTATGCAAAAACACGATTTTTTGTAAGAAAAATTAGCAAATAACGTTGGTCAGAAGTGGAGACGTTTAAGAATGAGATTCAACTATTGCTGTAGGTGGAAAATGGTGCTAGAGGAGGAAAGCTTGGCTTCCGTTTGTGAATTTCCAGAATATTGCTCTATTTTTTTTACCAATGATAAGAATTGCATCCTAAAAAATGAAGTAATCTGTGGCTTAATAAATTATCCGTTAAACCAAAACTAAATTCGCGATTGAAAGCAATGACTTCACTTAGAAATCGTGGTTGGTTACGGTGAATTTAAGAAGTGCAATAGTTTTGTAAATATATTCAGATCTTCATTTTTTTGTAAATATGTTTTTTAAATACATTTTTACAATAAAAACTCTTTTTTCCCTGTATAGAAATTCACATGTACATAAAATCATAAAGCAGGCATTAAAGAAAAAAGTAACTCAAATGACAATGAGAGTAGCGCTTAGCATACTCCCGTTAAGTCTCCCGTGTCTTCTTCCTCATTGCGAGTAGAGAATCCATCCTCTTTGAATGTGATCTACTAGTTATGAAGTGAGCTATAAAGGACTCACCGAGGGACTTGAAGCTCTTAACTGGCACCTGGTTATCCTTTCAAACCACTTTTGAGCGACATCCCTCATGCTGGATGGGAATATGTGAGACATAAGAGCATTGTTGTGATTCCACAGATTCATCGCTTGCATATATTTGCAAACGTGATATATGGGACCAGTCTTCCCATCGTATATCTTGAATCTTGGGGCTGTGTATTTTTTTGAGGGTTCATCTTCTTCAATTTCCCTTGATAAAGGAAACTTCATCTGCGTGATGAGGGTCTTTCTTCCTAGCTCTTTTGTTGATCTCGCTCCTCGATGTGCTGGGCATTGGTCCATATCTTTTCAAACCAAACTTCTTATATCATTCTCGTGGCGCTCTTCGTCCCAATTTCATTTCACCAGGTGACTTCCACCCTCCGAGCTGTCCTGGTCGCGCCCAATATTCTTTCCTTGACTGCGAGTTTTGCTTGCCCAAGGGTTAGGAGTCCGACCAAGGTTTTTTCGGTTCTCCTGAAGGAGTTCTTTCTACATCTTCTCCAATCGTCGCTGGAGGCATGCATATTCCTCCATTTGGAGGTGAGTTGCCTCCTCTTATTGTTGTAATCGTGCTTTATTAGTGTTGACCAGTCGTGAGGTCTGTGTTGATCTAAGATGCTCATTGCTTTGATCGGAGAGCTTCTCATCTAGGAAAAATCTTGGATTCCTATCTTGGTGATCCTCAGATCTGATCCTGAGTGGAGCTAGGTCATCTCGCACGTCGCCAGCTTAGGATGCATTATTTGGGTGATGAGACATCTGTATTTACTCTTTTGTTTTGGATTTCCTTCATAGAAAAGAAGATTGATTCCCACCGATGGCGCTAATTGTGAGTACACGAATTCACAATTAAATATTTCTAGAGAGCAAAGGCAATAAAATAATAAAGTAAATGATCACAACATAAAGATTTATGTAGTTCGACAACTGTCTACATCCATAGAGAAGGTTCTCAGTTCTTTAATAATTTCTCAGAGGTTCAAAATTACATGCCCCCTTGCCCCGGGGTGAGGCTTGTATTTATAAAAGTGAAAAAATAGTTGAGTGGAATAAGGAACTCTCCTAGCTCCGTATTGGCTCGCGTGGTGATTCCTGTTTTATCTCGTCCGAGAATGTAGTTAACCTTTTAAGCTTGTGAATATCCACGTGGTAAGCATTTGTAATTAATCTTGTGGTAAGCATTTGTAATTATCCACGCGACACTAAATTTGACTGGTGCAACATGTTGGGCCTGCTAGGGTCGCCAAAAATTGCGCCTTTAAGGTTTGGGACCCACAGTAGCTTATTCTAACTATTTAGTCAACACAAATTCTACCACCCCAATAACACATGATCATCGCAAGCCTGTTTTTCTTCTCCTAGATTAAGCGTGGAAATAAAAATGTGGAGGAGGAGTATACACTTGAATTATGTAATATTAGAAAATTATAAAATCTCTTTGTATGATATTATAGGTTAATGCATTTTCGATGTGGAATGTAGGGGTACTCATGGGTATCGATGTTGGATTAAAAACATGCTTTTTCGCACTAAATCTAATCTATTAAATCGTTGAATGTAAATTAAATAGTTGATTTAAAAATATTATCGATAAGAGCTGTGGTGTGAGAATTTTATGAAAATTATGTCGAGTATTAATTTATATCTTTGCAAATGCATGGTTTAATTATACAATTTACAAACAAAGATTATGCATTAACGATGTGTTATGCATTAACGATGCGCGTTAGTGAGGTAATTATGGGTATCGGTGTTCGATTATAAACACATATTTTCCAATAAATTTCTACGAAATCCTTGCCCCTAAATTAAATGGTTGGTTCACACTTATTATTGATTGTACAGTTTCTCCCACTATTTAAAAATTATATTGGTTGATTAATTAAAATTTAAAGTACTCATATGCTTGTAAAAAAAGTGGGCTACAACAAATTGCGTGAGAAATTAATAATGTGCCGCACCAATACGTTAAAAAAAATGGCTACTTAATTTAAATTCATATACATAACAACTAATTTAATTTAAGTGGTAATACTAAACCATTATAAAACGTCTATCATATTATATTCAACTTCATACATATTACAAAATTAAATAAACAGCAACAAAAATAACTCCACATTAAATAACATATTATACTCGCTTTCGTACAATATCTCATTTACAAGAAGAAATTAACATTAGCCATTTACATAAATTAATGTTACAAAAATATACATAAAATATACAACTACAATAATTCCAAAAAATAAACAAATATACACCCACAATAACCATTTTTGCATACATGTACATGATAACATTGCGTAGCAACGATTAAACATAAAATAAATCAAACCATTTACAAAATGTATTTAAAAATTTGAACATTTTACAAAAACGGGATTTCTTTAAAAAAAAAAATTAAACAAATAACGTTGGTCGGAAGTGGAGACGTTTATGAATGAGATTCAACTCTTGCTGGAGGTGGAAAACGGGTGGCGGAGGTGGAAATGTTGGTTCCGTTTGTGAATCGCTAGAATATTGCTCTGTTTTTTTTACCAACGCTAAGAATGGTATCCTCGAAAACGAAGTAATATTTGGCTTAAATAATGATCCGTTAAACCAAAACTAAATACGGGGTTGAGAGCAATGACTTTATTTAGAAACCGTGGGAGTAACGGTGAATTTAAGAAGTGCAATGTTTTTGTAAATATATTCTGATCTACATTATTTTTGTAAATATGTTTTCACAATACATTTTTTTTAATAAAAACTCTTTTTCCCTTTATAGAAATTCACATGTACATAAAGTCATAAAGCAACTTCAAATATCAATATAATGAAAATTGAAAATAGATATTGTGAGCAAAGTAGGATCAATACAAAGAAGACAAAATGAAAAGAATCTAAGTAGAATAAGGTTATGACGCTATGTTAGTGTGACCCAATGGGACAAACCAAGGTGCACTACAGAACCTATTAAAAACCTGCTAGGAATGTTAACAGTATCATCATTTTTTCTTATCACTTTTTAACTAAATAGATTCACCATATAATGCTTTTTATAGTTTTGATATGGAAAGTCAACTCAAAACCATAACTGCGAATCGTCCCTCTAGAAATGGTCCAAAAATCCCTGGTTTAGCGTTTGCCGATGGTTGTATTTTCTTTTTATAACCTACAACCTAATCTATAACCCGATTTCGCACCATTTTTGAAACTTTTTCATAAGTGTCAGGTGAAACCATTAATCGTGAAAAATCTCTTATAACCTTTGGTCGTTCCACCCCTCGCACCATTATGTGTGCAACCAGATCAATGTTAGCCTTCCAGAGAAATTTGGGACATGAAAAGTATTTAGGACTCCCTCTTATTACTGGTAGGGTCACTTGGAGTCTGTTCACGAACCTCATAGCAGACCTTGACAATCGTCTCCACACATGGTATTCCCACTTTCTTTCCTATGTGGGTCGGGCTACTCTTATTAATGCCGTATGTACCTCACTGCCCATTTATAGTTTGTCAGCCTACCCTTTGTCGAAATCCATTCTTACTGCCCTCATTGTTAAAGTAAAGAACTTCTTTTGGAATGCTAACGCACACACTCATAAAACTCCAACCATCCATTGGAATGTGATTACTTTACCAAAAAAGTAAGGAGGCCTCGATGTAAAAAACCTACACACTCTCAACGACGCATTCATTCTTAATCTTTTATGGCAACTCTTCTGGGACCAGAGTAACCTATGGTCACGAGTCCTCCAACAAAAGTACTGTCCCCATGCCTTTTTACTTGAATAAATTGCTCCCTCTCATGCCTCCTGGTTTTGGAAACGGGTCTCCAAATTAATTCCCGTTTTCACACAAGGGATTAAATGGAAAATCGGATCGGGTACAATAACTTTTGGAAAACATAATTAGTTCCTCCAAGAAACACTGGAACAAAGATTCCCCCAAATAACGCCCAACGTTTTATTAGAACCCCTTTATCGTTTCATTCAGAATTATTAGTAGAATTTGCAATTACTGGCATATTACCTGCCACTTGATTGTCTCCTCTTTATTCAATCCATCTACATTTCACCCACTGCGAAAGAAGACTCCCCTTTGTGGTGGCCGAGTCAAGGGACAACATTTACTATTAAAGACACTTGTCTTTGGTTGAACTCAATAAGGATCAAAAGCCATCTTCCATCTTTACTATGGACGTGGCTATGAAAAGCACCCTACCACCGAAAGTTAAACTCTTCCTGTGGTTTCTTATTCATCAAACGCTGCCTACAGCGAACCGCCTTTATTACTATCATAAAATTACGACTCCAACCTGTCCGTTATGTGATCTCCCAGACTCTAATGCTCACATCTTCACTACCTGCCCAACGACATATCATATGTGTATGTATCAACTGATGCTTCATACGAATCCTTTATCTATTCTCCGTCGTCTGAGAGACACGGGTCAGGCAGGGTACCTCACTACTAATGGCATCAAATCTTTTTTCGCTCTCCGTCACCTCTAGCTTGATCGGAATGAGGCTTTATTTAACCATAAACCAATTGTGAAATCCATGTTAATTCATTCTATATCTGACCAAGTAAGCCAATTCCTCCACTCCCATAACAGACAGATTACAAGGCAGAATCAAACCCCGTCGATTCCATTACACATTGCATGGATGCCTCCCTCGCTTGGGTTTGTTAAATGTAACACTGATGGAGCGAAATATCATATCACGGGTCTTGCTTCCATTGGCGGATTACTTCGAAATGAACGGGGAGAGTTTATCCTGGGTTTTTTCTAAAAACATGGGACTTGTGTCATCTTTATTGGCTGAACTGTGGGCTTTAAAAACCGGGCTTGATTTAGCTTTTCAAATAGGGACAAATTGTATTGAATTAGAAACTGAAATTCTGTTACTAAAGCCGTTTATTAAAAATAAACTATTTAAGTAACTCCGATATGTTTTTTTGAGAAACTCTTTTCTTGAAAAACCAAAACTATTTGAACACAAGATGTGTTTAAAAAAACAGTATGTACGAGATCTATTCAGGATTTTACTAACAAGTTTATAAAACAGTTTTAAACAAACTTTAAAACCCAGCACAACCAAGAATGAGATGAGAAGATGTAGGAAGATTAAGTACAAGATTTTTACGTGGTAAAACCTCACCAATTGAGGAAACATCCACGACTCCCTCTAGGGAGTAAAATAAAAATCCAATATAAACAAATTTAATAGTTACAAACTATATAACAAACATGCATACAACTCAGACCTATATAAGTTTAGGAATGTACCCTCTGGTGTCCTTATAACTTCTCTGCAGTTCTGATTATTGATGTTGTCCTCTCAGTTTGTTAACTCCAAGTTGTTCAAGCTCTTTAGGTCGACTCTTTATCTTAAGATCTTATTACCAACACTTTTCGTGTTGTAGTGTGAAAGTGTTTGTGGAGGTGCTTTCTAACACATGCATGCACACACACACACTTATCATGTACAAACAGTCCTAGCAAATTACAAATAAGTCTGTATGTTGTGAGTTTTCTTTTTCTCTCTTCTCACAAAACTTAACCTTTTTGACCTTTAAAATAATCCCAGAATCCACGGATACCTTGCTTAGAAGACAGTCAAGGTCTTAATCAATCTCAGAGTTTTTGAAGAGTATTTCGAGATTGAAAACCTCCAAGTGTGATTCCAAACTAGGTCTAAGGTCTTGTTTCAAGAGAACTAGAAACAGAAAACATTTTTGTTGATTTCAATGTTAAAAACATTTACTGAAAACGAATCAACAAAATATTTCTCAAGATGAGAAACAAACATGCAAACTAAGTGTAATATATCATGAAAAACTTAGATCTGAAAGTTTCAATATTCTAGAACAACAGATCTAAGAAAATGATTAAGTTGGAAACAAGATCCAAAGAAGAAGAGGTTACAGCAACAAACTAACTCTCAAATCATCTCTCAAAAACACTTAAACACTCAAGGTTGTGTTTGGTAAAGTATAGAGGTTTGAAGGTTTGTATTTGGTTTGAACTGTGTAGACGATTTAGGGTTAGGGTTAGGGTTTCTAACTCTTCCTCTCTCTTCTAGTTTCTCTCTCTCTCTCGCTTCTCTCTACTCTCTCTTTATTTTCTCTCAAATGATGAAAATAACAAAAGTCTCAGAAAGCTGAGTAAAGGGCTCCTTTTATAGGAGGCTGAGAAGGTTCGAGATCGAGGGCCAAAATCAAGGGTCCAGATTGAGTCAAAATGGATTGACTAAGATCCAAGGGCATACGATAAGCGGTGGTTAAAACCCTTCTGATTGGTTCAAAAGGTAATCACAGGGATTATGATAGAAGACATGCAGATCGTTGATTACATATGATCCAAGGGTTGAAAGCAGGTGAAGTTTTAGTCTCTTCAAAGAAACACACTTCTCACCAATCAGAGGGCGACAAGTGTTGGCCAATAACACGAGATAAAACGCGCGTCAAAATAATTACAAAGTAAACCCTGAAGTCTCTGTCGCTTTTGGTTTCTACCAAACTAACTTTAGAGTGTTAAAACCATATTTCAAAAATAGCATATTTACCCCATAACCTTTTAAAACCAAGATTAATTAATAAATTCTTATTTTAAAATGTTTTAAAAAATCCCCAAAAAATATTTAAAAATCAAATTTAGGGATTTAGAAACACTCAACATATATACACACACTAATATGCAACATGACATGTAAATGAATCATTCTACTGTGTGTGAGTGTTGGTAATTAAATCTAGGTCTCTTCAATCAAAGATGAAATAGTAATGCAAGCTCTGAGGTTCTTTGGTTTCTAGGTTAGACATAATTTTGTCACAATTTACAAACTAGATGAACACTTATACAATATAGACTCAAGTGAGTCAAGGGTATAAGGGCTTCAATCTCCCCCTTTGGAAATATGAGACAAAATCTCCTTTGAGTCAACTAGGACTCGCAGGGCAATAAAAAGAATAAGAAAAACCTATTCCAATAAAGATTCTATCCACCCAAATCCTTGAAAGCAAAAGTACATAACTCAACTATTAACAATTGAATACCCTATTACATCAGTTGAGTATGACTATACAGAAACCTGAAATAATCACTCAGATCAAGCTGTTTAGCATATATAAACAATCATTAGAGACTCAAATTTCTCCCCCATTTTGTCTCAAATGGACAAAGGGAAAAAAACTTGGATAATCAGCAAAGGTATTACTCAGCACAAACCATACCAATAGATTTACGCAAGGAAATGAATCTATTATAATCAAGAGGTTTGGTGAACATATCTGCGAGTTGCAAATTAGTAGGAAGATAATTGATTTCTAATTCCTTAGTTTCAACCAATTCGCGTATAAACTGATGTCTTATTTTTATGTGCTTTGTTCGCGAGTGTTGAACAGGGTTTTTAGAAATATTAATCGCACTTTGATTATCACAATAGAGATGCAATTGGTTTTCTTAAATACCATAATCACTTAGCATTTGTTTAAGCCACATTAATTGAGCACAACAGCTGCCAGCGGCTATGTATTCAGATTCGGCTGTTGAGAGAGATGTGCAGTTTTGTTTCTTACTACTCCATTCTACCAAGTTATTACCTATATAATAACATGATCCTGAAGTGCTTTTACTATCATCAGTACACCCAGCCCAGTCAGCATCAGTGTACCCAATTATAGTGCTTGGTGTGTCATTAGTGTACCAAAGTCCTAGATTTAGAGTGCCTTTTACATATTTAATGATACGTTTAACACCATTCAAATGGCTCTCTTTAAGGTTATTTTGATAACGAGCACATACACACACAACATACATAATATCAGGACGCGAGGCAGTAAGATATAGTAAGGTTCCTATCATACTACGATATAGAGTAGGATCTATGGATTTTCCATTTTCATCTTTAGAAAGTTTTAACGTAGTACTCATGGGCGTTTTAGCATCTTTAGCACTCTCGAGGCCAAATTTCTTTACCATCTCTAAAGCGTACTTGGATTGCGATACAAATAATCCTTCTGAATTTTGTTTGACTTGGAGGCCTAAGAAGAATTGTAGTTCCCCCATTAGGGACATTTGAAATTCCTTATGCATAGTTTCAGAGAAGGATTTGACTTTTGAGGGAGAAGTTGATCCAAAGATAATATCGTCAACATAAACTTGAGCAATAATAATGTGTTTGTCAAAATGTTTGACAAAAAGAGTTTGATCATTTCCACCTCTTTTGAAACCTTTATCTAAGAGGAAACTGGAAAGACGCTCATACCAAGCTTGAGGAGCTTGTTTAAGGCCATACAAAGCCTTTTTGAAACGAAATACATGATTTGGATATTGAGGGTCAATGAACCCTTTAGGTTGTTCTATATAGGTCTCTTCGATCAATATTCCATTAAGGAATGCAGATTTGACATCCATTTGGTAAAGTGTAAAATGCATGTGGCAGGCTATAGCAAAGAGCAGACGAACATATTCTAAACGAGTAATAGGAGCAAAGGTCTCGTTAAAATCTATTCCTTCAATTTGAGAATATCCTTGGGCAACTAATCTAGCTTTATTTCTAATGATTATCCCATTTTCATTAGACTTATTTTTAAAAATCCAACGTGTGCCAATAACCTTCTTATGATCAGGACGAGGAACAAGATACCAAACATCATGAATGACAAATTGAAGAAGTTCTTCCTGCATAGCAGAAATCCAGTGAGAGTCATTCAATGCCTCATTTAATTCTTTGGTTCCACTAGGGAAACAAAACATGCATAATGTGCATAGTTTCTTAGTTGGGATCTTGTACGTACTGGCTCACTAGGGTTACCAACTACGTTATTTATGGGATGATCTTTAGAAACCCAGTTAGGTACTTCAGGTGTCTCAATTGGTAATGAATCATCTATTTTAGGAGAGTTATTTTCTAAAATGTTTGTAGGCTCTTCATCAATAGTTGATTCACCAGTCTTACTCTCTACAGTAGTGTCACTCACAATTACATTTATGGATTCCATCAAGGTTTTAGTGCGAAGATTATACACTCGATAGGCTCTACTGTTAGGCGAGTATCCTAAAAATACAACTTTATCACCTCGGCTCTCAAATTTGGATAAGTGTTCCCTATCTTTGCATACATAACAAGTACTAACAAAAGTTCTAAGGTACTTAAGATTGGGCTTTTTCTTGTACCAAAGTTCGTAAGGAGTTTGTTTGGAATTCTTTCTAAGATAGTCCCTATTTATGATGTGACAAGCAGTACGAATAGATTCTACCCAAAAATACTTAGGTAAATTCTTGGCATGTAACATAACACGTGCCATCTCTTGAAGGGTACGATTCTTTCTTTCGGCAATCCCATTTTATTGAGGAGTCTTAGGAGCATTGAATTCATGTTTGTAACCATTATAGTCACAGTATTCAATAATACCAGTGTCTTTGAATTCACCACCTCTGTCACTACGAATTCTATTTACTTGGGTGTCCTTTTCATTTTCAATCCGGAGAAGAATTTTTAGGAAAGTTTGAAAAGTGTCAGACTTTTGTTTTAAAAAGGCTACCCAAGTAAATATGGTGAAGTCATCAACCATAACTAAAATATAACTGTGTCCACAAAGACTAACAGTTTGGTAGGGACCCATTAGGTCCATATGGATGAGCTCCAAGGGATTTGCGGTAAGAATATCATTAACTTTTTTATGAGGTGCCTTAACAATTTTACCTTCCTGACAGGAACCACAGACTATGTTAGGAATGGGTTTGATTTTAGGAACACCTCTAACTATTTCCTGAGAAGTCAGTCTATTAAGGTTATCGTAATTTATATGACCCATTCTGTTATGCCATATCTCGTTGTCATCCATTCTGGCAACATTACAGATTTCAGATTTCTTCATGACAGTATAGCAATTGTCAGGAGTTCTGAATCCTGTAATTATGCATTCACCTTTATCATTTAAAATTTTGCAATTGTTCTTTGAAAAGGTAACAGAATGATCTGAGTCACAAAATTGCGATATGCTAAGTAGATTTGCCTTAAGACCTTTAACTAGAAGGACATTTTCAAGAACAGGAAGTCCATTTTCTTGGAGAGTTCCTTTGCCTATGATTTGAGATGAAACTCCATCACCAAAAATGACTTTACCACCAACAAAGTTGGTTTTGTTTAAAAGCTTACTTTCATCCCCAGTCATGTGCTTAGAACATCCAGAGTCTAAATACCAACCAGATGATGTGTGTTCAGCTTTTAAAGCAGTAACAACTATGTTACACTTCATCTGAGGCAATAGATCATCTTTTCTAACCCATATTGCTCTAGTTTTCATTTTGCGCTTATTAGCTCTCAATTGATAAAATTTGCGAGCATTAGATTTTTGTTGAAAAATGTTTTGCGCATGATTTTGAGTTTTATGAAAAACATGAGCATTTGGTTTAGGAAAGTGCTTAGGATTCCTTCTAGGAAATGTTCTCTTAGGTTTGGTCTTTCTCTTTCTATATTTAGAGTTTTTGTCAGGTTGTCTAGGAAGTACATAATTGTTTCGGTTCCTTCTAGAATAGTTAAAGTTCTGATAAATAGGAGAACTATAGACAGGTGTAATTAGTCTCCTAGCATAGAAGCTATCAAAAGAGTGACCGTATATATCACAGTAAGAGCAATAAATATTGCTCAAGATTGGGGTCTCCTTAGGAAAGTCTCTAAACAAAGGTTTTGAGAAGTTTTGAGGTTGAACTCTATTCCTAGGTATGACAGTCTTGAATGCAGACTCACTCTTCCTAATAGAGGGGCAGACGTATTTAGCCTTAGGTGAACTTTCATGTTTAGAGCAACTTGATTCCCCAATGTTAAAATTTTGATGTTTTGAATCAAACTCAGTTTTTAGAGAATGAAAGTCTGGGCATGTTTCAATAGGCCTTTTGCCTCCTGACACAAACTTGATAGGTTCAAAAGATTTTGTTTGTGTTTTCAAATTGGGGCAAAACCCTATTCCAGTTCGATCATCAGAATTGGTTTTTGATTCAGCAATAAATTCATCAAAACAGTTTGAATTATTTTCAAATTTTGTAAATTTTTTGAAAACAGTTGCTGTCTTTTCTTTAGTTTGTTCCAATTCTAACAATGTCCCTTTGTATTTTTTCTCCAGAGTTTCATTCGTTTCTTTTAAATTTCTAAGTTTTTCATCAAACATTTTGATTTCGCTTTTATGAGTCAAACATTGGGTAGTATACTCTTCAGCATTTAGTTTAACCATTAGGTTTAGATCTTCTAACTTCTTAGTGAGATCTTTCACAATCTTTTCTAGTCTAGTGCTTTTCTTGAGAGTTTTAGCATAGAGAGTGTGAATATCTGGGAGGTCTTCATTGTTCGAGTCACTAAGTGTAGTGTGTGAAGTGACCCCTAGGGCTTCATTCTTTGTACTCACACACCCATTGACATCGTCATTATCGCTTTTCCTTTGACTCACACACCCCGAAGAACAAATAACAATATTCTCAGTAATCAAAGCATCTAAACCAGTAACAGCAGTATTCGAAACATCAAGAGTAGAAATACTATATTCATCCTCATTAACAAACACAGGCATATCATCATTATAGATAATCTTGGCAAAGAAAGACATGCAAGGGTCAAAAACATCAGATGACTCAAGTTCCTCATTTTGAGATTCACTTGAATCATCCCATGTCTTGCAAATGTTGGCTCTAGTGTGTTTGTTTTGAGTGTTCAAGTTAACTCTACAGTCTTGTGCAATGTGTCCTATTTTACCACATCTATAGCATTCAGTCTTCTTAAGGTCTCTGTTAGGTCTAGTGTGAGAGTCCTTCTGATTTTTATCATGGCTTTTCTCATGAGGTCTGTGATTGAAAGGAGTTGGATAATTAGACTTGCCTTGTTTATTTGCCATGTTGTTTCGAAATTTAATGATTTTCTTAAACTGTTTTGAAATTAAGGCAATCTGATTGTCCAAACTCTCTATATCGCATTCCTCATCAGAATCATCATTGGAAGTATTAAACTCAGGCTTAATCAATTTAGAAGAGAAGCTTAGATTGGAAGTAGTCTGTTTCCTATGGGACTGAGTTAATTGTTTCTTAAACTCTAGTTCCATTTCCACAGTTCTTAACTTACTACTGAGTAGTTCAGGAGTGAGATTAATATCACACATTTCCTCAATAGCATATCTTTTGTTATCAAATTTCTGCGGTAATGATCTTAGAATTTTAGAGACAATTTCTTGTCTGTCATAAGTTATCCCATTAGCATGCAGTTTAGTCACAATATCAGTCAGGTTCATATAGAAGTCATCAAATGACTCAGTCTCAGGCATAATTAGGGAATTATACTGTTGAATGAGCATTTGAGTTTTAGCAGCTTTAACTCTAGTGTCACCTTCATGAGCAGTAACTAAAGTGTCCCAAGCTTCCTTAGAAGTGGTACATGATGAGATTCTTTTGAACTCATGTTCATTTATAGACATAAATATAGCATTCTTTCCTTTGTTATTATTTCGAGAAACTTGTTTCTCTTCTTGTGTGAACTCACTTAAAACTTTCTTAACCCTCTCATTACTTCTTTCAGTGGCTGGTTTTGTGGGAAAAATATAACCATTTTTAATAATGTCCCAGACATCATCTCCCAGAGTTCCTTGAATGAAAGCAATCATCCTTACTTTCCAGTAAGAAAAATTGGTTCCATCAAAGATAGGAGGTCTGGTCAAGTTACAAAATCTTTCATTTTTCTCGTCCATATTTGATTTTCAGAAAAAAATTTCAGAAACACAGGATCTCTTTAAAAGAAGTATATCCCGCTCTGATACCAATTGAAATTCTGTTACTAAAGTCGTTTATTAAAAATAAACTATTTAAGTAACCCCGATCTGTTTTTTTGAGAAACTCTTTTCTTGAAAAACCAAAACTATTTGAACACAAGATGTGTTTAACAAAACAGTATGTACGAGAGCTATTCAAGATTTTACTAACAAGTTTATAAAACAGTTTTAAACAAACTTTAAAACCCAGCACAACCAAGAATGAGATGAGAAGATGTAGGAAGATTAAGTACAAGATTTTTACGTGGTAAAACCTCACCAATTGACGAAACATCCACGACTCCCTCTACGGAGTAAAACAAAAATCCACTATAAACAAATTTAACAGTTACAAACTATATAACAAACATGCATACAACTCAGACCTATATAAGTTTAGGAATGTACCCTCTGGTGTCCTTATAACTTCTCTGCAGTTTTGATTGTTGATGTTGTCCTCTCAGTTTGTTAACTCCAATTTGTTCAAGCTCTTTACGTCGACTCTTTATCTTAAGATCTTATTACCAACACTTTTCGTGTTGTAGTGTGAAAGTGTTTGTGGAGGTGATTTCGAACACATGCATGCACACACACACACTTATCATGTATAAACAGTCCTAGCAAATTACAAATAAGTCTATATGCTGTGAGTTTTCTTTTTCTCTCTTCTCACAAAACTTAACCCTTTTGACCTTTAAAATAATCCCAGAATCCACAGATACCTTGCTTAGAAGACAATCAAGGTCTTAATCAATCTCAGAGTTTTTGAAAAGTATTTCGAGATTGAAAACCTCCAAGTGTGATTTCAAACTAGGTCTAAGGTCTTGTTTCAAGAGAATTAGAAACATAAAACATTTTTGTTGATTTCAAAGTTAAAAACATTTACTGAAAACGAATCAACAAAATATTTCTCAAGATGAGAAACAAACATGCAAACTAAGTGTAATATATCATGAAAAACTTAGATCTGAAAGTTTCAATATTCTATAACAACAGATCTAAGAAAATGATTAAGTTGGAAACAAGATCCAAAGAAGAAGAGGTTACAGCAACAAACCAACTCTCAAATCATCTCTCAAAAACACTCAAACACTCAAGGTTGTGTTTGGTAAAGTATAGAGGTTTGAACTGTGTAGATATCTGACTATTCGACTTTTTTCATGACGCGGTTGATATCTGACTATTCGACTTTTTTCATGACGCGGTTGATATCCGAGTATTTGACAGCAATTGTTTAACTTAGAAACCGCGGTTGGTAAAGATGAATTTATGAAGGGTAATATTTTTGTAAATATATCCCGATCTGCATTATCTTTGAAAATATGTTTTTTAAATAAAAAAACTCTTTTATCCCTGTATAGAAATTCAGATGTACATAAAGTCATAAAGCAGTTCTTAAAGAAAAAAGTAACTCAAGTGAGAACGAGAACACATTTTGTATTCTAAAGAGAAAGTTGTACATAGAGTAAAGTATGGAAAAAATAAAATAAAATATAACTACATCGAGCATTCGTTGATACACTTTTGAATACTCCACTCGTTTTTAAAGTTTCAAGGCAAAAACCCAGTAGCAGTTGAAGAAACACCACCTTCTTGGGTTGCCTTAATTTGAATAGTAGCTGCCTCGTTTCCACAAATCTCCGGATATTCCCCACACTTGCGACACCTCGTAACTACTAAAATCCTGCGACAGGAGGGACAGGAGGAGTGAGATTTAAGCCAGGCGTCCACACAAGTAGCGTGAAACCCATGCCCACACTGTGGCAACACTCGAATTTGGTCTCCCTCACCATACTCCGCTAAACAAATTGCACACTCCCCTGCCTCAACTACTTTAGTTTTTTCATCGTATGTGATTTTGGGGATGGATTGAACTACTTTCTTTTTCAAACCCTTGTTTGCTGGGGACTTAGCCGCTGAGTCTCGACGGAGCCAAGCGCAACGAGCCACCGCGATTAAGCCCACAACGCAGATGAGAGCACATAACAGCGCTGCGAGGATCACCACGAAATCGGACTCCACAGCTACGGATTCAGGGGGTTGGGCCACGTTTGGTGTGGATAAGAGAGATCTAGATACACGACCCATATCTCATTAAATGCTACAAAAATATAGAGAGGTCACAAGGGGGAGAGGGGAAGATTTTTTGGAATGTTTTGCAGAGGTGGTTTGGTTTGGTTTGGTTTGGTTTATATCTCTTACGTTTTATATTGATAAATTGTGTAAACGTGGCTTAGATAAGATACACTTTTTTAGATTCACTCGTACATTAAAACTTTATACATTTGGCACTTTTTTTCTTCTAAATAAAAAATCTTACCATCTACCTTCAAAGTAGCACGAGACGCCTCCAAATCGGTAGACAATGACCTACTTTTCTTTTCTTTGGATAAGGCTACCTACTATACTAATATATTAAAATATTGTATTGTGATATCAGTGACAAAAGAATGATTTTTCTAACTATGTTGAAACTAAAGCTTAACTAATGTTAAAGAGAATTACAAACGTAAGTATAAATTGAAAATATATATACAAGTTTTACCGACTTAATTTATATATGATACACATTATTTTTGTATAATTGCAAATTCATAATTTAGAATAATATTTGGCCTATATAAGTGGCATGCCTAAAAATGGTAGGGGTCCTCCTCTTATTAGCAAGATGCAAGGTGGTCAGGTAAGTACAACAAACACATACGATATCATGGATTTAAGTCAAGTATTTATAGGCTGGCTGAAAATTTTGCGTACCGTGCACACAGTGACGGTTTCCTTTCCGTGCGCATGATGCATATCTCACCAGACACAATCAAGCCACGTGTCGCCCTGCTTATGCAATTTAAAACCGTTCGCGCTTTAGGATTTTGGCGACGTGCTCACGCTTGTGCAAATTATCGAGGTCTACATTCACGACACGCTTGCAAAGAGGAAGATTACCTCTAACCACATCAAATATATCTCCAACGACTTCAAAATCATCAAGAACTATAAAATGAAGCACAATCCCTCTAAGTGCACAAGTGAGGTTAGCTTAGGAAAATTACACAACTACCTTAACCCCTAAAGGGGCATAAAGGAAAACCCAAATAAGAGTAATTCCTAATGGGAAATCAAGAGGCCTGCCACAGTAAAAAAAAGTACATATGCTCGCTAGGATTATTGTAATGCTTGATCGGTTCATCTTAGGTTATCGGACAAGTGTCGACATTCTTTAAGGCATTGAAAAATGCAATGCGCCAATGTGGATATCAATATAGGAAGAGGCGTTAGAGAAGATAAAAAGGTACATTGGCTTCCCATCGTTGTTTAAAATCTAGTCAGTGGTGAGAAGATCCACTTACACTTGGTTGTTTCACAACACGCGACTAGTAGGGTGTTGGTCCAATAAGAGGAAGAAGACTAACAACTAATTTAATATGTCAACCACACCCGACTTAGTTATGAGAGGAGATATATGCCCATAAATAAGTTGACTTTAACCCTGATGTAAGGACACAAATTTCCAATTGAGTCCATGTATAGTATTGGCTCAATTCCGGACAAAAACATTTATTCATAGGATAGTATGTAATTATAATACTCTCAAGCCTATGAAGTGTTTGTTTAAGACGTAGCGGCAAAGAGTATAAAGCTTCATCAAATATGCCGGTTTGCGTGCCTCGTTTCTACGTCATCAACTATGGTTCCGTGCTCCCAAGGTATGAATGCAATTATATATATATAGGAGCTTGGAACAAGTTTATTGGGTGTTAGGTTTTATAAAAACTGCGTTTTGTTTTAAGAAAGAATCAATTAAAACTTTAAATAAATGTTAATAAAGTTTTCTGGGCTTAAACAAGAATATTCAAACTTTCTGGTTTTTCGTTCGATAGAGTCGTTCGAACGAACCTGCCAACGAGGTTCCAGTATAGGCCTATGAAAAGTCGTTCGATATGTCGTTCGAACGAACCTTATGTTCGAACGAGATATCCAACGAGTTCAATCTGGAACGTCGTTAGAAGTCTCGTTCGAACGAGATTTCGTTCGAACGAAATGTCGTTCGAACGAGATGCCAGGCGGGAACAGTTTTTGACAGTTTTTCACCCACTTCCCCACTAAGTTTTTAACCAACTTTTTCAGACTTTATTATGTGCGGGAATCACTTTTGATGATCTATCTTTTTCATATCATACAAACTCTTAAAGAGTGTTTTGAGAGCAAAAAATTAAAAAGAGAAAAAGATCAAGTTTTGAGTGCTATTTTTCAAGATAAAATATTTTATCACTCTAATTTTACACCCATATTGTTTATCCAAGTTCACATATATACATATCAATTGCTTGGAGTTTGGCACCGGTTTATCTCTTCCGTTTCAAAGAGAAGTTTTGGTTTGCTTCTACATCCATCAAAGAAGAAGACGTTTTGTTGCGATTCTACCCACTTGGAGAAAGGCTCCATGTACGGGTGACGGTGACCATATAAAGTCCTATCGGTGGATTCCGAGACCGTGGTGGAGTTTCAAGGTTATTCGCTAGGAAGAGGTGTCTACAAGAAGAAGCGTCGGGGCTTGAGAGGGATCGAGTCGTGTGTTGTAAGTCTTTTGTCTTGTACTTGTAATTCCGTATCTAGTGAATTTGTGGCTAGGGCCGTCCGAGATTTTTTCCCGTCTTGGGTTTTTTCTCGTACATCGCGGCGTAGTGTGATATTGTTTAATATTATCTTGCATAAATAATTTAGAATGCATGCTTAAGATAATTCAAGATAAAATTTGGTTTAAATTATCACACTCATTTAATTTGGTGCTAAATTAAATATTGGGTAAAGTTTATTTAATTCAAGTCATTTCCTAAAATTGGTTTCGCCTAACTTTGGAATATTGATAATTATGTCTTAGGCAAATTCTAGGACTTGGATTGAATTAACTTGGTTTAAGTGAATATATTAATTGTTTAATTTTACTTCATTTGGTTTAATTTTAATTTGTTTTAAGAAATTAAAATTTATTGTTTTAAAGTTGAACCATCACACCGCTTCCGCATCTCGTGTTTTATAAAAGGAAATTACAAGTTTTAATTTTAATTGATAAAATTAATTAATCAAAATTCCGGGGTCCTACAAATTGGTATCATAGCCAAAGCGATAAATTATTTCGTTAAAGATCCTTAAATAATTGTTTGGCTTAAAATGGAATTTTCCCCATTTTCAAAATTTCCTATTTTCGATGGTTCAAATTACGCGTATTGGAAAGCGCGTATGAAATCGACACTAAAATCTATCGACGAAAGAGTTTGGATGTCTGTTGTTAACGGGTGGTCCCCACCAACTCATTTAGTTGAAAATGAACGTGTTCCCAAACCCGCTGATAGATGGACTGAAAATGAGTTTAAACTTGCTAATTTCAATTCCCGAGGTTTAAATGCCTTGTTTAGCGCTGTCACACCAGATGAATTCCGACGCATTATGACGTGTGAGACCTCTAAAGAAGCTTGGAATATTTTACAATTAACTCATGAAGGAACTAGTGTCGTTAAAGCTTCAAAAATCCAAAACCTCACCACTCAATTTGAAACTATCAAAATGAATGAAAAAGAAACTTTTGATGAATTCTATGCTAGACTTTCTGATATTGTTAATTTATCTTTTAACTTGGGAGAGAAAATACCTGACAACCGTGTTGTAAAGAAAATTTTAAGGTCCCTACCCGATAGATTTATTCCAAAAGTGACCGTTTTAAATTCTTTACCAACTTTAGACTCTACGAAATTAGAAGAGCTTGTAGGTGATTTACAAACCTATGAACTAGATATGTTTCCCTCTAAAACTGAAAAGAAAATCGAAAAGGGCGTTGCTTTAAAAGCCCAAAAAGAGGTCAAACAAGTAGTAGAGAGCGAGAGTGATAGTGACTCGGAAGACATGGCTTTGTTTGCTCGTAAATTTAGAAAATTTCTTAAAATTAACAAAGATAAATTTAAAAATGATTTTAAGAAATTTGATACTTCTAAACATGATAAAAGCGAGAAGATTTCTAAAGCCGAGAAGATCCCTAAACCTAGTAATGACAATTTAGATAGGGACGAGTCTAATAAGTGTTTTGGTTGTGAAGGTTATGGCCATAGGGTTTTTGAGTGCCCCACTAAACTAAGGAAAGAGGGTAAGCGACCCATTTCATATAATGCGACCCTTAGTGATAGTGATAAGGAAGACAGGCCCGATTCCCCCACTAAGAAAATTTTTGTGTCTTTTATGGCTAGTCATGTGAGTGATAGTGAGAACTCATCGATTGATGAAACTTTAACACATGACACTTCCAAGGTCATTGTTTATGATTCACTCATTTTTGATGATAGTGAGAGTGGAGAAGAAAGAGAGAGTGAAAATGAAGAAGAGGTTAATGTGAAAGAACTTCAAAATGCTTTTCAAGAACTTTATAAAGAATCCATTAAATTGAAAAGAGCTAATTTGAAGTTAGAAGCTAGTTTAAGAGAGAGTGTCAAGGTCGTTGATGAAAATGTTTTAATAGAAGACCTTAGGACACGTGAGAGGACTCTTCGAGAGAAGCTTGAATATGTAGAAGGCGAGAGAGATAGCCTTAGGGGTTTAATGGAATCCTTGAAAAAGGAGCTTCTTACTTTAGAAGAGCGAAATGTTTTATTAGAGTCTAACATTTTAGAATTGCAAGATAAATTAAAAGACTCTAGTAATGTCAAATTTGATTTGGAGTGTCGTTCCGAAAAATTAGATAAAATCTAAGGAACGGTCCAAATTAAAAATGACACTTGTGGTTTAGGCTTCAATACTTGTAATGAATTTACTCATAATGCCAAAACCAATGTTTTAGGAGAATCTACTAGGAATGAATTTAAAGATCATTCCTTAGGTAAATCTTTTCGACATGTTTTTACTTGTACCCATTGTGGTCGAAAAGGTCATCTTAGGAAATTTTGCTTTGATCATAAACGAATTTCTAGACAATCCCATAGTAAAGTAACCACGGTAGTTAACGTTCCAACACCTCAAGATAGTCATTCTTCATTAATTTGGGTTAGGAAATCCGACTTGGTTTCCTTGCAAAATAGGGTTTTTGATTCTCATTTACTATCACATGAAACCTCCCTTGCTAAATTTAAGGTTGAATGTGTTAGTGTTTTATGCATACTCTAGCTTTTTGTGCTTCATATTATATATCATTGCTAGATGTATGCATGTTTAGTCATTTTCTAGTCATTGCCTCATTTCATATCATATGCTAGAAATTATGACTTGTTTATCTTTTTGAATTATATTTTTGTTTGAATTAACTGAATAATATAAAAAGATTTTTGTTTATCATTTGTGTTTTATCTGTTTCATTTGAGATTAATGAAAAATACAAATGATTTTTGTTTGTCCTTTTGAGTAAATATTTATTTTTGATTAAAAATGTTAAAAACTCAAAAAGATTTTTTTTTTTTGTGTCTTTTTGTTTGACACACTTTATGTGGCATATATTTGTGTTTGAATCCCATCTTTTATGCTCCCACGTGGCTAGAACTTTTGGTTTAGATTTTCAATCCTTAAAATGTTCTTTACCATGTTTTATATGGAGTAGTTGGATTTTGTATTGTTTAAATGGATTCTATTTTTATATGCCTCTTTTCACACAGGCACGAGCTCTTTTGAAATCTTAATGTCACATGTTATATTTGAGCTTTTTGAGGTGTTCTCCTACCAATCTAGTCATCTACATATTTATGACCTAGGAGGACTAGTGCATGTCAAAATCCGTTGCACGTGAGCTTTGTGAGATAAAAAATTATATATCTAAATGTGCATGGGGAAGGGCTCCGAAAGGATGAATTAAATCCTTTGCGATAGTAAGCCACCGTTTATTGGATCTAAAAGAAATACGTGATCCAAAGGCCTAAAAATAGAATATTTGGCATTAAAAAGAAAACAATTGCCAAGGCCTATGTTTGTTTGATATATTCATTCAAAAAAAAAGAATATATATGCTTATTGAGGGAGAATTGGATGGTATATCAACGGTTTGCACAATGTCCGTTTATCCTAGTTGTCTTTAATGTCATGACTCTATTTGGTTTGTAGAATCATCATCATGCTAGGCTTGTATGCATTGTGTATGTTTGTTCATTGAGTTCAATCTTCATATTGTCACACGAGGTTATATTTAAATGTGATAAAGTTTGCAATCAAATGAGAACTCCGTGAATGTTTATTAAGTGTTTGGGTCTAAATTTAATTGTTGCTAGTTCACACCCCAACACTTACGTTTCCATATGACACATTTTTGCCATACGAGTGTGCAAACTTATTGAATTTTGTGTCATATGTGTGTTTATATCTATATATATGTGCGTGTGCATTATTGATATATTTCTAGTACGTATATATATATATATGATATTTTGTTTTGTTTTTGCCTTGATTTTATTGCCCATATGCTTTCATGTCTTATCACTTTGAGCTTCAACATGCTGTTTATTAGTTCTTTATCCTTTGCCTATTCCTGAACAAAAAGGGGGAGAAATAATGATAGGGAGAGAAATGACATCTCTGTCGATAAAAATAAATTTTCCAATTTAACACCCTAAATAATTAAGCTAAGTGTCAAAACCATTTTCATACATATCTTTCCAAATTTTATTTAAAGAAAAATCATTTATTTTATTAACAACATTCAATAAGTAAGAATCACACCACATTAAATTCTGCAACATAATCCAATTAGTTTAATACATTCGTCAATCGAATGTCAACATACGAAATCTAAAGTCACACATCCAAACTGAATAAATCCCATAGTAACAATACTGGAAATAACTGAAATACAAATGTCCAATAACAACGGAATAATGAAAAGAGCTACACATGCCCAACTAAATGAAAGTACTAAGAGTGGATCCGAATGAACGAAGTCATCTAATCAA
The DNA here is from genome assembly GCA_949130495.1 of Sambucus nigra. Taxonomy (NCBI): domain Eukaryota; kingdom Viridiplantae; phylum Streptophyta; class Magnoliopsida; order Dipsacales; family Adoxaceae; genus Sambucus; species Sambucus nigra. Next base: position 395,837,629 of record OX422219.1, on the reverse strand, counting down.
GAGGCTTGCAACTCCCACCTAAACTGCAGCGTGTTCCTTCCAAGGGATCCTAAGCAAGACGCCCCTGTAGCTGGGCACCTGTAATACATACATATATATACAAGAGAGAGAGAGAGAGAAAAAAAGAAACGGGTCAGAGCCCGATAGTGTGTTTGATTTAAAATACGTTTCGCAAGTATTTAAATTGATACAGGCCAATGCAACAACATATTAGTGCGACACTCTCTTGAGAAATTCTCACCTCTCTTCTAATGTGCACACCTATCGCACTAACCCTCCCCACAGTTTGTCTTATCATTTATCGCACTGATCTTCCCAATGACTTAACTTATCTTAGATTACTCGTAAGATTCAAAATTCCACGATTCAATTGTTTGAAAAGAATATTTCAATTAGTAACAAAAGTTCTCATTTTGACTTTATTAATCAATAAAGTTTTCCAGTGTCATATTTTACTTTCTCAAAACAAGTATTTATAATTGAGTCATCAACCATGTCCTACATATCACATCACAGTAGGCAGTTCCAGATTTCAAAATTTCATATATATATTAACTACTCATAAAATATATATATTACAACAGCATCCCCAAATAAAACTATGGTGCGGGCATACTCTACTATCCAATCCCCGTATCACTCGTACTAAGGGAATACAGATTCGGAATCACTCTCGAACTGTATTAACACATACTCAAACAATATTGAGACAAAGTATAGGTTCCAAGTCTCGTAGAACCGTCTGAACTATCACTGCGATAGCCTGTACCAAGGATACCTATACACAAACAACATGAGGCGAAGCATAGATTCCAAGTCTCTAAGAGGAAAACACATACCCGCATCTCTTAGGACCGTCTGAACTATCATTCCGATAGCCTGTACCAAGGATATCTATCTTCTAGGGTACGAGTCAATATCCCCCATAAAAGGTCCCATCGAGATAAGACTGTCCCAGCGCGGAAACCTCAGGGATAGCAAGTAGCGTGGGCATGATTTCCACACATAGATAGTATATGCATACACAATCATATAACTATACTAATATTACCATATCAATAATGGGTAACTTCTCAATTCCCATAATTACGTCCTTCGCATTTATTTTACATTATATAGTTATCACGTATAACCATTCACATTTTACTTTAATTTGAGGAACTTTTCCACTTACTACATAACGCTTATGGATTCTATCATCCCAAGTATAAAATTCAGTAGGTATACACATTTGTCCCAAAGTAACTCTCTTATGTGTCTCTCTCTTTAAATCATAAAGTCACCGACCCTTATGTAATTATCCCAAAATACAACCTTTGCCCGACATCAAGGGTCCCAAAATCTATTCACATGTCCTATTGGTCTCCCCTATCTCCCAAAACATTTTATTAGGGATGCCCAAGAATTATTTCATGATAAATTAAATTTAACACATTTAATAAGGGAAATAGGAGTCTGCCAGGAGGGGTCGATCGATCGAGGTCTGGGGCTCGATCGATCGAACCTTCGATCGATCGAAGCTCTGGGCTCGATCGATCGATCAAGCAGGTCTGCGAAATCTGCAGAATTGCAGTTACGGGTTTCATCTCCAAACTTACACCAAATCCATATTTTCTAATCCCAATCGTCCCAGAATTGATACTACAAACCTTATATCATCATATCAGGTATTTTCAACGTAAAACATATCAATTTACATCACTAAACATGGATTAATCAAGCCATAATTCTTTTAAAACTCAAGAACCCTAAGAATCTCTAACTCATGATTCAAATCTGTTTTATACCAGAATTTCTTTCTTGTTTACACCAATATTTCGTGGGTTATCTTTCTACATCACAAGAGACTTCCAGAATAAGGTTTAGGTCTTTACTACATGCAAATTCCTATCAAAATTTTGGTTTTCTTCCATATATTTCATCCCTAATCATTCCTAAACTAATATGGAAATTGCACCAACGAAAATAGCAAGATAAACACTTTCCTGGGATTTTCATAAGTCTGGATTGCAGCTGATTTTGGTGTGGTTGCGTTCCCCTTCTCGCGATCTACGCGTTGGTGGTGGCGGCGGTGCAAACCGTTGAGTTTTGAGCCACGGAATTGCTTGAGAGCTCTCTCCTCTCTTCTCCAATGGCCGTTCTAGGTTTTGGGTATTCTAACCCTAGGTGACAACCTCAATATCAGATATAGCCCCTCTGATTTTCGTGGGTTTAATTACCCATAAATGTAAAATGACCAAAATGCCCTCCCGGGTTACTAATTAGGCCTAAAAACGCCCCGAGACCCAAACTACACCCCCGGGTACACTTTTCTGACTATCTCGACCCTTCCGGACGCGTTGGAGCACTCAAAACGACCATACGGACAACTTATAAAATATCCACTTTTTATTTATCAAAATTTAGTCCCGACGCGACACGAGCACGTCCCGACTTAAATTTCCAAAATTGTCATTTAACTCACTCATGACATTCAATATATCCAATATAATATATTACTTTGCTCATTAGTAATATTCAACAAATTTTCCATAATTACTAACTCTCGTCACGTTAATAATTATAACATACTTAATTTCCGGATTTTTATTAAATAATTAACTCACATTAAATTTAATAAATCCCTAAATTAATATAGCATAAAAATACGGGGTATTACAACAAATCCTTGACCCGTTTAAAAAAATTATCATGGTCAATGACCGTGACAAGTCCGTGACAACAATCCTTTGTCACAAACTTATCACGGTCAATGACCGTGACAATTCTGGGCAGAATTTAAAAAATATCTGCTGGGCAGTATGGCCACTGCCACTTCCCAGCAGTATATTTGTACCTGTTATAGCAACGTTGTACCTATTCAAACATCATATATCCAAATAAACTAAAGATAATGCAAATATACATTCAAAATAGAAACAATATACATGACGATATAATCCAAATATAATTCAAATGTACCAACTTAAAAATAATGTCACTACATGTCTGAGGTAAATGTGAGGAGGTGAGTAGGACACACGATATACGAATTGACACACTCACTAATATACATCGTGAAACATTGTTCGCGCAACCATAATAGGGAGTTCTCCTTCCCGGGTATCGCATCCATGACGAGCACCTTGGACTCGATCTCTTGAAGCTCACGTCTATGAACTATTCCGCCCTGGACGATATTCGGGTCCCTCAACCCCCGCCTTATCCGCTGGCCATCAAATACGTCCAATATGAACATGCTCGGCCAACCAAGTGTCGACATCGGTCTGTTGAAGGGAGCCAAATAGGGAAGTGGATCATCGAAGTACGCACGTGTCGGTGAAGACGCAACGAGGTCCACATCCTCCTCATCCTGCACCTCGTCCTCCCGCACCTCCTCCTCCACCGCCTTCTCCTTCCCTTTCCCCTTACGGTCTCCGCCCAACGTACGCTTCATGAATGAGTACATATCTTGGACCGTCGCCTCCAAACGGGACAGCTTCGCGTCATGTGAATCCACCGTTCGAGCCAACCCGGTGTCGCTCGTCTCCAATCCGATGATCATAGATTTGACCACCCGCGAGCTCACCCTCCTTGTCCTCCCCTTGCGATCAGAGCCAAGTACTTGGCTGAGTGCGTCTGTGGACAAAGATGTCTTGTCGGCATCAGACTGTGACTCATGCACTTCCTTGAGCTTCGCCTGAAACGACAAAAAGCACAAGATTAGTAAAATAAGTAAACTAAAAAATTATAACGTAATTAAAAAAAAGTAAATTGTCGGATTACTTACAATCGTGGTCGCGACGCTCGGGGACACCTCCTTGTCCTTCCCCTTCTTCGTCCGAAGAGCCATATAAGTATCGAGCCTATGTGGCTTACCCCCAGGGCCACTCCCTATCCCCTGAAATAAAATAAAGTAAAATTAGTATCGGTCCCGCAAAGTAAAATAATGCAGAATAATATATTTCTGTAGTTATAGAAAAATTAAATCTTACCATCATCCTATGCTCCACCTCGGCGTAAGACGTCCGGCCGGAGTAGTGAACGTCCATCTTTTTTGCCCGATTTTCCCTCCCCGATTGGCGAGATGCCAATTGTCACTCCCCGATCTCATTGTCAATGAACTTTTTCCATTGTGCCAATGAGATCGGCTCCTTCGGCGGGACGGATTCACGCCTTTGGATAATGGACTCTCGTGTTTTTCCAAAGTACCGTGTCCGCATATTTTTCTTTCACGTCTTGTGTTGCTCCCTCAACTGCTCCAAGACGGAATCGCGTAGCTTTGGATCCAAGTTGAATTGTTCCTGACCAACAAATACAATGTTAGTTGCGAATAAATATAAATATAAATATAAAATGAAATTGAAATTGAAATATTCAAATAAATATAAACTTATTACCTGTAGTGCTGCCCAAACAGCTAACTTGAGCTCATATGGCACCTCCTTCCAACTCATAGACCCCGGACCGATGACCGTCTTTACCAGCTCGAGGAATCTCGCTAATAGCTCCGACTTGTTCTCGATGGTAATCCCAAATTTGCCATATTTGGGGAGCCTAGGGGCCGAGGAGCCCTCGTCGCCTCCGCTACCACCGAGCCTAGACGACATCATTATAACCAGCATCATCATCCTCGTCTTAATACCTGAAGGAGACATTTGCTGTAAAAAAAATGTTATTAGTACAGATACAAAAAATTAGAAGTGCAATGTTTTTGTAAGTACAAGAATTCACAATTAAATATTTCTAGAGAGCAGAGGCAATAAAAGAATAAAGTAAATGATCACAACATAAAGATTTATGTAGTTCGACAACTACCTACATCCATAGAGAAGGTTTTCAGTTCTTTATTAATTTCTCAGAGGTTCAAAATTACATGCCCCCTTGCCCCGGGGTGAGGCTTGTATTTATAAAAGTGAAAAAAATAGTTGAGTAGAACAAGGAACTCTCCTAGCTTCGTATTGACTCGCGTGGTTATTCCTGTTTTATCTCGTCCGAGAATGTAGGTAACCTTTTAAGCCTGTGAATATCCACGTGATAAGAATTTGTAATTAATCATGTGGTAAGCATTTGTAATTATTCACGCGACACTAAATTTGAATGGTGCAACATGTTGGGCCTGCTAGGGTCGCCAAAAGTTGGGCCTTTACGGTTTGGGCCCCACAGTAGCTTATTCTAACTATTCAGTCAACACAAATTCTACCACCCCAATAACACATGATCATCGCAAGCCTGTTTTTCTTATCCTAGATTAAGCGTGGAAATAAAAATGTGGAGGAAGAGTATACACTTGAATTATGTAATATTAGAAAATTATAAAATCCCTTTGTATGATATTATAGGTTAATGCTTTTTCGATGTGGGTTGTCGGAGTACTCATCGGTATCGATGTTGGATTAAAAACATGCTTTTTCGCACTAAATCTAATCTACTAAATCGTTGAATGTAAATTAAATAGTTGATTTAAAATTGTTATCGATAAGAGTTGTGGTGTGAGAATTTTATGAAAATTATGTCGGGTATTAATTTATATCTTTGAAAATGCATGCTTTAATTATACAATTTACAAACAAAGATTATGCATTAACGATGTGTTATGCATTAGCGACGCGCATTAGTGAGGTAATTATGGGTATCGGTGTACGATTATAAACACATATTTTCCAATAAATTTCTACTAAATTCTTGCCCCTAAATTAAATGGTTGGTTTACACTTGTTATTGCTTGTACAGTTTCTCCCACTATTTAAAATTGTATATTGGTTGATTAATTAAAATTTAAAGTACTCATATGCTAGTAAAAAAAGTGGGCTAAGACAAATTGCGTGAGAAATTAATAATGTGCCACACCAGTACGTTACAAAAAAAATGGCTACTTAATTTAAATTCATATACATAACAACTAATTTAATTTAAGTGGTAACCCTAAACCATTATTAAACGTCTATCATATTATATTCAACTTCGTAGATATTACAAAATAAAATAAACAACAACAAAAATAACTCCACATTAATAACATATTATACCCGCTTTCGTGCAATATCTCATTTACAAGAAGAAATTAACATTAGCCATTTACATAAATTAATGTTACAAAAATATGCATAAAAATATACAACTACAATAATTCCAAAAAACAAATAAATATACACCCACAATAACCATTTTTGCGTACATATACATGATAACATTACATAGCAACGGTTAAACATAAAATAAATCAAACCATTTAGAAAATGTATTTAAAAATTTGAACATTTTAGAAAAACGGGATTTCTTTAAAAAAAATTAAACAAATAACGTTGGTCGGAAGTGGAGACATTTAGGAATGAGATTCAACTCTTGCTGGAGGTGGAAAACGGGTGATGGAGGTGGAAATGTTGGTTCCGTTTGTGAATCCCTAAAATATTGCTCTGTTTTTTTTTCACCAACGCTAAGAATGGTATCCTCGAAAACGAAGTAATCTTTGGCTTAAATAATGATCCGTTAAACCAAAACTAAATATGGGGTTGAGAGCAATGACTTTATTTAGAAACCGTGGGGGTAACAGTGAATTTAAGAAGTGCAATGTTTTTGTAAATATATTCAGATCTACATTATTTTTATAAATATGTTTTTAAAATACATTTTTTTTAATAAAAACCCTTTTTTCCCTTTATAGAAATTCACATGTACATAAAGTCATAAAGCAACCATTAAAGAAAAAAAGTAACTCAAATGACAACGAGAACACATTTTGTATTCTAAAGAGAAAGTTGTAAGTATGGAAATAATAAAAATAAAATAAAATAAAATACAAAAATAAATTGAGGAGAAACCTATGTCTAAATCACCTAACTACATCAAGCCGTAGTTACTAGTTACATTCTTGCCCCAATTTCAATAGTAGCTGCCTCATTTTCACACATTTGAGTGATTATGTGCGTACATCACAAGCGATAACTGTGGAACAAATGTATCTTCTCAACAAAATTATTGTTCTGACATCGACGAGAGTGACATATATGTGTATATACATATATATGGACTTACATTGTTACATATTCCCTCCATTTTATACCTTAGTTTGAGCGTGACATTCTCATTTCGATTTGTCAGTTTGGCTATGTTGAGTGGCATCCATATCTCAATATGCTAATTGAAATATTTGGAATATTAATTTCAGGGTTTTGGGATTTTGTTATAAGTAACTTTATAATTCATTTAAACAAATAACGTAACCAACGATGAGAATGAATGACATGCTCGAAAACGAAGTAATATTTTTGTAAGTTGAATACGCGGTTGATATCTGACTATTCGACTTTTTTCATGACGCGGTTGATATCCGAGTATTTGACAGCAATTGTTTAACTTAGAAACCGCGGTTGGTAAAGATGAATTTATGAAGGGTAATATTTTTGTAAATATATCCCGATCTGCATTATCTTTGAAAATATGTTTTTTAAATAAAAAAACTCTTTTATCCCTGTATAGAAATTCAGATGTACATAAAGTCATAAAGCAGTTCTTAAAGAAAAAAGTAACTCAAGTGAGAACGAGAACACATTTTGTATTCTAAAGAGAAAGTTGTACATAGAGTAAAGTATGGAAAAAATAAAATAAAATATAACTACATCGAGCATTCGTTGATACACTTTTGAATACTCCACTCGTTTTTAAAGTTTCAAGGCAAAAACCCAGTAGCAGTTGAAGAAACACCACCTTCTTGGGTTGCCTTAATTTGAATAGTAGCTGCCTCGTTTCCACAAATCTCCGGATATTCCCCACACTTGCGACACCTCGTAACTACTAAAATCCTGCGACAGGAGGGACAGGAGGAGTGAGATTTAAGCCAGGCGTCCACACAAGTAGCGTGAAACCCATGCCCACACTGTGGCAACACTCGAATTTGGTCTCCCTCACCATACTCCGCTAAACAAATTGCACACTCCCCTGCCTCAACTACTTTAGTTTTTTCATCGTATGTGATTTTGGGGATGGATTGAACTACTTTCTTTTTCAAACCCTTGTTTGCTGGGGACTTAGCCGCTGAGTCTCGACGGAGCCAAGCGCAACGAGCCACCGCGATTAAGCCCACAACGCAGATGAGAGCACATAACAGCGCTGCGAGGATCACCACGAAATCGGACTCCACAGCTACGGATTCAGGGGGTTGGGCCACGTTTGGTGTGGATAAGAGAGATCTAGATACACGACCCATATCTCATTAAATGCTACAAAAATATAGAGAGGTCACAAGGGGGAGAGGGGAAGATTTTTTGGAATGTTTTGCAGAGGTGGTTTGGTTTGGTTTGGTTTGGTTTATATCTCTTACGTTTTATATTGATAAATTGTGTAAACGTGGCTTAGATAAGATACACTTTTTTAGATTCACTCGTACATTAAAACTTTATACATTTGGCACTTTTTTTCTTCTAAATAAAAAATCTTACCATCTACCTTCAAAGTAGCACGAGACGCCTCCAAATCGGTAGACAATGACCTACTTTTCTTTTCTTTGGATAAGGCTACCTACTATACTAATATATTAAAATATTGTATTGTGATATCAGTGACAAAAGAATGATTTTTCTAACTATGTTGAAACTAAAGCTTAACTAATGTTAAAGAGAATTACAAACGTAAGTATAAATTGAAAATATATATACAAGTTTTACCGACTTAATTTATATATGATACACATTATTTTTGTATAATTGCAAATTCATAATTTAGAATAATATTTGGCCTATATAAGTGGCATGCCTAAAAATGGTAGGGGTCCTCCTCTTATTAGCAAGATGCAAGGTGGTCAGGTAAGTACAACAAACACATACGATATCATGGATTTAAGTCAAGTATTTATAGGCTGGCTGAAAATTTTGCGTACCGTGCACACAGTGACGGTTTCCTTTCCGTGCGCATGATGCATATCTCACCAGACACAATCAAGCCACGTGTCGCCCTGCTTATGCAATTTAAAACCGTTCGCGCTTTAGGATTTTGGCGACGTGCTCACGCTTGTGCAAATTATCGAGGTCTACATTCACGACACGCTTGCAAAGAGGAAGATTACCTCTAACCACATCAAATATATCTCCAACGACTTCAAAATCATCAAGAACTATAAAATGAAGCACAATCCCTCTAAGTGCACAAGTGAGGTTAGCTTAGGAAAATTACACAACTACCTTAACCCCTAAAGGGGCATAAAGGAAAACCAAAACAAGAGTAAATCCTAATGGGAAATCAAGAGGCCTGCCACAGTAAAAAAAAGTACATATGCCCGCTAGGATTATTGTAATGCTTGATCGATTCATCTTAGGTTATCGGACAAGTGTCGACATTCTTTAAGGCATTGAAAAATACAATGTGCCAATGTTGATATCAATATAGGAAGAGGCGTTAGAGAAGATAAAAAGGTACCTTGGCTTCCCATCGTTGTTTAAAATCTAATCAGTGGTGAGAAGATCTACTTACACTTGGTTGTTTCGCAACACGCGACTAGTAGAGCGTTGGTCCAATCAGTGGAAGAAGACTAACAACTAATCTAATATGTCAACCACATCCGACTTAGTTATGAGAGGAGATATATGCCCATAAATAAGTTGGCTTTAACCCTGATGGTATTATTCAGAAATCTAAGGCTTTATTTGATGCGCACTCAATTGTCATCCTTACCTCCTTCCTCTTGAAGGAGGTCCTAAAGAAGGTCGACTCACTAATAGAATGCCAAGTGGTCCTTGGAACTCAACTAGTTGGATATTATCTATGATCCTAGAATAACCATCAACTAGAAGGTCTTGGTCAATTTCCTCGCAGAGTTCTCAAGCAGCCTAATGGAAGAATATGCCCAGCCTAATCCATTCCTAAAGATGTTCAAATTTATTTAGGAGCAATAACTTTACAATTTGATTTATTATATTTCCAAGGGGAGGTTGTTTGTATATGTGGCTTACAGCGAATGAGGATATAACATTTGTATCGTCTTCATCACACCATATAGAGACATAATTAAACCAACTGTCCGATTAGGTTCAAAGGCTCCAACAACAAGTGAGAATCCATGACGATTGGCCTCAAGTGAATAGTTACAATGGGGAAAAATAAATCTCCTCCCACTATTGTAATACCCCGTAATTTTAAATGACTTTTAAAATTGGCTATATTTTAAATTAATGGATTAATTGAATTTTAATATTAATTAATTCATTTGGGTTTTATCCGAAATGTGGATATTAAAATGAATGCTTCTGAATATTACTTAAAGATATGTAGGTAATATATGAATGTGATGATTATTAAAATTGCTGTGAGATATTAATTCAGTAATTCGAATTTTTAGTCGGACGCAGTATGGGACGTGTAGGGACTAATTTATTAAATTAAAAAGTGAGTTTATTTTCTATCGACCTTATAGTCATTTCGATTGTGTCGTTGCGTCCGAAAGGTTTGAAATAGTCTGAAAAGTCTATTTGGATGTTGGATTTGGGTCTCGGGTCATTTGGAAATGAAAAGACAACCCAAAAGGGCATTTTGGTCATTTTTATAAGGGGATGAATAGTGATTTCGGATTTTGTCTTATTATAAGTATTTGGAGATTAGTTGAACGTGGGTTCATTCATCTCTTCTACATAAAATAGAGAAGTCATCTTCCTAGAGAGAGTGAAAGGTTGCTTGGGAAGAGAAAAGCTTTCTTGGAAGGAGGAGAACCAAATAATTAAAGGTCACCACCACCAACCACCACCAGAAGTTGGCCGGAGAAGGAAGAACCACCTGTGATATGCTACATCAAAGGATCAAACCTTCATTAGAGGCAAGTGTTTGATAATGGCAATCTAAGTTTGTATATTGTCCATGTTCGAATAGTTATAAAAAGAGATGATTTTTCATGTTTGGAAGATAAAGATGGAGTTGAAATGGATTTATGGAAATATGAACATATATAGGAATCAAACTCATGTTGTAGGTAATTAGTAATCCACGAAATAATCATAAATCTATTGAAGAAATTCTGGAAACCATTGATGTGTTCTTGAAGATATTATGTTAAAAATTTCTGAAAAAAGAGGATATAAACACATGCCATTAATTCAATCTCTTGATGATTCTAGGATGTTTAGATCATTAGAAATCATTTGTATATGTTGATATATCATGTAGTAAGGATTATAAGTCATTTGGGTTGTTAATATGAAGGTTTGATTGATAAAAAATGGTTAAACCCGTAGTAGAAGAAATGCAGAAAACTGGGCTGATACCTGGGCGATCGATCGATCGACCCCCTGCCTTCGATTGATCGACCTTGCCAGAATTCCTAAAGTTGTTTCTTTTTAATGTTGATTCTTATCCCAAACCTTTTGTATATCTTTGGTGATTATTAATTGGATATTATGGGACTTAGAAAAGATCAGTAGGCCCTAGTTAAGATTTGAATTAATTTGATTGGGATTTAATTGATTAGAATAATGATAATCATATTCAAAGGAATTTCGGTTGCTAGATTCACTTGTTAGATTCTAATTGGTATGGATGAGGATTTAAGATAGGACCAGTAGGGGTGATTGAATATAACACCTGGGTATCCTTAAGTTTGCAAGAGGGTTTAATCCTAAGTGAAAGAAGACGTGTTTATAAGAGATTTGAAACTATCGGTTTTAACCCTAATTAAAGGGAGAGTTTAATTCGTAGTAATTCGGGAGATATGACGATGTGGACCAGTAGGGTATTAGTGACTTCTTACTGAATATATGTTGAGGAAAAACCTATTTGAACCTTGAGTAATGAGTGAGGCTCGGGGGATAATTGAATTAAAGAAGTAAAGTCTTAATATTTTAATACGTAGGATTTGAGAGATATAATGCTACGTATGGGAATAATCTTAGGGTAATGTGAGTACCTTGTTGATATTGTATTATAGGTAGATGATAATGCCTATTTGATTTGATTGATAATTTATGTGTATGACATACCTAGCTTACTTGCTATCGATGGGGAGGTTTGCGCGTGAGGGCAGTCATATCCTGATGAATCCATGGAATTTTTGATTTGTCGCTCGAGAACATAGGTCTACGAAAGACTTATCGGGGAGTTGATAAGTCCGCTGACTGTGGGAACGTAGGTATGTGCGTGACCCATGGATACGAGAACTATGTTCGCCTCCAATTTGTATGTTGTTATTTGTGGTTCGTGGAATCCTTACCGAACCTTTTGTCCTCTATTCGATGATCAACGATGATGGGACATGATATCAGAGTAATTCATTGCACCACAGCTGTGACTCGGGGTGCCGTATTATATATGTATATATATATATATTGAATTAAATGAGTAAATGGATATATTGTGGTTAAATCATCTACTGTGTGATAATTGTAGATAACGGTGAATTGAGAAAAAGAATTGAAATAAGTTAATGAACATTTATGGGAAAAGCTTAATTCATATTAATGAGAAACGAATCATGTTAATGAGAAACGTATATGAATGATTATATGACGTATGGTATGGGACATACGGGGTTATGATATGAGAATAGAATCATATTATGGAATTGGTGAAGAGGAACCATTAACTAGGAGGTTAATAGTAAACGTTAAGTGTGCACTCTAGTTGAGAGGTGAGAATAGAAAGTGAGAGTCTGGATGCTAACATGTACATAATAAATCCTTTATTGCACTTGTTAAATACTTGCTGTTTTCAAAATTATTTTCACATCGGGCTCTGACCCTGTTAACGCAAAAATTCTCCATCTACGAGGACCAATCATAAAAGGACACATGTCATCCTACGTGGAAATATTCGACATCCGAGGAGAGTTGATCGGCACCTGAGGAGTATTAGTCGGCACCCGAGGAGAGTTGGTCAGTACCCGAGAAAAATTAGTTGGCACCCAAGGAAAATTAGTTGGCACCCGAGGAGTATTAGTCGGCACCCGAGGAGAGTTGGTCGGCACCCGAGGAGAGTTGGTCGGCATACCAACCAGGAAGATCAAAGGATAACTATGCATTTAATGTGCATTAATGAAGATGGCAGCGCATTTAATAAGCCTTAATGTACATTTATACTGTATTAATAGATGACAACACATAGCATACCAAGCAATTCAACAATTAGATTCGTTGAATGTAGACATAAATGTCTACATACAATGAATCTCTTTATCTCCCATCACTATAAATACATATATCCCCTTAGCCAAAAGGGGAGATCAAAAGAGATCCAAGAGAACCTAGAAACCCCATACACAAGATACACATCCTTTCTCTCTCTACACCCTATGGTGCTATTGTAAAACCCTGGGAATAAAATAACAGTGGATGTAGGATTTATTCATAGCTGAACCACTTTAAAAATCTTTGTCTCTTATGTGCTTGATTGGATTGCTTTCATCTATTTATCTGTGATCATAAAAATGGGATTCGGTCCAGTTTTTTGCATCAACAGATTGGCGCCGTCTGTGAAAACGTGTTACAAGCATTGTTCTCCATCAAAAGATAAGTTTTTATTTTCTCTACGTACAATCAATTATATATTCTACATACATCTTTTGATTCAATCATGATTTTTATGTTTATATACATAAATTAATTGTCCAATTTTTATCTGCAAAATATTGCATATCTTGATTTTAAAATCATAACTGTTAGATTAATTCTTATTTAGAAATCTGAAAAATAGTGGATTTCATAAATCATAATTGTTTGCTTGATTCTCAAGTTTCAATTTTATATCATGGAATAAATATTTTAAATGATTACATATACCAATATATATGACGGTGGTAAGATTTGATAATTTTCATTATAAATTTTGTAAGATCTTTGATGTTTATTCAAATTACCCTCATATTTTTAATCAGAGAATGTGAAAAGGTTAAAGACAATAAAAAGTTTTCTCATGGAAATCATGACCCAGATCTACTTTCTCTCTCTTCAAGTTTGAGTCTCTTTGCATTCATTTTTATGAACTATATACTTAATTTGGTTCATCTTCCATCTATGTCAAAAAAGTCAAATTGATTGATTTTTGATATAAATTTGGTAATAACTTCGATCATTCAACATATTTTTATCTCTCCAAATAGGGAATAGGAAATGATCAATATAAAAAATAATTTTCTCTCACCTGAAAAATCATTACCCACCTCTTGTAAAAGAGGATCAGTAAAACAAATCATGACCATATTAAGACTCTGGGCACAAATTTGATATGTTGGCCCCTCGTTTATCACATCACGGGATTTCTTTATCGGAATCACACGATATAGTGGATTAGATAATTATTCATTTAATTAACATTCTTAATGCTTAAATTTTACATCGAATGTTATTTTTCTGATCTAAGGATTCGAGATATTCTGGTCATCCATCCATATTGTTGGTCGGCATCATCTTGGGCCATCTTTTATTAAAGGGAAGCTTAACCAGACCATTTTTGTTTGTCGAAGAAAAGATGTGAAGATCCATCAACAACGTTGAAATAATTTTATCCAACTACGAGGTATCTTATTGTTGGTCAGAGACTCTTATTGTAGCTCGATGGAACCAATTGCAGGTCGACGATCATCTACTTCTTGATCGGTGACATCTCAGTCTTGTTCAGAGGGTTCAATTTACTGGTCGGCAACTATCCAACCATCCACTTTTTGGTCGGTGACATCTAATGTTGTTCGGTGCTGTTAATGCACCATTTTTGTTGATCGAGGAAATTGCTCAGTTGGTCGGGGACCATTTGCTTCTTGGTCGGCACCATATATTCTATAACTTGAGATATCCTTAAATGTTGGTCGGCAACATCCATGCCGTTTGTCGGAAGCAGTAGAATCTTGGGGTATTAAAAAATGCGAAGCACCCCAGATATTTCTTTAAACACGAGTTCAGCTCGGGGACAAACAGGGGCTTAAGTCTTTTTTTAACTTGTGATCACCCCAAAAATATTTTTAAAACCAAGTGATAAATAATTTTCAAACAGCAACTTATACCTGATTGGTTGTTGGAGATTAAATAACATTACAAAAAACTCTACGTCTTATTTATGATGCATATCTCATAAAAATTTATCCCTCTCACACATATTTGGCATAAAAATATTATTTCATATTTTGAAATTTTTATTATTTTATGCTGATACACATCACATATTGTTTGGCTGAATAATTATTCTCATGATAATAATTATTTTCTCTAGTCTCGACAGGTGCTCGGGAAGCTTATTAAATTTTCATAGGGACGAGATTCAATCCCGATGAAAGCTCTCGTAAACCTCTGAAAAAGTAGTATTGCTCGACATCAGGCAATTGTGCCTCGACATATCAGCCAACATATATTATTTTATTTTTTGAAATTAATATTTTTATTTCTCAAGCATATACATATCATATATTTATTGGATGAGTAAATTATTCTCACGCCTAATCAATTCAGCCTACACATGTGGTAGAGCAAGTTATTAATTTTTACAGGTACAAGATTTGGTGCCGACGAATGCTCGAAAATAATCTTAAACTTCTGGAGAATATTATCATTTCTTGGCATTGTGAAAATTTACCTCAATGAGGCACTATTGATTGTATTATTGCTCGGATATCTGCCCGGGCACGGATTATTCTATTTATCCATTCGGATTCATATTCTATATTCACCTCAGCATGGAGCTCGACGAGATCTATATTCAGCTCCAAAGAGATCTGCAACATTTATTATATTTCACCCCCAATGGATAGTTGGTCGGGGTAATTCTTATTTATATTCAGGCCCACATATTGGCTCAAGCACAAATTATTCTATATCCGTTCGGATTCATATTTTATATGTATCTTAGCATGGAGCTCGAAAAATTTCTTCTCTCTATATATATTCAGCTCTGAGGAAAAGCTACAACAGTTATTATATTTCACCCCCAACGGATAGTTGGTCGGGGCAATTCTTATTTATATTCAGGCCCAGATATTGGCTCAAGCACAAATTATTCTATATATCCCTTGGGATTCATATTCTATATTCATCTCAACATGGAACTCGGCGAGATACTTAGTATCATATTCAGCTCCGAGGAGAACTATAAATTTTATTATATGTCACCCCCAACGGATAGTTGGTCGGGGTAATTCTTATTTATATGCAGGCCCAACAAAGTTCTACGCCATATTCTTATATTCTGGAAAATATTATTCTTATTCGGCATTATGCAATTGTGCCTCAACAAGATACTTATTCAGCTTTAAGGAGAAATACAACATTCGTTGTATTTCACCCCCAACGGATAGTTGGTCGGATAATTCTTATTTATATTCATGCCTGACAACGTTCTCGGACATATTCTTATGTTCTGAAAGATCTTATTCTTGTTCGGCATTATATAATTCTACCTCGACAGATCAACGAGGCATTTTATTATTTTTAATTATTCTTTATATCTATTTGGATGCATATTCTATTCTTATTTCAGCAAGGAGGTCTCCAACATTTATATTATCTTATTCCCAACAATCTGTTGGTCAGCGCCGAGGAGGTCTCCAGCATTTATTATATCTTATTCCCAACAATCTGTTGGTCAACTCCGAGGAGGTCTCCAGCATTTATTATATTTTATTCCCAGTAATCTGTTGGTCAGCGCCGAGGAGGTCTCCAGCATTTATTATATCTTATTCTATTCCCAACAATCTGTTGGTCAGCTCCGAGGAAGTCTCTATCATTTATTATCAAAAATGTATTCCTCCGGGAAGTAAAACTTGTATTCCACCGGGAAGTAAAACTTGTATTCCTCCGGGAAGTAAATCTACTTGTATTCCTCCGGGAAGTAAAGCTACTTATATTCCTCCGGGAAGTAAAACTTGTATTCCTACGGGAAGTAAAACTTGTATTCCTACGGGAAGTAAAACATGTATTCCTCCGGGAAGTAAAGCTACTTGTATTCCTCCGGGATGTAAAACTTGTATTCCTCCGGGAAGTAAAACTTGTATTCCTACGGGAAGTAAAACTATGTATTCCTCCGGGAAGTAAAACTATGTATTCCTACCGGAAGTAAAACTAATACTAAAAATGTCAACTCAGGTTGGTCGGAAATAAGAAGCTGTCAACTACAGTTGGTCGGAAACATTTTATGAGTATGTGAAAGCGATCAAGAAAAAAGCATTCAAAGTTCACATTCCACAATTGGGGGCTCTATTAAAAACCCAGTTGTTCATTCGGTGGCACATTCTCATAACATCATGCAGTCGAGCATCAGATTCAGCCCCAATTAATTATCATTCAGAAGTTATTTTTCTTGCTCATGAGCTAATTTTGCTTATGAAGTTCAGGAGGCATATTCAGGAGTTATTATGCACATGCTATTGAAGTTCAGGAGGCATACTCAGGAGTTATTATGCACATGCTATTGAAGTTCAGGAGGCATATTGAAGTTCAGGAGGCATATTCAGGAGTTATTATGCACATACTATTGAAGTTCAGAAGTCAAATTCAGCATCTACAGCACTGAGATCTTTACTACTACTGCCCGACCAACATTGAAGAAGAAGTTGTATGAAAATGTTTTGAAGTCCACCACTAGCTTGGTACTAATCAGATTGAAGAGTTGGGTTCAAAAGCTAGTATGTTACTCGACAAAGTATTCAGAGGATCATAAATCAGAAGAATCAAGCGCGTGAAGTTAGCACTCAGTTGCTCGGCACATGAGGCAGTTGGTCGGCTAGCAAACCAATCAACATACTTGAAGATTATGACAAGCTACAAGATGCATACTATGGCATGGCTGCATCCGAATTCCCAGGGGTGATACATAGCACACGAAGTTCCTCTAAAGAAAGATTAGCAACCATCGATCAGCCTGCATCATATGTCATCCAGGAGATAATGCACTTTATGTTGAACAAATCAAGAAGGTAGATCAAGAATTTCACGAGAACCGAGCAACACTGCAGAATAAATACTCCATCCTTTCAAGTAAACCATCAAGTATGGAGCATTGGGGCTTCTGTTAACGCAAAAATTCTCCATCTACGAGGATCAATCAGAAAAGGACACATGTCATCCTACGTGGCAATATTCGACACCCGAGGAGAGTTGGTCGGCACCCGAGGAGTGTTAGTCGGCACTCGAGGAGAGTTGGTCAGTACCCGAGGAGAATTAGTCGGCACCCGAGTAGAGTTGGTCGGCACCCGAGGAGTATTAGTCGGCACCCGAGGAGAGTTAGTCATCACCAGAGGAGAGTTGGTCGGATTCAAAAGATAACTATGCATTTAATGTGCATTAATGAAGATGGCAGCGCATTTAATGAGCCTTAATGTACATTTATACTGTATTAATAGATGACAACACATAGCATACCAAGCAATTCAATAATTAGATTCGTTGAATGTAGACATAAATGTCTACATACAATGAATCTCTTTATCTCTCATCACTATAAATACATGTATCCCCTTAGCCAAAAAGGAAGAGAAACAAGGAGATCCGAGGGAACCTAGAAACACCATATACAAGATACACATCCTTTCTCTCTCTACACCATATGGTTCTATTGTAAACCCCTGGGAATAAAATAACAGTGGACGTAGGCTTTATTCATAGCCAAACCACTTTAAAAATCTTTGTCTCTTATGTGCTTGATTGGATTGCTTTCATCTATTTATCTATGATCATAAAAATGGGATTCGGTCCAGTTTTTTGCATCAACAGACCCGTTTTCTTACATATTTTCTTTTCTATTGTACCTTCTATATCAGGTGTCTAGCAACAGGGACGCCAACCTTAGCGGATTATGACGAGCTATGGAGCTATGGAGTATTGCTTAGACGCTTATCTTCATTTGATTCACAGTACTCTCTTAGTTAGGGCATGTCGCCCAAAGGAACTCAATTATCTCTTTTCTATCTGAGTCAAATACTCTTGTATTCGTGTCATTTTAATACATTTCATATTGTTGGGATTACTGTATTGGATTATTATGTGGGAATGTTTATTCCAATTGCATTTAAATTCTTTTGTGTTATCTGTTCGGTTATTAGTGTTGTAGATAAATGTGTTGTGTTATTTGTAAACTAAAAATGGATTTTGTTGAAATTAAAATTTGAAAAGTTTTTAACACCAGCTTAATTAAGTATTGGGAGAGTTGTAAATGTTTTTGACAGTGATGCTAAGAATGAGCCAACTGTATATTCTGTTTTAATATGGTATGGGAGTGGCCACCCGGTATTTAATTAGGCGGGATGTTACAACTATGACTCCAACTTGATTATAAAACAACTGAATAGAGAATACGTGAATATAAACCTAATGATGATGTCTTAGCGTGACAAAGAAAAGAGATTTCTTAAGACTTTTATGTGGGTATCAATTGAATAGTTATTGATAAATTGCAATAATCACACTAATGCCCTTGCTACCTTAGCCTCAACTATTATTGCAAATTTGAATGGGATAATAAAAATTTAATTCATCAATCGATCGATAATAAAATATCCAGAGCTAGAGAGAGTATCCATGGAGATCTACCAAACACCCAATTAGATGGATTTCATCATCACTTACCTTAGGAGTGTTGAGTTCCCATCAAATAAAAAAGGAATCTCACAAGCTAAAAATGAATTCGGTTAAGTTTTGACTCAACTAAGATGACCATCTTTACTCGTGTCCTTTTACCACTCATCTTCTCAAATGTGTTCACCCACACCAAGTGGCAGATTTACTCAAGGATATTTACTCATGTCCTTTTACCAGTCATCTTCTCATTGCCTTTTGGATTACAAATGTCTTATGCCTATCTCATTACACCGAATGAAAACAATTAACAAAGAGGTTTTTGGAAGCCAAAAGAACGCAATCAACCAAAAATAATTATTTCATAATAACGTATTCCCTCTCCACAAGTGAATCCATTCCTCTGCCCTAGGTGACTTTAACTGAATCAAAGAGGAAAATTGCAATTCAAGAGTTGTTTCCCATCTCTAAACCATCACGTAAGTTAACATCTACTTCTCTATTATATTTTCATGCATCGACTTATTTTATTTTCTCTCCCAAATGTGACTTACTTCATTGCTGTAATACAAATTTGACATCTCCATATTGATTTTTTTGTACTTTATGCTTGAAAACTCGCAGTTTCTACATGTACACAACTTACTTCGACGCTTTTCTTTCATCATAATCTTTCAATTGATATTATCTCTTCTACGATTCAATCACCAAGCCATTGTCAATCAATTCATTGCTTTAAACAGTAAACTACCAGACCAGAAAATTGGGTATGTAACTTTTTTCCCTTTTCTTTTTTTAATTAATACAAACAAAAGTTATTGAATTATAAATGTGGCCTTCCTGGGATTTCCTCTCTCCCTTCTTTTCCTGTGGGGGAAAAAAAGAGGGGGATAAAAAGGTCTCGCACCCGCTTTCTCTAAGAGCGCTTCGACCGCCGTCGATGTGGGGTGTATGCAAAGAGATGGAGTCGCCAACCTATTTTGCATAAAACAGAAAAAAGAACATGTCGTCGCCTCGAGAGAGCGGCATCAAAGACAAACTGATGCTTACGAAACCAATAGTTCGAAGGTTTGGGGGCTAAGTTACGAAATAGGAAGGTGTTAGGCACCCATCCCGCCCTTTCGGTCTCTCATGGGCTTGTGTTACCACTACACCAAATCTGCCTAATTGTCACGGTCATTGACCTTGACAATTCGGGGCGAGAGAACTTTTTTTGTCACGGTTCGTTAGAATTGTCACAGTCGTGTCACGGTCCATGACCGTGACAAGTTTAGTCATGGTTAATAACCGTGACAAATCCTTGACTCGTTTAAAAAAATTGTCACGGTCATTGACCGTGACATGTCCGTGACAACAATCCTTTGTCACAGACTTATCACGGTCAATGACCGTGACAATTCTGGGCAGAATTTAAAAAATATCTGCTGGGCAGTATGGCCACTACCACTGCCCAACAGTATATTTGTATGTGTTATAGCAACGTTGTACCTGTTAAAAAATCATATATCCAAATAAACTAAAGATAATGCAAATATACATTCAAAATAGAAATAATATACATGACGATATAATCCAAATATAATTCAAATGTACCAACTTAAAAATAATGTCACTACATGTCTGGGGTAAATGTGAGGAGGTGAGTAGGCCACACGATATACGAATTGACACACCCACTAATTACATCGTGTTGCATTGTTCGCGCAACCACAATAGGGAGTTCTCCTTCCCGGGTATCGCATCCATGACGAGCTCCTTGGACTCGATCTCTTGAAGCTAACGTCCATGAATTATTCCACCCTGGACGATATTCGGGTCCCTCAACCCCCGCCCTATCCGCTGGCCATCAAATACGTCCAATATGAACACGCTCGGTCAACCAAGTGTCGACATCGATCTGTTGAAGGGAGCCAAATAGGGAAGTGGATTATCGAAGTATGCACGTGTCGGTGATGAAGCAGCGAGGTCCACATCCTCCTCATCCTGCACCTTGTCCTCCTGCACCTCCTCCTCCACCGCCTTCTCCTTCCCTTTCCCCTTACGGTTTCCGCCCAACGTACGCTTCATGAATGAGATTTGAACACAATGTTCCTGAAACCCAGGAAAGTCATTTAATATTGCCATATACCGAGAAAGAATGTTCCATACTCCTCAAAGTTCGAAATATGAAACATTGGGGGCTTCTGTTGATACCAAAATTAATATGCTGATGTGGACGAATAATACGAAGACACGTGTCAATCTACGTGGCACGATAGCAGCGAGGAAGTTCATTTCCCGACCAACCATGCTTCTCTCCGAGCAACGATGATACACCGAGGAACTCCAATGCACCGAGGTACTCTAACGCACCGAGGTACTTTAGTTCTCCGAGGAACTCCTGATCAGCGAGCAGCTATGGCGGTCCGAGCTGCACCTCGATCGTACCATTAATTGCCAGATAATCAACAGTTCAGATATTCATTGAATGCTTATATTCTTGACGCACACGCTGCATTAAATGTATTACCCTTTCACATGTATATCATTTAATGTATCGAACCTTTCATGTACAGCCTCAAGGCTATAAATACCTTGTATCAAACCCATTCAAAGGGACCGGAATTTCTTGAGAGAACTTGTAATCAAGAATTCTGCAAATACTCAGCAATAACATAACAGTGGACGTAGGCTTTATTCCTAGCCGAACCACTTTAAAAATCTTTGTCTTATTTATTTATCTGTAATTAAATAATTAGAGCAATCTAGTTTTTTACATCAACAGATTGGCGCCATCTGTGGGAAACGACTGTTACTATCGTTTTTCACAAAAATCATTTGTTATCAATGGAAGATAATCCAGAATCCAGTAATCAAAATGCTGGAAATGCTGGAAATCCTCCAAATCCATCTGCAACTCCAGATCTGGCTGGAATTATGACAAATCTGGCTCAAGGACAAACCGCCATGCAAGAATCTATGAAGCAACTCATTCAAACTCTTCAAGGCGGTGCACCTACCTATTCAGGACAACGGAGTGATCGTGGGCAATCACGATCCAGACGTACTACGTTATATCGCAATGGGGAGTCTAATGATTCTTCTTATCAACCTGGGCGAACTTCATCGATACGGGCTACGGATACAAATCAACCTATATCTCTCTCTCCGGAGAGAACCAGCGCTTTGGAAAGATTAAGCAGGGCATCTCCTTTCAGTCGATTAGGACCAAGGAGGAATATGAGTCCACCTAGGGCTCCATCGAGAAGTTTTCGGCCACCATCAGGTTTGAGAGAAAGATCACCACAATCACGACCAACTACTCGTCGAGATAAATCTCAGGAAGCTACGTCAGAACAATCAGTTGCTCGGACTAAGCGGCCTGAGGAAGGAAATGAAGCATGGAAAGGTTCCATTCAGCGGTTGGAGGATAGACTGGGCGAAATGGCTAAAGCAAGAAACCCCTTACAGAGAACTTTTGTTCAAGGGACACCTTTTGTGCAAGCCATTGTGGATTTTCCTACACCATCGAAATTCAAAGCACCTGTGGTGACCCCCAAGTATGATGGAAAGACAGATCCTGTACTTCATATAGAACAATATCAAGCTGCCGCCGACATTTATGCCGTCCCCGACGAGATGAGGTGCAGAGCTTTCTCGGGAACTCTTACCGGATCTGCACAGATATGGTATAACAATCTTCCTCGGGGTAAGATTTCAACTTTTATTCAATTAGCCGAGTTGTTCATTGGCAATTTTTGTTTTGGGGCGAAGCCGATAAAGCGAGTAGCACATTTGTTAAGTGTTAGACAAAAATCAGGTGAAAGTACTAGAGATTACATAACTCGTTTTAATAACGAGAAGTTGGAAGTCGTAGATTACGAAGAAAAGATAGCAATCACTGCTTTGATGAGTGGTTTACTGCCTAATAAGCTGTACTACACCTTGGCCAAAGATCCACCTAAAACTATGTCCGAGTTGATGGCAAAAGCAGGCAAAATTATGAATGCCGAGGAGGCTATGGCTGCGAAGAAGAATATGGATAAAGAAGTAAAAGTGGATGTCGACAAGTCTAAGAAGAAAGATCAGAAAGGTAATGGTGGTGACAAGCATTACAGGAATAATAGGACAACATTGGAAGTCCTAAAGAAGTACGATAATTATACTCCATTGAAAATGGGTATTAATCATGTTCTGGAAGAAATCAAGAATAACGAGGAAATCAAGTGGCCAGAGAAACTGAAAACAAATCCCGATTTAAGGAATAAGGCCAAATATTGCGAGTTTCATAAAGATCATGGACATATGACCAAAAATTGTATAGCCCTTCAGAACGAGATCGAAACACTCATCCGAAGAGGAAAATTGTCAAAGTAAGTAGATCGCAGGAGTGAGAGGAAGAATGATGATAGAACTAGAGAAAGATCTAGATCTCCTCGTCGTGCAGAGGGGAAAAAGAGGAGGGACCACGAAGATGATCCAGATGATGACCCTGATCTTCCCAAAAAGCCAAGGCAGCCTGAACGAGAGGTATTTTCCATTCGTTTTGGGTCATTTGATTGTAATGTTATTACAGGAGGAGATGCAGGAGGAGACCTTACTGCAGAAAGAAAAGCTTACCTCGGAGAGGCTCAAGCTTGTTCATATATTCAGCGAATAAATCTGGCCGAGGATGATCGTCCGAGGAAGGTAAATAAAGAGAAGCTAGTGATTGGTTTTTCAAAAAATGACCTGGCAGGTGTTCTTTACCCTCATGATGATCCTTTGGTAATCAAAATGAGGATGAAGGATGTGGTCATTTCAAGGGTGTTAGTAGACAATGGTAGTTCGGCAGACATCATGTACTATTCATGCTTTGATAGCTTGAATTTAAAATTATCTCAATTGGAACCTTATCACAGACCCCTTCTGGGTTTTGCTGGCGAGAAACTTTTTCCACTTGGGACGATCAAGTTGGATATACTCATTGGGACTTGGCCTGCTTGTCGAACAGAAAGAATACGCTTCTTTGTGATGGATAAGAATGTGCAGTCAGCCTACAACATCATCATGGGAAGAGTTGGATTGAAGAAGTTCGAGGCAGTTCCATCTACAGTTCATCAGTGTTTGAAATTCCCAACGAATTTTGGAGTCGGAATTATGAAAGGTGATCAAAAAGTAGCTCGGGAATGCTATTATTCGTCTGCCGAGCAAGAGGAACTTGAAGAGTCAAGGAAAAAGACTACTACTTACCAAGTGGAGGAAGATACAGAAATTGAAACTCTTGACCCTAGGGATGAATCTCAACTCGTAAAAGGGCAGGTGGTAGAATCTACAGAAAATGTTATTCTGGACGACGAGCATCCTGAACGAGTAACCCAGATAGGATCGTCGTTGGATGTTTCAATAAAACAGGAGTTGATAACTTTCTTGAGAAACAGGAAGAATACTTTTGCTTGGAGTCATGAAGACATGCCAGGGATAGATCCAAACTTCTTATGTCACGAACTCAATGTGAATAAGGAGATCAAGCTTGTGAAGCAAAGAAGAAGAGTGTTTAGTCCCGAGAAGAACCAGGCCATACACGAGGAGGTCGAGAAACTTCAGAAATCCCAATTCATTGAAGATGTGAAATATCCAGATTGGTTGGCAAATGTGGTGATGGTAAAGAAGAAGAACAACAAATGGAGAATGTGTGTTGATTTCACTGATCTCAACAAGACATGCTCACCAAAAGCAAGAGAGCTACTGATCATCTAGTTGACTTAGGCTAAACCTTTGATCAACTGGACAAATACCAAATGAAGCTCAACCCGACGAAGTGTACCTTTGGAGTACGAGAAGGAATGTTCCTCGGATACATTGTCAATCAACGAGGTATTGAGGAAAATCCAGAAAAGATCAAAGCTCTTTTAGGGTTGCGATCCCCAACGACGAGGAAAGAAGTACAGAGTCTTACCGGACGAGTTGCAGCGCTCAACAGATTTGTATCCCGAGCAACTGATAAATGCCTCCCGTTCTTCAAAACACTGCGAAAAAGTTTTGAGTGGACTGATGAATGTGAGAAGGCCTTTCAAGATTTGAAGAAGTATTTGGGAGCCCCACCATTGTTGTCTCGGCCAATAACTGGAGAGAAGCTGTACTTGTATTTGGCAGTATCAGAGAATGCAGTTAGTTCAGCATTGATCAGATTGGAGAATGGAGTCCAGAAACCTATCTATTACACAAGTAAAGCTTTCCGAGGTGCAGAAATCAGGTACCCAAAGCTAGAAAAATTGGCACTGGCACTAATTGAAGCAAGTAGAAGAATGAGGCCATACTTCCAGGCCCACACAATCATTGTGTATACCGACATGCCATTAAGACAAGCCCTTCACAAGTCAGAAAACTCAGGAAGATTGATGTATTGGGCAATAGAACTCGGTGAATATGACATTGTGTATGAACCCAGATCATCATTGAAGGGGCAAGTTGTAGCAGATTTTATAGCAGAGTTCACATACCCTGATACCCCCGAGGAACAAAAGGTACTTGCTGACCTACCTGTGGACGATACAGGATCAACAGACACAGATCCAGACCAACCAAGGTTGGTAAAAGGACTTGTGAATGTAGAAAAATCATCATACCCAGACCAACTACGGTTGGTAAAAGGGCGCGAACAACTGACCGACGAGGAACGAAGGATACCCGGGGATGATGAAACAAAACAGTAGATATTTTACCGAGGAACTCTGACGGACAAGAAATTTGAAGACGAGGTACCTACATGGAAATTATATGTAGATGGATCATCGTGCTCAGCCGGTTGTGGAGCAGGAATTATTTTAAACACCCCAGATGATATTGACATGGAGTATGCCTTGAGATTCCAATTCAAAGCCTCCAATAATGAGGCTGAGTATGAGGCTATGATAGCAGGTTTTCATTTGGCGAAAGTTATGGAGGCATGGCAAATAATTGTTTTCAGTGATTCTCAATTAATTGTGAATCAAATGATGGGGGTATATGCAGTTAAAGGCGAATTAATGGTGAAGTACCATGCAAAGGCGATGGAGTTATTGGCAGAGTTTGATGCTATTCAATTGGTGAGAGTACCGAGGATGGAGAATGCTAGAGCAGACGCATTGGCCCGATTAGCGTCAGCTACGCGCACCGAGCTGCGAAGAACGATACCAATTGAGGTATTAGAAAATCGGAGTATAGAGGAAGATATGATGGTAAATATAATTACCCTTGATTTGGGACTATCTTGGATGGATCCTATCAGGGCATACATTGAAGCAGGAGAATTGCCGAAGGACAAACTAGCTGCCAAGAAATTGAAGTATAAAGTTGCTCGGTATGTGTTAACTAATGGTGTTTTGTATAGACGAGGAATTATGGCAGGTTTGCAGAGATGTGTGCATCCATCATAAGTCAAAGAATTGATTGAAGAAATTCATGAAGGATCTTGTGGAGCTCATGTAGCAGGTCGGACGCTTTTGCAAAGGGTAATGACACAGGGATATTACTGGCCGACGATGAGGGCTGATTGTATAGCCTATGCTAAGAAGTGTGACAAGTGCCAACGTTTTTCCTCCATCCGAAGAACTCCACAAGCATTGTTGACACCCATAACTTCACCTTGGCCATTTGCCATGTGGGGGGTTGATCTGGTTGGACCACTGCCAACGACCCGAGGAAGGTTCAAGTATCTCGTCGTGGCAGTAGATTATTTTACTAAGTGGGTGGAAGCTGAACCACTAATTGATATGACGTACGAGAAAGTATATCAGTTTATTTGGAAAAACATCATTTGTCGATATGGTCTCCCCCATGCTTTCATTACAGACCATGGAACACAATTTGATAATGAAGAATTTGCTGCTTATTGTCATCAGTCAAACATTTTGAAGTATCATTCAGCACCGGGCCATCCCCAGAGCAATGGACAGACTGAAGTGACGAACAGAACATTACTAAATGGTTTGAAGAAAAGGTTAAGCGAAGCTAAAGCAAATTGGATTAATGAGATCCAATCCGTACTATGGGCTTACCGAACAACTCCCCGAGCAACAACTGGAGAATCACCATATATGTTGGCATTTGGAAGTGAAGCTGTGATACCTGCCGAGTTGGGTCTCCCAACTCATAGAGTGCTGAATTTCAAATCCCCGATCAACGATTTGATGAGAAGACTGGATTTGGATATGCTCGAGGAGGTTAGAGAAGAGGCAGCCATTAGAAATGCTGCTTACCAACAACGTACAGCTCTGTTTTACAACAAAAGGGTGAAGAAATGTGACCTAAAAGAAGGGGATTATGTGATAAAGAAAGTCATTCAGAAGCAAAATAAGTTGGAAGCAAACTGGCATGGACCTTACCAAGTTACAGAGGTTGTTCGTCCAGGAACTTACAGAATAGCAACTCTAGAAGGAGAAGAATTTAAGAATGCGTGGAATGCTGAACACCTACGCAAGTATTATCAGTAATGTAAAATGTAAAGCTTTTCCTTCAGTATGAATAAAACGAGGATGATTCACCATTTTTCTTCCTGTTGAAAGTTTTTCGGGGAATACTAGTGTAATACACTACAAAAGTGCTCTAAGGAGCCAAAAGCTCTAAGGAGCCAAAACTCCTTTGGTTAGGAGGCGCTCTAAGGAGCAAAAAGTGCTCTAAGGAGCCAAAAAGTGCTCTAAGGAGCCAAAAGCTCTAAGGAGCCAAAACTCCTTTGGTTAGGAGGCGCTCTAAGGAGCAAAAAGTGCTCTAAGGAGCCAAAAAGTGCTCTAAGGAGCCAAAAGCTCTAAGGAGCCAAAACTCCTTTGGTTAGGAGGCGCTCTAAGGAGCAAAAAGCTCTAAGGAACCAAAAAGTTCGAAAGAACCATTACAACTCCTTTGGTTAGGAGGTGTACACCAGCATGATCAACTACGGTTGGTAAAATAAAAATATATTCTCACATTACAACTTATGTTGGTCGAAAGATAACATTATTACAAAAAAGTTATTTGAAGAACAAAATATTCCAAAATACACCAAGTATAGTTGGTCAGGGATAAAGACCCAATAACTGTAGTTGATCGACGAGGACAAATTATTGACCTTAGTTGGTCGGACGCATTTTTATATTCGAAATTGAACCAAGTATAGCTGGTCGGGGATAGAAACCCATCAACTGTAGTTGGTCGACAAACATTATTTATCCACCTTGGTTGGTTGGAAACAGTTTGAACAATTTATATTCATTACTTTATTATTAAGTGATTGATCAACCTTAATACTTGTAAATTTTTATTATTAAGTTGGTTGATGAACAACACAATATTGTTATCTTTTTAACAAATACATAGATACATATGTACAAATATAAAGGTGTTTGATAAACACAAGGCAATAGCAAAATTGGCAAACAGAAAATGAAAGTCTTTTCATTAATCTAGAATAAATTACAAGTTACATAAATGTACTAACTGTTACATTGAAAACCTATTCTATTGGTTTCTTTCCTTTATTTTTTGAAACAGGCTCCTCGCCAGCAGGAGGATCCTCTAGACAAAGAGGAGAATTAATGAAATTAACATCCCTGAGCATTCTGACATTCATCACAGAAGGTGTATCCAAGAGATGCTCAGGACGAGACAATTCAACCTGAGAATGAAGGCTATAATCGCCGAGGTACTTTGAAATCAAGCTACGAGGAATGGAACGAGCTGGGATCCATGCCATGTCCAATTTGAAAGGTGGTACAGGCAGGTCTAATAATGATGGAGCATGATAATCCCATAAATAATGCCCTTGCTCCAATTTTAACACACCCAGTGCGTTCAACCATCCTTGCTTGTAACCTTCATTGTTGGCATGTTCAATACGAGCATCCAGGTGAACAAGGGCTTCATTGTATCCTGCCATCCAGAATTCCCTTGGCTGTTTATGGAATTGGAAGGTTAATCTATCCAATTGTTCATGAAGGCTTTTGGCAAAAAGATCCTTATTATGCAGAGCAGATTTCGTCGCTGTAAGTTGATCTTCCAAGGATAGATTCTTCTTGGACATTTCTGATAGGGCCCGATCTTTGACGTTTAACTGGAATGCTTGAGTTTCCAAAGTAGATTGGGTACGAGCCTCTTCAACATTGCGACTAAGAACTCTTGATCGGCTCCGAGAAGCGACTGGAGAGTTTTGCTCCTCGGCAACATTTTGAGCAGCTCTTCCTCGCCCCCGAGAACCTCTTCCTCGTCCACGAGCAGTCCCAGAAACTGCAGATCTTCTTAAATCATCCTGTTCTTGCCTTAATTTGGCATTTTTGACCTCTAAGAAAGAGAAACCTTCATCAGTAACGGGCACTAGAGCAGTGGAAGATGATGCTGCAGATTCATATTGAGCCAACTTTTTCTGTAAATTATTATTTTCTTGTTCCAGGATCTCGGCAATCTGCCTGCAAGCTTCAACTTCACCTTTTAAGGTCCTTTCCCTAATATCATATCCAGCAATGATCTTCTTATGGCCTGTTTCAGAAGAGAGTTGCTGGTATCTATTTTCATAATCCTCGTGCAACGAGGCCATTGCTGCATTGTGCTGATTTTGAAGATCCTCTATGGAACCATGAAGTTCCTCGATCAGTTCGTAATACGCCACATTATTGGCCACCGATCTATCAAGCAAATCCTTCAGATACCGGTAAGCCTCAACTGCTTGTTCTGAGGCATCGTGACCAAGGATGTCGACAATCTCTGATACACTTAGGTCTGTATGACCAGCTTTATAATATCCATTGCATTGTCGCATCAACTCAGTATCAGGAGCAGCTATCAATTCCATTCTGGCCAAAAACTAATAAAGAAGAGGAAGCAGGAATTAATAAATAAGAGCAGACAGAGTATCAACAAAGAAGAGAAACGAAGATGTATTTTATTAGATCATCAAAAAGTTACATTGTTCGATTACAAGTAAGGAAATATAGAAATGATACCGAATAACTTCACACCTTTTCCTTGTCCCCCAAGACTTTCTCGGGAGGCTGGGACGAGGAGCTCGGTTGCTCGGTGGTAACAACGGTTTGATCAGCAGGAATCTTCTCGGGAGGAGGAGGCATGGAAGAAACGTCCTCGTTGATAGAGGGTTGAGAAGCAGAGACTGGTTCACCCATAGCCATAGAAGACTCATCTGAGGCAGGCTCATCTTCTTCTTCTTCCACAATTGGTGGAGGAGGACCAGGGAGATGTTGTTGGAATAGCTCAGAATCGTCTTGGACCTTCAGCTCTTGCAGAGCAGCTACCCAGCCATCGTGGAAGTATTTCAACTTCCCATATTGGACTTGGGATGTCATTGCAGCTATCCCTCTCTCCCATTCTTTCTCCCAACCAGCACTGAAATGTTTCTTGATTGCGACCTTTCTCCTCAACTTCTCCGAGGAGAGCTTCACCTCCAATTCCTCTTTTTTGACCTTGATATCTCGCAGGGTAGATAACTCTTCCTCTGCCTTTTTCAGCTGGCCATCATATGCCTGATGTTTAACCTCTAAACCTTTAACTTTCTCCTCCAAATTCTTGGAGGTTTCAGCCATTTTCACCTTCTCAGCTTCAGCCACAACTAATTTCTTCTCCCAAACAGCTTTTTCGTCAACATACTGTTGACGAGATTCCTTTAAAGACTGGGTCAAACCCAACAGAGCATCCTCTACGCCTGACGAGGAGCTTGAAGCTTTGATAGCTTCATCATTCTTCACAATATTATTAAAACAGTTCACCAACTGAAAGATGAGAAAAATAGCAAAGTCAACACAAAATGCAAGCTTTCAGAGAACGAAAGAAAAATCAGAAGTATAAGAAATTTACTGAAGCAAGGTGATGAGCATCTAAGGATGTCAGCATATCCCTAGGAATTCTCTCATCAATACCATGGACCTCGGGTACGACTGAGCTCATTGCAGAACTTGGAAGAGTGATGTTCGGAACATCAGTACCACCAGCAGGTAGGGAGGAGGCAGTTTCAGCCGGAGTAACTGAGGATGATTTCCTCAATCTCTTCAACGGGCGATCAGAACCTTCAACCAAAGAGGTCTTGGTCGGAGAGATTGTAATTACATCTACAGGAGCATTTTTCTTGCTCGGAACCACTGGGGGCTTCTCGGCAGCTTTAGAAGACCCAGCATCCACTTTTTTAGTCCCCTCTGGGACATCAGTTTTACTTTTCTTGGCCCCAGCAACAGAAGTAACATCATCAAAGAGAGCAGGAGGAGCTCTTTTCTTACCCATCTTTTGACTTAAAGGAAGATGAGAATCTGAAGATGAACCTTCTGGAGTTGAAGCTGGTTCAACAGGGCGAGCAGTATAAGAAGTTGTGTAACTCTTATACTGTAGCAGATATGAGGCAGACCTGATGTGTTCGTCTGCAATATTCTTGTGCAAACCCCAGATAAGTTTCAGATGCTTGATATTAACCTCTGATTCTTTTGGAGTTTTTCTTTTGCTATCAACTGCAAATAAATACATATTGAGATAGCAGTCATACATTTTGTCAAACATGATGAAAGCATAATTTCATAAGTAAAATAAAATGAAAAATAAACCTATCCCATTGCCATATGGGGGACATCTGGGACCGTTGTATACTTCATTTCCAGCTAAAGGGGCATATTGCCAATTTTTTATAACCAACCCATGTTCAAAATAATCTCTATTTGAGTCAGGGAGGTTAACTACAAGAGCCCTATTCAGAAACCTAGTTTTTAAATAATAAATACTATCTAGAGTGGCCCACTTATAGCAATACATAATCTCAGGGATCCCAATACGAGTCCCATGAGTTAGATTTAATTTGTGTACCCCATTAATTATTCTCCATGAATTGGGGGCTATTTTTGCAGGGACAAGATCAAAATATTGACAAAACTCAAGACACAATGGATTTGGTGGAAAGGAAAAACCACATTCAGCAATAAAAAGACTGGGGAACCAATGTCCCTCAGGCAATCGGAAGTAATCTAAAGGCTCAGAAAGAACCTCTAGAGTTACCCATGAAGGAATGGAAAAATCAGAACGAAATTTCTCAACAGACTCCACAATATAAACCATACTGAATAAAAGAGAAGAAAGGAAAAAGATCTTACAGGAAGAAAGGAGGTCTGCTGACAACTAACGAAGGAAAAGATGAACGCACAAGAGAGAAGGAGAGAATAGAGAGCTTGAATGAAGAAAATTGGAAAACGTAGAAGACGGTATGATTACCCAAGAAGTTTAAATACTTTGCATCGGGAAGTGGCGAAAGAAATGATTACCAAAAAGAAACTACTGAACTTCCGGCGGCGAAAAGGACAAAAACTGCACGGAGACCGAAGCGCTTATAAAAAATTCAAAAGAAAGGCGGAAGCTGCGAAATGAGAAGGAGATTTGAACACAATGTTCCTGAAACCCAGGAAAGTCATTTAATATTGCCATATACCGAGAAAGAATGTTCCATACTCCTCAAAGTTCGAAATATGAAACATTGGGGGCTTCTGTTGATACCAAAATTAATATGCTGATGTGGACGAATAATACGAAGACACGTGTCAATCTACGTGGCACGATAGCAGCGAGGAAGTTCATTTCCCGACCAACCATGCTTCTCTCCGAGCAACGATGATACACCGAGGAACTATAGCACACCGAGGAACTCCAATGCACCGAGGTACTCTAACGCACCGAGGTACTTTAGTTCTCCGAGGAACTCCTGATCAGCGAGCAGCTATGGCGGTCCGAGCTGCACCTCGATCGTATCATTAGTTGCCAGATAATCAACAGTTCAGATATTCATTGAATGCTTATATTCTTGACGCACACGCTGCATTAAATGTATTACCCTTTCACATGTATATCATTTAATGTATCGAACCTTTCACGTACAGCCTCAAGGCTATAAATACCTTGTATCAAACCCATTCAAAGGGACCGGAATTTCTTGAGAGAACTTGTAATCAAGAATTCTGCAAATACTCAGCAATAACATAACAGTGGACGTAGGCTTTATTCCTAGCCGAACCACTTTAAAAATCTTTGTCTTATTTATTTATCTGTGATTAAATAATTAGAGCAATCTAGTTTTTTAAATCAACACTCAATTATCTCTTTTCTATCTGAGTCAAATACTCTTGTATTCGTGTCATTTTAATACATTTCATATTGTTGGGATTACTGTATTGGATTATTATGTGGGAATGTTTATTCCAATTGCATTTAAATTCTATTGTGTTATCTGTTCGGTTATTAGTGTTGTAGATAAATGTGTTGTGTTATTTGTAAACTAAAAATGGATTTTGTTGAAATTAAAATTTGAAAAGTTTTTAACACCAGCTTAATTAAGTATTGGGAGAGTTGTAAATGTTTTTGACAGTGATGCTAAGAATGAGCCAACTGTATATTCTGTTTTAATATGGTATGGGAGTAGCCACCCGGTATTTAATTAGGCGGGATGTTACAACTATGACTCCAACTTGATTATAAAACAACTGAATAGAGAATACGTGAATATAAACCTAATGATGATGTCTTAGCGTGACAAAGAAAAGAGATTTCTTAAGACTTTTATGTGGGTATCAATTGAATAGTTATTGATAAATTGCAATAATCACACTAATGCCCTTGCTACCTTAGCCTCAACTATTATTGCAAATTTGAATGGGATAATAAAAATTTAATTCATCAATCGATCGATAATAAAATATCCAGAGCTAGAGAGAGTATCCATGGAGATCTA
Source organism: Sambucus nigra (assembly GCA_949130495.1). Classification (NCBI taxonomy): domain Eukaryota; kingdom Viridiplantae; phylum Streptophyta; class Magnoliopsida; order Dipsacales; family Adoxaceae; genus Sambucus; species Sambucus nigra. The sequence goes on along the minus strand of OX422219.1, from coordinate 395,803,513 downwards.
CCAAACACCCAATTAGATGGATTTCATCATCACTTACCTTAGGAGTGTTGAGTTCCCATCAAATAAAAAAGGAATCTCACAAGCTAAAAATGAATTCGGTTAAGTTTTGACTCAACTAAGATGACCATCTTTACTCGTGTCCTTTTACCACTCATCTTCTCAAATGTGTTCACCCACACCAAGTGGGAGATTTACTCAAGGATATTTACTCATGTCCTTTTACCAGTCATCTTCTCATTGCCTTTTGGATTACAAATGTCTTATGCCTATCTCATTACACCGAATGAAAACAATTAACAAAGAGGTTTTTGGAAGCCAAAAGAACGCAATCAACCAAAAATAATTATTTCATAATAACGTATTCCCTCTCCACAAGTGAATCCATTCCTCTGCCCTAGGTGACTTTAACTGAATCAAAGAGGAAAATTGCAATTCAAGAGTTGTTTCCCATCTCTAAACCATCACGTAAGTTAACATCTACTTCTCTATTATATTTTCATGCATCGACTTATTTTATTTTCTCTCCCAAATGTGACTTACTTCATTGCTGTAATACAAATTTGACATCTCCATATTGATTTTTTTGTACTTTATGCTTGAAAATTCGCAGTTTCTACATGTACACAACTTACTTCGACGCTTTTCTTTCATCATAATCTTTCAATTGATATTATCTCTTCTACGATTCAATCACCAAGCCATTGTCAATCAATTCATTGCTTTAAACAGTAAACTACCAGACCAGAAAATTGGGTATGTAACTTTTTTCCCTTTTCTTTTTTTAATTAATACAAACAAAAGTTATTGAATTATAAATGTGGCCTTCCTGGGATTTCCTTTCTCCCTTCTTTTCCTGTGGGGGAAAAAAAGAGGGGGATAAAAAGGTCTCGCACCCGCTTTCTCTAAGAGCGCTTCGACCGCCGTCGATGTGGGGTGTATGCAAAGAGATGGAGTCGCCAACCTATTTTGCATAAAACAGAAAAAAGAACATGTCGTCGCCTCGAGAGAGCGGCATCAAAGACAAACTGATGCTTACGAAACCAATAGTTCGAAGGTTTGGGGGCTAAGTTACGAAATAGGAAGGTGTTAGGCACCCATCCCGCCCTTTCGGTCTCTCAGAATCCAGTAATCAAAATGCTGGAAATGCTGGAAATCCTCCAAATCCATCTGCAACTCCAGATCTGGCTGGAATTATGACAAATCTGGCTCAAGGACAAACCGCCATGCAAGAATCTATGAAGCAACTCATTCAAACTCTTCAAGGCGGTGCACCTACCTATTCAGGACAACGGAGTGATCGTGGGCAATCACGATCCAGACGTACTACGTTATATCGCAATGGGGAGTCTAATGATTCTTCTTATCAACCTGGGCGAACTTCATCGATACGGGCTACGGATACAAATCAACCTATATCTCTCTCTCCGGAGAGAACCAGCGCTTTGGAAAGATTAAGCAGGGCATCTCCTTTCAGTCGATTAGGACCAAGGAGGAATATGAGTCCACCTAGGGCTCCATCGAGAAGTTTTCGGCCACCATCAGGTTTGAGAGAAAGATCAGCACAATCACGACCAGCTACTCGTCGAGATAAATCTCAGGAAGCTACGTCAGAACAATCAGTTGCTCGGACTAAGCGGCCTGAGGAAGGAAATGAAGCATGGAAAGGTTCCATTCAGCGGTTGGAGGATAGACTGGGCGAAATGGCTAAAGCAAGAAACCCCTTACAGAGAACTTTTGTTCAAGGGACACCTTTTGTGCAAGCCATTGTGGATTTTCCTACACCATCGAAATTCAAAGCACCTGTGGTGACCCCCAAGTATGATGGAAAGACAGATCCTGTACTTCATATAGAACAATATCAAGCTGCCGCCGACATTTATGCCGTCCCCGATGAGATGAGGTGCAGAGCTTTCTCGGGAACTCTTACCGGATCTGCACAGATATGGTATAACAATCTTCCTCGGGGTAAGATTTCAACTTTTATTCAATTAGCCGAGTTGTTCATTGGCAATTTTTGTTTTGGGGCGAAGCCGATAAAGCGAGTAGCACATTTGTTAAGTGTTAGACAAAAATCAGGTGAAAGTACTAGAGATTACATAACTCGTTTTAATAACGAGAAGTTGGAAGTCGTAGATTACGAAGAAAAGATAGCAATCACTGCTTTGATGAGTGGTTTACTGCCTAATAAGCTGTACTACACCTTGGCCAAAGATCCACCTAAAACTATGTCCGAGTTGATGGCAAAAGCAGGCAAAATTATGAATGCCGAGGAGGCTATGGCTGCGAAGAAGAATATGGATAAAGAAGTAAAAGTGGATGTCGACAAGTCTAAGAAGAAAGATCAGAAAGGTAATGGTGGTGACAAGCATTACAGGAATAATAGGACAACATTGGAAGTCCTAAAGAAGTACGATAATTATACTCCATTGAAAATGGGTATTAATCATGTTCTGGAAGAAATCAAGAATAACGAGGAAATCAAGTGGCCAGAGAAACTGAAAACAAATCCCGATTTAAGGAATAAGGCCAAATATTACGAGTTTCATAAAGATCATGGACATATGACAAAAAATTGTATAGCCCTTCAGAACGAGATCGAAACACTCATCCGAAGAGGAAAATTGTCAAAGTATGTAGATCGCAGGAGTGAGAGGAAGAATGATGATAGAACTAGAGAAAGATCTAGATCTCCTCGTCGTGCAGAGGGGAAAAAGAGGAGGGACCACGAAGATGATCCAGATGATGACCCTGATCTTCCCAAAAAGCCAAGGCAGCCTGAACGAGAGGTATTTTCCATTCGTTTTGGGTCATTTGATTGTAATGTTATTACAGGAGGAGATGCAGGAGGAGGAGACCTTACTGCAGAAAGAAAAGCTTACCTCGGAGAGGCTCAAGCTTGTTCATATATTCAGCGAATAAATCTGGCCGAGGATGATCGTCCGAGGAAGGTAAATAAAGAGAAGCTAGTGATTGGTTTTTCAAAAAATGACCTGGCAGGTGTTCTTTACCCTCATGATGATCCTTTGGTGATCAAAATGAGGATGAAGGATGTGGTCATTTCAAGGGTGTTAGTAGACAATGGTAGTTCGGCAGACATCATGTACTATTCATGCTTTGATAGCTTGAATTTAAAATTATCTCAATTGGAACCTTATCACAGACCCCTTCTGGGTTTTGCTGGCGAGAAACTTTTTCCACTTGGGACGATCAAGTTGGATATACTCATTGGGACTTGGCCTGCTTGTCGAACAGAAAGAATACGCTTCTTTGTGATGGATAATAATGTGCAGTCAGCCTACAACATCATCATGGGAAGAGTTGGATTGAAGAAGTTTGAGGCAGTTCCATCTACAGTACATCAGTGTTTGAAATTCCCAACGAATTTTGGAGTCGGAATTATGAAAGGTGATCAAAAAGTAGCTCGGGAATGCTATTATTCGTCTGCCGAGCAAGAGGAACTTGAAGAGTCAAGGAAAAAGACTACTACTTACCAAGTGGAGGAAGGTACATAAATTGAAACTCTTGACCCTAGGGATGAATCTCAACTCGTAAAAGGGCAGGTGGTAGAATCTACAGAAAATGTTATTCTGGACGACGAGCATCCTGAACGAGTAACCCAGATAGGATCGTCGTTGGATGTTTCAATAAAACAGGAGTTGATAACTTTCTTGAGAAACAGGAAGAATACTTTTGCTTGGAGTCATGAAGACATGCCAGGGATAGATCCAAACTTCTTATGTCACGAACTCAATGTGAATAAGGAGATCAAGCCTGTGAAGCAAAAAAGAAGAGTGTTTAGTCCCGAGAAGAACCAGGCCATACACGAGGAGGTCGAGAAACTTCAGAAAGCCCAATTCATTGAAGATGTGAAATATCCAGATTGGTTGGAAAATGTGGTGATGGTAAAGAAGAAGAACAACAAATGGAGAATGTGTGTTGATTTCACTGATCTCAACAAGACATGCTCACCAAAAGCAAGAGAGCTACTGATCATCTAGTTGACTTAGGCTAAACCTTTGATCAACTGGACAAATACCAAATGAAGCTCAACCCGACGAAGTGTACCTTTGGAGTACGAGAAGGAATGTTCCTCGGATACATTGTCAATCAACGAGGTATTGAGGCAAATCCAGAAAAGATCAAAGCTCTTTTAGGGCTGCGATCCCCAACGACGAGGAAAGAAGTACAGAGTCTTACCGGACGAGTTGCAGCGCTCAACAGATTTGTATCCCGAGCAACTGATAAATGCCTCCCGTTCTTCAAAACACTGCGAAAAAGTTTTGAGTGGACTGATGAATGTGAGAAGGCCTTTCAAGATTTGAAGAAGTATTTGGGAGCCCCACCATTGTTGTCTCGGCCAATAACTGGAGAGAAGCTGTACTTGTATTTGGCAGTATCAGAGAATGCAGTTAGTTCAGCATTGATCAGATTGGAGAATGGAGTCCAGAAACCTATCTATTACACAAGTAAAGCTTTCCGAGGTGCAGAAATCAGGTACCCAAAGCTAGAAAAATTGGCACTGGCACTAATTGAAGCAAGTAGAAGAATGAGGCCATACTTCCAGGCCCACACAATCATTGTGTATACCGACATGCCATTAAGACAAGCCCTTCACAAGTCAGAAAACTCAGGAAGATTGATGTATTGGGCAATAGAACTCGGTGAATATGACATTGTGTATGAACCCAGATCATCATTGAAGGGGCAAGCTGTAGCAGATTTTATAGCAGAGTTCACATACCCTGATACCCCCGAGGAACAAAAGGTACTTGCTGACCTACCTGTGGACGATACAGGATCAATAGACACAGATCCAGACCAACCAAGGTTGGTAAAAGGACTTGTGAATGTAGAAAAATCATCATACCCAGACCAACTACGGTTGGTAAAAGGGCGCGAATAACTGACCGACGAGGAACGAAGGATACCCGGGGATGATGAAACAAAACAGTAGATATTTTACCGAGGAACTCTGACGGACAAGAAATTTGAAGACGAGGTACCTACATGGAAATTATATGTAGATGGATCATCGTGCTCAGCCGGTTGTGGAGCAGGAATTATTTTAAACACCCCAGATGATATTGACATGGAGTATGCCTTGAGATTCCAATTCAAAGCCTCCAATAATGAGGCTGAGTATGAGGCTATGATAGCAGGTTTTCATTTGGCGAAAGTTATGGAGGCATGGCAAATAATTGTTTTCAGTGATTCTCAATTAATTGTGAATCAAATGATGGGGGTCTATGCAGTTAAAGGCGAATTAATGGTGAAGTACCATGCAAAGGCGATGGAGTTATTGGCAGAATTTGATGCTATTCAATTGGTGAGAATACCGAGGATGGAGAATGCTAGAGCAGACGCATTGGCCCGATTAGCGTCAGCTACGCGCACCGAGCTGCGAAGAACGATACCAATTGAGGTATTAGAAAATCGGAGTATAGAGGAAGATATGATGGTAAATATAATTACCCTTGATTTGGGACTATCTTGGATGGATCCTATCAGGGCATACATTGAAGCAGGAGAATTGCCGGAGGACAAACTAGCTGCCAAGAAATTGAAGTATAAAGTTGCTCGGTATGTGTTAACTAATGGTGTTTTGTATAGACGAGGAATTATGGCAGGTTTGCAGAGATGTGTGCATCCATCAGAAGTCAAAGAATTGATTGAAGAAATTCATGAAGGATCTTGTGCAGCTCATGTAGCAGGTCGGACGCTTTTGCAAAGGGTAATGACACAGGGATATTACTGGCCGACGATGAGGGCTGATTGTATAGCCTATGCTAAGAAGTGTGACAAGTGCCAACGTTTTTCCTCCATCCGAAGAACTCCACAATCATTGTTGACACCCATAACTTCACCTTGGCCATTTGCCATGTGGGGGGTTGATCTGGTTGGACCACTGCCAACGACCCGAGGAAGGTTCAAGTATCTCGTCGTGGCAGTAGATTATTTTACTAAGTGGGTGGAAGCTGAACCACTAATTGATATGACGTACGAGAAAGTATATCAGTTTATTTGGAAAAACATCATTTGTCGATATGGTCTCCCCCATGCTTTCATTACAGACCATGGAACACAATTCGATAATGAAGAATTTGCTGCTTATTGTCATCAGTCAAACATTTTGAAGTATCATTCAGCACCGGGCCATCCCCAGAGCAATGGACAGACTGAAGTGACGAACAGAACATTACTAAATGGTTTGAAGAAAAAGTTAAGCGAAGCTAAAGCAAATTGGATTAATGAACTAAAGATAATGTTATAGCAACGTTGTACCTGTTAAAAAATCATATATCCAAATAAACTAAAGATAATGCAAATATACATTCAAAATAGAAATAATATACATGACGATATAATCCAAATATAATTCAAATGTACCAACTTAAAAATAATGTCACTACATGTCTGGGGTAAATGTGAGGAGGTGAGTAGGCCACACGATATACGAATTGACACACCCACTAATTACATCGTGCTGCATTGTTCGCGCAACCACAATAGGGAGTTCTCCTTCTCGGGTATCGCATCCATGACGAGCACCTTGGACTCGATCTCTTGAAGCTCACATCCATGAATTATTCCACCCTGGACGATATTCGGGTCCCTCAACCCCCGCCCTATCCGCTGGCCATCAAATACGTCCAATATGAACACGCTCGGTCAACCAAGTGTCGACATCGATCTGTTGAAGGGAGCCAAATAGGGAAGTGGATTATCGAAGTATGCACATGTCGGTGATGAAGCAGCGAGGTCCACATCCTCCTCATCCTGCACCTCGTCCTCCTGCACCTCCTCCTCCACCGCCTTCTCCTTCCCTTTCCCCTTACGGTTTCCGCCCAACGTACGCTTCATGAATGAGTACATATCTTAGACCGTCGCCTACAAATGGGACAACTTCGCGTCATGTGAATCCATCGTTCGAGCCAAACCGGTGTCGCTCGTCTCCAATCCGATGATCCTAGATTAGACCACCCGCGAGCTCACCCTCCTTGTCCTCCCCTTGCGATCAGAGCCAAGCACTTGGCTGAGTGCGTCTGTGGACAAAGATGCCTTGTCGGCATTAGACTGCGACTCATGCACTCCCTTAAGCTTTGTCTGAAACGACAAAAAGCACAAGATTAGTAAAATAAGTAAACTAAAAAATTATAACGTAATTAAAAAAAAGTAAATTGTCGGATTACTTACAATCGTGGCCGCGACGCTCGGGGACACCTCCTTGTCCTTACCCTTCTTCGTCCGCAGAGCCATATAAGTATCGAGCCTATGTGGCTTACCCCTAGGGCCACTCCCTATCCCCTGAAATAAAATAAAGTAAAATTAGTATCGGCCCCGCAAAGTAAAATAATGCAGAATAATATATTTCTGTAGTTATAGAAAAAAATTAAATCTTACCATCATCCTATGCTCCACCTCGACGTAAGACGTCCGGCCGGAGTAGTGCAGGTCCGTCTTTTTTGCCCGATTGGCGAGATGACAATTGTCACTCCCCGATCTCATTGTCAATGAACTTTTTCCATTGTGCCAATGAGATCGGCTCCTTCGGCGGGACGGATTCACGCCTTTGGATAATAGACTCTCGTGTTTTTCCAAAGTACCGTGTCCGCATATTTTTCTTCCACATCTTGTGTTGCTCCCTCAACTGCTCCAAGACGGAATCGCGTAGCTTTGGATCCAAGTTGAATTGTTCCTGACCAACAAATACAATGTTAGTTGCGAATAAATATAAATATAAATATAAATATAAATATAAATATAAAATGAAATTGAAATCGAAATTGAAATTGAAATATTCATATAAATATAAATTTATTACCTTTAGTGCCGCCTAAACAGCTAACTTGAGCTCATATGGCACCTCCTTCCAACTCATATACCCCGGACCGATGACCGTCTTTACCAGCTCGAGGGATCTCGCTAATAGCTCCGACTTGTTCTCGATGGTAATCCCAAATTTGCCATATTTGGGGAGCCTAGGGGCCGAGAAAAACTCGTCGCCTCCGCTACCACCGAGCCCAGACGACATCATAATAACCAGCATCATCATCCTCGCCTTAATACCTGAAGGAGACATTTGCTGTAAAAAACTGTTATTAGTACTGATAAAAAAATTTAGAAGAAGACATGCAAATATGTACAATTACTACAAAAAAAATGAGCACTAATTATTAATTTACTTTCATACACCCCCTCCCCCACCACACACACGCACACGTACACGCACTAATTACTAATTTACAATAAGGGGCAATCATATATTAATTTACTAACAAATTAATAATCAATCAATTCTTTTACAAGGGACACTACGCACATACACACACATAGACACACACGCAGCCCCCCACCCCTATCCCACCACCCACCACCCATCCCTGCCCCCTCCCCCCACCTCCCCCCACCCCCTCCCCCACCACACACACAATAATTATTAATAATATAACCATTTTCAGCCATACCAAAAGATTCCAACTTATCTTTATTAATAATATCTAGAATTAACCACTAAAGCATACCTACCAGATACACCTAAAAACCCACATTGGTCAAACCCCATATGGACAATAATCCAATAATTATTAATAATTATATATTGTTCGATATACAAAGTAATTTTCAAAAAAAGTTAAAAAATCCCACCCCCATATGGACAATAATTCAGTGGTAATGCCACTTTTACTGTTAACCAACTCAACATAATCCAACAACAATACCAACAACAAATCTGTATCCCGTACTCCTTCTAATTCATCTACTCAATTAATTCATTTCATCAATTAAACTAACAATTAAAGTATACAATTATTAATTTACTAATTTACAATGAGGGACAATCCTACTTTCATATGAAATGAGCACTAATTATTAATTTACTTTCATCTAAAACTATACAATTAAAGGTATACAATTTATTAATTAAAGCTATACAATTGTTAAGATTGCCCCACCACACACACCCCACCCCCACCCCACCCCCACCACCACACCTCCTGCCCCCTCCCCCCATCACACCTCCTTCCCCCCTCACCCCACCCCCACCACACCTGCACACACACACACACGTACACACACAACCCACCCCACCCCCTGCCCCCCTCCCCCACCACACACCACCACACACATATACACACACGTATACACATACATATACACACATATATACACACACATATAGAAATGAAAGAGAAAGAGAGGAAAAAACATACCTTAAAGAGAGAGAGACCTCGAAATCGCTTAGAGAGAGAAACAGAGGAAAAAATAAAAAACGGTGGGAAAAAAAGAAAGCCTAGGGCTTTTTTAGCTGAAGACATTGTCACGGTCGTGTCAAGTTCTATGACCGTGACAATTATTTTAATTATTGTCACGGTCATGGACCATGGCAAGTCCGTGACAAGTACATTGGTCACGGTCATGGACCGTGACACAAAACGCGTGTTTGTTGTCACGGTCATTGACCGTGACAAGGGTGACCGGCTGAAAGGTGATAATTTGGCCATTTTGGTGTAGTGTACTATTTTCATTTATTTCTCCATGAAGTGTGTGCGCGTTTATATATAAATGGAGATCGGAATCACCTAACTCCGTGAAGTATGATGAAATGATAATATGTGTTGTATGAAACGCGAATAAGGATCACAAATATAATATATACTAAAATAATGTATAGATGAAAAGGATGAAGATGCAAAAATTGGAAAATTGGAGAAATTAGACTCGAGTCTCAGGTTTGATTTAGCTTTTCAAATAGGGATAAATTGTATTGAAATAGAAACTGATTGTCAAGTTGCGTTCCAAATGATTGTCAGGAACCAGGCTCACCATCAGACTCATTTGGACATTCTGCAACCAATCCTTGATGGCCTCGAGCGTTTTCACCATGTAGTCCTGTCGTTTTGTTTCCGTGAAGCTAATATGTTACGGATGTTTTTGCTGCTTTTTCGGTTATGCGTCCTTTTTTCTGTGCTTTTTCAGTCAGTTCCTAGTTATGTTTTCCCTTTTTTTGTCATGATATGTGTCGTAGTTCTGTACTTAGGAATGCTGCAGCAAACATCTCTTGTAAAATACTGTTGGTTTGAATACAGCTTCACTGTTTGAAAAAAAAAGAAAAAGAAAAAAAGTAACTCAAATGACAACAAGAACACATTTTGTATTCTAAAGAGGAAGGTGTACATAAAGTATGGAAATAATAAAATAAAATAAAATACAAAAATATATTGAGGAGAAACCTATGTCTAAATCACCTAACTACATCAAGCCGTAGTTACTAGTTACACTTTTGAGTACACTCCACTCGTCGTAAGTCACCACCCTCTTGGTTTGCCTCAATTTCAATAGTAGCTTCCTCATTTTCACACATTTGAGTGATTATGTGCGTACATCACAAGCGGTAACTGTGGAACAAATGTATCTTCTAAACAAAATTATTGTTCTGACATCGACGAGACATATATGTGTGTGTATATATATATATATATATATATATATGGACTTACATTGTTACATATTCCCTCCATTTTATACCTTAGTTTGAGCGTGACATTCTCTTTTCGATTTGTCAGTTTGGCTATGTATGTTGAGGGGCATCTATATCTCAATATGCTAATTGAAATATTTGGAATATTAATTTCAGGATTTTGGGATTTTGTTATAAGTAACTTTATAATTCATTTAAACAAATAACGTAACCACGATGAGAATGAATGACATGCGGGAAAACGAAGTAATATTTTTGTAAGTTGAATACGCGGTTGATATCTGACTATTGGACTTTTTTCATGACGCGGTTGATATCCGAGTATTTGACAGCAATTGTTTAACTTAGAAACCGCGGTTGATAAAGATGAATTTATGAAGGGTAATATTTTTGTAAATATATCCCGATCTGCATTATCTTTGAAAATATGTTTTTTAAATAAAAAAACTCTTTTATCCCTGTATAGAAATTCACATGTACATAAAGTCATAAAGCAACTTTTAAAGAAAAAAGTAACTCAAATGAGAACGAGAACACATTTTGTATTCTAAAGAGAAAGTTGTACATAGAGTAAAGTATGGAAAAAATAAAATAAAATATAACTACATCGAGTAGTAGTTGATACACTTTTGAATACTCCACTCGTGTTTTTAAGTTTCAAGGTAAAAACCCAGTAGCAGTTGAAGAAACACCACCTTCTTGGGTTGCCTTAATTTGAATAGTAGCTGCCTCGTTTGCACAAATCTCCGGATACTCCCCACACTTGCGACACCTCGTAACTACTATGCACCTGCGACAGGAGGGACAGGAGGAGTGAGATTTAAGCCAGGCGTCCACACAAGTAGTGTGAAACCCATGCCCACACTGTGGAAACACTCGAATTTGGTCTCCCTCACCATACTCCGCTAAACAAATTGCACACTCCCCTGCCACAACTACTTTTTGAAACGGATAAAATTTATTCTCTTAAAAACTACTAATTTTTAAGACAGCTAACTTTCCCCATCTAAAAAAGACATATTAATAAGGCAAAAAATTATTAGCCATCTCAAATAATAAACTTTATGAAACGGCTGAAAAAATTGCTTTTCCCCCTCAATATTTTAACTCCCGCTCACTTCTCTTGTAGCTTAAGAAAAGAAAAATAGAAAGGTAAAAGAATCAAACCCCAACTCACGTTGTTTCTTCACCCGCACAAAACCCTTCCACCCCGCCCCGCCCCCACTCCCCCTCATCCTTGCCTTTGCCCTAGCCCCGCCCATGCCCTAGCTGAACAAGTTATATTTGTTCACATCTCTCTCTCTCTCTCTCTCTATATATATATATATATATATATATATATATATATATATATATATATATATATGTATATATGTATGTATGTATGTATATATATATGTATGTATGTATGTATATTTCTCTCATTTTTCCTAATTAATTCTTTGGATGATTTAGGATATCTCATGGATCTTGTGTCAAAGGCACAATTTGTCAAAATACAACATGAACGTTGCAGGTACGATTATCATTCTTGTAACATGTTATAAGCCCTAACATTCATTTATTATTCAAAATTGATCCTTGTACGTATAAATAATTTCTTATACCTTAATATGTATCAATTTGTTCTTGAGTAGAGTTGAAGTAAAGACTATGAACAATGCCCTTTTAAAAAATATTAGCACAAATCTGTTTTTCCTTTATATGTATCTGTGTGCATATATATATATATATATATATATCTTGCCAAATTTAATAACATGAATAGTAATCTGAATTTGAAAAAATTATGTTCAACCATTTGAAAATTTCATGTTTATATATTTGTGCGTATATAAATATACATAGTGCCTAATTTAACAACATGAATAGAAAAGTTCCACCATCGCAGGCACACTATGGAGCCACCTGAGCAGCACTACACCAAAAGTGTTTTCGGAGGGGTTAAACATTATTTATGAAAATAGGTTGCACTAAAAATTAAATAAAAAATATATTATGTTTTTTTTGTTAATGCCTCCCCCTCCCCCTCGCCTTTTTTTTTGGGTTTTTTGAGACGAAAATTGTTCAAGTATGTAGATTATGGTAGTTTGAGCAACAACACATCATATTTGGCTTCATCCTTGATACACATGTTTTTCATTTATGGGTATTTGATAGGGAGCTACGACTTGCGTGATATGATGCAGATAATCCCGAACATTCAAGTTCCAACACTGAATTGACACGAATACGAGGTAATTATAGTTCTTAATTATAGATTTATATCATTAATTTTTTTTTACATATGATTTGTAGTGGTGATATGATGTTGAGGGCGAGCCAATTGAAAACCTAGATTGGTTTGTAGTGGTGATAGAAGGTTGAGGGTGAGCCAATTAAAAATTCGGATTGTTAATTGGTTGTTGTAGTATAGTTTTTAGATTAACATATCAAAATATTTGTTTACTAGTTTGTGTCAATTTTAGTTAGATTATCGATATGTATGTTTATATTGATCATCTATTTCATGCCCTTTGGAAGGAGGTTATCCTATTAATTTAATTTACTGTTCGATTATGATTTAATTTATAGTATATGTGATGGACTAAATTAATACCCACATGCATCACCATCAAAAGAATTGTTAATGTAATCCAACACCATATTAAACGATAAATCTTATCATTCAAATAACTAAGTGTTGGGGACCTATGAAGCATGGACACTTTGTCGGAGGTGATGTACTTGTGTCGGACACTCTCGTAGACACGAAATCTGTATGTCACCTCTCTAACATGTCACGTGGCATGTCGAATTGATTTGATATTTTAAAAAAATCAAACAATAAACGTCTTATAGAGGGATATCCTCAGTGGGTACCCTTACAAAGTATGAGGGGCACAAGAATTGCATCTCTACACTATATGATCCAAATGTTTCAACATAACAATTGGAATACCGTTATTGGTAACATTCCTACAATTTTTCTTGTCATCCCATATCCGTCTCCCATTTGACATGTTCTTCCCAACCCAATAATTTATCCATGAGATAAACTATGTCATAGTGGACCCTTAGTGTACATGTTATACAACTAAAATTCTTAATTAGTTAGGGGATGCTAGATGACACTTGTATCCCCCATCCATTATTGCCAATAGATGCATGTGGGGCATACATCTCAATATGTACTTGGGATGACTCAAGTCATTGGGTCATAGGATCATATTATGGGTCCGTGATGTACTTTTGTCATTCATCAAGGGGACCCCAGCTACTTATGCCCTTGTACAGGTGCTAGTGTCAGTGGGAGTAAGTTGGGATACGTGGATTAGCAAGCGGAGCCTAATTGTTAAGAGCATCCTATTTGTTCCCTTGGGATATGGTGGCCACTAAGGGCCTTCTACCAACTTCTATAAAGTAAATAACTTAGTTTCCATGGTTGTTTATATATTGTGAACCATTCAGCAAACTATACTCTCAGTGACATGCACTTTAATTGCAGTCCCGGACATCACTGTGGATATATCCCAAAACTTTTCGAATTTGTCTCTCTCAAACTATATAAATGTCGAGATAATTATGGGGCTTACCTACTCTAATGAAAAGTCAAGAACCCATGGAAGAGGAAAAAGGATCGGTCTAGGTCAAAACTTTTCTAATAAGTCAAATACAAATGAAATTTACGCGCCATGCGTATCTTGACTTTTCATTAGAGTATCATTTGAATGAATAGGAAATCCCATTCGAATGAAGACTATAAGTTCATTCGAACGACTTAAAACCAAAAAAGTTCATTCAAATGAAGACTATAAGTTCATTCAAATGAATAGGAAATCCCATTCGAATGAAGGCTATAAGTTCATGCGTATATGCCTGCCCCTTTATTCGTTAAGGATATATGTTCCCAGAGAAAATTTAGCTATTTAAAGGACTGACAGACTCCATGGACCATCCTATATCGGTTCATGAAGAGACATTAGACCATACCACTGAATCTTTATCAATCGATCAAGCATGTTGCATTTATGGTGTATAAGGGGGATTTCACCTATTACTGGTCGAATTTAATGGACCAAGTGTCTCCCTAGATGAATTTATAGATTAGTTAGTATATATGATATCTAAATAACCAGTAGTTCTAGTAGCGACTAGAATTTTGAGGGTTGTCACTTGGTTTAGGAATATTACTTTGTTAAAGAACAATGAAACCCTCTATTTACTGTTTTCTCAAAGTAGCACTTCATCATGTACTTTTTTGTTACTTGGGGCGAGTTCACGATCCACCTTAAAGATTTTTATTAAGTAATGGGACTGGAATTATTTGGTCATTATTTTTTCTATTAGTCTCCTCTTAATCTGATAGAGAAGTCTGATGGAGAATAATTAGATCGGTGGGTGTGCAATGAGACTGAAGGTTCATATAAGGACACTTTTGGCCAATATACAAGGTTCTTCTATATAGATAAGACTAAGCGTATTGTTTAATAGATAGAGAAGAATATCAAAGAACTTGTTATCTTTAGCAATGGTTATATTAAACCATTGAATTTAGAGGCATATATTCTTCATCTTTTGTCTCATTTCTCCTTGGTTGGAAAACGAATGATCGGCCTTGTTGTAATATCATTAACATTGATGTGTGATGGTCTCATGGTGTCGATATTTCCCTTCTTGTGATGTTGATGGGGCCTTTTTATAATTGTCATAATCAAACTCATTTTGAAATAGAGAGGCATGTCAGTCATTGCGACGTAAGAAATTTCCCGAATTATTTTCTCCTTATGGGTTTCCTTTATGCCCAATTCTCTAAATTTTCCCCAAAGGCTGCAACCAATATTTCTTTTCTAGTACGATGTACTCGGATTTTCAATGCAAAATGTGTCAAAGTAATAAATATTTCTTACCTTTAATTGATAACGTTACACAATTTACCTCTAGGCTATATCAATTCGGCCAGTTTCACACTTAGTCTATTTCAATCCCTAAGCCATCACCATGTGAGCCATCACTAGTGAAGAATATGTGTCATTCGATTTGTTTAATGTTGAGGTGTTAGTTCTAAGACCATGCCAAATCCCCTCATACACAGAGTAGGATTCTTAAACTGAATCATATAACCTTCATTAATACTCGAGATAACTTGGTTGTGATTAAGGTGTGTCTAGTTTTGTGCGTAACTCCAATAAGAAAGATGTGTCATTTACTTTCGCATCAAGTGACTACACTTGAAGGATTGTTGTTATTATGATCCTACATCAAAATATTAGAATTTTTTGTGAACAGAGAAAATAAAATGTCTCTCTCAGTTGGTTCTACCATCATTAACCTTCCTATATAATATCCATTGACAATTTTATGTGGACTAATCCGATTTATTCTTTTGTGGAGGAATTTCGCATTGTTAAGTTAGGCTTGAAGAGATGTGTAATAGTTGGCTTGGAGTCATATTTTATCCCCAATGAGAAATATTAGAAAAAGGTTCTACGTTCTTTGAAAACTAATGTTGATTTTGTCGATGAGAAATAACAAGAAAAAGATAGTTTTGGTCACTACTACCAAAACTAAGTATTCTAAGGGTCCTGCCTCAAAACATAGAGTTATTTCGATCATTGTTCCTTTATAGGAGGCTAAGGAACCAAAGTGTAACACCCCATATTTTTGTGATATTTATTTTATGGGATTAATTTAATTAAATGCGTATTAATTGGAAATTAATCCGGATTAAAAATACTAGCGAGATGCGAGTTGGTATTTGATTATATGTGCATATATGATTATATATGAATATTAAATTATGAAATTTGTCGTGAGATTGAAATACGGCAATTTGGAAATTTTGTTGAGACGCGTGTGACAGTCGCGTCATGGTAAATAATTATGATAATTAAAAAGTGAATTTTATTTCTATTATCCGTATGGTCATTTTGAGTGCGCCAACGCGTCCGGAAGGGTCGAAATAGTCAGAAAACACTAGCCGGGGGTTTGGTTTGGGTGCCGGGGCATTTTTAGGCCATACCGGCAACGTATAAGGGTAGTTCGGTAATTTTGAATTTTGAGGAATTAAAAGCTACGAAAATTGGGAATTAATATATGATTAGGCATTAACCCACTAAGCCCACTAATACCCAAATAGACTACGGAGGTTATTGAAAGTTGTTCCTAAGACAAAACCCTAGCCTCCATAGCCACCATTAGAGAAGAGCTTGTAGAGGGAGAGATAGAAGGATTCTGCAGAGAGAGAGGGTATACTTCATCAAATTCGTCATCAAATCAGAGATTCCTATAAGGCAAGTGGTTTAATTTCATTTATTTCAAAGAATGCTTCTTCTATGTGTAGGAATTTATTAAAATCACATTGTTCTTGGGAGTTAATGAAGAACCCATGTAAATTGGAAATAGAAAGTACATTTTTATGAGGAAATCGCATGTAGATTGGTGTGTAATGATTATTCTGATGATATTACAATTAGTAGGAAACCAAAAATGGATTTAATTCAGTTCTTTGATGATTCATAAATTCTAGGGTTCATAGTTTTAAAATTGGGAAAAAATATGTAGAGATTTGATATTTCAATGATGTTAGGATGAATTAATACCCCCAAACATGTCAATATGTGAACTAAGTATGTTTAGGGACGATTAGAGACCTTAAACAATTGATAGATTGAGGTTTGGATGAGATTTGGGGAGTAGAGAAGTTGGAAAAACGAAAATAAAAAATCTGGGTTCGAATCTGGTCGCTCGTTAGAAGACCTGCCCAGGTCGTTCGAACGACCTCGTTCGAACGAGCTTCTAACGAGTTGACCATTGACTTCTAACGAGAGTGAAGTTCGTTCGATGAGATCGTTCGAACGAGATCTCGTTAGAAAGCCCACTTCGTTCGAACGAGATCTCGTTAGAAGACTCAGTTCGTTCGAACGAAGTCTCGTTCGAACGAGACTTCGAACGAGTTGACAGTTTAGGCTTTTTAGCCTGTTTTGATCCCGAGTGCCCCGTAACCTTGTGTATAGGTAGAGATAGCCTTTCCTTGATGAGTAATTGATATATTTGGGATGTTTGGGATATTATGAGGAGTCAAACCTAGAAGTGTAGTTTGAACCTAAGGGAAAATATGAAGTAGGACATGAGTGTCTATTACGATGTGAGCTATTGACGGCTTAATTAATTATATTAACCGGGAACATATAAATGGTGTAGTATTATATGTCAGTACGAGAAGAGATATGTACCAATATATTATGGTGATTACTAAGATGTGTGCATACTTAGTATATGTATTGATTTTATGTGTATGACATACCTACCATACTTGCTATCACGGGAGGTTTGCGTTCACTTAGGGCCCTCTAATCCTTGTGTTGCCCGGATTTAGACTGGTTACCTCGATGAACATAGGTCAGAGAAGGACTTATTGGGATGTTAATAAGTCTGTTGATCGTGGGAGCGCAGGTATGTGCGTGACCCATGTGATGTGACTGTGTTCGCCTCCATTATTTGTGATGTTGTTATCTGTGAACTATTCCTGAGAGATTCGGAATATGTGATCCTTATGTACGTGATGTACCGGGATGGATAGTAGAGTATGTGTGCACCGCAGCTAGCCTCAGGGTGCTTGTATTGTATATTTATGACGTGAATAATATACACTTAATTAATGGGAACTTTCATGTTGTTATTGTGAACATAATTATGGTAATGTAGTGAGAGAACATAACGGGCTAACTGATAGTGAATTATGTTACTAATTGAGAATTTGAGTTTAAGTGAAGCCCTCTACTTATTTGATAACGCTAGAATGTAATATGGGGATCGAGTAGTAAGGGGTAAAACTTATTACGGGTTGGTTAGATGTGTATGTCATGTAGATGGGTACGGTACGTTAGGAGTGCACATGTAGTCGAGAGGTGAGAATTTCATGTGAGTGCACGTCCTAACATGTACTTTGCATTTAATGTTTTAATGTTATTAAAACACTTTCTGTTTTCAAAATGTTCTCCACTTTCGGGATCTGACCCATTTACTTTCAAATCTATTTTTGTAAAAACCATTTTAGGTGCCCAGCCACAAGGACACCATGCATAGGACTCTTATTCAGGTGACGAGCTGTAGCTGATTATGGAAGTTACAGGACTTTGCTTGTAGACGCTTCATCTACTTTGACTCTATCTTCATCAGTTATCAGTTGTAGGGCATGTCGCCCATTTCTTTTAGAGATATTTCATTTATTTCAGTATTCAGACCTTTGGCATGTAATTATTTAGGATTCAGACTTGTAGTATTATTTCCATTTGTTGGGATTGTTGTGAGGAGTTTTCCTCCGGATTTCTTATTATTATTGTTGGTTATATCATTACTTCGTATGGTGAATGGATTATGTTGACTCTTCCATTATTCTTTTACTGCATGTTAATGAGACTTAACTTAAAATTTGGCACTTACTTTTAAATACTAGGTGGTTAGTAACTATTAAAATGTTTTCGACAGTGATGCTATTAACTGAACCAACTTGGCATTTTGAATTAATTTAATAAAGGTGTAGCTACCCGGTATTTAATTAGTCGGGGTGTCACAGGTGGTATCAGAGCATCAGGTTCTAGTGTCCTTTAGGATCTGTGCGGCTTATTATGTTTCCACTGAGCTTCCTTTGATGTAAAGCCCTAAACTTTAGGACTGTTGTATTCTTTTGTATATGCAACGTTCTTCAGCTATTTTAAGTTTATAACTACGAACGTATAAACTTCATTCTTATTTCAGATGCCTCCACGACGTGCACGAAGGGTTCCCAAGGATGCGACGCCAGAACCACAGCCCGCACCAGCTCAGGGCACGATGAATGCCGCCGAGGTTGCAGCCATTGTGGCTCAGGCGATAAATGCCGCACTAGCAGTAGTTCAGCAGGCACCAGCTCAGGCGCCGATAGCCGCGCCAGTTCAGGCTCATGCATTCCCGTCTGCTTGGGAACGTGTACGTGATGCTTTTCAGAAAGCACACCCTCCGGAGTTCGCAGGTACCTCCGATGTGGTAGTTTCGAGTTAGTGGAGGAAGGATATACAACGGCACTTGAGGATGTATGAGTGCACCGATGTCCAGAAGCAGATACTAGCTACCTTTAAGCTAGTAGGGTCTGCACTGCAGTGGTGGGAGTCTATTACCACCGTTGAGGAGAGAGATACTCTCACTATTCAGGAGTTCTGGGTGCGGTTCGATCGCAAGTACTTTCCGTCAGCTGTTCACACGAAAATGAGGAGGAAGTTGATGAGCCTTCGACAAGAGGGTAAGACTGTGGCCGAGTATGAGGCCGAATTCACTGATCTTCTGAACATTGTTCCGGATGAGATACCGACGGAGGAGAAGAAGATATAGAAATTCACGGACGGGTTGACATGGAGGATTCGTCAGCACTTGTTAGGGAACCTCTCGTTAGCCACTTATTCCGATGTGGTTAACGTTGCATTGCTCCATTGCCAGGATCACCGCTTTCACATGACTGAAGGCAAGAGGTCAGGAGAGTCCAACCATCAGGGCAGGACTGGGGGAAATGGTGCCAGTGGGGCACAATCTGTTCAGGGGCAGAGGCAGGGCGATCAGGGTACCCAGCAGGGGGATCACAAGAGGTTCAGGTCAGGAAATTTTAGGCACGGACAGGGAGGTTTCCGGCAGGGCCATCAGGGTCCGAACGACCATCAGAACCAACAGGGTCAGAATGGTCAACATCAGTTTTAGCAGGGCCAGCAGGGCCAATGGAGGAATGGCAACGACCGCCAGGGCCGGGGGCAGCAGGGACCGAGAGGGGGGAACTTCCTGGGGAAGTGTTTCATTTGTGGCAAGACTGGCCATAAATGCCAAGACTGTCCTGATAGGGACAGGGCCCCGCAGAAGCAGCAGGGTGCTCGACATGAGCCACAGAGGCCACTTTTTCCACCAGCCCTCCCAGCTCCAGCCCAGGTGCCAGCTCTTCCAGCCATTTCCAGCAGTTCCTGTGCAGCAGGGACAATTACAGTATGGACGTGTCTATAACATCCACCAGGCAGCGGCTCCGCAGGCACCACCCGCGATTGAGGGTATGTTTCCTATCCATGGTACTATGGGTCGAGTTTTGTTTGATACGGGGGAAACACATTGCTTTATAGATACACATTTTGCGAAAGCCTTAGGGTTGTTAGCTACGATAGAGAGCACAGTGACGTGTGTAGACTCACCATTGGGGAATGGATCACTTATTTTCTTTATATGCCGGGGAGTGGGGGTAGAGATTGATAGTCTGGTATTACCTGCAGATATGTTGGTATTAGATATGCATGTTCACGATGTGATTATCGGTATGGATTGGCTCGCTGATTATAGAGCCATGATTGATTGCTTCGGTGGGAGAATTGTTTTTGCCATTCCGGAGCAAGAGATGTTTGTAGTGGCGATGCCTCGCCCAGAGGGAGGCTCGACCGCTCATTTGTATTACCTAGAGGAGGATACCTCTAAGGAGGTTGTGATTCCTTTAGATTCGATCCCAGTTGCCAGGGAGTATTCTGATGTGTTTCAGGAGATACCAGGCCTACCCCCCAGTCGAGAGATAGACTTTGTTATAGACTTATTGCCAGGTACGAGACCTATAGCACGCGCACCGTACCGTATGGCTCCAGCTGAGATGAGGGAGTTACGGGATCAGATTGAGCAGTTGTTGGGTCAGGGGTTTATTCGGAGGAGTACTTCACCGTGGGGTGCCCCTGTGTTGTTCGTGAAGAAGAGAGATGGTTCACTGAGATTGTGTGTGGACTACCGAGAGTTGAATAAGGTCACGATACGGAATAAGTATCCGTTGCCTTGAATCGATGACTTATTCGACCAGTTGAGAGGAGCTTCTTTCTTCTCGAAGATTGATTTAAGATCGGGATACCATCAGTTGCGTATCAGGGAGGAGGATGTCTCGAAGACTGCGTTCTTGTCGAGATATGGTTCTTACGAGTTTCGGGTTATGCCTTTTGGTTTGACCAACGCTCCAGCAGTGTTTATGGACTTGATGAATAGAGTGTTCAGGGATTTTCTAGATCAGTTTGTCATTGTCTTCATCGACGATATTCTGGTTTACTCCCAGACAGAGGAGGAGCACGCCGAGCATTTGAGGCAAGTTTTGCAGACACTATGTCAGAACGAGTTGTATGCAGAGTATGAGAAATGCGGGTTTTGGCTGAAGGAGGTCCAGTTTTTGGGACATATTATTTTCGACCGGGGAATATCTGTTGATCCGGGGAAGGTATCTGCGGTGAGGGAGTGGGGACAACCCACAACACCGACAGATATTCGTAGTTTCTTGGGCCTAGCAGGATACTACAGGAGGTTCATTCAGGGATTCTCGAAGATTGCAGGTCCTTTGACACATCTGACTCGTAAGGGTGTGCCATTCATCTGGAGTGATTCCTGTCAGTTAGCATTCGATGAATTGAAGGATAAGTTGACCTCAGCACCTGTGTTAGCATTGCCGAGACCGGGAGTTGAGTATTTAGTATACACCGATGCGTCCTTGCAAGGACTTGGAGGTGTATTGCAGCAGGAGAGTCAGGCCATAGCTTATGCTTCCCGTAAGCTAAAGCCTCACGAGAAGAATTACCCCACTCATGACTTGGAGTTGGCGGCAGTTGTATTTGCCCTTTGGATATGGAGACATTACCTTTTGGGGGAAAAGTTTCGATTGTTCACAGACCACAAGTCCCTACAGTACCTATTCACGCAAAAGGAATTGAATATGCGGCAGCGAAGGTGGCTTGAGTTTGTGAAGGACTATCAGTTTGATATCCAGTATCACCCGGGAAAGGCTAACGTGGTGGCAGACGCGTTGAGCCGTAGGCCAACAGATGAAGTGGCAGAGGTGTGGAAGGCCAAGTGGAAGGAATTGGGACACCAGGATGCATTGGCCCGATCATTCATGTCGGTAATGACTGTTATGCCGCAAATTGTCACGAGAGTGGTAAAGGCACAAGCAGATGACTCGTTCTGTCAGGAGAAGATAGTTCGATTACTAGCAGAGGGAGCCGTGTCCTATACCGTTAGCTCAGACTGGGGATTACGCTTCAATGGGAGGTTAGTAGTTCCGGAAGGGGAGGAGTTGCGGCACGAGGTGATGGCAGAGTCGCACGGCTCACGATTCGCGGTACATCCCTGTGGGGATAAAATGTACCAAGACATGAGACGTCAGTATTGGTGGAGCGGGATGAAGAGAGATATTGCCGAGTTTGTTTCTAAATGCGCCACTTGTCAGCTTGTAAAAGTGGATCATCAGAGACCGGCAGGACTGCTACAGCCGTTGGAGGTCCCGATGTGGATGTGGGAGAGCATATCCATGGACTTTATCACGGGATTGCCTACGTCACAGAGAGGTCACGACTCCAATTGGGTGATTGTGGACAGGTTGACCAAAGTCGATCATTTTCTACCCGTAAGGACAGACTACACTGCGGGACAGTATGCCCAGCTCTTTATTTCAGAGATAGTGAGACTTCACGGTGTGCCCTTAAATATCGTGTCTCACCGAGACAAGATATTTGTTTCACGGTTTTGGGAGAGTTTTCAGGAGGCCATGGGCACGGAATTACGATTGAGCACGGCGTACCACCCGCAGACCGACGGGCAAATAGAGCGTACAAACCAGATGTTGGAGGACATGCTACGTATGAGTATCATTGATTTTGGGGGTGGATGGGAGCAATATCTTCCACTAGTAGAGTTTGCTTACAATAACTCCTACCAGTTCACCATTGGCATGGCTCCATTTGAGGCGTTGTACGGTAGACCTTGTCGTTCCCCAGCATGTTGGTTAGAGGTAGGGGACAACAAACTACTAGGGCCGGAAGTGATTCAGGATACTTCGGCAAGGATAGAATTGATTCGGAGTCGCATTCGGGTAGCTCAGGACAGGCATAAGAGCTATGCTGATGCGAAGAGGTTCTTCAGAGAGTTCCAAGTGGGTGACCAGGTTTTGCTCAGGGTATCTCCTATGAAGGGGATTATGCGTTTCGGGAAGAAAGGGAAGTTGGCACCGAGATATGTGGGACCATTTCCTATTATTGAACGGATTGGACCGGTTGCGTATAGGCTTGGATTACCGGAGCATTTGCATCGGATTCACGATGTATTCCATATTTCCCCGCTAAAGAAATATCTTAGAGATGATTTGGCTCATTCTCACATTGCTTTGGAGGACATCGATCTCCAGCCTGATAGCTCCTACAAGGAGGGGCCGATTGCGATTTTGGACCAAAGTGAGCGGAAACTGCGGTCAAAGATAGTTCCGTTAGTACGTGTTCAGTGGCGACATCATAATGTCGAGGAGTCCACATGGGAGCGCGAGGATGAGATGCGCGAACGTTATCCAGAGTTGTTCTTACCAGGTACTTTCTAGTTCCGAATTTCGGGACGAAATTTAGTTATTAGGGGGGAAGTATGTAACACCCCGTATTTTTGTGATATTTATTTTATGGGATTAATTTAATTAAATGCGTATTAATTGGAAATTAATCCGGATTAAAAATACTAGCGAGATGCGAGTTGGTATTTGATTATATGTGCATATATGATTATATATGAATATTGAATTATGAAATTTGTCGTGAGATTGAAATACGACAATTTGGAAATTTTGTTGAGACGCGTGTGACAGTCGCGTCATGGTATATAATTATGATAATTAAAAAGTGAATTTTATTTCTATTATTCGTATGGTCGTTTTGAGTGCGCCAACGCGTCCGAAAGGATCGAAATAGTCAGAAAACACTAGCCGGGGGTTTGATTTGGGTCCCGGGGCATTTTTAGGCCATACCGGCAACGTATAAGGGTAGGTTGGT
Source organism: Sambucus nigra (assembly GCA_949130495.1). Taxonomy (NCBI): domain Eukaryota; kingdom Viridiplantae; phylum Streptophyta; class Magnoliopsida; order Dipsacales; family Adoxaceae; genus Sambucus; species Sambucus nigra. The sequence goes on along the minus strand of OX422219.1, from coordinate 395,779,216 downwards.
AATTTTGAATTTTGAGGAATCAAAAGCTACGAAAATTGGGAATTAATATCTGATTAGGCATTAACCCACTAATCCCACTAATACCCAAATAGACTACGGAGGTTATTGAAAGTTGTTCCTAAGACAAAACCCTAGCCTCCATAGCCACCATTAGAGAAGAGCTTGTAGAGGGAGAGATAGAAGGATTCTGCAGAGAGAGAGAGCGTATACTTCATAAAATTCGTCATCAAATCAGAGATTCCTATAAGACAAGTGGTTTAATTTCGTTTATTTCAAAGAATGCTTCTTCCATGTGTAGGAATTTATTAAAATCACATTGTTCTTGGGAGTTAATGAAAAACCCATGTAAATTGGAAATAGAAAGTACATTTTTATGAGGAAATCGCATGTAGATTGGTGTGTAATGATTATTCTGATGATATTACAATTAGTAGGAAATCAAAAATGGATTTAATTCAGTTCTTTGATGATTCATAAATTCTAGGGTTCATAGTTTTAAAATTGGGGAAAAATATGTAGAGATTTGATATTTGAATGATGTTAGGATGAATTAATACCCCCAAACATGTCAATATGTGAACTAAGTATGTTTAGGGACGATTAGAGACCTTAAACAATTGATAGATTGAGGTTTGGATGAGATTTGGGGAGTAGAGAAGTTGGAAAAACGAAAATCAGAAATCTGGGCTCGAATCTGGTCGCTCGTTAGAAGACCTGCCCAGGTCGTTCAAACGACCTCGTTCGAACGAGCTTCTAACGAGTTGACCATTGACTTCTAACGAGAGTGAAGTTCGTTCGATGAGATCGTTCGAACGAGATCTCGTTAGAAAGCCCACTTCGTTCGAACGAGATCTCGTTAGAAGACTCAGTTCGTTCGAACGAAGTCTCGTTCGAACGAGACTTCGAACGAGTTGACAGTTTAGGCTTTTTAGCCTGTTTTGATCCCGAGTGCCCCGTAACCTTGTGTATAGGTAGAGATAGCCTTTCCTTGATGAGTAATTGATATATTTGGGATGTTTGGGATATTATGAGGAGTCAAACCTAGAAGTGTAGTTTGAACCTAAGGGAAAATATGAAGTAGGACGTGAGTGTCTATTACGATGTGAGCTGTTGACGGCTTAATTAATTATATTAACCGGGAACATATAAATGGTGTAGTATTATATGTCAGTACGAGAAGAGATATGTACCAATATATTATGGTGATTACTAAGACGTGTGCATACTTAGTATATGTATTGATTTTATGTGTATGACATACCTGCCATACTTGCTATCACGGGAGGTTTGCGTTCGCTTAGGGCCCTCTAATCCTTGTGTTGCCCGGATTTAGACTGGTTACCTCGATGAACATAGGTCAGAGAAGGACTTATTGGGATGTTAATAAGTCTGCTGATCGTGGGAGCGCAGGTATGTGCGTGACCCATGTGATGTGACTGTGTTCGCCTCCATTATTTGTGATGTTGTTATCTGTGAACTATTCCTGAGAGATTCGGAATATGTGATCCTTATGTACGTGATGTACCGGGATGGATAGTAGAGTATGTGTGCACCGCAGCTAGTCTCTGGGTGCTTGTATTGTATATTTATGACGTGAATAATATACACTTAATTAATGGGAACTTTCATGTTGTTATTGTGAACATAATTATGGTAATGTAGTGAGAGAACATAACGGGCTAACTGATAGTGAATTATGTTACTAATTGAGAATTTGAGTTTAAGTGAAGCCCTCTACTTATTTGATAACGCTAGAATATAATATGGGGATCGAGTAGTAAGGGGTAGAACTTATTACGGTTTGGTTAGATGTGTATGTCATGTAGATGGGTACGGTACGTTAGGAGTGCACATGTAGTCGAGAGGTGAGAATTTCATGTGAGTGCACGTCCTAACATGTACTTTGCATTTAATGTTTTAATGTTATTAAAACACTTGCTGTTTTCAAAATGTTCTCCACTTTCGGGCTCTGACCCATTTGCTTTCAAATCTATTTTTGTAAAAACCATTTTAGGTGCCCAGCCACAAGGACACCATGCATAGGACTCTTATTCAGGTGACGAGCTGTAGCTGATTGTGGAAGTTACAGGACTTTGCTTGTAGACGCTTCATCTACTTTGACTCTATCTTCATCAGTTATCAGTTGTAGGGCATGTCGCCCATTTCTTTTAGAGATATTTCATTTATTTCAGTATTCAGACCTTTGGCATGTAATTATTTAGGATTCAGACTTGTAGTATTATTTCCATTTGTTGGGATTGTTGTGAGGAGTTTTCCTCCGGATTTCTTATTATTATTGTTGGTTATATCATTACTTCGTATGGTGAATGGATTATGTTGACTCTTCCATTATTCTTTTACTGCATGTTAATTAGACTTAACTTAAAATTTTGCACTTACTTTTAAATACTAGGTGGTTAGTAACTATTAAAATGTTTTCGACAGTGATGCTATTAACTGAACCAACTTGGCATTTTGAATTGATTTAATAAAGGAGTAGCTACCCGGTATTTAATTAGTCGGGGTGTCACACAAAGCATGCAAAACATTCTAAACCAAGAAAATAAGCGACTCAGTTTGTCTAGGACACGACTCCTGAATTTGTAACCAATCAATCTCCTTATTATAGTAACGTTTTTCTTATGCTTTATGATTTCCTCAGTAAAGTTGATCCCCCGAGTTCTCTTGTTGAAGAAAATGTTTTCCAAAATTCTTATTTTCCCCTTCTTTAGTGGGAAGACTTTTCATTATTCCATGGTCATAATGTACAGCACTCGAAATTATTTTGCCGAAAACTTCCTCTATTACCATAGTTTTTCCCGAGGGATCTTATGATGAGTCACCTCAAGTTGCAATACCTGATGAAAATGTAACTATGTAATTGATTTTCTTATATTAGGAGCATGTATGGAATGATTAATTCTTATAAGTCTTGACGTCATTATGTTATAATTTGTTTTCGAAAATTTTCCCCATTAGTTGATAATGTTCCATCCTAATTTCCAGAGTTACTCTCTAGTTTTTGGTTACTAAAAGATCCACTTGTCAGATCAGTCTACACATATTCAGCTTCGTGTTATTTTTCTAGCCTGCCTAATTCACAACTAACACATGTCAGTTGGCGGAGCTTTTTCTATTAGAGGTATTTAGTTTGCTTCATTTTTAAACATACAAATTTCCCAACAAATATTGGTTAATCATCTCTCGTGTTATGGTTGGTCTTCAACTGGTTCATCACATTCTATTACTACTAAGTTTGATATGGGACAAGAAGCTTAAGGTTCCATAATTTCAATATATTGATAATAGAATCCTAAGGTGACTTCAAGTCAGTAATAAATCTTGTTCCCTTGGATATATTATCCCATGTTAGTCTGGTAAGTCTTCCTTCTATTCAAACTTTGCATAGATTTTATATGATGAAGTGAATTGATATTGGAATGAAATGGAACCACTTGGTGTCTACTTATAAATTTGATAGGATTTTGAAAAGATATGCACCACTTTGTCATCACTTACCAATTGGTTAAGCTTTTAAAATTGAATACAAAACTTAGTGGTTACTTACCAACTAATTAGTATTTTAAAATGTAATGCATCACGTGATATGATACCACTTGAGGCCGACTTACTAATTGTATAAGATTTTGAAATAAAATGGTACTACATGGTGGTGAAAATGAGGATTTGGACTCCATTGTATACCACTAACATTGACCATTACATTATCTTTTGGCTGGTTATAGAAGGCCAAATTCTTTTTATTATGCCACTAGCTAAATCAGATCAAGCAAGTTGTAATGGAGCCTCCAAAACTATGGTGGGAAATCATAATGCTAGTGATGAGTCGGTTGATGGAGACTCAAGTCAAGGGAGTTCTAGTGGATTGATTATGGGATTCAGCTTGAATAAAATTGAATCAGGTTATGGAACTTCTACGCCTAATGTGGAAATTGTAGAATATTGTCATCAGTTATTCTAATGTGACAGATATTCTCTAGCTAATATTCATGAATTATTACATTGTTCAGTGGCTTCTCATGTGGAGAAATTTACTTTCGAGAATATTCTACTGCCTGATGCCTGACCTGACCACAACCAAAGCATTAAAATGCAACAGATGTTATCTCTTTGGAATTAGCCAGGATGGCCAGTGACAGCCCCCCACCCCACCCCGGCTGCCTCTGCCCCCACAACGCCGATACTCCACTTACCACCTTCAACTACTCTATCGCCTTCCCCAGGTGGGAAATCTATTGAAGACCTTAATAGATATTAGGTACCAGCCACTGAACACCATTAAGGTCCAGACCTTATGTCACGACCCCGACCCAAAATAGTATTTGGGAACGAGTGTCTTGACTTGCCACCAAGGCAACAAATATTCCGATTTAATTGTTTCTTTAAATAAATGCAACGGATATTTTATCACATGGTTATGAATCGTAAAATACTGAAAGTAAAGGAATTACGTCATCAGAGCTTTCTAAAGGAAACTTCATATATATTAAAAGTAACAACGGGTTACAACTTAAGAGAAAATTTAAACCTTATTACAAAGAGCCAGACATGCTCTAAATAAACATTTTACAAAAAGAGCTCTAAAAGCTAAATCTTCAATATAGTCCATTTTCATTCCGTCCGTCAGCCTAAACGTTTCCTGAAAAATGATTATTTATACACCATCAGCTAAAAGACGAACGAGGTTCAATCTCCAAACATTCCAGGGTTTTCAAAAAATAGATACCTATTCAAGTCAAAAGAGAAGGCATATACATATATGGAGAGGAACTTGCAGTAAATAGATATAATTTTGAAATGAAATTATATATATCACAAATGGATAGCTCAGAATAAGACGAATGCAACAAATCAAATGTGATATCTTTTTCTTTCAATCATATCATTTTGATGGCCAAGTACACTCTAATACCGTATTCTTCTACCGTATTATACCCCAGTAGTTGAGGGTCAATCGAACATGTTCGTCACAACGCCTTATTTAGGGCACACCAGCGATAACCCAGCTGGTAAGGTCAGTCAGTAAAGAGGTCCCTTAGGCCGAATCATATTTTTAATATTCAATATCCTTTTCAATAATCATTTTAATCAGTATGTTTATATGGACAAATATAAACATATCACAAATGAATCAATTATCGGTATCACATGAATTTTGAGAATAAAATCAGTTCACAAAATATATATAGTTTGCATAATATCATATAATCAAAACACACAAGGAATGTCAGAGTAGGTATTGAGTCTTCGATCACACGTTAATTTGATAAAGATTTAAGTACACGTTCTAAGGTTCAGTTTATACTATACTTTAATAATAACTTCCTCTTTTAAAGGATTACTGAATCCACATTTTTCAACTTTTAAAACTCATTGATCGTAATTGAAGAATTCAATTCATTGTCTTTCCTCATCAGTCGGTTCCCAGTAGAGATGGAGGGTCACAGGGGCACCACTTAAATACCATCTCATCTAGACAGAACATTTCCGAATTCGTTCCCAGTAGAGATGGAGGGTCACAGGGGCATCACTTAAATACCATCTCATCTAGACAAAACTTCACCCGGCCTGACTTTGAAATTACTTAAATCGGATTCCATAATAACGAGCAATTTCTTTAAAAAGAATCATTTTTTAAAAGCGTATAATTTCAAACAAGTTTATAAAATCAACTTGGATTTGTTCTAAATTTTAAGTTTTGATTAGTGATTTCTTTATTGTATTTTACCAGCATAACTAATAAGTAAAGTTATAAAACAATAAATTAAAACTATAAAGACGCATTATAACATTAAGATTACCTTAAGATGAATATCTCTAAGAACTTATTCTTAAACTTTCTCACACTTTCTCTCACTATTTCTTTCTATAATTCTCAAGGAATTGGTGTGAGTTTCAAATGATCCCCTAAAGGCCCTATTTATAGTTTTCCAAAGATATACCGGGGTTGACACATGTCCATGCTGACCAAGCTTTTACAATGGGAGTCAGCGTTGACGTGTCGCGTAACGGAGGCGTCTTGCAGTCTTATTTCACCGGACTGTGACACGTGTTTTAGCTTCTCCTCTAACAACGACACGTGTTTTGGCTTCTCCTCTAACGAAGACACGTGTACGGTGGAGGTGTCGAAACCGAGCACGAGATGTCGAGCACGAGGTGGATAGGTATTAAGGGTATAAGGGTCATTTCGGACCTGAAGGGCATTTTGGTAATTTCACACCATATATTTTCAATATTTCTTATAGGTCCCTGAAAATATTTTATTTATGAAAAGGCCCCTTTTTATTTTTCATTTTAGTCCCTAAAACTTTCTTTATTAAAACCAAGTCCCTAAAGTTTCATAAAATTACATTTTCTACCCCAAAACTTATCACTTAGCTTAGGATGTGCCATAAAATCTCAATCTGACCCATTTTACTGTTGATTCTTCAAATTTAAAAACGGGATCTGTCATATTAAGAACTCAGAATATTATATATGTAATAATATATCATTATTAGATAGTAAGTATGACGAAATTGAAAGAAGACAATTATATATTGGCATAAGAAAATGGGGTCATTACATCCTACCCTCCTTATAAAAAGTTTGGTCCTCAAACTTTACTTACATTAATTTCCAAAAAGGTATGGATATCTCTCTTTTATTTTATCTTCCCGCTCCCATGTTGCTTCTTCAACAGAATGATTCTTCCATAACACTTTGACTAGTGGAATAACCTTGGTTCGTAATATTTGGTCTTTATGGTCCAAGATTTCCACTGGATGCTCAATGTATGTCAAATCTTCTCTAACTTGAAGAGGCTCGTGAGTTAAGATATGTGCTGGATCAGGGATGTATTTCTTCATCATTGAAACATGAAACACATTATGCACACTCGAGAGTTCAGGGGGTAAGGCTATTCGATACGCAACAACACCTATCCTTTCAAGGATTTCAAAAGGTCCTATGTATCTTGGACTCAACTTTCCTTTCTTCCCAAATCGGATTACTCCCTTTGTCGGTGATACTCATAAGAAAACATAGTCTCCTCTTTGGAATTCTAACGGTCGGTGCCGATTGTCAGCATAACTCTTTTGACGGCTTTGAGCGATTTGAAGTCGGTCTTGTATTAATTTCACTTTCTCTGTTGTGACCTTAATCAATTCTGGTCCCAATAATTTTCTTTCCCCTACTTCTTCCCAACATGCAGGAGAACGACACCTTCTACCATAGAGTGCCTCATACGGAGCCATTTGAATACTTGCTTGATAGCTATTATTATATGCAAATTCTACTAACGGTAAATGATCGTCCCAATTCCCCTTCAAATCAAGTACACATGCCCTAAGCATATCCTCTAAGGTTTGGATGGTTCTCTCCGATTTTCCGTCTGTTTGAGGATGAAAAGCGGTGCTGAAATTCAATTTTGTTCCCATGGCTACTTGTAGGCTTTTCCAAAAGCGAGACACGAATCTAGGGTCACGATCAGAAACAATTGAAACTGGGGTTCCATGAAGCTTAATTATTTCCCGTATATACAATTTAGCTAAATTTTCTAAGGAATGGGTAATCTTAATGGCAAGAAAATGAGAAGATTTAGTTAACCTATCAATAATTGCCCAAATGGAATCATTACCATTGGAACTCCTTGGTAGCCCCATCATAAAATCCATGGTAATATGTTCCCACTTCCACTCAGGGATTGGTAAAGGTTGTAATAGTCCTGATGGTTTCTGATGTTCAGCTTTTACTTGTTGACAGATCAAACACTGAGATACAAACTCTGCTATCTCCCTTTTCATGTTATTCCACCAAAACACTTCTCGGAGATCTCTGTACATCTTGGTATTTTCGGGATGAACTGTGAATCTCGAGTAATGACGTTCCTCCAAAATCTGCCTTTTTAGTTGGGCATCACCAGGTATACAAACTCTATTTCCAAACTTTAATATATCATATCGTATCGGAAATTCAATTCTCTTCCCTTCAATAACCTCTTCTTTAATCTTCCTCAGTTGTGGGTCATTTACTTGTGCAACTTTAATTCTTTCCATCAACCTGGGTTGTATTTGTAAGTTTGCGATTATTCCTCCTTCGCCATAAATACGTACATCTATTTCCATACTTCTCAAATCTTTCAATAGAGCTTCCTGGCTGGTAATAATACATGCTAAATTTTGTGTAGACTTTCTACTCAAAGCGTCAGCAACTACATTAGCTTTCCCCGGGTGATAGTGAATATTTACATCATAATCCTTCATCAATTCTAACCACCTCCTTTGTATCATATTTAATTCCTTCTGAGTAAAGATATATTTCAAACTCTTATGATCGGTATAAAGTTCACAAGTCTCACCATACAAATAATGTCTCCAAATCTTTAGAGCAAAAATTACCGCTGCTAATTCTAAGTCATGGGTTGGATAATTTTGCTCATGTGGTTTTAACTGTCTCGAGGCATAAGCTACTACTTTTCCATTTTGTATTAGCACACATCCCAAACCATTTTTAGAAGCATCACTATAAATCACAAATCCTCCTGTACCGGAAGGAATAGTTAAAATTGGGGCAGTTACTAATCGGTTCTTAAGTTCTCGAAAACTATTCTCAACTTCCTCAGACCATTCGTATTTCACAGTCTTTTGTGTTAACATAGACAGAGGTTTGACAATACTAGAAAATCCTTCAAAAAATCTTCGATAATAACCTGCTAATCCTAGGAAACTACGAATCTTCGTCACATTAGTTGGTCTTGGCCAATCTAGTATAGCCTCGATCTTTTGAGGATCAACCGACACTCCCTCCTTGGATATGACATGTCCTAGAAAAGAAACACTAGGAAACTAAAATTCACACTTCTTTAATTTCGTATATAATTTCTCTTTCCTAAGGATTTGTAATACTATCTCCAAATGCTTCTCGTGTTCTTCAATACCTTTGGAATAAATAAGGATGTCATTGATGAAAACAACCACACACTGATCCAGATATTTCCTAAACACTTTATTCATCATATCCATAAAAGCGGCTGGTGCATTAGTTAATCCAAATGGCATCACAAGATATTCATAGTGACCATATCTAGTACGAAAAGCTGATTTCGAAATATCCTCTTCCTTAATCTTCAATTGGTGATAGCCTGACCTAAGGTCAATCTTCGAAAATACTTGCGCACCTTGCAGTTGGTCAAACAAATCATCTATACGAGGTAAGGGGTATTTATTCTTAATGGTCACCTTATTTAGTTCACGATAATCTATACATAACCTCATCGTTCCATCCTTCTTTTTAACAAATAATACTGGAGCACCCCAAGGGGATATACTAGGTCCAATAAAACCCTTGTCTAACAGATCTTGTAATTGAAATTTTAATTCCCTTAATTCTAAAGGTGCCAAGCGATAAGGTGGTTTTGAGATTGGTGTGGTTCCAGGAACAAGGTCAATGGTAAATTCTACTTCTCTACTAGGAGGTAGACTGGGCAAATCATCTGGAAAAACATCTGGAAAAAGCCTAGCTATAGGAATATCTTCTAAACTAGGCTCTTTTGTTTGCAAATCAATAACACTGGCAAGGAATCCTTGACATCCCTTCTTAAGAAAATTACAAGCTTGCATTGCAGAGATAATACGCATGGGAGATAAGATGCCAGTTCCTTCAAAATTGAATTCTGGTTGGTTAGGAATTTGGAAAATAACTCTCTTCTCAAAACAATCCACCCTAGCATGATATGATGCTAACCAATCCATCCCCAAAATGACTTCAAAATCTCTTATGTCTAAAACTATCAAATCAACGAATAGTTTATGACTACTGACATTTATAGGGCAAGACTTATATACTAATGTTCCCGTCAATAACTCACCCGAAGGAGTAGAAACGTGTATGATATGATTCAAGGATTCAGGAATATTAGGAAAGCGATTAACAAAACGCACAAACACAAATGAATGGGTAGAACCAGGATCAATTAAAACTAGAAAAGGTTGTCCACATATAGAAAGTGTACCTGACACTACAGCATTAGAAGCCTTTGCATCGGAAAGATTAAAGACTCTACCTTGTCTGCCCTGATCCTTATTGTCATTAGAAGTCTTTGTTGTCGTCTTCCCTTTGTTAGGATAATCTCGCATTTTATGTCCCTTTTGGTCACACCCAAAGCAACTCCCTGTCTCCAGGTAACACGGTCGCCCTCTATGAATATTACCACAACGTTGGCATTTATCAACATTAGAGGGTTTGTTTACTAAAGGTTTTCCTATATTAGGTATATTCCTAAAGGGTTTGTTATTGGGGTTCCTTCCTCTTTGTTCTCCAAACTTCCTCTTCCCCTCTCTAACCTAATTATACTCTTCACTATCCTTCTCAGATATTGTTGCCCTAGCCACCACGTCATTATATGATGCCAACTTTAGGATGGAAATTCGGCTACGAATATTTAACCTTAACCCACGTTCAAACTTCTTGGCTTTTAAATCATCGGTTATCACAACATGAGGTGCAAAACGGGATAACTCAGTAAACTTTGCCTCATATTGACTAACCGTCATATTTCCTTGAACTAGACCCATGAAGTTAGCTACGTTTTGGTCTTGCACCATTTCGGGAAAGTATTTCTCGTAGAAGATCATTAAGAAGTCATTCCAACCTATGGGATTATTCCTTTCCCCATGCATTCTCTTAGTCATTCTCCACCAATGTTCGGCTTCACCTTCTAACATGAATGTTCCAAATAAAACCCGTTGTTCATCTGTACACTTAAGAACATCGAACATCTTTTCCATTTGCATCACCCAATTTTTTGCTTCAGTGGGGTTAGGAGTCCCTTTAAAAGATGGAGGATTCAACTTCTTGAACTGTTCAATAGTAAAACTACTTAGTTCAAGATTCCTTGGTGCTCCATTATTCACCTGATGCTCCATAATTCTTGCTAGACTTTCAATTGCCTTGTATGCACCTTCCAGTCCATCCATACTCGAACCACTAGTCCCTGGAGTTGATCTTGCATTGGTCATTTTCTACAGTCATGGCCAAACGTAAGATGTATTATACTAGCCCAAGATTGCATTTTAGAAGAACAATGATATATAAACAATTATATATAGACTATAAGAAATATGGAGGGTTATCACATAAGTCGGATATTTAATCCTATAATCTATGTATGGAGACTTAAAATCAATAACGTTCGAAACTTATGTTCAGTAGTCTACGGGTTCATAACCTATGCTCTGATACCACCTCTGTCACGACCCCGACCCAAAATAATATTAGGGAACGAGTGTCTTGACATGCCACCAAGGCAACAAATATTCCGATTTAATTGTTTCCTTAAATAAATGCAACGAATATATTATCACATGGTTATGAATCGTAAAATACTGAAAGTAAAGGAATTACGTCATCAGAGCTTTCTAAAGGAAACTTCATATATATTAAAAGTAACAATGGGTTACAACTTAAGAGAAAATTTAAACCTTATTACAAGAGAGCCAGACATTCTCTAAATAAACATTTTACAAAAAGAGCTCTAAAAGCTAAATCTTCAATATAGTCCATTTTCATTCCGTCCGTGAGCCTAAACGTTTCCTGAAAAATGGTTATTTATACAACATCAGCTAAAAGACGAATGAGGTTCAATCTCCAAACATTCCAGGGTTTTCAAAAAATAGATACCTATTCAAGTCAAAAGAGAAGGCATATACATATATGGAGAGGAACTTGCAGTAAATAGATATAATTTTGAAATGAAATTATATATATCACAATTGGATAGCTCAGAATAAGACGAATGCAATAAATCAAATGTGATATCTTTTTCTTTCAATCATATCATTTTGATGGACAAGTACACTCTAATACCGTATTCTTCTACCGTATTATAACCCGGTAGTTGAGGGTCAATCGAACATGTTCGTTACAACGCCTTATTTAGGGCACACCAGCGATAACCCAGCTGGGAAGGTCAGTCAGTAAAGAGGTCCCTTAGGCCGAATCATATTTTCAATATTCAATATCCTTTTCAATAATCATTTTAATCAGTATGTTTATATGGACAAATATAAACATATCACAAATTAATCAATCATCGGTATCACATGAATTTTGAGAATAAAATCAGTTCACAAAATATATATAGTTTGCATAATATCATATAATCAAAACGCACAAGGAATGTCAGAGTAGGTATGGAGTCTTCGATCACACGTTAATTTGATAAAGATTTAAGTACACGTTCTAAGGTTCAGTTTATACTATACTTTAATAATAACTTCCTCTTTTAAAGGATTACTGAATCCCCATTTTTCAACTTTTAAAACTCATTGATTGTAATTGAAGAATTCAATTCATTGTCTTTTCTCATCAGTAGGTTCCCAGTAGAGATGGAGGGTCACAGGGGAACCACTTAAATACCATCTCATCTAGACAAAACTTCACCGGGCCTGACTTTGAAATTACTTAAATCGGATTCCATAATAACGAGCAATTTCTTAAAAAAGAATCATTTTTTAAAAGCGTATAATTTCAAACAAGTTTATAAAATCAACTTGGATTTGTTCTAAATGTTAAGTTTTGATTAGTGAATTCTTTATTGTATTTTACCAGCATAACTACTAAGTAAAGCTATAAAATAATAAATTAAAACTATAAAGATGCATTATAACATTAAGATTACCTTAAGATGAATATCTCTAAGAACTTCTTCTTAAACTTTCCCACACTTTCTCTCACTATTTCTTTCTATAATTCTCAAGGAATTGGTGTGAGTTTCAAATGATCCCCTAAAGGCCCTATTTATAGTTTTCCAAAGATATCCCGGGGTTGACACATGTCCATGCTGACCAAGCTTTTACAGTGGGAGTCAGCGTTGACGTGTCGCGTAACGGAGGCGTCTTGCAGTCTTATTTCACCGGACTGCGACACGTGTTTTAGCTTATCCTCTAACAACGACACGTGTTTTGGCTTCTCCTCTAACGACGACACGTGTATGGTGGAGGTGTCAAAACCGAGCACGAGGTGGATAGGTATTAAGGGTATAAGGGTCATTTCGGACCTGAAGGGCATTTTGGTAAATTCACACCATATATTTTCAATATTTCTTATAGGTCCCTGAAAATATTTTATTTATGAAAAGGCACCTTTTTATTTTTCATTTTGGTCCCTAAAACTTTCTTTATTAAAACTAAGTCCCTAAAATTTCATAAAATTACATTTTCTACCCCAAAACTTATGACTTAGCTTAGGATGTGCCATAAAATCTCAATCTGACCCATTTTACTGTTGATTCTTCAAATGTAAAAACGGGATCTGTCATATTAAGAACTCGGAATATTATATATGTAATAATATATCATTATTAGATCGTAAGTATGACGAAATTGAAAGAAGACAATTATATATTGGTATAAGAAAATGGGGTCATTACACCTTAACTCATTTTATAATATAAATCTGCAACCTAAAGTAGGTAGGGGAAGGTCCTTGGAGCTCAGAGAAATAAGCAATATTGACTAAGGTGACAAATCTTATCTTATTTCAAAGGATAAACCCCATCTTCCTAACGTGGGTACTATATGTGGATGGCTCCTCCAACAGATTAATAAGTGGAGTTAATCTTCTCATTTTAATATTGAAAGTAGATACAATCTATCTTTATCTCCTCTTTAAATTCAAATCCTCTAACATTGAGGAATAGATGAATCTATAATATTTGACCTAGTCTTGTCTATTCATTTAAAGACAAAACAAATTAAAGATTTCAGTAATTCCTAGTTACTGGTTAACTAGGTCATTGAGGTCTATGAGGCCAAAGGTGATAAAATAGTAGGGTATTGGGAAATTGTCAAGAATCTTGGCCAAAGAATACTCTTATTCAGTATCAGGAGGGTTCCCAGAATAAAAAATTAAAAAGATGATGCCTTTCATGTTTGGCTTCCTCAGATATATTAGATCCAAATATTTTGATAGTCACTTTGGGTCAGCAAAGCATTACCCAACTTGAAATCAACATGGGTGAGGAAGAATATGATGGGATCATAAATGGAAGTCAACTGGCTGATGAACCGGCTAATATACTATAATTTTCCAAGGAATCCCTAAACTTCCTTCTCTATTCGGGATGGTGGCCTTTCGAGTATGGCTTTCAGTTTGGCAGGATCAACTTCTATCCCTTTCTCACTAACCATGAATACCAAGATCTTTCCTTTAATAAGTCCAAAAATACATTTTTTTGGGTTAAGTCGCATCTTGCCGTAGTCGCTGGAAGAATTTTCGAAGAGTAGGAACATGACCTTATCAAGTTTTAGACTTTATAATAATATCATAGACGTAGAACTTAACTTCTTTGTGTATCAGATCTTGCAAGATGGTTGTGGCAACCCTATTGTAGGTAGCCTGTATATTTTTGAGACCAAATGGCATAATGGTGTAATAGAATTTTCACCAAGGGGGTGATGAATGCAGTTTTCTCTTGATGATATGGGTGCATCTTGATCTGGTTATATCCGACAAACCCATCAACGAATGACTTAAGGGCGTGACTGCCCGTGTTATCCATAATCATGTCGATATTGGGTAGCAGATAATCATCCTCCGAAAAGGCTTTGTTCAAATCTCCGTAGCTAACACACATGGGTAAGATGTTGGCTAGCCATGTGAGATATTCGATCACACGAATAAAACCCACGTTCATCTATTTGACCACTTCTTCCTTAACCTTGAGCCATCATTCGGTGCGGAGCTTTCTCAGAATCTGTCTAATTGATTTGCATTTTGGGAGAGTTGAAATCTTGTGCTGAGCGATCTCGAGATCAATGCCGGGCATGTTGTCGTAGGACCATGCAAAGACATCCACAAATTCCTTCCATAATTCTTTAAGTTGCGTGCACTCATGCTTGTCAAGGGTAGACCCTATCCTAATCTTACGCATTTGGCTACTAGAACCAAGATTAATAATAACATTTTCATCTTCATTAACTTGAACGCGATTTTATTGTTTGTTATTAATCTTATTAAGACCAGTTACGAATTGCTCATTTGTAAATCATCATTATCAAGAGTTTGATTAGAATCAAGACAATTAATGTAAGGCCCAACAAGATACTCAAAATCTTCATTTATTTCATTATTGGGAAAAATAACATTGAGAACCTCATCAAAAAGGGCTCGATTACTTCAGAATAAGGAGGAATAACAAAAGAAGATGAAATAGGATAAACATCAGCGTTGGGTTATATTTCAACAGGTGGAACCGTCAAAGTATTCCAGTTGAGGAGAGGTGCATCAGTAACTTTGATCAGGAGGGATGGATCCGATGATGTAGTACTTGAGTCGATCATGCAAAGTGTCATCTCCAGGGGCTGCAAGTTGAATGAATGTTCAGAGTCACTTACCTAGGAACCTACGGTAGCAACTATAGTCTTCTCAATGAGCGATTGCACATGATGCTGTGAACTTTTAACCCATGAGTAGCTGTCTTGGAAAAAGATCTCCATTTATGGTTTCATCTTCTTGTCCACATGGTCATACCATGGTTCGAGAAAGCATCAAAAGGGGAAATCTCGACCCTCTCTGATGTCTTTCATTCAAGGAATCTTTTGAGACAATCTTGGAACATTATTGACTTCTCTTCAATCGAGGTTGGTGGAGCATTCTAACTTCTTTTGCCGAGGGTTGATAACCCAAGCCACAAGGAGGAAAGACTTTCTTTCAGTATTATGGGTTCAAGTATTCCTTATTGTCATCTTCCCAGCACTAGTCCGTGCATGAAGTGTATGTTTTTGAACATTTGTATCACAATACTGTTGCATGAGGGTTGTGTTCTAGATAGACTCTATCTGTGAAACCATCCTCTATCGGGAGCGGAAGTGGTTCGACTCAAAAACCTGACAGAAGCATATCATTTGCCCCATGCCAGATTGCTGGTGCTTGCATTCTCAGTATTATCATAGTCGCCCATGATGGTGGTGACCTGCCCATTATTGAAGATCTTCAGTTTCTGATGGAGGGAAGAAGACACACCCTTAATACTATGGAGCCATGGTCGTCCAAGCAATAAATTGAAAAGCTGGGATATCGATGACTTGGAATTCAGTAACGGGCTTTATAGGGCCAGTCCCTATCGTAAGATTTATGGATCCCATCACTTCTCGATGAGTATTATCATAAGCGCGTACCGCGATAGAGGCCGGGGAAAGGTCGCTCATTTTTAGTCCCAAGCAATTGAGGGTTCTCAAGGGGCAAATATTAAGAGTGGATCCATTATCGACAAGAAAAAGTGGGATGGTCTTTCCCATGACTTCGACAGAGATATTGAGAGCATAGTTGTGATTTGGACCAATCTTAGGGATTTCATCTTCAGAGAAGGAGAGCGTTCTAGTAGAGGTTAGATATTAGACCAGATTCACTACTTCTTCTGGCGTAGTGAACGGAGGAATAGTGGGTCCGGTGAGTAGTTTGATCAAGGCATTCCGGTGCAGCTGGGAAGATATAAAAAATCTGCATAGAGTGATGTTAACTTGGGATTACTTCAATTGATCGAGGATCTTGCTCTCCTCGAGGGTCATTTCAACATAGGAAGATTCTTAACACCTTTTTCCTTGTTGACCACTGATAAATGCAGGTTCGGGACCTAGTAATGCCTCTCTGATCTAGTCATATGGTTCATAAAAGAGAGGAAAAATAGAATACCCATTTCCTCATCTATCTCGGGTTGTTCCACCACCTTGATTGTCTCTCTTAACAACTCCTCAAACGATATGATTCCATATATGCTGACCATTGGGCTAGTCTTGTTTGGGATTTGCTCTTCACCTGAACTATCAAATTTATCCCCCCATTCGGTGTCACGACATCATCTTTCCACAAAAGTGAGTGCACTCCATAACCTCAACGGTCTTTTCGTATAGATCCTCCCATTTGACGGGGATATGTAAATGTGAAGGGACCTGACACCCTTATTGTTTTAAAACATCAAGTAGTTCGACATACCATAAATTTCACCTGTCTGTCAGAATAAGTCTTCCATAATATGGATGATATCATCTAAGTTGACCCCATCGGTAGGGACCAACCAATTTTTTGACGCTCGAGCCCATTTTTGAGCTTCTAAAAATAGTGTACCGAATCTCTGGCAGTCAATGATCATTTCTGAGGGTAATTTCAGTCCGAATTCTAGATGCTAGTTTAATACTGTTAAAAATTCCATATCTTTCTCTCCGGAGTGGGTAAGAACATCAATGCATTCTCTTGTAAGGAGTCACAAATCTTGATCGGAAAATAGGTAGGATGTAGGAGAAAATATGGGCAAACTTGGAGGAGTTGAAGGGAATATATGGGTATGATGGGCGATTTATAAGGTATGATCTACGTAGATTGATCAAATTCTGAGTATTTTTCTAGGAAGATGGCATTTGTATGATTTGGGAGTGGATAATTGGTAGTGTTTGGTTTAAGATTAGCTGGCGGGGCGATAATTCCTTGGTCAATTGGACCTTGGATTACATTTCAAAGGTGGAAACAATGATCAGTGGTATGGCCGATATTTTGTTGTAAATGGCAATGTACATTTGGATTGAAATTTTTAGGAAGTGGGTTTGGTAATGGACGAGGGTCCAATGTCTCAATAAGATTTCGGCTTAAAAGGGCTTAGTAAAATTTAGACAGGGGAGCATGAAGCTCGGTGTATTCCTTTTTGACCGGGTTAGGGAAACTTTCTGGTGCCCATGAAGTGGCAGGCTGAGAAATATTATTGATGGTTGAAACTGTGATATTGGTAGGCTTCTCGTGCTTTTTGGTAGTGAACTGTACGGATACTTTCTTTGGCTCAGCTTCTATTTTGGCAATACTTACTTCGATCTATAATCCTACTTCTCGGAGGGATTGAAAATAAGGGTAGTACTGTCCTCCCATCATTGCTCGGACATGGGGTAAAAAATTCTTCTTCACGATACTGACTTAGTCCTCTTCAAAAGGCCAGTTGCTCATGGTGGAAACTTTTTCTCTTCACCTTGCTATGAAATTATTGACTGATTCCCCAAGATTCTATTTTAGAAGTTCTAAATCACGACGAGAAACCTCCAACTCTTCGTTATACTTTTACTGCGACATGATTACACATGCAACATCCTTCTAACTGCGAATCTTGGACTCCTAGAGAGATAGGGCCATTATTTCCTTGGAGGCTCCTAGGAGATTCATGTCTTGGTGGTAACTTTGGAGATGAATTATTACGGGTCCACTACCCTCAAATTTCTTAATGTTAGGCATCTTGAACTTTTCTGGTAGCCTTGCTTTAGGATAGGTTGACACATGGGTGTAATCCATGTAGTTCCTAGAGATTCGAACTTGGTAAAACTTCTTAGTCAACATCTTAAGGTCCTACATGACCTTCTTCAACTCTTCTTCCTTCGGATCAACGATCAAGGGTAAGTTAGCCCTTAGCTGGGCAAGATTCATCATATGGAGGTAGTATGGCGGTGGCCCATTAGCAGGAGGGGTACGTGGAGCGTACTGATATTCCTCGAGGACCCAAATAGGCTCAGGTGCGGGCGGACCCATGTCACGAGGGAAGAGACACTCGGGCTCTTAGGGAACAAACACTTTGAAGGTTGTCAATCTTGGCAGTGAGTTGGGCTAGAAACATCATCAAATATGGCTGCACATTCGGTACTTGGTCTGTGTTCTCCATGGAAAGCGTATGAAGGTTAATTTCGAACTTAGAGGAGGTAGCGACGGAACTAACAGAGCCTCGAGGCTGTTCAACAGAAGATCGAAGCCAATAGGGAGCCATGCTAAGGGTCGGGTATGCGATCGACCTGAGATGGAGAAAAATTCAAATTTATTTTTTGAAAGAGAAGGGGGAAAACTGTTATTATTGAAAAGGAAGGAAAATATTTTTAACAATTTTGGAAAAGATAAGGACATAATGTTTTTTGTTAAAAAGGAGGACAAATATATTTGGTATAAGGAAGGAAAAATGCTTTTGGTATTTTTGATAAATAGGGAAAACAATTTTTTTGAAACTTTTGGTAAAGAAAGAGGAAAAACTAGGGAAAAAGGTCTCAACATTATTATTATTATTATTATTATTATTATTATTATTATTATTATTATTATTATTATTATTATTATTATTATTATTATTATTATTATTATTATTACTATTATTATTATTATTATTATTATTATTATTATTATTATTATTATTATTATTATTATTATTATTATTATTATTATTATTATTATTATTATTATTATTATTATTATTATTATGTTCTCACTTGCATTAGGTTTACCTAAATGCAAAAAGAAATTCCGGACGGGACCCGAGCCTGGGAAAATTTAGTTTGAAAAATATGTAAAAGCAATACTGGACTTGTTACCAGGCTCATGGATAGGGTTCCGTTTTGAAAAAGATGAAATCGAGCGAAAATTTGGGCGGCATACCAACCCGTCATTTCGACAGAGTTTCGGGTAGAAAGCGACAAACTAAATATGAGTGCCCTAGGTTTGACACCTATATGAGGGTATGCGGTTGTTGGGTTAATTGGAAGGGTTCCACCATTTGGCATGGCTTCCACAATATACGTCTTGCTTTTGAGGGTAATCGGTACGTGTGGACAAGCCATTCGATATACCTGAGTGTACGTGAATTGACTCACTATTTATCTTGTGGTGACAATACGTGTGAGAGTGAATTTGATATACTTAACGTATGTGAACGAGTTCCTTGCGATATACCTCCCATCATGACTTCGTTCAAGCGGTACGAAGCGGGGAGAAACATTCGATATACATTGAAGGTACTTGGCCAATGGAAGGTGAGAGTCATATCGCTTTGACTAACTGTGACCTGCCGGACCAACGCCCATCACGAAGTGACCCCCCCAGTTTTGGGATAAAATTTGGTCAATAGCCATGCTTTTTGGTGATGTAGAAAGCAAAATGCATGATTCTTGATTAGCATATTATGGAAAGAGTATCTTATTTATCACGATGAACACTATACTAATAGGGAAAAATGTATAAGTATAAAAAATAAATCTAACATGGAGCATGGAGATTATATTAAGCATGGATATATGAGAGTTAGTGATGTGTGAATATCTACAAGTGAGTATGTGGTAGTGAACCTAAACATGGATCAACTACAAGTGGTGTGTGACAAGTGTGAGTGAGCATGGATATATATAAGTGTGATAAGTGGAGGTGTGCATTAGTGACACCTAAGTATGGATATTCTAAGTGGTGTGTGGCAAGTGTGATAAGTGGAGATGTGTGTTAGTGATACCTAGGCATGGATATTCTAAGTGCAACATGTGGATAAAATTCATCCTATGTGTAAGTAGTGTGAAGTGTACATGGAGGGTATTTACAAGTGTTTGAGTGAGTAGTGATATAAGCATGATGTAGATATGTATAAGAAATAATAGAGTAAAAAAAGGGAACATACTAGTAGGTGCCTTGGTACACAAGCAGAATATAATAACACCCATGCAAACAAAGTCTAGCCTTCTTGAAAATAGTCCCCAGCGGAGTCGCCACTGTGGCCATCCCGGGAATTTCTCTCTCCATTATTTTCCTGGGGGGGGGGGGGGGGGGAGGTGAGAAAAAGGTCTCACGCCCGCTTTCTCTAGGAGCGCTTCGACCGTCATCGGTGTGTGGTGAATGTAAAGAGATAGATTCTCCATACTATTTTGCACAAAATAAGAAAAATAGCATGTCGCCACCTTGAGAGAGCAGCATCAAAGACTAACTGATGCTTACGAAACCAATAGTTCGAAGGTTTGGGGGGCAAGTTACGGAATGGGAAGGTGTTAGGCACCCATTCTGCCCTTTCGATCTCTCATGGGCTTATGTTACTGTTTTCCTTTATTTATTTGTGAAGTGTATGTGCGTTTATATATAATGGAGATCAGAATCACTCAACTCATACGATGGAAAAGATAGAGTGGGGACATCCACAGGAATGTTCCCAAAATGATATTTAGAAAATATGATGTATGTGTTTATCGGGATATTGATCGTTATGATGAAACGATAATATATGTTGGATGAAATGCTAATAATGATCACAAATATAATATATATTAAAATAATGTATAGATGAAAAGGATGTAAATGCGAAAATGGAAAATTGTAGAAATTGGACTCGAGTCTATGGTTTTAGCCCAAGACGCCTACGTAGCGTATAAAGTCATCATAGTCCACGTAGTTCGTATTTGTAATAAGGATGGGAATTATCCCATATATTCGAACGGGAATTTACTATATATGCGGGTGTAGAAAACGTATTTTAGTTTTGAGAAATTATGATGGATAATCCCGTTGAAATTTATAGGTGTATCCCTTTTGTTTATATAGAAAGTAAAGTATGTTCAATATAACTAATAAAAAGGTGAGATATTAATGTGTATGAACAAAAGTAAAATCTATATCAAGAATTTATGTAACTAATGCAAAAATAGGGAAATTAAAGAGAGGGAAGGATTTTGTACCTTCTTTGGAGAATTGAGGCTTGATCTTGATCCTTGATGAGATCCCTTGACTATTGAGATGAATGTTGGATGAGATAGTATGAGATTTTTCTAAATTGGGTATGAAAAGGATGGGAATGAAAGATTCATAGGAGTTTCAGACAAGGAAACTCCGTTAATTACAAAAGAATGTTGCTGAGATCACTAGGATTGATGGATTTGAGGTATATATTTGGAGTGAGGTCATTCCCTCTATTTATAGGGTAAGGTGGATGCCTATCAGCATAGCCCTAGCCCTGCTAGTCAGTAGGTAACCATTGGTACACTACCGATAGGCAGGGAAATGGACTTGCCAATCTGCAGACTCATGTAGATTTTTTTGGAAAATATATCAGAGAACGGAATCCATTTATCCAAATTGTGCATGGGAGATATCGTTATAAAGGTAATTCAGATACCTACAGGAGTCCTTTAGGCCGCTGCCGGTTCGGGGAGTTTTCTTTGGGTCAAACGATGCTTGGAAGCACTCGTCGTCGTTTAGACGGGAGATCATCGGATGGAAAAGAATCGTTCGTCCGAACGGTAAGTCCTAATCATGAACGGGGTAGACCATTATAAAGGTTATATGAGGTACTTCAACATTCCAATGAGATTCGCTCGGTTCAGGAAGTTTACCTTGGTCAACCGGGGCTCGAAAGTGCCCGATGACCTTTAGGAGTAAAATGGGTCGTTAGTCTGTGCCATACGACTGATTAATGCACGGAGAAGACCATTAGAAAGGGTATTCTGTGACCTTTGAAGAGTCATTCAGTCTCGTTCGAGCTGAATAGTTAACCTTGGTCAAACGGAGCCTTGGAGCGCCCGGTGGCCTTCGAATTAGTTTTCAGGGGAAAACGGGTTGTTCGTCCGAACGGTTATGCCGTTTTATGCATGGGGTGAACCGTTGGAAAGGGTATTTAGTTTGCTTCTAATATTAAGAGAGATTTCACTCTGACATTGAAGTTTATTTTGGTCAAATTGGAGCAGCCCCGGAGCGTCCGTTGGCCTCCAGATTTATTTTCGATGGTAAAATGGTCCATTTGTCTGAATCGTTATGCCGATTCATGCATGAGGCGGACCGTTGAAAAGGGGATTCAGAGCCCTTCGAGTATTCAAAGAGATTTCACTCTGATGATAGAGTTGACCGTAGTTAAATGGGGCTCGAGAACGCCCGATGACCTCTAGACTGATACTCGGAGTGTGACCTAGGGTTTGTAGTGAAATGGGAAGGTGCTAGGGACCTAAGGAGAGACTTGGGGGGTGGGGGGGGGGGGGGGTCCTAGAATGTGGTGTTTACACTAAATAAATACATATTTTAATAATGAAGTCATATTGGGATTTAAAAAAATATAGAAGGAAGAGATGAGATCAAAGTTTGATGGTGGCTGAATATAAAACAAATCAGGGCAGGCTTTTTTTAAGGATTTTTGCTTTGGAACCCATAAATTTTTACTGTCACACACACATTCACCCATCAGCCTTCACTATCCCATTTCACTCATCACCTTTACTAACCATAAAAACCAAGCCCCTTTATTCTCTCCATCATCCACAAACCATCTCATAATAAATTATCTCAAAGAACCCAAAACTGAAATGAAATGATATGGGGAGAGATATGTGATGGGAGATCGTGATGAAAGTGGGTGGAAATGATTTTGGTGGAATTTATTTTTTACATTTTACATATTTTTTAAATGTTTTATTCAATATAGGCAAGACTTCTAAATTATATTTTTTCTATAAAGTTCCAGATTTTTTAAACCTTTTTTCAATAATGTTCAAACTTATCATATATTTTTATTATTTCCAAATTTTTTAAAAGTTTTTTTCAATAATTTCCAGTTTTTTAAAATAATTTATTTTGTAATTTTCAAATAATTTCCTATTATTTCCAGATTATTTAAAGTAATTTTTTTCTATTTTTGAAGATTTTAAAAAGTTTATAAGAATATCCATTATACTTTCTATAAGTTTTTCTATCTATAAATTTTGAAATATTTTTCCGTTTTATTCGAAATTCTATGAAAAAAATAGTATTTTTGGAAATTTTAAATATTTTTTAGTTCATATTAGTTTCGTGATTTCCAAATTTTTATAATAATTTGTTTTCGAATACAGTTGATATGTGCTTGTGCATTGTGCGGGTTATATGCTAGTATTTTTTATGATGAACGCACAATAATCGTGCGTGCTAGTCTTTCCTAATAAATGCCCCAATCTTTTCAATGGGTAAGATCTAATAACGACATTATCATCCTAAAGTGAAGTGGATCTAAATCTTTCGCACTTCTATAGATAAAATGTATGATGGAATGGGTCCGGAGGAGGGAGAGAGGTTCACCATTCTATAGGACTGACTTCTAAAACTCATTTCATCTCTCCTTAGATATAATTTCAGTCGATCGTATATTAGCCTTAAATTTTCTCCCAAAAGTTATTTTTCCATAAAATTGATATAATTGTGTTTAGGGGAAAATGTCAAACATAGTCAACGGGTTTATAAACATATATGGATTGACTCATAATTTTTAATACGATTATCCATTTATGATAATAACCCAATATGACTTGACTATGAGACAATAAACTTGTGTAGATATAAAACTATCCAAAATTTGCATTCAAATAAAAAACAACACAACTCGAAAATGACACGATTAGTTTGAATTGACACCCCTAATTATTGATAACAAATTGTCAGGTTAGTTGTTAGTTAATTGATGGTGTTAACAAATAAGTGATAGTTAATCTAGTTAGAACAATTTAAGACTGTTAGATTGTAACTGATTGTGACAAGAACTATTGTTATATAGGATGTTGGAATGGGTGGGCAAATAGTCTGCAATTAGTATTGCTATTTTATTTTATTTATTGTGTACTAACACTGATTGTTTGTTTATTTCGGTATATTATTTTAGCATGTGAACGGATTAGAAAAAAGGGGAGTTTTTTACTTAGTTGGCTAAAAGTGTTTGATATAGTCAAAGCTCTTTTTAGTGATAATAACTCACTTAAAATGATATAGTCTTATGATTGAGGATAATGCGGTTAATTTGATGTTAATGTTGTTTTTGTAATACCCAACCACTCCTGTAAGAGGATGAAGTTGTTAGATAAATGCATATAAAATAACCTTAGAAATAAGGTTAAGGTGATAACACGGGACAGTAATTTTGATAGTCAAGAAAACCATTTCAATGGTGAAAACCCATTGCAACACACTCACAAACATATAAGGCTTATCTCTTTCTTTCTCTTTTTGTACACATACCCATTTACATTTATAGGTGGATATTATACTTTATTTCCCATTGTCAGATCTTATCTTTATTGATTTATTCAAGATTGTCAAAGGCATTAGTCACAGTCTACTAGCTATGTCCTAAGGAAGTACAAAGCTAGAAAAAATAGCAGATAACATTAGTAAAGTCCAAGCTATTCATTTTAACCAAGAAGATCACTTAACAATTCAAGCGTAATAGAGGAAACAGATCATTATTGCGTATGTCTTCCAACTTAGGAAAGAATCGAGGAAATAAAATACAACATCTTTTTCAACTTCTATTTATTTTGAAATTGCATTTCTTTTATTTATATTTTCTTTCATGTTCTTGAAAAATAAACAAGGTCCTATCTCACATAGTTACGATAATTTTATATTATAGAAAAACTAATTCTCAATTAAAGCTCCAGAAATATCAGATTCAACTTGATACAAGCACCTCAAAACTAGTATTCAATCTCAAGAAGCTTGGATTGCTGATACAAATAAGAGAAGGTCAAATCTTGAATTGAAATTGGTAGGAATAGAGGCTTACATTTAAAGTTTGTATTTACATATAGGTGAATTGTAATCATAAATGAAGATGGGACATAATAGCAGGAAAGAGTGATTTGGTAAAGTTCACAATTAACCAAATAATTCTACAAAAGTGGAAATCATTAGGGAGAAGAAAATGGAATATAAGGAGACAATTCAAATATACATCAAGAAAATCCTAAAGATGATCACCCTATTTTTGATTTAAATAATCCAAGAGCATGGATAGGGAAGTGAAAAATAATTATTTAATATAATCGTTTGGATGAATAAATTAAGTTGGGGTATGCATCATTGTATATGGAAGGAAGAGCTAAAGTCTAATGCTGAGACTATCAATAAGGAAATAACACAATTGATTGAACCACTTTCTTGGCTGCTGTGTGTGTTTGCCCCATATTTAATGGGTCAATTGATGAGTGATACATAGAGAGTAAATGTGGAGAATGCCATAAATAATGGTTAAAAATATAAGAAACCAAGTCTATTCATTGACATATGGAAATATAGGGGAAAAGACACGTGGTGTTGTGCACACATATGGGTGGTTATTAAATAAAATTTGGTTGCACATGATGGAGCTCACATTTATTGGGTAATTCAAAATTTAAAGAGGGAATTCCGAACAATTATTTTATTGCAACATTTACAATTTGAATACTTTAAATAAGCACCATAGACCAAAATTCTAGAAGGATTCTCCAAGGAAAAACCACTTTTCTAATTTGTATTTACCTATATTATTTGTTGCTCGAAGTAGTTTATAAGTAGATGTTTTAACTCTACTTTTGTTTTTTGTCTCAATAAATCTTTCAACAATTTATTGTCTAGTTATTGCTTATTTTAAGTCTTTGCATTTCAATTCCTCACTTTTAATTGCATTTAAATTTCTTTACTTTTAATTTCAATTATTTTTCTTTAAACCACATTTAATTTCTTTTGGTTATCAATCTCACTTCATAGCTTTATTTTAGTTTAATTCTAAAAAATATAGTAGTTCACAAATGGTGTTCTTAATTAAAGTAGTTGAACAAAGAAAAATCGTCTGGTTAATGTTTAGCCTAAATACATTTCTTTAGAAAGACCTAAATTCTTGCCTCGCACGCTTAGTTAAATTCTACTGTAACACTGTCTAATCATTTAAAAGAAATAAGAACAAGTAGATGTGGTTGCTAAATTCAAAAATCTTAAACAAACAATAACAATGTATGAGATCGATGGAAATTTGATGAATTGATGGCAATTATGCTAATACTATTCATGGGCTAACTAAGAGTTAATGTATCTATAGTTTAATAAGTGGATTGGAAGAAACCATGTATCACTAAATCATGTGATGTTACTAAATAAGAAGTGGAAAAATGTGGTAGTAAAAGAAAGACTCAAATGACACTAAAAATATTCTTTCAAACCAATATGTGGGACCTAATTTGCAAACATACCCCAAATTGATGCGGGATTCCAACTTTACCAAACCAGATTCCTCTATTGAAAATTAGAAGACCTTGTAGCGAAAAATCTCAAGTATTATCCACATTATTCCACCCTTACCCAAATAATTATTATGAAAAAGACATGCAAGCAAGAATGGGTAAAGGGCTTTGTTATTATTGTAATGAAGTATGCAAAATAGCACATAGATATTCCTTAAGACAACTATTCATTATTGAAGGTGATGACATAATAAAAATTGATGAAATATCTAAGGAGAAAGATGATGAGACACAATAATGAGTTGAATCAGATATAAATTTTTTATTGAATTCCTTATACGGTGGAATAAGTCATAATACCATGAGAGTTAGTGGAACGGTGCACAAAAAAGCACTAAATATTCTATCAGAAACTAGCATCACACCTTATTTACTTGATAAGGAAGTTAATGACAAGATGGGTGTATATTGAAGGCTACAAATCATATGTTGATGGTGGTTGATGATGGTGAAAAATTAATCAAATTCCGAATGGTTCTAACTTAAGTGGAAGATGTGGCCATGAATGTGAAATTGGCCTAAGGGTGTTACTATTAGGTGGTTGTGACATAGTTTTGGGGGTAGATTAGATGAGAAGGCTCGATCCCATATCTTTTTATTTGGAAGATCAAATGAACAGACTAAAAAATAATGGGACATCTATAAATATAATACCCCTTGCTTTTAAGTGATCGATAGTAATTAATTAAGTAGATTATTTTACTGGAATTTGAATTCACTTGGAAGGATTAAATTTAAATAGATTTTGACAATTTTTTCGTGAATTAAATTAATTTTTGTTCATTTAGTTAATAAGTTAATATTTTGGCAAGTTTGTTTAAACCTAAGGGGTGTTTTAGTTTTTTTGACAAATTCTTGGACTCTAAGTATTAGCTTTAGAAAAGTGAACCATGAGTACAATTAAATTGGTTTAGAGTTTTATTAAATTGGGACTATTAGATTTTTTCTTAATTAATAATGATTTAGGAAATAATAGAGGTAGAGAGAGAAGTATGCTGGCCATCTGGGACCCATGGTCGCGGTGATCCTAGCGGCACCCACTACCTATGAGTCGCGGCTACTACGAGGTGGGCTGTGTGGTTCAAGTCGGGGATGAGTTAGTTTGTACTAGTTATATATTTTCCCCCTTTTTCTCTTCTTATATAATAGCATGGGTTTCTTCTTTGACCTGAATCTTTTAGCTTTATTTTATCCCTCTTTTCTGCCCTAAACCTCAATTAATACAAAACTTCAACTCAATTTTGGAGGGCATTACGCTAATATTTTGAATAAGGCCATAAAATCAAAATTTCTCATTTTTACTAAACAAATGCAGCGATACATATGAATTTTTCAAAATTATTTTCATGTAAGAATATCACTATTGTTCTTCTTAAGTATTTTTTGATTTAAATGTTGCCTAAATATTAATTACACATGTTTTCATAATATGGTGAACAACTTAATTAGAAAAAATGATAACTTAATTATAAACTTATTTTTGTAAACATCTAAAATTGGGGTTTTGGGGCAACTTGTCATGTTCAAAGACCATGACATGTCTAGAGGTGACAACGTTTTGTCATGGAAGTGTCACGGTCAAAGTCTGTGACACGTTGTTCCTCATCACTGACGTGTCATGGTAAAAAACCTTGACAAGTTTGTGATAAGAAAAACTTGTCATGGACATTGACTGTGACATGTCCTTGACAATTATTAACTTGGCACGAACATATCACGGTCAAAGTCTCTGATAAGTTTTCTTTGTCACGGACTTCTCACGGTTAAAGTTCATAACAATACTAGGCAGCAGTCTAAAAAAACTACTGGGCAGTAGAACCACTTCCACTGCCCAGCAACATATTATAACTTGTTACAACAAGTATATGATATATTTTCTCAACCAACATTCATTCATTCATAAGAAACTAAGCCATGCAACATTCATTCTTTCATTATCAAATAATAAACAATAAATAATAAACAACATTCAATATTCATGTTCATAATAATATAAAAACTAAACCAATAATAATGAAATTATTACAAATTGTTCATTCATCATTGTGAAGGAAAAAGGTAGGCCATACTACATAATAATTGACACAACCTTCAATAGTCAGAACGCGAAACTGTTCGTTCAACCACACGGGTTCATTTTCTTTCCCCACAAATACTTTCGTGATGCGGACCCATGCCTCTTGTGGTTACAACAGACGATTATGATCCAAGGTACTAGGGCGTATATCTGAGTTCCTCAACCCCTTAGCTATTCTATCACAAACCCATCTGTCTACTATATACACACTAGGCCAACAAATTGTTAAAAATGGCCTTGGGATGAGGCGGGTATGGGTGGGGGTGGCAATTATGTCACAAGGATATCGGGGGTGGGGGTGGGGGGTGCATCGGTGAAGGTGAGGGTGTGAAAGACAGAGCAGTGGTCCCCTCATCCACCACTTTCTCTTTTCCCTTCCTTGAGGTGGACTCAACCTGGCCTTTAAGAGCAGGCTTCACAAACGTATACATTTTTTGCATTTTTATCTCCAAGTTGTCAAACTTCTCGGCGTTGTTGATTGTCAACTCGTCCACCTTGCATACCAGCCCAGTGTTGTTCAACACAATCCCGGTGATCATCGACTTCCACACTGGAGAGCTCACCCCTTGAGTACGACTCTTGTCATCTGGCCAGAGCGATTGTCTTAGTGTGCCTGTATCCATAGATGCCTTGTCGACTTCACTCTGCTAGTTATGCACTTAGATAAGCATTTACTGAAATGAAAAAAAGGTACACGATTAGGTAAATTAATAAAAAGTATGTGACAATAAATATTTATTTCTATAACGTAATTAAAATTATAACTTAGAATAGAAGCAACCACGTTCAGATCCACCTCGATATCATTCTCTTTCTTCATTCGAATTGCCACATAGGTATCGAGCCTATGTTGCTTACCTCCAAGACCACCCCTAGTCTCTTGAAATAAAATCATGAAAAATTAGTGAATTAGAATATAATTATCACTAAATAGAATAAAATAAAACTAAAATGAAAGAATATTCAAAACTTACCATCTTATGCTCCACCTCGGCGTAAAATGTACTCGGAGTAGTGCAAGTCGACCTTCTTGGCCATATTTTGCCTCCTCGATTCATGAGAGGACAATTGCCTCTCCGAGATTTCATTATCAACAAACTGTTGCCAGGTTGCCAATGAAATTGGCTCCTAAAGGGGTACTGTGTCCCTACGTCATAAGATGGACGCTCGGTCCTGGCCAAAGTACCGTGAACACATATTTTCTTCCACGTTTTATGTTGATCTCTTAATTGTTCCAATGTGAAGTCACGTGCTTTTGGGGCCAAGCCAAATCATTCCTGTTAAACATATACAAAACAAAAAAGAATGTGAGTTATTACTATATAAATTATAAAATAAAAAAATATAAATATCAATACAAAACAAAAATAAAGGGAGCAAGTACCTGTAGTGCTCCCCCCCCCCCCCCCCCCCCCCCCCCAAATGACAATATTAAGCTCATAGGGCACCCTCCTCCAATTCGTTTACTTGGGTCCAATAATCATCTTCAACAATTCTATGGACCTAGCATGTAAGGGAGTCTTGTTCTCCACTACGGTTCCCAACTTACCCCACTTTGGGGGCCTAGTGCTAGACGAGCCTTCCTCACCCGCGCTTCCCTAATGCCCTGATGTAGATATTTCCTACAAAAATTGTTATTAGTCTAAACATATATATGAGAAAATGATCAAATCCACATGAATAAAAGCATTATACTTTCATCCGATAATAAAAAAAACACATGAAGAATAGAAATTTACGACATTACAAGAATATAAATCCATATCATAAACCAAACTAAGCATTTTTTCAAATAATTAGAATACATATTAAAAATCTAATAATTGTTTCAATTTCGGGTTATGTCATAGACATTGAAATAATCATTAAACTAATTAAAATCCAAATCAACATATTCACAAACCAACCAACAAATATTGATTCAATCCCCCAAAAGTGATCAAATCCAAATGAATAAAATCATTAAACTCTTATCCGATAATAATAAAGCACTAAAAGAATAAAAATTCATATCATAAACTAAACTAAGCATTGTTTTAAATAATTGGAATAATTATAGTCTAATAATTATTTCAAATTCGGGTTATGTCATGGACTTTGAAATAATTCTTAAACTAATTAAAATCCAGATTAACATATTCACTAACCAACCAACCAATATTGATTCAAATATACAATAACTGATCAAATCCAAATGAATAAATGCGTTAAACTGTCATCCTATAATTATTAAGAACTAGAAGAATACAAATTAACAACATTAGAATAAAACTCCATATCATAAATTAAACTAACTCAATGGCCACCTAAATGTTCAAATTTATCAGTCAACAACAAATGAAGAACCCCAAACAACAATATGATCACTATTTGACAGAATCACAACCAAAACATATAATCTTAATGAAATTGCAGAAAACTAGTAGCAATTCCTTTCATCATATCTTATTGACATTGAATGATCGCACCACACCAACTATCTCAGTGATCCTCTAGAATGAAACCCACCACTCGTCTCCTAGTGGGATGCCAATAACCACACCTGCAATCTGTAACAAAAATAATAAGTAAGGGTTTATCAAAGAAGAGATAATTAGGGTTTATCAAAGTAAAACAAATACAATAACGAACAATTTCAAATCACCATTTTGACTTTGAGTACTTCGTACAACTTGATTAATTACAACATTAATATCAATTCTTTTATAAAAATAACTTTTTCTTAAATTAAGGACTTTTTAGGAAATCACCTAATCTTGAAAATTTTAAACATTTGATCTTTTTGTTATGTAAAATGTACCCCAAATTCCACTCTTCACAATGTACCCCAACTTTGTCTTAAATCAAAGGCTTTTTAGGATATCACCTAAATGTTCAAATTACCCCAAATTCTACTCTTTAGATTTTTTTTACCTTAACACTTTGACAAAATTTTGTTGTGAAACATTTTATTTGAAGACAAATGTCATTAACCATGTTCTTATGATTCTTTAATTTGTTTCTATTTGAACATGTAATCAATTCACATACAAATATATACACACACAATGTAATCAATTAACTAATTGCGCGCGCGCGCACACACACACACACACACACACACACACACACACACACACATATATATATATATATATATATATTGAGAGGTTCAGACAATCAATTTTAATTCCTATAGTGTAATTGGTCCGCGCCAGGGGCAACGGATGCACATGTGACATGCGTGTATTTAATACACCCACAAGTGTGTCCGTTGTCGCTGGCGCGTGTCCGTTGACGCTGGCGCTGACTAATTATAAAATAGGAATTATAATTGATTGGGTGTTAGGTATTTTTTGTTAAGGTTCATTAAAATGTTCATCTTTTATGTTCATTTATGAGCCTCTCCTTATATATATATATATATATATAAGAGGGTACTTTAGATTATAGATGGAGGCATAACCCCTTTGAAGTATGGTGATGATAAGTTAATCAGCAAAACCCTTAGATTAGTGATAGAACACCCAAACACAAACTCAATGAAGATAAGACTTGGTTTAAACTCACGAATCTCTCGTGTATAACTCAAAAAAGTAGTAAAGAACTTAGAAGTAACTTAGCTAGAAGGAGAAAGAAGTAAGCACCCTAGATACACCCTGGTAGGCAGGTATAAACACACAAGAAAACCCTCAAGAATCTCTGTCAGGTATTAAAGGCTTCATAATAAATAACAATGGTGAGTGAGTAAAACCCTCTAGTTCGCAATAACTCTCTCTGAATGTATATTCTCTCTAGTAATAACTTCTGAGCTCTCAAAGGATCGATCCCCTCCTCAAAGGTGGTTGGGGTCCTTAAATAGCCCCCCACACCACCCTCGAGGCAACTTAGTCATTAAAGACTATGAAAGACATCCCTCATAATTTATGTCACAACATTAAATTCCTGATGCACTAGTTGTCTCCACGTTATAAACATTAAATGCCAAGACATGCCTTTTGCCTAACCACTGTGTGTCAGGAGACTATTGTTGCAGAGGTGGCTCACCAACTGTCTGACAGCCCCAAATACCACGGTGGTTTTCTGACATTGCTTAGCTGGTCAGTGACATCAGATAAAGTAGATGTGACATTAAGTAAGGGGCTGTTTGGTTCATAACTCAATGCCCGATGGAACTCCAAGCTGCTCCTCCCGAGGTTCCACGACCGGGGGTCCTTCGGTGTTTTACCAGGTGTATCTAGGATGGTCAGGACAAGCCCCAACAGTGCCTCACTTCTCAATCCTCCAAACCAAGTCCCTCTAAAGTTCCCACGGCGAGGTCATTCGATAGAGCATGAAAGCTCTCCAAGGCCCTGTCAAGCCTGGTCTCTCGCAAGTACCGTTTGACCTCACACAAACTGATTATTAGTCTCGTTATAACATTACAACCATTATTACTTACAGTCAATATAAACAGAAATACAATATGACTAATACTACAAGCTAAAGTATGAGCTGCCACGCCAAGCTGCCTCTCTGGGTTTCCACGCTTGAGTTGCCACTCTTGAGCTGCCTCGGTTGCTTAATCTCAAACACTATTGTCAATTAGGGAATTAACCCTAATCTCAGGATTACCTTTAAGCCCCCTCTACATTTTCCCCTTCGTGGAGATATTTATTGGAACAAGAAATGTCTGCACGAAACTTCTCAATCCGGTGAACTTCTTCTGTTTGAATTTCTGACCTTCTTTCCTTCATTAGAACTGCAGCGTTATAACCTCCTGGAAAAATTAAAGTTCTCCCCGAAGCGCCATAACTCATTGGTGTTTGGGCGAAGGGACATCGCCACTTTTTCCTGATGTTATTCTTCACCCGTTCTAACTTTTATTATTTAAAATTCTCTTAGGAGTCCTACTAACCTTCCTAAATACTCGTTTGGACCCTTGGGAATTGAAATTTTCCCTAATGCAACTGAGTCATAATTTAAACAACGTTTGGACACGTGGTGAGGGGACATCATAGGTTTTTTGAACCGTTGAGGGAATGTCTTCGTTGGGGGCCATTGGATATGTTTGACATAAATTCTGGCGCCAAAACTCAAACTTACTAGAGAAGGTAACGTTTTTTATTCTCCATGCATCTCTTCATTAATGATGTGGCGCTGTCTTTTTATCTGTCAGAACAGTTCCCGGAGTGCCACGTGTTTATTTGAAATGATTATAGGCGGCATTGCACGTGCGATGGTGGGAAACTTATAAGGCAAACTCAGAAATTTCAAACGGCTATATTCAAACACTTAACTCATTGTTCTCTTCCTTTTCCTTCGTCTTATTCAAGCTTCCATTCGCTTTAGTGAGAGAAACTCTTTGAGAACTCCATTGCTATTAAGCTCTTACCTAACTTCTTTCCTCTCTTATCTTCTATACCACCACCTGTGGTAGCGCTCCTCCATTTTTATTTTTAAACCCCTCTTTCTCGAAGCTTTTCTTTTACTTCATCATTATCTGTCATGGCGTCCTCAAGCAACCCCACTGTACCTGCCACCAGTGCTCCGCCTGCGACCTCTACTGCTACCACCGCCCTAGAGGTTTCCCGCCAGGAACAACTGAAGTTTTACCGTCGATCCCCTATTTTTGGACAAGGTGACGATTTTGCTGGACTTTGCAAAACCTGTGTTTTCAACGCTAAGTATGATGCCCTAACACTTGGTGATGAAGATGAAGATGTTGCTAACTGAGGCTTCCTTCCTCTCGAGTGGACTCTTTGATTTTGTTTGGAGCGAGGGGACTTCCCGTGGTCCCACATTGATTTCGAAGCGCCTTGGGGTTATCCTGGTCACTTTGCTGCCTGGAACTCCCATATGCAGAGCTCCCATGCTTATACGCTCACCAAAATAGGGCTTCAACGGGCTAAGTGGTTTGGTGAGTTCGCTCTCTCCAAGAATAATGCTTCCCTTCCTATCCTGGTGTCACGTTGGAACGTTACCACTCATACGTTCATTGCTGTGTGGGGCGAGTTCTTGATAATGTTAGAAGACGTGTGTGAGCTCTTAGGCCTTTAAGCAACAGGCCACGAGCCCTATGTTGATGAGGCTCTAGATGCTCAAGAGACTGCTGATCGTTTGGAGCTAGACCGTATATGTCAAAGTTGTATCGGTTCTTCGAACAAGGC
Organism: Sambucus nigra; assembly: GCA_949130495.1. Taxonomy (NCBI): domain Eukaryota; kingdom Viridiplantae; phylum Streptophyta; class Magnoliopsida; order Dipsacales; family Adoxaceae; genus Sambucus; species Sambucus nigra. The sequence continues at coordinate 395,744,177 of OX422219.1, read as the reverse complement.
CACTTTCTCTCCACTCATCAATTATTTCTTCAAAGATTTTTCTACAGGTAGTTCTTGTATAGAGGCTACAGGACAAGGTACACCGTTGGAACTTACTACCTATATCCTTATCATTCTTTCCCATTTCTTTCTAATGGGGAAGCCCAATGATCAGCCCGGGAGGGACTTTATCAATATATCTCTTCGTTTGGCCCAAGGTATCAAGTTTCCCCTTGCTGCAATCGCATTGGGATCCCTCTACATATGGCTTGATAGGGCTCTCTTTGACATGGAACGATCTTTAGGTCGTTATAACTTGGCCAATTTTGCCAACTATGTCCTCTTGACAAGCTTCCTCTACGTCCATTTTTCTACCGTAGCAGCCAAGGCCAACCGCCCCCCTTCGGGGGAAACAATTCTACCTCCATGCGTCTTTGTCTATCATAAAAAACAAAGCCGAGAGGAGTTGATATCTGTTATTAATCGTCCTAAAAACTTTATAATGAGGCCCTACGAAGAGGATATCTTCGTCCATACTTGTGTTTTTTTTTAACATGAAGCAAAGATGGTGGATGTAGGCGTAGATATTGAAGACCCCTCGCTGGCTGTGGTCCTTCTATTTTTCCCAGGGCACCTTCCTTCTTACACCGAGTGGGGGTATACCAGCGAGCACTATAATCCCAACCGATGCAGCCGCCAGTTTGGTTTTGACCAGGGGGCTCCTCTCCCGATTTTCCAATCATCGAACCCCAAGGTTTCCTTTAGCGAGGCATGTTCTCTATTTTCTTCATCTGAAGTGTGGGGAATATGTTTTGCAATGGCTGGGTGAGTCACCATTCCCAGCATTACCAGGCGAGGGGATGTGACCCCTCTATTTTCCATAAGGTACTGGCCGAAACAACTGGCTGAAATTACTAAGTTCATCGAGGGAGATCCCGTGTATCCTCCAGTTCTTTCCTTCTCCGCGTTGGAGCTGGGGTTAAATGGTAACTCCATTCTTGGGATTGAGTTCCCTCTAAGTAAAACCCCCAAGGTACGCCCCACCGAGCTTCCCCCACTTTGTTCCCTGATCCCTACTATCACGGCCAAACCCAAAACCATTACAGCCATGAAAAAAACTGCCCCTTCGACCGAAGCTGCTATTGGTGAAGGATCCTCTCAATCGCCTACCAAGAAAGCAAAAAGGGCCAAAAGCAGGATGTCCTCAACTGCGAAACCAAAATGTAAGTCCCAGGATCCCGTGGCATCCCTCAATAGCCTCTGTTCCCCCGATGTCCGCAGAAGTGGCCGAGAGGTTAAGGAGGGAAGCTCAGACTGATCTAGATCGAATAAACGCTGAGTTTCAATGGTGCGCTATCGTAGTTCCTCCTTAGGTTGCCTTTCCCATGGTCTTGGTTGATCATACCGAGCTAATAGAAAAGAGGAGACAAAGTTCAGGGTTTCTTCGATGTACTGGTGTTGGTGTATCGAGGAGAAGGAAGAAAACTCTGGGCACTAAGTCCCAGAGGAAACAGACTCTTAATGTGCACCTCTCTCCTGACCCAACTGTTGCTGCCTTCCTTCCTTTTTTGCCAATGGATATGTACCCCCATTCTCCTTCCAGATCTGAGGTATGTATACTTGTTTTATTCTCATTTCCCCTTTACTTAAAGCAAGCTGCATTTGCTTATTTTTTCTTGATAACTTTGCTGCATGGGGTTGAAAAGGAAAGGCCTAATCCCCCTAGTCATTCCATGATCCCTTTCGTGGGGGGACATTTTGGTATTTCTCGAACCGATGTGACTCTTCCCCGTTCCCCCACGACCGGGCTTACCTATTCTCGTCGTTCGGCCTCACAACGTGCGAGGTATGTTGCTATGGGTGGTGATGCTGTTGAGTCTGTGGGCGTCTCTTTGCAACCAGAGATATCTCCCACAGCTTCTTCTGACTTATCTCCTTCACTCGAGCTTCTTCTTCCCATTGTTCTAGCTGCAGAAAGTGACCCCGAGGTAAGATTTCGTCCATAACTTTCTTTGGTCTGACGTTCTTCGCCCCATTTTTCGTTTATTGTTCTGAACTTTGGGATGTTGGGTGCTCTAAATTGAAGTGTCCTCGTTGTTAGCCAACATTCTTCTTCCGACGGTGCTGACGAGACTTTTGGCCGCTAATCCCCTTTTTAGTGCCATAATGGTAAGTAGTGCCTAGAGGTATTTCTCCCCCCCCTCTTTTTTTTAACTTATTCCTCCTTTTTGACATTTAACTTCCTGTTACATCTTTCTTCCGATCTTGTTCCACCATCTTTTTTTGGTGGTCTGCATGCATATAAGGCCAAGGTCGATGCTTCTGCCCTGCGTGGTGGTTCTTCTGCACCCATCCACGTTGGGGCCTTATTTGGGAGTCCATCATCTTCTTCCAGTGAATCGCTTATGTTGGCCTTGGTACCTTATGTTGGTGAGGGGGTTTTGCCAACCGTTGAGGCTTCTGCAACCAGGGGTCCCATTGTGGCTTCTGAGGTAATGAGCCCTCCCCCAACGATTCCTGTCCCTATGGCCACTATGGTGACTCCCGTTCTTGCCCCTGCTGTGACTGAGGTATTTTCTTAGTTCTCAGCATTTTTGTCAAAGAATTTTCGCAAACTCCCCCTATACGGTGACTTAATCAATGAAAACACTTATTAAGATTTTTCATGAACTCCACCTATAACGGTGACTTAACAACGAAAACACTTATTAAGTTTTTTTCATAAACTCCACCTATAGCGGTGACTTAACAACGAAAACATTTGTTAAGATTTTCCATAAACTCCACCTATAACGGTGACTTAACAATGAAAACACTTGTTAAGATTTTTCATAAACTTCACCTATAAAGGTGACTTAATAATGAAAACACTTGTTAAGATTTTCCATGAACTCCACCTATAGCATTAATTTAACAATGAAAACGCTTGTTAAGGTTTTTTCATGAACTGCACCTATAACGGTGACTTAACAACGAAAACGCTTGTTAAGTTTTTTTTTCATGAACTCCACCTATAACGGTGACTTAACACCAAAAACGCTTGTTAAGTTTTTTTTTCATAAACTCCACCTATAACGGTGACTTAACAATGAAAACACTTGTTAAGATTTTTCATACACTTATTACTTTTTCTCAGGTTGCACGGGAGACTTCTCCACCCGTTCCGTCACCTGTTGGCTCACCCCATCGGGAACCTGCCGTCTCGGAAGATTCTGGCCACGATGACCAAGGTTCCACGACCGGTGCTGCAGTAGAGAGTGAATTCGGGTGCGAGCTTCCTCTTCCCGATTTGGATCCTCATGCCTTCTGCCTGATGGTGCTTCAACATTCTCCCCAAATGCCTGCTACCCATCGTTTAGTGATTGATCAACTTGTGAACCATCATCCTGAAACCTTCACGGTGGATTTCCTACGTTCCAACATCTCCGTCATGAGTTATAGGCTATAAGGCATGGCTACCGTTGTTGTAGAAATTGCCAGTACTCCCACCGTGACCATTACCAGACCCCTCCTTAACCAATTTTTGGGCTATCTGAGAGAGTTGGGTCGTGATGGTTTCTGTTTTAACTGGATTATAACGTATTTAAAAACTTTAAAGAGCCAACAATTGATCAGGCAGAGGGAATTATTGCAAAAACATCAGCAGGACCAACGGGCTGAGGAAGCTAGATTGGTCGAACTAGCACCTTTTCTAGAAGAAGTTGATAAGGAGGTAGAGGATGCCGAAGAAACTCTACGTCTGGTCAAGCTGAAAAGAGAAAAACTCCTTATCGAACATACACAAGTGCAAACGAGATTGGAAGTTTCTTTCAACTCCCAACAGTCTTTTACAGCTTCTTCTTCGGACCTTCCCTAAGATTTTTTCTCTTCTTCAGATTTATGGTTCCTTTTAAAATAATGAGATTTTGTATATATCTTCCTTCTGCTTCTTTCTATGTAATTCTTGGGCAGTAGTTCCTTGTTTTGTAATGCTTCATCGTTTGTGAATGAATGAAAAATGTATGTTTTCCAATTCATCTTTGTGTTATGACTACTTTTGTATGTTACAAATTTCTACATTTCAATAATTCTTTCATTCTGTACATGTCATAACTAAAACTTGTATATTCAGAACAACATCTAGTTACTACAATGGTTCAAACTTGATTATTTACACATTATAAACTTTCAGCCATTTATTATTGATCTTAAATGGCTTATCTTCCTCCAACTTAGAAATTAAACAATAACCTGAATCATAAGCTGCCTTTACAACTAAAGGTCCCTCCCAGTTGGTTGTAAACTTTGGTAGAGGAAGCCCCCTAATGTGTTTTACCGCTGCTTTCAATACGAGGTCTCCTTCTACGAACTTCCTTGGTCTCACCAAGTTATCATATGGCCTGGAGAGCTGTTTTGTATACATTTGAAAGTGTTGCATCGCATTATCTCGGTGTTCATGTAGCGCTTCCAACTGCACATGTCTATTCTGAGGGAGCATGCCACTTCACAAGGCATATCGAGCAGAGAGAACCTCTAACTCCACTGGAAGAATTGCCTCAGCCCCATAAACAAGAGAGAACGGAGTTTACCCTTTGGGTTTCCTCTTCGTCATTCGATAGGCCCACAATACAGCTGGTATCTTATCATCCCACGATCCTGGAAAGTACTCCATCATCTTAGCTAAAATATTAACCAATGTTTTGTTAGTTGCTTAAGCTTGATCGTTTCCCTTTGGGTACGCCACCGTTAAAGTGTGATGAATAATGGATTATTTATTTGTGAGCATTATTACTTCTGAATTGACCAAGGGAGTCCCATTATTTGAGAGAATGACCTTTGGGATCCCAAAACGGCAAATGATATACTCTCTGATGAAGTTTCTCACCACCCCAACCGTTCCTCTCTTGAGTGGTATCGCTTCATCCCACTTTATAAGGCATTCTATTGCTACCAGTATCCATATCTTTCCCCTCGAAGAAGGATGTATTGCCCCTACCATGTCAAACGCCCAAGTGTGAAATGGGTAGGGTGTTGCCAGAGAGTGTAAGTCTGTCGATGGGGCATGGATCATATTTCCATAAATTTGAAAAGCTTTGTATTTTCAAACGAACTCAGCAGAGTCTTTCTCCATTGTTGGCCAATAATATCCCAATGTCATCAGCTGATCATACAACTTGGCCCCTTCTATGTGAGCTGGATCATGCGCTAACATGAGAACCTCAACTGCTTCTTCCTTCGTGATGTAATGCAGTGGCCTGTTGAAGTATCCCCTTCGATAAAGTTGCTCCTTCTGAATGTAGAACCTTGGGGCCCTTCATTTTAGTCCCATCGCATCCAGTTTCTTCGTTGGGATAACTCCATCTTGAATGAAGTCAATATAAGGCTGCCTCCAGTCTGCCTGAGCTTCAATGAAATGACATTCAACCGCTTTGAAGAATAGTTGACACTTATCACATTTTCATTATAGCTCTGCCGCGTTCTGCTTCATACTAGGCCAGAAATATCCCTCTCTTTGCATTCTCCTGTAGAGAGGTATATCAGTTGTTTCGCAGTGCTCCTCGTGTGTCTTCTTCAATATTCGCTCTACTTCTTTTGGATCGATACATCTTGACAACCACCCCCCTGCATTTTACAAGTAAAGATTTCCCTAGTTTGTGAAGTATTGGACTAACTCTCTTAAGCCCATCGTTCCTTCGCCAGACTCCAGTTGCTTCCTGATCTCTCCCCTCCAATCTGCGTCTTCCTCCATCGGTAGAATTGACTGCACCATCAAAGGAGCTATTCTTCGTTGAGTCACGACAGTAGTTATATCGCTCCTCATGATCATCTTCTGGACAATGATGGCATTGGCGTTCTGGGCTACCTTTTAATCCTGGTCCGATGGAATTGGTCGAGGAGCCTCTGAATGATCATTCTGTATGGTGATAGGCTTATGTGTTTTAATGTGTATTCTCCATTCACTTGTTGAACCACTAAGTTCGAATCCCCTTTGATGCAAAGTGAACGGATCCCTCTTCGAAGAGCCTCTAGCAATCCTAGTACCAATGCTTCATATTCTGCCTCGTTGTTAGAGCAGGGGAAATCTAACTTTTAAGAAAGGCAAATCTCCTCCATTCCCCTCGAAAGGATAACCCCTGCTCCTTCTTTCTTTTCTACTGATGCCCCATCGACCTGCATTATCCATTTTTCATCCGTTGCATCTAGGTGATTGGCCTGCAAGTCATCTCCTGAAATGCACTCTTTGGGAGGCTCGAACGTTCCTGAGGGGAAAATAGCCAATAAATCAGCGTATGCCTGAATTTTGATTGCGCGAGGAACCACGCACTTTAAGTCATATTCAGAGAGGATAAGGAACCATCTAGACTCCCTGCCAATCAATATAGTTCTTACAAGCAAATATTTAATAAAATCACATCTCGTTACAATATGAATCGTAAAAGACAACATATAATGTCTAAGTTTTTGTGCTACAAATAATAAGGCTAAACAATGCCTTTCTAGGCTACTATATCTGGCTTTTGGCCCCTGGATGATCCTGCTGAGGTAATAAACCAACCATTCTTGCCCCTCGGTCTCTTGTGCCAGCAAAGCTCCCACAGACCTCGTGGTGGATGTGAGATACAGTTGCAACGGTATTCCTTACTTTGGTGGAACCATGGTCTGTGGTGAAGTTAGCAGCTTCTTTAGTCCGTCAAGAAACTCCGGGTGAATTGCCTCCCATTTGAACTTCATGTTCCTTCGCAGTAGCTGTATCAATGGGTGTGTTATTTCGGCAAAGCCAGGCACAAATCTCCTAAGGTAGGAGACTTTACCGAGGAAACTCTTCAACTCTTTCGTCATTTTCAGACATGGCATTTCCAATATCTCTCGCTGTTTGTCTTGGTTCATCTTCACCCCTTTTCAATCAACCACAAAGCCTAGGAATTTCCCACTTGTCACCCTAAAAACGCACTTCAGTGGGTTCATCTTTAATTTAAACTTCCTGCAATAAGAAATCACCTTCCTCAAATCGCTCAGATGGGACTCCTCCTTCCTCGACTTGATGACCAAATCATTCACATAGAATTCCACAAACTTGTGAAAGAAGTCATGGAAAATGGCCATCATTGTTCTCTGGTAAGTCTCCCCAGCATTCTTAAGTCCAAACGGCATTACCCTGTAAATGAAGTTAACCAATGGGGTTCTAAATGCTGTCTTTTCTGCTCCGAAGGGTCCATCTTGATCTGGTTGTACCTTACATACCCATCCATGAAGCTATACATCTCATCACCCGCCGTTGCATCTATTAGGATATCGATGGAGGGTAGGGGGAAATCGTCTTTGGGGTAGGCTCTATTCAAATCTCTGAAATCCACGCAGATCCTTATTTGGTTCTTGTCTTTCTTCCCCACTGGGATAAGATTAGATAACCAGAGTGGGTGCTGTATTGGTGTAATGAACCTTGTCGTTAGTAGGCATTGAACTTCTTCTTTGATCTTCAAATCCAGCTCAGGCTTGTACGTTCTTGTTTCTTATTTTACTGGAATGGCCGTAGGCATCACATTCAACTTATGACAGCTTACTTCTTCATCTAGCCCCTCCATCTCTGTGTATTTCCATGCGAAGATGTCTACATATTCTCGAATCAACTCGACCAAGGCCTCTCGTTTCTTTTTACTAAGATCCTTCGAGATGAAGATAGGCCCTGGGTCTTCCCCTTATTTTTCCAGGTTCAACTGCTCCAGCTCTTGTGCCTGTGGCTTCGGTCGATCCGCCATGTAAGCTGGTTCCTCAGTGACTTCCTCCATAAATTCCTGTATGCTGGAATTGTCTATCGCCATACATTGTCCCCTTTGATCTACCAGAAAGCATTCATATATCGGGTCAACCTCATCATCATCTTCCTGGGCCTCCCGTTCACACCAATATAATCGATACACCACCTTTCCTTCCTCGATAATGACTTTCTTGCATTGTCGATTGGTAGCGGTGACTGCTTTCCTCTTCTTCTCCCTAGATGCCTCGTCCACTCTTTTTTTTGAGAATCGGCTCATCACACTTTTTCGTTGGGCCTCGTGCCTCATTGGATTCACTCTGGGCCTCATCCTGTCTCTAAGATGCTTCGAAATGCCTTGGGGTTGAGGGAACTCCTGGTGAGCCTCTTCGGCCATTACTTTCGCGCTACTTGCAGCCTCCTTACTTTGCTCCTTCATGGGTCCCATCCTTTCTCTGATCGAGGGAACCCAAGCTCCCCCTATCCTCCTCGTTAGGACCCGAACATCTTGTTCCAACTCAGTATAAAATGATGCGTCCACCAAGTGAGCTTCTTCAATAGGGAAGGGCCTCTTTGTAGCCCTAATGGTCACCTCTGTCCCCTTGATGTTAGCCTTAGTGCATTAGTGGTACGTAGAAGGAACTTGCCCTTGGTTGTGAATCCACACCCTCCCTATTAGTAGATGATAGAAAGTTGTACTCTCTATTACGTGGAATTTTATATGAGAACTCAAATTCCCCATCATAATCCCCACATTTACATACCCAATGGATTTGGAGGACTGGTTATCATACCCCGAAATTACCAAAGGCATGGGGACCAACCATTCTTCTGGAATATTGGCTGCATGAAAGGAGTTAATTGGCATGATATTGATGGAAGCTCCCCCATCCATGAGATTCCTTTCAAAGCTAACTCCGTTAACACTAGCGGTCACATACAACGGCCTGTTGTGTGGGAACCTTATAGCCCTGTCTACATCGCTCAAGGTTACTTCTGACAGAAACCTCCTTACCAACCTGGCCATGGGTCCCTTCCATCTCAACGAAGGGACCGCGTTCTTCCTCAAAATATCAAGTATCGCCTGGGTTATCTCTAACCTATTCTCCTTTGGAATCCCCACTTCTTCGAAGAACCAGGTGAACTTAGGGGATTTTGAAACTGCCCAATATTCTAGGGTTGGGTCTACCTCTTCACCTTTGACACCATATACATCCTCCATATCCTTGGTGCTTTCTTCATCGTAAGATATCACGACATTAGCCATTCCATTGGTGCAAATCTCCAAAGCTTCCTCATACTCATCCCTATCTCTTTTCTCTACTTCTTCATCATAGGCCGCCACGAGATTAGCCCCATGTGCTGGTAGTGGATTGTTATTGACGTCCTGCGAAGGGATTTGCAATGTCCCCACCTTCACATATTTGTCAATAATTCTTCTTAGTGTGAAGCAACTTTCGGTCGAATGCTGGATCCTCCGATGAACCTGGCAATACTTTGGATCCGCCTTTATTGCCGCATCCGGCTCCTAGGCAGGGAAATCCTTTGGCTTATAGACTGTCCCCCCTTAGACCATCGCGTTGTAACAACTAATAGCTTCTTCCACTGTACAAGGTAATGGTGGTGGGTCTTCCCTCTCTCTTCCGAACTTCCTCTTGTTGTCCCTCTTCGGTGCTTTGCCCCCATCTTCCCCCTTGGTGTATCCTACCCGTGGGGGTTGAGACCTTCCCCTCGCGGGTTGCATCGGCTACCTGAACATCATGGGCGCCACCACCGGATTGGGTCTCACCACCAAAGAGATGTTTCTTGCCGCCTTTAAGAATGCCGCGAAAGTCCCCTCGCGCGTCTCATTGATGAGATGGCAGATGTACTCAGGAATCATCCCCTTAGCACAAATCTGTAATAACTTGGACTCTTTGGCCTCCTCCCTTACATCGAGGGACCTTTCCTTGAACCTTCGAACATAGGGCACCACTTCTTCCCCAGGTCTTTGCTTCTCCCTACCAAGTTGGGTCAAGGTGAATTCATCCTTTGCCAAAAATAACTTCTGGACAAACAATACATGCATCTCCTCCCACGTAAAAACACTGTTAGGAGTCAAGTGGGAGTACCAGGTGTATGCCTTATCCATTAGGGATTTGGAAAACTCCCTCAACCTAAGCCTCTTATCATTATAATGCGCTCCCAAGTGTTCAACAAAATTCTTAATGTGCTCCTTCGGGTTCCCACCTTTCCCTGTATATTTTTCGAAGATAGGGGGAATATAGTCCTTTGGATAGGGTTCCTCATTGTACTCCTGAGGATAAGGTGTTTGAAAATCATTATAAATCGAAGCCACCTCGCCAGCAGATTGCGAGGAAGCTTGCATAATCTTCAACATCTATTTCTGCATATCTTTTCTCAGTTCCTCCATAGGCGATGCCACTGGAGAAACCAGTAACGGGGCCACAGGTTGAGTGCCCGTTGCAACTGAAACGAACGCTATAGGTGGTGCCATTGAAACTCCTGAGGTTCCCATCGCTAGATTCATAATAGAGGGTACGCTTGTTGGGATCATTCCCGCAACACCTGCACTCGGTGGGGCCATTGGAGCTACCCCTGGTGTTATGAAAGCATGAGTGTCCAATCCTCCTAGCATAATTAAAGCTATTGGAATTTGTAAAAACTCGTAAAACTTTCTCATGAGGAGCGCGATCTGAGTGGGTCCCAACCTCATACTCGTGGAAGGTTGTGTCACCCCCAGAACGCATGACATTGTCAGAACCGGAGGTACCTCTACTCTAGGAGCCCCATCCTTTAGGGCCTCTTGTTCTTTCGCGGCTTATTCTTCATTATGTTGGATATCATCAAAGTTGAGCCTTCGAGTAGCATTATCCTATGCCATACTCCTTGCTTAGGAGAATGCCTCCCCAGTAAAGTCGCCAAATGTAAGAGGGTACTTTAGATTATAGATGGAGGCGTAACCCCTTTGAAGTATGGTGATGATAAGTTAATCAGCCAAACCCTTAGATTAGTGATTGAACACCCCAACACAAACTCAATGAAGATAAGACTTGGTTTAAACTCACGAATCTCTCTTGTATAACTCAAAAAAGTAGTAAAGTACTTAGAAGTAACTTAGATAGAGGGAGAGAGAAGTAAGCACCCTAGATACACCTTGGTATGCAGGTATAAACACATAAGAAAACCCTCAAGAATCTCTGTCAGGTATTAAAGGCTTCGTAATAAATAACAATGGTGAGTGAGTAAAACCCTCTGGTTCTCAATAACTCTCTCTGAATGTATATTCTCTCTAGTAATAACTTCTGATCTCTCAAAGGATCAATCCCCTCCTCAAAGGTGGTTGGGGTCCTTAAATAGCCCCTCACACCACCCCCGAGGCAACTCAGTCATTAAAGACTATGAAAGACATCCCTCATACTTTATTTCATGACATTAAATGCCTGATGCACTAGTTGTCTCCACGTCATAAACATTAAATGCCAAGACATGCCTTTTGCCTAACCACTATGTGTCAGGGGACTGTTGTTGCAGAGGTGTCTCACCAACTGCATGACAACCCCAAATACCACGGTGGTTTACTCAAGTGCATGTCTCACATTGCTTAGCTGGTTAGTGACATTAGATAAAGTAGATGTGACATTAAGTAAAGGGCTGTTTGGTTCATAACTCAACACGCGATGGAACTCCAAGCTGCTCGGCCCGGGGTTCCACGGCTGGGGGTCCTTCGGTGTTTTACTAGGTGTATCTAAGATGGTCAGGACAAGCCCCAACGGTGCCTCACTTCTCAAACCTCCAAACCAAGTCCCTCTAAAGTTCCCACGGTGAGGTCATTCGATAGAGCATGAAAGCTCTCCAAGGCCCTGCCAAGCCTGGTCTCTCGGAAGTACCGTTTGACCTCACACAAACTGATTATTAGTCTCGTTACAAAAGTACAACCATTATAGGTTACAGTCAATACAAACAGAAATATAATATGACTAATACAACAAGCTAAAGTGTGCGGTGCCACGCCAAGCTTCCTCGCTGGGTTGCCACGCTTGAGCTGCCTCGATTGCTTAATCTAAAACACTATTGTCAATTAGGGAATTATCCCTAATCTTAGGATTACCTTTAAGCCCCCTCTACACATATATCAGAAGAAAATACATTGGTAATAACCTTGACCTTAGGTCCAAGCTAAAAAGGCACAAAATGATGATGTATATGAATAGCAATGGTGGGCATGGGAAATGGGTAAGGGCAGGAACAATGGGTGGAGGTGATAGTGATGGGAGTTCACGAGATCACAGGGACAATAAGTGGAGGTGTTATGGATGGGGGGGGGGGGAGAGAGAGAGAGAGAGAGAGAGAGAGAGAGAGAGAGAGAGGGTATCTTGAGAGAGAGTCTCCTTAGAGAGAGATAGAGATAGTGTTTTGAGTTTGGGATAAAACGACTACTAGATGTTAAGGTAGGGTTTTAATTTTTTTATTGTCATGGTCATGTCACGAGTTTTGACCATGAGACGATCATGACAATTTCTTTATCAAGGTTTTTGATCGTGACACGACCGTGACAAGTTATTTCCATGGTAAAAAACCTTAGCAAAAGCTCCATGTTTTTTGTCAAGGTTTTGGACGGTGACAACCCTTTGCGGGTGAAAAGTGAGATAGACTGATTTTTGGTGTATTGGTAGTAGACTTTGTTACTTTAGGTGTAGGGATGAATCCCATGTTAAATAAAATATGTAATTAGATAATATGTGTCGATTTATGAAATGATGTTGACAATTAATATATTGTTGAATCTGATGATATACATTGTTGAATTTTTTTTAATATGCATGTTACGATAGGTTTATAATTTAATTCGATTTGTTATCCATCATATTGAAGTATTGAATTTGGATAACTTGTTGATATATTTTGTATAACTCATTTATCACATGATATGATTGATTTATTTTTCATAAGATAGGACTTATATAATTTTGAAACAAAGAGTTGTAATATTCGACTAATAATATATTTAAGATAAAAATTATGTGTGTTAGTAAAATAATATCGTTGGCATGTTGGTATTACGCGGGTTAGTTGTACTTCCATCCTTGTTGTTAATATGTTACTTTCCATTTATGAGATTAGCATGTAGCCATACTTATTTATTGTTGATGCTTTCTGGGCATTGGACTAAGGAGTGTTCACTTATACCTTTGGGTATTTCCTAGGCATGGGACTAGATAGTACGTAATTAAGTGTTTTTATCCTATACTTGAGAGTAGGTTGTGATTTTTAGATATTATCTTAGGTGATACTTATGTTTTGGTGATCTCTAGGTATGTGACTAGGGATGAATTTTGTGGTGATGCCCCATTTATATATTGGGGATAATTGTAAAGAATGAAAACATGATAATGAAAAGATAATTAACACCTAAGATAATAAACGGGTGTTTGAGATAGATTGATGTGTGTCATTGTATGTGCGGGTGTGGGTTAGTGGGCCATTACACTAATTACATGACCTACAATATCATGGCTACTTCGATGATTTTTATGTTGGCATCACGATCATGTGTATTGTCTAGTCCATCATTTCTATGACCATTTTGAATTCAATAAATGTCAGGGTTGTGGGTCATGATTGTGAACCATGATTGTATTTCACACTATTTGGTTATGGTAATTTGTGAGTGGTCACAATCCATAACCATGACCCATTATGTGACCAATTTGGAGCTATTTGTCCTACCATTAGGGCCACAATTTTGTGCCATGACCATAATTGTAAATATTTTGGACCATGACCAACTAATGGTGTAGATCACCATAGATAGGGACACAGAATAGGTCACGATTAATAAGTCATGGTCACAGTATAAAATCATGACCATCCTAATATGACAATTTTTAAATGTTGGCATAGTGATGGGCCGACCATTATGATGATTGTGAAAACTTGGATAACTAGATATAATGACATGTCTTGTGTGAGGAACACCATGATATATGAAGGCTAATAATTTGGGCCAACGGACTATAGTGATATCTATGGATTTTATGTGATGAGATGTGAGGCGCACCATGAGTGTGTGTAGGTCCAATAGAAATGCAAAATAGAAATATTGGCGTTTCATTGATAATGTGATCGATGTGAGAAAAATAATTATAATTGATTAAGATAATGGAAATAGATTTAATAAATGTTAAAGTAAACATAACTAGACTTGGGTAGTGTGTTTGCTTAATTTGTGTGGGTTGTTATTATAGTTTTAGATTACTCTCATAGTTATTATATTTCTTCGTTAATTAAAATAATCCATTGTGATCTTTATCTCTTATACTGATTATGACTAGATTCACCGATCATGTTTGGGAAGAGTAGTTGGTATTCTTGCGATGGGCCTTGGTCCATCGTTGTTGACTAAAATTTTAGGATAGTTTACTGGGTAGTTGCTGGAGATTAGTGAAACTTACAACCTGAGATTTATTTTATTGTATTAGTTTAGTTTCCTTTCAAGTTGTTTTTATTATGAGATAGTTGCACTTAGGGTTAGTGGGTCATTCGACTTCAGGGTTGTTTTTAGTTTTGACTTGGAGAGAATTTTATTTAGTTGATATATTTCGTTTGAGTTTTTTTTTTCTAGTTGGAGTTGATATTTAATTTTGTAGTTTAGAACGGTGATGGATTTTATTATGGTGAATGAATTTTTATTATTGGTTTATCTCAATTTATATCTCGTGGAAAAGTTTTAAATGTATCATATTATTGTCACATGCTAAGAATGATATTTAATTTTAATGACTTTCATATTTTGTTAGCAATGTCTGGATAGCTTCAATAATAAATTATGCGCGTTGGTATAATAATAATACAGAGTATTAAGGAAGTGGACACATTTTAATGCATCACTCTATAGTCTCTCATGAAATTTTTCAATAAAGACACCCAAATATTTATGGTTTAGTTTTTTGCCATTAGCACTTGTAGGAGAAGTGAATGAAGTTCCACCACTACTTGAGTTATTACTAGACTCTTACCCAACTATGTTTAATCTTCCATAGCACTTTCCATCTCGAGGATGAATGGGTTGTGCCCACTCAAATATGGTGTTGAGCCTACTAATTAAAGGCCATCCAAGTATCCTCACAACTAGAAAGAATACATTTCAATATTGGTTCAAGAAATTCTTGAACCACGTACAATTAAAACCTTCCATAAACCATTTGCTTATCCAACCTTGTTATTAAAGAAAAACTATGGAGTTGGAGGTTTTGCATTTATTATAGGATACTTAATGGGGTAACTATTAAAGATATGTTTCCAGTTTAAGTGATAATTTAATTATAATATGAGTTTCATGGTGGCCAGTTGATATTATTAAATTGACTTAAGATCTAGCAATCACTAAATAAGAGTAAAGGATGCTGACATCTAAGAAACTGAATTTATGACGTATCATGACCACTTTGAATTTAGGGTTATTCCGTCGGCTTAACCAATTCACCTACAACCTTTCAAACATTAATGAATGAAATTTTTTAAGCCACAACTAAGGAATTTATGTCTTAGTTTATTTTATAACATCCTTGTTTATAGTGCTTCCTTGGAAGATCAAGTTACCCATTTAAATCAAGTGTTAGATACATTACATGCTAATCAACTGTTGGCCAAGAGGTCGATGTGTGCATTTTCTAGAAAACTTGATTGCCTAGGGCATATCATCATGTAATACCCCGTGTTTCATTTAATTGACTTTAATTAATTTGGAGTAAAATGAAATTTTGGAGATAATAGCCTTTAAGAATTTAACTTGGTATTATTATTATTATTATTATTATTATTATTATTATTATTATTATTATTATTATTATTATTATTATTATTATTATTATTATTATTATTATTATTATTATTATTATTATTATTATTATTATTATTATTATTATTATTATTATTATTATTATTATTATTTTAAATCGGTAATTTATTTGGATCTTTTATAAAAAGTTAGAAGGTTTTTATTTAAATATTTAACTGGCAGGTGCGTTTTGGTTTAGCTAATAATTTTTATCAGATTTAACAAGGTCGGATTTTGAAAGATTTAATTTTGGGATTTGTGGGGCTCGTTCGAATGACAAGCCTTGTTGTTCGAACGACGTCGCATTGTTGTCCGAACGACATATGTTCTCGTTCGAATGACAGGCGGTGGATGGATAGATTAGACTCCTAATTGTTTTCCAACTCTTAAACCCTTTATATACTAAACTAATACGAGGCTGGGAGTTCAGAAATCAGTTTCTCTCAAATTTTCTTCAGCTGCTTTTCCAAAGCATAGTTCTCTCATCTTCAACCCCTAGCCCTAATTTTCACAAGTTTTGAAGAGTCTGTTGGTGTTTTCTCAAGAGGATTTCAACCTTCTATACATATTTTGATTCAAAATTAATCACATGCATGGATACTCTATTCGTTTCCTTTAGTATTATGCGCTTTAAGTGTTGCCTAAACCTTAATTCAATGTTTTCTTAAAACTAATTAGCAATCTAATTAGAGAAAGTGGACACATAAAACTTGGGGCTATTTTTATGAAATATTTTAATATGAATAACATTCATAACCTATGGGTACGTAGGATTCAAGAGTGGATTTTGGGCTTTGGTGGTGTAGGTTGCATGTAAAAAATCCTAGTTTTGTATTAAATGAATTTGGGGGCGTATAACTCACATAGTTAATGTGGAGATAATGAAATTTGAAATCTTGATGTTTTAATGATGAAAAATTAGTATGTTTTATTGAAATAATTACATGAGAGTAATTGGGTATTTTTGTAGATGTGGTAATTAAATTAAGATTTAATTTAATTGGACTATCATGCGTAATTTAATACGTGATTAATTTTACTGGTTTGCGTGACTCATTGGTATTATTAATTTACCATTGTGACGACGGGTTGTTGGATATAATTTTCTCCCCTTATACTTTAGGATTCCTTCTAGGTATGGGACTAGTGGGTAGGACTTTTGATGATTTGCAATTTCTAGGTATGGGACTAGTGAGGGTAGTTTATCGCATTTTTATCATCTTGGGGGTGGGCTGGTTTTGTCACTTTATCGTTGTTACGCTAGCCTAGACATGATACTAGGTTGAGATTTGTGTTAAAAATTCATTCTTCCTATAGGGTAGGATGTATTGATAACTTGGGGACCCTTAGGTATAGGACTAAGGGGATTTTGAGGATCCCACATCGATAAAAGGGTGGGGTGTTTTTTAAATTGTGAATTTGTGAAATAATGCCTAAGATAAAAAGACGCGTATTAAAATATACTAGCGGCATAATCAGCGAGGGTCGATAGTTTAAACAGGCCAGCCGGCGTTTTATGTCGTGTCCTGTGTGGAACCTCATCAATCAGTGAGGGCCGACAGTTTAAACGGGCAAGCCGCCGTTTTGACGAGGGGATGTGTATTTTGGTGGAGAAATCACCCGAAGCGGGAGGACCGCTAACCCTAGTATAATTAAGTGAGAAAAAATAATGGAATTGAGTTAATTTAATAAAAGATTGACTTCGCTGGACTTTGGAATTTAAAATCATATTGGTGTGCCTTCATAAATGGGGATCTCTTCGGGTAGTTAGTGATTTATATTTATCACGATTATTTATCTCGTTCAATTTAAAATATTCTATTGTGATATTTATTGCGTATAATGCTATTGTATGGATTCAAGGATCCGATTTGAGGGGAGTATTGTGTATTCATGCTCGGGGCTCTAACCTCGTGCGTTGGCTAACCTTTTTAGGATAAGTTTTAGAGGAGCTACATAAGATTATCGAAGTAATCATTTTGGAGGTGCAGCTGGAGTGTCCGTTATTTGCATTATTTAGTTAGATTTCCTTTTCAACCGTATTTAATTATGAGACTTCATTTGGGTTTAGTTGGGCCATTCGGTTCAAAAGTTTTTAGGGGTTTTCGGTTGGATTATTCAGATCTTTAGTATTCAGATTTTATTTAATTATTATTGGAGATTGGATTATTACGAAGTTTTAGCATGTGATGGATCTTTATCTTTCACTTGGATTTATGCAATTATTTATCTTGTGGACTAATTTATTTATGTCTCATATCTGTCTCATGCTAAGAATGGTATTTATTTAGTTCACCCCCGGGCATAGTTTGGCGGAGGTGGCTGGCCACCCCGTTTGTCAAATTTTGCGGGGTGTGACACATCACTAAGCGAAGAGTTTCCATTTATCCAAAAAAAGTGAAAATATTTCTAGAGTGGATCATATCGACCAGAACAAAGGGTTTGAGAGGGAATATCAGACTCACTGGATTCTATTGGAAGTATGTCAGGAATTATGGTAGTTCTAGTAAATTACTGACTGATTTGCTAAAAAGGACTCCTTCCAATGAATTAATAATGCTTAATTAACCTTCCAAACTTTAAATAAGTCCATGTATAGTGACCTAAAGTAGTTACACCTCATTTTAAGTGAATGTTTGGTATATCGACTAATGCATATTCAAATGGTATCAGACTTGTCCAGCTATAACACATAAAACCTATAATAGCCTATTCAAGCAAGTCCTTAGAAGGTGAAAGTTTAGGTCTATCTATTTATGAGAAGGATAGGATGTCCATCATCATGGTTACTAAAATTTGAGTTATTACTCACATATCCACCATTCACAATCTTGACTCATTATCTAAGTTTAATATATTGCATGCATCAAAGAATCAACAATTTGCTTCAACTAAAGTGGTTAACAAAAAATTTAGACCTTAATTATGAGAAAAATTACAAAAATGGTATGATGAACCATGTAGAAGATGCTTTATTGAGAAAACATGAACCAAAAGTAAATTGTAGTGACATCTCTATCATGATAACCAAATTTATAAAGTAGGTTTCTAGTAGCTATGAAGAGGATCGTTTGTGACTAGAATCAATAGATTAAGAAATCCACACTAAAATAGGGCCTAATGAGTTCCTATGCCAATAAGTAATTCTCAGAAGGAGAGGCAAGTTATAAATTTGGATTAATGAGGAATTTAGAAATTTGGTTCTAAGAGTTTCATATGAATCACAAGTAAATGTTTATTCTAGGTTAGAGATAGATATCAAACTCTCAAATATATTTCCTAATGGAATATAATGAAGATGTATATTATTCAATGGGTGGGAGAGTGTGATATGTGCCAATAAAACAAACTGGAGCATGTGTGTAGCCATCCTGAAACGGGCCTTGGAGGATCGAGGGGGAAAATCCCCTCCCGTCACTCATGCAACATTTCTATGGATTATCAAAGACATGAAATGACCGACATCAAGGGTGCGAAAGTGTGAGAATATGTATATATTGGAGTCACCAACCTATTTTA
Organism: Sambucus nigra; assembly: GCA_949130495.1. Classification (NCBI taxonomy): domain Eukaryota; kingdom Viridiplantae; phylum Streptophyta; class Magnoliopsida; order Dipsacales; family Adoxaceae; genus Sambucus; species Sambucus nigra. The sequence continues at coordinate 395,725,107 of OX422219.1, read as the reverse complement.
CTCAAAATAAGAAAATGAGGTACCCATATCCAAAGAGATGGCATAAAAGACTAACTGATGAACGCAAAATCGAGAAAAGAATGGACTTAGAGACTATGTTACAGAATGGGAAGGTGTTAGGCACCCAGTCCTCTCTTTCCATATCTCATGGGTAATACAAATTCTTTACTTCTACTAAGGCATGTAATAATGTGTATAATGTATGTGAGGTGAAAATGTGTATATATGTGAACAATGTGTGAGGAGCGAAACATCGTGTCAGCGCCATGAAAAAGACAAGAACGAATCATTCTAAGATAAATAACTAAAATAAAGAGGAAAAATATGAAGATATCCAAAATATGAGCGATGGACTAGATTGTGAATCACTATGAAAGAGTGAATATGCATGCAAATAGGCATACTAAAAGGTGATAAAATAAGTAAAAGTGACTAAACTATGATCGATGCATTGGATAGTGAGTCACTGTCAAATATGATCGATGCACTGGATAGTGAGTCACTGTCAAATAGTAAGTCATAATAGAGAAGTTATGAGCAACGTGTCAGATCGTGATTCACTATGAACAAGTGAGTACACATGTCAATGGGGTCGCTAAAAAGAGATAAAGTAAAAAAATAGATAAACTAGATTATAAATAGAGAACTGATGATAATAAAGTGGAGGAAGTAAAACAATGACCCAAATACTAAGATAATCCTGGGAAGCCTACGTAGACGTTGTCCCAAAATAATCCCAATGGGGTTAATTGAGATTAGGAAATTTATTTATCTTTTCATAAACTAACATTTGTTTCTTTCTTTTCATTGTCATTTCATTAACATTGCAGTTTGGTAAAAATCTTTTCTTAGTTTGTTGATAAAATGACTACTTTATTGTTGTCATGCGTCCATATACAATAATATTCACACTCAAGAAATTTAATTATTAATCATATTAAATTAAATAAAGAATGTATGTATACTAAAGGACGATAGAGGGTTTTAAGGAACTCTTCAAATTGAGGTTTTAACATGGTTCAACCATACCTACGTCCACGATCGAGGCGTTACTTGGGAATGTCACTATTTATGATTCACTTACGATGGAACCAAAATATCATAAGGAACAACACCTTAAAAACTTCAACTAGTAAGACGACATCCTCGTCCTTTCCCAAGAGGTACCCACACAATATCCCAGGTTCTTCAAATATCTTGATTACCCTTAATAATGGTACTATCGCTCGAGAAGATACAACTAAATTTTTCCCAATCAATTGTACAAGATTGGTAACCAAGATGTAAAGAAAAGTGATTTCAATAAAACAGTGGTTACTTTATCTTTCAAAAAAAGTAAACAAAATTAATCCCATGTATTTTTCTCAAAGGGGTATCTGGGTTTGGATATATGTCGTAGGATATTTTTGATTTAATCTCCGAGTACACATGTTGTTTTGTGGTTACTTTGTTCAAGAGAGATTTTCTATTATGATCACTGTGAATTACAAGTGGGATTTGGGTATGGATCTTTGTCTTAGGATATTTTTATTATAATCTCTAAGAAAAATATGATGGTTTGGGTATCTCGGTTCAAGAGTGACCTAGTAATTAAATCACTTTAAAAAATAAGTGAGTTTTTGGGTTTGGATCTTTGCTAAAGAGAGTTTGGATCTTGATTGTTCTGTTCACATGGGTTTTAGTTTTGGAATTTTTCTTCGATGGAGCTTTTCTATAGTGGAGATATGGATTTTGATCTCACAGATTTGGAAAAGGAGTTTAGGAACTTGGTTTTTCTCATATAAATCTCAAGTAGGAAGACATAAGATTGGATTGTGGCTTGGTAATTTGTGATGAAGGTTTGAAGCTCTATTTTATAGTGTTAAGAGGCAATAAAATGTTGGTAATAAGGTTGGTAAAGGTTAGGGTAATAGGATAAAAATTGGAAAGTTTTACCAATTAATTTTAAATCTTTACAACTTTTAATCGACTAAACATGAGATCTAGTAGACTGAACCTCCACTAGTTTCAAGTTTTCCTATTTTAGTGGGATGTCTCAAAAAGTGTAGTTTACGAAACTTAATTTTCAGTCGATTAAAACTTAGTTTTAGTCAATTAAAGCTTCCAAGTTTTGGGCAAAAGGATGTTAGGTTTAGGTCCATTCATTTGGTAAAATTTTGGGAGTTTTAGGGTTCGATTTTGGTGAATGAGTTTAGAGAATATATAAGGTAAATCACATTTCTTTACTTTTATAAGATAGTTCTTAAAGTACACACCAAATATAATAATAATCATCCTGACTTTTGAGGATTCTTCTAGTATTCTTGTGTCATAAAATGTTGTTGTGTGAAAATATTCTAGATTGAGCTTTCGTCTTCATAGGTTGCACGATATGGTAATGAACTTTTTTGTGTGATTGGTTGAACTTTAACTTCTCTTGAGGTTTGAGATATGATATCTTCTAGGGTTTGATGTTACTTTGAGTCAACATTTTATTGTTTGTGATCTTCATTCACTTGGCTATGATCTTCATTTTATTAATTAGGATCTTCATCACACTTGTACTACTGGTCATGATTGCATGGTTGAGATGTCACTTGGACCATATCTCATTATGTATTGAGTACATGTTTTAATCTCAAGTACATTAGATAGAATATATTGAAGTGTGATATTATAGTAATTATGTTTTCATTATACAAAATCCTTTTGGTCGAAACACCTTTTGTTTCACATCCTACGTAGCCGAAACCAGCATGGAAGTCTATATAGTTTGAAGGGAAAATAAAGCATGGTCTAACCCATAATCCGAAATTAGAGTTCATCTTTTTATAAAAAAAAGTGTGTGAACGTGGTGAAAGTGTGAGAAAAGTGAGAAAAACTCTAATCAGGTAATCATAGGATAAACCCTTTTTAGATTTTTTAATTTATAAAAATATATTTGAGATTATATAAATAATAAAATAGTGTGATCCGTGTTGGGGAAAAATTAACTAAAAAGAAGCTAAAAGTGATGAAATATGTGAACTGACACTAAATTGACAAAGTAGGATGAAGAAGGTTTAAACCTTCTAAAGAGGTTTGAATTCTGATTTTGGAAGTTTTAGAATTTGATTTTGGGATTGTGGTTGAGTGGTGGAAGGTAGTCGCAAGTGGTGATGTAAAGGAATGTTTTAGGGAATAATGTAATAGGGATATTACATGAATTACGAGTGTAAAAGTATTTAATGGCGAGGTCAGTGTTTCTTTATGTAGGTAACCCCAGAAGGTCAAAATTACCAGGATACCACTGGGGTGTTTTAGTTGACATGATTGTTGACTAGCTTGCCTACACGATGCCACACATTGTGGCTAAGTAAGGTCTTTCTTACTAGCACTCAGTGGGAGCCATATGATTTACCGAGAATTGATTCCAAAGTGGCTTGCCATCGCCTGCACATTGATTCGTCCTTCGAGTCGTTCACTCAAAAGGCTCACCGGATAACCCCTAAGAAGGCTAGAATAGTGGATAAAGAAGTTGGGAAGCTATTGGATGTAGGATCAATTAGGGAAGTTCAGTTCCCCAAATGGTTGTCTGTCGTAGTGGTGGTGTGAAATAGCAATGACAATTAGAAGGTCTGTATTGATTTTATATATCCCAATAGAGCATGTCCCAAAGAAAACTTCCCGCTTCCCAAAATAGATTAGTTAGTTGACGTTGTGGCGATGCATGAAAGGATAAGTTTCCTGGAAGCCTACTCTGGCTACTATCCGATTTCTCTGTTTGGACCCGATCAGGATAAAATGTCTATTATAACCCCCATTGGGTTATATTCCTATAAGGTTATGTCGTTTTGGTTTAAAAAACATAGGGGCGATTTATCAGAGACTAGTCACCAAGATGTTCAGGAGACATATGGGAGGCACGATGGAGATCTACATCAACGATATGCTAGTCAAAATAAAAAACAAGGTCAACCACCTCACAGATTTAGCTAGAACTTTTTAGATCCTCAGAAAGTAATGGATGAATCTTAATGTAAGTAAGTGTTCATTCGGTGTCCAGGCAGGAAAGTTCTTAGGCTATCTAGTCAGTAAAAGAGGAATTGAGGCCAATCCAAATCAAATCGATGCTATCACTAGTGTCCAGCCTCCTCAGATGTTGAGAGATGTTAAAAAACTCACTAGTATGCTCGCAGCTCTCAATCGCTTCATCTCCAAGTATTCAAAATACTGTCGACCATTCTTTCAGCTCCTAAAAAGGGACAAAGGCCTCATATGGAATGATGACTGATCAGGAGCTTTAGAAGAGATCAAATCCTACCTTAGCAAGCCACTCATGCTATTAATTTCAAATAATTGAGACACATGGTATCTTTACCTTGTAGTATCAGATCACACTGTAAGCTCCGCTCTGGTGTGTGATTATGAAGAAGTCCTGGGGAAGTGGGACTCATCATTTGAGATGCTTGAAACTTGGTCGTGTGTACCTTAACCGCCAGTTCACTACTTCCAGTCGTTCTTGCGTACACTTTGCCTCTAAGCTTCCCCTCCTATTCTTTGCTTCAAATCCTGATGTAAGACCCCGTGTTTTTATTAATTAATTTAATTAAAGAATTGGAATATTCAAGAAAAATAAAATTTTGAATTTAATAATCTTTATTGGCTAAATATGTTGGTTATGATTTTAGAAAGAATAAAACTTCAAGAAGAATTGAAATCGGAGTTAAAACGGATTTTATACACATTTTTTAATATTTTGCCTTATGGCATTTTTAAGGGAAATTGTCAGATTTTAGGCATGATCGATCGATCGATGATTTTCATAGATCGATCGATGCTTTCAGAAAACGTGCGCTGAAAGTTGTTTTTAATTAGAATTTGTGTAGGATTAGGACTCCTTATCACTATATAACCTTGTTAATCCGTAGGGGGACTTCTCAATATCACTTTTCCTCAAGTTTTTCACCAGAGAACACTTCCAAATATTTTTCCTCTCACTCATAACCATCAACCTTCTTCATAATCTAGTTTTTTTTGTCACAAGTTTTGGGAGGCTTAATTAGGGCTTGATTAAGATTGATTCAAGAACACTTATTTGCTATTTTTTTGAGAGGAATCCAGATTTCTAATAAGATTTTCAACACAATCTTCACAGGCATGAATACTCTATTCTTTTCCTTTAGTATTATGCGTTTTAAGTGTCGCCTAAACACTTAATTACATGTTTTCTTAAAAATAATTAGTAACTTAATTAGAAAAGGTGGACAATAATTATGGGGCTGTTTTTATAAAATCTTTTAATCTGAATAATATTCATAACCCTTTGGGTGCGTAGGATTCGTGAGTGGTTTTGGGTTTTATTGGTGTAGGTTGCATGTAAAAAAACCATAGTTTAAAAATAAATGGATTTGGGGGCCTATAACTCATGTAATTTATGTTGAAACAATTAAATTAGAAGTTTTATGTTTTAAAAGAAGAAATAGCGGTATATTTAATTTAAATAATTAAATGAGGTTAATTGGAGGTTTATGACGAGGTGATAATTAAATTATGATTAAATTGAATTGGACTATCATGCATAGTTTTATACGTTGATTAATTATGCTTGTTTGTGTGACTTTTTGGTATTATTATATTGCCTTTGTGACGACGGGTTGTTGGGTAATTTTGCTCTAGGTATGGGACTAGTGGGTAGGCCTTTTAATAATTTACGCCTTCTAGGTATGGGACTACTGAGGGTAGATTTTCGCATTTTTATCATCTTCGGGGTGGGCTGATTTTTGGTACTTTTTCATCGTTATGCTAGCCTAGGCATGAGACTAGGTCGAAGTTTAGGATAGAAATTCTTCCTATACATAGGGTAGGATGTAATAATAACTTGGGGACCCTTAGCTATGGGACTAAGAGGTATTTTGAGTATCTCACATCAATTAAAAGGGTGGGGTGATTATAAATTGAGAAATTGAGAATTAATGCCTAAGATAAAAACGGGTATTAAAATTTGTGGCGACATAATGTTTTGGGCCGACAGTTTAAACGGGTCAGAGGACGATTTATATCGTGTCGTGTGTGGAACCTTGTCATGTGTCCGGGCCGACACTTTAAACGGGTCAGAGGACGATTGACAAGGGGGAGTGTGACACTTTAATAAAAAAAAGTGAAAACAATAAAGTTGGTTAATTTAATTGAATTAACATCGTGGGAATTTAAAATCATATTGGTGTGCCTTTATAAATGGGGATTTCTGCGGGTAATTAGTGATTTATATTTATCGCATTTAATTATCCCGTTTAATTTAAAATATTCTATTGTGATATTTATTGCGTATAATGCTACTGTCAGGATTCAAGGATCCTATTTGAGGGGAGTATTGTGTATTCTTGCTCGGGGCTTTGGCTCTGACCCATGCGTTGAGTAATCTTTTTCAGGATTAGAATTGGAGAAGTTGCATAAGTTTATCAGAGTTATCATTTGGAGGTGCAGCTGGGGTTATTTATTTTATGGCATAGTTTAGTTAGACTTTATTTTTCAGTCGTATTTAATTGTGTAACTTCATTGGAGTTTTATTGGGACATTCGGTTCCAAAGTTATTTAGAGGGTTTATGTTGGATTATTCAGATCTTTATTATTCAGGTTTTATTTAATCGTTTTGGAGATTGGATTTAATCGGAGTTAGCATGTGATGGATCTTTTATCACTTAGTGGGTTATGATCATTTGAGATTGATTCAATTATTTATCTTATGGAATGATTTATTTATGAGTCATATCAGTCTCATTCTAATAATGGTATTTATTTAGATCACTCCCGACATAGTTCGGCGGCGGTGGCTGGCCACCCCGTGTGTCGGATTTTGCGGGGTGTGACAAATGGTATCAGAGCATGATCTTAGGTGTCGTAGGTTATGAGTTTGTTTAGCTTCCGTGTTGCCGATCTTTGATTCCCTTTATTGATTCGTACTTCTTAAGGTAGAGGGTCTAGCTTACGTGTTAGATGTGTTTCTTGGAGATGTGAAGCTTTGTGCTAAGAACGTTGTAGGCATTGAGTTTAGAAATAGTAAGCTTAATGTGAGGGTCCTTAAAATGGATTTTGGAGACGATAATTATTTATGAGATTTTAGTACAGATGTTAGGTATCGTATGTATTGATTTTTTATGTTGAGATTTAATTTGAGGACGTTAGCATTTTGATAACTTTCGGATATAGGATCGAGTTAGGTATTTGTGGAGCATGTGGTACGCCATTATTTTCATAGTTATGTGTATGCATATATATATATATATATATATATTATTTTGTTGTTTGTGGGGTAGGTGCGCGTAGGAATGGTGATAGAGTCCTGGTGGTGAACTTGCCTGATTCCTATAATGACTACTGGATTTAAGGATTTATTGCTAGGAATTGGTAATATCCTCCCTAACTTGAGGGCATAAGATATATGGGGCATCGAATCCCTATCGTTGGAGAGGAATATATTAGTTGATGACATATCTCTTTCTCAATTCTTCGCTTTCTTGTTCATTTATTTTCCTATTTTTAATTTCATTTTTTCTTCTTATTTTACATCCAAGGATAAGAACCGAGAACCTACCCATTGTGAGCTAAGGGTTTCTAACCTGCTAAAGGCTTGGAAAGTTAGGTAATGTCTCTTTGATGGTGATCATCATCGCTTGATGAGATATCTATTGGAATATAAGAACACTGCTACCAACTTTATTTCTCGACCGATGGATAAAATCCCCAACTTGGAGATTCCATAGGAGGAGGTTGGTGGTTCATCTGAACCTATTGATTTAGAAAAAAGGAGAGGAGGAAGAAAGAGATAAAGAGGAAGGTGAGGAATAATAATAATGTGAAGATGAGTGATTTGAGGAAGACAATGAGGAAGGAAGTGAAGAGGAAACCAGTGAAGAAAAATAAGATACGGGCCCACCTAAGAGAAGGTGTCTAATCATTCAAGGTAATGATGATCACTTATTGTCTGATAGGATCAAGTTCTTGAAGAGGATGGAAGGTGACTCCCCTATGGGTGGAAGGAGAGCGAGGTGGAGATAAAGAAAAAGGAAGAAAAGGAGATAAGAAAGGAGAAAGAGAGAGAGAATGAAGGAGAGGGAGAAAAAGAGAAGAGGAGATGAAGAGGGCACGGGCCTTAAAGGCCCCTTTTGTGGCTTCTCTACTCCAGGTTACTGAGGGATAAAGTGTAGATGACACTCCCCTACTCTCCCCCAGCTGCTAGAGAGGGCTGTGCTTACTGCAGATCGTGAGGAATCGGTGAGGATGGGGTCTGACCAGTTGTCCCTCAAGTCCACTCAAGGGATTTCTTTGGTTTGTCCCCTATTATCTCTTTATTTTTCTTTGAATATTTTTTCCAATTTTTGTAAACGAATATGTGTTTCTCTTTCCTTTTGTAGTTGGTTTTTGATTTTTCCACACTGCTATGTGGTTGGGCCGACCAATCGAGGAGGAATGCCGACTTAGAAATGTCTCTAAAGAACTCCAATAAGGCTCTGGATAAAGCTAGGACTATTTTGAACAGGAGAAGGTGAAGGATTTGTCTAACCTCAAGGAGAAGTTAGTGAAAGAGTTGGCCGACCTCTGGGTGCTTATAGTCTGGTGGCCGCGATAAGCGGAAGGTTACTGAAGAAAATAAGGATCTGGTTGCAAAGGTCGAGAAGTTGGAGGGAGAATCTGTGAGCGTTAGAGAATGTGGGTACGATGAAGGTTTGAAGGCAGTATATGATGATGCCGATCGCCAAATAAACTATGTCAGGCAGGTTGGTTTTAAGAAGGGCTGGGACCAGGTTTTGATAGCTATCGAGGTTCCTATGAATTCTTACCTATTCCCCCAACACATGCTAGGTACCAGTCCTACGGCTATTGAGGATCCTCAAGCCGACCAACCTGGTGCTGAAGTTGAGGTGGCCGAAGATCTCCCTCTTGTGTGACTCCTACAAATGCCCTCATGAAATTTCTTAAGTAATTGCTCGGTGTCATGTGGGTGAATGCATTGGAGATAAGGACCTGTGCATGTTTGGATCGGGCAGTCTGCTTTATTATTTGGGCTGGTCAGCCTAGTGATTAGGATTTTAATTACGTCCCCACAGAAGCCTATTTTGAGGGTCGAGGTCAATTATGAAGACTTAAAAGGGTGTATGTGACGGCTCAAAGGATCGTGGCCAATTCTAAGGGTCAAAGTCAATTCTGAGGACCTAAGGGGTGTGTATGACCTCTTCATGGGATTGCGAATGATAACGAGGGCCAAATTATATTATGAGGATCAAAGGAGTGTATGATAAGGATGTGGGAATTCGCTGGAGAGTTTTGGATTTTTTCGGGAGTGTTTACAAATTTTGATAATTTTAAACACTTGCATATTTTTAAATTTGGATGTTTTTCATTATTAACATGCAATTTTTTCATAATTTTAATTTCGTGATTTATATTTTTTTTGGGATTTGTTTAATCAACTGCAGTCCTATGCACTCTTGACGAGCGGTGGTGGGATACTTGCAAGGCATTCCATCTGGGTATGGGTGACATTATGGTCATGCTGATAGATGTTCCCCAAATCCTAGGATTTTCTTATAAGGGTCATCAGACTATGGTGGACTGATCTCTTTGTATTAGTAACGCTGCAACTGGGGAGGTGCTGGGACCATATAATAGGTAGGCGCATAGGAGTGTTTATAGATGTCCTTAATGAAGGATACCCTTGCGAATGGGGGAGATTGATGTGATAGATGTCCAGTGGTTATAAAAGGCAACCTCGATGTCCATATTTCTCTTATTGGGGAGTTTTCTTGTGGTGAAGAGTAGGGATGACATCCATCTATGGTTCATGCCTTTCCTCCAGTTCATTTCTCAAATCAGTAGCTTCGATTGGGGGAGTTGGATATTGAAATCTCTATATGTCTCTTTGGATGCCTTCAGCTGTTATTACATGTCACCAAGTATTCATAAGATTACACCTTTCATTATCACACTTTATGTCTTTTCTGAGTATGTATATGTATATGTATTTATTTATTTTCTTTTTTTAAAATTTTGTGAATTTTTTCCTTCATTTACTTTTAGGTTTGGTTCTACGAGGTGATCGGATGCAATATCGCATTGATGCCTTTGCTAGTAGAATAAGTTCATGTGTGGTTGCAGTGGAAGAAACCAAAATAAGGGAGACTCTGATCCTCAAGGATGTGAGAATCATGTTGAACTCTTTGATGAGTGACCATGCTAAACTTTGATTTATATTTGAATTTTTTATATTTTTACTTTTCATTATGGGTTAAATGACTGAGTTTATTTACAGACTTATTGTTTAATCCCTAGGTTCGACCTTTTGGAGAGATGGAGGTTACTAGTCATCATGCTCAGACGCGATGGCTTTTGACTAACGAGTTTAGATACAACTGGTATGTAGGGGAGAGGGAGGTGCGAAAACTGATAGAGAGAAATGTGGAGGTCCCACTGGTGAGACCTTACCCGCTTATAAGGTATATATAGAATATTTTAGAGGGGGATATGATGATTGTAATTAAGGGGGTGCATTACTCCCTTTACATTGATACGCCGCCGCCTCATGATGACATGAACTTCGTGACCATCCGATTGATGTCGACATTGATCAACAACATGGATGGTTCCCCTCCCCATCAACGAAGGTGAGAGGTTTTATCAGCTTGAATTGGTATTTTGGTTAGGCATCGGGGAGCAGTGAGGAGGGGTGGTAGAGGTTTTCCTACCCAAGTACTACCCAATGCCTTTGTACTATATCCAGGTAGGAAGGGGACATTCCATTCACGTTCCTCACCGACCACAGGCAATGCCATAGTGTGTTTCTTCCCTTCGAGAGGGAGACATTCAGTTAGAGGTAAGTATTTTTCTTTCATTCTTTTGCGTTGATTTCAACTCTTTCACGTCGAAGTTTTTATTTATCAATTTCTTATTAACTTGATCTCTTATTTTTCTCTTTCTCTTGTAGACCGTGGTTGTGCGGACGTCTTGGCTTCTTGATGTCCGAGACTGGATGGGCTCCATGGTTGAGTATGTTTGGATGACAAATTGATCCCATGTTTCTTTTTCGATGACTACCTATGATTGTTCACCGGGCATGGGTTCCGAAAATGGGGTGTCCACTTCTCACATTTGTGGGAGAAATGCTTGTCAAGAATAGTGATGTTAGGCTAGGTTTCCAGAAAGTTCGGGTTTTTCCCTAAGAATTTTGCTCTTTTTTTAATTCTTTTATGTTTTCTTTGCACGTAAAAATGTAAAATGTGAAAACATATAAAAATGATGCGATTTTAATTATCTTGAATTAATGAGTTATTCTATATGAACTTAATTTTCCACTGAGTATTTTATTTGAAAGAAATGTAAGGAAATATATTTTTTTGAAAATTTTAAATATGTTTTTAATGTTTAAAAGAACAAATTCCTAGGAAACACTTTTCTAAAAAATTAATTTTAAGAATGGTTTATTCAAAAATGAGAAAAACAAAAGAGGAAAAGGGGAATATTCCCATAGAGAGGGTGCCAACCGACATACCCCCTGGCTTGCCTATCGGCACACTTGCGCAGGTGCATTTATTTTTCATCCTTTTGATGCACTCTTGGTACTTGGATTACTCCATCATTGCCACTGCTTGATCAAGTTTGTAATTTTATGGATGGTTTCAAGTATGAATAGGGGGCTTAAGGTAGGAATTTTAAACCATCCTTAAATTTCTCTTCTTTTTCCTTACTTAAAATTTCATTCTCTAAAATGGTTATTCCCAGGACAAAAATATTTATTGCCTATCTTGAAGGCTTGGAAGCTATGAGTTTATAAAATATTAGTTATTAAGGTTTCAACTTGTGCCCTACCACTTTGTGGTGCAACCATTTAGTAAATTGTAGACTGTTGCAAGAAATTTTGAAATTTGGTACCTTGAGGACCACATGTTCCGCTTTGGTTTGGAAGAGGTGTGTAAAAATTATTAAGAATTATGAGACATGTTGGGAATCGATCCTACAGTTGTTGACTCTATGCCTTAATTTTCTCGTTCTCCGCAGGTGATTTTGGATGAATTATTGCTTATTTCTTCATTTGCTTCTCGACCGCTTGAGCATGGGGGGACTATCAACTTTGTTGCGGTACTGTATTATGTGATCTCGAGGGACATTTGGTATAATGATTTGTTGGTGCGATAGCTCTGGGTTTGGATGCTAGAATTCTTCTAGTGACGGGTAGTCTGAATGCTGACCCATAAGTAGTTGCCATATTATTGTGGATAAATTATCACAACAACCTTACTGCCACTATACTGGCGGAGACGCTGATTGGTCTTAACAACTGGAAATAGAATCGTTCTACACTTTATTGAGGTTAACCCAGTGATGTTGTATGTATTATTATCGCATAGGCTTGATCTATCACTCCACATTAATATCCTTTGACCGATATTCCCCATTTTATCCCTTGATCTCGTATAGATTTTAGTCCATATGTGGAATACTGGCCTGACTGGTTGTTAATAAATGGGCCTATTTGTCTTTATTTTTTTATTCCAGGGTGGGGAGAACTAAATCTTGTTAACCAATTAGATAACTATCTTTATACTCGACTTATGGGTCTCTGTTAGACCTCCTTCAATCTTCCTTGGTGAATTTTGCATCAAATAGGATGGGAGAAGTTTTTTCCTCTACATATAAGAAATTTCTATCCCATGGAGGACTTGACTGAATCACTGAGGATTACTTTGAGGAATTTGGTAGCTACATATGTCGTTTCACCGTTTAACCCAATCTGTGAGGGAAATTATGGTGATGTAATTGGATTACCTAAGGTGTTTATGCCAGGACCTAATTTTTAATGTTTGTGCTGTGGAGATTGGTTTAAAGTGGCTTTTGATAGTGGAGGTTGTGGAACATGGTGTTGTGGTCCCATCAAAACTTTTAAAGGTATACCCCTTGATTGAGAGCATGAGGGTACATACTCATAATGGAGAACATTAGAGGACTCTAGGAGATAACAATAACTATGACCGTGATGATGGCACGACAAGGCCTCTCAGTAGTTGAGATAGGTTTGTTGTGGAGCTTTTGAGAGAATGGGTTGATATGGTTTAGGTAGATATGTTTGTGGTGTAGGTTTGGGATGATTTCAGAAATTTTCATATGTTCTAGTTATGGTTATGAATATATGATGTTTGGTTATTATTTGGCTGGTTTGAACATTTGTAACTATTTTGGGTTTCCTGTTACTCATGTTTCATGTAACAGCGTGGTTTAAAATAAATGATAATGTTGACATATCTTGTTGTACCTTTAGTTGACTTTCATGTTATTGAAATTATTTATACTGATCGCTAAGGTGTACAATAATCCTTTCTTCAAATATAATGAAAAAGAAGAGTGTCTCTTGATAGGAGAAGAGAATAGCATTTTGTGAGAGAGAAAGGACCACAACCAAAGTCACTTTATGGGTTGCCTATGTACCTCTACGTGGATAAAATGTTCATGAATTTTTTTAAAAGTTATAGTCTAGAGGATCAGGCCCTACATAGTTCTTGTCAAGAGACGAAAAATGTTTGTAATTTTTTATTTTTTGAAAATATAACGGAGGTGAGAAATTTGTAATGTGATGAGAGTTTGATTAAGGGTAAAATGTCTTGAGCTGATCTAAGTTGACGGGACATGCCATTTATTCTCCATTGAGGTCTGTTAGTATAGTGGCGCCACTAGACAATATCTTCTTTACAAGATATGGACCACTCCTATTGGGCCTAAATTTCCATGATTACACTATAATAAACCATGACACCAGTATATGAGTAACATGAAACCCATTATGACAGTGATGATATCAAAAACCCATTAAATTTCCCTGATTCCACAATAATAAGCCACTCCTATAGTGGTGTCACCTTGATGCACATCGCGGTCTTTGAATTTATTAATGAATGATAGTGCAATTAGAAGGTGAAACCCTTTTATGTGGTAGTATGCGTTTAGTCTCTTTTTGTCAAAGAGTGCGAGTTCATCGTAACGGCTTTGTTGACAATCGATTTCTCCAACTTTACTTTTGAGCATAACCCACAGGGAAGGTATTTAATGTTTAGTGGATGGGACAACCTCCATGCTATAGACTAAATAGTATAGGTAGATCTAGTGGTTGCCCTCACAGATTTGCAATATCCCCAGATGGTATAAGGTATCCGATCTTCCAAATTTGTTCAACTCTTGGTCATCTTATTAATTATAGATTTTAGAATCTTGTTAGAATCTTAAACATCCCCATTGGTCTGCAATCGGTAATGATAAGGCTTGTGTTTTTGAATTCCATACTATTCGACCATGTCTGTGACTTCAGCTTCAAAATGGAGTCTAATATTTGACACCAACTTATGAGGCATCCTGTAGCTACAAATTATATTCCCTGTAATGAACTTTTCTACTTTCTATGCATTCAATACCAAATATAATTCTACTTTAAGTCACTTGGTGGGATAATCGATTGCGACTAGGATAAATCTGCGATCACTGGATGCCGTGGGAGTAATTTTTCCAACTATGTCGATGCCCTAAGTTGATAAAGGCTAGGGAGATGACATGTCATACAACTCCTGATTAGGGAAGTGTTGGAGGTTAGAAATTTGTTGACATTTAAGGCATGTTCTAACATAAGCAATGCAATTTTGGACTATAGTAGTCCAACAATATTCTTTTGGACAAACTTCTTGGCAATAATATGGTCGTTCATGTGAGGACCACAATCCCCACCATGTATCTTCTTCATTATCTCCTCAATGTCATGTCCTTCTATATATTGCAAATGGGTGCTATAATAAATTTTCTTGAATAGTGGTTTGTTTCATATGATGTATTGAGTTACGAGCTTTCTAAGGGTCATGTGATCATTCATATTCTCCCCTTAAGGATACCGATCATGCTTGAGGAGATGTCAAATGTATTAATACCATAACCTAACTTTTTTTTAATCTTCTTCCATGGTAAGCTTGATATGGTAGTAGTGAGTTGGCATGGATTGCTTCTGAACTTGTAAAAGGGACATTGTTATTCCCTCGGGCATATCGACCATAGAGGCCAAAGTTCTAGTGCGTCGCTGAATGTAATACCACACTCTACCACCATTGATATTTTTTTTTCTAATTTAACCACTACTCATCGAGGTATGCTATTTTATTATCTCTAAATATACAAACTTGTGTCATAGGGATTTGAACCCCTGTCATGTGCATCATCAATAACATGCCTTACCATGGAGCTAAAAGGCCTCGTTAGAAGAGTACAATTATATGTAACTCTCTCGCTATTAAATAAACCATGACACCAGCACGTTACAATCCAACCCCCTTAGGGAGTCCAACAACCTTTTTAAGATGAAATCATCCATGACCTAAAACGTTGATAAATTTATCCCGACTTGGTACTGGATCTGATAGCATTCTATAATACCCCGCTCTGTCACTATTGTTATTGTCCCCAATATAACAACCGATCATAGCATTGTGGAGTTCTATGAGCTTCAAATTTATAAACTTGTGTTAATTAGGTTTGAACCGCTGACATGTGGTGTTATAAATGAAATGCATTACTAGTTATGCTGAAAAGGAGCCAGTGTTAGAAGAGTGCATATATATATATATATATATATATATATATATATATATATATATATATATATATATATATGAACCATTGCTTTCCCTCACCCAGTCGATATGAGATTTAATTCTCTGTTTACTAAATCAACCATGGAACTCGTCTGTTAGAGTGACACTATTCCTTAAGGGGGAGAGCTAGTGGAATGTGAAATATTTGAATGGGTAGGAGTATTTTTAAGGTGAGCGTGAAAGGGTAAAAGTTTATCTTCTTTGACATTCTACATTTGGAGAACTTTTCCTATGATGAGGGTAGAATCCTCATAGAAATCAAGGTATCAAATTATTTTTTCGAGGGCAATCCTCAGGACCATAGTGCATGCTTCATAATTTTTCATATTGTTTGTACAAGGGAAATCCAATTTTATAGTGATAGGAGTATGATAATAGTTGGACGCAATTAAAAGTATTCCGATGCAATATCCCTTCCTATTAGTAGCTCCATCGAAGACCATCTGCCAAAAAATCTTTTCGCGGGAGGCACTGAGAATATCTTCGTCTTGGAATCCAGAAATTCATATGTCAGTTTACTCCATGGGATGATCTTATAGATAATCATAGATGTCCCTTACTTTGATCATATACGGACACACATTTCCAATTGAGTCCTTTGTAGTTGTGGCTCAATTCCGGACAAAAATGTTTGAGTCATAGGATAGAGTTATTGACCATCCTTCAAGCCTATGACATACCAAAGTTGAAGACGTAGCAGTCAAGTTTAAAGCTTCATCAAAATGCCGAGTTTATTGTTCCTCGTTTCTACATCATCAATATGGTTCCATTGCTCCTAAGGTATGAATGCATTTAATTATATATATAGGAGCTTGGAACAATAGTTATATGGGTGTACTTTGTTTTTAAAACTGTTGTTTATTTTCAGAAAGATTTAATTAAAACTCTAAAATAAAGTATATAAAGTTTCTGGGCTAAAATAAAATTTTTATACTTTTTAGAGGTTCGTTCGAAATTGTCATTCTAACGAGTTTGTCGTTCGAACGAGAATGACGTTCGAACGAGAATTCCAACGAGATTTCTAACGAGTTCAACTTTTAATACACTGGAACTTCGTTCTAATGAATATCTCGTTCGAACGAGATTTGGCGAGAACAGTTTATTTGGAAGTTTGAGCAGGTTTCTCCCTGTTTCCCACTTCTTTTCCCACTAACTTTTTACCTGAATAACTAAGTGTGGGAACCAAGTTTTTTAACTTAAACTTTTCACATCTTTCCATCTCCAAGAGAGAGTTCGAGAGAAAAATTCAAAGTAGAAAAAGTTCATGTTTAAAGTGTTAATTCTTTCAAGAAAATCCTCCTAACACTTTTGCTTTCACCCAAAGTTTGTTTATCCAAGTTCCTTTATATATATATATCTTGCTTGGAGTGTTTTGGCACCGGGTTTTACTCTACCATTTGAAGAGCTCGTTTGGGTTTCCATTTAAATCTCTCAAAGAAGAAGAAGTCTATTTTGCTGCGGCATTCTCACATGGTGAAAATCACCATGTGTGGTTGACGGTGTACCTATGTCTCATTGGTGATTCCAAGATTCCGGTGGGGCTCCGGGGTTATCGACTAGGCAGAGGTGTTTACAAGAAGACGCGTCAAGGCTTGAAAGGGTTAGAGTCGAGGAAGTAAGTCATCTGTCTTGTAATTGTAAAACCATACATAGTGGACTTAAGGCTAGGGCCGTCCGAGGTTTTTTTTTTCCATTGTGGGTTTTTCCTCGTACATCGCGGCGTAGTGATTCATTGTTTATTTTATCTTTTGCAATACTCACCTAGAACGAATGCTTAGGTAAAAAGATAAAATTTGGTTTAATCACTACTTATGTTTATTTTTGTGCTACGTAATAAATTGGGTAAATGTTAATTTAATTCAAGTCGTCGCTTAATTTGATAAAATTGGTTTGGCCTAATTTGATAATATTGAAAATATGGCTTAGGCAAATTTCTAGGATTTAGGTTGAATTAATTGTGTTTTAAGTGAAATTAAAATTGTGTGTGTGTTTCATCATATTTCACTTGGTTGTAATTTTAATTTGAAGTAAATTAAAATTTGTTGTTTTTGTGAGCCATCTCGCTTTCGCATATTCAAAAGGAAATTATCATTTTGTGAAGTAAAAGATTTAAAAATTGGGGGCCTCGCGTTCCAACAAGTGGTATCAGATCCAAAACGATAAATTACTTCGTTAAGATCCTTTAAATATTTTTTTTGGCTAAAATGGAATTTTCCCCATTTTCAAAATTTACTATTTTCAATGGTTCTAACTACGCGTATTGGAAAGCGCGAATGAGATCGGCACTAAAATCTATCGACGAGAGAGTTTGGTTATCCGTTGCTAATGGGTGGTCCCCACCAACACATTTAGTAGATAATGAACGTATTCCCAAACCGGCCGATAGATGGAGTGAAAATGAATTTAAACTTTCAAATTTTAATTCCCGTGGTTTAAATGCCTTATTTAGCGCGGTCACACAGGATGAATTCCGTCGCATTATGACGCGTGAAACTGCTAAAGAAGCTTGGGATATTTTACAACTCACTCATGAAGGAACAAATGTCATAAAATCTTCGAAACTGCAAAACCTCACCACTCAATTTGAAACCATCAAAATGAACGAAAAATAAACTTTTGGTGAATTTTATGCTAGACTTTCCTATATAGTTAATTCATCATTTAACTTGGGAGAGAAAATACCCGACAACCGAGTAGTAAAGAAAATTTTAAGGTCCCTTCCTGATAGATTTATTCCAAAAGTAACCGTTTTAAATTCTTTACCAACTTTAGCCTCTACGAAATTAAAAGAGCTTATATGTGGTTCGCAAACCTATGAACTGAACACGTTTCCCTCCAAAACTGAAAAGAAAATAGAAAAGGGTGTTGCTTTAAAAGTCCAAAAAGAGGAAAAATAAGTAGCATAGAGTGAAAGTGACAGTGACTCGAAAAATATGGCTATGTTTGCTAGAAAGTTTCAAAAATTTCTTAAATTTAATAAAGATAAATTTAAAAATAATTTTAAGAAATTTTAATAATCTACACATGACAACGTCGAGAAGATCCCCTAAAAACTATTAATGAAAGCTTAAATAGGGACGAGTCAAATAAGTGTTTTGGTTGTGATAGGTATGGCCATAGGGCAAAAGAGTGTCCCAATAAAATAAGGAGAGACGGTAAGCAACCAATTTCTTTTAATGCAACCCTTAGTGATAGTGATTATGAAGAGGGACCTAATTCCCCCACTAAGCCCAACTTTGTGGATTTTATGGCTAGTCATGTGAGCACCGATAATGAATCTTCCCATGAAGATATTCAAACACATGACACTTCCATGGTCAAAGTTTATGATTCCCTTGCTTTTTATGGTAGTGAGAGTGAAAAAGAAAGAGAGAGTGAAAATGAAGAAGAGGTTGATGTGAGTGAACTTCAAAATGCTTTTCAAGAACTTTGTGAAGAATCTATTAAATTAAAACGAGGTAATTTGAAGTTAGGAGCGTGTTTAAGAGAGCGTGTCAAGGTCGTTGATGATAATGTGTTAGTGGAAGACCTTAGGACACAAGAGAGAACTCTTCGAGAGAAGCTTGAATATGTAGAAGGCAAGAGAGATAGCCTTAGAGGTTTAATGAAATCCTTGAAAAAGGAGCTTCTTGAGTTTGAAGAGACAAATGTTTTATTAGGGTTTAATATTTTAGAATTAAAAAATAAATTAAAAGTCTCTAGAAAAGTCAAATTTGATTTGGAGTGTAGGTCCGAAAAACTAGATAAAATCTTAGGCACCGTCCAAATAAAAAATGGCACTTGTGGTTTAGGCTTCGATACTTGTAATGAACCTACTCATAAAGACAAATCCAATGTTTTTAGAGAATCACCTAGGAAAGATTTTAGAGATTATTCATTTGGTAAGTCTTTTCGCCGTGTCTTTAAGTGCTCACATTGTGGTCGAAAAGGTCATCTTAGAAAATTTTGTTTCGATCTTAAACGAGTTCCTAGAAAATCCAAATGTAAGGCAACCGAGGTAGCCACGATTCCTATAACCCTAGATCGTCATTTATCATTAGTTTGGGTTAGGAGATCCGACTTGTATCTTTATAATATAGGTTTTTTAATTCTCATTTACTATCACATGCTTACTCACTTGTTAAATTTAAAGGTTGAATGTGTTAGTTTTCTTTGCATACTCCAGCTTTTTGTGCTTCATATTATATATCATTGCTAGGTGTATGCATGTTTAATCATTTTCTAGTCTATGCTCCATGCTTAATCACATGCTAGAATAATGATTTTTTTTTATCTTTGGTATTCTATTTCTTTCATTTTAGTTGGCATTAAATGAAAAAAACAAAAAGATTTTTGTTTATCATTTGGGTTTTTATCTCTTGGAAATTTAAGCTTAATAAAAATTCAAATGATTTTTGTTTGTCTTTTGAGTAAATATTTCTATTTTTGGTTAAAAATTTCAAAAACTCAAAAAGATTTTCTTTTGTGTGTATTTTAGTTTGACACACTTTATGTGTCGTATACTTGTGTTTGAATCCCATATTTTACGCTCCCATGTGGCTAGAACTTTTGGTTTAGATTATCAATCCTCATTATGTTCTTTACCATGCTTACATGGAGTAGTTAGATTTTGTGTTGCTTAAATGGATTCTATTTTTATATACCTCAATTAACACATGCACGAGCTCTTTTGAAATTTTAACTTCATATGTGTATCTGAGCTTTGTGAGGTGTTCTCCTACCAATCTTGTCATCTACATATTTATGATCTAGGAGGACTAGTGCATGTCAAAATCTGTTGCACGTGAGATTTGTGAGAAATAAAAAAATATTATGTATAGATGTGCATGGAGAAGGGCGCCGAAAGGATTTATTATCCTTTGTGAATAGTAAGCCACCGTTTGTTTGGACCTAAAAGAAATACGTGGTCCAAAGGCCTAAAAATAGAATTATGGAATTAACAGAAAATTAATTGCCAAGGCCTATTTTTGATTGATATATTCATTCAAATATATATGCTTATTGAGGGAGATTGGATGGTATATCAACGGTTTGCACAATGTCCGTTTATCCTAGTTGTACTTTCAATTTCATGACTCTATTAGTTTGTAGAATCATCAAAAGTCTAGGCTTGTATGCATTGTGTATGTTTGTTCATTGAGTTCAATTTATATTGTCACATGAGGTTATATTCAAATGTGATGAAGTTTGCAATCAATTGAGAACTCCGTGAACATGTTTTAAGTGATTGGGTCTAAATTTAATAGTTTCTAGTTCACACCCCAACACTTCTGTTTTCATATGACACATTTTTGCCGTACGAGTGTGAAAAGCTTATCTTATTTTGTGTTATTTGTGTGTTTATATCTATGTATATGTGCGTGTGCATCCTTGGTATATCTAGAGTATGTATATATATGATTTTTTTTGGTGTTTGCCTTGCTTTCTAGTCCATCTATGTTTTAATTCATAATTGGTATCTAACTTGTTGCATTCTTTATTGATATCACATCCTTAATACTTTATGTATCATATCGTTATCATTTTCTTTCATTCTAGTTGGTATCCGTTAATTATTTATTGGATTAGTTATGATTTTGTTGCCCAAGTGCTTTAATGTTCTCATCACTTTATGCACGTTTGCATGTTTAGCTTGTTATCCCATTCTATTTATCCCTTGTTTAGTTTAAGGGGCATCTATGATTTTATTGGGGGAGATAAGTTCCGTTTTGATTCTTTAGCCTTTGTCTATTCCTGATAAAAAAAGGGGAGAATGATAGGGGGAGAAATGGTATCTAATCCTATTATCATCGTATCTTAGTTTAGGAGATTTTACTTAGGGGGAGAGCGCTATCTTCTTAGGTTAATCATAGTTGATAAATGAGAGAATTAATTTAGGGGGAGTAATTATTTAATTGCATTTAATATTTTGATATCCCCTATGCGTTTAATGTGTTTGCTTAAGTGTGCAGGAATTATATTCTAAGTGGCAACTTTCACCGGCAAAGATTTTGATCCCTGGGTTGCTTGAGTCAAGCATTGTATTTTTATTTTGGGTGGGACATTTTTGTCAGTCTAGTAGAGCTTGATGGCCCTTTAGGATTTTTTTGGTTTTTGTCCCGGAATATCCAAAGGGGGAGATTTGTAAGGACTCAAATTTCCATTTGAGTCCTTTGTAGTTTTGGCTCAATTTCGGACAAAAACTTTTGAGTCATAGGATAGAGTTATTCACCATCCTTCAAGCCTATGACATACCAAAGTTGAAGACGTAGCGGCCAAGTTTAAAGCTTCATCAAAATGCCGAGTTTATTGTGCCTCGTTTCTACATCATCAACATTGTTCCATTGCTCCTAAGGTATGAAGGCATTTTATTATATATATAGGAGCTTGGAACAATAGTTATATGGGTATACTTTATTTTTAAAACTGTTATTTATTTTTAAAAAGATTTAATTAAAACTTTAAAATAAAGTATGTAAAGTTTATGGGCTAAAATAAATTTTTTATACTTTCTGGAAGTTCGTTCGAAATTGTCATTTGAACGAGAATGTCGTTCGAACGAGTTTGCCAACGAGTTCACACATTGGCCACTGGAATGTCGTTCGAAGTATTGTTCGAACGAGAATGATGTTCGAACGAGATTTCTAACGAGTTCAACTTTTAATACACCGGAACATCGTTAGAAGGCTCGTTCGAACGAGACTTCATTCGAACGAAATCTCGTTCGAACGAGATTTGGCGGGAACAGTTTATTTGGCAGTTTGAGCAGTTTTCTCCCTGTTTCCCACTTCTTTTCCCCCTAACTTTTTACCTGAATAACTATGTGTGGGAACCAAGTTTTTTAACTTAACCTTTTCACATCTTTCCATCTCCAAGAGAGAGTCTGAGAGAAAAATTCAAAGTAGAAAAAGTTCATGTTTAAAGTGTTAATTCTTTCAAGAAAATCCTCAAAACACTTTTGGTTACACCCAAAGTTTGTTTATCCAAGTTCTTTTATATATATATATATATATATATATATATATATATATATATATATATATATATATATATATATATATATATATATATATATCTTGCTTGGAGTGTTTTGGCACCGAGTTTTACTCTACCGTTTGAAGAGTTCATTTGGGTTTCCTTCTAAATCCCTCAAAGAAGAAGAAGCCTGTTTTACTGCGGCATTCTCACATGGTGAAAAGCACCATGTGTGGTTGATAGTGTACCTATGTCTTATTGGTGATTCCAAGATTCTGGTGGAGCTCCGGGGTTGTCGACTAGGCGGAGGTTTTTACAAAAAGACGCGTCAAGGCTTGAAAGGGATCGAGTCGAGGAAGTAAGTCACCTGTCTTGTAATTGTAAAACCATACTTAGTGGACTTAAGGCTAGGACCATCCGAGGTTTTTTCCCGTTGTGGGTTTTTCCTTGTACATCGCGGCGTATTGATTCATTGTTTATTTTATCTTTCGCAATACTCACCTAGAACGCATGCTTAGGTAAAAAGAGAAAATTTGGTTTAATCACTACTTATGTTTAATTTGGTGCTACATAATAAATTGGGTAAATGTTAATTTAATTCAAGTCGTCACTTAATTTGATAAAATTGGTTTGGCCTAATTTGATAATATTGAAAATATGACTTAGGCAAATTTCTAGGACTTGGGTTGAATTAATTGTGTTTTAAGTGAAATTAAAATTGTGTGTGTTTCATCATATTTCACTTGGTTGTTATTTTAATTTGAAGTAAATTAAAATTTGTTGTTTTTGTGAACCATCTCTCTTTCGCATATTCAAAAGGAAATTATTTTTTGTGAAGTAAAAGATTTAAAAAGTGGGGGCCTCGCGTTTCAACAGATCACCTTTTATATGACACATGTGATATCGAAGTCGGCTAGAAATAATAGCTAATGGTCGATGCGGCTTTACAGGGGAGGAAGGCAGCTTTTTCTACCAAGTACTTCATCAGATCCATCTAAGATACTAGCTTGATAGGTAATGAAATCATACAATGTTAGATATTTTGAGTGACCCAAACTAGGGTGTCACAGGCCTGCTTTAATCCTTGTTTTCTATTGGCATAGTAAATAGATCTCTCATTTTGCGATTCCTAGATGTATTTGTCTATCATAGATCCAGATGAAGTTTAGCTGATAGTTAGGTACAAGAAAAGGGGTAGGCCAGGTTACGGTGGCATGAGCATCGATGGTTGGGTGAGATATCGATTAATTTTATCAAAGGCTTATTGACATGTCTCATTATAGACTTTGGTTAAATTCGTTCAAAGGATCTTGGATATGGTGTTGCATGTAGAAGGGTACCCCCCAATCTCACATAAAAAAGTATACTTGGACTCGAGTAGGAGCCAGGCGAGGGGTGCTAAGAGAAGAGGTGCTAGGTCATGAGGTGCTAAGTGATGAGGTGCCTAGATAAAATTGAAACACAAAGGGGAGTACAAACAACCCCAAGTAATGGATAGGTTTCCATTAAAATGGGCCCACATCAATAAGGTGATGCTAGGCCAGCAAACCCAAAAATAGTAAGGAGGTGCTTTACGAAGAACCCCAAGATTGAGAGGGAGTACTCTTCGAGCAACCCCAAGCCAAAGTTATAAATAAGTGTATTTAAACAATTTTCTAACACTTTGTTATTTATTATACACAGGAATGCTTGGTAAGAATACTTATCCAAGCAAGCCGGGATCGATCAAATTTCTAGTTAAGATCCAATGAGGTTTTGGTTTGGAGGCTGAGAGTTAAGTCTTGTTGGGCAAGCTAAGGTCTAACCACTTCAGTACCTTAAGAATGAGAGAATACTAATTAGAGGGACCCAATAAGTTACTCACATACTTACACATTCCACACTAAGAAAAATATAAGAGCAGTTAAGGCACTGCTCATAAAATATTTTTAAGGTTATAAACATTGGTAAGTGTCCCTTAAGGCCAATTGCAAGTTTTCAAAAGTTTATTTGCTAAAGTAACCATTTGAAAATATTTACAAAATCGTACTTTTTGGAACTACACACGACCTATTTACTTTTTGACTTTGGGTTGCACCATATGTCATTCGTGAGAGTGGATAGACGATAAATAGTAGAATAGGATAAAAAGTACAACTCTGATATTGTCATAAAGAATATCTTTTAGCGTGCACATGCCACATCAACCCTAGTAGTTATATATAAATAGAGCACATGGGCAAGGTCAAGTCATATCATAATTGTAGCAATGTTACTCTGCACGAATTTAAACAAAATGCATTCTCTTCCTACTCTATCCTTGGTGCTTGAAGTGATTGTCTCTTCACTCCCAAGAATAATCACTTTTAAGTGATCCCTTTTCTCTTTTGTTCTTATTTAAAAAATCACGGTTAATCATTGTCTTCCTCATTCAGTAATCATAACATCGCCATTTTATCGTAAAAGTTATTTTCAACTTCTAGCTTCTCTTGAAGCTTCGAACACCTTGAGGGACGATTTCATTGGAGTGGGTCACGTCTTTCCAGGTCCAATATATTCAGAGACTCAGTACCACTGCCCCCATACATTTGGTGACTCCACTGGGGGAGGTATTCTCGCTAACATGGATAAAAAAGGTTACAATGTTTCGAAGCAACTTGCTTTTTAAGATACTCCACCTAGTAACGGAGTTCAAAGTGACTAGAATACCAATGAGGAGATCATGGTTATCAGAACAAGAGCTCATGTTCCCCGGGGGGGGGGGGGGGGGGGGCAAACAAGTGCAAGAGCGGCGTGTTGTTGAGTGGGGTGAATTTGATGATCATGTTTTTTGAGTTTCTAAAACATCACAATGTGGATATTACCATCTTGGGTCAATCTTGTCTGACTCGTATGATGGTGCTCGTTGAAAGGAGCAATGATAGTGAAAATGGCTTTGGCTAGGAGAACGGTGACGGAGCTAGTGGTGACGTTAGCGAGTTCACCAGCTACAAAGAAGGTGGAGACATAGGAATCACCCTCCAAGTACATCACGGTAGAAGAGGTAAAAAAGTTGCTCTCCTCCCAAAAGTATTCACCTCTTATGTATGAGGAAATGCCGTACCCATACCTAGAATGTAGTAATGAAAAACCATACCTAAAGGGGTATGTTCCTCCTAAGTTCATGAAGTTCAATGGGAGGGGTGAGAATTCTAGAAATGACGTCAAAAGGTTTTTGGAGTACCTTGGTGTGCATAACAAAGATAAAGAGATGAAGTTGCGAGAGTTTTTAAAAATCTTCACGGGAAAGGAGTATACGTGGTACTCCCATCTTGTGCCAAACAACATCCGTACTTGGGATGCACATGTAGTTCTCGTAGAAATTTTCTTTGTTGAAGATGAGTTCACTTTGTGGCATCTGGCCTAGGAAGTGTTAAATTAGGGTGAGGAGTTGATGTAGTACATCAAGAGCTTTGTCCACGAAGACATTACAGAAGCAAGGTTGTTGAAGATTTGTGTGGTGGGGCTGCTAGAGGAGTATAAAATTCAACTAATCAATGAAACCTGGGAGGGTAATTTTAAAGAATTTACATATATAGTCAATAACATAGCTTTGATCATCAACCTAGTCCCCAAGGATGGAATACACAAATACCCTTACCCACGAGCAGGTTTTAGGTTTTTAGAAGGCAAGCGGTGAAATACGTTAAGGGGAGCCCTAAGGGAAAGAAGGGGGTCTAAAAGCAATAATGTTGCTAGGAAAAGGAAGTTTGGGAATGATGTCCCACCTCCATTTCCTTGCAGCATACCAAAGGATATGGATTACTATTGAACGCTAGTGCATGAAGGGATGGTAGGTACCCCTTATTCAAACGGTCGAATACTCATGGTGGCCGAAGAGGAAGATGAATGTTTTTTAGTTGCATTAGAGGGTACATCATGCCACTAAGGATTGTTACTACTTTCCTAGGATAATAGGGAACCGAGTCGCTAATGTCACCCTACAGATCCCACCAATAGATGTTACTAAAAACTCGCGGCCTGTTCATCACTGCTGCACATGATGAAGAATGTACACTTAGGTCTAAGGAGTGGATGAGCAATGATAATTCATGTGGAGAGTGGGTGATTCCCCAAGAAGGGAGCGTGGATATGGTGCTTGCCCTAGATTAGGGAGGAACATCAACAACTGAGTATTTGTGTAATGGACAAACATATGTAGTTAAAATCGACTTATAACGTGTGAATATTGCTAAAAGCTCCATGTTAAAGTGGTTCTTTGACTAGATTGAGGTGAAGCATGATACGTGGACAATGATCACCAAAAAGATTTTGGAAGTGGTCCAAGAGTGAGGGGACCCCCCTCTCAACTGGCATGGTCCTATCGTAAGGTTAATCAAGAGATACACATCTGAGGATGTATTTTCAGAAGTGAACATGCAAGTATCCTTCTTTTATAATCGACCTCTATATATTACATCCTTGGTAAATGGATTTAGTTTTCCAAAGGCATTTGTAGATAGAGGGACATTAAGAAATATTATGCCCATCAACACTTTGTATGAGATCGAAATTTCTCAAGAAAACATTGTGCCAATACCACTCATGATCTCTAGCTTTGATAGCATGAGGATGTTAGAGAAGTAGACTAAAACCATGCTTTATGTAATAATTTTAGTTATGGATTTATTATTATAAAAAAATTAGCTATTCCTATTTTTAGGAGAATCATGTATGGACATAATGTTGCAGTATTTAATATATTTCCAATGTCTTTTATTCTGTTCGGTAGGTGTTCTGGTGTGTAGATTATGACTTACACACAAAGGATCAAATCGCCATTTCTTGTGGAATATAAGTTTTATCATTCACAGTCTTAGATGGAACTAGACATATAATTAGTAGGACTGTAGCATAATATTTAGAAGGTCTATCTTGATTACAGGAAACTGTATAGTTTCAACTTATTATTTTAGTACACTTTGTGTGTATTGAACGGGACCAATTTGAGGTCGTTGTTTTTATACTGATTTTATAAGACAATGTACATCTTGTGATTATTAGTTCTACTTAAGGCTCTTAATCTGGATATGATTGATGGACATAAGAACATGTTATTTATTACTTTGACTTATCAGGCAAGATTCATTATTGGATCAATAATCTTGATAAATTGGGTAATGGTGAGTAATGTATGGTGAAAGTCATTTATGGATAGAATCGACGTCTCAGTATAGAGACTGGTGATAACCCCTTGAGATACTTATAGGTTTTGTATGTGTCAAACCCTGAAGGTCGATTATATTGATCCTACACTACAAATAAGTTAAGTTCGACCACTCAAGGACTCAAAGAAGTTAATCAAATAAATTATCAGTAATTTATTTTATTAATAGGCATCTATAACCTTAATGTGGGGAATATTAAGTAATTAATAACGAGGAGCTCGAAATATAATTTAGATTTAAGGAGTGGAGTTGTAATTATAATTATTTAGTAGTATTAATTATAATTAAGGGACTCAAATTAGGATCCGAGAAGGATTAGGTTTTCTCAGGGCCATTAGGACCCACATCCTTATCTCTCCTTAGGGTCCTTACTGTAGCCTATATATATTCACCTAAGCCTCATTCATTGTTAACCTAGCCATCACTCTTGGATACTAAAAATACCCAGTTCATACTTACGAGAAATAGAGACAATGAAGAAGAAAGAGGAGACAAGAAGGTGGTCGCGAAATAGGAGCCCACCCTCTTCTCGTGGCTGTCCATATGGGGAATACAGTTGAAGATCGTGAGGTAAATTCAGCCATCACATATTCTATTCGTGATAAAATGAGATAAAATCAAAGACATCTCGCAGGTAAATCCTAAATCTCCCTTATAGGATTTCACGTATATATAGTTTTTTTTGTAGTTCGATCTATACGCATTTTCAATAGACCCTCGGACTTTCGCTTCAACAATTGGTTTCAGAGACCATGGATACCGCGTATAGGTTAAATTCATCCATGTTGTCCAATTAAAATAGTCGTGTATATGCATATATATTGGGTCAAAAATAGATCTGTGCTAACTTCTGTTTTGCAACGATCTAATTCCACTATTATGGTTACGTATATATGTTTTTATTTTATGTGATTGGAACCCACGATGGTTTATTTGTGGTTATTTTTTATGCAGGATTAATGTAATATTGATGTAGAGTGTGAACTCCTTAATGAAGGCATATGACATTTGTAATTGTTACTTTTTTTTATCGTAATTGTCAATGGAGGAGTGTGAAACAAGATTGATGATATGAGGTAGTTTTTGGCATAGAAATTAGTTTTGATAGTGTTAAACAGTGCTTGGAGGCGGAGGTGCCAAACTGTCCCAGCATAGTGGCAACTCGAAGCGTTGAGTTCAAGGATGACTATTGAGTTCAAGGATAACTATTGGGTTCAAGGTTGACCGTTGAGTTCAAGGATGACCATTGAGTTCATAGATGACTGTTGATAACTATAACCTACGACATAGTTATATCTTGACCATAATAGTCAGTAATCCATATTTATCTCAATTTTCTTATTTACATTGATTTATGTCTCTATTATTCATCTTTTAATTGTTGGGTTGTTAATATCTATTAACGATTCCCTTAGAATTATGGATAACATAGAATAATGACTCCACTTAAATCATATAGATGCGAAATGTGAATAATTCATAATTATTTTGAATTGTGGACATTAATATGTGTGGTTAAAGAATGACAAAAAATTGAGTATTCATTTTTTTAACGATTAAGGGTATTTGAATTTTTTTATTTATCACACATATGCTTGATATATTAAAATAGGAATATCTCGAAATTTTTGGAAATATATCAAATGTCCTAGATTTTTCAAATTAATTAAGAATTGGACACATTTGTTTTTATAAACTTACAAATTTTTTTAAATTACTAAGTGGGAGAGGGATTTTTTCCAAGAGAAAATCCCACGGTCTCCGCCATCAATTTGTAGACTTTCAATAATAAGTAGGTCCTCCAACAAGGAATGCTAATTATTGTAGTAGTTCGTTTAAATTTTCTTAAGGATAATTTTGGATTCATTTTTCATATAGGCGGTCCCCAAAGGAGGAGTGTATGTGATATGAGATAATCTAAAATTAGTTGGTGTTATAAAGAATAAGCCTGCCTAGTTTTTTTTGGAAAGTTGGTTCTCTAAAGAGGAATACTATTCAAATGGTAATTGGGATGCAGACAAATTCTTTTAAAATTGATAAACGGTACATAAATTTTAAATTAAAATTCAAAAAGTTTTATGCCATATAATAATTCATTTTTTTTTATTTTATTCTCAATATTAAGATGTGAAGCTCTTTCAATCCACTTGTTGTCATTCTCAAGGAAAACAAATTAACTGGAACTAATTACATGACTGGAAAATGAATTTAGATATTGTGTTGACTGATGAAGGTTACAAGTTTGTGCTCTATGAGACTTGTCCTGAGAAACCTAGTGAGGGGGAAACTAAAAAGGAAATCCAGGAATACCAGAAATGAATCAAGGTTGATGAGATGGCATGATGTTACATTTTGGCATCTATGCCAAATTTTCTGCAACATCAACATCAATCGCCTATGACATGATGCTGAAACTCAAAGATATGTTTGGGGATTAGAATCGTGCTACAAGGTAAGATGTCATGAAATAACTCATGAATACAAACATGACTGAAGGGACCCCAGTAAGGGAACATGTTTTAAGGATGATGTCTCTTCTCAATGATTTTGAAATCCTTATAGTGGAAAACGATGGGGAAACCCAGGTCGATATTTTTCTCCAGTCACTACCTGAGTCCTTTAAGCAGTTCTACCTAAGTTACAAAATGAATAAACTTTCTTAATCTTTGGAGGAACTACTTAAAGAACTACAAGCAACTGAGAAGTCAGTAAGTGCTATAATTGCCTAGAAAGGTTCTACTTTTAAGCCTATGGGCAAGGATAAAAAGAAGAAGAAGGCTCAGAAACAAGTTATGGTCCTTCAGGCAGCTTATGGGCCTCAAGGAGGTGTGAAAAAGCCCAAGGGTAAGTGTTTCCAATGTAAGGAGTCAGGACACTAGAAAAACAATTCTTCAATTTTCTGCAATAAACTGGACAATGCATGTAAATTCCATTCATTTGTCATTGAATAATATTTTATGGTTCATACTACCGGTACCTGGTGTGTAGATACGGGAGCCACTAATAATGTATTCAGTTATTTGCAGGGGTTCCAGGAAACCAGGCGACTAAGTGATGGAGAGATTTATCTAACTATGGAAGATGCTACGAGAGTAGCGACAGTTGCTGTGGGAGACGTTCATTTAAGCTTTAATAATGATAGGAGTTTAGTTTTGAAATATTGTCTTTATGCATCTTCCATTAGGAGGAATTTGATTTTAGTTTCTTATTTTGCCTTTTATGGATATTCAGTTTCTTTTAATAAACTCGTAGTTATTAAGAAAAAATAGATCTTTTATTTATTTTGGTACATTAATTGATAATCTTTATATTGTTAATCCTATCTCTCCCACACAACAAATTAATATTTTGCATAATTCAATTGGACCAAATTTAAAGAGAACGGAACCCTCCTTAGTGAACCAAACGTATCTTTGGCAATTATGACTAGGTCATATTAATCCTAAAAGGATTCATAGACTAGTAGCAAGTGGGAAATTGAGCTCACTAGAAGTGGATGAACTTCCAGTTTATGAATCCTATTTAGATAGTAAAATGACCAAGAGGCATCTCTCGACCAAGGGCCATAGAGCAAAAGAACTATTGGAATTGGTTCATTCTCTATGTGGACCGATGACAACCCATGCAAGAGGGGGATTTGAGTATTTTATGACTTTCATAGATGATTACTCAAGGTATGTGTATGTTTACCTAATGCACCATAAGTTTTAAGCCCTTAAGAAATTCAAAGTGTACAGGGCAGAAGTGGAGAAGCATTAAGGTAAAAGTATCAAGACACTACGATCTGATCGTGGTGGAGAGTACCTCTTAGGGGAGTTTAAGCAGTATCTAGAAAATCAAGGGATCACATCCCAATTGTCTGCACCTGGTATGCCTCAATAAAATGGTGTAGCAAAAAGGAGGAATATGACTCTTTTGGATATGATTAGATCTATGTTGAGTTATACAGATCTCCAAGATTCCTTTTGGGGACATGCTTTAGAAATGACCACTTATTTACTGAACTTGGTAACTTCAAAGGTGGTCTCTACTACACCCAAGGAATTATGGATTGGGCGCAAGCCAAGTGTGAAACATATTCGGATCTGGGGTAGTTTAACACATGTGCTAAAGACAGATCCCAGTAAGTTGGAATCAAGATCAAAAGTTTGTTTCTTCGTAGGATATCCTAAATAAAATAAGGGATTTATTATGTGATCCTAATGATTAAAGGGTCATTGTAAGCACCAATGCCCGATTCTTGGAAGGGTATTATATAATGGATCATAAATACAAAAGTAAAGTCATTCTTTAAGAATTGCGAGGGAACTAATAAGATTCTTTAACACCACCAATACACAATGAAATAACACAACGTGTTGACAGTAGTACACCAGCACATGCACTACCTCATCGTAGTGGGGGGGTCATATGCCAACTTGAACATATTATGTTCTTGGGAGAGTCTTATGACAACGTCCTCGATAAACTCAAAGTCTATCCCTATAACTACAATGGGGCTGTCTAAGATAAAGATGCAGAAATTTGGCTTAAAGCTATGAATTCTGAGATGGAATCTATGTATTGAAATAAGGTTTGGAGTCTTATAGATCCACCCAAAGGGATAAAACCCATAGTATGGAAGTGGATCTATAAGAGGAAAATAGGGGTGGGTGGGATGGTTGAGACATTTAAGGCACGACTTGTTGCGAACGGATTTACTTAGAAAGAGGGCATCGATTATGAGGAAACCTTCTCTCCGATAGCTATGATGAAGTCCATCTGAATGCTCTTATCCATTGCGGCTCATTTTGAATATGAAATTTGGTAAATGGACGTCAAGACTGCATTTCTTAATGGGAATCTTGATGAATGTATCTTTATAATGCAGCCAGACGCTTTATTACCTAAGGCGAATAGCATAAATTATGTAATATTAAGAAGTCCATTTATGCACTTAAGCAATCATCTAGAACTTGGAACATTTTTTTTATCAGGCAAGCAAATCTTTTGGTTTTGATCAATGTCCAGATGAATCTTGTGAGTACAAGAAATACAAGAAAAATGTAGTGGTGTTTTTAGTATTATATGTGGATGGCATTCTTCTCATTGGAAACGATGTTGGAGTGTTGTCGTAGGTTAAAGTGTGGTTGTCCAACCAATTCGATATGAAAAACTTAGGAGAAGCTATTCATATCCTTGGGATCAAGCTTATGCGTGATCGCAAGAATATGATGTTGGGTTTATCACAAGAAACTTATGTCTATTCCATCCTTGCCATATTTAGAATGAAAGATTCCAAGAAAGGGTTACTCCTTTTCAGACATGGAATATCTCTTTCCAAGGATCAGTGTCCTAAGACACCTGATGAGTTTGAGAAGATGAAAGGTATCCCTTGTGGTTTGGTAGTTGAGAGCCTTATGTATGCTATGCTATGCACTAGACCTGATAACTGTTTTGCTGTTGGCATGGTTAGTAGATATCAGTATAACCATGGGCAAGAACAGTGGACTGTGGTAAAGCATATATTCAAATACCTAAAAAGAACGCGAGATTATATTCTAGTTTACCAGGGAGAGAGTTTAGTATCCATTGGGCACACTGACTCATTTTTTAATCTGAGAGAGATTCTAGGAAGTCTACTTCTAGATATGTGTTTACCCTAGGAGGTGGAGACATTATTTGGAGGAGTATCAAGCAATATTGCATTGCTGATTCCACCATGGAAGCTGAATATGTGGCGGCCTCTGAGGCAGCCAAGGAAGCAGTATGTATTAGAAACTTTCTAATGGATTTAGGAGTGGTACCTTTAGTTCAATCGACTATTACACTTTATTGTGATAACAGCGGTGTGATTGTTAACTCAAAGGAACCCAAGAGACATAAAAGAGGTAAACACATTGAGCATAAGTATCATCTCATTTTAGAATTTGTGCTGCCGGGTGATGTCATAGTTATGGAGATTCCATCAGAGAACAACCTGTCAGACCCTTTCACAAAGAGCTTACCAGCCAAGAGTTTTGATAGTCAAGTAGAGGGGATGGGAGTAAGATGCATTGCATCATGGCTTTGAATCTAAGTGGGAGATTATTAGAGAAGTAGACTAAAACCATGCTTTATGTAATAATTTTAGTTATGGATTTATTATTATAATAAAATCAGTTATTCCTATTTAAATGAGAATCATGTATGAACATAATGTCTACAGTATTTTATATATTGTCGATGCCTTTTATTCTGCCCAATAGGTGTTCTAGTGTGTAGAGTATGACTTACACATAGAGGATCATATTATCAGTTCTTGTGGACTATAAGTTTAATCGTTCACAGTCTTAGACGAAACTGGACACATCATAAGTAGGACAATAGCACAATATTTTAGTAGGTCTATCT
This sequence comes from Sambucus nigra, assembly GCA_949130495.1. Lineage (NCBI taxonomy): Eukaryota > Viridiplantae > Streptophyta > Magnoliopsida > Dipsacales > Adoxaceae > Sambucus > Sambucus nigra. The sequence goes on along the minus strand of OX422219.1, from coordinate 395,690,963 downwards.
TGAATACAAGAAACTGTATAGTTTTAACTTAATGTGCTAGTATATATTGAACGGGACCAATTTAAGGTCATTATTTTTATACTTATTTTATAAGATAATGTAAATCTCGTGATTTTTAGTTTTACTTAAGGCTCTTAATCCGGATACGATTGATGTACACAAGCACTAGTTATTTATTACTTTGGCTTATCGGGTGAGATTCATTATTGGATCAATAATCTTGATAAATTAGGTAATGGTGATTAATGTATGGTGAAAATCTTTTATGGATAGCTACCACGTCTTGGTATAAAGACTGGAGATACCCCTTTGAGATGCTTATAAGTTTTATATGTGTCAAACCTAGTAGGTGGATTATATTAATCTGACACTAGAAATAAGTTAAGTTGGACCGCTCAAGGACTTAAAGAAGTTAATGAAATAAATTATCAGTAATTTATTTTATTAACGGGTATCTGTAACCTTAATGTGGGTAGAATTAAGCAATTAATAATGATGAACTCGATATAATTTTGAGTTAAGGAGTGGAGTTGCAATTATAATTATTTATTGGTGTTAATTATAATTAAGGGTCTGCGATTAGGATCCGGGAAGGATTAGGTTTTCTGAGGTCCATTAGGAGCCACATCCTTATCTCTCCTTAGGGTCCCTACTGTAACCTATATATATGCACCTAAGTCTCATTCTTTCTTAACTTAGTCATCACTCTTAGATACTAAAATGACCCAAGTTTATACTTGTGAGAGATAGTGGAGAAGAAAAAGGAGACAAGAAGGTGGTCACAAAGTAGGAGCCCACCCTCTACTCGTGGCTGTCCATATCGGAAATACAGTAGAAGATCGTAAGGTGAATCGAGTCATCACATATTCTATTAGTGATAAAACGAGATCAAATCAATGAGATATCGCAGGTAAATCCTAAATATGCCTTGTAGAATTTCACATGTGTATAATTGTTTTTGTAGTTTGATTTATACGCATTTTCAATAGACCCTCTGACTTCCGCTCCAATAAGGGATGCAGTCACTTCAGTACGTCCATGTGGGGATTAAGTTAAGGAACATCTCATCCCTCGTTAAATTTCATACCATCAATGCCAACACAAGTTATCAACTCCTGATAGGTCGGGTGTGGATGCATATGCATAGGATTATTTCGTTAGGATTTCATCAATGTGCGAAAGCTAATATTCGTGGAATGAAGATTGTGATTAAATCCACAGAATAACCATTTTCAGTGGAGGAGGCCCACTTGGTCAATGCGAAATTTTACAGAGAATTGGATGAGGAAAGGAGATGTTTGATCAAGGGAGTAGAAGAACCCTGCATTGTTAAATGAAATACCAACCCCCAAAAATTCAGTCCAAGAGAGGCTAGGGTAGTGAGTGGCCCCTCTTAGAGTAAAGGGAAAGGAAAAAGGAAGTTTAAATAAGCAAAAAGACCTTTGCAGACTTGCAAGAAGATCATTCTTCCCAATGAAAAGGTCATTTAATTTGTGTAGGCGACATTTTGGGATGAAAGGATCGGGAAACACTTTAAGATGAGAGCTATTAAAAATATAGGGCCAGTGGATGAGTATATGTGTTATTATGCATATATACGTGTATATATGTAATGGTGTGTTGCTTAATAGAAATATATGAATATATTTGAATTGTTAATGGTAATCCCGACGAGTAGGGACATTTACTGACATGATTCAGGGTACTCTGGCTTATTATCGAGCGGAGAAATATAGCTTTTCACTTATTCGTGCTAAGAAACTAGCGATAGTAAGATATCCATGATGTATGCTGTCTTTTGTAACATGGGAGTGGGCGAGTATACTTTTATGTTAAGGGATGGGAATTTGGGGGTACGTGTTATGGACTAAAGGCCTAACGGATCCCAACGATTGACAATGTTAGGTAGTAGCGTATCGTGGGGTTCCTTATTTGAATTTCGCTTTACGAGACATCCCACGAATAAAACTTAGCACAACGTTGGAAGTGGGGAGATGTATGGTCATTAGGACGTAGGTTTTGTACCTTGGTTATTATACATATATGTAGTTATTACTGCGAGTTGATAGTGATGTTACAATTTAAGGCCGATAGAGCCATATAGTGCTGATGTGAGAAAACATTATGGAACATTTACACCACGAGTAAATCGGTGGGGGGAAAAAGTGAGAATAATTATATTATAATTAGTAGTCTAGTTCAGTTTACCTTACTGTATAATCAGGCAAAAAATGAAAGGCTTAGTTAAAAAAGTTTAGTACGTTCAATTTATTTAGACAATTTATGCGCGGTATATAGTGTGTATGGTCGCCTTAGATAGTTGATTTTTTAGTATTTTCCCCAGTAAAAAAAATGTGGAAATACATGTATAATAAAGGGTTATCGCAGGGGGGTGTTGGAGTTTTCCCCAGTAGAGGAGGTATTTTAGACGTTAGTGGTTAGGCTCATAGTAGTCCCAGAAGCTGAAAAAAGCTGTAAGGTGTTATGTAGGCACCAATGTGAGTTGATAAGTTATAGGATGGAATATTTTAGTACAAGATGACGAAAAAAAATTGGCCACCAGATTGAACGGTAGTGTGGGGGCCGTTGGATTAAGGGGTATCATAAGGAGAAATATAATGAGAATAGCATAACGATTTAGATTGTGTGGGAAATGATGGATGTGTACGGGAATATATCCGAAGCTTTGAGTACTAGTCTTATCCTAATTTCGAGGATGAAATTCCTTTGTAAGGGGAGAAGTATGTAACACCCCGTATTTTGGAGGATATATAAATGAATTAAATTAGTGATTGCGAATTTATTTAATTTGGAGAAGTTTAGTTAATATTTTTTTAATTTGGAGAATTCTTTTAATTTGGAGAAATTATTTAATTCAGAGATTTAGTAATTTATTATTTAAATTGGTGATTTAGCAATTTAAATTAATTCGGGTTATTTTAATTTTCACTTGTGTCGCATTTTGAGTTTGAAATTGGAAAATTTCATAAATTGTCTCGGATGGTAATTCTGGGTGCACGGTTGAGTTGGGAAAGGGTTGAGATAGTTGAAAAAGAGTACCCGAGGTAGTAATTGGCTCTCGGGACAATTTTAGGCATAATCGAGCCCACACGGGGGTGTTCAGGTCACTTGGGCTTGGCCCATTATCCTGAAAATGGGATTATCCATTTTTAACCTAAGTCTAAGAGAGTTGGACAACCATTATTCATTCTTAAACACAAAAGGTTGATAGACGAGTGAAAGGAGAAAGAAGAAGAAGGAAAGAAGGAAGACAAAACCATTCCGAGCAATTTTTCGTGAAGAGATCGTCTGATTTATTCCACCGAGGCAAGTATTTTCTTGCTATAATATGATTTGTAGTCATTAATGTTAATTTTTATTTGCGGTAACAAATTTGATGATAAGAAGATTTGGATAATAATGTTGCTGATTACATATTGGAAACACACAAATTTTTAATCCATGTAAATAAAGGAATTATGGGGATACACCACGTTAGAGGTTTGTTATATTTTTGGGTTTTTCTAGAGGTTGAAGATGATAATAGAGAGGGGTAAAAATTTCTGGTACCCAAGAGGATTGAAGGTGATGAAGAAAACCATTAATGGTGAAATTGTTGTTTCTTAAGAAATTTTGTTTAAAAGGTGGAATTAATTCTTTAAAAGGTGTAGGTTAATTTTATTTAAGAAAACTATGAAATTTATAATTGATTAGTGTTGGAATCATTGACTGTGAGTTGGGTATATAGTCCATGAGGGAAATATTGGAATAATTGTTATTGAAAATCAAGGGAGAAAGTATAAATGGGGAAGAAAACCAAACCATGACCTACCTGTTTATGGCTGGAACTAAAGGGATCGATCGATTGGGGTCTCAGGAACGGTCGACCGGGGCTCGTTTTCCACCTGGCGTTCGGAGTAGTAAAGGGGTGAGGGAATAAATTAATATTTATTTTATTTCTTTTGTATCAAACTTCAAATGAGGATAACTTGGTCATACGAACTCGGATTTACGTGTCATTTTTGGCCATGCGTAACTAACGGAGAGTAGTACGCTGTCCTAGAAAGTTTATTAATTAGACATAAAATATGAGAGGTCTAAATTAACCTTGAAGTTATAATGAGTGAAAAAACTTTCTCGAATTAAAACCAAAATTGTTAAGAACCTTTGTGAGACTAATATGAACTTAATCGAGTATATATGAGTTGAAATATATAATCCTACAAATTATAATAAATAGAGGGGTGAAGCTAGTTTGGTATTGGGTCATATTTAATACGAACGGACTTGTTAATATGTATGAGATGTATATTTTATATGTGGGGTGTATGCCTATACTAATCTATGAACATAGGTTGTGTGAACACCCAATATGTGATTATTTATGTGTAACGTACATACCTACGATACATGCTATCATGGGAGTTTCTCTCGTCGTGGGTGGTCTTATCCGAATGTGCCATTTTATGGGATCTTAGACTCGTACCTTAGAGCATAAAACTTAGGGTTGAGGATCATTTGTGTGAACAATGGTGTGACCGGTCATTTGGATGTGCTAGGTATGTGCGTAGTCCAAAGGTTTAGGACTATGTTTGCCTCCAATGTATGTGTTTGTATTTATGGTTCAAGAGTGATTCTGGACCAATAGTCCTTTATTTAGCAAGAAATGTACCGGGAGTTGATAGCAAAGTATGTATGCACTGCAACTGAGCCTAAGGGTGCCGTATTAGTGTATATATATTATATAGTGATGATAACTATAGATATATACTTGTGATGTAATCTACTGAGTGATGTATATATATATATATATACACGTGTGATTGATTCTACTATGAGTGTATTAGTAGATAAGATAGATAGTGATATCTAAATTACTCGAACTGTATGATAACATATTCAATTATTAGTAACTCTTAATGAATCTAAAGACTTAGAAAAATGTAGTATCGTATAGTATGTGCTATACGAGTGGGCACAATAAATTATTATGCAGGAAGTAATGACTTTGTATTGATAGTATCAAAGTGATATTTAGTATATTCATAAAGATGAGAAGTACATATATTATACTAATCATAAGAGTACATTTAACTTGCAACGGGATGATTTGCAAGCTAGTTAGACAATGATTATGGACTAGTTTGATGGAGTAATAACTAAACTAAATAAATGAATGTGGTAGTTATGCACTATAGAAGAGAGGTGAGATTGTCTTTAAGAGAGTGCGACCGTAAAATCAATTATGAACATTATATACTACGCATTTCATTTATTGCAATAAAATGCTTGCTAAATATTTTTTTATAAATCAGGCTCTGACCCGTTTGCAAAATATTTATCTTTTCTTAAAAACCGTTTCAGGTGTCCAGCCAAAGGGACGCCATACTTGACTTATCCATTCCAGGATTACCCAACTGCAATATGTGTGGCTAGTTGCAGGATTTGAGATAGATGCACTATTTCTTTATTCCTATTTTAAGAATCTTATCTCAAATGTAATTTCATTTAGGGAATGTTGCCCACGTACTTTTAGACTCAGTATTTAGTTTATGTATTCATTTATTGGACTATTATTATGGAATTTGAGCCGATTATTTATTTGGCAGGTTATTTATTCATTCAGTACTGTTGTATACTCTGTGTTTGGGTGGATGGTTTAAATGTTTATTCTCATGTTATATGTTTATCTTTTGAATGAAAGATAAAATTGGCACTAAATTTTTGAATACTAGGTGGTTAGTAAAGTTTTAAAAAGTTTTCGACAGTGATGCTAAGAATGAACCAAATGTGATTCTTGATTCAATTTGATATAGGAATTACCACTCGGTATTTAATTGGGCGGGGTTCCACACTGCCTCTAGTTCTTTGAGAATGATTCCAGGGGTATGCAAATTTTTCTATTGCGTCGCAACTGTTCCTATGACTGTGGAACATCCGGGGGAGGTTGCTGTGAGAAAGGTATTATAAAATCATACCATGATATCTTTTCTATTTACCCTTGATTCTTACTTTTAATTGTGAAAGTAGGCTCATCCTCACGCCCATGTTTCCTTATTTTATGGTTAGCGAGGTGGCTATCCGTAATCCTGTGGGACATACTATGAGTGCCATATTGCGCACTCCCTAGGTATTAAACCGTCATACCTAGTTTTTTTTCTTTCTGTTGGAGTTAATATTATTTTCATTTTCTTTTGGCAAAAGAACTACTAAATCTTACCTATCTTCTATTAGGCCTGTGTTCAAAGCCACGTGGTGCTTCCTGGATTTGGCGGGAGCATACTGACCCATCTGGGCTATGGGTTAAGATCTTGCAACCCTTGTTTCAATTTGAGTACGGATATTCCACCATATACTTCTTTATTTCTTTGTAACTTATCTATTTTTTATTTCTCCTTTTGCAATATCCAATTGGTGAGCTTGTTGAGGTGAGTGGTGAGGCTGATTAGAGTTGTGAGGCCACTGGTGACACCGACTCCGTTAAGGGTTCCTCTATTCCTCTTTCAGAGCTTAAGACTCAAAACACAGGATATGATAATATAGAGGTATAGGCTCCAATAGATTTTATGGGAGCATTGTGGAGCTTAGAGCTCCATTCTAGATTTTGTGTGCACGAGCGAGATGTATTGGAGAGGATCTAGGAGTACCTCCCTGAGACTTTTACGTTTCAGAGTGTTCTCAATATTGAAAGCCTGACAGTCTTCAACTTGAAGTCCCTGTCCATTCATCTTCACAAATTATTATCCACTTCCCCTGCTGACATGACCACCCTGAGGGTTACACTGTTCCTCCAAGCTCTTCATGACCTCCAGTGTTACTATCACTTCCAACTGCACTGGCTTGATGATGCACTCTGCCACTTTCTCGGTGCTTGTTTTAGGAAGATGATGAAGATACATACTTACAGAGAGTCTAGGTTATAATAACGTTAGGCTGAGGTAGCTCAAATATAGGCTCAAATTCAGTCCCTCCAGACCAAGCTAGCCATGTTAGAGGTTGGTGATGTTGAGGATCACTATACCAAATCCTGCGAATGGTCACACCCAGTGGGTCGCGGACTTGGGCTGTGACCCACACAATATTTGGCTTGACCATATTTATTATCACACTAAATTATCGATGCTCTAGAAGTTGTCACGGGCCAAGTCCGTGACCCCAGTGTTCGCGAACTTGGGCCGTGACCAGGCCTGACCATCTTAGCACCAAACTCGCACCAAAATTCCCTCCAAGCTTGGTCGCGGATTGGTCACGGCCCAGGTCCGTGACCCATGGCATGATGAAGAAGAGAGTAAACACATTGAGGGTCACGACCTGGGGCCGTGACCATTTTTGGGTATGGGTCACGGTTATGGTCCGTGACCATACATCATTCAAGCATCGCACATCACAGATTAAGGGTCACGATTATGGGCCGTGACGATTTCTTAGTATGGGTCACGACTATGGGCCGTGACCATACCTCAATGAAGCTTCGAAAAGAGTATCGTATGGTGGGTCACGGATTTAGGCCGTGACCATGTCTGCCTGGTCTGGAGAACAAAATTATAAATTTAGGGGTCGCGCATATGGAGTCACAGCGTTTGGCTGTGACCAGTTCCAGGTCTTAAAAAAAATCCCCCCGCTGCCTTCATTTCGTTCATTTGGAGGTTGAGTTTCCGCTGCTTTCCTTTATTATATTTGGCGATTTTGACGATTTTGGCGATTTCATTTGGAGGTTGAGGTATGTATTGATTTATATGTATATGTAAAGCCCTAATTTTTGTGTATGTATGTGTAGATTCACGTTTATATGTGTATGCGTGTGTATGTATAGATTTATGTTTATACGTGTGTGTGTGTATAGATTTATATGTATATGTATGTTTATTTCAATAAACCTTATATTGTATGTGCGTAAACCATAAATAGTATGTGTGTGTATGTATAGATTGTATGTGTGTAAACCCTAAATAATATTAGGGTTTAGTAAACTCTAAATAGTATGTGTTTTTATGTATAGATTGTATGTGTGTAAACCCTAAATAATATTAGGGTTTAGTAAACCCTAAATAGTATGTGTGTGTATGTATATATTATGTCAATAAACTCTAGATTGCATGTGTGTGTTTGTATAGATTATGCCAATAAACCTAGATTGTATGTGTGTTTATTTTTTTTGACAAAATATAATTAAATGGATTTTTAATGAGTAAAAAAATTTACATCCACCTTGTCGTGATTTTATAGGGGGTTATATGCGCGCCATCATATTATATTAGGGGTTATATGCATGTCGTGATTTTTTGCACTGCAATATGTTTGTAAGTACTACAATATGTGTGTAAGTACTATAATATGTGTTATAAACAATTACGACGGGTTGTTGTTGGGATTTCACATATACATTTAAACTCTCATAACTTTTAAACCTAAACCTTAATAGCAGGACTTGTACTCATGCCCTCGTATACTTTTCTCAGGAAAAATGGGGCACGGTGATAATTATTGTCAACAAGAGTGGGAGAGTTTGCAATTAGACCACACACATAACTCTTTTATTAAAGTGCGTCATATAGAGGGTACTCCTATTTATAGGTACGAAAATAAAAAGATCGAACAATTTAACTACCTTGTAAATCGTGGATTTGATATCCAGCAAGATTACTTGTTCGATCGTATTCTATTTTCTCTACCAGAAAATTGGGATGGCATTATACAAAATATATTTCACACACATAATCCCGACATAGCCTTGACCTTGGTTACGTTGTTGGAGAAGGCGGAAAAAAAATCCACCCGTTATGGATACAACTGCGTACAGAGAGCATTGACATAGACTGTGATGTCTCGTGCAACATGCACGTAAAATTGAATCCGAGTTCATGTCACTAACATCTACACGTCAATCATAAATACCCTTCCTTCTAGTTGGCGACGTGCAAAAATTCATAGGTTCTTAAAAACTAATACCGAATGGATGGAGATTAAACACATTGACCTTATTCTAAAGTCTTACTTTGAAAAGGTATCTATCTATCTATCTATCTATATATAACTAAGTAAGCTTGATTAATTAGTTAAAATTTCATATTACTATAATTATTTAGTCACTCATATTTTTTAATTTTTGTAGATAATGTCGAGAGGAAACAACCCAAGGGTACCAAGTGCCGAGGTGACACCACAAGGAGGTTCACCATCTCGTGCATAACTCGGATTCTCAACACCAATGGCTGAGCAAGTCATAACTCCACTAATGGTTAACTCATCACCAAGTCCAACTCCAAGTACTCCTACGCCCCAATCCAGCACTCCCGTTGATTTAACGCCCCCATCCAACACTCCTGATGCCTCCTGCTGAAACGAAAAGAAGCCTATTGGCTTCTACCTTCTCAGGAATAACCCAACGGGTGATAGGAATGACGTACTGAACTTTAAAGCCCGGTGCTTGTCGCTGGGAAAAATGAACGTGGGAGTCGGTGGACCAGACAATTGGAACCTTATTGATCAAGCTGTCAATGATGACATACATGACCAACTTTGCAAGCATATCTCATTTCCTGACCGTTCCAAGAATAAGGTTCTATCTCTGGTTACTAAAGGATTGAGGACATACAAGAGAAACCTTCGGAAGAAGCATTTCCCGAAAGAGGCAGCGAGCTCAGATATTTTGTCTTTGAAAGAGAGAGTACCTCCCAATATTGAAATACCGTTGGATCAGTGGAATAAGTTTTTGGAGAATGAGGTGAAGGAAAAAAAGTTGGTCCAGAGGGATCAAGACAAAAAAAATAGGGCACAAAAAACTGATATCCATAGGCTGGGATCCAAATCATATGAGGATTTGAAGAATGAATGGGAGAGTAGGACAAAAGATGGTCCAGATGCCGGTAAAAACCCAAATCGGTCCAACTTATTCCTTCATGCTCGACGGGACAAAGATAATAAATTCCCGCCACACTTGTCTAAGACACTGGAATCAATAGAGGCCATCAGCAGTCAATCCGATTCGAGCCCTACTGATGACTTTGACCTTGAAAATGATTCCGTGACACAGACCTTTGGAAAGGACAAAAGGGGGAGGACGAGAGGTGTTGGCTCACATATGCCAAAAACAAAACTTCAACACATTGCACCTCTTGTGGACGAGCTTTCTTCTGTCAATAATTGTATCTCATCCCAAAAGGAGCACCAGTTGAAGACCGATGGGGATGTCCATGAGATTAAAAATACCCTGGGTTTATTGACAAATCAAATTGGGAAACTTGTGAACTTTTTTGAAAGTTATAGGCCCCCAATGCCTCCTCAAGGTTACCTTTACCCTACTCCTACTCAAGGTTTCACACATCCTTCCCCTCCAACATTCCCCTCTCAAATGCCTCATCCTCCAACATTCCCTTCCCCTGCACCTCTGCCAATCACGGGGATCGGATCGTCGTCAACAACTCACAGTGACTATGGCGAAGAGTACTATATCAAGGACACGAGCAATTTGAGGTTGGTTAGCGTGTGCATACTCATCTCCATGGGTCCTGGAACTCTAGTACATCACCGACCTTTGGAGAAGGGTGGGGCTAAAATAATGGTCGATGAAATATACAACGACTGCGGAGATGTACCTGTGTACGTTAACAGCGGGGATGGGATGGAATTGAGGAATTATGCAAAATCTTTTACTACTTGGCCACTTTATATGTTGGCCAAGATTCAAAAATATTTTCTTTCGTTTCAGTTGTAATAATTTTTTTTTTGTTTTAGTTGGAAGAATATTGGTTTTGCTTCAGTTGGAATGATATTTTTTTTGTTTCAGTTGTAAGAATATTGGTTTTGTTTCGTTTGGAATGATATTTTTTTTGTTTCAGTTGTAAGAATATTCTTTTCGTTTCAGTTGTAATAATATTTTTTAACCTATTACCACAGGACTGAAATTTGAAGATTACTACATGGATTTCCCACAATACAAAGAGTGGATGGGAGAGACTAACCGGATATCAAATAATCATGTAAAGGGCGTTTATTAATTTGTTAAATACGCTTCCAAAGATCTTAAAAGTGAGAAGATTCCGTGTCCGTGCACTCATTGTATTAACGAAAAATATAAGTCATTGGAAGTTGTTGAGTTGTATTTACTAAAGTGGGGAATCTGTCAAGACTATATAATATGGACATACTATGGTGAAAAAGTTGTACCTTATGTCCAGAAGAATTACCGGCACCCGATCGTGTAACGAGACCTCAAGGAGTAGAAGTGGTACATGATTCACCAACACATCGTCCATTGACCGACTTAATTGATGATGCTTACGGACTCCACAACCAACAAAACCACCAACCTATGGATACAAATAATGCGCATTATCACCAAGTAAATGAACAAATTGATGTTGAACTACTAGGAGATCGGGAATACATAAGGTTGAAAGCCAATGCGGCAAGACCGTTGTATAAATATTGCGATGAAGATCACTCGGTATTATATGCAATGATTGGTTTGCATAATTTGAAGAGTCAATTTGGTTTGTCTGGAAATAGCGTAACCAGAATTCTTAAGCGGGTTAAAGAAATTCTCCCAAAAGAGAACATGTTACCAGACAATTATCCTACCATGAAGAAGAGTTTGAAGGGTTTAGGTTTAAAATACAAATCTATTCATGGTTGCAAGTATGATTGCATATTGTACCGGAACAAGCACTAAGAGAAGGATGAATGTCCGGTATGCAGTGAGCCTAGATATATGGTTTGTGAGAATGGAAATGACAAACATGCAAAAAATCGCAAGTGCTCGCAAGTCTCACAAAAGGTTTTGAAGTATTTTCCACTTGGGCCAGGGTTAAAACGTTTTTTTACTGTACCGTGAGTAGCGGAGGCCATGACATGGCATGCTTGATGCGAGGTGGGTGGGAATTTGATGCGTCATCCGGTTGATTCCCTCATCTGGAAAATTTCAAATGAACAACACCATGAATTTGCAAAGGAACCGCGCAACATTCGTCTTGCAATCTCAACCGATGGATTTAACCCTTTCGGTAATTTAAGTACTAGTCAGAGTTACTGGCCAGTTCTTATGGCGCCTTTAAGTCTTCCTCTGACATTATGCATGAGAAAGGAGTTCGCATTGTTATCTTTGTTAATACTCGTGCCAAAGGCTCCCAGTGATGATGTTGATATATTCTTAGCACCATTAATCGAAAAACTTAAAGAGTTGTGTGATAAAGGCATGACGGCGTTCGATTCTCATAAGGGTGAAGAGTTCACACTTAAAGTAATGGTGATGTGGGCGATCCACGATCTTACTGCTTATGGGACCTTGTCCGGCTGTAATATTCATGGTTATTATGGATGTCCCATATGTGGGGAGGAAACTGAAGCATGTTGGTTAAAACATAGTGGTAAGATGAGTTACACGGGTCATCGTAGATTTCTGCTGACCAGTCACCCTTTTCAGAACGACAAGACTAACTTTTTGACTGTCGGTCACGAGCGCAGAACGGCACCTATTTGACTTTCTGGTCAGCAAATTGAGGAGAAGGCGGTGGCTGCGACTGCGGGGAATAGGTACGTAGGCAAACACCCCTAGTTTGTAAACCTGAAGCGTAAAGCTAGGGAGGATCCGAACGACCCTAGTAAAGAGAAGCCATGGTCCAGGCGATCAATATTTTTTGATTTTACGTATTGGAAAGATCATCGTGTAAGGCATATTATTGATGTGATGCGCACAGAGAAGAATGCTGCAGAACATTTGATAGGAACATGTCTGGGTGGATCTCATTCTAAAGATGGAGAGCGTGCCCGCCGAGATCTACAGGATATGAAAATAAATAAGAGACTGTGGTTAAAAAATGATGCAATGACGGGAAGAATTTCTATGCCCCCGACTGCTTTCACTTTGACTACTAGTGAGAAGAAGATCCTCTTAGACACGTTGTTCAACTTGAAGACTCCAACCGGTTATTCTGGTAATTTACGTAGGGTAGTAAGCTACCAAGCAAATGACTTGAAATAGTGAAAGTCTCACGACTGGCACGTAATCATCCAATTAATCCCGCTGTTATTTTGGCATTGCTTCTCTGAACACAAAGATCTCCGTCGGGAAATTATGCAAATCAGTTTGTGTTTTACCCTACTTTGTGCAAAAGTGGTAAACATAAGGCACATTAAAGCTGTGAAATCAACTTTAGCCGAGGCAGTTTGTGTATTAGAGAAATATTTTCCTCCGTTATTCTTCGATATTAGTATCCACTTGCTTGTGCATTTATGCGATGAAGCTTTATTATGTGGTCTCGTGAGGTATCGTTGGTTGTATCCTTTTGAGCGCTTGATGAAAACCTTCAAAGATTATGTAAAGAATACACGGTATATTGGAGGGTCAATTGCTGAAGAATACGTAACGGTGGAATCATCGCTGTATGCTAGGGAACATATTCCAGAATAGGAGGTGAGGAGGTTTAATACTCGTGGAGAACGAGTGATAGAGGAACCTGACCAGTTTGAGGACGAATTATCATTTGGGAGCCCTAAAGAGGTGAAACTCACAAACCTATAATACGAGCAAGCAACTCGTCATGTCTTCGAATCGCAAGATAAAGTCCAAGACTAGAGAGAGTGAGTATCTACTGAATTCTTCTTCTTTGATTATATGTATTTTTTATTTTGTGATCTAAACTCTATAATTTTTTGGTAGGAAGTACGAGAACGAAATTATCCAAAATCAAAGAAGAAATTGGACGATAACTGACTTTAGGGAATGGGTGTCAAAAGAGGTACTTTTCACATGTTATGTGTGCAGTTATTTATTCATATGTGGTAAAAACATGCCCTAAAACATATTCATCAATAAATCCAGCTTCTAAAAAGAGGTGATGTCTCTTCTAGACTTGCACGCCTAGCAAAAGGTCCTAGTTTTCGTGCAAAAGAGTTTAAGAAATTCTGCACCAACGGTTTTAATTTCATTTCATAACCATATAAGGAAAAGCTTTTGACGCAAAACAGTGGAATATCAATTTCCGCCTTGACCACCTGTATCGCTAGCGAAAGTGATAAAAATCCAAAGAATACGGTGCTAACCTATTATGGGATAATTCAACAAATCCTAGAACTTGATTACTTGGATTTCACAGAAACCTTATTCTATTTCGATTGGGTAAAGGTGGAGGATACAACGAATACTTGCAAAGTTGATCCCAACTCTAAACTAATTATGGTAGATTTATCAAGGCTGAAGACTAAAGACCGCATAGTCGACGAGCCTTTTATTTGTGCCTTGCAGAACATAAAGAAGTATTCTACTCGAAGTGCATAAACGATGGCAATTGGTCTATTGTTGTGCATGCACCAAAGGGTATGACTACTGAAGTAGACGCATTAAAGGCTTCAAAAGAGTTCCAGTCAGCTCTTGATGACAACCCTAATTTGAAGGATCTTTTAGTTGATTTAGAGGAAGATTGAGTATCAAAATATTATTTTATCCTCATCAATCTTATTTGTATCCTATTATGATATTAACATTGTATTAGCACTTTACATTAATTTATAAATTTCATCTACTTTTAAGTTTAATGTCCTGCTATTTGTGAAAATGGTAGGTGATTTATCGGTTCTTTTGTTTAGAATAGATATGTTTTCATTTATTTATCACTATCGTTTGGCTTTAGAGGGAGAAAACTCGAAACAGCCCCCGAACGGCCCCGTGAGTGGCACCAACACCTCCCACGGATGTAACTCGTAGGAACTGACCGCGCGATCACGGGACTCCCGATTTGAGAATAAGACGATAATTTGTATATATCTAGACTTAGGCTTAAAAACATGGCGTTAGTGGGTGAAAAGTCGAAACAACCCCCGAACGGCCCCGTGAGTGGCACAAACACCTCGCATGGGACCAATGCAACTCGTAGAAACTGACCGCGCGATCACGGGACCCCCGGTTTGAGAATACGACGATAATTTGCATATTTCTAGTCTTAAGCTTAAAAATATGGCGTTAGTGGGTGAAAACCCAAAACAGCCCCTGAATGGCCCTGTGAGTGGCACCAACAACTCGTACGGGACCAATGTAACTCGTAGGAACTGACCGCGCGATCGCGGGACTCCCGGTTTGAGAATACGTTGATAATTTGAAAATATCTAGACTTAAGCTTAAGAAAATGGCATTAGAGGACTGCCGATTTGAGAATACAATGATAATTTGCGTATTACTAAACTTGAGCTTAAAAACATGGCATTATAAGGCAAAAACTCGACACAATGTCCGTTAGGATCATCTTCGTTTACTACATCGACAATAAGATCGTCTCTTCGAGTATGAAATGAATAGTAGCAACCAACGGTGTGAAAGCGTTCGTTAAGTAATAGGTATATTTCCAATGTTTTGCACCTATCCGGGAACGACATCTTCTGCCAGCATCTCGGTTCAGACAACTCCCGCTATAGATATAAATTTACCTTTTATTTTATTAAATTAGACAACGTGGATCGATATTCATTTGTTCATGTTTTATAAAAACACGTTATATGTATGGTTTTAAAAACCCGACAGCATATATGCATATGCATATGCATATACGCAAGCATATATGCATATATGCGCATATATGCATCTGCATATATGCGACTTATATGCAGCTGCATATATGCAGCATATATGCAGCTGCATATATGCATATATGCACATATGCATCAGCATATATGCATTCTTTATGGATTGGTTTACATATTGAAAGCAAGCGGATCGAGGTTTACATATTGCCTACTTGGATTGGTTTTCATTTATTTTTCAATTTTACATTTTGTATTCGTGGAATGATGTTATCAAATTATTGTTGATGACTCATTTCACACTATTCAGGTAATTCCCATTGAGGTCTCTATATTCTTCAGTAATGTAGGTATAAAGCTTGGGGTTATCTTTTAGGATAGCAGTTGGCAGAAAGAGTCATTATAGTGGCATGCATTGACTACAGGTGAACGTCATTTCACATTGTAAATATACTTTCTTAGATAAAATAAATACAGTTGCTTTGATACTCATAGAAATTCCTGACCACTAACTTCCTTATTGACAGTGGCCAAAATTTAAAAGATATATTTTGGTTACAAGTTAAATGATACATTTTGTTAGATTGAGATTGTACCCTCCTATGATATATTTTATTCAAATACTGAAATATCCTAATGAGGTAACACTCCTATTATATAGGTGGGATTGATTATACGCTATCTTGCCTTTAGTGAAAAAATATAATGTAGAATTCATAATCCACCTAACATAATCTATTACAAACAAGACCGGTATTTCCAAAGAGTTTAGTGGCGCATCCGCGGGACTCCCGGTTTGAGAATACGACGGTAATTTGCATATTTCTAGTCTTAGGGTTAAAAACATGGCGTTAGAGTGTGAAAATAAAAAAACATCCCCCGAACGACCCCGTGGGTGGCACCAACACCTCCCACAGGACCAATGTAACTCGTAGGAACTGACCGCGCATCTGCTGGACACCCGATTTGAGAGTACAACGGTAATTTGCATATTTCTAGACTTAGGCTTAAACATATGGCGTTAGAGGGTGAAAACTCGAAACAATCCCCGACCGTCCCCATGGGTGGCACCAACACCTCCCATGGGACCAATGTAACTCGTAGGAACTGACCGCGCAGTTGCGAGACTCCCGGTTTGAGAATACAACTGTAATTTGCATATTTCTAGACTTAAGCAAAACATGGCGTTAGAGGGTGAAAACTCGAAACAGCCCCCGAACGGCCCCGTGGGTGGCACCAACACATCCCACGGGACTAATGTAACTCATAGGAACTGACCCCGCAGCTACGAGACTCCCGATTTGAGAATATGATGGTAATTTGCATATTTCTAGACTTAACCTTAAAAACATGGCATTAGAGGGTGAAAATTAGAACTAGCCCCCGAACGTCCCCCATGGGAGGCACCAACACCTCCTACGGGACCAATGTAACTCGTAGGAACTGACCTCACAGCCGCGGGTCACCCGGTTTGAGAATAAGATGGTAATTTGAATATTTCTAGACTTGGGTTTAAAAACATGGCGTTAGAGGGTGAAAACTCGAAACAGCACCCGACCGTCCCCGTGGGTGGCATAAACACCTCCCACGGGACCAATGTAACTCGTAGGAACTGCCAACGTCGCCGCAGGACTCCCGATTTGAGAGTACGACGGTAATTTGCAAATTTCTATACTTAGGCTTAAAAACATGGCGTTAGAGGGTGAAAAATAGAAACAACCACCTAACCATCCCCGTGGGTGGAACCAACACCTCCCACGGGACCAATATAACTCGTAGGAACTGACCACGCAGTCGTGAGACTCCCGGTTTGAGAATACGATGATAATTTGCATATTTCTAGACTTAGGCTTAAAAACAAGGCGTTAGAGGGTGAAAACTCGAAACAACCCCCGACCGTCCTAGTGGGTGGCACCAACACCTCCCACGGGACCAATATAACTCGTAGGAACTGTTCGCGCAGCCGCGAGACTCCCGGCTTGAGAATACGACTCTAATTTGCATATTTCTAGACTTAAGCAAAACATGGCGTTAGAGGGTGAAAACTCAAAACAGCCCCCGAATAGCCCCGTGGGTGGCACCAACACTTCCCACGAGACCAATGCAACTCGTAGGAACTCACCTCGCAGTCGCGGGTCTCCCGATTTGAGAATACGACGGTAGTTTGCATATTTCTAGACTTAGGCTTAAGAGCATGGCGTTAGATGGTGAAAAATCGAAACAACCCCCGACTGTCCCCGTGGGTGGCACCAACACCTCCCACGGGACCAATGTAACTCGTAGGAACTGACCGTGCAGTCACGAGACACCCGGTTTCATGATGCGACGGTAATTTGCATATTTCTAGACTTTAGCTTAAAAACTTGGCGTTAGAGGGTGAAAACTCGAAAATGACCCCGAACGTCGCCGTGCGTGGCACCAACACCTCGCACGGGAGCAATGTAACTCATAGGAACTGTCCTCGCAGCCGCGGGTCTCCCGGTTTGAGAATACGATGGTAATTTACATATTTCTAGACTTAGGCTTAAAAGCATGGCGTTAGAGGGTCAAAACTCGAAACAACCCCCGATTGTCCTCGTGGGTGGTACCAACACCTCCTACGTGACCAATGTAACTCAAAGGAACTGACCGCGCAGTCGCGATACTCCGGATTTGAGAATACGATGGTAATTTGCATATTTGTAGACTTAAGCAAAACATGGCGTTAGAGGGTGAAAACTCGGAACAACCCCTGAACGTCCCCGTGGGTGGCACCAACACCAACCACATGACCAATGTAACTCGTAGGAACTGACCACGCAGCCGCGGGAATCCCGATTTTAGAATACGACGATAATTTGCATGTTTCTAGACTTAGGCTTAAAAACATGGCATTTGAGATTGAAAACTCGAAACAGCACCCGAACAGCCCCGTGGGTGGCACCAACACCTCCCACGGGACCAATATAACTCGTAGGAAATGACCACACAACCGCGGGACTCCCGATTTGAGAGTACGATGGAAATTTGCATATTTCTAGACTTAAGCTTAAAAATATGGCATTAGAGGGTGAAAATTAGAAACAACCCCCGAACGTCCCCCGTGGGAGGCACCAACACCTCTCACGGGACCAATTTAACTCGTAGGAACTGACCCCACAGCCGCGGGTCACCCGGTTTGAGAATAAGACGATAATTTGCATATTTCTAGACTTAGGCTTAAAAACATGGCGTTAGAGGGTGAAAACTCGAAATAGCCCCCGACCATCCCCGTGGGTGGAACAAACACCTCCCACGGGACCAATGTAACTGGTAGGAACTGACCACCCAGCCGCAGGACTCCCGATTTGAGAGTACGATGGTAATTTGAAAATTTCTAAACATAGGCTTAAAAACATGGCGTTAGAGGGTAAAAACTCGAAACAACCCCCAACCGTCCCCGTGGGTGGGACCAACACCTCCCACGGGGCAAATGTAACTCGTAGGAACTGACCGCGCAGCCGCGAGACTCCCAGTTTGAGAATACGACGGTAATTTTCATATTTCTAGACATAGGCTTAAAAACAAGGCGTTAGAGGGTGAAAACTCGAAACAACCCCCGACCGTCCTCGTGGGTGGCACCAACACCTCCCGCGGGACCAATGTAACTCGTAGGAACTGATCGCGTAGCCGCGAGACTCCCGGTTTGAGAATGCGACGGTAATTTGTATATTTCTAGACTTAAGCAAAACATGGTGTTAGAGGGTGAAAACTCAAAACAGCCCCCGAATAGCCCCTTGGGTGGCACCAACACTTCCCACGAGACCAATGTAACTCGTAGGAACACACCCCGCAGCCGCGGGTCTCCCGATTTGAGAATACGATGGTAATTTGCATATTTCTAGACTTAGACTTAAAAGCATGGCGTTAGGTGGTGAAAAATCGAAACAACCCCCGACTGTCCCCGTGGGTGGCACCAACACCTCCCACGTGACCAATGTAACTCAAAGGAATTGATTGCGCAGCCGCGATACTCCCGATTTGAGAATACGACGGTAATTTGCATATTTGTAGACTTAAGCAAAACATGGCGTTAGAGGGTGAAAACTCGAAACAACCCCCGAATGCCCCCGTGGGTGGCATCAACACCAACCACAGGACCAATGCAACTCGTAGGAACTGACCACGCAGCCGCGGAACTCCTAGTTTTAGAATACGACGATAATTTGCATGTTTCTAGACTTAGGCTTAAAAACATGGCGTTTGAGATTGAAAACTCGAAACAACACCCGAACGTCCCCGTGGGTGGCACCAACACCTCCCACGGGACCAATGTAACTCGTAGGAAATGACCACACAGCCGCGGGACTCCCGAATTGAGAGTACGACGGTAATTTTCATATTTCTAGACTTAGGCTTAAAAACATGTGATAGAGGATGAAGACTCGAAACAACCACCGACCGTCCCCGTGGGTGGTACCAACACCTCCCACGGGACCAATGTAACTCGTAGGAATAGACCACGCAGCTGTGAGACTCCCGGTTTGAGAATACGATGATAATATACATAGTTCTAGACTTGAGAAAAATGTGGCATTAAAGGGAGAAAACTCAAAACAGCTCCCGAACATCCCCATGGGTGGCACCAACACCTCCCACGGGACCAATGTAACTCGTAGGAACTGACCACGCACTCGCGAGACTCCCGGTTTGAGAGTATGACGGTAATTTGCATATTTCTAGGCATAGGCTTAAAAGCATGGTGTTTGAGGGTGAAAACTCGAAACAACCCCCGGCTGTTCCCGTGGGTGGCACCAACACCTTCCACGGGACCAATGTAACTCGTAGGAACTGACCATGCAGCTGCGAGACTCCCGGTTTGAGAACTCGACGGTAATTTGCATATTTTAAAACTTAAGCAAAATATGGCGTTTGAGGGTGAAAATTCGAAACATCCCCCGAACGGATCCGTGGGTGGCACAAACACCTCCCAAGGGACCAATGTAACTCGTAGAAACGGACCCCGCAGCCGCGGGACTCCCGGTGTTAGAATACGATGGTAATTGGCATATTTCTAGACTTAGGTTTGAAAACATGGCGTTAGAGGGTGAAAACTCAAAACAGGCCCCGACTGTCCCCGTGGGTGGCACCAACACCTCCCATGGGACCAATGTAACTCGTAGGAACTGACCGCGCAGTCGATAGACTCTCGGTTTCAGAATACGACGATAATTCGCATATTTCTAGAATTAAGCAAAACATGGCGTTAGAGCATGAAATTTTGAAACAACCCCCGAACGTCCACGTGGGTGGCACCAACACCTCCCACGGGACCAATGTAACTCGTAGGAACTGATCGCGCAGCCGCGGGACTCCCGGTTTGAGAGTACGACGGTAATTTGCATATTTCTAGACTTAGGAAAAAAACATGGCGTTAGAGGGTGAAAACTCGAAAGAACCCTAGACCGTCCCCGTGGGTGGCACCAACACCTCCCACGGGACCAATGTAACTCGTAGGAACTGACCACGCATCCGCGGCACTCCCGATTTGAGAGTACGATGGTAATTTGTATATTTCTAGACTTAGGCCTAAAAACATGGCGTTAGAAGGTGAAAACTCGCAACAACCCCCGACCGTCCCCGTGGGTGGCACCAACAGCTCCCACGGGACCAATGTAACTCGTAGGAACTGACCCTGTAGCCGCCAGACTCTCGGTTTGAGAATACGATGATAATTTGCATATTTCTAGACTTAAGCAAAACAAGGCGTTAAAGGGTGAAAACTTGAAACAACCCCCAAACGTCCCCGTGGGTGGCACCAACACCTCCAACGAGACCAATGTAACTCGTAGGAACTGACCACGCAGCCGCGAGAATCCCGGTTTGGGAGTACGACGGTAATTTACCTATTTCTTGACTTAGGCTTAAAAAGATGGCGTTAGAGGGTGAATACTCAAAACAGCCCCCGCACATCCCTGTGGGTGGCACCAACACCACCCATGGGACCAATGTAACTCATAGGAACTGACCGCGCAGCCGCGGATCTCCCGATTTGAGAAAACCACGGCAATTTGCATATTTCTGTACTTAGGCTTAAAAACATGGCGTTAGAGGGTGAAAACTCGAAACAACCCCTGAACGTCCCCGTGGGTGGCACCTACACCTCCCACGGGACCAATGTAATTCGTAGGAACTAAACCCATACCCGCGGGACTCCCGGTTTGAGAGTATGACGGTAATTTACATATTTCTAGACTTAGGCTTAAGAACATGGCGTTAGGGGGTGAAAACTCAAAACAACCCCCGAACGGCCCCGTGGGTATCACCAACACCACCTACAGGACCAATGTAACTCGTAAGAGCTGACCGCGCAGCCGCGAGACTCCCGGTTTGAGAATACGACAGTAATTTGCATATTTCTAGACTTAAGCTTAAAAACATGGCGTTAGTGGGTGAAAACTCGAAACAGCCCCCGACCGTCCCCGTGGGAGGCACCAACACCTCCCACGGGACCAATGTAACTCGTAGGAACAGACCACATAGCCGTGGGACTCCCGGTTTGAGAGTACGATGATAATTTGCATATTTCTAGACTTAGGCTAAAAAACATGGCGTTAGAGGGTGAAAACTCGAAACAGCCCCCGACCGTCCCCGTGGGTGGCACCAACACCTCCCACGGGACCAATGTAACTCGTAGGAACTGAACGCGCAGCCGCGAGAATCCTAGTTTGAGAATACGACGGTAATTTGCATATTTCTAGACTTAAGCTTAAAAACATGGCGTTAGAGGGTTAAAACTCGAAAAAGCCCCCGAATGTCCCCGTGGATGTTACCAACACCTCCCATGGGACCAATATAACTCGTAGGAACTGACCACGCTGCTGCGGGTCTCCCGGTTTGAGAATACGACGGTAATTTGCATATTTCTAGACTTGAGCTTAAAAACATGGAATTAGAGGGTGAAAACTCGAAACAACCCCCGAACGTCCCCGTGGGTGGCACGAACACCTCCCACGGGACCAATGTAACTCGTAGAAACTGACTGCGCAACCGCGGGACTCCTGGTTTGAGAATACGACAGTAATTTGTATATTTCTAGACTTAGGCTTAAAAACATGGCGTTAGAGGGTGAAAACTCGAAACAACACCCGACCGTCCCCATGGGTGGCACCAACACCTCCCACGGGACCAATGTAACTCGTAGGAACTGACCACGCAGCCAAAGGACTCCCGGTTTGAGAATATGACGATAATTTGCATATAACTAGACTTAGGGTTAAAAACCGGGTGTTAGAGGGTGAAAACTAGAAACAACACCCGAACGGCCCCGTGGGTGGGACCAACACCTCCCACGGGACCAATGTAACTCATAGGAACTGACTACGCAGCCGCGGGACTCCCGATTTGTAAGTACGACGGTAATTTTCATATTTCTAGACATAGGCTTAAAAACAAGGCGTTAGAGGGTGAAAACTCGAAACAATCCCCGACCATCCTCGTGGGTGGCACCAACATCTCCCACAGGACCAATGTAACTCGTAGGAACTGATCGCACAGCCGCGAGACTCCCGATTTGAGAATACGATGGTAATTTGCATATTTTTAGACTTAGGCTAAAAAACATGGCGTAAGAGGGTGAAAACTCGAAACAACCCACGACCGTCCCCGTGGGTGGCACGGACACCTCCCACGAGACCAATGTAAGTCGTAGGAACTGACCATGCAGCCGCGGGACTCCCGGATTGAGAATACGATGGTAATTTGCATATTTCTAGACTTGAGCTTAAAAACATGGCATTAGAGGGTGAAAACTCGAAACAACCCCCGAACGTCCCCGTGGGTGGCACGAAGACCTCCCACGGGACCAATGTAACTCGTAAGAACTGACCACGCAGCCGCGGGACTCCTGGTTTGGGACTACGTTGGTAATTTGCATATTTCTGAACTTAGGCTTAAAAATATGGCGTTAGAGGGTGAAAACTCGAAACAACCCCCGAGCGTCCCCGCGGGTGGCACCAACACCTCTCACGAGACCAATGTAACTCGATAGAACTAATCGTGCAGTTGCGAGACTTCTGGTTTGAGAATACGACGATAATTTGCATATTTCTAGACTTAAGCAAAACATTGCGTTAAAGGGTGAAAACTCGAAACAGCCCCTGAACGTCCCCGTTGGTGGCACCAACATCTCCCACGGGACCAATGTCACTCGTAGGAACTGATCACGTAGCCTCGGTACTCCCAGTTTGAGAGTACGACGGTAATTTGCTAATTTCTAGACTTAGGATTAAAAACATGGCGTTAGAGGGTGAAAACTCAAAAAAAAATCCAAACGGCCC
The DNA here is from genome assembly GCA_949130495.1 of Sambucus nigra. NCBI lineage: Eukaryota > Viridiplantae > Streptophyta > Magnoliopsida > Dipsacales > Adoxaceae > Sambucus > Sambucus nigra. The sequence continues at coordinate 395,667,156 of OX422219.1, read as the reverse complement.
CGTGGGTGGCACACACCCCTCCCACGGGACCAATGTAACTCGTTCGAACTAACCGCGCAGCCGCGGGACTCCCAGTTTGAGGATACGATGGTAATTTGCATATTTCTAGACTTAAGAAAAACATGGCGTTATAGGGTGATAACTCGAAACAGCCCCCGAAGGTCCCCGTGGGTGGCACCAACACCTCCCACGGGACCAATGTAACTCATAGGAACTGACCACGTAGCCGCGGGACACTCGGTTTGAGGGTACGAAGGTAATTTATATATTTCTAGACTTAGGCTTAAAAATATGGCGTTAGAGGGTGAAAACTCAAAACAGCCTCCGAACGTCCCCGTGGGGGGCACCAACACCTCCCTCGGGACCAATGTAACTCGTAGGAACTGACCACGCAGCCGTGGGACTCCCAGCTTGAGAATACGACGATAATTAACATATTTCTAGACTTAGGCTTAAAAACATGGCATTAGGGGGTGAAAACTCGAAACAACCCCCGACCGTCCCTGTGGGTGGCACCAACACCTTGCACGGGACAACGTAACTCGTTGGAACTCACCGTGCAACCGCAAGACTCCCGGTTTGAGAATACGACGGTAATTTGCATATTTCTTGACTAAGGCTAAAAAACATGGCGTAAGAGGGTGAAAACTCGAAACAAACCAAGACCACCCCATGGGTGGCACCAATACCTCCCACGAGACCAATGTAACTCGTAGGATCAGACCGTGCAGCCGCGGGACTCCCGGTTTGAGAATAAGACGGTAATTTGCATATTTCTAGGCTTATGCTTAAAAACACGGCATTAGAGGGTGAAAACTAGAAACCTCCTCCTAACGTCCCCGTGGGTGGGACCAACACCTCCCACGGGATCAATGTAACTCGTAGGAACTAACCACGCAGCCGCGGGACTCCCGGTTTGGGAGTACGATGGTAATTTTCATATTTCTAAACTTAGGCTTAAAAACCTGGCGTTAGAGGGTGAAAACTGGAAACAACCCCCGAGCTTCCTCGTGGGTGGAACCAACACCTCCCACGGGACCAATGTAACTCGTAGGAACAGACCGTGCGGTCGTAAGACTTTTGGTTTGAGAATACGATGGTAATTTGCATATTTCTAGACTTAAGCAAAATATGGCGTTAGAGGGTGAAAACTTGAAATAGCCCCCGACCGTCCCCGTGGGTGGCACCAACACCTCCCACGGGACCAATGTAACTCGTAGGAACTGACAACGCATCCGCAGGACTCCCGATTTGAGAGTACGATGGTAATTTGCATATTTCTAGACTTAGGCCTAAAAACATGGCGTTAGAGGGTGAAAACTCAAAACAACCCCCGACCGTCCCCGTGGGTGGCACGAACACCTCCCATGGGACCAATATAACTCGTAGGAATTGATCGCGCAGCCACGGGACTCCCGGTTTGAGAGTATGACGGTAATTTTCATATTTTTATACTTAGGCTTAAAAACATGGCGTTAGAGGGTGAAAACTCGAAACAACCCCCGACCGTCCTAGTGGGTGGCAGCAACAACTCCCACTGGACCAATGTAACTCGTAGGAACTGATCATGCAGTCGCGAGACTCCCGATTTGATAATACGACGGTAATTTGCATATTTTCGGGCTTAAAAACATGGCGTTAGAGGGTGAAAACTCGAAACAAGAATCGAACGGCCCCGTGGGTGGCACCAACACCTCCCACAGGACCAATGTAACTCGTAGGAACTGACCACGAAGCTGCGGGACTCCCGGTTTAATAGTACGATGGTAATTTGCGTATTCATAGACTTAGGCTTAAAAACATGGCGTTAGAGGGTGATAACTCTAAACAACCCCCGACCGTCCCCGTGGGTGGCACCAACACCTCCCTCGGGACCAATGTAACTCGTTAGAATTAACCGGGCAGCCGCGGGACTCCCGGTTTGAGAATACGATGGTAATTTGCATATTTCTAGACTTAAGCAAAACATGGCATTGGAGTGTGAAAACTTGAAACAGCCCCCGAACGACCCTGTGGGTGGCACCAACACCTCCCACGGGACCAATGTAACTTATAGGAACTGACCATGCAGCCGCGGGACTCTCGATTGGAGAATACGATGGTAATTATTATATTTATAGACTTAAGCAAAACATGGCGTTAGAAGGTGAAAACACGAAACATCCCCCGAACATCCCCGTGGGTGGCACAAACACCTCACACGAGACCAATGTAACTCCTAGGAACTGACTATGCAGCCGCGGGACTCCCGGTTTGAGAATATGACGATAATTTACATATTTATAGACTTATGCTTAAAAACAAGGCGTTAGAGAATGAAAACTCGAAACAGCACCCGAACGGCCTCGTGGGTGGCACCAACACCTCTTACGAGACCAATGTAACTCGTAGGAACTCACCACGCAACCGAGAGACTCCCAGTTTGAGAGTACGATGGTAATTTGCATATTTATAGACTTAGGCTTAAAAACATGGCGTTAGAGGGTGAAAATTCGAAACAACCCCCGACCGTCCCCGTGGGTGGCACCAACACCTCTCACGGGACCAATGTAACTCGTAAGAACTGATCGTGCAGTCGTGAGACTCCCAATTTGAGAATCCGACGGTAATTTGCATATTTCTAGACTTAAGCAAAACATGGCGTTAGAGGGTGATAACTAAAAACAGCCCCTGAACATCCCCGTGGGTGGCACCAACACCTCCCACGGGACGAATGTAACTCGTAGGAACTGACCCCGCAGCCGCTGGTCTCCTGATTTGAGAATACGATGATAATTTGCATATTTCTAGACTTAGGCTTAAAAACATGGCGTTAGAGGGTGTAAACTCGAAACAACCCCCGAGCGTCCCCGTGGGTGGCAATAACACCTCCCACGGAACCAATGTAACTCGTAGGAATTGACCGCGAAGCCGCGAGACTCCCGGTTTGAAAATACGATGGTGATTTGCATATTTCAAGACTTAAGCTTAAAAACATGGAGTTAGACGTTGAAAACTCGAAACATACCCCGAACAGCACCGTGGGTGCACCAACACGTCCCACTGGACCAATGTAACTCATAGGAACTGACCGCACAGCCGCGGGACTCTTGATTTGAGAATACCTCGGTAATTTGCTTATTTCTAGACTTAAGCAAAACACGGCGTTAGAGGGTGAAAACTCGAAACAGCACCCGAATGTCCTCGTGGGTGGCACCAACACCTCCCACGGGACCAATGTAACTCGTGGGAACTGACCGCACAGCCGCGGTACTCTCGATTTGAGAATACATCACTAATTTGCATATTTCTAGACTTAAGCAAAATATGGCATTAGAGGGTGAAAAATCGAAATAGACCCCGAACGTCCCCGTGGGTGGCACCAACACCTCCCACGGGCCCAATGTAACTCGTAGGAACTGACCACGCGGCCGCGGGACTCCCGATTTGAGAGTACGGTGGTAATTTCATATTTCTAGACTTAAGCAAAACATGGCGTTAGAGGGTGAAAACTCGAAACAGCCCCCGAACGTCCCGGTGGGTGGCACCAACACCTCCCACGGGAACAATGTCACTAGTAGGAACTGAGCACGTAGCCTCGGGACTCCCGATTTGAGAGTACGACGGTAATTTGCTAATTTCTAGACTAAGGGTTAAAAACATGGCGTTAGAGGGTGAAAACTCAAAGAAAACCCCAAACGGCCCCGTGGGTGGCACACACACCTCCCACGGGACCAATGTAACTCGTTCGAACTGACCGCGCAGCCGCGGGACTCCCAGTTTGAGAATACGATGGTAATTCGCATATTTCTAGACTTAAGCAAAACATGGCGTTAGAGGGTGAAAACTCAAAACAGCCTCCGAACGTCCCCGTGGGGGGTACCAACACCTCCCTCGGGACCAATGTAACTCGTAGGAACTAACCACGAAGCCGTGGTGCTCCCAGTTTGAGAATACGATGATGATTTGCATATTTCTAGACTTAGGCTTAAAAACATGGCATTAGGGGGTAAAAAATCGAAACAACCTCCGACCGTCCCTGTGGGTGGCACCAACACCTTGCACGGGACAACGTAACTCGTTGGAACTGACCGTGCAACCGCAAGACTCCCGGTTTGAGAATACGACGGTAATTTGCATATTTTTTGACTAAGGCTAAAAAACTTGGCGTAAGAGGGTGAAAACTCGAATCAACCCCCGAACGTCCCCGTTGGATGTACCAACACCTCACACGGGACCAATGTAACTCATTGGAACAGACCGCGCAGCCGCGGGACTCCCGGTTTGAGAATACGATGGTAATTTGCATATTTCTAGACTTAAGTAAAACACGGCGTTAGAGGGTGAAAACTCGAAACAGCCCCCGAAGGTCCCCGTGGGTGGCACCAACACCTCCCACGGGACCAATGTAACTCATAGGAACTGACCACGTAGCCGCGGGACTACCGGTTTGAGGGTTCGAAGGTAATTTGTATATTTCTAGACTTAGCCTTAAAAACATTGCGTTAGGGGGTGAAAACTCAAAACAGCCTCCGAACGTCCCCGTGGGTGGCACCAACACCTCCCCCGGGACCAATGTAACTCGTAGGAACTGACCACGCAGCCGTGGGACTCCCAGTTTGAGAATACGATGATAATTTGAATATTTCTAGACTTAGGCTTACAAACATGGCATTAGGGGATGAAAACTCGAAACAACCCCCGACCGTCCCTGTGGGTGGCACCAACACCTTGCACGGGACAACGTAACTCGTTGGAACTGACAGTGCAACTGCAAGACTCCCGGTTTGAGAATACGACGGTAATTTGCATATTTCTTGACTAAGGCTAAAAAACATGGCATAAGAGGGTGAAAACTCGAAACAACCCACGACCGTCCCCATGGGTGGCACCAACACCTCCCACGAGACCAATGTAACTTGTAGGATCTGACCGCGCATCCGCGGGACTCCCGATTTGAGAATAAGACGGTAATTTGCATATTTCTAGGCTTATGCTTAAAAACATGGCGTTAGAGGGTGAAAACTCGAAATAGCATCCTAACGTCCCCGTGGGTGGCACCAACACCTCCCACGGGATCAATGTAACTCGTAGGAACTAACCACGTAGCCGCGGGACTCCCGGTTTGGGAGTACGATGGTAATTAGCATATTTCTAAACTTAGGCTTAAAAACCTGGTGTTAGAGGGTGAAAACTAGAAACAACCCCCGAGCTTCCTTGTGGGTGGAACCAACACCTCCCACGGGACCAATGTAACTCGTAGGAACTGACCGTGCGGTCGCAAGACTTTTGGTTTGGGAATATGATTGTAATTTGCATATTTCAAGACTTAAGAAAAACATGCCGTTAGATGGTGAAAATTCGAAACAGCCCCCGACCGTCCCCGTGGGTGGCACCAACACCTCCCACGGGACCATTGTAACTCCTAGGAACTGACAACGACTACCCGATTTGAGAGTACGATGGAAATTTGCATATTTCTAGACTTGGGCTTAAAAACATGGCGTTAGTGGGTGAAAACTCGAAACACCGCCCGACCATCCCCGTGGGTGGCACCAACACCTCCTGCGGGACCAATGGAACTCGTAGGAATTGACTGCACAGCCGCAAGACTCTCGATTTGAGAGTACGATGGTAATTTTTATATTTCTAGACTTAAGCAAAACATGGCGTTAGAAGGTGAAAACTCGAAACATCCCCCGAACATCCCCGTGGGTGGCATCAACACCTCACACGGGACCAATGTAACTCGTAGGAACTGACTATGCAGCCGCGGGACTCCCGGTTTGAGAATGTGACGATAATTTGCATATTTCTAGACTTATGCTTAAAAACAAGGCGTTAGAGGATGAAAACTCGAAACAGCACCCGAACGGCCCCGTGGGTGGCACCAACACCTCCTACGAGACCAATGTAACTCGTAGGAACTCACCACGCAACCGCGAGACTCCCGGTTTGAGAGTACGATGGTAATTTGCAAATATCTTGACTTAAGCTTAAAAATATGGCGTTAGAGGGTGAAAATTCGAAACAACCCCCGACCGTCCCCGTGGGTGGCACCAACACCTCTCACGGGACCAATGTAATTGCCGTAAGAACTTACCGCGCAGTCGTGAGACTCCCAATTTGAGAATACGATGGTAATTTGTATATTTCTCGACTTAAGCAAAACATGGCGTTAGAGGGTGATAACTAAAAACAGCCCCCGAACATCCCCGTGGGTGGCACCAACACCTCCCACGGGACGAATGTAACTCGTAGGAACTGACCCCCCAGCCGTTGGTCTACTGGTTTGAGAATACGATGATAATTTGTATATTTCTAGACTTAGGCTTAAAAACATGGCGTTAGAGGGTGAAAACTCGAAACAACCCCCGACCGTCCCCGTGGGTGGCACCAACAGTTCCCACGGGACAAATGTAACTCATAGGAATTGACCGCGCAGCCGTGAGACTCCCGGTTTGGGAATACGATGGTAATTTGCATATTTCTACACTTAAGCTTAAAAACATGGCGTTAGACGTTAAAAACTCGAAACAACTCCCGAACAGCCCCGTGGGTGGCACCAACACGTCCCACTGGACCAATGTAACTCGTAGAAACTGACCGCGCAGCCGCGGGACTCTTGATTTGAGAATACCTCGGTAATTTGCGTATTTCTAGACTTAAGCAAAAAACGGTGTTAGAGGGTGAAAACTTGAAACAGCCCCCGAACGTCCCCGTGGGTGGCACCAACACCTCCCACGGGACCAATGTACCTCGTAGTAACTGACCATGCAGTCGCGGGACTCCCGATTTGAGAGTACGATGGTAATTTGTATATTTCTAGACTTAGGCTTAAAAACATGGCGTTAGAGGGTGAAAACTCGAAACAACCCCCGAACAGCTCCGTGGGTGACACCAACACCTCCCACGGGACCAATGTAACTCGTGGGAACTGACCGCGCATCCGCGGTACTCTCGATATGAGAATACGTCAGTAATTTGGATATTTCTAGACTTAAGCAAAACATGGCGTTAGAGGGTGAAAAATCGAAACAGCCCCCGAACGTCCCCGTGGGTGGCACCAACACCTCCCACGGGACCCATTAACTCGTAGGAACTGACCACGCAGCCGTGGGACTCTCGGTATGAGAGTACGGTGGTAATTTCATATTTCTAGACTTAAGCAAAACATGGCGTTAGAGGGTGAAACCTCGAAACAGCCCCAAAACGTCCCCGTGGGTGGCACCAACACCTCCCACGGGTCAATTGTAACTCATCGGAACTGACCACGTAGCCGCGGGACTCCCGGTTTGAGAGTACGACAGTAATTTCCCTATTTGTAGACTTAGGCTTAAAAATATGGCGTTAGAGGGTGAAAACTCATAACAGCCCCCGAACGTCCCCGTGGCTGGCACCAACACCTCCCATGGGACCAATGTAACACGTAGGAACTGACCACGCAGCCGCGTGACTCCTGGATTGGGAGTACGATGATAATTTTCTTATTTCTAGAGTTATGCTTAAAACATGCCGTTAGAGGGTGAAAACTCGAAACATGCCCCGACCGTCCTCGTGGGTGGCACCAACACCTCCTACGGGACCAATGTAACTCATAGGAACTGACCGTGTGTCCACGAGACTCCCGGTTTGAGAATACGACGATAATTTGCATATTTCTAAGCTTAAAAACATGGCGTTAGAAGGTGAAAACTCGAAACAGAACCCGAACGGTCCTGTGGGTGGCACCAACACCTCCCACCGGACCAATGTAAGTGGTAGGAGCTGACCACGCAGCCGCAGAACTTTCGGTTTGAGAGTACAACGATAATTTGCATATTTCTAGGTTGAGGCTTAAAAACATGGCGTTAGTGGGTGAAAACTCAAAATAACCCCCGAACGTCCCCGTGGGTGGCACCAACACCTCCCACGGGACGAATGTAACTCCTTGGAACTGATCGCGTAGCCGCGGGACTCCCGGTTTGAGAATACGATGGTTATTTGCATATTTCTAGACTTAAGCAAAACATCGCATTAGAGGGTGAAAACTCGAAAAAGCCCCCGAACATCCCCGTGGGTGGCACCAACACCTCCCACGGGACCCAAGTAACTCAAAGGAACGGACCACGCAGCCGCGAGACTCTCGATTTGAGAATACGATGGTAATTTGCATATTTCTAGACTTAAGCAAAACATGGCATTAGAGGGTGAAAACTCGAAACAGCCCCCGAACATCCCCGTGGGTGGCACCAACACCTGCCACGGGACCAATGTAACTCGTAAGAAGTGACCGCTCAGCTGTGAGACTCCCAGTTTGAGAATACGACGATAATTTTCATATTTCTAGACCTAAGAAAAATATGGCGTTAGAGGGTGAAAACTCGAAACAGCCTCCGAACGTCCCCATGGGTGGCACCAACACCTCCCACTGGACAAATGTAACTCGTAGGAACTAACCCCGCAGCGACGGGTCTCCCGTTTTGAGAATAAGACGGTAATTTGTATTTTTCTAGACTTAAGCTTAAAAACATAACGTTAGAGGGTGAAAACTCGAAACTGAACCCGAACGTCCCCGTGGGTGGCACCAACACCTCCCAGAGGATCAATGTAACTCGTAGGAACTGACCACGCAGTCGCAGGACTCCCGAATTGAGAGTATGATGGTAGTTTGTATATTTCTAGACTTAGGCTTAAAAACATGGAGTTAGAGGGTGAAAACTCGAAACAGCCCCCGAACGTCCCCGTGGGTGGCACCAACACCTCCCACAGGACCAATGTAAGTCGTAGGAACTGACCGCGTAGTCGCGGGACGCCTGGTTTGAGAATATGTCATCAATTTGCATATTTCTAGACTTAGGCAAAACATGGCGTTAGAGGGTGAAAACTCGAAACATCCCCCAAACGTCCCCGTGGGTGGCACCAACACCTCCCACGGGACTAATCTAAGTCGTAGGAACTGACCACGCCGCCGCGGGACTCCCGGTTTGAGAGTACGGTGGTAATTTCAATATTTCTAGACTTAGGCTTAAAAACATGGCGTTAGAGGGTAAAAACTCGAAACAACCCCCAAACGGCCCCGGGGGTGGCACCAATACCTCCCACTGGACGAATGTAACTCGTAGGAAAAGACGACGAAGTCGCGAGACTAACGGTTTGAGAATACGACGGTAATTTGTATATTTTTAGACTTAAGGTTAAAAACATGGCGTTAGAGGGTGAAAACTCGAAACAGCCCCAGACCATCCCCGTGGGTGGCACCAACACCACCCACGGGACCAATGTAACTCGTAGGAACTGACCCCGCTGCCGCGGGTCTCCCGGTTTGAGAATACGACGGTAATTTGCATATTTATAGACTTAAGCTTAAAAACATGGCATTAAAGGGTGCAAACTCGAAACAGCCCCCGAACGTCCCCGTGTGTGGCACCAACACCTTCCACGGGACCAATGTAACTCGTAGGAATAGACCACGCAGCCGCGGGACTCCCGGTTTGAGAGTACGATGATAATTTGCATATATCTAGACTTAGGCTTAAAAACATGGCTTTAGAGGGTGAAAACTCGAAACAACGCCCGACCAACCCCGTGGGTGGCACCAACACCTCCAACGGTACCAATGTAACTCGTAGGAACTGACCACACAGCCGCAAGACTCCCGGTTTGAGAATACGATGGTAATTTGAATATTTCTAGACTTAAGCTTAAAAACATGGCATTAGAGGGTGAAAACTCGAAATAGCCACTGAACATCCCTGTGGGTGGCACCAACACCTCCCACGGGACCAATGTAACTCGTAGGAACTGACCACGCAACCGCGGGACTCCCAGTTTGAGAATATGATGATAATTTGTATATTTATAGACATAGGATTAAAAACATGGCGTTAGAGGGTGAGAACTCAAAATAGCCCCCGAACGGCCCTGTGGGTGGCACCAACACCTCCCACGGGACCAATGTAACTAGTGGGAACTGACCACGTAGGAGCGGGACTCCCGGTTTGAGAGTACGATGGTAATTGCCATATTTCTAGACTTAAGCTTAAAAACATGGCATTAGAGGGTGAAAACTCGAAACAACCCCCGATCGTCCCTGTGGGTGGCTCCAATACCTCGCACTGGATAATGTAACTCGTAGGAACTGACCACGCAGTCGCGAGACTCCCGGTTTGAGAATACGACGGTAATTTGCATATTTCTAGACTTAGGCTAAAAAACTTGGGGTAAGAGGGTGAAAACTCGAAAAACCCCCCGACCGTCCCCGTGGGTGGCACCAACACCTCCCACGGAACCAATGTAACTCGTAAGAACTAATCGCGCAGTCGCGAGACTCCCGATATGAGAATAGGACGGTAATTTGTATATTTTATACTTAAGCTTAAAAAATGGCATTAGAAGGTGAAAACTCGAAACAGCCCCCGAACGTCCCCGTGGGTGGCACCAACACCTCTCACGGGACCAATGTAACTCGTAGGAACTGATCACGCAGCCGCGGGACTCCCAGTTTGGGAGTACGATGGTAATTTGCATATTTCTAAACTTAGGATTAAAAATATAGCGTTAGAGGGTGAAAACTCGAAACAACCCCCGATCGTCCTCGTGGGTGGCACCAACACCTCCCACGAGACCAATGTAACTCGTAGGAGCAGACCACGCAGCCGCGGGACTCCCGGTTTGGGAGTACGATGATAATTTTCTTATTTCTAGACTTAGGCTTTAAAACATGCCGTTAGAAGGTGAAAAATCGAAACAAGCCCCAACCATCCTCGTGGGTGGCAACAACACCTCCTACGGGACCAATGTAACTCATAAGAACTGACCCTGTAGCCTCGAGACTCCCGGTTTGAGAATACGACGGTAAATTGCATATTTCTAGACTTAAGAAAAACATGGCGTTAGAGGGTGATAACTCGAAACATCCCTCGAACATCCCCGTGGGTGGAACCAACACCTCCCACGGGACTAATGTAACTCGTAGGAACTGACCACGCACCCACAGGACTCTCGGTTTGGGAGTACAATGGTAATTTGCATATTTCTAAATTGAGGCTTAAAAACATGGTGTTAGTGGGTGAAAACTCGAAACAACCCCGGTCCGTCAGCGTGGGTGGTACCAACACCTCACACGGGACCAATGTAGCTCATTGGAACTGACCGCGCAGCCGCGGGACTCCCGGTTTGAGAATACGATGGTAATTTGCATATTTCTAGACTTAAGCAAAACATGGCATTAGAGGGTGAAAACTCAAAACAGCCCCCGAAGATCCCCGTGGGTGGCACCAACACCTGCCACGGGACCAATGTAACTCAAAGGAACTAACCGCGCAGTTGCGGGACTCTCGATTTGAGAATACGACGGTAATTTACAGATTTCTATACTTAAGCAAAACATGGCGTTAGAGGGTGAAAACTCGAAACATCCCCCGAACATCCCCGTGGGTGGCACCAGCACCTCCCACGGGACGAATGTAACTCGTAGGAACTGACCACGCAGTTGTGGGACTCCCGGTTTGAGAGTACGACGATAATTTGCATATTTCTAGACTTAGGCTTAAAAACATGGCGTTAGATGGTGAAAACTCGAAACAACCCCCGACCGTCCCCGTGGGTGGCACCAACACCTCGCACGGGAACAATGTAACTTGTAAGAACTGACCGCATAGCTGCGAGACTCCCGGTTTGAGAATACGATGGTAATTTGTATATTTCTAGACTTAAGAAAAAACATGGCCTTAGAGGGTGAAAACTCGAAACAGCCCCCGAACGTCCCCGTATGTGGCACCAACACCTCCCACGGGATAAATGTAACTCATTGGAACTGAGCCCCCGGCCGCCGGTCTCCTAGGAACTGACCACGCAGTCGCGGGACTCCCGATTTGAGAGTACGATGGTAATTTGTATATTTCTAGACTTAGGCTTAAAAAAATGGCGTTAGAGGGTGAAAGCTCGAAACAATGGCCGACCATCCCCGTGGGTGGCACCAACACCTCCCACGGGACCAATGTAACTCGTAGGAACTGACTACGCAGCAGCAAGGCTCCCGATTTGAGAATATGATGGTAATTTGCATATTTCTAGACTTAAGCATAAAAACATGGCGTTAGAGGGTGAAAACTCGAAACAGCCCCCGAACGTCCCCGTGGGTGGCACCAACACCTCCCACCGGACCAATGTAAGTCGTAGGAACTGACCGCGCAGTCGCGGGATGCCTGGTTTGAGAGTATGTCATCAATTTGCATATTTCTAGACTTAAGCAAAACATGGCGTTAGAAGGTGAAAACTCGAAACAGCCCCCGAGCAACCCCGTGGGTGGCACCAAGACCTCCCATGGGACTAATGTAACTCATAGGAACTGACCACGCAGCCACAGGACCCCCGGTTTGAGAATACGACGGTAATTTGCATATTTCTAGACATAAGCAAAACCTGGCGTTAGAGGGTGAAAACTCGAAACAGCCCCCGAACGTCCCCGTGGGTGGCACCAACACCTCCCACGGGACCAATGTAACTCATAGGAACTGACCACGCAGCCGTGGGACACTCGGTTTGAGAGTACGATGGTAATTTCCATATTTCTAGACTTAGGTTTAAAAACATGGCGTTAGAGGGTGAAAACTCGAAACAACTCCCGAACGGCCCCGTGGGTGGCACCAACACCTCCCACGGGACTAATGTAACTCGTAGGAACTGATCGCGTAGCCGCGAGACTCACGGTTTGAGAATACGATGGTAATTTAGATATTTCTAGACTTAAGCTTAAAAACAGGACATTAGAGGGTGAAAACTCGAAACATCTCCAGACCGTCCCCGTGGGTGGCGCCAACACCTACCACGGGACCAATGTAACTCGTAGAAATAGACCACACAGCCGCGGGACTCCCGGTTTGAGAGTACGATGATAATTTGCATATTTCTAGACTTTGGCTTAAAACATGGCGTTAGTGGGTGAAAACTCGAAACAACGCCCGACCATCCCCGTGGGTGGCACCAACACCTCCCACGGGACCAATGTAACTCGTAAGAACGGACCGCGTAGCCGAAAGACTCCCGGTTTGAGAATATGATGGTAATTTGCATATTTCGAGACTTAAGCTTAAAAACATGGCGTTAGAGGGTGAAAACTTGAAACAGCCACCGAACGTCCCCGTGAGTGGCATCAACACCTCCCACGGGACCAATGTAACTCGTAGGAACTAACCACGGAGGCGAGGGACTCCCGGTTTGAGAATACAATGATAATTTGCATATTTCTGGACTTAGGCGTAAAAACATGGCGTTAGAGGGTGAAAACTCGAAACAACCCCTGAACAGCCCCGTGGGTGGCATCAACACCTCCCACGGGACCAATGTAACTCGTAGGAACAGACCACGTTGCCGCGGGACTCCCGGTTTGATTATACGACGGTAATTTGCATATTACTAGACTTAAGCTTAAAAACATGGCGTTAGAGGGTGAAAACTCGAAACAGCTACCGAACTTCCCCGTGGGTGGCACCAACACCTCCCACGGGACATATGAACTCGTAGAAACTGACCACGCAGCCGCGTCACTCCCGGTTTGAGAATACAACGATAATTTTCATATTTCTGGACTTAGGCTTAAAAACATTGTGTTATAGGGTGAAAACTAGAAACAACCCCCGAACAGCCCCGTGGGTGGCATCAACACCTCCCACGGGACCAATGTAACTCGTAGAAACTGACTACGTTGCCGCAGGACTCTCGGTTTGAGAATACGACGGTAATTTGCATATTTCTAGACTTAAGCTTAAAAACATGGCGTTAGAGGGTGAAAACTCGAAAAATCCGTCGAACGTTCTCGTGGGTGGCACCAACACCTCCCGCGGGATAAATGTAACTCGTTGGAACTGACCCCGCAACTGCCGGTCTCCTGGTTTGAGAATACGATGGTAATTTGCATATTTCTAGACTTAAGCTTAAAAACATGGCGTTAGAGGGTGAAAACTCAAAATAGCCCCCGAATGTCCCCGTGGGAGGCACAACGACCTCGCACAGTACCAATGTAACTCGTAGGATCAGACCACGCAGTCGCGGGACTCCCGATTTGAGAGTACGATGGTAATTTGTATATTTCTAGACTTAGGCTTAAAAACATGGCGTTAGAGGGTGAAAACTCGAAACAACCCCCGAACGGCCCCGTGAGTAGCACCAACACCTCCCCCGGGACCAATGGAACTCGTAGAAACTGACCGCGCAGCCGCGGGACTCCTGGTTTGAGAATACATCGATAATTTGCATATTTCTAGACTTAAGCAAAACATGGCGTTAGAGGGTGAAAACTCTAAATAGCACCCGAACGTCCCCGTGGGTGGCACCAACACCTCCCACGGGACCAATGTAACTTGAAGGAACTGACCACGCAGCCGTGGGACTCCCGATTTGAGAGTACGACAATAATTTCCATATTTCTAGACTTAGGCTTAAAAACATGGCGTTAGAGGGTAAAAACTCGAAACAACCCCCGTACGGCCCCGTAGGTGGCACCAACACCTCCCACGGGACCAATGTAACTCGTAGGAACTGACCGCGCAGCCGTGAGACTCACGGTTTGAGAATACGACGGTAATTAGTATATTTCTAGACTTAAGCTTAAAAACTTGGCGTTAGAGGATGAAAACTCGAAAAATCCGTCAAACGTCCTCGTGGGAGGCACCAACACCTCCCACGGGATAAATGTAACTCGTTGGAACTAACCCCTCAACTGCCGGTCTCCTGGTTTGAGAATACGATGGTAATTTTCATATTTCTAGACTTAAGCTTAAAAACATGGCGTTAGAGGGTGAAAACTCGAAACAGCCCCCGAATGTCCCCGTGGGAGGCACAACCACCTCCCACAGTACCAATGTAACTCGTAGGAACAGACCACGCAGTCGCGGGACTCCCGATTTGAGAGTACGATGGTAATTTGTATATTTCTAGACTTAGGCTAAAAAACATGGCGTTAGAGGGTGAAAACTCGAAACAACACCCAAACGGCCCCGTGGGTGGCACCAACACCTCCCACGGGACGAATCTAACTCGTAGGAACTGACCACGCAGTCGTAGGACTCCCGGTTTGAGAGTACGATGATAATTTGCATATTTCTAGACTTAGGCTTAAAAACATGGTGTTAGATGGTGAAAACTCGAAACAACCCCCGACCGTCCCCGTGGGTGGCACCAACACCTCGCACGGGACCAATGCAACTTGTAAGAACTGACCGCGCAGCTGCGAGACTCCCGGTTTGAGAATACGATGGTAATTTCTATATTTCTAGACTTAAGCAAAACATGGCGTTAGAGGGTGAAAACTCGAAACAGCTCCCGAATGTCCCCGTATGTGGCGCCAACACCTCCCCCGGGATAAATGTAACTCATTGGAACTGACCCCGAAACCGCCGGTCTCCCGGTTTGAGAATATGATGGTAATTTGCATATTTCTAGACATAAGCAAAACATGGCGTTAGAGGGTGAAAACTCGAAAAGGCCCCCGAACGTCCCCGTGGGGCACCAACACCTCCAACAGGACCAATTTAACTCGTAGGAACTGACCACAGAGTCGCGGGACTCCCGATTTGAGAGTACGATGGTAATTTGTATATTTCTAGACTTAGGCTTAAAAACATGGCGTTAGAGGGTGAAAGTTCGAAACAACGGCTGACCATCCCCGTGGGTGGCACCAACACCTCCCACGGGACAAATGTAACTCGTAGGAACTGATTATGTAGCCGCAAGACTCCCGATTTGAGAATATGATGGTAATTTGCATATTTCTAGACTTAGGCTTAAAAACATGGCGTTAGAGGGTGAAAACTCGAAACAACCCCCAAACGGCCCCGTGGGTGGCACCAACACCTCCCACGGGACCAATGTAACTCGTTGGAACTGACCGCGTAGCCGCGAGACTCACGGTTTGAGAATACGATGGTAATTTGCATATTTCTAGACTTAAGCTTAAAAACAGGGCGTTAGAGGGTGAAAACTCAAAACATCTCCAGACCGTCCCCGTGGGTGGTGCCATCACCTACCACGGGACCAATGTAACTCGTAGAAATAGACCACACAGCCGCGGGACTCCCGGTTTGAGAGTACGATGATAATTTGCATATTTCTAGACTTTGTCTCAAAACATGGCGTTAGTGGGTGAAAACTCGAAACAACGCCCGACCATCCCCGTGGGTGACACCAACACCTCCCACAGGACCAATGTTACTCGTAAGAACTGACCGCGTAGCCGAAAGACTCCCGGTTTGAGAATATGATGGTAATTTTCATATTTCTAGACTTAAGCTTAAAAACATCGCGTTAGAGGGTGAAAACTTGAAACAGTCACCGAACGTCCCCGTGGGTGGCACCAACACCTCCCACGGGACCAATGTAACTCGTAGGAACTGACCACGGAACCGAGGGACTCCCGGTTTGAGAATACAACGATAATTTGCATATTTCTGGACTTAGGCTTAAAAACATGGCGTTAGAGGGTGAAAACTCGAAACAACCCCCGAACAGCCCCATGGGTGGCATCAACACCTCCCACGGGACCAATGTAACTCGTAGGAACAGACCACGTTGCCGCGGGACTCTCGGTTTGAGAATACGATGGTAATTTGTATATTTCTAGACTTAAGCTTAAAAACATGGCGTTAGAGGGTGAAAACTCGAAACAGCTACCGAACTTCCCCGTGGGTGGCACCAACACCTCCCACGGGACATATGAACTCGTAGGAACTGACCACGCAGCCGCGTCACTCCCGGCTTGAGAATGCAACGATAATTTTCATATTTCTGGACTTAGGCTCAAAAACATGGTGTTAGAGGGTGAAAACTAGAAACAACCCCGAACAGCCCCGAGGGTGGTATCAACACCTCCCACGGGACCAATGTAACTCGTAGGAACAGACTACGTTGCCGCAGGACTCCCGGTTTGAGAATACGACGATAATTTGCATATTTCTAGACTTAAGCTTAAAAACATGGCGTTAGAGGGTGAAAACTCGAAAAATCCGTCGAACGTCCTCGTGGGTGGCACCAACACCTCCCGCGGGATAAATGTAACTCGTTGGAACTGACCCTGCAACTGCCGGTCTCTTGGTTTGATAATACGATGGTAATTTGCATATTTTTAGACTTAAACTTAAAAACATGGCGTTAGAGGGTGAAAACTCGAAATAGCCCCCGAATGTCCCCGTGGGAGGCACAACCACCTCCCACAGTACCAATGTAACTCGTAGGAACAGACCACGCAGTCGCGGGACTCCCGATTTGAGAGTACGATGGTAATTTGTATATTTCTAGACTTAGACTTAAAAACATGGCGTTAGAGGGGGAAAACTCGAAATAACCCCCAAACGGCCCCGTGGGTAGCACCAACACCTCCCACGGGACCAATGGAACTCGTAGAAACTGACCGCGCAGCCGCGGGACTCCCGGTTTGAGAATACATCGATAATTTGCATATTTCTAGACTTAAGCAAAACATGGCGTTAAAGGGTGAAAACTCCAAATAGCACCCGAACGTCCCCGTGGGTGGCACCAACACCTCCCACGGGACCAATGTAAATCGAAGGAACTGACCACGCAGCCGTGGGACTCCCGATTTGAGAGTACGACGGTAATTTCCATATTTCTAGACTTAGGCTTAAAAACATGGCGTTAGAGGGTGAAAACTTGAAACAACCCCCGAACGGCCCCGTAGGTGGCACCAACACCTCCCACGGGACCAATGTAACTCGTAGGAACTGACCGCCCAGCCGTGAGACTCACGGTTTGAGAATACGACGGTAATTAATATATTTCTAGACTTAAGCTTAAAAACAGAGCGTTAGAGGTTGAAAACTAGAAAAAGCCCCCGACTGTCCCCGTGGGTGGCACCAACACCTCCCACGGGACCAATGTAACTCGTAGGAATAGACCACGCAGCCGCGGGAGTCCCGGTTCGAGAGTACGATTATAATTTGCATATTTATAGACTTGGGCTTAAAAACATGGCTTTAGTGGGTGAAAACTCGAAACAACGCCCGACCATCCCCGTGGGTGGCACCAACACCTCCTGCGGGACCAATGGAACTCGTAGGAATTGACTGCACAGCCGCAAGACTCTCGGTTTGAGAGTACGATGGTAATTTTCATATTTCTAGACTTAAGCTTAAAAACATGGCATTAGAGGTTGAAAACTCGAAACAACCCCCGATCGTCCCTGTGGGTGGCACCAACACCTCGTACGGGACAATGTAACTCGTAGGAACTCACCACGCAGCCGCGTAACTCCCGGTTTGAGAATACGACATTAATTTGCATATTTCTAGACTTAGTCTAAAAAACATGGGGTAAGAGGGTGAAAACTCGAAACAACCCCCGACCGTCCCCGTGGGTGGCACTAACACCTCCTACGGGACCAATGTAACTCGTAAGAACTGACCGCGCGGCCACGGGACTTCCGGTTTGAGAATACAACGGTAATTTGCATATTTTTATACTTAAGCTTAAAAAATGGCATTAGAAGGTGAAAACTCGAAACATGCCCCGAATGACCTCGTGGGTGGCACCAACACCTCCCACGGGACCAATGTAACTCGTAGGAACTGACCACGCAGCCGCGGGACTCACGGTTTGGGAGTACGATGGTAATTTACATATTTCTAAACTTAGGCTTAAAAATATGGCGTTAGAGGGTGAAAACTCGAAACAACCCCCGACTGTCCTCGTGGGTGGCACTAACACCTCCCAAGGGACCAATGTAACTCGTAGGCACTGACCGTGCAGTCGCGATACTCCCGGTTTGAGAATACGACGGTAATTTCCATATTTCTAGACTTAAGAAAAACATGGCGTTAGAGGGTGAAAACTCAAAACATCCACCGAACGTCCTCGGGGGTGGACCAACACCTCCCACGGGACCAATGTAACTCGTAGGAATAGACCACGCAGCTGCGGGACTCCCGGTTTGAGAGTACGATGATAATTTGCATATTTCTAGACTTAGGCTTAAAAACATGGCGTTAGTGTGTGAAAAATCGAAACAACGTCCCACCATCCCCGTGGGTGGCACCAACACCTCTCACGGGACCAATGTAACTCATAGGAACTGACCACGTAGCTGCGGGACTCCCGGTTTGAGAGTATGATGGTAATTTGCCTATTTCTGGACTTAGGCTTAAAAAAATGGTGTTAGAGGGTGAAAAATCGTAACAACCCCAGAACGTCCCCGTGGGTGGCACCAACACCTCCCACGGGAGCAATGTAACTCGTAGGAACTGACCACGCAGCCGCGGGACTCCAAGTTTGGGAGTACGACGATAATTTTCATATTTCTAGACTTAGGCGTAAAAATAAGGCATTAGAGGGTGAAAACTCGAAACAACCCCCGATCGTCCTCGGGGGTGGCATCAACACCTCCCACGGGATCAATGTAACTCATAGCAATAGACCGTGCAGCCGCAAGACTTTCGATTTGAGAATACGACGGTAATTTGTATATTTCTAGGCTTAAAAACTTGGCGTTAGAGGGTGAAAACTCGAAACAGCCCCCAAACGTCCCCGTGGGTGGCACCAACACCTCCCACGGGACCAATGTAACTCATAGGAACTGGCCACGCAGCCCTGGGACACCCAGTTTGAGATTACGACGGTAATTTTCATATTTCTAGACATAGACTTAAAAACATGGCGTTAGAGGGTGAAAACTCGAAACAACCCCCGAACGGCCCCGTGGGTGGCACCAACACCTCCCACGGGACCAATGTAACTCGTAGGAACTGACCGCACATTCGCGAGACTCACGGTTTGAGAATATGACGGTAATTTGTATATTTCTAGACTTAAGCTTAAAAACAGGGCGTTAGAGGGTGAAAACTCGAAATAACCCCCGAACGTCCCCGTGGGTGGTTCCAACACCTCCCACGGGACCAATGTAACTCGTTGGAATAGACCACGCAACCGCGGGACTCCCAGTTTGAGAGTAAGATGATAATTTGCATATTTCTAGACTTAGGCTTAAAAATATGGTGTTAGTGGGTGAAAACTCGAAACAACGCTCGGCCATCCCCGTGGGTGGCACCAACACCTCCCACGGGACCAATGTAACTCCTAGGAACTGATCGCTTAGCCAAAAGACCCCCGGTTAGGGAATATGATTTTAATTTGCATATTTATAGAGTTAAGCTTAAAAATATGGCGATAGAGGGTGAAAACTCTAAACCGCCCCCGAACCTCCCCGTGCGTGGCACCAACACCTCCCACGGGACCAATGTAACTCGTAGGAACTGACCACGCAACCGTGGGACACCCGGTTTGAGAGAACAATGGTAATTTCTATATTTTTAGACTTAGGCTTAAAAACACGGCGTTAGAGGGTGAAAACTCGAAACAGCCCTCGAACGTCTTCGTGAGTGGCACCAACACCTCCCACAGTACCAATGTAACTCGTAGGAACTGACCACGCAGTCGCGGGACTCCCGATTTGAGAGTACGATGGTAATTTGTATATTTCTATACTTAGGCTTAAAAACATGGCGTTAGAGTGTGAAAACTCGAAACAACCCCCGAACGGCCCCGTGGGTAGCACCAACACCTCCCACGGTACCAATGTAACCCGTAGAAACTGACCGCGCAGCCGCGGGACTCCCGGTTTGAGAATACGTTGATAATTTGCATATTTCTAGACTTAGGCTTAAAAACATGGCGTTAGTGGGTGAAAACAAGAAATAACCCCGGAACGTCCCTGTGGGTGGCACCAACACCTCCCACTGGACCAATGTAACTCATAGGAATTGACCGCGCAGCAGAGGGACTCCCGGTTTGAGTATACGATGCTAATTTGCATATTTCTAGACTTAGGCATAAAAAATGGCGTTAGAGGGTGAAAAATCGTAACAGCCCCCGAACGTCCCCGTGGGGGGCACCAACACCTCCCACTGGAGCAATGTAACTCGTAGGAACTGACCACACAGCCACGGGACTCCAAGTTTGGGAGTACGACGGTAATTTGCATATTTCTAGGATTAAAAACATGGCGTTAGAGGGTGAAAATGCGAAATAGCACCCGAACGGCCCCGTGGGTGGCACCAACACCTCCCACAGGACCAATGTAACTCGTAGGAACGGACCACGCATCCACTGGACTCCCGGTTTGAGAGTACGATGGTAATATGCATATTTATTTACTTAAGCTTAAAAACATGGCGTTAGAGTGTGAAAACTCGAAACAACCCCCGACTGTCCCTGTGGGTGGTACCAACACCTCCCACGGGACCAATGTAACTCGTTGGAACTAACAGCGCAGCCACGGGACTCCCGATTTGAGAATACGATGGTAATTTTCATATTTCTAGGCTTAAGCAAAACAAGGCATTAGAAGGTGAAAACTCGAAACAGCCCCCGAACAACCCCGTGGGTGGCACCAAAACCTCCCACGGGTCCAATGTAACTCATAGGAACTGACCACGCAGCCACAGGACCCCCGGTTTGGGAATACGACGGTAATTTGCATATTTCTAGCCATAAGCAAAACATGGCGTTAGAGGGTGAAAACTCGAAACATCCCCCGAACATCCCCGTGGGTGGCACCAACACCTCCCACGGGACCAATGTAACTCGTAGGAACTGACCCCACTGCCGCGGGTCTCCCGGTTTGAGAATACAACGGTAATTTGCATATTTATAGACTTAAGCTTAAAAACATGGCATTAAAGGGTGAAAACTCGAAACAGCCCCCGAACGTCCCCGTGAGTGGTACCAACACCTCCTACGGGACCAATGTAACTCATAGGAACTGACCACGCAGCCGTGGGACTCCCAGTTTGGGAGTACGTTGGTAATTTGCGTATTTTTAAACTGAGGATTAAAAACATGACGTTAGCTGGTGAAAACTCGAAACACCCCCCGATCATCCTCATGGGGGGCACCAACTCCTCCCACGGGACCAATGTAACTCGCAGGAACTGACCGTGCACCCGGGAGACTCCAGGTTTGAGAATACGATGGTAATTTGCATATTTCTAAAGTTAAGCAAAACATGGAGTCTGAGGGTGAAAACTCGAAACAGCCCCCGAACGTCCCTGTGGGTGGCACCAAAACCTCCCACGGGACCAATGTAACTCGTAGGAACTGACCACATGTCCGCGTGACTCCTGGTTTGTGAATACGATGATAATTTGCATATTTCTAGACTTAGGCTTCAAAACATGGCGTTAGAGGGTGAAAACTCGAAACAACCCCCGAACGTCCCCGTGGATGGCACCAACACCTCCCACGGGACCAATGTAACTCGTAGAAACAGACCGTGCAGCTGCAAGACTTTCGGTTTGAGAATACGACGGTAATTTGCATATTTCTAGGCTTAAAAACATGGCGTTAGAGGGTGAAAACTAGAAACATCCCCCGAACGTCCTCGTGGGTGGCACCAACACCTCCCACGGGACCAATGTAACTCTAGTAACTAACCACGTAGCCGCCCAACTCACGGTTTGAGAGTACGACGGTAATTTGCATATTTCTAGACTTAGGCTTAAAAACATTGCGTTAGAGGGTGAAAACTCCAAAAAACCCCTGAACGGCCCCGCGGGTGGCACCAACACCTCCCACGGGACCAATGTAATTCGTTGGAACTGACCGTGTAGCCGCGAGACTCCTGGTTGGAGAATACGATTATAATTTTCATATTTCTAGACTTAAGAAAAACATGGTGTTAGAGGGTGAAAACTCGAAACAGCCCTCGAACGTCCCCGTGGGTGGCACCAACACCTCCCACGGGACAAATGTAACTCGTAGGAACTGACCACGCAGCCGCAGGACTCTCGAGTTAAGAATACAGTGATAATTTGCATATTTCTAGACTTAAGCAAAACATGGCATTAGAGGGTGAACACTCGAAACATCCCCCGAACATCCCCGCGGGTGGCACCAACACCACCAACGGGACCAATGTAACTCGTAGGAACTGACCACGCAGCCGCGGGACTCCCGATTTGAGAATATGATGATAATTTGTATATTTCTAGACTAAGGCCTAAAAAACATGGCGTTTGAAGGTGAAAACTCGAAACAGCACCCGACCGTCCTAGTGGGTGGCACCAACAACTCCCACGGGACCAATGTAACTCGTAGGAACTACCTACGTAGCCGCGGGACTCCCGGTTTGAGAGTACAACGGTAATTTGCATATTTCTAAACTTAGGCTTAAAAACATGGTGTTAGAGGGTGAAAACTCTAAATAATCCCCGACCATCCCCGTGGGTGGCACCAACACCTCGCACAGGACTAATGTAACTCGTAGGAACTGATCGCGCAGCCGCGAGACACCCAGTTTGAGAATACGATGGTTATTTGCATATTTCTAGACTTAAGCAAAACGTGGCATTAGAGGATGAAAATTTGAAACAGCCTCCGAACGTCCCCGTGGGTGGCACCAACACCTCCCACGGGACCAATGTAACTCATAGGAACTGACCCCGTAGCCGCGGGTCTCCCGGTTTGAGAATACGATGGTAATTTGCATATTTCTAGACTTAAGCTTAAAAACGTGGCATTAAAGGGAGAAAACTCGAAACAGCTCCCGAACGTCCCCGTGGGTGGCACCAACACCTCCCACGGGACCAATGTAACTCGTCAAAACTGACCACGCAGCCGCGGGACTCCCGGTTTGGGAGTACTATGGTAATTTGCATATTTCTAAACTTAGGCTTAAAAACATGGCGTTAGATGGTGAAAACTCGAAACAACCCCCGACCGTCCTCGTTGGGGGCAGTAACACCCCCCACGGGACCAATGTAACTCACAAGAACTGACCGTGCAGCCGGGAGACTCCCGATTTGAGAATACGATGGTAATTTTTATATTTCTAGACATAAGCAAAACATGGCGTTAGAGGGTGAAAACTCGAAATAGCCCTCGACCGTCCCCGTGGGTGGCACCAACACCTCCCACGGGACCAATGTAACTCATAAGAACTGACCACGCAGCCACAGGACCCCCGGTTTGAGAATACGACGGTAATTTGCATATTTCTAGACTTAAGCAAAACATGGCGTTAGAGGGTGATAACTAGAAACTTCACCCGAACGGCCCGGTGGGTGGCACCAACATCTCCCACGGGACCAATTTAACTCTTAAGAACTGACCACTCAGCCGCAGGACTCCCGGTTTGAGAGTACGACTGTTATTTTCATATTTCTGGACTTAGGCTTAAAAATATGGCGTCAGAGGGTGAAAACTCGAAACAACCCCCGACCGTCCTCGTGGGTGGCACCATCTCCTCCCATGGGACCAATGTAACTCGCAGGTTCTGACCGTTCAGCCGCGAGACTCCCGGTTTGAGAATACGACAGTAATTTGCATACTTCTAGACTTAAGCAAAACATGGAGTTAGAGGGTGAAAACTTGAAACAGCCCCCGAACGTCCCTGTGAGTGGTACCAACAGCTCCCACAGGACCAATGTAACTCGTAGGAAATGATCACGTAGCTGCGGGACTTCGGGTTTGAGTGTACGACGATAATTTGCATATTTCTAGACTTAGGCTTAAAAACATGGCGTTATAGGGTGAAAACTCAAAACAACCACTGAACGGCCCCGTGGGTGGCACCAACACCTCCCACTGGACCAATGTAACTCGTTGGAACTGAACCCACAGCCACGGGACTCCCGATTTGAGAATACGATGGTAATTTGTATATTTATAGACTTAAACAAAACATGGCGTTAGAGGGTGAAAACTCGAAACAACCCCTGAACGTCCCCGTGGGTCGCACCAACACCTCCCACGGGACCAATGTAACTCATAGGAACTGACCACGCAGCCGCGGGACTCCCGGTTTGAGAGTACGATGATAATTTGCATATTTCTAGACTTAGGCTTAAAAACATAGCGTTAGAGGGTGAAAACTCGAAACTGCCCCTGAACGTCCCCGTGGGTGGCACCAACACCTCCCACGGGACCAATGTAACTCGTAGGAACTGAGCACGCAGCCGCGGGACTCTCAGTTTGGGAGTACGATGGTAATTTTCATATTTCTAGACTTATGCTTATAAACATGGCGTTAGAGGGTGAAAACTCGAAACATCCCCCGAACATCCCCGCGGGTGGCACCAACACCACCAACGGGACCAATGTAACTCGTAGGATCTGACCACGCAACCGCGGGACTCTCGGGTTAAGAATACGACAATAATTTGCATATTTCTAGACTTAAGCAAAACATGGCATTAGAAGATGTGAAAACTCGAAACAACCCCCGAACATCCCCGCGGGTGGTACCAACACCACCAACGGGACCAATGTAACTCGTAGGAACTGACCACCCAGCCGCGGGACTCCTGGTTTGAGAATATGACGATAATTTACATATTTCTAGACTTAGGCTTAAAAACATGGCGTTAGAAGGTGAAAACTCGAAACATCACCCGACTGTCCTAGTGGGTGGCACCAACAACTCCCACGAGACCAGTATAACTCGAAGAAACTGACTATGTAGCCGCGAGACTCCCGGTTTGAGAGTACAACGGTAATTTACACATTTCTAGACTTAGGCATAAAAACATGGCGTCAGAGGGTGAAGACTCTAAAAAAAACCCGACCGTCCTCGTGGTGGCACCAACACCTCGCACGGGACCAATGTAACTCGTAGGAACTGATCGCGCACCCGCGAGACTCCCGGTTTGAGAATACGATGGTAATTTGCATATTTCTAGACTTAAGCAAAACATGGCGTTAGAGGGTGAAAATTCAAAACAGCCTCCGAACGTCCCCGTGGGTTGCACCAACACCTCCCACGGGACCAATGTAACTCGTTGGTACTGACCGCGAAGTCGCGGCACCCCCGATTTATGAATACCAAGATAATTTTCAAATTTATAGACGCAGTCTTAAAAACATGGCGTTAGTAGGTAGAACTAGAAACAGCCCCCGAACGGCCCCGTGGGTGGCACCAACACCTCCCACGGGACCAATGTTACTCATAGGAACTGACCACGTAGTCGAGGGACTCCCAGTTTGGGAATACAATAATAATTTACATATTTAGAAACTTAGTCTTAAAAATATGGCTTTGGAGCATGAAAACCCGAAATAATCCCCGAACAGCCCCATGGGTGGCACCAACACCTCCCACGGGACCAATGTAACTCGTAGGACATAACCGCGCAGCCACGGGACTCTCGGTTTGGGAATACGATGATAATTTGCAAATTTCGAGACTTGGGCTTAAAAACATGGCATTAGAGGCTGGTAACTTAAAACAGCTCCCGAACGGCCTCGTGGGTGGAACCAACACCTCTTACGGGACCATTATAACTCGTTGGAACTGACCGCGCGGCCGCGAGACTCCCGGTTTGAGAATACGATATTAACTTGCATATTTCTAGACTTAAGAAAATTAAGGCGTTAGAGGGTGAAAACTCGAATCAGCCCCCGAACGTCCCTGTGGGTCGCACCAACACCTCCCACGGGACCAATGTAACTCGTAGGAACTGATCACGCAGTCGCGGGACTCTCGAGTTAAGAATACGACGATAATTTGCAAATTTCTAGACTTGAGAAAAACATGTCATTAGAGGGTAAAAACTCAAACATCCCCCGAACATCCCCGCTGGTGGCACCAACACCACCAACGGGACCAATTTAACTCGTAGGAACTGACCACGCAGCCGTGCGACTCCCGATTTGAGAATATGATGATAATTTACATATTTCTAGACTTAGGCTTAAAAACATGGCGTTAGAAGGTGAAAACTCGAAACAGCACCCGACCGTCCTAGTGGGTGGCACCAACAACTCCCACGGGACCAATGTAACTCGTAGGAACCGATCACGTAGCCGCGGGACTCCCGGTTTGAGAGTGCATCGATAATTTGCATATTTTTAGGCTTAGGCTTAAAAACATGGCGTTAGAGGGTGAAAACTCTAAACAACCTCCGACCGTCCCCGTGGGTGGCACCAACACCTCGCACGGGACCAATGTAACTCGTAGGAACTGATCGCGCAGCTACAAGACTCCCAGTTTGAGAATACGATGGTAATTTGCATATTTCTAGACTTAAGCAAAACATGGTGTTAGAGGGTGAAAATTTAAAACAGCCCCCGAACATCCCCGTGGGTGGCACCAACACCTCCCACAGGACCAATGTAACCCGTAGGAACTGACCCCGTAGCCGCGGGTCTCCCGGTTTGAGAATACGATTGTAATTTTCATATTTCAAGACTTAAGCTTAAAAATGTGGCATTAAAGGGAGAAAACTCGAAACAGCCCCCGAACGTCCCCGTGGGTGGAACCAACACCTCCCACGGGACCAATGTCACTCGTAGGAACTGACCACGCAGCCGCGGGACTCCCGGTTTGGGAGTACGATGGTAATTTGCATATTTCTAAACTGAGGCTTAAAAACATGAGGTTAGATGGTGAAAACTCGAAACAACCACCGACCGTCCTCGTGGGGGGCACCAACTCCTCCCACTGGACCAATATAACTCGCAAGAACTGACCGTGCAGCCGAGAGACTCCAGGTTTTAGAATACGACGGTAATTTGCATATTTTTACACTTAAGTAAAACATGGAGTCAGAGGGTGAAAACTCGAAACAGCACCCGAACGTCCCTGTGGGTGGCACCAAAACCTCCCACGGGACCAATATAACTCGTAGGAACTGACCACGTAGCCGCAGGACTCCCGGTTTGAGAGTACGACGATAATTTGCATATTTCAAGACTTAGGCTTAAAAACATGGCGTTAGAGGGTGAAAACTCGAAACAACCACCGACCGTCCTCGTGGGGGGCACCAACTCCTCCCACTGGACCAATATAACTCGCAGGAACTGACCGTGCAGCCGAGAGACTCCAGGTTTTAGAATACGACGGTAATTTGCATATTTTTAGACTTAAGTAAAACATGGAGTCAGAGGGTGAAAATTCGAAACAGCCCCCGAACGTCCCCGTGGGTGGCACCAACACCTCCCACGGGACCAATGTAACTCATAGGAACTAACCACGCAGCCGTGGGACTCCCGGTTTGAGAGTACGACGGTAATTTAAATATTTCTAGACTTAAGCTTAAAATCATGGAGTTAGAGGGTGAAAACTCAAAACAGCCCCCGAAAGTCCTCGTGGGTGGCACCAACACCTCCCACGGGACCAATGTAACTCATAGGAACTGACCACACAGTCGTGGGACTCCAGGTTTGAGAATACGATGGTAATTTGCAAATTTCTAGACTTAAGGAAAACATGGCGTTAGAGGGTGAAAACTCGAAACATCCCCCGAACATCCTCGTGGATGTCACCAACACCTCCCACGGGACCAATTTAACTCGTAGGAACTGACCACGCAGCCGCGGGACTCCCGGTTTGAGAATATGTCGACAATTTACATATTTCTAGACTTAAGCTTAAAAAGATGGCGTTAGAGGGTGATAACTCGAAACAACACCCGAACGGCCCCGGGGGTGGCACCAACATCTCCCACGGAACCAATTTAACTCGTAAGAACTGACCACTCAGCCGCGGGACTCCCGATTTGAGAGTACGACTGTAATTTTTATATTTCTAAACTTAGGCTTAAAAATATGGCGTTAGAGGGTGAAAACTCGAAACAACCCCCGACCGTCCTCGTGGGTGGGACCAACACCTCCCACAGGACCAACTCCTCCCACGGGACCGATGTAACTCGTAGGAATTGACCACGTAGCCGCAGGACTCCCGGTTTGAGTGTATGACGATAATTTTCATATTTCTAGACTTAGGCTTAAAAACATGGCGTTAGAGGGTGAAAACTCGAAACAACCCCCGAACGGCCCCGTGGGTGGCACCAACACCTCCCACTAGACCAATGTAACTTTTTAGAACTGAACCCGCAGCAGCGGGACTCCCGATTTGAGAATACAATGGTAATTTTCATTTTCTTGACTTAAGCAAAATATGGCGTTAGAGGGTGAAAACTCGAAACAACCCCCGAACGTCCCCGTGGGTGGCACCAACACCTCCCACGAGACCAATGTAACTCATAGGAACTGACCACGCAGTCGCGGGACTCCCGGATTGAGAGTACAATGGTAATTTGCATATTTCTAGACTTAGGCTTAAACACATGGTGTTAGAGGGTGAAAACTCAAAACAACCCCCGAACGGCCCCGTGAGTGGCACCAACACCTCCCACGGGACCAATGTAACTCGTAGGAACTGACCGCGTAGCCGCGAGACTCACGGTTTGAGAATACGATGGTAATTTGCATATTTCTAGACTTAAGCTTAAAAACAGGACGTTAGAGGGTGAAAACTCGAAACATCTCCAGACCGTCCCCGTGGGTGGCGCCAACACCTACCACGGGACCAATGTAACTCGTAGAAATAGACCACACAGCCGCGGGACTCCCGGTTTGAGAGTACCATGATAATTTGCATATTTCTAGACATTGGCTTAAAACATGGCGTTAGTGGGTGAAAACTCGAAACAACACCCGACCATCCCCGTGGGTGGCACCAACACCTCCCACGGGACCAATGTAACTCGTAAGAACTGACCGCGTAGCCGAAAGACTCCCGGTTTGAGAGTATGATGGTAATTTGCATATTTCTAGACTTAAGCTTAAAAACATGGCGTTAGAGGGTGAAAACTTGAAACAGCCACCGAACATCCCCGTGAGTGGCATCAACACCTCCCACGGGACCAATGTAACTCGTAGGAACTGACCACGGAGCCGAGGGACTCCCGGTTTGAGAATACAATGATAATTTGCATATTTCTGGACTTAGGCTTAAAAATATGGCGTTAGAGGGTGAAAACTTGAAACAACCCCCGAACAGCCCCGTGGGTGGCATCAACACCTCCCACGGGACCAATGTAACTCGTAGGAACAGACCACGTTGCCGCGGGACTCCCGGTTTGAGTATACGACGGTAATTTTCATATTTCTAGACTTAAGCTTAAAAACATGGCGTTAGAGGGTGAAAACTCGAAACAGCTACCGAACTTCCCCGTGGGTGGCACCAACACCTCCCAGGGGACATATGAACTCGTAGGAAATGACCACACAGCCGCGGGACTCCCGAATTGAGAGTACGACGGTAATTTTCAAATTTCTGGACTTAGGTTTAA
Source organism: Sambucus nigra (assembly GCA_949130495.1). Classification (NCBI taxonomy): domain Eukaryota; kingdom Viridiplantae; phylum Streptophyta; class Magnoliopsida; order Dipsacales; family Adoxaceae; genus Sambucus; species Sambucus nigra. The sequence goes on along the minus strand of OX422219.1, from coordinate 395,637,118 downwards.
AAACTTTGTGTTAGAGGGTGAAAACTAGAAACAACCCCCGAACAGCCCCGTGGGTGGCATCAACACCTCCCACGGGACCAATGTAACTCGTAGGAACTGACTACATTACCGCAGGACTCCCGGTTTGAGAATACGACGGTAATTTGCATATATCTAGACTTAAGCTTAAAAACATGGCGTTAGAGCGTGAAAACTCGAAAAATCCGTCGAACGTCCTCGTGGGTGGCACCAACACCTCCCGCGGGATAAATGTAACTCCTTGGAACTGACCCCGCAACTACCGGTCTCCTGGTTTGAGAATACGATTGTAATTTGCATATTTCTAGACTTAAGCTTTAAAACATGGCGTTAGAGGGTGAAAACTCAAAATAGCCCCCGAATGTCCCCGTGGGAGGCACAACCACCTCGCACAGTACCAATGTAACTCGTAGGAATAGACCACGCAGTCGCGGGACTCCTAATTTGAGAGTACGATGGTAATTTGTATATTTCTAGACTTAGGCTTAAAAACATGGCGTTAGAGGGTGAAAACACGAAACAACCCCCGAACGGCCCCGTGAGTAGCACCAACACCTCCCACGGGACCAATGGAACTCGTAAAAACTGACCGCGCAGCCGCGGGACTCCCGGTTTCAGAATACATCGATAATTTGCATATTTCTAGACTTAAGCAAAACATGGCGTTAGAGGGTGAAAACTCGAAATAGCACCCGAACGTCCCCGTGGGTGGCACCAACACCTCCCACGGGACCAATGTAACTCGAAGGAACTGACCACGCAGCCGTGGGACTCCTGATTTGAGAGTACAACGGTAATTTCCATATTTCTAGACTTAGGCTTAAAAACATTGCGTTAGAGGGTGAACACTCGAAACAACCCCCGAACAGCCCCGTAGGTGACACCAACACCTCCCACGGGACCAATGTAACTCGTAGGAACTGACTACATTGCCGCAGGACTCCCGGTTTGAGAATACGACGGTAATTTGCATATATCTAGACTTAAGCTTAAAAACATGGCGTTAGAGCGTGAAAACTCGAAAAATCCGTCGAACGTCCTCGTGGGTGGCACCAACACCTCCCGCGGGATAAATGTAACTCGTTGGAACTGACCCCTCAACTGCCGGTCTCCTGGTTTGATAATACGATGGTAATTTGCATATTTCTAGACTTAAGCTTAAAAATATGGCGTTAGAGGGTGAAAACTCGAAACAGCCCCCGAATGTCCCCGTGGGAGGCACAACCACCTCCCACAGTACCAATGTAACTCGTAGGAACAGACCACGCAGTCGCGGGACTCCCGATTTGAGAGTACGATGGTAATTTGTATATTTCTAGACTTAGGCTAAAAAACATGGCGTTAGAGGGTGAAAACTCGAAACAACACCCAAACGGCCCCGTGGGTGGCACCAACACCTCCCACGGGACGAATCTAACTCGTAGGAACTGACCACGCAGTCGTAGGACTCCCGGTTTGAGAGTACGATGATAATTTGCATATTTCTAGACTTAGGCTTAAAAACATGGTGTTAGATGGTGAAAACTCGAAACAACCCCCGACCGTCCCCGTGGGTGGCACCAACACCTCGCACGGGACCAATGCAACTTGTAAGAACTGACCGCGCAGCTGCGAGACTCCCGGTTTGAGAATACGATGGTAATTTCTATATTTCTAGACTTAAGCAAAACATGGCGTTAGAGGGTGAAAACTCGAAACAGCTCCCAAACGTCCCCGTATGTGGCGCCAACACCTCCCCCGGGATAAATGTAACTCATTGGAACTGACCCCGCAACCGCCGGTCTCCCGGATTGAGAATATGATGGTAATTTGCATATTTCTAGACATAAGAAAAACATGGCGTTAGAGGGTGAAAACTCGAAAAGGCCCCCGAACGTCCCCGTGGGGCACCAACACCTCCCACAGGACCAATTTAACTCGTAGGAACTGACCACGGAGTCGCGGTACTCCCGATTTGAGAGTACGATGGTAATTTGTATATTTCTAGACTTAGGCTTAAAAACATGGCGTTAGAGGGTGAAAGCTCGAAACAACGGCTGACCATCCCCGTGGGTGGCACCAACACCTCCCACGGGACCAATGTAACTCGTAGGAACTGATTATGTAGCCGCAAGACTCCCGATTTGAGAATATGATGGTAATTTGCATATTTCTAGACTTAGGCTTAAAAACATGGTGTTAGAGGGTGAAAACTCAAAACAACCCCCAAACGGCCCCGTGGGTGGCACCAACACCTCCCACGGGACCAATGTAACTCGTAGGAACTGACCGCGTAGCCGCGAGACTCACAATTTGAGAATACGATGGTAATTTGCATATTTCTAGACTTAAGCTTAAAAACAGGGCGTTAGAGGCTGAAAACTCGAAACATCTCCAGACCGTCCCCGTGGGTGGTGCCATCACCTACCACGGGACCAATGTAACTCGTAGAAATAGACGACACAGCCGCGGGACTCCCGGTTTGAGAGTACGATGATAATTTGCATATTTCTAGACTTTGGCTGAAAACATGGCGTTAGTGGGTGAAAACTCGAAACAACGCCCGACCATCCCCGTGGGTGGCACCAACACCTCCCACAGGACCAATGTAACTCGTAAGAACTGGCCGCGTAGCCGAAAGACTCCCGGTTTGAGAATATGATGGTAATTTGCATATTTCTAGACTTAAGCTTAAAAACATCGCGTTAGAGGGTGAAAACTTGAAACAGTCACCGAACGTCCCCGTGGGTGGCACCAACACCTCCCACGGGACCAATGTAACTCGTAGGAACTGACCACGGAACCGAGGGACTCCCGGTTTGAGAATACAACGATAATTTGCATATTTCTGGACTTAGGCTTAAAAACATGGCGTTAGAGGGTGAAAACTCGAAACAACCCCCGAACAGCCCGTGGGTGGCATCAACACCTCCCACGGGACCAATGTAACTCGTAGGAACAGACCACGTTGCCGCGGGACTCCCGGTCTGAGAATACGATGGTAATTTGTATATTTCTAGACTTTAACTTAAAAACATGGCGTTAGAGGGTGAAAACTCGAAACAGCTACCGAACTTCCCCGTAGGTGGCACCAACACCTCCCACGGGACATATGAACTCGTAGGAACTGACCACGCAGCCGCGTCACTCCCGGTTTGAGAATACAACGATAATTTTCATATTTCTGGACTTAGGCTTAAAAACATGGTGTTAGAGGGTGAAAACTAGAAACAACCCCCGAGCAGCCCCGAGGGTGGTATCAACACCTCCCACGGGACCAATATAACTCGTAGGAACTGACTACGTTGCCTCGGGACTCCCGGTTTGAGAATACGACGATAATTTGCATATTTCTAGACTTAAGCTTAAAAACATGGCGTTAGAGGGTGAAAACTCGAAAAATCCGTCGAACGTCCTCGTGGGTGACACCAACACCTCCCGCGGGATAAATGTAACTCGTTGGAACTGACCCCGCAACTGCCGGTCTCTTGGTTTGAGAATACGATGGTAATTTGCATATTTTTAGACTTAAGCTTAAAAACATGGCATTAGAGGGTGAAAACTCGAAACAGCCCCCGAATGTCCCCGTGGGAGGCACAACCACCTCCCACAGTACCAATGTAACTCGTAGGAACAGACCACGCAGTCGCGGGACTCCCGATTTGAGAATACGATTGTAATTTGTATATTTTTAGACTTAGACTTAAAAACATGGCGTTAGAGGGTGAAAACTCGAAACAACCCCCGAACGGCCCCGTGGGTAGCACCAACACCTCCCACGGGACCAATGGAACTCGTAGAAACTGACCGCGCAGCCGCGGGACTCCCGATTTGAGAATACATCAATAATTTACATATTTCTAGACTTAAGCAAAACATGGCGTTAGAGGGTGAAAACTCGAAATAGCACCCGAACGTCCCCGTGGGTGGCACCAACACCTCCCACGGGACCAATGTAACTCGAAGGAACTGACCACGCAGCCGTGGGACTCCCGATTTGAGAGTACGACGGTAATTTCCATATATCTAGACTTAGGCTTAAAAACATGGCGTTAGAGGGTGAAAACTCGAAAAACCCCCGATTGTCCCAGTGGGTGACACCGACACCTCCCACGGGACCAATGTAACTCGTATGAATAGACCACGCAGCCGCGGGACTCCCGGTTCGAGAGTACGATTATAATTTGCATATTTCTAGACTTGGGCTTAAAAACATGGCATTAGTGGGTGAAAACTCGAAACACCGCCCGAACATCCCCGTGGGTGGCACCAACACCTCATGCGGGACCAATGGAACTCGTAGGAATTGACTGCACAGCCGCAAGACTCTCGATTTGAGAGTACGTTGGTAATTTTCAAATTTCTAGACTTAAGCTTAAAAACATAGCATTAGAGGTTGAAAACTCGAAACAACCCCCGATCGTCTCTGTGGGTGACACCAACACCTCGCACGGGACAATGTAACTCGTAGGAACTCACCACGCAGCCGCGAAACTCCCGGTTTGAGAAAATGACATTAATTTGCATATTTCTAGACTTAGTCTAAAAAACATGGGGTAAGAGGGTGAAAACTCGAAACAACCCCCGACCGTCCCCGTGGGTGGCACCAACACCTCCCACGGGACCAATGTAACTCGTAAGAACTGACCGCGCGGCCACGGGACTTCCGGTTTGAGAATACAATGGTAATTTGCATATTTTTACACTTAATCTTAAAAAATGGCATTAGAAGGTGAAAACTCGAAACAGCCCCCGAATGACCTCGTGGGTGGCACCAACACCTCCCACGGGACCAATGTAACTCGTAGGAACTGACCACGTAGCCGCGGGACTCACGGTTTGGGAGTACGATGGTAATTTACATATTTCTAAACTTAGGCTTAAAAATATGGCGTTAGAGGGTGAAAACTCGAAACAACCCCCGACTGTCCTCGTGGGTGGCACTAACAGCTCCCACGGGACCAATGTAACTCGTAGGCACTGACCGTGCAGTCGCGATACTCCCGGTTTGAGAATACGACGGTAATTTCCATATTTCTAGACTTAAGAAAAACATGGCGTTAGAGGGTGAAAACTCAAAACATCCACCGAACGTCCTCGGGGGTGGCACCAACACCTCCCACGGGACCAATGTAACTCGTAGGAATAGACCACGCAGCCGCGGGACTCCCGGTTTGAGAGTACGATGATAATTTGCATATTTCTAAACTTAGGCTTAAAAACATGGCGTTAGTGTGTGAAAACTCGAAACAACGTCCGACCATCCCCATGGGTGGCACCAACACCTCTCACGGGACCAATGTAACTCATAGGAACTGACCACGTAGCTGCGGGACTCCCGGTTTGAGAGTATGATGGTAATTTACCTATTTCTGGACTTAGGCTTAAAAAAATGGTGTTAGAGGGTGAAAACTCGTAACAACCCCTGAACGTCCCCGTGGGTGGCACCAACACCTCCCACGGGAGCAATGTAACTCGTAGAAACTGACCACGCAGCCGCGGGACTCCAAGTTTGGGAGTACGACGGTAATTTTCATATTTCTAGACTTAGGCGTAAAAACAAGGCATTAGAGGGTGAAAACTCGAAACAACCCCCGATCGTCCTCGGGGGTGGCATCAACACCTCCCATGGGATCAATGTAACTCATAGCAATAGACCGTGCAGCCGCAAGACTTTCAGTTTGAGAATACGACGGTAATTTGTATATTTCTAGGCTTAAAAACTTGGCGTTAGAGGGTGAAAACTCGAAACAGCCCCCGAACGTCCCCGTGGGTGGCACCAACACCTCCCACGGGACCAATGTAACTCGTAGGAACTGGCCACGCAGCCCTGGGACACCCAGTTTGAGATTACGATGGTAATTTTCATATTTCTAGACATAGACTTAAAAACATGGCGTTAGAGGGTGAAAACTCGAAACAACCCCCGAACGGCCCCGTGGGTGGAACCAACACCTCCCATGAGACGAATGTAACTCGTAGGAACTGACCGCACAGCCGCGAGACTCACGGTTTGAGAATATGACGGTAATTTGTATATTTCTAGACTTAAGCTTAAAAACAGGGCGTTAGAGGGTGAAAACTCGAAACAACCCCCGAACGTCCCCGTGGGTGGTACCAACACCTCCCACAGGACCAATGTAACTCGTTGGAATAGACCACGCAACCGCGGGACTCCCAGTTTGAGAGTTCGATGATGATTTGCATATTTCTAGACTTAGGCTTAAAAATATGGTGTTAGTGGGTGAAAACTCGAAACAACGCCCGACCATCCCCGTGGGTGGCACCAACACCTCCCACGGGACCAATGTAACTCGTAGGAACTGACCGCGTAGCCAAAAGACTCCCGGTTAGGGAATATGATGGTAATTTGTATATTTATAGAGTTAAGCTTACAAACATGGCGTTAGAGGGTGAAAACTCGAAACCGCCCCCGAACCTCCCCGTGCGTGGCACCACACCTCCCACGGGACCAATGTAACTCGTAGGAACTGACCACACAACTGTGGGACACCCGGTTTGAGAGAACGATGGTAATTTCTATATTTTTAGACTTAGGCTTAAAAACATGGCGTTAGAGGGTGAAAACTCGAAACAGCCCTCGAACGTCTTCGTGGGTGGCACCAACACCTCCCACAGTACCAATGTAACTCGTAGGAACTGACCACGCAGTCGCGGGACTCCCGATTTGAGAGTACGATGGTAATTTTTATATTTCTATACTTAGGCTTAAAAACATGGTGTTAGAGTGTGAAAACTCGAAACAACCCCCGAACGGCCCCGTGGGTAGCACCAACACCTCCCACGGTACCAATGTAACTCGTAGAAACTGACCACGCAGCCGCGAGACTCCCGGTTTGAGAATACGTTGATAATTTGCATATTTCTAGACTTAGGCTTAAAAACATGGCGTTAGTGGGTGAAAACTAGAAATAACCCCCGAACGTCCCCGTGGGTGGCACCAACACCTCCCACTGGACAAATGTAACTCATAGGATTTGACCGCGGAGCAGCGGGACTCCTGGTTAGAGGGTGAAAAATTGTAACAGCCCCCGAACGTCCCCGTGGGTTTCACCAACACCTCCCACGGGAGCAATGTAACTCGTAGGAACTGACCACACAGCCGCGGGACTCCAAGTTTGGGAGTACGACGGTAATTTTCATATTTCTAGACTTAGGCTTAAAAACAAGGCATTAGAGGGTGAAAACTCGAAACAACCCCCGACCGTCCTTGTGGGTGGCATCAACACCTCCCACGGGATCAATGTAACTCGTAGCAACAGACCGTGGAGCCGCAAGACTTTTGGTTTGAGAATACGACGGTAATTTGCATATTTCTAGGCTTAAAAACATGGCGTTAGAGGGTGAAAATGCAAAATAGCACCCGAACGGCCCCGTGGGTGGCACCAACACCTCCCACAGGACCAATGTAACTCGTAGGAACTGACCACGCATCCACTGGACTCCCGGTTTGAGAGTACGATGGTAATATGCATATTTATTTACTTAAGCTTAAAAACATGGCGTTAGAGTGTGAAAACTCGAAACAACCCCCGACTGTCCCTGTGGGTGGCACCAACACCTCCCACGGGACCAATGTAACTCGTTGGAACTAACAGAGCAGCCGCGGGACTCCCGATTTGAGAATACGATGGTAATTTTCATATTTCTAGGCTTAAGCAAAACAAGGCGTTAGAAGGTGAAAACTCGAAACAGCCCTCGAACAACCTCGTGGGTGGCACCAAAACCTCCCACGGGACCAATGTAACTCATAGGAACTGACCACGCAGCCACAGGACCCCCAGTTTGGGAATACGACGGTAATTTGCATATTTCTAGACATAAGCAAAACATGGCGTTAGAGGGTGAAAACTCGAAACATCCCCCGAACATCCCCGTGGGTGGCACCAACACCTCCAACGGGACCAATGTAACTCGTAGGAACTGACCCCGCTGCCGCGGGTCTCCCGGTTTGAGAATACGACGGTAATTTGCATATTTATAGACTTAAGCTTAAAAACATGGCATTAAAGGGTGAAAACTCGAAACAGCCCCCGAACGTCCGCGTGGGTGGTACCAACACCTCCTATGGGACCAATGTAACTCGTAGGAACTGACCACGCAGCCGTGGGACTCCCAGTTTGGGAGTACGATGGTAATTTGCGTATTTTTAAACTGAGGATTAAAAACATGACGTTAGCTGGTGAAAACTCGAAACACCCTCCGACCAACCTCATGGGGGGCACCAACTCCTCCCACGGGACCAATGTAACTCGCAGGAACTGACCGAGCACCCGGGAGACTCCAGGTTTGAGAATACGACGGTAATTTGCATATTTCTAAAGTTAAGCAAAACATGGAGTCTGAGGGTGAAAACTCGAAACAGCCCCCGAATGTCCCTGTGGGTGGCACCAAAACCTCCCACGGGACCAATGTAACTCGTAGGAACTGACCACATTCCCGCGTGACTCCTGGTTTGTGAATACGATGATAATTTTCATATTTCTAGACTTAGGCTTCAAAACATGGCGTTAGAGGGTGAAAACTCGAAACAACCCCCGAACGTCCCCGTGGATGGCACCAACACCTCCCACGGGACCAATGTAACTCGTAGAAACAGACCGTGCAGCTGCAAGACTTTCGGTTTGAGAATACGACGGTAATTTGCATATTTCTAGGCTTAAAAACATGGCGGTAGAGGGTGAAAACTAGAAACATCCCCCGAACGTCCTCGTGGGTGGCACCAACACCTCCCACGGGACCAATGTAACTCTAGTAACTAACCACGTAGCCGCCCAACTCATGGTTTGAGAGTACGACGGTAATTTGCATATTTCTAGACTTAGGCTTAAAAACATGGCGTTAGAAGGTGAAAACTCGAAAAAACCCCTGAACGGCCCCGCGGGTGGCACCAACACCTCCCACGGGACCAATATAATTTGTTGGAACTGACCGCGCAGCCGCGAGACTCCCGGTTGGAGAATACGATTATAATTTTCATATTTCTAGACTTAAGAAAAACATGGCGTTAGAGGGTGAAAACTCGAAACAGCCCCCGAACGTCCCCGTGGGTGGCACCAACACCTCCCACGGGACAAATGTAACTCGTGGGAACTGACCACGCAGCCGCAGGACTCTCGAGTTAAGAATACAGTGATAATTTGCATATTTCTAGACTTAAGCAAAACATGGCATTAGAGGGTGAAAACTCGAAACATCCCCCGAACATCCCCGCGGGTGGCACCAACACCACCAACGGGACCAATGTAACTCGTAGGAACTGACCACGCAGCCGCGGGACTCCCGGTTTGAGAATATGATGATAATTTGTATATTTCTAGACTAAGGCTTAAAAACATGGCGTTTGAAGGTGAAAACTTGAAACAGAACCCGACCGTCCGAGTGGGTGGCACCAACAACTCCCACGGGACCAATGTAACTCGTAGGAACTACCTACGTAGCCGCGGGACTCCCGGTTTGAGAGTACAACGGTAATTTGCATATTTCTAAACTTAGGCTTAAAAACATGGTGTTAGAGGGTGAAAACTCTAAATAATCCCCGACCATCCCCGTGGGTGGCACCAACACCTCGCACAGGACTAATGTAACTCGTAGGAACTGATCGCGCAGCCGCGAGACTCCCTGTTTGAGAATACGATGGTTATTTGCATATTTCTAGACTTAAGCAAAACGTGGCGTTAGAGGATGAAAATTTGAAACAGCCTCCGAACGTCCCCGTGGGTGGCACCAACACCTCCCACGGGACCAATGTAACTCGTAGGAACTGACCCCGTAGCCGCGGGTCTCTCGGTTTGAGAATACGATGGTAATTTGCATATTTCTAGACTTAAGCTTAAAAACGTGGCATTAAAGGGAGAAAACTCGAAACAGCTCCCGAACGTCCCCGTGGGTGGCACCAACACGTCCCGCGGGACCAATGTAACTCGTCGGAACTGACCACGCAGCCGCGCGACTCCCGGTTTGGGAGTACTATGGTAATTTGCATATTTCTAAACTTAGGCTTAAAAACATGGCGTTAGATGGTGAAAACTTGAAACAACCCCCGACCGTCCTCGTTGGGGGCAATAACACCCCCCACGGGACCAATGTAACACACAAGAACTGACCGTGCAGCCGGGAGACTCCCGATTTGAGAATACGATGGTAATTTTCATATTTCTAGACATAAGCAAAACATGGCGTTAGAGGGTGAAAACTCGAAATAGCCCTCGATCGTCCCCGTGGGTGGCACCAACACCTCCCACGGGACCAATGTAACTCATAAGAACTGACCACGCAGCCACAAGACCCTCGGTTTGAGAATACGACGGTAATTTGCATATTTCTAGACTTAAGCAAAACATGGCGTTAGAGGGTGATAACTAGAAACTTCACCCGAACGGCCCTGTGGGTGGCAGCAACATCTCCCACGGGACCAATTTAACTCTTAAGAACTGACCACTCAGCCGCAGGACTCCCGGTTTGAGAGTACGACCGTAATTTTCATATTTCTGGACTTAGGCTTAAAAATATGGCGTTAGAAGGTGAAAACTCGAAACAACCCCCGACCGTCCTCGTGGGTGGCACCATCTCCTCCCATGGGACCAATGTAACTCGCAGGAACTGACCGTTCAGCCGCGAGACTCCCGGTTTGAGAATACGACGGTAATTTGCATACTTCTAGACTTAAGCAAAACATGGAGTTTGAGGGTGAAAACTTGAAACAGCCCCCGAACGTCCCTGTGAGTGGTACCAACAGCTCCCACAGGACCAATGTAACTCGTAGGAAATGATCACTTAGCTGCGGGACTCCGGGTTTGAGTGTACGACGATAATTTGCATATTTCTAGACTTAGGCTTAAAAACATGGCGTTATAGGGTGAAAACTCGAAACAACCCCCGAACGGCTCCGTGGGTGGCACCAACACCTCCCACTGGACCAATGTAACTCGTTGGAACTGAACCCACAGCCGCGGGACTCCCGATTTGAGAATACGATGGTAATTTTCATATTTATAGACTTAAGCAAAACATGGCGTTAGAGGGTGAAAACTCGAAACAACCCCCGAACGTCCCCGTGGGTCGCACCAATACCTCCCACGGGACCAATGTAACTCGTCGGAACTGACCACGCAGCCGCGCGACTCCCGGTTTGAGAGTACGATGATAATTTGCATATTTCTAGACTTAGGCTTAAAAACATAGCGTTAGAGGGTGAAAACTCGAAACTGCCCCTGAACGTCCCCGTGGGTGGCACCAACACCTCCCACGGGACCAATGTAACTCGTAGGAACTGACCACCAGCCGCGGGACTCTCAGTTTGGGAGTACGATGGTAATTTTCATATTTCTAGACTTATGCTTAAAAACATGGCGTTAGAGGGTGAAAACTCGAAACATCCCCCGAACATCCCCGCGGGTGGCACCAACACCACCAACGGGACCAATGTAACTCGTAAGATCTGACCACGCAACCGCGGGACTCTCGGGTTAAGAATACGACAATAATTTGCATATTTCTAGACTTAAGCAAAACATGGCATTAGAAGATCTGAAAACTCGAAACAACCCCCGAACATCCCCGCGGGTGGTACCAACACCACCAACGGGACCAATGTAACTCGTAGGAACTGACCACCCAGCCGCGGGACTCCTGGTTTGAGAATATGACGATAATTTGGGTATTTCTAGACTTAGGCTTAAAAACATGGCGTTAGAAGGTGAAAACTCGAAACATCACCCGACTGTCCTAGTGGGTTACACCAACAACTCCCACGGGACCAGTATAACTCGTAGAAACTGACTATGTAGCCGCGAGACTCCCGGTTTGAGAGTACAAGGGTAATTTGCACATTTCTAGACTTAGGCTTAAAAACATGGCGTTAGAGGGTGAAGACTCTAAAAAAAACCCGACCGTCCCCGTGGGTGGCACCAACACCTCGCACGGGACCAATGTAACTCGTAGGAACTGATTGCGCAGCCACGAGACTCCCGGTTTGAGAATACGATGGTAATTTGCATATTTCGAAACTTAAGCAAAACATGGCGTTAGAGGGTGAAAATTCAAAACATCCTCCGAACGTCCCCGTGGGTTGCACCAACACCTCCTACGGGACCAACGTAACTCGTTGGTACTGACCGCGCAGCCGCGGCACCCCCGATTTATGAATACGAAGATAATTTTCAAATTTCTAGACGCAGTCTTAAAAACATGGCGTTAGTAGGTAGAACTCGAAACAGCCCCCGAACGGCCCCGTGGGTGGCACCAACACCTCCCACGGGACCAATGTTACTCATAGGAACTAACCACGTAGTCGAGGGACTCCCGGTTTGGGAATACAACAATAATTTACATATTTAGAAACTTAGGCTTAAAAATATGGCTTTGGAGCATGAAAACCCGAAATAATCCCCGAACAACCCCGTGGGTGGCACCAACACCTCCCACAGGACCAATGTAACTCGTAGGACATAACCGCGCAGCCACGGGACTCTCGGTTTGGGAATACGATGATAATTTGCAAATTTCGAGACTTGGGCTTAAAAACATGGCATTAGAGGGTGGTAACTCAAAACAGCTCCCAAACGGCCCCGTGGGTGGCACCAACACCTCTTACGGGACCAATGTAACTCGTTGGAACTGACCGCGCAGCCGCGAGACTCCCGATTTGAGAATACGATATTAACTTGCATATTTCTAGACTTAAGAAAAACAAGGTGTTAGAGGGTGAAAACTCGAAACAGCCCCCGAACGTCCCCGTGGGTCGCACCAACACCTCCCACGGGACCAATGTAACTTGTAGGAACTGATCACGCAGTCGCGTGACTCTCGAGTTAAGAATACGACGATAATTTGCAAATTTCTAGACTTAAGCAAAACATGGCATTAGAGGGTAAAAACTCAAAACATCCCCCGAACATCCCCGCTGGTGGCACCAACACCACCAACGGGACCAATGTAACTCGTAGGAACTGACCACGCAGCCGTGGGACTCCCGATTTGAGAATATGACGATAATTTACATATTTCTAGACTTAGGCTTAAAAACATGGCGTTAGAAGGTGAAAACTCGAAACAACACCCGACCGTCCTAGTGGGTGGCACCAACAACTCCCACGGGACCAATGTAACTCGTAGGAACTGACTGCGTAGCCGCGAGACTCCCGGTTTGAGAATACGACAGTAATTTGCATATTTCTAGATTTTGGCTTAAAAACACGGCGTTAGAGGGTGAAAACTCGAAACAACCCCCGAACAGCCCCGTGGGTGGCACTAACACCTCCCACGGGACAAATGTAACTCGTTGGAACTGACCAAGCAGCTACAAGACTCCCAGTTTGAGAATACGATGGTAATTTGCATATTTCTAGACTTAAGCAAAACATGGTGTTAGAGGGTGAAAATTCAAAACAGCCCCCGAACATCCCCGTGGGTGGCACCAACACCTCCCACGGGACCAATGTAACCCGTAGGAACAGACCCCGTAGCCGCGGGTCTCCCGGTTTGAGAATACGATTGTAATTTTCATATTTCAAGACTTAAGCTTAAAAATGTGGCATTAAAAGGAGAAAACTCGAAACAGCCCCCGAACGTCCCCGTGGGTGGCACCAACACCTCCCACGGGACCAATGTCACTCGTAGGAACTGACCACGCAGTCGCGGGACTCCCGGTTTGGGAGTACGATGGTAATTTGCATATTTCTAAACTGAGGCTTAAAAACATGACGTTAGATGGTGAAAACTCGAAACAACCACCGACCGTCCTCCTGGGGGCACCAACTCCTCCCACTAGACCAATATAACTCGCAGGAACTGACAGTGCAGCCGAGAGACTCCAGGTTTTAGAATACGACGATAATTTGCATATTTTTAGACTTAAGTAAAACATGGAGTCAGAGGGTGAAAACTCGAAACAGCACCCGAACGTCCCTGTGGGTGGCACCAAAACCTCCCACGGGACCAATATAACTCGTAGGAACTGACCACGTAGCCGCAGGACTCCCGGTTTGAGAGTACGACGATAATTTGCATATTTCTAGACTTAGGCTTAAAAACATGACGTTAGAGGGTGAAAACTCGAAACAACCACCGACCGTCCTCGTGGGGGGCACCAACTCCTCCCACTGGACCAATATAACTCGCAGGAACTGACCGTGCAGCCGAGAGACTCCAGGTTTTAGAATACGACGGTAATTTGCATATTTTTAGACTTAAGTAAAACATGGAGTCAGAGGGTGAAAATTCGAAACAGCCCCCGAACGTCCCCGTGGGTGGCACCAACACCTCCCACGGGACCAATGTAACTCATAGGAACTAACCACGCAGCCGTGGGACTCCCGGTTTGAGAGTACGACGGTAATTTAAATATTTCTAGACTTAAGCTTAAAATCATGGAGTTAGAGGGTGAAAACTCAAAACAGCCCCCGAAAGTCCTCGTGGGTGGCACCAACACCTCCCACGAGACCAATGTAACTCATAGGAACGGACCACGGAGCCGCGGGAGTCCTGGTTTGGGAGTACGATGATAATTTTGATATTTCTAGACTTAGGCTTAAAAATATGGCGTTAGAGGGGGAAAACTCGAAACAACCCCCGGCCGTCCTCGTGGGTGTCACAAATACCTCCCACGGGACCAATGTAACTCGAAGGAACTGACCGTGCAGCCGCAAGAGTCCCGGTTTGAGAATACGATGGTAATTCGCATATTTCTAGGCTTATAAACATGGTGTTAGAGGGTGAAAACTCGAAACAGCACCCGAACGGCCCCATGGGTGGCACCAACACCTCCCACAATACCAATGTAACTCGAATGAACTGACCACATAGCCGCGGGACTCCCTGTTTGAGAGTACAACGATAATTTGCATATTTCTAGACTTAGGCTTAAAAACATGGCGTTAGAGGGTGAAAATTCGAAACAACCCCCGATCGTCCCAGTGGGTGGCCCCAACACCTTCCATGGGACTAATGTAATTCGTTGGAACTGACCGCGCAACCGCGGGACTCCCGGTTTGAGAAGACGATGGTAATTTGAAAATTTCTAGACTGAAGCAAAACAAGGCGTTAGAGGGTGAAATCTCGAAACAGCCCCCGAACATCGTCGTAGGTGGCACCAACACCTCCCACAGGACCAATGTAACTCATAGGAACTGACCACACAGTCGTGGGACTCCAGGTTTGAGAATACGATGGTAATTTGCAAATTTCTAGACTTAAGGAAAACATGGCGTTAGAGGGTGAAAACTCGAAACATCCCCCGAACATCCCCGTGGATGTCACCAACACCTCCCACGGGACCAATTTAACTCGTAGGAACTGACCACGCAGCCGCGGGACTCCCGGTTTGAGAATATGTCGACAATTTACATATTTCTAGACTTAAGCTTAAAAAGATGGCGTTAGAGGGTGATAACTCGAAACAACACCCGAACGGCCCCGTGGGTGGCACCAACATCTCCCACGGGACCAATTTAACTCGTAAGAACTGACCACTCAGCCGCGGGACTCCCGATTTGAGAGTACGACTGTAATTTTTATATTTCTAAACTTAGGCTTAAAAATATGGCGTTAGAGGGTGAAAACTCGAAACAACCCCCGACCGTCCTCGTGGGTGGGACCAACACCTCCCACAGGACCAACACCTCCCACGGGACCGATGTAACTCGTAGAAATTGACCACGTAGCCGTAGGACTCCCGGTTTGAGTGTATGACGATAATTTTCATATTTCTAGACTTAGGCTTAAAAACATGGCGTTAGAGACTGAAAACTCGAAACAACCCCCGAACGGCCCCGTGGGTGGCACCAACACCACCCACTGGATCAATGTAACTTTCTAGAACTGAACCCGCAGCAGCGGGACTACCGATTTGAGAATACGATGGTAATTTTCATTTTCTAGACTTAAGCAAAATATGGCGTTAGAGGGTGAAAACTCGAAACAACCCCCGAACGTCCCCGTGGGTGGCACCAACACCTCCCACGAGACCAATGTAACTCATAGGAACTAACCACGCAGTCGCGGGACTCCCGGTTTGAGAGTACGATGGTAATTTGCATATTTCTAGACTTAGGCTTAAACACATGGCGTTAGAGGGTGAAAACTCGAAACTGCTCACGAACGTCCTCTTGGGTGGCACCAACACCTCCCACGGGACCAATGTAACTCATAGAAACTGACCACGCAGCCGTGGGACTCTCGGTTTGGGAGTACAATGGTAATTTTAATATTTCTAGACTTATGCTTAAAATCATTGTGTTAGAGGGTGAAAACTCGAAACAACCCCCGACCGTCCTCGTGGATGGTACCAACACCTCCCACGTGACCAATGTAACTTGTAGGAACGGACCTTGAAGCCGCGAGACTCCTGGTTTGAGAATACGACGGTAATTTAAATATTTTTAGGCATAAAATCATGGCGTTAGTGGGTGAAAATACGAAATAGCACCCGAACGGCCCCGTGGGTGGCACCAACACCTCCCACAGGACCAATGTAACTCGTAGGAACTGACCACGCAGCCGCGGGACTCTCGGTTTGAGAGTACGATGGTAATATGCATATTGCTTGACTTAAGCTTAAAAACATGGCGTTAGAGTGTGAAAACTCGAAACAACCCCCGATTGTACCTGTGGGTGGCACCAACACCTCCAACGGGACCTATGTAACTCGTTGGAACTGATCGCGCAGCCGCGAGACTCCCGGTATGAGAATACGATGGTAATTTTCATATTTCTAGACATAAGCAACATCGGGCGTTAGAGGGTGAAAAATCGAAACAGCACCCGAACGTCCCCGTAGGTGGCACCAATACCTCCCACGGGACAGTTGTAACTCATAGGAACTGACCAAGCAGCTGCGGGACCCCCGGTTTGAGAATACGACGGTAATTTGCATATTTTTAGACTTAAGCAAAACATGGCGTTAGAGGGTGATAACTCAAAACATCCCCCGAACATGCCCATGGGTGGCACCAACACCTCCCACGGGACCAATGTAACTCGTAGGAACTGACCCCGCAGTCGCGGGTCTCTCGATTTGAGAATACGACGGTAATTTGCATATTTCTAGACTTAAGCTTAAAAACATGGCATTAAAGGGTGAAAACTCGAAACAACCCCCGAACGTTCCTGTGGGTGGTACCAACACCTCCTACGGGACCAATGTAACTCGTAGGAACTCAACACGCAGCCGCGGGACTCCCAGTTTGGGAGTACGATGGTAATTGGCATATTTCTAAACATAGGCTTAAAAACATGTCATTAGAGGGTGAAAACTCGAAATAACCCCCGACCGTCCTCGTGGGTGGCACCAACTCCTCCCACAGGACCAATGTAACTCGCAGTAACTGACCGTTCAGCCGCGAGACTCCCAGTTTGAGAATACGACGATAATTTGCATATTTCTAGACTTATGGAAAACATGGAGTTAGAGGGTGAAGACTTGAAATAGCACCCTAACGTCCCTGTGGGTGGCACCAACACCTCCTACGGTACCAATGTAACGCGTAGGAACTGACCACGTAGCCGTGGGACTCCCGATTTGGGAGTACGACGGTAATGTGCATATTTATAGACTTAGGCTTAAAAACATGATGTTACAGGGTGAAAACTCGAAACAACCCCCGAACGTCCCCGTGGGTGGCACCAACACCTCCCACGTGACCAATGTAACTCGTTGGAACTGACCGCGCAGCCTCGGGACTCCTGGTTTTAGAATACGATGGTAATTTGCATATTTATAAACTTAAGCAAAACATGGCGTTAGAGGGTGAAAACTCGAAATAGCTCCCGAACGTCCTCGTGGGTGGCGCCAACACCTCCCACGGGACCAATGTAACACGTAGGAACTAACCACGTAGCCGCAAGATTCCCGGTTTGAGAGTACGACGGTAATTTGTATATTTCTAGACTTAGGCTTAAAAACATGGCGTTAGAGGATGAAAACTCGAGACAACCCTCGAACGGCCCCGTGGGTGGAACCAACACCTCCCACGGGACAAATGTAACTCGTTGGAACTGACCAAGCAGCCGCGGGACTCTTGGTGTTAGAATACGATGGTAATTTGCATATTTCTAGACTTAAGCAAAACATGGCGTCAGAGGGTGCAAACTCAAAATAACCCCCGAACGTCCCCGTGGGGGGAACCAACACCTCCCACGGGACCAATGTAACTCATAGGAACTGACCACGTAGCTGCGGGACTCCCAGTTTGAGAGTACGACAGTAATTTGCATATTTCTAGACTTAAGCAAAACATGGAGTTAGAGGGTGAAGACTTGAAATAGCACCCTAACGTACCTGTGGGTGGAACCAACACCTCCTACGGTACCAATGTAACGCGTAGGAACTGACCACGTAGCTGTGGGACTCTCGATTTGGGAGTACGACGGTAATGTTCATATTTCTAGACCTAGGCTTAAAAACATGGTGCTGGAGGGTGAAAACACGAAACAACCCCCGAACGTCCCCGTGGGTGGCACCAACACCTCCCACGTGACCAATGTAACTCGTTAGAACTGACCGCGCAGCCTCGGGACTCCTGGTTTTAGAATACTATGGTAATTTGCATATTTATAAACTTAAGCAAAACATGGCGTTAGAGGGTGAAAACATGAAACAGCCCCCGAACGTCCTCGTGGGTGGCACCAACACCTCCCACGGGACCAATGTAACACGTAGGAACTAACCACGTAGCCGTGCGATTCCCGGTTTGAGAGTACGACGGTAATTTGCATATTTCTAGACTTAGGCTTAAAAATATGGCGTTAGAGGATGAAAACTCGAAACAACCCTCGAACGGCCCTGTGGGTGGCACCAACACCTCCCACGGGACTAGTGTAACTCGTAGGAACTGACCACGCAGCGGCGGGACTCCCGGTTTGAGAGTACGACGATAATTTGCATATTTCTAGACTTAGTCTTAAAAACACGACGTTAGAGGGTGAAAACTCGAAAAAACCCCCGAACAGTCCCGTGGATGGCACCAACACCTCCCACGGGACAAATGTAACTCGTTGGAACTGACCAAGCAGCCGCGGGACTCTTGGTTTGAGAATACGACGGTAATTTACATATTTCTAGACTTAAGCAAAACATGGCCTCAGAGGTTGCAAACTCAAAATAACCCCCGAACGTCCCCGTGGGGGGCACCAACACCTCCCACGGGACCAATGTAACTCATAGGAACTGACCACGTAGCTGCGGGACTCCCAGTTTGAGAGTACGGAAGTAATTTGCATATTTCTAAACTTAGGCTTAAAAACATGGCGTTAGAGGGAGAAAACTCAAAACATCCCCCGAACGTCCCTGTGGGTGGCACCAACACCTCCCACGGGACCAATGTAACTCATAAGAACTGACCACGCAGCCGCGAGACTCCTGGTTTGTGAGTAACATGATAATTTGCATATTTCTAGACTTAGGCTTAAAAACATGGCGTTAGATTTTGAAAACTCGAAACCGCACCCGAATGGCTCTGTGGGTGGCACCAACACCTCCTACGGGACCAATGTAACTCTTTGGAACTGACCATGCAGCCGCGGGACTCTCGGATTGAGAGTACGATGGTAATTTGCATATTTCTAGACTTAGGCTTAAAAACATGGAGTTAGAGGGTGAAAACTCGAAATAACCCTTGACCTACCTCGTAGGTGGCACCAACTCCTCCCACGGGATAAATGTGACTCGCAGGAACTGACCGTGCAGCTGCGGGACTCCCCGTTTGGGAGTATGACAGTAATTTTTGCCGATTTCTAGACTTAGGCTTAAAAACATGGCGTTAGAGGGTGAAATCTCAAAACAGCCCCACAGGACCAATATAACTCGTAGGAACTGACCCCACAGCCGCGGGTCTCACGGTTTGAGAATACGACAATAATTTTCATATTTCTAGACTTTGGCTTAAAAAAATGGCGTAAGAGGGTAAAAACTCGAAACAACCCCCGACCGTCTCCGTGGGTGGCACCAACACCTCCCACGGGACCAATGTAACTCGTAGGAACTGACCCCAAAGCTGCGGGTCTCCCGGTTTGAGAAAACGACAATAATTTGCATATTTCTAGATTTTGATTTAAAAACATGGCGTAAGAGGGTGAAAACTCAAAACAACCCCCGACTGTCCCTGTGGGTGGCACCAATACTTCCCGTGGGACCAACGTAACTCGTAGGAAGTGACCGCGTAGCCGCGGGACTCCTGGTTTGAGAATACGATGGTCATTTGCATATTTTTAGACTTAAGCAAAATAAGGCGTTAAAGGGTGAAAGATCGAAACAGCCCCCGAACGTCGCCGTGGGTGGCACCTACACCTCCAATGGGACCAATCTAACTCATAGGAACTAACCACGCAGCCACGGGACAGCCGATTCGAGAGTACGACAGTAATTTGCATATTTCTAGACTTAGACTTAAAAATATGGTGTTAGAGGGTGAAAACTAAAAACAACACCCGACCGTCCCTGTGGGTGGCACCAACACCTCCCACGGGACCAATGTAACTCGTAGGAACTGACCGCGCAACCGCAAGACTCCCGATTTGAGAATACGACATTAATTTTCATATTTCTAGACTTAGGCTTAAAAACATGGCGTTAGAGGGTGAAAACTCGAAATAATCCCCGACCGTCCTCGTGAGTGGCACTAATACCTCCCACGGGACCAATGTAACTCGAAGGAACTGACCGCGCTGCCGCGAGATTCCCGGTTTGAGAATATGACAATAATTTGCATATTTATAGGTTTAAAAACAAGGCGTTAGTGGGTGAAAACTCGAAACAGCACCAGAAAGGCCCCGTGGGTGGCACCAACACCTCCCATAGGACCAATGTAACTCGTAGGAACTGACCACGCAGCCGAGGGACTCCCAGTTTGAGAGTACGACAGTAATTTGCATATTTTTAGATTTAGGCTTAAAAACATGGCGTTAGGAGTGAAAACTCAAAACAACCCCCGACCGTCCCCGTGGGTGGCACCAACACCTCCCACGGGGACAATGTCACTCGTTGGAACTGGTCATGCAGCTGCGGGACTCCCGGTTAGAGAATACGATGCTAATTTTCATATTTCTAGACATAAGCTTAAAAACATGGCGTTAGAGGGTGAAAACACGAAACAACACCCGAACGGCCTCGATGGTGGCACCAACACCTCCCACGGGACTAATGTAACTCGTAGGAACTGACCGCGCAGCCGCGGGACTACCAGTTTGAGAATACGAGGGTAATTTGCATATTTTTAGACTTAAGCAAAAGAAGGCGTTAAAGTGTGAAAGCTCAAAACAGCCCCCGAACGTCCCCGTGGGTGGCACCTACACCTCCCACGGGACCAATCTAACTCATAGGAACTGACCACACAGCCATGGGACAGCCGGTTCGAGAGTACAACGGTAATTTGCATATTTCTAGACTTGGACTTAAAAATATGGCGTTAGAGGGTGAAAACTCAAAACAACACCCGACCGTCCCTGTGGGTGGCACCAACACCTCCCACGGGACCAATGTAACTAGTAGGAACTGACCGCGCAACCGCGAGACTCCCGGTTTGAGAATACGACGTTAATTTTCATATTTCTAGACTTAGGCTTAAAAACTTGGCGTTAGAGGGTGAAAACTCGAAACAACCCCCGATCGTCCTCGTGAGTGGCACCAATACCTCCCATGGGACCAATGTACCTCGAAGGAACTGACCGTGATGCCGCGAGACTCCCGGTTTCGAAATACGACGGTAATTTGCATATTTAAAGGCTTAAAAACATGGCGTTAGTGGGTGAAAACTCGAAACAGCACCCGAAAGACCCCGTGGGGGGCACTAACACCTCCCACGGGACCAATGTAACTCGTAGGAACTGACTGCGTAGCCGCGAGACTCCCGGTTTGAGAATACGACAGTAATTTGCATATTTCTAGATTTTGGCTTAAAAACACGGCGTTAGAGGATGAAAACTCGAAACAACCCCCGAACAGCCCCGTGGGTGGCACTAAAACCTCCCACGGGACAAATGTAACTCGTTGGAACTGACCAAGTAGCCGCGGGACTCTTGGTTTGAGAATACGATGGTAATTTGCATATTTCTAGACTTAAGCAAAACATGGCGTCAGAGGGTGCAAACTCAAAATAACCCCCGAACGTCCCCGTGGGGGGCACCAACACCTCCCACGGGACCAATGTAACTCATAGGAACTGACCATGTAGCTGCGGGACTCCCAGTTTGAGAGTACGATCGTAATTTGCATATTTCTAGACTTAGGCTTAAAAACATGGCGTTAGAGGGTGAAAACTCAAAATATCCCCCGAACGTCCCCATGGGTGGCACCAACACCTCCCACGGGACCAATGTAACTCATAAGAGCTGACCACGCAGCCGCGAGACTCCCGGTTTGTGAGTACGATGATAATTTACATATTTCTAGACTTATGCTTAAAAACATGGCGTTAGATTGTGAAAACTCGAAACAGCACCCGAATGGCTCCGTGGGTGGCACCAACACCTCCTACTAGACCAATGTAACTCTTAGGAACTGACCATGCAGCCGCGGAACTCCCGGATTGAGAGTACGACGGTAATTTACATATTTCTAGACTTAGGCTTAAAAACATGGCGTTAGAGGGTGAAAACTCGAAATAACCCTCGACCTACCTCGTAGGTGGCACCAACCCCTCCCCCGGGATAAATGTAACTCGCAGGAACTGACCGTGCCGCTGCGGGACTCCCGGTTTGGGAGTATGACAGTAATTTGCCTATTTCTAGACTTAGGCTTAAAAACATGGCGTTAGAGGGTGAAATTTCAAAATAGCCCCCGAACCTCTCCGTGGGTGGAACCAACACCTCCCACGGGACCAATGTAACTCGTAGGAACTGACCCCAAAGCTGCGGGTCTCCCGGTTTGAGAAAACGACAATAATTTGAATATTTCTAGATTTTGGTTTAAAAACATGGCATAAGAGGGTGAAAACTCGAAACAACTCCCGACCATCCCTGTGGGTGGCACCAATACTTCCCACGGGACCAATGTAACTCGTAGGAAGTGACCGCGTAGTCGCGAGACTCCTGGTTTGAGAATACGACGGTCATTTGCATATTTTTAGACCTAAGCAAAACAAGGCGTTAAAGGGTGAAAGCTCGAAACAGCCCCCGAACGTCTCCGTGGGTGGCACCTACACCTCCCACGGGACCAATCTAACTCATAGGAACTGACCACGCAGCCACGGGACAGCCGATTCGAGAGTACGACGGTAATTTGCATATTTCTAGACTTAGACTTAAAAATATGGTGTTAGAGGGTGAAAACTAAAAACAACACCCGACCGTCCCCGTGGGTGGCACCAACACCTCCCACGGGACCAATGTAACTCGTAGGAACTGACCGCGCAACCGCGAGACTCCCGGTTTGAGAATACGACGTTAATTTTCATATTTCTAGACTTAGGCTTAAAACTTGGCGTTAGAGGGTGAAAACTCGAAACAACCCCCGACCGTCCTCGTGAGTGGCGCCAATACCTCCTATGGGACCAATGTAACTCGAAGGAACTGACCGTGCTGCCGCGAGACTCCCGGTTTGAGAATACGACGATAATTTGCATATTTATAGGCTTTAAAACATGGCGTTAGTGGGTGAAAACTCAAAACAGCACCAGAAAGGCCCCGTGGGTGGCACCAACACCTCCCACAGGACCAATGTAACTCGTAGGAACTGACTGCGTAGCCGAGAGACTCCCGGTTTGAGAGTACGACAGTAATTTGCATATTTCTAGATTTTGGCTTAAAAACATGGTGTTAGAGGGTGAAAACTCAAAACAACCCCCGAACAACCCCGTGGGTGGCACCAATACTTCCCACGGGACCAATGTAACTCGTAGGAAGTGACCAAGCAGCCGCGGGACTCTTGGTTTGAGAATACGATGGTAATTTGCATATTTCTAGACTTAAGCAAAACATGGCGTCAGAGGGTGAAAGCTCGAAACAGCCCCCGAACGTCTCCGTGGGTGGCACCTACACCTCCCACGGGACCAATCTAACTCATAGGAACTGACCACGCAGCCACGGGACAGCCGATTCGAGAGTACGACGGTAATTTGCAAATTTCTAGACTTAGACTTAAAAATATGGTGTTAGAGGGTGAAAACTAAAAACAACCCCCGAACGTCCCTGTGGGTGGCACCAACACCTCCCACGGGACCAATGTAACTCGTAGGAACTGACCGCGCAACCGCAAGACTTCCGGTTTGAGAATACAACGTTAATTTTCATATTTCTAGACTTAGGCTTAAAAACATGGCGTTAGAGGGTGAAAACTCGAAACAATCCCGGACCGTCCTCGTGAGTGGCACTAATACCTCCCACGGGACCAATGTAACTCGAAGGAACTGACCGTGCTGCCGCGAGACTCCCGTTTTGAGAATATGACGGTAATTTGCATATTTATAGGTTTAAAAACAAGGCGTTAGTGGGTGAAAACTCGAAACAGCACCAGAAAGGCCCCGTGGGTGGCACCAACACCTCCCACAGGACCAATGTAACTCGTAGGAACTGACCACGCAGCCGAGGGAC
The DNA here is from genome assembly GCA_949130495.1 of Sambucus nigra. Classification (NCBI taxonomy): domain Eukaryota; kingdom Viridiplantae; phylum Streptophyta; class Magnoliopsida; order Dipsacales; family Adoxaceae; genus Sambucus; species Sambucus nigra. The sequence continues at coordinate 395,612,578 of OX422219.1, read as the reverse complement.
TCCCGGTTTGAGAGTACGTCAGTAATTTGCATATTTCTAGATTTAGGCTTAAAAACATGGCGTTAGGGGTGAAAACTTAAAACAACCCCGACCGTCCCCGTGGGTGGCACCAACACCTCCCACGGGGCCAATGTAACTCGTTGGAACTAATCACGCAGCTGCGGGACTCCCGGTTTGAGAATACGATGCAAATTTCCATATTTCTAGACATAAGCTTAAAAACATGGCGTTAGAGGGTGAAAACACGAAACAACACCCGAACGGCCTCGAAGGTGGCACCAACACCTCCCACGGGACTAATGTAACTCGTAGGAACTGACCGCGCAACCGTGGGACTTCCAGTTTGAGAATACGAGGGTAATTTGCATATTTTTAGACTTAAGCAAAACAAGGCGTTAAAGTGTGAAAGCTCAAAACAGCCCCCGAACGTCCCCGTGGGTGGCACCAATACCTCCCACGGGACCAATGTGACTCGAAGGAACTGACCACGCAGCCGTGGGACTCCCGATTTGAGAGTACGACGGTAATTTCCATATTTCTAGACTTAGGCTTAAAAACATGGCGTTAGAGGGTGAAAACTTGAAACAACCTCCGAACAGCCCCGTAGGTGGCACCAACACCTCCCACGGGACCAATGTAACTCGTAGGAACTGACCGGGCAATCGCGAGACTCCCGGTTGGAGAATACGACGTTAATTTTCATATTTCTAGACTTAGGCTTAAAAACTTGGCGTTAGAGGGTGAAAACTCGAAACAACCCCCGACCGCCCTCGTGAGTGGCACCAATACCTCCCATGGGACCAATGTAACTCGAAGGAACTGACCGTGCTGCCGCGAGACTCCCGGTTTGGGAATACGACGGTAATTTGCATATTTAAAGGCTTAAAAACATGGCGTTAGTGGGTGAAAACTCGAAACAGCACCCGAAAGAACCTGTGGGGGGCACCAACACCTCCCACGGGACCAATATAACTCGTAGGAACTGACTGCGTAGCCGCGAGACTCCCGGTTTGAGAGTTCGACAGTAATTTGCATATTTCTAGATTTTGGCTTAAAAACACGGCGTTAGAGGGTGAAAACTCGAAACAACCGCCGATCAGCCCCGTGGGTGGCCCCAACACCTCCCACGGGACAAATATAACTCGTTGGAACTGACCAAGCAGCTGCGGGACTCTTGGTTTGAGAATACGATGGTAATTTGCATTTTTCTAGACTTTAGCAAAACATGGCGTCGGAGGGTGCAAACTCAAAATAACCCCCGAATGTCCCCGTGAGGGGCACCAACACCTCCCACGGGACCAATGTAACTCATAGGAACTTACCATGTAGCTGCGGGACTCCCAGTTTGAGAGTACGACAGTAATTTGCATATTTCTAGACTTAGGCTTAAAAACATGGCGTTAGAGGGTGAAAACTCAAAACATCCCCCGAACGTCCCCGTGGGTGGGACCAACACCTCCCACGGGACCAATGTAACTCATAAGAGCTGACCACGCAGCCGCGAGACTCCCGGTTTGTGAGTACGATGATAATTTACATATTTCTAGACTTAGGCTTAAAAACATGGCGTTAGATTGTGAAAACTCGAAATAGCACCCGAATGGCTCCGTGGGTGGCACCAACACCTCCTACGGGACCAATGTAACTCTTAGGAAATGACCATGCAGCCGCGGGACTCCCGGATTGAGAGTACGACGGTAATTTTCATAATTCTAGACTTAGGCTTAAAAATATGGCGTTAGATGGTGAAAACTCGAAATAACCCTCGACCTACCTCGTAGGTGGCACCAACTCCTCCCACGGGATAAATGTAACTCGCAGGAACTGACCGTGCAGCTGCGGGACTCCCGGTTTGGGAGTATGACAGTTATTTGCCTATTTCTAGACTTTGGCTTAAAAAAATGGCGTCAGAGGGTGAAAACTCGAAACAACCCCCGACCGTCCCCGTGGGTGGCACCAACACCTCCCACGGGACCAATATAACTCGTAGGAACTAACCCCAAAGCTGCGGATCTCCCGGTTTGAGAAAACGACAATAATTTGCATATTTCTAGATTTTGGTTTAAAAACATGGCATAAGAGGGTGAAAACTCGAAACAACCCCCGACCGTCCCTGTGGGTGGCACCAATACTTCCCACTAGACCAATGTAACTCGTAGGAAGTGACCGCGTAGTCGCGGGACTCCTGGTTTGAGAATACAACGGTCATTTGCATATTTTTAGACTTTAAGCAAAACAAGGTGTTAAAGGGTGAAAGCTCGAAACAGCCCCCGAACGTCTCCGTGGGTGGCACCTACACCTCCCACGGGACCAATCTAACTCATAGGAACTGACCACGCAGCCACGGGACAGCCGATTCGAAAGTACGACGGTAATTTGCATATTTCTAGACTTAGACTTAAAAATATGGTGTTAGAGGGTGAAAACTCAAAACAACACCCGACCGTCCCTGTGGGTGGCACCAACACCTCCCACGGGACCAATGTAACTCGTAGGAACTGACCGCGCAACCGCAAGACTCCCGGTTTGAGAATACAACGTTAATTTTCATATTTCTAGACTTAGGCTTAAAAACATGGCGTTAGAGGGTGAAAAATCGAAACAATCCCCGACCGTCCTCGTGAGTGGCACTAATACCTCCAACGGGACCAATGTAACTCGAAGGAACTGACCGTGCTGCCGCGAGACTCCCGGTTTGAGAATATGACGGTAATTTGCATATTTATAGGTTTAAAAACAAAGCGTTAGTGGGTAAAAACCCAAAACAGCCCCCGAATGTCCCCGTGGGTGGCACCAACACCTCCCACAGGACCAATGTAACTCGTAGGAACTGACCACGCAGCCGAGGGACTCCCGGTTTGAGAGTACGACAGTAATTTGCATATTTCTAGATTTAGGCTTAAAAACATGGTGTTAGGGGTGAAAACTCAAAACAACCCCCGACCGTCCCCGTGGGTGGCACCAACACCTCCCACGGGGCCAATGTAACTCGTTGGAACTGATCACGCAGCTGCGGGACTCCTGGTTTGAGAATACGATGCAAATTTGCATATTTCTAGACATAAGTTTAAAAACATGGCGTTAGAGGATGAAAACACAAAACAACACCCGAACGGCCTCGAAGGTGGCACCAACACCTCCCACGGGACTAATGTAACTCGTAGGAACTGACCGCGCAGCCGCGGGACTTCCAGTTTGAGAATACGAGGGTAATTTCCATATTTTTAGACTTAAGCAAAACAAGGCGTTAAAGTGTGAAAGCTCAAAACAGCCCCCGAACGTCCCCGTGGGTGGCACCTACACCTCCCACGGAACCAATGTAACTCGTAGGAACTGACCACGCAGCCATGGGACAGCCGGTTCGAGAGTACAACGGTAATTTGCATATTTCTAGACTTAGACTTGAAAATATGGCGTTAGAGGGTGAAAACTCAAAACAACACCCGACCGTTCCTGTGGGTGGCACCAACACCTCCCACGGGACCAATGTAACTCGTAGAAACTGACCGCGCAACCGCGAGACTCCCGGTTTGAGAATACGATGTTAATTTTCATATTTCTAGACTTAGGCTTAAAAACTTGGCGTTAGAGGGTGAAAACTCGAAACAACCCCCGACCGTCCTCGTGAGTGGCGCCAATACCTCCCATGGGACCAATGTAACTCGAAGGAACTGATCGTGCTGCCGCGAGACTCCCGGTTTGAGAATACGACGGTAATTTGCATATTTATAGGCTTAAAAACATGGCGTTAGTGGGTGAAAACTCAAAACAGCACCAGAAAGGCCCCGTGGGTGGCACCAACACCTCCCACAGGACCAATGTAACTCGTAGGAACTGACCACGCAGCCGAGGGACTCCCGGTTTGAGAGTACGACAGTAATTTGCATATTTCTAGATTTTGGCTTAAAAACATGGCGTTAGAGGGTGAAAACTCAAAACAACCCCCGACCGTCCCCGTGGGTGGCACCAATACTTCCCACGGGACCAATGTAACTCGTAGGAAGTGACCGCGTAGTCGCGGGACTCCTGGTTTGAGAATACGACGGTCATTTGCATATTTTTAGACTTAAGCAAAACAAGGCGTTAAAGGGTGAAAGCTCGAAACAGCCCCCGAACGTCTCCGTGGGTGGCACCTACACCTCCCACGGGACCAATGTAACTCGTAGGAACTGACCCCAAAGCTGCGGGTCTCCCGGTTTGAGAAAACGACAATAATTTGCATAATTCTAGATTTTGGTTTAAAAACATGGCATAAGAGGGTGAAAACTCGAAACAACCCCCGACCATCCCTGTGGGTGGCATCAATACTTCCCACGGGACCAATGTAACTCGTAGGAAGTGACCGCGTAGTCGCGTGACTCCTTGTTTGAGAATACGACGGTCATTTGCATATTTTTAGACCTAAGCAAAAACAAGGCGTTAAAGGGTGAAAGCTCGAAACAGCCCCCGAACGTCTCCGTGGGTGGCACCTACACCTCCCACGGGACCAATCTAACTCATAGGAACTGACCACGCAGCCACGGGACAACCGATTCGAGAGTACGAGGGTAATTTGCATATTTCTAGACTTAGACTTAAAAATATGGTGTTAGAGGGTGAAAACTAAAAACAACACCCGACCGTCCCTGTGGGTGGCACCAACACCTCCCACGGGACCAATGTAACTCGTAGGAACTGACCGCGCTACCGCAAGATTCCCGGTTTGAGAATACGACGTTAATTTTCATATTTCTAGACTTAGGCTTAAAAACATGGCGTTAGAGGGTGAAAACACGAAACAACACCCGAACGGCCTCGAAGGTGGCACCAACACCTCCCACGGGACTAATGTAACTCGTAGGAACTGAACGCGCAGCCGCAGGACTTCCAGTTTGAGAATACGAGGGTAATTTGCATATTTTTAGACTTAAGCAAAACAAGGCGTTAAAGTGTGAAAGCTCAAAACAGCCCCCGAACGTCCCCGTGGGTGGCACCTACACCTCCCACGGGACCAATCTAACTCATAGGAACTGACCACGCAGCCATGGGATAGCCGGTTCGAGAGTACAACGATAATTTGCATATTTCTAGACTTAGAATTGAAAATATGGCGTTAGAGGGTGAAAACTCAAAACAACACCCGACCGTCCTTGTGGGTGGCACCAACACCTCCCACGGGACCAATGTAACTCGTAGGAACTGACCGCGCAACCGCGAGACTCCCGGTTTGAGAATACGACGTTAATTTTCATATTTCTAGACTTAGGCTAAAAAACTTGGCGTTAGAGGGTGAAAACTCGAAACAACCCCTGACCGTCCTCGTGAGTGGCACCAATACCTCCCATGGGACCAATGTAACTCGAAGGAACTGACCGTGCTGCTGCGAGACTCCCAGTTTGGGAATACGACGGTAATTTGCATATTTAAAGGCTTAAAAACATGGCGTTAGTGGGTGAAAATTCGAAACAGCACCCGAAAGGCCCCATGGGGGGCACCAACACCTCCCACGGGACCAATGTAACTCGTAGGAACTGACTGCGTAGCCGCGAGACTCCCGGTTTGAGAGTACGATAGTAATTTTCATATTTCTAGATTTTGGCTTAAAAACACGGCGTTAGAGGGTGAAAACTCGAAACAACCCCCGAACAGCCCCGTGGGTGGCACCAACACCTCCCACGGGACAAATGTAACTCGTTGGAACTGACCAAGCAACCACGTGACTCTTGGTTTGAGAATACGATGGTAATTTGCATATTTTTAGACTTAAGCAAAACATGTCGTCAGAGGTTGCAAACTCAAAATAACCCCCGAACGTCCCCATGGGGGGCACCAACACCTCCCACGGGAACAATGTAACTCATAGGAACTGACCATGTAGCTGCGGGACTCCCAGTTTGAGAGTACGACAGTAATTTGCATATTACTAGACTTTGGCCTAAAAACATGGCGTTAGAGGGTGAAAACTCAAAACATCCCCCGAACGTCCCCGTGGGTGGCACCAACACCTCCCACGGGACCAATGTAACTCATAAGAGCTGACCACGCAGCCGCGAGACTCTCGGTTTGTGAGTACGATGGTAATTTGCATATTTCTAGACTTAGGGTTAAAAACATGGCGTTCGAGGGTGAAAACTCGAAACAATCCTCGACCGTCCCCGTGTGTGCCACCAACACCTCGCACGGGACCAATGTAACTCGTAGTAACTACCCGTGCAACCGTGAGACTCTCGGTTTGAGAATATGCCGATAATTTGCATATTTCTAGACTTACGTAAAATATGGCGTTAGAGGGTGAAAAATCGAAACAACCCCCGAACGTCCCCGTGGGTGGCACCAACACCTACCACGGGACTAATGTAACTCATAGGAATTGACCACGCAGCCGCCGGACTCCCGATTTGAGAGTACGAGGGTAATTTGCATATTTCTTGACTAAAGCTTAAGAACATGGCGTTAGAGGGTGAAAACTCGAAACCTCCCCCGAATGTCCTCGCGGGTGGCATAAACAGCTCTCACGGGACAAATGTAACTCGTAGGAACTGACCACGTAGCCGCGGGGCTCCCGATTTGAGAGTACGACATTAATTTGCATATTTCTAGACTTAGGCTTAAAAATACGGCGTTAGAGGGTGAAAACTAGAAACAACCCTCGAACGGCCCCGTGGGTGGCACCAACACCTCCCACGGGACCAATGTAACTCGTTGGAACTGACCGCGCAGCAGCGAGACTCCCGATTTGAAAATATGATGGTAATTTGCATATTTTTAGACTTAAGCAAAACATGGCGTTAGAGGGTGAAAACTCGAAACAGCCCCCGAACGTCCCCGTGGGTGGCATAAACACCTCCCACGGGACCAATGTAACTGGTAGGAACTGACCCCACAGTCGTGGGTCTCCCGATTTGAGAATACAACAATAATTTGCATATTTCTATACATAGGCTTAAAAACATGGCGTTAGAGGGTGAAAACTCGAAACAACCCCCGAACGTCCCCGTTGGTCGCACCATCACCTCCCACGGGACCAATGTAATTCGTAGGAACTAACCTCACACTCACGGGTCTCCCGGTTTGAGAATACGACGGTAATTTGTATATTTCTAGACTTAGGCTTAAAAATATGGCGTTAGAGGGTGAAAACTCGAAACAACCCCGACCGTCCTCGTGGGTGGCACCAACACCTCCCACGGGACCAATGTAACTCTTTGAAACTGACCGTGCACCCGCGAGACTCTCGGTTTGAGAATACGACGATAATTTGCATATTTCTAGACTTAAGCAAAACATGGCGTTAGAGGGTGAAAACTCAAAACATCCCCCGAATGTCACCGTGGGTGGTACCAACACCTCCCACAGAACCAATGTTACTCATAGGAACTGACCACGTAGTCGCGGGACTCCTGGTTTGAGAATACGACGGTCATTTGGATATTTCTAGACTTAAGCAAAATAAGGCGTTTAAGGGTGAAAGCTCAAAATATCCCCCGAACGTCCCAGTGGGTGGCACCAATACCTCTCACAGGACCAATCTAACTCGTAGGAACTCACCACTCAGCCACGGGAGTCCTGATTTGAGAGTATGACGTTAATTTTCATATTTCTAGACTTAGGCTTAAACATATGGCGTTAGGGGGTGAAAACTCAAAACAAAACCCGACCGTCCCCGTGGGTGGCACCAACACCTCCCACGGGACCCATGTAACTCGTAGGAACTGACCACGCAACCGCGAGACTCCCGGTTTGAGAATACAACGTTAATTTTCATATTTCTAGACTTAGGCTTAAAAACATGGCGTTAGAGGGTGAAAACTCGAAACAACCCCCGACCGTCCTCGTGAGTGGCACCAACACCTCCCACGGAACCAATGTAACTCGTAGTAACTAACCGCGTAGCCGCGAGACTCCCGGTTTGACAATATGTCGGTAATTTGCATAATTCTAGACTTAAGAAAAACATGGCGTTAGAGGGGGAAAAATCGAAATAGCCCCCGAACGTCCCCGTGGGTGGCACCAACACCTCCCACGGTACCAATGTAACTAGTAGGAACTGACCACGCAGCCGCGGGACTCCCGATTTGAGAGTACGACGATAATTTTCATATTTCTAAACTTAGGCTTAAAAACATGGCGTTAGAGGGTGAAAACTCGAAACAACCCCCGATCGTCCTCTTGGGGGGCACCAACACCTCCCACGGGACAAATGTAACTCGTAGGAACTGACCGTGTAATCGCGAGACTCTCGGTTTGACAATATGACGGTAATTTGTATATTTCTAGACTAAAGCATAAAAATATGGCGTTAGAGGGTGAAAACTCGAAACAGCCCCCGAACGTCCCCGTGGGTGGCACAAACACCTCCCACGGGACCAATGTAACTGGTAGGAACTGACCCCACAGTCGCGGGTCTCCCGGTTTGAGAATACAACAATAATTTTCATATTTCTATACATAGGCTTAAAAACATGGCGTTAGAGGGTGAAAACTCGAAACAACCCCCGAACGTCCCCGTTGGTGGCACCATCACCTCCCACGGGACCAATGTAATTCGTAGGAACTAACCTCACACTCGCGGGTCTCCCGGTTTGAGAATACGACGGTAATTTGTATATTTCTAGACTTAGGCTTAAAAATATGGCGTTAGAGGGTGAAAACTCGAAACAACCCCGACCGTCCTCGTGGGTGGCACCAACACCTCCCACGGGACCAATGTAACTCGTAGGAACTGACAGTGCACAAGCGAGACTCCCGGTTTGAGAATACGATAATAATTTACATATTTCTAGACTTAAGCAAAACATGGCGTTAGAGGGTGAAAACTCAAAACATCCCCCGAATGTCCCCGTGGGTGGTACCAACACCTCCCACGGAACCAATGTAACTCATAGGAACTGACCACGTAGTCGCGGGACTCTTGGTTTGAGAGTACGACGGAAATTTGAATATTTCTAGACTTAGGCTTAAAAAATGTATTAAGAGGGCGAAAACTCGAAACAAACCCTGACCGTCCCCGTTGGTGGCACCAACACCTCCCACGGGACCAATGTAACTTGTAGGATCTGACCGCACAGCCGCGGGACTCCTGGATTGAGAATACGACGGTAATTTGCATATTTTTAGACTTAAGCAAAACATGGCCTTAGTGGGTGAAAGCTCAAAACAGCCATCGAACATCCTCGTGGGTGGCACAAACACCTCCCACGGGACCAATGTAACTCATAGGAACTGACCACGAAGCCGCGGGGCTCTCGGTTTGATAGTACGATGGTAATTTGCATATTTCTAGACTTAGGCTTAAAAACATGGCGTTAGAGGGTGAAAACTCAAAACAACCCCCGACCGTCCCCGTGGGTAGCACCAACACCTCCCACGGGACCAATGTAACTCGTAGGAACTGACCACACAGCCATGGGACACCCGGTTTGAGAGTGTGATGGTAATTTGCATATTTCTAGGCTTAGGCTTAAAATCATGGTGTTAGAGGGTGAAAACTCGAAACTACCCCCGACCGTCCCCGTGGGTGGCACCAACACCTCCCACGGGACCAATGTAACTTGTACAAACTAATCGCATTGCCGCGAGACTCCTGATTTGAGAATACCACGGTATTTTGCTTATTTCTAGACTTAAGCATAACATGGCGTTAGAGGGTGAAAACTGAAAACATCCTCCGAACGGCCCCGTGGGTGGCACCAACACCTCCCACGGGACCAATATAACTCGTAAAAACTGACCCCGCTGCCGCGGTACTCCCGGTTTGAGAATATGACTGTAATTTGCATATTTCTAGGCTTAAGCAAAACATGGCGTTAGATGGTAAAAACTCAAAACAGCCCCCGAACATCCCCGTGGGTGGCACCAACACCTCCCAAGGGACCAAAGTAACTCATAGGAACTGACCATGCAGCCGCGGGACTCTCGGTTCGAGAGTACGACGGTAATTTGCATATTTCTAGACGTAGGCTTAAAAATATGGCGTTAGAGGGTGAAAACTCAAAACAACCCCCGACCATCCCCGTGGGTGGCACCAAGACCACCCACGGGACCAATGTAACTCGTAGGAACTGACCACGCAGCCGCGGGACTCTCGGGTTAAGAATATAGCGATAATTTGCATATTTCTAGACTTAAGCAAAACATGGCATTAGAAGATGTGAAAACTCGAAACCTCCCCCAAACGGCCCTGTGGGTGGAACTAACAACTCCCACGGGACGAATGTAACTCGTAGGAACTCACCACGCAGTCGTGGGACTCCCGGTTTGAGAGTACGATGGTAATTTGCAAATTTCTAGATTTAGGCTTAAAAACATGGCGTTAGAGGGTGAAAACTAGAAACAACCGCCGACCGTCCCCGTGGGTGGCACCAACACCTCCCACGGGATCAATGTAACCCGTAGGAACTTATCACGCGGCTGTAGACTCCTGCTTTAAGAATATGATGATAATTTCCACATTTCTAGATTTAAGCAAAACATGGCGTTAGAGGGTGAAAACTCGAAAGAGCCCTTGAATGGCCCCCTTGGTGGCACCAACACCTCCCACGGGACCAATGTAACTCGTAGAAACTGACCCAACAGTCGCGGTACTCCCGGTTTGAGAATACAATGGTAATTTGCATATTTCTAGACTTAAGAAAATCTTGGCGTTAGAGTGTGAAAACTCGAAACAGCACCCGAACGGCCCCATGGGTGGCACCCACACCTCTCACGGGACCAATGTAACTCGTAGGAACTGACCACGCAGCCGTGGGACTCCCGGTTTGAGAATACGATGGTAATTTGCATATTTTTAGACTTAAGATTAAAAACATGGCGTTATAGGGTGAAAACTCGAAACAGCCCGCGAACTCCCCCGTGGGTGGCACCAAGACCTCCCACGGGACCAATGTAACTCGTAGGAACTGACCCGCAACCGTGGCGCTCCCGATTTTAGAATACGACGGTAATTTGCATATTTCTATACTTAGGCTTAAAAACATGGTGTTTGGGGGTGAAAACTCAAAACAACCCCCGACCGTCCCCGTGGGTGGCACCAACACCTCCCACGGGACCAATGTAACTCATAGGAACTGACCACGCAGCCTCATGCCTCCCGCTTTCAGAATACAACGGTAATTTGCATATTTCTAGACTTAGGCTTAAAAACATGGCGTTAGAGGGTGAAAACTCAAAACATCCCCCTGTTGTCCCCGTGGGTGGCACCAACACCTCTCACGGGACCAATGTAACTCGTAGGAACTGACCACGCAGCCGCGGGACACCCGGTTTGAGAGTGTGACAGTAATTTGCATATTTCTAGACTTAGGCTTAAAATCATGGCGTTAGAGGGTGGAAACTCAAAACAGCCCCCGAACGGCCCCATGGGTGGCCTCAACACCTCCCACGGGACCAATGTAACTCGTAGAAATTGACCCCGCTGCCGAGGTACTCCCGATTTAAGAATACGACGGTAATTTGCATATTTCTGGACTTAAGCAAAACATGGCGTTGGAGGGTGAAAATTCGAAACAGCCCCCGAACATCCCCGTGGGTGGCACCAACACCTCCCACGGGACCAAAGTAACTCATAGGGACTGACCACGCAGCCGCGTGACTCTCGGTTTGAGAGTACGACGGTAATTTGCATATTTCTAGACGTAGGATTAAAAATATGGCGTTAGAGGGTGAAAACTTAAAACAACCCCCGAACGTCCCCGTGGGTGGCACCAACATCACCCACGGGACAAATATAACTCGTAGGAACTGACTGCGTAAGCGGAGACTCCCGATTTGAGAATACGACGATAATTTGTATATTTTTAGACTTTGGCTTAAAAACATGGCATTAGAGGGTGAAAACTCGAAACAGCACCCGAATTACCCCGTGGGTGGCACCAACACCTCCCACGGGACGAATGTAACTCGTAGGAACTGACCACGCAGCCGCGGGACTCCCGGTTTGAGTGTACGATGGTAATTTGCATATTTCTAGACTTAGGCTTACAAACATGGCGTTAGAGGGTGAAAACTCGAAACAACCCCCGACCGTCCCCGTGGGTGGCTCCAACACCTCCCACGGGACCAATGTAACCCGTAGGAACTTATCACGCAGCTGCTAGACTCCGGATTTGAGAATATGACGATAATTTGCATATTTCTAGATTTAAGCAAAACATGGAGTTAGAGGGTGAAAAATGGAAAGAGCCCCTGAATGGCCCCCCTTGGTGGCACCAACACCTCCCACAGGAACAATGTAACTCGTAGAAACTGACCCCACGGCCGCGGTACTCTCATTTTGAGAATACAATGGTAATTTTCATATTTCTAAACTTAAGAAAAACATGGCGTTAGAGTGTGAAAACTCGAAACATCACCCGAACGGCCCCATGGGTGGCACCAACACCTCCCACGGGACCAATGTAACTCGTAGAAATTGACCCCGCTGCCGAGGTACTCTCGATTTAAGAATACGACGGTAATTTGTATATTTCTAGACTTAAGCAAAACATGGCGTTAGAGGGTGAAAACTCGAAACAGCCCCGAAACGACCCCCTTGGTGGCTCCAACACCTCCCACGGGACCAATGTAACTCGTAGAAACTGACCCCGTAATCACGATACTCCCGATTTGAGAATACGATGGTAATTTGCATATTTTAGAATTAGGCTTAAAAACATGGCGTTAGAGGGTGAAAACTCAAAACAACCCCCGATCGTCCCCGTGGGTAGCCCTAAAACCTCCCACGGGACCAATGTAACTCGTAGGAATTTACCGTGCAACGGTGAGACTCCCGGTTTGAGAATACGATGGTAATTTGCATATTTTTAGACTTAAGCTTAAAAACATGGCGTTAGAGGGTGAAAACTCAAAACATCCCCCGAAGGTCCCCGTGGGTGGAACCAACTCCTCCCACGGGACCAATGTAACTCGTAGGAACTGACCCCACAACGGTGGGCCTCCCGATTTTAGAATACGACGGTACTTTGCATATTTCTAGACTTAGGCTTAAAAACATGACGTTAGAGGGTGAAAACACAAAACATCCCCTGATCATCCACGTGGGTGCCACCAAACCCTCCCACGGGACCAATGTAACTCATACGAACTAATCGCGTAGCCACGAGACTCCCGGTTTGAGAATACGACGGTAATTTTCATATTTCTAGACTTAGGCTTAAAAACATGGCGTTAGAGGGTGAAATCTCAAAACAACCCCCGACCATCCCTGTGGGTAGCACCAACACCTCCCACGGGACCAATGTAACTCGTAGGAACTGACCGTGCAACCGCGAGACTCTCGGTTTGAGAATACGATGGTAATTTGAATAATTTTAGATTTAAGATTAAAAACATGGCGTTAGAGGGTGAAAACTCGAAACAGCCCCCAAACTCCCCCGTGGGTGGCACCAACACCTTCCACGGGACCAATGTAACTCGTAGGAACTGACCCCGCAGCCGTGGGCCTCCCGGTTTGAGAATGCGACGGTAATTTGCATATTTCTAGACTTAGACTTAAAAACATGGCGTTAGGGGGTGAAAACTCAAAGCAGCCCCCGACCGTCCCCGTGGGAGGCACAAATACCTTCAACGGGAACAATGTAACTCGTACGAACTAATCGCGTAGCCGCGAGGCTCCCGGTTTGAGAATACGACGGTAATTTGCGTATTTCTAGACTTAAGCAAAACATGGCGTTAGAGGGTGAAAACTCAAAACAGCCCCCGAACGGCCCCGTGGGTGGCACCAACACCTCCCACGAGACCAATGTAACTCGTAGAAACTGACCCCACTGCCACGGTACTCCCGGTTTAAGAGTACGACTTTAATATGCATATTTCTAGACTTAGGCTTAAAAACATGGCATTAGAGGGTGAAAACTCAAAACAACCCCCGACCGTCCCCGCGGGTGGCACCAACACCACCCACGGGACCAATGTAACTCGTAGGAACTGACTGCGCAATCGCGATACGACGATAATTTACATATTTTTAGACTTAGTTTTAAAAACATGGCGTTAGAGGGAGAAAACTCGAAATAGCACCCGAACGGCCCCGTGGGTGGCACCAACACCTCCCACGGGACCAATGTAACTCGTAGGAACTGACCACGCAGCCGCGAGACTCCCGGTTTGAGAGTACGATGGTAATTTGCATATTATAAGACTTAGTCTTAAAAACATGGCGTTAGAGGGTGAAAACTCGAAACAAATCCCGACCAACCCCGTGGGTGGCACCAACACCTACCACGGGACCAATGTAACCCGTAGGAACTTATTGCGCAGCTGCGAGACTCCTGATTTGAGAATACGACGATAATTTGAATATTTCAAGACTTAAGGAAAATATGGCGTTAGAGGGTGAAAACTCGAAAGAGCCCCTGAACGGCCCCCTTGGTGGCACCAACACCTCCAACGGGACAAATGTAACTCGAAGAAACCGACCCCGCAGCCGCGGTACTCCCGGTTTGAGAATACAATGGTAATTTGCATATTTTTAGACTTAAGCAAAACATGGCGTTAGATGGTGAAATCTCAAAACAGCTCCTGAACGTCCCCATGGGTGGCACCAACACCTCTCACGGGACAAATGTAACTCGTAAGAACTGACCACGTAGCTGCGGGACTCCCAGTTTGAGAGTACGATGGTATTTTTCATATTTTTAGACTTAGGCTTAAAAACATGGCGTTAGAGGGTGAAAACTCGAAACAACCCCCGACCGTCCCCGTGGGTGGCACCAACACCTCCCAAGGGACCAATATAACTCGTAGGAACTAATCGCGTAGCCGTGAGACTCCCAATTAGAGAATACGACGGTAATTTGCGTATTTCTAGACTTAAGCAAAACATGGCGTTAGAGGGTGAAAACTCGAAACAGCCGCCGAACAGCCCCGTGGGTGGCACCAACACCTCCCACGAGACCAGTGTAACTCATAGAAACTGACCCCGCTGTCGCGGTACTCCCAATTTGAGAATACGACGGTAATTTGCATATTTCTAGACTTAAGCAAAACATGGCGTTAGAGGGTGAAAACTCAAAACAACCCCCGAACATCCCCGTGGGTGGCACCAACACCTCCCGCGGGACCAAAGTAACTCAGAGGAACTGGCCACGCAGTCGCGGGACTCTCGGTTTGAGAGTACAACGGTAATTTGCATATTTCCAGACTTAGGCTTAAAAACATGGCGTTAGAGGGTGAAAACTCAAAACAACCCCCGACCGTCCCCGTGGGTAGCACCAACACTACCCACGGGACCAATGTAACTCTTAGGAACTGACTGCGCAACCGCAAGACTCCCGTTTTGAGAATACGACGATAATTTGCATATTTCTAGACTTAGGCTGAAAAACATGGCGTTAGAGGGTGAAAACTCGAAACAGCACCCAAACGGCCCTGTGGGTGGCACCAACACCTTCCACGGGACCAATGTAACTCGTAAGAACTTCCTGGTTTGAGAATACGATGGTAATTTACATATTTCTAGACTTAGGCTTAAAAACAGGATGTTAGAGGGTAAAAACTCAAAATAGCCCCCGATCGTCCCCGTGGGTGGCACCAACACCTCCCAGGGGACCAATGTAACTCGTACGAACTAATCGCGTAGCCACGAGACTCCCATTTTGAGAATATGATGGTAATTTGCGTATTTCTAGACTTAGACTTAAAAACATGACCTTAGAGGGTGAAAACTCAAAACAACCCCCGACCGTCCCCGTCGGTGGCACCAACACCACCCATGGGACAAATGTAACTCGTAGGAACTGACTGCGCAACCGCGAGACTCCCGATTTGAGAAGACGATGATAATTTGCATATTTCTAGACTAAGGCTTAAAAGCATGGCGTTAGAGGGTGAAAACTCAAAAAAGCACCCGAACGGCCTCGTGGGTGGCACCAACACCTCCCACGGGACCAATGTAACTCGTAGGAACTGACCATGCAGCCGCGAGACTCCCGGTTTGAGAATACGATGGTAATTTGTGTATTTCTAGACTTAGACTTAAATACATGGCTTTAGAGGGTGAAAACTCAAAACAACCCTCGACCGTCCCCGTCGGTTGCATCGACACCACCCATGGGACCAATGTAACTCATAGGAACTGACTGCGCAACCGTGAGACTCCCAGTTTGAGAATACGATGATAATTTGCATATTTCTAGACTTAGGCTTAAAAGCATGGCGTTAGAGGGTGAAAACTCGAAACAGCACCCGAACGACCTCGTGGTTGGCACCAACACCTCCCACGGGACCAATGTAACTCGTAGGAACTGACCACGCAGCGGCGGGACTCCCGATTTGAGAGTACGATGGTAATTTGCATATTTCTAGACTTAGTCTTAAAAACATGACGTTAAAGGGTGAAAACTCAAAACAGCCCCCGATCGTCCCCGTGGGTGGCACCAACACCTCCCACGGCACCAATGTAACTCGTACGAACTAATCGCGTAGCCACGAGACTCGCGGTTTGAGAATACGATGGTAATTTTTGTATTTCTAGACTTAGACTTAAAAACATGGCGTTAGAGGGTGAAAACTCAAAACAACCCCCGACCGTCCCCATGGGTGGCACCAACACCACCCACGGGACCAATGTAACTCAACTGACTGCGCAATCGCGAGACTCCCGGTTTGAGAATACAATGATAATTTGCATATTTCTAGACTTAGACTTAAAAACATGGCGTTAGAGGGTGAAAACTCGAAACAGCAACCAAA
Source organism: Sambucus nigra (assembly GCA_949130495.1). Taxonomy (NCBI): domain Eukaryota; kingdom Viridiplantae; phylum Streptophyta; class Magnoliopsida; order Dipsacales; family Adoxaceae; genus Sambucus; species Sambucus nigra. Next base: position 395,595,910 of record OX422219.1, on the reverse strand, counting down.
CGACCCTGTGGGTGGCACCAACACCTCCCACGGGACCAATGTAACTCGTAGGAACTGACCCCGCAATCGCGGGCCTCCCGGTTTGAGAATACGACTGTAATTTGCATATTTCCAGACTTAGGCTTAAAAACATGACGTTAGAGGGTGAAAACTCGAAACAGCCCCCGATCGTCCCCGTGGGTGGCACCTACACCTCCCACGGAACCAATGTAACTCGTACGAACTAATCGCGTAGCCACGAGACTCTCGGTTTGACAATACGATGGTAATTTGCGTATTTCTAGACTTAGACTTAAAAACATGGCTTTAGAGGGTGAAAACTCGAAACAACCCCCGACCATCCCCGTCGGTGGCACCAACACCACCCATGGGACCAATGTAACTCTTAGGAACTGACTGCGCAACCGCGAGACTCCCGGTTTGAGAATACGATGATAATTTGCATATTTCTAGACTTAGGCTTAAAAGCATGGCCTTAGAGGGTGAAAACTCGAAACAACACCCAAACGGCCCCGTGGGTGGCACCAACACCTCCCACGGGTCCAATATAACTCGTAGTAACTGACCACGCAGCCGCGGGACTCTCGGTTTGAGCGTACGATGGTAATTTGCATATTTCTACCCTTAGGCTTAAAAACATGGCGTTAGAGTTTGAAAATTCGAAACAACCCCCGACCGTCCCCGTGGGTGGCACCAACACCTCCCACGGGACCTAACCCGTAGGAACTTATCGCGCAGCTGCGAGACTCTTGATTTGAGAATAAGACTATAATTTGCATATTTCTAGACTTAAGCAAAAACATGGCGTTAGAGGGTGAAAACTTGAAACATCCCCTGAACGGCCCCCATTGGTGGCACCAACACCTCCCACGGGATCTGTGTAACTCGTAGAAACTGACCCCGCAACCGCGATACTCCCGGTTTTAGAATACGATGGTAATTTGCATATTTTTAGACTTAAGCAAAACGTGGCGTTAGAGGGTGAAAACTTGAAACAGCACCCGAACAGCTCCATGGGTGGAACCAACACCTATCACGGGACCAATGTAACTCGTAGGAACTGACCACGCTGCTGTCGGACTCCCGTATTAAGAGTACGATGATAATTTGCATATTTCTAGACTTAGTCTTAAAAACATAGCATTAGAGGGTGAAAACTCGAAACAACTCCCGACCGTCCCCGTGGGTGGCACCAACATCTCCCATGAGACAAATGTAACTCGTAGGAACTGATCGCGCAGTCGCGAGACTCTCGGTTTGTGAATATGATGATAATTTTCATATTTCTAAACTTAAGCTTAAATACAGGGCATTAGAGGGTGAAAACTCGAAATAACCCCCGACCATCCCCGTGGGTGGCACCAACGACTCCCACGGGACCAATGTAATTCGTATGAACTAATCTCATAACCGCGAGACTCCCGGTTTGAGAATACATCGGTAATTTGCTTATTTCTAGACTTTGGCTTAAAAAAATGGCGTTAGACGGTGAAAGCTCAAAACAGCAGCCGAACGGCCTCGTGGGTGGCACCAACACCTCCCACGGGACCAATGTAACTCGTAGGAACTGACCACGCTGCCACGGGACTCCCGATTTGAGAGTACGATGGTAATTTGCATATTTCTATACTTACACTTAAAAACATGACGTTAGACGGTGAAAATTCAAAACAGCCCCCGAACGGCCCCGTGGGTCGCACCAACACCTCCCACGGGACCATTGTACCTTGTTGGAACTGACCGCGAACCCGCGAGACTCCTGGTTTGAGACTACGATGGTAATTTTCATATTTTTGGACATAAGCTTAAAAACATGGCGTTAGAGGGTGAAAACTTGAAACAGCCCCCGACCGTCCCCGTGGGTGGCACCAGCACCTCCCACGGGACCAATGTAACTCGTAGGAACTGACCGCATAGCCGCGAGATTCCTAGTTTGAGAATACAATGGTAATTTACATATTTCTAGACTAAAGCTTAAAAACATGGCGTTAGAGGGTGAAAACTCAAAACAACCCCCGAACGTCCCCGTGGGTGGCACCAACACCTCCCACGGCACCAATGTAACTCGTAGGAACTGGCCCCGCAGCCACCGGTCTCCCGGTTTAAAAATACAACGGTAATTTTTATATTTTGAGACTTAGGCTTACAAACATGGCGTTAGAGGGTGAAAACTCGAAACAACCCCCGACCGTCCCCGTGGGTGGCACCAACACCTCCTACGGGACCAATATAACTTGTAGGAACTCACCACTCAGCCACGGGAATCCCTGTTTGAGAGTACGAAGGTAATTTCCATATTTCTAGACTTAGGCTTAAAAATATGGCGTTAGAGGGTGAAAACTCGAAACAGCCCCCGAACGTCCCCGTGGGTGGCATAAACACCTCCCACGGGACCAATGTAACTGGTAGGAACTGACCCCACAGTCGTGGGTCTCCCGATTTGAGAATACAACAATAATTTGCATATTTCTATACATAGGCTTAAAAACATGGCGTTAGAGGGTGAAAACTCGAAACAACCCCCGAACGTCCCCGTTGGTCGCACCATCACCTCCCACGGGACCAATGTAATTCGTAGGAACTAACCTCACACTCACGGGTCTCCCGGTTTGAGAATACGACGGTAATTTGTATATTTCTAGACTTAGGCTTAAAAATATGGCGTTAGAGGGTGAAAACTCGAAACAACCCCGACCGTCCTCGTGGGTGGCACCAACACCTCCCACGGGACCAATGTAACTCTTTGAAACTGACCGTGCACCCGCGAGACTCTCGGTTTGAGAATACGACGATAATTTGCATATTTCTAGACTTAAGCAAAACATGGCGTTAGAGGGTGAAAACTCAAAACATCCCCCGAATGTCACCGTGGGTGGTACCAACACCTCCCACAGAACCAATGTTACTCATAGGAACTGACCACGTAGTCGCGGGACTCTCGGTTTGAGAGTACGACGGAAATTTGAATATTTCTAGACTTAGGCTTAAAAAATGGCGTAAGAGAGAGAAAACTCGAAACAAACCCCGACCGTCCCCGTTGGTGGCACCAACACCTCCCACGGGACCAATATAACTTGTAGGAACTGACCGCGCAGCCGCGGGACTCCTGGTTTGAGAATACGACGGTAATTTGCAATTTTTTGGACTTAAGCAAAACATGGCCTTAGTGGGTGAAAGCTCAAAACAGCCATCGAACATCCCCGTGGGAGGCACAAACACCTCCCACGGGACCAATGTAACTCATAGGAACTGACCACGAAGCTGCGGGGCTCTCGGTTTGAGAGTACGATGGTAATTTGCATATTTCTAGACTTAGGCTTAAAAACATGGCGTTAGAGGGTTAAAACTCAAAACAACCCCCGACCGTCCCCGTGGGTAGCACCAACACCTCCCACGGGACCAATGTAACTCGTAGGAACTGACCACACAGCCGTGGGACACCCGGTTTGAGAGTGTGATGGTAATTTGCGTATTTCTAGACTTAGGCTTAAAATCATGGTGTTAGAGGGTGAAAACTGGAAACATCCCCCGAACGGCCACGTGGGTGGCACCAACACCTCCCACGGGACCAATGTAACTCGTAGAAACTGACCCCGCTGCCGCGGTACTCCCGGTTTGAGAATACGACTGTAATTTGCATATTTCTAGGCTTAAGCAAAACATGGCGTTAGAGGGTTAAAACTCAAAACAGCCCCCGAATATCCCCGTGGGTAGCACCAACACCTCCCAAGGGACCAAAGTAACTCATAGGAACTGACCACGTAGCCGCGGGACTCTCGGTTTGAGAGTACGATGGTAATTTGCATATTTCTAGGCGTAGGCTTAAAAATATGGCGTTAGAGGGTGAAAACTCAAAACAACCCCCGACCATCCCCGTGGGTGGCACCAAGACCACCCACGGGACCAATGTAACTCGTAGGAACTGACCACGCAGCCGGGGGACTCTCGGGTTAAGAATATAGCGATAATTTACATATTTCTAGACTTAAGCAAAACATGGCATTAGAAGATGTGAAAACTCGAAACATCCCCCAAATGGCCCTGTGGGTGGCACTAACAACTCCCACGGGACGAATGTAACTCGTAGGAACTCACCACGCAGTCGTGGGACTCCCGGTTTGAGAGTACGATGGTAATTTGCAAATTTCTAGACTTAGGCTTAAAAACATGGCGTTAGAGGGTGAAAACTAGAAACAACCGTCGACCGTCCCCGTGGGTGGCACCAACACCTCCCACGGGATCAATGTAACCCGTAGGAACTTATCACGCGGCTGTAGACTCCTGATTTGAGAATATGACGATAATTTCCACATTTCTAGATTTAAGCAAAACATGGCGTTAGAGGGTGAAAACTCGAAAGAGCCCTTGAATGGCCCCCTTGGTGGCACCAACACCTCCCACGGGACCAATGTAACTCGTAGAAACTGACCCCACAGTCGCGGTACTCCCGGTTTGAGAATACAATGGTAATTTGCATATTTCTAGACTTAAGAAAATCTTGGCGTTAGAGTGTGAAAACTCGAAACAGCACCCGAACGGCCCCATGGGTGGCACCCACACCTCTCACGGGACCAATGTAACTCGTAGGAACTGACCACGCAGCTGCGGGACTCCCGGTTTGAGAGTACGATGGTAATTTGCATATTTCTAGACTTAGGCTTAAAAACATGGCGTTAGAGGGTGAAAACTGAAAACAACCCCCGACCGTCCCCGTGGGGGGCAACAACACCTCCCACGGGACTAATGTAACTCGTAGGAACAAATCGCGCAGCTGCGAGACTCCCGATTTGAGAATACGACGATAATTTGCATATTTCTAGACTTTGGCTTAAAAACATGGCATTAGAGGGTGAAAACTCGAAACAGTACCCGAATGACCCCGTGGGTGGCACCAACACCTCCCACGGGACGAATGTAACTCGTTGGAACTGACCACGCAGCCGCGGGACTCCCGGTTTGAGAATACGATGGCAATTTGTATATTTCTAGACTTAGGCTTAAAAACATGGCGTTAGAGGGAGAAAACTCAAAACAACCCCCGATCGTCCCCATGGGTAGCACCAACACCTCCCACGGGACCAATGTAACTCATAGGAACTGACCATACAACCGTGAGACTCCCGGTTTGAGAATATGATGGTAATTTGCATATTTTTAGACCTAAGCGTAAAAACATGGCGTTAGAGGGTGAAAACTCAAAACAGCCCCCGAAGGTCCCTGTGCGTGGCACCAACACCTCCCACGGGACCAATGTAACTCGTAGGAACTGACCACGCAACTGTGGGCCTCCCGGTATTAGAATACGATGGTAATTTGCATATTTCTAGACTAGGCTTAAAAACATGATGTTAGAGGGTGAAAACTCAAAACAGCCCCCGACCATCCCCGTGGGTGCCACCAAAACCTCCCATGGGACCAATGTAACTCGTATGAACTAATCGCGTAGCCACGAGATTCCCGGTTTGAGAATACGACGGTAATTTTCGTGTTTTTAGACTTAGTCTTAAAAACATGCCGTTAGAGGGTGAAAACTCAAAACAGCCCCCGACCATCCCTGTGGGTAGCACCAACAGCTCCCACGGGACCAATGTAACTCGTAAGAACTGACTGTGCAACCGCGAGACTCCCGGTTTGAGAATACGATGGTAATTTGCATATTTTTAGACTTAAGATTATAAACATGGCGTTAGAGGGTGGAAACTCGAAACAGCCCCCGAACGGCCCCATGGGTGGCACCAACACCTCCTACGGGACCAATGTAACTCGTAGAAATTGACCCCGCTGCCGAGGTCCTCCTGATTTAAGAATACGACGGTAATTTTCATATTTCTGGACTTAAGCAAAACATGGCGTTGGAGGGTGAAAATTCGAAACATCCCCCGAATGTCACCGTGGGTGGTACCAACACCTCCCACAGAACCAATGTTACTCATAGGAACTGACCACGTAGTCGCGGGACTCTCGGTTTGAGAGTACGACGGAAATTTGAATATTTTTAGACTTAGGCTTAAAAAATGGCGTAAGAGGGTGAAAACTCGAAACAAACCCCGACCGTCCCCGTTGGTGGCACCAACACCTCCCACGGGACCAATATAACTTGTAGGAACTGACCGCGCAGCCGCGGGACTCCTGGTTTGAGAATACGACGGTAATTTGCAATTTTTTGGACTTAAGCAAAACATGGCCTTAGTGGGTGAAAGCTCAAAACAGCCATCGAACATCCCCGTGGGAGGCACAAACACCTCCCACGGGACCAATGTAACTCATAGGAACTGACCACGAAGCTGCGGGGCTCTCGGTTTGAGAGTACGATGGTAATTTGCATATTTCTAGACTTAGGCTTAAAAACATGGCGTTAGAGGGTGAAAACTCAAAACAACCCCCGACCGTCCCCGTGGGTAGCACCAACACCTCCCACGGGACCAATGTAACTCGTAGGAACTGACCACACAGCCGTGGGACACCCGGTTTGAGAGTGTGATGGTAATTTGCATATTTCTAGACTTAGGCTTAAAATCATGGTGTTAGAGGGTGAAAACTGGAAACATCCCCCGAACGGCCACGTGGGTGGCACCAACACCTCCCACGGGACCAATGTAACTCGTAGAAACTGACCCCGCTGCCGCGGTACTCCCGGTTTGAGAATACGACTATAATTTGCATATTTCTAGGCTTAAGCAAAACATGGCGTTAGAGGGTTAAAACTCAAAACAGCCCCCGAATATCCCCGTGGGTAGCACCAACACCTCCCAAGGGACCAAAGTAACTCATAGGAACTGACCACGTAGCCGCGGGACTCTCGGTTTGAGAGTACGATGGTAATTTGCATATTTCTAGGCGTAGGCTTAAAAATATGGCGTTAGAGGGTGAAAATTCAAAACAACCCCCGACCATTCCCGTGGGTGGCACCAAGACCACCCACGGGACCAATGTAACTCGTAGGAACTGACCACGCAGCCGGGGGACTCTCGGGTTAAGAATATAGCGATAATTTACATATTTCTAGACTTAAGCAAAACATGGCATTAGAAGATGTGAAAACTCGAAACATCCCCCAAATGGCCCTGTGGGTGGCACTAACAACTCCCACGGGACGAATGTAACTCGTAGGAACTCACCACGCAGTCGTGGGACTCCCGGTTTGAGAGTACGATGGTAATTTGCAAATTTCTAGACTTAGGCTTAAAAACATGGCGTTAGAGGGTGAAAACTAGAAACAACCGCCGACCGTCCCCGTGGGTGGCACCAACACCTCCCACGGGATCAATGTAACCCGTAGGAACTTATCACGCGGCTGTAGACTCCTGATTTGAGAATATGACGATAATTTCCACATTTCTAGATTTAAGCAAAACATGGCGTTAGAGGGTGAAAACTCGAAAGAGCCCTTGAATGGCCCCCTTGGTGGCACCAACACCTCCCACGGGACCAATGTAACTCGTAGAAACTGACCCCACAGTCGCGGTACTCCCGGTTTGAGAATACAATGGTAATTTGCATATTTCTAGACTTAAGAAAATCTTGGCGTTAGAGTGTGAAAACTCGAAACAGCACCCGAACGGCCCCATGGGTGGCACCCACACCTCTCACGGGACCAATGTAACTCGTAGGAACTGACCACGCAGCTGCGGGACTCCCGGTTTGAGAGTACGATGGTAATTTGCATATTTCTAGACTTAGGCTTAAAAACATGGCGTTAGAGGGTGAAAACTGAAAACAACCCCCGACCGTCCCCGTGGGGGGCAACAACACCTCCCACGGGACTAATGTAACTCGTAGGAACAAATCGCGCAGCTGCGAGACTCCTGATTTGATAAGACGACGGTACTTTGCATATTTCTAGACTTAAGAAAAACATGGCGTTAGAGGGTGAAAACTCGAAACAGTACCCGAATGACCCCGTGGGTGGCACCAACACCTCCCACGGGACGAATGTAACTCGTAGGAACTGACCACGCAGCCGCGGGACTCCCGGTTTGAGTGTACGATGGTAATTTGCATATTTCTAGACTTAGGCTTAAAAACATGGCGTTAGAAGGTGAAAACTCGAAACAACCCCCGACCGTCCCCGTGGGTGGCTCCAACACCTCCCACGGGACCAATGTAACCCGTAGGAACTTATCACGCAGCTGCTAGACTCCGGATTTGAGAATATGACGATAATTTGCATATTTCTAGATTTAAGCAAAACATGGAGTTAGAGGGTAAAAACTCGAAAGAGCCCCTGAATGGCCCCCTTGGTGGCACCAACACCTCCCACAGGACCAATGTAACTCGTAGAAACTGACCCCACAGCCGCGGTACTCTCATTTTGTGAATACAACGGTAATTTGCATATTTCTAAACTTAAGAAAAACATGGCGTTAGAGTGTGAAAACTCGAAACATCACCCAAACGGCCCCATGGGTGGCACCAACACCTCCCACGGGACCAATGTAACTCGTAGAAATTGACCCCGCTGCCGAGGTACTCCCGATTTAAGAATACGATGGTAATTTGCATATTTCTGGACTTAAGCAAAACATGGCGTTGGAGGGTGAAAATTCGACACAGCCCCCGAACATCCCCGTGGGTGGCACCAAAACCTCCCACGGGACCAAAGTAACTCATAGGGACTGACCACGCAGCCGCGGGACTCTCGATTTGAGAGTACGACGGTAATTTGCATATTTCTAGACATAGGATTAATAATATGGCGTTAGAGGGTGAAAACTTAAAACAACCCCCGACCGTCCCCGTGGGTGGCACCAACAGCACCCACGGGACCAATATAACTCGTAGGAACTGACTGCGTAAGCGGAGACTCCCGATTTGAGAATCCGATGATAATTTGCATATTTCTAGACTTTGGCTTAAAAACATGGCATTAGAGGGTGAAAACTCGAAACAGCACCCGAATGACCCCGTGGGTGGCACCAACACCTCCCACGGGACGAATGTAACTCGTAGGAACTAACCACGTAGCCGCGGGACTCCCGGTTTGAGTGTACGATGGTAATTTGCATATTTCTAGACTTAGGCTTAAAAACATGGCGTTAGAGGGTGAAAACTCGAAACAACCCCCGACCGTCCCCGTGGGTGGCTCCAACACCTCCCACGGGACCAATGTAACCCGTAGGAACTTATCACGCAGCTGCTAGACTCCGGATTTGAGAATATGACGATAATTTGCATATTTCTAGATTTAAGCAAAACATGGAGTTAGAGGGTGAAAACTCGAAAGAGCCCCTGAATGGCCCCCTTGGTGGCACCAACACCTCCCACAGGATCAATGTAACTCGTATAAACTGACCCCACAGCCGCGGTACTCCCATTTTGAGAATACTATGGTAATTTGCATATTTCTAAACTTAAGAAAAACATGGCGTTAGAGTGTGAAAACTCGAAACATCACCCGAACGGCCCCATGGGTGGCACCAACACCTACCACTGGACCAATGTAACTCGTAGAAATTGACTCCGCTGCCGAGGTACTCTCGATTTAAGAATACGACGGTAATTTGTATATTTCTAGACTTAAGCAAAACATGGCGTTAGAGGGTGAAAACTCGAAACAGCCCCGAAACGACCCCCTTGGTGTCTCCAACACCTCCCACGGGACCAATGTAACTCGTAGAAACTGACCCCGTAATCACGATACTCCCGATTTGAGAATACGATGGTAATTTGCATATTTTAGACTTAGGCTTAAAAACATGGCGTTAGAGGGTGAAAACTCAAAACAACCCCCGATCGTCCCCGTGGGTAGCCCCAAAACCTCCCAGGGGACCAATGTAACTCGTAGGAATTGAACGTGCAACGGTGAGACTCCCGGTTTGAGAATACGATGGTAATTTGCATATTTTTAGACTTAAGCTTAAAAAGATGGCGTTAGAGGGTGAAAACTCAAAACAGCCACCGAAGGTCCCCGTGGGTGGAACCAACTCCTCCCACGGGACCAATGTAACTCGTAGGAACTGACCCCGCAACCGTGGGCCTCTCGATTTTAGAATACGACGGTACTTTGCATATTTCTAGACTTAGGCTTAAAAACATGACGTTAGAGGGTGAAAACACAAAACATCCCCTGACCATCCACGTGGGTGCCACCAAAACCTCCCACGGGACCAATGTAACTCGAACGAACTAATCGCATAGCCACGAGACTCCCGGTTTGAGAATAGGACGGTAATTTTCATATTTCTAGACTTAGGCTTAAAAACATGGAGTTAGAGGGTGAAATCTCAAAACAACCCCCGACCATCCCCGTGGGTAGCACCAACACCTCCCACGGGACCAATGTAACTCGTAGGAACTGACCGTGCAACTGCAAAACTCTCGATTTGAGAATACGGTGGTAATTTGAATATTTTTAGATTTGAGATTAAAAACATGGCGTTAGAGGGTGAAAACTCGAAACAGCCCCCAAACTCCCCCGTGGGTGGCACCAACACCTTCCACGGGACCAATGTAACTCGTAGGAACTGACCCCACAACCGTGGGCCTCCCGGTTTGAGAATGCGACGGTAATTTGCATATTTCTAGACTTAGGCTTAAAAACATGGCGTTAGGGGGTGAAAACTCAAAGCAGCCCCGACCGTCCCCGTGGGTGGCACAAACACCTCCGATGGGACCAATGTAACTCGTACGAACTAATCGCGTAGCCGCGAGACTCCCGGTTTGAGAATACGACGGTAATTTGCGTATTTCTAGACTTAAGCAAAACTTGGCGTTAGAGGGTGAAAACTCAAAACAGCCCCCGAACGGCCCCGTGGGTGGTACCAACACCTCCCACGGGACCAATGTAACTCGTAGAAACTGAACCCACTGCCACGGTACTCCCGGTTTAAGAGTACGACTATAATTTGCATATTTTTAGACTTAGGCTTAAAAACATGGCGTTAGAGGGTGAAAACTCAAAACAACCCCCGACCGTCCGCGCGGGTGGCACCAACACCACCCAAGGGACCAATGTAACTCGTAGGAACTGACTGCCCAATCGCGAGACTCCCGGTTTGAGAATACGACGATAATTTACATATTTTTAGACTTAGTTTTAAAAACATAGCGTTAGAGGAAGAAAACTCGAAACAGCACCCGAACGGCCCCGTGGGTGGCAACAACACCTCCCACGGGACCAATGTAACTCGTAGGAACTGACCACGCAGCCGCGGGACTCCCGGTTTGAGAGTACGATGGTAATTTGCATATTACTAGACTTAGTCTTAAAAACATGGCGTTAGAGGGTGAAAACTCGAAACAACTCACGACCATCCCCGTGGGTGGCACCAACACCTCCCACGGGACCAATGTGACCTGTAGGAACTTATCGCGCAGCTGCGAGACTCCTGATTTGAGTATACGGCGATAATTTGAATATTTTAAGACATAAGGAAAATATGGCGTTAGAGGGTGAAAACTCGAAAGAGCCCCAGAACGGCCCCCTTGGTGGCACCAACACCTCCAACGGGACAAATGTAACTCATAAAAACTGACCCCGCAGCCGCGGTACTCCCGGTTTGAGAATACAATTGTAATTTGCATATTTCTAGACTTAAGCAAAACATGGCGTTAGATGGTGAAATCTCGAAACAGCTCCTGAACGGCCCCATGGGTGGCACCAACACCTCTCACGTGACAAATGTAACTCGTAAGAACTGACCACGCAGCTGTGGTACTCCCGGTTTAAGAGTAAGACTATAATTTGCATATTTATAGACTTAGGCTTAAAAACATGGCGTTAGAGGGTGAAAACTCAAAACAACCCCCGACCGTCCCCGCGGGTGGCACCAACACCACCCACGGGACCAATGTAACTCGTAGGAACTGACTGCGCAATCGCGATACGACGATAATTTACATATTTTTAGACTTAGTTTTAAAAACATGGCGTTAGAGGGAGAAAACTCGAAACAGCACCCGAACGGCCCCGTGGGTGGCACCAACACCTCCCACGGGACCAATGTAACTCGTAGGAACTGACCACGCACCCGCGGGACTCCCGGTTTGAGAGTACAATGGTAATTTGCATATTACAAGACTTAGTCTTAAAAACATGGCGTTAGAGGGTGAAAACTCGAAACAACTCCCGACCATCCCCGTGGGTGGCACCAACACCTCCCACGGGACCAATGTAACCCGTAGGAACTTATCGCTCAGCTGCGAGACTCCTGATTTGAGAATACGACGATAATTTGAATATTTCAAGACTTAAGGAAAATATGGCGTTAGAGGGTGAAACCTCGAAAGAGCCCCTGAACGGCCCCCTTGGTGGCACCAATACCTCCAACGGGACAAATGTAAGTCGAAGAAACTGACCCCGCAGCCGCGGTACACCCGATTTGAGAAAACAATGGTAATTTTCATATTTCTAGACTTAAGCAAAACATGGCGTTAGATGGTGAAATCTCGAAACAGCTCATGAACGGCCCCATGGGTGGCACCAACACCTCTCACGGGACAAATGTAACTCGTAAGAACTGACCACGGAGCTGCGGGACTCCCAGTTTGAGAGTACGATGGTAATTTACATATTTCTGGACTTAGGCTTAAAAATATGGCGTTAGAGGGTGAAAACTCGAAACAACCCCCGACCGTCCCTGTGGGTGGCACCAACACCTCCCAATGGACCAATATAACTCGTAGGAACTAATCGCGTAGCCGTGAGACTCCCGATTTGAGAATACGACGGTAATTTGCGTATTTCTAAACTTAAGCAAAATATGGCGTTAGAGGGTGAAAACTCGAAACAGCCCCCGAACAACCCCGTGGGTGGCATCAACACCTCCCGCGAGACCAGTGTAACTCGTAGAAACTGACCCCGCTGCGGCGGTACTCCCAATTTGAGAATACGACGCTAATTTGCATATTTCTAGACTTAAACAAAACATGGCGTTAGAGGGTGAAAACTCAAAACAACCCCCGAACATCCCCGTGGGTGGCACCAACACCTCCCACAGGACCAAAGTAACTCATAGGAACTGACCACGCAGTCGCGGGACTCTCGGTTTGAGAGTACGTCGGTAATTTGCATATTTCCAGACTTAGGCTTAAAAACATGGCGTTAGAGGGTGAAAACTCAAAAAAAACCCCGACCGTCCCCGTGGGTAGCACCAACACCACCCACGGGACCAATGTAACTCATAGGAACTGACTGCGCAACCGCGAGACTCCCGGTTTGAGAATATGACGATAATTTGCATATTTCTAGACTTAGGCTGAAAAACATGGCGTTAGAGGGTGAAAACTCGAAACAGCACCCGAACGGCCCTGTGGGTGGCACCAACGCCTTCCACGGGACCAATGTAACTCGTAGGAACTTCCCGGTTTGAGAATACGATGGTAATTTATATATTTCTAGATTTAGGCTTAAAAACATGATGTTAGAGGGTGAAAACTCAAAACAGCCCCCGATCGTCCCCGTGGGTGGCACCAACACCTCCCAGGGGACCAATGTAACTCGTACGAACTAATCGCGTAGCCACGAGACTCCCAGTTTGAGAATACGATGGTAATTTGCGTATTTCTAGACTTAGACTTAAAAACATGACCTTAGAGGGTGAAGACTCAAAACAACCCCCGACCGTCCCCGTCGGTGGCACCAACACCACCCATGGGACTAGTGTAACACGTAGGAACTGACTGCGCAACCGCGAGACTCCCGGTTTGAGAAGACGATGATAATTTGCATATTTCTAGACTAAGGCTTAAAAGCATGGCGTTAGAGGGTGAAAACTCGAAAAAGCACCCGAACGGCCTCGTGGGTGGCACCAACACCTCCACCGGGACCAATGTAACTCGTAGGAACTGACCACGCAGCCGCGAGACTCCCGGTTTGAGAATATGATTGTAATTTGCGTATTTCTAGACTTAGACTTAAAAATATGGCTTTAGAGGGTGAAAACTCAAAACAACCCTCGACCGTCCCCGTCGGTTGCACCAACACCACCCATGGGACCAATGTAACTCGTAGGAACTGACTGCGCAACCGCGAGACTCCCAGTTTGAGAATACGATGATAAATTGCATATTTCTAGACTTAGGCTTAAAAGCATCGCGTTAGAGGGTGAAAACTCGAAACAGCACCCGAACGACCTCGTGGGTGGCACCAACACCTCCCACGGGACCAATGTAACTCGTAGGAACTGCCACGCAGCGGCGGGACTCCCGATTTGAGAGTACGATGGTAATTTGCATATTTCTAGACTTAGGCTTAAAAACATGACGTTAGAGGGTGAAAACTCAAAACAGCCCCCGATCGTCCCCGTGGGTGGCACCAACACCTCCCACGGCACCAATGTAACTCGTACGAACTAATCGCGTAGCCACGAGACTCGCGGTTTGAGAATACGATGGTAATTTTTGTATTTCTAGACTTAGACTTAAAAACATGGCGTTAGAGGGTGAAAACTCAAAACAATCCCCGATCGTCCCCGTGGGTGGCACCAACACCACCCACGGGACCAATGTAACTCGTAGGAACTGACTGCGCAATCACGAGACTCCCGGTTTGAGAATACGATGATAATTTGCATATTTCTAGAGTTAGGCTTATAAACATGGCGTTAAAGGGTGAAAACTCGAAACAACAACCGGACGGCCCTATGGGTGGCACCAACACCTCCCGCGGGACCAATGTAACTCGTAGGAACTGACCCCGCAACCACGGGCCTCCCGGTTTGAGAATACGACTGTAATTTGCATATTTCCAGACTTAGGCTTAAAAACATGGCGTTAGAGGGTGAAAACTCGAAACAGCCCCCGATCGTCCCCGTGGGTGGCACCAACACCTCCCACGGGACCAATGTAACTCGTACGAACTAATCGCGTAGCCACGAGACTCTCGGTTTGACAATACGATGGTAATTTGCGTATTTCTAGACTTAGACTTAAAAACATGGCTTTAGAGGGTGAAAACTCAAAACAACCCCCGACCATCCCCGTCGGTGGCACCAACACCACCCATGGGACCAATGTAACTCGTAGGAACTGACTGCGCAACCGCGAGACTCCCGGTTTGAGAATATGATGATAATTTGCATATTTCTAGACTTAGGCTTAAAAGCATGGCGTTAGAGGGTGAAAACTCGAAACAACACCCAAACGGCCCCGTGGGTGGCACCAACACCTCCCACGGGTCCAATATAACTCGTAGGAACTGACCACGCAGCCGCGGGACTCTCGGTTTGAGGGTACGATGGTAATTTTCATATTTCTACCCTTAGGCTTAAAAACATGGTGTTAGAGTTTGAAAATTCGAAACAACCCCCGACCGTCCCCGTGGGTGGTACCAACACCTCCCACGGGACCTAACCCGTAGGAACTTATCGCGCAGCTGCGAGACTCTTGATTTGAGAATACGACTATAATTTGCATATTTCTAGACTTAAGCAAAACATAGCATTAGAGGGTGAAAACTTGAAACATCCCCTGAATGGCCCCCATTGGTGGCACCAACACCTTCCTCGGGATCTGTGTAACTCGTAGAAACTGACCCCGCAACCGCGATACTCCCGATTTGAGAATACGATGGTAATTTGCATATTTTTAGACTTAAGCAAAACGTGGCGTTAGAGGGTGAAAACTTGAAACAGCACCTGAACGGCCCCATGGGTGGAACCAACACCTATCACGGGACCAATGTAACTCGTAGGAACTGACCACGCAGCTGTCGGACTCCCGGTTTGAGAGTACGACGATAATTTGCATATTTCTAGACTTAGGCTTAAAAACATAGCATTAGAGGGTGAAAACTCGAAACAACTCCCGACTGTCCCCGTGGGTGGCACCAACATCTCCCATGAGACAAATGTAACTCGTAGGAACTGATCGCGCAGTCGCGAGATTCTCGGTTTGATAATTTGATGATAATTTGCATATTTCTAAACTCAAGCTTAAAAACATGGCATTAGAGGGTGAAAACTCGAAATAACCCCCGACCGTCCCCGTGGGTGGCACCAACACCTCCCACGGGACCAATGTAATTCGTATGAACTAATCGCATAACCGTGAGACTCCCGGTTTGAGAATACATCGGTAATTTGCTTATTTCTAGACTTTGGCTTAAAAAATGGCGTGAGAGGGTGAAAGCTCAAAACAGCACCCGAACGGCCTCGTGGGTGGCACCAACACCTCCCACGGGACCAATGTAACTCGTAGGAACTGACCACGCAGCCGCGGGACTCCCGATTTGAGAGTACGATGGTAATTTGCATATTTCTATACTTAGATTTAAAAACATGACGTTAGACGGTGAAAATTCAAAACATCCCCCGAACGACCCGGTGGGTGGCACCAACACCTCCCACGGGACCATTGTACCTTATTGGAACTGACCGCGAACCCGCGAGACTCTCGGTTTGAGACTACGATGGTAATTTTCATATTTCTGGACATAAGCTTAAAAACATGGCGTTAGAGGGTGAAAACTTGAAACAACCCCCGACCGTCCACGTGGGTGGCACCAGCACCTCCCACGGGACCAATGTAACTCGTAGGAACTGACCGCACAGCCGCGAGACTTCTAGTTTGAGAATACAATGGTAATTTACATATTTCTAGACTAAAGCTTAAAAACATGGTGTTAGAGGGTAAAAACTCAAAACAGCCCCCGAACGTCCCCGTGGGTGGCACCAACACCTCCCACGGGACCAATATAACTTGTAGGAACTCACCACTCAGCCATGGGAATCCCTGTTTGAGAATACGACGGTAATTTCCATATTTCTAGACTTAGGCTTAAAAATATGGCGTTAGAGGGTGAAAACTCGAAACAGCC
This sequence comes from Sambucus nigra, assembly GCA_949130495.1. Taxonomy (NCBI): domain Eukaryota; kingdom Viridiplantae; phylum Streptophyta; class Magnoliopsida; order Dipsacales; family Adoxaceae; genus Sambucus; species Sambucus nigra. Next base: position 395,579,154 of record OX422219.1, on the reverse strand, counting down.
CCCGAACGTCCCCGTGGGTGGCATAAACACCTCCCACGGGACCAATGTAACTGGTAGGAACTGAGCCCACAGTCGCGGGTCTCCCGGTTTGAGAATACAACAATAATTTGCATATTTCTATACATAGGCTTAAAAACATGGCATTAGAGGGTGAAAACTCGAAACAACCCCCGAACGTTCCCGTTGGTGGCACCATCACCTCCCACGGGACCAATGTAATTCGTAGGAACTAACCTCACACTCACGGGTCTTCCGGTTTGAGAATACGACGGTAATTTGTATATTTCTAGACTTAGGCTTAAAAATATGGCGTTAGAGGGTGAAAACTCGAAACAACCCCGACCGTCCTCGTGGGTGGCACCAACACCTCCCACGGGACCAATATAACTCGTAGGAACTGACCGTGCACCCGCGAGACTCTCGGTTTGAGAATACGACGATAATTTGCATATTTTTAGACTTAAGCAAAACATGGCGTTAGAGGGTGAAAACTCAAAACATCCCCCGAATGTCCCCGTGGGTGGTACCAACACCTCCCACGGAACCAATGTAACTCATAGGAACTGACCACGTAGTCGCGGGACTCTCGGTTTGAGAGTACGACGGAAATTTGAATATATCTAGACTTAGGCTTAAAAAATGGCGTAAGAGGGAGAAAACTCGAAACAAACCCCGACCGTCCCCGTTGGTGGCAACAACACCTCCCACGGGACCAATGTAACTTGTAGGAACTGACCGCGCAGCCGCGGGACTCCTGGTTTGAGAATACGATGGTAATTTGAATATTTTTAGACTTAAGCAAAACATGGCCTTAGTGGGTGAAAGCTCAAAACAGCCATCGAACATCCCCGTGGGTGGCACAAACACCTCCCACGGGACCAATGTAACTCATAGGAACTGACCACGAAGCCGCGGGGCTCTCTGTTTGAGAGTACGATGGTAATTTGCATATTTCTAGACTTAGGCTTAAAAACATGGCGTTAGCGGGTGAAAACTCAAAACAACCCCCGACCGTCACCGTGGGTAGCACCAACACCTCCCACGGGACCAATGTAACTCGTAGGAACTGACCACACACCCGTGGGACACCCGGTTTGAGAGTGTGATGGTAATTTGCATATTTCTAGACTTAGGCTTAAAATCATGGTGTTAGAGGGTGAAAACTCGAAACTACCCTCGACCGTCCCCGTGGGTGGCACCAACACCTCCCACGGGACCAATGTAACTCGTACAAACTAATCGCATTACCGCAAGACTCCCGATTTGAGAATACGACGGTATTTTGCGTATTTCTAGACTTAAGCACAATATGGCGTTAGAGGGTGAAAACTGGAAACATCCCCCGATTTGAGAGTACGATGGTATATTTACATATTTCTAGACTTAGGCTTAAAAACTTGGCATTAGAGGGTGAAAACTCGAAACAACCCCCGACCGTCCTCGTGGGTGGCACCAAGACCTCCCACGGGACCAATGTAACTCGTAGGAACTAACCCCGCTACCGTGGCGCTCCCGATTTGAGAATACGACGGTAATTTGCATATTTCTATACTTAGGCTAAAAAACATGGCGTTAGGGGTAAAAACTCAAAACAACCCCCGACCGTCCCCTTGGGTGGCACCAACACCTCCCACGGGACCAATGTAACTCATAGGAACTGACCACGCAGCCTCAGGCCTCCCGCTTTGAGAATACAACGGTAATTTGCATATTTCTAGACCTAGTCTTAAAAACATGGCTTTAGAGGGTGAAAACTCAAAACATCTCCCTACTGTCCCCGTGGGTGGCACCAACACCTCTCACGGGACCAATGTAACTCGTAGGAACTAACCACGCAGCCACGGGACACCCGGTTTGAGAGTGTGACAGTAATTTGCATATTTCTAGACTTAGGCTTAAAATCATGGCGTTAGAGTGTGAAAACTCAAAACATCACCCGAACGGCCCCGTGGGTGGCACCAACACCTCCCACGGGACCAATGTAACTCGTAGAAATTGACCCTGCTGCCGAGGTACTCCCGATTTAAGAATACGACGGTAATTTGCATATTTCTGGACTTAATCAAAACATGGCGTTGGAGGGTGAAAATTTGAAACAGCCAACGAACATCCCCGTGGGTGGCACCAACACCTCCCACGGGACCAAAGTAACTCATAGGGACTGACCACGCAGCCGCGTGACTCTCGGTTTGAGAGTACGACGGTAATTTGCATATTTTTAGACATAGGATTAAAAATATGGCGTTAGAGGGTGAAAACTTAAAACAACCCCCGACCGTCCCCGTGGGTGGCACCAACAGCACCCACGGGACAAATATAACTCGTAGGAACTGACTGCGTAAGCGGTGGGACTCCCGGTTTGAGTGTACGATGGTAATTTGCATATTTCTAGACTTAGGCTTAAAAACATGGCGTTAGAGGGTGAAAACTCGAAATAACCCCCAACCGTCCCCGTGGGTGGCTCCAATACCTCCCACGGGACCAATGTAACCCGTAGGAACTTATCACGCCGTTGCTAGACTCCAGATCTGAGAATATGATGATAATTTGCATATTTCTAGATTTAAGCAAAACATGGAGTTAGAGGGTGAAAACTCGAAAGAGCCCCTGAATGGCCCCCTTGGTGGCACCAACACCTCCCACAGGACCAATGTAACTCGTAGAAACTGACCCCACAGCTGCGGTACTCCCATTTTGAGAATACAATGGTAATTTGCATATTTCTAAACTTAAGAAAAACATGGCGTTAGAGTGTGAAAACTCGAAACATCACCCGAACAGCCCCATGGGTGGCACCAACACCTCCCACGGGACCAATGTAACTCGTAGAAATTGACCCCGCTGCCGAGGTACTCTCGATTTAAGAATACGACGATAATTTGCATATTTCTAGACTTAAGCAAAACATGGCGTTAGAGGGTGAAAACTCGAAACAGCCCCCGAACGGCCCCGTGGGTGGCACCAACACCTCCCACGGGACCAATGTAACTCGTAGAAACTGACCCCGTAATCACGATACTCCCGATTTGAGAATACGATGGTAATTTGCATATTTTAGACTTAGGCTTAAAAACATGGCGTTAGAGGGTGAAAACTCAAAACAACCCCCGATCGTCCCCGTGGGTAGCCCCAAAACCTCCCACGGGACCAATGTAACTCGTAGCAATTGACCGTGCAACGGTGAGACTCCCGGTTTGAGAATACGATGGTAATTTGCATATTTTTAGACTTAAGCTTAAAAACATGGCATTAGAGGGTGAAAACTCAAAACAGCCCCCGAAGGTCCCCGTGGGTGGCACCAACTCCTCCCACGGGACCAATGTAACTCGTAGGAACTGACCCCGCAACCGTGGGCCTCCCGATTTTAGAATACGACGGTACTTTGCCTATTTCTAGGCTTAGGCTTAAAAACATAAAGTTAGAGGGTGAAAACACAAAATAGCCCCTGACCATCCACGTGGGTGCCACCAAAACCTCCCACGGGACCAATGTAACTCGTACGAACTAATCGCGTAGCCACGAGACTCCCGGTTTGAGAATACGATGGTAATTTTCATATTTCTAGACTTAGTCTTAAAAACATGGCGTTAGAGGGTGAAATCTCAAAACAACCCCCGACCATCCCTGTGGGTAGCACCAACACCTCCCACGGGACCAATGTAACTCGTAGGAAGTGACCGTGCAACCGCGAGACTCTCGATTTGAGAATACGATGGTAATTTGAATATTTTTAGATTTAAGATTAATAACATGGCGTTAGAGGGTGAAAACTCGAAACCGCCCTCAAACTCCCCCGTGGGTGGCACCAACACCTTCCACGGGACCAATGTAACTCGTAGGAACTGACCCCGCAACCGTGGGCCTCCCGGTTTGAGAATGCAACGGTAATTTGCAAATTTCTAGACTTAGGCTTAAAAACATGGTGTTAGGGGGTGAAAACTCAAAGCAGCCCCCGACCGTCCCCGTGGGTGGCACAAACACCTCCGACGGGACCAATGTAACTCGTACGAACTAATCGCGTAGCCGCGAGACTCCCGGTTTGAGAATACGACGGTAATTTGCGTATTTCTAGACTTAAGAAAAACATGGCGTTAGAGGGTGAAAACTGAAAACAACCCTCGAACGGCCCCGTGGGTGGCACCAACACCTCCCACGGGACCAATGTAACTCGTAGAAACTGACCCCACTGCCACGGTACTCCCGGTTTAAGAGTACGACTATAATTTGCATATTTCTAGACTTAGGCTTAAAAACATGGCGTTAGAGGGTGAAAACTCAAAACAACCCCCGACCGTCCGCGCGGGTGGCACCAACACCACCCAAGGGACCAATGTAACTCGTAGGAACTGACTGCCCAATCGCGAGACTCCCGGTTTGAGAATACGACGATAATTTACATATTTTTAGACTTAGTTTTAAAAACATGGCGTTAGAGGAAGAAAACTCGAAACAGCACCCGAACGGCCCCGTGGGTGGCAACAACACCTCCCACGGGACCAATGTAACTCGTAGGAACTGACCACGCAGCCGCGGGACTCCCGGTTTGAGAGTACGATGGTAATTTGCATATTACTAGACTTAGTCTTAAAAACATGGCGTTAGAGGGTGAAAACTCGAAATAACTCACGACCATCCCCGTGGGTGGCACCAACACCTCCCACGGGACCAATGTGACCTGTAGGAACTTATCGCGCAGCTGCGAGACTCCTGATTTGAGTATACGGCGATAATTTTAATATTTTAAGACATAAGGAAAATATGGCGTTAGAGGGTGAAAACTCGAAAGTGCCCCAGAACGGCCCCCTTGGTGGCACCAACACCTCCAACGGGACAAATGTAACTCATAAAAACTGACCCCGCAGCCGCGGTACTCCCGGTTTGAGAATACAATTGTAATTTGCATATTTCTAGACTTAAGCAAAACATGGCGTTAGATGGTGAAATCTCGAAACAGCTCCTGAACGGCCCCATGGGTGGCACCAACACCTCTCACGTGACAAATGTAACTCGTAAGAACTGACCACGCAGCTGTGGGACTCCCAGTTTGAGAGTACGATGGTAATTTGCATATTTCTAGACTTAGGCTTAAAAATATGGCGTTAGGGGGTGAAAACTTGAAACAACCCCCGATCGTCCCCGTGGGTGGCACCAACACCTCCCAAGGGACAGATATAACTCGTAGGAACTAACCCCAAAGCTGCGGATCTCCCGGTTTGAGAAAACGACGCTAATTTGCGTTTTTCTAGACTTAAGCAAAATATGGCGTTAGAGGGTGAAAACTCGAAACAGCCCCCGAACAGCCCCGTGGGTGGCACCAACACCTCCCGCGAGAACAATGTAACTCGTAGAAACTGACCCCGCTGCCGCGGTACTCCCAATTTGAGAATACGACGGTAATTTGCATATTTTTAGACTTAAGCAAAACATGGCGTTAGAGGGTGAAAACTCAAAATAACCCCCGAAAATCCCCGTGGGTGGCACCAACACCTCCCATGGGACCAAAGTAACTCATAGGAACTGACCACGCAGTCGCGGGACTCTCGGTTTGAGAGTACAACGGTAATTTGCATATTTCTAGACTTAGGCTTAAAAACATGGCGTTAGAGGGTGAAAACTCAAAACAACCCGTGACCGTCCCCGTGGGTAGCACCAACACCACCCACGGGACCAATGTAACTCATAGGAACTGACTGCGCAACCGCGAGACTCCCAGTTTGAAAATACGATGACAATTTGCATATTTCTAGACTTAGGCTTAAAAACATGGCGTTAGAGGGTGAAAACTCGAAACAGCACCCGAACGGCCCTGTGGGTGGCACCAACACCTCCCACGGGACCAATGTAACTCGTAGGAACTTCTCGGTTTGAGAATACGATGATAATTTACATATTTCTAGACTTAGGCTTAAAAACATGATGTTAGAGGGTGAAAACTCAAAACAACCCCCAATCGTCCCCGTGGGTGGCACCAACACCTCCCAGGGGACCAATGTAACTCGTACGAACCAATCGTGTAGCCACGAGAGTCCCAGTTTGAGAATGCGATGGTAATTTGCGTATTTCTAGACTTAGACTTAAAAACAAGACCTTAGAGGGTGAAAACTCAAAACAACCCCCGACCGTCCCCGTCGGTGGCACCAACACGACCCATGGGACCAATGTAACTCGTAGGAACTGACTGCGCAACCGCGAGACTCCCGGTTTGAGAAGACAATGATAATTTGCATATTTCTAGACTAAGGGTTAAAAGCATGGCGTTAGAGGGCGAAAACTCGAAAAAGCACCCCGAACGGCCTCGTGGGTGGCACCAACACCTCCCACGGGACCAATGTAACTCGTAGGAACTGACCACGCAGCCGCGAGACTCTTGGTTTGAGAATACGATAGTAATTTGCGTATTTCTAGACTTAGACTTAAAAACATGGCTTTAGAGGGTGAAAACTCGAAACAACCCTCGACCGTCCCCGTCGGTTGCACCAACACCACCCATGGGACCAATGTAACTCGTAGGAACTGACTGCGCAACCGCGAGACTCCCAGTTTGAGAATACGATGATAATTTGCATATTTCTAGACTTAGGCTTAAAAGCATGACGTTAGAGGGTGAAAACTCGAAACAGCAACCGAACGACCTCGTGGGTGGCACCAACATCTCCCACGGGACTAATGTAACTCGTAGGAACTGACCACGCAGCGGCGGGACTCCCGATTTGAGAGTACGATGGTAATTTGCATATTTCTAGACTTGGGGTTAAAAACATGACATTAGAGGGTGAAAACTCAAAACAGCCCCCGATCGTCCCCGTGGGTGGCACCAACACCTCCCACGGGACCAATGTAACTCGTACGAACTAATCGCGTAGCCACGAGACTCTCGGTTTGACAATACGATGGTAATTTGCGTATTTCTAGACTTAGACTTAAAAACATGGCTTTAGAGGGTGAAAACTCAAAACAACCCCCGACCATCCCCGTCGGTGGCACCAACACCACCCATGGGACCAATGTAACTCGTAGGAACTGACTGCGCAACCGCGAGACTCCCGGTTTGAGAATACGATGATAATTTGCATATTCCTAGACTTAGGCTTAAAAGCATGGCGTTAGAGGGTGAAAACTCGAAACAACACCCAAACGGCCCCGTGGGTGGCACCAACACCTCCCACGGGTCCAATATAACTCGTAGGAACTGACCATGCAGCCGCGGGACTCTCGGTTTGAGGGTACGATGGTAATTTGCATATTTCTACCCTTAGGCTTAAAAACATGGCGTTAGAGTTTGAAAATTCGAAACAACCCCCGACCGTCCCCGTGGGTGGTACCAACACCTCCCACGGGACCTAACCCGTAGGAACTTATCGCGCAGCTGCGAGACTCTTGATTTGAGAATACGACTATAATTTGCATATTTCTAGACTTAAGCAAAACATAGCATTAGAGGGTGAAAACTTGAAACATCCCCTGAACGGCCCCCATTGGTGGCACTAACACCTCCCACGGGATCTGTGTAACTCGTAGAAACTGACCCCGCAACCGCGATACTCTCGGTTTGAGAATACGATGGTAATTTGCATATTTTTAGACTTAAGCAAAACGTGGCGTTAGAGGGTGAAAACTTGAAACAGCACCCGAACGGCCCCATGGGTGGAACCAACACCTATCACGGGACCAATGTAACTCGTAGGAACTGACCACGCAGCTGTCGGACTCCTGGTTTGAGAGTACGACGATAATTTGCATATTTCTAGACTTAGGCTTAAAAACATAGCATTAGAGGGTGAAAACTCGAAACAACTCCCGACTGTCCCCGTGGGTGGCACCAACATCTCCCGTGAGACAAATGTAACTCGTAGGAACTGATCGCGCAGTCGCGAGACTCTCGGTTTGAGAATATGATGATAATTTGCATATTTATAAACTTAAGCTTAAAAACATGGCATTAGAGGGTGAAAACTCGAAACAGCACCCGAACGGCCCTGTGGGTGGCACCAACACCTCCCACGGGACCAATGTAACTCGTAGGAACTTCTCGGTTTGAGAATACGATGATAATTTACATATTTCTAGACTTAGGCTTAAAAACATGATGTTAGAGGGTGAAAACTCAAAACAACCCCCAATCGTCCCCGTGGGTGGCACCAACACCTCCCAGGGGACCAATGTAACTCGTACGAACCAATCGTGTAGCCACGAGAGTCCCAGTTTGAGAATGCGATGGTAATTTGCGTATTTCTAGACTTAGACTTAAAAACAAGACCTTAGAGGGTGAAAACTCAAAACAACCCCCGACCGTCCCCGTCGGTGGCACCAACACGACCCATGGGACCAATGTAACTCGTAGGAACTGACTGCGCAACCGCGAGACTCCCGGTTTGAGAAGACAATGACAATTTGCATATTTCTAGACTAAGGGTTAAAAGCATGGCGTTAGAGGGCGAAAACTCGAAAAAGCACCACGAACGGCCTCGTGGGTGGCACCAACACCTCCCACGGGACCAATGTAACTCGTAGGAACTGACCACGCAGCCGCGAGACTCTTGGTTTGAGAATACGATAGTAATTTGCGTATTTCTAGACTTAGACTTAAAAACATGGCTTTAGAGGGTGAAAACTCGAAACAACCCTCGACCGTCCCCGTCGGTTGCACCAACACCACCCATGGGACCAATGTAACTCGTAGGAACTGACTGCGCAACCGCGAGACTCCCAGTTTGAGAATACGATGATAATTTGCATATTTCTAGACTTAGGCTTAAAAGCATGACGTTAGAGGGTGAAAACTCAAAACAGCAACCGAACGACCTCGTGGGTGGCACCAACATCTCCCACGGGACTAATGTAACTCGTAGGAACTGACCACGCAGCGGCGGGACTCCCGATTTGAGAGTACGATGGTAATTTGCATATTTCTAGACTTGGGGTTAAAAACATGACATTAGAGGGTGAAAACTCAAAACAGCCCCCGATCGTCCCCGTGGGTGGCACCAACACCTCCCACGGGACCAATGTAACTCGTACGAACTAATCGCGTAGCCACGAGACTCTCGGTTTGACAATACGATGGTAATTTGCGTATTTCTAGACTTAGACTTAAAAACATGGCTTTAGAGGGTGAAAACTCAAAACAACCCCCGACCATCCCCGTCGGTGGCACCAACACCACCCATGGGACCAATGTAACTCGTAGGAACTGACTGCGCAACCGCGAGACTCCCGGTTTGAGAATACGATGATAATTTGCATATTCCTAGACTTAGGCTTAAAAGCATGGCGTTAGAGGGTGAAAACTCGAAACAACACCCAAACGGCCCCGTGGGTGGCACCAACACCTCCCACGGGTCCAATATAACTCGTAGGAACTGACCATGCAGCCGCGGGACTCTCGGTTTGAGGGTACGATGGTAATTTGCATATTTCTACCCTTAGGCTTAAAAACATGGCGTTAGAGTTTGAAAATTCGAAACAACCCCCGACCGTCCCCGTGGGTGGTACCAACACCTCCCACGGGACCTAACCCGTAGGAACTTATCGCGCAGCTGCGAGACTCTTGATTTGAGAATACGACTATAATTTGCATATTTCTAGACTTAAGCAAAACATAGCATTAGAGGGTGAAAACTTGAAACATCCCCTGAACGGCCCCCATTGGTGGCACTAACACCTCCCACGGGATCTGTGTAACTCGTAGAAACTGACCCCGCAACCGCGATACTCTCGGTTTGAGAATACGATGGTAATTTGCATATTTTTAGACTTAAGCAAAACGTGGCGTTAGAGGGTGAAAACTTGAAACAGCACCCGAACGGCCCCATGGGTGGAACCAACACCTATCACGGGACCAATGTAACTCGTAGGAACTGACCACGCAGCTGTCGGACTCCTGGTTTGAGAGTACGACGATAATTTGCATATTTCTAGACTTAGGCTTAAAAACATAGCATTAGAGGGTGAAAACTCGAAACAACTCCCGACTGTCCCCGTGGGTGGCACCAACATCTCCCGTGAGACAAATGTAACTCGTAGGAACTGATCGCGCAGTCGCGAGACTCTCGGTTTGAGAATATGATGATAATTTGCATATTTATAAACTTAAGCTTAAAAACATGGCATTAGAGGGTGAAAACTCGAAACAGCACCCGAACGGCCCTGTGGGTGGCACCAACACCTCCCACGGGACCAATGTAACTCGTAGGAACTTCTCGGTTTGAGAATACGATGATAATTTACATATTTCTAGACTTAGGCTTAAAAACATGATGTTAGAGGGTGAAAACTCAAAACAACCCCCAATCGTCCCCGTGGGTGGCACCAACACCTCCCAGGGGACCAATGTAACTCGTACGAACCAATCGTGTAGCCACGAGAGTCCCAGTTTGAGAATGCGATGGTAATTTGCGTATTTCTAGACTTAGACTTAAAAACAAGACCTTAGAGGGTGAAAACTCAAAACAACCCCCGACCGTCCCCGTCGGTGGCACCAACACGACCCATGGGACCAATGTAACTCGTAGGAACTGACTGCGCAACCGCGAGACTCCCGGTTTGAGAAGACAATGACAATTTGCATATTTCTAGACTAAGGGTTAAAAGCATGGCGTTAGAGGGCGAAAACTCGAAAAAGCACCACGAACGGCCTCGTGGGTGGCACCAACACCTCCCACGGGACCAATGTAACTCGTAGGAACTGACCACGCAGCCGCGAGACTCTTGGTTTGAGAATACGATAGTAATTTGCGTATTTCTAGACTTAGACTTAAAAACATGGCTTTAGAGGGTGAAAACTCGAAACAACCCTCGACCGTCCCCGTCGGTTGCACCAACACCACCCATGGGACCAATGTAACTCGTAGGAACTGACTGCGCAACCGCGAGACTCCCAGTTTGAGAATACGATGATAATTTGCATATTTCTAGACTTAGGCTTAAAAGCATGACGTTAGAGGGTGAAAACTCAAAACAGCAACCGAACGACCTCGTGGGTGGCACCAACATCTCCCACGGGACTAATGTAACTCGTAGGAACTGACCACGCAGCGGCGGGACTCCCGATTTGAGAGTACGATGGTAATTTGCATATTTCTAGACTTGGGGTTAAAAACATGACATTAGAGGGTGAAAACTCAAAACAGCCCCCGATCGTCCCCGTGGGTGGCACCAACACCTCCCACGGGACCAATGTAACTCGTACGAACTAATCGCGTAGCCACGAGACTCTCGGTTTGACAATACGATGGTAATTTGCGTATTTCTAGACTTAGACTTAAAAACATGGCTTTAGAGGGTGAAAACTCAAAACAACCCCCGACCATCCCCGTCGGTGGCACCAACACCACCCATGGGACCAATGTAACTCGTAGGAACTGACTGCGCAACCGCGAGACTCCCGGTTTGAGAATACGATGATAATTTGCATATTCCTAGACTTAGGCTTAAAAGCATGGCGTTAGAGGGTGAAAACTCGAAACAACACCCAAACGGCCCCGTGGGTGGCACCAACACCTCCCACGGGTCCAATATAACTCGTAGGAACTGACCATGCAGCCGCGGGACTCTCGGTTTGAGGGTACGATGGTAATTTGCATATTTCTACCCTTAGGCTTAAAAACATGGCGTTAGAGTTTGAAAATTCGAAACAACCCCCGACCGTCCCCGTGGGTGGTACCAACACCTCCCACGGGACCTAACCCGTAGGAACTTATCGCGCAGCTGCGAGACTCTTGATTTGAGAATACGACTATAATTTGCATATTTCTAGACTTAAGCAAAACATAGCATTAGAGGGTGAAAACTTGAAACATCCCCTGAACGGCCCCCATTGGTGGCACTAACACCTCCCACGGGATCTGTGTAACTCGTAGAAACTGACCCCGCAACCGCGATACTCTCGGTTTGAGAATACGATGGTAATTTGCATATTTTTAGACTTAAGCAAAACGTGGCGTTAGAGGGTGAAAACTTGAAACAGCACCCGAACGGCCCCATGGGTGGAACCAACACCTATCACGGGACCAATGTAACTCGTAGGAACTGACCACGCAGCTGTCGGACTCCTGGTTTGAGAGTACGACGATAATTTGCATATTTCTAGACTTAGGCTTAAAAACATAGCATTAGAGGGTGAAAACTCGAAACAACTCCCGACTGTCCCCGTGGGTGGCACCAACATCTCCCGTGAGACAAATGTAACTCGTAGGAACTGATCGCGCAGTCGCGAGACTCTCGGTTTGAGAATATGATGATAATTTGCATATTTATAAACTTAAGCTTAAAAACATGGCATTAGAGGGTGAAAACTCGAAACAGCACCCGAACGGCCCTGTGGGTGGCACCAACACCTCCCACGGGACCAATGTAACTCGTAGGAACTTCTCGGTTTGAGAATACGATGATAATTTACATATTTCTAGACTTAGGCTTAAAAACATGATGTTAGAGGGTGAAAACTCAAAACAACCCCCAATCGTCCCCGTGGGTGGCACCAACACCTCCCAGGGGACCAATGTAACTCGTACGAACCAATCGTGTAGCCACGAGAGTCCCAGTTTGAGAATGCGATGGTAATTTGCGTATTTCTAGACTTAGACTTAAAAACAAGACCTTAGAGGGTGAAAACTCAAAACAACCCCCGACCGTCCCCGTCGGTGGCACCAACACGACCCATGGGACCAATGTAACTCGTAGGAACTGACTGCGCAACCGCGAGACTCCCGGTTTGAGAAGACAATGACAATTTGCATATTTCTAGACTAAGGGTTAAAAGCATGGCGTTAGAGGGCGAAAACTCGAAAAAGCACCACGAACGGCCTCGTGGGTGGCACCAACACCTCCCACGGGACCAATGTAACTCGTAGGAACTGACCACGCAGCCGCGAGACTCTTGGTTTGAGAATACGATAGTAATTTGCGTATTTCTAGACTTAGACTTAAAAACATGGCTTTAGAGGGTGAAAACTCGAAACAACCCTCGACCGTCCCCGTCGGTTGCACCAACACCACCCATGGGACCAATGTAACTCGTAGGAACTGACTGCGCAACCGCGAGACTCCCAGTTTGAGAATACGATGATAATTTGCATATTTCTAGACTTAGGCTTAAAAGCATGACGTTAGAGGGTGAAAACTCGAAACAGCAACCGAACGACCTCGTGGGTGGCACCAACATCTCCCACGGGACTAATGTAACTCGTAGGAACTGACCACGCAGCGGCGGGACTCCCGATTTGAGAGTACGATGGTAATTTGCATATTTCTAGACTTGGGGTTAAAAACATGACATTAGAGGGTGAAAACTCAAAACAGCCCCCGATCGTCCCCGTGGGTGGCACCAACACCTCCCACGGGACCAATGTAACTCGTACGAACTAATCGCGTAGCCACGAGACTCTCGGTTTGACAATACGATGGTAATTTGCGTATTTCTAGACTTAGACTTAAAAACATGGCTTTAGAGGGTGAAAACTCAAAACAACCCCCGACCATCCCCGTCGGTGGCACCAACACCACCCATGGGACCAATGTAACTCGTAGGAACTGACTGCGCAACCGCGAGACTCCCGGTTTGAGAATACGATGATAATTTGCATATTCCTAGACTTAGGCTTAAAAGCATGGCGTTAGAGGGTGAAAACTCGAAACAACACCCAAACGGCCCCGTGGGTGGCACCAACACCTCCCACGGGTCCAATATAACTCGTAGGAACTGACCATGCAGCCGCGGGACTCTCGGTTTGAGGGTACGATGGTAATTTGCATATTTCTACCCTTAGGCTTAAAAACATGGCGTTAGAGTTTGAAAATTCGAAACAACCCCCGACCGTCCCCGTGGGTGGTACCAACACCTCCCACGGGACCTAACCCGTAGGAACTTATCGCGCAGCTGCGAGACTCTTGATTTGAGAATACGACTATAATTTGCATATTTCTAGACTTAAGCAAAACATAGCATTAGAGGGTGAAAACTTGAAACATCCCCTGAACGGCCCCCATTGGTGGCACTAACACCTCCCACGGGATCTGTGTAACTCGTAGAAACTGACCCCGCAACCGCGATACTCTCGGTTTGAGAATACGATGGTAATTTGCATATTTTTAGACTTAAGCAAAACGTGGCGTTAGAGGGTGAAAACTTGAAACAGCACCCGAACGGCCCCATGGGTGGAACCAACACCTATCACGGGACCAATGTAACTCGTAGGAACTGACCACGCAGCTGTCGGACTCCCGGTTTGAGAGTACGACGATAATTTGCATATTTCTAGACTTAGGCATAAAAACATAGCATTAGAGGGTGAAAACTCGAAACAACTCCCGACTGTCCCCGTGGGTGGCACCAACATCTCCCGTGAGACAAATGTAACTCGTAGGAACTGATCGCGCAGTCGCGAGACTCTCGGTTTGAGAATATGATGATAATTTGCATATTTATAAACTTAAGCTTAAAAACATGGCATTAGAGGGTGAAAACTCGAAATAACCCCCGACCGTCCCCGTGGGTGGCACCAACACCTCCCACGGGACCAATGTAATTCGTATGAACTAATCGCATAACCGCGAGACTCCCGGTTTGAGAATACATCGGTAATTTGCTTATTTTTAGACTTTGGCTTAAAAAAATGGCGTCAGAGGGTGAAAGCTCAAAACAGCACCCGAACGGCCTCGTGGGTGGCACCAACACCTCCCACGGGACCAATGTAACTCGTAGGAACTGACCACGCAGCCGCGGGACTCCCGATTTGAGAGTACGATGGTAATTTGCATATTTCTATACTTAGACTAAAAAATATGACGTTAGACGGTGAAAATTCGAAACAGTCCCCGAACGGCCCCGTGGGTGGCACCAACACCTCCCACGGGACCATTGTACCTTGTTGGAATTGACCGCGAACCCGCGAGACTCCCGGTTTGAGAATACGATGGTAATTTTCATATTTCTAGACATAAGCTTAAAAACATGGCGTTAGAGGGTGAAAACTTGAAACAGCCCCCGACCGTCCCCGTGGGTGGCACCAGCACCTCCCACGAGACCAATGTAACTCGTAGGAACTGGCCGCATAGCCGTGAGACTCCTAGTTTGAGAATACAATGGTAATTTACATATTTCTAGACTAAAGCTTAAAAACATGGCGTTAGAGGGTAAAAACTCAAAACAGCCCCCGAACGTCCCCGTGGGTGGCACCAACACCTCCCACGGCACCAATGTAACTCGTAGGAACTGACCCCACAGCCACCGGTCTCCCGGTTTGAAAATACGACGGTTATTTTTATATTTTGAGACTTAGGCTTACAAACATGGCGTTAGAGGGTGAAAACTCGAAACAACCCCCGACTGTCCCCGTGGGTGGCACCAACACCTCCTACGGGACCAATATAACTTGTAGGAACTCACCACTCAGCCATGGGAATCCCTGTTTGAGAGTACGACGGTAATTTCCATATTTCTAGACTTAGGCTTAAAAATATGGCGTTAGAGGGTGAAAACTCGAAACAACCCCTGACCGTCCCCGTGGGTGTCACCAACACCTCCCACGGGACAAATGTAACTCATACGAACTGACCGCTCAACCACGAGACTCCCGGTTTGAGAATATGACGATAATTTGCATATTTCTAGACTTAGGCTTAAAAGTATGGCGTTAGACGGTGAAAACACGAAACAACCCCCTACCGTCCCCGTGGGTGGTACAACACCTCCCACGGGACCAATATAACTCGTAGGAACTGACCACGCAACCACGGGACTCCCAGTTTGCGAATACGAAAATAATTTGTATATCTCTAGACTTAGCCTTAAAAACATGGTGTTAGAGACTGAAAACACGAAACATCCCCGGAACAGCCCCGTGGGTGGGAGCAACACCTCCCACGGGACCAATGTAACTCGTAGGAACTAACCACGCAGCCATTGGACCCCCGGTTTGAGGGTACAACGGTAATTTGCATATTTTAAGGTTTAGGCTGAAAAAATGGCGTTAGTGGGTGAAAACTCGAAACAGCTCCCGAACGTCCCCGTGGGTGGCACCAAAACCTCCCACGGGACCATTGTAACTCGTAAGAACTGACCACGCAGCCGCTGGACTCCAAGTTTGAGAATACGATGATAATTTGTATATTTCTAGACTTAGGTTTAAAAAAATGGCATTAGAGGGTGAAAACTCGAAATAGTACCTGAACAGCCCCGTGGGTGGCACCAACACCTCCCATGGGGCCAATGTAACTCGTAGGAACTGACCACACAGCTACGGGACTCCCGGTTTGGGAGTACGTTGGTAATTTACATATTTCTAGACATAGGCTTAAAAACATGACGTTAGAGTGTGAAAACTCAAAACAACCACCGACCGTCCTCGTGGGTGGCACCAACATCTCCCACAGGACCAATGTAACTCGTAGAACAGACCGTGCAGCCGCGAGACTCCCGATTTGAGAATAAGACGGTAATTTGCATATTTCTAAACTTAAGCTTAAAAACATGGCGTTAGAGGGTGAAATCTCAAAATAGCCCCTGAACATCCCCGTGGGTGGCACCAACACCTCCCACGGGACCAATGTAACTCGTAGGAAGTGACCACGCAGCCGCGGGACTCCCGGTTTGCTAATATGACAATAATTTGCATATTTCTAGACTTAGGCTTAAAAACATGGTGTTAGAGGGTGAAAACTTAAAACAGCCCCCGAATGTCCCCGTGGGTGGCACAACACCTCACACGGGATAAATGTAACTCGTAGGAACTGACCACGCAGCCGCGGGTCTCCCAGTTTGAGAGTACGTTGGTAATTTCCATAATTCTAGACTTAGGCTTAAAAACAATGCGTTAGAGGGTGAAAACTAGAAACGACCCCCGACCGTCCCCGTGGGTGGCACCAACACCTCCCACGGGACCAACGTAACTCGTAGTAACTGATCGCGCAGCTGTGAGACTCCCGGTTTGAGAATACAACTATAATTTCCATATTTCTAGACTTAAGCAAAATATGGCGTTAAAGGGTGAAAACTCGAAATAGCCCCCGAACGGCCCCGTGGATGGCACCAACACCTCCCACGGGACCAATGTAACTCGTAGAAACTGACCCCGCATCCACAGTACACTCGGTTTCAGAATACGATGGTAATTTGCATATTTCTAGACTTAAGAAAAACATGGCGTTAGAGGTTGAAAACTCGAAACAACCCCCGAACGTCTCCGTGGTTGGCACCAACACTACCCACGTGACGAATGTAACTCGTTGGAACTGACCACGAATCCGCGGGACTCCCGATTTTATAATACGACGATAATTTTCATATTTGTAGACTTAGGCTTTAAAACATGGCGTTAGAGGGTGAAAACTCGAAACAACACCCGAACGTCCCCGTCGATGGCACCAACACCTCCCACGGGACCAATGTAACTCGTAGGAATTGACCACGAAGCCGCAGGACTCCCGGTTTGAGAGTATGATGGTAATTTGCATATTTCTAGACTTACGCGTAAAAACATGGCGTTAGAGGGTTAAAACTCGAAATAGCACCCTAACGGCCCCGTGGGTGGCACCAACACCTCCCACGGGAGCAATGTAACTCGTAGGAACTGACCACTCAGTCGCGCCGATTTGAGAGTACGGCGGTAATTTTTATATTTCTAAACTTTGGCTTAAAAACATGGTGTTAGACAGTGAAAACTCGAAACAACCCCAGAACGGCCCTGTGGGTGGCATCAACACCTCCCACGGGACCAATGTAACTTGTAGGAACTGACCGCGCACCCGCTAGACTCCCGGTTTTAAAATACGATGGAAATTTGCATATTTCTAGACTTAAGCTTAAAGACATGGCGTTAGAGGGTGAAAACTCGAAACAGCCCCCGACCGTCCCCATGGGTGGCACCAACACCTCCCACGGGACCAACGTAACTCGTAGGAACTCACCACGGAGCTTTAGGACTCCCGATTTGAGAGTACGACAGTAATTTGCATATTTCTAGACTTAGGCTTAAAAACGTGGCGTTAGAGGGTGGAAACTTGAAACAACCCCATACCGTCCCCGTGGGTGGCACCAACACCTCTCACGGGACCAATGTAACTCGTAGGAACTGATCGCGCAGCTGCGAGACTCCCGGTTTAAGAATAGGACAGTAATTTGCATATTTAAAGACTTATGCTTAAAAACATGCCGTTAGAGGGTGAAAACTCGAAACATCGCCCGACCGTCCCCGTGGGTGGCACCAACACCTCTCACGGGACCAAAGTAACTCATAGGAACTGACCACACAGCCGCGGGACTCCCGATTTGAGAGTACGATGGTAATTTTCATATTTCTAGACTTAGGCTTAAAAACATGGCATTAGAGGGTGAAAATTGGAAACGACCCCCGACCGTCCCCGTGGGTGGCACAAACGCCTCCCACGAGACCAATGTAACTCGTAGGAACTGATCACGTAGCCGCGGGAATCCCGGTTTGAGAATACGACGGTAATTTCCATATTTCTAGACTTAGGCTTAAAAACATGGCGTTAGAGGGTGAAAACTCAAAACAACCCCTGACCGTCCCCGTGGGTGTCACCAACACCTCCCACGGGACCAATGTAACTCATAATAACTGACCGCGCAACCACGAGACTCCCGGTCTGATAATACGATGGTAATATGCATATTTCTAGACTTAGGCTTAAAAGTATGGCGTTAGAGGTTGAAAACTCGAAACAACCCCCAAACATCCCCGTGGTTGTCACCAACACCTCCCACGGGACCAATGTAACTCGTAGGAACTGACCATGCAACCGCGGGACTCCCGATTTTAGAATAGGATGATAATTTTCATATTACTAGACTTAGACTTAAAAACATGGCGTTAGAGGGTGAAAACTCGAAACAGCACCCGAACGTCCCCGTGGGTGGTACCAACACCTCCTACGGGACCAGTGTAACTCGTAGGAACAGATCACGCAGCCACGGGAATCCCTGTTTGAGAGTACGATTGTAATTTCCATATTTCTAGACTTAGGCTTAAAAATATGGCGTTAGAGGGTGAAAACTCGAAACAGCCCCTGACCGTCCCCGTGGGTGTCACCAACACCTCCCACGGGACCAATGTATCTCATACGAACTGACCGCGCAACCACGAGACTCCAGGTTTGAGTGTACGACAGTAATTTTCATATTTCTAGACTTAGGCTGAAAAATATGGCGTTAGAGGGTCAAAACTTGAAACAACCCCTGACCATCCCCGTGGGTGTCACCAACACCACCCACGGGACCAATGTAACTCATACGAACTGACCGCGCAACCACGAGACTCCCGGTTTGAGAATACAATGATAATTTGCATATTTCTAGTCTTAGGCTTAAAAGCATGGCGTTAGACGGTGAAAAATCGAAACAACCCCTGATCGTCCCCGTGGGTGGCACAACACCTCCCTCGGGACAAATGTAACTCGTAAGAACTGACCACGCAGCCGCGGGCCTCCCGGTTTGAGTGTACGACGGTAATTTGCATATTTCTAGACTTAGGCTTAAAAACATGGCGTTAGTGGGTGAAAACTCGAAACAACCCCCCAAACATCCCCGTGGGTTGCACCAACACCTCCCATGGGACCAATGTAACTCGTAGAAACTGACCGCGCAGCCGCGGGACTCCCGATTTGATAGTACGATGTCAATTTGCATATTTCTAAACTTACCCGTAAAAACATGGCGTTAGAGGGTGAAAACTCGAAACAGCACCCTAACGGCCCCGTGGGTGGCACCAACACCTCCCACGTGACCAATTTAACTCGTAGGAACTGACCACTCAGCCGCGGGACTCCCGATTTGAGAGTACGACGGTAATTTGTATATTTCTAAACTTTGGCTTAAAACATGGCGTTAGACGGCGAAAACTCAATATAACCCCCGTACGGCCCCGTGGGTGGCACCAACACCTCCCACGGGACTAATGTAACTTGTAGGAACTGACCGCGCACCCGCTAGACTCCCGGTTTTAGAATACGATGGTAATTTGTATATTTCCAGACTAAAGCTTAAAGACATGGCGTTAGAGGTTGAAAACTCGAAACAACCCCCGACCGAACCCTTGGGTGGCACCAACACCTCCCACGGGACCAATGTAACTCATAGGAACTGACCACGCATCTTCGGGACTCCCAATTTGAGAGTATGACAGTAATTTGCATATTTCTGGACTTAGGCTTAAAAACATGGCGTTAGAGGGTGGAAACTCGAAACAACCCCCGATCGTCCCCGTGGGTTGTACCAACACCTCTCACGGGACCAATGTAACTCGTAGGAACTGATCGTGCAGCTGCGAGACTCTCAGTTTGAGAATACGACGGTAATTTGCATATTTATAGACATACGCTTAGAAACTTGGCGTTAAAGGATGAAAACTCGAAACATCCCCCAACCGTCCCCGTGGGAGGCACCAACACCTCCCACGGCACCAATGTAACTCGTAGGAACTGACAGCGCAGCCGCGAGACTCCTGGTATGAGTATACGACGGTTATTTGCATATTTTTAGACTTAAGTTGAAAAACATGGCGTTAGAGGGTGAAAGCTCCAAATACCCCCTGAATGTCCCCGTGGGTGTCACCAACACCTCCCAGGGGACCAATGTAACTCGTAGGAACTGACCACGCTGCCGCAGGACTCCCGCTTCGCGAATACGATGATAATTTGCATATTTCTAGACATAGGCTTAAAAATAAGGCGTTAGAGGGTGAAAACTAGAAACAACCCCCGAACGTCCCCGTGGGTGGCACCAACACCTCCCACGGGACCAAAGTAACTCGTAGGAACTCCCCACGCAGCCGCGAGACCCCCGATTCGAAAGTAGGATGGTAATTTGCTTATTTTCAGAAGTAGGCTTAAAAACATGGCGTTAGTGGGTGAAAACTCAAAACAGCCCCCGAACGTCCCCGTGGGTGGTACCAACACCTTCCTCAGGACCAATGAAACTCGTAAGAACTGACCACGCAGCAGCGGGACTCCCGGTTTGAGAGTACGATGATAATTTGCATATTTCTAGACATAAGTTTAAAAACATAGTGTTCGAGGGTTAAAACTCCCCCCCGAGCAACCCCATGGGTGGCACCAACACCTCCCACGTGACCAATGTAACTTGTTGGAATTGACCGCGCAGCCGCGAGACACCCAGTTTGAGAATACAGTGGTAATTTACATATTTCTTAACGTAAGCTAAACATTGTGTTAGAGGGTGAAAGCTCAAAACAGCCCCCGAACGTCTCCGCGGGTGGCACCAACACCTCCCACGGGACCAATGTAACTCGTAGGAACTGACGATGCTGCTGCGGGACTCCCGGTTTGAGAATACACCGATAATTTGCATAATTTTAGACTTAAGCAAAACATGGCGTTAGAGGGTGAAAACTTGAAACAGCCCTCAAACGTCCCCGTGGGTGGCACCAACACATCCCACGGGACCAATGTAACTGGTAAAAACTGACCCCGCCGCCATTGGTCTCCCGGTTTGAGAATACGACGGTAATTTGCATATTTATAGACTTACGCTTAAATACATGGCGTTAGAGGGTGAAAACTCGAAACATCTCCTGACCGTCCCCGTGGGTGGCACCAACACCTCTCACGGGACCAATATAACTCGTAGGAACTGACCAGACAGCCGCGGGACTCCCGATTTCGGAGTACGATGGTAATTTGTATATTTCTAGACTTAGGCTTAAAAACATGGCTTTAGAGGGTGAAAAATTGAAACAACCCCCGACTGTCCCCGTGGGTGGCACCAACACTTCCCACGGGACCAATGTAACTCGTAGGAACTGGCAGCACAGCCGCGAGACTCCCGGTTTGAGAATACGACGGTAATTTGCATATTTGTAGACTTAAGCGTAAAAACATGGCGTTAGAGGGTGAAATCTCAAAATATCCCCTGAACATCCCTGTGGGTGGCACCAACACCTCCCACGGGACCAATATAACTCGTAGGAACTGACCACGCAGCCGCGGGACTCCCGATTTGCAAATACGATGATAATTTGCATATTTCTAGACTTAGGCTTAAAAACATGGTGTTAGAGGGTGAAAACTCGAAACAGCCCCCGAACGTCCCCATGGATGGCACAACACCTCCCACGGGATAAATGTAACTCGTAGGAACTGACCACACAGCCGCAAGATTCCCGGTTTGAGAGTACGACGGTAATTTGCCTATTTCTAGACTTAGGCTTAAAACATGGCATTAGAGGGTGAAAACTCGAAACAACCCCCGAACGTCCCCGTGGGTGGCACCAACACCTCCCACGGGACCAATGTAACTCGTAGGAACTAAACACGCAGCCACGGGACTCCCGGTTTGAGAGTACGATGGTAATTTGTATATTTTTAGACTTAGGCATAAAAACATGGCGTTTGAGGGTGAAAACTCAAAATAGCCCCCGAACGTCCCTGTGGGTTACACTAACACCTCCCACAGGACCAATGTAACTCGTAGGAACTGACCCCACAGCCGCGGGTCTCCCAATTTGAGAATACGATGATGCTTTGCATATATCTAGACTTAGGCTTAAAAACATGGCGTTTGGGGATGAAAACTCGAAACAGCCCCCGAACGTCCCCGTGGGTGGAATAAATTCCTCGCACGAGACCAATGTAACTCATAGGAACTAACCACGCTGCCGCGGGTCTCCCAGTTTGAGAATACGAAGGTAATTTTCATATTTCTTGACTTAAGCATAAAAACATGGCGTTAGAGGGTGAAAACTCGAAACAGCACCCGAACGACCCCGTGGGTGGCACCAACATCTCCCACGGGACCAATGTAACTTGTAGGAACTGACCACGCAGCCGCAGGACTCCCGGTTTGAGTGTACGTCGGTAATTTGCATATATCTAGACTTAGGCTTAAAAAAATGGCGTTAGACGGTGAAAACTCAAAACAACCCCTGAAAATCCCCGTGTGTGGCACCAACACCTCCCACGGGACCAATGTAACTTATAGGAACTAACTGTGCAAGCGCTAGACTCCCGATTTCAGAATACGATGATAATTTGCATATTTCTAGACTTAAGCTTAAAAACATGGTGTTAGAGGGTGAAAACTCAAAACTTCCCCCGACCATCCCCGTGGGTGGCGCCACCACCTCCCACGGGTCGAATGTAACTCGTAGGAACTGACCATGCAGCTGTGGGACTCTCGGTTTGAGAGTACGACGGTTAAAACATGGCGTTACATGGTGAAAACTCGAAACAACCCCCGAACGTCCACATTGGTGGCGCCAACACCTCCCATGGGACCAATGTAACTCGTAGGAACTGACCGCGCTGCCGCGGGCCTCCCGGTTTGAGAATATGACGGTAATTTGCATATTTCTAGACTTAGGCTTAAAAACATGACCTTAGAGGGTGAAAACTCAAAACAGCCCCCGAACGTCCCTGTGGGTTACACTAACACCTCCCACAGGACCAATGTAACTCGTAGGAACAGACCCCGCAGCCGCGGGTCTCCCAATTTGAGAATACGACGAGGATTTGCATATATCTTGACTTAGGCTTAAAAACATGGCGTTTGCGGATGAAAACTCGAAACAGCCCCCAAACGTCTCCGTGGGTGGAACAAATTCCTCCCACGGGACCAATGCAACTCATAGGAACTAACCAGACTGCCGCGGGTCTCCCAGTTTGAGAATACGATGGTAATTTGCATATTTCTAGACATAGGCTTAGAAACATGGCGTTAGGGGATGAAAACTCGAAACAACCCCCGGCCGACCCCGTGGGTGGCACCAACACTTCCCACGTGACCAATGTAACTCGTAGGATCTGACCGCGCAGCCACGAGACTCCCGGTTTGAGAATACGATGGTAATTTGCATATTTCTAGACTTAAGCTTTAAAACATGGCGTTATATGGTGAAAACTCGAAACAACCCCCGAACGTCCACATTGGTGGCGCCAACACCTCCCACGGGACCAATGTAACTCGTAGGAACTGACCGCACAGCCGCGGGTCTCCCGGTTTGAGAATACGATGGTAATTTTCATATTTATAGACTTAGGCTTAAAAACATGGCGTTAGAGGGTGAAAACTCGAAACAACCCCCGATCGTCTCCGAGGGTGGAACCAACACCTCTCACGGTACCAATGTAACTCGTAGGAACTGACCACGCAGCCGCGGGACTCCCGATTTGAGAGTACGACGGTAATTTGCATACTTCTAGACTTAGGCTTAAAAACATGGCGTTAGAGGGTGAAAACTGGAAACAACCCCCCACCGTCCCCATGGGTGGCACTAACACCACCCACGGGACCAATGTAACTCATCGAAAATGACCGTGCAGATGAGGACTCCTGGTTTAATAATACGATGGTAATTTGCATATTTCTAGACTTAAGCAAAACATGGCGTTAGCGGGTGAAAGGTCGAAACAACTCCCGAACGTCCCCGTGGGTGGCACCAACACTTCCCACGGGACCAATGTAACTCAGGAACTGACCACGCAGCCGCGGGACTCCCGGTTTGAGAGTACGATGGTAATTTGCATATTTCTAGACTTAGGCTTAAAAACATGGCGTTTGAGGGTGAAAACTCGAAACAACCCCCGACCGTCCCCGTCGGTGGCAACAACACCTCCCACGGGACCAATGTAACTCGTAGGAACTGACCGCGCAACCGCGAGACTCCTGGTTTGAGTGTACGTCGGTAATTTGAATATTTCTTGACTTAAGCTTAAAAAAATGGCGCTAGATGGTGAAAACTCAAAAGAGCCCCAGAACGTCCCCGTGGGTGGAATCAAAACCTCCCACGGGACCAATGTAACTCGTAAGAACTAACCACGCAGCCGCGGGACTCTCGATTTAAGAGTACGACGGTAATTTACATATTTCTAGACTTAGGTGTGAAAACATAGCGTTAGAGGGTGAAAACTCGAAACAACCCCCGACCGTCCCGGTGGTTGGCGCCAGCACCTCCCACGGGACCAATGTAACTCGTAGGAACTGACCACGCAGCTTGGGGACTCCCGGTTTGAGAGTACGACGATAATTTGTATATTTCTACACTTAGGTTTAAAAACATTGCATTAGAGGGTGAAAACTCGAAACGACCGCCGACCGTCCCCGAGGGTGGCACAATTACCTCCCACGGGACCAATGTAGCTCGTAGGAACTGACCACACAGCCGCGGGACTCCCGATTTGAGAGTACGATAGTAATTTGCATATTTATAGACTTAGGCTTAAAAATATGGCATTAGAGGGTGAAAACTCAAAACAACCCCCGACCATCCCCGTGGGTAGCACCAACACCTCCCACGGGTCAAGTGTAACTCGTAGGACCTAGCAGCGCAGCCGCGAGACTCCCGGTTTGAGAATACGACGACAATTTATATATTTCTAGACTTAAGCTTAAAAACATGGCGTTAGAGGGTGAAGTCTCAAAATAGCCCCTAAGCATCCCCGTGAGTGGCACCAACACCTCCCACGGGACCAATGTAACTCGCAGGAACTGACCATGCAGCCGCGGGACTCTCGGTTTGCGAATACGATGATAATTTGCATACTTCTAGACTTGGGCTTAAAAACATGGCGTTAGAGGGTGAAAACTCGAAACAACCCCCGAACATCCCCGTGGGTGGCACTGATACCTCCCACGGGGCCAATGTAACTCGTAGGAACAGATCGCGCAGCCGCGGGACCCCCGATTTGAGAGTACGATGGTAATTTGCTTATTTCCAGACTTGGGCTTAAAAACATGGCGTTAGTTGGTGAAAACTCGAAACAGCCTCCGAACGTCCTCGTGGGTGGCACCAACACCTTCCACGGGACCAATGTAACTCGTAGGAACTGACCACGCAGTCGGGGGACTCTCGGTTTGAGAGTACGATGATAATTTTCATAATTCTAGACTTAGGCTTGAAAACATGGCGTTAGAGGTTTAAAACTCGAAACAACCCCCGAACATCCTCGTGGGTGATACCAACACCTCCCACGGGACCAATGTAAATTTTAGGAACTAACTGACCATGCAGCCGCGAGACTCCCGGTTTGAGAGTACGACGATAATTTGCATATTTGTGGACTTAGGCTTAAAGACATGGCGTAAGAGGGTGAAAAATCGAAACAACCCCCGCCCGTCCCCATGGGTGGCACCAACACCTCCGACGTGACCAATGTAACTTGTTGGAATTGACCGTGCAGCCGCAAGACTCCCAGTTTGAGAAAATGACGATAATTTCCATATTTCTTGACTTAAGCTAAACATGGCGTTAGAGGGTGAAAACTCGAAACAACCCCCGACCGTCCCCATGGGTGGCAGTAACACCACCCACGAGACCAGTGTAACTCGTAGAAACTGACTGTGCAGCCGCGGACACCCGGTTTGAGAATACAACGGTAATTTGCATATTTCTAGACTTATGCTTAAAAATATGGCGTTAGAGGGTGAAATCTCAAAATAGCCTCTAAACATCCCCGTGGGTGGCACCAACACCTCCCACATGACCAATGTAACTCGTAGGAAATGATCACGCAGCCGCGGGACTCCCGGTTTGCGAATATGACGATAATTTGCATATTTATAGACTTAGGCTTAAAAACATGGCGTTAGAGGGTGAAAACTCGAAACAACCCACGAACATCCCCGTGGGAGGCATCACCACCTCCCACGAAACCAATGTAACTCGTAGAAACTGGCCGCGCAGCCGCAGCACCCCCGATTTGAAAGTACGATGGTAATTTGCTTATTTCGAGACTTAGGCTTAAAAACATAGCATTAGTGGGTGAAAACTCGAAAGAGCCCCCAAACGTCCCCTTGGGTGGCACCAACACCTTCCACAGGACCAATGTAGCTCGTAGGAACTGACCATGCAGCTGCGAGACTCCCGGTTTGAGAATACGATTATAATTTGTTTATTTATAAACTTAGGCTGAAAAACATGGCGTTAGAGGGTGAAAACTCGAAACATCCCCCGAACGTCCCCAAGGGTGGCACCAACACCTCGCACGAGACCAATGTAACTCGTGGGAACTGACGATGCATCCGCGGGACTCCCGATTTGAGACTACGATGGTAATTTGCATATTTCTAGACTTAAGCTTAAAAACATGGCGTTAGAGGGTGAAAACACGAAGCAACACCCGAACGGCCTCGAAGGTGGCACCAAGACCTCCCACGGGACTAATGTAACTCGTAGGAACTGACCGCGCAGCCGCGGGACTACCAGTTTGAGAATACGAGGGTAATTTGTATATTTCTAGACTTAAGCTAAACATGGCGTTAGAGGGTGAAAACTCGAAACAACCCCCGAACATCCCCGTGGGTGGCACCTACACCTCCCATGGGACCAATGTAACTTTTAGGAACTAACTGCGCACTCGCTAGACTCCTGGTTTGAGAATACGAGGATAATTTGCATATTTCTAGACTTAAGCTTAAAAACATGGCGCCAGCACCTCCCACAAGACCAACGTAACTCGTAGGAACTGACCACGCAGCTGCGGGACTCCCGGTTTGAGAGTACGACAGTAATTTGTATATATCTAGACTTAGGATGAAAAACATGGCATTAGAGGATGAAAACTCGAAACAACCCCCGTCCGACCCCGTGGGTGGCACCAACACCTCCCACGGGACCAATGTAACTCGTAAGAATTGACCGCGCAGCCGCAGAACACCCGATTTGTGAGTACGATGGTAATTCTCATATTTTTAGACTTTGGCTTAAAAACATGGAGTTAGATGGTGAAAACTCGAAACAACCCCCGATCGTCCCCGTGGGTGGCACTAACACCACCCACGGGACCAATGTAACTCGTAGAACTCACCGTGCAGCCGCGGGACTCCTGGTTTAATAATAAGATGGTAATTTGCATATTTCTAGACTTAAGCTAAACATGGCGTTAGAGGGTGAAAGGTCGAAACAACTCCCGAACGTCCCCGTGGGTGGCACCAACACCTCCCACAGGACTAATGTAACTGATAGGAACTGACCACGCAGCCGCGGGACTCCCGGTTTGAGAGTACGACGGTAATTTGCATATTTCTAGACTTAGGCTTAAAAACATGGCGTTAGAGGGTGAAAAATCGAAACAACCCCCGACCGTCCCCATGGGTGGCACCAACACCTCCCACGGGACCAATGTAACTCGTAGGAACTGACCGCGCAACCGCAAGACTCCCGGTTTGAGTGTACGACGGTAATTTGTATATTTCTAGACTTATGCTTAAAACTTGGCGTTAGAGGGTGAAATCTCAAAATAGACCCTAAACATCCCCGTGGGTGGCACCAACACCTCCCACGGGACCAATGTAACTCGTAGGAACTGACCACGCAGCCGCGGGACTCCCGATTTTTGAATACGACGATAATTTGCATATTTCTAGACTTAGGCTAAAAAACATGGCGTTAGAGGGTGAAAACTCGAAACAACCCCCGAACATCCCCATGGGTGGCACCAACACCTCCCATGGGACCAATGTAACTTTTAGGAACTAACTACGCACTCGCTAGACTCCTGGTTTGAGAATACGATGATAATTTGCATATTTCTAGACTTAAGCTTAAAAACATGGCGCCAGCACCTCCCACGGGACCAATGTTACTCGTAGGAACTGACCACGCAGCTGCGGGACTCCCGGTTTCAGAGTACGACGATAATTTGCATATTTCTAGACTTTGGATGAAAAAGATGGTGTTAGAGGATGAAAACTCGAAACAACCCCGGCCGACCCCGTGGGTGGCACCAACACCTCCCACGGGACCAATGTAACTCGTAGGAATTGAACGCGCAGCCGCGGGTCTCCAGTTTGAGAATACGACTGTAATTTGCATATTTATAGACTTAGGATTAAAAACATGGCGTTAGAGGGTGAAAACTCGAAACAACCCCCGACCGTCCCCGAGGGCGGCATCAACACCTCTCACGGGACCAATGTAACTCGTAGGAACAAACCACGCAGCCGCGGGACTCCCGATTTATGAGTACGATGGTAATTAGCATATTTTTAGACTTAGGCTTAAAAACATGGCGTTAGAGGGTGAAAACTCGAAACAACCCCCGACCGTCCCCATGGGTGGCACTAACACCACCCACGGGACCAATGTAACTCGTAGAACTGACCGTGCAGCCGCGGGACTCCTGGTTTAAGAATACGATGGTAATTTGCTTATTTATAGACTTAAGCAAAACATGGCGTTAGAGGGTAAAAGGTCGAAACAACTCCCGAACGTCCCCGTGGGTGGCACCAATACCTCCTACGGGACTAATGTAACTCATAGGAACTGAACACGTAGCCGCGGGACTCCCGGTTTGAGAGTACGACGGTAATTTGCATACTTCTAGACTTAGGCTTAAAAACATGGCATTAGAGGATGAAAACTCGAAACAACCCCCGACCGTCCCCATGGGTGGCACCAGCACCTCCCACGGGACCAATGTAACTCTTGGGAACTGATCGCGCAACCGCGAGACTCCCGGTTTGAGTGTATGACGGTAATTTGCATATTTCTAGACTTAAGCTTAAAAACATGGCGCTAGATGGTGAAAACTCGAAACAGCCCCCGAACATCCCCGTGGGTGGCACCAACAACTCCCACGGGACCAATGTAACTCGTTGGAGCTGGCCACATAGCCGCTGGACTCCCGGTTTGCGAATATGACGATAATTTGCATATTTCTAGTCTTAGGCTTAAAAACATGGCGTTAGAGGGTGAAAACTCGAAACAACCCCCGAACATCCCCGTGGGTGGCACCAACACCTCCCATGGGACCAATGTAACTTTTAGGAACTAAGTGCGCACTCGCTAGACTCCTGGTTTGAGAATACGATGATAATTTGCAAATTTCTAGACTTAGGCTTAAAAACATGGCGCCAACACCTCCCACGGGACCAATGTAACTCGTAGGAACTGACCATGCAGCTGCGGGACTCCCGGTTTGAGAGTACAATGGTAATTTACATATTTCTAGACTTAGGCTGAAAAACATGGCGTTAGAGGATGAAAACTCGAAACAACCCCCGGCCGACCCCGTGGGTGGCAACAACACCTCCCACGGGACCAATGTAACTCGTAGCAATTGACCACGCAGTCGCGAGACTCCCGGTTTGAGAATACGACGGTAATTTGCATATTTCTAGACTTAGGCTTAAAAACATGGCATTAGAGGGTGAAAGCTCGAAACAACCCCCGACCATCCCCGAGGGTAGCACCAACACCTCTCCCAGGTCCAATGTAACTCGTAGGAACAGACCACGCAGCCGCGGGACTCCCGATTTGTGAGTACGATGGTAATTAGCATATTTTTAGACTTAGGCTTAGAAACATGGCGTTAGAGGGTGAAAACTCGAAACAACCCCCGACCGTCCTTGTGGGTGGCACTAACACCACCCACGGGACCAATGTAACTTGTAGAACTGACCGTGCAGTCGCGGGACTCCTGGTTTAAGAATACGATGGTAATTTTCATATTTCTAGACTTAAGCAAAAATATGGCGTTAGAGGGTGAAAGGTCGAAACAACTCCCGAACGTCCCCGTGGGTGGCACCAACACCTCCCACTGGCCCAATGTAACTCATAGGAACTGACCACGCAGCCGCGGGACTCCCGGTTTGAGAGTACGATGGTAATTTGCATATTTCTAGACTTAGGCTTAAAAACATGGCGTTAGAGGGTGAAAACTCGAAACAACCCCCGACTGACCCCATGGGAGGAACCAACACCTCCCACGGGACCAATGTAACTGGTAGGAACTGATCGCGCAATCACGAGACTCCCGGTTTGAGTGTACGACGGTAATTTGCCTATTTCTAGACTTAAGCTTAAAAACATGGCGCTAGATGGTGAAAACTCGAAACAGCCCCCGAACGTCTCCGTGGGTGGCACCAACACCTCCCACGGGACAATTGTAACTCGTAGGAACTGACCACGCAGCCGCGGGGCTCCCGATTTGAGAGTACGATGGTAATTTGCATATTTGTAGACTTTGGCAAAGAAACATGGCGTTAGAGGGTGAAAACACGAAACAACCCCCGACCATCCCCGTGGGTGGCGCCAGCACCTCCCACGGGACCAATGTAACTCGTAGGAACTGACCACGCAGCTGCGGGACAACCGGTTTGAAAGTACGATGGTAATTTGCATATTTCTAGACTTAGGCTTAAAAACATTGCGTTAGAGGGTGAAAACTCGAAACAACCCCCGACCGTCCCCGTGGTTGGCGCCAGCATCTCCCACGGGACCAATGTAACTCGTAGGAACTGACCACGCAGCCGCGGGACAACCGGTTTGAGAGTACGATGGTAATTTGCATATTGCTAGACTTAGGCTTAAAAACATTGCGTTAGAGGGTGAAAACTCGAAACGACACCCGACCGTCCCCGAGGGTGACACCAACACCTCCCACGGAACCAATGTAACTGGTAGGAACAGACCACACAGCCGCGTGACTCCCGATTTGAGAGTACGACGGTAATTTACATATTTTTAGACTTAGGCTTAAAAACATGGCATTAGAGGGTGAAAACTCGAAACAACCCCCGACCGTCCGCTTGGGTGGCACCAACAGCTCCCACGGGATCAATGTAACTCGTAGAAATTGGCCATGCAGCCGCGGGACTCCCGGTTTGAGAGTACGACAGTAATTTGCATATTTCTAGACTTCGGCTTAAAAACATGGCGTTAGAGGGTGAAAAATGGAAACAACACCCGAACGGCCCCGTGGGTGGCACCAACACTTCGCACGGGACCAATGTAACTCGTAGGAACTGACCACGCAGCCGCGAGACTCCCGGTTTGAGAGTACAACGGTAATTTGCCTATTTCGAGACTTAGGCTTAAAAACAAGGCATTAGAAGGTGAGAACTCGAAACAATCCCCGAACGTCCCCGTGGGTGGCACCAACCCCTCCCACGGGACCAATGTAACTCGTAGGAACTAAACACCCACTCACGGGACTATCGGTTTGAGAGTACGATGGTAATTTGCATATTTCTAGACTTAGGCATAAAAATATGGCGTTAGAGGGTGAAAACTCGAAACAGCACCCGAACGGCCCCGTGGGTGGCACTAACATCTCCCACGGGACCAATGTAACTTGTAGGAACTGACCACGTAGCCGCAGGACTCCCGGTTTGAGAGTACGATGGTAATTTGCATATTTCTAGACTTAGGATTAAAAAAATGGCGTTAGATGGTGAAAACTCGAAACAGCCCCTGACCATCCCCGTGGGTGGCCCCAGCACCTCCCACGTGACCAATGTAACTCGTAGGAACTGACCACGTAGCTGCGGGTCTCTCGGTTTGAGAGTACGACGCTAATTTGCATATTTCTAGACTTCGGATGAAAAACATGGCGTTAGAGGATGAAAACTCGAAACAACCCCCGGCCGACCCCGTGGGTGGCACCAACACCTCCCACGGGACCAATGAAACTCGTAGGATCTGAGCGCGCAACCGTGGGTCTCCGGTTTGAGAATACGACCGTAATTTGCATATTTATAGACTTAGGCTTAAAAACATGGAGTTAGAGGGTTAAAACTCGAAACAACCCCAGACCGTCTCTGAGGGTGGCACCAACACCTCTCACGGTACCAATGTAACTCGTAGGAACTGACCACACAGCCGCGGGACTCCCGATTTGAGAGTACAACGGTAATTTGCATATTTCTAGACTTAGGCTTAAAAACATGACGTTAGAGGGTGAAAACTGGAAACAACCCCCAACTGTCCCCGTGGGTGGCACTAACACCACCCACGGGACCAATGTAACTCGTCGAAAATGACCGTGCAGACACGGACTCCTGGTTTAAGAATACGATGATAATTTGCATATTTCTTGACTTAAGCAAAACATGGCGTTAGCATGTGAAAGGTCGAAACAACTCCCGAACGTCCCCGTGGGTGGCACCAACACTTCCCACGGGACCAATGTAACTCAGGAACTCACCACGCATCCGTGGGACTCCCGGTTTGAGAGTAAGACGGTAATTTTCATATTTCTAGACTTAGGCTTAAAAACATGGCGTTAGAGGGTGAAAACTCGAAACAACCCCCGGCCGTCCCCGTCGGTGGCAACAACACCTCCCACGGGACCAATGTAACATTGGAACTGACCGCGCAACCGCGAGACGCCTGGTTTGAGTGTACGACGATAATTTGCATATTTCTAGACTTAAGCTTAAAAAAATGGCGCTAGATGGTGAAAACTCAAAACAGACCCAGAACGTCCCCGTGGGTGGAACCAAAACCTCCCACGGGACCAATGTAACTCGTAACAACTAACCACGTAGTCGCGGGAGTCCCGATTTGAGAGTACGACAGTAATTTGCATATTTCTAGACTTAGGCGTAAAAACATGGCGTTAGAGGGTGAAAACTCGAAACAACCCCCGACCGTACCCGTGGGTGGCGCCAGCACCTCCCACGGGACCAATGTAACTCGTAGGAACTGACCACGCAACTTGGGGACTCCCGGTTTGAGAGTACGATGATAATTTTCATATTTCTAGACTTAGGTTTAAAAACATTGCGTTAGAGGGTGAAAACTCGAAACGACCTCCGACCGTCCCCGAGGGTGGCACCAATACCTCCCACGGGACCAATGTAACTCGTAGGAACTGACAACACAGCCACGGGACTCCCGATTTGAGAGTACGATGGTAATTTGCATATTTCTAGACTTAAGCGTAAAAACATGGAATTAGAGGGTGAAAACTCGAAAAGAACCTCTGAACGTCCCTGTGGGTGGCACCAACACCTCCCACGGGTCCAATGTAACTCGTAGGAACTAGCAGCGCAGTCGCGAGACTCCCGGTTTGAGAATACGATGATAATTATTTATATTTCTAGACTTAAGCTTAAAAACATGGCGTTAGAGGGTGAAATCTCAAAATAGCCTCTAAACATCCCCGTGGGTGGCACCAACACCTCCCACGGGACCAATGTAACTCGTAGGAACTGACCACGCAGCCGCGGGACTCCCGGTTTGCGAATACGATGATAAATTGTATACTTCTAGACTTGGGCTCAAAAACATGGCGTTAGAGGGTGAAAACTCGAAACAACCCCAGAACATCCCCGTGGGTGGCACCAACACCTCCCACGGGACCAATGTAACTCGTAGGAACAAATCGCGCAGCCGCGGGACCCCCGATTTGAGAGTACGATGGTAATTTGCTTATTTCCAGACTTAGGCTTAAAAACATGGCGTTAGTGTGGTAAAACTCGAAACAGCCCCCGAACGTCCCCGTGGGTGGCACCAACACCTTCCACGGGACCAATGTAACTCGTAGGAACTGACCACGCTTCCGCGGGACTCCCGGTTTGAGAGTACGATGATAATTTGCATTTTTCTAGACTTAGGCTTAAAAACATGGCGTTAGAGGGTGAAAACTCGAAACAACCCCCGAACGTCCCTATGGGTTGCACCAACACCTCCCACAGGACCAATGTAACTCGTAGGAACTGACCATGCAGCCGCGGGACTCCCGATTTGAGAGTACGACGGTAATTTGTATATTTATAGACTTAGGCTTAAAAACATGGCGTTAGAGGGTGAAAACTCGAAACAACCCCCAACCGTCCTCATGGGTGGCACCAACACCTCCCACGTGACCAATGTAACTTGTTGAAATTGACCGGGCAGCCGCGAGACTCCTAGTTTTAGAATATGACGGTAATTTCCAAATTTCTTGACTTAAGCTAAACATGGAGTTAGAGGGTGAAATCTCGAAACAACCCCCGACCGTCCCCGTGGGTGGCACTAACACCACCCACGGGACGAATGTAACTCGTAGAAACTGACTGTGCAGCCGCGGACTCCCGATTTGAGAATACGACGGTAATTTTCATATTCCTAGACTTATGCTTAAAAACATGGGGTTAGAGGGTGAAATCTCAAAACAACCCCTAAACATCACCGTGGGTGGCACCAACACCTCCCACGGGACCAATGTAACTCGTAGGAACTGACCACGCAGCCGTGGGACTCCCGGTTTGCGAATACAATGATAATTTGCATATTTCTCGACTTAGGATAAAAACATGGCGTTAGAGGGTGAAAACTCGAAACAACCCCCGAACATCCCCGTGGGTGGCACGAAAACCACCCATGGGACCAATGTAACTCGTAGGAACTGACCGTGCAGCCGCGGCACCCCCGATTTGAGAGTACGATGGTAATTTGATTATTTCTAGACTTAGTCTTAAAAACATGGCGTTAGTGGGTGAAAACTCGAAACATCCCCCAAACGTCCCCGTGGGTGGCACCAACACCTTCCACGGGACCAACGTAACTCGTAGGAACTGACCACACATCCGCGAGACTCCAGGTTTGAGAATACGATTATAATTTGTATATTTATAAACTTAGGCTGAAAAACATGGCGTTAGAGGGTGAAAACTCGAAACAGCCCCCGAACGTCCCCGAGGTTGGCACCAACACCTACCACGAGACCAATGTTACTCGTTGGAACTGACCATGCATCCGTGGGACTCCCGGTTTGAGAGTACGATGGTAATTTGCATATTTCTAGACTTAAGCTTAAAAACATGGCGTTAGAGGGTGAAAACATGAAATTAGACCCGAACGGCCTCGAAGGTGGCACCAACACCTCCCACGGGACTAATGTAACTCGTAGGAACTGACCACGCAGCCGCGGGACTACCGGTTTGAGAATACGAGGGTAATTTTCATATTTCAAGACTTAAGCTAAAGTTGGCGTTAAAGGGTGAAAACTTGAAACAACCCCCGAACATACCCGTGGGTAGCACCAACACCTCCCATGGGACCAATGTAACTTTTAGGAACTAACTGCGCACTCGCTAAACTCCTGGTTTGAGAATACGATGATAATTTGCATATTTCTAGACTTAAGCTTAAAAACATGGCGCCAGCACCTCCCACGGGACCAATGTAACTCGTAGGAACTGACCACGTAGCTGCGGGACTCCCGGTTTGAGAGTACGACGATAATTTGCATATTTCTAGACTTAGGATGAAGAACATGGCATTAGAGGATGAAAACTTGAAACAACCCCCGGCCGACCCCGTGGGTGGCACCAACACCTCCCACGGGACCAATGTAACTCGTAGGAACTGACCACGCAGCCGCGGGACTCCCGATTTGAGAGTGCGATGGTAATTTGAATATTTCTAGACTTAGGCTTAAAAACATGGCGTTAGAGTGTGAAAACTGGAAACAACCCCCCACTGTCCCCGTGGGTGGCACTAACACCACCCACGGGACTAATGTAACTCGTCGAAAATGACCGTGGAGACGCGGACTCCTGGTTTAAGAATACGATGGTAATCTGCATATTTCTAGACTTAAGCAAAACATGGCGTTAGCGGGTGAAAGGTCGAAACAACTCCCGAACGTCCCCGTGGGTGGCACCAACACTTCCCACGGGACCAATGTAACTCAGGAACTCACCACGCATCCGCGGGACTCCCGGTTTGAGAGTACGATGGTAATTTGCATATTTCTAGACTTAGGCTTAAAAACATGGCGTTAGAGGGTGAAAACTCGAAACAATCCCCGACCGTCCTCGTCGGTGGCAACAACACCTCCCACGGGACCAATGTAACGTTGGAACTGACCGCGCAACCGCGAGACTCCTGGTTTGAGTGTACGACGGTAATTTGCATATTTCTAGACTTACGCTTAAAAAATGGCGCTAGATGGTGAAAACTAAAAACAGCCCCCGAACGTCCCCGTGGGTGGAACCAAAACCTCCCACGGGACCAATGTTACTCGTAACAACTAACCACGCAGCCGCGGGACTCCCGATTTGAGAGTACGACGGTAATTTGCATATTTCTAGACTTAGGCGTAAAAACATGGCGTTAGAGGGTGAAAACTCGAAACAACCCCCGACCGTACCCGTGGGTGGCGCCAGCACCTCCCACGGGACCAATGTAACTCGTAGGAACTGACCACGCAGCTTGGGGATTCCCGGTTTGAGAGTACGACGATAATTTGCATATTTCTAGACTTAGGTTTAAAAACATTGCGTTAGAGGGTGAAAACTCTAAACGACCTCCGACCGTCCCCGAGGGTGGCACCAATACCTCCCACGGGACCAATGTAACTCGTAGGAACTCACCACACAGCCGCGGGACTCCCGATTTGAGAGTACGATGGTAAGTTGCATATTTCTAGACTTAGGCGTAAAAACAAGGAATTAGAGGGTGAAAACTGGAAAAAAAACCCTCAACGTCCCCGTGGGTGGCACAAACACCACCCACGGGTCCAATGTAACTCGTAGGAACTAGCAGCGCAGTCGCGAGACTCCCGGTTTGAGAATACGACGATAATTATTTGTATTTCTAGACTTAAGCTTAAAAACATGGCGTTAGAGGGTGAAATATCAAAATAGCCCCTCAACATCCCCGTGGGTGGCACCAACACCTCCCACGGGACCAATGTAACTCGTAGGAACTGACCACGCAGCTGCGGGACTCCCGGTTTGCGAATACGACGATAAATTGTATACTTCTAGACTTGGGCTTAAAAACATGGCGTTAGAGGGTGAAAACTCGAAACAACCCCCGAACATCCGTGTGGGTGGCACCAACACCTCCCACGGGACCAATGTAACTCGTAGGAACAAATCGCGCAGCCGCGGGATCCCCGATTTGAGAGTACGATGGTAATTTGCTTATTTCCAGACTTAGGCTTAAAAACATGGCGTTATTATGTGAAAACTCGAAACAGCCCCCGAACGTCCCCGTGGGTGGCACAAACACCTTCCACGGGAACAATGTAACTCGTACTAACTGACCACGCATCCGCGGGACTCCCGGTTTGAGAGTATGATGATAATTTGCATATTTCTAGACTTAGGCTTAAAAACATGGCGTTAGTGGGTGAAAACTCGAAACAGCCCCCGAACGTCCCCGTGTGTGGCACCAACACCTTCCACGGGACCAATGTAACTCGTAGGAACTGACCACACAGCCGCGGGACTCTCGGTTTGAGAGTACGATGATAATTTGCATTTTTCTAGACTTAGGCTTAAAAACATGGCGTTAGAGGGTGAAAACTCGAAACAACCCCCGAACGTCCCTGTGGGTGGCACCAACACCTCCCACAGGACCAATGTAACTCGTAGGAACTGGCCATGCAACCGCGGGACTCCCGGTTTGAGAGTACGACGGTAATTTGCATATTTCTAGACTTAGGCTTAAAAACATGACGTTAGAGGGTAAAAACTCGAAACAACCTCCGACCGTCCCCATGGGTGGCACCAACACCTCCCACGTGACCAATGTAACTTGTTGGAATTGTCCGTGCAGCCGCGAGACTCCCAGTTATAGAATATGACGGTAATTTCCAAATTTCTTGACTTAAGCTAAACATGGAGATAGAGGGTGAAATCTCAAAACAACTCCCGACCATCCCCGTGGGTGGCACTAACACCACCCACGGGACCAATGTAACTCGTAGAAACTGACTGTGCAGCCGCGGACTCCCGGTTTGAGAATACGACGGTAATTTGCATATTCCTAGACTTATGCTTAAAAACATGGGGTTAGAGAGTGAAATCTCAAAATAGCCCCTAAACATCACCGTGGGTGTCACCAACACCTCCCAAGGGACCAATGTAACTCGTAGGAACTGACCACGCAGCCGCGGGACTCCCGGTTTGCGAATACGACGATAATTTGCATATTTCTAGACTTAGGCTAAAAACATGGCGTTAGAGGGTGAAAACTCGAAACAACCCCTGAACATCCCCGTGGGTGGCACGAACACCTCCCATGGGACCAATGTAACTCGTAGGAACTGACCGCGCAGCCGCGGCACCCCCGATTTGAGAGTACGATGGTAATTTGCTTATTTCTAGACTTAGGCTTAAAAACATGGCGTTAGTGGGTGAAAACTCGAAACAGCCCCCAAACGTCCCCGTGGGTGGCACCAACACCTTCCACGGGACCAACGTAACTCGTTGGAACTGACCACACATCCGCGAAACTCCAGGTTTGAGAATACGATTATAATTTGTATATTTATAAACTTAGGTTGAAAAACATGGCGTTAGAGGGTGAAAACTCGAAACAGCCCCCGAACGTCCCCGAGGGTGGCACCAACACCTCCCACGAGACCAATGTTACTCGTTGGAACTGGCCATGCATCCGTGGGACTCCCGGTTTGAGAGTACGATGGTAATTTGCATATTTCTAGACTTAAGCTTAAAACATGGCGTTAGAGGGTGAAAACATGAAATAACACATGAACGGCCTCGAAGGTGGCACCAACACCTCCCACGGGACTAATGTAACTCGTAGGAACTGACCACGCAGCCGCGGGACTACCAGTTTGAGAATACGAGGGTAATTTTCATATTTCTAGACTTAAGCTAAAGTTGGCGTTAGAGGGTGAAAACTCGAAACAACCCCCGAACATCCCCGTGGGTAGCACCAACACCTCCCATGGGACCAATGTAACTTTTAGGAACTAACTGCGCACTCGCTAGACTCCTGGTTTGAGAATACGATGATAATTTGCATATTTCTAGACTTAAGCTTAAAAACATGGCGCCAGCACCTCCCACGGGACCAATGTAACTCGTAGGAACAGACCACGCAGCTGCGGGACTCCTGGTTTGAGAGTACGACGGTAATTTGCAAATTTCTAGACTTAGGATGAAGAACATGGCATTAGAGGATGAAAACTTGAAACAACCCCCGCCCGACCCCGTGGGTGGCACCAACACCTCCCACGGGACCAATGTAACTCGTAGGAACTGACCACGCAGCCGCGGGACTCCCGATTTGAGAGTGCGACGGTAATTTGAATATTTCTAGACTTAGGCTTAAAAACATGGCGTTAGAGGGTGAAAACTGGAAACAACCCCCCACTGTCCCTGTGGGTGGCACTAACACCACCCACGGGACTAATGTAACTCCTCGAAAATGACCGTGCAGACGCGGACTCCTGGTTTAAGAATACGATGGTAATCTGCATATTTCTAGACTTAAGCAAAACATGGCGTTAGCGGGTGAAAGGTCGAAACAACTCCTGAACGTCCCCGTGGGTGGCACCAACACTTCCCATGGGACCAATGTAACTCAGGAACTCACCACGCATCCGCGGGACTCCCGGTTTTGAGAGTATGACGGTAATTTGCATATTTCTAGACTTAGGCTTAAAAACATGGCGTTAGAGGG
The DNA here is from genome assembly GCA_949130495.1 of Sambucus nigra. Lineage (NCBI taxonomy): Eukaryota > Viridiplantae > Streptophyta > Magnoliopsida > Dipsacales > Adoxaceae > Sambucus > Sambucus nigra. The sequence goes on along the minus strand of OX422219.1, from coordinate 395,539,033 downwards.
TGAAAACTCGAAACAACCCCCGACCGTCCCCGTCGGTGGCAACAACACCTCCCACGGGACCAATGTAACGTTGGAACTGACCGCGCAACCGCGAGACTCCTGGTTTGAGTGTACGACGGTAATTTGCATATTTCTAGACTTAAGCTTAAAAAAATGGCGCTAGATGGTGAAAACTAAAAATAGCCTCCGAACGTCCCCGTGGGTGGAACCAAAACCTCCCACGGGACCAATGTTACTCGTAACAACTACCAACGCAGCCGCGGGACTCCCGATTTGAGAGTACGACGGTAATTTGAATATTTCTAGACTTAGGCGTAAAAACATGGAGTTAGAGGGTGAAAACTCGAAACAACCCCCGACCGTACCCGTGGGTGGCGCCAACACCTCCCACAGGACCAATGTAACTCGTAGGAACTAACCACGCTGCTTGGGGACTCCCGGTTTGAGAGTACGACGATAATCTGCATATTTCTAGACTTAGGTTTAAAAACATTACGTTAGAGGGTGAAAACTCGAAACGACCTCCGACCGTCCCCGAGGGTGGCACCAATACCTCCCACGGGACCAATGTAACTCATAGGAACTGACCCCACAGCCGCGGGACTCCCGATTTGAGAGTACGATGGTAATTTGCATATTTCTAGACTTAGGCTTAAAAACATGGAATTAGAGGGCAAAAACTCAAAACAACCCCTGAACGTCCCCGTGGGTGGAACCAACACCTCCCACGGGTCCAATGTAACTCGTAGGAACTAGCAGCGCAGCAGCTAGACTCCCGGGTTGAGAATACAATGGTAATTTTTCTATTTCTAGACTTAAGCTTAAAAACATGGCGTTAGAGGGTGAAATCTCAACATAGCCCCTAAACATCCCCGTGGGTGGCACCAACATCTCCCACGGGACCAATGTAACTCGTAGGAACTGTCCACGCAGCCGCGGGACTCCCGGTTTGCTAATACGACGATAATTTGCATACTTCTAGACTTAAGCTTAAAAATATGATGTTAGAGGGTGAAAACTCGAAACAACCCACGAACGTCCCTGTGGGTGGCACCAACACCTCCCACAAGACCAATGTAACTCGTAGGAACTGACCAAGCAGCCGTGGGACTCTCGGTTTGAGAGTACGACGGTAATTTGCATATTTCTAGACTTAGGCTTAAAAACATGGCGTTAGAGGGTGAAAACTCGAAACAACCCCCGACCGTCCCCATGGGTTGCACCAACACCTCCCACGTGACCAATGTAACTTGTTGGAATTGACCGTGCAGCCGCGAGACTCTCAGTTTGAGAATATGACGGTAATTTGTAAATTTCTTGACTTAAGAGAAACAGGGCGTTAGAGGGTGAAATCTCGAAACAACCCCCGACCGTTCCCGTGGGTGGCACTACACCACCCACGGGACTAATGTAACTCGTAGAAACTGACTGTGCAGCCGCGGACTCCCGATTTGAGAATATGACGGTAATTTGCATATTTCTAGACTTATGCTTAAAAACATGGGGTTAGAGGGTGAAATCTCAAAATAGCCCCTAAACATCCCCGTGGGTGGCTCCAACACCTCCCACGGGACCAATGTAACTCGTAGGAACTGACCACGCAGCCGCGGGACTCCCGGTTTGCGAATACGACGATAATTTGCATATTTCTAGATTTAGGCTTAAAAACATGGCGTTAGCGGGTGAAAACTTGAAACAACCCCCGAACATCCCCGTGGGTGGCACCAACACCTCCCATGGGACCAATGTAACTCGTAGGAACTGACCGCGCAGCCGCGGCACCCCCGATTTTAGAGTACGATGGTAATTTACTTATTTCCAGACTTAGGCTTAAAAACATGGCGTTAGTGGGTGAAAACTAAAAACAACCCCCAAACGTCCCTGTGGGTGGCACCAACACCTTCCACGGGACCAACGTAACTCGTAGGAACTGACCACACATCCGCGAGACTCCAGGTTTGAGAATACGATTATAATTTATATATTTATAAACTTAGGCTGAAAAACATGGCGTTTGAGGGTGAAAACTCGAAACAGCCCCCAAACGTCCCCGAGGGTGGCACCAACACCTCCCACGAGACCAATGTAACTCGTTGGAACTGACCATGCATCCGCGGGACTCCCGGTTTAAGAGTACAATGGTAATTTGTATATTTCTAGACTTAAGCTTAAAAACATGGCGTTAGAGGGTGAAAACACAAAACAACACCCGAACGGCCTCGAAGGTGGCACCAACACCGCCCACGGGACTAATGTAACTCGTAGGAACTGACCGCGCAGCCGCGGGACTACCGGTTTGAGAATACGAGGGTAATTTTCATATTTCTAGACTTAAGCTAAACATGGTGTTAGAGGGTGAAAACTCGAAACAACCCCCGAACATCCCCGTGGGTGGCACCAACACCTCCCATGGGACCAATGTAACTTTTAGGAACTAACTGCGCACTCGCTAGACTCCTGGTTTGAGAATACGATGATAATTTGCACATTTCTAGACTTAAGCTTAAAAACATGGCGCCAGCACCTCCCACGAGACCAATGTAACTTGTAGGAATTGACCACGCAGCTGCGGGACTCCCGGTTTGAGAGTACGAGGGTAATTTGCATATTTCTAGACTTAGGATGAAGAACATGGCATTAGAGGATGAAAACTCGAAACAACCCCCGGTCGACCCCGTGGGTGGCACCAACACCTCCCACGGGACCAATGTAACTAGTAGGAACTGACCACGCAGCCGCGGGACTCCCGATTTGAGAGTGCGACGGTAATTTGTATATTTCTAGACTTAGGCTTAAAAACATGGCGTTAGAGGGTGAAAACTGGAAACAACCCCCCGACTGTCCTCGTGGGTGGTAATAACACCACCCACGGGACCAATGTAACTCGTCGAAAATGACCGTGCTGATGCGGACTCCTGGTTTAAGAATATGATGGTAATCTGTATATATCTAGACTTAAGAAAAACTTGGCGTTAGCGGGTGAAAGGTCGAAACAACTCCCGAACGTCCCCGTGGGTGGCACCAACACTTCCCACGGGACCAATGTAACTCAGGAACTCACCATGCATCCGCGGGACTCCCGGTTTGAGAGTACGACGGTAATTTGCATATTTCTAGACTTAGGCTTAAAAACATGGCGTTAGAGGGTGAAAACTCGAAACAACCCCCGACCGTCCCCGTCGGTGGCAACAACACCTCCCACGATACCAATGTAACGTTGGAACTGATCGCGCAACCGCGAGACTCCTGGTTTGAGTGTACGACGGTAATTTGCATATTTCTAGAGTTAAGCTTTAAAAAGTGGCGCTAGATGGTGAAAACTCAAAACATCCCCCGAACGTCCCCGTGGGTGGAACCAAAACCTCCCACGGGACCAATGTAACTCGTAAGAACTAACCACGTAGCCGTGGGACTCTCGATTTGAGAGTACGATGGTAATATGCATATTTCTAGACTTAGGCGTAAAAACATGGCGTTAGAGGGTGAAAACTCGAAACAACCCCCGACCGTACCCGTGGGTGGCGCCAGCACCTCCCACGGGACCAATGTAACTCGTAGGAACTGACCACGCAGCTTGGGGACTCCCGGTTTGAGAGTACGATGATAATTTGTATATTTTCTAGACTTAGGTTTAAAAACATTGCGTTAGAGGGTGAAAACTCGAAACGACCTCCGACCGTCCCCGAGGGTGGCAACAATACCTCCCACGGGACCAATGTAACTCGTAGGAACTGACCACATAGCCGCGGGACTCCCGATTTGAGAGTACAATGGTAATTTGCATATTTCTAGACTTAGGCTTAAAAACATGGTATTAGAGGGTAAAAACTCGAAACAACCCCCGACCGTCCCCGTGGGTGGCACCAACACTTCCCACGGGTCCAATGTAACTCGTAGGAACTATCAACGTAGCCGCGAGACTCCCGGATTGAAAATACGACGGTAATTTGTATATTTCTAGACTTAAGCTTAAAAACATGGCGTTAAAGGGTGAAATCTCAAAATAGCCCCTAAACATCCCCGTGGGTGGCACCAACACCTCCCACGGGACCAATGCAACTCGTAGGAACTGACCACGCAGCCGCGGGACTCCCGGTTTGCGAATACGACGATAATTAGCATACTTCTAGAGTTGGGCTTAAAAACATGGCGTTAGAGGGAGAAAACTCGAAACAACCCCCGAACATCCCCGTGGGTTGCACCAACACCTCCCACGAGACCAATGTAACTCGTAGGAATAGATCGCGCAGCCTCGGGACCCCCGATTTGAGAGTACGATGGTAATTTGCTTATTTCCAGACTTAGGCTTAAAAACATGGCGTTAGTGGGTGAAAACTCGAAACAGCCCCCGAACGTCCCTGTGGGTGGCACCAACACCTTCCACCAGACCAATATAACTCGTAGGAACTGACCACGCAGCCGCGTGACTCTCGGTTTGAGAGTTCAATGATAATTTGCATATTTCTAGACTTAGGCTTAAAAACATGGCGTTAGAGGGTGAAAACTCGAAACAACCCCCGAACGTCCTTGTGGGTGGAACCAACACCTCCCACGGGACCAATGTAACTCGTAGGAACTGACCATGCAGCCGCGGGACTCCCGGTTTGAGAGTACGATGGTAATTTGCATATTTCTAGACTTAGGCTTAAAAACATGGCGTTAGAGGGTGAAAACTCGAAACAACCCCCGAACATCCCCGTGGGTGGCACCAACACCTCCCACGGGACCAATATAACTCGTAGGAACTGACCGCGCAGCCGCGGCACCCCCGATTTGAGAGTACGATGGTAATTTACTTATTTCCAAACTTAGGCTTAAAAACATGGCGTTAGTGGGTGAAAACTCGAAACAGCCCCCAAACGTCCCCGTGGGTGGCACAAACACCTTCCACGGGACCAATGTAACTCGTAGGAACTGACCACACATCCGCGAGACTCCCGATTTGAGAACACGATTATAATTTGTATATTTATAAACTTAGGTTGAAAAACATGGCGTTAGAGGGTGAAAACTCGAAACAGCCCCCGAACGTCCGCGAGGGTGGCACCAACACCTCCCACGAGACCAATGTAACTCGTTGGAACTGACCATACATCCGCGGGACTCCCGGTTTGAGAGTACAATGGTAATTTGCATATTTCTAGACTTAAGCTTAAAAACATGGCGTTAGAGGGTGAAAACATGAAACAACACTCGAACGACCTTGAAGGTGGCACCAACACCTCCCATGGGACTAATGTAACTCGTAGGAACTGACCGCGCAGCCGTGGGACTACCGGTTTGAGAATACGAGGGTAATTTGCATATTTCTAGACTTAAGCTAAACATAGCATTAGAGGGTGAAAACTCGAAACAACCCCCGAACATCCCCGTGGGTGGCACCAACACCTCCCATGGGACCAATGTAACTTTTAGGAACTAACTACGCACTCGCTAGACTCCTGGTTTGAGAATACGATGATATTTTGCATATTTCTAGACTTAAGCTTAAAAACACGGCGCCAGCATCTCCCACGGGACTAATGTAACTCGTACGAACTAACCAAGCAGTCGCAGGACTCCCGGTTTGAGAGTACGATGGTAATTTGCATATTTCTAGACTTAGGATGAAAAACATGGTGTTGGAGGATGAAAACTCGAAACAACCACCGGCCGACCCCGTTGGTGGCACCAACAACTCCCACGGGACCAATGTAACTCGTAGGAATTGACCGCGCAGCCGCGAGACTCCCGGTTTGAGAATACGACGGTAATTTGAATATTTCTAGACTTAAGCTTTAAAACATGGCGTTAGATGGCGAAAACACGAAACAACTCCCGAACGTCCGCATTGGTGGCGCCAACACCTCCCACGGGACCAATGTAACTCGTAGGAACTGTCCCCGCAGCCTCGGGTCTCCCGGCTTCAGAATACGACGGTAATTTTCATATTTAAAGACTTAGGCTTAAAAACATGGTGTTAGAGGGTGAAAACTCGTAACCACCCCCGACCGTCCCCGAGGGTGGCACCAACACCTCTCACGGGACCAATGTAACTCATAGGAACTGACCACGCAGCCGTGGGACTCCCGATTTGGGAGTACGATGGTAATTAGCATATTTTTAGACTTAGGCTTAAAAACATGGCGTTAGAGGGTGAAAACTCGAAACAACCCCCGACCGTCCCCGTGGGTGGCACTATCTACACCCACGGGACCAATGTAATTTGTAGAACTGATCGTGCAGCCGCGGGACTCCTGGTTTAAGAATACGATGGTAATTTGCATATTTCTAGACTTAAGTAAAACATGGCGTTAGAGGGTGAAAGGTCGAAACAACTCCCAAACGTCCCCGTGGGTGGCACCAACACCTCCCACGGGACCAATGTAACTCATAGGAACTGACCGCGCAATCGCGAGACTCCCGGTTTGTGTGTACGACGGTAATTTGCATATTTCTTGACTTAAGCTTAAAAACATGGTGCTAGATGGTGAAAACTCAAAACAACCCCCGAATGTCCCCGTGGGTGGCACCAACACCTCCCACGGGACCAATGTAACTCGTAGGAACTAGCCACACAGCCGCGGGACTACCGATTTGAGAGTACGATGATAATTTGCATATTTCTCGACTTAGGCTTAAAAACATGGCATTAGAGGGTGAAACTAGAAACAACCCCCGACCGTCCCCGTGGGTGGCACCAACACCTCCCACGGGACCAATGTAACTCGTAGGAACTGACCGCACAACCGCGAGACTCTCGGTTTGAGAATACGACGATAATTTGCATATTTCTAGACTTAAGCAACACATGGCGTTAGAGGGTGAAAACTCGAAACAGAACCCGAACGTCCCTGTGGGTGTCACAACACCTCCCACGGGACAAATGTAACTCGTAGAAACTGACCACGCAGCCGCGGGACTCCCAATTTGAGAGTACGATGGTAATTTGCATATTTCTAGACTTAGGCAAAAAAACATGGCGTTGGAGGGTGAAAACTCGAAACAACCCCCGACCGTCCCCGTGGGTTGCGCCAGCACCTCCCACGGGACCAATGTAACTCGTAGGAAGTAACCACGCAGCTGCGGGATAACCGGTTTGAGAGTACGATGGTAATTTGCATATTTCTAGACTTATGCTTAAAAACATTGCGTTAGAGGGTGAAAACTCGAAACAATCCCCGACCGTCCCCGTGGTTGGCGCCAGCACCTCCCACGGGACCAATGTAACTCGTAGGAACTGACCACGCAGCTGCGGGACAACCGGTTTGAGAGTAAGTTGGTAATTTGCATATTTTTAAAATTATGCTTAAAAACATTGCGTTAGTCGGTGAAACCTCGAAACGACCCCCGACCGTCCCCGAGGGTGGCACCAACACCTCCCACGGGACCAATGTAACTCGTAGTAACTGACCACACAGCCGCGTGACTCCCGATTTGAGAGTACGACGGTAATTTACATATTTCTAGACTTAGGCTTAAAAACATGGCATTAGAGGGTGAAAACTCGAAATAACCCCCGGCCGTCCCCGTAGGTGGCACCAACACCTCCCACGGGACCAATGTAACTCGTAGAAACTGACCATGCAGCCGCGGGACTCCCGATTTGAGAGTACGATGGTATATTTACATATTTCTAGACTTAGGCTTAAAAACTTGGCATTAGAGGGTGAAAACTCGAAACAACCCCCGACCGTCCCCGTGGGTGGCACTAACACCTCCCACGGGACCAATGTAACTCGTAGAAACTGACCATGCAGCCACGGGACTCCCGGTTTGAGAGTACGACGGTAATTTACATATTTCTAGACTTCGGGTTAAAAACATGTTGTTAGAGGGTGAAAAATGAAAACAACACCCGAACGGCCCCGTGGGTGGAACCAACACTTCCCACGGGACCAATGCAACTCATAAGAACTGAACACGCAGCCGAGGGACTCCCCGGTTTGAGAGTACAACGGTAATTTGCATATTTCTAGACTTCGTCTTAAAAACATGGGGTTAGAAATGAACACTCAAAACAACCCCCGAACGGCCCCGTAGGTGGCACCAACACGTCCCACGGGACCAATGTAACTTGTAGGAACTGACCGCGCACCCGCTAGACTCCCGTTTTGAGAATACGATGATAATTTGAATATTTCTAGACTTCAGCTTAAAAACATGGCGTTAGAGGGTGAAAACTCGAAACAACCCCGACCTTCCCCGTGGGTGGCGCCAGTACCTCCCACGGGACAAATGTAACTCGTAGGAACAGACCACGTAGCTGTGGGACTCCCGATTTGAGAGTACGATGGTAATTTGCATATTTCTAGACTTAGGCATAAAAACATGGCGTTAGAGGGTGGAAACTCGAAACAACCCCCAACCGTCCCCGTGGGTGGCACCAACACCTCCAACGGGACCAATGTAACTCGTAGGAACTGACCGCGCAGTCACGAAATTCCCGATTTGAGAATACGAAGGTAATTTGCATATTTCTAGACTTAAGCTTTAAAACATGGAGTTAGATGGTGAAAACTCGAAACCGCCGCCAAACATCCCCATGGGTGCACCAACACCTCCCTCGGTACCAATGTAACTCGTAGGAACTGACCACGCAGCCGCGGGACTCCCGATTTGAGAGTACGATAGTAATTTGCATATTTCTAGACTTAGGCTTAAAAACATGGCGTTAGAGGGTGAAAACCCAAAACAACCCCCGATCGTCCCCGTGGGTGGTACCAACACCTCCCACGGGAGCAATGTAACTCGTAGGAACTGACCGCGCAACCGCGAGACTCCCGGTTTGAGAATACGATGTTAATTTGCATATTTCTAGACTTAAGTTTAAAAACATGGCGTTAGAGGGGGAAAACTAGAAACAGCACCTGACCGTCCCCGTGGGTGGCGCCAGCACCGCCCACGGAACCAACGTAACTCGTAGGAACTGACCACGCAGCTGCGGGACACCCGGTTTGAGAGTATGACGGTAATTTTCATATTTCTAGACTTAAGCTTAAAAACATGGTGTTAGAGGGTGAAAACTCGAAACAGCCCCCGACCGTTCCCGTGGGTGGCACCAACACCTCCTACGGGACCAATGTAACTCTTAGGAACTGACTGCGCAGCCGTGAGACTCCCGGTTTGAGAATGTGATGGTAATTTTCATATTTCTAGACTTAAGCAAAACATGGCGTTAAAGGGTGAAAACTCGAAACAACCCCTAAACATCCTAGTGGTTGGCACCAACACCTCCCAAGGGACCAATGTAACTCGTAGGAAGTGACCACGCAGCCGCGGGAATCCCGGTTTGAGAGTACGATGATAATTTGCATATTTCTAGACTTAGGCTTAAAAACATGGCATTAGAGGGTGAAAACTCAAAACAACACCCGAACGGCCCCGTGGGTGGCACCAACACCTCCAACGGGACCAATGTAACTTGTAGGAACTGACCCCGCAACCGTGGGTCTCCCGATTTGAGAATATGATGGTAAATTGCATATTTTTAGACTTAGGCTTAAAAACATGGCGTTAGGGGGTGAAAACTCAAAACAGCTCCCGACCGTCCCCGTGGGTGGCACCAACACCTACCACGGGACCAACGTAACTAGTAGAAACTGACCACGCAGCCGCGGGACTCCCGGTTGGAGAGTACAATGGTAATTTACATATTTTTAGACTTAGGCTTAAAAACATTGCGTTAGAGGGTGAAAACTCGAAACGACCCCCGACCGTCCCCGAGGGTGGCACCAACACCTCCCACGGGACCAATGTAACTGGTAGGAACAGACCACACAGCCGCGTGACTCACGATTTGAGAGTACGACGGTAATTTACATATTTCTAGACTTCGGCTTAAAAACATGACATTAGAGGGTGAAAACTCGAAACAACCCCCGACCGTCCCCGTGGGTGGCATCAACACCTCCCACGGGACCAATGTAACTCGTAGAAACTGACCATCCAGCCGTGGGACTCCCGATTTGAGAGTACGACGGTAATTTGCATATTTCTAGACTTCGGCTTAAAAACGTGGCGTTAGAGGGTAAAAAATGGAAACACCACCCGAACGGCCCCGTGGGTACCACCAACACTTCCCACGGGACCAATGCAACTCATAGGAACTGAACACGCAGCCGAGGGACTCCCGATTTGAGGGTACGATGGTAATTTTCATATTTATAGACTTAGGCTTAAAAACATGGCGTTAGAGGGTGAAAACTCGAAACAAGCCCCGATCGTCCCCGAGGGTGGCACCAACACCTCACACGGGACCAATCAAACTCGTAGGAGCTGACCACACAACCGCGGGACTCCTGGTTTGAGAGTACAACGGTAATTTGCATAATTCTAGACTTCGGCTTAACAACATGGGGTTAGACGGTGAAAACTTAAAACAACCCCCGAACGGCCCCGTAGGTGGCACCAACACCTCCCACGGGACCAATGTAACTTGTAGGAACTGACCACGCACCCGCTAGACTCCCGTTTTGAGAATACGACGGTAATTTGCATATTTCTAGACTTCTGCTTAAAAACATGGCGTTAGATGGTGAAAACTCGAAACAACACCCGACCGTCCCCGTGGGTGGCGCCAACACCCCCCACGGGACAAATGTAACTCGTAGGAACAAACCACGTAGCTGTGGGACTCCCGATTTGAGAGTACGATGGTAATTTGCATATTTCTAGACTTAGGCATAAAAACATGGCGTTAGAGGGTGGAAACTCAAAACAACCCCCAACCATCCCCGTGGGTGGCACCAGCACCTCCCACGGGACCAATGTAACTCGTAGGAACTGATCGCGCAGCCGCGAAACTCCCAGTTTGAGAATACGACGGTAATTTGCATATTTCTAGACTTAAGCTTTAAAACATGGAGTTAGATGGTGAAAACTCGAAACAGCCGCCAAACGTCCCCATGGGTGCACTAACACCTCCCTCGGGACCAATGTAACTCGTAGGAACGGACCACGCAGCCGCGGGACTCCCGGTTTGAGAATACGATGGTAATTTGCATATTTCTAGACTTAAGTTTAAAAACATGGCGTTAGAGAGTGAAAACTCAAAACAGCACCCGACCGTCCCCGTGGGTGGCGCCAGCACCGCCCACGGGACCAACGTAACTCGTAGGAACTGACCACGCAGCTGCGGGACTCCCGATTTTAGAGTATGATGGTAATTTTCATATTTCTAGACTTAGGCTTAAAACATGGCATTAGAGAGTGAAAACTCGAAACAGCCCCCGACCGTCCCCGTAGGTGGCACCAACACCTCCCACGGCACCAAAGTAACGCATAGGAACTGACTGCGCAGCCGTGAGACTCCCGGTTTGAGAATATGGTGGTAATTTGCATATTTCTAGACTTAAGCAAAACATGGCGTTAGAGGGTGAAAACTCGAAACAACCCCCAAACATCCCAGTGGTTGGCACCAACACCTCCCACGGGACCAATGTAACTCGTAGGAACTAACCACGCATCCACGGGACTCCCGATTTGAGAGTACGACGGTAATTTGTATATTTCTAGACTTAGGCTTAAAAACATGAAGTTTGAGGGTGAAAACTCAAAACAACACACGAATGACCCCGTGGGTGGCACCAACACCTCCCACGGGACCATTGTAACTTGTAGGAACTGACCCCGCAACCGTGGGTCTCCCGATTTGAGAATACGATGGTAAATTGCATATTTTTAGATTTAGGCTTAAAAACATGGCATTAGAGGATGAAAACTCGAAACAGCAAACGAACGACCCTGTGGGTGGCACCAACACCTCCTACGGGACCAATATAACTCGTAGAAATTGATCACGCTGCCGCGGGACTCCCGGTTTGAGAGTATGATGGTAATTTGGATATTTCTAGACTTAGGCTTAAAAACATGATGTTAGACGGTGAAAACTAGAAACAACCCCCGAACGGCCCCGTGGGTGGAACCAACACCTCCCACGGGACCAATGTAACTTGTAGAAACTGACCGCGCACCCGCTAGACTCCCAGTTTGATAATACAATGATAATTTGCATACGTCTAGACTTAAGCTTAAAAACATGGCGTTAGAATGTGAAAACTCGAAACAGCCCCCGACCGTCCCCGTGAGTGGCGCTAGCACCTCCCACGGGACCAATGTAACTCGTAGGAACTGACCACGCAGCTGCAGGACCCTCGGTTTGAGAGTACGACGGTAATGATCATATTTCTAGACTTAGGCTTAAAAATATGGCGTTAGAGTGTGAAAACTCGAAACACCCCCCAAACATCCCCGTGGGTGGCACCAACACCTCCCACGGGACCAATGTAACTCGTAGAAATTGACCCCGCTGCCGAGGTACTCCCGATTTAAGAATACGACGATAATTTTCCTATTTCTAGACTTAAGCAAAACATTGCGTTGGAGGGTGCAAATTCGAAACAGCCCCCGAACATCCCCGTGGGTGGCACCAACACCTCCCACGAGACCAATGTAACTCATAGGAACTGACCGCGCAACCGCAAGACCCTCGGTTTGAGAATACGACGATAATTTGCATATTTCTAGACTTGAGCTTAAAAATATGGCGTTAGAGCGTGAAAACTCAAAACAGCACCCGACCGTCCTCGTGGGTGGCGCCAGCACCTCCCACGAGACCAAAATAACTCTTAGGAACTAATCACGCAGCTGTGGGACTCCCGGTTTGAGATTAAGATGGTACTTTGCATATTTCTAGACTAAGGCTTAAAAATATGGCATTAGAGGGTGAAAAATCGAAACAGCCCCCGACCGTCCCCTTGGGTGGCACCAACACCTCCCACGGGACCAATGTCACTCGTAGGAACTGACCACGCAGCCGCGGGAGTTCCAGTTTGAGAATACGATGATAATTTGCATATTTCTTGACTTAGGCTTAAAAACATGGCGTTAGAGGGTTAAAACTCGAAACAACACCTGAACGGCCCTGTGGGTGGCACGAACACCTCCCACGGGACCAATGTAACTCGTAGTAACTCACCCCACAACCGTGGCTCTCTCGGTTTGAGAATACGAAGCTAATTTGCTTATTTCTAGACTTAGGCTTAAAAACATGGCGTTAGAGGGTGAAAACTCAAAATAACCCCCGACAGTCTCTCGGTTTGAGAGTAAGATGGTAATTTACATATTTCTAGACTTAAGCAAAACATGGCGTTAGAGGGTGAAAACTCGAAACAACCCCCGAACATCCTCGTGGTTATCACCAACACCTCCCACGAGACCAATGTAACTCGTAGGAACTGACCACGCAGCCGCGGGAGTCCCAGTTTGAGAATACGATGATAATTTGCATATTTCTTGACTTAGGCTTAAAAACATGGCGTTAGAGGGTTAAAACTCGAAACAACACCCGAACGGCCCTGTGGGTGGCACGAACACCTCCCACGGGACCAATGTAACTCGTAGTAACTCACCCCACAACCGTGGCTCTCTCGGTTTGAGAATACGAAGCTAATTTGCTTATTTCTAGACTTAGGCATAAAAACATGGCGTTAGAGGGTGAAAACTCAAAATAACCCCCGACCGTCTCTCGGTTTGAGAGTAAGATGGTAATTTACATACTTCTAGACTTAAGCAAAACATGGCATTAGAGGGTGAAAACTCGAAACAACCCCCGAACATCCTCGTCGTTATCACCAACACCTCCCACGGGACCAATGTAACTCGTAGGAACTGACCACGCAGCCGCCGGAGTCCCAGTTTGAGAATACGATGATAATTTGCATATTTCTTGACTTAGGCTTAAAAACATGGCGTTAGAGGGTTAAAACTCGAAACAGCACCCGAACGGCCCTGTGGGTGGCACGAACACCTCCCACGGGACCAATGTAACTTGTAGTACCTCACCCCACAACCGTGGCTCTCTCGGTTTGAGAATACGAGGGTAATTTTCTTATTTCTAGACTTAGGCTTAAAAACATGGCGTTAGAGGGTGAAAACTCAAAATAGCCCCCGGCCGTCCCCGTGGGTGGCACCAAAACCTCCCACGAGACCAATGTAACTCGTAAGAACTGACCACGTAGTCGCGGGACTCCCGGTTGGAGAGTACGATGGTAATTTGCATATTTCTAGACTTAGGCTTAAAAACATGGCATTAAAGGATGAAAACTCGTAACAACCCCCGACCGTCCCCATGGGTGTCACCAACACCTCCCACGGGACAAATGTAACTCGTAGAAACTGACCGCGCAACTGCGGGACTCCCGGTTTGAGAGTACGACGGTAATTTGAATATTTCTAGGCTTAGGGTTAAAAACATGGCATTAGACGGTGAAAACTCGAAACAACCCCCGAACGGCCCCGTGGGTGGCACCAACACCTCCTACGGGACCAATATAACTTGTAGAAACTGACCGCGCACCTTCTAGACTCCCAGTTTGAGAATACGATGATAATTTGCATACGTCTAGACTTAATCTTAAAAACATGGCGTTACAGGGTGAAAACTCGAAACCGCTCCCGACCGTCCCCGTGGGTGGTGCCAGCACCTCCGACGGGACCAATATAACTCCAAGGAACTGACCACACAGCTGCAGGACTCCCAGTTTGAGAGTACGACGGTAATTAGCATATTTCTAGACTTAGGCTTAAAAACATGGCGTTAGACGGTGAAAACTCGAAACAACCCCCGACCGTCCCTGTGGGTGGCACTAACACCTCCCACGGGACCAATGTAACTCGTAGGAACTGACTGCGCAGCCGCGGGACTCCTGGTTTGAGAATACGACAGTAATTTTCATATTTCTAGACTTAAGCAAAACATGGCGTTAGAGGGTGAAAACTCGAAACAACCCCCGAACATCCTCGTGGTTATCACCAACACCTCCCACGAGACCAATGTAACTCGTAGGAACAGACCACGCAGCCGCGGGAGTCCCAGTTGGAGAATACGATGATAATTTGCTTATTTCTTGACTTAGGCTTAAAAACATGGCGTTAGAGGGTTAAAACTCGAAACAGCACCCGAACGGCCCTGTGGGTGGCACGAACACCTCCCACGGGACCAATGTAACTCGTAGTAACTCACCCCACAACCGTGGCTCTCTCGGTTTGAGAATACGAAGCTAATTTGATTATTTCTAGACTTAGGATTAAAACCATGGCGTTAGAGGGTGAAAACTCAAAATAACCCCCGACCGTCTCTCGGTTTGAGAGTAAGATGGTAATTTACATATTTCTAGACTTAAGCAAAACATGGCGTTAGAGGGTCAAAACTCGAAACAACCCCCGAACATCCTCGTGGTTATCACCAACACCTCCCACGGGACCAATGTAACTCGTAGGAACTGACCACGCAGCCGCCGGAGTCCCAGTTTGAGAATACGATGATAATTTGCATATTTCTTGACTTAGGCTTAAAAACATGGCGTTAGAGGGTTAAAACTCGAAACAGCACCCGAACGGGACCAATGTAACTCGTAGGAACTGACTGCGCAGCCGCGGGACTCCTGGTTTGAGAATACGACAGTAATTTTCATATTTCTAGACTTAATCAAAACATGGCGTTAGAGGGATAAAACCCGAAACAACCCCCGATCGTCCCCGTGGGTGGCACCATCACCTCCCACGGCACCAATGTAACTCGTAGGAACTGACCGCGCAACCGCGAGACCCCCGGTTTGAGAATACGACGGTAATTTTCATATTTCTAGACTTAAGCTTAAAAACATGGCGTTAGAGCGTGAAAACTCGAAACAGCACCCGACCGTCCCCGTGGGTGGTGCCAGCACCTCCCACGGGACCAAAGTAACTCGTAGGAACTAACCACGCAGCTGCGGGACTCCCGGTTTGAGAGTACGATGGTAATTTGCATATTTCTAGACTTAGGCTTAAAAACATGGAGTTAGAGGGTAAAAAATCGAAACAGCCCCCGACCGTCCCCGTGGGTGGCACCAACACCTCCCACGGGACCAATGTAACTCGTTGGAACTAACCGTGCAGCTGCGAGACTCCCGGTTTTAGAATACGATGGTAATTTGCATATTTCTATACCTAAGCAAAATATGGTGTTAGAGGGTGAAAACTCAAAACAACCCCCTAACATCCCCGTGGTTATCACCAACACCTCCCACGGGACCAATGTAACTCGTAGGAGCTGACCACGCAGCCGCGGGAGTCCCGGTTTGAGAATACGACGATAATTTGCATAATTTTTGACTTGGACTTAAAAGCATGCAGTTAGAGGGTGAAAACTCAAAACCGCACCCGAACGGCCCTGTAGGTGGCACGAACACCTCCCACGGAATGTAACTCGTAGTAACTGACCCCACAACCGTGGGTCTCCCGGTTTGAGAATACGACGGTAATTTTCTTATTTCTAGTCTTAGGCTTAAAAACATGGCGTTAGAGGGTGAAAACTCAAAACAGCCCCCGACCGTCCCCGTGGGTGGCACCAACACCTCCCACGGGACCAATGTAAATCGTAGGAACTGACCACGTAGCCGCGGGACTCCCGGTTGGAGAGTACGATGGTAATTTTTATATTTCTAGACTTAGGCTAAAAAACATGGCATTAGGGGATGAAAACTCGTAACAACCCCGACCGTCCCCGTGGGTGTCACCAACACCTCCCACGGGACCAATGTAACTCGTAGAAACTGACCGCGCAACCGCGGGACTCTCGGTTTGAGACTACGACGGTAATTAGGATATTTTTAGACTTAGGCTTAAAAATATGGCGTTAGACGGTGAAAACTCGAAACAACCCCCCAACGGCCCCGTGGGGGGCACCAACACCTCCTACGGGACCAATGTAACTTGTAGAAACTGACCGCGCACCAGCTAGACTCCCAGTTTGAGAAGACAATGATAATTTGCATACATCTAGACTTAAGCTTAAAAACATGGCGTTAGAGGGTCAAAACTCGAAACAGCCCCCGACCGTCCCCGTGGGTGGCGCCAGCACCTCCGACGGGACCAATGTAACTCCTAGGAACTGACCACGCAGCTGCAGGACTCCCGATTTGAGAGTACGATGGTAATTAGCATATTTCTTGACTTAGGCTTAAAAACATGGCGTTAGACGGTGAAAATTCGAAACAACCCCAGACCGTCCCTGTGGGTGGCACTAACACCTCCCATGGGACCAATGTAACTCGTAGGAATTGACTGCGCAGCCGCGGGACTACTAGTTTGAGAATATGACAGTAATTTGCATATTTCTAGACTTAAGCAAAGCATGGCGATAGAGGGTGAAAACCCGAAATAACCACCGATCGTCCCCGTGGGTGGCACCAACACCTCCCACGGGACCAATGTAGCTCGTAGGAATTGACCGCATAACCGCGAGACCCCCGGTTTGAGAATACGATGGTAATTTGCATATTTCTAGACTTAAGCTTAAAAACATGGCGTTAGACCGAGAAAACTCGAAATAGCACCCGACCGTCCCCGTGGGTGGCGCCAGCACCTCCCACGGGACGAAAGTAACTCGTAGCAACTGACCACGCAGAAGCGGGACTACCGGTTCGAGAGTACGACGGTAATTTGCATATTTCTAGACTTAGGCTTAAAAACATGGCGTTAGAGGGTGAAAAATCGAAACAACCTCCGATCGTCCCCGTGGGTGGCACCCACATCTCCCACGGGACCAATGTAACTCGTAGGAACTAACCGTGCAGTCGCGAGACTCCCGGTTTGAGAGTACGACGGTAATTTGCATATTTCTAGACTTAGGCGTAAAAACATGGCGTTAGAGGGTGAAAACTGGAAATAGCAACCTAACGGCCCCATGGGTGGCACCAACACCTTTCACGGGACCAATGTAACTCCTAGGAACGGACTACGCAGCCGCGGGACTCCCGGTTGAGAGTACGATGGTAATTTTCATATTTCTAGACTTAGGCTTAAAAACATGGCGTTAGATGGTGAAAACTTAAAACAACCACCGAACGGCCCCATGGGTGGCACCAACACCTCCCACGGGACCAATGTAACTTGTAGGAACTGACCGCGCACCCTCTAGACTCCCGATTTGAGAATACGACTTTAATTTGCATATTTCTAGACTTAAGCTCGTAAACATGGCGTTAGAGGGTGAAAACTCGAAAAAGCCCTCGACTGTCCCCGTGGGTGGCGCCAGCACCTCCCACGGGACCAATGTAACTTGTAGGAACTGACCATGCAGCTGCGGGACTCCCGGTTTGAGATTGTGATGGTAATTTTAATATTTCTACACTTAGGCTTAAAAACATGGCATTAGAGGGTGAAAACTTGAAACAACCCCCGACCGTCCCGGTGGGTGGCACCAACACCTCCCACGGGACCAATGTAACTCATAGGAACTGATCGCGCAGCCGCGAGAATCCCGATTTGAGAATACGACGGTAATTTGCATAGTTCTAGACTTAAGCTTTAAAACATTGCGTTATATGGTGAAAACTCAAAACTGCCCCCGAATGTCCCCATGGGTGGCACAAACACCTCCCACGGGACCAATATAACTCGTAGGAACTGACCCCGCTACAACGGGTCTCCCGGTTTGATAATACGATGATAGTTTGCATATTTATAGACTTAGGCATAAAAACATGGCGTTAGTGGGTGAAAAATAGAAACATCCCCCGATCGTCCCCGTGGGTGGCACCAACACCTCTCACGGGACCAATGTAACTCGTAGGAACTGACCACATAGCCGTGGGACTCCCATTTTGAGAGTACGATGGTAATTTGTATATTTCTTGACTTAGGCTTAAAAATATCCCGTTAGAGGGTGAAAACTCAAAACAATCCCCGACAATCCCCGTGGGTGGGACCAACACCTCCCACGGGACCAATATAACGCGTAGGAACAAACAGCGTAACCGCGAGACTCTCGATTTAAGAATACGACGATAATTTGCATATTTCTAGACTTATGCTTAAAACATGGCGTTAGAGGGTGAAAACTCGAAATAGCCCCCGAACGTCCCCGTGGGGTGCACCAACACCTCCCACGGGACCAATGTAACTCGTAGGAACTGACCACGCAGCCGTGGAATTCCCAATTTGCGAATACAACAATAATTTATATATTTCTAGACTTAGGCTTAAAAATATGATGTTAGAGGGTGAAAACTCGAAATAGCCCCCGAACGTCCCCGTGGGTGGCACCAACACCTCCCACGGGACCAATGTAACTCGTAGGAACTGACTGCGCAATCGCGGGACCCCGATTTGAGAGTACGAGGGTAATTTTTTTATTTCCAAACTTAGGCTTAAAAACATAGCGTTTGTGGGTGAAAACTCGAAACAAGCCTCGAACGTCCCCGTGGGTGGCACCAACACCTTCCACGGGAACAATGTAACTCGTAGGAACTGTCCACGCAGCCGCGGGACTCCCGGTTTGAGAGTACGATGGTAATTTTTATATTTCTAGACTTAGGCTTAAAAACATGGCGTTAGAGGGTGAAAATTTGAAACAACCCCCGACTGTCCCCGTAGGTGGCACCAACACCTCCCACGAGACCAATGTAACTCGTTGGAACTGACCACGCAGCCGCGGGACTCGCGGTTTTGAATACGACGTAATTTTCATATTTCTAAACTTAAGGTAAACATGGCGTTAGATTGTGAAAACTCGAAACAACCCCTGAACTTCCCCGTGGGTGGCACCAACACCTCCTACGGGACCAATGTAACTCGTAAGAACTGACGACCTAGCCGCGGAAACTCCCGATTTTTGAATACGATGATAATTTCCATATTTCTAGACTTAAGCTTAAAACCATGGCGTTAGAGGGTGAAAAATAGAAACTACACCCGAACGGCCCCATGGGTGGTACCAACACTTCCCACGGGACTATTATAACTCGTAGGAACTGACCACGCAGCCGCGGGACTCCCGATTTGAGAGTTCGATGGTAATTTACATATTTCTAGACTAAGGCTTAAAAACAAGGTGCTAGAGGGTGAAAACTCGAAACAACCCCCGACCGTCCCCGAGGGTGTCACCAACACCTCCCACGGGACCAATGTAACTCATAGGAACTGACCGCGCAGCCACGAGACTCCCGGTTTGAGAATATGACGCTAATTTGCATATTTCTAGACTTAAGCAAAACATGGCGTTAGAGAGTGAAAACTCGAAACAATCCCCGAACGTCCCCGTGGATGGCACCAATACCTCCCACGGGACCAATGTAACTCGTAGAAACTGACCCCGCATCCGCAGTACACTCGATTTGAGAATACGATGGTAATTTGCATGTTTTTAGACTTAAGAAAAACATGGCGTTAGAGGTTGAAATCTCAAAAAAAAAAACCAAACATCCTTGTGGTTGGCACCAACACCTCCCACGTGATGAGTGTAACTCGTAGGAACTGACCACGAAGCCGCAGGACTCCCGATTTTATAATACTTCGATAATTTGCATATTTCTGGACTTAGGATTTAAAACATGGCTTTAGAGGGTGAAAACTCGAAACAGCACCCGAACGTCCCCGTCGGTGGATCCAACACCTCCCACGGGACCAATGTAACTCATAGGAACTGACCACGAAGCCGCGGGAATCACAGTTTGACAGTACGAAGGTAATTTTCATATTTCTAGACTTAGGTTAAAAAACATGGCGTGAGAGGGTGAAAACTCAAAACAAACCCCTGAACATTCTCGTGGGTGGCACCAACACCTCCCACGGGACTAATGTAACTCGTAGGAACTGACCGTGTAGCCGCGGGACTTCCGGTTTGAGAGTATGACGGTAATTTGCATATTTCTAGACTTACGCGTAAAAACATGGCGTTAGAGGGTGAAAACTCGAAACAACACCCTAACAGCCCCATGGGTGGCACCAACACCTCCCACGGGACCAATGTAACTTGTAGGAACTGACCGCGCACCCGCTAGCCTCCCGATTTTAGAATACAACGGTAATTTGCATATTTCTAGCCTTAAGCTTAAAGACATGGCGTTAGAGGGTGAAAACTCAAAACAACCCCCGACCGTCCCCGTGGGTGGCACCAACACCTCCCACGGGACCAATGTAACTCGTAGGAACTCACCACGCAGCTTCGGGACTCCCGATTTGAGAGTACGATGGTAAATTGCATATTTCTAGACTTAGGCTTAAAAATGTGGCGTTAGAGGGTGGAAACACGAAACAACCCCCGACCGTCGCCGTGGGTGGCACCAACACCTCTCACGGGACCAATGTAACTCATAGGAACTGATCGAGTAGCTGCGAGACTCCCGGTTTGAGAATAGGATGGTAATTTTGATATTTATAGACTTATGCTTAAAAACATGCCGTTAGAGTGTAAAAACTCGAAACATCGCATGACCGTCCACGTAGGTGGCACCAACACCTCTCACGGACCAAAGTAACTCATAGGAACTGACCACACAGCCGCGGGACTCCCGATTTGAGAGTACGACGGTAATTTGCATATTTCTAGACTTAGGCCTAAAAATATGGCGTTAGAGGGTGAAAACTCGAAACAACCCCCGACCGTCCCTGTGGGTGGCGCCAGCACCTCCCACGGGACCAATGTAACTCGTAGGAACTGACCACGCCGCTGCAGGTCAACCGGTTTGAGAGTACGATGGTAATTTGCATATTTCTAGACTTAGGCTTAAAAACATTGCGTTAGAGGGTGAAAACTCGAAACAACCCCCGACCGTCCCCATGGTTGGGGCCAGCACCTCCCACGGGACCAATGTAACTCGTAAGAACTGACCACGATGCTGCGGGACTCTCGATTTGAGAGTACGACGGTAATTTGCATATTTCTAGACTTAGGCTTAAAAACACGGCGTTAGAGGGTGAAAACTCGAAACAAACCCCCGACCTTCCCCATGGGTGGCACCAACACCTGCCACGTGACCAATGTAACTTGTTGGAATTTACCGTGCAGCCGCGAGACTCCCAGTTTGAGAATATGGTGGTAATTTGCATATTTCTTGACTTAAGCTAAACATGGCGTTAAAGGGTGAAAACTCGAAACAACCCCCGACCGTCCCCGTAGGTGGCACTAACACCACCCACGGGACCAATGTAACTCGTAGAAACTGATTGTGCAGCCGCGGACTCCCGGTTTGAGAATACGACGGTAATTTGCATATTTCTAGACTTATGCTAAAAACATGGGGTTAGAGGGTGAAATCTCAAAATAGCCCCTAAACATCCCCGTGGGTGGCACCAACACCTCCCACGGGACCAATGTAACTCGTAGGATCTGACCACGCAGCCGCGGGACTCCCGGTTTGCGAATACGACGATAATTTGCATATTTCTAGAATTAGGCTTAAAAACATGGCGTTAGAGGGTGAAAACTCGAAACAACCCCCGAACATCCCCGTGGGTGGCACCAACACCTCCCACGGGACCAATGTAACTTGTTGGGATTTACCGTGCAGCCGCGAGACTCCCAGTTTGAGAATATGGTGGTAATTTGCATATTTCTTGACTTAAGCTAAACATGGCGTTAGAGGGTGAAAACTCGAAACAACCCCCGACCGTCCCCGTGGGTGGCACTAACACCACCCACGGGACCAATGTAACTCGTAGAAACTGATTGTGCAGCCGCGGACTCCCGGTTTGAGAATACGACGGTAATTTGCATATTTCTAGACTTATGCTTAAAAACATGGCGTTAGAGGGTGAAAACTAGAAACAACCCCCGAACGGACCCATGGGTGGAACCAACACCTCCCACGGGACCAATGTAACTTGTAGAAACTGACCGCGCACCCGCTAGACTCCCAGTTTGAGAATACGATGATAATTTGCATACGTCTAGACTTAAGCTTAAAAACATGGCGTTAGAGGGTGAAACTCGAAACCGCCCCCGACCGTCCCCGTGAGTGGCGCTAACACCTCCCACGGGACCAATGTAACTCGTAGGAACTGACCACGCAGCTGCAGGACCCCCGGTTTGAGAGTACGACGGTAATTATCATATTTCTAGACTTAGGCTTAAAAATATGGCGTTAGAGGGTGAAAACTCGAAACACCCCCCAAACATCCCCGTGGGTGGCACCAACACCTCCCACGGGACAATTGTAACTCGTAGAAATTGACCCCGCTGCCGAGGTACTCCCGATTTAAGAATACGACGGTAATTTGCGTATTTCTAGACTTAAGAAAAACATGGCGTTGGAGGGTAAAAATTCAAAACAGCCCCCGAACATCCCCGTGGGTGGCACCAACACCTCTCACGGGACCAATGTAACTCGTAGGAACTGACCGCGCAACCGCAAGACCCTCGGTTTGAGAATACGACGATAATTTGCATATTTCTAGACTTGAGCTTAAAAATATGGCGTTAGAGCGTGAAAACTCGAAACAGCACTCGACCGTCCCCGTGGGTGGCGCCAGCACCTCCCACGAGACCAAAATAACTCGTAAGAACTAACCACGCAGCTGCGGGACTCCCGGTTTGAGATTAAGATGGTAATTTGCATATTTCTAGACTAAGGCTTAAAAACATGGCGTTAGAGGGTGAAAAATAGAAACAGACCCCGACCGTCCCCTTGGGTGGCACCAACACCTCCCACGGGACCAATGTAACTCGTAGGAACTAACCACGCAGCCGCGGGAGTTCCAGTTTGAGAATACGATGATAATTTGCATATTTCTTGACTTAGGCTTAAAAACATGGCGTTAGAGGGTTAAAACTCGAAACAGCACCCGAACGGCCCTGTGGGTAGCACGAACACCTCCCACGGAACCAATGTAACTCGTAGTAACTCACCCCACAACCGTTGATCTCTCGATTTGAGAATACGAATCTAATTTGCTTATTTCTAGACTTAGGATTAAAAACATGGCGTTAGAGGGTGAAAACTCAAAATAACCCCCGACCGTCTCTCGATTTGAGAGTAAGATGGTAACTTACATATTTCTAGACTTAAGCAAAACATGGCGTTAGAGGGTGAAAACTCGAAACAACCCCCGAACATCCTCGTGGTTATCACCAACACCTCCCACGGGACCAATGTAACTCGTAGGAACTGACCACGCAGCCGCCGGAGTCCCAGTTTGAGAATACGATGATAATTTGCATATTTCTTGACTTAGGCTTAAAAACTTGGCGTTAGAGGGTTAAAACTCGAAACAACACCCGAACGGCCCTGTGGGTGGCACGAACACCTCCCACGGGACCAATGTAACTCGTAAGCACTGACCACGTAGCCGCGGGACTCCCGATTGGAGAGTACGATGGTAATTTGCATATTTCTAGACTTAGGCTTAAAAACATGGCATTAAAGGATGAAAACTCGTAACAACCCCCGACCGTCCCCATGGGTGTCACCAACACCTCCCACGGGACCAATGTAACTCGTAGAAACTGACCGCGCAACTGCGGGACTCCCGGTTTGAGGGTACGACGGTAATTTGAATATTTCTAGGCTTAGGTTTAAAAACATGGCGTTAGACGGTGAAAACTCGAAACAACCCCCGAACGGCCCCGTGGGTGGCACCAACACCTCCTACGGGACCAATATAACTTGTAGAAACTGACCGCGCACCTTCTAGACTCCCAGTTTGAGAATACGATGATAATTTGCATACGTCTAGACTTAAGCTTAAAAACATGGCGTCAGAGGGTGAAAACTCGAAACCGCTCCCGACCGTCCCCGTGGGTGGTGCCAGCACCTCCGACGGGACCAATATAACTCGTAGGAACTGACCACACAGCTGCAGGACTCTCGGTTTGAGAGTACGACGGTAATTAGTATAATTCTAGACTTAGGCTTAAAAACATGGCGTTAGACGGTGAAAACTCGAAACAACCCCCGACCGTCCCTGTGGGTGGCACTAACACCTCCTACGGGACCAATGTAACTCGTAGGAACTGACTGTGCAGCCGCGGGACTCCTAGTTTGAGAATACGACAGTAATTTTCATATTTCTAGACTTAATCAAAACATGGCGTTAGAGGGAGAAAACCCAAAACAACCCCCGATCGTCCCCGTGGGTGGCACCATCACCTCCCACGGCACCAATGTAACTCGTAGGAACTGACCGTGCAACCGCGAGACCCCCGGTTTGAGAATACGACGGTAATTTTCATATTTCTAGACTTAAGCTTAAAAACATGGCGTTAGAGCGTGAAAACTCGAAACAGCACTCGACCGTCCCCGTGGGTGGTGCCAGCACCTCCCACGGGACCAAAGTAACTCGTAGGAACTAACCACGCAGCTGCGGGACTCCCGGTTTGAGAGTACGATGGTAATTTGCATATTTCTAGACTTAGGCTTAAAGACATGGCGTTAGAGGGTGAAAAATCGAAACAGCCCCCGACCGTCCCCGTGGGTGGCACCAACACCTCCCACGGGACCAATGTAACTCGTTGGAACTAACCGTGCAGCTGCGAGACTCCCGGTTTTAGAATACGATGGTAATTTGAATATTTCTAGACCTAAGCAAAATATGGCGTTAGAGGGTGAAACTCAAAACAACTCCCGAACATCCCCGTGGTTATCACCAACACCTCCCACGGAACCAATGTAACTCGTAGGAGCTGACCATGCAGCCGCGGGAGTCCCGGTTTGAGAATACGATGATAATTTGCATAATTTTTGACTTAGACTTAAAAGCATGGAATTAGAGGGTGAAAACTCAAAACGAAACCTAACGGCCCTATAGGTGGCACGTACACCTCCCACGGGACCAATGTAACTCGTAGTAACTGACCCCACAACCGTGGGTCTCCCGGTTTGAGAATACGACGGTAATTTTCTTATTTTTAGACTTAGGCTTAAAAACATGGCGTTAGAGGGTGAAAACTAAAAACAGCCCCCGACCGTCCCCGTGGGTGGCACCAACACCTCCCACGGGACCAATGTAACTCGTAGGAACTGACAACGTAGCCGCGGGACTCCCGGTTGGAGAGTACGATGGTAATTTTCATATTTCTAGACTTAGGCTAAAAAACATGGCATTAGGGGATGACAACCCCCGACCGTCCCCGTGGGTGTCACCAACACCTCCCACGGGACCAATGTAACCCGTAAAAACCGACCGCGCAACCGCGGGACTCTCGGTTTGAGACTACGACGGTAATTAGGATATTTCTAGACTTAGGCTTAAAAACATGGCGTTAGACGGTGAAAACTCGAAACAACCCCCGAACGGCCCCGTGGGTGGCACCAACAGCTCCTACGGGACCAATGTAACTTGTAGAAACTGACCGCGCACCCGCTAGACTCCCAGTTTGAGAAGACAATGATAATTTACATACATCTAGACTTAAGCTTAAAAACATGGCGTTAGAGGGTCAAAACTCGAAACAGCCCCCGACCGTCCCCATGGGTGGCGCCAGCACCTCCGACGGGACCAATGTAACTCCTAGGAAGTGACCACGCAGTTGCAGGACTCCCGATTTGAGAGTACGACGGTAATTAGCATATTTCTTGACTTAGGCTTAAAAACATGGCGTTAGATGGTGAAAACTCGAAACAACCCCCGACCGTCCCTGTGGGTGGCACTAACACCTCCCATGGGACCAATGTAACTCGTAGGAATTGACTGCGCAGCCGCGGGACTCCTGGTTTGAGAATATGACAGTAATTTGCATATTTCTAGACTTACGCCAAACATGGCGATAGAGGGTGAAAACCCGAAATAACCCCCGATCGTCCCCGTGGGTGGCACCAACACCTCCCACGGGACCAATGTAGCTCGTAGGAATTGACCGCACAACCGCGAGACCCCCGGTTTGAGAATACGATGGTTATTTGCATATTTCTAGATTTAAGCTTAAAAACATGGCGTTAGACCGAGAAAACTCGAAACAGCACCCGACTGTCCCCGTGGGTGGTGCCAGCACCTCCCACGGGACGAAAGTAACTCGTAGAAACAGACCACGTAGAAGAGGGACTACCGATTCGAGAGTACGACGGTAATTTGCATATTTCTAGACTTAGGCTTAAAAACATGGCGTTAGAGGGTGAAAAATCGAAACAGCCCCCGATCGTCCCCATGGGTGGCACCCACATCTCCCACGGGACCAATGTAACTCGTAGGAACTAACCGTGCAGCCGCGAGACTCCCAGTTTGAGAGTACGACGGTAATTTGCATATTTATAGACTTAGGCGTAAAAACATGGCGTTAGAGGGTGAAAACTCGAAATAGCAACCTAACGGCCCCATGGGTGGCACCAACACCTTTCACGGAACCAATGTAACTCCTAGGAACGGACTACGCAACCCCGGGACTCCCGGTTGAGAGTACGATGGTAATTTTCATATTTCTAGACTTAGGCTTAAAAACATGGCGTTAGATGGTGAAAAATTGAAACAACCCCCGAACGGCCCCATGGGTGGCACCAACACCTCCCACGAGACCAATGTAACTTGTAGGAACTGACAGCGCACCCTCTAGACTCCCGGTTTGAGAATACGACTTTAATTTTCATATTTCTAGACTTAAGCTCAAAAACATGGCGTTAGAGGGTGAAAACTCGAAAAAGTCCTCGACTGTCCCCGTGGGTGGCACCAGCACCTCCCACAGGACCAATGTAACTTGTAGGAACTGACCATGCAGCTGCGGGACTCCCGGTTTGAGATTATGACGGTAATTTGAACATTTCTACACTTAGGCTTAAAAACATGGCATTAGAGGGTGAAAACTTGAAACAACCCCCGACCGTCCCGGTGGGTGGCACCAACACCTCCCACGGGACCAATGTAACTCATAGGAACTGAACGCACAGCCGCGAGAATCCCGATTTGAGAATACGACGGTAATTTGCATATTTCTAGACTTAAGCTTTAAAACATTGCGTTATATGGTGAAAACTCAAAACTGCCCCCGAATGTCCCCATGGGTGGCACAAACACCTCCCACGGGACCAATATAACTCGTAGGAACTGACCCCGCTACAACGGGTCTCCCAGTTTGATAACACAACGATAATTTGCATATTTATAGACTTAGGCTTAAAAACATGGTGTTAGTGGGTGAAAACTAGAAACATCCCCCGATCGTCCCCGTGGGTGGCACCAACACCTCTCACGGGACCAATGTAACTCGTAGGAACTGACCACATAGCCGCGGGACTCCCATTTTGAGAGTACGATGGTAATTTGTATATTTCTTGACTTAGGCTTAAAAATATCCCGTTAGAGGGTGAAAACTCAAAACAATCCCCGACTATCCCCGTGGGTGGCACCAACACCTCCCACGAGACCAATATAACGCGTAAGAACAGACAGCGCAACCGCGTGACTCTCGATTTAAGAATACGACGATAATTTGCATATTTCTAGACTTATGCTTAAAAACATGGCGTTAGAGGGTGAAAACTCGAAATAGCCCCCGAACGGCCCCGTGGGGTGCACCAACACCTTCCACGGGACCAATGTAACTCGTAGGAACTGACCACGCAGCCGCAGAACTCCCAATTTGCGAATACAACAATAATTTATATATTTCTAGACTTAGGCTTAAAAATATGATGTTAGAGGGTGAAAACTCGAAACAGCCCCCGAACGTCCCCGTGGGTGGCACCGACACCTCCCACTGGACCAATGTAACTCGTAGGAACTGACTGCGCAACCGTGGGACCCCCGATTTGAGAGTACGAGGGTAATTTGTTTATTTCCAAACTTAAGCTTAAAAACATGGCGTTAGTGGGTGAAAACTCGAAACAACCCCCGAACGTCCCCGTGGGTGGCAGCAACACCTTCCACGGGAACAATGTAACTCGTAGGAACTGTCCACGCAGCCGCGGGACTCCCGGTTTTAGAGTACGATGGTAATTTTTATATTTCTAGACTTAGGCTTAAAAACATGGCGTTAGAGGGTGAAAATTTGAAACAACCCCCGACTGTCCCCGTAGGTGGGACCAACACCTCCCACGAGACCAATGTAACTCGTTGGAACTTACCACGCAGCTGTGGGACTCGCGATTTTGAATACGACGTAATTTTCATATTTCTAAACTTAAGGTAAACATGGCGTTAGATTGTGAAAACTCGAAACAACCCCCGAACATCCCCGTGGGTGGCACCAACACCTCCTACGGGACCAATGTAACTGGTAAGAACTGACGACCTAGCCGCGGAAACTCCCGATTTTTTAATACGATGATAATTTGCATATTTCTAGACTTAAGCTTAAAACCATGGCGTTAGAGGGTGAAAAATAGAAACTACACCCGAACGGCCCCGTGGGTGGTACCAACACTTCCCACGAGACTATTATAACTCGTAGGAACTGACCACGCAGCCGCGGGACTCTCGATTTGAGAGTACGATGGTAATTTGCATATTTCTAGACTTAGGCTTAAAAACATGGCATTAGAGGGTGAAAACCCAAAACAACCCCCGATCGTCCCCGTGGGTCGCACCAACACCTCCCACGGGACCAATGTAACTCGTTGGAACTGACCGCGCAACCGCGAGACTCCCGATTTGAGAATACGATGGTAATTTGCATATTTCTAGACTTAAGCTTAAAAACATGGCGTTAGAGGGTGAAAACTCGAAACAACACCCGAACGGCCCCGTGGGTGGCACCAACACCCCCCACGGGACCAATGTAACTTGTAGGAACTGACCCCGCAATCGTGGGTCTCCCGATTTGAGAATACGATGGTAATTTGCATATTTTTAGACTTAGGTTTAAAAACATGGCGTTAGGGGGTGAAAACTCAAAACAGCCCCTGACCGTCCCCGTGGATGGCACCAACACCTACCACGGGACCAATGTAACTAGTAGGAATTGACCACGCAATCGCGGGACTCCCGGTTGGAGAGTACAACGGTAATTTACATATCTCTAGGCTTAGGCTTAAAAACATTGCGTTAGAGGGTGAAAACTCGAAACGACCCCCGACCGTCCCCATGCGTGGCACCAACACCTCCCATGGGACCAATGTAACTCGTAGGAACTGATCGCGCAGCTGCGAGACTCCCGGTTTGAGAATACGACGGTAATTTGCATATTTTTAGACTTAAACAAAACAGGGCGTTAGAGGATGAAAACTCGAAATAGCCCCCGACCGTCCCCGTTGGTGGCACCAACAGCTCCCACGGGACCAATGTAACTCGTAGGAACTAGCACACAGCCGCGGGACTCCCGATTTGAGAGTACGATGATAATTTTCATATTTCCCAACTTAGGCTTAAAAACATGGCGTTAGAGGGTGAAACTCGAAACAACCCCCGACCGTCCTCGTGGGTGGCACCAACACCTCCCACGGGACCAATGTAACGCGTACGAACTGACAACGTTGCCACGGGACTCCCAATTAGAGAATACGATGATAATTAGCATATTTCTAGACTTAGGCTTAAAAACATGGCATTAGAGGTTGAAAACTCGAAACAGCACCCGAACGGTCCTGTGGGTGGCACCAACACCTCCCACGAGACCAATGTAACTTGTAGAAACTGACCACGCAGTCGTGGGACTCCCGGTTTAAGAGTACAAAGGTAATTTGGATATTTCAAGACTTAGGCTTAAAAACATGGCGTTAGACGGTGAAAACTCGAAAGAACCCCCGAACGGCCCCGTGGGTGGCACCAACACCTCCCACGGGACCAATGTAACTTGTAGAAACTGACCGCGCACCCGCTAGACTCCCAGTTTGAGAATATGATGATAATTTGCATACGTCTAGACATAAGCTTAAAAACATGGCGTTAGAGGGTGAAAACTCGAAACAGCCCCCGACCGTCCCCGTGGGTGGCGCCAGCACCACCCACGGGACCAATGTAACTCGTAGGAACTGACCACGCAGCTGTAGGACTCCCGGTTTGAGAGTACGACGGTAATTATCATATTTCTAGACTTAGGCTTAAAAACATGGAGTTAGACGGTGAAAACTCGAAACAACCCCCGACCGTCCCTGTGGGTGGCATTAACACCTCCCACGGGACCAATGTAACTCGTAAGAACTGACTGCGCAGCCGCGGGACTCTTGGTTTGAGAATACGATAGTAATTTGCATATTTCTAGACTTGAGCTTAAAAACATGGCGTTAGAGCATGAAAACTCGAAACAGCACCCGACCGTCCCCGTGGGTGACTCCAGCACCTCCCACGGGGCCAACGTAACTCGTAGGAATTGACCACGCAGCTGCGGGACTCCCGGTTTGAGAGTACGACGGTAATTTGCATATTTCTAGACTTAGGCTTAAAAACATGGCGTTAGAGGGTGGAAAATCGAAACAACCCTCGGCCGACCCCGTGGGTGGTACGAACACCTCCCACGGCACCAATGTAACTCGTAGGAACTAACCGCGCAGCCGCGAGACTCCCAGTTTTAGAATACGATGGTAATTTTAATATTTCTAGACTTAAGCAAAATATGGCGTTAGAGGGTGAAAACTCGAAACAACCACCGAACGGCCCCATGGTTATCACCAACACCTCCCACGGGATCAATGTAACTCGTAGGAACTGACCACGCAGCCGCGGGAGTCCCGGTTTGAGAATACGATGATAATTTGCACATTTCTTGACTTAGGCTTAAAAAAATGGCGTTAGAGAGTGAAAACTCGAAACAGCACCCGAACGGCCCTGTGGGTGGCACGAAAACCTACCACGGGACCAATGTAACTCGTACTAACTGACCTCACAACCGTGGGTCTCCCGATTTGAGAATACGACGGTAATTTGCTTATTTCAAGACTTAGGCTTAAAAACATGGCGTTAGAGGGTGAAAATTCAAAACAGCCCCCGATCGTCACCGTGGGTGGCACCAACACCTCCAACGGGACCAATGTAACTCGTAGGAACTGACCACATAGCCGCGGGACTCCCGGTCGGAGAGTACGATGGTAATTTGCATATTTCTAGACTTAGGCTTAAAAACATGGCATTAGGGGATGAAAACTCCTAACAACCCCCGACCGTCCCCGTGGGTGTCAGCAACACCTCCCACGGGACCAATGTAACTCGTTGAATTGACCGTGCAACTGCGGGACTCCCGGTTTGAGACTACGATGGTAATTTGGATATTTCTAGACTTAGGCTTAAAAACATAGTGTTAGACGGTGAAAACTCGAAACAATCCCCGAACGGCCCCGTGGGTGGCACCAACACCTCCTACGGGACCAATGTAACTTGTAGAAACTGACCACGCACCCGCTAGACTCCCAGTTTGAGAATACGATGATAATTTCCATACTTCTAGACTTAAGCTTAAAAACATGGCGTTAGAGGGTGAAAACTCGAAACAGCCCCCGACCGTCCCCGTGGGTGGTGCCAGCACCTCCGACGGGACCAATGTAACTCCTAGGAACTGACCACGTAGCTGCAGGACTCCCGGTTTGAGAGTACGACGGTAATTATCATATTTCTAGATTTAGCCTTAAAAACATGGCGTTAGACGGTGAAAACTCGAAGAAACCCCAGACCGTCCCAGTGGGTGGCACTAACACCTCCCACGGGACCAATGTAACTCATAAGAACTGACTGCGCAGCTACGGGACTTCTGGTTTGAGAATGCGACAGTAATTTTCTTATTTCTACACTTAAGCAAAACATGGCGTTAGAGGGTGAAAACCAGAAACAACCCCCGATCGTCCCCGTGGGTGGCACTAACACCTCCCACGGGACCAATGTAACTCGTAGGAACTGACCGCGCAACTACGAGACCCCCGATTTGAGAATACGATTGTAATTTGCATATTTCTAGACTTAAGCTTAAAAACATGGCGTTAGAGCGTGAAAACTCGAAACAGCACTCGACCGTCCCCGTGGGTGGCGCCAGCACTTCCCACGGGACCAAAGTAACTCATAGGAACTAACCACGCAATTTCGGGACTCCCGGTTTAAGAGTACGAAGGTAATTTGCATATTTCTATACTTAGTCAAAAAAACATGGCGTTAGAGGGTGAAAAATCGAAACAGCCCCCGACCGTCCCCGTGGGTGGCACAAACACCTCCCACGGGACCAATGTAACTCGTAGGAACTAACCGTACATCCGCAAAACTCCCGGTTTTAGAATACGATGGTAATTTGCATATTCCTAGACTTAAGAAAAATATGGTGTTAGAGGGTGACAACTCGAAACAACCCCCGAACATCCCCGTGGTTATCACCAACACCTCCCACGGGACCAATGTAACTCGTAGGAACTGACCACGCAGCCGAGGGAGTCCCGATTTGAGAATACGATGATAATTTGCATATTTCTTGACTTAGGCTTAAAAACATGGCGTTTGTGGGTGAAAACTAGAAACAGCACCCGAACGGCCCTGTGGGTGGCACGAACACCTCCCACAGGACCAATGTAACTCGTAGTAACTCACCCCACAACCGTGAGTCTCCCGATTTGAGAATACGACGATAATTTGCTTATTTCTAGACTGAGGCTTAAAAACATGGCGTTAGAGGGTGAAAACTCAAAACAGCCCCCGACCGTCCCCGTGGGTGGCACCAACACCTCCCACGGGACCAATGTAACTCGTCGGAACTGACCACGTAGCCGCGGGACTCCCGGTTGGAGAGTACGATGGTAATTTGCATGTTTCTAGACTTAGGATTGAAAACATGGCATTAGGGGATAAAAACTCGTAATAACCCCCGACCGTCCCCGTGGGTGTCACCAACACCTCCCACGGGACCAATGTAACTCGTAGAAACTGATCGCGCAACCGCGGGACTCCCGGATTGAGACTACGATGGTAATTTGGATATTTCTAGACTTAGGCTTAAAAACATGGCGTTAGACAATGAAAACTCGAAACAACCCACGAATGGCCCCGTGGGTGGCACCAACACCTCCTACGGGACCAATGTAACTTGTAGAAACTGACCGTGCACCCGCTAGTCTCCCATTTTGAGAATACGATGATAATTTGCATACGTCTAGACTTAAGCATAAAAACATGGCGTTAGAGGGTGAAAACTCGAAACAGCCTCCGACCGTCCCCGTGGGTGGCACCAGCACCTCCTACGGGACCAATGTAACTCCTAGGAACTGACCAAGCAGCTGCAGGACTCCCGGTTTGAGAGTACGAGGGTAATTAGCATATTTCTAGACTTAGACTTAAAAACATGGCGTTAGACGGTGAAAACTCAAAACAACCCCTGACCGTCCCTGTGGGTGGCACTAACACCTCCCACAGGACCAATGTAACTCATAGGAACTGACTGCGCAGCCGCGGGACTCCTGGTTTGAGAATACGACAGTAATTTGCATATTTTTAGACTTAAGCAAAACATGGCGTTAGAGGGTGAAAACCCGAAACAACCCCCGATCGTCCCTGTGGGTGGCACCAACACCTCCCACGGGACCAATGTAACTCGTAGGAACTGACCGCGCAACCGCGAGACCCCCGGTTTGTGAATACGATGGTAATTTGCATATTTCTAGACTTAATCTTAAAAACATGGTGTTAGAGAGTGAAAACTCGAAACAACACCCGACCGTCCCCGTGGGTGGCGCCAGAACCTCCCACGGAACCAAAGTAACTCGTAGGATCTGACCACACAGCTGAGGGACTCCCGGTTTGAGAGTACGACAGTAATTTTCATATTTCTAGACTTAGGCCTAAAAACATGGCGTTAGAGGGTGAAAAATCGAAACAGCCCCCGACCGTCCCCGTGGGTGGCACCAACACCTCCCACGGGACCAATGTAACTCGTAGGAACTAAACGTGCAGCCACGAGACTCCCGGTTTTAGAATACGATGGTAATTTGCATATTTCTAGGCTTAAGCAAAACATGGCGCTAGAGGGTGAAAACTCGAAACAACCCCCGAACATCCCCGCGGTTATCACCAACACCTCGCATGGGACCAATGTAACTCGTAGGAACTGACCACGCAGCCGCGGGAGTCCCGGTTTGAGAATACGACGATAATTTCATATTTCTTTACTTAGGCTTAAAAACGTGGCGTTAGAGGGTGAAAACTCAAAATAGCACCCGAACGGCCCCGTGGGTGGCACGAACACCTCCCCCGGGACCAATGTAAATCGTAGTAACTGACCCCACAACCGTAGGTCACCCGGTTTGAGAATACGACGGTAATTTTCTTATTTCTAGACTTAGGCTTAAAAACATGGCGTTAGAGGGTGAAAACTAAAAAACAACCCCCGACCGTCCCCGTGGGTGGAACCAACACCTCCCACCGGACCAATGTAACTCGTAGGAACTGACCACGTAGCCGCGGGACACCGGTTGGAGAGTACAACGGTAATTTACATATTTCTAGACTTAGGCTGAAAAACATTGCGTTAGAGGGTGAAAACTCGAAACTACCCCCGACCGTCCCCGTGGGAGGCACCGACACCTCCCACGGGACCAATGTAACTCGTAGGAACTGATCGCACATCTGCGAGACTCCCAGTTTGAGAATACGAGGGTAATTTGCATATTTCTAGACTTAAGTAAAGCATGGCATTAGAGGGTGAAAACTCAAAACATACCCCGAACAGCCACGTGGGTGGTACCAACACCTCCCACGGGACCAATGAAACTCATAGGAACTGACCACGCAGCCGCGAAATGCCCGGTTTGAGAGTACGATGGTAATTTGCATATTTCTAGACTTAGGCTTAAAAACATGGCATTAGAGGGTGAAAACTCGTAACAACCCCCGACCGTCCCCGTTGGTGTCACCAACACCTCCCACGGGACCAATGTAACTCGTAGGAACTGATCACGCAACCACGATACTCCCAGTTTGAGAATACGACGGTAATTTGCATATTTCCAGACTTAAGCAACACATGGCGTTAGAGGGTGAAAACTCGAAACAACACCCGAACATCCCCGTGGGTGGCACAACACCTCCCCCGGGACAAATGTAACTCGTAGGAACTGACCACGCGGCCGCGGGACTCCCGGTTTTAGTGTACGACGGTAATTTGCATATTTCTAGACTTATGTTGAAAAACATGGCGTTAGAGTGTCAAAACTCGAAACAACCCCCGAACGTCCCCGTGGGTGGCACCAACACCTCCCACGGGACAAATGTAACTCGTAGGAACTAACCACGCAGTCGCAATACTCTTGGTTTGAGAGTACGATGGTAATTAGCATATTTTTAGACTTAGGCGTAAAAACATGGTGTTAGAGGTTTAAAAATCGAAATAGCATCCTAACGGCCCCGTGGGTGGCACCAACACCTCACACGGGACCAATGTAACTCGCAGGAACTGGCCACACAGCCGCGGGACTCCCGATTTGAGATTACGACGATAATTTACATATTTCTCGACTTAGGCTTACAAACATGGCGTTAGAGGGTGAAACTCGAAACAACCCCCAACTGTCCCCGTGGGTGGCACCAACACCTCCCACGGGACCAATGTAACTCGTACGAACTGACCACGCTGCCGCGGGACTCCCAATTTGAGAATACGATGATAATTGGCATATTTCTAGACTTAGGCTTAAAAACATGGAGTTAGAGGTTGAAAACTCGAAACAGCACCCGAACGGCCCCGTGGGTGGCACCAACACCTCCCACGGGACCAATGTAAATCGTAGAAACTGACCACGCAGCCGCGGGACTCCCGGTTTGAGAGTACAACGGTAATTTGGACATTTATAGACTTAGGTTTAAAAACATGGCGTTAGACGGTGAAAACTCGAAACAACCCCCGAACGGCCCCGTGGGTGGCACCAACACCTCCCACGGGACCAATATAACTTGTAGAAACTGACCGCGCACCCGCTAGACTCCTAGTTGGAGAATATGATGATAATTTGCATACGTTTAGACATAAGATTAAAAACATGGCGTTAGAGGGTGAAAACTCGAAACAGCCCCCGACCGTCCCCGTGGGTGGCGCCAGCACCTCCCACGGGACCAATGTAACTCGTAGGAACTGACCACGCAGCTGCAGGACTCCCAGTTTGAGAGTACGACGGTAATTATCATATTTCTAGACTTAGGCTTAAAACATGGTGTTAGTCGGTGAAAACTCGAAACATCCCCCGACCGTCCCTGTGGGTGGCACTAACACCTCCCACGGGACCAATGTAACTCGTAGGAACTGACTGCGCAGCCGTGGGACTCCTAGTTTGAGAATTCGACAGTAAGTTGCATATTTTTAGACTTGAGCAAAACATGGTGTTAGAGGGTGAAAACCCGAAACAACCCCCGATCGTCCCCGTGGGTGGCACCAACACCTCCCACGGGACCAATGTAACTCGTAGGAACTGACCGCGCAACCGCGAGACCCCCGGTTTGAGAATACGATGGTAATTTCCATATTTCTAGACTTGAGCTTAAAAACATGGCGTTAGAGCGTGAAAACGCGAAACAACACCCAACCGTCCCCGTGGGTGACGTCAGCACCTCCCACGGGACCAAAGTAAATCATAGGAACTGACCACACAGCTGCGGGACTCCCGGTTTGAGAGTACGATGGTAATTTTCATATTTCTACACTTAGGCTTAAAAACATGGCGTTAGAGGGTGAAAAATCGAAACAGCCCCCGACCGTCCGCGTGGATGGCACCAACACCTCCCACGGCACCAATGTAACTCGTAGGAACTAGCTGCGCATCCGCGAGACTCCCGATTTTAGAATACGATGGTAATTTGAATAATTCTAGACTTAAGCTAAATATGGAGTTAGAAGGTGAAAACTCAAAACAACCCCCGAACATCCCTATGGTTATCACCAACACCTACCACGGGATCAATGTAACTCGTAGGAACTGACAACGCAGCCGCGGGAGACCCGGTTTGAGAATACGATGATAATTCGCATATTTCTTGACTTAAGCTTAAAAACATGGCGTTAGAGGATGACAACTCGAAATAGCTCCCGAACGGCCTCGTGGGTCTCACCACACCTCCCACGGGACCAATGTAACTCGTAGAAACTGACCGCACAACCGCGGGACTCCCGGTTTGAGACTACGAAGGTAATTTGGATATTTCTAGACTTAGGCTTAAAAACATAGCGTTAGACGGTGAAAATTCGAAACAACCCCCGAACGGCCCCGTGGGTGGCACCAACACCTCCTACGGGACCAATGTAACTTGTAGAAACTGACCGCGCACCCGCTAGACTCCCAGTTTGAGAATACGATGATAATTTGCATACGTCTAGACTTAAGCTTAAAAACATGGGGTTAGAGGGTGAAAACTCGAAACAGCCCCCGACCGTCCCCGTGGGTGGTGCCAGCACCTCCGACGGGACCAATGTAACTCCTAGGAACTGACCACGCAACTGCAGGACTCCCGGTTTGAGAGTACGACGGTAATTAGCATATTTCTAGACTTAGGCTTAAAAACATGGCGTTAGACGGTGAAAACTCGAAACAACCCCCGACCGTCCCTGTGGGTGGCACTAACACCTCCCACGGGACCAATGTAACTCATAGGCACTGACTGCGCAGCCGCGGGACTCCTGGTTTGAGAATACGACAGTAATTTGCTTATTTCTAGACTTAAGCAAAACATGGTGTTAGAGGGTGAAAACTCGAAACAACCCCCGATCGTCCCCGTGGGTGGCACCAACACCTCCCAGGGACCAATGTAACTCGTAGGAACTGACCGCGCAACTGCGAGACCCCCGGTTTGAGAATACGACGGTAATTTGCATATTTCTAAACATAAGCTTAAAAACACGGCGTTAGAGCGTGAAAACTCGAAACAGCACCCGACCGTCCCTGTGGGTGGCGCCAGCACCTCCCACGGGACCAAAGTAACTCGTAGGAACCGACCACGCAGTTGCGGGAGTCCCGGTTCGAGACTACGAGGATAATTTGGATATTTCTTGACTTAGGCTTAAAAACATGGCGTTAGAGGGTGAAAACTCGAAACAACACCCGAACGGCCCTGTGGGTGGCACGAACACCTCCCACGGGACCAATGTAACTCGTAGGAACTGA
The DNA here is from genome assembly GCA_949130495.1 of Sambucus nigra. NCBI lineage: Eukaryota > Viridiplantae > Streptophyta > Magnoliopsida > Dipsacales > Adoxaceae > Sambucus > Sambucus nigra. Next base: position 395,500,316 of record OX422219.1, on the reverse strand, counting down.
CCCCACAACCGTGGGTCTCCCGGTTTGAGAATACGATAGTAATTTTCATATTTCTAGACTTAAGCTTAAAAACATGGTGTTAGAGGGTGAAAACTCAAAACAACCCCCGAACGTCCCCGTGGGTGGCACCAACACCTCCCACGGGACCAATGTAACTCGTAGGAACTAACCGTGTAGGCGCGAGACTACCAGTTTTAGAATACGATGGTAATTTGCATATTTCTAGGCTTGAGAAAAACATGGCGCTAGAGGGTGAAAACTCGAAACAATCCCCGAACATCCCCACGGTTATCACCAACACCTCGCACGGGACCAATGTAACTCGTAGGAACTCACCACGCAGTCGCGGGAGTCCCGGTTTGAGAAGATGACGATAATTTGCATGTTTCTTGACTTAGGCTTAAAAACATGGCGTTAGAGGGTGAACACTTAAAATAGCACCCGAACGGCCCCGTGGGTGGCACGAACACCTCCCCCGGGACCAATATAACTCGTAGTAACTGACCCCACAACCATGGGTCTCCCGGTTTGAGAATACGATGGTAATTTTCTTATTTCTAGACTTAGGCTTAAAAAAATGACGTTAGAGGGTGAAAACTCAAAACAGCCCCCAACCGTCCCCGTGGGTGGCACCAACACCTCCCACTGGACCAATGTAACTCGTAGGAACTGACCACGTAGCCGCGGGACACCCGGTTGGAGAGTACAACGGTAATTTACATATTTCTAAACTTAGGCTTAAAAACATTGCGTTATAGGGTGAAAACTAGAAACGACCCCCGACCGTCCCCTTGGGAGGCACCGACACCTCCCATGGGACCAATGTAACTCGTAGGAACTGATCGCACAGCTACGAGACTCCCAGTTTGAGAATACGAGGGTAATTTGCATATTTCTAGACTTAAGCAAAACATGGCGTTAGAGGGTGAAAACTCAAAACAGACCCCGAACAACCCGTGGGTGGCACCAACACCTCCCACGGGAACAATGTAACTCATAGGAACTGACCACGCAGCCGCGGGACTCCCGGTTTGAGAGTACGACGATAATTTGCATATTTCTAGACTTAGGCTTAAAAACATGGCATTAGAGGGTGAAACTCGTAACAACCCCCGACCGTCTCTGTGGGTGTCACCAACACCTCCCACGGGACCAATGTAACTTGTAGGAACTGACCGCGCACCCGCTAGCCTCCCGATTTTAGAATACAACGGTAATTTGCATATTTCTAGCCTTAAGCTTAAAGACATGGCGTTAGAGGGTGAAAACTCAAAACAGCCCCCGACCGTCCCCGTGGGTGGCACCAACACCTCCCACGGGACCAATTTAACTCGTAGGAACTCACCACGCAGCTTCGGGACTCCCGATTTGAGAGTACGATGGTAATTTGCATATTTCTAAACTTAGGCTTAAAAATGTGGCGTTAGAGGGTGGAAACACGAAACAACCCCCGACCGTCGCCGTGGGTGGCACCAACACCTCTCACGGGACCAATGTAACTCGTAGGAACTGATCGGGTAGCTGCGAGACTCCCAGTTTGAGAATAGGATGGTAATTTTCATATTAATATACTTATGCTTAAAAATATGCCGTTAGAGTGTAAAAACTCGAAACATCGCCTGACCGTCCACGTTGGTGGCACCAACACCTCTCACGGACCAAAGTAACTCATAAGAACTGACCACACAGCCGCGGGACTCCCGATTTGAGAGTACGACGGTAATTTGCATATTTCTAGACTTAGGCTTAAAAATATGGCGTTAGAGGGTGAAAACTCGAAACAACCCCCGACCGTCCCCGTGGGTGGCACCAACACCTTCTACGGGACCAATGTAACTCGTAGGAACTGACAGCGCTGTCGCGGGACTCCCGATTTGAGAGTAAGAAGGTAATTTGCATATTTTTAGACTTAGGTTTAAAAACATGGTGTTAGAGGGTGAAAACTGAAAACAACCTCCGATCATCCCCTTGGGAGATACCAACACCTCCCACGAGACCAATGTAACTCGTAGGAACTGACCACGCAGCCGCAGGACTCCCGGTTAGAGAGTACGATGGTAATTTGCATTTTTCTAAACTTAGGTTTAAAAACATTGCGTTAGAGGGTGAAAACTCGAAACGACCCCCGACCATCCCCGTGGGTGGCACCAACGCCTCCCACGGGACCAATGTAACTCGTAGGAACTGATCACGCACCTGCGGGAATCCCGGTTTGAGAGTACGACGGTAATCTCTATATTTCTAGACTTAGGCTTAAAACCATGGCGTTAGAGGGTGAAAACTCGAAACAACCCCTGACCGTCCCCGTGGGTCTCACCAACACCTCCCACGGGACCAATGTAACTCATAGGAACTGATCGCGCAACCACGAGACTCCCGGTTTGAGAATACGACGGTAATTTGCTTATTTCTAGACTTAGGCTTAAAAGCATTGCGTTAGAGGTTGAAAACTCGAAACAACCCCAGAACATCCCCGTGGTTGGCACCAACACCTCCCACCGGACCATTGTAACTCGTAAGAACTGACTACGCAGCCGCACGACTCCCGATTTTAGAATACGGCGATAATTTGCATATTTTTAGACTTAGGCTTTAAAACATGGCGTTAGAGGGTGAAAACTCGAAACAGCACCCGAACGTCCCCGTGGGTGGCACCAACACCTCCCACGGGACCAATGTAACTCGTAGGTACAGATCACGCTGCCGCGGGAATCCCGGTTTGAGAGTACGAAGGTAATTTCCATATTTCTAGACTTAGGCATAAAAATATGGCGTTAGAGGGTGAAAACTCGAAACCACCCCTGACCGTCCCCGTGGGTGTCACTGACACCTCCCACGGGACCAATGTAACTCATAGTAACTGACCGCGCAACCACGAGACTCCCGGTTTCAGATTACGATGATAATTTGCATATTTCTAGACTTAGGCTTAAAAGCATGGCGTTAGACGGTGAAAACTCGAAACAACCTCCGACCGTCCCCGTGGGTGGCACAACACCTCCCACGGGACAAATGTAACTCGTACGAACTGACCACATAGCCGCAGGACTCCCGGTTTGAGTGTGCGACGGTAATTTGCATATTTCTAGACTTAGGCTTAAAAACATGGCGTTAGAGGGTAAAAACTCGAAACACCTCCCAAACATCCCCGTGGGTGGCACCAACACCTCCCACGGGACTAATGTTACTCGTAGGAACTGACCGCGCAGCCGTGGGACTCCCGGTTTGAGAGTACGATGGTAATTTGCATATTTCCAGACTTACCCATAAAAACATGGCGTTAGAGGGTGAAAACTCGAAACAGCACCCTAACGGCCCCGTGGGTGGCACCAACACCTCCCACGGGACCAATTTAACTCGTAGGAACTGACCCCTCAGCCGCGGGACTCCCGGTTTGAGAGTACGATGGTAATATGCATATTTATTTACTTAAGCTTAAAAACATGGCGTTAGAGTGTGAAAACTCGAAACAACCCCCGAACGGCCCCGTGGGTGGCATCAACACCTCCCACGGGACCAATGTAACTTGTAGGAACTGACCGCGCACCCGCTAGACTCCCGGTTTTAGAATACGACGGTAATTTGCATATTTTTAAACTTAATCTTAAAGACATGGAGTTAGTGGGTGAAAACTCGAAACAGCCACCGACCGTCCCCGTGGATGGCACCAACACCTCCCACGGGACCAATGTAACTCTTAGGAACTGACCACGCAGCTTCGGGTCTCCCGATTTGAGAGTACGACGGTAATTTGCATATTTCTAGATTTAGACATAAAAATATTGCGTTAGAGGGTGGAAACTCGAAACAACCCCCGATCGTCCCCGTGGGTGGCACCAACACCTCTCACGGGACCAATGTAACTGGTAGGAACTGATCGCGTAGCTGCGAGACTCCCGGTTTGAGAATACGACGGTAATTTGCATATTTATAGACTTACACTTAAAAACATGGCGTTAGAGGGTGAAAACTCGAAATATCGCCCTACCTTCCTCGTGGGTGGCACCAACACCTCTCACGGGACCAATATAACTCGTAGGAACTGACCACACAGCCGCGGGACTCCAAATTTGAGAGTACGATGGTAATTTGCATATTTCTAGACTTAGGCTTAAAAATATGGCGTTAGAGGGTGAAAACTAAAAACAACCCCCGACCATCCCCGTGGGAGGCACCAACACCTCCAACGGCACCAATGTAACTCGTAGGAACTGACAGCGCAGCCGCGAGACTCCCGGTTTGAGTATACGACGGTAATTTGTATATTTCTAGACTTAAGTTTAAAAACATGGCGTTAGATGGTGAAAACTCCAAATAGACCCTGAACGTCCCCGTGGGTGTCACCAACACCTCCCAGGGGACCAATGTAACTCGTAGGAACTGACCACGTAGCTGCGGGACTCTCGGTTCACGAATACGATGAAAATTTGCATATTTCTTGACTTAGGCTTAAAAATATGGCGTTCGAGGGTGAAAACTAGAAACAGCCCCCGAACGTCCTCGTGGGTGGGACCAACACCTCCCACGGGACCAAAGTAACTCGTAGGAACTCGCCACGCAGCCACGGGACCCCCGATTCGAAAGTGTGATGGTAATTTTCTTATTTCCAGAAGTACGCTTAAAAACATGTCGTTAGTAAGTGAAAACTCAAAACAGCCCCCGAACGTCCTCGTAGGTGGCACTAACACCTTCCTCGGGACCAATGAAACTCGTAGGAACGGCCACGCAGCGGCGGGACTCCCGGTTTGAGAGTACGATGATAATTTGTATATTTCTAGACATAGGTTTAAAAACATGGCGTTAGAGGGTGAAAACTCGAAACAACACCAGAACATCCCCGTGGTTAGCACCAATACCTCCCACCGGACCAATGTAACTCGTAAGAACTGACCACGCAGCCACGCTACTCCCGATTTTAGAATACGACGATAATTTGCATATTTCTTGATTTAGGCTTTAAAACATGGCGTTAGAGGGTGAAAACTCGAAACAGCACCCGAACGTCCCCGTGGGTGGCACCAACACCTCCCACGGGACCAATGTAACTCGTTGGAACAGATCATGCGGCCGCGGCAATCCCGGTTTGAGAGTACGACGGTAATTTCCATATTTCTTGACTTAGGCTTAAAAACATGGCGTTAGAGGGTGAAAACTCGAAACAGCCCCTGACCATCCCCGTGGGTGTCACCAACACCTCCCACGGGACCAATGTAACTCATAGGAACTGACCGCGCAACCACGAGACTCCCGGTTTCAGAATACGACGATAATTTGCATATTTCTAGACATAGGCTTAAAAGCATGGCGTTAGACGGTGAAAACTCGAAACAACCTCCGATCGTCCCCGTGGGGGGCACAACACCTCCCACACGACAAATGTAACTCGTAGGAACTGACCACGTAGCTGCGGGACTCCCGGTTTGAGTGTACGATGGTAATTTGCATATTTCTAGACTTAGGCTTAAAAACATGGCGTTAGAGGTAAAAACTCGAAACACCCCCCAAACATCCCCGTGGGAGGCACCAACACCTCCCACGGGACCAATGTAACTCGTAGGAACTGACCGCGCAGCCGTGGGACTCCCGGTTTAAGAGTACGACGGTAATTTGCATATTTCTAGACTTACCCGTAAAAACATGGCGTTAGAGGGTGAAAACTCGAAACAGCACCCTAACGGCCCCGTGGGTGGCACCAACACCTCCCACGGGACCAATTTAACTCGTAAGAACTGACAACTCAGCCACGGGACTCCCGGTTTGAGAGTACGACGGTAATTTGTATATTTCTAAACTTTGGCTTAAAACATGGCGTTAGACGGTGAAAACTCAAAATAACCCCCGAACGGCCCCGTGGGTGGCACCAACACCTCCCACGAGACCAATGTAACTTGTAGGAACTAACCGCGCACCCGCTAGACTCTCGGTTTTAGAATACGACGGTAATTTACATATTTCTAAACTTAAGCTTAAAGACATGGCGACAGAGGGTGAAAACTCGAAACAGCCCCCGACCGTCCTCGTGGGTGGCACCAACACCTCCAACGGGACCAATGTAACTCGTAGGAACTGACCACGCGGCTTCGGGACTCCCGATTTGAGAGTACGATGGTAATTTGTATATTTCTAGACTTAGACTTAAAAATATGGCGTTAGAGGGTGGAAACTCGAAACAACCCTCGATCGTCCCCGTGGGTGGCACCAACACCTCTCACGGGACTAATGTAACTCGTAGGAACTGATCGCGCAGCTGCGAGACTCCCTGTTTGAGAATACGATGGTAATTTGCATATTTATAGACTTACGCTTAAAAACATGGCATTAGAGGGTGAAAACTCGAAATATCTCCCCACCTTCCTCGTGGGTGGCACCAACACCTCTCACGGGACCAATATAACTCGTAGGAGCTGACCACACAGCCGCAGGACTCCAAATTTGAGAGTACGATGGTAATTTGCATATTTCTAGACTTAGGCTTAAAAATATGGCATTAGAGGGTGAAAACTCGAAACAACCCCCGACCGTCCCCGTGGGAGGCACCAACACCTCCAACGGCACCAATGTAACTCGTAGGAACTGACAGCGCAGCCGCGAGACTCCCGGTTTGAGTATACGACGGTAATTTGTATATTTCTAGACTTAAGTTTAAAAACATGGCGTTAGAGGGTGAAAACTCCAAATAGACCCTGAACGTCCCCGTGGGTGTCACCAACACCTCCCAGGGGACCAATGTAACTTGTAGGAACTGACCACGTAGCTGCGGGACTCTCGGTTCGCGAATACGATGAAAATTTGCATATTTCTAGACTTAGGCTTAAAAATATGACGTTAGAGGGTGAAAACTAGAAACATCCCCCGAACGTCCCTGTGGGTGGCACCAACACCTCCCACGGGACCAAAGTAACTCGTAGGAACTCGCCACGCAGCCACGGGACCCCCGATTCGAAAGTGTGATGATAATTTGCTTATTTCCAGAAGTACGCTTAAAAACATGTTGTTAGTAAGTGAAAACTCAAAAAAGCCCTCGAACGTCCCCGTAGGTGGCACTAACACCTTCCTCGGGACCAATGAAACTCGTAGGAACGACCACACAGCGGCGGGACTCCCGGTTTGAGAGTACGATGATAATTTGCATATTTCTAGACATAGGTTTAAAAACATGGCGTTAGAGGGTGAAAACTCGAAACAACCCCCGATCGACCCCATGGGTGGCACCAACACCTCCCACGTGACCAATGTAACTTGTTGGAATTAACCGCGAAGCTGCGAGATATCCAGTTTGAGAATACCGTGGTAATTTACATATTTCTCGAATTAAGCTAAACATGGCGTTGGAGGGTGAAAACTCGAAACAGCCCCCGAACGTCTCTGTGGGTGGCACCAACACCTCCCACGGGACCAATGTAACTAGAAGGAACGGACGATGCAGCCGCGGGACTCCCGGTTTGAGAATACGACGATAATTTGCATATTTCTATACTTAAGAAAAACATGGAGTTAGAGGGTGAAAACTCGAAACAGCCCCCGAACGTCCCCGTGGGTGGCACCAACGCCTCCCACGGGACCAATGTAACTTGTAAAAATTGACCCCGCAACCCGGGGTCTCCCGATTTGAGAATATGACGGTAATTTACATATTTATAGACTTATGCTAAAAAACATGGCGTTAGAGGGTGAAGACTCGAAACATCTCCTGACCGTCCCTGTGGGTGGCACCAACACCTCTCACGGGACCAATATAACTCGTAGGAACTAACCAGACAGCCGCGTGACTCCCGATTTGAGAGTACGATGGTAATTTGCATATTTCTAGACTTAGGCTTAAAAACATGGCATTAGAGGGTGAAAACTCGAAACAACACCCGACTGTCCCCGTGGGTGGCACCAGCACCTCCCACGGGACCAGTGTAACTCGTAAGAACTGGCTGCGCAGCCGCGAGACTCCCGGCTTGAGAATATGACGGTAATTTGCATATTTCTAGACTTAAGCTTAAAAAAAGGCATTAGAGGGTGAAATGTCAAAATAGCCCCTGAACATCCCCATGGGTGGCACCAACACCTCCCACGGGACCAATGTAACTCGCAGGATCTGACCACGCAGCCGCGGAACTCCCGATTTGAGAATACGATGATAATTTGAATATTTCTAGACTTAGGCTTAAAAACATGGTGTTAGAGAGTGAAAACTCGAAACGTCCCCGTGGGCGGCACAACACCTCCCATGGGATAAATGTAACTCGTAGGAACTGACCACGCAGCCGCGAGACTCCTGGTTTGAGAGTACGACTGTAATTTCCATATTTCTAGACTTAGGCTTAAAAACATGGCATTAGAGGGTGAAAACTCGAAACAACCCCCGAACGTCCCCGTGGGTGGCACCAACACCTCCCACGGGACCAATGTAACTCGTAGGAACTAAACACGCAGCCACGGGACTCCCGATTTGAGAGTACGACGGTAATTTGCATATTTTTAGACTTAGGCATAAAAACATGGCGTTAGAGGGTGAAAACTCAAAACAGCACCCGAACGGTCCCGTGGGTGGCACCAACACGTCCCACGGGACCAATGTAACTTGTAGGAACTAACCGCGCAGTCGGAGGACTCCCGGTTTGAGAGTACGATGGTAATTTTCATATTTCTACACTTAGGCTTAAAAAATGACGTTAGACGGTGAAAACTCGAAACAACCCCCGAAAATCCTCGTGGGTGGCACCATCACCTCCCACGGGACCAATGTAACTTATAGGAACTAACTGCGCACTCGCTAGACTCCCGATTTGAGAATATGATGATAATTTGCATATTTCTAGACTTAAGCTTAAAAACATGGCGTTGTAGGGTGAAAACTCGAAACAGCTCCCTACCATCCCCGTGGGTGGTGCCAGCACCTCCCACGGGACCAATGTAACTCGTAGGAACTGACCACGAAGCTGCGGGACTCTCGGTTTGAGAGTACGACGGTAATTTGCATATTTCTAGACTTAGGCTTAAAAACATGGCGTTAGAGGGTGAAAACTCGAAACAAACCCCCGACCTTCCCCATGGGTGGCACCAACACCTCCCACGTGACCAATGTAACTTGTTGGAATTTACCGTGCTGCTGCGAGACTCCCAGTTTGAGAATATGGTGGTAATTTGCATATTTCTTGACTTAAGCTAAACATGGCGTTAGAGGGTGAAAACTCGAAACAACCCCCGACCGTCCCCGTGGGTGGCACTAACACCACCCACGGGACCAATGTAACTCGTAGAAACTGATTGTGCAGCCGCGGACTCCCGGTTTGAGAATACGACGGTAATTTGCATATTTCTAGACTTATGCTTAAAAACATGGGGTTAGAGGGTGAAATCTCAAAATAGCCCCTAAACATCCCCGTGGGTGGCACCAACACCTCCCACGGGACCAATGTAACTCGTAGGATCTGACCACGAAGCCGCGGGACTCCCGGTTTGCGAATACGACGATAATTTACATATTTCTAGAATTAGGCTTAAAAACATGGCGTTAAAGGGTGAAAACTCGAAACAACCCCCGAACATCCCCGTGGGTGGCACCAACACCTCCCACGGGACCAATGTAACTCGTAGGAACTGACCGCACAGCCGCAGCATGCCCAATTCGAGAGTACGATGGTAATTTTCTTATTTCCCGACTTAGGCTTAAAAACATGGCGTTAGTGGGTGAAGACTCGAAACAGACCCCAAACGTCCCCGTGGCGTTAGAGGATGAAAACTCGAAACAACCCCCGGCCGACCCCGTGGGTGGCACCAACACCCCCCACGGGACCAATGTAACTCGTAGGAACTGACCGCGCAGCCGCAGGTCTCTCGGTTTGAGAATACGACGGTAATTTGCATATTTATAGACTTAGGCTTAAAAACATGGTGTTAGAGGGTGAAAACTCGAAACAACCCCCGCCCATCTCCGAGGGTGGCACCAACACCTCTCACGGTACCAATGTCACTAGTAGGAACTGACCACGCAGCCGCGAAACTCCCGATTTGAGAGTACGACGATAATTTGCATATTTCTAGACTTAGGCTTAAAAACATGGCGTTAGAGGGTGAAAACTCGAAACAACCCCCGACCGTCCCCGTGGGTGGCACTAACACCACCCACGGGACCAATGTAACTCGTCGAAAATGATCGTGCAGCCACGGACTCTTGGTTTAAGAATACGATGGTAAGTTGCATATTTCTAGACTTAAGCAAAACATGGCGTTAGCGGGTGAAAGGTCGAAACAACTCTCGAACTTCCCCGTGGGTGGCACCAACACCTCCCACGGGACCAATGTAACTCAGGAACTGACCACGCAATCGCGGGACTCCTGGTTTGAGAGTACGATGGTAATTTGCATATTTCTAGACTTAGGATTAAAAACATGGCGTTAGAGGGTGAAAACTTGAAACAACCCCCGACCGTCCCCGTCGGTGGCAACAACACCTCCCACGGGACCAATGTATCTCGTAGGAACTGACCGCGCAACCACGAGACTCCTGGTTTGAGTGTACGACGGTAATTTGCATATTTCTAGACTTAAGCTTAAAAATATGGCGCTAGATGGTGAAAACTCAAAATAGCCCCCGAACGTCCCCGTGGGTGGAACCAAAACCTCCCACTAGACCAATGTAACTCGTAAGAACTAACCACGCAGCCACGGGACTCCCGATTTGAGAGTACGAAGGTATTTTGCATATTTCTAGACTTAGGCATAAAAACATGGCGTTAGAGGGTGAAAACTCGAAACAACCCCCGACCATCCACATGGGTGGTGCCAGCACCGCCAACGGGACCAATGTAACTCGTAGGAACTGACCACGCAGCTGCGGGACTCCCGGTGTGTGAGTACGACCATAATTTGCATATTTATAGACTTAGGTTTAAAAACATTGCATTAGAGGGTGAAAACTCGATACGACCTACGACCGTCCCCGAGGGTTGCACCAATACCTCTCACGGGACCAATGTAACTTGTAGGAACTGACCACACAGTTGCGGGACTCCCGATTTGAGAGTACGATGGTAATTTTCATATTTCTAGACTTAGGCTTAAAAACATGGCATTAGAGAGTGAAAACTCGAAACAACCCCCGACCGTCCCCGTGGGTGGCACCAACACCTCCCACGGGTCCAATGTAACTCGTAGGAACTGGCAGCATGGCCACGAGACTTCCGATTTGAGAATACGACGATAATTTGCATATTCCTAGACTTAAACTTAAAAACATGGCGTTAGAGGGTGAAATCTCAAAATAGCCCCTAAACATCCCCCTGGGTGGCACCAACACCTCCCACGGGACCAATGTAACTCGTAGGAACTGACCATACAGCCGCGGGGCTCCCGGTTTGAGAGTACGACGGTCATTTGCATATTTCTAGACTTAGGCTTAAAAACATGGCGTTAGAGGGTGAAAACTCGAAACAACCCCCGACCGTCCCCATGGGTGGCACCAACACCTCCCACGTGACCAATGTAACTTGTTGGAATTGACCGTCCAGCCGCGAGACTCCTAGTTTGAGAATACGACGGTAATTTGTATATTTCTTGACTTAAGCTAAATATGGCGTTAGAGGGTGAAAACTCGAAACAACCCCCGACCGTCCCCGTGAGTGGCACTAACACCACCCACGGGACCAATGTAACTCGTAGAAACTGACCGCGCAACCGCGAGACTCCTGGTTTGAGTGTACGACGGTAAACTGTATATTTCTAGACTTCAGCTTAAAAACATGGCACTAGATGGTGAAAACTCAAAACAGCCCCCGAACGTCCCCGTGGGTGGAACCAAAACCTCCCACTGGACCAATGTAACTTGTAAGAACTAACCACGCAGCCGCGGGACTCCCGATTTGAGAGTACGATGGTATTTTACTTATTTCTAGACTTAGGCGTAAAAACATGGCGTTAGAGGGTGAAAACTCGAAACAACCCCCGACCATCCCCGTGGGTGGTGCCATCACCTCCCACGGGACCAATGTAACTCGTAGGAACTGACCACGCAGCTGCGGGACTCCCGGTTTGTGAGTACGATGATAATTTGCATATTTCTAGACTTAGGTTTAAAAACATTGCATTAGAGGGTGAAAACTCGATACGACCTCTGACCGTCCTCGAGGGTGGCACCAATACCTCCCACGGGACCAATGTAACTCGTAGTAACTGACCACGCAGCCGCGACACTCCCGGTTTGAGAATACAATTATAATTTGTATATTTATAAACTTAGGCTGAAAAACATGGCGTTAGAGGGTTAAAACTCGAAACAACCCCCGAACGTCCCCGAGGGTGGCATCAACACCTCCCACGGGACCAATGTAACTCGTTGGAACTGACCATGCATCCGCGGGACAACCCGTTTGAGAGTACGATGGTAATTTGCATATTTTTAGACTTAGGCTTAAAAACACGGCGTTAGAGGGTGAAAACACGAAACAGAACCCGGACGGCCTCGTGGGTGGCACCAACACCTCCCACGGGACTAATGTAACTCGTAGGAACTGACCGCGCAGCCGCGGGACTACCGGTTTGATAATACGAGGGTAATTTGCATATTTCTAGACTTAAGCTAAACATGGCGTTAGAGGGTGAAAACTCAAAACAACCCCCGAACATCCCCGTGGGTGGCACCAACACCTCCCACGGGACCAATGTAACTTTTTGGAACTAACTGCGCACTCGTTAGACTCCTGGTTTCAGAATACGATGATAATTTGCATATTTCTAGACTTAAGCTTAAAAACATGGCGCCAGCACCTCCCACGGGACCAATGTAACTCGTAGGAACTGACCACGCAGCAGCGGGACTCCCGGTTTGAGAGTACGAAGATAATTTGCATATTTCTAGACTTAGGATGAAGAACATGGCATTAGAGGATGAAAACTTGAAACAACCCCCGGCAGACCCCGTGGGTGGCACCAACACCACCCAAGGGACCAATGTAACTCGTAGAACTGACCGTGCAGCAGCGGGACTCCTTATTTAAGAATACGATGGTAATTTGCATAATTCTAGACTTAAGCAAAACATGGCATTAGAGGGTGAAAGGTCGAAACAACCCCCGAACGTCCCCGTGGGTGGCACCAACACCTCCCACGAGACCAATGTAACTCATAGGAACTGACCACGCAACCGCGGGACTCCCGGTTTGAGAGTACGATGGTAATTTTCATATTTCAAGACATAGGCTTAAAAACATGGCGTTAGAGGGTGAAAACTCAAAACAACCCCCGACCGTCCCCATAGGTGGCACCAACACCTCCCACGGGATCAATGAAACTCGGAGGAACTGACCGCGCAACCGCGAGACTCCCGGTTTGAGTGTACGATGGTAATTTGCATATTCATAGACTTAAGCTTTAAAATATGGTGCTAGATGGTGAAAACTCGAAACAACCCCCGAACGTCCCCGTGGGTGGCACCAACACCTCCCACGGGACCAAGGTAACTCGTAGGAACTAACCACGCAGCCGCGGGACTCCCAATTTGAGAGTACGACGGTAATTTGAATATTTCTAGACTTAGGCAAAAAAACATGGCGTTAGAGGGTGAAAACTCGAAACAACCCCCGACCGTCCCCGTGGGTGGCGCCAGCACCTCCCACGGGACCAACGTAACTAGGAACTAACCACGCAGCTGCAGGTCAACCGGTTTGAGAGTACGATGATAATTTGCATATTTCTAGACTTAGACTTAAAACCATGGCGTTAGAGGGTGAAAACTCGAAACAACCCCCGACCGTCCCTATGGGTGGCACCAACACTTCCCACGGGACCAATGTAACTCGTAGGAACTGACCGCGCAATTGCGAGACTCCCGGTTTGAGTGTACGACGGTAATTTGCATATTTCTAGACTTAAGCTTAAAAACATGGTGCTAGATGGTGAAAACTTGAAACAACCCCGGAACGTCCCCGTGGGTGGCACCAACACCTCCCACGGGACCAATGTAACTCGTAGGAACTAACCACGCAGCCGCGGGACTCCCAATTTGAGAGTACGATGATCGTTTGCTTATTTCTAGACTTAGGCGAAAAAACATGGGGTTAGAGGGTGAAAACTCGAAACAACCCCCGACCGTCCCCGTGGGTGGCGCCAGCACCTCCCATGGGACCAATGTAACCTGTAGGAACTGACCACGCAGCTGCAGGTCAACCGGTTTGAGAGTACGATAGTAATTTGCATATTTCTAGACTTAGGCTTAAAAACATTGCGTTAGAGGGTGAAAACTCGAAACAACCCCCGACCGTCCCCGTGGTTGGCGCCAGCACCTCCCACGGGACCAATGTAACTCGTAGGAACTGACCACGCAGCTGCGGGACAACCGGTTTAAAAGTACGATGGTAATTTTCATATTTCTAGACTTAGTCTTAAAAACATTGCATTAGAGGGTGAAAACTCGAAACGGCCCCCGACCGTCCCCAAGGGTGGCACCAACACCTCCCACGGGACCAATGTAACTGGTAGGAACTAACCACACAGCCACGTGACTCCCAATTTGAGAGTACGATGGTAATTTGCATATTTCTAGACTTAGGCATAAAAACATGGCATTAGAGTGTGAAAACTCGAAACAACCCCCGACCGTCCCCGTGGGTGGCACCAACAACTCCCACGGGAACAATGTAACTCGTAGAAACTGACCATGCAACCGCGGGACTCCCGGTTTGAGAGTACGATGGTAATTTGCTTATTTCTAGACTTCGGCATAAAAACATGGCGTTAGAGGGTGAAAAATTGAAACAGCACCCGAACGGCCCTGTGTATCTCACCAACGATTCCCACGTTACCAATGCAACTCATAGGAACTGACCACGCAGCCGCGGGACTCTCGATTTGAGAGTACGATGGTAATTTGCATATTTCTAGACTTAGGCTTAAAAACATGGCATTAGAGGGTGAAAACCCAAAACAACCCCCGATCGTCCCCGTGGGTCGCACCAACACCTCCCACGGGACCAATGTAACTCGTTGGAACTGACCGCGCAACCGCGAGACTCCCGATTTGAGAATACGATGGTAATTTGCATATTTCTAGACTTAAGCTTAAAAACATGGCGTTAGAGGGTGAAAACTCGAAACAACACCCGAACGGCCCCGTGGGTGGCACCAACACCCCCCACGGGACCAATGTAACTTGTAGGAACTAACCCCGCAATCGTGGGTCTCCCGATTTGAGAATACGATGGTAATTTGCATATTTTTAGACTTAGGTTTAAAAACATGGCGTTAGGGGGTGAAAACTCAAAACAGCCCCTGACCGTCCCCGTGGGTGGCACCAACACCTACCACGGGAGTAGGAATTGACCACGCAATCGCGGGACTCCCGGTTGGAGAGTACAACGGTAATTTACATATCTCTAGGCTTAGGCTTAAAAACATTGCGTTAGAGGGTGAAAACTCGAAACGACCCCCAACCGTCCCCATGCGTGGCACCAACACCTCCCATGGGACCAATGTAACTCGTAGGAACTGATCGCGCAGCTGCGAGACTCCCGGTTTGAGAATACGACGGTAATTTGCATATTTTTAGACTTAAACAAAACAGGGCGTTAGAGGATGAAAACTCGAAATAGCCCCCGACCGTCCCCGTTGGTGGCACCAACACCTCCCACGGGACCAATGTAACTCGTAGGAACTAGCACACAGCCGCGGGACTCCCGATTTGAGAGTACGATGATAATTTTCATATTTCCCAACTTAGGCTTAAAAACATGGCGTTAGAGGGTGAAACTCGAAACAACCCCCGACCGTCCTCGTGGGTGGCACCAACACCTCCCACGGGACCAATGTAACGCGTACGAACTGACCACGTTGCCACGGGACTCCTAATTTGAGAATACAATGATAATTAGCATATTTCTAGACTTAGGCTTAAAAACATGGCATTAGAGGTTGAAAACTCGAAACAGCACCCGAACGGTCCTGTGGGTGGCACCAACACCTCCCACGAGACCAATGTAACTTGTAGAAACTGACCACGCAGCCGTGGGACCCCCGGTTTAAGAGTACAACGGTAATTTGGATATTTCAAGACTTAGGCTTAAAAACATGGCGTTAGACGGTGAAAACTCGAAAGAACCCCCGAACGGCCCCGTGGGTGGCACCAACACCTCCCACGGGACCAATGTAACTTGTAGAAACTGACCGCGCACCCGCTAGACTCCCAGTTTGAGAATATGATGATAATTTGCATACATCTAGACATAAGCTTAAAAACATGGCGTTAGAGGGTGAAAACTCGAAACAGCCCCCGACCGTCCCCGTGGGTGGCGCCAGCACTACCCACGGGACCAATGTAACTCGTAGGAACTGACCACGCAGCTGTAGGACTCCCGGTTTGAGAGTACGACGGTAATTATCATATTTCTAGACTTAGGCTTAAAAACATGGAGTTAGACGGTGAAAACTCGAAACAACCCCCGACCGTCCCTGTGGGTGGCATTAACACCTCCCACGGGACCAATGTAACTCGTAAGAACTGACTGCGCAGCCGCGGGACTCCTGGTTTGAGAATACGATAGTAATTTGCATATTTCTAGACTTGAGCTTAAAAACATGGCGTTAGAGCATGAAAACTCGAAACAGCACCCGACCGTCCCCGTGGGTGACTCCAGCACCTCCCACGGGGCCAACGTAACTCGTAGGAATTGACCACGCGGCTGCGGGACTCCCGGTTTGAGAGTACGACGGTAATTTGCATATTTCTAGACTTAGGCTTAAAAACATGGCGTTAGAGGGTGGAAAATCGAAACAACCCTCGGCCGACCCCGTGGGTGGCACGAACACCTCCCACGGCACCAATGTAACTCGTAGGAACTAACCGCGCAGCCGCGAGACTCCCGCTTTTAGAATACGATGGTAATTTTAATATTTCTAGACTTAAGCAAAATATGGCGTTAGAGGGTGAAAACTCGAAACAACCACCGAACGGCCCCATGGTTATCACCAACACCTCCCACGGGATCAATGTAACTCGTAGGAACTGACCACGCAGCCGCGGGAGTCCCGGTTTGAGAATACGATGATAATTTGCACATTTCTTAACTTAGGCTTAAAAAAATGGCGTTAAAGAGTGAAAACTCAAAACAGCACCCGAACGGCCCTGTGGGTGGCACGAAAACCTACCACGGGACCAATGTAACTCGTACTAACTGACCCCACAACCGTGGGTCTCCCGGTTTGAGAATACGACGGTAATTTGCTTATTTCAAGACTTAGGCTTAAAAACATGGCGTTAGAGGGTGAAAATTCAAAACAGCCCCCGATCGTCACCGTGGGTGGCACCAACACCTCCAACGGGACCAATGTAACTCGTAGGAACTGACCACATAGCCGCGGGACTCCCGGTTGGAGAGTACGATGGTAATTTGCATATTTCTAGACTTAGGCTTAAAAACATGGCATTAGGGGATGAAAACTCCTAACAACCCCCGACCGTCCCCGTGGGTGTCACCAACACCTCCCACGGGACCAATGTAACTCGTTGAATTGACCGTGCAACTGCGGGACTCCCGGTTTGAGACTGCGACGGTAATTTGGATATTTCTAGACTTAGGCTTAAAAACATAGTGTTAGACGGTGAAAACTCGAAACAATCCCCGAACGGCCCCGTGGGTGGCACCAACACCTCCTACGGGACCAATGTAACTTGTAGAAACTGACCACGCACCCGCTAGACTCCCAGTTTGAGAATACGATGATAATTTCCATACTTCTAGACTTAAGCTTAAAAACATGGCGTTAGAGGGTGAAAACTCGAAACAGCCCCCGACCGTCCCCGTGGGTGGTGCCAGCACCTCCGACGGGACCAATGTAACTCCTAGGAACTGACCACGTAGCTGCAGGACTCCCGGTTTGAGAGTACGACGGTAATTATCATATTTCTAGATTTAGCCTTAAAAACATGGCGTTAGACGGTGAAAACTCGAAGAAACCCCAGACCGTCCCTGTGGGTGGCACTAACACCTCCCACGGGACCAATGTAACTCATAAGAACTGACTGCGCAGCTGCAGGACTTCTGGTTTGAGAATGCGACAGTAATTTTCTTATTTCTACACTTAAGCAAAACATGGCGTTAGAGGGTGAAAACCAGAAACAACCCCCGATCGTCCCCGTGGGTGGCACTAACACCTCCCACGGGACCAATGTAACTCGTAGGAACTGACCGCGCAACTACGAGACCCCCGATTTGAGAATACGATTGTAATTTGCATATTTCTAGACTTAAGCTTAAAAACATGGCGTTAGAGCGTGAAAACTCGAAACAGCACTCGACCATCCCCGTGGGTGGCGCCAGCACCTCCCACGGGACCAAAGTAACTCATAGGAACTAACCACGCAATTTCGGGACTCCCGGTTTAAGAGTACGATGGTAATTTGCATATTTCTATACTTAGTCAAAAAAACATGGCGTTAGAGGGTGAAAAATCGAAACAGCCCCCGACCGTCCCCGTGGGTGGCACCAACACCTCCCACGGGACCAATGTAACTCGTAGGAACTAACCGTACATCCGCAAAACTCCCGGTTTTAGAATACGATGGTAATTTGCATATTCCTAGACTTGAGCAAAATATGGTGTTAGAGGGTGACAACTCGAAACAACCCCCGAACATCCCCGTGGTTATCACCAACACCTCCCACGGGACCAATGTAACTCGTAGGAACTGACCACGCAGCCGAGGGAGTCCCGGTTTGAGAATACGACGATAATTTGCATATTTCTTGACTTAGGCTTAAAAACATGGCGTTTGTGGGTGAAAACTAGAAACAGCACCCGAACGGCCCTGTGGGTGGCACGAACACCTCCCACAGGACCAATGTAACTCGTAGTAACTCACCCCACAACCGTGAGTCTCCCGATTTGAGAATACGACGATAATTTGTTTATTTCTAGACTGAGGCTTAAAAACATGGCGTTAGAGGGTGAAAACTCAAAACAGCCCCCGACCGTCCCCGTGGGTGGCACCAACACCTCCCACGGGACCAATGTAACTCGTCGGAACTGACCACGTAGCCGCGGGACTCCCGGTTGGAGAGTACGATGGTAATTTGCATGTTTCTAGACTTAGGATTGAAAACATGGCATTAGGGGATAAAAACTCGTAATAACCCCCGACCGTCCCCGTGGGTGTCACCAACACCTCCCACGGGACCAATGTAACTCGTAGAAACTGATCGCGCAACCGCGGGACTCCCGGATTGAGACTACGATGGTAATTTGGATATTTCTAGACTTAGGCTTAAAAACATGGCGTTAGACAATGAAAACTCGAAACAACCCACGAATGGCCCCGTGGGTGGCACCAACACCTCCTACGGGACCAATGTAACTTGTAGAAACTGACCGTGCACCCGCTAGTCTCCCAGTTTGAGAATACGATGATAATTTGCATACGTCTAGACTTAAGCATAAAAACATGGCGTTAGAGGGTGAAAACTCGAAACAGCCTCCGACCGTCCCCGTGGGTGGCACCAGCACCTCCTACGGGACCAATGTAACTCCTAGGAACTGACCAAGCAGCTGCAGGACTCCCGGTTTGAGAGTACGAGGGTAATTAGCATATTTCTAGACTTAGACTTAAAAACATGGCATTAGACGGTGAAAACTCAAAACAACCCCTGACCGTCCCTGTGGATGGCACTAACACCTCCCACAGGACCAATGTAACTCATAGGAACTGACTGCGCAGCCGCGGGACTCCTGGTTTGAGAATACGACAGTAATTTGCATATTTTTAGACTTAAGCAAAACATGGCGTTAGAGGGTGAAAACCCGAAACAACCCCCGATCGTCCCTGTGGGTGGCACCAACACCTCCCACGGGACCAATGTAACTCGTAGGAACTGACCGCGCAACCGCGAGACCCCCGGTTTGTGAATACGATGGTAATTTGCATATTTCTAGACTTAATCTTAAAAACATGGTGTTAGAGGGTGAAAACTCGAAACAACACCCGACCGTCCCCGTGGGTGGCGCCAGCACCTCCCACGGAACCAAAGTAACTCGTAGGATCTGACCACGCAGCTGAGGGACTCCCGGTTTGAGAGTACGACAGTAATTTTCATATTTCTAGACTTAGGCTTAAAAACATGGCGTTAGAGGGTGAAAAATCGAAACAGCCCCCGACCGTCCCCGTGGGTGGCACCAACACCTCCCACGGGACCAATGTAACTCGTAGGAACTAAACGTGCAGCCACGAGACTCCCGGTTTTAGAATACGATGGTAATTTGCATATTTCTAGGCTTAAGCAAAACATGGCGCTAGAGGGTGAAAACTAGAAACAACCCCCGAACATCCCCGCGGTTATCACCAACACCTCGCATGGGACCAATGTAACTCGTAGGAACTGACCACGCAGCCGTGGGAGTCCCGGTTTGAGAATACGACGATAATTTGCATATTTCTTTACTTAGGCTTAAAAACGTGGCGTTAGAGGGTGAAAACTCAAAATAGCACCCGAACGGCCCCGTGGGTGGCACGAACACCTCCCCCGGGACCAATGTAAATCGTAGTAACTGACCCCACAACCGTGGGTCTCCCGGTTTGAGAATACGACGGTAATTTTCTTATTTCTAGACTTAGGCTTAAAAACATGGCGTTAGAGGGTGAAAACTAAAAACAACCCCCGACCGTCCTCGTGGGTGGAACTAACACCTCCCACTGGACCAATGTAACTCGTAGGAACTGACCACGTAGCCGCGGGACATCGGTTGGAGAGTACAACGGTAATTTACATATTTCTAGACTTAGGCTGAAAAACATTGCGTTAGATGGTGAAAACTCGAAACTACCCCCGACCGTCCCCGTGGGAGGCACCGACACCTCCCACAGGATGAATGTAACTCGTAGGAACTGATCGCACATCTGCGAGACTACCAGTTTGAGAATACAAGGGTAATTTGCATATTTCTAGACTTAAGTAAAGCATGGCATTAGAGGGTGAAAACTCAAAACAGACCCCGAACAGCCACGTGGGTGGTACCAACACCTCCCACGGGACCAATGAAACTCATAGGAACTGACCACGCAGCTGCGAAATGCCCGGTTTGAGAGTACGATGGTAATTTGCATATTTCTAGACTTAGGCTTAAAAACATGGCATTAGAGGGTGAAAACTCGTAACAACCCCCGACCGTCCCCGTTGGTGTCACCAACACCTCCCACGGGACCAATGTAACTCGTAGGAACTGATCACGCAACCACGAGACTCCCAGTTTGAGAATACGACGGTAATTTGCATATTTCCAGACTTAAGCAACACATGGCGTTAGAGGGTGAAAACTCGAAACAACACCCGAACATCCCCGTGGGTGGCACAACACCTCCCCCGGGACAAATGTAACTCATAGGAACTGACCACGCGGCCGCGGGACTCCCGGTTTGAGTGTACGATGGTAATTTGCATATTTCTAGACTTATGTTGAAAAACATGGCGTTAGAGTGTGAAAACTCGAAACAACCCCCGAACGTCCCCGTGGGTGGCACCAACACCTCCCACGGGACAAATGTAACTCGTAGGAACTAACCACGCAGTCGCAAGACTCCTGGTTTGAGAGTACGACAGTAATTAGCATATTTTTAGACTTGGGCGTAAAAACATGGTGTTAGAGGTTTAAAAATCGAAATAGCATCCTAACGGCCCCGTGGGTGGCACCAACACCTCACACGGGACCAATGTAACTCGCAGGAACTGGCCACACAGCCGCGGGACTCCCGATTTGAGATTACGACGATAATTTACATATTTCTCGACTTAGGCTTACAAACATGGCGTTAGAGGGTGAAACTCGAAACAACCCCCAACCGTCCCCGTGGGTGGCACCAACACCTCCCACGGGACCAATGTAACTCGTACGAACTGACCACGCTGCCGCGGGACTCCCAATTTGAGAATACGATCATAATTGGCATATTTCTAGACTTAGGCTTAAAAACATGGCGTTAGAGGTTGAAAACTCGAAACAGCATCCGAACGGCCCCTTGGGTGGCACCAACACCTCCCACGGGACCAATGTAAATCGTAGAAACTGACCACGCAGCCGCGGGACTCCCGGTTTGAGAGTACAACGGTAATTTGGACATTTATAGACTTAGGTTTAAAAACATGGCGTTAGATGGTGAAAACTCGAAACAACCCCCGAACGGCCCCGTGAGTGGCACCAACACCTCCCACGGGACCAAATATAACTTGTAAAAACTGACCGCGCACTCGCTAGACTCCTAGTTGGAGAATATGATGATAATTTGCATACGTTTAGACATAAGATTAAAAACATGGCGTTAGAGGGTGAAAACTCGAAACAGCCCCCGACCGTCCCCGTGGGTGGCGCCAGCACCTCCCACGGGACCAATGTAACTCGTAGGAACTGACCACGCAGCTGCAGGACTCCCAGTTTGAGAGTACGACGGTAATTATCATATTTCTAGACTTAGGCTTAAAACATGGTGTTAGTCGGTGAAAACTCGAAACATCCCCCGACCGTCCCTGTGGGCGGCACTAACACCTCCCACGGGACCAATGTAACTCGTAGGAACTGACTGCGCAGCCGTGGGACTCCTAGTTTGAGAATACGACAGTAAGTTGCATATTTTTAGACTTGAGCAAAACATGGTGTTAGAGGGTGAAAACCCGAAACAACCCCCGATCGTCCCCGTGGGTGGCACCAACACCTCCCACGGGACCAATGTAACTCGTAGGAACTGACCGCGCAACCGCGAGACCCCCGGTTTGAGAATACGATGGTAATTTGCATATTTCTAGACTTGAGCTTAAAAACATGGCGTTAGAGCGTGAAAACGCGAAACAACACCCAACCGTCCCCGTGGGTGACGTCAGCACCTCCCACGGGACCAAAGTAAATCATAGGAACTGACCACACAGCTGCGGGACTCCCGGTTTGAGAGTACGATGGTAATTTTCATATTTCTACACTTAGGCTTAAAAACATGGCGTTAGAGGGTGAAAAATCGAAACAGCCCCCGACCGTCCGCGTGGATGGCACCAACACCTCCCACGGCACCAATGTAACTCGTAGGAACTAGCTGCGCAGCCGCGAGACTCCCGATTTTAGAATACGATGGTAATTTGAATAATTCTAGACTTAAGCTAAATATGGAGTTAGAGGGTGAAAACTCAAAACAACCCCCGAACATCCCTATGGTTATCACCAACACCTACCACGGGATCAATGTAACTCGTAGGAACTGACAACGCAGCCGCGGGAGTCCCGGTTTGAGAATACGATGATAATTTGCATATTTCTTGACTTAAGCTTGAAAACATGGCGTTAGAGGATGACAACTCGAAATAGCTCCCGAACGGCCTCGTGGGTGTCTCCACAGCTCCCACGGGACCAATGTAACTCGTAGAAACTGACCGCACAACCGCGGGACTCCCGGTTTGAGACTACGAAGGTAATTTGGATATTTCTAGACTTAGGCTTAAAAACATGGCGTTAGACGGTGAAAATTCGAAACAACCCCCGAACGGCCCCGTGGGTGGCACCAACACCTCCTACGGGACCAATGTAACTTGTAGAAACTGACCGCGCACCCGCTAGACTCCCAGTTTGAGAATACGATGATAATTTGCATACGTCTAGACTTAAGCTTAAAAACATGGGGTTAGAGGGTGAAAACTCGAAACAGCCCCCGACCGTCCCCGTGGGTGGTGCCAGCACCTCCGACGGGACCAATGTAACTCCTAGGAACTGACCACGCAGCTGCAGGACTCCCGGTTTGAGAGTACGACGGTAATTAGCATATTTCTAGACTTAGGCTTAAAAACATGGCGTTAGACGGTGAAAACTCGAAACAACCCCCGACCGTCCCTGTGGGTGGCACTAACACCTCCCACGGGACCAATATAACTCATAGGCACTGACTGCGCAGCCGCGGGACTCCTGGTTTGAGAATACGACAGTAATTTGCTTATTTCTAGACTTAAGCAAAACATGGTGTTAGAGGGTGAAAACTTGAAACAACCCCCGATCGTCCCCGTGGGTGGCACCAACACCTCCCAGGGACCAATGTAACTCGTAGGAACTGACCGCGCAACTGCGAGACCCCCGGTTTGAGAATACGACGGTAATTTTCATATTTCTAAACATAAGCTTAAAAATAAGGCGTTAGAGCGTGAAAACTCGAAACAGCACCCAACCGTCCCTGTGGGTGGCGCCAGCACCTCCCACGGGACCAAAGTAACTCGTAGGAACCGACCACGCAGTTGCGGGAGTCCCGGTTCGAGACTACGAGGATAATTTGGATATTTCTTGACTTAGGCTTAAAAACATGGCGTTAGAGGGTGAAAACTCGAAACAACACCCGAACGGCCCTGTGGGTGGCACGAACACCTCCCACGGGACCAATGTAACTCGTAGTAACTGACCCCACAACCGTGGGTCTCCCGGTTTGAGAATACGAAGGTAATTTGCCTATTTCTACACTTAGGCTTATAAACATGGCGTTAGAGGGTGAAAACTCAAAACAGCCCCCGACCGTCCTCGTGGGTGGCACCAACACGTCCCACGGAACCAATGTTACTCGTAGGGACTGACCACGTAGCCGCAGGACTCCCGGTTGGAGAGTACGATGGTAATTTGTATATTTCTAGACTTAGGCTTAAAAACATGGCATTAGGGGATGAAAACTCGTAATAACCCGCGACCGTCCCCGTGGGAGTCACCAACACCTCCCACAGGACCAATGTAACTCGTAGAAACTGACCGCGCAACCGCGGGACTCCCGGTTTGAGACTACGATGGTAATTTGGATATTTCTAGACTTAGGCTTAAAAACATGGCGTTAGATGGTGAAAAGTAAAAACACCCCCCGACCGTCCCCGAGGGTGGCACCAACACCTCTCACGGGACCAATGTAACTCGTAGGAACTGACCGCGCAACCGCGAGACCCCCGGATTGAGATTATGACAGTAATTTACATATTTTTAGACTTAATCTTAAAAACATGGCGTTAGAGGGTGAAAACTCGAAACAGCACCCGACCGTTCCCGTGGGTGGCACGAACACCTCCCACGGGACCAAAGTAACTCGTAGGAACTGACCGCACAACCGCGAGACTCCCGGTTTGAGAATACGATAGTAATTTTCATATTTCTAGACTTAAGCTTAAAAACATGGTGTTAGAGGGTGAAAACTCAAAACAACCCCCGAACGTCCCCGTGGGTGGCACCAACACCTCCCACGGGACCAATGTAACTCGTAGGAACTAACCGTGCAGCCGCGAGACTACCAGTTTTAGAATACGATGGTAATTTGCATATTTCTAGGCTTGAGAAAAACATGGCGCTAGAGGGTGAAAACTCGAAACAATCCCCGAACATCCCCACGGTTATCACCAACACCTCGCACGGGACCAATGTAACTCGTAGGAACTCACCACGCAGTCGCGGGAGTCCCGGTTTGAGAAGACGACGATAATTTGCATATTTCTTGACTTAGGCTTAAAAACATGGCGTTAGAGGGTGAACACTTAAAATAGCACCCGAACGGCCCCGTGGGTGGCACAAACACCTCCCCCGGGACCAATATAACTCGTAGTAACTGACCCCACAACCATGGGTCTCCCGGTTTGAGAATACGATGGTAATTTTCTTATTTCTAGACTTAGGCTTAAAAAAATGACGTTAGAGGGTGAAAACTCAAAACAGCCCCCAACCGTCCCTGTGGGTGGCACCAACACCTCCCACTGGACCAATGTAACTCGTAGGAACTGACCACGTAGCCGCGGGACACCCGGTTGGAGAGTACAACGGTAATTTACATATTTCTAAACTTAGGCTTAAAAACATTGCGTTATAGGGTGAAAACTAGAAACGACCCCCGACCGTCCCCGTGGGAGGCACCGACACCTCCCATGGGACCAATGTAACTCGTAGGAACTGATCGCACAGCTGCGAGACTCCCAGTTTGAGAATACGAGGGTAATTTGCATATTTCTAGACTTAAGCAAAACATGGCGTTAGAGGGTGAAAACTCAAAACAGACCCCGAACAACCCCGTGGGTGGCACCAACACCTCCCACGGGAACAATGTAACTCGTAGGAACTGACCACGCAGCCGCGGGACTCCCGATTTGAGAGTACGACGATAATTTGCATATTTCTAGACTTAGGCTTAAAAACATGGCATTAGAGGGTGAAACTCGTAACAACCCCTGACCGTCCCTGTGGGTGTCACCAACACCTCCCACGGGACCAATGTAACTCGTAGTAACTGACCGCGCAACCAAGAGACTCCCAGTTTGAGAATACGATGATAATTTGCATATTTCTAGACATAAGCAACACGTGGCGTTAGTGGTGAAAACTCGAAACAGCACCCGAACGTCCCCGTGGGTGGCACAATACCTCCCACGGGATAAATGTAACTCGTAGGAACTGACCACGCGGCCGCGGGAATCCCGGTTTGACTGTACGACGGTAATTTGCATATTTCTAGACTTAGGTTTAAAAACATGGCGGTAGAGTGTGAAAACTCAAAACAACCCCCGCACGTCCCCGAGGGTGGCACCAACACCTCCCACGGGACAAATGTAACTCGTAGGAACTAACCACGCTTTCACGGGACTCCCGGTTTGAGAGTACGACGTTAATTTGCATATTTCTAGACTTAGGCGTAAAAACATGGCGATAGAGGGTGAAAAATTGAAATAGCACCCTAACGGCCCCGTGGGTGGCACCAACACCTTTCACGGGACCAATGTAACTCGTAGGAACGGACTATGCAGCCGCGGGACTCCCAGTTGAGAGTACGATGGTAATTTGCATATTTCAAGGCTTAGGCTTAAAAACATGGCGTTAGACGGTGAAAACTCGAAACAATCCCCGAACGGCCCCATGGGTGGCACTAACACCTCCCACGGGACAAATGTAACTTGTAGGAACTGATCACGCACCCGCTAGACTCCCGGTTTGAGAATATGACGATAATTTGCATATTTCTAGACTTAAGCTTAAAAACATGATGTTAAAGTGTGAAAACTTGAAAAATCCCTCGACTGTCTCCATGGGTGGCGCCTGCACCTCCCACGAGACCAATGTTTTTTTTAGGAACTGACCATGCAGCTGCGGGACTCCCAGTTTAAGAGTACGACGGTAATTTGCGTATTTCTACAGTTAGGTTTAAAAACATGGCATTAGAGGGTGAAAACTCAAAACAACCCCCGACCGTCCCCGTGGGTGGCACCAACACCTCCCACGGGACCACTGTAACTCAGAGGAACTGATTGCGCAGCCACAAGAATCCTGGTTTGAGAATACGACAGTAATTTATGTATTTCTAGACTTAATCTTTAAAACATTGCGTTAGATGGTGAAAACTCGAAACAGCCCTCGAACGTCCCCATGGGTGGCACCAACACCTCCCTTCGGGACCAATATAACTCGTAGGAACTGACCCCGCAACAGTGGGTCTCCCGGTTTGATAATATGACGGTAATTTTCATATTTATAGACTTTGGCTTAAAAACATGGCTTTCATGAGTGAAAACTAGAAACATCCCCCGATCGTCCCCGTTGGTGGCACCAACACCACTCACGGGACCAATGTAACTCGTAGGAACTGACCACACAGCCGCAGGGCTCTCAATTTGAGAGTACGATGGAAATTTGCATATTTCAAGACTTAGGCTTAAAAACATGGTGTTAGAGGGTGAAAACTCGAAACAACCCCCGACCGTCCCCGTGGGTGGCACCAACACGTCCTACGGGACTAATGTAACTCGTAGGAACTAACAGCGCTGCCGCGAGTCTCCCGGTTTGAGAATACGACGGTAATTTACATATTTCTAGACTTATGCTAAAAAACATGGCGTTTGAGGGTGAAAACTCGAAATAGCCCCCGACCGTCCCCGTGGGTGGCACCAACACCTCCCACGGGACCAACGTAACTCATAGGAACTGACCACGCAGTCGCGGGACTCCCGATTTGCGAATACAATGATACTTTACTTATTTCTAGACTTAGGCTTAAAAACATGGCGTTAGAGGGTGAAAACTCGAAACAGCCTTCGAACGGACCCGTGGGTGGCACCAACACCTCCCACGGAAACAATTCAACTCGTAGGAACTAACCACCCAGCCGCGGGACCCCCGATTTGAGAGTACGATGGTAATTTGCCTATTTCCAAACTTAGGCTTAAAAACGTGGCGTTAGTGGGTGAAAACTCGAAACAGCCCCCGAACGTCCCTGTGGGTGGCACTAACACCTTCCACGGGAATAATGTAACGAGTAAGAACTGTCCACGCAGCCACGGGACTCCCGATTTGAGAGTACGACGGTAATTTGCATATTTCTACACTTAAGCTTAAAAATATGGCGTTAGAGGGTGAAAACTCGAAATAACCCCCGTCTGTCCCCGTGGGTGGCACCAACACCTTCCACGGGACCACTATAACTTGTAGGAACTGACCGTACAGCCACGAGACTCTCGATTTGAGAGTACGATGGTAATTTGCTTATTTCCAAACTTAGGCTTAAAAACATGGTGTTAGTGGGTGAAAACTCGAAACAACCCCCGAACGTCCCCGTGGGTGGCACTAACACCTTCCACGGGAACAATGTAACTCGTAAGAACTGACCAAGCAGCCGCGGGACTCACGGTTTCAGTGTACGACGGTAATTTGCATATTTCTAGACTTATGCTTAGAAATATGGCGTTAGAGGGTGAAAACTCGAAACAACCCCCAAACGTCCCCGTGGGTGGCACCAACACCTCCCACGGAACCAATGTAACTCATACGAACTAACCACGCATCCACGGGACTCCCGGTTAGAGAGTACGATGGTAATTTGCATATTTCTAGACTTAGGTGTAAAAACATGGCGTTAGAGGGTGAAAACTCGAAACAGCACCCGAACGGCCCCATGGGTGGCACCAATACCTCCCACGGGACCAATGTAACTCGCAGGAACTGAACACGCAGCCGCGGGACTCCCGGTTTGAGAGTAGGATGGTAATTTGAATATTTCTAGACTTAGGTTTAAAAACATGGCGTTAGACTGTGAAAACTCGAAACAACCCCCCACGTCCCCGTGGGTGGCACCAACACCTCCCACGGGACAAATGTAACTCGTAGGAACTGAATACGCAACCGCGGGACTCCCAGTTTGAGAGTACTATGGTAATTTGCATATTTCTAGACTTAGGCTTAAAAACATGGTGCTAGAGGGAGAAAACTCGAAACAACCCCCGAACGGCCCCGTGGGTGGCACCAACACCTCCCACGGGACCAATGTAACTTTTAGGAACTGACTGCGCACCCGCTAGACTCCCGGTTTGAGAATACTATGATAATATGCATATTTCTAGACTTAAGCTTGAAATCATGGCGTTAGAGGGTGAAAACTCGAAACAACCCCCGACCGTCCCCGTGGGTGGCTCCAGCACCTCCCACGGGACCAATATAACTCGTACGAACTGACCACGCAGCTATGGGACTCTCGGCTTGAGAGTAAAATGGTAATTTACATATTTCTAGACTTAGGCTTAAAAATATGGCGTTAGAGGGTGAAAACTCGAAACAACCCCCGACCGTCCCCGTGAGTGGCACGAACACCACCCACGGGACCAATATAACTCATACGAACTGACCGCGCAGCCGCGTGACTTATGGTTTGTGAATACGACGGTAATTTGCATATTTCTTGACTTAAGTTTTAAAAGATGGTGTTAGATGGTGAAAACTTGAAACAACCCCCGAACGTCCCCATGGGTGGCACCAACACCTCCGACGGGACCAATGTAACTCGTAGGAACTAACCCCGCTGCCGCGGGTCTCCCGTCTTGAGAATACGATGGTAATTTACATATTTATAGACATTAGCTTAAAAACATGGCGTTGGAGGGTGAAAACTCGATACATCCCCCGACCGTCCCCGTGGGTGGCACTAACACCTCTCACGGGACCAATGTAACTCGTAGGAACTGATCACGCAGCCACGGGACTCTCAATTTGAGAGTACGAAGGTAATTTTCATATTTCTAGACTTAGGCTTAAAAACATGGCGTTAGAGGGTGAAAACTCGAAATAACCCCCGACCGTCCCCATGGGTGGCACCAACACCTCCCACGGGACCAATGTAACTCGTAGGAACTGACCACGCAGCCGCGGGACTCCCGGTTTGAGAATACGATGATAATTTGTTTATTTCTAGACTTAGGCTAAAAAATATGGCGTTAGAGGGTGAAAACTCAAAAGAGCCCCCGAACGTCCCCGTGGGTGGCACCAACAACTCCCACGGGACCAATGTAACTCGTAGGAACTGACAACACATCCACGGGACTCCCGATTTGGGAGTACGACGGTAATTTGCATATTTCTAGACTTAAGCTTAAAAATATGGCGTTAGAGGGTGAAAACTCTAAACAGCCCCCGTCTGTCCCCATGGGTGGCACCAGCACCTCCCACGGGACCAATGTAACTCGTAGGGAATTGACCGCGCAGCCGCGGGACCCTGTTTTGAGAATACGATGGTAATTTGCATATTTCTAGACTTAAGCTCAACATGGCGTTAGAGGGTAAAAACTCCAAACAGCCCTCGAACATCCCCGTGGGTGGCACCAACACCTTCCACGGGACCAATGTAACTCGTAGGACCTGACCACGCAATCGCGGGACTACCGGATTGAGAGTATGACAGTAATTTACATATTTTTAGACTTAGGCTTAAAAACATGGCCTTAGAGGGTGAAAACTCAAAACAACCCTCGATCGTTCCCGTGGGTGGCACGAACACGTCCCACGGGACCAATGTAACTCGTAGGAACTGACCGCACAACCGCGAGACTCCCGGTTTGAGAATACGATAGTAATTTTAATATTTCTATACTTAAGCTTAAAAACATGGTGTTAGAGGGTGAAAACTCGAAACAGCCCCCGAACGTCCCCGTGGGTGGCACCAACACCTCCCACGGTACCAACGTAACTCGTAGAAACTGACCCCGTAGCCGCGGGACTCCCAGTTTGAGAATACAATGGTAATTTCCATATTTCTAGACTTAAGCAAAATATGGCGTTAGAGGGTGAAAACTCATAACATCCCCCGAACTTCCCTGTAAGCGCCACCAACACCTCCCACGGGACCAATGTAACTTGTAGGAACTGACCCCGCAGCCTTGGGTCTCCCGATTTGAGAATACGATGGTAATTTGCATATTTCTAGACTTAAGCTTAAAAACATGGCGTTAGAGGGTGAAAACTTGAAACAACCTCCGACCATCCCCGTAGGTAGCACCAACACCTCCCACGGGACCAATGTAACTCGTAGGAACTGACCACGGAGTCGCAGGACTCCCGGTTTGAGAGTGCAATGGTAATTTTCATATTTCTATACTTAAGCTTAAAAACATGGCGTTAGAAGGTGAAAACTCTAAACAGCCCCCGAACAGCCCCGTGGGTGGCACTAACACCTCCCACGGAACCAATGTAAGTCGTAAGTACTGAACACGCAGCGACAGGACTCCCGATTTGAGAGTACGACGGTAATTTACATATTTCTAGACCTAGGCTTAAAAACATGGCATTAGAGGGTGAAAACTCGAAACAACCCCCGACCGCCCCCGTGGGTGGCACTAACACCTCCCACGGGACCGATGTAACTCGGAGGAACTGACCACGCAACCGTGGGACTACCGATTTGAGAATATGACGATAATTTATATATTTCTAGACTTAGTCTTAAAAACATGGCGTTAGAGCGTGAAAACTCGAAACAGCCCCCGAACGTCCCCGTGGTTGGTTCCAACACCTCCCATGGGACCAATGTAACTCGTAGTAACTGACCACGCAGCCGCGGGACTCCCGGTTTGAGATTACGACTGTAATTTGCATATTTCTAGACTTATGTTTAAAGACATGGCGTTAGAGGGTGAAAACTAAAAACAACCTCTGAACGGCCCCGTGGGTGGCACCAACACCTCCCACTGGACCAATGTAACTCCTAGGAACTAACCTCGAAGCTGCGGGTCTCCCGGTTTGAGAATACGACGGTAATTTGCATATTTCTAGACTTAGGCTTAAAATCATGGCGTTAGAGGGTGAAAACTCGAAATAGCCCCCGACCGTCCCCGTAGGTGGCACCAACACCTCCCATCAGACCAATGTAACTCGTAGGAACTGGCCACGCAGCCGCGGGACTCCCGATTTGAGAGTACGTTGAAAATTTGCATATTTCTAAACTTAGGCTTAAAAACATGGCGTTAGAGGGTGAAAACTCGAAACAACCCCCGACCGTCCCCATGGGTGGCACCAACACCTCCCACGTGACCAATGTAACTTGTAGGAATTGACTGCGCAGTCGCGAGACTCCCTGTTTGATAATACGATGGTAATTTGCATATTTCTAGACTTGAGCTTAAAAACATGGCGTTAGAGGTTGAAAACTTGAAACAACCCCCGACCGTCCCCACGGGTAGCACCAACACCTCCCACTGGACCAATGTAACTCGTAGGAACTGACCACGTAGCCGCGGGACTCCCGGTTTGAAATTACGATGGTAATTTGAATATTTTTAGACTTAAGCAAAACATGGCATTAAAGGGTGAAAACTCAAAACAACCCCTGAACGTCCCCGTGGGTGGCACCAACACCTCCCACGGGACCAATGTAACTCGTAGGAACTGACAACGCAGCCGCGGGACTCCCGGTTTGAGAGTACAATGGTAATTTGCATATTTCTAGACTTAGGCTTAAAAACATGGTGTTAGAGGGAGAAAACTTGAAACAACCCACGAACGGCCCCGTGGGTGACACCAACACCTCCCAGGGGACCAATGTAACTCGTAGGAACTGAACCTGCAGTCGCGGGTCTCTCGGTTTGAGAATATGACGGTAATTGGCATATTTCTTCTTAGTTATAGATAATTTTAACTCATATATGCAATTTTTTAGCTTGATTAAATTTTTTGTAAAACGACTTGGTTACTGATATTTTTTTCTATGTTTCCTATCATTTGCAGGATTTTTGCACGCGGAACAAACGAAGGATGCAATGGTCTACTGCATGAAGATTATTTATATGTTGTGGACTTTCAGGATTTTGTTCTTTGTATTACAGCCGTGCAGGGTTTTATTGTTTAGTTTTATGGACGTGCGGGCTTTTATAATTTGATTGTTAAATTTTATGGTCGTACGGGCTTTATAATAAGTAGGTTTTACATTTACAGGTTTTAGAATGTCAAGAAAATAGAGGAAACTCTGCCCAATTTTTTTTTGGTCTGTGAATTATTAAAACGTGTAATATTTATAAGTTTTTATATATATTTTTTTATTAACAGCGTTCTCGATTCCTAATTTGTTATTTTTTTTATTGTTTTTCCAATAATAAATATTTGTAACACCTCGTACGCGTCAAACGTTACACGCAGCAACCGACGGTGCACTCATAGGACCCCAATTTTAGGATTGGACCAAAAAAATACATTTTTTTTAAATTATAGTTAAATATGGTCATGGACTTTGTCCATGACCATTTTTATTTTTTCGTCACGCATAAAAATGGTCGCGGACTTGGGCCACGACCATTTTTTTCGTCACGGTTGTGGGTCACGGACAAACTCTGCGACCATTTTTATTTATTTTTTTGGTCACGGTTGTGGGTCACGGACATGGTCCGCGACCATTTTTTTAAAATTTGTTTGTCACAGTCGTGGGTCGCGGACTTTGATCGCGACCAATTTTTCATGGTTGTGGGTCATGAATGAGGGTTGCGACCAATTTTTTTTTTATTTTTTTGCCATGGTCGTGGGTCGCGAACTTTGGCTGCGACCGATTTGTCACGGTTGAGGGCCACGACCAATTTTTTTTGTCACGGTTGTGGGTCGTGGACTTTGGCCGCGACCAATTTGTCACGGTTGTGGGTCACGGTTGAGGGTCGCTACCCATCCCGGCATGGGTCACGGACGAAGTCCGCGACCATTTTTCGTGACCCATCTCAGCCGTGACCATTTTTTGGTCACGGACTTGGGCCACGACCCACGAAAATGGTCACGCCCGAAATGATCACGACCCAAGTCCGTAACCCACAGCTTTAGACAAGAATTTTGGCCGTGACCAATTGCCAGTTTTGGTGTAGTGGATGAGGCCAATATAGCTAGGCTAGAGGAGAATCTTGTTGACGAGGCAACCCCTTCCTATGCAGATCTATGCTCTCAACATGACTTATTTTTCATTTTGTCTATTGGGTAGCTTCTCGTTTTGTGTAGGCCTCATTTTGTACTTTTTTTCATATGTAAAGAACTGTTGACTTATTAATGAAAGATCTCCATTGGTTTATATTTTGTTATTTATTCTTTAATTCTATCTGGATTCCGATACCTGGTTACTATAATTTTCTCCAATGTTCTGTGACCATTAGTCTATTTGAATTGTCCCCATATATCGTGCGGTACTTGTGTATTATTTGAGCGTGTTGATGTAAGATATGCCTATTCTAACTGTGGGGTACTTGCATATTATCTGTGCAAGTTGATATTTTAGAGCTTCCCCTTCTAACTGTGGGGTACTTTCACATTATGTGAGCAATTTGAACTTTTTAGAGTTGCCCCTTCTAACTGTGGGTACTTTCAAATTATCTAAGCAAGTTGATATTTTTAGGGCCGCCCCTTATAACTGTGGGGTACTTGCATATTATCTAAGAAAGTTGATATTTTTAGAGCTGTCCCTTCTAACTGTGGGGTACATGCATATTATTTGAGCAAGTTAAAAGTTTAGAACTGGCCCCTCTAACTGCGGGGTACTTGCATATTATCTGAGAAAGTTAATATTTTAGAACTTCCCCTCTAATTGTGGGGCATTTTATTATGCACATTCATTTCTTAGGGAATAACCGGAAGAAAAGTGTTATCCATTCTCCTTCCCATAAACATTGAATATAATTCACAAATAAATGTGACTATCTCTTTTTTTAGAAACAATTACCCCTAGTCTGTGGGGTCCATATTTCAAACAGTTTGTTAGACCCCTTTCTCCACAATTTCTAATAACTGGTTAAGTAAAGCTTTTCCTTGAGAAAAAAGGTTGGAACTTGTTCTCCAGGCTATAAATCTTGTTGTTAGAAAATATTTTATTATTATTATTATTACTTGTAGGATGTCCTCCTACTGGTCTGGTGAAAAGGATAAAACTATTTTTCTAGGTATGTCTGGAAGGAATTTGGTCAATATACTTTTCTCTTAGGATGGATATACCCCCCCCCCCCCCCCAAGTGTAATGAGAAAAGTTCCTAGACCCTATTCTAGCCTAGTAGAGAATATTTCGAAGAAAAATATTCTGATAGATCTACCTTGTACAACAGGTAAGCAAACAAGATAAAAATCATCATGCAATGATAAAAAAGGCTGCTATTCATTTTTTTCATACTGTATATTGTTTATAAGACTATGCTGCTCTATTATTTTTACCAAAAAAACTTTTCTAGTGTTAGAACAAGACACTAAAATTCTTCAAAAAGAAATGAACTTTAACAAAACTAGGCATAATACATCTTCAACCACATGCAATTGATGGATTGGAGACAGTCACTCTCTGGCTCTGAGATCTGTCAGGATCCTGATTTTCCTTCCCCCTTATCATAAAGGGGACTTCCTAATTGGGTTTGAACTTTGATGCTGACATGTTGTAGAGGTGATGGGTGGATGCGCAAAGTACTAAGTCTCCCACCTGAAGATATCTCGGCTTGACTAGGTTCTCGTAAGCTCAGGACAACCATTAGGTGTAGACTTTGAAGTTCTATTTTGCCTTATCTCTGTGCTCGTCCAGTTACTCCAACTACGCATGTTATGGGTCAGCGATGAGTCCATTGCCTCGAGCTACCCTAGCTGAGGGTACCGCCAGTTCCACCGGTGGGAAAACTTCGGTCCTATACACAAGTGAGAATGGGGTAAACTCGGTCGATTATCTCTTTGAAGTATGATAAGCCCATAATACCATGGGTAGCTTCTCATCCCACGCTCCCGGCATGTCCTTCATCATCTTTTTCAAGATATTGATAAATTTCTTATTCGTGGCCTTCACTTGGCCATTGCCTTTAGGGTAGGAGATGGTTGAGCTGTTGTGAACACTTTTATACTTATCATTGAGGAGTGCCATTTCCTTGCATATGAATTATTTCCCATTGTCTGTTAAAATCACCTTGGGTATACCAAACCTGCATATGATATACTCCTTCATAAACTGGGTTATCACTTGGGCAGTCATTCTCCTAAGTGGGATAACTTCTTCCCATTAGGTATACAATTCAGTGGCAATAATAATGAATGCTTTTCCATGAGAGGTTGGGCTGATCTTTCCTACTAGATCAAACGCCCATGTGTGAAAGGGGTAGGGATATGCTAGGCTTTGTAAACTAAGATAATGGGCATGTACTATGTTTCTATGTACTTGGCGAGCTCTACACTTCTTCACATAACCAATGGAATCAGCCTCCATAGTTGGACAATAATATCCCAACGTCATTAGCTGGTCATACAGTTTGCCACCTCCCATGAGGGCTCATTGGCCTCCTTCAACCCTCTCACCACATCCTCTCTGGCTACACATTATAGTTCTTTCTCATTATATCCTATCCTATTGATATCCCTTTCCACTGATTAGAAGCGAGCAACTCTCTTCCGTAGATAAATCTCATCTTCTTTTTCTGCAAGCAGTTCACCGTCTTTCAAATAAGCTATATAGGGTTGCCTTCAATATTTATAGGCTTTCATAAAATTAGCTTTTACTGGCTGGTCAAATTGACTTTGGCACTTTAAACATCCCTGCTACAGATGATTAACTTTTGTGCTTATGATTGGGCCAATAGTAGCCCATCCGCTGCAGTCGGTAATACAGAGAGATATCAGTATCCTTGCAATGCTTCTCATGCAATGATGACAACCTCTTTCTTTCTTCTTATTTTCCTACACACCTTGATAAAAAATACCCGAGGCTCTTATAATAAAGTGTTTACTGCAGTAGGTGGTAGTTAGCCACTCTAACATCTTCAACATTCCTTCCCTTATTTCTAGCTTCTTCATAACCAGATACCTCCAGTCCTTTGGCTCATCACTTGGGAACAAGGACCTCACTGTATTAGGCATCATTCTCTTCCGTACTATGATGGTAGTCTCTAACTCATCCATGTCTAATTTTTGGGCTATTATATCTACCGCGTCGATATGCTTGTTCATTGTTTGCGCATGCCTTTCGACGGTCACTTTCGGGAACTGGCCCAGCAACTTCTCTGTGATGGATTTTTATAGTGCCAAGTTAACATGTTTAAGGGAGAACTCCCCATTAACCTATTTTACCACCAGATTAGAGTCCCCTCGTATACACAATACTCTGATTCCTCTTTGAAGTGCGCATAGTAACCATATGATGAGGGACTCGTACTCAGCCTCATTGTTCAAGCATTTAAAGTCTATCTTGAAGGAGAGAGTGATCTTATCCTTACTACTTGAGAGGATAATGCATGCACCTCTTGTTCCCTGTGCATTAGATCCATCAAACTCCATCTCCCACTTCTATATATCTTCTGCCATGCACGCATGGAAATTTTCCCCAGGTATCTCTTCATTGGGAGGCTTAAAATTCCCACTTGGGAAATGGGCCAGCAAATCAGCTACTGCTTGACTTTTGATGTCTTTGGGCACTATTCACTTTAGATCATACTCCATTAAAATTAAGAACCACCTCGCTGCCCACCCTATTAGGACCGTCCATTCTAAGAGGTACTTGATAGGATCATTTTTAGTGACTATATGGATTATAAAGGCTAGCAGTTAGTGTCTTAACTTTTGAGCCACAAAGACTAGGGCAAGAAAGTGTCTCTCCATATTTTATATCTTGATTTTGTATCGGATGATATACCCATATATACCCTCAGCCAGGACGAGGGTGTCCTCCACCCAAACGAGGTCTCAGGCCCAAGATGAGTCCAAATACCACGGCCCCGTTACAGGAAGGATCGACCAGGATGACCCCTTAAGGGGCCGACCCCTCAGCATGGCCCAGACGACCCTTCAAGGGGCCGACCCTTCAAGGGGCCGACCCAACATCATGGACCAGATGAACCTTCAAGGGGCGACCCCTCAGCATGGCCCAGATAATCCTTCAAGTGGCCGACCCCTCATCATGGCCCAAATGACCCTTCAAGGGGCTGACCCCTCATCATAGCCCGGACAACTGTACGAGAGGACGACAGTACGAGGCCACATTTAACCGAACCCAATGCTAGCATCAACTTTAGCCTCGTCCTGGCATCTTAGGCCAAGGGTGACGTCATCACAGCGCGTGACTTGGGAGACGCATGGAACAGTGCGCGTGAGACTCATATAGAACGTGGACTAGACCGTTATAATAATATTATCCCCTCACGTGAGGGAATATTATGTCATCATTAATCACTAGTGGTAGAGCCAAGTGTCAGCAGGGGATGGGATAGATCATCATTCACATTCACCATGCATGCTTGGTGGGTACACTACTCCCCCCAAGACCTAGATATATTTTTCACCTATAACCCTGCAAAGGGATCGATAATTGTAACCCTAGCTAAAACTCTGCTTGTACACATAGTAGAGAGAGTGAGCTTATATGCATTGTATCCAAGGCCATTAGTTCCCATATTTAGTGGGTCACACACTCACAGTGGATGTAGGCCTAATTGGCTGAACCACTATACATCATTATCTTATTCCTCTTATACTCATCCCATTCTATACACTTATACACACATATATCTCTATGACTTCCATTGTTATCACTATTTGCGCTAATCATCACTTATCTGGTAATGCTGAATCTTAGCATCATCAGTTTGGCATCGTCTGTGGGAATGGGAAGACATCTCTTCCTTTATACAGCTTGACCTCACGGGGCACTCTAGTGGTGAACCAGTTCTCCCCCTTTGTGTGGAGCTATTTCACCATTGAAAGAGAACCATTAAGAATCTCAAGCTCATCAGTCTTCTGATCGTTTAGCTCTTCACAGCTCAAACATATGGCACCAGAGATACTACCACTACCACCTCCTCCACCGGATAGTGGAGTAGGACCTAGTTCCGGTCAGGCACCACCTCAGTCTGAGATGGCTGATGTGGCAGCCACCTTGAAGTCTTAAGCAGGAAGCCAGCGGATTATGCAAGAGCAATTTACAGCTTTTATCCAAAACATACTAAGACCACCAGGGGTCTCACCGGAGAATATTACTCTGGTAGCAGCTCTAGGGCAACAAGAGGCCAGGGGACCACCCTAAGAACCACGTAAGGACTTGCCACCTCCACAGCGGCGGAGGGATATTGCTGACCCCCGGTGTCTATGCCTGGGGAGGCAAGAAAACCCTTGCCCTGAAGACATATATGATGATCTAGAGGTGGAAGAGGCCCCCATAGAGTGCTGGGAGCCATATGAGGTCTCCAATAATATTGTGCGACCTATCCTGGAGAGCAGAAGGAAGAGTGAAAGGAAAAATCCCAACGATCCCCCGAGGGGCTCTACTTTCGATCGTTTGAGCAGGGGGTCAGCCTTTGAGAGGCTAGGCCCAGTGAATGACCTACAGGGAAAAATTAGTTAGATCAAGAAGTATTACAAGGTCCAGGAGGGAGGCAACAGATGGTCGACCCCACGGGGTCCGACCCCATGGACGGGACGACGGTCAGGGGGAAGTAAATAGTAGACACAAGCCTGCCGTAACAGAACCCTCTATCCACCTCAAAGAGGGGGCAAGGGATAACATCGGCCAAGCCCACCTACGAGGCCATGGAAAGACTCGACCCAAAGGTTGGAGGATAAAATTGGTGGCATCTTAAAGATCTGAGACCCTCTTCAGAGAGGATACTCCATAGGCTCACCCTTTGTGGTGAAGATAGTCAACTTCCCAATGCCATCTAAGTTCAAGACACCTGTGGTCACCCCAAGGTATGACGGGAGCATGTACCAGTCAGCGGCAGACATATACTCTATCTAAGATGAGATGAGGTGTCGTGCCTTCTTCGGCACTCTGATTGGGGATGCAGATATCTGGTATATGTCTCTTCCGAAGAACTCCATTGAGAGATTTAAGAACTTAGCAAACCGATTTATCCATAACCTGTGCTTTGGAGTAAGGCCACAGAAGAAGACCACACACCTGCTCTATGTTAAGCAGGGGAAGAACAAGAGTCTGAGAGACTACATAGCTAGATTTAACAAAGAAAAGTTGGAGGTCGAAGACTAAGAGGAAAGTACAGCCATGATAGCCCTCATTGGGGGACTCTAGAAGGGGAAGCTATTATGGAAGCTTGCCGAAGACCCCCCGAAGACGATGGCCAAATTTCCGTCAACAGCAGGAAAGGTGATGAATGCCGAAGAGGCGATGGGAGCAAAATACGAAGATTAAAAAGGAGGCACTAGTGGGGGTAAGTACTAGAAAAGGAACAAAGAGGGGAAGGAGAGGCTAGCAGATGACAAATTTGCCGACTATACCCCTCTGATGGTCAGTTGCAAGCACATTCTGAATGAGATAAAGAGTGACTGATCCTTGAAGTGGCCTGAGAAGTTGAGGGCATCCCCTCATAAGAGGAACAGAAACATGTGGTGTAAGTTTCACCAAGACCATGGCCATATAACCGACAAGTGTTTTTCCCTCAAAGATGAAACTGAAAAAATTCTAAAAGAAGGGAAGTTAAGGAAATACGTTGACAATAATGCCTTTAAGAGGGGTCGAGGGGAAGACCCCAGGAAGAAGAGAGGCGATGCATGTAGAGAAGATTCTTTAAATATCGAATGACGAGAACGACCCTGACCTCCCGTCGAGAGACGACCACGGCCCCGTAAAGAGACTTAATATGATCTCTCTCGGTGTGGGGATGATCTCCGGGGGACTAGCAGGAGGAGGGTCAGAGGTTGCAGACAGGAAGGCCCATGTAGCTGAAGCCAAGCCAGTGATAAATTTATGCATTCAACCTCTATAGAGGCAAAGTCAAAAAAGAGGAAGAAAGTTGATATGGTTACTCTGATAGTGGGATTCTCAAGACTGGATTTCAAAGGCCTCTTAGCCTCACATGATGACCCTCTCGTCGTCACTACTAGGGTTCATGGATGCGAGGTGCCGAGGATCCTGGTAGATGGGGGTAGTTCTGTAGATGTAATGTTTTAGCCATGCTTTAAAGCCTTGGGTCTCAACCGTTCCAGGCTCGTCTCATACCATCACCCCTTGATTGGTTTTAGTGGGGAAAAAGTTCATCCCCTAGGAGTGTCAGAGGATGATGTTAGAATGGGGGACGAGTGGCCGAGATGGCTCACCAAGTAGGTCAACTTTTTTGTGATGGATGAACAAGTCTTCTCAGCCTATAACATTATACTAGGGTGAGTGGCCCTCAAGGAATTCGAGGCCGTTCCATCCACGGTCCATCAAATGATAAAATTCCCGACCCTTTATGGGGTAGGGGCAGTTCAGGGAGACCAGACGACGGTATGGGAATGCTACTTCAATTCTGCTGAATAAAGAGAGGCGTATAAGAAAGCAACAACCACTTACAATATCGATACCCTCGACCCCAGGGACGAGACCAAAAGTGAAGAAAGGAGAGGCCGCGGAAAAGGTAGAATCCATCATCCTCAATGAGGATGAGTCGAAAAAAAAACCGTCCAAATAGGCAAAGCTCTTAAGATAGGCATAAAAGAATACCTCATCAAGCTTCTAAGGAGAAGACATAACGTCTTTCCATGGAGTCATGCAGATATGTCAGGGATCGACCCCGAAATTATGAGCCATAATCTCAACGTGGTAAAAGGCGCAAAGCCAATGAAGTAGAAGAGGAGGATTTATTCTCAAGAAAAGTATGAGGTCATTAGGGATGAGGTTAAGAAGATAGAAGATGCAGAGTTTATCAGGGACGTCATCTATCCCGAATGGCTATCCAACGCAGTCATAGTCCCCAAAGCCAATGGGAAATAGAGGATATGCGTAGACTTCACCAACCTCAACAAACATTGTCCCAAAGACAGTTTCCCTCTCCCCCACATTGACCAGATGGGTAGAAGCTACCGCAGGACATGAGCTCATGAGCTTCATGGATGCCTATTCAGGTTACAATCATATCTTCATGAGACCTGAAGCTTCAGAAAAAATGGCTTTAATTACCGACAAGGGGACATATTTTATAGGGTCATGCCCTTTGGCCTAAAAATGCGGGGCAACGTATCAGC
Organism: Sambucus nigra; assembly: GCA_949130495.1. Classification (NCBI taxonomy): domain Eukaryota; kingdom Viridiplantae; phylum Streptophyta; class Magnoliopsida; order Dipsacales; family Adoxaceae; genus Sambucus; species Sambucus nigra. Next base: position 395,458,124 of record OX422219.1, on the reverse strand, counting down.
ACCTTATGAATAAAATATTTGAAGACCAAATCGAGAAGTCCATGGAAGTCAATGTAGATGACATGTTGACCAAGAGTTTGAAGGCCGAGGATCATGTGGCCGACCTCGAGAGGACCTTTAACACGATGGACAAGTACCAAATGAAGCTCAACCTGACCAAATATGTCTTCGAGGTCGGAGCAGGGAAGTTCTTGGGGTTCATTGTCAACCAAAGAGGTATTGAGACCAATCCTGAGAATATAAAGGCCCTCATAGAAATGAAGACCCCCAAGACCATCAAAGACATTCATAGGCTCACAGAGCGAGTGTCTTTAAATAGGTTCGTGTCAAGAGCCACAGACAGATGTTTACCGTTCTTTAAAATTCTCAGAAAGACCTTATATAATGGAACGAAGAGTGTGACCAGGCTTTTAAGGACCTAAAGTCATACCTAGGGTCTCCCTTGCTGTTGTCACGACCAGTATAGGGTGAACGACTACATGTGTACCTAGCCATCTCAGAATCAGCCATCAGCGCAACCATTGTGAGAGAAGAGGACGGGGTACAGAAGCCTGTGTATTTTAATAGTAAGGCACTCTAGGGGGCAGAGAAAAGATACCCATGGATGGAGAAGTTAGCCTATGCCTTGATCCATGCATTGAGAAAGATGAAGCCATATTTCCAGTCCCATACGATGGTCATCCTCACCGACTCTCCTCTCAGGCAAGTCTTACACAAGCCAGAAAAATTGAGGAGGCTAATGGCCTGGGCTATAGAGCTGGGAGAGTTTGACCTTGCATATCAACCAAGGGTGGCCATTAAGGGGCAAGCATTAACAGATTTTGTGGCTGAATTTACTTGGGAAGATGATGAGGTTGAAGATAAGAGCCTCGAGAAGACAGATGCATGGCAAGGCAGAATTGTTGACTCATCCATAAAAAAGGCTGAGACAAGCACCGCTAGAGAAAAAGTGGCCAAAAATGAAGAGGGGAGATATCTCTTTAGGCAAGGTTCCCTCACTGAGGGAAACTTCTTGGAGGAAAGGGCTATGTGGAAACTCTTCATTGACAGGTCTTCTTGTGAGAGTGAAAGTGGGGCTGGATTAATTATATCAGCACCCGATGGCACATATGTCGAGTACGCCCTGAGGTTCAACTTTAAAGCCTCCAACAACGAGTCTGAATATGAGGCCCTGATAGCAGGCCTCTCCTTGGTTAAGTCTCTTAGTGTCTGCCAGATCTTGATCCATAGTGATTCAAGACTAGTGGTGAACCAGATACTAGGAGCCTACGAGGCTAAGGATGAGAGAATGGACAAATATCTTGAAAGGGTAAAAGCACTATTGAAGAGCTTCAGAGAAGTAAAGTTGAAGAGGATACCTAGGCTCGATAATGGCTGTGCCGATGCACTTGCTAGGCTGGCCTCAACAACTAGGACAGATATCAGGAGGATAGTCCCAATGGAAATATTTCTTCGACCAATGATTGAAGAGGAAGAGGGAACACTTGGCTCTTGCTTAAATATCAGCAGGGAAGCTTCATGGATGGACCCACTGATCAGATACATTAAAGTGGGAGAGATGCCAGAAGAAAAACAATAAAGGAAGAAGTTGAGATACAGTGCTGCAAAATTCACTATCATCGAAGACACCTTGTATAAAAAGAGTTTCTTGCTCCACTTGCTCAGATGTGTGCACCCATCGGAAGTCCCACACATCTTACAAGATGTACACGAGGGGTCATGTTCAAGCCATATTAGGGGCAGGTCATTAGCAAAGAGAATAGTAACCCAGGGATACTGGTGGCCAACCCTGTGGAAAGACACCACGGTATACGTAAAAATGTGGGATAAATGTCAAAGGTTTGCCACCATCCCTCACCAGCCCCATCATACTCTTACCTCTATCACTTCCCCATGGCCATTCGCAGTGTGGGGAATCAATCTAGTTAGACCCTTACCTAGGGCCGTCAATAACTATCGATACTTGATCATAGAAATTGACTATTTCTCAAAATGGGTGGAGGCGGAGCCGATGGTAATGATCACCAAGCAGAAGACCTTCCAGTTTTTTTGGAAAAACATTATATGTAGATATGGTCTCCCCAACACCCTCATCTCGAATAACGGGACTCAATTCAAGAATACATCTCTGGAGAAATACTGCGAAAGGGTCGGTGTCAAACAATTCTTCTTAACCCCAGGACGACCTCAGGCTAATGGGAAAACTGAGGTTACAAATAGAACCATCCTAGATGGGATCAAGAAAAAGATCGAGGAGGCAAAAGGAAGATGGTTTGAGGAGCTGTACGCTGTACTATGGGCCTACAGGACGACGATCAAGATCCCTACCAGGGAAATTCCGTTCATGCTAGCATATGTCTCAGAAGCCGTCATCCCCACCGAGATTGGGTTTCCTACTCATAGAGTCCAAATGTATGACCCCCGGAGGAATATGGAAGAAAGGAGACTTGATCTAGACTTGATCGAGGAGATAAGACAAGACGCTAAGATAAGGCAGGCATCTTATCAGCAAAGGACCACCAGGTTTTACATCCAAAGGGTGAAGCAAAGGCCAATCACCATGGGGGACCTAGTTCTCAAAAAGACTTGGCAAAAGCCTAACAAGATCCACCCAAATTGGCATGGCCCGTACAGGGTCATTGATGAAGTTTTCCCTAGAATCTATAGGCTAGAAAACCTTGAAGGGGAACCCTTTTTGAACCCCTGGAATGCAGATCATTTGAAGAAATACTATCAATAATGTAATGTCCTATTGGACCACAGTTGTAATGAATGTGTTGCTCCAACAAAACACTTGGAATGTTAATAAGAATGTCATATTGGCCACTCATCTTGTGTTTGTTAATTCTAGCGTGATTAGGGTTATCCTTGATTAAACCACCCTCGGCTATGATGAGGGCAAATGGTGGGGACGATCTGACTTGTACTCTCAAGAAATATGAGAGGGGACTTGATATTTAAAACATCATTAAGTTGGTGATAACCACCCTCGGCTATGATGAGGGAAAATACTGGGGCCGACCCCACTTTTATCCTCAAGAAAGACGAGGGGGACTTGAAATTTAAACATCATTTAGTTGGTGATAACCACCCTCGACTATGATGAGAGAAAATGGTGGGGACGACCCCACTTTTACCCTCAAGAAAGACGAGGAGGGACTTGAAATTTAAAACATCATTTAGTTGGTGATAACCACCCTCGGCTATGATGGTGGCAAATGGTGGGGAACCCCACATTTACCCTCAAGAAAGAAGAGGGGGGACTTGAAATTTAAAACACCATTTAGTTGGTGATAACGACCCTCGGCTATGATAAGGGCAAATAGTCGGGATGACCTGACTTGTACCCTCAAGAAAGACGAGAGGGACTTAAAATTTAAAACATCATTTAGTTGGTGATAACCACCCTCTGCTATGATGAGGGAAAATGGTGGGGACAACCCCACATTTACCCTCAAGAAAGATGAGGGGGGACTTGAAATTTAAAACATCATTTAGTTGGAGGAAACCACCCTCGGATATGATGAGAACAAATGGTGGGGACGACCCCACTTTTACCCTCAAGAAAGACGAGGTGGGAGTTAATGGGATGGTCAATTCAAAATATCATAAGATAAATCACGCAAGGGGCAACCATTGAAGACAGGAAGAGGCATTATATTATAAACCAAGTGTTACAAATGCTTGTCCAACAAAAGTAAAGTACATAAAGAGGGTATGGGATACAGAAAGCCACCCTACTCAGCAGTATCAGCAGCTAAGGTTTCAACGTCAATCGGAGGAGTTTCTTCAGGGACCAAAAGAGACCGATCCTCAGAGGTGCCGATGCCTTCGATGTGTACTTGAAACTCTACATGGGCTAGAGCCTCAGCTATGAGAGGGTCTTTCCTCTCCACTGCTTCAAGAGACGGACGGATGGACGACACGTCATCAGCAAATTTGAAGACGACCCATCGACAGGCCGTCTTAATTCCCCTCTTCAGGTACTCGAGGGAAAATCCCTGAAACTTGTTCGAAAGCTTGTAAGACTCCACGATGTCGACCTCATCCTTCTTCACTTCCTCGTCAAGCTCAGCCTTGAATTTGGACCCTTGATTGATCAAAGCCTCATCCTTTTCTTTGATAAGGGAGTCCTTCACCTTCATGTCGGCCTCGTGCTGCTTCACCAGCCCATCCAGGACCCTTGCAAGTTTGGTCCTTGCACTTTCCAACTCAGCCCTTGTAGTCACCAGCTCCGTCTTCAGATCGTCCTCATGCTGAATAGCCCTCTCGGCCTTATAGAACTTTTATTGATTTTCATCCATCCACTTGGTGGACGAGGTAAAGGCGCAGACAGACTGCATAGAAACACACCTGTTGAAAGGGGTCGAGGGAACAATTCATGAAATTCTGGTAAATCAAAAAGTTTAAAGTCGTGAGAGGTACCTGATCCAAAGTGTGCAGACCATAGTCATAGACCTTAGTCGGGGGCATCTTTGACAAGAAGTCATAATCTACGGTCGAGGGAGTAGAAAACATCGAGGCCTTAGCTTCCCTCAGGTTGTTTATAAGGGAAGACGGTTCAACCTTCAAGAATGTCAAATTTTGGAACCAAAAGGCCCCCATGTTGGAAGAGGAGATAGCCCCCTTAGTATGTGTCTGAGGGACCTCCACCCTCATCCTCGTTCTTGAGTTAGGCTGAAAGCCCTCAGGAACTTTAGGCTCCTTCCGTTTATGATTATCGACGGTCGGCTCTACATGTGTCGGCCCCACATCCTTTGGCTTTTTCTGAGCCAGCTGAGGCTCTTTTCCTTTCTTATTTCCCAAGACAGACAACAAACTTAGAGCAGTTATCTCCCAGAGTTGATCAAATATATTTGCAGGACGACCTGAAAAGAAGATGATATATCAGAAAGATACAATGGCAAAGATGAAACACTTGGAAAAAATAAAAAATTGAGAAAAAAACACCACATAATTCTGTCAGGGGGCCGACCCTCAGACCAACTTCTTTGAGGAAGTGAGGGGTCATCAAATATTCAAATTTGGCAAGTTCACCCTCTTTCCCTCGCTCCCTCAGGTAGTCAATAATGACCATCTCCTCCAAGCTTAGTTTGGGGTCTGATCACGCTTTTATTGAAGGGTTGGACCATACCCTTGGGACCCTTGGACTGTCTTCCACTGGCTCACCCTCGACGGGGAATTCCCAATCCCTAGAGATAAAGAAAAACCTTTTTTTCTAGTCATGATTGGAAGTCTGAGCCATGTGAAGAAGATTCTTATCGAACTTCCTAGCCCCCAAACGGAAATGCCCAGGTTGTTTGGACGACGAGGTGATGTTGTAGTAGGCAATGAATAAATCGGCCGAGGGCTCGTCGGTAAATGAATTCTTCTAAAGAGAGATATAGCCGAGGATAGTCCTCCACGATTTGGGAGGAAGTTGAAAATGAGCAACCCCAAGGGCAGATAACATGTCAACTATTGTAGGGTGCAAAAGGAACCTAACACCTACCCTTAGCATCTGCTCGTAAACAACAATCTCTCCCTCGACCCCCTGGAAGACTCTTTCACCTTTAGTCGAGACCCTCATACTTATATTGGATTGTATACCAAAGAGATGCCTCCATATTAAGAGATCACGATCCTTAACTAATGATACATAAGTCGAGGCACTAGAAATATTAACTTGACCATCACCATCATAAGAAGTCTCATTGTCGTCTTCATCCCTCTCATCCCCGAATCCTTCAGCCTCGTAGCCTATCGGAGGGCCATCTGGAAAGGCTACTTGAAAAGAAAGAGGGGACAGGGCTGTTACAGGGACAACCTCAGATGGTGTTGTGCCATAGACCTCTCTTCTTGGGCTAATATTAAACGCCTCTCTCCTCCCAGAAGGACCAGCACCCATCGGCGATGATGCTCTCTCATTCATCTCTCCCTCGTATGTCTAACAATCGACTGGAGGATAAAATGACCCATAGGACTCAGATAGTACTATTGTCGCTAAAGGAATGGGGAAGATGGGTCATAGCCAATTAGGGTCGGCCCCTCGTCTTCGCTCGTCCTCCTCCTCTATTCGTCTAATCTCACTAAAGAACTTCTCCCTCAAGGTTGGTAACTCCTCGTCTAAATCGTAAAGTCTTCTAAGCATTGAGGGGAAGACCCTACACTTAAAGGAAATTATATAAGCGAACTACAAATAAGTTCACAGTTGACTAAGTTTGACTCTTAGATCAAACCTAAAGAAATGAAGAATTTAGTGGAAGAACACTCAAGAACGGGAGGAACTGAGTTCGCCGGAGAAGAACTTCGGAGAGTGCAAGAAAGACCTAGAAAAACCACAAGGGGGCACTAAACCACCATTGAGAGACGGAGGATGAAATCTAAGCAACCTAAAACCTAAATGCTTCCCTACAACCACCAGTGCAAGGTGGGTCTACACGCCGAAAAAGCAAGGCAACCAAGAAAAAAATGAAAAGAAACCCAAATGCAAGAAATGAAAAAAAAATTGAAGACTAAAAAAGGAATCTATGGTAGAAGTAGTTACCTAAAGAGGAAGACGACGGCTGAGTGAAGATTGATACAAAAAGTTGCAGAAATAGCAATGGAGTTGTTGAGAAACTAGAGAAAGAAAGTTAAGGCGCGAAGAAGAAGAAAATGAAAAGAAATGACTTCAAAAAATCATTTAAACACCTTGTTAATAGTGGGCCCAATAATCAATGCAAAACACAGCCCACGAGGAGAGATATCATTAGGGCACAAAGCCCCAAGCTGAGTATGCAGCCGCCACATCTGGGAAACTGAAATGACGATGGACACCTGAAAATATGCAACTTGACAGATGTCACTCATCCATCTGACCACAAATAAGAATTCCAAGGCAACATACCCCTCAGCCATCTTAACAAATCGATGGCCAAGGCCTGTGGGTGATTGATATACCCATATATACCCTCAACCAGGCCAAGGGTGTCCTCCACCCAAACGAGGGCTCAGGCCCAAGATGAGTCCAAAGACCACGATCTCGTTATAGGAAGGATCGACCAAGATGACCCCTCACCATGGCCCAGACGACCCTTCAAGGGGCCGAACCCACATCATGGACCGGATGAACCTTTAAGGGGCCGACCCCTTAGTATGGACCAGATGACCCTTTAAGGGGCCGACCCTCATTATGGCCTAGACGACCCTTCAAGGGGACGACCCCTCATCATGAACCGGATGACCGTACGAGGGGACGACAGTAAGAGGCCACATTCAGTCAGACCCAATACCAGCATCAACTTTAACCTCAGCATGGCATCTTAGGCCAAGGGTGACGTCATCACAGCGCGTGACTTGGGAGACGCGTGGAACAGTGCGGGTGAGACTCATATAGCACGTTGACTAGACCGTTATAATAATATTATCCCCTCACGTGAGGGAATATTATGTCATCATTAATCACTAGTGGCACAGCCAGGTGTTAGCAGGTGATGGGCTAGATCATCATTTACATGAACCATGCATGCTTGGGGGGTACACTACTCCCCCCAAGCCCTATATATACTTGTCACCTACAGCCCTACAAAGGGATCGATAATTTTAACCCTAGCTAAAAATCTGCTTGTACACATAGTAGAGACAGAGTGAGCTTATGTGCATTGTATCCAAGGCCATTAGTTCCCATATTTAGTGGATCACACACTCACAGTGGATGTAGGCCTAATGGGCTGAACCACTATACATCATTATCTTATTCCTCTTATACTCATCCGATTCTATACACTTACACACACATATATCTCTATGGCTTCCATTGTTATCACTGTTTGATCTCTTCATCACTTATCTGGTGGTGCTGAATCTTAGCATCATCATCAGATATCACCCTTGAAAAGTAATACACTGACTTCTCCACTCCTTCCTTCTTTTAAAACAACAGTGCTCCTATAGACCTTTCTGTTGTAGTGAGGTAGAGTAGTAGTGGTTCCCCAGCCTTCGACGGGATCATTGTGGATGTATAGGCTAAAATTTCTTTGATGTTCTCAAAGATTTTCTTCTATTCCTCCCCCCAGTTCCACTTGGATTTTTCTTTCAGCAGGGGTGTAAATGGGTAGGTCACCTCCGCCAGTGTAGGTATGAACCATCATAGGTAGGACACCTTTACTAAGAAGCTCTAGAGTTGCCTCTGACTTTTCACAAGTGGCATCATAGCGATGGCCATTTTCATTTCTACATCAACCTTCACCCCGTTTCTATTCACTACAAACCCCCAAAACTTCCCCAATGTGACCCTGAAGGCACACTTCGATGGGTTTATTCGCATTTTATACATACGGTATGTCTCGAACACTCTTTGAAGGTCATGTATATTATTTCTTTTTATACATGGAAGATTTCCATCATGGTCCGCTGATAGGTGGCTCCATCGTTCTTCAATCCAAATGGCCTGACTGTATAATGAAAGTTTCCTAATGGCGTACAAAAGGCAGTATTCTATGCATCCGCTGGGTCCGTCTCAATATGATTATAGTGGATGTACCCATCCATAAAACTATACATTTCATGGCCCGCAGTAGCATTAACTAACCTGTCGATACTAGGTAGGGGAAACACATCCTTCGGACATGCCCGATTTAAGTCACGGAAGTCCACACAAATCCAGATTTGAATCTTGTCCTTCTTCACCACAATTACAGTGTTGGAGAGACGCATAGGGTGATGGATGGGTTTAATTAACCCCGCTTCCAATAGTTTCACTAGTTTTACTTTTAACTTTAGATTGACTACAGCTTTGTACGTACGAGTTACTTGTCAGACTAGGAGAGCATTGGGTAGAACATTTAATTTATGGAAGCTCACTTATGGGTCTATCCATGGCATCTTTGTGTATTTCTAGGAAAATACATCAGCTTACTCCTTGAACAGGTTGATGATCTATCCCTTGTACTTTGGATCCAAACTCTTGGAAATTAGGATGGGTCAGCTTTCGCCCACTTCTATTCCCAAGTTGATTTATTCAAGCTCTTACAATTGCTCCCTGGGTCCATCTTACATGAACTTCAGAGCCTCTTCTAGTTCCTCAACATGTTCGATGATGTGGGACTCATCCACCATAAAACACTCGGGTGTAGGTTCGATGCTCTCATCCCAGAACGTCGCCCGCACACACAATTATAAATGGTATATAACTTTTTCGTATGGAAGGACGACCTTCTTACAAGTTCGAGGAGGCTTGGTTACCTCCTCTATCTTCCTCTTTCTTTTTTTTGTATGGGGGGTCACCCTCTCCCCCAAACGATCGTGAATAGCCTTCTTTGGATGGGCACTTCCTCCAACCACTTAACTTTCCTCTAACTTTATTGTAGAACTCTTCCTTTCTTCACCTAACTCAATGTAAAATGTCACATCCACTAGGTGGTCCTCCTCAATAGAGAATGGTTTCTGCGTTGATTGAATTATGATCTTCGTTCCTCGAATGTTGGCTTTTTCACATTGGTGGTACGTGGAGGGTACTATGCCATGGGTATGCATACATACGCTTCCGATGAGTAACTGGTAGATGGTCTTGGAATTGATGATGTGGAATATGATGTGGGAAGTGAAATTCCCCAACTTAATACCCACGTTCATATATCCTATGGATTGTATGCTGACACTATCGAATCCTAAAATCACCAACGGTAGAGCTACTATCTTCTCTTGATCAAACCCTGTCTCATATAACTACTGATTGGCAGAATATTAATGGACACCCCTCCATCCATCAATGCCCTGGGAAGGATATTCCGTTGATCATAGATGTCATGTACAATGGGCAGTTGTTGAAATATGGCACCTACCTATTTGCCTCAGAGAAAACCACTTCGAAGGTATATCTTTTGATCATCATCCCAATTGGTCCCTGCTAATTAAGTGAGGGGTCTCCACATTACTGCACCACTTCCAAGGCCTTCCTTGTGATAACTACCCTCGTGCCATGCTTTTACTCCTATATGTTCTAAGAACCACTTGAACTTATGACTCCTCATTATGGATACAGACTCAGAGTCTAAGTCCACATCGTATGTTTGGGCATTACAAACATACTCTACCTCAAATGTCCCTCCCTACTACAAGGCAAAGATGACATCCACGTTTCCTTTATGGGGTTTCATTTGTTCAATCCCCTCACATCTAGCCTCGTCTTAGTGAGGATTTAAGAACCACTCCTCATGCCTTCCTCTCCCCATCAATTGTTTATTCACCATCCAGTGCTAACCCTTTTAGCTCCACGCATATTTTCTCACTACCTTCTTATTCCATCGGGTCTCAAGCTGCTTCTTAATCATATGATACTACCATATTGGCAGTGCCAAAGTGATGTGCTGGGAGTGGATTATTGTTAACATCTACTGGAGGTATTTACAATGTAGCATTGGTTACCTACTCGCCAATGATCCTCCTTAGCTAGTAGCAGTCCTTAGTGTAGTGTTTAATCCTCTGATGTAACTTATAATACTTGGGATTAACTTTGTAGGCTGCCGTTGGGATTTCCCCATTCAAAGGAGGGGACTCGCTACCCTCTCGCATACTAATGTACAATAAGAGTCCATTGCTTCCCCTACGTTTCAAGGTAACGGGGATGGGGCATCCTCTCCAAATTTTCTCTTATTATCGGGGATATTTTTTTTAAATTTGGGGCCTCCCTTATTTCCTTTTGAGACTCCATCCGCATAATTGATTGCTTGCCTCCTCGAGACTTGAAATCTTCTAGAAGTCAGTGGCACTTGTGTCCTCAAATATGAGGGACTAGGCTTGATTATCATGGCTATATTATTGGTAGCCCTAGTAAACTCTCTAAAAGTGTCATATCTGATTTCATTAACCAAATGGAGCCTTTATTCCTCCAAGAGGGCTCGACACATATTTGTAGTAACCTTGCCTCTGATACATCCTCATGGACATCCAGTGTCCGTTAGTGTTGTTTCAGGCTTTTGCTCATTTTATTCTCTCCTTTCCCTATTTTTTTTCTTTTCTTATTTTTCTTTTTCTTGCTATTTTTATTGAGCGTTTTTCTATTTTTTTTTCGTGCCCCTTTTTGTTGTACTTTTTGGACTTAAATTCTAACCTTTTCCATTTTTCGCAATTCCGGGATATTTGGGATTTTTGGGTTGTCAAACGAAAGGAAAACTTTTATTTGGCTCAAATTGGGTTGCAAATAATTGAATTTTTCACGACTTTCTATGGCTGATCTTTTTGGGTAGCAAATGATGGCCTACTTCATTGTCCAAATGCGAGTTGTTTTACCATATGCATCTCGAGATTAATTTTGTTTAGAGATATTTTAGTGCGCATTATTCAAGACAATATCTCACACATTTCGCATAATCGATAAAAACAATAAAATAGAGATCATCAACGACTTACTAAAATGCTGAAAAGAATATTGAGTTAATCATAAACTCGGATTGATTTAGAAACTCGAAAATAATCGATAGGCTCGAAATCTCACCGGGTTGATTAATTGCCACACTTATTCGTTAAGTCGTCAATTTTCGCTCAATTTTCATCTTTGATCAATTTCGGCTTTGTGCATTTTGAATTTACAATTTGAGACAGAAAAAATGTGACATTTTTGAAGCTTTTAAATTCCAATCTTTATTTATTTTGAAGAAAAATATTTTTGGCTTTTTTTTCCAAAAATTTTGAATTTTTTTAAATTTTCTAAAAAAAACACTCTTGGAAGGAACATGTGATCGAATCAATGAAACTAAACAATAAATGAGAAGAATATCCCACACCCCCTAACTTAAATGTTGCATTGTCCTCAATGCGAATCAAGAACACAACATAAAGAGTCCATTGAATCTACAAAACATGGTAGAACCAAGTATAACAAAAAGAATAACAAAAACTTTAACTAATTACTATAAAAAAAAGGAAAAGAAAAAGAAAAAAAACAAAATTGAATATGTACAACCTATGATTTTAACTTCTACTCATACAGTAGAAGTCAAAAAATTTGAGGGTCCACCCAAAATACAATTTGACTTTGAGGGGTAATCAGTGTATCCTCATTTTCATGAATGCCTTCTGGAAAATAAGAATTATGTTTGAATAACGAAAGACATGTGTGAGATGGAAAAAATGAACCATCACCAATTAAAAATTTTAACGGGATGATGGGTGGTTTGGATGATAGGTGGGACAAGCACAATTGAGATCCAAGAAAAATATAATCACCTCCCAAATATTTTTCAAGTAGTATGGGGAGAGGGGCACACAAAAAGAAAAATATAATCACCTCCCCGAAAACGACGCCATTTTGCTCGTGTTGTAAACCGAGCATCCGTGTAAATACGCTAGTCGTTGTTATCGGCTTCCGACCACAATACAAAAAAAACCTAAACTAATGATTTATTACTTCAAAAAATAAAGTGTAAAAGATGATGATTGAGTGAGAAAGGAAAAAGGAAAAAATAAAGAAATTAACAAAAACTAATTGGAAAATTAAGGAAGGGAAACAATCCCCCAACCCTAGAGTATTGATGGTATAAAATTAATCATAAATTTAAATGATTAATTAGAGCCAGACTTTAGTACTCCCAAGCATTACATATATGAGGTTCAAGCCCGCACCATACATAATCAGAGTATGAGTAAATTGGTATTGCGATAGTTACACTCGAATTGCATTCTAAAGCATCCCGGTTACCCTGAAGCAAACGAGATCCAAAGATCTAAAATTATCACGTTTTACGGAATACGGTCGTAATAAATCATTAAATTTAGAGGACTAATTTTATACCATGCAACTACCACATCGGGTTGGGTTCAAGCATCCCAACCTTTAAAAACCTAGCCTAACATGGTGAAATTAATGAAAATTACGTTATCTACGTTGCATGAACTCATAACTTCTTGGAAAGAGAGATGAAATATAATAATAAAAGTGCTCGAAATAAAAGTTACCAAGATTGAAGAACAAGAACATGCAAGAAGAAATCAAAGGTTGAAGAAAAACTGGAAAAGCTCTCGAATTAAAGGTGCAAAATATGTAAATTATTTTCCTAGATGTTCGTACATGTTATGGAGCTATTACATCAATGAAATCTAAATAAGAAGAGTCCTAATGACTAAATATATAGGCTAGAATTCGTTTAGAAGAGTCCCCAAAACATAAAACTCTTTTGGCTAAAAGATAAGGACAAAATAAAAGTCATGTATCTGCTAATTTGTCACACTTAGAAAGCGTGACTAATTTTGTAACGGATCTGGTGCGTGATAAATGGGCGAACCGGTTCGGGTTCTAAGTGAACCGGTTATGGGGAACTTGCTGGTTTTGGGCCTCTTTTTCATTTGAATATCTGGATTTTTTTCTCAATCTTCAAATGGCCATAACTTCTTCACCATAGCTCGGATTGGGGTGTCGTTTTTTCCAGTGCTCTTATAATTGAAAGATCTTAAACTTTTTACTTGGCCCCACCTCCGTACTAAGGCTAAAAAATTAAGAAAATGCCCTTTAACTCCTCGATTCTTGGTTTCTTTCACTATTTTGAGTTCTCTTTTCCACCTTTCTTGCATGAAATACCTGTAAAACACATAAGAGATACACAAAATACGAAATACTTACCAAAAAGGGTTAGTATCATAAATATGAGACAAATCCAAGCTATTTACACCGCACGGGATCATAAAAGTACCAAAATTAAAGGAATAAAGGTGAAGAATTTATGCCTAATCATTGCCCACCCTACCAGGACCGTCCATGCTAAGAGGTACTTGATAGGGTCATATTTAGGGACTATATGGACTGTAAAGGCTAGGAGTTAGTGTCTCAGCTTTTGATCCACAAAGACTAGGGCAAGAAAGTGTCTCTCCACAATTTATCTCTTGATTTTGTATCGGATATCACCCTTGAAAAGTAATACGCCGACTTCTCCACTCCTTCCTTCTTTTGAAACAACAGTGCTCCTATAGACCTTTATGTTGTAGTGAGGTAGAGCAGTAGTGGTTCCCCAGTCTTTGACTGGATCATTGTGGATGGAGAGGCTAAAATTTCTTTGATGTTCTCAAAGGCTTTCTTCTATTCCTCCCCCCAGGTCCACTTGGATTTTTCTTTCAGCAGGGGTGTAAATGGGTGGGTCACCTCCGCCAGTGCAGGTATGAACCTTCATTGGCAGGACACCTTTACTAAGAAGCTCTTGAGCTGCTTCTGACTCTTCATAAGTGGCATCATCACGATGGCCATTTTAATTTCTACATTAACCTTCACCCCCTTTCTAATCACTACAACCCCCAAAAACTTCCCCGATGTGACCCTGAAGGCACACTTCGAGGGGTTCATTCGCATTTTATACCTACGGTATCTCTTGAACACTCTTTGAAGGTCGTGTATATTCTTGCTTTCTCTTTTGGACTTCACCACCAGATCATACACATAAAATTCCAATATATCATGTAATAAATCAAGGAAGATTTGCATCAAGGTCAGCTGATAGGTGGCTCCATCGTTCTTCAATCCAAATGGCCTGACTATATAATGAAAGTTTCCTAATGGTGTAAAAAAGGCAGTCTTCTATGCATCCACTGGGTCCATCTCAATCTGATTATAGTGGACTAACCCATCCATAAAACTCTAAATTTCATGGCCCGCGGTAGCATCAACTAACCTGTCTATACTAGGTAGGGGAAACACATCCTTGGGACATGCCCGATTTAAGTCACAGAAGTCCACAGAAATTCAGATTTGACTCTTGTCCTTCTTCACCACAAGTTAGTGATGGAGAACCACACAGGGTGCTGGATGGGTTTTAATTAACCCCACTTCCAATAGTTTCTCTACTTTTACTTTTATCTTTAGATCGAGTTCACCTTTGTACGTACGAGTTGCTTATCTGACTGGTAGAGCATTGGGAAGGACATTTAATTTGTGGAAGCTCACTTTTGGGTCTATCCCTGGCATCTCTGTCTATTTCTAGGCAAATACATCAGCGAACTCCTTAAACAGGTTGAAGATCTATCCCTTATACATTGGATTCAAACTCTTAGAAACTAGGATGGGTCTTCTTTCGCCCACTTCTATTCCCAAGTTGATTTATTTTAGCTCTTAGAATTTATCCCTGGGTCCATCTTACATGAATTTCGGAGCCTCTTCTAGTTCCTCAACATGTTCGATGATGTGGGAGTCATCCACCATAAAACACTATGGTGTCGGTTCGATGCTCTCATCCCATAACGCCACTCGCACAGACAGTTATAAATGGTATATAACTTTTTCATCTGGAAGGACGACCTTCTTGCAAGTTCGAGGAGGCTTGGTTACCTCCTCTATCTTTCTCTTTCTTTTTTCTATATGGGGGATCAACCTCTCCCCTAAACGATCGTGAATATCCTTCTTTGGGTGGGAACTTCCTCCAACCACTTAACTTTCCTCTAAATTTATTGCAGAACTCTTCCTTTCTTCGCCCAACTCAATGTAAAATGTCGCATCCACTAGGTGGTCCTCCTCAATAGAGAATGGTTTCTGCGTTTCTTTGATTATGATCTTCGTTCCTCGAATGTTGGCTTTTGCACATTGGTGGTACGTGGAGGGTACTATGCCATGGGCATGCATCCATACCCTTCTGATGAGAAACTGGTAGATGGTGTTGGAATTGATGATGTGGAATATGATGTGGGAAGTGAAATTCCCCAACTTAATACCCACGTTCATATATCCTTGGGATTGTATGCTGACACTATCGAATCCTAAAATTACCAACGGTAGAGCTACTATCTTCTCTTGATCGAACCCTGTCTCATATAACGTACTGATTGGCAGAATATTAATGGACACCCCTCCATCCATCAATGCCCTGGGAAGGAGATTCTGTTGATCATAGCTATCACGTACAATGGGCAGTTGTGGATATATGGCACCTACCTATTTTCCTCAGAGAAAACCACTTCGAAGGTGTATCTTTTTATCATCATCCCAATTGGTCCCTGCTAATTAAGTGAGGGGTCTCCACATTACTGCACCGCTTCCAAGGTCTTCCTTGTGATAACTACCCTG
Source organism: Sambucus nigra (assembly GCA_949130495.1). Lineage (NCBI taxonomy): Eukaryota > Viridiplantae > Streptophyta > Magnoliopsida > Dipsacales > Adoxaceae > Sambucus > Sambucus nigra. The sequence goes on along the minus strand of OX422219.1, from coordinate 395,442,124 downwards.
GTGCCATGCTACTCCTATATGTTCTAAGAACCACTTGAACTTAGGACTCCTCATTTTGGCTACAGACTCAGAGACTAAGTCCACATCGTATGCTTGGGCATTACAAACATACTCTGGCTCAAATGTCCCTCCCTACTATAGGGCAAAGATGACATCCATGTTGCCTTTATGTGGTTTCATTTGCTCAATCCCCTCACATCCAGCATATTCTTAGTGAGGATTGAAGAACCACTCCTCGTGCCTTCCTCTCCCCATCAATTCTCTATTCACCATCCAGTGCTAGCCCTTTTAGCCCCTCGCATGTTTTCTCACTACCTTCTCGTTCCATCAGATCTCAAGCTTCTTCTCAATCATATGATACTACCATATTGGCAGTGCTAAAGCGATGTACTGGGAGTGGATTCTCGTCAACATCTATTGGAGGTATTTACAATGTAGCATTGGTCACCTACTCGCCAATGATCCTCCTTAGCTAGTAGCAGCCCTTAGTGGAGTGTTTAATCCTTTGATGTAACTCATAATACTTGGGATTAACTTTGTAGGTTGCCGTTGGGATTTCCCCATTCAAAGGAGGGTACCCGCTACCCTCTCCCATACTAATGTACAATAACAGTCGATTGCTTCCCCTACGTTACAAGGTAACGGGGATGGGGAATCCTCTCCAAACTTTATCTTATTACCTGGGATATTATTTTTAAATTTGCGGCCTCACTTATTTCCTTTTGAACCTCCATTCTCATAATTGATTGCTTGCCTCCTCGAGACTTGAAATCTTCTAGAAGTCAGTGGCACTTATGTCCTCAAACATGAGGGACTAGGCTTGATTATCATGGCTATATTACTGGTAGCCCTAGTAAACTCTCTAAAAGTTTCATATCTGGTCTCATTGACAAAATGGAGCTTGTATTCCGCCAAGAGGGCTCGACACATATTTGTAGCAACCTTGCCTCTGATACATCCTCATGGACATCCAGTTCCCTCTTAAGAAAACGTTTATTATATTGCATTAACTCCTCACCTGCCTTCTGCACCTCCTGTGCTAGGTGTCTCAACGTGAATTCATCCTATTCTACGAAAAACTTTTGGAGTAACTGCCTATGCATTTCCTACTATGTGGGGATACTGTTCGGTGCCAAGTGTGACTACCAAGGGTAGGCCTTCTCTGTGAGTTTTGGAGAACCCCCTCAACCTCAGATTTTTGTCATTCTCATGCACCCCTAGGTACTCAATAAATATCTTCTAGTGCTATCTTGGATTCTCCCATTTTCCATTGAACTTCAGAAGTTTTGGTCGAATATACCCCTCTGGGTATGGATTTTTGTTCACTCCTTGTGGGTAGGGATCGTGCAGCTCCTCATATGGATGAGAAGATTCCCTTTGAGAGGAAGAAAGAAGTTTTATCACTTCCTCCATGGTAATAGCCTTAGAGGTAGATTCCTCCAAACCCATGCCCTTTGCTGCTGGTGAACTTAATGGTGTCACAACTTGCTCTGGCACCACCTTTCGTGGTGGAGCCACATCTACTGTCGCTACTGTTACTGGGTTTGCCCCTCCAGAGGGGGCTGCTGCTGGTGTTACATAACTTTGGCTCAAGTTGGCCAAATCCATAGTATTTTTCTTCAGAAACTAAAAAAACATGCCCATGAGATTCATACCTGGTGTGAGTACAAAAAATTCATAATAAAGGATCTATGAAAACAATCACCAAAGGTCAAAAGTGAATGGAATCACACCCAATAATGATGTACGTGGTTCGACAACTTGCCTACATCCACGGAGAGGTTACTTAATCTTATTAAGTGTCTCTCAACGATTATAATTTTTCATCCCTTTTCCCCTTATCAGGATATACAATTTATAGATATGTTTGTTACAGAGTTTGAGTTATTGAAGGAACTCCATCAAAGTTCATGGATTGGCTATGGATTGCTTAAATATCTCGACTGAGATTCTAGGCACCTGATTTGACCATATCTGCAAGTATCCTCCTCTAACTAAACTGCCCGTGTATAAATTAAGTTATGATTTGGGCCAGGCTAAATAACTCAAGTTATCTTGGTCGGCTACTCTCATGGACTTGTAAAAATAAGCTCCCACAATTGCCCTTGAAATATTTGGGTTAATAACCACGGGCCAATATATTTTAACTGGGTTGGAGGTCCAAGGCCTTAAAATGTAGGGAAAGTCCGTGATGGCATCTTTGTAATAACAAGGCTTACACAAAGGGCACGTTTGTTTAAAAAAAAGAAATTGAAGCGCCAAAATCTTCCTGGGAAGTTGAAACTCATCATTAGAGTATTATGGTGATCAGGTGTTGTTTACTCAAACATTTGTTCACTGTCCCTCAGCGTTGTTATGTATACTCCATTCCTAAGCTCCTCTTCTTCTTTGAAAGTCAAAGTTCCCTTTTTTCCTGCTTTCTCAAAGCCTCGTTACTACTTATAAGTTATAGTTTCTGCTCCTTCTTGGTTCTTTTAGCTAGTTACTGTAGCTAGGGTTTTTTCTTTCAGTTATGGCAATGTTAGATGGTAAATATGTAGAAGAGTTGATCCCGAACTGGGTGATTATCGACTGTGCCCCCTTTCTCATAATGTTCATGAGGTTAATGGGGGACACTGGATTCATACCTTGTTGATAACTTAAGGGGGTTTGACATTCCTCCTAAATGAGTTATTTATTTGATTTTTTTGGTATGTTGCCATTGTTACTGCTCAATGTTCCCCCAACGCATGGAAGATAGTAAACGGTGTCCATAGGATAATTACACTTTATGGAACAAGGTTGGGTATTGCTGAGATATGTTACTGTTATGTGTTCTCGAAGACCAAATAGGGTTTATTGTATCTAAAAACCAGGAAAGAAGAGCGAGTTTTGGTGGTAAATCTTTTGGATTCCCATAAAGACTGCTGGTAAAGTGGGTTCATTGCAAGGAACTGGCATCACCCTCCACTGTTGGAGGGGCAGAGAACATTTGGCCATACCATTTTTGACTATGGAGAGGCCGAAATAGGTCGCTTACTCTTTTCCTTCTGCTAACTTCTTATGAATTCATTTCATTCTTGTGGCTGATAGTCCGCTTCTTTGATATTGCAGCTCGTGCTAAGAACCAAGAGCATGACATCAATGAAATTAATATTGAAGATCTCATGAAGGCCTGGAGCATAAATGAGAGATTGATAGAAGGAAATCATCCTAGGTCTTATAAGAACACAATGACGAACTTCATTGGTCGACCGATTGACCGGGTCTCAATTTTAAAAGCTCTAAAGGTAGGTCCTTCTGATCTAGTCCTAAAAAGTAGAAAGAGAGTAAAGAAGAGAGAAGAGGAGGAATAAAAGTAGGAGGAAAAGAGGAAATAGAGGAAGAAGAAGAAGAAGGATAAGAAAAGGATGTGGGTCTTTTAGTCAAGAATAGGAGGTTAAGGCTTCTTGATTATGATGATGATCATACGATCCTTTCTGATAGGATTCTAGCTCTGAAGGTTTTTATAGCATGCTCTCCCAAGGGAAATGGTTTTGGCCCATCTGATAAGGGGAGAGAGAGCAAGAGAAGAAGAGAGAGAAGAAAAGAAAAGAAAAATAGAAGAATAAGAAGAATGGAGAGAGAGAAGAAGAGAAAAGGAAAGACAAGGAAAGAGCTGCGATGAAAAAGAAATTAGCCATGTAGTCCTCTGGATGCCCACTATTTATAGTCTTGAGGGGACCAGTGTGGGTGATTCCCTCTTTTTGGCCCCTGATCTCTTGAAGTGTTCGGTGCTCACTAATGATCATGAGTGTTCCTCTAGGTTAGGGCCGGCTCCACTCGCCCTCAAGACTGCACAAGGGATGGCTCTGGTAAGTCTTTCTTTCTTGATTCTTTTCCTTTAATTCTTCTCTGATTCTCTACTATTCTCTACTATTCGCAGATGTTATCTGATTTCACTACCCTTTTGGACAATCAATCTGATAGCTTTAGAAGGGAGTAGGAGCTAAATAAAGCCCTGGAGGTAGAGAATGTGGCCTTTATCAATGCTCGCCAAGAGTGGGAGCATAAAAAGAATGAGATGTTAAAGGCATATGATGCTCTCGGGGATACTCAAAAGGTACTGATTCCTGAGAAGTCCGAACTGGTGGAGGCCAATAAAAATTTAACTGACAAAGTTTCCAAGTTGGGGGGCGATCTTCCCCAAGACAAGGATGATAGCTACTGTGAGGGCTTTTACAAAGCTTATGAGGACGATGAGCATCAGATGGATTATGCTTGCAAGGTTTCGTTTAAAAATGGATGGGACCAAGGTTTGAAGTCTGCTGGAGCTCCTAAAAATTTTGATTTTTTTTCCCTTCATTCTCCTAGTCTGACCCTTATATATTGAAGAAGAAGGGGGACGTGGTGACCATGCTACTGGAACCACTGAGATTGTTCCTACTATGGTTGGTGGGAGTGCAGGTGCTGACCAGGAGCAGTAGGAGGTCGATAATGGGAAAGACATTATTGAGGGAGACCAGGTGAAAGACTAGGGATCTATAAACTATGAGTTTTTATTCCCCTTGTACAATTTTTAGTCTTGTTGATCTGTATCCTTATTTTGATAACTTTATGTATTGGCCATTGGCCTTCTTTTTATGTTCCGTGGTATTGAAATTCTCCCCCTTACTCATGTGTTGTTTTCTTTTATATGAATATACATGTTTTTGGTTTGGTGTGTATCATTTATAGTCTACTGATTTATATTGCTATATTTCTCCCAATTCTCAACTGGGGATAATTCTTGGACCTGGCACCACTCTATAAGCTCACAATGCTTGTGCGAAAATCTACAAGTCGATGAGAGCGAGGAACGGTAAGCACAAAAATCAGACTGAAGTGATTGCCAAACTGAAAGATGATCTCCAGGAGATCGAGGAAATAAGGGCCTCTACATAGGAGGATGATAATTCCTTAAGGCCCCAACTGTTAGAGAGGACTGAGGTCGACCAAGTGGGTGAGGACCTGTAGTTTGAGAATGATACTCTGAGAAAAGAGGTGGCTCGCTTGAAATCTTTTATAAGGGTGATAAAAGATAATCTCAAGAAGTTAAGATACTCATTTAAGGTGGGACCCAAAGACGTCTGGGGAGAAGTTTATAATTCTGGTGGGGAAGATGCCCCAACAAAACTGAAGGAGGCTGAAAGCATTTCTTTTTCTTGAGGGTGGAAGAGTGCTCTTAAAGAGACGAGAACTCCAAAAGAATCCAAGTTTTGGTACAAGTAGCAGATTGAATGTCCTTCCTATATCCATAATCCCTTCTCTAAAGATGATGAATGGACTCCATTTGATACTATTCCTCCCCAACTCTTGGATTAAGATCTTGACGAAGATGTCAAGGAATTTTCCCCAAAGAGAGACGATGGTCAAAAGGTAGTTATAGGAGAATATCTTGCTCGACATCGTGGCCCTTCTTAGGCCTTTATGTATTTATTTTGGTCTATGATTGTAACCTTGTATTCTTAATAAAGAATTTTCTTATGTTTTAAGCATATGCTGACTAAAAATGTTTTGATTTTGCCTAGTCGAAGGTTACTTAGTACTTGTATTGACCAAAATGACATTGATTGACCGATTGTAGGCTTTAGGTGTCACACTTATTTTGAATCATTTTTTTCTTTTGTAACTGACTAAATGATGTTTAAGTGTTGGAATTCCTCCTTTCATATGCTTGAACATTCTCCCAGTCCAATATGCCTGAGAAGTATCAATCCATTCACTTTACCTTTTAGGTCATGTAGTCACACTTCCTTAGAACTAAGTGAGATGATGGCGACAATGTACGTGGCTATTGGGAAATCTGTCTGAGCATTGTTTTTTTCAACCAACAGATGTTGGATACCAACTAGAGTTGGATTTATTTCCCAAGGATCCCCATAGGGCTTATGTTGTTTCCGGGGCAACTCATAAGGCCTCTTGTGTTAGCAACAAGGGTCTGGGGGTGATTTGAAGTGTTTGTATTTAACACGATAACTCCGTTTATTAAAAAATTTCGATATGCACAAAGAATTTATCATTGGAAAAGGTGCAGATTAATGAGATATAATCAAGATTAGTTGAGCAGCCAATGTAAACTTTGAGAATATATGGGTCAATTCGGCCTTTATTCATTGCAAATTGTCTTTTCCAACAACAAGAAACTAAAAAATATTCTAACTTAAAAGATAAAAAAGAAGATCTAAAAGTAGAAATTCTTGGGATTGTCTACGTTCCCTGCTCTTGGTATCTTCCTGCCCTGCAGTATTTCTAAATAATATATACCCTAAAGATCAACTCTGATTACTCTGAATGGTTTCCCAATTTGGTCCCAATTTTCCATTTGATGGTTTTACAGCACTGCCGAGGACTTTTCGCAGGACATAGTCCCTTATTGAAAACTTCCTCGGGTTGATCCTTTTGTTGTACTGCTTGCCTAGTTGTTATTGGTAGGAGGCCAACTTGATCAAGGCTAGCTCTCGTCGCTCATTTGCTAGGTAAAGTTCAGTGCGTAGTGCTTCATCATTGAGGCCTTGATTGATCAGAGTGGTTCTCATAATGGGGAGGCCTACTTCCGGAGGGATGGCAACCTCAATGCCATAAATGAGGGAAAATGATGTTTTCCCAGTTGGTCTCCTAGGCATTGTGAGATAATCCCATAAAACATAAGCATGTTCATCCACCCAAGCTCCCTTAGCTCTTTCCAATCATTTTTTATCCCATCGAGTATGGTTTTATTGGAAGCTTCTAGTTGCCCATTATTTTGGGGATACGCCACAGAACTGAAGTGATGATTGATGTCGTTCTCACCGTATAAAGCTTGGAAGAAACCACTTTCAAATTATGTACCGTTATTGGTGATGATGTTCCTTGGTATCCTAAAGCGAGTTACGATGTTCCTCCATATGAACCTGGTCATGTAAGAGTGTCGAATGTTTGCCAATGGTTTCGCCTCTTCCCATTTAGTGAAGTAGTCAGTGGCGACTAAAATATATTTGCGATTTCTGAATGCATTAGGTAGTAGTACCACGATGTCTAATCCCTATTGAGAGAAAGGCCATGGACTAGTAAGTGACTTTAGGTCACTGTCGGGCTGGTGAACCATAGGCGAGTTCTTTTGGTAGTGTTTACATTTTCAAACATATGTGCCAACGTCTTTTTGCATGTGAGGCCACCAATATTCTTCCTTGATTGCTCGAAAGACTAGTGATCTTTCACCTGCGTGACTCCAACATATGGCCTCATGAAGTTCACTAAGTACTTTCTCGGCATCTTATGGGTGAACAAACTGATGGTAGGGGCCTGTGAATGACTTCTTATAAAGTTTCCTTTCAGGGATGAAGTAGAAACAAGTAGCCTTGACTTTGATTTGGTGGGTCGATCTCTTTTCGTATGGCAATACGTTGCTCCGTAGATAATTGATGATGGGATCCATCCAACCTAGGGCTATATCTGTGAGGAGGACTTGCTCGACTATAACTATATGATCGATACTGGGATGTGCAAGGAACTTAATTTGGATTACCGTTTTCAGGTTAGATTCAATTGCTGAGCTTAGTGCTGCTAAGGCGTCAGTGTGGTTGTTCTGTCCACGCGGGAATTATTTAATTTCCACCTACTCAAAGTCTCCCATGAGTCCTCTTACTACATTGAGGTATTCTTCCATTCGATCGTCTTTAGCATTGAAGTCTCCACATACCTTCTTAGATACCAGTTTCGAATCACCGAATACATTGAGGCATTTTTCCCCCAATAGTTTGGCCTTTCTCAAATTGACTATCAAAGATTCATACTCAGCTTCGTTATTGGAGGCTTCAAATCCCACCCGAATTCCCTGCTCAATTATGGTGTCTTCGAGGGTTATGAGAACAATCTCCACTCCCGCCCCCTTAGAATTTGAGACTTCGTCAACATAGAGTGTCTAGTCTTTGGACGTTTCTTTACAGGTGACCAATTTCTCTTTGTTCAGCTGATCTGTTGGCCGATCTCCATTGAACTCAGTAATAAAATATGCTAGTATCTATTCCTTGGTCACTGTTCTGGGATGGAAGTGGATGTCGAATCTCCCGAGCTCGATCGACCACTTTAAAAGATGCCCAAAGAGGTCATCCCTTCATAAAATGGCCTTGAGTGGGTAAGAGGTTATTACTGTTATGAAATTGGCTTCGAATTAGTGCTTCAACTTCCTTAAAGTGATCACTCGGGCATAAGAGAAATTTTTTAGAGGCAAGTACCTTTGTTTAAAATCTAAGAGTATCTTACTAGCATAGTAAATCAGGTGTTGTTCCCCCTCCCTTTCACAAACTAGGGCAGATCTCATAGCATGGTCTGATACTGCCACGTAGAGGTACAGTTGTTCTCCATTATTCAGAATTACGAGCTGTCGGGGCTTATTAAGGTAAGACTTGATCCCTTCCAAAACTTATGAACAATATTCATTCCATACTAGGCCCTTGGCTTTCTTTAAGAGCTAAAAAATAGTCAAAAATGCTCTGAAGACTTGGAGATGAGGCGATTAAGATCTGTATGCATCCCAGTAAGCTTTTGAACATTTCTCACTGTCTGAGGGGGCTGGACCTTAGTGATAAGATCTATTTGATTTGGGTTGACCTCGATTCCCCTTTTACTCACTAGGTATCCTAAGAATTTTCCTGACTGGACACTGATTGAAAACTTACTTTCATTAATCTTTATTACTTCTTAAGGATTTCGAAGGTTGCTGATAGGTTAGAGAGGTGATCGACCTTGTTCTTGCTTTTGATGAGCATGTCGTCGATGTACACTTTTAGCGTCTCTCCCATTTGTTTTCTAAACATATTGGTTACTAATCTTTGGTAAGTTTCCCCTACGTTCTTGAAGCCAAAAGGCATGACCTTATAGCTGTACAAACCAATTGAGGTTATAAAGGAGGTTTTATCTTGGTCGAGCCCGTGTAGGGGAATTTGATGGTATCCTGAGTAAGCAATAAGGAAGCTCATCCTTCGTGTGTTATTATGGAGTTGACTAGTTGATCTAACTTTGGGAGAGGGAAGCTATCCTTAAGATATGCCCGATTGAGGTTGGTAAAATTGATGCACAGCCTGCAACTGCCATTGCTTTTGGGTACTACCACTGGGCTGAATAACCGTATAGGGAACTAAACTTCCTTGATGGATCCTTCATCAAGTAACTTCCATAACCCTTTCTCCACTGCCTTAGCCTTATTGGGTGAAGTTCGGTGAGCCTTTTGAGTAATAGGTTTAAAAGTAGGATCGACGTGTACACAGTGAAACTCCAAGCTTGGGTCAATACCATTCAACTCACAAGGCTCCTATGCAAAAATATCTATATTACTTTTAAGGAGTGCATGCAGTTCCCTTTTCTCCTGATCGGTAAGAGCATATCTAATCAAAACTTCCTTTTTGTCAAGTTATCATCGGCTATAACTTCTTTCAGGCTTTTAATGACCCTATCTACATGGTGGACCCTGGTATCCACCACCCCCGGTCGACCATACCATAGTTGCTATTTGGAGAGAATAGCCCCTTCCTAGGATTTCTCCTGGGCATTCTCTGGCTCTTTTTTTCTCTTTTTTTAGGTGGATGGCTATGATAAAACACTTTCGATCCATAGCTTGGTCACCGCGGATCTCGACCACTCCATGATCTATGATGCATTTTATCTTTTGATGATAAGTGAATGGGACGACCTTCATGGCGTGAATCCAACCTATGCCCAAAATAGCATTATATGGGGACTCGATGTCCACAACTAAGAACTCGATTAACTTCAATATATTTCCCACCCTAACTCGCAAGGTGCTCTTTCCCTATAGCATAGTTATCCTTCATGTGAAGCCAACCAATAGAATTGTGGCTTTTTTAAGGTTGACGACATTTAATTTTATTTTATGAACAGGTCCAGATACATCACTTTGGATGAACTTCCCTTGTCCACAAGTAGTTTGTCGACAACCTAGTTGGCAATCCTGAGTGTGATAACTAATGCGTCATGGTGTGGGGTCCTTACCCTGACCAAGTCTTCCTCTGTAAACACGATGTGCTTTGTGTAATCAATGTTTTTTGGTCGCCGATGCTTTCCTGCCTGAGTTTTAGCAGGGTCAATCTTAAAATATTCCATCACGACAGTCACCTTCTTGAGTTCCATTCGAACTAGGTTGCCATGAATCTGTTTGAGATTTGAAGCCCCATGGATTATTGCAAACTAATGTCTTGTATCCTTATAGAAGACATTGTCTGGATTTTTGTCATCATTGGTTGTGACCTTCTCTACCTTCTTTTCAACATACTCATCAAGGTGCCCTACTTGAACTAGATCTACTAGATGTGGATTCAGAGATTTGTAATTCTCAATTCGGTGATCGCCTTCCTTGTGGAACACGCATCTTAGTGCGTTATTATTTTTAGTTGGGTCACCGCCCATCTTCTTGGGCTATTTGATAAATGGTTCATCCTTGATATTTCTAAGGATTTCGTAGATAGGTTCCTTGAAGACTGTATTAATAGCCTGGAATGCCTTGGTAGGGTCACTCTTCTTTCCACCTATGGGGCCATTCTTTTCCCCATTCCTGCTTCCCTTCTTCTAGGTGTCATTATTCTTTATCCCCTTGTTCACTTTTGTTCGACCATTATCTCCCTAACTAGGATGGAACACGTCTTCAACCTTGGCGTACTTCTCAATACCAGCCATAACATCATTGATGCTTATGCCTTCCTTTTTGGTGAGCGATTAATAAAGCAGAGAGGTGTTCGACAAGCTAATTTTTAAGGACACTATGAAAACCTTCTCCCTAAGATTCTCCTGTGGCTTTTCGTGTGGCCTCTGCCGGTGCTGTAAAATTCTTGATCGACCTATGGGGAAACCTTTCAAACCATTTATGTGCTACATCATGTAGGGTATAAGGGAAGATCCTGGACATGATTGCGTCTTCGTGGCTCCATAAAGTCATTATCTACCGATATTGCCTGATATAATCTATAGGGTCTGTTTTCCCATTATAGATCTTAAACCTGGGAACATAGAAATTTTTAGGGGGCTCCTCTCATTCAATTTTCCTTGGAAAAAGGGTATTTATTTGAGATTTGAGGGCTCTTCTTGAGAGATACCTAGTTAAGCTGCCTCCTCAGTGTGTCGGGTGTTGGTCCATTTCCCTACGGACCACGATCCTTAAATCCTCACTTGGTAGATCATTAATCTAGTGGAGCTTCTCCTTCTGGCCATGCTCTGGTCATGTTCTCTCTGATCTGTCACGTTCAGTTCTCTTCTGTTCATGCCTAGGGCTATTTCCTCGATTTGGGGAGTCTTTCCCCTAAGGGCTGGCAGTCCTTTCTCGACGTTGCCTTGTGTTCTTGGAGAGATCTCTCTCCATTATTTCCAGTCAACTCTTAAGGTGATCATTCTCTTGTTCTTAGCAGTGTGTCGTATCTTCTTGTTCTCAAAGTTTGGCTTCATAGGCATCGACCAGCCTAGAAATATGAGTGGACATTGGAGGACCATGTCTCTCTTCTGAGGGTTGCCTTTCTTGGAAAAACCAAGGGTTTGAATGTTGGCGAAATTTAGACCTGGCCCTAGGAGGGGCTAGGTGGTCTTCCTGAACATCGTCAGCTTGTGGAATGTTTCTACTGTGGTGAGACATTATTGACTTTCTAGTAATGAATGATTTCGTAGGAATACAAGTCGATTCCCGCGGACAATGCCAATTTTGAGTGCAGAAAAATTCATAACAAAGGATCTACGAAAACAATCACAAAAAGAAGAAAGTAAATGGAATCACACACAACAACGATTTACGAGGTTTAACAACTTGCCTACGTCCACAGAGTGGTTACTTAATCTTATTAAGTGTCTCTCAACGATTAAAAATTTTCATCCCTTTACCCCGGGTCAGGGTGTACAATTTATAAATATATTTGTTATAAAGTTTGAGTTGTTTAAGGAACTCCATCATAGTTCGTGGATTGTCCATGAGGTTCTTGAATATCTCGATCGGGATTCTTGGCACTTTATTTGACCATATATGCGAGTATCCTCCTCTAACTAAATTGTTCATGTAGAAATTAAGTTATAATTTGGGTTAGGCCAAATAACTCAAGTTATCTTGGCAGGATACTCTTAGGGACTTGTAAAAAATGGGCTCCCACACCTGCCATTGGAGTTGGTGTTACTACACTGGTCGGCCCTCCCTGAGGAGCAGGCGCTTTAGTTCCAATCACCACCAAATCTTCTTGGATGGTCTGATCACTTTAAAGTCCATTTCCAGATGGAGTGTCTTAAAAAATAAACTTCTTAGAAAGGTTAAAACCTTATTTGTCCATGAAAGTGAGGATACCTCCCCATCAGAGTAGCCAAATGTAGGAGGGTAGTGTAATTGGGGTCTAGTAAGATGCTAAATAGGGTAAGGCATGACCCAATCCAATAGACTCTGCCTTCAAGTTCCATAGATCTTTCAAGAGCAACTCCTAGTATAACCTTCATTTTCTAGTGAAAATTGAGTCAAATCTAGAACCAGTCCCAGCCAGAAGATGACCTTCACGGATAGTAATAGCTACTTTCCTCAAGAGAATCTCCTGAGAATGATGGCTATCAGCATGGGAGTGAAGAAATAAGCACTTAGGCCTTAGAGGGATCAATGAGGAAATACTAGGTGGTCTGATGTGATTTTGACAGAGTAAGAGTATGACTTGAGTGGATGATATCTGATTTGACCTCACTAATGGTCATATTTATAGGTGAAAATGAGACTGGTTTGGGCCTTTTGGTGGCCAAAATCAAAATGGAAATACTTATGGGGATAAGGTCTGCAATGTACCTTTTGTACCTACTATTTCTACAGTCTCCTGTCCCCTCTGACAGACGACACCTAGTGTGAACCAAAGTCAAAAGGAAAATATGTCTCTTAATGGAGACAAAATATCGGATTTGGTAATATCTTTTGAAGTGGTAACTTGTTGTACAAACTTTGTATTATTGAGAGGGGTCTCGAGGACCACCTCCTCTAAAACCATTAAACTTGAGACGGGACTTTAAGGACCCCTTTCTCTAAAACCTTTTTTACTTGAGAGGGGCCTTGAGGACCTCATTCTCTAAAATCATTTTTATAAAATTTCATTTTTTATGACCAACCTCTTGGTTGCTCACTTCTATTATGACTAGGTTTGAATTGTGGAAAGGCTGAGTCACCCCTAGGGTCTTTCTACTTGTATTCTCTCAATCTTAAGATTCTAAGTGGTTGCCACCAAGATAAAAACTCCCAAAAGATCCAATCTGGCCTAATTGAACCCTTTTTGCTCAACTAGGCTACCTATAGAAGAAATGAAATATTAGTACTTTAATATTTTCTAGGGGACAAACCTTGGAGAGGAGGTCACTCTAGGTTTACCTCCTCGCCCTATATCATTCCTATAGTCAACCATTTGGGAGTAGAGTGATTATTTATGGGTAAGCCTCTTCAACCGTCTTCCTTTTGTATTTCGAAGTTATCTGAGCAGAGGGGGCTACTCACAGTGAGTCCCCTTGCCTTGGCCTTTTTATGTGGTCTCAATACCCTTGAAGGAGTTACTCGTTGCCTCCCTCCTTGAACTTGCCTTTTTTATGGATCGAGATTTGAGGACAAGGATATCCTCATGGTGGGCCTCCTCGTCTTAAATTCATTTCCTGTGATTTTGATCTTTGGGTATGAGGGGATCCTCGTCCTAACTCTAATTTTATGATTGAGCTTTGGGTACGAGGGGATCCTCGTCCTGACTTTATTCCTGTGATCTTTGAGCTTTGAGTATGAGGGGTTCCTTGTGGTGGTCCTCCTCAACCAGTTAAGTTTTGTCTTTGCCAGAGCACTCTTCAGAGGAGCTGCTCGTGGTGGGATCCCCCTCACCATATGGGACTGATCGCCTATTTATTTAGGAAAATAGGTGAGCACCCCTCTATAATTGCATATCTTAAAAATGGAGAGATGTCGGTTGGAAGGGCCAAAGAACTATATTTAAATAAATGAGTTGCCCACTTCTATGTGGTGGATGGGGAACTCTACAGAAGAGTATATAATAAGAAGTCACTACGGTGCGTGGGAGGCGAAGATGTGGTGAAGGTGTGGAAGAAATCTCACGATCCTTGACACATAGGCGACGCTAAGCTATATGATAAGTTGATGACTCTGGGGTATTATTGGACAACAATAGAGGCCAAATCTATCAGCCTTTATGAAAAAGTGTAGAGCATGCCAAGTATATGGAAATATGGTCTATGCCCCCTCGGTAAGCGTACAGAGTCTAGCTTCCCCTATCCCTTCCACACTTGGGCATTTGATTTTATGGAAAAAATTGTCCCAACCTCGCATGGAAAATATTTCATCAATGAAGCCACAAAATTGTATACAAAGTGGTCAAAAGAAATCCCCTTGATAAGGGTCACTTAACAAGTGGTGTCATAATTTATCTGCGAGTATATAACCCGTAGGTTTGGTATCTCAAAAGCCATTCTTGCAGATAAAGGGAAGAAGTTTGTGTATAATAAAATAGGCCTCCTCACAGATTAATATAAAATCATTCCTAACAGTTGGACCCAATTTTACCCTAAGGGGAATGGTGAAGCAGAGGCTATCAATAAGACCCTGATTAACATTTTGAAAAATATGCTGGAGGACTTGTCGGGGGCATGGGATTACAAAATTTCATTGGTCTTATGGGTCTAAAATACTTCAAATAGAAAGCCAATGGGTTTTAGCCCTTTTTCTGTAGTTTATAGGACAAACGATGTCTTGCCAATAGAGTTGGTAGTAACCTTAGCCCGGGTGGCTCTAAGTAATAACCTCCTCCTAGACCTACGACATGTGAAACTGGAAGTTTTTGATGATAACCACGACATAGCCAAGGAAAACTTTAAGGTATATACTAAGTAATTATTTAGAGATTTTGAAAATTTAGTTAAGATTAGAAAATTTCAGGTGTGAGACTTAGTTCTTCAATCATCCACTCATCACCTTAGGTGCATGTCGGCATCAAAATTCATACCTAATTAGGAAGGCCCATTCGTGGTACAAGGAGTAAGGAGATCCGGTTATTGTCATATCTTGGAATCAGAACGTGAGTGCATTCAATCAATTAATTTCATATGGCTCAAGAAATACTAGGCCTTAAGGTATTAAATTTTTTTGTTCTTTCTTATTTATTGGAAGTTTATTGTATAGAAGGACACCCCTCAAGTAAAAACATGGAAATTATGAATAACACTCAATTGTAATATCACACACAACATGAAATTATATGCCTTTATGAGAGATAAATGCAATATAAATTATCCAAGTCGTGCCTAGTTTTAATCAAGTTTTTTTCTTATAATGATAATGTTCTCCATGCAACCACTCGCCAAAATGTGTGAGTAGGTGGATCACTTTTTATTTATTCATGCTCCTCTGATATGTTTTCTTTTTTTTACTACGTAAATTTTAAAGTAGCTCAAGTTTCCCACAATATAAGAGAAAAGAGAAGACAATTTGAGGAGCATTTCTCTCCATACTTGGGGGATATGCACACCCTAATGACAAAGTGCGATGAGAAAAGAACCTCTTCATATAAAAAGTTTAATAGTTTGAACTCTTAAAATATCTTGCATGTTCTAAAAAGGGGGGGTGGACTTAAGTTCTATTTTTCGAACAAAGTACATATAGGACAAATATTCCACAGACTACGGAAAAGTTACATACATTACTCACCAAGTTGCGAGCAGGAACTCCCACGAAAAAACGAGAGCAATAGCAGTTTATGAGGACACATTCCTAGAATGAAGGACAATCCATAACACATGAATCCAATAAGTCAATAAAAAAATATGTACTTAGAGAAAGCAAGAAGATAGTAGTAAAGAAGAATGATACAACTTTTTTTCTCATTTATATAAAAGACCTGCTCCAAATAGAGGAGGCCCAATTATTACAAGAAAAATATAGAAAAGATTACAAGTGTTAACTAGGTAATAGATATAAAAGGCTGTCTTTCGATAAGAAGCCCTCAAATGGGGAGACTAACCTCCCAAACCAGGTCTTCTTCTATCCAAGACATTTGAGCAGTCTCCTTTGCCTCACTAGCTAAAACCTTAGCCAACTTAGCCTCTAAAGACTTGATCTTCTCGAGAATGCGGTCAGTCGCTGAATGGCATAGCTCAGCTTGGGCCCTCTAGTTAAACTTGGCCCTTATCCGTCTTATGGCAGCTGGGTGAAGGAGGTGGAATGGAAGTGTTAAGCCAATCAAGGTTGAAATGATAGAAGTCCTCCAGATCCTTGATGGTAGCCAAAAATAGGTAGATTTAGAGTTGGTGACTTCAACCGAAGGAGTTAAGTTGAACTCGTAAACATGGTTAGCGACTTCCTTTAAGTTGAGAATAGTCAGACTATTAACGTTGCGAACACTCCTGACTATGAAAGTCTTGGGGTGATGCTCAAATATCAAATCCAATATGTCACGATTTTTTATCCTAAACTTGTTGGTTTAGTGCTCGCGCCACATGCCTCTAATGTAGATGTCTAAAGCATCCATCTCAATGGCATTAACTCCAGCATCCAACGAGCTACCCTCAGAAGGTGGGGACGTCTCACCAGATAGATCAACTTCAGAGGGACTGGCCTCAGAATAATCACCCCTCCCTCCACGTCCTCGCAACCCTCTATTTCATTTGTCTCCTCCTGAAAATAAAGAACAAGAGAAGAATTGAGTAAAAAATAATTATGACAAGAGCAATGAACAAAAGAAAAGAATGGGTACTTACCCGCAGGATGAGAAGGGTTAGCATGCTGCAAACATACAGTGATGCTCCCTTTAGGTAACCATGGGCTCCACGAAAATGGGAGTGCCAGTGATATCAACCTCAACATACAAAGAAAAGGGAGATAGTCACTCGAACAGTTTCACTATAAAAGAAAAAAGTTATAAAGGAAAACATGTATGACAGTATAATACCCGAAAATTACTCGCAACAACACTCACAGACTATTACACAGACAGAGGAATGCTTGCGACACTAACCTAAAATCAAAGAAATAGGAAAGTGTCAGTTGAGCATTTTCATAGTGAAATCAAGTTGAAAAAATGAAGTATGATAGTATAATACCTGAGGCATGCTTCCTGTTGATGTAAAAAACTAGATTTGCTCTAACTAATTAATCACAGATAAAAATGAGTAAAGAAATAAGACAAGATATTTTTTAAGTGGTTCAGCCTTAAGGAAATGGCCTACGTCCACTGGTTTGAATTACTGGGTGTCTTGCCTTGATCTCGATTATGTTCGCTTACCCTGACAAGAGGGTATTACAATGTACTTATAGTCTTTGGGATGTTAATGTCAATAGATAGTGTGCCTTTATTGAATACGCGTATACATCTGTACATGGTAAGGAATGACTATAACACAATAAACATTGAATCTGTTTGGTTGTTTGGCCTTCCCAATAAGTTTCTCGGTACGTTGAATAGCTCGGTACATTGAGTAGCTCAGTACATTGAGTAGCTCGGTATTTGAACTTGTGCCATATTGGATGACACGTGTCTTCATATAATTGGTCCACATCAGCTAACTAATTATTTTACCTACAGAAGCCCCCAATGTTTCACAGTTGAAGCTGGATGAAAGAGTGTGGAACATTTTACCCCAAAAGTTGTTTGGCCACATTTCCATGGCTTGGTTAATTACAGACCTTACCTTCAACACTTGTAAATTTTTTCCACTTTGCATAACAGTTTTGAGAGCGAAATGGCAAATTTGTAAATATTTTGAGTTCTGGTGAACGCTTGGGTATTTGCTTCTTTTTTTCTATGACTATCCGTCGAGAACGCAATCGTCATCAGTTTTTATCATTACTTTTCTCGTTTTTCGAGGTGGAATGTATAAAGGCTGTAAAATCCTATCATCTTCTACCTTTTTCCCTTTTGTTTCCAAAGTCCTTCTTTTCTTGTTTTTCTTCTTATGAACACTCTTTATGTCATTTGTCTTAGTTGATTCTTTAATCTTCTGTAAGAATTTCTTCCTTCCTTCTTATTTCTTCGCTTTAGTCACCATGGTTTACCTTATCGAGTCATTAGATAAGCTTAGAACCAATTTTATGATTCCTTCCTAGGTTTATTTGGGAGAACCTATTTATCCTTGTAATTTCTTTTCTTTAGTGAAGAGACACTGGGTTCCCTCCATTTTTGTAGCTGAATGTGGTTTTTCTTTCCCGCCTTATCCCCTATGTTTGGAATTTTGCCAATATTTCGATATTGTACCTGCAAAAGTACTTCCAAATACATGGAAGGTAGTAATGGAGTACATAGGTTGAATAAAATACATGGAACTCATCTAGGGATTCCTAAAATTATGTTTTGCTATAAATGGGTCACTAGTGACACCACTTTTTAAAAAAAAACTAGGTTTGTTAACAGAGCTTTAGTGGTCAATCTCCCTTATTCTAATAGGGATTATTTTGAACATGGGGTTGTGATGAAAAATTGGCAACACCCCCATTAAATAGAAATGACGTGTACCGAGGTCCCATATGTCCACCTTATGGCAATGGGATAGGTTGTTCTTTATTTTTAAACTAGCTCTGTTTTTGTTTGATAAAATGTTTCACTGAATTTTGCTTTCTTCGATTTTAATTTATAGTTGACAGTAAAAGAAAATTCCCAAAAGAAAGTGATATTAATAAAAAAGAGTTGAAGTTTATCTGGAGTCTTCAACAATCAGTTATTGGGGAGCACGTGAGATCTTCTTCCTATTTATTGAGATACAAAAACAATACTTCTTCTTTTATTTCTCGGCATGTTGTTCCATCTACTTTGGTGATTGACCTTGAGCAAAGTTCATTATCTCTTTCAGTTATTGAAGAATCTTCCTCTGATTTGGGTACCTCTCTTGCTGATCTAATGACAAAGAAGAGAAAAGTTCCTGATCTTTTTGCTATGATTGTCCCTGGTGCTGAGGGGGCAAAAAATAACAAAGAAGATGTCCCATCTGAAGGGATTAAGAAAAAGGATGTTGCTCCATCTAAAGGGGAAACTACATCTGTTAAGGAGGTTACTAAGAAGCCCCCTAATGCTAAAAAAGAGGTAGCACATTTGATTAAAGAGGCAGTACCTTTGAGAAGACTGAGAAAGGATCTTGCTAAAAAGACCATTGATGTTGCTGCTCAACCTAATAGGGTTGAATTACCTTCCTTGAATGTTGGTCCTCTTGCATTTATTACTCATGGTTTGTCCAGGAAATTGATCTGGTCTAGAACTCTTCCTGATCACAGAGCTGCTGAGACCTCTACTCCTCGGGGAAAAGTCTCTGATTTGGCAGCCCAACACCTTGCATCAGTAAGTGTTATTTTACCTTGTCATTTTAGTTATGCTTTCAATTTTCATACACTAACTTGAGTTTCTCTTTGTCTCACAATTTTTGGTGTGTTTCACTAATATCTTGGAAAAGGATGAAGCTATTAAAGCTACTTCCTCTTCCAGTGAAGTAGAAGAAGCCCTTGCTGGGTTATCAAATCTTTGGAGGACTCCCGGTAAAAATATGAAGATGAAAAAACTTAATGGGAAAATAAAATCAAGGATGCTGAAAAGGCTAAGCATGAATCTATGGATACTGCAAAGGAGACATAGGAGAAATTGAAGTTCGCAATTACCAGCAAGGGAGAAACTGAGAGCAAGATTGAAGAGGCTAAACGACATAAGAAAGTTCTTGAATACAGGGTAAAATATATTGAAGATCTACTAAGGGAGAATGCTTCGTAAAAGAGAATGAATAGAAGGTATGATGTAAAAAAGAACTTTAGCTCTGGCTGGGATAAAGGGTGGAATAAGGCAATATCTGCAGCCTCTTCTCAAATTGAGAATGCAAGTTAAAAATTCTTTAGAGATGGATGGATGGAAACTCTAAAGAGTTGAACACTGCTGAAGATTCTGAATTATTTTTGAAACATGTCCATGGTCCTCCTCCTACCTTTGCAGAAGAAGAAGAATAAGAAGAAGAGGATGAAGTTGGATCTGATGAATCTTCTTTGATGGTGGTGGAATTAACACCTGCTGCCACTATACATTAGTCTTCCGAGCAAGCCCGATAAATAATGATTTCTTCTGGTCAACCTCAACTGTCCTCCGAGCAAATTCAATAATCAACTCCTTCTTCTGAAGAGCCCTAGCCCCCAATTCCTACTTCTAAATCAACTAAGAAGGTGGTGGGTGATAAGGAGACGGTGTAAAGTTGTTTGGCAGTTTTTCTTTGTTTTTCCCTTATTTTGTACCTCTAGTTGTACGGCCATTTACTATGATCATTAAAATTGATTTGTTATTTATCTATACTTCTCTTCTACTGTTCAATATATCTATTGTTGATCTGCTTTTACATTTCCTTGCTAGTTTATTTCCAGGATGGAATTATTTTCAGCTCATGATACTGAGTTGATGAAGAAATGCATAGACTACTTCAAGACTGGTTGGGCAGATTTTACTGAGGCACAAATAATTAACATCATTGGTCTGGATGCCTCTGAACGAGCAATTGAGGCTTACTAATACTTGAAATGATTTCTTGATTGTGCAGTAGAAAATAACGAAGCTTACTACGAAATGATTGAAGAACTTCAACTTCAACACAAGGTAGCCACTGCTCTTCTTCATGAAGGTTATGAGAATAAATACCAACAATTGAGCACTTATCGAGGTTATGATAAATTCATTTCTGCCCATAATAAAATATAGAGTGTGCTGAAATTTGAAATTGGGGAGCATAGAAACATTTTCAAACTTTTGGAGGAGGAAAATAATGCTTTGAGAGAAGAATTGAGACAGTTAAAATCATCTTCTTCCTCTGGAGCTATAGTCCCAGTCAATGATGAAGGTTTTTCCTTTTTGGAGACTGAAAATGCTTTATTAAGAGAAGAGTTGGAAACTTTGAAAAGAGTTAGACCCGCATCCACTTTTCGGGGTAGAACAAGAGAAGATCGGAGTAGCATTGAAGATACTAGAACTCAACAAGTCTTAGAAAATCAAGTTGCTCAATTGAAGGCGAAAAATCAAGCTCTGTTGGAGATGTCCTAAAAGATTCAAACTATTATAGAGCAATTATACACTCAGATTTCTTCGTTGCAGAATACAGAAAGTGTGCTGAGAAGACTACACCAACATGTTGAACAACTAACTTATCAGTTTCACAAGCAGCCCAGAGAGTTCTGGATGAAGGAATGAAGCTTAATATCAACTTGATGCCAAATTGAAAAATCAAACAATCAGGGGGTATAAATGGGGATTCATGAACGCTTGAACTGTAATGGAAGTTGAGAAAGGAATTGAATTGTGGGATTAGTATGACCCTGGGCTACTTGATCTACCAAAACCACCTTTCCAACTAGATGTTAATTGTATTCTAGTTAGATCCATTCCTCATTGTTTGATTTCCAAATACCTAGGTGATTACATTCTTCATGAAGAATTTGAGATATCTCGACCTCCTCATTTACTAGATCGACCAAGTTCAAGTAACATCAAAATGCTTTAAGATTTGAACTTTATCAATTCTTCTTATGCTTTAAATGACCCTCCAGCTGGAATGGATCCTGTATTAAAATATGAAGGGAAAGAAACGAATTGAATAGGTTATTTATGTTGTTAGTAATTATTGTTGTAAATGAAGTAAAATCATCTTCTTGTAATTTTGTTTCCTTGGAAATTAAATAATTTCATGATGTTTATTCTGTCAATCTTTGTTCATAACATGAGATCAACGATATTAATAATGTACTACTAACAATAATGGGTTACCTTTCGGATGGTGAATATATATTTGAATGGAAATTTTGCCCTTTTTGATTTGATTGCCTAGACAATGGAACTTTTGCCCCATGTGTTTGTCTATTTGTGGTATTTTTTTATCACCCAGACGTGCCTAAGAAATGGAATGTTTATCCCATGATCCCGCTTAGTTGTAACAATCTTATCTAGATTGCCTTGGTTCCCAGGCAGTGCATATTTTTACCTAACTTCTTGCCCAGTTTAGATGCCTTATTGGGTCACCTATAATCAAGCAAGACTTGCCTTGCTCAATTGTTTTACCAACATTATTGGTGTCTTTGTTGATGCTGACCAACATTTGACTGACGGTTGTTGATACCGACCAACTTTTAGCTGGTGTTTATTGATGCTGATCAACTTTTAACTGGTGGTTGTTGATGTTGACCAACTTTTAGCTGGTGGTTATTGATGACGACCAACGTTTAGCTGGTGGTTGTTGTGCCTTCAAATGCTGCAAGCTGTTAAGTGTAGTGTGTAGCACTAGTACTCTGAAAAACAAAATAAAATAAACAAATGGGGAAATCATATTTTTCATTCATATTGAAAGAATTGAGTACATTGACTGTTACATCACTGGTAGTACTTTTGCAGGTGCTCTGCATTCCACGCATTCTTGAATTCTTCCCCTTTAAGAGTTTCTATTCTGTAAGTGCTAGGTCGGACAACTATCATTATGCGACAGGGCCCATGCCAATTGGCCTCCAACTTATTGTGCTTTTGAATTACCTTCTTGAGCACGTAATCACTTTCCTTTAAATCACACTTCTTCACCCTTTTATTATAGAACATAACAGTCCTTTGCTGATAGGTTACATTTCAGATCATTGCATCTTCTCTGACTTCATCGAGCATGTCCAAATCCAAGCGTCTCAACAAATCACTCACCGGAGAATTTAAATTGAGCACCCTATGAGTAGGTAATCCTAGTTCAGCAGGTATTACTGCTTCACTCCCAAAAGCCAACATGTAAGGGGTTTCTCCAGTTGCTATTCGGGGAGTTGTTCAGTAAGCCCATAACACTGATTGTAACTCGTTAATCCAATTCCCCTTTGCATCATTTAATCTATTATTTAACCCATTATGTAGAGTTCTATTTTTCACCTCTGTTTGTCCATTACTTAGGGGATGACCTGGAGCATAATGGACTTTTTGAATGTTGGACTGTAGAGAGTATGTTGTAAACTCATCATTGTCAAACTAGGTACCGTGATCGGTGATAAAGGCATGGGTCATACCATAATGGAAAACGATGTTCTTCCAAATAAATTGATAAACCCTTTCATAGGCCATATCAATGAGAGGTTCTGCTTCGACCCACTTTGTGAAGTAATCAACAGCTACCACCAAATATTTGAATCATCCTCTTGTAGTCGGCAGAGGACCAACTAAATATATTCACCATATGGAATATGGCCAAGGTGAAGTAATTGGTGTTAGCAATACTTGAGGAGTTCTTCATATAGTAGATAATCTCTGACACTTGTCACATTTTTTGGCATAAGCCGTACAATCAGTGCACATTATTAGCCAGTAATATCCTTGCGCATTCATTCTCTGCAGTAGAGTTCTTCCTGCTACATGAGCACCACAAGATCCTTCACGAATTTCCTCTATTAGGTCTTTAACTTCTGTTCGGTGAACACACCTCTGCAAACCAGCTATCAAACCTTTCATGTATAGAAATCCATTATTCAAAACATATCTGGCAGCCTTGTACTTCAGCCTCTTGGCTGCAAGTAGGTCGACTGGTAAAATAGCTTCTTCAATATAAGCCCTAATGGGATCCATCCAATATGGTCCCATATCCAAGTTTATATAATTCATCATCAGGTCTTCATTAATACTTCTGGTAGCAAGTAACTCAATGGGGATTATTTTTTATAGCTCGATGCGAGTAGCTGAGGCTAGCCAAGAAAGTGCATCTGCTCTTGCATTCTCCAATCTAGGTATTCTAACCACCTGAACATCTTCCAAAGTTGCTACAATCTCCAAAGCTTTGGCTAAGTTCCTTGAAATTAACTCCCCTTTTGCTGCGTAAAGACTTAGCATTTGATTCACCACTAATTATGAATCACTTAATACCACAACTTTCTCTGCATTTAATGATTTAGCTAAGTTGAGGCCCATAATCACGGCTTCATACTCAGCTTCATTATTAGAAGCTTGGAATTGGAAATACAAAGCATATTTAATATCTATCCCATCTGGACTGTTGGGAATAATTCCAGCTCCGCAGCTTGTTGCACATGAAGAACCATTGACATATAAATTCCATATAGGAATATTATCATCAAACCCTTGGTCTGACAGAATTCCTTGATGGAATGTCTTGTCCTTCATTTCTTTATAATTATTTTTTAACTCTTATACTTTACTAGAAGACTCCGGTTGATCGGTTGGCATCCTTTCTGGCAATTCTGTTATTGGGAGTTTATCAGAGGTATTTTCAGTAGATCCTCGGGCATCCTTGAGTTGCTATGCATTGGCGCCTTATTGATCGAAAACATCTGGATACATAAACTCAGAGATGAAATCTGCCAGTTCCTATCCTTTGAGAGAGGACCTTGGATTATAGATAATGTCATATTCCCCTAACTCCACTGCTTAATACATTAATCTTCCTGACTTTGCTGACTTATGTAAAGCCTGTTTGAGTGGCATGTCAGTGTATACCATTATTGTATAGGCTTGAAAATATGGGTTCATTCTCCTACTTGCTTCAATCAATGCAAATGCCAATTTCTCCAGTTTAGGATACCTGATTTCTACTCCCCTGAATACTTTGCTGGTATAGTAAATCGGTTTTTGCACTCTATCTTCTATCCTTATGAAGGCTGAACTAACTGCGCCTTCTGAGACAGCTAAGTATAAATATAGTTTTCACCCGCTACTGGTCTGGACAATAAAGGAGGTGTCCCCAAGTATCTTTTCAACTCCAAGAATGTCTTCTCGCATTCTTCGTTCCACTCAAAGGTATTTCTAAGCACCTTGAAGAATGGAAGACATCTGTCAGTTGCCCGGGAGATAAATCTATTGAGAGCTGTAACACGCCCCGTAAGGCTCTGCACCTTCTTCTTAGTGGTTGGAGACTCCATCAATACTTTTATCTTATCAGGGTTTACTTTAATACCTATTTGATTCATAATGTATTCGAGGAACATGCCTTCCTGTACGTCAAAAATGCACTTGGTCGGGTTCAGCTTCATCTGGTACCTCTCTGGTTTATCAAATGTTTGGCTCAAATCAGCTATATGGTCAACAACTTTCTTGCTTTTAGTCAACATGTCGTCGGCATATACTTCCATATTTTTGCCAATCTCATCCGCAAATACCTTGTTTACCAGCTGCTGATATGTAGCACCTGTATTTTTAAGACCAAAAGGCATAACATTGTAATAATATGTTCCTCGGGGACTAATGAAAGAGGTACATTCCCCGTCTTTTGGCTTCATTTTAATTTAATTATATCTATAATAGGCATCCATCATGATTAACAGCTCATGCCCTGAAGTTGCGTCCACTAGCTGATCTATTCTGGGTAGAGGAAAATGATCTTTCGGGCAAGCTTTATTCAGATCTGTGAAGTCCACACACATTCTCCACTTATTATTATTATTCTTTTTAACTATCACAAAATTATCCAGCCAATCTGGATATTTTACATCTTCGATTAAAGAAGCTTTTTGCGGCTTTTCCACTTCTTCTTGAATAACCTGGTTCTTCTCTAGACTAAAGACTCTTCTCCTTTGCTTCACTGGTTTGATCTCCTTGTTGACATTGAGCTCGTGGCATAAGAAAGCTGGTTCTATCCCCGGTATATCCTCGTGACTCCACACAAATACTTATTTTCTTTGCTTCAAAAATGCTACCAACTCTTGCTTCAGTACTAGATCAAGTAAAGCACCAATCTGAGTTGTTCTTTCTGGTTGCTCTTCATCCAGAATAATAATTTATGTGGCCTCCATGACTTAGCTTTTAATGATCTCTATTTTATCTCTTGGGTCTAAGGTTTCAATCTCAGACTCATCAGATTCATCCACATGATATGTGGTTGTTTTCTTCCTAGCATCCTCCAATTCCTCTTACTCGGAAGATGAGTAGTAGCATTCCCGCGCTACTTTTTGATCTCCCTTTACAACTCCAAACCCAAAGTTGGTCGAGAATTTTAAACACTGTTGTATTATGGATGGAACTGCTTCAAACATTTGTAGGCCTACTCTTCCCATGATTATATTATAGGCTGACTGGGCATTCTTGTCCATCACAAAGAAATGCACCTTCTCCGTTCTGCTAACTGCCCAGGTAACAATCAACATGTCAATCTTAATCGTTCCAAATGGAAAAACCTTTTCTCCAGAAAATCCAATGAGGGGCATGTGATACGGCTCCAACTGACCAAGTTTAAGTTCAAACTATCGAAAAAAGGACAAAAAATGATGTCTGAAGAGCTATATTATCCACCAGCACTCTCAAAATGATTACATCTTTCATTCTCATTTTGATTACCAGAGGATTGTCATGAGGATACAAAACTCCTTCCAAATCATTTTTAGAGAAGCCAATGACTATTTTATCTTTGTTAACTTTCCTTGGACGATCTTCTTCTGCCAGATTTATTTATTGTATATAGGAACAAGCTTGAGCCTCATTGAGGTAAGCTTTCCTTTCAACGGTATGATCACCCCCTCCCGCATCTCCACCTGTAATCATGTTATAATTAAATGAACCGAAATAAATCAAAAATACCTCACGCTCAGGTTAGCTTGGTATTTTTTGGGAGATCAGGATCATCTTTAGGGTCATCTTTATGGTCCCTTTTCTTATCTTCTCTTGGTCGACAAGGATATTTGGATCTTTACTGAGCTCTGTTGTTGGTCTTACCACCATTCTAATGATCAACAAACTTGTTCAGCTTTCCTCGTCTAATTAGTGCCTCTATCTCGTTCTGAAAAGCTACACACTGCTTGGTTGTATGGACGTGATCTTTATGGAACTCACAATACTTCGATTTATCCCTCCTTTCGGGAGTTATCCTTAGTTTTTCTGTCCAATTTAGTTCCTCGCAATTCTTGATTTCCTCCAGAACATGGTTTATATCCACTTTTAAGGGAGTATAATTTGTATACTTCCTTAAATGATCCAACGTTTATTTACCTTTCGACTGCTTGCTCCCACCGTTATTCTTATGATCCTTCTTCTTCGACTTGCCTTAAGCTTTAGCTTCCACCTTTGCCTTAACATTCTTCTTCGCAGACATAGCCTCCTCGGCATTTAAAATTTTGGCTTCTTTGGCCATCAATTCAGCCATGGATTTGGGGGGATACTTAGCTAAGGTGTAATATAACTTGTCTGGCAAAAGACCACTCATGAGAGTTGTGATGTCTATCTTCTCCTCATAGTCTATGACCTCCAGTTTCTCGGTGTTGAAACGAGTGATGTAATCTATGGTACTTTCACCTACTTTCTGCCTCATACTCAACAAATGTGCTACCCTTTTAACTGGATTTGCACAAAAATAGAAATTTCCTTTAAATAGCACTGCCAGTTGGTGGAAGGTTGTAATCTGCCCCCGAGGAAGGAAATTGTACCATATCTTAGCAGATCCGATAATGGTCCCTGAGAACGCCCTGCACCTCATTTCATCTGGGACTGCAAAAAATATTTCCTGCAGCCTGGTATTACTCTATATGAAGAACAGGATCGGTTTTTCCATCATACTTCGTTATGACCACAGGAGCCTTAAATTTTGCTGGTGTGGGAAAATCCACAATCGCTTGTACAAATGGAGATCCCTTGATAAAGGTTCTTTGGAGAGGGTTCTTGGCCTTGGCGATCTCTCCGAACCTGTCTTCCAACCTCTGAGTAGATCCTTTCGATGCATCATTTCTAGCCCCTAATTTATTTGTATTTACCCGAGCAACAGATAGCATAAAATTTTCCTCTTGGGATCTTTTTCTTCCAGCTGTATGTCTCGGTTTTGGATGTGATTAGGCTGAGCCTTCCCTTAAATCATTTGGTCGTTGAGAATTTCTCAATGCAGACCGAGGAGGATTTCTATTCCTCCTGGGGTAGCCCAAATGGTGAAAGGAAGAGGCTCTGCTCAACCTTTCCAGATCACTTGGTCTCTCTGAAGTTAGAGTAATGTTTTCCTGAGAATCCCAAATTCTTATAGGGGAAGTTACACCGGGGCTATAAGATGGATCACTTGAATTCCTAGAATAATTGAATTCAGTTTGTATGTATCGTGACATAGATTGTGGTTGTCGTGAAGATGGCGGATGCATGCTTCTCTGTGCGCTTCTTTAGCCTGTCAGGGCATAGGCTCCATTTTGAACAATCGGAATGAACTCTCGCATAGTTTCCTACATAGCCTCTTATCTCCTGGCTAAGCTTATCAAGATTCATGTTATATTGTTTGCATTTGGAGGGGCAGAAGGGTTAGGAGGATTCCTTTCATTATTCCTATTGCTAGATTTTGGGATTTCAGCCATTTATGATGAGTTTTTGGTGAAAAACGCTATGTATAGTCGTTTCCCACAGACGACGCAAATTTGTTGATGTAAAAAACTAGATTGGATATAATTTTATAAAATCGCAGATAAAAATGAGTAAACAAATAAGATAAGATATTTTTAAAGTGGTTCAGCCTTAAGTAAATGGCCTACGTCCACTGGTTTGTATTACTGGGTGTCTTGCCTTGATCTCGATTATGTTCTCTTACCCTGATAAGAGGGTATTACATGTATTTATAGCCTTTGGGCTGTTATTATGAATAGATAGTGTGCCTTTATTGAATAGGCATATACATCTGTACATGATAAGGATTGACTGTAACAAAATGAACATTGAATATGTTTAGTCATTTGGCATTCCCAATAAGTTGTTCGGTATGCTGAGTAGCTCGGTACATTGAGTAGCTCAGTACATTGAGTAGCTCAGTACTTGAACTTGTGCCATGTTGAACAACACGTGTCTTCATATAATTGTTCCACGTCAGCTGACTAATTTTTGTATCAACACTTCAGGAGGTTCCATAACCAAAGGAATGTTCATGGCACTAGCTTGAAAACAAAGAATTGGTCAAGTGTCATTTTGGCGCTTGCGCAGTAAAAGTAAGTTAAAAAACCAGCTATGACAAATTAATACCAGAGGAGAACCCACCTCCAAGCTCATATAAGGTCCCACAGGTGGGGGAACATTCGAAGTTTTGATCTGAAAATAAGGAAACAGACATGTGTTATTCGAGCACTTACATAGAAAAAAGTTATAAAAGCATTAGGTATGATAGAGTGATACCTTAGCAGTTCTTATGGGGGAACTCATAGAGGGTTCCACAGTTGGAGGAACACCTTTAACACTGACTTGGAAAAATAAGAGCAAATAGAGCATTACAAGAATACTTGCACAGTGACAACAAGGTTTAGAATACTAAATATGACAAAATAATATCTTAGTGCTCACGGTAATATTGCCTAGAGTTGCAATAAGCGAGGGGATGCTGGAAACACTTGCCTAAATAAAAAAATATATATAAGAAAAATGTACTGGCACTGAAAGCTAGTGTAAGAGTGCACCAGTTTAAGTACCTGAGTTCTAAAAGAGGAGAATGTGCCCACATCCACAACAAGAGGTGGAAGGATACTTACACTGACCCATTAAGGAAGAAGTTGTTAATAAAAAAGTTGCAAAGTCATATGACCAAGTACATGTGCCTAGCTAATGGCTTAAGAAACAGGCTAACTTTAAGAAATGTTCTAAATTGGCTGAGTAGAGAGATCCTGGAGTTGGATCTTTTGTCCAACGGAAGACACACCCTTGCGATAGATATCCTCTTAAAAGGAGGTAACCCAGGGATGACTACTCCTGTGGGAAACAGTATACCCCCTCTAGTCAGGGGATCACTCTAAAGAGAATCCTGCAATATGATGATAATCAATGAAAAGTAAAGGAGTAATTTTATATTTTTTTGTTAGTAACAAAATAAATCTATGGAAAAAATAAAGGGTTCTCTAAGAATACCCCTCCAGAGCTATCCACCATAGAATGGACCAGGGGATAGATATAAAGGAGTGCTCACTATAGCAAAAGTGAGTGGCTTGGTAACGGGTGCGAAAGGGCCACATAAGCCTATTGAAAATGGTGTATAAGTCTAAAGAGAACATAAAAAAGGCTTATCAAAAAGTTCATTTGAGAAGTATCAAATACCAATAAGGAACGTGTAGCACCGAGGAACTCGTGACGGTGGTGGGGAACACAATAGAGATCTGTTAGGGAAAACATAAGGAGTTAGTTCATAAAGGCATGAGATTCAAAGATAGGAAGATAAATAAACCTAATTCATATGAAAATCTCTCGAGAAAATCCCAAAGAAGAGACTACCATGGAGTTCCTCTCGCTTTGGAAAGGAGCATGAGGAAGGACATGAGAGCTGGTTAATTAAGTTACCCCATACCCCATAGGAGCTGCTCATTCCCTCAAAAGGCACCTGGTCAAAAATAAAAAACTATACAAGAGAATTAGTAAGACGATAATTTATAACTAGGATAAAAATATGATAAAGAAAAATATGGGCAACGACTGTAAACACTTATAGGCTCATCATGGGGAGCTTTCCTATAAGGCAAAGGCCTAGTGATAGGGCTGGTATAAGATGGTGAGTAGATCATAATGTCATCATGATCACTAAGAGAAGGATCCAAATCCATGATTCACTTCCTCATAGCTGACCAAAAAGGAGAAGCATCATGAGGGTGATCTTTATTGGAACCATGTAAGCTAGTGTCATTTGAAGAATAATTGTGATAGTCATAAGAAAGAGTGCTTCCATAATGAACAAGTTCCTCTTAAGATAAACAAGGTGAGGATCGGGTGATTATAATTGCATCAATTATATTTTTCTAAGTAAAAAGGGATTAATTAGAGTATTTTATACAACGGGATCGGATCATAGAGTAGGGGCTGAGAAAGGGTGGCTTCGAGGGCATCACAACCCTACTTACAAACAGATTGGAATATCTCCTCAATCTTCGGGGTATCAGTCTTTGAGCTCTAATTTTCAATAGTAGGGGGCCAGTAGACTTACTGGACTTATTTTTTTGCCTGGCTTCTTGCATTTTGGTAGGTGAGGAAGGTGAAGCAACTCCCCATATTAGACTAGGGACAAAATTAGAAACATCAGCGTCAGGGTGCTTCCACTTTGAAGGGACTTTGGCCTTGGCCTTACCCTTGATTTACCCCTTTGCTAGAAGGGGTTAGGCTTTAAGGTTCTTATAATAAATACTCTATAAATATAGACGATTCACAAGAATAGGGACCACCAACTCGAGTGGATCGCCCTTAACTACGATGTGATTCCAAGCCTCCTTCTGTCTGCATTTGGTCAAATATTTATAGTGAGAAGGGACACACTTAACAACATACTCGTGCAGGACACCTTGATTACATTTCTTTTTCAACAAAATTTTGGGTTGTCACAAACAAAACCACGAGCGAGTGAAGGAAGGGAAGTAGTCACGAGCATGTATTAAGAAAGTCCTAAAATGGTAGTCCTTCAAACCATCTCCTTGGGAGTAAAGTTGGACAACAAATTGTCTCCTAACCCGCTCGGAGTGGTAAAACTCAATGATTTACCCAAACACTATCAAAGATGTTAGTATTCAAGGGACGAAAAAAAGCCATTACAGATATATGAGGCTGATCACTTACAAACTCAACATTGGAGAGTAGAAGAAACTCCTAAGGGAGACAGAGTGGAAGAAACATGAAAATATAATACCCACTCGCTCGGAGTAGGAGTTGAAGGAAAATTCGTTCATGTCATCTAAAAATAATCTAAGTGAGTGCTTAGGGTTTTGGTGTGCCACCTAGAAATTCTTCTTCACCTGAGATAATGATTTCCTTTTGAGTCCCCTAGGATTCCTAAAAAACCTTTGAATACATAAACAAACTCTTCACTTTCAACCCAAAAGAAGAATTTTACACGATTAGGATTGTTTAGAGAGGTACCTCCAATCTCATACAAAAAGGTATACTTAGACACGAGTGGGTTCCATATGAGGGGGTTCTCGGAGAAGAGATGGACAATCAAGGAGGTGCCAACGAAAATGGGCGCCCAATGAGGGGATACCTAAAACAGAAACACAAAGAGGGAGTGCAAACAACCCTAAGTTGACGAGGGGGTTCCATTCATGTAAACCCAAGTCAATAAAGGTATTCTAGGTAAGTGACCCCCAAAATAGTAAGGAGGTGATCTATGAGCTACCCCAAGATAGGGAGGGGTTTCTCTACAAGCAGCCCCAAGACCAGGTTACAAATAAGATTATTTAAATAATTTGCTGACACTTTATTATTTCTTGTACACTAGAATTATTAGAAAGAAGCCTTAGCCAAGCAATTAATGCTCGAGCAGATGGCTGGGATCCCTTGAGAGTTTTGTTTTGGAGGATGAGAGGCAAGTCTTATTGTCCAAGCTAAAGGCCCAACCATTTCAATACACTATAAAATAAATAATCTAATAGGACGGACCCAAGAGGTCACTCACACACTTATATAGTCGACACTTAGCAAAATAGATGAGCAACCAAGGCACTACTCATAAAATGTTTTTAAAGCTTTAAACATTAGCAAGTATCCCTCAAGACCATTCGTAGATTTTTGAAGTTTGTTTACCAAAGTAACCGTCTATAAATATTTAAAACACCGTACTTTTTGGCATTACACCTGATATATTTGCTTTTTGACTTTGGAATTCACCCAATGTCGTCTGTCAGAGTGGACATACGACAAACCCTAAAATAGGATAAAAGTACGGCTCAGATGTTGTCACAGAGAATATATTTTTCCACACTTGCCACATCAGTCCTAGTATTTACCTATAAATAGAGCACTTAGGCAAGGTCAAGTCATATCATAATTGAAGCACTATTACTCTGAACAAATTTATACAAAAAATATTCTCTCCCTCCTCTCTTCTTGGTACCTGATGTGCTTGTCTCTTCACTCCCAAGAATCATCACTTCCAAGTGATCCCTTTTCTTTTTATTCTAAATGAAAATCTCATAGTTAATCATTGACTTCCTCATTCCGCAATCATAAAATCACTATTTTACAACAAAAGTTAGTTTTCAACTTCTAGATGCTCTTGAAACTTTAAACACCTTGAAGGAATCTTCCATTAGTGTGGGTCATGCTTTACCTGATTCAGTATATTCATAGAATCCTTTCCATTACCCTCTTGCATCGCATATGGAGGTGAGGTGATTGACGAATCGTATAATGTATTGGAGTTTTCCCAAGAAACTGTGAAATATTTTCTCAGTCTCGAGAGGTGGAATTTTAAGAATTTCTTAGAGTGTAGAAGGGTGTATCTCAATCCCGATTATTTTACCATGAAGTCAAGGAGTTTTCCCTTTGTGACACCGAAAATGCAGTTGTGAAGTGTTTAGATGCATCTATTATTTACGCGATCATTTGAAGAATTTTGTGAAGGTGGGGATGTGACCTTCTGGATTTTTAAAATTGATGATCATATCATTAACATACACTTTGACTTCCTTGTGTATAAGATCATGGAGGATGGTCGTAGATTCTCTTTGATATGTATCCCCCATGTTTATGATAATTTAACGGTCCTCATACTAGCAACCACACGATCACCGAGAGATGGTCTTGAAAACTTACCTTTAAAACACTTATTAACGGCCTTGAGATAAAAAGTTTCTAACTCGCGAGTGAAGTCGAACTCATGCGTAGGATGCCTCTCAAGAAAAATCCAAAAAGGAACCATCCTGATACATTTGGTCTATTTGAGTCGTTCATTAGGAAATAATGGCACAAAACCCCTAAATGTTTGATGTTATAGACAATACAAATATTAATTGATAAGGTTCTAAATTAGTCAAAAGTATGTATTGCGAAAAAGTGACAAATGGACTCAAGATACTTAGGACACTTTAACCTATAATGATCTAATGCCAAATGTGACAACCCGTAATAATAGAAAATATATTGATTAGGTCAAATACAATAATCATGGGAATTAATAGTATTTTGTAACATTCTCAACACAACAAGAAAAGAAAATCTAAACAAGTAACGAGATAATGAAATAATGAGTAATACGAAACCAACTCTGATGTCAATCACCATTAATATAATAATCCAACTTTGATACCAATATAATATGTACAAAATATGACTCGGGAATAAAATTTACAAAATACAATCAGGTTGTGAATGTAAAATAATAAAAGAGTTAATGAGCAACCCAACTCCATTACATCATCTTAGGAATGAAGGTCACTAGAGATTCTCCTCCAACGATCTGACAATGGAAGGATCAATGATATAAGACCTATGAAAAAGTAAATATAATGTAATAACCCTTACTTTTGAGTAAATTATTTTATATCAATTCACCGTGTGAAGTAATTATATAAAATATTGGATGATGGAGTAAATGTCATTTTAAGTGAGTTAAAAGATAGCATTTACTAGAATTTTCATATTTACTATTATGTGAATGTAAATAGCATCATGTTAAGTTTTGTAGTGTCGTTGTGCTTTAAACGACATTTATGGTTTAAATGAAGTTGGAATTTGAAATGATTTATATTATTCCGGATGCCAATTTAGAGGGTGCGATTAGTCCCGAAATAGTCGAGATAGTCAAAATAAGTGACATATTGTATTTTTGGGTTCCGGGCACTTTTAATAGGTTATGACTTAATTATGTAGTTATGAGTCATGTTAATGGTGTATTAACATTTAAAGATGGGAATTAATGCTAAAGGCACGATTTAATTCTTCCAATCCTTTTATTCCTCTTATATGTTCCTAAACCTAGAAAGAGAGAGAGAGAAAAAGAATTTGGGGAAAAGAAGAGAAAGGAGAAGAATTGAACAAATTTGGGGTTTGATCTTGTTTCTACCGAAAAGGAATTCGAGATTTCAGCTTAAGACAAGTTTATTACTTGATAGCATATGATTTAATGTGAATAATTTGTTGTGATAGTTGTGTCATTTGAAAATTAGAACAAATAGGAGGTTTTGATAAATATTGATGTTTAACCCTTGGATCTTGTTGTTTGTATGATTTAAGTTGGTCATAAGAGTTTGTTGTGGTGTATAGAGGTTGTGGTTGTGTTGTTAGTTGATGAGACTGAAAGAATTGTAGGAATAAAGGGTTGAGGCTTTGGATTTAGCATTATAGAAGAAGAGAGAATTGTGGGTCTGATAGGCGCAGTCAACCGCGGTCCCAGGACTGGTCGATCGGGCCTTAAGGGGGAGGCATATTGCTTCCTTCGATAATTATAAATTCATAGAGCGGTCGACCGCGGTCCCATGACCAGTCGGTCGGGCCTTCCAAGATGAGCTTACTGCTTTCCTTTCTAGGAAAAATCCGAGAGGCGCGGTCGACCGCGGTCTCATGACCGGTCGATCGGTCCCCTGTTTTTCACCCTTAAATGCTTAGTTTCTTCTTGCTTCTTTATTTTAAGATGGGAACTTAGGAACCTTCTTGAATGAAGTAAAACTAGAAGATTATAGTCTAGTTGAAAGGTATCTAAGAACCTAAGTTAGAAATGAAATTTGGGACTTAGATTGGGAATTAATTTAGTTAATTAAATTAGAAGTAGATAAATGGTTCTTTTATAAAATGAGTGTAATACCCCGTACTTTTGGCTATATTTATTTTTGGGATTAATTAATTAAATGCGTATTAATTGGAAATTAATCCGGGTTATAAATACTAACGAGATGCGAGTTGGTATTTGATTATGTGCATACATGTTTTGATATATGTATTTGGTATTATAAAATTTGTCGTGAGATTGATATACGGCAATTTGAGAATTTTGTTGAGACGCGTGTGACCGTCGCGTCATGGTATATTATTTTAATTATAAAAGTGATTTTTATTTCTATTATCCGTATGGTCGTTTTGAGTACACCAACGCGTCCGGAAGGGTCGAGATAGTCAGAAAACACTAGCCGGGGGTGTAGTTTGGGTCTCGGGGTATTTTTAGGCCATACCGGCAACTTAAAGGGTATTTTGGTAATTTTACATTTTGAGAAATTAAAAGTGACGAAAATTGGGAGTTTTAATCTGATGTGGATTTAACCCACTAATCCCATTAACCAAACCATATTAACCTAGAAGGCTACGTAGGTTATTAGAAGAGTTTTCTAAGTTTCCCAAATCAAACCCTAGCCACCTTAAGCCACCATTGGAGAAGAAGCTTGGAGAGAGGGAATTCTGCAGAAAAATCTTCATCAAACCATCATCCAAACTCAGAGACAACCAAGGCAAGTGACTTTATTCCATTTAATTTCAGAGAATGTCCTTTCCATGTTAGAAATTGAAGAATTTTAATTGTTCTTGAAAGTCGAATGAAAACCCATGTTAATTGGATTTAGAACTTGAATATTGAGGACAAATCGCATGTAGAATTACATAGAGATGATTATTCTGGTATTAATGTATGTTGGTTGTAACAAAAACGGATTAAATTCTGGGATTTGATGATGATATAAATCTAGGGTTCATGTTCTTGATAAAATTGGGGAATAGTATAAAATCTTGTGATTTAATGATGTTTAGGATGCATTAATGCCTTAAAAGATGTTAGTTTATGACCTTAGCATGTTTTAGGATGATTAGAGAACTTAAAACATTGTTGGGACGAACTTTGGAGAAGATTTGAGGAGTAGAAATGGATGAAAAACATAACTAAGAGAATCTGGGACGAAACTGGTTGGTCGTTAGAAGCCCCTACCCAGGTCGTTCGAACGAGCTCGTTCGAACGAGCTTCTAACGAGTTGACCAGTCTCTTCTAATGAGGGGTAGTTTCATTCGATATCTCGTTCGAACGAGATATCGTTAGAAGGTACAGTTCGTTCGAACGAACTGGAATCTCGTTCGAACAGTCTCGTTCGAACGAGACTTCTAACGAGTCGACAGAGGGATCTCGTTCGAACAGTCTCGTTCGAACGAGACTTCTAACGAGTTGACAGTTTGGGCCTTTTTGGACTGTTTTGATTTTTGGAGTCCCGTAAACTTGTTCGAGGATATAGATAACCTTCCTTTGATGATGTAAGGATAGATTTGGGACTTTGGGGTTATTACGAGGAGTAAATTTATATACGAGAGATTTAATTCAATGAACCGTTTGGGTTGAGACGTGAGTGTCTACTATGACGTGAGAATAGATTATGGCGTGTATGATGATAAACTGGAATAGTATAAATTGCGATAATTATAAGTTAGTACGAGAATGCGATATGTACTACGATTAAACTACGGGATTACTAAGATGTGTGTTTACTTAGTATTAGTATATGAATTGTGTGTATCACATACCTACCATACTTGCTATCACGGGAGGTTTGCGTTCGCTTAGGGCCCTCTAATCCTTGTGTTGCCCGGATTTAGACTGGTTACCTTGATGAACATAGGTCATAGAAAGACTTATTGGGATATTAATAAGTCTGCTGATCGTGGGAGCGTAGGTATGTGCGTGACCCATGTGATGTGACTGTGTTCGCCTCCATTGTTTGTGATGTTGTTATCTGTGAACTATTCCTGAGAGATTCGGAATATGTAATCCTTATGTACGTGATGTACCGGGATGGATAGCAGAGTATGTGTGCACCGCAGCTTAGTTCTCGGGGTGCTTATATTGTATATTTATGATGTGAATAGTATACACTTAATTAATGGGAACCTTCACGTTAATGTTGTGAATATAATTACGGTATTGCTTCGAGAAATATAGCGAGTTAACTGATAGTGATATATATATTGCATATTGAGCATCTGAGTTTACGTTAAACCCCTACTTAATTACGAGCGTTATAATGTTAATAGAACCGAGTAATGAGGGTAGGACCTATGGCAGTCTAGCTAGATATGATGGTACTTAGCTAGGGATTTGTGTCGTTATAGATGGGTACTTACGTTAGGAGTGCACACTTAGACGAGAGGTGAGAATATCATGTGAGTGCACGTCCTAACATGTACTTTGCATTTAATGTTTTAAATGTTTTTAAAGCACTTGCAGGTTTTTAAAATATCTCCACATTCGGGCTCTGACCCGTTTGCTTTTCAAATCTATTTTTCTTTGTAAAACCATTTTAGGTGCCCAGCCTCAAGGATACCATGCATAGGATACTCATTCAGGTGACGAGCTGTAGCTGTTTGTGGAAGCTACAGGGATTTGCTTGTAGACGCCTCTATCACTTGGATTCCAGATTCATTATCTATCAGTTGTAGGGCATGTTGCCCATTTCTATTAGAGTTACATTTCCATTTCAGTTTCAGACTTTGGCATGTACTGTTTTAGTTTTCGGTTTACTTATTTCAGTTATGGGATTGTAGTGAGGAGTTTTTCCTCCAGACTTTATTTACGTTATGTGATGGTCATTCTATTTACTTCATTATGGTGAATGGTGTTATTATTCTTTATTACACTTGTTGCATGTTAATCAGACTTTAATTAAAATTTGGCACTTACTTTTTAAATACTAGGTGGTTAGTAATAGTAAAAATGTTTTCGACAGTGATGCTATTAACTGAGCCAACTTGGCATTTTGAATTAATTTAATAAAGGAGTAGCTACCCGGTATTTAATTAGTCGGGGTGTCACAATGAGTTAGTCTAGGTCTAAAGGGAAATATAGTGATTTAATGTGTACTTGTAGAATTGGGTTGAATTAATATCATACATTATGGTTTGAGGAATGAATGTTAATTCATGGAGATTTGTATTGGAGATAATTAAACATTGAGATTTATAATGATGGCACTAAACGCTTATGGCTCCGGATAAAATGTAATGCATAGTTGATAAATTAAATAACTTGTGAATGATAAATTGTATATACACACCTCTCTAAATGCTATTATAGGGGAAGTTACGCGCATGAGGTGAAGTCCCTTGGCTAGTGAATGCAGGGTGAATATAGTCCTCGGCCATAGGACTGGTTATTATATATTGTGTGATTATTGTTCGAAGTGAGGTAATTATGGGTGTGGTTATAACTCACTGTTGAAGGTATATGGCCTCTTCCCGACGTCATGCGATGTAGGATGCCCAGGTTGTCTTGGTGCTAGACCCTAGAAGATGATAGCTATTTAGGGACGCGTCCAGTGGGGAAACTCTAAAGGAGGGTCTTAGAATCATTATATGTTGTGAAATATAACTATTTATAATAAGGTGGGATATTATTGATGGCAAAGCACTCTATGAGATAAATTGCTTTGACTACGTTTCCTAATGAGAAAAGGAACGGTGAAATGAAATTGTGTAAAATGGAATCTCTTTGAGTAGTATATTATCAATATTCTCCGGCATATTTGAATTGTGATAATCGTTATTGATATTGCGTTAGGTTATGCTTTTGGATTGAGAAATTAGATTCCTTATCATTACTTATTGTGAACGAAACAAGCTTATTCATGATGATTAGATTGTCCATAACTGTCATGCATTTTATTCACATGGTGATCATATAAAAATCGGGGGCCCTGACCCATTTATTTCTCTTTGTTTTGCATGAATCTTATATTCGACCAGGTGTTCCGCCGCAAAGACGCCCGTATTAACTTTTATATTCCAGTGTCCTAGAGATGTAACACCTTGTGGAGGTTACGTGATAGTTTGATGTAGACGCTTCCATCTTTTTGTATTCTAGTTACGATCGGTTACACTTTCGGGCATGCTGCCCTAGTTTTGTACTTGTACTATATAATGTGATTTTGCACTTTAATACTCCGTGTAACCTAATTGTTTATGTCTGTTAACCGACAGCTTATTCGGTTATTTTTTTGTATATAGTTACTGTTTCATTATATGTCTTTATCTCTATCCACCTTCTTTTCAATTGGATTGTTTAAATGTTTTTCATTAACTTACCAAATAAATTTTGACAATCCGTTTTCTAAAATAATTGGTGGTTATCTCGTATACTTATTTTTTTATTGTGATGCTAAGAATGGACCATCTATGATTCCTGTAATTATTGGAGTATCGGGCTGGC
The DNA here is from genome assembly GCA_949130495.1 of Sambucus nigra. Taxonomy (NCBI): domain Eukaryota; kingdom Viridiplantae; phylum Streptophyta; class Magnoliopsida; order Dipsacales; family Adoxaceae; genus Sambucus; species Sambucus nigra. Next base: position 395,402,311 of record OX422219.1, on the reverse strand, counting down.
CACCTCTTATTTTAGTAAGCGGGGTGTCACATATAATAAAAACATGAGCAATAATTTCATTGAGAAAAAGAATATAAGTGAATTTTGGCTACAATATAGATGCACATTTTCCTCTTGTCTTTTAGTGGATTTTAAGTTATTTGTTACCCAACCCAATAACCTAAAATAACATGCGGTTCTAATCTCGAAACCATATGTAGCCCTCGTGATCAATGTCTTATCCCTTAATACTTTAATCTTTAGTTTCTTATAATGAAGCTAACCTCTTTAATTATAAAAATATATATTTTTTACGACAGTCTTGAACCTACGATACATCTCACTAAGTAACTAAAGATCTACTCATTGGCTCAAATAATATATCTTCATTCTATCCATTCAAGGCTATATCACATCGTAAAATAATACACATCTCTATTATACAATACACAATCATCCCGAGTCATAAATAAGTAATTATGAATCCCTGCCATAAACTATATACATTTTTAGGATAAAAATAAATTGGTACAACTATTTCTTATACCGAAACACAAAAAATCCTAGATATCACATGTGTCTAAAATCCCAAATTCGAGTGAGTCCATTATTATATATTATTCTACATAGTTCGAATATAACAATGGATGGATTCATAATAATCGCTAAACTAAGCATATCATGTGTGTATAACAAGTAATATAATCTTAAAGTCTAATATCCACATAAGTACACTCCTTGACGCATATGTAAATGGGCTTTAACTCAATCCCCAAATAACAAAGTCTTATCCTTAACGCCTTTGGTGTTCACCCATTCGCACTGGGAATAGCCTTAGGCCTCCCTCAACCTAAGACATCATGACACCTTAAGGATAAATCACTATTGCTACACATCATTCGTACAACCTACTATACCCAAGACCATAGGATGAAATCTCTCTGTTAAACCCCTCTCAGGACGCGGGTAGCTAGGCATAAGACCCACGATAAAATTACCATGGCAGGCGCATCTCTATCAATGAGGTACCATCATAGTCAATATCCCACATGCTCCATCATAGAATCCCTCCTAAAACATAACCCAAAAGCACTCACACATAGTATGCATTGAAAATAAACACGCTAGGAATTATAACCCTCTCTAATGGGTTCAAGTAAATGCATACACAACCCTCACTAATTAGTTAAGGCAAACCCCTTACACATACCGATCCCAATGCTACCGACTCATACTAGCATCGCTAAAATAAAAAAGGTAAAACAAATAATAACCTCATATGCATTCTATACTATATTAACCCAATACCTAGGATTCCCAGATATAAGTATAACCTCACCCTACTATACCTTAAAATAACATATGTCAACTATATTCAATCTCGTATAGCCCTAGACTAATATCCCAAGGATTTATATCTAGGTATCATCCGACACCTAATGTATACAAGACCATTGAACATAACAACTACCCCATTCGAGGGTTTCTGACTCTTCCTAATCTCACCCATATGATATACACCCCCACTAGTCTTTTACAATGGCTCTAATGATAGAAGCCGATAATCCAAATCCATTAAAATTCCAAAATCCCAAATAATAACCCATACTACTCTTGGGTTTGAAAACAAATTCTCTGAACTCAATTTATCTATTCAAACCAAGTGAATTCACAAATAACACAATAACCTAAGCAACAGTTTTTAACCCCTCAAATCATTAAATTCACATCTATTCTATAAGTATAAAAATTTAAAGGTCAAACCATCATATCCTTAAGCCCCCAAACCCTATAATACAATGGAACAATCAATAACCAAAAGGGCACAAAAGGTAAGGGTGTCGATTGATCGACATTATTTGATCGATCGACTACTACAGGTCTTTGACAATCTTCATGGTTATGCGTTTCACCCCTTCCAATCCTCAAACTGCCAAATCTCCCTCTCTAAACTCCATTAATGAACTCATAGCCTTCATCCACACCCCAAACCAACAGGCAAACAATACAATAACATTAAATAAACAATTAGAATTTATTTCTAACATCAAATTCCTAAGTGTATATTAAGATTCAAAGAGAAATCTAATTTCTCATTTTATAGCCCTAAATATACTAATTTCTTCAATTATCTTATGATTTCAATGGATTAATTCATGTAGTTAGAAAATATTTTCTAATCATTATCTAACAATTCCAAGTCATATTCATGAGGAAATCAATCAAAATAAGAGGGAATTTAACTGACTTACTATCTTGGTTAGGTTAGTTGTGAAATTACTAAATTAATCATCTAAAATCATATTCAATAAATGATTAAGTTTAAATTTCAATGAATAAATATAGTATAACAAAAAATTTACTATAATCAAATTCTAGATAAACCTGCCTTAATCAATTTGTGGAGAAAACCATGCCAAATCCCCCAATTCCCTGTCTTCTCATTATGTTCCTCCCATCTTATCTCAAGGAGTTTACTCAATTATTTTATATGACACATGAGATCCCCAAACGAATTGATAAAGCTTTTAATACACAAAATTAGGTTTGGTACCTAAATGGGTCTCTCCTAAAAGAGCCCAAAATCACCTCCAAAGGGCTTACGACATTAATTAAACCCTATGCCCATCTAATAGATTTAAAACCCGACATTTTAAGATAATAATGAACATTCTATGTGTCCTAAAAGCTGAGTAAAAAATATGACAATTCAAGTAACTAACAACCCAACCATTTAACAGTCAATCAATACAAATCCAAATATCATTTAAATAATGAATGAATTAACATAAATAAAATTCGATTTAAAATCCGAATTAATTGACACATAAAAATGTAAAATAGTGACATATCTTACTATGACAAGCACACATAATTAATTTTCACAAATTTTCATAACTAAATAATATGCATAAACATACAGTGTAGCACAATTTATTTCAAGTGAATTTTTCTTCGAAGAATATTTTAAACACAAGCTTCATTTTCTTCTTAACTCTCTCATACCATGGCTCATAAATGTCGTAATAAGCGAAGTCTTCACCTTCTTTGATAAATCACCTATACAGAGAGAGAGTCTCCAAAAATCACTTTCTTCCTCTTTAATACTATATTTTTGCATAACTCTAGTATAGTCATGAGCTCAGCCATAAATGGTTAATATCCCAGACCACACAGAGTATTGTGTTTATTTCGAATAGCTGGCTCAAGAATTCCTTAATGTCTATGGTTCAGCCCCATTTCGAGCATAAAGTGCATAATCTTGAACATCAGAACACATTAAAATTCCCATGTGGTTTGTGTTCAGGACTCACTTTGTCCTTGATGTCATTTCCTGATAAAAGAGGAAGTGGATCGATGTTAAAGCCAAAGAAGAACATGCCATTCTCACACTATTGGATTTCAAGGACCGAGTTAATAGTACCGGTGTCATCTTGTTTGTCATCACCCTTAATAATGGTAATTCCCTGGTTGTCCAAAAAAAACTTTAGTTTTTGATGAAGAGAGGATGAAACTCCTCTGATTTTGTAAAGTTGTAGACAACCAAAGAGCAAGTTGAACCAGGTAGGGATGTCAATGACTTGGAATTTTGTTTGAGGGTATATTGGGTCAACTAGTAGTATCAACCCCATGACTTCTGTAAGGACATTTTTGTCCATTATCAATTTATATGTCGTACGCTGTTACACCGTTGAAGAAACTCAAGATCGCATCTACATCAACGGATCCGAATATCAAAGTGTTTTCAACATCATAGCCTCTGCGAGAATGAACTTGGTAAAATTTTGTTTTTACGTTCCTTAAAGTTCATACTTAGTATTGGGAAATTTTTATAAAATGTTTTTTATAAAAATAAGAAGTAAGTTTTTTCAAGCAAAATGAGTATTTTAAAAGTTTTTTAGTTTTCTGGGAAGACGGACCGGTCCGCCTCTATACCAGACCGGTCCGCCACCGGACCGATTCGCCCCTCAACCGGACCGATCCGCTTACTGCAGATCTAGTAAACCCCGGACCGAAAGCGAATCAAGGAAGCCAATTTTTAAAAGAACCAATCCGAGGTCGGAACGATCCGCCTCCAAGCCAGACCGGTCCGCCTGGGATAAATTCGGCCAGATCTGTTCGAGATTTTTTAGGCTCAATTTTTTCTTATTTAAGCCAACTTCGTGGAGTTGTTTTCTAAGACTTTTCAAGACGATTTTCAGAGTCCTAAATACTCTAAGTCTTCACCTCTTTGAGTCCCAAGACTCTTTTTGATTCACACACAAAAATCCCAATTACTTTTGTGAATTTTTTGGAACCCTAGAACACAAACTTTGTTATTGTTCATCTTTGTAAAGAGATCTTTGCAACCGGGGGCTGCGTGTCATTGCTGAGGGAGTCTCTACAAAGTTTTATGGTTGTGTGTCATTGAGGAGAGCTGCGGTTCTTCCTTTGTTGTTTGGGCTGCGAGTCCTTGGAGGGTGCTTCGTGTATTCTCTTGTTGAGTTCAAGACTGCGTGTCTTTGTGGGTTGGCTGTGCGTTAATCCATTGTAGATTTCTCTATGTAATTGTAAGTTGCGACTTGTATATTCATAGTGAAATAAAGGTTTTACCCGAAAGGGTTTTTTTCCTGAAATCTGTGTCTCGGCATATTTTTGTGTCACATGCTTTATTTATTTATGGGTTGACACACGCACCTTAGATGCATGTTTAGGGTCTCTAATTAAAAAAGGGGTTCTTGGAAACTTGCGAATCTAGTTTAATCAATTATCACACAGTTCGTACTCTCTCAACTTCTCATCGGGAATTATTATAGGTGGACACAATAACTGATTTTAGTGTGAGACTAATAACTTGTAACCTCAGGCACTGAAGTATTCGCAATAGACATATATTCAAGGAAGAACCATTATCGACAATCATCAACATAATTATTTTATCTCGGACTTTCGCTGACATGTTGGGGCATAATTATAGTATCAGTTGAACTTGGGGATTCCTTCTTTGGTGAAGGTGATGAGCTTTATTTAAGTCAGAGTTCCAGCTATGTGAATCATCTCATCGTTGGAGGAATATGGAGGAACCATAATTTGAGTAAGGAGATGGGAAAGAGAGTGTTAGTGGTGTTGGGAAGCCATAAAAAGGATGCTTAAAGTGATGTTGGCCTTAGTTTTCTTTAGCTGCTTGAGAATCTTTCGCTCCTCAATTGTCATCTCGGGCATTAATATTTCTTCGCCAAACCTTTTTCCTTTGTCCATAGGCTTAATTAATTATGGGAGGATCAAATCACTATAATATCAGCCTAACCTAGTCAAGTGGTTCACGGATGGTGGAAGAACTGGAATTCAATTTCTTTGCCTCTTTTAGGAGCAGGAGAGACCTCATTGATTTCTGACAAGAGTTCATCAAAAGAGATTACTTTCATAGAATCTTAAACATTGGTTTCATCACTAGAATCATCTGAAGGATCAGAATCATCTCATATTCATGTCGTAACTATCTGATTGTTCTAGGACAATTCAATCTACTTTAAAACTTCAATGGATTCGTCATGAAAATCCTTCCATGTAATGGAGAATCGATTTCGAGAGGGAACCAAATACCCTTTTAGTTTTAAGGTGGTGAGTAACTCGAGTGCTTTACATATTATCTTATTCTCAAATTATTCTTCTGAGAAGATCTTAATGATATCACCTGCACTGAATTCTTCTAGATGTAAAAACCAATCAAAAGAATACCAGGCCCACTTTTGGGCTTCCACGTACATATCACCTATTGATTAGGCATAAATTCTTTCGATTTATCCCTTTAATTTAGAGGTTTTTATCACCTCGGGCGATGTAAAATGCGTTTATTTATCTCATATCTGTGATACTAACATCTTCTAACAAATATCCTGAGTTCTGTATATTGCTCATAAATTTTTCAGGTATTTAATGCATAAGAGAAAGAAAGAAATTGGAAGAAAAGTCAAAATGGCAAAAAGAGTAATTTATAGCTAGAATCCGGATGAGGACCAAAACTGAAAGTTGAAGACCTCGAGTTACCAGCACGTAGGAAGAAACGACGTCCAAATCTGAGTACTGGAGCAAAAGTTATGAGCCCTGAAAGATGAGAGATAATCATGACAAACTGATGAGAAAACGAAGAGAAATTGATCCAATGACCCAGATCGATTTGGATTTCACCAGAAACAAACCAATCCGGCCCCTTGAAATCTACTTTATAAGTTTAGTGAAGCGAACCGATCCGTATTCCACAAAAAAATTAACCGGTTTGGACCCTTGAAACCACTGTATAACGTTTGTGAAGCAGACTGATCCGATATATGAAGAAAACAAACCGATCCGGTATACACCGGACCAAATTAAAATATCAGGTCGGACCGTCCAGAGGTCGAATTTTGTAATTATCCAATTTTCCAGCAAGAGTCTTGCATGGCTAAAACTCCTGTAATTTCGTAGGCTATTTATTCATAATGATTCCCAAACATGGGAGAGCTTCTTTTTTACATACTTTTAGAGAGAGAAAGTAGAGAAGAACCCTGGAAGCTCACAAATTACAATTGTTAATTCTCAATGACAATTTTTGCAGTAAAGTTGATTTCTTTCTCTTCTCTATTGTTTGATTTCAATAATTCTTGCATGATTAGTTTATTCCGAGTAGATTTTACATCTTTATTCTTCATTAGAAGTAATTTCACCATGAGTTCAGTTGCATGCACCGTCGAAACCCTAGTTTCTATGAATTGCATCATGCTAGGCTAGCCTATTAGGGGTTGCGATGCATGAACCCAACCCCATGTGGTTTGAATGTGTGTAAAATTAGTTCTCTGAATTAAGTAAATGATCAAATCATATTGTGTGGTGATCACAACCGTTGTAGGACTTTTGATCTTGTTCGCCCTAGGTAACCGCGATGCTTAAGAGTGCAACGCGCATGTAGCTACTATGCCACCGCTTTATTTTTACTTTTGATTATGTATGGTGCGGGCTAGTACCCTCATATATGTAATGCTTGAGATTAATAAAGACTATATTTAATCAATTATTTAATTCATAACTAGTTTTATAGATGACAAACGTACTAGGGTTGGGGGATTGCATTCTAACCTATTTTTCCCATTCACACTTAGTAAATCATAATTAGCTTACTCTTGCATGTTTAGTTTCATAATTAGTTTAATTAACTTGCATTAAGTTCATATAAATTTTCCCACTTTGATCATTTATTTTTGTTTCTTTTTAGAGTCAGGTTAGGGTTGACTGTCTTACCATTCGTCGTAATGAGTATTCATCCTATTTCCTTGTGGATTTGACCCCGTCTTACCGAGTTATTACTTACGCGATATGCTTGCACTTTAGCCTATATAAGCACGCACTTTAGACACTTTTAAGTCGCGTCAAGTTTTTGGCTCCGTTGTCGGGGATTTAGGTAGACTGTAGGTTAGATCAAGTTAATATAAAACTTTGACCAAAAATTCAATAAAATCCAAAAACAATCCGAAAATATAAAAAAAAAGATACAACATCTCTTAGAAGCCCGTTCATGAAAAATCCACAACAAACTCCTAAATCAACTCCAAATCGCATTTACGAGAATCCGTTAGTTGTGTACGAACCTGATAGCCCACATACTCCTAACGTAACTCAATTTTGGGTTCCACATCCTACACCGCTAAACTCCATATCAAGTCACACTTCGAGTGATCCTTCAAATTATCCTTCGAGTTACCCGTCATGTTACACTCCAAGAACACCGAATGAGGATATTGATTCACTTGAAGAGAGAGACATGTCTGATCAATCTAGTCATGGTACGGGTGAGGGAGAGGCACCGTATTGCCCTTGGAGAGAATTCTTATATCCCGAGCGATCAATCACTCTAGGATGCATTCTACTCCCGTACAATGCAGGGAAATTTCATTTTAGGAATGGGATGATCCAAATACTTCCTACTTATCATGGAATGGAGTCGCATAAACCATATCTCCACATTCGTGAGTTCAAGGAGGCATGCGAAACTTTTATCGATCAACACATGCACAAAAGATGTGATCCGCCTCAAGCTTTTTCCATTCTCTCTAAGGATAAAGCTAAGATATGGCTATGGTCATTATCTCCAAACTCGATTACGTCGTGGAATGAGTTGCAATCCAAGTTTCTCAAAAATTTCTTCCCTCTGCATCGAACAAACTCCATTAATTCTCAAATTCAAACTTTCCAACAACTAGAAAATGATACATTCTATCGATGTCATGAGCGTTTTAATGAATTTTCACTTCATGCCCTCACCATAGTCTTGATAAAGAATAACTTATTTCGCTCTTTCATAATGGTTTGAATATTAACTCCAAGAAACTCATTAAAACTATATGTGATGGACCCTTTTTCGAGCTAAATGTTAATGATGTAGAGATCCACCTTAAGTATGTTGCCGAGACTACTCAAGCGTAGGACACATCTAAACCTAATGCCCAAAACCAGACTCGACAAGCGTCCATCACTCCTTCTGTGTCTAGTCTATAACACGCAGAAAAAGATACTTTGTTAGACCATCGACTTGACCAATTTGAGAGGAGAGTGAGAGAAATACTCGAAGTATGGGTAAGAGAAGCAATAGGCTCCATGCACACCCCCATAGAAAATGTGCGTGCTATTTGTTAGGCGGGACATTCAATAGAGGAATGCCTAACAATACCCACCTACAAAGTTATGCTTCAAGAGAAAGTGAGTGGATTAGGAGGATTTAAGGTTAATTTCGGTGCCCCGCATAGGAATTCTTACAACCCTTCATGGAAAAACCATCTTGGTTTTAGCTACGGGCAATAACATGCTGCGTTGAATCCTAATTCACACGTTGCCCCTCCTCCACCCCCACACTTTCAACAAGAACCACATATGCAAGTACATATGCAAGCACCACCTCTCGTACCGTATACCACTCCACTACGGAGAAGTCTCGAGGATATGATACACCAATTCATCAATGCCCAGAATGCAACCAATGCTAAAAATGAGCGCTTGTTCACCGACATAAATGTGAATATCTCTAAGTTGCAATAATCGTTGAGTATCTAAGAGAAGGGTAAGTTTTCGGCTCAAGGCCAAAGGCCTACCCAGAGTCAAACTAGTGCTAGCACTACATCCATAGAGAATCAAGAGAAATGTCAAGCCATCACCACTCTAGTTAGTGGGAGAGTTATTGATTTATCACCTCCCCTACACGACACATCTAATGATAAAGAGGTTTCGCCCGGGATGAAAGAGGCCGAAGACGACCCCTTGAAGAGTGAAGATGATGAGACTAGCAAGATTGAAGTCGTAGTGAAACCACCCACCGCCATGCCATTTCCTCAACGATTGGTTCCTCCCCAAAAAAGAAACACCCGTGATGATGTGCTAGAGGTCTTTAAGCAAGTCAAGATGAATTTACCTTTCCTCGATGCCATAAAGCAACTTCCCACCTACAGTAAAGTTATGAAGGACTTATTGACGGTGAAAAGAAGGCTAAAAGTAAATAAGAACATGTTCCTAGCATAAAACGTGAGCTCCATTTTACTCAATGATCTCCCACCAAAGTTCAAAGATCTGGGTGCACCTACCATTTCCTGCATCATAGGAGAGAACCGAATTAAAAAGTCCTTACTCGATCTAGGGGAGAGTGTCAATATCCTCCCCTACTTAATTTATAGGCAACTTGATGACTTCAAGACCACAAATATCACTCTCCAACTTACAGTTCGTACCGTGAAGATACCAAGAGGTATTATCGACGACGTGATAGTCCAAGTTGACACTATATACTTCTCGATAGATTTTTTCATCCGGGACACAGAGACCTCCTTCACCTCAAGTAACCATGTTCCCATTATCCTTCGGCCCCCATTCTTAGCTACGGCTAACACCTTGATTAACACTCGAAATGGGAAAATGCAACTCACTTTCAGTAACATGACCTTAGAAACAAACATCTTCAACATCGCCCAACATGTGGGTGATGAGGAAGCTTTTCACCCAGTAGATCTTATTGAGGAGATCATAGAGTAGTAAATAGAGGAAAATTTCAGTGGAGATGCTTTAGGAGCGTGCCTTATATCGAGGAGTGAGAGTGAGGGGACGGACACCACCTTCGAGAGGGAGATAGAGGAGTTGCGAGAAATATTAGATGAGAGAGCATCGGATAAGGACGTGAGAGATGTAAGATGGGTATCTAGATTCGAGGAACTATCACTGAGGGGGTCGCGCACGGTTCCCTCCGATGAAAACTTTCCTACCCTCGAATTAAAGAAACTACCCTCTAATGTCAAATATTCTTATTTAGGAGAGGATGAGACATTTCATGTTGTTGTCTCCTCTAGCTAGATAAAGAGCAAGAGAGTAAATTACTAGAAATTTGGAGGAAGCACCAAAGTGCTTTTAGTTAGTGCATAGTAGATTTGAAAGGTATAAGTACCTTGATTTGTTCACATAAAATCCACCTCGAGGAGGATGTGAAGCCCTCGAGGGAAATGCAAAGAAGATTTAACCTTACCATGAAAGAGGTAGTGCGAGCTAAAATTATTAAGCTATTGGACACCGGGATCATCTACCTAATCTCGAATAGCAAATGGGTGAGTCCTATACAAGTTGTCCTGAAGAAGTCGGGTATGACTGTGATTGAGAATGCCAAGGGTGGGCTAATTCCCCAAAGTACCACCACCGAGTGGCGCATTTGCATTGATTACATGAAACTCAATGCGGGCACTAGGAAAGACCATTTCCCCTTACCCTTCATTGATCAAATGCTAGAGAGAGTGTCGGGACACCCATACTATTTCATCCTAGATGGTTATTCCGGATATAATCAAATAGAGGTAAATGTACTGGTCCAAGAGAAGATGACTTTCACATGTCCTTTTGGAACGTTTCCCTACAAATGTATACTATTTGGATTGTGTAATGCACCCCCAACTTTTCAAAGGTGTATGTTGAGTCTCTTTAGAGACATGATTGAAAGAGGACTTGAAGTTTTTATGGATGACTTCAGCATTTTCGGAACCTCTTTTGATCGTTACTTAGAGATTTTATATAAAGTACTTGCCCGATGTGTAGAAAAGAACTTGGTGCTGAATTGGGAGAAGTGCCATTTTATGGTCACTGAAGGAATGGTTCTTGGACACATCGTATCGTCCAAAGGAATTGAAGCAGATAGGACTAAAATTGATGTCTTAGATGATTTACCCCACCGAAATCACTAAAAGATGTGCGTTCTTTCTTGGGCCATGCGAAGGTTTATCAAGGACTTTAGTGCCATCGCTACACCCTTGAGTGAGATATAATAAAGAAGTCGTCGCACCCCCGATGCATATGGGGTGAATTCTTGTGTATAATAGTTGTGAGTCGGTTAGGGTAGTTAGAGTCCATCGGTTAAGTCACGAGAGGTTAGGGATAGGAACACTAGCACACATTTTGAGAAAGCATATAGGGTTCGGAGTAAGTATTGGGAGGTTTTAGGTCGATCTTGCATAGGAATAATGGTAGGGACATCCAAGGTTTGAGAGAGAAGAGCATTTTAAGTTAGGGGGAAAAATAGCCTTTTTAGGTATCGGACCGGTCTGGTCCTAGGGACCCGGGTTGGTTCATTTTTGGAAAATTCAAAAATAAAATAGACTCGGACCGGTCCGGTTTTGGGAACCCAGATCAGTCCGACGTGTGCAACTTTTCTTCTCCCTTGGTTCAACCCCCTCATTGAGACACACGGACCGGTGTGGGCATCCCAAGTACGAGATTTTTATGGCTCCCTAGTCCGCACCAGTTATAAAGTCTCCGAGTCTTATGTGAGCGGCATTCGCCTCCCATTCTCTTTGGACATTCTCATCCAGAAATTAGTGAAAAAAAGACTTTCCAAGCCCTTTCCCATACACATATCCCAACCACCTCCCTCCCCTTGATAAGGACATATGCATGTCCCGCATTGCACCCGGCACACCGTGGACTACCAAGACATTCACGGTGGATCGTCTAAGCGACATGGTGAACCTCACCTTTCAAATTGTATTAGCGAATATAATCCAAACTTCCAATGACTCGACTATGTGCCCGCATCAAGCAACCCTTGTTTATCACCTCTTTGACCCTAACACCCTGATCCTCCTAGCCCAAATCATGTATAAAGACATATTTTATGCGTTCGTGGACCAAAAGGTTAAAACCCCTCTCTCGTACGCCCGTCTCATCACTTCCATCCTAGCGAACACCGACATTCAGCTTCCCACCGATTTTCCTCGCCTTTCCAACCCTCTTGGGCAGGGAACACATACAAAAAGTGAGAAGCAACGGGAGATTCTCTAGGCACGAAGGGAAGCTCGGGATGATTTGGATGATGATGAGAGTGATGATGATTAGAGAGACGATGAAGAGGAGGAGGCGGACATTGTAATGGGCGAGGAGTGAGAAGCAACGGGAGATTCTCCGGGCACGAAGGGAAGCTCAGGATGATTTGGATGATGATGAGAGTGATGACAATGAGGGTGATGATAATGAGAGAGACGATTAAGAGGAGGAGGCGGACATTGTAATGGGCGAGGACAAGGAGGAGTACGATGAGGATGTTGATTCAAATTATATGTTGGGAGGAGAAGATCTCAGTGCCCGGATTGTCTCTCTCGAGGTGCGTTTTGAGGGGGTTATGACTGAGTACCGTGAAGATCATCATGCATATCAATGCGACATTAGTATGATGGCACGTATCCAGGATGAGATGTATCGTTTGTCTTTGAATACGCCACCACATACATATTTTTATGACCCATATGATCCTAACGCGCCCGGTAGCTCCTGGCCATCGCCCCACTGAAGCTCTTGTATGGTGTTTTGTGTGTTGGTTGTTTGTGTTGCTTTTCGGATTGGATGTTATTGCTGGTAACTTATATCCCTGTCTTTTGTAACACATGTTTGCTAGTTATATAAAAATATGCATTTTCACTATTTTTTCGTTTTATTTCTTCACACTTTTAATTCGCTCTTAGTTAGATTTTTGTCCTTTTTTCTTGAGGACAATGCAAAAGTCTAAGCTGGGGGGGTGATAAGTGCGTATTTTTAAAACTTCACAAATTTTTAAAATGCCCAAAAACTTTAGAAATTTTCAAAAATTTCCAGAAAAATTTTAAAAAGCCAAAAATATTTTTCTTCAAAATAAATGAAAATTGGAATTTAAAAACTTCAAAAATGTCACAAATTTTTTTTTTGAAGTTATAAAAAAGTCAAATGTACAAAGCCGAAATTGACCAAAGATGGAAATCTGGCAAAAATTGATGACTTAACGAATAAGTGTGGAGATTAACCAACCTAGTGAGAAGTCGAGCCTATCATTTTTTGCAAGTTTTTAAATCAATCCGAGTTAATGGTTAACTCAAAGTTTATTTTATCATTTTAAAAAGTCGTTGAGGATCTCAATACCTTTGCTTTGAACGGTTACAGAAAACGTGTGCGATGTTATCTTGAAAAGTGCGCTAAATATATCTCTAAACTTAAATTAATCTCTAGACGCATATGGTAAATCATTTAGCAATTTAGACAATGAAGTAGGCCCTCTTTTGTCACCCAAAAATATTGACTAGAAAGAGTAATGAAAATTTCATCCCTTTTGCAACCCCAATTGAGCCTATTAAATGTTTGATAACCCGCAAAACCCAATTGGCCCAGACTTGTGAAAAGTGTAAAGTCATAAATAAAGTCCGAAAAATGCATAAAAGGGGGAAAGAAAAATAGAAGTGTGCTCAGCAAAAATAGCAAGAAAAAGAAAAATGTGAAATTAGAAAAAAAATATAAAAAAGGAGAAAAATGAGCAAAAGCCCAAAAAAAAGAACTAATGAACATCATAAAGAAAATTTTCCAATTTCAAAGTTCCCAACCATTCCCATTTTACCCAAATACACCTTAAACCCAAGAAAGTCCTAACCGAGTCAACATTTCGAAAGTAATTACCGCGTGGAGAGCTAAGACACGAAAAGATAATAAAAGAGATTAAAATGGTGTGACTAAGAGTTTATGTTTCCTGTTTCCCAATAACCGTAATCCGATGAATAGATCTTTCCACCTCAAATATTCCATTTTTCAAAGTTATGTGCATGAATTCATGTCCATTACATTTACTCTTATATATCATGCCGAGAGAAAATAGCCACAATTTGAGTGATTCATTTGTGAGTGTATCCGTGAGATTTTGAAATCAAAATGAATTTTCGAAAAGTAACGTATTCATCAATTGGTGGAAATTTGCAGTTTGATTTTTGACTTTGCACACAAACACTATGATTTGAGACTTGTGAATATGATTTTAAGGTGACTATATTTTCGGGGAGTTTAAATTGTCCAATTTTTAGATAGTTTGAATTTTCTTGAGTCGAAAAGAAATTTTGTGGTTATATTCACTGCAAACTCTCACAAGACACAACTCGTCCTACTAGGGTAACCTAGAAGCTTAAAGGCTTATTACATATGCTAAATGCAATCATGTCCCTAGGAAAGAGGTATTCTATCCCTAGTTAGAGTTTGCCCATGCTTTTGATTCTTTTACATTGCTCGGGATGATCAAAGTTCTAAGTTAGGGGGGTTTGATTAGACATAAATTCTTCGGATTTATCCCTTTAATTTAGACGTTTTTATCACCTCGGGCCATGCAAAGTTCGTTGATTGATCTCATATCTGTGATATTAACATCTTCTAACAAATACCCGAGTTTTGTGTATTTCTCATAAATTTTGCAGGTATTTAATGCATAAGAGAAAGAAAAAAATCGAAAGAAAAGAAAAGATGAAAATTCAATAGGGAAAAAGAGGATTTTGAAGTAAGAATTCGGATGAGGACCCAAAATGAAAGTTGAAGACCTCGAGTCTACAAAAGCACGTAGGAAGAAATGACATCCAAATTCGAGTCCTGAAGCAAAAGTTATGAGCCTTGAAAGATGAGAGATAATCATGAGAAACTGATGAGAAAATGAAGAGAAATTGATCCAAGGACCCGGACCGATCTGGATTTCACCAAAAATGAAATGATCCGGCCCCCTTGAAATCTACTATATAAGTTTAGTGAAGCAGACAGATCCGAATTTTACTAAAAATTAACCGGTCCGGACCCTTGAAACCACTTTATAACCTTTCTGAAACATACTGATCCGATATAGGAAGAAAACAAAACAATATGGTATACACCGAACCGAATCGAAATATCAGGCCGGACTGGTCCGCATGTCGAATTTTGTAATTATCCAGTTTTCCAGCTAGAGTCTTGTATGGCTAAAACTCTTGAAATTTCGTAGGTTATTTATTCGAAATGATTCCCAAACATGTGAGAGCTTATTTTGTACATAGTTTTAGAGAGAGAAAGTAGAGAAGAAACCTAGAAGCTCACAAATTACAGTTGTTAATTCTCAATTACAATTTTTGCAGTAAAGTTGATTTCTTTTTCTTCTCTGTTATTTGATTTCAATAATTCTTGCATGATTAGTTTATTCGTAGTGTATTTTACATCTTTATTCTTCTTTAGAAGTAATTTTATCACGAGTTCAGTTGCATGCATCGTAGAAACCCTAGTTTTGTTAATTTAATCATGCTAGGACAGACTTTTAGGGGTTGGGATGCATGAACCCAACCCGATGTGGTTTGAATGTGTGTAAAATTAGTTCCCTAAATTAATTAAATGATCAAATCATGTTGTGTGGTGATCACAAACGTTGTAGGACTTTTGATCTCATTTTCCCTAGGTAATCGGGATTCTTAAGAGTGCAACTCACGTGTAGCTACTACGACACTGCTTTATTCTTACTCTTGATTATGTATGGTGTGGACTAGTGCCCTCATATATGTAATGATTGAGATTAATAAACACTAGATATAATCAATTATTTAATTTATAACTAGTTTTATAGACGACAAACGTATTAGGGTCGGGGGATTGCATTCTATCCTATTTTTCCCATTCATATTTAGTAAATCACAATTAGCTTACTCTTGCATGTTTAGTTTCATAATTAGTTTAATTAACTTGCATTAAGTTGATATAAATTTTCCCACTTCGATCATTTATTTTCGTTTCTTTTTAGAGTCAAGTTCGATTGACCGTCTTACCATTCGTCATCACGAGTATTCGTCCTATTTCCCTGTGGATTCGACCCCGTCTTACCGGGTTATTACTTACGTGACATGCTTTCACTTGAGCCTATATAAGCGAGAACTTTAGACACTTTTAAGTCGCGTCACTTATTCGCACAAATTATTTTTCCTTGAGGTTTAAATCTAATGGGAGCTTCATCCAAAAAATTCTCAGTTATTTAAGGATAGTATGAAGATCTATACATGCCATTTCTTGCCAGGTATCAACAATAATATATTTTGTTGTCATTAAATAGAGAGCCTGGTCATGCTTTTTATGGATACAACAGGAATGATAGATAAACTTTAAGGGAAACTGGCGATTTTTCTAGTTGGTGGATGTGGTAGGTTCATTGATGGGTTTGATTTTGATAGAAGTGTCAAAATCACGATCTTCATCTATAAAATGGAGTATACAATGACTTAGTGCATGGGAAGTGGGTTGTGAGTAATGTTCAATTTATGGTTTGCAGGAGGGATGATGCCTTTGTCAATGAGGCTTTGGACAACATTTTTTAGGTAGTGACAATTATCGGTGGTATGCCTAGAAATTTAAGGAAAATTGCAATGAGCGTCATGTTTTAATTATTTTGGATGGGAATCGAGAAGTGGACGAGGGTCCAAGGGTTAATGAGGTTACAGGATAAGAGAGCTTGATATACTTTTGAGAGAGGGGCATAGAGTTTATAATTGATACAAAGGTATAGTCTAAACAACATAAGTTAATTTTTAAAGTTTTAAATTGCATATATAACTTAAATAGATTTAACGTAAGTAAAACTTAGCACTAATTTTAAACGAATTTTTTGTGATAAAATGATTTACCAAATTTTATCTTAACCTAAAACATACATCTAGGTAATAAAAGATAAAATTAAAAAATCAAACCATAACATGCTGATGTATAAGGAAAACTAACAACAAGAAAAACCTCGGATGACACAACCATGCAAATTCATTATGATAAAGTTTTACAAAAGTCGACAGATGACTTACTCAATGGCTTGATGCCCCCGTAAGCCTTAATGCATCTTCGATCCTTAACCTCTCCTTCAAAGTGCAATGCAAGAATCCACCCACGCAAGCTGCTACAACATCTGAGTCCAAACATGTCGTGGTATCCATCAAATAAGCTCATCAACCATCAACCGATACAAAATATGGATGCACCGCTTGCTCACCGTAACACCACAAACAAGGTGTCTACCAGTTGTAAACATCAAACACAGAATCCACTATATGAAACGTACTCAACAAGAATGATGATAAAACCAGACTATGGTGTCCTCAAATAAGATCTCGAAGCATGTAGGAAGATGAAACTTGGATCTTAAACACTTTGGATTTAACTAAGGTTTGTAAGCTTTTGGATATGCACAAGAAAACATTTTTCACCAAAAATACGCATAAAAACTTATGTCTGATACCCTTTATATAGAAAAATAATTTGCGAGGAGGCAAAATTTTTGACGAAGTTTATTATAACTGAAACTATACTTTTGTAACATACCGAGAGGTGCTGCTGAAAAATAGTGATAAAATAGAAAAAATTTACAAGAAAAAAAATATTATTTGGATTGACCATAAATTTATAGAAGCATAAATAAATCAATTAACTAAATAGCTAGTCTCAATCTTATTAAATATTAAATTTCCTTTTACAAAACACTCTACAGTATACAAAGCGTTACATTTAAATTTTGAAAATAAATATCTTTGGCTTCTAGCGGTGATCCCAATCCCAATGATTCAATAAATATCATCTTTCATCAAGCCTGAAATATAACAAACTATGGGGAGTGATCGAAAAACTCAGTAGCTCATATAAATGCTCGAAGTGTAACTACACATATTTGTGTGTGCATGCATCATATACAAAGTGTATGCAACATGAACACTCAAACTAAAATCCCAATAATATAATCATACCTAGGATTTCACCGCAGGAACTACACAACTCAAGACCCTTTATCAAAATTTTCACCGCACTTTTCCAGAGTACGCTGTGGACTACCGTCCACCATCTTGTCAATTATTCTCGGAATAATCAATGACCCTAAAAAATAAATAACATAACTCGAGCACACAACCCATCATAACCTGTCATCACTTCCATAAATCTTAGCATCACTGCAATAATAACACTTGGCATACTCGTAAATCCGGGTCCATGGCCTAGTCTTTGGATAATAAATAAAATTGTAATCGACAACACACCCTGTCCAAAATGTGGTTTGGCTAAGGAATGCCTATGCATTCTCCAATAATAATCATCATAATATCATTCTCTCAATTCGAATAAATTTTAAATTCAATTTCTATAAATCAAGTGTGTATGTTTTCTACCCAAATTCTATAACCCAAGATGCTCGTAAAATCAACTAGTTTCGTTATCCCAAACTACACGGTATGAAATTAACATATAAAAAATGGGTGCGTTAGTGAATATAGTATACGGGCCTATAATACATATAAATGCAACACATAGCATGGATATGACTATACAATTAGTGATGAATAGGTGTAGCACATTAAATTAACCACGAGAGAGATGAGAGAAATAAAATACCTCAAGCGAGTCAGAATCCACAATTGTAGGTCTGTTTTTAAAATGCAGAAAAATCAGTTCCGAAGATTATTTTAATTGCTAATCCGATTTTAGATTTGAATTTTACACGAACAATTCAGTCAGGTATGTGTTTTGAGTTTATCTCAAATCTCATTCGAAAGCACTAAAAAAGGATATCTAAAACACTCTAAACTAACTCTTTCTATTCCACACATTTTTGCCTCTGTAAATTTCATTTTTGGCATCTCTATTTGCACTTATCACACATAAAATCAGCCCTAACATTGCTTATAAACCTCTCTCTCAAAATCTAGCTTGGGTCCTAAGCTAACGCATATTACCATATTACCCTTTAATTTAAAATTGTCTACTTTACATATTTAAATCATTACAAAATGTCAAAAATCAATTAAATTTAAAATTAAATATTTGATTCCATTTCAAACCAATATAATTTCTATAAAAATATTTTTATTTAAAATATATATCTCGATTAATAAAATAATATTACCGATATCTTATATAATATTCATAAATAAATCCTCAAAATAATGGGGTATTACAAATTTGTTCGAAGAAACAACAATATCATTTATACCAAGTCAAATCTCGTTTGGACGAATAACAAAAACACATTTGATGTTTGATAAGCAACTAGAAGTGTCAGAATTATATCATAATTAGATGCTTTTTAATTGCTAATTCTCGATAAAACTGGTCTTATGCGCATATATGTCTTTATCGTAAGTCAAATAATAACTTCAATTCAAAGCAAAAGTGCGAAAAAATAGCGTAAAACCATCCCATAACCATCACAAACCATCCCTAGCCCGTCCTATAATTGCTCAGTGTGTGTGTGGTATTATTGTTTGTATATATATATATATATATATATTATTCAAGTTGTGTCATTTATTTCTTTTTAAATTATCTTTACTTTATTTTAGGGTCTTTATTTTTCAGCATTTTATTATTTTATGTTAATATTATATAAACGTGCGTGTTGCCATGTTAGTGTCTATATATATTTAGGTGTGTGTTTGATATTTTCTTCATAATATTTTTAGTGTTTTATGTTTTATATTTTTATATTTTAATTTTAATTTAATTTTATATTTTATTGTGAGTCTTTTTAAATTTTGTATTTGTGTGTCTGAGTTTTTTATATTTTTATTACGTGTGTGTTGTAAATATACATATATATTTTTTAATTTTATATATATATAATAAAATCCCTACACACACAGACATTATACTCTCATACACTCACATATACCTCACACTCCCTAACTTAAACCCTTATCCCCATACATCCTTTCAGATTTTATCATTTTCTCTCTGCTCTCACCGTCTTCCTCCTCTAACCCATTCTCCCTGTCCAACCTCCATAACCAAAGCTTTAACCCAATTCCAAACCCAACTTGATTTCAACCACATTCTTACTCGACCTGTTGTACAACCGACAAACTCGGTTAGCTGCCATCTTTAGTCAACAAACCCACAAACCAACCAAGTTATCCCCCAATTTTTATAACCCGATTTGAACTTGCCTCTTAGTTTCGACCAGACATACCTGCTCCAACCCAAAATTACGACCCAAACTTCGACCAAATACCCCGTTAACCCACTATATCTACTGAAAAAAATCATTAATCGACGATAAACTGTCCCATAACCCATACCCGAATCCTAATACCCCCTACAAAACCTTTGACCCACTTCCACCAGACCTCCAACCCAAGACCCGAACTACCCTATATCCCCAAAACCAGGAGACCCATTTACTTCGACCCATACCTAAACTAGACCAAAGACCCAATTCACATTCTTCCAATCTAAATAAAATCAAAGAACCCATGTTGTAAACGTACTCTATCCATTTCCACAAATACCCTTTTTCCTATATTACCCCTCATTACATAACTTCTCACATGCTCACTTACCATTCATAAATCATCAATATACCCCCAATACCTATTTTATTTCATGTGCCGTTCCAATACCCCTAGCCTCATTTCTCCTATATATTGAAGACTTGGTGGCATTTGAAAAAAGATCTCCATTTTAGTTCTATATTTCGGGAGAAATTCTTCTTCATCCCTCAATAGAGAATATTTGCATTTTTAGCAAATATTTCAATATAGAGTGATGTAGTATAATTTATCTATTTGGAAATAAATTCTTGTTCATCTCTTTATGGGGAGTATTTTTATTGTTGGCAAATATGTAAATATAAAGTGATGTTGCGGAATTTATTTCTTTGGGTTGAGTTCTTGTGCACAAACTTATAATAAGAATATTTGTAATTTTTAGAAAATTTCTCTCGTTATTTAATAGTTCATTAAGAATTCATCCATTGTACATATTGTATATAGTTTTGTTTTCTTATTTATTTTCTTCTTTTTGATTTAATTTGAGGAAAAATAAATTGTATTGAGATTCAATTTTAGCGTGAGGGCTTCCATTTAATATTTGTTTTATCATTCAAATTGAGAGTTGTATTATTCTAATTCAAGGATTGGTGTTCAGTTACAATTCAAAGAGATTTGGTTTGATTGTTCTCTTATATTCTCTTATATTTTAATGCTTTTGTTTATTTGTTTAAGTTATTTCATATCATGCTAGGCTAAAAATCCCTTTCAAGGGGTGGGATGAACCCATATTTATTGTCGTTGTAGTTAATTAGTTTGATTATTTGATATAACTCTTTGAATATTAATTTTGAACTTTCACCCTTCAATTTATGCCTTAAGAGAGGATAAATGATTTTTGAGAAAAAAATCGAAATTCAAGATATAATACCAATTTTTTAATCAAACTAAAGAGAGACTTTTCTCAGATGTGGTATTATTCCGTGAATTTCAACTCAAAATTTTATTTTATATGGTTTAAGTGAATTTTGGTGAATCGATCCTAGTGGGTGATTTACTACAAGGGGGTTTAAACCTACTTTCTAGAGTTGTCGGGGCTAGAATTTAATTTTTTAAAAGGTTAGTATTATAATTATTATTTTGATGAGAGTTAAACTTGTAATTTCAATACTAACTTGGGATATTTCAAATGAGTGAATTGATTAATTAGAATAACTAGAATATATGGTGTAATCCCATCTCTTGTTTGTTCTTTCATTTATTTACCTCACAGTTATCTTATTTTAATAATTGATTTGAGTCATATTTTAGTCACTAGTTAAGTAGCATAATTACCTTTGGAATTTTTTTTAAAAGAAAATTTATATATATATACACACACACTAGGGTATGCCCGTGCCTGAAGGCACGGCGCTAATTTTCGGAAGTATGTGTCATTGTTATGGACCGTACATCGTATTTAGTTCGCAACATATAAACATTTTTCGAAATAACCTATGCTGAGAATGTTTTAGTTTAAAAAAATTGGACAAATATTCCTTTGTTTATGAGACAATACACCCTATTTAAGAATAAAATAATTAAAGAAAGTATACTATTATTAATGTTAAATCTGGGTCAATTAACCCCTCCAACCACAATAATTTAGTCACATATGTTATGCCCCGTGAACTTTGTAACACGAATATAATTTGTTGCTACATGGTCCCAATATAAAAGGAGGTAAAAATTAAAGAAAGAAGAATAAAAACATGACCCAAACAGAGAGATCACCATAGTGTAGATAACTTCCCAATATAGGCTCATAATGATCACTTGAAGATCGCCACAGTGCGGATAACTTTGATCTCTTGAAGATCGTCATAGTGCATATAGTTGCAAACATTCCAAAACGCCTGATATCATCACATTATTAGAAAAATGACATTAGAAACATTAAAACATGAGTCATACAATGAAAAAAAATTGAATTGAGGTAAGTCAAATTATTATGTTGAGGTAATATGAACATAAAAATTAAAGTTCTGAAACTTGGGAAATGGTTATTATGTTGAGGTAAGTGGAATTATTAAAGTAAAATAAACCAAACATTTAAATAAATAATTACACACCTTTTATTTCAGAGCTTGCAGATGTTGTCTAAGAAGGATGACCTATACCCCCTGGCAACTCCGAGTCATTTTATGTGAAATGAAACAAATCATATGAACACAAACACAGAACAATAGGAACATTAGTTCTCATGTCTTATAATTTCAAAATAGAACCACTAATGAAGTAAAAGAATCAAGATTTTAGCATAACACCAAGCCTTCATGTCATCATCCCAAAAAAAAATTCACAAAGCCTTCATGTCACCATTTTTAAAAGAATCACGGTGAAAGTTATAGTCTACATGAAAACAAAATGCTACATAACGTTCACATATATCCTCAATCCGAGTAAAAATTCTTAACAGTTATTATAAACTATATAAGTAAATAAGTATTCAAAAAAGAAGATCAAGTATGTTTAAGAAACCAAATATCTAAAAAATAATACACATATATCAAATTAGATAAGTGGAGAACAATTATAAACACAGAGATCTAATAATGATAAATCACCAAAATTAAGTTTGAGCCTTCAAACATATGAAATCAAGAAGCGTAATCTATGTATTGAGTATATGATTCCAAATAAAGATACTAAAAAATGCAAACTTTTGAAACCCATCCAAAAATTGACAGATAGCATCCACTACATTTTTGCAACATTTGCATCTAGATGTGAGTCTAATCCCAATATTTTGATTTTGAGAATCCATAACTACATGAGAATTACGAAGTTTATACTTAAAAAGATGGGGCGATGTCTTCTACAAACCTTTATAGTTGATTTGAAGGTGAATTGTCTTGTTGTAGCTGATTTCCAAATGACATTTCCATAATGCATAGCCAAGAAATTATCTTCTTCTTCTATAATACCTATGATTCTTGTATCATCCAACACCTTAAATACAAAGAGAAAATAATATGGAAATACAAAGATAATAGTGTAATATACACACACAATATGTCATTACGTTATATACATGCAAACAATAATTATATCCTTAATAACTTCCTTGTTTGTAGCAATTTGATTGATGGTGTTGAGAGCACAGATAAGAGTCCAAGGAGGTTTATTTATATGTCCATTTAAGATATCAATGAGAAGTTTAGAGTCGGACTCTACAATGATTTTAGAGATATTAAGATCAGAAAACATCTTCAGACCCTTCATAATGGCCATACATTCATCTAAATTATTCGAAGAAGATCCTTCAAAGTCTAAGAAAGCATGAATTAACTTGCCTCCTTGATCAGCTATGCATGGACTGCCTTTTGAAGCCCCGTCAGTATTCAATTTGAAGTAGCTTGGAGGAGGTTTAGACCACGGAACAGGTTTATGATATTTTATAAAATCTTCTCTAATTGATCTCAACTGCCAACACATCAGCATAGAGTTAAGAGATATGAAATAGTGGAAGGGTGTGAAGGAATAAAAAAGTCTGATCATTTAAAGTACAATAATAAAAAAGTCCATTTGTTATGACCAAATATTTTAGTATCCAAAACAGTGGAAGGGTGTGAAGGAATAGCTTTTCTAGTAGCAGATCCGAGATATTTGATCCCCATTAGCACCCTAAAGTACCTAAAAGAAAAGATCGGAATAAAAAGTTAGATCCAAAAAATAACGATATTGTGTGCGTGTTTAAGGGTGTGAATAAATAAATGTGGCATGAAGGAATAATGATGGTGTGCGTGTTATTTCTGCAGGAACTCTTATGCATCAGTAAACGTAACACAATTTTCATAACATTCTTTTTTCCAACCCAAAATTTACTCTCTAATCTACTCAATTCATAGTGAATGGTTTTTAAATCCTCAGTCATTGTAGATATCCATTGCCTTAACTGGTTTCACCCTAAAAAATGGGGATACTAGGGATACAATGTGATATTGAAGCTATAGCCCAACTAAAGATACACATCCAGTAAATACTACATGATCTAGCGTAGACACTAATCAATGGATGATCACCCAGCACCAAAGAAGCACCAAATAGCTAAGGTTTATTATACCTGGTCCCAATGATGTCTAAAACATTGGAAACAAAGACATGAAATAAGCAGTGCAAATAGCAATCTGCTGAAAGAAAATTACAATATCTCAAGGCTTGTACGGTTACCACTGGGACCGGTCCGGTTAGGTTATTGCCTCTTACATCACTACTTTCAACACCAAAAAAAGTCTACATTGAATAAAACAGGCAGTCGACTTGAAACAGATTAAAAGACCAAATTAAAAACATCATGGACATATACAAATACCACAGGCCAGTCAACTCACACATATCAGGAGAGAGAGTCCCTGACAATGCTTTGCCGCATAAACCACATATCGGGATAGTGCGTCTCGTGCTTCCATCTTCCTCTTCGTTCTTCAAATTCAGCATCTTCAGTGCCTCCTTCAGGATTTATAACATCCAGCTCTTCAGAACCAATCATATTGTTGACTGATTTATTGAAAATAGACAAACAACCTTGGACATGTTGATAATGTAGCTTTTGACGACAATGATGTCAATATATGATGACATATTTACCTGTATAAAATAAAAAAGAAAAAACAATGTAAATAAAAGCTTAAGGCCTAAGGAGACCAAGAGTAATAGAAAATCACCACAACCTTAATACATTGAATAGAAAATCACCATAACCTGAACATCCCATCCTCTTTACTTCTTCTTGATCTAAAGAACTTTGAGTACCGTCCATATCTAAAATGTGTGAAAATATAGTTAAAAGAGTTTAACTTTTGCCAATAAAACTTGGAAATAAAAAATGAAATGAGAAAAAACAAATAGTACTGGCCAAAATCCCCAACTAACAATACAGAACACTTAGATATAACAGTAGTTCTTTAGGTTCTATCAAATCTTACATCATTATAAATGTATATCTCAAAGTCCATTTCTTTGATTTCTCACCTCAGTCAATTTCTTTGATTTCTCATCTCAAAGTCCATTTCTTTAATTTCACTATTTTTTCGAGCTTCAACTGCAGACCTTTTTTCTTCCAATCTTTATCTTTCCATCGCTATCTTCTTCAGTACCTTTTCTTGAACTCATTCTCTCACTTGATCTTCTTCATTACCTTTGCTTCAACTGCAAACTAAATTTTTTAACACCCGTTAAGTTCTGTGAAAGACTAAAAATGTGTGTGTGTGTGTGTGTGCAAGAGCATGTCCAGCGTTACTTTTCATAAACCCTCATTAGTAAAAAATGTGTGTGTGCGTGTGTGTGTTTGGAGGATGATAAACATCTTGGAAAAAAAGGAAAAAGGAGAAACATGAAGTTGTGTTACAATAAATACTAATATTTCGGGGGGTTAACCATTTTTTTTAACCTGAGGGAGATACGTGAGGTTGTGGCACACATGTCGATTTCAGGGCACAAATGATCCACATTAGAAACCTGAAACAAATTGTTCCAGTCGGCTTTACACATAACTCCATCAAGCCATTCCCAAATTCATTGACTATCATGTTAATGGATCTCAAACAGAAGTTTAATATGAGCTATCATGTTCCTTTCCTTTCAATAATAATCCTGCAATTAAGAATAATTTACAAAAATTTATTGCAAAAATGTAAAATGCATATTTCATTATAAATGTATTCGAATGAATTTGTATACTACTAACAGGTCTGAATAGGCAACAATTATGTGGTTTTGAAGGGAGGGGATGAGAGAATTAACAGAATCTTTTATCAAAAAATATGTATTCCAACTCTAACGAACCGTTCTGAGTATTTTGCAACAGAACCACAACCACTGATATTGTACCGTTGATGATGAAAGCAACAATGTAGAATAAAAAAAAATCTGATTAATATATCCATCCATTTAGCACCATCAAGCAAAAGTTGGAATTTTTTCATAATATTGAGACACTTAAATAATAATACTTTAGACAGAGTTCAAACCAAAATTAAATTCCTCACTTTTTAAATCCACAAACAATTATATATAATGAGATAGAAAATCTGGTAGATTGAAGAACCAAAAATAAGAACACGAAAAGAGTGAGAGATCATATTTGAGATCCACACAAAAAAGCCTAAATTTCAAAACAAAAAATTCAAAATATAACCTGATCTAAGTACCACATATTCAAATTACCAATAAGAGAGAGAACAGTTGTTGTGCTTAGATCTGCAAACACAAAACGTATTAGATCTCTAAAAAAATATAGAATAAAAATAAATCCCAAAATGTGAAACTAAAATTAAAAACCTCAATTTAAACCTCCAATTAAGATCCGCAAAACAAAAAAGGCCAAAACTAAAAATCCCTAGCTTGGATTACCTCTCCGTAGTGGGGATAATAGAAAAAAAGGCAAAAATATACACAAATCTCGACGAATTACCTGTCCCTAGTGGGGATAAAAGAAGAAATCCCTAGCTGGGTGAAGAGCTTGGAGGTGAGGAGCTGAGGTCGGCAGCAGGGAGAAGAGAGAAGGGTGGAAGCATGGAGAAGGGTGACCGAGTTGAAGTAGGGCGGCGGGTTCGACGGTGGATGGATAGTGTAGGTGGTGTATGGAGATTGCGTAGGTGGTTATGGAGATTGCATAGGTGGTGGATGGATGGTGGTCGAGAGAGAGAGAGTTCGATGGGTCTTCAGCTGTAGAGATAGTTTGATTGTAGTGAGAAAGTTGAGATAAAGTGATGTTTAGATGTAGATAAGTTGTCTTTACCAAAATGGCCTCGTGTTTGAATTAAAATGAAAGAGAGGGAATTATTTTGTGAGAAAAAAAAAAGAGAGGGAATTCAAAAATTTTAAGGGTAAAATAGGTATTGCAGGAAAAAATGCATATTGATGACATCATCAAGTAAACTTGTGACATACATAAGTTTCCTACTTTATTACATATATATATATAGAGAGAGAGAGAGAGAGAGAGATTAAATAAAATATATCTAAAAGTGAATTGAATTTATCTTCTCATTTTAGTTCTCTCACTCTTAAAAGTAGGATTGACACTCGTACTATCCCGTATGCACGTTCATATCATGTTTATAGGTATTCAAGGAATTTTGAGACTTGTCTTTTGAACACAACGACACATATTACGCAAAAACCAAGTAATCAATGTTCGTTTGAATGAATTTCCATTCTCGTTAGAATGAAACTCAAATTTCGTTAGAACGACTTTAAAAATATATTTTTGTTTTCAAATCATTCAAATAGTTCAAATATAAAAACCCAAAAATTATACTTTCCAAGGATCAAAATCCATATGCATTCATAGCTTAGAGATCCTCGAAAACACGAAGACAAAATGTAGCACAAATGTTTTCCCCTAAGATAAAGATCTCCTAATACCATTTCCCCCCATTTTTGTTCAGGAATAGATAGGAATAGACAAAGACATCTCCCCCATAACCCATTTCTCACCCTAAATGTGAGAACATATGATAAAGAAGGAATATTATCATGAAAAGGTGTAGAGTTCAAAAAACATAACAAGGCAACACAATAACAAGCACAAGTAATCTAAAAAATGATCAATCAATCAATATATATATATATATATATATGATACCATCTTCAATACAAAATGAAGCACACGATATCAATGTAAAAAAGCAACAATAAATATCAATACGATCATATATCATGCCAATTTGATCTAAAGATAATGCCAATGGTAAATATAAATTAAATGAAAACATTAAGATTAAAAATAAAATGATACCATATTATATATGCAAAATATACCAATGGCACTTAGGGGCGCGTGCACAAACACACAAACATACACACACACACACACACACACACACACACACACACATATATATATATATATATATATATATATATATATATATATATATATATATATATATATATATATATATATATATATATATATATATATATAAACAACCACAAAACTAACACAAAAAATATAAGCTTTACACAATAGCATAGTATCGATTTGTCTAAACATGTGGGATGGAATAAATGGGTGTTAACTAGATACAAATGAATTATTATTCAATCACTCAAAGTTCAAGTAGTTATGTATGATCGTAAAACTTGATCAAACTAAAACTTAGCCTCGAGTGACAGATAAAGTGAACTTGAAGAACAAACAAGCATAATGTATAGAAGCCTAGAATATTGATGATTCTACAAATCAATAGTTTCATGCATGACCACAATAACTAGGATTGGTTGTACAAACTCGTCGATCTTTAACTATAATACCCTTAAATTCTAAACATATATCATATTTTTCACTCAATCTTTTGAAGATACCATTTTTTAAAATCAAATAATCAATTAGTTGGCCTTTAATCTTTCTATTTTATCTCTCGTTCATTTAGGCTTTTGCTAGTGGTTGTTTTCCCGATAAAAAATATTTCCTCCTTTCGTAGACCTTTTTCGTGCACCCTCGTATATTCAATAAACAAACACACAAGCAATGGTTATTACATGAATAAATCCCACATAGTTAATAGATATGTAGACGCCAAGATTGATGGGATAACATCTCACTTAGCTCAAATATATCATATGAATTTAAAAGTTAAAAGAGACCATGAATATGAGCATGGATGCATATACAAAGTGAATCCATTAAGTAAATAAAAGTGGAACTACTCCATGAAAGCATGATTACGAACAAACAAACTATTTAAAAACATAATCAAATGTCCTAGCCATATAGAAACTTAAAATGAAGTGGATTCAAACACAAAAATATGTGACACAAAATGTGTAAATCTAAACTACACATAAATAATTTTTTCAGAATGATCAATATACAAAATACTCAAACCAATTTAAAAACACAAATGATGAACAAAATCATTTTGTACTTTTTAATATGATCAACTAAATGAAAAGTCAAAATACAAAATACTCAAGCCACGTATAACTACCAAGCACATATAACATGAAGTACAAAATCTAATATACGCAAACATGCGAACACAATCAATCATTAGATATATAATAAGAAGTATCATGTGCAAGCATTCCAGAATAAGCAAGTCTAACATATAAAGCCTACAAATCAAATATCCTAAACCATAGAGATGTAATGTGATGCTCTAGGGTTTTAAGAACCTTGGTGAATAAAGACTTTGACTTTCTAGGACAGTTTCTAAGGTCAAAGAAAAAATGCCTAAGGTGACCTTTCCAATGGCAATGTGTGCATGTATAGACACGATGAGGGGTGAAACCTAAGGGTTGACCTTTTTAACGTTCCTTACAATGGTTAACTCTCTCAAAAGCATGGTATTGTGACACTTCGTCTAATTAAACATTAGGTGATCAGACCTTTATCAAATTAAAACAGGTTTCTCATATGGTTCATTCTTAGCATCACTGTCGAAAAACAAATTAATTACTAACCACCTAAGTTAATTAAACCGGTACCAAATTTTATCTTTCAAATAAAATAGGATAATAGAATAGTTTGAAAACTAAAACAACATACACAAGATACTAGAATCCAAACCAACACTAATATGTAAAAGCAACCAAGTCAAGTCGAATAAACCGTCGTCTAAAACCACAACCAAGAAAAAATCCACAATCCAACTACAAAGTAAAACTGATACAAATCTGAAACTGTAATGGAGTCAACTGACAACATGTCTATATATAAAACATAAGAATGAGATCCTATGATAGATCTGAATGAAAGGGTCGGCAACTCAACGATAATGTTAGCATCCACAGTGCTACAGCTCCAAATCCCTGGAATGAACTCAAGTAATGTGCCCTTATGGATGGACACCTAAAAGGTTTTAAAAAATATTTGGATAGCAAGAGTTAGTAATCAAAATAGTTTAAAAATATTTAACAAGTAATATATCGCAATTAAAATCGGTTATTGATTACACATGTTAGGTTCATGCACACTCCCATGAGTCTCATCACCCCTCATCTAATGTGCACACCTAACATCATATACTTAGCCCACCTAGCCATCATACCCAAGATTTCTCGATTAAAGTATATAACCGGTCTTATCAAAGGTCTACTCTCTCGTACCGCCCATACAACACATTTTATTATCATCATCCTCGCATAATTCAGTTTTTGTATAACATTAACATGTTTTATATTTAATCATCATAATCAAGTCTCATTAATTAATTCATAAAGCATTTCAGATTTATCATTCGACTTCCTTAATTAAGTTTCACTACTTAATTTACTATCGATATTCCCAATCTATTTTTAATCTTAAATTAAGTTTCTCTCCACTTAATTTAATAATTAGATGGATATATATATATATAGAAGTCTACTTTCGCACATAAGTAGAATATCACGAAGTATATATATTTCACACAATATATACTATAAGGATTGTTGGTCCAACTAATCATCGACCCCAATCATCCTATTATTTACATTGGTCCGGATATCCCACGACCCCAAAGTAAATTTTAAGCATATGTAGATTGGTCTGGATACTCATCGACCCCAATGTATTTGAACTTTGATTTGGTCCGGATTTTCGTCAACCCCAAATCAAGTTTTCATGTATTGGTTTGGATACTCATCGACCCCAATACCGAATTAAGCATACTTTAGGTATTCACACAGCCTAAGTATCAATATAGTAGATATTCACACAACCAAATTATTTATATTAGTACGTAATATTTTTTCTCTCTAATATCTACCATACTTTACCATTTATTTACGAGTTTCTTCAGTTTCGTATTCCCCTCATAGGCCTACTATAAAATAATATATCTCCAAATATTATTTTCACAAGTGCATAATTATTACCCCACCACGTCCATTTGGGAATACAAGAGAAAAGGGAAAAATTCATAATTTCTGAGCTTTGGACCGATCTACTTCCTAGGACCGGACTGGTTCATTTTTCGTTAAGGCCAAACCAGTCTATTTTTCTACAGATCAGTTCTTGTTTTATAGTAGAGTTTTCACATCTTATTGATACCTAAATCTCATAAATTATTCACCAACTCCATAATCAATAGTTCCTAACTATTTCTACCAGAGTTAGGAAGATTTCTAATGTTTCAAAATCAATAAAACTTCATTGAAAAAAATCAAGAATGAAACAACCCCCAAAAAACTCTTTGATAAACTAGTTTTGTGTTCATCCATTAAATTACATTCATACCCAGATTTAAATCTATAGTAATAATCAAAACTCTTCTGATTTATAATCTTCTATAGATATAAACCCTAATTACATGCAATTTTATCCAACATGCACTCAATTTGATCTCTTCATCAAGGTTTTGAAATAAAAATCAATCTATTCATGAAATTCCTACACATGGGTATTATAACATCAATTCAAATTGCAATAAACACTTGGCTTAGATTGATTGATCTGATTTCGTGATTTTTAGTTGATGATTGATTTCTTCTTCTCCAATCTTCTTTTCCAATTGAATTGAGGTGCCAGAAACCCTTCACCACCTTCTCAATTCTTTAGGCTTTGGGTAAATGGTTCTCTCTTTTCGCTAATGGCCATTATAATCTTTTGTGTTATGAGCCCTAACCCCAATCTCTAAATATCAGATATATGGTTCTAATTTTATAACTTTTATTGATGATTGTTCTGATTACTCATTTGTGCATTTAATGAAAAATAAAAGTGAAGCATTTGACATGTTTAAAATTTTTAAATGAAATCGAAAATTAATTTAATCGAAAAATTAAAAGGTCACATAGTGATAAAGGCACTGAATATGATTCTGCACCAGTTATTGAATTTTATAAAACCCACGGTATTATTCATGAAAAAAATGCCCCTTATTCTCCCGAAATGAATGGTAAAGCCGAAAGAAAAAATTGGACATTAACTGAATTAGCTGTTGCTATTTTATTAAATTTGGGGGTTGCTGCGCATTAGTGGGGTGAAATTAGTTTAACGGTATGTCACGTACTTAATGGAATTTTGAAGACTAAAAAGAAAATATCTCCTTATGAAATTTGGAAAAGTATTAATCCCAATGTGCCATACTTTAGAACGTGGGGGTGCTTAGCCTGTGTGCATATACTTTAGAGCGTGTGAGTGCATTTTTATAGGATATGCTATAAATAGCAAAGCATACCGATTTTATGACTTGAAAAATCAAGTAATTATTGAATCTAATGATGCCGATTTTTATGAAGCTAAATTTCCTTTTAAATTGAGAAATAGTGGGGGCGAGTTATCCACACATTTTTCTTTAAATAAAAATAAAGAAAATAATGAATCCGTTTGAGAACTTTGAAAAGGTAAAAGGGCCTGTGTTGAAAAAGATTTTGGCCCCCACTTTTATGCTTACATTTTAGAGGAGGATCCTAACACTATTCAAGAAGCTTTATCGTCTTTAGATGCTGATTTATGGCAAGAGGCGATTAATGATGAAATGGATTCTCTGGAAACAAATAGAACTTGGAATTTAGTGGACCTTCATCTTGGGTGTAAAAAAATTTGGTGTAATTGGATTCTTAAAAAAAAATTAAAACATGATGGTACTATTGAAAAATATAAGGCACGTCTTGTTGCCAAAGGTGTTAGACAATGAGAAAATGTAGACTTCTTTGATACCTTTTCACCCGTGACTAGAATAACGTATATACATGTACTATTTGTCATAGCTGCCTTAAATGATTTAATTGTACACCAAGTGGAACGGCATTTTTAAATGAAGAACTAGAAGAAGAGATTTATATGGATCAACCTCAAAGTTTTATTGTACACAGTCAAGAAAATAAAGTATGTAAAGTATATAAAATTCTCTATGGACTCAAACAGGCACCTAAACAATGGCATGATAAATTTGATAGTTTAGTCATCTCTAATGGGTATAAAATAAATAAAAGTGACAAATGCATTTATTATAAATATGTAGAGAACATTTTCACTATCATATGTCATTATGTTGATGACTTGCTAATATTTGGTTTTAATACTCATGCCATAGAAAATGTTAAATAATTATTATGTGCCAATTTTGATATGAAGGATTTGGGTGAATCTAGTGTAATTTTGGGAATTAGTATTACTAGGTCAGAAAAAGGACTTTCTTTGGATCAATCTCATTACATAGAGAAAGTTCTAAAGAAATACAATTACTTTGACAGTAAACGTACTAGTACTCCATTTGATCCTAGTGTAAAGTTATTTAAGAACACTGGCAACGGTGTAAACCAAAATGCTTATGCAAGCATCATTAGTAACTTATGTTATGCTATAGATTGCACTAGGCCTGACCTCGCTTATGTTTTGGGAGTACTATGTACATTTACCAGTAGACCTAGTATGGATCATTGGCATGATATTGAGAGGGTCATGCAGAACCTTAAAAGGATGATGAACCTCGGATTACACTATAATAAGCATTTGGCTGTCCTTTAAGGATTTAATGATGCTAATTGGAACACCCTATTTAATGATTCTAAGGCTACTAGTGGATATATATTTAGACTCCGGGTGGTGCAGTTTCCTAAAAATCTAAGAAACAAACTATTTTGGCTCAATCCACTATGGAGTCTACGATGATAGCACTAGCTACTGCTAGTAAAGAAGAAGGTTGGTTAAGAAACCTCCTGTCAGATATCCTGTTATGGAAAAGACCAATACCATCCATTTTGATTAATTGTGATAGTACTGCGGCTATTGCAAAAGTAGAGAATCGTTACTATAACGGTAAGAGACGATAAATTCTTTGTAAACATATTACTGTTAGAGGATTTATTTCTACGGGTGCTGTGAGGGTGGATCATATACGGTCTAAAGATAACTTAGCTGATCTTTTGACGGAAGGACTAGCTACGAAGAAGGTGTGGAACATCTCGAAAGGGATGGAACTAAAGCCCTTGTACACATGAGTCATTTGTGATGGTAACCCAACATATAGACTAGAGATCCCAAGAAATACGTTTAAATGGTAATAACAAGCCACAAGTGATATGGGTTGAATCATGTTATTATTATTATTTAATATTGAACAGGGTTTTACTCCGAGTCCATCCCTATGGAGCATGATATCAAGAAGTTATTTAAGGATGAGTTATTATAACTCTGAATGAGATTTATAGCTCTATTTTGAGTGGGTTACCTAGCTACAGGAGTATTCTTGATAGACTCACTTATGTGAATGTGAAAGTGTGGACGCTTCCTATGGATATTCTGGGAAAATTCGTAGAGCATTCACTATACTGGGATAGAAGCACATAGTCATAACATGTTGGCTATTAGAACTACACCCAAGTAGGGTTGTGTGTGGGGTGTTGTCACAGGTAGAATTCAAAACTACGATTACTCTAGTATATTTCGAATCAGTCGAAAGACACCTTTGCTTATCCATAATTCTATAAATTATTTTTAGATAAAAATGTTTTCAAATTTTGCAACTGGGGAATTGTTGGAACAACTTGAGCTGAAACATTTATAAGCTGTAAAGTGAAAAGTTGAAACCCATTTTGATCTTGTCCCACATCGGTGGGATGAGAGTTTTGGGTAGAGTTAATATACCCCTTTTGTGAGCCTAAAGGGTAAGCCCTTTGGGCATTCAATGTTTTGTGGGTATGTGGGGGAGACCCAACAGGCCAAGTCACATGCGCGCGTCGCCGTCGCCATCTGTCTGGCCTGATACGTGTTCGTGTTCGGGTCTGAGTCTTGGGTCTAGGGCTTGGGCTCATTAAGAAATAATTTTTTGGACAAATAAAGAATTATTTTTGGGGCATAATTTTTTTTTATTAACATTAATTAATTACGAAAAAAAAACGTGGTTTTTTTTATTAGTTGAAATTTTCCACCAACTTACCACATTTTCCTATTTTCTCTCCACATTTGAGTGCCGCCAACGTTTTATTTTTGCTCAATAAAAGAGGTATTCAACCTTCATTTTTTATGTCTCTACTACCATTTGCAAACCCCCCAAAAAAAGAAAAATAACTGCTTCCTCTCCCAAATATTTTTTCTACACTAACATAATAAATCCTCCCAAGATTTATTATTAGGCTTGAGCAATTATTACTAATGGGTGTAACATAGACTAGATGGATTCTTGTGCTTTATCAATCTGTATTATCTAATTATTGGATCGCGACTCAACCATGTTGAATTTTTATTTTCGTCACTGTTTTCTTCTCGTCATTGGGTAACTTCGTTCCTTTAATTTCTGCATTTTTACTGCTGTTGCTACCATAATTTTAAGGTGATTGCAATTCTTCCATGGACGAAATTAACTCAACCAACCTTAACAAGCCTTTCAAATATAAAGGCTAACATTTTAAACATTGGAGAAAAAAATGGCTATTTTATTTAACTATGAAAAAGGTTGCATCTTGTGTTTAATTTGACAAACTTGTAGTGAATAATTCACCAACTGTTGAGGAAAGCAAAACTATTCGGAATTGGGAGGAAAATGATTTTATGTGCAAGAAATATATTTTGAATGCTCTAAGTGACGAACTTTATGACTATTATGCCAATTATAAAACTGCAAAAGATGTTTGGAATGCTCTTTTTAAACAATATGACACGGAGGAGACAAGTGCTAAAAAATATGCCGTCAGCCGTTATTTGAAATATCAAATGACGGATGATAAGTTAGTTGTTGCTCAAACCCATGATTTACAAATGATTGCCCATGAAATTATTTCGAGGGCATGGATTTAGATGAGCGATTTCAGGTGTCTGTGATTATTAATAAATTACCTCCACTGTTCAAAGAGTTCAAAAATATTTTGAGGCATAAGTTGTAAGAATTTTCACTAGAGTCACTCATTACTAATTTGAGAATTGAGGAGGAATCTCGAAAACATGACTACAAAGATGAAATTATTATTGTATCTAACAACAAAAATCAGAAAAAGAACCACACTCCAGTTGTTTTAAAGGCAAACGGGAAAAATATGAAATTTTAGAAAAAGGGCCACAACTAGAATTTTAAAAATTAGACTCAGACTCAGAATAATAATAATAATAATAATAATAATAATAATAATAATAATAATAATAATAATAATAATAATAATAATAATAATAATAATAATAATAATAATAATAATAATAATAATAATAATAATAACCCTGAAAATGGACAGTCTAGCAACTCGGGATAGTTTATCTGTTTCAAATGTGGCAAGCTTGACCATATGTCTCGCAAATGTTGCAATGTGCCACACGCACAAGCGAATTTGACCACAGAGGACCTATGTGCTATGATTTCTGAAATCAACATGGTTAGCGGTGTCGAAGGGTGGTGGGTGGATACTGGCACTTCCCGCCATATCTGTTATGACCGTACTCTTTTTAAGACTTATTATGAGAATGCATATAAGAAGGTGTTGTTGGGTGATTCTCACTCTACTGAGGTTGCTGGTACTGGAAATGTGGAATTAAAGTTCACTTCGGAAAAAACTTTTATCCTCAAAGATGTTCTTCACACTACTGAGATAAGGAAAAACTTGGTTTCGGGTTATCTTCTAAAAAAAAGATGGCTTTACTCAAACTATTGGTGTTGTTTTATTTACATTGACCAAAAATGGAATTTTTGTAGGCAATGGTTGTGCCAATGATGGGATGTTTAACTTGAATGTTGATGCTATGAATACAATTTCTCCTTCTGCTTATATTGCTTGTTCATTTAATATTTAACATTCTAGACTTTGTCATGTTAATAAATGACTTATTAAAAATATGAGCACTTTAGGATTAATTCCAGAATTATCTTTAAATGATTTTGAAAAATGTGAATGGTGTAGTCAAGCAAAACTAACTAAGACACCACGTAAATCTGTTTTTAGAGAATTTTAACCACTTGATTTAATTCATTCGGATATTTGTGAAATGGATGGTGTCACCACTAGAAATGGCAAACGTTATTTATAACTTGTATTGATGATTGTTCTATTATTCATTTGTGTATTTAATTAAAAATAAAAGTGAAGCGTTTGACATGTTTAAAATTTTCTTAAATGGAAGTGAAAATCAATTTAATCGAAAAATTAAAAGGTTACGTAGTGATAGAGGCACCAAATATGATTCTGCACCATTTCTTTAATCGGAAAATTAAAAGGTTACGTAGTGATCAGTTTTTTCATGATTCTATACCAATGTGCAATACTTTAGAATACGGGGGTGCTTAGCCTGTGTATGTATACCCGGCCCAAAAAAGTCTAAATTGGCTAATAGAGAATATGAGTGCATTTTTATAGGTTATGCTATAAATAGCAAAGCATACCGATTTTATGACTTGAAAAATCAAGTAATTATTGAATCTAATGATGCCGATTTTTATGAAGATAAATTTCCTTTTAAATTGAGAAATAGTGGGGGCGAGTCATCCACTTATTTTTCTTTAAATTAAAATAAAGAAAATAATGAATCCATTCGAAAAGGTAAAAGAGACCGTGTTGAAAAATATTTTGGCCCCGGCTTTTATTCTTACACTTTAGAGGAGGATCCTAACACTATTATAGAAGCTTTATCGTCTTTAGATGTCGATTTATGGCAAGAGGCTATTAATGATGAAATGGATTCTTTGGAAATAAATAGAACTTGGCATTTAGTGGACCTTCCTACTGGGTGTAAAACAATTGGGTATAAATGGATTCTTTAAAAGAAATTAAAACCTGATGGCACTGTTGAAAAATAAAAGGCCCGTCTTGTTGCCAAATATTTTAGACAACGAGAAAATATAGACTTCTTTGATACCTTTTCACCTATAACTAGAATAATGCCTATACGTGTACAATTTTCCATAGCTGCCTTAAATGATTTAATTTCACACCAAATGGATGCTAAAACTGCATTTTTAAATGGAGAGTTAGACGAAGAGATTTATATGCATCAACCTGAAGGTTTTATTGTGCATGGTCAAGAAAATGAAGTATGTAAATTACATAAATATCTTTATGGACTCAAACAAGCACCTAAACAATGACATGATAAATTTGATAGTTTAGTCATCTCTAATGGGTTTAAAATAAATGAAAATGACAAATACATTTATTATAAATATGTAGGGAACATTTGCACTATCATATGTCTTTATGCTGATGACTTGCTAACATTTGGTTCTAATATTCATGCCATAGAAAATGTTAAATCATTATTATGTGCTAATTTTGATATGAAGGATTTGGGTGAAGCTAGTATAATATTGGGAATTGATATTACTAGGTCATAAAAGGGACTTTCTTTAGATCAATCTCATTACATAGAGAAAGTTTCAAAGAAATACAATTACTTTGACTGTAAACCTGTTAGTACTCCAGTTAATCCTAGTGTAAAGTTATTTAAGAACATTGGCGACAGTGCAAACCAAAATACTTATGCAAGCATCATTGGTAGCTTACGTTATGCTACATATTGCACTAGACCTGACATAGCTTATGTTGTGGGAGTACTATGTACATTTACCAGTAGACCTAGTATTGAGCATTTTCATGTTATTGATAGGGTCATGCGGTACCTTAAAAGGAAGATGAACCTCCGATTACACTATAATAAGCATCTCACTATCCTTAAAGGATTTAATGATGCTAATTAGAACACCCTATTTGATGAGTCTAAGGCAACTGGTTGATATATATTAAGCATCGTTGGTGGTGCAGTTTCTTGGAAATATAAAAAATAAACTATTTTGGCTAAATCCACTATGGAGACTGAGATGATAGTGATAGATACTTCTAGTAAAGAGGCAGGTTGGTTAAGAAACCTCATGTTATATACCCCGTTATGGGAAAGACCAATAACAACCATTTTGATTCATTATGATAGTACCGTGGCTATTGCAAAAGTAAAAAACCATTGTTATAACGATAAGAGATGACAAATTCGTCATAAATATAGTACTATTCGTCGTGAGGGTGGATCATATACGGTCTGAACAGAATTTAGTTGATCCTTTGATGAAAGGACTACCTAGGGAGAAGGCATGGAACACCTCAAAAGGGATGGGACTGAAGCCTTTGTATACATGATTCATTTGTGATGGTAACCCAACATATAGACTAGAGATCCCAATTAATATGTTCAAAGAGTAATAACAAGTCACAAGTGATATGGGTTGAATCATGTTATTATTAATTAATATTGAATGGGGTTTTACTCCGAGTCCATCCCTATGGAGCATGATATCCTGAAGCGATTTAAGGATGAGTTATTATAACTCTTAATGAGATCTATAGCTCTATTTTGAGTGGGATACCTAGCTACAGTAATATTCTTGATAGACTCACATACGTGAATGTGAAAGTGTGCCTGATTCTTATGGATATTTAGGGCAAATTCCTAGAGCATTCATTATACTAGGATAGAAGCACATGGTCGTAACGTGCAGGCTATTAGAACTACACCCAAGTAGGGTTTTCTGTGGGATGTTATCAGATATAGATCTCAAAAAGTAAGGCTACTCTTGTATATTC
Source organism: Sambucus nigra (assembly GCA_949130495.1). Taxonomy (NCBI): domain Eukaryota; kingdom Viridiplantae; phylum Streptophyta; class Magnoliopsida; order Dipsacales; family Adoxaceae; genus Sambucus; species Sambucus nigra. Next base: position 395,362,313 of record OX422219.1, on the reverse strand, counting down.
TAAATCATCTTTACTACGTAAAGGTTCAAGTTAAAAGACACATTTTCTTATGCACAATTCCATGAATTGTTGCTCGATAAAAATATTTTCAAATTTTGCAAGTGAGGGATTTTTAACAGCTTGAGCTAAAACGACTATAAGATGTAAAGTACAAAGTTGAAACCCATTTTGCTCTTGTGCCACATAAGTGGGATGAGAGTTTTGGGTAGAGTTGGTATACCCCTTTTGTGAGTCTAAAGGGTAAGCCCTTTGGGCATTCAACATTTTGTGGGTATACGGGGGAGACCCAATGGGCCAAGTCACACGCACGAACCGTCACCGTCGTTCGGCCGGCCCGACGAGTGCACGTGCCCGTGTCTGGGTTTGGGTCTTGGGGGTTGGACTTGGGCTCATTAAGAAATAATTTTTTGGACAATTAAAGAATTGTTTTTTGGGGTTAAATTTGTTTTTTATTAACATAATTAATTACGAAAAAAATGTGCTCTTATTTATCAGTTGAAATTTACCACCAACTTACCACGTTTTCCTATTTTCTCTCCACGCTTGAGTTCCAGTAACGTTATTATTTTCGCTCAATAAAAGCGGTATTCAACCTCTATTTTTTATATCTCTTCTACCATTTGTAAACCTAGAAAAAAATAAGAAAAATGGCTGCTTCCTCTCCCCAATATTTTTTTTAAGGTAACATAATAAATCCTCCCCAGATTTATTATTAGGATCGAGCAATTATTACAATTGGGTGTAACATAGATCGGATTGATTCTTGTGCTTTATCAATCCCTATTATCTTATTATTGGAGGTTGGTTTATCCTGAGGGTGATGAGGTTTTTTGAGACTGCAAACACACATTGGGCAGAGCCGCGATACACCTTAAAGAAAGCGATATTGTTCGTGACTCAGTCGTGTTGAATTCTTATTTTTGTCACTGTTTTCTTCTCATTATTGGGTAATTTCGTTCCTTTTTTTATTTCTGCATTTTTACTGTTGCTGCTACAATAATTAACACTGAGATAGAGGGCACTGAGATTATCACAGTGTAAGGCTAGTGAAGAGGATGGCGACATGCCAATTTCTTACATTTAATGATTGACCCAAAAGAACATCAGATATGGAAGTAATAAGGGCTCTATACTCAGCTTCACAACTTGAGCGCGACACTGTAAATTGTTTCTTTGAACCCCGTGTAATACAATTTGCACAAAGTAAACACATATGCCAGAGGTGGATCTTCTAGTATTGGGATATCCAGCCCAATGAGCGGCATAGAAGGCATAAAGTGTATGAGAGGATTGTTCCATAATTTTAAGACTATAGTGAGAACTTCCTTCAACATGTAGTAAATTTCTTTTAAGCACGTGAAAGTTTTCTGGTTGTGGAGAGTGCATGTGTCGACATATTATGTTAACTTCAAAGGTAATGTCCGTACATGTAAGAGTGAGATATTAAAGCACTCCCACCACTGATCTAAAATATGTCGTAGTGAATAACTTGCATTGAGAAGCTAAGGAGGAGACTTTAGAACTGAAGTTATAACAACATTTGTAAAAGAGCATATAATTGCATTAAAGAAACTTGAGTTCATAACTCTCCTGACTTAGGAATAATCCACCTAAAAATAGAGTAACGGATATGACTAGGAAGTAGCATAAGATTCCAAGATCCTTTAGAGAAAACACATAAGACAAGTGATTAATTAATTCAAGACAAAAAGGTGGAGTTATTACTAGTTAGAATGATGTCATCAATATATTCTAATAGGAGGACTATGTCTTGTGAGTGTTGGAGAATGGAAGAGATAGCTTTGATGTAGTGGAACCTAAGTGAGAGTAAAAAGGAGCTAAAACATTCAAACTAGGCACATGGGGCTTATTTCTGAACATAAATATCTTTGTGAAGATTACATACATGATCTGGATGCTCTCAAGAAATAAATTATGGTGGTTGTTTCATGTAGACTTCTTCCTCAAGATTTCCATGCAAGAAAGCATTCTTGACATCTAGTTATCTCAAAGACCACTTCTTAGTGACTACACTAGAGAGAATTAGTCTAATAGTAGCATGTTTAGCAATGGGATTAAAAAGGTATCACGATAGGCATGTCCTGCAATTTATTTGAAGCCTTGTATAATTAGTTTATCTTTGTATTTATCCAGAGATCCATTTGAATTTTATTTTATTTTATAAACACCCACTTACTTCCTATAATATGCATAGAGGGTTGCTTTGGAACTAATGTTCAAGTATTATTTTGGGAGAGAGCATGTAGCTCAACTTGCATTGTAGCAAGCCAGAGTGGGTGTTCTAGAGCTGAAGCAATAGTGTGAGGTTAAATAAAAAGGTTTAGATGATACAATGGTGAGAAGGGTGCTTAATTGTTCGGGAGTTTGTGACTTTGATTTTGAGAGGGTGACCATAGGATGCCTAGGTTCATTCTTAGAAATGATAGGTATGCGTAGATATTTATTGGCACAAGCTGAGTTTGAGTAGTAAGGTGTTGTGCAGTAAAGGTTGATAAAAATATTTATTTCTTTAGGTTGGTTATAGGGAGTATCATCAGTGAAGGTAGTGTCAGTTCTTATATATGAAGTCTTATCACTAAAGGAATTATGTATAGATCTATGTTCAGGACTGCCTTCAATGTTACTAGGAGGCTTTGCTGGGTTAGAAGGTACACACTATAATGTACTGTTGTTATGATAGGTTGTGGTGTACGACGTGGGTTCAGTTGGTGACATGGTTCTATGCACATCGAAATGTGCATAGAAGGGGAAAATTCTTGGTAGTGTGTTTGTTTTAACAAATCCTCTTATTGTAATGAATAATTAGTAGTAAATAAGATAAAGAATTTTCATCAAACACCACATGATGAGAAATGTATATCCTTCATGTTTTTAGACGATAACAACTATAACCTTTGTGCAGAAGACTATATCTAGTGAACACACACGACACTATCTTAGGAGTGAACTTTTATTGTGTTTTACTTTTAATGTGAGGGAAACACATACATCCAAGAACCTTTAGTGAACTATAATCGTCTTACCTCCCAAATAATTTATAGAATGAAGTTTCCAACGACAACTTAGTAATTGGTAATTAGTTAATTAGAAATACTGTAGTTAAAAATACTTCTACCCATAAAAATAGAGGTAACTTAGAATGAAATAGCAAAGTTAACCCTATCTCCACTATATGCCTATGCTTCCTCTCAGCTGTACCATTTTGTTCTACTAGAAGCCAAGTGATTTAAGAACTCAGTCTCTTTAAACTCTCCTCCACCATCACATTAAAACACCTAAATAGGTTTAGAGAATTGAGTTCTTACCATGATCTCAAATTTTAGATAAATATCAAAGAAGTATGACTTAAATGTTAAAGGGTAAATCCATGAATATCTTTTGCAATCATAAATAAAAAGGGTATAGTACATAGAATATTGAGAAGATAAAATAGGTATAGGACCCCATAGATCACAATGGAATTTCTTAAAAGATACTTTGAAAATGGAAATAGATAAATTAATTGCTTATAATTCTTTCCTAATTGACAGCTTAAATAAATAGTGGTTTTTTTGTGTCCACTGACTAACAGATAAGCAATTATTCCTACTTAAAGTGTGAGAAATCTAGAATTCGGATGCCCAAGTCTTTGATTCCAAATTGATTTTTGTTCCTCTCCTTTCTTCAAAGAACTTATTACAATCAATCATTCATCAAACGCATAAAGTTAATTACTTTTACTCCCTTGGGCCAATATTTTTTATGTCTTCTTGTCCTTAACCACAAAGGTATTGTCAGTGAAAATTAAAGAGAAATTATTCTCATCAGTTAACTTGCTTACTAAGGTTAAGTTTTTCTTCTACTTAGGCGCAACAAGAACACATTTTAAATTCAAGTCCGGTTTAACAAGATTGTCACCAACATAATATATTTAACTTTGATCCACTACCTACCATGATCTTATCATTACCAAGATAAGTTTTAAGATTAGTTAGATTACTAGTGGAGTGGGTAAAATGTGCATTAGCACTAGATTTAATATAAAAATAGTGGTCATGTGTCCCTTTCATCGTTGTGTTGGCTTGAGATAGGTTAGTGCCTTGATAGCTAAAGTCCCATCGATAAACGTAGTTCAATGCGTTGGGGTTAGTTTCTCGCATATCTAATAAGGCTGAGTATTAGAGTGTTGCATTTTACTATCATTTTTTAGGTTTTCTTTCGATTCTATCTTTTTTTCCATCTGCTGAGAAAGTGATTGTTGCATGATGGAAGTTAGGTTGGTAGGAACCACTTGGTTTGAAACCTCTCCCTCTAGAGCTATAGGCTTATTGTTGATAATAAGATTGTTGTTGATCATGAGACTAGTGATAGCCTCTTCCTCGTCCATTTCTTCCATGTCCTCTGTGATTATAACTCCCTCTGAAAGTGTTGAAAGCCATGCATTGATCTGGCTGACTATCAGGCTCCTCCTTTTGTTGATCTTCACGTATACTAAAACTTATCAGTGTTGTGATTAGCTGAGGCATAGTTAGGTAAGGTGGTTTTCCCAACATAATAGTTCAAAAAGTTTGATATTTAGAACCGAGTCCCTTTACAAATAAGATCACTTTGTGGTCTTTATCAATTGGTTTGCTAATGGATGCAAGACCATCACAGATTCCTTTAAATTCCTTAACATATCCATCTAATATCTTGCCTTGAATGGTGGCATTAGCAAGTTAGTCTTTAATTTAAAATTCTTTTTCTTTTGTTGCTTGCAAATAGATTTCTTCCAAGCTTGTTCATAATTGTTTTCCTGTGAAACAACCAATAATTGCATACATATACTCTTCAATCGCCATGCCTCATATCCATCTCCGGAGAAACACCTTCTTCTCCTTCCAACTTTCAAGTTGTTTTTCGTCTCCATCTTCAATGGGGGATCATCAGTTATCAGCTTTCTGAGTTTCAGTGATTCCATAAGTTCTAACATTTGAGTCCTCCAAATAGGGTAGTTTGAGGGTTTCAGCTTGATGGTACAAATGGCTATGAGATTCTATAATGAGTTTATGGAAAGAGGGAGTATAGTTGAGGGGTTAGCCATGAATGCCTTTTATACCATATAAAATGACAAGAATATAAAAGCAAGAGTTGATTATAAACTCCTCTCTTTATTACGTAAATATTTTTTCTCACTTATATACAACGCTGTGAAGTCGTGTCCTATATATAGGGTTATAATGGCAGAATAGTTTCAATAAATCTATGAGAAGATATTGTACGTGTAGGTTAATGAAATAATATATCTATAGACTTGACTAAACATAGGCATGACTGGGTAAAGGTCTATTAACGAACTCCTGAAGAATAGGGCTTACAGTATTTGGCAGTAGACTCAGTAAACTCCCCATAGATATCATGTATTACACATGTGCTTTTATTTATATCCTTCATACCTCTCACCCTATTCCATTTTTATTCCTTTTAACCTCCAATAAGTGGGTGGTGATATCGTGGCGTCCCCGTTTTAGCCAACATTTCAGGGCCATTTAGCTCAATGGTGTTGCTATAGCACTAGATATAGTTTTTCCTTTTATAATAGTGAACCAAAAATTCTTCTTGCTCGTAGACCACATAGGCCATATCAGAACATTCATGAATGCAAGGAATCCCAAACAATTCCCATTTCATACAAGTGAAAGTGAGTGCCTCCAAAGCAACCAAAACTGGCCATGAGGGGATATCAACTGAAATTTAGCGCTACCAATCGAGTGTGGAACATATTTTGTTGCCTCAAGTTTATTTTTATCTAAAATACGTTGAATTTAAGGGCACAATAACCCTTTTTATATTCCATTTTTCTAACATTAAATGAAGCATTTTAGCTAGGGATGATATTAAGAGAGGTGATTACTTCAAAAAAGATAGAAAAGACATTGTATCCATATTTTAAAAGTTTAGACAAAAGTTTAATAAACACATTATCATTATCCAAATGCCATCAAAATGGTGTAATATGTATAACTTTCGTTGTCGCATAATTCTTTAACCATGTCCATAAATTCTAAGATAAATATCAAATTAGTATTTGGGAATTCATACTTTTCAACTTTTTCCCCAATATCCTTTCTGGAATAATAACTTCCTCAAACCTCCCATTCTGATGTATTAGTAGTGCAAGAAAGTCACAGTATTACAATTAATGCAAAACATAATCTTACTGAAGTTCAAGTAAATCAAGAAAAAATATAAATGCAACACATAATGTAAAAAAAGTTTGTGACATGTTCACACAAGATAGGCATGCAAGACTGAAATCAGTAGAAAATATGAACATACATGACTAAAATATTTACAAAATATAGGGTTTGGTTGGGATTTGAATATGAAATGAAAAAAAAATCATTGATTTAAGGGTTGAACAACTATTGTCCAAAAAGACACCGACTAAGAATAAACATATGAAAATATGATTTTGAGCAAAAAATCACATAACCTCCAAAACTTAACATGTCGTGGCATTGTCCTATTCGGTGATCGAAATTAATGTATATCGGTGCAACTTTTCTTTTTTTGAAATCTTGGCTTTGCTCATAGAGAGAGTGAGAAAGAGATGAGATTGCAAAATGAAAATGACTATGTTTGAATTCCTTTGGTAATAAAGAGAGATGTTGCATGTTCTTCACTAAAATCAAGTGGTCACCTTTGTTTTTAAACGAAATATATATTATCTATCTAATACAATAGTATTAGAGATGTTAATGTGAAACCTTGCAATTAATGCCAAAACTCATATTTTTTTTCATCCTATTATTTTCTTTCAATTGTCGTATATCTCCCTCATATGCCTCTTTAGTTTTGCATCTATATTTTTGGGGAGATGAAAGATCATCCCTCCCTTTTCCTACCCAACGATTTATATAATTATCTTCGCACATCATTTTAAAATAAACCCTTGCTCTCTCTACCAACCCCATGTGGCTACAAGAAGAAAGGATGTTAGCAAAGTTAACATGGTCAGGCTCTCTGCTTTATTTCCAGAAATTATGGAATTCCATTACACGATCTCCTCAGCAAGTATCCTCCTAAAGTCTAGGTTCCCATCTTCAAGGATCCCAAACTTAGCATACATAGTTGAGACTTAAGGGAGCACTCTTGACCAAAACTTGAAGATAAAATCCATACTTCAATATGTGGAAAATGGATCTACTTTCCCTATACTAAGAATCCAGACTCGAATTGGTTTTAAGGATACTCCCCATGGTTAGCTCATTAAGGCAGATACCCTCCATCTGCAAATATGCAAGTTATTATTTTTATGTATCTATATATCTGTAAGTCATCATTTTTATCAATTATTTATTTATATGGTTTTACATACTATAATGAAACGAAAAATAGTTTGTCAAAACCTTTTTTCCTAATATGTTTGCTAAACTTACAGCAAAAATTCATATATTTATTGGGATATTAATTTTAGATTGGCATGCCTATAACTTGAATCTGGTTAAGACAACAGTTTTTTGCAATAAAAGTGGTTTATATTTTGCATTCAAAATCCTTCAAGTTGCCTCATGTTTGGCTTTCAATAAAACTAAGAAAAATAATTGGTTTATATTTATCTATCATGACGGTTTCTTAAATGGTTGGTAGACTCTGTATGTTTTTTATTTATGCCAAGAAAATATAAATGAAAAACTAAAGAGGCATATATGGATTTTAAACTATTCTCACTTTTTGTCATACGTATATTTATATAATTATTCCTCGTTTTTTATTTAATGACTATGATATGATATGATATGAGAAGATCCTATTTCCTTTGCTTCAAATTGGGATATTCGATTTTCCTTGTATTTTTTTGGTGAAATACAATTTTCTATTAGAAGTTTCCAATACTATTTTTATGAAATATTAACTGAACAACATAACTTTGGAATGCACCACGATTTCGTGCGATTGTCACTAATGGTGATAAAAAAAAATAATTGAGTCGAGTATTAAAATAAGTTATCATTACAGAATTATAATGTCCAAATCAAAATCAGAGTGACAATTTGTTTTCAGGTGACAATAATTTTAAGTTTGTGAGTTTTTTTTGTATCAAAATTAACAAAAGTGAGTCTCAAATACTACTACATCAATATAATGCTTTTATTTCTAGAAAAAAAAAAGTTAAAAAGTTTTCAAAATTTCAAATTTTCAAAATTGTTTTTATATAGATAAAAAAAGTTTTCGTTATAAAAACATTTTTAGCGTTATATTTGTAGAAAAAAAAAATCTTTATTTATAAATGACATAATTTCTTTTAAACTAAAAACAAATAAAAATATATATAATTTTTTTATATAAAATACGTAAAGTTTTTGAAGTTTTTATTTATAAAAAATAGTTTTTAAGATAAAAAAAGTTATCAAAATTTCAAAATTGTTTTTAATACAAATAAAGAAAGTTTTTGGTAAGAAGAACATTTTTAACGTTTTATTTATAGAATAAACTTAAGTTTTGTATCTATATATGACATATAGTATTTTAAACTAAAAACAAATAAAAATATGTATAATTTTTTTTATATAAAATAGCTACAATTATTTTGAAGTTTAAATTTATAAAAAATAGTTTTTATATAATAAATTTTTTTTAAAAATAATAGGCAAATTTTATTTATGACAAAATTAACCTTTTCTAATGGCTTTAAGATAAAGTATTGAATTTATGATTTATAATAATTCTTATAATTTTTATTATATTTATTTATTGTACGTCGCCGTGCATCGCTCTGGTTATATGATAGTGTTAATAATGAGTTCAGTTACAACATTAAATGTACTTTTGAAATGAGATTACAATTTTTTAAACTTCGAATTTAAAATTGAAAAGCAATCCAAACTTTAATATCAAATTTGTATTTTCACTTGAGAGTTGTTTATTGTTTTACATTATGTTTCTTGTATTGTATAACATAAAACAACCTCTAACGAAAATAAGGATCATTCATGACTCTTTTTGACATGTGGACATAAGCAATATCATTTGGGGAATCACGTTACATCTTTGAAATAATTTATTTTTAATGATTTCTTTTCTTTTGATATGATTGAAAGTTTATCACGTACAATTATGTATAACCATGTCTTATGATTTAACAACAAAAGATTTGCATAGATTTAACACCAGGACAGCTCACATTTCTCATTCTTCATAACTTGGGCCATACCAAAACATGTGAACCCTCTGGCAAGTAGGCCCTCTCCTCTTTTGAGATGCCTATCTATCCATTTCGAATACCTTTTTTCCTTCCTTCCCACCCTTTTCTTCTTTTTGGCACATTACTCCAATAGTCCATTTATGTAGTAGTGACATAAAGCAAAATAAAGTCGGCAAATTTTGCAGCTAATAAACGCTCCTTTCCAGTGAAAGGAAAAAGATTGGTATGATGCCCCCAAACGGACATCAACTGATCTTGAGGAAAGTAGGAAGACACACAAAATACGAGCATACATCGTAACATCTGTGTATGCCTATATATATATATATATATATAGAGAGAGAGAGAGAGAGAGAGAGAGAGAGGCACATGTGCATTAAGTTTGCATATCATTTTTTTAAAATAGTAAAAAAAATATTTCTGAGTTTTGATTTTTTTTTGTCATATTTAAACATTTCAACGGCCCCATGTAAAAAAAATCAGCTAAAAAAAACTTTTTTTGCTATTTTTAAAAAATCGGTAAAACTTTCGCTCATTTTAAGCACTTTAAAAGCTACGAAAGGTTGACCGATTTTTTAAAAATAGCCAAAAAAAATTTAGCTAACTTTTTTTTACATGGCTCCGTTGAAATGTTTAAATATCACATGAAAAAATCAACTCAACACATATTTTTTTAAGGCATTAAAAAATTTGGTGTGCGTCAGCACTGTGCAAACTTAGTGTGCACAAGGGTCTGCCTCTCTCTCTCTCTCTCTCTCTCTCTCTCTCTATCTATATATATATATATATATATATATATATATATATATATATATATATATATATATATAAAATAAAGTAGAAAACTTATATATGTCACAAGTTGATAAGATGATGTCATCGATATAAATTTTTCCTGCACTACCTAATTTACCCTTCTATCATTTGAGTTCCCCCTTTTTTCCTACACTTAATTTTATTTCCCACTCTTCCTCAAAATTCAAAAAAAGGGTAAAAGGGTAATTGACCTTATTCTCTCACAAACCCTCATTACACAAACCTATCCAACATTCTCTCACCTACCCCTCATTATCCAACAATATCAACAACAGGAGAGAGAGAAACCTCTTCAGCCTCCATCAACAACGAACAGTAAAAGAACATGAAAAGCGAGTTTTTCTTGCTTCAGATCTGATTTTCCGACTTCGTGATGTCGTGATTTGAGAAAATCGAGTTTTTCTTGCATCAAATATGATTTTCCGACTTTGTGATTTGGGAAAATCGAGTTTTTCGACATCAGATTTTCTCAGACATAAAATCGCACATACATTTGTGAATCTCATTCCATTTGTGAGGTCTTTGTGCATTAGATCGACATCAGGTAAATTCGTATTTCCCTATTCTCAAGGTCTTTGTGTATCTCATGGTCAGCCACGCTATATCTTTTTTAAATTTCAATTTTATTTGGGTTTTGAGGTTGGTGTTTTTAATGTTACTAGGTTTTATATCGCTATTCTTAACCATGGTTTATATTACTGTGAAATAATGAGGGTTTTGCTTCTCATGACAAAAAAAAGAGCAAAAAAATAGGGCTTCTTTTTCTTGAAGGTTTTTGACTGATTTGTGTTTTGGTTTGGCTATGTGAGATTTGATAGTTAAGTATATGAACAGTTGTCTTCTTGGTTGACCATTTTCCCCTTGGTATTAACTTGGATATCCAAGAACTTTATGCTGTTTATTTTGATATTCAAGAACTAGCAACTTTATGCAGTATTATGATCCAATAGGAAAAGCAAAATTGACTGTTTATGAATCTGTTGGCTTCTATATATTCATTTGGGTATATATATATATATATATATATATATATATATATATATATGTTTTGTCCATACGTAAAAAGTATGTACGTTCTTTTTCTTTGATTATTTGCGAATAAAAAATATGTTTCAATTTGAATAAGGTTTAGTTATCTCCTTTATAGAATCCAACTATGAACCAATTCACATTTGAAGCACAGCGACTAAATAATCTAAATCAAACGACAATTTTTTTATTTATTGGAACCTTCTCTCAATTTTTGAAGCACAATTCGGTCAGAACAACTGCATTAATCAATCAGAACAGTTAACGACTATAGGAAAGGTATGTACGGATAATTTCCCATATACTTATAGTGTACATCGTTGATGCAATTTCAATTAGTTTTAATTAGAAAATAACAAATGTGTATGGTAGTTAATTAGTCCATCAGTCACAATTTTGTCTTTGTGACATCGTTCTTGGAAAGCATTCTAATTTTGTCTTTGTGAAACGACTTTCTTTCAATTGAAATATTCATTGTGAAAGTTATAAAATGACTTTCTTTCATTTATTGAACGAATTTCTTAATTCCTTTACGAGACCAGTTTAATTAATTGGTTTTTCTTTTTTCTTAAAGGTTCGTGGCCCGAAGTGTGAACATTAAAAACACTGAGAGTTAATTTCTTAACTTTCCGTAGTATTTATGTTCATGTTTTCCATTGTTCAATTACACTTAGCCCGAAATAAGCAGACTTGGTTTAGGGACCATCATGGTTTTGTAAGATCGCCTGTGTAAGATCAGTTTTGTATAACTTCCATGAATTTTATTGTGTGTATAACGTAAATTTAGGGACCGACTTGGTTTGCTTATTATTATTTTTCATATGTTTTTGGTTTTCTATTATAGGTCACCAATGAATGGGATGAAGCACACAAAAAATACTGCAAAGAGGAGATCCATGGCCCAGGTACACGGCATATGGCCCAAGCCCAAATCCGTGAAGAAGAAGTAAATAATCAGCAAGAGGATCAGGCTCACCAATGCTCATCTTCCTGAGCTGTTCCAGGTATAATCTCTATTTTTTTGTTCTTTTTCTTCTAATTCGAGTTTGTAGATGTGTGTGCTACTATATTTTTATTTTTATTTCTATAAGGGTTTGTTCAAAATAAGGTTATGTGAGGTTTGATTTGGGTATTTGTATCCAATACATATATAATGCTTAACCGTCACACATTACACTTTCTTCTCAGTACTGTTGGTACACAAGTGCTTATGTTCTTTATTCAAATTTTAGTTAAATTTGGAGGTTTTATTCTTAGTCTTAGTTCTCCATTTTACAGGTATTATGTCTGTCTCTCTGCTGTTGCGGTCAAATGGATTTTATATTTATGTCGATTTGGGTTTACGCCTGTTTGTATATACTTGCTTTTGAAGTCAATTAATAGGAGTCATTTTTAGAGGTATATATGGGTTATGCCTGTTTTTAAAATGGAGTATATATAATATGTATATACCCATTTACAGATATACCTTTATTGGGTCGATTAGGTTCTTATATCGATTATACATACGTGTTGCTATAAACAGGTGTAAAATAGGTATATACCTGTTTGTTGGGTTGATTGGCTTCTCATGTATTGTTTTGCTAATCAATTTTTTACATGGATCAGTGATGCTTTGATAACAACTTCGATTTTTCACAATCCAATTTTTGTTTATTTAAGTATTTCACTGAAATTTATAATTTCTTAAATTTTTATTTGCAAAGTATTTATTAATCTATTACTGTCGTATTGTTTATAATACTTATAAACTCAGTCGTCGCCGCCTCCTTTCCATAGCTGCCTCTATCTAACACACATTCTTTCAAGTTAAAAATCTAAAAACATTCTTTCAAGTTAAAAATCTAAAAATTGGGAGGCGGTGACGTCTGAGTTTATAAGTAAAATCTAAAATTTTACTTTTATTTATTTATATTATGTCTTAGTTTTCAAGGAGAGAGTTTGATTTGATTTGGGGAAACATAATACAAATTTAAGAAAATTGTTGTGATATTTCTTAGCACATGTTTTCTTTTTAAACTAAAACATATATTCACAGATTTAAGTACCATCTTGAAAATTTTATATGTGTTTGTATGATTCATATTTATTTTGATGGGTTTAGTATAGTGTAACCTTTCTTATATCCTAAATGTTATGAACCTTGCTTATATTCTGATCAGATTTTGCATTTTCTATATATTGGTTATATTAGTTGTTTTCAAATTGGATAAATGTTTGTGAAATTAGAGTGATTTTGGGGCCCCATTAAGAACTAATTTTTCCAATAGGTTGGATTTTTATCACCTCACTATGTTTAATTACTTCTTTCTCTTTTATGATTGATTTTTAGTATATTAGGGCATTCGTATTTTGTTTGAATTTTCGTATTCATGTTTGGATTTCATATATTAGGTTTACAATATGTTTACAAAATGTGCACGTATTCAATCTGTATTCGCGTTTACAATCTGTTTGCAAAATGTGTACGTATTCAATTTATAGTCGTGCTTACAATCTGTTTTCATTTTCATCATTTGGAGTTTGTATCACAATCTGTATTCATGTTTGGATTTTGTATTCATGTTTGTATTACAATCTGTTTACATAATATATCTGCGAAATGTACATTACTTTTGGTTGACTTTAATGTTAACTTCAACCCATATATAAGTACTCATGTTTTGGAGTTTTGAATTTTCACTTCTTCTCAATTCTATTACTGTTATAACAACATTGCAAAGCCTCTGACCAACCTTCTCAAGAAAGATACCTGCCGTTGTGCTGGAATTCTCTTCATACACTTTGGTATTGATGTTACATTGGGTTGCATTAGTATTTTCACCCATACCCTATGTTGGTATTGATGTTATATTGTTGGTTTCTCTTACTGAAATGCATTTTCTTTTTCATTATAGTTGTTACATCAAACACTTATGTGCATAAGCTGAATTCTTTTCGTGTTTCCACCGTGGCATGTCCTAATTCTTTTCATTTTTTCGCATATGTTTGTCCGTGTCATGTTGGATAAAACACCGATGAGTAGAAAGGAATATGGTAGAAGCCATTGGGTCAGTACTTAGGCCTACTGCAGCACTTAGGCCTACTGCACAAGTTGACTAGAAGCCGATTCTTTTTTACGAAAGGAATATGGTAGAAGCTACAGGACAATTTTCAGGGCTGTTTGGTAGGCTACACAAACACAAAGACATTCGCGCTTAGGTTTTAGTTCCATCCATGTTGTTTTGGCTTTCCTCTAAAAATTCCTTGCTCATTCCTCTAAAGATGCACCATTGGGTCAGCACTTAGGCTTACTGCACATTTTTTCTATTTCTTGGTAATTCTAGCGGAATAATGTATGCCATTTCTATCGGGTTGACTGTTTCAGTGTTTTTAATGTGAGATATAATGTAAGGCAAAACAACGCAGTTTTAGATATAGTTACAAATTTGATTCAAATTATTCTGTTCTGTTCAAATTTGAAGCTTCATTGTTCTGTTCAAATTTGATTTTTTTTCCCAATTGAAAACAAAATCTTTGATGTTCAATGCTTTTCATTTTTATAAATCAAATTTGAAATCTTGAAAAAACCATGGATGAATGCTCTCATATCATTGATGTCAATCCATATAACAACATCTCTTTATGCTAGGATGATACAGAAGCATCTGACCGCTCTTGACAATGCGTTCCTTCAGGTATAACCTTCCTCGACATCACAATAGCGCAGGAGCTACAAGTTTGAGTTCATTAATTTGGAGAACATCCATCTACGGGTTGGCAGCGGCACAAATCTCACAACCAATATCAATACAATATTTATATTTCAAATTTCATTATACTAAACAATTTTTTGCAGATTATTAACTTCAATGAGTAGCATTCAAGATCAATTATATATTAAACAGATTTCATAAAATGTTATGTTCTTTTATTTCTGGATGTTGTAGTACTATATATATACATATACTTTGTAGTAGTTTATACATTTGCTCTGATTTTGCTATATCTATGCTTTGATCTCTGTCTTTACCTGTTTCGAACTTAATTTTTATTTTTAGTTTCATTGTGTTGATAAAAAAATTGTAGAACTAAGTTTTCTTCATTGCATATAGTTAACTATCTTCTTTTGCAAATTGTTTTGTACACACACCCTTACAAAATTGCATTGTGTTGGCCCATCATGAATGCCCTCCATTTTTTAGTTTGACCTATTATTAATCAAATTGTATTTGACTTTTTTGGCATCATAGGAGAATTTTGGGTCACCAACCATGCAATTTGTTTAGAGCACACTTCAATAGAGAAATAACTACGAACAAATTTCCTGCAATATTGTTGAATGGTTATGTTTTTATCATTGTGATATAACACTAAATTGATGCTTGCTCGGAAAATCAAAGAGGGTGACTCAGTTATTGTTTACGTTAATTCTGATGGTAATGTGACTGTTCTCAACGGTAGCAGTGGTTCTCCTCCCGATTTGTTACCAAAGCCTGAGGTAGAGCCGATCGCTATTTAGAAAAAGTCCCATCTGTGTTGGGATTTACAAAAGTGTTGTTTCTACTGCTTCTTCTGAATTAGGAATTGGTTGTAAATGTGGGGAGTTTTTTTGTACTGAAGTGACTGGTTGGCAGCAGACTAGAGGTCATTATAGTTGAGGGCATTGTGAATTTTCTAACCACTTTGTATAAGAATCAATATGTATCTTGATTATTTAATATCATTTTTTCATGTTTCCACTGTTTGAAGTTGCAATGCTTTGGTGAGATTCAGATAACCATCTTCAGGATGTTCAATTGTAGCTGCAATGCTTTCGTTTTCTGCACGCTGCAATCATTTTTGTATATTTTTGTCACCACTGTTTACCAAGTTCTTATTATATCATGATGTATATATATATTCTAATTCCCAACTTTCTGTTATCTGCTTTTGTAGTTATGCGCGTGCTATACACAAATTTCATTGATTGTGTCTCTATTCCTTGTAAGCTAAGACGATATATATAACCTGTGAATCATAGCCAATGTCTATATTCCTTGGGGAAGGAAGCTGTAGCAGCAATGTCTCTATTCCTTGGGGAAGGAAGCTATTAATAATATAGTTGGTATTTTTATTTTTAATCATGATGGATTGTCTCATTAACGAAGGAAAGTTGGCCAATTTGTTTAAATTAATAGGTTCGTACAATAGGTTATTTAAATATTATTTATCTTTTGCGAACTAAATATGACGTATGGTTCTATCAACGACGTATATTTTTGAAAATTAGAATCGCACCTTCAGTCAAAGGGAAGTACGCTTAACTGTGGGATATTGAGGAGGAGGATGTCGGTTATCTTTTCTCCATATATGAAGAGGCTGCTCCCATATCACAAAACCCAGACCTATCGTAGCTTTGGTGAGGGCACTTGCCATCGCACCAAGGCACGACTTCTTGCTTTTAAAAATTATCAACGTGCCTTCAGGCACGGGGATACCCTAGTATATATATATATACAGTCCTGCTCTTGTGCGGACTAGTCCATATTTTAAGAATGCGGACCGTACATGTGTCACATGGTGGTGAGCCTAGAAAAGAAAGAGAGTATGCCTATAATTTAGGCGATAATTTCTAGGCGCACCGTTAGGTGACACATGTTCGGTCTGCATTCTTAAAATACGGACTAGTCCGCATAGGAGCATTATATATATTGTAGGAGGGTAGTGAGACTGGGTTCTATGAATAATGGGAAAGGGTGAGGCGTGACCCACTCCAATGGACGCTGCCTGCAAGGTCTTCAAGGTCTCCTGGTGCAGCTTCTCAAGAAACTTTCTTCTTCTGGAAACAATGGAACTCAAGCTTCAACTCACTCCCTGTAAGAAGATAAACTTTCACAATAAAAAATAGTAATTTTCTCAAGAGAAACACCTGAGAATGATGACTGTCAGTGGGGAGTGAAGGAACAAGGCACTCAGCACTAAGAGAATGAGCAGGGAGAGAATAGTAGGTAGGTCTGGTGGTATTTTAGCAGAGTAACAGTGCAATTTCAATTGTCTCTCCTTTTGACCCTGCCCAGAGGTCTATTTATACTAGGGCATTAGGGATGAGTTGGAATTTTTGGGCGCCAAAATTGAGAGGGTTAGTGGGGAACAATGTCTGAAGTGTACCATTTGTCCCTACCTGCAGGCAGCCCTTCCTGTCCCCTCCTGCAGGCGCCACCTGGCGCCGACCAAAGTCAAAAAGCACATATGTCCCCTAATGAGGACAAAATATCAGATTTGGTAGTTATCTTTTGAAACGGTAACTTGTGGTGCAATTTTGCAAATCTTGAGAGAGGAGGCCTTAAGGACCTCTCTCTTCTAAAAATGTTGTTTTTTTCTTGAGAGGGACCTTGAGGACCCCCTCGTCTCGAAAAGTCATTTTCTTATAAAGAGTTTATTTCTTGTGAGTAGCCAACTCTTTGGCTACTCACTTCACTTGTGACCAAGTGTGAAGTGTGTGTAGTCTTGAGTGACTTCTGGGTCTTCCTACTAGTATTCTCTCAATCCTATAGTGCTAAGTGGTTGAGCTTGCTCAACATACTTTGTCCCTCAGCCGCCAAGCCAAAACTCCCAGGAGGTCCCAACTAGCCTGCTTGATCCCTGCTTGCTCAACTTGGCAACCTGTACAAGAAGTCAAAGTGTTAGTACTGTTGTTCTTTTAAACAATGACGTTTCATGATGAGGAGTTGCTCGTGGTAGCTACTCCCTCATCCTGGCCGCCCTGGGTGGGTTCCTTCTCGATATGAGCTTCTATCGGGACCCTTGCAGTGGCACTTCTCATATAACATTTCTGTAGTGACCCTTGCAGTGGCGGTGACCCTTGCAGTGGCACTTCTCAATCTTTGACTTCTGCGGTGACCCTTGCGAGGCACCTCTCGAATGTCACTGCTGCAGTGACCCTTGCAGTGGCTCTGACCCTTGCAGTGACACTTCTCAATCTTGGACTTCTACGGTGACCCTTGCGAGGCACCTCTCGAATGTCATTGCTGCAGTGACCCTTGCAGTGGCGCTGACCCTTGCAGTGGCACTTCTCAATCTTGGACTTATGCGGTGACCCTTGCGAGGCACCTCTCGAATGTCATTGCTGCAGTGACCCTTGCAGTTGCGCTGACCCTTGTAGTGGCACTTCTCAATCTTGGACTTCTGCGGTGACCCTTGCGAGGAACCTCTCGAATGTCATTGCTGCAGTGACCCTTGCAGTGGCGCTGACCCTTGCAGTGGCACTTCTCAATCTTGGACTTCTGCGGTGACCCTTGCGGGGCACCTCTCGAATGTCATTGCTGCAGTGACCCTTGCAGTGGCACTTCTCAATCTTGGATTTCTGCGGTGACCCTTGCGAGGCACCTCTCGAATGTCATTCTCCAGTGACCCTTGCAGTGGCGCTGACCCTTGCAGTGGCACCTCTCAATCTTGGACTTCTGCGGTGACCCTTTCGAAGCACCTCTCGAATGTCATTGCTGCAGTGACCCTTGCAGTGGCACTTCTCAATCTTGGACTTCTGCGGTGACCCTTGCGAGGCACCTCTCGAATGTCATTACTGCAGTGACCCTTGTAGAGGCGCTGACCCTTGCAGTGACACTTCTCAATCTTGAACTTATGTGGTGACCCTTACGAGGCACCTCTCGAATGTCATTGCTGCAGTGACCCTTGCAGTGGCAGTGACCCTTGCCTTGACACTTCTCAATCTTGGGCTTATGCGATGGCCCTTGCGGGGCACCTCTCGAATGTCATTAATAAAAAAAAGCCTTTTTATTTTATTTACTTTTTTTTATTGGTAGACACCCTTCTCTCTCTCTCTCTCTCTCTCTCTCTCTCTCTCTCTCTCTCTCTCTCTCTCTCTCTCTATATATATATATATATATATATATATATATATATATATATATATTATTTCTCGCGTTTTAGTTTGTTAGTCACATCTCATGGTATTCGTGTCTAAATGGGCAATTTTTTTTATCGCATGTAAAAATTAAATTCAAACCCGACTCATTACTTTAATGTGTCATGTTATGTTTATCCTTTAGTACCCATTCAGACAATGAATTTTTTTGAATCGTATATAGATCGATACATTATTACATAATGAAACACAATTAGAGCCATTATTTTTTTAATATTACTAAATCTCTTATTTACTTAAATTTAATATAATCAAATTAACATTAAGCTATCTAAATTTTTAGGAGACCAATAAATATATATTATTTACTTATATTAATGGGCCTTAACCGGTATTAATGGGTGAAGATGGTTAATATTAACCTGACCCTTTAACTATCATGTTTTATTTGGTTGGCAGTTATATGACTCGAAATATGTAAGGATTCACCAATTCACTTATAATTTCATGTCAATTTGTGTCATGTTAACGTGTCATATGTCATTTTGCTAGGTCTAATAAAAAGGACACTTAAATAATGTAAAATTTTGAACCCTTAGATTTTTCCTTTTGTTAAATTTTCCATCTTGTAGGTGACCCAACAAAGAAAAATGAAATGTATCTGCACCTTTTCTTTTCTATCACCGAACACATGGATCCTACTAGCAACAATAGTTTCCCAATTATAACATTTTACATTCTAGTAGTTTCACAATTGTTTATTTACATCTAAACAAACAACTCTGTAAATTGACTTTCGAACAACATAATTTTGTGGAACATCAATAACCGACCTAGCTAGTTCAACCCATTCACCTAAAATCCTCGACATTTAAAAAATTTATAATATACAAAGTGAACAAGATTTCCTGAACTATCTTAATGATAGTTCAGGAAATCATGTTCACTTGACTCGAAATGAGAGTAGGTTTGAAAAAGAATCTTAGAGTGTCTAGGGTTGGGCTAACAGGGTCTCTTAACCCCTTCTTTTTTCTTCTCGTCGGAGTTATTTCATAAAGACTTGCCATGGTAAGGAAGAAGGGGGGGGGGGGACGGGGGAACAAATACACTTGGAGAGAGCAGTACAACGGAGAGTTGTACGCTGCGTTCAGGAAGGATGAATCGCTCTCGAAAAGGAATTTGTGATCCTAGGTAAGATCGGTTCAGGACCATGGGATCCTTTTCTATCAGATAGGAAGGGTTGTAGCACCAAATGTACTTCTAAGTAATTGCCACATAGATCCTATATCTATCTATATGAAGAAGAAATCATGTAACGAAGTGGGTTCTTATTTGTATAAATGGTACTTCGAACTTGGAACGAGCATGAAGAAATTAATGATACTTCTTTATCTTTTGAGTTGTACTGCCGGATCGGTCGCTCAATATCTTTGGTCTCAACCCAGACCTAATGAAAAAAATGGGATCACTTCTTATGGACTCGTTGAGAATGATTTATAATTTTTTTAAATGTTGGGGTTTTTAGTTGGATGGGTTGAACTAGCTAACGTAAAATTCAAACTATGCCATGAGCAAAAGATCATCGCGAGAAGAAAGATAGTGGAAAATGTGAAACTAAAGACTAAATTTAATTAACAACCATTCCAAATCTATAAGAAAAGGCAACTGCATACCTAGGGGTGACAATGTTTGACCTGACACGAACTCCACACGAAGTTAGCAGGTACGGGTCAACGATTTTCTTGACACGAACCCAATAATGACACGACCCTCCAACACGAATAATAAATGGATTGGATTAGTGTCAAATATATATAACTCGAAAATGACATGAATATACCCATTTAACTCATATTTTATGAAGAATATATAAAATAATTTATATATCTTTATAGACATTGTATAATATTCATGGATATTTAGATGATAAATTATTTATATGTTGCAGGAAGTTGAAATGAATTAAATTTTAAGCTTTCTTAGGGTTATGAGTGGTATGATTGGTTAAGAGAGAAGAAAAAAAATAATTTTATGTTTTACTTGATGGGTTATGTGGGTCAACCCGAACACGACATGATAATAAATAGGTTGGATTAGTGTTTGCTCATCGGACACGATTAGTTAAATGGGTCGGGTTAGAGTTGATTAATACTGAACACGAACCTGACATGACACAACCCTAACACGACACGAGGCACACGAATTGTCACCCCTATGTATACCTCAAGCTATTTCCAATCATTATAATATATTCACACAAAAATACATGAAGAAAAAAATCATACAATTGGTTAAAATCTTTATAATACTATGATGTCTTCATAGTGGAACTGGTTTCACAAATGAGAAGTCATCTTCATTCCTGGTTTCTTTATTGAGGTGGTGAGCTACACTTGTTTCGGTATGGGTGTCATCATGAATGACCTGTACAATCAACTTCGTCGTCTGTGATTTGGGATATGGTGTCTCTCCTTCGAAATCGGACATTTCCTGGTCCTCAGTGAAAGAGCGGCTTGAATGACCCATAGTTTTGAAGCGGTGAAGCGAAGCTTCGGTCGAGTTGGCAGTTGTTGCCATGGAAGCTGTGGGGCTAGCGCCTCCCAAGGCTTGAGTGGGAGACATTCCTGGAGACCTTCCCCCATGCTTCTTCTTTGCTGCCATATGCCACTTCCGAAGGGCATTCTTTGTTTGATCGTCGAAGATGGATTTCTTCACATGTGAACCCATCTGCCAATTTTGAACAAGATATTTGTTAGCCAAATCAATTATTCATAAATTTAGAAGATATAAAACTAGGGGGTTTCTACACGAAACCACGAAAATATATCTAGCGCGCCATTATGCTTAAACCAATTTTACAACATTGTTAAATGATAGTGAATATGGTGGTAGGAGTATATTTTTGGGTGCCCTTAACAACCCCTACCTAAAACTAAGTTGGTGTTTGGTTCATGAAAATATTTTCCATCTCAATTTTTCATATAATTTCTAAAAAAAAATCAATTTTAAATTTGTAAGGCTATCTCCAAACTTGTAGTCAAATTGGATCCATTTCCTCGGGTTGAACTAAATCCAGACAAAATAGGTTTTACCAATTTTCAACCCTAACAACTTCTCAAAATTCTTTATCAGTGGGGCAGTAAAAGCCTTGTTAGCCCAAGGGGAAAAAGTGCCTGAACGCCTAGATATTCCCCTCTTTTTAAAATAGGTTTAACCAATTTTGCCCATGTATCATGAAGAAATTCTTGGAGATTGTTTAAGCTTGCTGAATACACATTTGGTTTTCACATAATGTTGTATGGAAAAGAAGAAAGCATCTAGTGCTGGTTTGGCTCGAGTTTTTGTGGTTTTTGAGAATCTAAATTGGTATATAAATTTACAATTGAGTATTAGGAAAGTAATTTACATGTGTGATTTGAAGTCTTAACATTAACTATGGGACCAGGGGCGTCCCTAGTAGTCCCGCATGGGGATGGGCGCATCCACTGATTTTTTGGATTTTATGTGCGTGTGTATATATTGGTTTTCAGAAATATGGGGGCCTTAGAGCAAATTTTAAAGCTAAAGATAATCTGAAACTCGCTTACCAAAGAAGAATGATAAAGAATAAAGATATCTACCATGTATAGACTCTTCGTGAAATTTGAAAACGAGGGTGAGTGGTCATTTATTTACATATACCAAAAGTAAACCCTAACCATTGGCAATCTTCCTACGAAAACTACTCGAATGATAAATCATTATTGAATCTCCCATCACCTCTTCTTAGCTAGTCCATTTCGCTCCAGCAAAATGATGTAGGTAATCTTTATTTTTTTCAATGTCATAAATTTGTATTGTTTATTGAAACTTGTTGATTCCTAAATATTTTTAGTATTCTGAGTATTATATATAGCCAAAATATCGATTAGGTCTTGTAATTGTATTCATGGCTAAATATCAATTGACTTTTGTTTTTACATCTAATGAAAAAATTAATTAAATATTCCTTTACATTATCTGATTTGAGTATTACATTTAGGTTTTTATATTTATTGGGTTTTGAATTTACATTTAGGGTGTGTTTGATAACAAAGTTGGAAAATAACTAAAAATCAGTTCATTTCCACGAGAAGTTAGAAAATGAGTTGAAAACGATAGGAGCAGTATGGTCGCACTTTTGAAATTTTCCATGGAAATCAAATCTTTGGGATTTGGGTAAAACATGTTTTCCATCGTAGATAATAAAACTATAGAACATTTTCATATTTATGGCCTTTTTTTTAGAGAGTGATATTTGAAATCAAGCAATGCTAAAGTAAAAAATGAATTAAAATAACTATTTTCCATGGAAAATAATTCCATGTCAATTAAATGGACCCTTAGGGAAAAACAGTCATTGCATTTTGAATTTGCATTTAGGGATAAAAGTTAATCAGTGCTCTGGATATTAAGAGACATAAATTATGAATAGGATTTGCGGCTGAATTTTGTATTGGAATTTGGCCTGAAAATGGTTGGATGAAATTTGGGCTAAGAAATGATAAATAAAATCGAGGGATGTTGGAAATTTTACTGTAGGGATTTATTGAACTTGATATGAGGCATTTTATTAGTTTGATTTGAGGTAACTATTAAACCAAGCTATGTTGAATATTTGAGAATTGATGAAGGTTTTATAAAAAAGAATGAATACTTAAGTTTATAGTGATTGAGTATTTTGTGCTGAATTGTTAAGTCTGTATTAATTAACCTTATTTTTTAAATTTAGTGGAGTATTTAAGTAGTTCAGGTTATATTGAATTGTTATTTATGGGAATCCCAAAAAATGGATCGGGGCCTCCTGTCCCCGAGCCCCCAAAATTACTCTTCAGTTCCTCACCCACTAACTAAAAACCCTATTCACCACTGTATGAGACTCATATGTGAAGTTACTAATTCAAGGTCCTCGAAAACCAAATGAGTACCGACAGTAAGTCCTTTAAAATGACTCATATTCGAGAATAATTGACCATAATACGCTTTATATTTTCACCATTTGTTAATTCGGAGCATCTAAGCCATATACAATTGGTAATGGGATTCTATTATGGTGTGGGATTTACTTTCCAACACACCCACATGGACGAAAACCTCCAACACATTTCTATTGGGAATGGATGGAGGGGTCTCTAGATCTTAGATATTTTGGAAAGACTTTAAATTCCATTTGGGTTTTACACTATCAATACTATCGAAACAAAATTTCATCCAACCTCCTGTTTTATGCGAAAATGAAAACTGAAACTGAAGAGTTTACTGAAGCCAACCAACACAACCTTAAAAGACTCTGTGCTATATACTCAAATGAAATAGTTTTATTCAGTATTTTACAAAAACACCAAAAAAATGGTCAACTGCTAAAATCATGACAATGTTTCATCTTGTATACCATAAAAGTTGGAATTCTTGAAACTAATCTTAGTAACAGTTTAACTGAAGGAAACTAATTATTCTATTAGGTTTTGAACTACAAAAAAGATTGGGTAATAGAGTTATCATACCTGGGCTACGAGGGCATATAGTGGAAGCGTTATATAACTGCATAAGATTAGAACTCCCATTCTGAAACGACAATGATATTTTTTCAATTAGTCAAAGGTCAAGTCCAAAGCTCGACTGGGAAAACGTCCCATTGGAAAAAATGCTTACCCTAGAGCAATTTTTGCAATCAAAAGCTTGAAATTATCATGGAAACAAGAATTTAGTCCAAATTCATACTGCACAAAAAAAATTGTGTCATCTGTATTAAAGGTGTTAGGAAGGAATGAGTTGACTAATGAAAGATTTGATTGTGAACATATGGAAAATATTTAATTACCCATGTCCACAAGAAATATGTAACTTGGAATGCATTCTGCAAACAAGGGGAAGATAATTCAATTGTCATTAACAAAAGAAAGAAAAGTAAAGTATTAATATATATGAATAAGAAATTGGCAAGGCATACACTCCCATCAGCAAACCAATGTTATATGCCAGTATCAATTTTATTTGGAGATTTGAGAAGAAAATTGAATACCTGAAATAATGCAAAGTGGATAAGGTGAAGAACTAAATGAGGCTTACTGAACCAAAAATATTGGTCTGAGCCTTGCACGAGAGGAATTCCTTGGACCACGGCGTGTCTTTCCGATATTTCAAGAGCCATCATTGTCAAAATGGCTTGAAGCTTTGTCCCAACAGCTAAGATTATCTAAGGACATCTTAAGGATTAGGATTATCTCTCTATTAATCTAATGAGAAAGTGTTAAAATGCAAAACACTAAACTATTGTTTCAATTGCAAAGACTCCTTCTGTGACAAATAACCCCATAAACTATGACAATGTTGCAAAAAAAAACTTGCAACACCAAAAACCTTTTTTAGTGACACAACTAGGGGATTGCAAATAAATGGAATAGTTCAAGGAGTTTTTTTTTTGGGGGGGGGGGGGGGGGGGGGGGGGAGGCAAAATTCACAATTTAGAACGATATTTCAATAGTTCGGGGGTTTTCTTGCAGTTTACCAATGCTTAGACACGCACAAAAAAAATAAAAGATATTTCTTACAATTAAAGGAATTAGGGATGCCCAAAATAGTGCCCGCCATCCTGGAAGGAGTATATAATGTTACATAACAAACTGCTCTTCAATTGGCAATGAACATGTGAGAAATTGGAAATTATTTTTTATAAATAATTTTTATAGGGTAACTTACCATTAACATTTAAGAGCAAAAAAAACACGAATGATGTCCATAATACAGGACTGAAAATATCATTAGAAACTATGTCAGGAAACAAAGTCAATAAAAAAGTTAGGCAAAGTCAATTAAAATAGACTTGAGGTATATATGTATGTTAATTACCTGACTCCCACAACGACCTGAAAGTCATCCTCTAATGACCTTTTGATATACTTTTGAAAGTTAAATTTAGTTCCAGGAGCTAAATGGACCTATAAAAAAGCATAATTAATAAAACGAAAAGCATATATATCCAAATAAGCAACAAATTATGTGAAATGGAAAACTCACATTAATGAACCCGTTTCGCAAGGTTGTGTAATCTGATTTACTAACTGACCTTAAAAATTGTCGAAAGAAACATCCCTGCAAGAGATATATATTTAGTTGTATAAAAATCAAACATATGATGTATATTTACTTTGTACCAAATTAACCAGGGCATAAAAAACAATACTAACCATAGCCTTGACTATAATAAGACTATGATTGCATGTTCAAGTTATAAGTATCAAGTTATTTCTTCATCCCAAATTAAATTCCATTATACACGTAAACTACCAAAATTAGAGAAATGTATCTTACAAAATAAAAGAAGAATGGAATCTTAGTCCAAAAACTAGTGTGGGACCTCACGAAAGATGTTTCGTGAGTGAGCCTGAATCTTGTAGGATCTGCATTTTCCCATTGTTGAAAAAAAAATGAATTATTTAAAAACCCATGTACCCAACTACTAAAGAGAACATTGAATTTCATGATAGAATATGAATAATTGGTCCTTTCCAAATCACTCAATGGTTTACCATTGGAGAACTCATAATCATGGGATGAAGTCTCTTCCTCCCACTGCTTCCAGCCACGAATCTGTGTAAGAAAATTAAACAATTAAAATGCTAAGAATTGCGCAAGGATAAAAAATTATAAGCTCTGATCTAGTGTTTCTCGTGCCCCTAATAGAGAAACATTTCCATATATCGCATAGAATTTATAGTATATCAATAAAAACACATAAAAGAATTAACCATATTTTAACCTACCTTTAGTCTCCCAAGAGCCATAGTAATAGCACTGTATATCACGTGAAAGACAGCTAAAAAGAATATGAGGATGTGTAGTTGATGTAGTCCGTCAACAGTTATGAGTTGTGCTAGGCCCTGTTGGCAATAGTCCAAGTTGGTTTTATCACGATAAAAACATTGAAACAATAAAAGTCAGTCCACTATAATCAACACATATGATTTGTCTCAGCTTGTTTGCATATTATATTACGTAACAGATTGAAAGGAAGGAAAAAAGTTAGTTAACATGAGGACTGCTAATGAGGCGATTAACGTCATAAATAGTTTGTGGCTCAAGCCAATAAAGACTAACCTCAATCCAAGTTACTTGACGTTAAACGTGGATAAGCTTGACTTGCTTACACTATATCAATTTTTGAATATCATTTCTCTAGATTCCTTTATCTATTAGCTAGTTTATATCAAAAGTTTATACCATTTGATATAATTTTGTACATTTTTACGTTGATTAATTCAATAATTGCTACTCCAAGTCTCTACTGTAGGTTTTTCAATCTACAATGTTGTTATTGTTTCAATAATTATTGATTAAAGGTGAGTCGTGGTGATATATGTTGGAATATTTCACAAAATATTGTTTGTTTTGGGAATGTGAAATAAATCAAATGTAGAATATAAAAACTGTTTGATAAGGTATTATATTAATGGTGACTTTTTCTTTTAAAGATGAAATGTTGTTGTGAAAGACCATAACCCTTTAATTTCAGTAGTCATGTCTACTCTAAGGAGAGCATATAAATTTATAAAGATTAAAGAGTCATCCTCGAGATAGACTCTAATGTAAACTCTCAGAAGCATATACCCATACAATTATACACACGAGATTAGGGTTATCTCTTTCTCATTTATAAAGTAATAATATGCATAATTGATTACAAAAGGAATGGAGTCCTTGTATTTATAGGCCTACAAGTCTTGCTCGATACACACTTAAATAAAGTAAACAGCTAAAAAATATTCTATCAATATTCAAAAACTTACAATATCCCCAACCCACCCACAACCAACACACCATTAATTCATCCAGTCCATAGGGAAGAACTCACTCTTGCTGCAAATCACATTCATATTGAAATTTTTATTAAAGGATTTCGAACTTCTTTTCCTTTGAGTTCCAAACTTTACATATTTTTTTGGGTGACATGACACAAGGAATATGCATTCTTATATTCTCTAGACTTAGCAGAGAGAAGATTACTCTCAGATATAAAATGCAACGCTGAAGCCATATTAGAGTGTTAATGCCTGCACAAGAGGCTAGAGGAGGCCATACGACATAAGGACAATGCCGACAAAACCTCTTATATATCCACACTTGTTCTTTCCATTGTATCAACTATTATGAATTTATTTATCTATGCTTCTACTTCTCTTCAAACATACATGATTTGCAATTTGTCTCAGTTCATTTACAGAGCTATCTAACATATAAATAAGCATTAGCTCATAAATGCATGTTGAGTCATTGTACAATTACACAAGTAGGAAATAACTTTAAAATAGACAAAAGTTACCAATAGATGACATCTAGCTATGATTCTACTTACTTAAAATTCTCTCATTCCACCCACTTATTTAAACTTTCTATCCCAATTAATGACACTAACATCTAAAGAGACTTCTTTCACATTCGTAAAGAGAGGATATCATCATCATAAACAGAGGAAAATTTCCAAGAATCATTTACTACAAGGAAAGTTCAACAGTTGATGTGGATAGGGTAGCGTTTACAACAACAATCAATCACATACAATAAATAAGGATTTAACTCAAACTCTCGATTCATTCTCTAAAATACGTGATAGTTGATTGTTCCCAAAATGAGAAAATACAAGTATACTTATAGTCCCTCAATACATATTGACAAGCTTAAGATGATGGCATTGGTGATGTCATGGACTTAGGCACTTAAGCTACATCACTTATTTTAAGTGACATATTTTAGAATATTTTCAAAGAACAGTTGATAATTCTAATAATGACAAGACAATAACAATATATATCAATTATGTGCCAATTTTCCATATACAGTAGTTATACACATTTGAAAGCTTAGCTGGTCAATTAAACTATATCATATTTTCTAATTCTATTGAATTGATTGCAAACAAAGAAAAGTATGCATCTATTTTGACATTCTCCGAAAAATTACTAGATGCTTAAAGTTTGTTGTTTCAAAAGCCAAAAAAAAATCAAATGCGTTAAAATTCGTTAGCAATACAGGATTATAAGCGGCTCAATTCCAATATCCAACTAGCGAATAAATACACATAACTTTGAAAAAAAATAGTAAAAAATATATATATACCTCTTTGCAGGTAGAAGCATAGCCACCAGCTAAAGATCTACGCTCATACCATAAAAGCCTCCTACGAGTGGCAGCTTGTCCTCTCTTAGCGCATGGCAACATAGAGTCAGCAACCTTCTGCGGAATACAGATTTTGGCTATGTAATATTGACTAAATGTCAGGAGTAACGATATGAAACCGAGAACCATCAACTCTGCAATAAGTCAACAAAAGTCAATATCAACACTAAAATTACATTTGTTTGCATACATAAAAGGGACATAAACCAAGTTCTTACCCGCTTTAACCTTCTCCAAAGCCTCAAACAGAGCTTTCTTGTGTTTATCTGTGAATACCTTAATAAAAAAATGATAATGTCAATCACCTTTTCTTTTCTAATCGGGCAAAAAAAAACACAAAAATTGGAGCAAACAAATTAAAACACTTATTGAGTTGAGAAACATTAACTAGTATTTTAGAAACAGGAATAGATCTAATTCAAAAGGCAGGTGGCATAACAATTTGATGAATATTTGTAAAATGATCAAATTGGGAAAAAAGTCAATATCAGTAAACCGAATAGTTATAGGTAAAAGCATTATAAAAATCAAAATTCCAAGAATGTTGTGAATTATGTGATCACATAAAAAGAAGATCGGATGAACAAGTAATGTGACAAAATGAGCAAAACTGAAAATGGAACGCATAAATAAACTGGCGAAAACAAAAAGGGAATTCTGACATCAAACTACGTAAACAAACAAAGGAGAGACATTTAGAAAGAAAATGTAGAAGAATAGAATATAGTTAAATGGGTACCTTTCCAACTTTGTGAAGAATCTTCTCTAAGGCAATAGAAATGATGATGATAATGGCACATACACCAGCAACAGCCCATGTGGGTGTCTGATCAAGCTGCCTAGACGTCCCGCTAGTATCGCCTGCCATTTTCCCTCACCGCCCTTTAACCAGTAACCGAAGTTTATAAACACCTATATATATATATATAAATGAGGGGTTCAGAAGGGGTTTCTAACGATGCTTGTTAATCCTGTAAGCATCTGGATTTGAAAACACGCCATTTAAGGTAACGAAATATGGAAGTAGGAAGTAGCTTTTGAAAGGGAATGTGAACTGTACATAGTTCGTCTAAAGTCAAAATAAAGACACGAAGCTTAGCGTAGGTTGTTATACTACAAACATTTGTTTTTTACGCGGTTGGTTTGGGTTGGCATTTAATCCTTTTTAATTCTTGAAATTGCATTAAATAATTGGGATATTTGTATTAAGTCCTATTTACATAGGATATTTTTTAGTAGGTCCTATCATAATATTTTATTTTTAATAGATCCTATTGAACTATATACTTAATAAACGGAACTAATTGATAACAAATCCTTAAATAATCCACATTAGGTCTGCTATGAGATTCATTAATGTTTTAGCGTGCTTTTTATTCAATAAACCATATATTGAGTAAAGAAGCACAGTTTTAATATATGTAAAAATTACCAAAACAAAGCATTATGTGTTCAATAAAATAGAATTCGAACACAACTATAAATCAAAATATTTAAGATTGTATTATTTTGAGAAGTATATTTTAATGTGAGTAAACAATCCCTATGACCCTTAAACTATACAAGTTTGATCAATTTAATCTCTAAACTAATAATTTGGCTCATTTAGTCCATAAACTAATAATTTGGCCAATTTAATCTATAAACTAATAACTTAGCCGATTTAGTCTCTAAAATAGCTTAAAACTGTTTTTTTTTTCTTTTCAAATTAAAAAATTATTGTTTTTTAAATAGGATAAAAAGAATTTTTTAAACATTTTTTTAAATGGAATAAAAACACTGTTTAAAACAGTTTTTTAAATAGGATAATAATTTTTTTTTTAAAGTGGAATGAAAAACTGTTTTTTAAAGTTTAAAACTGTTTTTATTTTTTTCAAAGTTGAAGAATTGCTCTATTTTTTTAACAAGAGTTAAAACCTCTTAAATGTATTAGAAATAATTAAAAAAATGTGAGTTTTTTTAAATATGATAAAATACAATTTTTTAAATATGTAAAAAAATAGTTTTTTAAATAGGATAAAAAACTATTTTAAAACTTTTTTTAATAAAGCAAAAATCAAATATGAAACAAATCGTAAACCACAAACAGAAATTATGTAAAAGAAAGGAGAAAGAAAAATAAACCAAGTAGAATAAAGCACCAAAAAACTTCAAGGGTGGCTTCGAGAAAGTCGAGGTCAATTCAGCTTTCAAGTTACAATTAAGTAGAGGTATAATTTTATTTTCTTATCTTTAATCTTTAATGAAAAAATGAAGAGGTCAACTAGATCATACACGCAAGCAGTTACTATAATCTAAGGAAATTAAGATAGTAATTCAAAATGAATGATTGATAAACAATATACTCAAATGATCTAAATGATAATATTCATCAAGCCCATTGAAAAAGTTGGAAATTCCTATATATCTTTAAAAACTCACATTTTTAAAACTATTTTTTTTAAACTCACGTTTTTAAAACTCACATTTTTTAAAAAACATTAAAAACTGTTTTTATCCCATCTAAAAAATTGTTTTTTCCTATTTAAATTTTTTTTTAAAAAAAACATTAAAAAACTGTTTCTATCCTATTTAAAAAAAAAATGCTTTTTTCCTATTAAAAAACTGTTTTTAATCATAATTAAAAAAAAAACTCACAGTTTTTTTATTATTTGGGGTATATTTCAGAGGTTTTGACTCTTGTTAAAAAATAGAGTAATTTTTCAACTTTGAAAAAATAAAAACAGTTTTAAACTTTAAAAAACAATTTTTATCATATTTAAAAAACTATTTTTATTCCATTTTAAGAAAATTGTTCAACAAACTATTTTTATCCTATTTAAAAAAGAGTAATTTTTTAACTTTGAAAAGAAAAAACAGTTTAAGCCATTTTAGGGACTAAATTTGCTAAATTATTAGTTTATAAACTAAATTGGCCAAATTATTAGTTTAGGGACTAAATTTGTCAAATTTTAAGGACTAAATTGGCCAAATTCTTAGTTCAAGGACTAAATTGACCAAATTATTAGTTTAGGGACTAAATTGACCAAACTTGTATAGTTTAGGGGCCGTATGGGTTGTTTACTCATTTTAATGTACAAATAGGTGACATTATTTATAGAGAAACACAAGTTGGTGTGCGAGCATGTTGAATCAATGACTAGCTTTGATGTTTCGTGCATGTAGTTTAGATCTGCCATGCTTGTAAATTTGTATTGTCGTGCTTCCAGTTTTTATGCTCGGCACATTGTGCTTATAGCATAGCATTGTTATGCTTCTGATTTCAGATTGACGCCTCCTGCTTAGCATGGCATTGTCGTGCTTCTAACTTGCATGTTTGACACCATATGGTATAATTATGTGTTAATCTTAATTTATTCTTGGATTATTTGTTAATTTTGTTTTATTCTTGGATTATGTGTTAATCTTGTTGTATTCTTGGATTATACTTAGTGAAAGTATAGAAATCATTAACTATTGATTAAAATTGCATGCCCTTTTGTATATGTAAGTCATAATGCTTTGTATACAACTCTCTTTTATTTAAACTTGTATGTATTTTTGTATACTTACTGGAATTGAGTAATTCCAGTTGGAGAAGAAAGTAGAGTCATATATGCAAAAAGTATATCTGAAAATTAGAATTAAACTCCTTGTGGTTAGACCTTGGTGATGGTTGTAAGTTGGTATATAGTTGTTCTTTGCATAATTCATTTAGATATACCTTTAGTTTAATAAAACTTTGGACCTAGCAATGAACTCTGTAGGGGAGGCTTAAAGGTAATCTCCGAAATGAGAGAGCTTCCCCAATCAATATAAGGGATTCAAGAGAAGGAGGCAGTATGAAGACAACGAGGCATCTCAGCGAGGTAGCTCAGTGAGGAAGATCAGTGATGCAGCTCAATGAGGCAACTTAGCGAGGAAGCTCAGTGATGTAGCTCAACGAGGAAGCTTGCCGAGAGACTTCTCTTTGTCTTTCGTTCCTACTTAGTCGAATTATATCTTTTAAATACATTAATTTTTATGCTGTAACGATTGTAATATTGAGTGTGAGGTCAAACGGCACTCGCGAGAGACCAAGCCTGGTAGGGCCTGGGAGAGCTTACATGCTCTATCGAATGACCTCGCCATGAAAACTTCAGAGGGACTTTGTTTAGAGGATTGAGAAGTGAGGCAGCGTTAAGGCTTGTCTTGACCATCTTAGATACACATAGTAAAACACCGAGAGATCTTTCACCATGAAATCTTGTGTAGAGTAACCTTGACTTCCATCGAATATTGAGCTTTGAGCCAAATAGTCCCCTACCAAATATCACATCTGCTTTAGGTGATGTCGCCAGCTAGCTAAACACTGTCCAATCCAAACTCGAGTAAACCACTATATTATTGGGGCTGTCAGACAGTTTGGTGAGCCACCTCTATGGTGACAGTCCTCTGACGACGCACAGTGGTTAGGCAAAAGGCATATCTTGGCATTTAATGATCATGACGTATGGTGTGCTGACCCATCAAGCATTTAGTGCTTGTGACGTAAAGTGTGATAAGGAGGTCTTTTACGTGCATATGGACTGTGACGTCTTTAAAAGGGTGTGGGGCTACTTATAGGCCTCAACCACTTCTCAGAAAGGGAGTTCCTTCTTCAGATTGGTTTTCTAGAGAGAGAATATATCAAAGAGGAGTTATTGCAAAGAAGAGAGTTTTATTCACTCATTATTGTTATTTATTGTGAAGCTTTTAATACCTAACTAGAGATCCATCAGAGGTTGTTAGTGTGTTGGATGCCTATCAAGGTGTATCTAGTGTGACACCCCGACTAATTAAATACCGGGTAGCTACTCCTTTATTAAATTAATTCAAAATGCCAAGTTGGCTCAGTTAATAGCATCACTGTCGAAAACATTTTATTATTACTAACCACCTAGTATTTAAAAAGTATATTGCCAAATTTTAATTTAAGTCTGATTAATATGCAACAAGTGTAATGAAGAAATAAATAACACCATTCACCATACTGAAGTAAAACTAATACCCATCACAAAGTGTAAAATAAAGTCTGGAGGAAAACTCCTCACTACAAATCCCACAACTGAAAAGTAAACTGAATACTGAAACAATACATGCTAAAGTCTGAAAACTGGAATGTAAAAGATGCTCTAAATAGAAATGGGCAACATACCCTACAACTGGTAGATAGTGACTCTGGAATCCAAAAGATAGAAGTGTCTACAAGCAAATCCCTGTAGCTTCCACAAACAGCTACAGCTCGTCACCTGAATGAGTATCCTATGCTTGGTGTCCTTATGGCTGGGCACCTAAAATGGTTTTACAAAAAAAATAGATTTGAAAAGAAAACGGGTCAGAGCCCGAATGTGGAGTTATATTTTAAAAACCTGCAAGTGCTTTAAAAACATTTAAAACATTAAATGCAAAGTACATGTTAGGACGTACACTCACATAATATTCTCACCTCTCGTCTAACTGTGCACTCCTAACGTAAGTACCCATCTACAACGATATAAACCACTAGCTAAGTGACATCATAACTAGCTAGACTGTAATAGTTCCTACCCTTATTACCCGGTTCTATTAACATATAACTCTCGTAATTAGATAGGGATTTAATGTAAACTCATATGCTCAATATGCAATATATTTCTCTATCAGCTAACTCATTATGTTTCTCGAAACAATACCGTAATTATTTATACAACATTAACATGAATGTTCTTATTAATTAAGTGTATATTATTCACATCATAAATATACAATACAAGCACCCCGAGAACTAAGCTGCGATGCACACATACTCTGCTATCCATCCCGGTACATCACGTACATAAGGATCACATATTCCGAATCTCTCAGGAATAGTTCAGATAACACAAATCACAAATAGTGGAGGCGAACACAGTCACATCACATGGGTCACGTACATACCTACGCTCCCACGATCAGCGGACTTATTAACATCCCAATAAGTCTTTCTCTGACCTATGTTCATCGAGGTACCAGTCTATATCCCCCCCGTAGGCACACAAGGATTAGAGGGTCCTAAGCGAACGTAACCTCCCGTGATAGCAAGTATGGTAGGTATGTCATACACACAATTCATATACCAATACTAAGTAAACACACGTCTTAGTAATACCGTATTTTAATCGTAGTACATATCGCATCCTCGTACTAACTTATAATATCTACACTTATATTATTCCGGTTCATCATCATACGCACCATAATCTATTCTCACGTCGTAGTAGACACTCACGTCTCAACCCAAATGGTTCATTGAATTAAATCTCTCGTATATAAATTTACTTCTCGTAATAACCCAAAAGTCCCAATTCTATCCTTACATCATCATCGGAATGTTATCTATGTCCTCGAACAAGCTTACGGGACTCCAAAAATCAAAACAGTCCAAAAAGGACCAAACTGTCAACTCGTTAGAAGTCTCGTTCGAACGAGACTGTTCGAACGAGATTCCTCTGCCAACTCGTTAGAAGTCTCGTTCGAACGAGGCTGTTCGAACGACCTGGGTAGGGGCTTCTAACGAGCTACCAGATTCGGTCCAGATTTTTCCCCAATTCGTTTTTCATCCATTTTAACACCTCAAATCTTCTAAACTAAGTCCCAACAATCGTTTAAGGGTCTATAATCAATACTAAACATATATAGTCACATCCTAACATGTTTTTAAGGGATCAATCCATCCTAACATCAATTAAATTTACAAATTTCTACCCTTTTTCCCAATATCTCAAGAACATGAACCCTAACTTTGTATCATCATCAAATCCCAGAGTTAAATTCGTTTTAATTTCTCCTAATCACAGTTATTATGAGAGAAATCATCTACCTATCATTCTACATGCAATTCTCTTCAAAATTTTCAAGTTCTAAACTCCAACTACATGGGTTTTCATTCAATCTTCCAAGAACAATCAAAATTCTTCAATTTCTAACATGGAAAAGACATTCTCTGAATTTAAATGGAATAAAGTCACTTGCCTTGATTGTCTCTGAGTTTGGTGTAGGTTTGGTAGAACTTTTCTGCAGAATTTCTTCTCTCCAAGCTCCTTCTCCAATGGTGGCTTAAGGTGGCTAGGGTTTGATTTGGGGAACTTAGAAAACCTAAATGATAACCTACGTAGCCTTCTAGGTTAATATGGGTTGATTATGGGCTTAGTGGGTCAAATCCACATCAGATTTAATTAACCAATTTTCGTCACTTTTACTTTCTCAAAATGTAAAATTACCAAAATACCCTTTAAGTTGTCGGTATGGCCTAAAAATACCCCGGGACCCAAACTATACCCCCGGCTAGAGTTTTCTGACTATCTCGACCCTTCCGGACGCGTTGGCGCACTCAAAACGACCATACGAATTATAGATTTTAAATTCACTTTTATTATCAAAATATTACACCGTGACGCGGCGGTCCCACGCGTCTCAACAAAATTTCTAAAATGCCGTATATAAATCTCACGACAAATTTCATAATACCAAATACATATATCAAAACATGTATGCACATAATCAAATACCAACTCGCATCTCGTTAGTATTTTAACCCGGATTAATTTCCAATTAGTACGCATTTAATTAATTAAACCCAAAAATAAATATAGCCAAAAGTACGGGGTATTACATACTTCCCCCCTAATAACTGAATTTCGTCCCGAAATTCGAAACTAGAAAGTACCTGCTAAAAACAGCTCTGGATAACGTTCGCGCATCTCATCCTCTCACTCCCATGTGGACTCCTCGACATTGTGATGTCGCCACTGGACACGCACTAATGGGACTATCTTTGACAGCAGTTTCCTCTCGCTTCGGTCCAAAATAGCAATCGGCCCCTCCTCGTAGGAGCTATCCGGCTGGAGATCGATGTCCTCCACAGCAATGTGAGAATGAGCCAAATTATCCCTAAGGTATTTCCTCAGCGAGTAAATATGGAACACATCGTGAATCCGATGCAAATGCTCCGGTAACCCAAGTCTGTACGCAACCGGTCCGATCCGCTCAATAATAGGAAACGGCCCCACATACCTTGGTGCCAACTTTCCCTTCTTCCCGAAACGCATAATCCCCTTCATAGGAGACACTCTGAGCAAAACCTGGTCCCCCACTTGGAACTCCCTGATATATCTCTTCGCATCAGCATAACTCTTCTGCCTGTCCTGAGCTACCCGAATGCGACTCCGAATCAACTCAATCCTTGCCAAAGTATCCTGAATCACTTCCGGTCCAAGAAGTTTGTTGTCCCCCACCTCTAATCAACATGCTGGGGAACGACAAGGCCTACCGTACAATGCCTCAAACGGAGCCATGCCAATAGTGAACTGATAGGAGTTGTTGTAAGCAAACTCCACCAGTGGAAGGTATTGCTCCCATCCACCCCCAAAGTCAATAATGCACATGCGTAGCATGTCCTCCAACATTTGATTGGTGCGCTCTGTCTGCCCATCGGTCTGCGGATGATAAGCCGTACTCAACCGCAATTCCGTGCCCATGGCCTCCTGGAAACTTTCCCAAAACCGCGAAACAAATATCTTGTCTCTGTCAGACACGATATTTAAGGGTACACCGTGAAGTCTCACAATCTCTGAAATAAAGAGCTGGGCATACTGTCCCGTAGTGTAATCAGTCCTAACGGGTAAGAAGTGAGCGACCTTGGACAATCTGTCTACAATTACCCAAACGGAGTCGTGACCCCTCTGCGACGTAGGCAACCCCGTGATAAAGTCCATGGATATGCTCTCCCACATCCATACCGGTACCTCCAATGGCTGTAGCAATCCTGCTGGTCTCTGATGATCCACTTTTACAAGCTGACAAGTGGCGCATTTCGAAACAAACTCAGCGATATCTCTCTTCATACCACTCCACCAATACTGCCGTCTCATGTCTTGGTACATTTTGTCCCCTCCGGGATGTACCGCGAACCGTGAGCCGTGCAACTCTGCCATCACCTCATGTCGCAATTCCTCCCCTTCCGGAACTACCAATCTCCCATTGAAGCGCAATCCCCCGTCTGAGCTAACGGTATAGGACTCGGCTCCCTCTGCTAGTAATCGAACTATCTGCTCCTGACAGAACGAGTCATTGGCCAGTGCCCGTACTACCTTCGTGACAATCTGCGGTGTAACGGTCATCACAGACATGAAAGATCGGGCCACTGCATCCTGGTGTCCCAATTCCTTCCACTTAGCCTTCCACACCTCTGCCACCTCATCTGCTGGCCTACGGCTCAACGCGTCTGCTACCACGTTAGCCTTACCCGGGTGGTACTGGATGTCGAACTGGTAGTCTTTCACAAACTCAAGCCACCTACGTTTCCGCATATTTAACTCTTTCTGCGTGAACAGGTACTGTAGGGACTTGTGGTCCGTGAACAGTTGGAACTTCTCCCCCAAAAGATAGTGCCTCCAAATCCGTAGGGCAAATACCACTGCTGCCAACTCTAAATCATGCGTGGGGTAATTCTTCTCATGAGGTTTAAGCTTACGGGAAGCATAAGCTATGGCCTGTCTCTCCTGCTGCAATACACCTCCAAGTCCTTGCAAAGACGCGTCGGTGTAAACCAAATACTCAACTGCCGGTCTCGGCAATGCTAACACAGGTGCTGAGGTCAATTTGTCCTTCAATTCATCGAATGCTAACTGACAGGCATCACTCCAGATGTATGGCACACCCTTACGAGTAAGATATGTCAAAGGACCTGCTATCTCCGAGAAACCCCGAATAAACCTCCTGTAGTATCCTGCTAGACCCAAGAAACTATGAATCTCCGTTGGTGTCTTGGTCTGTCCCCACTCCCTCACCGCTGATACCTTCCCCGGATCAACAGATATCCCTTGGTCGGAAATAATGTGACCCAAGAACTGGACTTCCTTCAGCCAAAACCCGCACTTCTCATATTTTGCATACAACTCGTTCTGACGAAGTGTCTGCAAAACCTGCCTCAAATGCCCGGCGTGCTCCTCCTCTGTCTGAGAGTAAACCAGAATGTCATCAATGAAGACAATGACAAACTGATCTAGGAAATCCCTGAACACTCTATTCATCAAGTCCATAAACACTGCTGGAGCGTTGGTCAAGCCGAAAGGCATAACCCGAAACTCGTAAGAACCATATCTCGATAAGAACGCAGTCTTCGAGACATCCTCCTCCTTGATACGCAACTGATGGTATCCCGATCTC
This sequence comes from Sambucus nigra, assembly GCA_949130495.1. NCBI lineage: Eukaryota > Viridiplantae > Streptophyta > Magnoliopsida > Dipsacales > Adoxaceae > Sambucus > Sambucus nigra. Next base: position 395,323,062 of record OX422219.1, on the reverse strand, counting down.
AAGTCAATCTTCGAGAAGAAAGAAGCTCCTCTCAACTGGTCGAATAAGTCATCGATTCGAGGCAACGGATACTTATTCCGTATCGTGACCTTATTCAACTCTCGGTAGTCCACACACAACCTCAGTGAACCGTCCCTCTTCTTCACAAACAGAACTGCAGCGCCCCAAGGTGAGGTACTCCTGCGAATAAAGCCCTGACCTAACAGCTGCTCTATCTGATCCCGTAACTCCCTCATCTCAGCTGGAGCCATACGGTACGGTGCGCGTGCTATAGGTCTCGTACCCGGTAGCAAATCTATAACAAAGTCTATCTCTCGACTGGGTGGTAAGCCTGGTATCTCCTAAAACACATCTGAATATTCCCTGACAACCGGGATAGAATCTAAAGGAATCACTACCTCCTTAGAGGTATCCTCCTCAATGTAATACAGATGAGCGGTCGATCCTCCCTCTGGGCGAGGCATCGCCACTACAAACATCTCTTGCCCCGGAATGGCAAAAACAATGCTCCCGCTGAAGCAATCAATCATGGCCCTATATGCTACGAGCCAATCCATACCGATGATCACATCGTGAACATGCATGTCTAACACTAACATGTCTGCAGGTAATACCAAACCACCAATCTCTACCCACACTCCCCGGCATATAAAGAAAATAAGTGACCCACTCCCCAATGGTGAGTCGACACACGTCACTGTGCTCTCTTCCGTAGCTAACAATCCTAAAGCTTTCGCGAAGTGTGTAGCTATAAAACAGTGTGTAGCACCCGTATCAAATAACACCCGACCCATAGTGCCATGGATAGGAAACGTACCCTCAATCGCGGGCGGTGCCTGTGGAACTGCATCCTGGTGGACGTTGTAGACACGTCCATACTGTAGCTGCCCCTGCTGAACTGGGACTGCTGGAATGGGTGGCAATGCTGCCATCTGTGGCGGTGCGGGAAGAGCGGCGGGGAACATAGGTCTCTGTGGCTCCTGGCGAGCACCCTGCTGCTGCTGCTGTGGGGCCCTGCCCCTATCAGGACAATCCTGTCGCTTGTGGCCAGTCTTGCCACAGACAAAGCACTTCCCTGGGAAGTTTCCCCCTCTCTGCCCCTGCTGTCCCCGGCCCTGGTGGCCGTTACCGTTCCTCCCTTATCCCTGCTGGCCCTGGTGAAACTGCTGCCCATTCTGTCCCTGTTGGCCCTGATGGCCGTTTGGACCCTGATGGCCCTGACGGAAACCTCCCTGTCCCTGTCTGTAGTTCCCTGACCGGAACCTCTTATTATCCCCCTGCTGGGAGCCCTGCTCATTCTGTCTCTGCCCCTGACCAGATTGTGCCCCGCTGGCACCATGTCCTCCAGTCCTGCCCTAATGGCTAGACTCTCCCGACCTTTTGCCCTCAGATATATGAAAACGGTGGTCCTGGCAGTGTAACAATGTCGCGTTAACCACATCAGAATAAGTGGCCAACGATAGGTTCCCTAGCAGATGCTGACGGATCCTCCAATTCAACCCGTCGGTGAACTTCTCAATCTTCTTCTTCTCTATTGGTATCTCGTCTGGAACGATGTTCAACAGATTAGTGAACTCGGCCTCATACTCGGCCACTGTCTTGCCTTCCTTCCTCAGACTCATCAGCTTCCTCCTCATTTCCGTGTGAACAGCCGACGGAAAGTACTTGCGGTCAAACCGCACCCAGAACTCCTGAATCGTGAGAGTATCCCTCTCCTCTGCGGTGGTAATAGACTCCCACCACTGTAGTGCAGATCCCACTAGCTTGAAAGTAGCTAGCACCTGTTTCTGAACATCAGTGCACTCATGCATCCTCAAATGCCTCTGTATATCCTTCCTCCATTGGCTCGAGACTACCACATCTGAGCTTCCTGCAAACTCTGGCGGATGCGCTTTCTGAAAAGCGTCACGTACACGCTCCCAAGCAGACGGGAATGCATTAGCCTGTACTGGCGCGACAACCGGCGCCTGAGGTGGTGCCTGCTGAACAACGGCAATTGCGGCATTTACTGCTTGGGCTACTATAGCTGCAACCTCAGCGGCGTTCAACATGCCCTGAACTGGAGCGGGCTGGGGTTCGGGCGTTGCATCCCTGGGAACTCGTCGTGCACGTCGTGGAGGCATCTGAAATAAGAACAAAGTCTATAAGTTCACGGTTATAAACTTAATATAGCTGAAGAACGAAGCATACACAAAAAGAGTACAACAGTCCAAAAATATAGGGCTCTATATCAAAGAAACGTAGCGGAAACATAATAGCCGTACAGATCCTAAAGGACACTAGAACCTGATGCTCTGATACCACCTGTGACACCCCGACTAATTAAATACCGGGTAGCTACTCCTTTATTAAATTAATTCAAAATGCCAAGTTGGCTCAGTTAATAGCATCACTGTCGAAAACATTTTATTATTACTAACCACCTAGTATTTAAAAAGTAAGTTGCCAAATTTTAATTTAAGTCTGATTAATATGCAACAAGTGTAATGAAGAAATAAATAACACCATTCACCATACTGAAGTAAAACTAATAACCATCACAAAGTGTAAAATAAAGTCTGGAGGAAAACTCCTCACTACAAATCCCACAACTGAAAAGTAAACTGAATACTGAAACAATACATGCTAAAGTCTGAAAACTGGAATGTAAAAGATGCTCTAAATAGAAATGGGCAACATGCCCTACAACTGGTAGATAGTGACTCCGGAATCCAAAAGATAGAAGCGTCTACAAGCAAATCCCTGTAGCTTCCACAAACAGCTACAGCTCGTCACCTGAATGAGTATCCTATGCTTGGTGTCCTTGTGGCTGGGCACCTAAAATGGTTTTATAAAGAAAATAGATTTGAAAAGCAAACGGGTCAGAGCCCGAATGTGGAGTTATATTTTAAAAACCTGCAAGTGCTTTAAAAATATTTAAAACATTAAATGCAAAGTACATGTTAGGACGTACACTCACATAATATTCTCACCTCTCATCTAACTGTGCACTCCTAACGTAAGTACCCATCTACAACGATATAAACCACTAGCTAAGTGACATCATAACTAGCTAGACTGTAATAGTTCCTACCCTTATTACCCGGTTCTATTAACATATAACTCTCGTAATTAGATAGGGATTTAATGTAAACTCAGATGCTCAATATGCAATATATTTCTCTATCAGCTAACTCATTATGTTTCTCGAAAAAATACCATAATATTTATACAACATTAACATGAATGTTCTTATTAATTAAGTGTATATTATTCACATCATAAATATACAATACAAGCACCCCGAGAACTAAGCTGCGGTGCACACATACTATGCTATCCATCCCGGTACATCACGTACATAAGGATCACATATTCCGAATCTCTCAGGAATAGTTCAGATAACACAAATCACAAATAGTGGAGGCGAACACAGTCACATCACATGGGTCACGTATATACCTACGCTCCCACGATCAGCGGACTTATTAACATCCCAATAAGTCTTTCTCTGACCTATGTTCATCGAGGTACCAGTCTATATCCCCCCCGTAGGCACACAAGGATTAGAGGGTCCTAAGCGAACGTAACCTCCCGTGATAGCAAGTATGGTAGGTATGTCATACACACAATTCATATACCAATACTAAGTAAACACACGTCATAGTAATACCGTATTTTAATCGTAGTACATATCGCATCCTCGTACTAACTTATAATATCTACACTTATATTATTCCGATTCATCATCATACGCGCCATAATCTATTCTCACGTCGTAGTAGACACTCACGTCTCAACACAAATGGTTCATTGAATTAAATCTCTCGTATATAAATTTACTTCTCGTAATAACCCAAAAGTCCCAATTCTATCCTTACATCATCATCGGAATGTTATCTATGTCCTCGAACAAGCTTACGGGACTCCAAAAATCAAAACAGTCCAAAAAGGACCAAACTGTCAACTCGTTAGAAGTCTCGTTCGAACGAGACTGTTCGAACGAGATTCCTCTGCCAACTCGTTAGAAGTCTCGTTCGAACGAGGCTGTTCGAACGAGGTCCCAGTTCGTTCGAACGAACTGTACCTTCTAACGATATCTCGTTCGAACGAGATATCGAACGAAATCCATTCTCCTTAGCAGCGACTGGTCAACTCGTTAGAAGCTCGTTCGAACGAGTTCGTTCGAACGACCTGGGTAGGGGCTTCTAACGAGCTACCAGATTCGGCCCAGATTTTTCCCCAATTCGTTTTTCATCCATTTTAACACCTCAAATCTTCTAAACTAAGTCCCAACAATCGTTTAAGGGTCTATAATCAATACTAAACATATATAGTCACATCCTAACATGTTTTTAAGGGATCAATCCATCCTAACATCAATTAAATTTACAAATTTCTACCCTTTTTCCCAATATCTCAAGAACATGAACCCTAACTTTATATCATCATCAAATCTTAGAGTTAAATTCGTTTTAATTTCTCCTAATCACAGTTATTATGAGAGAAATCATCTACCTATCATTCTACATGCAATTCTCTTCAAAATTTTCAAGTTCTAAACTCCAACTACATGGGTTTTCATTCAATCTTCCAAGAACAATCAAAATTCTTCAATTTCTAACATGGAAAAGACATTCTCTGAATTTAAATGGAATAAAGTCACTTGCCTTGATTGTCTCTGAGTTTGGTGTAGGTTTGGTAGAACTTTTCTGCAGAATTTCTTCTCTCCAAGCTCCTTCTCCAATGGTGGCTTAAGGTGGCTAGGGTTTGATTTGGGGAACTTAGAAAACCTAAATGATAACCTACGTAGCCTTCTAGGTTAATATGGGTTGGTTATGGGCTTAGTGGGTCAAATCCACATCAGATTTAATTAACCAATTTTCGTCACTTTTACTTTCTCAAAATGTAAAATTACCAAAATACCCTTTAAGTTGCCGGTATGACCTAAAAATACCCCGGGACCCAAACTATACCCCCGGCTAGAGTTTTCTGACTATTTCGACCCTTCCGGACGCGTTGGCGCACTCAAAACGACCATACAGATTATAGATTATAAATTCACTTTTATTATCAAAATATTACACCGTGACGCGGCGGTCCCACGCGTCTCAACAAAATTTCTAAAATGCCGTATATAAATCTCACGACAAATTTCATAATACCAAATACATATATCAAAACATGTATGCACATAATCAAATACCAACTCGAATCTCGTTAGTATTTTAACCCGGATTAATTTCCAATTAGTACGCATTTAATTAATTAAACCCAAAAATAAATATAGCCAAAAGTACGGGGTATTACATCTAGGTTGCGTACTTCTCTCTCCCTTTGAATGAGCTACTTCTGAATTTCCTTTATTATTATATGATTTATACACGAGAGACTTGTGAGTTAAATCTGAGTGTTAATTATATACAATATTGTGTGTTCTCTTATCTTTATTAAAGAGTTCTTGGGTTATCGTTTATCACCATACATATAGGGGTTATGCCTCTAATGGTGTTACTATACTCCCAAGCTTCAAGGGGACTACCCTCTTACATTTGGCGACTTTGCTGGGGATGTATTCTTCTTAAAGTATGGCACAAGATAACATTAACCATGCCATTGATTTTGATGTTATCCAGTGTAACGAGGAACAAGAGATCAGGGAGCTTGAGGCTGCATTGGATGGGGTTCCTCGTGTAGAGGTTCCCCAAGTTCAAACGGTAACAGGAATCCCAGTGGTGACTCAAATCTCTACTAGTGTCGTGATGGGGCAGGCACATATGGCCTTTCTTATAGGCAAGTTCTTTGAGTTCTTACAGACTCCGGTAGCTGTAATGGCTTTGGGAAGGGGATTTGACCCCAGCTCCTTCGTAACACCAATAGAGGATTTGATATCCTCATCAAGCGCAACTCTAACGGGACCTGACCCCACGAACATTGTACCTACCTCTATCCCAATTAGGAGTACCCCAGGTATGGCAAGTATTCCACCTGTGGTCCCTCAGCCCATTACTCCAGTGGCTAAGAAAACTCCTGAATCTTCCTTGGAAGAAATGAGGAAAAAGATGCAGAAGGAGATGCTAAAGATGATAGAAGCTTCCTTGCAGTCATCCAGCGAGGTCGCATCGATGTACGATGATTTTTTTACTCCCTATCTCAATGAGTATAAAGAGGAACCTTACCCAAAGGACTACATTCCTCCTATTTTTGAGAGTACGCAGGAAAGGGAGGAAACTCGAAGGAGCATATCAAGCGGTTCATTGAGCATCTGGGGCCTCATTGCAAAAATAAGAAGCTAAGGTTGAGGGAGTTTTTCAAATCCCTCGCCGATGAGGCTTATACCTGGTACTCTCACTTGGAAGCGAAGAGGGTCTCAACGTGGGAGGAAATGCACGCTCTATTTATCCAGAAGTTATTTCTGGCAGAAGATGGGTTCACGTTAACACAGCTAGGCGGGGAGAAACGACGAATAGGGAATGAAATGGTGGAGTATGTCAGAAGGTTCATAGAAAAGTCCCTCGACGTGAGGGAAGAGGCCAAGAAGTCTAAACTGCTTCAGATTTGCGCTGAAGGTTTGCTCCCGGAGTACATATGTCACCTCATCAACGAAATGGGCGAAGGAACTTTTGCAGCATTTTTAAGGCATCAAGGAACATCTCGTTAGTTATACGACCAAACCCGATCGCGGTGCCTGTGATATTTAGGTAGTCGATACAGCCCGTTGTGGGATGTGGCCAGCCCCCATGAGTGGAATACGCCGATAGAGGAAAGGGGGACAAACAGTCGAAGAAGGACAACAAAAGAAAGTTCGGTAGAGATAGAAAGTATCCACCACCACTGTCGTGTACTATTAAAGAGGTTGTCAACTATTACAACGCCACGATGAAAGGGGGGGATCATTTATGAGGCCAAGGATACTCTATCCATGGATCCAGTTGTGAAGATAATAGCTAATCCCAAATATTTTCAGATCCATCAAAAGATTGGTCATCCAACGGCAACCTGCTTTATACTGAGAAAGATTATAAGCAAACACACGAAGACAGGGACTTTACAAATCCCTTACGATAACGTCAATAATAACCCACTACCAACACATGCATCTAACCTGATAGTTACGTATGACGAAGAGGCCGAATGGGAGGTGAGGGAGATGGTGATTGAACAAGAAGAGTTGGAGGATGTGTTAGAGGACTGCACTAGAGGAATGGATAATGATATGATAGCCTATAATGAAGCTAGGGCCAGAGATGTGGAAGATGTGTATAATCTGGATAACAATGAAGTAGGCCAGGGGCTAGAATACCAGGCCATATCGAAGTTGCCTAAGTTCTCATGGTTCTTCGACCAGGGGTAGGCTGGAGATAACACAAACGATTTTGGATATTGCACGAAAGAATGCAGTTCCATCGCTGAGGTGGAGGGGTCCCATGGACAGATTTATAAGGAAGTTCTTGTCCGAAGTGACTATTAGTGACGTCGATAGAGCTATAAGGTTCCCACACAACAGGTCTTTATATATGATGGCTAGTATCAATGGTGTAAGTTTTGAGAGAGGTCTGATGGATGGGGGATCATCTATAAACATCATGCCCATCAGCTCATTTAATGCATCTAATATTTTAAGGCAAGGTTGATACCAATGCCTTTGGTGATCTCTGGTAATAACAACTAGTCCTCCAGGTAGATTGGGTATGTGAACGTTGGGATTGTAATGGGGAATCTCACTTCACACATAAAGTTTTATTTGATTGAGAGTTTTACTTCTTACAACCTTCTGATGGGTAGGGTGTGGATGCACAATCATACTTTAGTCCCTTCGACATATCACCAATGCGCTAAGGCAAATGTGAAAGGGATTGAGATCATTATACATGCAACAAAGAAACCCTTTGCAACTGAAGAAGATCACTTCGTGGATGCATCATTTTACATCGAGCTGAAAGAAGATGCCAGAGTCCTAATGAGAAGAATGGAGGGAGACAGAGTTCCCTCTATCAGAGAAAAAATGGGGCTTGTGAATGATCAAAGCAATGAGGGAGAATGAAGAAGAGAAGTAGCTGAGGAGGTCAATCAGGTTGATCCTAAACCTTAGAAAATATCTAAACAACTGAGAGATAGAATGAGGCATAAGGTGGACCCAATGGATCATGAGGCCCAATGACAGAGCGTGTTGAGTAGGTTTTTGAGGAATAGGTTGGAGTTAGCTTTAAGAGAAAAGAAATGAAAGGCAGATGCAACAGCCAATAGGCAATGCAAGAAAGTAATAATAGAGGATGGAAAGGTGATTTATCGCCTTTGAAAGTGTGAGCGGGTGGTCGAAGGTTGTATTTTAAAGGATGATGAAGAGGCTGACCCGGTGTATGAGTGTTTCCTAGTAGACCAGTAGGGGCAATGCATGGTTATAGACAACTCTAACATACAGGAGTTTGGGAAAGAAGTGGGAGAATAGACAAAGTACATAATGGATCGCTCGAAGTCACAAGTGCAGGAGCTGGAACAGTTGGATCTAGCTGAAGAAGGAGAAGATCCAAGGCCCATCTTCATTTCGAAGGATCTGAGTGAAGAAAAAAGAATGTCCTTAATTGATTTGATTCGGGAGTACAAAAACATTTTTACATGGAAGTACACAGAGATGGGGGGGCTAGATGAAGAAGTAAGTTGCCACAAGCTGAATGTTATGCCTTCAGCTATACCGATAAAGTAATCTAAAAGAACTTACAATCCTGAGATAGATTTGAAAATTAAAAAAGAGGTTCAACGATTTCTAGCAGCGGGGTTCATAAAATCGATACAACACCCACTTTGGTTGTCAAGCATTATCCCAGTGGGAAAAAGGACAATAACCAGATATGGATCTGTGTGGACTTCAGGGACTTAAACAGATCTGGCCCAAACGATGAGTTCCTCCTACTCTCCATTGATAACTTGATCAATGCAACTGCTGGACATGAAATGTACAGCTTCATGGATGGGTATGTGGGATACAACCAGATCAAGATGGATCAAACAGATGTAGAGAAAATAACTTCCAGAACCCTAATGGGCAATTTTATGTACAAAGTAATGCCTTTTGGTTGAAGAATGCTGGAGTAACATATCAGAGAACCATAATGGCCATTTTCCATGACTTGTTTCATAAGTTTTTAGAAATTTATGTGGATGATCTGGTCATTAAGTCAAAGAAGGAGGAGTCCCATCTGGACGATTTGAGGAAGGTATCCATTCGGTGCAGAAAATACAATATGAAGATGAACCAACTAAAGTGTTCCTTCAGAGTGACAAGTGGAAAGTTCCTGGGCTTTGTGGTGGATTGGGAGGGAGTGCAGATAGACCAAGACAAGCAACGAGAGATCCTAAAGATGCCATGTCTAAGAACAACGAAGGATCTAAAGAGTTTCCTCGGTAAAGTCTCATACCTCAGGAGATTTATGCCAGGGATGGCCGAGATAACTCATCCACTAATGGAGCTGCTATAAAAAGGAGCAAAGTTCAAATGGGAGGAAGCTCACCAAGAATCTCCCATCAAGATGAAGAAGCTGCTAACTTATCCACAAATGATGATTCCTCCAAAAGTAGGTATACCATTGTAGCTCTACCTTACGCTTACTACCAAGTTTGTTGGAGTTCTCCTAGTGTAAGAAGTTAATGGGTAGGAATGACTGGTCTACTATCTGAGAAGGATCATACATGGGCCAGAGGAAAGGTATAATAGTATAGAGAGGAATTTCTTAGCCTTAGTATTTGTAGCATAAAAACTTACACATTACATGGTGTCTTTTATAATTCATATTGTGATAAGATGTGATCCCATTAAGTTTTTGTTTGAAAGAACTATCTTGATTGAAAGAGTAGCTAAGTGGTTCCTCATCCATTCAGAGTATGACTTGAAGTGCGTGGTCCCTCGTGCGATCAAGAGTCAGGCATATGCAGATTTATTGGTAATTTTTCCATCTGGAATATTTGAGCCACCCCGTGAGAGCATTCTTGAAGATGATTTGTAGGCTATCTTTTTGGATGCAAATCTTAAAGAATGGACTACGCAATTTGATGTTTATTCTACAAAAAAGAAGGGGGGAGCAGGGGTTATTCTCTCAAAAAGGGAGGAAGATATTTGCCTTTCCTACAAGTTAGACTTCCCTAGCTCTAATAATAAAGCAGAGTATGAGGCGTTAGTGCTGGGGTTGCTAGACTCCCTTCGAAGGGGAATTCGTTCACTGTGCATCAAAGGTGATTTTAACTTGGTGGTTCAGCATGTGAATGAAGAGTATGCGTTTATGTAATACCCCGTAATTCTACATAGTTAGGAAAATACATTTTTATTTAAATTACGTGAGTAGAGTAATTTAATGTGATAAAATACGTTTTATTTAAATTACGTGAGTAGAGTAATTTAATGTGACACGTTTAAATTAAGTTACGTGAGTAGAGTAATTTAATGTGATGTAATGTTAATAAAAGTTAGACACTGATTAATACGACGATTAAAAATTTACTAAATGTGAGTAGTAAATTTTGAATGTTGATATGTACGGCCTAGCGATTTATATGGACGTACCTGAGTTATCTCAAACGAGTGTCGCGCATAGACAAAAATTGAAGGTGAGATGAGAAACATATTTTAAGAGACTCAAAAGATAATTTAGAGTTCACAGATGATTCCGAAAGGGTCGAATTGGTCAAAATAGTGTCCCCGGGGGTACTAGTTGAGTGCCGGGTCATTTTTGGGCTAAACCGGGACCATTCGAGGGCATTTTGGTCTCTTTACATTTAAGGGTTAGGAGACCTACGAATTTTGGAACCCTAAGTCAGATTATAAGAGTTAGAGGCTAGGGTTAGAGAGGAAGGAAATACACCATAGCCATTAGAGAGAAGAGAGAAATAATTTCGTAAGGCAAAAGAAGGAAGTGTGGAGAATTCAAAGGAGATTTCACTACCAACTTGTTGGGAAGGAGGATTGAAGGATAAAAATCATCAATCATCAACAACAACCACGAAATCAGACCCTACAAAGCATAAGGCAAGTGGTTATTTGCAAAATAAATTGAGTTATAATACCCATATATAAGATTTATGAAGAACATGGTTTTTATGATATTTTTAAGAGTAAACACTTGATTATGATCCATGATTGATAGGGATTTCATGTAGAACGTTTTTTATCTCCAAATATTCTGACATCATAGAAGACTTAATGATTAAATTGAACTAAAAATCTGGACTTATGATGAAAAGATGGAAAGATTGTATTTTTAGGGTTCTTGAATAATAAGAAGATTTTTAGTTAATTTGGACGAAATTTATAATGATTTTGTTGTTTTAGATCGTTAGTAATCATCCCAGAATATGTAGGAATGATTAGAAATTGTTAGTTGCAAGTATGGTGAATTATCATGGGAGATAGATAAACAAAAATGGTGAAACCCGCATGAAGAAGACGATCTGTGTCTGTCACTGCTTGATCGATCAATCGACCCTTGAATGTCGATCGATCGAGCAGTCGATCGATCGACCATATCCCATCGATTGATCAACCCTGGCTGTACTTTAGAGAATATTGTGGATAAATTTCTTTTCAATTACCGTCACTTAATGGTAACCTTAGTGATGATATTTTACCTATGAGGAGACTTAATAAATACCAATAGGTGTAACGTTAGATTTCTTCATAAATGATTGAGTGTGAAAATTAGAGAAATGGACCGACGGGAAGATAATCGATTAAGTCGTATGTCGGGAATGTGAGAATTTAGTTACGGAAAGAGTGAGGGTCAATTTTGGAAAAATACCAGTAGGTTAAAGATAACTTAACTACTGAATCAAGGGAGGGGTAACTAGGACCCTTAGAGTTGCGTGAATACCCGAATAAATGCGATAGTGAAATAAATCGTAAATTAATGAGTACGGTGAATATAAGTAAAATATATTATTGTGACACCCCGACAAATTAAATACCGGGTAGCTACTCCTTTATTAAATTAAATCAAAATGCCAAGTTGGCCCAGTTAATAGCATCACTGTCGAAAACATTATTTTATTACTAACCACCTAGTATTTAAAAAGTAAGTTGTCAAATTTTAATTAAAGTATGATTAACATGCAACAAGTGTAATGAAGAATATTAACACCATTCACCATAACGAAAGTAAATAGGGTAACCATCACATAATATAAATAGATCGGGAGGAAAACTCCTCACAACAAAATCCCGCAACTGAAGTAAGTAACGAAATACTGAATACTAAATCAATACATGCCAAAGTCTAAAAAACTGAAATGGAAATGTCTCTAATAGAATTTGGGCAACATGCCCTACAACTGAGGAATACTGAGTATCGAATCCAAAAGATATAAGCGTCTAAAAGCAAATCCCTGTAGCTTCCACAAGCAGCTACAGCTCGTCATCTGAGTGAGAATCCTATGCATGGTGTCCTTGTGGCTGGGCACCTAAAAATGGTTTTACAAAAAAATAGATTTGAAAGCAAACGGGTCAGAGCCCGAATGTGGAGATATATTAAAAACCTGCAAGTGCTTTAAAAACATTTAAAACAGTATATGCAAAATACATGTTAGGACGTGCTCTCACATGAGATACTCACCTCTCGTCTAACTGTGCACTCCTAACGTTCCTGTACCCATTCATGTGTTATCTCATAACTATCTAATTCTGAAGAGTTTCTAACACTACTACTCGATTCACGTTTAATTTCCAACCTTAATAATTAAATAGAGAGTTCTACTTTAATTCTCGGATTCCCAATTATTAACAAAACCATTTATAGATATAAGTTCCCTTTTTATCTTTTCATAACATTACCGTGACTATACTCACAATTTAACATAGTAAATTCCTTCTCGTTTAATCGTATATTTTCACATCATAAATATACAATACAAGCACCCAAAGGCTAAGCTGCGGTGCACACATACTCTGCTATCCATCCCGGTACATCACGTACATAAGGATTACGCATTCCGAATCTCTCAGGAATCGTTCAGATAACAACATCACAAATAGTGGAGGCGAACACAGTCACATCACATGGGTCACGCACATACCTACGCTCCCACGATCAGCAAACTTATTAATATCCCAATAAGTCCTTCTATGACCTATGTTCATCGAGGTAACCAATCTAAATCCGGGCAACACAAGGATAAGAAGGCCCTAAGCTAACGTAAACCTCCCGTGATAGCAAGTATGGTAGGTATGTCATACACACAAAATTATATACTAAGCATTCACACATCTTAGATATCTCGATATTAATAAAGGTATACTCTACATCTTTATACCATTATTCCAAATTCATATAATTCCAGTATCCCGATAATATAGAAATTAAATTTGTCGACACGTCCCACGTCGTAGTTTCTTAAACTTAAAACCTATCTCAAATAGACTATTAAGTTCCTATTATTCCCCCATATAACATCTTTACACCTAAGGTCTTTACTTCTGCCCCAAACCTTATATCATCAATTATTCAAATTTACACTATTAACCCAAATATTATCTCAATTATCGAATTTCATTAATTTAGAATAATTCCCCAAATTTAATTCCAATTAAAGTCCAATCTCATATTCATGCCTACTGGTCTTCCTTAAGGTTAAGGGTATTCATAAGGTCTCCAATAATATCATTCAAGGATTAACACCATTAAAATTTAATTAGGGAAAAACTTTACTCATTCTGGGAAGGTCGATCGATCGACCTTTACCTTCGATCGATCAATGGTGGTCGATCGATCGACTGAAGAACATCGATCGATCGATCGCACCAGGTATGGTTACGGACTGCTTCGTTTTGCAGTTACCAATTCGTCCCAAAACACCATTTTTAAGCATGAAACTCTAAGACAAGGTTACAATAAAATCATACTATCATCCTACTACAGTATTAACATTCTAGAACTCATAATTCATCATTCAAAGGCTTTGTTTAGATCAAGACTACATCAAAATTTCCAGATTTCTTCTTCATTCAAGAACATCAATAAACTTCTCCTAAACGCCATTTTTAAATCATCAAAGGTTCTGTTTGGAACATATAATTCATCCAGAATATTACTACATGCAATTCCTAACATATTTCATAGCTTTTAACTTCCAATTTATGGGTCTAAATTATCTTCCAAGATCAATTTCGAAAATTTCCTAAACATGGAAAAGCATAGCTTGTATCAAATGAATTTAAACCACTTGCCTTAATCTTTCTCTGAATTTGGTGTTGAATCTTGAAAGCTAAGTTGTTCTCCCTCTCTCTTTCTGCAGAATTCTCTTCCTTCTCTCTCTCTCTCTCAAGTTTCTCTAAGGATGATGACAATGGAGGTGATGGGGGTGTGTTTGGTTTTTGGTAAGTTGGGGCTATATTTCAACTTCTCCCGTAGCCCATTAAGTCTCTTAGTGTAGTTAGTGGGTTAAAGAAGAAGTCAGATTTCTATTTCTAATTTTCGTCACTTTTAATTCCCAAAAATACAAAATTACCAAAATACCCTTTATGATGCCAGTATGGCCTAAAAATACACCGGGACCCAAACTAAACTCCCGGCTAGTATTTTCTGACTATCTCGACCCTTCCGGATGCGTTGGCGCACTCAAAACGACCATACGGTTAATGGAACTAAAATTCACTTTTTAATTAAAATAATAAAATACCATGACGCGGCGGTCACACGCGTCTCAACAAAATTCCCAAATTGCCGTATTTAAATCTCTTGACAATTTCAATATTACCAATATTCATATATTGCCAAGTATATACATTATAATAAAATACTAACTCACATCTCGTTAATATTTTTATCCGGATTAATTTCCAATATAATAAACATTTAATTCAATTAATCCCCAAAAATAAATATCGCAGAAAATACGGGGTATTACAATTATGTACGGGCATGATTTGATAGGTCGGGTGTGTACCTACTAAATTATATGAAATTTTGGGTTAAGAGAATTTTACCTAAATTAATTATGTTAGGGTCGATGAGATATTCCGAACTAACATAAAGTTATTATATGTTTGGGATCGATGTAAAATGCCGAACCAAACCTTAAACTGGTGTCGCGATGAAAGAGTCCCGAACCAGTATATATATATATATATATATATATATATATATATATATAGTTGGGGTCGATGGATCATTCCGAACCAACTCTCACTTGAGGTCGATGAATCATTCCGAACCAAGAGTCCTTTATGTGTATGTCAAAAGGATATGTTAGTGATAACTAATATTTAATACATGTTGTGTGATGAAATGTATTCCATATGATAATCTATTGACTTAGGATAGTAGATAATGATATGGATGGAAAATATCTTAGTAATAATTAAGTAGTGTGATGTAATTATTATAAGAATAAGGATAACAAGAAGTAAGTAAGTTATCTACGTTTATAACATATGAAATATGGATTATTAAAATACTGTGAGTAGGTTATGGGACTTAGTGAGGGGGTACATGCAGTGGGATATTCTGATCTAGTTAACTGGGGTAGTACAACTAGGTGAACTAAGTACCCTCGTTAGACATGCACTATAGAAGAGAGGTGAGGAAGCTCAAGGGAGCGTGCGAAATCTTAATATGTGTAATCAATAACTCAATTGTGATAACTGCTTGCAAAATATTTTTAAATGTTTTGAGTACTAACTCTTTCTATGTAAATTTTTTTAAAACCTTTTAGGTGCCTAGCCACAGGGACACCCAGCATGATTTCATTCCAGGGAATTGGGAGCTGCAACACGGGTGGATGTTGCAGGGATTGTTTAGGCGTTTCCTCTTTTTCAGTTCTAGTGCAAGATCTCATTTTTAGTATTCTTAGTTGGGACATGTTGTCCAATCCTTACTTTACAGTTATTCTGATTTTGGATTTTGAGTTGGTTTTCTTGGCTGTGGTTTTCGGCAAGACTTTATCTGTATTCAGTTATTTATGCGAATTGTTTTACTATTGCTGGAATTGTATCGTTTTGTATGGGTTGTTTATTCTTCTTAAGGAAGATAAAATTTGGCACTAGATTAATTTCACTTAGGTGGTTAGTAACTTAAACAGCTTTCGGCAGTGATGCTAAGAATGAACCATTTAAGAAACCTGTTTAAATTAAATTAAGGCTTGATCACCCAAGGTTTAATTAGGCGGGGTGTCACAGGTTAAGCACATCAATATGGATCCCTATAGAACAATCATCCAACGGTTGATCAACCAGTTCCATCATGTCAAGATAAGAAGGCATCCTAGAATAATGAATATGCATGCTAATGATTATGCCACCATTACTCAGAAAGTGGCATGAAGAGAGACACAATAACGATTTTGATGCAATGAAGAACAGGTCCCTCGGTGGTGTAGACGATCTTGTCGATGGAAGACGATTTAGATTAGAGAGGTAAGATCATGAAGGAATTAGAGTCTGGGGAAGGCAAGATGGAATTGAGAGAGCTAGCGCAGTATTTTGCCAGCCAAGGAAGCCTTTACTTCAAGAACATGTGTGGTTATTTTTCAAGGTGCATCGGTCCATAGGAAGCAGAGCAGAAGCTGAAGAAGACACATGATAAACAATGCAAAATAATTGAGATCCCTCTATATTGAAGAATCCATAGAGAGGGATACTTCTAGCCAACGATGAAGTAGGATGCAACAGAGTTACACAGAAGGTGCGATAAATGCTAACTTTTCTTTCAGGCAGATGAGTGTCGCTTTGTTGAAACTCAGGTGGACTGGAGGCAGTCTTACATTAATTTTATCAAGTATGGAGTTATTCTTACAGTGAAAATTAACAGATGGCACACAAGGGAAGTTTCCCACGATTCTACATTCAAGAGGAACAACTCTATCGTAGAGGATACTTCAACAGGCCATTAAGATGCATTATAAAGGAGGAGGCAATGGAAGTCTTGAAGAAAGTTCATGATCCATCTCACATTAAAGGGGTAAATTTATACGACCAATTAATGACCTTGGATTATTATTTGCTAACCATTGAAAAATATTCTGCTGAGTTTGTTCGAAATTCAAGGCCTGCCAGCTACATGGAAACATGATCCATGCTCCTTCGGTAAGCTTACACTTTTTATCCATTCCTTACCCAATACACACTTAGGTGTTTGACCTAGTAGAGGCAATATATCCATCTTCAAGGGGAGAGATCTGGATATTAGTGGCAAAGGAGAGCTTCACAAAGTGGGTTGAGGCAATACCCCTAAAGAAAGAAACAACAGGTGTGGTGGACAACTTCATTAGAGAGTACATAATTATCGATTTGGGATTCCAAAGATTATCCTCTCTGATAACGAGACCCCAATTGTCAATAAAGAAGTAATGATGCTTATAGACAAGTAATTCATCATCCATTATTCCTCAATAGTGGCATATCCCAAAGGTAATGATCAAGCTGAAGCAACAAATAAGACCTTGGTCAATATCTTGGCTAAGACGATGGAGGACTTCCTAGGTTCATGGGATAATAAGATCCCAGCAGTCCTCTGGGCCTATCAAACGACAAAGAGGACACCCACAGGGTATACGCCGTTCTCTCTTATATTTGGAGCCAAAGTAATTCTGTCAGTGGAGCTGGAAGTTCTCTCGGCCCGATATGCCTTATGAAGCAGCGTGCTCCCTTACAGCAGACATGCATAGTTAGAAGCACTAGATGAACACAGACATAATGCGATGTAACAGATTCAAATGTACATGAAGCAACTCTCTTAGGCATATGAAAATATGGTGACGCCAAGAAAATTCATAGAAGGGAATTTGGTTTTGAAGGCAGCGATGAAGCACATTCGAGGGCTCCCATTACTTAGATTTATTGCGAATTGGGAGGGACCTTTCATTATAAAGGAGGATCACGATTCAAGTTACTGCTTAATCTATAAGATGGAGGAGGATAAACCTTTTAAGATTAATAACAAGTGGTTAGAGGTCTATCATCTTTAAGCGAGTAACCTTAGTAAGAAATTTATTTTGTGTTAAAGTTAGGTTGCAATTTATTATGAGTTATTTCCTTTTGTTGTGATTCTTCTCAAAGAAAAAGTTTGCTTGTAAATTGTAAGCGTTTAATATTTATAATAAATAGAAGAGTTGTAACAAAGCATGGAATGGTAACAATTCTATTTTTTCATTCATATACGGAAAAGGATAACAAAAAATTGGGAACTATTACCTAAGAATTACATATAGGGAACTGGAAAAAATTACAACACAACACAAGAAAGGACTTCAACCCAGAAGAAACCCCAAGTCAGGAGAGGAGAATAAGTCTCCAAGTAAGCCTGAAGAAGCCTCTAAGCATGTTCTCTGAGCAGTGATACAACCTTTAAGCCTGGTCTGCACTTGGGCCCGTTCAATCAATAAGGCTTCACATTTTTCTTGGCCTTCAATAGATCTTGTTCGACAACCCTAACTTCCTCATCAGCTCCTCCCAACAGAAGGGCCAACTCTAACAACCCAGCTTCCTCAGTCCATTGGTCCTCCACATATTTCAAATAAAGCTTACTCTGGCTCTCCAACTGTTTTCTCATTAAAAGATTCAAGTGGCTAATCAACCAGTTTAGTTGGAAACCATCATTGCCCATCTCCCTCAAGATGCTTAGGTATTAAATAATGAGGGTCCTGGTAAGACTAGACGTTTGAGTAGTGACCACCTCAGTAATAATGGCTGCCAGACCCTGGAGCCTATAGCTCATCACTAAGGTGTTTGAATGGAGACAATCGACAGTGAAGGTTTGAGGGTGATGAGTTGAAATTTGTTTAATAATAGAATGATTAAATTCAGATACATGGGGATTGATGAAGGACCATAAGGCAGAACTCATTAGGAGCCATGTTAAGTAGAGGAACCTCACAACCGACATCACTATCACCTGCCAGATCTATAGTGCAACCACAATCGTTGGGACTGGTTTCCTCCGAAGAGACTGACCCTTGATTAACAGAGGCAATAGGTGAGTAACCACGTTGCATTGGTTCTTCGGCACTAGCAGGCTCCCTTACAACCTGAAACATTATAAAGATTAATGAGCTTGAGAAAAATCATAACAAGTGGTTTTCATTGTTAAGTCATCGTTATAGGTGGAGTTTGAGATAAATCTTAACAAGTGATTTTCATTGTAAAGTCACCGTTATAGGTGGGGTTTGAGAAAAATCTTGACAAATGGTTTTCTTTGTTAAGTCACCGTTATAGGTGGTGTTTGAGAAAAAACCTTAACAGGTGGTTTTCATTGTTAAGTCATCGTTATAGGTGGGGTTTGAGAAAAACCTTAACAAGTTTGTATTCATTGTTAAGGAAGCTATACTTTATACTTCGTTTTAACAGGTATAATGATTTGCCTAATGCAAATGAGGGAGGAAGAAATAGTTATCTCAGTGGAAACTTCATGAGTAACAACTGCAGGAGTGATTTCAATATCCCTCTGAGTGTCAGCTGAACCTTTTAAAAGAGGTACCTCAGCCATTGGGGATACACCTTCCTGTTGAAAGACTGGGGAAGGTCCCTCTGAAGTCGTTTGAATTCTAGTCATATCAACCACCACAGGGGTCGAAGGAACCCGTGGGCGAGAAGATGAATTAACGAAAGCCAGAGGAACCTGTGGGTTCCCGGAACGAGAGGGCGGAGTCAATCCTGGAGAAAGCTGCAAATAATTTCAAAGTGTTAAGGAACAAGAAACACCATACAAAAGAGGGCAAATGAACAAGAAAGGAGATTACCTCAGTAATGGTGGAAAAAAGGGCAAACACAATGATAGGGCTCGCTAGAGGGAAGTGCATAAGTGATCTAGCAAAAGAGGTGGCTAAGTTAGAAGTAGATGCAACTTAAAAGGCAAGGTAATACTAAGGATCCAAGACAACCAAGTGGAGCAGATAGCTAAAAGATAAAAAGCTATTACCTATAGATGACTAGAAGATACTGGAACAACGTCCAGATGGACTACTGGAAGAGGAGATATCTCAGAAGTAGCCAAAGGAGCCTCCTCTAGCTGGGGGGAGCTCCAATGGATTCCATAGAGGTAACAGCCCTCTTGGCATCCTCCTCTGCACGTTGGGAGGCAGAATGACGAGAATAGGTAATCCCAATCATGGGAGCACGAGGAGGGGATGCAATGGTCTAAAAAACATCGAAACATCCTCCCACCAAAGAGCTCACAAGTGGAAAAGGCCTATCTATTTCACCCTCCTACAAAAAAATAATAATAAAGAGATTTGTAGAAGTGTTAGAGAATGTACCTAACTAAGTTATAAATAGCTAAGTGTGGGAAAACATACCTCTTGCTTCAAAAAAGAGTGGGAAAAATGATCATGGGTGAAGAAGGAGGTGAAGGTAATGCTGAAGCTCATCCAGTAGGACTATGATCAGCCTCAGGGTTATCATCAAGGGTAATGGCCTCAACGAGAGATAGAGGATGACAAGTCCTGGGAATAAAAGTAGCAGGTGGTGGTTGCACTTCGTAGGAACATTTCTTTTGGGCTTTTGTACCCAGAGTCTTCTTCCTGGCACCAAGACCATCAGCAGCAGAGGGGACTCTAGAACTCTTCCTCCTTGATGTATCCCCCTCGGTTGGATATACCAGTATTATAGGAGATACAGTAGGGGATGAATAAGAGGAGTGTGTTATTCAAACTCATGTTATGCTCGTTCAAGTTCTGCTTGGCACTCCGCTCGTATCTCCCCACTCTGATCTGCAGACAGTGCAGGGGGAACAGAGGCAATAGGAAAGGCATCAATAGGGGTTTGTGACTTGGACTTAGATTTTAATTTTATATAAGTCCCACCTTTGAAGGGGGTTAAAAAGTCCCCTCTCCAAAAGCACCCTGGGTAATGGTACCTTCATCAGAGACACCTTCGGCAGGAGCACTTTCGGCAGTGACAGGTTATTTGGTCATTAGAGATTTTTAGTCCCTTGGAGTAGAAAGGGAGATCATGGGGTAGTAGGGAGGTAGCTCACTGGGGGGATCTTTGGGGGTGCTGCTTAGAGGGAACTCAAATCCCATGACAAAATTTCCTTTAAGTCCCAACTCTGAGGATGGGAAAGTGAGAATAGGTGGATAGATTGGGAGACTTTGAATGAATTCTCAAATCCTATCCAGCTACATCGACCAGTATTTCATGGAGAAAAGAGAAGTTATATCGTCCTTCCTTATTAGCTTGGGGATGGTTATTCTACCAGCAATCGTCGAATAGACAGAGGAGGTAGCTGATGAAGTATAGAAAGAGTAGGCCTCAGAGAAAGTATCCCTATAATGGTATTCTTGAAAAATAGAGTGAGGAACCCCTTGGTCAAAGCCCAACTAACGAGATCATCGATTGGGGTTGTAATGTTATGAGGTGTATCCCCACACAGTAAAAGAAGGAAGACAAACTGGGGTTAGCAGAAGAACAACGACAAAGGAATGATCTTCATTGATGAGCTCTTCTGAAGTGACTTGGACTGTTCTATCTGCATGGTAGAAGAAGGACCAAGTCTGGGTAAAAGAATATTTGCCGAAGGGGAGCATGAGGAAATAACTGGGCCTATCAATAATGGGAAGAAAGTCCTTTTAGATCTTCTTATTATGAAACCAAAATAGTCGATGGGGCTTTAGGACTTCATAAAATAGATAGGGTTTTTCATTTGCTGCTATCTCGGGGAAACAGTTGTACAGAAAACCTATCAAGATGATGGTGTTGGCAAAAATGGCCAAATTATAGAAGCCAAGGGATTGTTTTATGTACAAATGGATCCTGTCTAACCAGGCATAGAGGGGCCCTAAGGTCATGGCTACAAGAGAGAACTTGAACCCCCTGGCTAAGTAAATGGAGATGTTGATGAGATACCAACGAGGCTGATCATTGGGTTTTCTAGTTATCAAGAAACGAGAAAGAATGACAAGTAAATAAGTTTCTAATTTTTAAGGGGTACCTTTGCCTTCGCAAAAACTAGAAGAACCACCTTTTTCAAAAACTAATGAGAGGGAAGAATGTAGCTTTGTTGGAAGATCTTGTGCAGCTTCAACATATCTAATCCAACTTCGCTTGGGCAGTAGTCTTTTCGGTGTCTAAAGCCTCATCAGAGTAAGTAGAGGTACCTGTGGTCTCAAGCCCAAGAAGATAATGAACATCCTATAATTTCATGGTAAACTCTCCCCACGCAGCCACAAAGGTGTGGGTTGTAATGTTCCAATGGGATACAAGTACTTAGAGTGCAACATTGTATTTGGAAAGAGTAAACTCACCAAACCACTTAGCTCAATGGATCCCAACCTTTATCAGGGTGTCAGCATAAGTGGTCTGCATGTAGGTGTTCCAGGAAGTAAAGTTAGCCGGGGAGCCTCCTAACCCTTTGAAGTCTATTTGGGAATAGGGTAAGTCACCTCGGTCCAGACAAAAATGTAAAGTCCCCTCTAGGGGAAAGAAACCCCAAACGTCAGCATTGTCATCTTCATCACCAAATGCCAAGGCATCACACTTAGCGTTTAAAACGATGTCTTTGCACATGGCCGAGTAATCATCGTCCTTGGCAAAAATAGGAGAGCAGCGATAGAAACGAAGTTACTCTAGGCGAGCTGCCATCGGGGAAGTGACATCCAAAGCAGGGGCGGTAGGCAGAGCAGTGGTGGTAGGAGCAACTGCATCAATAGGGATATTAGATGAGGAAGCCATTGGAGATTGAGGTTAGGTAATGATGGAAAGAGTAAGGATTAGACTAGAATTAATAGAGCAAAGAGGGAAAGGAGAATAAGAACAAGGTCAGGGTTTGAGAAATAAGGGCGGAAGAAGGTTTTTTCTCTCTCTAAATCTCTGGAGAAAGAGATAGCAAATAAAAGCGTGAAAGAAAAAAATGTCTAAGTGTTGAGGTATTAGACGCTTAGAAATCAAGCGGGAGGTTGAGTTTCCCACAAAAGCACGTGTTAAGTCGTTAAAGTGATTACAATTGGACATGTGGTGCATCGGGGAGTGCCCTGACAGTTGAAAAGACAATTTCTCGTCATTAATAAGTTGACGCTTGGGAGAAAGAGAGGGTTACTTTAAAAAAAGTAATGATTTTTGGCCCTAGAAATTTGAAATCACTGAAAGCCAAAATGCCCAAGTAACGATAGTTCTCATGCTGTAAGATCGAACGATGATACAAGTTGAAGATCCATCGGGGAGAATCTTGACCATCCAAGAAAAGGAGGTTGCTCACAGCATAATTCAAAAAATTCACAATGTCCCCTCGCCATAAGTCTGAACGGAGATAACTTGGACTCAGGTACATCGGGGAGATTTTTTTCTTTTTTAAACAAGATGAAACGAGGACGGACAAAATTTAGATACATCAGGGAGAATTCACTAAAGCCTAAACGTCGGGAATTTTTTATCAGTCATAGAAAATGGAGATAATTCATGTTACTAAGGGAAGTAAAAAAAATACCCCCTCACTACAAGATCACTCAATGGTGGAACAAAATGCAACAAATAGGGGAGCATTTTTATGCTTTTTGAGAATATAGAATGACGATAGACATGATTCACAAGTACTTTGGGAGAATTCCAACCAACAGTGATGAAGACAAAACAACTGGGGTCCAACTCCAGAAAAAGTTACGATGTCTCCCGCTATAGGCCCAAAAATTATGGAGCCTCAGTTCAGGTACATCGGGGACAATTTAAATTTTTTCTAATAGAGATAACGACAGAGGATTCAACGAAGATGAAGATGGAAGAATTTTCACTCTCAACAGAAGACAGTCCATCGGATTGAGAAGTTTTTCGTGCAGGCATTTCATGCTGGCACAATAAATCTCTACACGAAGGGGAAAATATAGGGTTCTTGAAGGTAATCTCTGAATTAGAGAGGGATTACTCAATCAATAGATGGGGCTCAAGATAAGGAATCAAACATAAAGACAGTGAGGCAGCTCAATGAAGCAGCTCAACGAGGTAGCTTAGTGATGCAGCTCAATGAGGAAGCTCAGTGATGTAGCATAACGAGGAAGCTTACCGAGAAAGATCTTCATTATCTTACGTTCCTACTTAGTCAAATTTTATCTTTTAAATACATTGATTATTATTCTATAACGATTGTAATATTGAGTGTGAGGTCAAACAGTACTCGCGAGAGATTAGGCTTGGCTAGGACTGAGAGAGCTTACATGCTTTATCGAATGACCTAGCCGTGGGAACTTCAGAGGTACTTGGTTTAGAGGATTGAGAAATGAGGCAGCGTTAAGGCTTATCTTTACCATCTTAGATACACATGGTAAAACACCGAGAGATCTTTCACCATGGAAGCTTGTGTAGAGTAACCTTGACTTCCATCAAATATTGAGATTTGAGCCAAACAGTCCCCTACTAAATGTCACATCTACTTTAGGTGATGTCACTAGTCAGCTAAACACTGTCCAATCCAAACTCGAGTAAACAATTATGGTATTGGGTCTGTTAGATAGTTTGGTGAGCCACCTATGTGGTGACAGTCATCTGACGCACAGTGGTTAGGCAAAAGGCATGTCCTTGTATTTAATGATCATGACGTAGGGTGTGCTGACCCATCAGGCATTTACTGCTTGTGACGTAAAGTGTGATAAGGACGTATTTCACGCACAGGTGGCCTATGACATCTTATAAAGGGTGTGGGGCTACTTATGGGCCTCAACCACTTCTGACAAAGGGAGTTCTTTCTAGATATTGATTTTCTAGAGAGAGAATATATCAATGAGGAGTTATGTCAAACGAGAGAGTTGTACTCACCCACCATTGTCATTTTTTATGAAGCTTTTAATAGATAACCAGGGATCTATCAGAGGCTGTTGGTGTGTTAGCTGCTTGCCAAGGTGTATCTAGGGTGTTTACTTTTCTCTCCCTTTGACTGAGTTGCTTCCGAGTTTCGTTTATTATTATTTTAGTTATACACGAAAGACTTGTGAGTTGAATCTGAGTGTTAATTATATACAATATTATGTTTTCACTTATCTTTGTTAAAGAGTTCTTGGGTTATCATTTATCACCATACCTATAGGGGTTACGCCTCTACTGGTATTACTATACTCCCTAGCTTTAAGAGGAATACTCTAAAAATTATAAAACTTTAATTTTAAATTATTAAGTTTGTGTATTGAAAATAGGTGAAAAATCATAGAAAGTTACCGTTTAGGAAAATTATTAAAATTCTTGGAAGTTGAATGAACAATAAAAAAGATTGAAGGACAAATTTAAAATGTTGTAAAGAAATAGTCATATCTTGATCTAACAAGCTTAAAAAATTACATCGTCACTTGTAATGGAAAGTATATTTAAAGATTTTTTTTATATTGATATAGTTGGATACCTTTAATTGTACAATTTATGGATTCAGAATGGTTAAGAATAGAGGACAATAATTTGATGTTATACTTGATACCCTATGAAATAATATTCTTATAGCCTCCTTTCAAAGGGTATTTTGAGTATATGTTTCATGACTATATATATTAAGAAGTATAATTTTATGCTTATTTGGTTTTATTTATAAAATCCTTACAAAGTATTTTCTAGGATTGAATGTTTATAACTTTATCAACATAAATACCATCGCATTATCTTTACTCAAGTTTCATGGAATTCTACTCGTGTGGGATTATATTGTAGTTGTATATTCATTGAAAGTTATATAAATATATTAATATGATACTTATTATTTGAATTCAGTATTAATTTAGTTGGATATAATACCCGTACTTTTTTATTAAATAATTTTCGTGTTTTGCATTATTCATTCAATTGGGGAAATAAAATTAGACTTTAATAAATATTAATTACTGAGATAAAGGAATTATATTTATCGTAATTATTATTTACTTGCGTGTGAGAAGTAAATAGTTATGTTATGTTATTTATTATATGTCGCGTATGAGTGATAGTTACGGTTTATTAATATATGTCAATAGACCGTTACATCAGCGGATCGATATCATTTATGGGTTATGCATAGGGTCGTGTCGGGTCTAGTTAATGAAAGGTTAGCATATTTGGAGTTTGGTGTCTTGGATAACCTTTTCGAGTGCACAGGTGATTCGGGAAGGGCCAAAATAGTCCAGAATAGGTACTCAGGTGTTATGTTTGGGTTTCGGTGGCTTTGTAGACATAACAGGACACGTATAAGGGTATGATGGTCATTTTACACTTTGGGTTAAGAAGAAAATTGGGATTATCTTACTTAAGGAGATATTTAAGAGGTGTGGAGGGTGTATGGAAGCCCACCTTTCATATTTTACACAAGATATTGAGAGAAAGAGAGCCCTAGAGAAGAGGAAAAGAAAAGAAAAAAAAGAAAGCTTGGAGAGGGGAAGAGAGAGGACTAGACCTATCATTAAATTTATAAAAGACTTCGAATTCTAATCCAACGAGACAAGTAGTTACTTTGTTTATGTGAAAAATAAATTTAGTTAATTACTTTTACGATTAGAAATAGAAATCGGATATTTAAACCTTGAAATATTGAAACTTGATTAATTGATGACGAACAAACCCGAAGTTGTTTTAAAGATGAGTAATGTTACAAAGTTTTAGTCTTTAACTTTTAATCTTGAATTTGATGTTCTTGGACCCATAATATGGTGTAAAAAGGTTTAAAACATGTTCATATACTTATATTGGGCTAGGATATCGATTGGGTACCGTTTTGGAGCTTAGTTTGGGCATTAATGGATGTTTTGGAGGCCTCACCTTCGTCCTTAAGCAGTTTTAGTTTCTTCCCAGAACCAAATCGATTCAATCTAGCGGCGAATCAATTCGGGTCATGAAACTTTAGATATCTTCATTACGAATTTGTGGCTGCTAATTTTGTATTTTTTTAAAATTTTTTAATTAGTTATGAATTTTCTACGAAAGGGTGTGCGAGACCAAAATCTTTAGTTGTCGATTTTGGCATGGACTTTATTTTAGGCACGATTATGTTTAGAATGACTATAAGACCTTGTGGATGTATTCTCTTGGTTAATATGAATTTATATTTTAGGAAATTAAGGTTTAAAAACCTTAGAAGTCATTAATGGAGATTAGAAAAATTGATTATGGAATTTTAGAGAAGAAACCTATATTGAAAATAAGAAGATATGGGCTTCTGTCGTATTTTGAATCAATTCGCCCTCCAGGGCAAATCAATTCGGCCAGGCGAATCAATTCTTCTCTGAAAGGAGAATCAATTTGGTCCCTAGGCTGAGTCAAGTTGGGATCATGGAAATGTTCAGGGAATTTTTATGAACCCAGGTGAGGATGTGGGAGGTTATCCAAGTGAGTGGATATTAAATTAAAAATAGTTTTGTGTCGCTACTCATTATTTGAGGAAATAGTAATTAACTAGGATGTTAATTCTTAGGGACAAGTGTGAGAATCGAGGATACCAGTGAGTGACTATCTCATTAAATAATTGGGAAGTTGGGTTGAACTTCAGGATTGGCTGAATCGTAAGCTGTGGGATATGCGTACGAGTTAAGTAATTATTATATATACATAACAAAATGACGTGTATATATATATATATATACGTGTGTGTGTGTATGTGTGCATGTTACTTATTTTATTTAAACATACCTACTCGGTAGTGTTATTGAAGGAGGATGCGCATAGTGGGCAGTCCATCTTGACATTGACCAACATGTGTTAGATTGATTCCTCAGGTCATAATACTATTGCATGGTCACTATCTATGTGCACAGGTATTGTTTTGAGTTCGGTTGGGTACGATGTGGTATTGTCGCGACCCCAGGGCGTATGGCTATGACCGCCTCCATTATATGTATTTTCATTTGGGTTTGGTGGTGAGATTCCGACCCAATGGCTCAGTGTGATGGGGGATGCCTAGAGCCGTACAACACACGAGGGATGTATTTGAGAGGTCCATGTTTTGGGATGTGGTCAAACGTATATAGAGAATAATATATATGCATGTTTATACGATATGGTGTTTCTATAGCATGAGTGTAGCTATGTTATGTTGATGATGTGAATATTTATTTATGGCAAGTGTGTTGCTACAATATTGTTTATGAACATATACCTAGAGAAGGTAGTTATACTTATCGAATATAGGGTATTAGCGAGATTGGGCTTAAATAGCGATTATATGTCCTAGTTAGATCGCGTAGTTTCATTAGGATAAGTAAAATAAACACATTAGGTGCGCATTGTAGTTGAGAAGTGAGTCTTATCTCAAGTGAGTGCGATCAGTTAATCTTCAAATTAATACACTACTGTTTTAATCAATTTAAAATAATTATATACACGCAAAATATTTTCTACTTTGCTAGCTTTGACACACAGAATTTTATTTTTCCTTGTTTTTCTTTTTATACCTCACGTGTGCGGCAGCAGTAGCCGGGACCGCAGGGATAAATTCATTCTTGTGGTGCAATACGTATGGATATTTCATGTAAGGACATTTTGTCCATTGTCAATATGTATGTCGTACGCCGTTACACCGTTGAAGAAACTCAAGATCGCATCTACATCAACGGATTCGAATATCAAAGCGTTTTCAACATCATAACCTCTGCGAGAATGAACTTGGTAAAGTTATGTTTTTAAGTTCCTTAAAGTTTCATACTTAGTATTGGGAAATTTTTTATGAAATGTTTTTTATAAAAATAAGAAGTAAGTTTTTTCAAGCAAAATGAAGTTTTTAAAATAATTTTAATTTTTCTGGAAAATCGGACCGGTCCGCCTCTTTTAAAAATGAACCGATCCGCCTCCGGACCGGTCCGCCTCCATACCGGACCGATCCTCTTTGCACTAGTAAACTCCGAATCGTAACCAAATCGAAGAGCCCCTTTTGAAAAATGAACCGATCCGAGGTCGGACCGATCCGCCTCCATACCAGACCGGCCCGCCAGAGATAAATTCGAACATTCGTGTGATGTTTTTCCACTGACTCATATTTCATATATATATATATATATATATATTCCTATTTCGATGGTATATTTTTCTAAGTCTTTGAGAAAATGTTTATAAGAGTTCAAACACAACAAGACTTCAATTTTTTGATGTGCCAAACATCTTTTTGATTCACACACAAAAATCCCAATTACTTTTGTGAATCTTTTGGAACCCTAGAACAAAATCTTTGCTATTGGTCAACCTTTGTGGGGAGATCTTTGCAACCGAGGGCTGCGTGTCATTGCTAAGGGAGTCTCTACAAAGTGTTATGTTTGCGTGTCATTGAGGAGAGCTGCGGTTCTTCCTTTGTTGTTTGGGCTGCGAGTCCTTGGAGGGTACTGCGTGTATTCTCTTGCTGAGTTCAAGACTGCGTGTATTTGTGGGTTGGCTGCGCGTTGATCCATTGCAGATTTCTCTATGTAATTGTAAGTTGCGATTTATATATTCATAGTGAAATAAAGGTTTTACCCGAAAGGGGTTTTTTCCTGACTTCTGTGTCTCAGCATATTTACTGTGTCGCATACGTTATTTTTTATTGGTTTATTTAGATTCATATTTAGGGGCTATATTTATTTGATTTAAAAGTAGATTCTAATTAAATAAAGGTTACTTGGAAACTTGCGAATTTAATTTAATCAATTATCACACAGTCGCACTTTTCATTTCATCTTTGTTTAGATGCCTCGACCTATTCAATCTAGATACAATCAGTTATTTAAATTTCAGTGGGCGTGCTACCCATCGATGGATAGGTTTTTATATTACTTTTAGACATTTATTTTTCAATACTCATTTTACTTATTCATCTACTCATTGGATGTTATTATTTGGTGACCGATGATTTATTCGGTTCACACTTATTACTTATTTATGCATGGTGATTATTTCATTTATTGTGGTTGTATGGTTTGTTCGTATTATTTACATTATATTATTATTGTGATAGTGATATTGAGAATGAACCATATTGATATTTCTATTTTATTTGGGTAGATGATTGGCCACTCGATATTAAAATAGGAGGGTTGTCATAGTTGGTATCAAAGCAATAAGTTCCAGTGTTCTTAGGATCTATAAAGACTTGCTACGTGTACATCATTGTGTTTTCTTTGATATAGAGCCCTATGATTAGGACTATTGGTTCATATTGTGAATTTATATTCTTCTGCTATACTTTATATTTGAAGTGAATCTCTTATAATTTTAGTTTGGTTTTAAATGCCAAAAAACCGGAGAGGTCGACCAGCACGTGTTGCTAGGAGGTCTATAGAGGAGGCAGCTCAACCGAAGCCTCATGCCACTCAGGGGAGGGTGACCATAGCAGGGGTCACCACTATTATTGCATAGGCGGTCAATGCTGCGATGATTGCCTTATTAGAGCATTTTCCCAAGCATAGCTATAAAAACTAGTGGCAGCACCAGTTGAGGTTTAGCTAGTGCCATCAATTTGGGAGAGAGTCGGAGAGGCCTTTCAGAATGGGCATCCACTAGAGTTCTAGGGGAGTGTGGATATGGTTGTATCTAGCCAATAGAAGAAGCAAATCTAAAGGTATTTGCACATGGTTAATTACAGTGACACTTAAAAGTAGATATTCACTACATTCAAGCTAGTAGGGGAAGCATTTCAATGGTGGGAGTCGGTCACCACAACAGAGGAGAGAGACACTATGACAATACAGGTGTTATAGGTGTGTTTTGACCGTAAGTTCTTTTCGTCAATAGTTCAAATGAAAATGAGGAGGAGGTTCCTAGACCTTTCGAATAAGGGTCGGACTATGGTCGAGTATGAGTAAGAGTTCATGCGCCTGGCGAACTTTGTGCCAAATGAGGTGAACATGAAGGATAAGAGAGTCATTAAGTTTATTGATGGAGTGAATTGGAGGATTCTCCATCACTTAATAGGGAACCTGGCATTGCGGACCTACATTAAGTTCGTTAACGCCGCATTGCTCCATTATCAGGATCATCGCTTCCATCTAAGGGGAGTGAATAGGAGCATATATTCTAGCCAGTAGGGCAAAATTGGGGGTAGCGGTGCTAATAATATGCCACAGCAGTAGAGTAGGTAGCAGAAGAGGGGTTCTCAGTAGGGGGACTCAACTAAGAGGTTTAGGTCGAGTAATGGTAGTCACAGGCGGGGTTAGTAAGGCCAGAGATAAGGGCAGCCTCGCTAGAGACAACAGGGTCAGAGGTCTACAAATTTCACAAGGAGATGTTTTGTATGTGGAGAGAAAGGCCACATGAAGCGTGCATGACTGAATAGGTCTAGGGGTCAGTAGTAGGATGCCTAGCAGGGCCAGTAGCTACCATAGCTTCCTGTCCCACTAGTAGTTCCACCATTGTCACCTCTATAGGGGTAGGGGCAGTTTGGACATATGTATTGCATCCGTGGACCAGTTTTATAGCTAGTGTCATTAGCGATTGAGGGTATATGAGGTATTTGTCCATATGAGCACGTGTCATTATGTGACATGAGTGCGTCACATTCTTTTGTTATCAATAGATTCGCGTGTGAGATGGGTTTAGTGGATATAGCATCACACATTATTATGAGTGTATATTTATTGTTGGGTAGTGGGGCTCTCTTTCGTTCCATCTGTAGGGGAGCGGGTGTGGACATTGAGAGGTTATTTTTTAACGGATATGCTCATTTTAGTGATGTATGAGTATGATTTCATCTTGATTATGGACTAGTTAGTGACGATTAGAGTTATAGTGGACTGTTATTGTAGGACTATCATGGTTTCTATTCTAGGGTAGGATATGTTTCTTATGGAGATGCCTCTCCCGATGAGAGGGTCGAGCACGCATTTATGTTGTATTAAGGATGAGACTTCAAAGAGTATAGTTGTCTCGTGAGATTCGATCCTTGTGTTCAGGGACTAAACTGATGTGATTTAGGAGATACTGGGGTTACCGTCGTCTCAAGAGGTCGAGTTGTGTTGGACTTAGTGACGGGGACTAGGCGATAGTACGAGCGCCGATTTTTATAATTCCTTGAGAGAGGTGGGAGCTAAGAGATCAGATTTAACTACTTTTGGGCAGGGTTTTTGAGTGCCCCAGTATTGTGTCTTGGTCCAACGAATCCTGATAACTGACTGAGCTAAGCGATAGTGTATTATGAGGCTTCGTAAGATTAGTAATCCCACGCATGAAGCCTAGTAAGCGTCGGTAGTTAAGAGACATTTGGGCTCTAGGACATTACTTTATTATATTAGGCACTACTTGTATGAAGATATAATGATTTGAGTAGAGAACTATTATATTATTTAAGGCCAACGAAGTCAAGTAGTGCTACATAGAGAACACTAGGGCGACGTTTGCACCATTGGTTAAATAAGCAAGGCAATGTCAAGATGAATTAAGTCGCGATAAGTAGAGTAATTGAGTATACCTTAATTGTATGATCATTTAGGGTATATGTAGTTGAATTTTGAAGTTATGGGTTGCATATGAGGTATTTGTCCATATGAGCACGTGGTATAGGGTGTATAGGCACCGTAGTTAGTTTAATATTCAGTATCATCCGAGAAAGGGTAATATGCTAGCAGATGCATTGAGATGTGTACTTGTAGGGCAGTTGGCAACAGTGTGGAAAGCAAAATGGGTTGGGCTTCATCAGAAGGAGGTAGTCGGGTGTACTTTACAGGGATAATCATCAAACCCAAGATCATTTAGAGGTTTGTGAAGGCACAAGTAAGGAATCCATCTTTTTCGGAGAGGGTTCAACAATCATTGGACAGTGGAGCGGAGTCTTACTTAGTTAGTTCTGAGGGTGGCTTGCATATCAATAAGAGGTTGATTGTCCCAAACGATGAGGACCTATGGCACACAGTTATGAAAAAGGTGCATGGGTCAAGATTTTAGATGCATCTCGAGGGAAATAAGATGTGATATGATATGAGGAGGTAGTATTGATGGGTCGATATGAGCCAGTTCAATTTAATTACATGATCGGGCAGTGTGCCAAACTTTTCATAGCAGGAAGAGAGTGAACCTGCATGAGGTGCTGCTCAACATTATTTGGAGCCAAGATAAGATATTTGTGTCCCACTTTTGGAAGAGTTTTCAGAAGGCAATGGGGACGAAGTTGCATTTCGACATGACATATTACCCACAGACCGATGGGTAAACTAAAAGGGTGAAGTAGTTATGGAGGATATGTTGAGGCTATATATTCTTGACTTTCAGGATAACTGGGAGCGGTATTTGCTGATGGTCGAGTTTACGTGTAATAACTCTTGCTAGTGTGCCATTGTCATGGCACCTTTTGAGGCGTTGTCAGGGAGACCTTGTCATTCACACTCTTATTGGGTAGAGGTGGGGAAAAACAAGCTTCTTGTGCCGGACGTGATTCAGGATACGTTAGTAAGGATTGAATGATCAAGGTTCATATTCAGGCAGCTCAGGACGGCAGAAGAGTTATACCGATGCTAACCAAAGATTTTGGAATTTATGCGAATGGTCCCATGAAGGGACGAACGCTGTTTAGGAAGAAGGGAGGTTGGTGCCTAGCTATGTAGGGCCTTTTCCCATTATTGAGAGGGTAGGGCCTATTGCATATAGGCTCGCCTTACCGGAGAATTTTTAGCAGATTCACGATGTGTTTTGTGGGTTGTCATCAAGGAGGTATCTCAGGGATGACATGGTTTATAGATGTATATCGTTAGTGTAGATTGGCTGGAAGCCCAATATTCTTACGAGGGGATACATATCGCCATTTTGGGCCAAAGTTAGTGAAACTTTGGTCAAAGGTGGTACCATTAGTGCATGTACAATGAAGACACCACAGTATCACCGAGTCGACATGGGAGCGTGAGGATAACATGCGATAAAAGTATCCGGAGATATTCCTGGCAGGTGTGTTCAAATTTCGAGGATGAAATTTCATTGTTAGGGGGGAGAATATAATACCCCGTACTTTTATTATTAATTAATTTCCCTGTGATTTATATTATTAATTTAGCTAGGAAAATTAAATTGGACTTTAGTAAATATTAAGTAGCAAGATAAAGGGTTTATATTTATTATAATTGCTATTTTCTTGTATGTGTTAAATAAATATTATGTGATTTATTGTATATCGCGTATGAGTGATAGTGATAATTTATTAGTATATCTCGATAGAGTGTTACATCGGTGAATTGATATAATTTTGGACGATGCATAGGGTACGCACATGTCAAGCCTGGTTAATGAAAAGTTAGCATATTTGGAATTAGGTGACTCGAATGACCTTTTCACCGGTGATCCGAGAAGGGTCGAGATAGTCTAGAATAGGTAACTGGATGTTATATTTAGGTTCTGGGGACTTTTTAGACATAACAGGACCCGTATAATGGTAGGAGGGTAATTTTACACTTTGGGTTAAGAAGAAAAATGGGATTATGTTAATTAAGGGGATATTTTAGTGGTGGGGAAGGTGGATGGAATCCCACCTTTCATATTTGACATAAAAGATTGAGAGAGAGAGATCTAGAAAAGAGAAAAAGAAGAAGAAAGAAGAGAAAGCTTGGTGAGGAGAAAAGAGAGGACTCAACCCATCATCAAATTCATAGAAGACTTTGAATTTTAATCCAACGCAAGTAGTTACTTGCTTTATGTCGTAAAATAAGTGTAGTTAAATTACTTTCATGAATAGAAATAGAAATTAGGGAATTAAAGCATGAAATATTGAAACTTGATTAATTAATGACGAACAAGCCTTAAGTTGTTTTAAAGATAAATAATGTTACAAAGTTTGAATCTTTAAGTTTTAATCTTTGATTTGATGTTCTTGGATCCATAATATGGTGTAAAAAGATTTAAAAACATGTTCCTATACTTATATTGGGCTAGGGTATCGATTGAGTACTGTTTTGGAGCTTAGTTTGTTCATCAATGGAGGTTTTGGAGGTCTCACCTTCATCCTTAAGCCGTTTTAGTTTTTTGCCAAAACCAAATCGATTCGATTTAGTGGAAAATCGATTTGGGTAATGAAATTTTTTATCTTTTTGTTATGAATGCGTGGCTACCAATTTTATATTTTTCCGATTTTTTTTAATTAGTTATGAATTTTCTACGGAAGGGTGTGGGAGACCAAAATCTTTAGTTGGTGATTTTTGGATGGATTTTATTTTACCCACGATTATGTTTAGAATTATTATAAGACATTGTGGATGTATTCTCTTAGTTAATAGGAATTCATAGTTGATGAAATTGAAGTTTACAAAGATTAAAATTCGTGAATGGAAATTAAGAAAACTGATTATTGAATTTTAGGGAAGAAACCCATATTGAAAACACGCAGATCTGGGTTTATGCCGTATTTTGAATCGATTAGGCCTTTGGAGAGAATGAATTCGTCGAGGAGAATCAATTTGATCCCTAGGCTAGGTCAAGTTGGGATCGTGAAAACATTTAGGGAATTTTATGAACCCAGGCGAGTATGTGGGAGGTTATCTAAGTGAGGGGATATTTAATTAAAAATAGTTTTGCGTCGATATTCATTATTTGGGGAAATATTAATTAACTAGAGTATTAATTGTTGGGACAAGAGTGAGAACCGAAGATACAAGTGAGTGTCTATTTGATTAAATAATCAAAAAGTTGTGTTGAGCTTCGGGATTGGGTGAATCGTGCGCTATGGGGTATGTGTATGAGTTCATTACTTATTATATATACATATTAGAGTGATGTGTATATATATGTACGTGTGCATGCTACTTGTTTTATTTAAGCATACCTACTCGGTAGTGTTATCGAAAGAGGTTGCACGTAGTGGACAGTCTTCCTTGGCATTGACCAAGCGACAGTGGATTGATTCCCCAGGTTATAGTATTGTTGCATGGACACTATCTGTGTGTGAAGATAGGTGTTGGTTTGAGTTTAGTTGTGTGCTATGTGGTATTGTTACGACTCTAGATCATATGTCTATGACCGCCTAAATTTTATGTGTTTTTGTTTGGGATCGATGGTGAGATTACGAATCGATGGCTCGGTGTGAGGCGAGATAAATGGAGCCAGATAGCACACGAGGGATGTATCCACGAGGCCCATGATCTGGGATACGATTATACGTATATAGAGAATAAGATATATGCATGTTTACACGATATGGTATTTCTATAGTATGAGTGTAGCCATGTTATGTTGATTACGTGAATATTTATTTATAACAAGTGTGTTGCTACAACACTGTTTATGAACATTTACCTTGACAAGGTAGTTATACTTATCTAATAGAGGGTATTAGAGGGAATGGGCTTAAATAGTGGTTACATGTCCTAGATAGTCCGTGTAGTTTAATTAGGATAAATAAAATGAACACGTTAAGTGCGCACTATAGTGGATAGGTGAGTCTTATCTCATGTGAGTGCGACCGGCTAACCTTGAAAGTAATATACTACTGTTTTAATCGATTTAAAATAATTATCTACTTGCAAAATATTTTCTAGTTTATGGGATTTGACCTGCAGACTTTTGTTTTTCCTTGTTTTTCTTTTTATACCCTAGGTGTGTGACAATAGCAGTCGAGATCATAGGGATAGATTCATTATTTTCGTGTTGTAGATATGGATAGTGCATCATTGTTTAGATGCCTCGGTCAATTTTATCTAAATAGGATCAGTCATTTCAGTTTCAGATGGTCGTGATGCCCTTAAATGAATAGGATTTTATATTACTATTAGACATTTATATTCCAGTACTCAGTTTACTTATTCAGTTACTCCGTGGATTTTATTATTTAGTGACCGATGGTTTATTCGATTCACATTTATTACTTATTTATGCATGGTTATTATTTCATTCATTGTGATTGTATGGTTTGTTCATATTATTTATATTATATTATATTATATTATATTATATTATATTATATTATATTATATTATATTATATTATATTATATTATTATTACGACAGTGATGCTGTGAATGAACCATACTGAGATTCATGTTTTAGTTTAGTAGAGGATTGGCCACCCGATATTAAAATAGGCGGGTTGTTACAATAGATTGATAAGTTTAAGGTCTAATCCACAAAGTTCAGCTCCACCCGAGGGAAGTGCAAACATATAGTTTAGAACCAAAGGTGAGTGTACTGACTGAAAAGATATATATGTACATTGTTATGGGTATGATCATACAATTATGAATATGATTTTTTTTTTCGGTTTATCGAAATGGGTGGCTACTCCCCGACCCAGAATGGGGGAGGATTGTCTATAACAGACAATGGGGTACTCCTCGATCAGGAATAGGGAAGAATTGTCTATTGTAGACAGGATATGTGAATCATGATTTGAAAAGTTGGGTCATTCTTTATGAATGGACCGAATAAGTTTATATATTTTTATATGGATATGATTTATTGTCTCTAATTTTATTCAATAGTGTAGTAATGATGCATTCACCGAGCTATTTTGCTCATGATTCCCATGTTTATGATTTTTAGGTATCATGATTCACTGTCAAATCTAAGAGGTCGGGTTGGATTAGCAAGGAATGGTTAAACAATGATTTTGTTTAAATATAAATGAAGTAAATAAGTCAAATTATCCTTGAAGCAAGTTTGTATAATCATAAGTACTTAATGTTGTGAATTTTTTTTAGTTTTATGGATTTACATTGATGACTAAAGAATTGAGACTCGTGGTTATGGTTTGGTTAATTTTAATTATGATTTGACTCACTTTGAATTTAAAACGTAATTATAAGTAACTGGGTTAGGGTGTATCATTTATTCTTGTATAAAAATTAAAAATATTGGGAAAAAATGTTAGAATTAAATTGTAAATTTTTTTATCTCAACACCTTGCCTTACGCCTCACAGATGTAAAATTGGTCTTTAATTTACTGCTACTCACGAATTTAAAAATTTATTCATACATCTAAATCTCCCACTCATTGCCAATATTTTGAAAGGATGTTGTGATGTACCTAGGAAATTTTATTATAGTTGGCTGAAATGTAAACACTCACTCTGCTCAATGCTATTTTTTTTCCAATATTGTTTTAGGTAGGCAAATTTAGTGGCTGATTTATTTGCTAAGTATTGCCTCATTCTTTACTCTTATTGTTATCATCGTTGCTGAATATGTGACTTAAATCTTTGAACTTATGAAGGAGCATCTAGTTAGAGGTATGTAGAGGTGTATCATTATCGGACAACATAATCATGAACGTAAGTGGGAAGAGGACATTGGTACATTGTTGACTAAAATTATGAAGCGATTATTACTATGGAAAAACATTTAATTTTGATAGAAGATTTACATATGTTTGATGTGTTACTCAATCTGATTTAGTGTACTTTTGTTTTATATGAGATGAAAAAAATGTAATTTTATCTTTTGGCTAAATTATATAATTTATAATTGTATGAACTATTAACATTTAATGTGGAATAAATGATTCTATGTCTTTTGATTTGTGTTTGGATTTATTTATCAACCATGATTTTATTATTCACTGCTTAAAGTTATTATTTTTACATTATACGTTTTATTTATGACAGTTCATGTTAAACCATCATGATATGAAATATCTTACATGAAAATTTTTAACACCTAAATATGGTTTGTCATGATGTTTTTTCAAATCATACATTACAATGTTTAGATCATATATGATAGTTTTTAATGTATAAAATAATTTTCATGACATTTTTTAGATAACATACGACAATTTCATAGGATTATTTGGTGGTTTAATGATGGTCTTGAAAAAAAAAACATTCATATATATTACCCATCTAATATGATAGTTTTTACCCGTATCAATTATGACACCCAAACTTATGACCGATTTTACCTATTAAAATAGTAATAAAAGGATTTTTATGACAGTTTTTAATAGTCATAAAAACCTTTTTTTTTTCATCTAGTGATCATAATGTGTTTGATGTCATTCTAATTTCTCCAAGTTGGTTCTAAACTAAACCTGGATAATAAATTAACTAAAAATGCAATGTCAGGTATCGTATATTGTTCCAAATATAAAGGGAACCAATAACACTAAGATATGGTACTTTAGGACCAAGAATTATTTCACTGTATTCTAGAGTACAAAATGGATCATTTTTAGTGTCAAGCAACCTAACGACCATTAGAGAACCCAATGGATGACATTTATCCATATTAAAGCGCTCCAATACTTTTCATTATAATTTGTATAATGGATAAGGACTCCATTTGAGCTTTGTTCGATCTGCCAAGACAATATTTTATTTTCTCGAGATCTTTCTTCTCAAATTCTTTTTTTTTAATATTTCGAAGCTTTCGCAAGATCTTTTGGAGTACTAATAATATTTATATCATCAACATAAACTGCAATGATAACAATTCTAGATTCATTTTTTTTAATAAATACACATGGACATATAGGATTATTAATATACCATTTTTTCACCAAGTACTCACAAAGGAGATTATACCACCATCTTCCAAATTGTTTCATTCCATATAGTGACTTCTTAAGCTTAAATGAGTATATACTACGTGATTTTTCTTTTGGAAATTTAAATTCTTTAGGGACTTTAACAAATATTACTTTTAGCAACAATTGTTTTTACTATGAAAAACAAATCGTGGAAAAATGAGAGGTTTTGGCAACGAAATTTAAAACATGACAAACTATTGACTATTTTCCACGAAATATAAACTTTTGTTGCTAAATCCTAAAAAGTTTATTAAGCACCATTCTTCCTTCTAGATTAATTTGATGCATATTTATTTACTTACGAAAATATATAATTATCAACAATAAAATTTTGTTGTAAAATGTTATATTATTTAGCTACAAAATAATTCTTAGTCAAAAACCAAAATCATCTACGCACGTTTTATTTTTCGTGGTAAAAACGTAATTAAATGAACTCTTTTACCCACTACACCAATCCTCGCTCCTCAAACCTTGCATAAAACCTCCCGTCTTCTTCATCCAACCCTCTTCCCTGTTCGTTTCCGCCCAACAAACCTCACGAGTTCTCTCTTCTCGCCGCCCAACAAACCTCATGAGTTCTCTCATCTCACCATCATCTCTTTCATCTCACCGCCGACCTGATCAGGTATCGTATAATATTTTATGATTTGATTTGAGTACTGTCTGCATTGGGTATAATAGTGTTGTTGTTTAAAATTTATACTTGTTATCTCATAAGAGACAACCCAAAGCACCGATAAGAGAACCCAAATCTTCAGAATTTCTTGTTTATCCTAGGAATTAATTAAATTTATACCTGTGCTTGTTTGTTCAGTACCCCGTGCTTGTTTGTTCAGAAAGTATATTGGCAATTCCAGAATGTAATTAAACATTTTATATAAATTACCATGTTTGAATTCTTTAAATTCTTGCCATTTGTCTTGGAATTTTTTATTACATTATGCTGCTTCATCTTTCATGGAACCAATAAAGGAATGGTTGTTCATCTACAAGGACGGTGAACAAGTCGGACCTCTGGAGAAAGATGCTATAAGAAGGTTCTTCTCCAAGAAAACTATAGGCTGGACAACAAGATGTTGGGCTTCTGGAATGGTAGAGTGGAAAAGTTTAAGCGATATGTGCACCTCTTTGTTGAATTTTTATCAAATGTAGTACTTTTATGAATTGGGGATTTTTTTATGTTGCTATTTCTTTTTTATCTCAATTTTTATATAGGTTTAAATGGACAATGGATTAATTGTCGACCGTAAAAATTAATAATGTACTCTCTTTCTCCGCATTCGATCTCGATTTATTGCTATTAATGTGCCCTAATCGCAATTTAGCGATGGATCTGCTAACGTGGCCTAATCGCAGCGGTTCCCCAAAAGGTGTAAATGTAGTTACAAATACAATTTTTAACATCTAAAACTTCGTATATATACATCTATGTAATGCTCGAGTAAGTCATTGTTACTATTTCCCCTAGTGGTGTTTATTTTGGAACATAACAAGCTTTGATATTTTCGTTGTTTATGTTTTTAGGAGCTATTTTTGTAGATGTTGGGATTTAACTTAATAATATATGCTAGTGTTAGATTCTCAGGTCGTAACTATCTAATGTGTATGCTTTGGGGGACTTTGATGTTTTGTGGCTATATTTATACATTGAAACAATAATTATGATGGATAAGTATTTGGATGCGACGAACTGAAGTGAAAATTTAGGAGATTGTTATGTCAATCGCGATATTTTTGTTATTAGACATCGTGTCAGTTTTTTTGTTAACTTTTATTATCAGATATTATGACTTATATTTTAAGTGGAACTTTTGGCACACATATGGTGCATTTTTGCGATTAGATATTTTTGCGATTAGATATTATGATATGCGTGGAACTTTTGGCA
Organism: Sambucus nigra; assembly: GCA_949130495.1. NCBI lineage: Eukaryota > Viridiplantae > Streptophyta > Magnoliopsida > Dipsacales > Adoxaceae > Sambucus > Sambucus nigra. The sequence goes on along the minus strand of OX422219.1, from coordinate 395,281,895 downwards.
CAAAGATGGGGCCTTAATTTTTTGATAACACTATGCATTTTAAATAGATGTGCTTTGTGAGCATGATTTTATATTTTAATTATTTTTTGAGTATGCAGATGAACATGCTAAATGTCGCAAAGTATTAATGTTATTAGTTATTTGTCATTACGAAAATGACATTTGTGATAACTATTTGGAAAGAAAATAAACTAGTAATAATAGTTAAAATAATATTAAAATGATAATAACAACAAAAAATAATAATATACAAAAAAATAATAATATATAACATTAGCCACAATTTTTATTTCTGGAGAAATATGTTAGAAAAGTCTATTTGTAACGATTTTTAGTGGTGGAAAAAATTGAAAACTTATTTATACGCGAATTTTTAAGAATATGTGGGAGACAATTTGCCACGAAATTGTACTATCTGCTACAATTTTTTTTGACAAGCAGCAACGAGAAAAAATCATTGCAAAAAGGTGCACAATAGGCTACGATTTTTTTTCCTGGCCAATAAGTTTACTATTGGCCGCGAAACTCATCTTCGTTCTCATATACCGTTAGCCACGGGGCTTTGGCCACGACACTACTACAAAAAAAATCGTTGCCAAATATCTTTAGCAACGAAATGTAAACATTTGGCTACGATTTATTTTATCACAAAATGCATAATTTCTTGTAGAATATAGATTTTGTATCTAAATTCCCATCTAGATATGTTGTTACCACTTCCATAAATGCATATCGAGTCCTTCTGAGACTACCAGACTAATTAAATATATAAAATGTAATTGTATCCATTACTGGTGAGCAATTTTATTTATAATCAATCTTAGCTCTCTGCGAGAAACATTGTGCAACAAGTCGGCCTTTATATAGAACAATCTCATCATTCTCATTATGTTTTCTTACAAACACCCATTTGTAACCTACAAGGTTTATATAGTCGTTTAGAGTACAAGTCTAACGACTTCTCGTCTTACAAGTGAATCCCATTCTTCTTGAATTGGTTATTTCTATTTTGGCAAATTATATCTTTGTCAACATTCATCAGGAGAATGAGGTTCGATATCATCATTTACCATGATTTCAGTATGTACTGTAAAGCAAAATATATCATCGATGATAATATCTTTACAATTTCATAAATTATAGTGTATGCATAATTTATAGAAATTTCTTCATTAGGTACCTCTACCTCTTTAAGAGACTTTACCTCTTCAGGGGCCTCTATCTCTTAAAAGACATGTTATTTTTCTAGAGTTATTGTGGAATTTATTTCAGGAGTATTAGTTTGACATTTTGTTTGATTCTTACGAGGAACACAATATTTTGAGCCATTTGGACACCCATGCTTCAAGCATGTCTTAGTTGATTCATTTTCTGCCACACCCATAAATTTTTCAATTGGAATATCAATTCGAGAAGGAGCATTTGCAGTTGGTATATATGATCTAGTTTCTTTTATTGTATTCTTAAATGCATCAGGCTTTTGATTTGCAATCTTCTGGAGATGAGTAATTATATAAACTTCAATTTCACACTAAGAAGTGTGAAGATCAAGACTAGACAACTTCGAATTATTCCAAGTACGTTCACATCGTTCTATTAATTTCTTACTCTCTCCCCTAACAGTGGGAAAACTGCCCCATCAAAATGGAAATCCACAAAGCATGCGGCAAAAACATCAGTAGTTGAAGGTTCAAGAATTATAATGATTGTAGGTGAATCAAAACCAACATAAATGACTAATCAGTGTTGTCGACCCAATTTTGTGTATTGAAGGGGTGCAATAAGGACTTTAACAACACATAAAAAAGTGAGTTGATGTGATACATCTGGTTCATAACCTAATACAAATTGAAAAGATGAGTAATGATGATAAGTAGTTAGTTGGAGACGAACAAATATTACAGCTTGCAATATGGCTTGTCCCCAGGCAAACACCGGTAATTTGGTTTTCATAAGCATAACTCAAACAATTAATTATAGACACTTAATAAGGGATTCTGCTAAACCATTTTGGGTATGGAAATGAGTAACTGGGTGCTCAATATCAATTCTAATATACATACAACAGTTATCAAAAGTACAAGATGTAAATTCATATGCTCCATCAAGGCGGATAGACTTGATACGATAGTCTGGAAAGTTTGATTGTAATTCGATAATTTAAGCCAGGAAGTGTGTAGATGAAACATTTCGAGTTGAAAGTAAAAACACATGCGACCATATCATGGATGCATTTATAAGGACCATATAATATTTGAATGGTCCACACTGAGGGTGAATAAGACCATAAAAATCCCCTTGAATTCTATCTATGAAGGTTGGGGAATCAGTAATAATTTTTGACGAGGATGGCATGAGAATTAACTTTCCTTGAGAACAAGCAGTATATGTTATAATGTTTGATTAAAGAATCTCCTGGTTCTTTAATTTATGCCTCTCAATAATTCTACACATCATAGTGGATCCTGTATGACCAAGACGGTTATGCCAAAGTATAAACATATTATTATCACTGAACTACTGTTAATATAAGATTCTATAACTCCTATATTTGTGTGATATAATACATAAGATAAGACATGAAGTTTTTTACGTGTTTTCTTCTAGCCTGAGACAGTTGTAATAATGCAAAGATACTCCATATCATGTTCATTTATAATTTCAATGTGGTATCCATTTCAGCAGATATCTTTAAAACTGACCAGATCCCTTCTGGATTTGATTTAATATAAAGCATCACTAATATGAAATTTTGTACCACATGTTAATAATATAGTGGCTGTTCCAGATCCCCCTATCAGATTTATAGAACATGTTATTATGTTAACATTAGCTTAAAATAATGTTAATTTTGAAAAGTATTTTCTACCACGAAAGATTGTATGGGTTGTTGCACTATTTGCAAGGCATACGTATTCATCATCCATTACTAATTAAACAACTCAATTGTAGGTGGTAATTTCTTATAGTTTTTGTATCCAATGCACACAAGATTAGTTAAGGGAGATATTCGAGGGTGAATATTAAAATCACGCATCACAACAATATACGTGGTTTGGCAACATGACTACATCCACGGAGTTTGGGATTGCTCTTTTATTAACTCAGAGAACTGATCGAAAGAGTTATAATACTACTCAACGTTACAATATCACATGCCCCTTTCATAGGGGCGATTTTACCTTTTATAAGATCTTAGGAGAGTCCTGAGCTCTGTTAATAGCTAGTCCTAGAAGTTCAAACCAATATCTTATCTATTTGAGACATTCCAAGTGATTGATATGCGGGAGTCTTTGTGACTTGGACTCTTAGTTAACTTGATGCACATGAAGCTTGTGGGATTGTGCTGAACATGTGCAAGCCACGTGCCATCATAATTGTAGTACCCGCAATTACCCCCAAAGATCAGTGTTACTTTGTCGTCGTTGGGCTTTGTTATACCTAGGTTGGCTATTGACTATGATAAGTCTTTATTCTGGAATTTTTAATGATTTATTTTGTAAATGTCCCTAAAATTGAAGTGTGATCATTGAGTATCCTATGGGCACGTTAGTAAATATTACCTATTTTCTTAGTAGTGAACTGTTGCTTCGATAACTGTCACACACTTGTATAACCATAATGTTTTAGGAGGAATCGTGAGTGTATATCTCACCAAAAGACAACGATTCTCACTTTTTTGCCCATTCCAGTTCATTTGAAAAACCTACAATCTTTCAAATGAGAGATTTCATTATCATCACTTCACCAATAAGAACTTCTTCGAAACTCTTTCTACATTACAATCTTCTTCTCTTTCTATTTTTAATTCTTTCATTGAGATTGTCATTTTTAACCATGCGTTATTGACGAAAACACCATGGGAAAATTTAAACTTGATCATTAAATCCCTCCATGGGTATTAGTAGAGTTAGTTGATAGTTCTTGTGACATTTGCACCTATTCTAAAGGCCATTGGTTGCCTTTAATTTTTATTGCTGAGTGTGGGGTCACTATTCCCCCAATCTCTTATTTTTGGGGTTCTGCTAGTTTTTTAATGTTGTCCCAGCTCAAGATGCCCCAAACAAATGGAAGATCATTAATGGGGTGAATCGTATTAATGAGTTTCGTGAGACCCATCTCAATATTATTGAAATTATGTATTGTTACCATTGGGTGCGACTATTGAGAACATTAAATACATAAGGATGAGGGCGGTTAATCGAGCCCTGGTTGTGAATATCCCTGATTCTAATAAAGATTATTGAGATCATGGGTTGATTGTGAAAAATTGTTAACATTCCCCTCTTCCTGAGGGTATGGCATATGAACGACTAAGATGTCCCTAGGAATGGAAAGTAATAGTTTAGAAATCCATTTTGTTAGCTTTGCGATACTCTCTTAGTTGAGGCTAATGTTTTTTCTCTATTTCTTTTCGTTAAAAAGAGTAAGAAGAAGATTCCTCATGACAATGACATTAACTTTATTGACCTTAGAATGATTTGGTCTATTTAACGGAGAGTTAGAGTTGTTGAGAACCCAAGGTCGGTGATGTTTCTATTTATCTACAGGAGTGCCACCACTTTTTTATTACAAGGCCAATAGAAAGAAGGACGGTCATCCTCATTACTTTGGACGACCTAGAGGCCTCCACTTCCCATGACTATAGAGAGGGACAAATCATCGAAGGAAATAATGTCATCTTCATTTAATCCTCTTGATATTTTTTAGTTTCTTCTACCACTACCCCAATGCCATGGAGCAAAGTAAGGTTACTAATCTGATCGTTGCAAATGTTGGTACCATCTGTACCAGGTCTCTCCCTGCTCGTTCATTGGGCCAAGAGAAAGATCTTGCTCGATAAAAAAAAAGTTAATTTGAGGGTTCCACTAACCCCATGGACCTTTATTTTTTCCCTTTCAAGGACCATGAGCCTCTTTAGAAGAGGTAAAAGAAGGATTATCTTCCCACTCCCCAACTATATATTGTGGGGAAGAAGACCATTGATAAGGGAAATGGTGCTACCCAATCCATTTTTTCTCATCCCGGTCTAGATAAGGATTTGATTAGGTATAAGTTTTCCCTCCAGATAAAGCAGTTGCATCTACATTGCCCTGTTCGAGGTTTTTGAAGCATTCCAAACACAATCTCTACCTTGTAACTTAATAGCCTTCATATTATTCTTTTATGTTCATCTCGTACTTGTGTTTTTCTTACATTTTTCATTCTTTATTCCACAATTCTTAATTGATTATGATAAATTTTAGAGAGTAATGACCAAAGGAAGGCATCCTCTCTTGATATGGAGGTTGCGTTTAAAGATTTGAATAAATCTCTAATAGGTGCTTGGCGATTCAATGATATCCAGGTGATCGATAAGTAGAAGCACAATGAGAAGGTTAAGATCTTAGAAGCTCAGAAGGTCAATCTTCAGAAGAAGAATGATGGTTTTCCTACTCTTATGGTTGCTGTTAAGAAGGCAAAAAAAGATACCAGGAATGCTAAGGTCGAGGCTGACCTTGCCAAGACACAAGAAACTAAAGATAAGGCCAAAGGTGAGGAGGCCTTGGCTAGTGTGATGAAGATCAAGGATGACGCCTTTACCCTTGGCTGGGATAAAGCCTTTGCCAATGACGAAATTCATATTGTATACCTTAAAAAGGTATATTTTAAGAATGGTTGGGAAAAGGATTTAGTTAAGGTCGGCACAGGCAAGGGGTCTGACCTATTTAGCTAGCACTATATAGGTTCCCCCTTAATTTAAGAAAGAGGTTGAGGATAATGATAAGGTGTTTGAAGAGATGGAGAAGCTTACCGATCAAAACCAGACGATTGCTGAGTAGGCTATCGATAAGGAGAAGGTCGACAAGGCGGTCTCTTAGGGCCTTTGATTAGATATTTATTATATTTTCTTTTTTCATTATTATCAAATGATGTAGGGCATACCCTAGTTGTAATTCTTTTTTAATGTAATCGATGGTTTGATTCAATCATTGTTATTTTGTATGACTTCTGCAAGTCTTTTCTTTTGTTTGACAAACTTATATATCCAACCACTTGTTAATACAGTTTAACGTAATACTTGCAGCACTGATCGCTGCTCAGAATGACTTTTAAGAAAGATATGGAAGGATGTTTGCTGCTGGTCGTGATGGAGATGATAAGGATGATGAGCTTGACCAGCACCTAGGTCCTGATGTGTTAGCTAAAGCAAAAGAAGCATACTTGGATCTTCGTCGTCTCTTTCATCTTGCAATCTCAGGCAATGGCGCTTTTCATGACATGATTTTTACTGCTCAACACAGTCATAAGGATTTTTTAGCCAATTTTAAGGCCGACTATAAATGAAAGTTTGTCAATCTGAGCAGAGGAGTGGATTTAATGAGATATTGGATTCCATTGAATCTTCTCATTCGAGGAAAATTGTCATTCTCTATGTTGATTTGGTGGGTTCTAGATAGATTGTCACTATCCTTGAGGAGAAGAACAACAACTTGATGGCTGAGTTTGCAAGATTTATTAAGTCCAGATCAAGCAAACAAGTTGGGAAGGGAACTTCCTTTTTTAAAGAAGAGAACATCCAGCTAAGGGGGGAGCTTGAGAAGACTCAAAATGTATTCAATAAAAAGTTATAAATGTTAAGGGTTAGTCCTTCTCTCAAAGGCAGGTCGTATGGAAGATGATCTAGAGAAGTCCAAGGAGGCATTGCTTAATTAACTATCGACCATTAAAAGTCTAATCGAGAAGACCGATCATCTCACATTACAGTTCCATAAACAACCTCACCATGTCCAGATGGATGGTTATGATGAGGCTCTTCTGAATATGGATCATACCCCCATGATGCCCGAAATGTTGGTTAGAAATATTATTGTCTTAATTACCTCATAGTGGCAAAGGTCCCACAGGATTCTAAGTTGTGGTATTGGTGTGATCCAAGGTTTTTAAACCATCAAGATCCTCCATACAAGCTTGACGTTTTGTGGATCCCGACGGATTCCATTTGATGAGCGTATAATTTTGTATTATATGTAACAAAATATATACCTTTGTTAGGTTCGTTGTATCATAAATAACGAGCTTTTACATTCATTTTTACTATTTAGAAGAAAACTGGAAGACTGAACATAATTCGAGTAAATACTATAATTTTGAGAACCCGACTCATTAAGTTTGTGTTGTATACTCATGACCTTCGGTATTCATCGTTAATCGATTATGTAAGGTTTATTATGAGTATTTACAGGGTTTATGATGTCAACTATGAAGCTTGGAAGAAAATTGGTCATAAAACAGTCACATATCCACTTTCATAGGCAATATGGTAAATTAAGATGACTAATTTTGGACTCGAACAAATCATAGAAATTATAGACTAGAATCGAGGGACTACTGGGTTCAAATGGCGTGTCAATCGGAGCTCAAACAAAGAATACATGAATGTGCAAAGTTCAAAATCAACAGAAAGTCAAAGTCAAAGTCCTGAGTCATACCCAAAGTCAAACCCCATCATGACCCAAGCACTATTGAAATATTATTGGCCACGAAATGAGGGTCAAGTCGGTCCTTACGGTGCATCAATCGGAGATTGTATGAAGAAGATTTGAATTTTATATGGTTAAATGTAATAAATGAATTCTGAAAAACACTTTTTGCATTAAATCTCAGTGCGCCACGTGTCAACATCATGGTATGCCACATAGCAATGCCAGGACCCTTCGATCAGTGCGCTACAATAAGTGCTAGAGTACCAAGATTTTAGCTTTTTCCTTTTTATATTTTTAACCCAAACTTTTATTTTTTAATTATTTATCCATTATTCCTCATTTCTTTTTCAGTTTCATTTTTTTAATAAGGAACCAAAATTAATATTTTTTTCTCCCACACCTCTATTATCGACATCCCCTTTCTTTTAATTAAATAATCCTTAAGCCATATCCTCCTTTTATTATTTAAATTATTAATCCATCCTTTTACAAAATACCAAAAATGCCCCCAAACCCTAATTTCAACCTATAAAATAGGGCCATTATTCTTCATTTGAGAGAGGAATTTCGAGAGCCAATAGTAAAGAGAAGGATATAATTTGGGACAAATATAATTTTATAGCACCCAAATATTATACCTTAATGTGTTACTTTTGAGTGTTTGCGAGACTATTTTTTTGGAAAATTGGGAGCAGCATTGTCTATTGATACTCAAGTCTTGGACTCGAAATTTTGTAAGTGAATTTTATTAATAAAAGTTATTATATCATCTTCCAATATTTGTGTTTCAGTAGTGATGCATGAGTAATTTTATTTTTAGGACTAGGTGAAGTTTATCATGATTAATTAAAATTACATGTCAATTTAATTCTGTATTAATTCCCGACATGTATTAATTAAAATAAAATTAGTGTACACTTAAAACTTCATGAGAGTGTGTTTTAAACCTCCGAAATTATTTGATATATCACATTTTATGTATTTAATTGTGTAATCTTTGATGGGCTACATTTACATTATATTGTTTTATTTTTCATGCCTAAATGCAACATTAAAACATAAAATTGATATTTTCGAGGGAATATATATTTAAGGCGTTTAATTTAAGAGACGTTAAAATATTTTGTGAACATATATTGTTGTATTTTATAAAATGTACGCGACGAGAGTCACTACATTTTGAGTTATTAATTCGGGAATACAAAATTAAATTAATGTGTAATTCTAATTAAAATTGATAAACGGATCCAACGTCCTAATTTTCTTCCATATTTGTTTACATAATTTTTATTCATTTTATTCATTTGTTCTTCTTTTACTTTAGAACTCAATCATATTTATTCACTCATCTTGTCTGTTGAAAAGTCGATAATTTACAAAAATGGACAAAATCTTTGTGGGTTTGACCCGTACTTACACTCACTATATTCCAATAGCCCATATAGTTGCGGTAATATTAGCATTTAAAATTTTACAGATAAGTTTTTGGTGCCATTGCTGGGAATTTATGTCGATTTTAAAAGTATTGGCTTTCGGACTAGTTTAAATTAACAATAATAATAATAATTTTAATTTTTTTTAAATTTCCAGTAGCATATAATTTTATTTTGTCCACTATATATATAAAATAATATTTTTATAGTGTTCTATTTATTTTATTATTTGTTTTTTTCTCTTTCTCATGTCAAAATACGTTGTAAGTTCATGTGTTGTTATAATTGTATTTAATATTTTTTTATGTCGAACTTTACACTTGGTGTAGTTATTTTTGGGTTATATTTTAGGAGCACGTTCATTCAAAAAAATAAAAAAAATAAAGAGAGACTAAAAATATCAAAAAAGCAAGCAATCATGTGAAAGCGCTAAATATACCTGTACAATCTTACCATCACACAAGGTACTCTCGGAAATGACTGAAAAGCAGGCAACGTTTCCCTTTGATCAAAGTCAAATAAAACTTCGTCCCGGCGTAAATAAGTGACCATAAAAAGTTGACGTCGAAGGTAAGTTTTGTGCGCTTCTTATGTGGACTTATCTTTTCACATTTCAATAATTACATTGCATAAATTTGATTTAAGGATAAAAACCCAATTGCAAGATAAGGTGAAGAGTTCATGAACCCTCTTTGGCCCTAAAATCACTAAAATATCCAAGCATCTGCACAACCCGAGCCATAAGTTTTAACTTAAAATTAATTAAACATTGACACTAGGGTATCACATAGCTCATAGGCAAACTCTTAATGAGGCTGGAATTAAAAGCAACTCTAACGCAGACTTATCAAATCAATTTTGTTTTTACCTTGTCTAGGATTAGTGATTTTTAATGAGTCTTCATACCGACCACCTATCTGGTAATTTTTTAAATCCCCCCTTTTCAAAGATTAGGTGATGTCTAATTAGGTAGATTAATTCGGAGGCCCCTGCTGTCATCGAATAATCTCAAAAAAATTGGATTTTAAAATTAAAATTCCCCTCACCTAAATTTGATAATTCAAATTACTCCGTGTTAGCTTAGGAATTATGCGGTTTTGAGTCAGATTATTTGTTTTTTCTTTCCTTTAAAAAAAATTTAATGAGCACGGTGTTTGCGATGATGGTTTCAAGATTCTACCGATCGTTTATCTAGTGTGGAGTCCAGCATTCTCGATACTTTGTAGGTAAAACTTCAATTTTTTTTCCAAGATGGGATATGAGTTAGTGACCCGTGCCCTAAAAGATTGCGTGTATCCCAATAAGTCGAGTCAACCCTCGTGCATACATCTTCCCTCACATAACGAGAACTACTTCTAATTCAAGTCGGGAATAATTCATTTATTACCCATCTTTCGAGGCACAAAAAGGGAGGATCCATACCTTCATGTGCGCGAATTTGAATAAATTTACGGACTGATTAAGTTACAACAACTCAACGATGAGATTATCAAACTAAAATTATTTCTATTTTCTTTCGAAGATAATGCCAAAATTTGGCTACTCTCGCTTAAACTAAATTCCATCACCACATGGAATCAATTGAGCGCCGAGTTTTTGCAAAAGTTTTTCCCTAACAAAAAGACGGAGGCAATGCATCACGCCATTAACTTTTAGATCCAAAAAGCAGGAGAGTCTTTGCAGATATTGATGTAGAGATTCAAGGACTTGCTATTTTAATGTCCTCACTATGGGATTAAATCGAGACGTCAAATCTAAATTTCATATGAGGGCTTTGATTTTTCTACTGGGTCAATTCTTGAATTAATGTGTAATAGTTATTTTATTGAGAAGAGTGAGGCCGACACCTGGACATTCCTAAAATCCTTAACTAAAAATCCCCAATTATGGCACTCCATTGGGAATCTAGGACCATGACAGTCAATTAGGGAACCGCTCAACAAGATGAAAACGATTTTAGGTTAAATACCAATGTGGTCACCTTGTCCCAGCACTTAGAATCCCTAGAAATGAGAAAAGATGATAATTGAGTCATTGTGTAACATGTAGGTTCAAATATTTGCTTTCTTTGTGATAGTTTCGACCACTTAGTCAAAAATTTCCCCACCCTTCTGATCCACAAAAGCACTCACCGAGCAAGCAAACACCCTCAACCAAAATAGGGCAAATTATGACCAGTTTTCCAATACATACAATCCAAGATCGCGAGACCACTCAAAATTTCTATGGTCTAAGGGTTAATATTAAGGAGGTGTAGGTTAATCTTCAGGTAAACCACCCTTTGGTATCCAAAAGAATGACCCTGCACCATCGTATACTTTGTTCCAAAAGATCTAATCTATAGAGGAGACGATAAATAGACTTGCTCAAAGTACCTTTCTGTTCCAGCAGACCACCCAAAGTGTCCTCTAAACCATCCATCAAAGCCTACACGATAACACTTAATCAATTTCTAAACTTGATGTTCAAGTGATCGAATTAGACAATGCATTGGGTGAGAGGAACAAAGGAACATTCCTAAGCCAACTTGAACCTAATCTAAACGGTAACATGCTTAGGGATCAATATAATGTTCAGACAATACGAGCACATTACACACCTAAGAGTAGGGCTGGCAATTTTTGACATGATAACCCGTTTATGGTAATAACTCAAAATGACAAGATTATCTTATATAGATTTAAGAGTACCCAAAACTTATACTCAAATAAAAATCAACGCGACCCGAAAATGACACGACTAACTCGAATTTCCACCCCTACCCAAGAGCATGAGAAAGCCATCATTATGCTTAGATCTGGCAAAAAATTTGGGAAGAATGTCTCACCACCCTTCGAGAGTGAATCTGAAAAATGTAAGGAAAAGGAAGATCCACCCGTGGATCCAACTTCCTCCCTACCCTTATCTTGCGAGCAATCTTCAGAGACCTATGTCCCCAAAGCTTCATTTCCCCAACGTTTGGTGCCTTAAAACAAAAGGCCCAAGTGGACAAGATGATGTAAGTATTCAGACATGTGCATATTAATATCCCATTGCTTGATGCTATACAACAAGTCCCGTCCTACGCAAAATTCCTCATGAACTTTTGTACCTTCAAAATGACCACCAACTTTCCAAAGAAAGAATTTCTCACCAACCTAGATAGCTCTATTATCTGGTATAAAACTCACATCAAGTATTAGAATAGGATATTATCTGGTATAATCCCTATCAAGATAGAGGAGAACACTATCGAGAAAGCACTCTTATATTTAGGGGTGAGCATAAACCTTGTCATACACTGTGTATAAGAAACTTAATTTGGGTGAGTTGAAATTCACTAAGATGACCTTGTCTTTGGCTGATCAATCTGTTAAGGTTACTAGAGGTTTTGTAGAGGATGCTTCGATTAAAGTAGGTGAGTTTATCTTTCCTGTAGACTTTGTGGTCTTAGACACTCAACATGTACTAAATCCATCCACCCAAATCCTAATCATTCTTGGTTGAATGTTTTTTGTTACTTCCGATGTTGTGATTCGATGTGGGAGTGGGCAGGTGAACCTCTCATTTGGGAACATGATCATGGGTTTGAATTTGTTCAATTTAGAGAATACATATATGATGAAGGAGAAAATAAAGTCCATTATGTTCAGGAAATGTATTATTTCACTACCCCACTCGTTAGTGACGTCGTAGATTTGAATGCTTGGCCACCAAATTTGTCTCTAGATATGAATCCTGCGGAATTTGAAGAAGATTTTGGGTTGGTTGATGAGGGTCTTGTTATTGAAGTCCTCTTGTTATTGGACTCATTTATCCACTTAGAGGAAAATGACTGTGATAATAGGATAGATCAATTCCTTCTCTCTAAACACAAACCCAATCTTTTCAAGAGTATGCTGACACTTGAGGTTGTATCTCTTAGTGATGAGATGGATATGAAAACCATTCGAGCATTTTTGTCTGGTGCCAAGTGTTTTATCGCGGCACGTTTCCCTTTTCCACCATGTCCATCATCTTAGGAATTCAAATGTTTTAATGAGACTGAATACATAGTGCGATTATCATTCCACTTAGAACCCAGCTTATTCATTCTCGATTTTGAGAGAGACACAAGCGTAAAGCATCATTTGAGATTCCACTTGAGAGTATATTCGGGTCTAACCATTTAAGCTATAATGTGAGGGTGGATCACCATAATCACACTCACTACATTCATTATGTACCCTCATGTATGCATATTATCTTCTAAGTTAACTCCTAATTGTTCCAACTTATATTTTATGACGAAATGGATGTGAGATCAGTTGGAAGTTGGTAACACAAGTGGCTTTTCCTGGTAATATCATCCTTTTACTTCTTTATGTTATTTTCTTTGTCCATATTTATATCTAAACATACATTAAGAATAGTGTAAAATTTAGGTTTGAGGGTAAGAGTCGAATTAAAAAAAATTAAAATAAAAAGAGAAAAATCCATAGATCCGTAAATATTTTCAATATAAGGGAGGTTTATTTCATAATATAAATTAATAAACAAATCTCTCAACTTATAAAATTTTTGACATGTAACCATATAATACGATAAAAACAGATATTTAGGCGAAAGTTAATACGCTTAAGAATAAATGCAGAGATATTTAACCCGGTGATTAATTGTGCCATTCATCGTTTTTGAGAAATTTAAATAAATTCGAATTAAAATAACTCAAATTTTTCTTTAACGATTAATTCGTCGATGATCTCAAATTCTTTGTTCTGTTCGATTACTGAAAACAAAAAGTGAAAGTGTGAATCTTATGCATTATATGTCTTTGTAAGTTGACTTGAGATATAAATTAACTAAGCAAAGCTTAAGAAATGATATTAGACCATCGTTTTGAAAGCCTAAAGATAAAGTCTAAATTTCAAACCTTTTACATTAGTCTGTAGCAAGCCCATTTGGGTTAACAAAATTACCCTTTTATTGAAATCCACACCCATATTTTGAGAATATCAGGGTGAATTATGGTAAAAAAAACGTTAAAAAGAATAATGTTTACAAGAATAATGCATGAAAAAAAAAGAAAAAAAAAAGGAAGAAATAAAGAATGAGAAAATAAAATAAAAAGAGTATGTGAGTTTAACAAAAAAAAGAAAAAGAAAATGGAGGTTAAAAAAGTGCCTAAAAGTCAAAATATTGAGAAGCCTTTATATTTTAGAAAATTTTAAAACTCCAAAATCCATCCTTTGAAGCCAAAACTCAAGCCTATAATCAAACCAAAAGAAAGCACTAATTGATCTCAAGTGAAGTTAATTATCACGTGTTAAGAAGATGAATAGGATGTATGGTGTGATTAAAAGTTTTCAATAAGTAATCGATTTTTCATTCACAAGATCACAATTATCCATTATAGAATGTCCATTTTTCATCATGTATATGTGAGATTTGATCATTAAATTTACTCGTTTATTCACATATATCAAAAGAAATGACCTAATTTCGAGTGTTTGATTGTGAGTGCATCTCGTGAGAATTTGAATCAAAATAAACTTTTGGATAAGAAACTTAATAACAAAATCTTTGAATTGGATGGTTATATTGTCTATACACACAAGCACAATAAGTTAAGATTGAAAAGTGAGTTTATACTATATTTATGAAATTTTAATCTAAGACTTAGTTATATTACCCATGTGTCTATTGTAAATTGAGTCAAGTTTTTTAATTTTATGAGTATATTCACTACAAACTCTCAAAAGACAAAACTCATCCATGAGGGCAACCTAGGGGTTTAACGTCTTATTGTGCATGCTAAGTGCAATCGTGATTCCTGAGAAAGAAAGTTCGATTTTTAAATTTTAATTTTGCTTGAGGACTAGCGAAGTTTAGGATTGGATGTATTTGATGATCCAATATTTTTGTATTATTTATAATCAAATCTAGACCATTTTTGGCCCGTTGTACTATAAATAACGAGCTTTTATATTAGTTTTTACTAATTAGAAGAAACATGAAAGGTTAAACATAATTCAAATTAATAATGCAATTTTAAAAACCCTTGCTCGTTAAATTTGTGTTCTATACTCACGAGCTTAAAAATTCATCATTAATCACTTGTACAAGGTTTATTTTGAGTATTTAAAGGGTTTATGATGCCAACAGCAAAGTTTAGAAGAAAATTGGGCAAGAAACAACCGCATATGCACTTTTAGGGGAAATATAGTTAAGTAATATAACTAATTTCGGACTCGTACAAATCACGAAAATTGTATGCCTCGAATTATGCGACGTATGGGTTCAGATGGTGTGTCAATCGGAGCTCAAATGAAAAAAATTATGATTGTGAAAAGATTAAAGCCAAAAGAAGGCCAAAGTAAAATCCCCGGGTCATACATAAAATTGTATCCCGTGACTCGAGCACTATTGAAATATTATTGGTCGCAAAATTAGGTTCACGTAGATTCTTACAATGCATCAATCAGATGTCGTATGAAGAAGATACGAAGGTTTTGGCGGGTTAAATGTAATTAATGAATTTTAGAAAACACTTTTTGCCTTAAATCTCAGCACGCCATGTAGCAACATCCTGGAGTGGCACGTGGAAATGCCAAGACCCTTCGATCAGTGCCTATAATGTGCGATACTGTGCCGAGATTCCAACTTTTCCTTTTTAATATTTTTAACTCCGTACTTTTATTTCTGTAATTATTTCTCCATTATTCCTCAGTTCTTTTTTAGTTCTTTTTTAAAGAGGAACCAAAACTAATATTTTTTTCCCACACCTCTATTATCCGTAACCCTCTTCTTTTAATTAAATAGTCTTTAACATATACCCTCCTTTTATTATTTAAATTATTAATCCATCTATTTACAAGATAGCAAAAATTCCCTCAAACCCCTTTTTCTACCTATAAAAAGGACCTCTGGTATTCATTTTAGAGAGGAATTTCGAGAGCGAAAAATATAGATAAGGATATAATTTGGGACATAAATAATTGCATCGCACAAGAATATTATACCATGTGTGTTAGTTTTTAGTGTTTATGAGACTATTTCTGTGTAAATTTAAGAGGAGCATTGTTTATTGATACTCAAGTCTTGGACTCAAAATTTTGTAAGTGAATTTTATCAATGAAAAATATTATTTCATCTTGTATTATTTGTGTTTCAATTATGACGTGTGAGTAATTTTATTTATAGGACTATAAATGAGAGCTTGTCGACCTGAGCAGAGATGGTGGATTTGATGAGATACTGGCCGCCATTGACTTTGCTCATATGAGGGAAAATTTTATTCTCTATATCTATCAGGTGGATGATAGTGAGGTTTCCACTATCCTTGAGAAGTAGAACATCGACTTGATGGATGATCTTGAAAGACTCAATAAGTCCAGACCAAGCAAACAAGTTGGGGAGGGTTCTTTCTTTTGGGAAGAAGAGAATGCCCAACTGAGGTAGGAGATGGAGAAGACTCAAAATACCATAAATGACAAAGTTATAAATGCTAAGGGTCAGTCCTCCTCTCAAAGGCAGGTCATATGGAAAACAATCTAGAAAAGTCCTAGGAGGCATTGCTCATTAAAATATTAACCATTAAAAGTCTGGCTGAGAAGATTGATCGCCTCACATTCTAGTTCCTTAAATAACCTCGCCAAATCTGTATTGATGGTTATGGTGAGGCTCTTTCTAATATGGATCCTACTCTCATGATAACTAAAATGTTTGTTATAAACATGGTTGTCTTAATTCTCTCACAGTGGCAAAGGTCCTACATGATTTTGAGTTGTGGTATTGGCGTGACCCAGGTTTCTTAGATAATCAAGATCCTCCATACAAGCTTGATGTTTCTTGGATCCCAACGGATTCCATTTGATGAGCGCATAATTTTGTAATATTTATACCCAAATCTAAACCTTGTTAGGTTCGTTGTATCATAAACAACAGGATTTTACATTCGTTTTTACTATTTAGAAGAAAAATGTGAGATTGAACATAATTCGAGTCAATAATATAAGTTTGAAAACCCATCTTATTAAATTCATGTTGTATACTCATGACCTTAATATTTATCGTTAATCAATTATGCAAGGTTTATTTTGAGTATTTACAGGGTTTATAATGCCAACGACGAAGCGTGGAAGAAAATTGGTCAAGAAACAGCCGCATATGCACTTTCGTGGACAATATGGTAAATTAATATAACTAATTTTGGACTCGAACAAATCACAAAAATTATATACCTCGAGTCAAGGGGCTCCTAGGTTCAAACGACATGTTGATCGGAGCTTAAACGAAGAAATTATAACAGTGCAAGGCTCAAAACTAAAAGAAAGTCAAGGTCAAAGCCTTGAGTCATACCCGAAGTCAAATTCTGAACCCAAGGACTATTGAAATATTATCAACCTCGAAATTAGGGTCAAGTCGGTACTTACAGTGCATCAATCGAAGATAGTATGAAGAAGATATGAAGTTTGGGGGGATCAAATGTAATTAATGAATTTAAAAAAACAATTTTTGCATTAAATCTCAGCTATCCGTGTGACAACATCCTGGAATGCCATGTGGCAGTTCCAGGACCCTTCGATCAGTGTGATACATTACGCGCTAAAGTACCAGGATTCCAAATTTTCCCTTTTTTTTTTATATTTTTAACCCCAAACTTTTTTTAAAATATTTTTCCATTATTCCTCATATCTTTTTAATTTTTTAAAAAAGGAACCAAAATTAATATTTTCTCTTCCACACCTCTATTATCAGTAGTCCCTTCTTTTAATTAAATAATCCTTAGCCCATACCCTCATTTTGATATTTAAATTATTAATCCATCCTTTTGTTAAATACCAAGAATGCCCTAAAACCTTAATTTCAAAATATAAAAGGGACTTTTTATTTTAATTTTAGAGAGTAATTTAAAGAGCCAATAATAAAGAGAAGTATATAATTTGGGACAGATTTAATTTTGTATCACCACAATATTACATTATGTGTTTATTTTGACTATTTACGAGGCTATTTCTGTACAAATTTAGGAGGAGCATTATGTATTGATACTCAAGTCTTGGACTCAACATTTTGTAAGTGAATTTTACCAATGAAAATTATTATATCATCTTGGAATATTTGTGTTTCAATTACGAAGCATGAGTAATTTTATTTCTAGGACTAGGTGAAGTTTGTCATGATTAATTAAAATTACCTATTAATTTAATTAAGTATTAATTCTCGACGTGTGTTAATTAATATAAAAATTAGATATTCACTTAAAACTACACGAGAGGGCATTTTAAACCTTCAAAATTATTTGATAAATTATATTTTAAGTATTTAATTGTGTAATCTTTGATGGGCTATACTTACATTAAATTGTTTGTTATCTTATGCTTAAATGCAACATTAAAACTTAAAATTCATGTTTTTGAGGGAATAGAGATTTAAGGCGTATATGTTAAGAAACATTAAATATCTTGTGAACATTTTATTTTTTTATTTTTCGAAATGTAAGCGACCAGAGTCAGTGCATTTTGAGTTATAAATTCGGGAATACATAATTAAATTAATGTGTAATTTTAATTAAAAGTGATAAACAACTCCAACGTCCTATCTTTCTTCCATATTTAATTATATAATTCAGAGGCACTTTATTCTTGTGTTCTTATTTTAATTTATAACTCAATCATATCTATACACTCGTCTTGTCTAGTTGGAAAGTCGATAATTTATAAAAATTAATTAAATCTCTGTGGGGTTGGCCTGTACATAGACTTGCTATATTTCAATAGCTCGTGCACTTGCGGTAATTTTATTATTTCAAATTTGATAAATACCATTCATGTTATCCTTATAAGAAAATACCTCGGCGACTTCAGCTTTGGTGGAGACAATGAACTCTATTGCCCTAAATACTTGGTTGATAGGGTGAGTCCTGGTGGGTTGTCAAGGATAAGAGATACGACTGGAATCATGACTCCTCACACGTTGGATGTTACTCCTGATGGAGTTGGGAGTTCATTGAATGAGCCATCTCGGTGAGGCAAATTATCTAGTTGTATTTATCATTTTGTTGTTTATCTCCTTTTAATTTCTTTATAATAATTTAAAAGCATTAATGGAAATTTTTGCTCCTTTTCTTCCTTATATTATGTGTGGTCTTCTAGTCTTACCTTTTAGGTGATGTCATCACATCTAACCTTGGGCATTGAACTTGAAAAAATGCATCTATTTGTGGGGTCCTTCCCCCGTGAGGATTTTTATTACCCGTTCTCCATAAGTGCCTAAGGTTTCCTAATAGGCCCTTCATCGGCTATAAGCTATTATTCATGTTTTTTTATTTGCCGAATTTTTTGTGTTTGTCAACCGACCGCTTAGTCTTGTAAGTAAACCTTTATTTAGAGTTGGTTTACCATCGCTCAACTAGTTTTTCTTAAAAGAAGATATTTGAGAGAAGACAATTATCACAGTGATAAGTAATATGTTAAAGAGAACTCAATCAACTAATTGATTTTCTTTGTTAACTAATCATTTGCCTACCACTTAGAACAAAACATAGAGATAAGTGCGAGAAGTTTGAAAGAACTTCTTAAAGAATCTCTAGAACGGTGGTATATCCCAAATTGGAAAATCATCCTAAAATAGGCATACACCCACATAAGAATTACGTGGTAAAATTAAGATTTAAGTTGGTCGCCTACGAATTGGTATTAATCACTCTAGCTGTGGTACAAATTATTCACCATGACTGGGCACAAATCCATTATTCATAATGGTATAATTTAAAAATCAAGAACATTAGCCTGAAATGGCTAACCTTGGCCTACTTCGGTATCATCTGACCTAAGATGGTCAAATTGATCTCTCATTATCACATTTGACCATAAACGGTCACGTTGGTCTACAAGGGCCAATATTCGCCTAAGACGGTTGAATTCAGCCTTCTCAATCTCATTTAACCTAAGGTGGTTAAACTAATCTTTTACGATCATAATTGACCATTAATGGTTAAATTAGTATACGATAACCAACACTAGCCTGAGAAGGATAAAATCAGCATACCTTGGTCTTATTTGACTTAAGATGGCCAAACTAATATCTTACGATCAAAATTGATCATTAACGGTCAAGTTGCTCCAAGACGACCAACATTAGCCTAAAATGGCTGACCTCAACCTACCTTGGCCTCATTTGACCTAAGACGGTAAAACTAATATTTTATGGTCAAAATTGATCATAAATGATCATATTGGTCTAAAATGGCCAATATTAGCCTAAAACCGTTGAATTCTATCCTCTCAACCTCATTTGACCTAATATTGTTAAGCCAACCTTCTACGATAAAAATTAGCTATAAATGGTCAAGTTCGTCTATAATGGACAACATTAGTTTAAATTCGGCCTCCTTGGCCTCATTTGACCTAAGATGGTCAACTTGATTACTTATGATCATAATTGACTATTAACGGTCATGTTGGTCTACGATAACAAACATTAGTCTGAGATGGATGAATTTAGCCGACATTGGCCTCGTTTGATCAAAGATGGTCAAACTGATCTCCTACGATCATAATTGACCTTTAATGGCCAAGTTGGTTTACGACAACCAACATTAGCCTGAGAAAGATGAATTTGGCCTTTCTTGGCCTCATTTGACCTAAGATGGTTAAACTAATGTCCTATGATCATAATTCACCATTAATGGTTAAGTTGGTATATGACGGCCAACATTAGCATGAAACGACTGACCTCGATGTACCTTGGCCTCATCTGACCTAAGATGGTCAAGTTGATCTCTCATTATCAAAATTGATCATAAACGATCATGTTGGTCTACAATGGCCAATATTATCCTAAGACGGTTGAATTTGGCATTTTTTTACCACATTTGACCTAATGAGGTGGTAATTTACGATAGTGTTTGTATCAAAATGCGAGGGAAAATAGGCCGATGATGTCAAGTCCCATTGGGAAAATGGCCAAGGGGCTGTGAGGGACTTAATGTTGCTGACCGGTTGCTGTTCCAATAACAAGAAGAGTCGAAAGTTATTATATTTTCTAACGTAGGAAACTACGTCCTTTTGCATGTATGGCCACCAGTATCCCTATTTTACTACCCTAAATGCCAGCGATCTTCCCCCTACGTGACTCCCATACAACCTCTTATGAAGCTCATAGAGTGTCTACTCGACGTCGTTTGGGTCCAAGCTTCGGAGGTAAGGCCCCGAAAAAGAGTGCTAATAAAATTTATGATATATCGCTAAGTAGAAACGAGTAGATTTCACTCATACCTTATGTACTTCTTTCCTATTAACTAGTAGGGAATCTTTCATTAGGTAGTGTATGATGGAATCCAGATAACTCGGGTCCTATTAATGACCAAAACTTTCTTGGAATATTTCCCTTTGTTGATACTAGGTTGGTGAAGGTATTTCACTTTAATCATCCGTTTCGTATTCCCCTTAACAGTTGAAGTGAATGTAGCCAGTGTGTGGGCATGACTATTATTACCTTTGGGGGGTTGTTGCACTTGTATATCCAAAAATTGGGTGACCAAATGATGGATTTCTTTAAGGTATGTGGCCAGGCGCTTATCTACAGTGTTGTAGTCTCCCAATATTGATATTAGCCTTAAGTCATATAAGACATCAAGGTGACAAAATCCCGATAAGAATTCTATAATCCAACGAGAAGGGCTTTGTAATCAACTTCATTATTAGAGGCTTCAAATCCTAAGCGCATTGCCTTCTCAAGGTCTTCTTTCTTTGGGAATACCAATAATATCCCAACTCCTTCTCCCGTGGAATTTGAGGTTCCATCAACATACAATACCCAATTATCACCTTTTTTGATTGGCTGTGGAATAGAGTCTATACTTCTGTTGCCAGTCTTTATCGATTCCTGATCGTTAAGAAATTTGAAGATGAAGTCTGCTATGACTTGAACTTTGATCGAGGTTCTAGGTTAAAAATGGATATAAAAGCTTTCGAGTTCTATCGGCCACTTGGACATTCGATAAAATAGGTCAGCCTTTCTTAACATTGATAGTGTATGCCTTGAAGTAATGTTTTAACTTCCTGGAGCTTATAATCATTGCATACAAAAGTTACCCCAATGTCATGTATCTATTTTCGTTAATCAATGTTTTTCTTACACAATAAATTCGAGTTTGGCTCCCATTTTTTTGTAAACTAAGGCTAAACTTACTGTGCCATTGGACATTTCCAGATACAATTACAAAGGACTCCATCATCTGGAATGGTCATTAGTGGTTGCTTTCTAAAATATTTCTTTATTTCTTCAAATACCTTGGTGCATTCGACAATTAATACGTTCTTTCTTTCTTTCTTAAGTGCTTGATATAAAGTTCAACACTTCTCTGAGGATTTAGATATGAAGTGGTTGAGGACGGCTAACATGCTAGTCAATTTTTGTACATCGAGCATAGTCTTAGGGGGATTCATTTTCTTAATGGTTTCCATCTCATTATGGTTTGCCTCCATACCTCTTTGGCTGATTAGGTATCCAAGGAAGTTCCTCCATTGTACCCCGAAGGGGAACTTTATCGCGTTTATCTTCATCCTTTAATAAGGAGGCACTTTGAAAGTTTTTATTAGGCCTATATGGTAATCCCTCTTCCTCGTTCTCTTTATACGCATGTCATCGATATATACCTCCATTGTGTCTCCTAGTTTCTCATTAAATATCTTCATTATAATTCTCTTATAGGTCGCCCCAGTGTTCTTCAATCCAGACGACATCACCCTATAGTAATATATCCTCAGAGTGGTGATGAAGGAACTCTATTCCTGGTCGAGGCCGAACAATGGGATTTGATGATATCCAAAGTAGGCATCGAGGAAATTCATACGCTCATGGTTAGCGGTGACATCGACCAATTGATATATCTTTGGCAAAGTAAAAATATCCTTTGCACAAGAACGATATAGATAAGTGAATTCTATCGTGACTCTCCACCTCCTATTGCTATTCCTTACGATAACTGAATTTGGCAGCCACTTAGGGAATTAAACTTCCTTTATGGACTGTTGTTCTATAAGTCTCTCCACTTCCTCCTCAAAAGCTTTGGTCTTCTCGAGCACAGTTCGTCGCTCCTTTTTATCCACTAGTGGATGTAGTGGATCCACATGGAGCATGTGATATATTACTTTAGGGTCTATTCCTGGCATGTCATATGTCTCAATGCAAATATATCTTGGTTTCCTTTGAGGAAAATAACCAAATCTTTCTTCTCTTCATCTATGAGTAAACTACTAATCAAGAACTTCTTTCTAGGCTGATTATCATCAAACTCTACCTCTTATTGGGGTTCCATAACACGATTGGAAGGGGAAACCCTAGTTTCCTTAACACTAGGTCACCCATACTTTTATTGCTATTTAGAGGGTATGGAGCCTTCCTCTAGATCTGTGAATTTTCCTTTTTCTTCTACTACTTAGTTTGGATAGCAACTATAAAACATTTTCTAGCTAAAACTTGGTTCTCGCATATTTCCATGACTCTATTGTCACTGATGCACTTTAGTTTTTAATGGTAGGTGGATGGTGCAACCATCATGGCATGAAACCACCCTCTATTGAGGATAGCGTCATATGAGGAGTCTATATCTACGATAAGGAACCCAATAATCTTAGAGATCCCTCCAGCCTGGATAGAGAGAACTACCTTTCCTAGGGATAAGGTCATCCTTTCTTCAAATTCAAGTGAAGTAACGTTGTCTTCCTGAAGGTATTTTATATTCAAGTTCAATCGATTGAACAGTTTGAGCTACACGATTTTTAAGGAGCTAACCTAGTCTACTAACAACATGTCCACATCCCAGTTAGTAACTTTGAGAGTGATGATAAGTTCATCGTGGTAGGGAGGTGGATCATCGTTCGAATGAAGGGTAGTTTCTCGATCAAATGATTTGGGGTTTTGATCCAATTTTAACTTACGTTTGACCCTCATTAAAATTCTCACTCGAACGATAGGGGTTCTTATTCAAGCGAGGTCCAAAGTCATTCAAGCGACGGAACAAAAATCTGATATTTTTTCACATTTTAATATGGTATCACGACGTGGAGCATTGGATTTGATGAGTTATTGAGCTCTCAATAGCTCAGATAAAAATGTGGATTAATAGGGAGTTGGACCATTGGTTAAAGGGTTAAGTGTTTGTGGGTTTAAATAGAGGTGAGGAGGGATGAAAAGGCCATTCTCATAAAAATTTTGAGCTCTCTCTCTCTAAGCTACAATCTTCCAATTCCAACCCATTTCCACCATCCCCAAGGTTTCTCCTTCCATCCTAAACCTTTTCAAAGCTATTCCAAGGCAAAATACACCCATTTTAAGCCTAATTTGAAGAAGAAGTTGGGGTAGAAGAAACCATTGGTTGATCTCTCTTGAAGAAGTCTGAGTTTTCTTAAAGCTTTGGAGTTTTTAAAAGCTTTCAAGTCCTTCTCTTTAGTTTCTCCTCTTAAAATCCAAGGTAAGGTTTTTCTCCAAATATTTTCAAGATTAAAAACTATTAGGATACATGCTAGAAGGGTTTATTTTTTAAATAATATTTTCTGGTATGTTTATTTTCAATTTTTTCTTACAAAAATGGGATTTTTGAGAAAACTAAGTGTAAATGGATTTTTAAAGAACAAATGGTATTTTAATCTTGAAATATAATGAAATAAACACAAAAATATATTTTTACATGCTAAAATAATTTTTGGTTGCATATTTATGGATTTCTAGGCTTGAAATCTTCTAAAAAAATGTGTAAAATATTATCGTATGTTGAAGAAAGACTTACAAACATGATATATGAAATTAAAAATGGGTTTCTTGTGGAAATAAAGAAGTTGAAAATATTAGCCCTAAATATGTTATAAAATCATGGTGAAATGAGGAAGAAATGACATTTAATACACCATATGTGAATAAGGGTAAGTAGATATTTTGGTAAAATGGTTTTATGACATTAAATATGTTTCTTAAAATAAATATAAATGAAATGAGACTTTCTTGGATATAAAGAATAATGGATGAATTTTGTACGTAAATTCTTGAAATATGGTTTTTAACATAAAATCACGATTTGTAATGCCAAATGGGAAAAATATGTTTTTCATAAGATTTTGGTAAATGAAGGGTAGAAAGGTAATTATGGTAAAATGAGAGGGCCCTAGTGATTGGACTTCCTCATTTGACCTTGTCGATCGTTTTTATAAAAAGGAGATTTTTTTAGAAATCTGGGATTTATTAGAAATCAGCAAGTGGGGAAAAGCCCCCCACCGATGGCTACATCAAATCTCTGCAATGTGGGCACCAAACAAAGAAAAAGCCTCTATAGTATCAATACAATATCTAGTTTTCGGTCCCTGATAAGTAAAGCTTCTAAAAGCAACTTTAATCTCCCCACAAATCTGAATGAGAATGGATGATTCCTTCATCGGCACTCCCTCATACATACTTTTATTCCGAGCACACCATAAGTACCAACAAATGAATGTTGGAATAATCCGACAAAGAATGCCTCTAATCTTGTCTTCTTTAGAATTAATCCACCAGCTCATCAAATTTCCATTTAAATTTGATGAATTGTGCCTTATCCCCAGAATATCGTAGAATATTTTCCAAAGAGATTGGGCAATTGAGCTTTCCCAAAATAGATGATCTTAATCCTCTTTATAAGCCACACTACAACATCTACATTTAGACACGAGGAATATGCAGCTTTTTAATTAATTCATCTATAGCAATGCCGTTATGAATCAATCGCCACATGAAAATCGAAATTTTTTGGGGGATTCTCTTATCCCAAATTATAGAATAAGACTTTTGGATACAACCTTTGTCTCTCACCAAGTGCCAAGCTGATTTGACTGTGAAAATCCCATTTTTTTCTAATTTCCATTTTTTCGAAAATTAAATCATAATTTTCCAAGAAATCCTCACCAACATTTTTCATTCTCCTCCACACCTGTGATGAAAGTGAAATTGTTCCCTTAAAATTGTGAGCCTCTAGTTTTTTGTATTTAGCATGCATAAATTGGGACCAAAGCGAATTTGTATTAAAGAATTTCCACCACAAGTTATGAGCATATGCTGATGAAAGGTCAATCATTGATCTGAGATTTCGCCCGCCTTCTTCTTTTGTTTTGCAAATATCTTGCCAATTCACCCAGTGAAATTTTGTCTT
Organism: Sambucus nigra; assembly: GCA_949130495.1. Taxonomy (NCBI): domain Eukaryota; kingdom Viridiplantae; phylum Streptophyta; class Magnoliopsida; order Dipsacales; family Adoxaceae; genus Sambucus; species Sambucus nigra. Next base: position 395,255,853 of record OX422219.1, on the reverse strand, counting down.
CTCTTCTTGTTTCCCCCATAAAAATCGAGCAAGTAAATTATCTATATGGGTGAGAACGTTTACCGGAGGATTGATGGCGGCCAGGAGATGAAGGTGCATGGATTCTGCCACTGATTTGATAAGAGTCACTCTACTTGCTTGAGAAATACAATGATGATTCCACTGATTTAGTTTCCCTACCAGCTTATCGATGCAGCCTGAAAAGTATGCTTTCTTTTTCTTTCCAGAGAATAATGGAATCCCCAAATAAATAATAGGGAGAATTTTGCTTTTGAACCCAGTGATATTTTCAATGACTTTTTTCGCTCCTTTTGCCACGTTTCCTGGAAGGTGAAAAGAAGATTTATTGTTGTTAACCAGTTGCCCCGATTCCTCTTCATATTCCTTTAAGAACTCCATGAACGAATGAAATGGAATAAAAAATGGTGAAAGTAAAGGAATGATGTGGACACTGGTTAAAATGTCAAAACACAATAATATGAACTCAGGTGAGATCGAGAAATAATTAAGAAGGGCCCGAAGCCCTAGGGTGAAAGACCCAAAATAACTGACGAGAGCATATGGTAGCATAGCCGGCGATGTAGAGCCCGTTAAAGTATGCAATTATTGGAGGATTCAGAGAAAAGATAGAGACTAAGGAATAAATTAAGATTAAATATTCTCTAGACCCGGTAAAGGGTGGCATAAAATGGTTACGTGTGAGTATGAGTACATCACTCGAATGCATTGCATAGTAGTAGCATTAATATTGGCTAGTTAATAAAAGTTTTTGAAATTGTTTAAAATACGTGTTATATGTACATTATTTTCATAGAAATTGTATAACTTAGTATTTCCCACCCTGTTGAGCATTCACTCACTCCGACTTTTTATGTTAAAACCCCCACCCCCCAGGTACATCGAGTAGGGACGTTGGCAATGACTTTAAAATATATATTATATGTAAATTATTTTCATAGAAAATGTATATGTTAGTATTTCCCACCCCGTTGAGCGTTCTCTCACCCATACTTTTTATGTTAAAACCCCCACCACTCCGGTACAGCGAGTAGGGACATTGGTAAGGACGATGGTAAGGCCCCTAAGGGAAGTCACCGTCAGAAGCTCTACCATTATATTTAAAACTTGTCTTTTTGAAAAAAATGGATGTGGGATATTTTAGACCATTTTTATCCAGGCCTTGGCCCAGGTGTTATAATGATGCAGGGACAATCACGGTTTATTTCCTATTTACTAAGAATTGTTGGCTCAACAAATTTTCATAAATAAACCTTATTAATCAACCTAACTATGTAAACCGATCACTCATTTCTTAAAATAAAACCAACGATTTGTCTCTTACAAAATGGTGCAACTAAAGGGTTTTTCTTAAATAATAGAATTGGACTTTCCCCCTCCCCCCTTTAAGTCATTGAGTCGCTGAGGGTTAACCTAACGGTGACCCAAACTTGGGTCGGGGCATTACAAATGGTATAAGAACAAAAGTATCCTTGGGTGTGATGAAGTGTTTATGCTTTATTAGTACGCTTCCTTTATGCATTTCATTGTAGTTACTCCTTAGTTATTGTTTTAAGTTAATTACTTCCGTTATCACTTTCATTTCGTATCATTGTGTATTGAACTCTCCTTTCTTGTGTAGATGACTTGATGTCATGGTAGGGCTAGCAGAATAGGGAACAATGAGGTCCGATGTATGGAACAGGTCGTACGTCATCTTCCAGACTCCCTCTCGCAGTAATAGAGAGCCAGCTATAGTGGAACGATTGAGAGCACTGCTTTAGCCTCCATCCTGAAGAAGCTCAAGAGGCTACACCCACCCAATGGGGAAGCTGGCCCCGACACTGCAGAGGAGTGGCTATATGAGGTCACTCAGGTTATGGAGATTCTTGACATGCCAACTGGGAATAAAGTTGAGATAGAAACCTTCTAGATCACAAAGCAGGCACAACCCTGGTGGGGCGCCTACTCCTCCAGTGTAGCAGAGACTATAAACTAGGACAACTTCAGGGTCGCATTTCTTGATCGATACTTTCCCTAGGCATTTAAAGATTCCAATAAGGACGAGTTCCTTCATCTAATTCAGGGGAAGATGATAGTTAGTGAGTACCAGGTTTGTGTAAGTACATGTAATTAGTGTCAAAGGATGAGGCTGAACAGACAAGGCTGTTTGTCAAAGACCTTAACCTCAGTATTCAATAAATTATGGTTTGTTTGGATCTTCCAAACTTTAGGACTACGGTAAATAAGGTCATCAGGCTAGAGCTAAAGGTAGAGGATGGAAATCCCATCAAGGAGAAGAAGAGGGAGCCCAGTGGATCCCAAGGCGGTGGTTACAAGAAGTCCAGGAGAGGGGATCGAGGCTTTTTAATGAAGCTGAAGGCAACTATGGGGGTTAGTTCATCATCCGCCTAGTGAACCCACGAACAGAGTCCCATAACTCCTACTGAAAGGACTTGATTTACTTATGGTTCCCCAGTCACTTTAAGAGGGATTATCTGCAAAGAGCTTTAGGTAACCAACAAGGCAGTCCGCAAATCATCAACTATGTACTATGTAGAATTTTTAGCTACACGAGCCCCACCCAAGAACTACAACTATTTTCCTCTGGGTATCATCAGTCAGTGAGGCATAGCATGGATGATTCATGTCCTAATTAGGAGCAGAGCAACTGAAGGCCTGGTGAGGTACTCGATGGTCAGAGCAAGAGGTTTAACCCTGAATGCACTTATGCCATGTCACAGTTTACAACTCCTTTTGATGATCCATTCATGATGGAAGGTATGATTCTACTATTCTGTACATGGGTAAAGGCACTATTTGATCGAGGTGGATCACATTCGTTTATCTAGATCCCTTTAGCATTCAATTTAGGGTTTGAGGTAGATCATTTTTACCCTCTTATCTTCATAGGACTTCCTATCGGTGGTGATATAGTTCTTGATAAGGTCTGTTGTAATTATGTGGTTATGGCTGAAGATTATGTTCTGGAGTATGAATTGATTCTCATAGACATGGATGGGTTCAAGATGATCCTCGATATGGATTAGTTGTCATTTTTTTACATTACCATCGAATGCCATCGACATAGTGTCTCAGTATCTCTTCCGGAGAGGTCTTTCCATCGTTTAAATAGTGACCATAACATTAGTCATTCTTGCAAGTTCTCCATCGTGCATGAGCAAAAAGGGTACTTCAGTTGGTTAAGCTGTATGGTGGCTCAGGATGATCCTAATGGTATGTTATTAGACTACCCAGTAGTGAAAGAGTTTCTCGATTTGTTCTCGGGTGATCTTCCTAGTTTACCCCCATATTAGTAGGTGGACTTTACTATAAAGGTGCATTAGGACATCTCTCCAATCTTTATGCCATCTCATAGGATGGCTCCAACGGAATTACATGAGTTAAGGTTTCAGTTGGAGGAATTAACCAACAGGGCTTCATTCGCCCTAGTGTGTCTCCTTGGGGTGCTCCAGTTCTTTTTATCGAGAAGAAGGATAAATCCCGACAACTTTGTATCGGTTACAGTAAGTTGAATAGGATAACAGGGAAGAATAAGTACCCTATGCCCCATATTATTCTTCCAATTATGCGGGGCGAGTAGGTTTTGAAAGATTAACCTTTGGTTTGAATACCATCAGTTGAGTGTTAGAGAGGAAGACATTCCTAAGAAAGCATTCCAAACTAAGTATTGGCACTATAAGTTTTTAGTGATGCCCTTCGATTTGACGAATGCCCCAACGACATTCATGGATTTGATGAATCATATCTATCTCCCTTATTTAGACCAATTTGTAGTGGTATTTATGGAAGATATACTGGTTTACTCGATAAATGTGGACCACGAGGAGCACCTTCGCACGACATTGCAAGTGCTTAGGGAGAACAAGCTATATGCCAAATTCAAAAACTGTGAATTTTGTATAGATGAGGTTAAGTTCCTTGGCCATGTGGTATTCTTTGAGGGAATTTTCATTGACCATTCCAAGGTCGAGGCCGTTTTGAGTTGGGATAGGCCAAAGATAGTCATAGAGGTGCTCAGTTTTCTGGGTTTGGCCATTTACTACCCTAGATTCGTACAAGACTTCTCAAGAGTTGTATTTCCTCTCACCCTGTTCACTTGAAAAGATGTACACTTTTAGTGGTATAAGGATTGTTAGTCGGACTTTAAATAGTTGAAGGTTAGGTTGACTTCAGCGCCTGCCCTTATCCTTCCCGAGCATGGCAAGGGCTATATCGTGTATTGGGATGCTTTTAAATCAGGACTTGGTGTGATATTAGTGAAGAATGGTTAGGTGGTCACTTATGCATCCCGTCAGTTGAAGGTACCAGAGAGGAATTACCTTACCCATGACTTGGAGTTAGCCGTTGTGGTGTTCTCACTTAAGAGATTTAGGTACTACCTATACGAGGAACAATTTGAGTTATTTTCTGATCATAAGAGAGCCTTTGTATATTATCACACAGTAATACCTCAATCTTCGTTATAGAAGATGGATGGAATTGATGGAAGACTACGAATTCTCCTTAGAGTATCATCCTGGAAAGCCAATGTGGTGGCTGATGCTCTTAGCTGAAAGTTTGGGCTTACTCTAGTAGTGATGAAGTGTTACCGATCAAAGATGTTTTAAGAACTGCAGAAGTTTGACCTACATGTCCAGCGGGGCTATGATAGGGCACACCTTTGGGATGTGATGGAAAGGCTACTTATTTAGCATAAAGATTTAGATGCTCAGCCGTGTGATCTAGAGTTGCACATTAGTGTGACTGCATTCAAAGCGGTGAGGTATTTGGCACGCTTACTGCAGACAAGGATGGTGGTGGGTGGCATAAGGGCAATTTGATTGTCTCGATGATTGATGAGATTCAAGATGAGGTGATGGAAAAGGCCCATCACTCTCGATGCTACGAAGATGTATAAGGACCTATAGAGAGATTTCAAGTTATCTGATATGAAGATATAGGTGGCGACATATGTAGCCAAGTACTACACTTGCCAGCAGGTGAAGGCAGAGTACAAAAGGTCGACAGGGCTATCTCAACCACCATAACAGAGTGAAAGTGGGAGCATATCACGATGGACTTCATCACAGCTTTACCATGGTCTGAGCATGTTCATGACGCATTATGGGTAACAATAGATCAACTCACGAAATCTACATAATTCTTGTCGATTAATGTCACGAATAGAATGGCTAAGTTAATAAAGTTATATGTACGATAGATAGTATGACTTCATGGTGTTCCATGCTCGATTGTCTCGAATAAGGACCCCCCATTCTTGTTCTGAATCTGGAAGAAGTTTCAGTAGGAATTGGGCATTGAGTTGAGCATGACTACAACATATCACCTTTAGATAAATAGGCAATCAGAACGAACCATCCAGATCTTAGAAGACATATCGAGAACTGGAGCGCTTGATTTTCTGGGTAGTTAGGTGAAGAATCTGAATCTGGCAGAGTTTTCCTATAGTAACAGTTACCAAGTAAGCATTTGAATGACTCCCTATGAAGATTTTTATGGGAGTTGGGTCCGCTCTCTAGTTTACTGGGCATAGGTGGGTGAGAATCATTACACTAATTAAGATTTGATTAAAGAGAGGATCGATAAATTTCAGGTAATTCAACAGAGGCTCATGACAAATCAGAGTCGACAAAATAATTACACCGATAGTCGGTAAATACCTTTGAAGTTTGATGTGGGTGACCAAGTTCTATTGAAAGTCAAAGCTTGGAATGACAATCAGCGATTTGGCTAAAAGGGGAAGCTTTCCCCTCAGTATATCGGCCCATTTGAGATCCCGGAATAAATTAGGGATGTATCGTATCGCTTTGCGCTACCTCCGCAGTTGTCCCAAGTTCATAGTGTGTTCCACGTTTCAATGTTTAAAAAGTATGTTCATGATCCCTAATACATCATTGACTGGAACCACATTGAATTGAAGGAAGACGTCACATTTTTGGCGCGACCTATGTCCATCTTGGATAGGGAGGACATATTCTTTCACAACAAGGTCATTCCATTAGTGAAGGTTCTTTAGGAGTTCCCAGGTTTTGAAGGTACGACTTAGGATCGTGAGTCAAAGATGCATTAGAAGCACTCGAAACTCATTACTTAGCTTAGTTGTTCTGATTTCGGGGATGAAATCTCCTAAGGAGGGAAAATGTAAATCCTGTGCCGCCCGAGATTTATGCCCCATTCCCTGTAATTTATATGCATTTGGGCCAAAAAATGAATATAATGGATGGATGTTAAATTTGAACTATCGTTATGGCCTTTGTGCAATCTGAAATAGGGATTTGATAGCTCAAAGTTAATATGTTGAATTTTGGTTGTCGTTCGAATGAGATGGGCCTCTTGTTGGAACGAGGTTTGAATGACCATCTAACAACAAGGGCCTGAGCGATTTACATAATTCTATGGAATCTCATTGGAACACTCTCATTTGAATGACATGTGTCGTCGTTCAAGCGAGGTAGTTTCCTATTAAAATGAGTTGGGAGTTTGACCTAATTTTAACCTACGTTTGATAATTTTTAGAACTCTTGTTCAAATGATAGGGGATCTCGTTCGGACGAGGTCCAAAGTCATTTGAACAAACCATAAAAAATTTAAAATTTCTATGCATTTTAATATGCTCTTGCAACGTGGTGCGTTGAATTTGATGAGTTGTCGATCTCTCAACAACTCAGATCAAAATGTGTCTTAAAAGAGGGTTGGACCTTTGGTTAAAGGGTTAAGTGTTTGTTGGTTTAAATATAGGTAAGGAGGGATGAAAAGGCCATTCTCATCAGATTTTTTAGCTCTATCTCTAAGCCACACTCTTCCATTTCCAACCCATTTCCACCGTACCTAAGGTTTTTCCTTCAATCCCAAACCTTTTTCAAGCTATTACAAGGCTAAGTACACCCATTTCAAGCCTAGTTTGAGGAAGAAGTTGGGTAGAAGAAGAAAATTTTGGATCTCTTTGAAGAAGACAATTTGGGATCTCTCTGAATAACTAGAAAGGGTGAGGCGTGACCCACTCCAATGGACGCTGTCTGCAGGGTTCTCAAGAACTTCTGGAGCAGCTTCTGATGAAACCTTCTCCTTTTGGTAAAAATGGAGCTCAAGCTGGAACTCCCTCCCTACAAGAAGATGAACTTCCACAACAATAATAGTAATTTTCTTAAGAATAACTCCTAAGAGTGATGGCTATCAGTGGGGAGTGAAAGAACAAGGCACTCAGCAATAGAGAGAGAGCATTGAGAGAATACTAGAGAGGTTCTGGTGTGATTTTGACAGAGTAACTTTGCTATTGAGTTTTTTTTCTTGACCTTGCCCAAGGGTCCTATTTATACTTGGGCACTAGGGCTGGGTTGACACTTTTGGCACCAAAACTATTTGTCCCTACCTGTGTGCAGAAGCCTGTCCCCTCAGGCAGGTTCCACCTGGTGCAAAATAAAGTAAAAAACAAAATATGTCTATGCTAGATGAAAAAAATATATAATTTGCTAAATATCTTTTAGAATGGTAACTTTCGGTGCAATCTTTGCAAATATTTAGGGAGGAGGCCTTAAGTACCCCTCTCCTCTAAAATCATTATTTTTCTTGAGAGGGACCTCGAGGACCCCCTCTTCTGAAAAAAAGTCATTTTTTGAAAAGAGTTTATTCCTTGTGAGCAGCCAACTCTTTGGCTGCCCATTTAACTTGTGACCAAATGTGTGGTGTATGTAGTCTTGAGTGACTTCTGAGTCTTCCTACTAGTATTCTATCAATCCTATAGTGCTAAGTGGTTGAGGTTTCTTAACATACCTTCTCCCTCAACCGCCAAGCCAAAACTCCCAAGAGATCCCAATCGGCCAACTTGAGCCCTACTTGCTCAACTAAGTAACCTGTACAAGAAAATAAGTGTTAGTACGTCTGTTCTTTTTTCATGATGAGGGGTTGCTTATGGTAGACGCCCCATCATCCTAACTAGGTTTTCTAGGAATTGAGGGGGAGGACCTTGCGGGTCCCTCCTCCCATGTAATTTTATGCTGTTGAGGAAACCCTAGTGGGGGGTTCCTTCTCAAACATCATTTTTGCTACTGAGAAAGCCTTGGGAGGTTCCTTCTCAAATGTCATTTCTGCAGGGACCCTGGGGGAGTCCTTCTCAACCTGGGCTTCTACCGCCATCTAAGTGAAGCTCCTTCTCAACGTGAGTTTCTGCGAAGACCTTGGGGGAATTCCCTATCAATAGAGGTTCCTTCTCAATTTGAGTTTCTGCAGGGACCCTTACGGGGGGCCCTCTCAATGTAGGCTTCTGCTGTAACCTTGGTGGGGTGGGGTTCCTTCTCAACATGAGTTTCTGCGGAGACCTTGTGGGAAGTCCCTCTCAACAGCGGTTCCTTCTTAACTTGAGTTTTTATAGGGACCCTTGCGGTGGTCCCTCTCAACCTGGGCTTCTTCCGCCATTTACGTGAAGTTCCTTCTCAACGTGAGTTTCTGCGGAGACCTTGGGGGAAGTCCCTCTCAACAGAGGGTCCCTCTCAACAGAGGTTACTTCTCAACTTGAGTTTCTGGAGGGACCCTTATGGTGGTCCCTCTCAACCTCGGCTTCTGCCGGCATCTAAATGAAGTTCCTTCTCAACGTGAGTTTTTGCGGAGACTTTGGGGAAGTCCCTCTTAACAAAGGTTTCTTCTCAACTTGAGTTTCTGTAAGGACCCTTGTGGGTGGCCCTCTCAACGTAGGCTTCTACTGCCACCTTGGTTGGGTTCCTTCTCAACGTGAGTTTCTGCCGAGACCTTGGTGGAAGTCCCTCTCAATAGCGGTTCCTTCTCAACTTGAGTTTCTGCAGGGACCCTTGTGGTGGTCCCTCTCAACTTGGGCTTCTGCCGCTATCTAAGTGAAGTTCCTTCTCAATGTGATTTTCTATGAATACCTTGGGGGAAGTCTCTCTCAACAGAGGTTCCTTCTCAACTTGAGTTTCTGCAGGGACCCTTGCGGTGGTCCTTCTCAACCTGGGCTTCAACCGCCATCTAAGTGAAATTCCTTCTCAACGTGAGTTTCTGTGGAGATTTTGGGGTAGGTCCTTCTCAACAGAGGTTCCTTCTCAACTTGAGTTTTTTCAGGGACCCTTGCGCAGGGCCCTCTCAATGTGGGCTTCTGCTGCCACCTTGGTGGCGTTCCTTCTCAACGCGAGTTTCTGCAGAGACCTTGGGGGAAGTACCTATTAACAGCGGTTCCTTATCAGCTTGAGTTTATGTAGGGATCCTTGCGTTGGTCCCTCTTAACATAGGCTTCTGCTGCTACCTAGGTGGGGTTCCCTCTCAACTTGAGTTTCTGTAGGGACCTTAGAGGGGGTCCTTCTCAACATGGTCTTCTGCCGCCACCTAGGTGAGGTTACCTCTCAATACTTATAAAAAGTATTTTGGGTAAGACACTCTTCTACATTAGCCCCTCGTGCAAATTCTTTTGTGTTGGGTTGAGCAAAAGGATTTGTATGCCATAAATTCGATTTTTTATTCTGAGGGACCCTAGGGTTCCTTCATCATTACCCTTAGGGTCATTAGATGTTATGTCACTTCATCCCAAGTTTTGTAGATGAGGCCACTTATGGTGGACCTCCTTATCTGGGTATCAACTTGGATAGAGGGGTTACTCATGGTGAACCCCTCGTTCTTGGCCTTCTTCTATAGCCTTCTACTTTGTTTAGAGGGGTTGCTCATGGTGAGCCCCTTATCCTTGGCCTTTTTGTGTGTCCTTCTATCTTGGGTAGAGGGGTTTCTTAAAGTGATCCCCTCTCCCTTGGCCTTCCTGTGTGGCCTTCCATCTTGGGTAGAGGGATTGCTCACGTTGAGCCCCTCGCCCTTAGCCTTCTTCTGTGGACTTGTATCTTGGGTATAGGGGTTGCCCGCGGTAAGCCCCTCGCCTTTGGCCTTCTTCTGTGACCTTCTTTCTTGGGTAGAAGGGTTACTCGCGGTGATCCCCTCTCCCTTGGCCTTCTTCTGTGGACTTTCATCTTCGGTAAAGGGATTTCTCACGGTGAGCCTGTTGCCCTTAGCCTTCTTCTGTGGTCTTCTTTCTTGGTTGGAGGGCTTGCTCGCGGTGAGCCCCTCACCCTTGGCCTTCTTCTCTGGCCTTCTATCTTGGGCAGATGGGTTGATCGCGGTGAGACCCTCACCCTTGTCCCTCTTCTGTGACCTTCTATCTTGGGCGGAGGGGTTGCTCGCGGTGAGCCCCTCGCCCTTGGCCTTCTTCTGTGGCCTTCTATCTTGGGTGTAGGGGTTGCTCGCGGTGATCCCCTCGCCCTTGGCCTTCTTCTGTAGCCTTCTATATTAGGTAGAGGGGTTGCTCGTAGTGAGCCCCTCGCCCTTGGCCTTCTTCTGTGGCCTTCTATCTTGGGCAGAGGGGTTTGCTCGCGGTGAGACCCTTGACCTTGGCCTTATTCTGTGGCCTTCTATCTTGGGCGGAGGGGTTGCTCACGGTGAGCTCCTCGCCCTTAGCCTTCTTTTGTGGCCTTCTATCTTGGGTAGAGGGGTTACTCATGGTGAGTCCCTCGCCCTTGGCTATTTTCTGTCAAACTTGCAATCTTGGGCAAGTGGAGCCACTTTAAGTGGATCCCCATACTCCAGGCTATTTCACTATTTGTTCACTGGCTTGAGGACTTATCAATATTAGCCCCCTCGTGCAGAAGTGTCTTGTAGTGTCGAGAGACTTGTGCATGAAACTGTCGTACCTTTTATTTATGGGCGCTTTAATGCCCTCAGAGCCCCAGGTACTAAACTATCGTATCTTTTATTTATACTTGACAGTTGCTCAAGAATGTGAGCGCTTCGGGGCCCTTGGAAACTTAGGTACTAACATGTCGTACCTTATATTTATACTTGGCAGTTGCTTAATATGATGAGCGCTCCGTTGCCCTTGGAGCCTGAGGTACTAAACTATCGTACCTTATACTTATACTTGGAAGTTTCTCGATATGATGAGCGATCCATTGCCCTTGGAGCCTGGGGTACTAAACTGTCGTACCTTATACTTATACTTGGCACTTGCTCAAGACTGTGAGCGCTCCGGTGCCCTTGGAGCCTTAGGTACAAAACTGTCCTACTTATATGTATACTTGGCACTTGCTCAATACTGTGAGCGCTCCGGTGCCCTTGGAGCCTTAGGTACAAAACTGTCGTACTTATATGTATACTTGGCACTTGCTCAATACTGTGAGCGCTCTAGTGGCCTTAGAGCCTTAGGTACAAAACTGTCGTACCTTATATTTATTCTTGGCAGTTGCTCAAGACTGTGAGCGCTCCCATGCCCTTGGAGCCTTTAGGTACTAAATAGTCGTACCTTAAATTTATACTTGGCACTTGCTCAAGACTGTGAGCGCTCCTATGCCCTTAGAGCCTTAGGTACTAAACTGTCATACCTTATATGTATAATTGCACTTGATCAATACTCTGAGTTGCTCTATTTTATGTGAGAACTTCAATATTGAACTTCCCCCTTCTAACTGTGGTGTATTTACATATGAGATGAGAAATTTAAAATTTGGAAGTTTCCCCTCTAGCTGCGGGGTACTTGCATATAACTGAGCAACTTAAAATTTTGAGGTTGCCCCTCTAACTGCGGGGTTCTTGCATATAACTGAGCAATTTAAAAAATTTAAGCTACCCCTCGAACTGCGGGTTACTTGCATATGAGTTTAGCAAGTTAAAATTTGGAAGCTGTCCCTCTAGTTGCAGGGTACTTGCATATAACTGAGCAAGTTAAAATTTTGATGCTCCCCCTCTAACTGCAGGGTACTTGCATATAATTGAGCAAGTTAAAATTTGGAAGTTGCACCTCTAACTGTGGGGTACTTGCATATAACTGAGCAAGTTAAAATTTTTTGAAGTTGCTCCTCTAAGTACAGGGTACTTGCATATAACTGAGCAAGTTAAAATTTTGAAGCCACCCTTCTAACTACGGGGTACTTGCACATGAGTTGAGCAAGTTAAAATTTGGAAGCTGCCCCTCTAGCTGTGGGGTACTTGCATACAACTGAGCAAGTTAAAATTTTGAAGTTTTCCCTATAACTGCAGGGTACTTGCATATAACTAAGCAAGTTAAAATTTTAAATCTACCCCTCTAACTACGGGGTACGTGCATATGAGATGAGCAAGTTATATTTTTTTTAGCACAGCCCCGTGTGACTGTGCATTACTTTTCAGTGCAACCCCGTGTGACTTTGGGGTATATTTTATTTTTATTTTTTTAGAGCAACCCCATGTGACTATGGGGCATTTTGTTATGCACATTCATTTCTTAGGGATTAACTAGGAGACTGGGTTAGCCCTTCTCCTTCCCACAAACTTTGCATAAAATTTCGCATATATCATAAGTAAAGAAATAATTATTTCTTTATACTGAAAATTTCCCTTGGTCTGCAGGGTCCTTGTTCCAAACTTTTATTAGGAACCTTTTTGTTTTATAAAAATAACAAGTTTAGAAAGGGGGGTAGACCCGCTTCTCCTTATTTTCTGAAAACTGGTCAAGTAAAGTTTTCTTGAGAACAGAGGTTAGGACTTGTTCTCTAGGCTATAAATCCGTATTGAATAATAAATAAATAAAATGTAGTGAATTTTTTTTATTATTCTTACTAGGAGGATAACCCCCTGCTGGTCCTGTCGTGTTTGCAGGGGCTTTACTCACTATACTTTTACTTTTGGGTTGGATATACCCCCAAGTATAATGAGGAAAGTTCCTTATATCATGGTTCCTCTTCTAATCTAGTAGAGGTTATACCCTTCTTTTAAGAAAAAAAACACATAAATCTGGTGTACCCCCCGCACAATGTAGGTAAATGAGTCGTGCATAAAATTTCAGGTGCCAACAAAAATAACTAGTGTTCCTTTTCTTCATTGGAGTCAATCTTTGTATTTTTACAAAGAGTGTGCTCATATAATTGTTTTTTTTTAAAAAAAAAACTTTTCTGCACTTAGAGCAAGTAGTTCAATCTTTTAAGAAAAAGAAACTTGGCAAGAGTTAGGCATAGTACCTCTTCAACCGTAGTGGTAAGGATGCCTACTGATGACCGATTGAATTTTAGGGCGAGGACTTGTATGGGTCCCTCACCACTGCCTGTAATGGTTGGGGGTTCCTCTTTCAGAAGTCCCACTCTTGGAACTGAATTTATTCGGGGTTCCTCGTTCCCACATGCTATTGAGGAGGGTTCCTCTCTTGTGGGTTCCTCGTGTGGGGTTCATGCCTCTGAGGGTTCCTCGCGACCTTGGTTCCTTGTATAAGGCTGTGAATTTGGGAGGTTCCTTGTTCGAGAACTTCTTAGCTACGGTTTCCTCGTCTGAGGCTCTGCACATGCTGGTTACCCTTTTTTTTTTAAATTATCTTCTTCAAAACCCTCACAAACCTTCATTGGTTGTATCAATGACGACGCACGGCGGCGAGGGACCCTCGTTATCAGCGACTTCCTTTCGACTCGCACCAGGTCTCGTGAATCTCTCATTGGAAACTCATTTGGACTTCTGTATTTCCTCGTGAGTATAAGATTTGGGCGAGTGTTCCTTGTGTGGGCATTTTTTAGCCTCAGGTCCCTCGTACTTGAGGGGTATCTCGCCTGGTACTTTGACCCCAAGGGGTTTCTCACTTGCTATCACGATCACAAGAGGTTTCTCATGACCATCATTAGTCAAGGGTTCCTCGCCGCTGCCTGTTATTAGCGAGATAAGGCTCAGTCCCTTGCACGTGACTCTCAGAATGGCTAATGAGTAATTTGCAATTTGTTTCGAGTGGTGATGTCTTGACCTTATGTCGCGTCGAGGGTTCCTCGCGCGTCGACTTCACCTCTAAGGGTGTCTCAACATCTGCTGATGTTAATAGAGGTTCCTCGCGCGTCGACCTCATGTTTGAGAGTGTCTCATCGACTGCCAATGCTATCAAGGGTTCCTCATGTACTAACCTCATGCACGCGGGTGTCTCGCTGGCTGTCAAAGCTACTAGGAGTTCCTGGCGTATTGACCTTGGGTCTGAGGGTATCTCGCCAACTGTTGACACTATGGGGAGTGTGCTGCTGGTCAAAGGTTCCTCTCAGATGAGGGATGCTACCTAGAGTTCCTTGCAGGTTGGGTTTCTATCAGAGGGTTCCTCGCTGGTTGATTTTCCGTCTGAGGGTTCCTCGACCACTGTTGATAATCCATTGGGTTTTTTATATACCCCCTCAATACTTAGGGTCTCCTTGCCTGTTAGTTCATTATCAGAGACCACATGTTTGTCATTTGTGACCCGTATGGCAATGGGTTCCTCATAGATTCCATTTCCCATAGTGAGTTTAAACCTCTTTATCGCTGCGGGTTCCTCGTCGAGTGCCACTTCTCTGCGAACGGGTTCCTCACGCGTCGACTTATCATCTGAGGGTGTCTCAACCTCATGCTTTATCAAAGGTTCCTCACTTAGTGATATTGTGTTTGGGAGTTCCTTGCACTTAGATTTGCCACCTGGGGCTGCCATCGTGACTTCCTTTTTGGCGATGAGGGACACCCAGGGTTCCTCACGAGTTGACATTTCTATAAGGGTTGCTGCTGCTACATCCTTTTTTTTGTGATGAGGGACACCCAGGGTTCTCATCCATGGGTTCCTCGCGAGTTGGTGTTTCTAGAGGGGCTGCTGCAGCTGAGAGTTCCTCACTTAGAATTTCTACAGAGATGGGTTCTTTTCTTGAGGGTTCCTCATCGCTATCATTGAGCGCGAGGAGTTCCTCGACCATACCGAATTCCTCGCCAAACACTTAGGGTTCCTAGGGTTCCTTCTAGTGAACTTGATGGTTGTCACAACGTGCTCAAGCGCCGTCCTCCGTAGCTAAGCTACTTCTATCAGAATCGCCGCCAGAACGGCTGCCCCTCCAGAGGGGGCAGTTGCTGGTGTTACACAACCTTGACCCAAACTTGCCAAGTCTAGATATTTTGTTTCAAAAGCTCAAAAAACCTACTCATAAGCCTCTACCACTGGAGCTTCTGCTGGTGAGCTGGTCTGCCTTCCCGGAGGAGCAGGTATCTTTGCTCTGGTCACCACCACATCCACCAGAGTGGCCTGGTCTCTTTAAGCTCCATTCCCAAATGGAATGTCTTCACACACTAGCTACTCAGAAAAATTAAAACCTTCTTTGTCCATGGAAGTGAGGATACCTCCCCAATGGAGTCGCCAAATGTAGGAGAGTAGTGAGACTGGGGACTATGAATAACTAGAAAGGGTGAGGCTTGACCCACTCCAATGGACGTTGTCTGCAAGGTTCTCAAAAACTTCTGGAGTAGCTTCTGATGAAACCTTCTCCTTTTGGTAAAAATGGAGCTCAAGCTAGAACTCTCTCCCTACAAGAAGATGAACTTCCACAACAATAATAGTAATTTTCTCAAGAAGAACTCCTGAGAGTGATGGCTGTCAGTGGGGAGCGAAAGAACAAGGCACTCAGCACTAGAGAGAGAGCATGGAGAGAATACAAGAGAGGTTCTGGTGTGATTTTGACAGAGTAACTTTGCTATTAAGTTTTTTTTCTTTTTTCTTGACCTTTCCCAAGGGTCCTATTTATACTTGGGCACTAAGGCTGGGTTGACACTTTTGGCGCCAAAACTTATAGGGTTGGTGAGGGACAAGGTCTGCAGTGTACTATTTATCCCAACCTGTGTGCAGCACCCCATCCCCTCAGGCAAGTGCCACCTGGTGCAAACCAAAGTCAAAAAGCAAATATGTCTACGCTCACTACACCAAAATGACAAAATTGTCACCTTTCAGTCGGCCACTTTTGTCACGGTCATTGACCGTGACACAAATCTCGCATTTTGTGTCATGGTCATTGACCTTGACATGACCGTGACAAATAATTATCACGGTCAATGACCTTGACACGACCGTGACAACTTCTTCAACAAAAACCCTTACCCCTTCTTTTTTCCCTCGCGTCGTTCCCTCCCTCTCTCTCTCTCTACGCTCTATCTCTCTCTCTCTCTCTCTTTCTCTCTCTCTCTCTCTCTCTCTTCCATTTATATATATGTTTGTGTGTGTATATATGTGTGTGTGTGCATATATGTGTGTGCGTGTGTGTGTGTGTGTGTGTGTGTGTGTGTGTGTGCGCGCGTGTGTGGGGGGTGGGGCAGGGGGGCTGTTGTGTGTGTGTGTGTATATGTGTGGTGGGTGGGGGGTGTGGAGGGAGGTGGGGGTGGGTGGGGGGCTATTGTGTGTGTGTGTGTGTGTGTGTATGTGTTGGGTGGGGGTGGGGGTGGGGGTGTGTGTGTATGTGGTGAGTGGGGGGAGTGGAGGGAGGTGGGTGTGGGTGTGTGTGTGTGTGTGTATTTGAATTAACCCATGAATTTGTATTTTTGTATTTGAATTAATCCATGAATTAACCCATGAATTTATTTTTGTATTTGAATTAATCCATGAATTAACCCATGAATTTGTCAATTGGTTTGTGGGGGGTGGGGGTGGGGAGGCGGGGTAAGTCAAGGTACCATTGTAATTCTCTTAATATCGTGCAAGTACCATATGAAAGTAGGATTGCCCCTCAGTGTAAATTAGTAAATTAATAATTCTATATGTTAATTGTTAGTTTAATTGATGAAATGAATCAATTGAGTAGATGAATTAGAAGGAGTACGGGATACACATTTGTTGTTGACAATTCTGTTGGATTATTTTGTTTAGTAAATGTTTGGTTGGTTAGTTTTAAAAGTGGCATGACCACTGGATTATTGTACATATGGGGGTGGGATTTTTCAACTTTTTTTAAAAATTACTCTGTATATCTAACAATATATATATAGTATGATAATTTAAATGAAACATACTTGAAATTAAATATAGTGCGCATAGATACTAGCCTTCTAGTTCTTATGCGTACGCATTCAATAGCCCTTAGACCCATTCGAGAGTCATTACCCCTGTAATGAGATCTCTCGAATTGTCCCGTTTGGACAGTTTGAGACTGTATAATTTCTGTATAATATTCTTATTGGCTTACAGTTGTTACTTTTGGAGGAAGTTTTGCAGTCGTATCTTAAGGTTCTATGGGTACATACTAGATTGACAAGTGTGACTGTTATTTCAATTGATCAATTGAAATAACACTCACACCTGCCAATCTACGTCGTGTACTTAGAGAACTACGTGGATATGCTGTCGAATATTTTTCAAATCGTAATAATGTGTATGAGCTGTTAAGTATATTACAGAAAAATGCAGTCTTGAATGGGATAGGACCACTCACCCTTTAATAGGATAATTAAATGATGGGATAATTAAATAAAACATACTATAAATCTAAGTTTTGTTTACCTTTAGTAGGTGTTTAGTTGTGGTAGCTGTGATGGGATATCCGAAATACAAAGAGTGGATGGGTGAGACTAATAGAATGGGGGATGTGTTTCGCAGAGGTGCTAACGAATTTGTGAAATATGCAAAGAGATGTCATAATGATGAAGAGTTTCCGTGTCCGTGTGCTAGGTGTAAGAATGGTAAGGTGTTTGAGTGGAAAACAGTTGAACTACATTTGTTAAGATCAGGTATGCAAGATAGTTATCGATTTTGGAGTTTTCACGGTGAATTAAAAGTTCCTTTTGTCCCCGACCAACCTTCAAAACAACCTTCAACAAGTAGAATATATGTAGAAGGGGACGACGTAGATCATAATATGTTAGAGGATTTAGTTGATGATGCGTACGGAGTTTATGAAGCAGAGGAGAATGAGGTTACTGATGATGTAGAAGATTCAAGTGCTCGTGAAGATAACACGATAAAACTTGACGATGACTATCAAAGTTTAAAATTTAAGGTGACCCAACCGTTATACTCTGGTTGTGAGAAAGATCAAACAACTTTACATGCCATGGTTGGTTTGCACAGTTTTAAGACGCAGTACGGTTTGTCTGGCAATAGCGTGACGGGAATTCTGAAATGGGTGAAGGGCTTATTACCCAAGGTGAATACACTTCCAAATAGCTATCCTGTTATGAAGAACAGTTTGAAAGGTTTGGGAATGAAGTATAAATCGATTCATGCTTGTGTGTATGACTGCATACTATACCGAAAGGAGTATGAAAATCTCGATCGTTGTCCGGTATGCGATGAACCTAGATATATCCAATCTACTAGTAAGGAAGGCACAAGCTCAAAAGTGCCTCAAAAAGTATTGAAATATTTTCCCGTTGGCCCTAGATTAAAGCGATTTTTCACAGTACCATGGATTGCAGAGGCGATGACTTGGCATGCTAGGGAAGAAGTAGGGCGTAATATCATGCATCATCCTATTGATTCTACTGCCTGGCGAAGGATGAATTTTGAGTATCCCGATTTTTCTCGAGAACAACGCAACATTCGTTTGGCTATATCAACAGATGGTTTCAATCCATTTGGAAATCTAAGCACCAATCAGAGTGTATGGCCAGTGATCCTAGTCCCACTCAACCTCCCTCCTTCACAGTGTATGAGACCTGAATTTTTGATGATAGCTTTGTTGATACCTGGGCCAAAGGCACCAAGTGCTGACATTGACGTCTACCTGCCTCCTTTGGTAGAAGAATTAAATGAGTTGTGGGAAGAGGGTGTGCAATCATTTGACTCTTTTAGAAAAGAAGAGTTTACGCTGAAAGCTATGTTGATGTGGGCAATTCATGATTTTCCAGCTTATGGGATATTATCCGGTTGTGTAGTACATGGGTATTTGGGGTTTCCTATTTGTGGAGAGGAGACTGAATCTCTTCGTCTATCCTCTAGCTTAAAAAATGTATACCATTTCCACAGGAGGTTTTTACCCCCAGCTCATAGTTTCAGATCTGAGAAAGGTTCCAATTTTTTATTGGGCGGAGTTGAACATAGGCTACCGCCGAGACAACTTTTGGGTTCAGAAATTGAAAGTAAATCTTCTGAATGTGGCCCTAATATGCCAGGTAAGAATCCCAAATTTAAGAATGTCAAGCATAAGAAGACCCCAATTGGGAATGAAACCGAGATAAGAAAGGCATGGTCTCGGAGGTCAATTTTATTTGACTTGCCTTATTGGAAGAATAACCTAGTGCGCCATGTATTGGATGTGATGCATGCAGAGAAGAACTTCGCTGAACATATTGTGGGTACTTGCCTTGGGGGAGTCATTCGAAGGATGGAGAAAATGCACGAAAAGACCTTAAAACGTTAAAAATTAAGCCACAAATATGGTTGAAAGAAGATAGTAGGGGAATGACAATAATTCCCCCTGGTGCGTTTACTTTGACGAGTGGGGAAAGGAAGGTGATTCTAAACACAATATATAATTTGAAGGGCCCATCTACTTTTTCGTCCAACTTGCAAAGGATTGTGAACTATGCTACTCATGATTTACATAAGTGTAAGTCCCACGATTGGCATGTGATCATGCAATTGGTTCCTCTATTGTTTAAGCACTGTTTCTCCAAGCACAAGGATTTGCGTAGGGCTATTATGAAAATTAGTATTACCTTCTCCCTCTTGTGTGAGAAGGTAGTTAACCGAGAACACATAGTGGCCGCAAAATTGGCTGTAATCGAAGCGATTTGTGTATTGGAGAAGTACTTTCCCCTAGAATTCTTTAACATAAGTGTTCACTTGTTGGTACACCTATGTGATGAGGCACTTCTTTGTGGTCCAGTTAGATATCGGTGGATGTATTCGTTTGAAAGATTTATGAAATTTTTTAAAGATTACGTCAAGAATACGCGATACATAGCAGGATCAATTGCAGAGGAATACATCACCGTGGAGTCATCAATATATACTCGGGAATATATGCCTGACTCGACCAGCGTTGATGACACTGATGAATTCGTTGATAATGGTGGTCATGTGATGGGAAAACGAGTGAAATTAATGAGTTTGCAATATGAACAAGTAGCTCATTATCTATTTGACACACACGAAGATGTCGAAGAATGGAAAAAGTAAGTTTCGATTATTATAATGTTTAACATTATTTTAGATTATTTTATACATGATTAATTTTGTAATATGCAGAAAATATGAAGCCTGTGAGAACAATAAAAGACGAAAACAATGGTACAATCAAATAGTGAATTTAGGCTGTGGTTGACACAAGAGGTAATTATAATGAAAACAGTCGTTATATAACGTTACATTACACTTAAATTTTACCACTAATATAATTAATTTATCTATATTCTCAGCTCCTAAAGACGGGTGATGCGACATCAAGGCTTTCTCGTCTAGCCACTGGACCCTTGTTTGTGGTACAAGAGTACAAAAAGTATCGATTCAACGGTTACGTTTTCGGCGCTAAAGTGTACGAGGAAAGTACAAATGTACAGAACTCGAGAATTTCATACAAAGCTCTTACTATCTTTCGAGCGAGCACAAAAGATAAAAATCTCGTTGAAGCTGAAATGACTTACTATGGTGTAATCCAAAATATATTTGAATTGGATTATATAAGCTTCAAAGAGGTTGTATTTTACTGTGACTGGGTAAGAGTTGAGGATAAAAATGCTTGTAAAGTTGATCCTGCCACCAATTTGATCATGGTTGACTTGTCCAAGTTGAAGAGCAACGACCACGTGAGCGATGAGCCGTTTGTTTGTGCATTTCAAAAGGTTAAGCAAGTGTTTTATTCGGAGTATATCAACAACGAGTCATGGTCAATTGTCCAACATGCTGCAAGGCGTCTAAATAGTAGTGTGGATGACTTGGCTGCTCCTACCGAATATCAATCCATTTTTTATGATAACCCGAATTTGAAACAATTTTTCAATTTGTAATAAATATTTCAATTTGTACTGAAACATCCATTTTTAATGCTTTTAATTGATTTGCACTTTATCATTTTCACTCTTGTGTGGTGTGCGTGTGTGGAGAGGAGATTAATACATAAATATTCCAACTACATCTAAGTTTTCTTTATACTAATCCATGAATATACGCTTCTTACCTTTAATAGGTGATTAGTACATAGTTATTTGGGGTGTCCTATTTGTGGAGAGGAGACTGAATCTCTTCGTCTATCCGAACACTAAGAAATGCCATAATCCTATGGAGTATGTTCTGCAAATTCCTCCCAACCGTTATGTAGCCAAACATCGCCGGTTGAAGTTGTCAATTCCACTTTCCATACCCCACCACTTGGAACCTCTACCAAAACATGGGAGACCATTGAAAGGTGGAATTGACAACTTCAACTGCTGATTTTTGGCTACACAACGGTTGGAAGGAATTTGCAGCGCATAACTCCATAGGATTATGGAATTTCTTAGTGTTTAGATATGAAGAGAATTGTATTTGACACGATTGCCCGGGGTACATTAGTTGGAAGGAGGTGCCATATGAGCTCAAGTTAGCTGTTTGGGTGACACTACAGGTAATGTATTTATATTTATATGTCAATTTCAATTTCGATTTCAATTTTGATTTATATTTATCTATATTTGCGGGATGGATACTAATTTTACTTTATTTCAATTCAGGGGACAGGGAGTGGCCCTGAGGGTAGGCCACATATGCTCGATAGTTATGTGGCTATTCAGAAGAGAAGGGAAGGATAAGGAGGTGTCCCTGAGCGTCGCGGAACAAAATCTCTTTTCCAGCTAAATAGGTCGTAGATTTGAGATAATTAATGGTGATGTTGTTTCTTCTTAAATAGTTTCTATTTTGAATATATACTTGCATTATCTTTATTTTGTTTGGATATATGATGTTTGAACATGTACAACGTTGCTATAACAGGTACAAATATACGGCTGGGTAGTGGTAGTGGCCATACTGGCCAGCAGATTTTTTTTAAATTATGTCCAGAATTATCACGGTCATTGACCGTGAGAAGTCCTTGACAACAATTATCACGGACTTATCACGGTCAATGACCGTGACAATTGTTTTAAAAAGGGTCAAGGCTTTGTCACGGTTTTTAACCGTGACTATACGTGTCACGGTCATGGCCCGTGATACGACCATGACAATTCTAACGAACTTTTCACGGTCAATGACCGTGACACGTTCGTGACAAAAAAAGTTATCTCACCTCGAATTGTCACGGTCATTGACCTTGACAAGTTGAACTTGTCAAGGTCAATGACCGTGACAATTAGGCAGATTTGGTGTAGTGGCTAGATGACACAATATCTGATTTGGTAAATATATTTTAGAACGGTAACTTTTGGTGCAATCTTTGCAAATCTTGAGGAAGGAGGCCTTAAGGACCCCTATCCTCTAAAATCATTTTTTTTCTTGAGAGGGACCTCGAGGACCCCCTCTTCTGAAAAAAAGTCATTTTTTGTAAAGAATTTATTCCTTGTGAGCAACCAGCTCTTTGGCTGCCCACTTCACTTGCGACCAAGTGTGTGGTGTGTGTAGTCTTGAGTGACTTATGGGTCTTCCTACTAGTATTCTCTCAATACTATAGTGCTAAGTGGTTGAGCTTGCTTAACATACCTTGTCCCTCAGCTGCCAAGCCAAAATTCCCAAAAGATCCCAACTGGCCTACTTAAGCCCTGCTTGCTCAATTAGGTAACCTGTACAAGAAAATAAGTGTTAGTACTTCAGTTCTTTTTTCATGATGAGGGGTGCTTATGGTAGATGCCCCATCATCCCAACTTGCTTTTCTAGGAACTGATGGGAGAGGACCTTGCGGGTCCCTCCTCCCATGTAAGTTTTTGCTGTTGAAGAAACCCTAGTCAAACATCATTTTTACTGTTGAGGATGCCTTGGGGGGTTCCTTCTCAAATGTCATTTCTGCAGGGACCCTGGGGGAGTCCTTCTCAACCTGGGCTTCTGTCGCCATCTAAATGAAGTTCCTTCTCAACGTGAGTTTCTACGGAGACCTTGGGGGAAGTTCCTCTCAACAGAGGCTCCTTCTCAACTTGAGTTTCTACAGGGACCCTTGTGGGGGGCCCTCTCAATGTAGGCTTCTGCTGCTACCTTGGTGGGGTTCCTTCTCAACGTGAGTTTCTGCGGAGACCTTGTGGGAAGTCCCTCTCAATGGCGGTTCCTTCTCAACTTGAGTTTTTGAAGGAACCCTTATGGTGGTCCCTCTCAATGTAGGCTTATGCCACCATCTAAGTGAAGTTCTTTCTCAACGTGAGTTTTTGCGGAGACCTTGGGGGAAGTCCCTCTCAACAAAGGTTCCTTCTCGACTTGAGTTTCTGTAGGGACCCTTGCGGTGGTCCCTCTCAACCTGGGCTTCTGCCACCATCTAAGTGAAGTTCCTTCTCAACGTGAGTTTCTGGGAGACCTTGGGGGAATTCCCTCTCAATAGAGGTTCCTTCTCAATTTAAGTTTCTGGAGGGACCCTTGCGAGGGCCCCTCTAAATGTTGGCTTCTGCTGCCACCTTGGTGGGGTTCTTTCTCAACGTGAGTTTCTGCGAAGACCTTGGGGAAGTCCCTATCAATAGCAATTCCTTCTCAACTTGAGTTTCTGCAGGGAACCTTGCGGTGGTCCCTCTCAACATTGGCTTCTGCTGCTACCTAGGTGGGGTTCCCTCTCAACTTGAGTTTCTGTAGGGACCTTGGAGGGGGTCCTTCTCAACATGGGCTTCTGCCGCCACCTAGGTGAGGTTCCCTTTCAATACATATAAAAAGTATTTCGGGGAAGACACCCTTCTACACCTTTAGGTTCTTCTTTTCAAATCAAAGGTAGGGTTTTCCACCAAATATTTTCAAGATTAAAAGCTATTAGGATGCATTCTAGAAGGGTTTTTGTTTGAAACGATATTTTCTGGTATGTTTATTTAAAGTTTTCTTACAAAAATGAGATTTTTTAGAAAATTAATCACAAACATACATTTCCATGCTAAAATCATGTTTGGTTGATATTTATGGATTTCTAGACTTGAAATCCTCTAAAAATGTGTAAAATATTGTAGTATGTTAAAGAAAGACTCACAAGCATGATATAGGTAATTAAAAATGGGTTTCTTGAGGAAATGATGAAGTTGGAAATATTAGTCCTAAATATGTTGTAAAATCATGGTGAAATGAGGAAGAAATGGGATTTAATACAACATATGTGAATGAGGGTAAAATTGTCATTTTAATAAAATTGTCATTATGACATTAAATATGTTTCTTGAAAGGAAATATAAAGAAATTGGATTTTCTTGGAGAAAAAGGATAATGTCTAAATTTTGGACATAAATTATTGAAATGAGGTTTTGAACATAAAATGACGATTTGTAATGCCAAATGGAAAAAAATATACTTTTTCACAAGATTTCTGTAAAAGAGGGGTAAAAAGGTAATTTTGATAAAATTATAGGGTCTTAGTAGTTGAGCTTCCTCACTTGACCTTGTCGATTGGTTTTGTGAAAAAATGGATGGACGAATGAAATGGCATGAAAACGATGAAAGTAAAGGAATAATGTCAACATTGGTAAAGTTGTTAAAACACATTAATATGGACTCAGATGAGACTGATAAATATTAAGAAAGGCCTAGAGGCCTAGGGTGAAAGGCCCAAAATCACTGGCCAGAGCGTATGGTATCATAGCTTACGACGTGGAGCTTGCTAAAGTATCCGGTTATTGGAGGATTCCAAGAAAAGATAATGGAGACTAAGGAATAAATTAAGACTATATATTCTTTAGACCTAATAAATGGTGGCATTAAAAGGTTAAGTGTGAATATGAGAACATTGATCAGGTGCATTGCATTGTAGTTGCATTAATAGTGGCTAAGTCTATAAAGATTTTCAGAATTGTCTAAAATACATGTTATATGTACAATATTTTCATAGAAAACGTAAAGTTTAGTATTTCCCACCCTGCTAAGCGTTTGCTTTCCCCTGCTTTATATGTTAAAACCCTATCCCCCTAGGTGCATCAAGTAGGGATATTGGCAAGAACACCGGTAAGGCCCGTGAGGGAAATAGTCGTCGTTAGAAGCTTTACCATTATAGTTAAAACTTATCTTTTTGAAAACATTAGATTTGGGATATTTTAGACCATTTTTATCCGGCCTTTGAGCCAGATTTTTTAATAATACAGGGACAATCATGGTTTATTTTCTATTTATTAAGCATTGTTGGACTCAATGGACTTTCATAAATAAACCTTGTTAATTAACCTAACTACGTAAATCGATCACTCATTTCTTAAATTAAAACCAATGATTTGGCTC
Organism: Sambucus nigra; assembly: GCA_949130495.1. Lineage (NCBI taxonomy): Eukaryota > Viridiplantae > Streptophyta > Magnoliopsida > Dipsacales > Adoxaceae > Sambucus > Sambucus nigra. The sequence goes on along the minus strand of OX422219.1, from coordinate 395,230,781 downwards.
CTGTAAAATGGTGCAACTAAAGGGTATGTCTTAAATAAAAGAATTGGACTTTACCCATCCATCTTTAACGCGTTGACTTAGTGCAGGTTTACCCGACGGTTACCCAAACTCGAGTTGGGACGTTACATTCATCCAAGACATTGTTAGGTATTGGGCCCCTTTTGATTACCGCACATTCATGTCCCATGTTGTCGTCCAGGATGTTGTCTGGTGTTTGGTGGCACACAGGTTGCGCTGCGCTGCGCCTTCCTTCTTCTATAAGAAATCATTTAGGCGCCCAGCTTGAATTATCTCCTCAACGTGGGACTTGAGTGCCTTTTAGTTTCTGGTCTTGCGATCATGATCTTTATGATATACACATTTTAGTGCCTGATTTCTCTTCTTCGGACCACTAAACATCTTCTCGGTCTGTATGAAATATTATTGACCTTTAATATTATAAAACATCTTATAAATTAGTTCAAAGAACACTATGTTAATTTACTTAAATGACTTTTCGGGATCCTTCTTGTCTGCCCCTTTCTGCTTCCCACTTTTCTTTCTCTCTACTTTTTTTATTCGACTCCTCCTTATTCCCATTCTTGGGCTATTTTTATCTCTCTCCGTCCTGACTAACTCTGGTCATTGTATTTTTTACCTTGGCAATCCTAGTCACGAAGTTGTCAATAATGATGGCCTTCCTCTTAGTGTGGGATTAGTAGAGCATGGAACTATTTGACAAACCAATTTTGAAGGATGCCACCACGACTTGCTCGATAACGTCCTCTACCTCATTATACACCTCAGAATACCTTCTACATTACCCGTAGTGTGTTTTCTAGGTCTTCTTGGGGCTTTTTTTTCATTATAAAAGTGATTTCATCCGCTTGGAATGGGTGTTAGTAGTAGTTAATCTGGTTGTAAAGGATTCGGCCTATTGCTTAAAGGAGGCTATTGACTGGTGTGGAAACATTTCAAATAGCTTATGAGCAGTCTCTCAAAGACTAGAGGTGATTGGCGAAGAATAGGTGCAAGGTGATTGACGAATTGTGGAACTATATGAAATTAATTTTGGATTCATTGCGATCATTTCATTTTCAAAATGGGTATAGCTAGTAAGTGAGTTATATTGTGGTAATGGGGAGAAGATATTACCTAATGGTACAGTTGGGTGAAAGCACCCGTATTCATTCATAGTGGACAAGGTGCTTACTGAGGTTTTGTGTGGATAAACCTTATTATTCTTTCTCTGGATGTTTAGAGGTGAGCAGATTATCAGAGTTTTGGATCAGTCAGGAATTAGAGTCCGATGACTAAAATGGGATAACCACCAACTGCCGTGACTGGTTTTCCCCTTGTGTAAAAGTCACAACACCGGGAACAGAGATACAAAGAATGGACAAAAGCAGTTAGATGTTGTATGGTTTCTCCCAGGATGGGAGTTTTGTGTCAAGATAAACGCGAGAGTTAATACGTAGTGAGGTACAGACTCACAATAATATTAAGATAATGCGGCTAATGATGTATAGGCTATTTTTATTCGAATGTTTGTCAGTAAGAGCGCAACGTGAGGTGCATTTATTGAGGTATAACCCTATAACTCATAAAGTGTCAAGAGTGTTCAACAAGCTTGTAGTGAAGCGAGGGTTGTAGTGATTGAGCCTTTCTTTGTATTTTACTTTGAGTATTGGAGGATTACAAATTTTTCCAATTATGCCTATTTTCCGAATTTTAGGACGAAATTCCGTTATTAGGGGGGAATTATGTAATACCCCGTATTTTTATGAATTTTAATAATGTGATTTAATAAATTAAATTGCCTTGAATTATGAGATTTATTAAAATTAATTTGGGATAATTAATTGGAAAATAACCCGGGTTTAAATGCTAGCGAGACGAGAGTTAGTATTTGATTATTATAATGTTGTTGAATATTACTGAGTGATTATGGTAATATGTGATTATTGAATTTATTAAAATTGTCATGAGTTGAAAATACGGCAGTTTTGGTAATTAAGTTAGGCCGCGCGTATCAGTCGTGTCAGGGCCCAATTTAATGGATTTAAAAGTATTTTTATTTTTATGTCATCCGTATGAGCATTTTGAGTGCACCAACGTGTTCGGTAGGGTCGAGATAGTCAGAAAACACTAGCCGGGGATTTAGTTTGGGTCCCGGGACATTTTTAACCATAATCGGCAACCCGGGAGGGTATTTTAGTCATTCCTATTTTTGGGTGAATAGTGACCCATGAATTTTAGATAGTTATTATCAGCCAACACTTGAGTCCATTAGGATTTCACAACCAAAAATCATAAACGGCCATTAGAGTGGAGGATAAGGGAGTTTTCAAAGGAGAACCACCAATTAGAGGCTTTTTGCACCACCGTCACCACCACCGGATAGATCGAAAAGCAAGGATCATCCCCAAACCGTCTACTTCAGCGAATCAGAATCTTCATTACCAGGTAAGTGATTTAACTTGCAATAATTTAGCGCATATATCATCCATGTTAGGTTAGAATTGAAGAATAACATTGAATATTGATAATTAAATGGATTTGAATAGTTGAAATCGTAATTTGGATAAGTTTTGCATGTAGATTAACTTCTGGGATTTTAGCAGCCATGAAATCATGATCCATGTGTAGAGAATTATGGAATTTTATTGAATTAGATAGTGTTCTTGAAGAAATAGAAGAACTAGGGTTTTTATATGAAAATTTTCTACATTGATCCAATAATTTGATGTTCTACTTTGATTTGATGATTCTAAAACATTGAAAATGATGCAAACATGTTGGTATGATAATTAGTATACTTTGTTGGGAGTTTAAGACTTTTTAATGAATAATTAGAGGTGTAAAAAGAGGAAAACCCGTAACAGTTTAAGAAAATCTGGGCTGATACCTTCTTGATCGACCGATAGACGATCGATCGATCAACCTATTTTATTCGATCGATCGACCCCTTCTGATTTTTGGCAATTGTTTTCCCTTAAGGCTTAATAAAAATACCAAGGCCGATGATGATTCTTAGGATGTTTAAATTGATATTTTGGGTGTTAGTTAAGGTCAGTAGGGTCTTAGTTGATGCCAAAAAAAATGATTTACCGTATGGAATTGAATGTTATTGCTTACGAGGGTCTACCGAGTGAGGTACGATTAGAAATCGTTCGAATTGAAACTATAATGGGAATTTATGATGATGTAATGATAAGAACGGTAACGGTGGGACTTAAATTACTGGGTTAAGATTAGAAACTAATAGGAGACTTAGTAACCTTTTGGCAGGGATTTAAGTACTCAAATTGATTCGATGAGAGAGATATCAAGCTATATATATATTACGTATAATGTTCGGGATAAACTTGCTACGTATGAGACTTACTAGATGGAATGTGTGAATATCTATATGGAAATATGATTACTTAGGTTGTGTGAATGCCTAGTGTATGGATTTCTTATGTGTATGACATACCTACCATACTTGCTATCACGGGAGGTTAGTTTTCGGAAAAGGGCCATCTTATCTTTGTGTGCCTTCGGGGGGATTTTGATTGGTACCTAAAGGACATAGGACTGTGAATGACTTTTTTGTGAGTTGATAAGTCAGCTAACCATGGGAGCGTAGGTATGTACGTGACCCCTGGGTATGTGAACTATGTTCGCCTCCAATATGTGTGATTTGTATTTAGACGGTTCCTGAGTTATTCGGAACACGTGATCCTTACATATGTGATGTACATGGATTTGATCGCAGAGTATACGTGCACCGCAGCTTAGCCTAGGGGTTCCATATATGTATTTATGTACTGAAAGTGATATACTTATGTACTTGTGACTGGTTCCTTGTTTCTTAGTAGATGTGAATAACTAAGATATTTGAATGGACTAAGAATGAGAACTTAATTAACACATGAGATAAGTAATTTTAATGCATGCGAATGTTGGTTATGAATATAACTGGTTTGGGTACTAAGAGTAGGCATCCTACGGTAGAATGCAAAAGCGGAGGTGGTGCAGGCTAGTTAGTTAGCGGCTTAACTAGGATGGGTTAAGGGCATACGTTAGGCGTGCACATTAGTTGAGAGGTGAGAAACTCAAGTGAGAGTACGCAACTAACGTGTATATAATATGTGTTGTTTATTTGTAATTTAAACACTTGCTAAACTTTTAAACTGTTTTCACCTCGGGATCTGACCCGTTTTCCTCCAAATCTATTTTTATTTTGTAAAAACATTTTAGGTGCCCAACCACAGGGACGCCAAGCATAGGAGTTCCATTCTGATGACGTGTTGTAGCTGTCGTGGAAGTTGCAGGATCTTGGTATTAGACGCCTTCATATTTATCCTTGGTTCCTTCAGAGTCATTTGTATCAGTTAAGACATGTCGCCCATTCTTATTTAGAGGTTGTAGTTGCAGACTTTTATTATTTCGGTTATTGGTTTATTTATTCAGACTCTTGTATTGGGACGTTATTTACTCTGGCATTATGATTATTGGAGTGTTTACTCCAGACTCAGTTGATTTAATTTCGTTGGTTATTCATATTAGATTTTTTATGCGATTGATGGTTAATGATTTAATTATTGGTCATTTGTTAACTTAATTAATAAATTTGACATCTCTCTTTTTAAATATTAGGTGGATAGTAATTAATTAAATATTTTCGACAGTGATGCTAAGACTGAACCAACTTGATATTTTGTATTAAGTTAATAAAGGAGTAGCAACCCAGTATTTAATTAGACGTGGTGTCACAAAAGTCGTCAGGGTTATAATAGCTTCGTTGGCCATGACCATAGGTATAAATTTGATCGCGACCATTTCTAGGGCCACATCCTCATCCACATCCATGACTGCCATACAAGTTTACATGTGCTTTAGGCACTGGTGCAAATCCGATTGAACGAGATTCGTGATTTCTCATTAAACGCCAATTATATTGTTCAACAACAAGAAGAACATACATAAATGTCGAGTATTTCTGGTAATGACACTATCGATATTGTTCTTATAGAATAATATTATCGCTATGAAATGTTAAACATGTCTCCTAGTTCATATTCTCTTCACTTACTGAATGACCGCATGTTTTCAGCTATAATGTAGTACTAAATAATGATGAGTTATACGGAGATACAAATTTAAAATCTTGAAACCGTAAGTGTGACCATTCATAGCGAGCTTTGGGGAGGATAATAGTCCCTAGATGGCTATAATGCTCTCTCAAACTAGTATAAAGGAGCTTAGGGTCCTTGACCATGAGATATTAACTTTTTAATCCTTCGTGTATATGGTGGCATTGGACTATCATGTCTTTAGCACGGTCCTGCAGGGACGCATTATTTTCAACTTTAACGGAGTCTTCCAAATTCATAGCTTCAAGATGAAATTCAACATATGTAATCCATGAAAGATAATTGTTTCTAGATATGTCTAGTGCAGTAAAATCAAGCTTTGCAAGATTCAACATAACAATAAACTACTTGAGATTCAAAACTACAACTTTTGATTTAGATATAACAATCTTTTGTATAATAAAGAAAAATATATAACATGTTCATATGAATAGATGTACCATGTTCATATATGTTTCTTATTAAATAATATATGAAGATATGATAAAGATATTAAATTATATCTAATAAATTTATCGCATAAAATAAATGTTACCAACTGTAGTTGAGACGAAGAACGGATATGATTTTAACAGCGACATATAATATCAACTGACTACCAAAATGATGTTGATAATGTGTTAACTAAAATGGAACTTGAACACAAATATGGATCACAATATTCACGATTGTATTGTACTAATTTCAGAAGTAAATTTTAAAGTACAAATAGGTGGGACTATTTATAGGTAAACATAAGTTGGTGTGTCAGTATGGTGAGTCAGCAACTAGCTTTGATTTTTCGTGCTTGTAGTTTTGACGTGTCGTGCTAGTAGATTTGCATTGTCGTGCTTCAACTTTGTATGCTTGATACCTCGTGCTTATAGCCTAAAATTGTGGTACTTTCGATCCCAGATGATTGGCACCTTCTTCTTTTAGCATGACATTGTAGTGTTTCAGACTTAGATGGTTAACACCTCGTGCTTCTAGTTTTAAAGGTTAGGGTTATAACACTATTATGCATGTTTTATTTACAAGTAGAAGCAGTTGTATGTTTTGTAAAACACTTAGTGTTATTTATATTTTTACCTTTTAAACTTTATCTTAATTATCACTTCATCGCCCATACTTTTATTTTCTATACTAAACCCCTTGATCTTTTTAAAACGGGTCAAATTATCCCAAACCCTAGCGATATTTTGTTCTAGACGAAAAATTGTCAACAACGTGGCACATGAGGGTATTTTCGTAAAAATATATCCTCATGTGTCACACAAATGACTAATTTTTCATCTAGTAACACTATTAGGGTTTGGGGTCATTTGATTATTTTTTAAAAGTTTAGGGGGTTTAGTGTATAAAATAAAAATAGTGGTAGTGAAGTGAAAATATGACCAAGGTTCAAGGGGTCAAAGTGATATTAACTTTTAAAAAATTGATAAAAAGTTTTCTTGAAATTTTTTTTTTTATTTTACATTATGTTAATATGAAAAAAATCACGAATAAAATAATATTGTTGAATTTTTCCTTATTTTTTAGACAATTTAATTTTAAATATGAGTTATGTTCCTTAAGCATATGAATCAGTCGTATTTAAAGAGAATGGCATTGTGTCTTCATTGTAATTGAGAATGAGTTTTTAACATTAACACTATTTGATTTTGTAAATGTACTTAATTTTTTCACAATATGATATTCATCATTGCTGTCCTCTGACGGATGTCAAAATTATTTAAAAATTCCAAACAGATGGTCATAACATGATTATAATATTTTAATTGAAGATCAAAAGACAAATGAAATAAAAACTTGGACGTGGAACAATTCTCTTCTATTGAACATACATAATTGGAAAGATCAGTAGTTGAGAGGTATATAATAAGGACAAGTGTCATTTTAAAATAAAATGATATAGCTCCTTAGTTCAAAACTAGGTGAGGACGAATTACGAATCATGTTATTTTCTCTCAAAATTCAGTGTTTCTTAATATTGAAATTAGAAGTAATCAGAAAACAAAATAGGCAAAATGGCACTTTGGCGATATCAAAATCCAAGGTCTATTCTCTTAATTGTCAAATGGGTAAAAGATGAATGGCTGTATATTTAATACGCGGTTTATTATAAAAAAAAAAGTGTTGGAACAAACAAAATTGAGTGTTAGTAGATAAACAAATATAACGTGAATTATTATGTCTTTAAGCAATTAAAGAATTGATTGAGTAGATTGTCCCTATTAGAAGTCAAAACTCGCAAGTTGATAAGTTGAACTTCTCCATCAACTACTTGCCCCGTTCTTGCCTATTCATCAATGCATAGTCAATGTCAATAGGATAATAAGATACGAACTCACAAAAATTATTAATTAATGACTAGATCATGTCATATATATGTTAATAGGATAAATTATTTAGCGTTGATTCGTTTTACTTGTTAAAATTCATTAACGCCCAATAAAATTTATATAATAAAGTAAGAAATACAGTGAACATGCTAGAGGGTGTATGTATTATAACATTAATTGATCATAGTGAGAACATTAATAATGTTAATTAAATAATTTGTCCAATTGTGTTTTTAATAGATTAATACGTGACTACAAAATTATTATCTTAGTTGATAATAATGAGTGAGTCATGTTTGGATATGGGATTTTCACATCGTAAAAAAAAGCACGTGTTTAGTCACAGGGGCAGTAAACCTGAACACGATAAAATCAATACGAACACAATTCGACAAGACTAATTAATATGTCTAGTAGGGTGATTAGGATCGAATTCATTTAGAGTTTTAGAACAATTGGTGTATTATGATTTTAAATTAGAAATAAAATTATAAAAATTATTATTAAAACAAATTATTTAAGAAGTAACTAATATTTTGGTATAACTATTAACACTCCACTAGATATCACAAAACTATAAAATTACTTTTAGTGACTTTGTGGGAAGGATCTTTGTTTACACTTGTGATACTTTTAATATCATGTGAAGTGTTAGAGTAGTAAAGTGCACCTGTTAATGGCTATGCATTAATTAACTCCGTAAAACACTATTCCAAAAAAAAAATAGAGGATTATTTATGCCATCGTTAACTAAAAAAAGGTCACACTCAATACACAAGGCTCTAATCCAAGACTAATCATAGCTTGGGCGAGGGCACTTGCTATCGCACCAAGGTACGATCCCTAACTATAAGTTATATATATATATATATATATATATATATATATATATATATATATATATATATATATATATATAATGTGTCAAACATATTAATATAACTTTATTTTACTTCTATACGCATTGACGCGTTAGACGAGGATGAGGAAACGTGTATTGAGACTGCATCTATTTGTGGGTATATATTGTATCTTCGAGATAAAGTAACTCATACGCATCTCATGCTCTAGTGAAATAATATTATAAACATCATCCCCAATTATTATTCATCATCTTCAATGTCACTCATGCAATTATGTAATACTCCTTATTTTGAATTAATTAACTAACTATAAATTATATTGGGGGAATAAATTGGTAAGTTAGTAAATATGTACATTAATAAAGTAGATGAGTTTATAATTTAAATAAAATATTATAATTGGATTGACTAGATTAATTAGATTGAAACTGAGTTTATACATAATTGGACCATAATTTGTGCATTTGGGCTTGATTGAAGATTATGTTAGGTTTTAGTGGGATTGGAGTGACTTTCAGAATAAGTGAAAAATTTTATTTGATTAAAAACGTGGGTATTTGAGTAGGCAGTGAGTTGGATAAGTTAAGTGAAAAGTTGGAATAATGAAGATTAAGAAGGGTTAACAATGGATGTTATGGTAGTTGTCTTATCGCGGGTTCTTTTCGTAAAATTGCATATGTATGATTATGTGTCATCAGTTTGTTAGGTGGTGTAATTAAGTTTTCAAAAATCACTTTGAGTCTTAGTCCAAAAGGTCTCCATAAAGCTTCACATTCACGATTTTAAGATTCGACTTCCCCAAAATCTCATCACATTAGTGTTCTAAAGTAGAAGTAAAGGTAAAAATAACTTAGAGGATGATAGGCAGGGTTTTGCCGCGACGCGAGCATCACCTGCGCGCCGGTCGTTTTGAATTCGGATCACCTGAACTATATAAAAACCTAAACTTATGACTACACTCAATGGGTGAGTATAGCAGCCAAGTCCGGGTATCGAAAATCCACAGAGACGAGATGCTAGAATTTATAGGATTTAATACTCCTAAATAAAAGGGAAAAAGGTGATTACAAACTAAAAAGGAAAAGATGCATAAAAGGGAAAGATTAATCTAGGCGAGTATATTTAAACTAGATTAACAAAGCGATTAAAACTATAGGTTGCGTCGAATATCCCTCACCCGAGTTAATTGGTATAAAATAGTTACATGGGTCGACGAGTTATTACAAATGCGTCTCGTTTCGATAGTTAATTGAACCAAGGGTTGTCACACACCTCTCATAAAAATCTAATAAGATTTTGGCGTCAACAAATACCCCGAAAATTACGCACGCAAGGACGTAAGCACGGAACATACATGATATGCCCTATTAAATCCCCTAGGCGTAATAACTAGGACAACGCACTCGAAATAGATCCGTAAATACCATCACCAAAGCAAAGCAACACGTCAACCCGAGTGAGTTCCATTCAAACACAACCTAGACTAAATTATCTAGAAAGCATATTAAAAACGCGGTAAAGAAAAGTGGTAAATAAATGCGATAAATCTACACTAGAAAGCAACTAAATCAAAGGATGTAAATAAAGCATGGAAACCTAATTACAAAGCAAGAAATAAGGAAATACAAACTATATTAATGGAGAGGGAATATGAAAGTACCAATTACAAACCCAAATGGGTGTCAAACCAATAGAGAAATGAAGATTGAGCTCTCAAACCCCAAACCCTAAGCTAAAACGAATTATATCTGAAAATGAAACCAAAATTGGTTTATATAGTAAGTTACAAAAGAAATAAAGGAAAAAGAAAAGAAAAGGAAAAGATCTCAAAATATCTGGTAATCACGGTCGACCGGTCGCATGGGCGCGGTCGACCGCGCCTTCTTGTAAAAGTGCACTATCTGCTTTCCATGAAAAAATGCCAAACCACGGTCGACCGGGCCTCAAACTGCAGTCGACCGGTACTCTGTTTTCTGTAATTATTTGGTCCATGAAGAGGGGGAAAGGTTGCAGACGGAAACGGCCATAACTTCATCGTCCGGACTCGGAATCATACACTGTTTGCGGCCACGCAAAGCTTGTTCAACGAACTATGCATCCGTGGAAATTCCATCAGCCGAAAATGAAATGTGAATTGACTAAAATGCCCTTGAAGTAGCGTCCGATGACATGTTGCTTGCTGATTGGTGGGATTTGTGTTTCTTCACTGAGTATACAATCACGTATGCTTA